>OX422207.1:518503705-523303705 GCA_949130495.1 Sambucus nigra
TATGAATATTGTCAGTTCGATTTTCAAACTAGGAAATTTTTTAATTAAATGAATATTGTTGGTTTAAGTTTGGGGCTGAAATATAAAAAAATACCTCTCCATTAAAAAAATACCGGACCATTAAAAAAATACCAAACATAAGGGTTAATTTTAGGGATTGTTGGTTTAAATGACAAAAGTAGGTATTCAAAACATAATAAATTAATGGTTGATGATTTATTAGAGCCATTATTTATAGGAATCATATCCTAGCCCTTGTACATAATAACTAGTTAATGATTCATTAGAGCCAATATTTAAAGGAATTACATTCATTCCCTCGTTCATTTTTCTCAGAAAAAATGAGTCACGGTTATAATCGATGGAAACATGAGTATGGGAGGTTGAAATTGGTCCGCACTCGTACCTCTTTCATTAATGATCCTCATAAAGTGGGTACTACAGTTTATTGGTGTGGAAATAGAAAGATCGAACAATTTAACTACCTTGTAAACCGTGGACTTCATTTCCAGCAAGAGTACTTGTTCGATCGTATTCTGTTTTCCCTGCCACAATGTTGGGATGAAGATGTACAATATATATATCGCGTACATAATCCCGATAGAGCACTGACTTAGCTTACGCTGTTAGAGAAGGTTGATAAAAAATTCACCCATTATGGATAAAATTATGTACAAAGATCATTGATGAAGACTGTGATGTCACACACCATATGCATGTCAAACTCGATCTTTCCAATAGGCTGAAGAGGATGAGATTTTAAGTTCATGTCGTTGACATATATGCATCCGTTATATATACGCTTCCTCCTAATTATCCACGTGCAAAAATCCATAGGTTTTTAAAAATAAATCCAGAATGGATGGAGATCTGACACATTGAACTTTTGTTAAAGTCTTACCATGAACATGTAGATTATAATATATGGTCAAAAAATTTATTTTGTTATTTATATTTTCGTATTGAACTTTGAAATTATGCATGTATTATTATAGATACACATGAACTTTTATTATTTTTAAAGATAATGTCGGGTGGTAATGGATGCAACTCTCCAACCAACAACAACCACGAGGAGAATTCTCATCACCAATTGGTGAGAAATACTCAACTCCACAAATTGTTCACTCCCCTACTCCAAATTATATTCACTCCCCTACTCCACAAATTGTTCACTCCCCTACTCCGAGTTATAGTAGGCAAGGTATTCCCAATAATCCAACAGACACACCAAATGCTCCTGAAACTGCTGGGCCAGTTAAGAAGAAGCCCATTGGGTTCTCTTTTTTAGAAATAACCCCACGGGGGATAAGAATCACATTCAACAGTTTAAAGCCCAGGGTTTGTCCTTGGAAAAAATAAATTTTGGAGTGGGAGGGGATGACAACTAGAACCTTATAGATAAAGCTATTAAAGATGACATCTACGAGCAACTCAGTAAACGGTTTTCATTTTTGCCCAACTCAAAAAATAAGGTGCTTTCTCGGGTTTCTAAACAACTCCGAACATATCGAAGAAACCTTAGGCAGAAGCATTTCCCTAAGGGAGCATCAAGATCTGACATTTTGGCGCTTAAAGACAAAGTCCCTTCAAACGTTGAGATGCGAGTCTCTCAATGGACTGATTTTATGTAGAATGAGGTGAAGGACTCCAAAATGCTGCAAAGGGAGAAAAACAAGCAGAATAGGGCCAATAAAACTGATCTCCATCAGCTTGTCTCAAAATCTTATGAAGATGTGAAGAATGAGTGGACATACATTAGAAAGGCATCCCAAATGAAGGAAAAGAACCGATAGGGACAAGTTGTACGTGCATGCTAGACGAGACAAAGATAATAAATTCCTTCCTCACTTGGTCAAGACTCTAGAATCAATAGAGTCTATCAGTAGTTTGTTAGATTCAAGCCCGATCGACGTTATTGACAATGATTCCATCTCATAAACTTTGGGAAGGGCCACAGAGGGAGGATGAGACGATTTGGGTCGTATATGTCAAAAAAAAGATTCAAACACATCGCACCTCTCGTGGACGGGCTTTCTTCTATTAATATGCATTTCGCGTCCAACGATGGAAGTCAATCTATAACCAAAGGGGATATAATGGGGCTTCAAAATGAATTGGGAGGTGTGAATGATAACTTGCACATATTGTGTCCCTTTTTACCGATCGTATGCCCCTGCAACCCCCAATGCATCCCAATTTTCCACCACAATTGCTAGGGATTCCTCAAAATTTTCCTTATTCCCCATTCTCCCCACACATTATGGTTCCTCCTTCAACATTCCCTTTCTTAGAACCTTAGCATGGCATAGGTCTTGGATCATCGTCAACAACCCACGGTGACTATGGTAAGAAATACTATATACATGACCTGAGTGGTAAATTTGTCTTTAGGATTTGCATGCTCATGTCCACTATCGTAGGAACTTTAGTTGACAATCGACCTTTGTAGGAGGGTGAGTTTCATATCATGGTTGATACAGTATATGAGGGCTGTGAAACTGTCCCAGTGCACGTCAACAGCGGAGAAGGGAGTTTTTTGAAAAATTATGTAAATTATGTTACCACTTAGCTAGTTTATCGCTTGATGAAGATATAGTAATATTTTTCTTATGTTGTAATAATATCAGTAGAAAAATTTATTTAATTTGAGTTTAAGTGATTTTTTAGTATCATTGATTGGCGTGTTCTTGTATTTAAGTTATTGCATAGTTTGATTGATTGGTGCATTGTTGACTATATTAGTACTTTGCTTTGATACTATATTAGTGTTTTACTATGCAACATGATATTTATGCAACATGATATTTATTTTATCGTGTTAACACAGGACTGCAATTTGAAGATTATTAAATGGATTTTCCACAATATAAAGAGTGTATGAGGGGGACTGACTGAATAGCTAATAGTTATGTTAAAGGCATTCAAGAATTTATTATATACACTTTTAAGAACTTTAAACGTGAGAAAATTCCGTGTCCGTGCACCCATTGTATAAACAGAAAATATGAATCTTTAAACGATGTTGAGTTACATTTATAATGTGGGGAATTTTTCAAGATTATAACAAGTGGACATACCATGGTCAAAAACATGTACCTTATGTTCCCGAAGAATTACCAATAGCCGACCATGTAACAGAACACCAACGAGTAGAAGTGGTAAATGATTTGCCAACACATCGTCCATTGACCGACCTAATTGACGATGCTTATGGAGTCCACCACGACCAAAACAACCAACCTATGGAGAGATAATGCGCACAATGAACAATTTAATACTGAACTACCAGGAGACCGAGAATATATATGGTTCAAATTCGATGCGTCTATACCGTTGTATAAAGATTGCAATGAAGATCATTAGGTATTATATGCAATAAGTGGTTTGCATAACTTGAAGAGTCAATTTGTCTTGTTTGGAAACAGCGTAACCATAATTCTTAAGTGGGTTAAAGAAATTCTCCTAAAAGAGAACACATTACTAGACAATTATCCTACCATGAATAAGAGCTTGAATGGTTTGGGATTGCAATACAAATATATTCATGCATGCAAGTATGATTTCATATTGTATCGTAACGAACACAGAGAGAAGGATGAATGCATAGTGTGCGGTGAGCCTAGATATGTTGTTTATGAGAAGGTAAATGACAAACTTGCAAAATATCAAAAGAGCTCGCAAGTCCCACAAAAGGTTTTGAAGTATTTTCCACTTGGGTCACGGATAAAATGATTTTTAAGTGTATTGTGGATAGCGGAGGCCATGCATGGCAGACTCGATGCGAGGTGGGTGGGAATATGATGCATAATCTGGTTGATTCACTCGTCAAGAAAATTTCAAATGCAAAACACCATAAATTTCCGAAAGAAACACGCAAGGTTCGTCTTGCAATCTCAACTGATGGGTTTAACCCTTTCGATAATTTAAGTACTAGTCAAAGTTATTGGCCAATTCTAATGGTGCCTTTAAGTCTCCATCTGACATTGTGCATAAGAAAGGGGTTCACATTATCATCTTTATTGATACCCGTCTCGAAGGCTCCGGGTGATGATATTAATATATTCTTAGCCCCATTAATCGAAGAACTTAAAGAGTTGTGGGATAAAGGCATGACGACGTTCGACTCTCATAAGGGTGAAGAGTTCACACTTAAAGCAATGGTGATGTGGGCGATCCATGACCTTCCTTCTTATGCGACCTTATCCGGTTGTTATATTCATTATTATTATGGATGACCTATATCTGGGGAAGAAACTGAAGCCATTTGGCTACAACATAGTAGTAAGATGAGTTACACAGGTCATCGTAGATTTCTACCGACTAGTCACCCTTTTAGGAATGATAAGTCTAATTTTTATCCTATTGGTCACGAGCACTGGATGCAACATGCTCAGCTTTCAGGTCAGCAGATCGATTTGAAGGCGATGGCTATGACTGCGGGGGTAAACACCCCAAGTTTGTAAACCTGAAGCGTAAATCAAGGAGAGATCCTAACGACCCTACTAAAGCAAAACCATGGTCTAGGCAATCAATATTTTTATATTTTCTGTATTGGAAAGATCATCATGTAAGGCATGTAATTGATGTGATTCACACAGAGATGAATATTGCGGAACATCTGACAGGAACATGTTTGGGTGGATATCATTCCAAAGATGGAGAGCGGGTCCGCTGAAATCTACAGGATATGAAGCTAAAAGAAACTCTAGTTAAAAATGATCCTACAACGGGAAGAATTTCTACCCTTCCGACTCCTTTCACTTTGACTACTAGTGAGAAGACGATCCTCTTAGACATGTTGTTCAACTTGAAGACTCCAACTGGTTATTCTGGTAATTTACGTAGGGTCGTAAACTACTAAGAAAATGGCTTAAAATAGTGAAATTCTCATGACTGGCATGCAATCATCCAATTAATCCCTCAGTTATTTCGGCATTGCTTCTCTGAACATAAGTATCTCCATCGCACAATTATGCAAAAAAATTTGTGTTTTACCCTAGTTTTTTCAAAAGTGGTAAACATAAGGCATATTAGATCTACAAAATCAACTTTAATCGAGGTAGTTTATGTATTAGAGAAATATTTTCTTGCGTTGTTCTTCGATATGAACATCCACTTGCTTGTTCATTTATGCGATGAAGCTTTATTATGTGGTCCCGTTAGGTATCGTTGGATGTATCCTTTTGAGAGTTTGATAAAGACCTTCAAAGATTATGTAAAGAATACGCGATATATTGGAGGGACAATTGCTGAAGAATACCCAACCGTGGAATCATCGTTATATGTTAGGGAATATATGACAGAACAAGAGGTGAGGAGGTTCAATCCTCATAGAATAGAAGTGATTGAGGAACCTGACAAGTTTGAGGATGAATTACTATTTGGAAACCCTAAAGCGGTGAAACTCACAAACATATAATACGAGCAAGCAACTCATTATGTCTTCGAATCACAAGATGAAGTTAAAGAATAGAGAGAGTGAGTATTTATTTAATTCTTCTTCTTTGATTATATGTATTTTATATTTTACGATCTAAACTCTACAATTTACCAACAGGAAGAAAGAGAATGAAATTGCCCAAAATCAAAGGTGAAATTGCACGACAACTGATTTTAGGGCATGAGTATCAAAAGAGATAAACTTCAAATCTTATGTGTGCGGTTATTTATTCGTGTGTGATAAAAACATGCAATAATACAAATTCATTAATAAATACAACTTCTAAAAAGAGGTGATGTATCTTCTAAGCTTGCAAGCCTAGCAAAAGGCCCTAATTTTCGTGTGAAAGAGTTTAAAAAATTCCGCACCAACGGTTTTGATTTCATTTCATATCCATATTAGGAAAAAAATTGACTCAAAATAGTGGAATATCAATTGCTACCTTGACCACCTGTATCGCTAACAAAAGATATAAAAATCCAAAGAATACAGTGCTAACCTATTATGGGATAATCCAACAAATCCTAGAACTTGATTACTTATATTTCACAGAAACCGTATTCTATTGTGATTAGGTAAAGGTGGAGGATACTACGAATGCTTACAAAGTTGAACCTGACTCCAAAATTATTATGGTAGATTTATAAAAGCTAAAGTGTAAAGATCGCATAGTCGATGAGCGTTTTATTTGTGCCTTTCAGAGTGTAAACACGGTATTATACTCGAAGTCCATAAACGATGACAATTGGTCTATTATTGTGCATGCACCAAAGGGTATGACTACTAAAGTGGATACATTGAAGGCTCCAAAAGAGTTCCAGTCATCTCTTGATGACAACCCTAATTTGAAGGATCTTTTAGTTGATTTAGATGAAGATTGAGTATCAAAATATTATGTTAACCTTGTCGATCTTATATGTATCCTATTTTGATATTGACATTGTATTAGCGCTTTACTTTGATGTATGGATGTTTAGTTACTTTTATAAATGTTTATTATGGTTTATGTAATCTAAATTTTGATAATATGTTATACTTAGTCGAATATTTAGTTACTTTCACAAGACGCTCGGTTTGAGAATAGAGTCATTTGAGTTTGTGATTGGATCAGCTCAATTTCCACATATTCCTATACATATACATTTGTTGATCAGTTTCATTGATGCAATGTTCCTAAAATGAAGTTAAATTAGATTGGTTTTATGAAGATTGTATTAAAGAAACTAGTCAACAAATGTACATGTAAAAGAATACGTTGGGGGCTCCAGGATTAATTTGGTCCAATCACACATTCAGAAAACTCTATTTAATGGACTTGTTGGATCACATGAATCAGGTAATTTTTCAGTTAATGAAAGTAGTTATATAATTGATATGCATTATCTTTTAAATATTTTAGATGTATGGGATAATTATTGGTTTGGTTTGGTTGTTGGATAATTAACTCGCAGGAACCGATCGCGTGGTCACTGGACCCCGAATTTGAGAATCTGATGATAATTTGAGAAAATTCAGACTTAGGCTTGAAAGCGTGCCATTGGAGGGGAAACTCCTTAATGCCCCCCCCCCAAATATACCTTTTAGGGGAGCTATCACCGCGCATGGGTCCAATGTAGCTAGTAGGAGTTGATTGCATGGTCACGGGACTGCCGATTTGAGATCGTTTCCGAAAACCCGGAATATCCACACTTAGGCTTGAAAATGTGCGGTCGGGAGGTAAAACCCCTTAGCTCCCCCAAACGGGTATGTGAGTGGTTCTAACACCTCGCACGGGAGCATCGTAGCCCATAGGAACCGACCATTTGTTTAGGGGACCCTCAGTTTGAGAGCACGACCCAAAATAGAGAATATCCATGCTTAGGCTTGTAAATGTGCCATCGGGGGGCAAAACCGCTTAGAGCCCCCCAAATGGTCTCATGATTGGCACTAACACCTCGCATGGGACCAACTTAGCCCGCACGAACTGACCACGTGGTCACGGGCCCCTCGGTTTGAGAGCAAGACCCATAATAGAGAATATCCACACCTAGGCTTGAAAGCGTTCAATCCGGGGAGGGGGGGGAACCCCTTAGCACACCCAAACGGGCCCGTGAACAACACCAACACCTCGCACAGGATCAATGTAGCCCGCATGAAGCGATCGCATGGTCACGGGACCCTCGGTTTGAGAGCATGACCCAAAAAAGAGAATATCCACACTTAGGCTTGAAAACATGTTGTCCGGGGGCCAAATACCTTAGCGCCCTCTTAAAAGGCACCGTGAGGAGCGCCAACACCTAACACAGGACCAACATAGCCCGCACGATCTGACTACATGGTCATGGGACCCTCGGTTCAAGATCATGACCCAAAATAGATAATATCCACACTTAGGCTTGAAAATGTGCCGTCGGGGAGCGAAACCCCTTAGGGCCCCCTAAACGGCCCCGTGAGTGGTGCCAACACCTCGCACGGGACCAACATAGCCTGCAGGAACTGACTGCATGGTCACGGGACCCTCAATTCAAGATCACGGCCCAAAATAGAGAATATCCACATTTAGGCTTGAAAATGTACCATCGGGGGGGTGAAACCTCTTAGCTCCCCCAAATGGCCCCGTGAGTGGCACCAACACCTCGTACGGGACCAAAATTTCTCGTATGAACCGACCGCGTGGTCACAGAACCCTCAGTTTGAGACCACGATCCAAAATAGAGAATACCTACACTTAGGCTTGAAAACGTGTTGTTAGGGCACGAAACCCATTAGGGCCCCCCAAACGGCCCCGTGAGTGGCACCAACACCTCACTTGGGACCAATGTATCCTGCATAAACTAACCGCATGATCACGGGACCATCGATTTTAGAGCATGGCCCAAAACAGAGAATATTTAGACTTAGGCTTGAAAATGTGCCGTCGAAGGGTGAAACCCCTTAGCTCCCCCAAATGGGCCCGTGAGCAGCGCCAACACCTCGTATGGAACTAATGTAAGTTGAACGAACCGACCACGTGGTAACGGGATCCTTAGTTTGAGACCATTATCCCAGATAATGCCTACACTTAGGCTTGAAAACGTGCCATTAAAGGGCGAAACCCTGCAACACCTCCCAAATGGACCCTGTGGGCGATGCCAACAGCTCTCTTTGGATTAACGTAGCCCGCACGAACTAACCGCTTGGTTATGGGACCCTCGGTTTTAGATCACAACCCATATTTCAGAATGCCTACACGGGTCCTTTTACCGCGTGGTCATGGGAACCCCCAATTTGAGAGCACGAGACCTCCTCGAGGTCACCTAAGGAGCACTTGCAACAACTGACCGATTAGCCTCTCGATTTGAGGATTTTTTTATTATTATTAAAACTGGTAATGACCCAAAGCCTTGACAATGTTTCATGCATAGTAAGTATAGTCAAGACCCAAATCCATCATAATATTTTCTATATAGTAAGCATGGTCACGGCCTAAAGCCGTGACAAGGTTGAATTTGATAAAAAACTGGTCACGGTTGTGAATCGTGACCAGATGGTTTTTAATTTCCTGATGGTCACGAGTTTGGTCCATAACCAGGCTTACAAATAGGGTCAGGGCTATGGAATGTGACCACATCTGTAACTATGGGAAATCCGTGACCAGGCAGTGAGTCAGGGATTTGGGCCGTGACCACTGAAATTGGTCACACCCAATTTGGTCACTAACTAAATCCGCAACCCACACTGCTTGGTCAGGAATAAAGTCCGTGGCCATTAGCCCTATTTTGGTGTAGTGATCATCATCATTAGGAATCCTTAACCTCCTCTTCTTGACTAAAGAAGACATTTCATGTTCTTCTTCTTCTTCTTCTTCTTCTTTGTTCGACTCATTATTTTCTCTCTTCTTCATTATCTTCCTCTTCTTCCTCAGAACTTTCCTCAGGAGCTCTCAAGAAAGGTTGACGACCTGGGGTTCTCACCTTCTTCCAATATCTCCTTTATGTTCCAGGCATTCGTGAGATCCTCAATATTGATCTCATTAACGTTAGGTTCCGGGTTCTTGGCATGATCTACAATGATAAAGAAGAGGAAATCATCCACAAGAATGAGAATAATTCACAAGAAGTTAGGGAAAAAAGAAGAGGGGGACACTTATCTTCGCCTCCCTATAGTAAAAACTGGGAAGGTCACATGGTGTCTCCCCCCTCCAACAGTGTAGGGTGATGCCAGTTCCTCGTAATGAACCCACTTTCCTAATAGTCCTTACGGAAATTCGAAAGATTAACCACCAGAACTCGCTCAGCTCTTCTGGTATTCAGATACAACAAGCCCTCTTTGGTTTTCCAGAATACGCAATAGTAACATATCTCAGCCAATCCCAACCTTGTTCCATAAAGATTATTTATTCTATGATCACTGTTTATTATCTTCCATACATTCAGATCACACTGAGCAGTAACAATGGAATGATACCTAAAAAATCTAAGGAATAACTTATTTATGGGAAATTTCAGACCCCCTTGAGTTATCAGCAGGGTAAAAATCTAGTGTCCCCCCTCCAGTTTGTGAACATTACGAGGAAGGGGGCACAATCATTTTTTATCCAGTCAAAAATATTATATTTATGCCTCAATTCTTCTACAGACTTACCATCCAACGTTGCCATAACTAAACAGAGTTAGAAGAAACCCTAACTACAATAACTAGCTAGTAGAGAGAAAAAGGACTAAGAAGAGGTAAGGACTATAAGTTACAGGCAATAACGTAGCTTTGATGAAGCATAAAAACAGAGAAACTTTGACTTTTGAAGAAAAATAAGAGCTTAGGAACGGAGTATGTTCAAGGACGACTAGAAGAAGTGAACAAACACTTGAGTAGGCAATAATTGAACACTAGAACACTCGAATAATGGGTTTTGACTTCCCAAAAAGATTTTAGCGCTTCAATTTCTTCTTAAAGACAAGCGTGCCCTCGTTGCAAGCTTTGTTATTACAAAAATACCATCATGGACTCTCACTACATTATGGGGATTTGGGACGCCAACCCAATTAAAATCTATTGGCCTATGGTCAATAGACCAAAGATTTTAGGGCCAATTATGGGATCCCACTTTTTGGAAGCCCATGAGAGTAACCGACCAAGATAAGTTGAATTATCTTGGGACAGACCAAATCATGGCTTAGTTTTAACACGGACAATTTTGTTAGAGGAGGATACTTACAGATATGGTCAAATCAGGTGCCAAGAATTTCGGTCGAGATATTCAAGCACCTTATGGCCAATCCATGAACTATGATGGAGTTCCTTAAACAACTCAAACTCTATAACAAACACGATTATAAATTGTATTCCCTGACCCGAGGCAAGGGGATGAAAAACTATAATCGTTGAGATACACTTAATAGAATATGAGTAACCTCTCCATGAATGCAGGCAAGTTGTCGAACCACGTACATCGTTGTTGTGTGTGATTTCATTTACTTTCTTCCTTTTGTGATTTCTTTTGTGAATCCTTTATTGTGAATTTTTCTGCAGTCACAAGTATCTACATATCAATGAATTGAAAAGTTATCTCCTTCTAAATTCTCTTTCCGTCCTCTTTATTTTACAACACATTATCAACAGGAAAGACTCCTTTATTTTGTTATTCGTCATACTAACTCAAGCTCGTTCGTTATCCCAATCTCGATTAAGGCCCATTCTCATATTTGGTAAGGGTTCGACTAATTCTTACATTTGATTGCGAATATGTTATCCTTTTATAATAGTTAATAAAAAACATAGTCTCAATCAATTTCTTAATATAATTGTGATGTAAATCATCACTACAATAATCTACCTTGCAATTCGAAACATGTGTTGTTCAAAAAATGATTGTATATGTATTAAATACACAATAACAAATATAAGATGAAAGTATGCCGAACATAAATTCTTGAATATATGGTCGTATATGTCCCAACGGACAAAATGAATAAGAAAAACAACTGTTGTAAATAAATGTTCAAAGTGAAGAGATTTTTAAAAAAAAATTAAACCCAGGCTTAACATTTTAAATATTTTTAACATATCGCAATTAAAAATTTATAATTACAAATCTTTTATTTTAATTTAATATGATACATTACAAACTTATAGTTAAACTATTAAAAATTTTAGACATACTATTTGAACCTTTATGTTTATGTATAAATTTAATTTGCGTATGGAATTCCCAATTATTAATTAAAATTTTGGGACCTCAAGATCCCAATTGGTGTTTAAATTTTGGAACTTGAAGTTTTCAATGACTATATACATATTAGGACCTCACGTTCCCATATAGAGATTTTAATTTGGAGCCATAAGTTCTCAAATTATTTAAAATTGAGTACTATTAATATTTATATTTTGAACTTTAAGTTAAATACAAGTTTACCCCTTATCAAACTTAAAATTTGGATATAATTGGGCAGGGCTTTCAAAGTCCCCAAATATTTAATGTTTTTGATATGAAGTTTCCATAATTATTTATACTTGGGATCAGTTCTCCTAATAATTATTCCAATATGAAGATATAATTTTTCTCTCTTCAAATTTCGGATCCTCGAGTACCTAAATTATTTGAACCCAAAGTGTCAAACAAAAATATAATACAACCAAACCTAAAATTTTGATTGTCTAATTAAAATGGTATAATCCACGAGTTCCCTAATTATATTTGCGATATGAAGATTCATAATCATTATTATGACTATAAGTTCACAAATTATTATTTATAATTGGGATACAATATTTCCAAATTACTATTAAAAATATGAGACTTGAAGCTCTCATATTATTTCAAAATATTTTGACGTGAAGCTCTCACAAAATATACCATAAATCAAAACTTAAAGTTTTCATTATTCATGAGGTATGAATTTTGTAAGTTCTTAAAATAATTATTTATAATTTGAACCTGAAGCTTCAAATATTTTTATAGGAATTTATTTCAAATAAATTAAATATTATAATATGACATTTATACTTCTTTTCTTTATTAAATTAAAGACCTTTTATATACTCCTTTAATGATTAAATGTTCCTTTAGCTCTCCCAAATGTTACACCATTAAATCTTTGTTTCTTGACCTTTTGACTCTTTATAAGTATTTAACTACCTTTTAATGGTATTTTTAACTCCTTTCCACATTTAAATCATTTTATATACTTTGGAGTTTTGAGAATGTGTAGATAACTTGAAAAATAACCCAAATTAATAAAAAGTAAATTAAATTATTATCCATCGAAGTTGATAGTTACCACTGGTTTAAAAGTTTATCTAACAATTTTACCCCTAATCAAACGTGAAGTTTTGATACAAAAGAGTAGAGAATTTAATGTAATTCGACATTGGTAATATTGAACCAGAAGTTCAACTATTTGTGTAGAACTAGAAGTTCTCACACACAAATGAAAAAAATTAAAGTTTTATATTTTACATAATTTGCACCAGGATATTTCTGAATTATTTTAATTTAGGATTTGACATCCTAAATTTTAATTTTATTCTTTGTATGAACCCGAAGATTCATATACGTATGGCATAAAATAGAACCTGCAATTCTACAATACTGAATCAATTTTTAACCATGAACATGAAGTTCTAAATTACATGAAGTTCCATAATACACTATTGAGAACCTGAAGTTTTCATTACTTTTGAGATGGAATACTAATTGTAATTATTTTAGTGATTCATAACATATATATATATTGAAAAAGAAATGGATCAATATTAGGCCAAGACTAAAGGAAACATAACGGTTTACTCCCTACTTATGTATTAGATACCTAAAGTTTTCTTATTTCCCATCACGAAGTCTCTAACATATGACAAAAATATGAAATTTTGATTCATCAGTTATCAACCCAAAGTTCTAAACTTTAATTGGTCAATTTTTCTTTCTTTAAATTTACATCCTAATTTGATATTCGAATAGTTGATGTTTTTTAATACTTAAAGCATAATGATGAAATTCTTATTTGCGATGAGTCAAAGTTATAAAAATGCATGATTTTTAGACATATTTCTTTGGATGATTTTTCAAAAATGATCTATAACCTCAAAATTCTTTTGATATTATTAAGTATTCAAATATTTGCTATTACGAAACTTAAAGTTTTTGTTATCCTTCCCATTTGTCGAATATCTGATAATTATTTAATACGAGTTTTTTTCAATACTTTCGTTTCTTTAAGTTTGGTCACCAAACACTTGATCGTAACATAAGTTATATATATATATATATATATATATATATATATATTTGGACTCACGCACACTTCATAATCTATATTGATTGTTGTAATTGCTAATTTTAAACTGTCATTATCTAATGACATTTGTCTCGAATATAATGAAACCTTAACAACTCACACTATTATGAAAAACTAAAAGTTTTTTGAGAAAGTGTATGTAATATTGTAAAGATATCAACCACAATTGAACCTAAGACTACAAAAGAGCCTATGTGATGTTGTTTTGTGATACTCACCCATTCATAGTGAGTTATATGAAAGTAATTCCTGAAGAAATTCGCTTCGTTTTATGGGCATATAAGAACACATGGGTATTATATTAGAATAAATAATAAAAAGTAATTTTGAATTACTTCTAGTGTTGAAAGACAAAAGATTACACCAGAAAACAATCATTTTATTAATGGGGGGATTATAATATATACCATTTATTATAGTATAATTGCACTTTGTCATGAGCCTGAAGCTCCATGGTTTAATTAGGTGATATTATAGAATGACCATTTTGATCACCTCATTTGTTTTTCGTAAGCCTTTAAAATTGTATATGATATTCTTTTATTTGTTTACAAAATATTTATAATTTTAATTGATGTTTATATTTACTATTGTTACCATAAGGGTATATATATATATATATATATACACATATACATATTTCTTCCCGTCGTTAGAGGGAGGACAAAACGTACCTGAAGTAAAAATTATTCCTGAAGAACGATCCATTCCTGAAGAAAATGACGAGAATTATCATGGAATACTTCCACTTTGCCTCATCTAATTCCCCATATCGCTCAATGCAAAAATGATATTGCAACATAAAATACAAATATCAAAATGTTATAGATAGTCATATGGACTAGTTGTAAATGTGATTACCAAAATCATCGTCCTAGTAGGAAAATCATGTCCAACTCAAAAAGAGGTTATGAACAATAAATTCACTTTCTCTAAAATTCCTGAAGAGGTTATTGCCTTTGAAAATAAACAAATCCCTAAAATGACTATAAATCCTGTGAAGTAAGAAAAGGCACCTAATACTAATGAGATATCTATGTTTTATATGTATACAAGAGAAAAGTGGGATCACCAAAGGTGATCATCGATAACATAATTATATATGTTGTAGTGACACAAATCAATGTAAAGTGATAATACGAATCTACGTTCTATAAATGAATGTCATGAAAAACAATATATTGGACAAAAATGAGAAAATTTCATGATGGCATAATTCGAGTCTTTAAATAAATGTGGTTTGTTCGTATCTATAGTAAAAAACACCATGAGGTATTAACCCTAAAGGTTACGAATGAGTGTTTATAAGAAATCAGAGTAATAAACTCGCTAAAACTTAGGCTAAAATATTTCATGAACAAGCTAAAATTTATTGTGAGCACACCTTCTGATTGTGTCCGTAAATAGTTTTTAGATATATCATTATCTTAGAAGTTTTTGAATATATTATAGATGATACTTATTAATATTATAACTGCGTATATATATGGGACTTAGAGAAAGAATACATATAAAAATACAAGAAGGATTTTATTTACCTGAAGAAAAGGTAAATAGTACGTTCTCAAATACACTAAGATGTTCAATATACAGTAGGCAATCTGAAAGGGTATAGGTACAACAATTTAATTAATATTTCTTGAAGAAACTGTATGAAATCAATCATATATGTCAATGTGCCATTATAAAAATATCCTTGAAAAGATGAGCCCATAATGAGCTCAATTGAAATGCGAAATTCCTAAATAAGGAATTTTTCTCATCCTACAAACTGAGATTAATTTTGTCTAAACACCGATCCAAAAATCAAATGGATTGAAAAGTCCTTTAACAATTTAACGTATATTAAGAATGTCATTTTGTATAACCATGGCCTCCGACCTTTGGATATTAAAATATCCATGTCATCCGAATTAGGATGACAAATATACATTTGGTCTAGAATTACCATATTGGCATGTCATTATTACATTATTAATATATTGTTATACATAACTCAATACTGGACATAATTATTGCAGTCAATCCCTTTGCAAAAAATAATTACCATTGACTTGCAAATCATGGGACTAATATAAATCATATTATGTGATATCTTTACATCTAACCATCCATGTCTAGTTAGATATATAGATATAGGTTATCTCTATGAACATCACAAGGAACATCAAAGCGCTTATAAATTTTCTCCAGTAACACATGTTACTACCACTACTTATTAGGGCAATGATACACGTATAACTTAAATAAAAGAAGTTACATCAAGGGAGATATGACCAACATAATTAAGTTCTTCTACATACGTGAACTCAAAAAGAGTTATGCAACACATGAACTCTAAGAGAGTCATGTTATTTAAGTCAATTAGATTTGATAAAGTTACATATTTACCCCTCAGGAAAAAAGTCGAGCCTCAGAACAAAATTGAGATTGAGTTAATAACCTATCAACTCTATTCACCAGTCAAAGCAACAATTCAGAAGTTTGTGTATGAAATAAGAATGAACCGATAGGGGGAACTTTTTATAAGGGGAAAAAATCAAAGAACGTGATTTATTAAACATATGTGATTTGTACTCTTTTCTCTTTAACTAGATTTTTTTGTTAAAGGTTTTAACTAGGCAACACTAAGCGCGTTTAACATCGATTCAATGATTACCAAAGTTGTACTTTTTTTTCGTCACTTTGTTTTTTTTCAACTCGGTTTTTCCTTGGTAAGGTTTTAATGAGGCAACAATAATTGAATGTTGGAAATAATTTATATCCAAGGTGGAGTGTTATAAAATGTATGTTTTATATGGATGTCCATATATATATATATATATATATATATATATATATATATATATATATATATATATATATATATATATATATATATATATATATATTGTGGGCACCCGAATTTACCATTATGGTCCCGGACGAGTAGCCTAATAAAAACGGCCCAAACTCTGGACCCTTCACCTTAACTAAATAGAGTTACGACGTAGTCTCCTCCTAAAATCTTGCATATAGATATTCCATGAGAGAAGAGTGGATGTGGGGGAGTCCAACACCCCCACTCCCCTAAGATAAACATGTATATAACACACCCTAAGCCTGGGGAAAGAGGCACGCACTGTATTCTCTGTAAACGCTCCCCGGAGTATATAGAAATAATACTGGATGCACCACCATGGACGTAGGCATTCTTGCTGAACCACGTACATACTGTGTTGTGTGATTGACATTTTATCTTATTTATTTTCCTTGGTGATTCTGCTTCTCTCATTTATTTGTGTTGAATATAATTGTCACCACAATTGGTACCGCCTGTGGGAAACGTTTATCTTCCTTGAGAAAGGCCACACCAACAAAGAAGTTCAAAATGTCTGGTCATAGCAGTAATGCTCCTCAGGTAGGAGATATCCAAGAATAACCTGTTCCTCACAGGATCAGATCTGAAGTTCGGCGTTCAGATTAGAGGGCTCACCTAGAGAGGCCGGCCTCAGAGGAAAGCCAAGGACCAGCGAGGTCCATGCAAATCTCCAGGTTGATTGATGCCTGTAAGGCAAGGCTCCAAGAGTAAAGGGAGTTCGCTCGCAAGAAGAAGGCTGATAATGCTCGCCTCAAAAGGAAATTAGAAAGGATGGAGAAAGAGCTCCATCGCAGCACTAGGCGACGTCCATACCGCACTCCTAGCCCTTAGGCAAGCAAGTCTCGCAGCCGAGGAAGGAGCCCTAGGTGTGGATCCCAAAAGAGTGAGAGACACGAGTCAAGCAACGACTCTCTCGAGCACCAACAATCGACTCGCCATTACAGGAGCCTATCTCGCAGCAATGAGAACATACAAAATTTGATCCGAAGGGAGATGGACCAACACTCAACACATTGCGGTGCAAGATCGACCTGGGAGCTTGCTAGACGAGCTCTCAAAATCCATATGAAATCTCCTTTATCAAGGGAAATAGAAGAAGAGGAAGCCCCCAAGAAATTAGGTATTCCAAGATTCAAGATTTATGATGGAAAAATTGATCCCATTGATCACATTAGGTAGTACAGGCAAGCCATGACCCTCTCGAACCACGGGGATGCACTAATGTGCCGAATTTTTTCCTTGAGCCTGCATGACGTGGCGCAAAAATGGTTTGAAAGGCTCCCTCACAGGTCTATTAGGATCTTTGAGTCACTGGTCGAGCTCTTTACGACCCGCTTAATTACTTGTATCTCCCATTCCAAAAGGATGGATGCTTTGCTAACAATGAAAAAGACTCCTCAAAAGACCCTCCGAGACTGCACAAAGAGGTAGTGGGAGTTATTCAACGAGGTCGAGGATTGCTCGGAGCAGGTAGCAGTGGCCTCCTTTAAAATTGGGCTACCTAGCTCTTCCCTTCTATACCAGTCCCAAACAAAGAAAGAGGCCACGATCGTCGATGACCTGATAGCTCACATCGAGAAATACGCCAAGGTGGAGGAAGTGACCCCCCTCAGTACAGGGGAAAATGGTCGAACTAAGCTCGCTGCCAAAGGCAATGACAAAGCTGAGAACCAGAAGAAATGAGGAAAGAATGGGGGAAAGAATGTCTCCAAGAACAGAGGCAAGAACGATGTGTCAAAAGCATTTCAGGCAGTCAACACTGTCTTCAGAGAACCAATTTACAAGATGCTCACGAAGATCAAAGACGAGCCATTTATTAAGTGGCCCAGAAAGATAGGAGGAGAACCCTCAAAGAGAAACAACGCGCTGAGATGCGCTTTTCATAAAGAGGGAGGACATAAGACTGAGCATTACAAAGCTCTTAAGTCCCACCTCGAAGAACTGGCCCAGTCTGGGCATCTGAACGAGTTTGTGGAGAAGAAGGCAGAGAACGTTACTGCCAATGGAGAAGCAAGGCCTGACAACGTACTAGAAGATGATGCTGGCCATGAATTTGCAGTAATTTATAGGGCATCTGATATGAAGCAAATTCAGGGGAATTCAACTCGAATGGAGGTAAAAAAGCTTACAACAGTAATGCAAGCTTTTCATATCGATCCAGCAAAGACCCAATCAGGAAAATGTCGGCGAGAATATGACGTCGACTGTAGGAAACATATCGTGTTTACAGATGAAGATCTGGTGGGAGTGAGAACCCCACACCATGACGCCTTGATCATTACGCTCAGGATTGCCAACTATGATGTCGACAAGTTACTCGTCGACCAAGGAAGCTCATCCGAGGTAATGTTTCTCGATTTGTTCAAAAAAATTGAAGTTGAGCATCGCCGACCTAAAGGAGGCCACTGTCTCTCTAGTTGGCTTTACTGGAAAAGTGACTATCCCACTGGGAAAGATTGTGCTACCGGTAAGGGTAAGAAGTATCTCCAAGATGATTGAGTTTTTGGTAGTCGACATTAACTCGCCATACCAAGCTATCCTCGGCAGAGGATGGCTACATGCGATGAAGGCAGTCCCCTCGACCTACCATAAAAAATTCAAGTATGTGACCGAGCGAGTAGTAATGGAGATCCATGGCGATCAAGCGATGGCTAGAAGGTGCCTCATAAAGGCCATCCACCCTAGACTAGAGATGAAGGTCGAGAAGCCCAATGAGCAGGTCGAGGAATAAGAAGGTCTGATACCTTCAAAATAGCAGTTAAGGTACGGAAGACCCAGAGTGGGGGAGACCAGGCTCCTCCCCTCTGAGCGGGTCGTGGAAAACTTGGTGGAAGTTACAGCTGGTGGTAGAAAGAAGGACATGGTATTCTTGATTGGATCTTCTCTCACAGATCAAGAAAAAAAGGAATTGAGGATCCTATTGAGAAGCAATGTAGATGTTTTCGCGTGGGAACCATATGAGCTGCTCGGAATTGATTTTAGTGTGGTTTGTCATCGGTTACATGTAGACCCCACTTTCAAACCTATCACCCAGAAGGCACGATGAACTGCACCCGAGAAGGCAAAAGTCATACAAAAAGAAGTTGAAAAACTATTGGATACAGGATCCATACGGGAGGTCCAATTCCTCAAATGGTTATCCAACCCAGTAGTAGTTCCAAAGAATAATGGGAAATGGAGTGTCTGCATTGACTTCACTGACCTTAATAGGGCTTGCCCTAAGGATAGTTTCCCCCTCCCGAAAATCGACCAATTGGTGGACTCCATAGTAGCTCACGAAGGAATGAGTTTTTTGGATGCATATTCGGGGTATCATCAGATCCCTCTACATGCACCAGACCAGGACAAGACAATATTCATTACCACCGTCGAATTATACTGTTACAATGTGACGCCATTCTGTCTAAAAAACGCAGGGGTAACCTACCAGCGGCTGGTCAGCAAGATGTTCAAAGACCAAATGGGAGACACCATGGAGGTCTACATCGACGATATGCTCATCAAAATCAGGAACAAAGAAGACCAGCTCTCAGACCTATCGAGAACCTTCAAAATCCTCATGATATACCGAATGAAGTTAAACGCAAGAAAATGTTCTTTCGGTATCCAGTCAGGAAAATTTCTTGGGTACTTAGTCAGTAAGAGAAGCATCGAGGCTAACTCGGACCAGATCGACGCAATCAACAGGGTATAGCCCCCTCACATAATACGAGACGTACAGAAGCTCATCGGCATGCTCGCTGCCTTGAACCGTTTCATCTCGAAGTCAGCTGAGAAATGCAAACCATTCTTCCAACTCTTGAAGGGAAACAAGACAGTAGAATGGAATCAAGATTGCTCGCAAGCATTGAACGAGCTCAAGGACTGCCTTAGCTCACCACCCCTGCTCGTTATATCTTAAGAAAAAGATACCTTGTACTTATACCTCGCCGTTTCCAACCACGTCATGAGTTCTGTGCTGGTGTGTGAGAAAGCAGGAATTCAGCACCCCATTTATTACGCGAGCAAGACCCTATTAGAGGCTGAGCAGTGGTACTTAACACTAGAGAAGCTCGATTTTGCACTTGTAGTAGCTTCAAGGAAGTTGAAGCACTATTTTGACGTTCACACCATCATTGTACTTACATCTCACCCCTTAAAGCAATCCCAAGGAAATCGGATTTGTCGGGAAGACTGACTAAATGGTCAATCGAGCTTAGACGATTTGACGTCCAATTTCAACCAAGGAATGCAATCAAGGGACAAGTCCTTACTGATGTCATAGCTGAATTCACAGGCGCGCATCCTCTAGACCAACTCCAACCCTTAAATCAAGGAGAGAGCCACGTAACAGAGGAAGTTTGGTAATTATTTATTGATGGAGCCTCCAACTCAAAGGGGGCAGGAGTGGGCATTGTGCTTATTACTCCAGAAGACACAATCCTCGAACAGGGAATCAGACTTAGGTTTGAAACCTCCAATAATGAGGTAGAATATGAAGCTTTGATAGACGACCTCCAAAAGGCACACACTTTGGGAGCGAAGCAGTTACAGGTGTTCGGCGACTCACAACTAGTCTCCAACCAGATAAGTGGAGACTACAATGCAAGAGATGAACGAATAGCAGCCTATCTCACCCTGGCCAAGAGGCTAATGGCCAACTTTGAGGAAGTCAGTGTCCAGTAATTTCCCAGAGGATAGAACAGCCATGCTGACGCCCTGGCAGCCTTGAGTTCAGTAATTATTTTCGACTTGAAAAGAACGATCCCCATCGACTTCCTCGCTCACCCGAGTATCAACCAGAATGATGAGCTTCTAGGCATGGAACATGTGCTCCAGATTGAGTTAGCACCCTGCTAGATGGACAATTTAAGGGACTATTTAAAGGATGGTGCACTTCCAAGCGATAGGAAGACCGCTCATAAGATAAGAGTCAAAGCTGCTCGCTTTCACTTATCTTCTGAGGACAAGCTGTATAAGAGATCGTTCTCTGGACCTTACCTACAATGTGTTCACCCGAAGGATGTCGAGAAAATTCTACACGAGATCCATGAAGGAATCTGTGGAAGCCATATTGAAGGAAGATCACTAGCTTTTTGAGTATAAAGGAAGGATACTAGTGACCATATATGCAAAAAGATTCAGCAGTGTACGCTCGTAAGTGCAAGAAATGTCAGCTACACGCCCCTATGGTTCACCAACCTACCAACAGCCTAAGATCACTCACCATCCCCTGGACCTTCTCCCAATGGGGAATGGACATCATAGGACCACTTCTTACCGCCGCCGGCAACCGCAAGTGCATGTTGGTCGCAATGGATTACTTCACCAAATGGTTCGAGGCAGAGGCACTGGTAAACATCAGAGATGCAGATATGATGAGATTTATATAAAAAACATAATTACCCATTTTGGAATCCCCAGAACCATCATCACTGATAACGAAACACAGTTCGAGAGTGGCCCTTTCCAGAACTTCTGTACTGAACACGAGATCAGGCACTATTTCCGCTCAGTGGCGTATCCTCAGAGCAACGGTCAAGCTGAAGCTTCTAACAGAACATTAATTGATGGGTTAAAGAAATAATTAGAGCAAGCCAAAGGCGCATGGGTGAACGAGCTTCCACATATTATGTGGGCTTATCGCACTACCCCACGTCGGGCAACGGGGGAAACCCCATTTTCACTAACATATGGTATAGAAGCGGTCATCCCATTAAGAAGCAGGCCTACCAACTATGAGGTCCACCCTTATCGACCAGGGCCAGAATGATGCAACATTTCTCGCCGAACTCGACCTAGCCGACAAACGCAAAGAACTTGCCTTAGTGAAACTAGTGAGCTATCAACAACAACTTGCAAAATACTATATCAAGAAGGTCAATCTAAGGGCATTCCAAGTTGGTGACTATATCCTAAGGAAAGTCCTTGGTAGCACAGTAAAACCATCAGATGGCAAGTTGGGGCCAAACTGGGAGGGACCATTCAAGATAACAAGAGACGATTTGCAGGGAGCCTATCACTAAGAAACGCTGAAGGCAGAGAGATACCCCGAGTATGAAATGCGTCAAATCTTAAGAAATTCTATTTTTAGTTTTTTCTTTCGCTTTTTACCAGATTTATGAAAATGACACATCATTTACTTGTGATCAATAAAAGTTGTTTGGCAGTTGCATTCTATGAGGTGTCAGTTAACTAATATATGAACTTTATAACTTTCACACCCTTTTCAAGTGACAAGCACAATATTCAGTAAGCGATAGCAGGGAAAACACCCTCCTCAGGTTTTCGTTATAAAGCACGAATAACCTCTTAGCATTGTCCTTGGATATATATGAAGCCCTATAGGAGATCCTTAGGCAATTCAAACAAGTCAAATTGGTCGCCAAACAATGTTTGGTCAACAAAATCCTGATCGAATAGAGCATCCAGCACCAAGTGTGTCCTCGCCAATTGCCACACTTAGTCGTAAGGGAGTGTGACGACACGACCTAAAAGGTAAAGTAAGGCAGAATGGTATCTCATAAGCATACTGGACTGGAGGGACAGTTATTCGACAATGAAAACTTACCAATCTAGTCAGCCAAGAGAGGCCCAAGATTATTAAGCAAATAATAAATGATTTAAAAAATATGGAACCCTTTGTTTAGTCGGCAAATTCGCCTAAAATATAAATTTTATATTACTTCATCGCAAAAAAAGAATAACCCATGTTTAATAAGCGAGATCGCCCGAAGCATCAATACTACATTTCTTTATTACATATGTGTACAGAGTTACAACTGGTAAAATCTTAATGAGACTGAGGCCTCTGAACAAGATAATCAACCACTTGTGCCCTTCGACCGTCATCCGGATGAGGAGATAATTCCTCCTCGATCTCATTCGCATTTAAGTCCAGTATCTTCCAACAGATGGCATCGATGGGGATCCATTGATCATCCCTTCTGAAGGGTTTAAGCCTTAAAGTGGAAGGAGAGATCTCATAACGATACCAGAGTATTGAGTTCCTTAAAACTTACAGCTCCCTTAGGGCACTCAACCATCCCCTGATAAAGGCGAGCTCTTCAAACTTTGTCAGCCTCGTCGGAGCATCCACCTAACCTTGGTCGTAACCATTAACCCATACTCACTAAGGTCCTCTCTTAAATAGATGCCTCAGTCGTGTGATATCCCTTTGAAGCCCAGCAACAATAACGTATGCTCGACGAACTTCTTCACGAAGCTCATCTATTTCCCTAGCTAGGCTTCTTACATTTGTACCAGCTCATGGAACTGTCGATGAGGTAGAACCTCGTATCACCGGAGGAACATCGCTCGGTCCTGCGTCATGATGAGGAGGAACCCCTTAAAACACGAGCCGCAATGCTCGGCGCATGCTCCCTGAGGAGCAACACTTCCCTCCTCAAAGACTTATTTTCCTGTTACATAATTTCTCCAACTTGATTAATCTCAGTAGCATCGAGGAGTCTTGCTCTTAGAGTATTTACTTCCTCTTAAATAGAGCTTCAACTTCTTCCATCTCCCGAAGCTTATCTTTCAGTTTAACAACGAGCTCCGTTTGCTCTATGTAATGCTTATTCCTCAATCACAGCGATTTCCAAATTCTTACAAAGGTATGAAAAACTTCAGGACTCACATTAGGAAAAAGCATTCTTCCTAATTGAGAAGTGGCTGGTATATAGTCATCTACATCAATCGACTACAGGCCATAAAAGAGCAGTAAAGGATAAAATGAATCAGTGCACTGATGGAAAAGCCTTCTTGTTTCATTAATACATAAAATGATCAGAGTACATCGAGAAACAGAAAGGAACATTACAAACAAAAATACAAAAGCAATCCTAAGGATAGATTAGCTGGCAACCTCGAGTTATTCAGAAGAAGCTGGTTGCTTCCCCTTATCAGCAGCAGTAGGAGCATCTGCCTCGGTAGGGACAGCTTTTGTCGCCCGAGAAGGTAAGGCATCGATAGAAACTGATTAGGAAGTAGGGTCAACACCTTCAACGACTGGGGCAGGAGTTTCATCCACGATAGGCTTTGGGCATGGATCGTGCTCGTCGAACAAGGGAGAGGCCACATCCACCCCGGCAGCTAAAACGGCCTTGTTCCAGCCCTTTTTGAAGTTCTGACGGCTGATGTAGACTATTTGAACTGCCACATCTTCATATGCGGCAGCCCACCCAGAGTTATACGAATCTTCCTTAATGGTGGCTGCCTCGGACTCCTTCTCCTTCAGCTTTTCCGTCAGCACCTTATTCTCCTCCACTACTACTAGCTTTCTCGAGCTGACCAAATCATAGGCCTGTCGCAGTTCATTCAGTTCTTTTACCGCTGCCTCCCTCTCTCGATTGGCTCTAACAACGGCCAGATCATAAGATATCTGAGCAGCATCAGCATCCTTCAAGCTGGCCTCGAGCTTGGTACCCTTCACTTTCAATGCAGCGTTCTGCTTCTCCAGCTCACCATTCTTATTCACCAGCTCGTCGTGAGAGAGATAAAGCACGACAAAGTCAGTCAAAAACTACAAGTAAAAGAAGATATTAGAAAAAAGAAACAGACATAATTTGATGAGCATTAGAAAAGAGAAATAGACTTACCAAGCCTAGCCTCTGACTCGCTTGCAAGGCTAACTGGTCAGTCCCCATTGCCCTTTGGTGATCAGGAGGAAGGACTGCTCTCTCGAGCAGCGCAGGGTCCAGTTGAGGAGAAATGGCAATCGAGGCCCCCTCTAGAAACGCAGACACAGGCACTAAGGCCTGCCCAGCCTTCGTCCTCGCTTCTATTTTCCTCCTCTCCTCCTCCATCTCCTTCTCTTTCTCTACCCACTTCCTCTCCTCAACCGTCTTTTTCTCTTCAGTCTTCTTTCTCTCCTCTTCCCTCTTCCTCTCTCAACGGCTCTTCTTCTTTTCTCTTCTTCTCCTGCTCCTGAGCAACATACCGAGAACCAGTGGCAACAGCCCCACTGCTGGATTTCTACTTCTTGGACCTTGGAGCGAGAAGCACATCATCATCATCACAGATTAAGTTTTTCCTTAGGGGAACCATTTCCTCGCTAGAGCTGCTGGATGTACTTGAAGGTTCTTGGGCTTCAGAAACCTCTTCTGAGATAGAAGAACTGTCACTACTGGAGCTCTCCTCACGAGAACCACCTTCAGCACCTATTCTCATATCACTCTCAGAACCGCTCTCTTCCTCGTCCAATTGAATGTGATCGACAACATCTTCTTCAGAAGTATCAAATTCAAGGATGCTATCCACAAGCCTCGCAATAAAACTGGACCCAATGTTCTTGTAATCAAGCAGGAAAGAAGCATGTCGGGGATGTTCACCGTCAGTCAAAGATTCCCTGATATTCTAATCTTTAATCATCTCGGAAGTTCAAACCTCGCTGAGGGTAGGCTCTAAGTTCTTTGTCGTCGCTGAAAAGAAAACAGGAAAGTGTCAGAAAAATCACACATTAACAAGGAAATGGAAAGGACAGAGTAGAGACTACCTATGTACTCTTCCCCATAAAAGGGAACAGTGAATCTATTAGACCTCGCCCCCTCAGTGTGGGGGGAGAACTGCCAATTCCGAGAAAGAAAGCCATCTTTCTAGTAGTCCTTGTGGGAATCAGGTAAATTTACTGCCAATATCCTGTCAGGACTCCTGGCCTTGAGGTAAAGAAGACCAGAGCTAGTTCGAGAGAAAGAATAACAAAAATAGAATTCAGCGAGCCCTAATTTAGTGCCATAAAGTTAATTTATTCTATGGACACCATTGATTATCTTCCATACGTTGGGCGAACACTGTGCAGGGACAATGTTGAAATAACCAAAGAAATGCAGAAACAAATTGTTTGGAGGAAAAGTAAGCCCCCTTGGGAAATCAACAGAACATGAATCCAATGAGCACCCTATATCTCTTTAACATTCTTAGGGAGTGATGGGCACTCAATCTCTACCCACTCTGGGATATTATAGAACTTTCTAAACTATGACATCGATCTATTACCTATCTTTGACATTTGTAAACCCTAAATCGCAAATTCAGAGAAAACTCAACAGAGAAAGCACAAAGAGAGAGCAAAGAGGACTTACGAGATGGAAGTTTGACTTGGACGATGCAAGATCGCAAGCCCAGATGACGAGGGAGATTGAAAGTGAAGAAAATGAAGAAGAGGACACAACAGCTAAAACTCGCAGAAGATAAGTGAACACAAAGAAATTTAAAACGACAACTATGGAACGCTGCTCGAAATAGCTTTTAAACGCTCCCAATCATCGCGCACAGGACACGAAGCAACTGCCGCCTAAATAAGTTCTCGATTTTGGGAAAAGTTACATGATTCACAAAAGTGCCATTATGACAAATCATTTAAGTTTATTGAGCCCAAATTGTGGCCCAACAACTTTAGGGGCAATTGTGGGTACTCAAAGTTACCATTATGGGCCCGGACGAGTCGCCTAATAAAAACGGCCCAAAATCCGGCCCCTCACCTTAACAAAATAGAGTTACGACTTAGTCTCCTCCTAAAATCTCGTATAGAGATATTCCAGGAGAGAAGAGTGGACGTGGGGGAGTCCAACACCCCCACTCCACTAAGATAAACATGTATATAACACACCCTAAGCCTGGTGCAAGAGGCACGCATTGAATTCTCTGTAAATGCTCCCCGGAGTATATAGAAATAATACTAACTGCACCACCTTAGACGTAAACATTCTTGCTGAACCATGTACATACTGTGTTGTGTGATTGGCATTTTATCTTCTTTATTTTCCTTGGTGATTGTGCTTATCTCATTTATTTGTGTTGAATATAATTGTCACCACATATATATATGCCTTGTGTATCTCTCTAGGGATACCATACTTTGTACTGTAAATAGGGTTGATAGCACTTGAGTATTTACATGCCAATGAAATGAAAAGCTCTCTCTGTCTGAATTCTCTACGTGTCCTCTTTATTTTACAACATATGTCGATATTTTGCTAAATTTTAAATATATCGTATGGAAAAGTTCTATACCCATCCCTCCACGTATGGAGATGGTATTACGATTCTATTCATTTTGTTTCAATAATGTAAAACTTAAAATATCCCAACCCATATTGTATGAGAGTTTAATTATTCCTTATTTTTATTATACAGAAGAATTATATCAAATTTAAATATTTAAAGTTACATTTAGATGTATACACAACAACTTTGATG
Organism: Sambucus nigra; assembly: GCA_949130495.1. Lineage (NCBI taxonomy): Eukaryota > Viridiplantae > Streptophyta > Magnoliopsida > Dipsacales > Adoxaceae > Sambucus > Sambucus nigra. The sequence continues at coordinate 518,531,439 of OX422207.1, forward strand.
ATTTTGGTTATTAGAATAAACTTTGGTTGTAATTTATTATCTTTTTATGTTGGAGTTTTTTCTTGTTACTTTAATGACTTGAAAAATTGCACAATTGATCATTGGTACATTTTAAAGTTTTTTTTGTACTTAGGAACCTATCCTCCTATTGAAGATAATCTTTAACTATGAAAAACTTTTACTCCTAAAAAATTAAAAATTAAAGTACCAAAATCTAACTATGAAAATTAATGGTGTACCAAAGACAAAATTAATGATGTACGAAAATCTAACTATGAAAATATGTCTTGAATTTTTTTACCGCAAGCATTTATGCCCCACAACTATGATGTACTGAACTAATTACATCTGAACGCAGCTTGAACTTTGCACACACACACACACAAAATCTTACAATGACCCAATATCCATGCATCTTTATATAATTACCATTTATCGTTGTGTCTGGCATTGCTATCATATTACCAACATTGCGCATAACATGTTTATAATCTTCAAAAACTATAGGTCGTATAATAACTGGAATTGTTAGTTGTGGCCATTTGTCAATTCCATTTCTTCACTTCCCTCAAACCAATAACTCATCTAAATCTTTTACGTGGATGCACTTTGATTTCTGTAAATTCTCCAAAAAAATAACATTAAAAAATAAAATGAAAGAAAAAACATATTACTTCTTTTTTTTTCTAAAAAATATATGTTACGCTTGATGAAAATTGGACACAAAAAAGATTGAATTCTCGCTGAAAACACAAAGAAGTGTTGAAAATGGGAGGGATTTTTTACTTGGGTATTTTTAGGAGTAAATAACTTGGAATATCGAAAATAGATGGAAATGTTTTTCGTGTGTTTTTGGGCTATCGGGTGGTGATGTATTTTAAAGGCGGTGGATGATAAAATAAATTTGGTAGGTGGTATTAAAGTGGAGTTGTTTATTAATATTCTGATTTAGGGTTTAAATGCAAGTTTTAGAGGAAGTAGTTGGTTTTTGTTAGTGTCAGAATGAAATTAATAAAACTTAATTGAGAAGAAAGAAGATATTCCTTAGGCAGAAAACATTGTTGAGTGGGAAATTGCGTGCAAAAACGATCCTATATCATGTCCATTTAGGCTAAATATACCCTACCCACTGCACGAATTGATGTTTGTTTATTCCTTATTTGCACTATCAACGTTTACTTCAGACCGGTGCAGAATGATTACTCTAAGTGGCTCTACTATAAGGCTTAAAAGAAAGCCCTATATATCCTATAAATTCGATTGTAATTTATGGGAAGAAACTTATATTTTGCAAGACATGTAACCGCATCTGATAAAAAAAAAGTAATCATTTTTTGCAAAATAATTTAAAATTTAAGTAGGCATACATATATAGTTTACGTGAATATATTCCATTGTAGTCCATATATTGCTATAAGCAGTTCAAAACCTATCCCATCAGAGTGGTAAAACTTTGGTAATTGAGTGCAACATAAAATTTAGTCAATACCATATATTATGTTTAATTTTTTTTGTATATTATGCTTATTAGATAATTCATAAGATATTGTAAACTAATTTTGATACAACAACGAGTAGGAGGACCAATAATTTTTAGTGTTCACGACATAATATTTCCTTATATGTAAAACACATAGGGTACAATTCGAGAAAATTACAAATTTAACTCTAAGGTTTAGGATCTTTGTTAAACTCGGGATAATACTTTTAAAAGTTGCAAAATTAACCCCAAGGTACCTTTAGTGATTCAATTTTAACTCCCATTAGTCCGCTGTTTGAAAACTTAACATAGTGGGGATATATGTGGAATCTCTAGGCAAGTTAAATCAATTTAACCAATGAACAATTGACACATCGCCAAATGAATTAATGAAGTAAAAACAATAAAAAAATAAAAAAATTAAAATAAATAATACTAATTAATAATATAAAAAGTGAGAAAAAATTAGACAAAACACAGACCAAACACACCATCAGATACACCCACTGGCAGCCACCAACACACATAAATATACATGTGTGTGTGTGTGTGTGTGTGTGTGTAAGAAGAGGAAATAGCATAGTTGGACAATAAAGGGGGTGGGATGCTCATGGTTTGCTCGATCATGGATGAAGCCATGTCCTGAAACCCCATTTCTCTCTCTTGCTCTTGATCTCTCTCTCTCTCTCTCTCTCTCACACACACACACACACACACACACACACACACACACACATACACGGATAGTACACTCTATTAAACCTGTTAAAAACACAAATTCAAAGCAATACCTAAACACAAATCCAAATTAAAACCTAAACATACATTGCAATTGAAATTATAATTAGGAAAAAAATCCAAATCGATATGTAATTGATTTAGGAATCACAAATCACATGAACCTTAAAATTATTTTTCCAATCCTAATTGAAACTTATTTCAAAATTCAAAAGTCATTGTAAGTTGGGATTATGAGAATATGGAGGTGGTGTCACATGGATGGGGCAATTGCAATGGAGATATGGCAGTTTCATAGTGATGTAGTCAGTGGTGGTGGTGGGTAGAGAGAGAGAGAGAGAGAGAGAGAGAACTTTGTTATTATAATTCTTTTTATATGTATATTTTTTTTATAACTTTAGACTTTTTTTTCCTATTTTCTTAGGTGTCTAATTCATTTGGTCAAGTGAAAAGTATTTATTGATTAAATTGATCGAGAATGTTTAGTGTTTGCCACGTAGTATTTACATTCAGCTATTCCGTTAAGTTTTCAAACGATGGACTGATGAAGAGTTAAAATTGAATCACTTAATGTATTTTGGGGTTAATGTTTCTGTTTTTGAAAGTATGGAATCCAAAATATAGAAGCGGCCTACATGATTGGTAATTGGAGGAGGAGGCATTATTCGATTGGTTGGACTTGGTGCCAATTTTGATAGGAGGGAAGGACAGTTTGAAAGGGGCGAATAAGAAGGATGAACATTTCACGATTAGGAATTATTATTCGGTGTTAGGGAAATGAGATCTTTTCTTTCCTGTGGAAGGAAGTTTAGAAGATAAAGGAGCCTCCGAAGGTTGTTTTCTTTGTATGGGCCACCGTTAGATAGGCTATATTGATGACAGAAGGGTTACAAAAGAAGGGGAGGAGAATGGCAAGAAGATAATTGTAATGTACGAAGACGGATGAGATGACAAATTATTTTCTTCTACATTGTTGGGTGACGATGAGATTGTGGACTATTTTTCTTACCTCATGCCATATTCAGTGGGTTATGCCTCTATCGGTGAGTGAGGTGATGGCGTTATGGAGGAGCCCTAAGGGATGGAAGGGAGAGATTAATGTTTGGAGAATAGTCCCTCGTTGTATTTGTTAAATGATTTAACGGGAAAGGAATCAAAGATATTTCAATGGGGTAGAGCTTGCTCCGTCTAGACTTCGTTACAGATTTTTTAATACAATTCTAATCTGGCATAACAAATTCCATAAACCATCACTTTCTTTATTCGTAGATTTTATGGAAGAGCGAGGGAGGATTGACTAGTTCTTATTTTTCATTAGGAGGTGTGCAGGTTAATAGGAGCATTTTCTCTTTATTATGTATACTTCTTGTATAAGAGATTTCGCCCCCTCTGGCAGGTTGTTTTTCATGAATCATTTACTTATTAAAAAAAATTGATTACAATGCCATTGTAATCTAATTTACAATGAGAGGTATGCATACCCACTCCATGAGTTAGCTAACTACAATGCCATTGTAATCTAATTTACAGTTTTGCTAAAAGATTTTGTAGAACCTATTCATTAAAAGGTATAACTGTGGGTCTTGATTATTTTTATCAATTCTTCACTTGTGTTTTTCCCCAATCTTCGACAGTCATAAGGGGAGCTAAAAACTTAGTCTCTTTAGAGCACTACAAAATTCATGATTTTGTCATCAAATTTTTAGTTATAAGGAATAATTAAGCATTAAAGTTCTTAATATTCATTTTTTAGATAAAAAAATTATTGAGAAATAAAATTCGTCAACAAGTAAAGCATCAATAATTTTAATCCAAAATGAATTAATCATCAAAATTTAGTATACATGGATCAATTTAATTGCAAGAATCTCTCAATATTATCATTCCAATCAGAAATATCGTCTAATATAGGAACTAACTTTTTAAATTACAAAATGTTGCAAATAGCCCCTTATATTTTGTGAGGAATTTTATTTGTGACACATAGGGTGGAGTGAGTTGATATATATAGGACTAGTTTAAGAAGACTTTAGCAAAATTAATAATTTAAAGATATATATATATATATATATATATATATATATATATATATATATATATATATATATATATATATATATTAAAATAGTGGGATAAGTCATGAAGTTCTTGCATTATCAAAATGCAATTCTCTCAATGGATATCATTAACTCAAGTTCCATAGGTTTTTTTGTCATGTTTTCTTTTGTAATCATATATGATTATTTCCAAATAATAAATTATTAATTTAAAGTGAATAGATCATGAAAAAGTATTAAATTACATATAATAAGTTTGTAAAATTATATATTATAAACATGTTCCAACAATATACCTTTTGGCCTCCCTTACTCATTGTTTTGGACTGGCCATTGATGTTAAGAGAATGAGATACTTCGAATGGGCGAGACACCAATGTGATACTTTTGGAATCAATACACTGACGCAAAAAACTGACCCCCAAATAAAATGTTATTACGTGGCCTTGCTCACGTAAACCAAAACACAATCTTACAACACTTTCACAACTCTCTCTCTCTCCCCTCCCCTAGACGCTATAACATTAGAAGTTTTCAACGAAGTAGATGTTTTCAACTTGTGTTAAGAACATATTTTAATTATTTATTAACTTATTACTGATTCCATGGCTAGTAGTATGTACATATGGGGTGAAGTTAATTGGGTATGAATTATCAGTAAGTTACGTATGAGGCACATGTGCCACATCACAACACCTCACAAGGATTGTAATAACCACCCCTTTTTATTTAGGAGTGGTGGCCTTTGTCATTTACACCTCTTTAATGGGAAGAGGTGTGTGTGTGTGTGTGTGTCTCTCTCTCTCTCTCTCTTTCTCTCTCTAAAATAACAATATTACCTAAAATGTACACTTTTGGGTGCTTATCAAAGATCAAGTAACACATTTCAAGATGAACTTAATTAATGGACGATCGATGAAAGAATAGTGAGATAGCAACAATTTTTACGTTTTCAAAGAGGAAAGAGTAATGCATAAATACTTAAAAACAAAGAAAATCCCAAAGCTCACTTGGTGTAAGTATATATAATGCATCAAAATATTACTGAGTTATAAAAATTTTAAACAAAATGTTTTAAATAAATAAAAAACGCATGTGCTCATGGGTTTAAAGTTTAATTCATGAAGTTTTTTGTAACGTCAATAATTCGAGGAAAAAAGTATAATAACTTCTAAAATCGATAACATGCATTATTGAATTATATATTATATTGAGAATTTATTGAAATTTATAGTCGGGAACAAAGGAAAAATGTCCAACAAAGGAAAAAAGAAACAAAATATTTTTGAAAATTTTCAAATTTTTACATTAAAAGCATATTTGGAAAGAACATATGATCAATCAATGGACTCAAAAAATAATGGGAGGAATATCTCACACCCCCTAACTTAAACCTTGCATTGTCCTCAATGTGAATTAAGAACTAAGTTAAGGAGAGAAAAATAACAATATTACCTAAAATGAAGCGATCACTAGGAAGTACAAGTCTAAAGATTCTACAAAATATGTTAGCATGAAGCATAATAAGGGAGAATAATAAAAACTTAACTAATTACACTATACAGTAAGTAAAAAGAAAAATCAACCTAATACTCACAAGCTACAATTTGAACTTCTAACTAACTATACACTAGATGTTGAAATTTTTGAAGGTTCATTCAAGATATGATTTGACTTTGAGGTATAATTGGTGTACTCGCATCTGAGATCATACCATTCGAAGAATAAGAATTTCGTTTGAACAACGAAAGGCATATATAAGGCATACAAAATTAATCATCACCAATAACGAGTTTTTGGTGGATGATGGGGGGTTTGGATTAAACGGGTGATGAGTACACATAAGATCCAATAAAAACTAAATTTATCCCAAATATTTTTCTATTGGAATGGGAGGTGGCTCACATGGAGGCAAGATTGACTTCACGAAAAGAAACTCAAGTAGGTAATCCTCATTGGTGAAAGGTTGAACAATTTAAAGTTTTGAGCTGATTCATAGGATACTTATAACGATTTGATAATAGGGAACAAAGAGATGCAATTGTAAAAGATGACTCATCAGCGCTTAAAGATTGAATTCCAAATAACAATATTCACTTTCAATGAAATGTTCTTCCAAAATTATTTGAGGTGAAAGATAAGTCTCGACCTCCTCTTTGTTTTCTAAAGAAGAAATAATTCCATTGAAAATGGACACTACATCCATTCATTCCTAACTTTAATTCTCTATTGTGCCTTCGCCCAAGTGAAGAATGGTTTGTTCCAAAGTACGCAACGATTCTTTATTTGATTCAACACATTATTAAAAGTCTCAAAATAAAAATCATCGTCATATTCTAATAATGCATCTATTTCTTTTTCCTAATAATGATTTTCTTTTAGATAATGGTTTTCACTCTTTTCATTATCAAGAATGCGAATGACCTCACGCAAAGTCATAGGCAAAGGCACAAATTCTTCAAAATGAAAAATTTAATAACTATCCCCGGAACTACTGTGAAAATTATTATTATAAGAATTTTTAAATTTATTGCAACAAGTGTCAATATTCTTATTCTAAGGATCTTGTACCCCTTTATCGTAAAGATAATTCTCAAAATTCCCATAATCTGTTACTTAACTTTTATAGTACTCACCCAAATACATTTTAGATATATCAAGATTTTGACTTTGAGAGTATTGACAAAAAGTCATAGATTTAAAGGAATTTTGACAATTATCGTTATGATTACTAAAAATATTAGAATAATACATACCCCGAATAAGCTCCAGATGACAAAATTCATAATGTTATATACAGATGATGAATTCTAGCATTTCTTAGCACTCAAATGTATGAGTCCTACAAAACTAGTTAACAAATAATCCAAATAGAAAGAAAATATTACGAAATACTAAATCAATTACAATAAAAAAAACAGTCCCTAGCAACGATGTCATCTGATTCGCAGGGACAAATGAGGTGTTTGTGTTACTACATCTAATGTTGTTTTTGGCTCCCACCACTATGCAAAACCCAAAACTATGACTATACTCTTACGGGAGTATAATGGTTAGTCCGATTACCGAATCCACTGGGAATGGATGCTTGATGTTAATTGATTTTTTACTTTTGAATACAAGTGTAAAAGATGATGAGTTTAACAAATGATTGATACAAGCATGTATTTAAACTAGGATAATAAAAAAGAGTAAAAACTATAGATTGATAAAAAACATCTCTCACCTTGGGTTAATTAGTATAAATAATTACACGGTAAGAAAATCTTATCAAGATTAAATATCATTTCATTAATTAATCAAATCTAGAGTAGTCATCCCCTAAATCACCATAAAAGCTTACTGTTATTTAGGCGTCAATAAATATACCAGAGATTACGGATGCAATGTCGTAAATATAATGCATACATGAAATACACCATTAAATCTCCTAGGCACAAAATCAAGAACAACCTAACCCATTTAATCTAATCTAATCCATCACCAAACTAAAGTAACCAAGTTAATCCAAGGTGAGTTAAATCAATCTCAACCTAAACTAAATTAGCTACAAGGCATTTTAAATGGCATAAATGTAAATTACATAAATAATTTAAGAAAGAAACTAATTAATAAATCTTGTAAACTAATTAACATGTTAAGAAAACAAAGAAACAAATCTCATATATATGTAGAAGATGATGAATAGTAGTCTTACACAATAGCCCTAGGATAAATAAAGGAAGAAAGAGCTCCCAAACACCAACAAAACCCTAACTATCAAATATAATCTTAATGGTACACATAAAAACTATCTTACATATATATATATATACAAAAGGAACAAAGGAAAATAAATGGAATCTCTCAAAAATATATGATATCCGGTATAAATGATCGATCGATTATTATAATTTATGCTGAGATGAGCAGTCGATGATTCTTAAACTTTACCATTGTCTTAGAGCCAAGGAAGAAATGAATTGATTGATCAATCAGTGTTTCTGATTGATTGTTCGATGCTCCATTTTTTTTTGCCAATTTTTCTTCTTCATAAGGAGAAAAGTTGCATTACAAAATCAGTTCTAACTTCATTGTATGGACTCGGAATGAGGTATGATTTATGGCCACATGAAGATAACTCAATGAAATAAGTTCCATGGAGATTCGATGATCAACACATAAAGTATAAAAATACTTAAATGCCCTTGAATTTACATCGATGAACTTTCTTGAAACGCAACCAACTGAGTCGTTAAGCATTCCAATAACTACAAAAGCTTACATAAACAATGAAAACCACACACACACACACACACACACACACACACACACACACACACACATATATATATATATATATATATATATATATATATATATATATATATATATATATATATATATATATATATATATATATATGAAAATGAGGTTAACCAATATATGAGTATAAAATAAGGATATAATGGACACATTTATGCTAGAAGGCATAAGAATAAAGGGTGCATATATACAATATTCGTGACGTATCACATTTGTAATTTGTTGCATGCAAGAAATGGAGGATAAAACGAAATAGAGAAATAAACTAATAAACTATAAGTATGGCCATCCTAGAGGGGCTGGGGGGCTTCCCTCTGGCGTGCGTGTTGGATTGTGCCATTTCTCGAGGTGCTCAGCCATCATCAATGTGGGATAATGTGTAGAAATAAATGTACTTTAAGTGTGAGAATGTGTAGTGAGAATACCACTTTTGGAATTTATAGATAGACCCTCTTTTTCTTATTTTTGGGTATTTATGAAAATAGAGTATATGAAAATACTACTAATAAAGGTTTGAGATTAATGTATGTGATGTAATAAAATAAAGAGGTAAAGTATAAATAAAACAACTAAAACTAAAATAAGAGAATTTAGAGAAAAGGATGGAGAATTGGACCTCCTTATGAGTAATTGGAATGGATCTTGAGTGTAGATACATTGACCTTGCAATGGGATGAATGTGATATGATGAGATGGGGAGGAATTTACTAAATTAAGTATGAAAAAAATGGAATGGAATGTGGGACATGGGCTTTTTAGGAAGGGAACAACTCAAAATTTGAGAGAATGTAATCTGAATTGCTGAGCGGGATGTTTAGGGGATGCCTTTTAAAGTGAGGTCATTGACTCTATTTATAGGGCCAAGAGGGTGCCGATCGACATGGTTTTGGACCTTCTTATTGGCATAAAACCCCAGACTCATTGCTGATAGATAGGGTCCCGAGGGTTCCATTCGATAGTCTGGGACAAGTTTTTCAAAAATATAGACGTAAAATGCAAACCATAAGTCAAAATCGCAGAAGGTCGGTTGGTTGGAAATGTTATTCAGAGCCCTTTAAGAATCCATTGAGCCCTCCCGGATCTGTGAGTGGACCACAGTCAAACAAGGCCCAAAAGTGCCTGTTGGTCATTAGATTGGAAGTTTTTGGAGGAAAATGGATTGTTCATCTAAATCACAAGATCGGGTCATGCATGGGACCGACTGTTGGAAAGGGTATTTAGTGACCTTAGAGATTTCATTCAACTTTGTTCGGTTCAGAGAGTTGACTAATTTCAAATGGGGCACAAAAGTACTTGGTGAACTTTTGGAGTAAAATGTGTTGTTCGTCCATACCGTAAGGCTGATTCATGCACGAGGTGGAAAATTAGAAAGGAGATTTAGAGCCCTTCGAAGATTCATTAAGCGTCACTTAAGTTGGTGAGTTTATCAGAGTCAAACGGGGACCAAGATCACTCGATGCTCTCCATATCAGTTTTAGGATAAAATGAACCATTCATCCGAACTGTAAGGCCAATTCGTGCACGGGGAGAACTATTGGAAAAAGGATTCAAAGACCTTTAAAGATTCATTAAGCTTCCCCCCAGATGAGGAAGTTGACTGGAATTAAATGGGTCCCGGTAACACCCCTCGATTGGGATCCTGAGTATGACCTAGGGTTTGTAGTGAATGAGTGGGTGCTCAGAGTATGACCAAGGGTTTGGGATGAATGAGTGAGTGCTAGGAACCTAAGGATGTGCTTAAGTGGGGGGGGGGGGGGTCCTAGGATAGGGTGTCTACAGAGAGCCCCTCGACGGTGAGCTTGGAATAAGTGAAGGTTGCCGAATTATAAACACCATATCAATATTGGGATAGAGGATTTGGTTAAATTATGTGGACCCAGAGGATAAGGGTTGATAAATTCTAAGGGTCGAGGTAAATTCTAAGGACCTAAAGAGAAGAGAATAAGTAATTCAGTTGGTCGAGGATATGTTAAGATTGGTTCTAAGGGGATAGGGAAACGAATTTAGCGGGTCGAGGTCAATTTTGATGACCTAAAGTTGTGCTGAGATAATCGATTTTGCAGGTCGAGGTCAATTCTGAGGGCCCAGGTCAATTCTATGGGCATAAACTTGTGACGAATAATTTTGAGGGTTGAGGTCAATTCTAAGTATCTAAAGTTATGACGATCAATTCTAAGGTCCGAGGTCAATTATGAGGACCTTAAGTTATGGCGACTAATTCTAATGGCCGAGATCAATTCTGAGGACCTTGAGTTATAATGACCAATTATGAGGGCCCAAGTCAATTATGAGGACCTTAAGTTATACCGACCAATTATAAGGGTCGAGATTAATTTTGAAGACCTTAAGTTGGGGCGACCAATTGTGAGGGTCGAGGTCCATTCTGAGGACCTTCAGCTGTGACGTCCAATTCTAAGGGTCAAGGTTAATTCTAAGGACCTTGAGTTGCGATGACCAATTCTGAAGGCCGAAGATAATTTTGAGAACCTTAAGTTGGGAAGACCAAGTCTGAGGATCGAGGTTAATTCTGAGGACCTTAAGTTGTGAGGACTAATTCTGAGGGTTGAGGTCAATTATGAGGACCTAAATTTGAGATGACTAATTTTGAGGGGCAAGTTCAATTCGAAAGACCTTAAGATGGGATGACCAACTCTGGGGGACGAGGTCATTTATGAGGACCTTGAGTTATGACGACCAATTCTGAGGATCGAGTTCAATTTTGAGGACCTAAAATTATGACGACCAATTCTGAGGGACGAGGTCAATTATGAGGACCTTGATTTGTGACGTGAGGAATAGCTTTTCTGGGTAAATTTAGAATATTTTGGGGGTGCAAGTGCACTTGTGGTTTCGCTGGGGATTGTGTTATCTTGAAACTCCACTGAAGGGATGTTTAGTTTTGAGTTTTTGATTGCGGAATTGTAGTGGACTTTGATGCGGGTGCATCATTGGTTCTGCTATGGAGTATGTTGAGGATAAGAATGTAAGATTAATCTTTCTTGGGATTTTGAGAGTTTGTAAGGGGTTTAGTGCTCCAAAAATAATTTTCTTGATGAAAATAATGTTCCTTATTTTTTCGAGATTTTTGGGATATTTTCGAGCAATTTCTGTGTTTTTCTGGCATTTTTGTACAAAATTTGAAAGGGACTACCAATAGGTAGGCTTGGGGGTGCCAATCGCTAAAGACATAGATGTCTTGGCTTCCTTGGGAAGAGAAAAAGGTAGTTACAAATCGATATGGGCTGGGGCTTTGGTTTTAGGTGGATAATGACTCTTTACTGGGGATGTAGGTGATCTTCTACCCATGGAGTCATCCTTCGAGGGCCCTGATGGCTACGGGTATGAATGCACAAGTTAGGAGGCTATTGGAATATGAGTTTGGGTACGTCTGGTACCTTAGATAAAGAGAGGTGTGGTAGATAAGGTAACATACCTTTCTAGTTCTTTTCTTTTTAGATTTTCTTGCAGATATGTCGTTGTGATTGGGGAATCTTGGCATTGATCATGTTGTATGCTTGACTTAGTAGTTTTGTACTTGAAAATTTTCTCAAAAAGGCAAAAAGATATGCATCTTTTTGGTTTTATTATCATAATTTAATGGATTATTCTACATGAACGTTGACTTTGCTACTAAGGTTTTATTTTGAGGGAGTGTAGGAAAATTTTTGTTTTTTAGAATATTTTAATAAGGGAAAGCCTCAGAAGCTTGGTTAAAGATAATTTCCCTTTGAAGGGATTCATTTTGAGAAATGCATTTTTGGAAATTGATTTTTGGGCAAAAAGGAGATGAATGGATTTATTTTTACGTAGGGGGTTGCCAATCGGCATACCCCTTGACATGCCTATAGGCATGGGAGTTAATTCAAATCACCCCTAGTCTTTTATTGCACTTTTTTACATACTAGTGTACTTTTGTAGGGCTGAAAATTAAACGGATTTCCAAAAATTTTATTTTTTGCCAAGGATTTTGGGTATAAAAGGAGGGGTATGGGGTGTGTTTTCTTCACCAATACCCATATTTTTCTTTCGGCAGCTCGATCGTTGGTTACTAGAGGGACTATTTCTCTTCAGACAGTTATGTATTCAGTGATCTTGAGGGGTTTTGATGATATTGGATTTTTCGAAGCTGTTGCTTTGGGCCTTACTGGGAGGCTTTTACTAGTGACAAGGGACTTGACATCTAATCCCCAAGTGGCTATTATATCAACATGGATATCTTACCGCCATAATCCCGTGACAGTGGTGCTAGCGGAGACCCTGAAAGATCTTGATGCTTGGAAAGAGGAACGTTCTATTTTTTTTAGAGGGAGTCCGATAATTTTGTTCATGTGGCTTACAGAGAGGTTTTGTATAATGATCCTTCCTGAACATCCTTTGGCGGTGTGCCTAATTTCTTTTCCAAACCTTTCTTCAGTTTTATCCCATTGGTAGAGAACTGGATCAACTATTTTATAGAGCATGGAGCCTGTTGTCCTTGTTGGTTAGTGCCATGGTGGAAATACTTGTAGCCTATTTTGCAGCTTAGAGAGTATCGGTATGTGTGGTTAGTTGGCCTTTTCAGACTTCTTTTTATTTCCCCTGACGAATTCTGTGCCAATTCGGATGGGAATAAATTATGCCCCCTTGCATAACGGACTTTTTCTAATCGTGGACCTAAATTAATCATTGCAGACGATGCTCGGCTCCTTGTGGCGGTGTCGATAACCATCTACCTGTCCATTACAATCTGTAGGAGGGACCAGACATGTGTCCAGGGACTACCTAAAGTGGTTGTGGAAGCGGGTAGTAGAGAAGATTATGGAGGAAAAGACTGGGCAAAGGTGGCTTGTCGCTTTTGACACCATAGAGGAGGGTGTCATGGTTTCATCTAAGCTTTCCATGGCGTACAACTCCATGGAGCGCATATGGAGTCTTAACCTGGATTAGGAGAGACCACTGGGGGCTAGGAATGATGACAAAGTGGGTTCGTCTTACAATTGAAGACAATCTTTATGAAGCTAGAGTATTTTGTGTTTTGGGTGATTTTTTTGGGTTTTTTGTGGGGTTAGGAATATGTTTTGTGAAGCTTGTAAGGATTAGGTTTGTTTAAGATGTTTTATTAAGTGTAAGGGGGTGGAATATTTTGCTCCCTTGACTGATACTTCATGTAATAGAGATTTATTCCTTAATTAGAAATGTAAATTATTTTAATCATATTTTGTTGTGTCTCTTGATGAATTTTGCATTTAAATTATTCATACCAATCGCTAAGGCATACGTAATACTTTTGTTCATGTAAATGATAAGAAGGACCGACGTTCTGGGGGGTTAAAAAAGAATAGTATTTTGTGAAAAATAAGGGAACCATGTCCGTGTATAGCGTATGAGCTGCCTATGTACCTCTAGTGGTTTTTGAAAATTTTTATGAGTCTCATTTTGAAAAGGAATATTTTTTAGAGGATCAGGTCCCACGTAGTTCTTGGTAGGGGAAATGAAATTTTCTTTTCAAGAATAGAAGGGGGATGATAAGATTTATAGGGAGATGCGATTTTTAACTAAGAGTAAAATTTCTTGAGACGGTCCAGGTTGACTGGAGATGCCCTCTCTTCTCCATCGAGGTATGTGAGCATAGCGATGCTGCCTGAAAGAATTTTCTTCATAATATAGGGGCTGTTGATGTAAAAAACTAGATTTGATCTAATTAATTAATCACAGACAAATATGAATAAATAAATAAGACAAGAGATTTTTAAAGTGGTCCAACCTTATAAAAAACGGCCCATGTCCACTATTTTGTATTACTGGGTATTTTGCCCTGATCTTGAATATGGTCGCTTATGATTGCTTCTGATTGCCTCTTCTGTCATGAGGGTATTACAATGTATTTGTAGCCCTAGGGATGTCAATGTGAATGGATAATAGGCGTATTCATCTGTACATGATAAGGAATGACTGTAATACAATAAACATTGAATCTGTCTTGGTCATTTAGTCTTTCTAACAAGTTGCTCGGTATGCTGAGTAGCTTGGTACTCTGAGTAGCTCGATACATTGAATTTATGCCATGTTTGGTTGATAGGATTATTCATATAATTGGTCCATGCCATCTGACTAATTTTTGTATCAACAAAAGCCCCCAATGTTTCACAGTTGAGGTTTGATGTGAGAATGTGGAACATTTTACCAAACAGTTGCTCAGGGATATTTCTCGCGTTTTGATAAACTACAGACTTTCCATTCTTGGAAAGTTTTTACACTTTATGTAACAGTTTTGAACGTGAAATGGTAAATTTGTAAATATTTTGAATTATCCGCGAACGCTTGGGTACTTGCGTCTTTTTCCCTTGATTAGCCATCGGAAATGAAATCGTCATCACTCGTGATCATTACTTTTCTCGTTTCCCAAGGCAGCGTATATAAAGGTGGTAAAATCCGATTGTCTTCTACCTTTTGCCATATAAATTCCCAAACTCCTTGTTTTCTCACTTTTCTTCTTACGATCGTTCTTTTTATCCTCCGCCTTAGCTGATTTCTCAATTTTCTATAAGAATTTCTTCCTTCTTTCTTTGTTTTAGTCATCATGGTTTATCTTATCGAGTCATTAGATAAGTTTAGAGCCTAATTTGAAATTCCTTATTAGGTTGTCTTGGAAAAACCTCCTTTCCTTTCTGATTTATTTTCTTTAGCTAAGGGACATTGGTTTCCCTCTATTTTTGTTGCAGAATGTGGTTTTTCTTTCTTTCCTAACCCCATGTGTTTGGAATTTTTCCAATATTTTGATATTGTACCTGCAAAAGTAGTTCTAAATACGTGGAGGGTAGTTAATGGCATACATAGGTTGAATCAAATTCATTGAACTCGTCTAGGGATTCCAGAAATTATGTATTGTTATAAATGGGTCACTAGCGACACCATCTTTTATTTAAAAACTAGGTTTTCTAACAGAGCTTTAGTGCTCAATATCCCTAATTCCAACAGAGACTATTTTAAACATGGGGTTGTGACGAAAAATTGGCAACACCTCCCATTAAAGGGGAAGGACGTGTACCAAGGTCCCAGATGTCCACCTTATGGAAATGGGATAGGTTGTTTATTTTCCAAACTAGCTATGTTTTTGTTTGATAAAACGTTTTACTTTTTGTTCTATAGTTGACAGTAAAAGAAAACCCCCTAAAAGAGAGTGATATCAATACAAAATATTTAAAATTAATCTGGGGTTTACATCAATCAGTTATTGGGGAGCACATGAGAGATGCTTCCTATTTGTTGCGATATAAGAACACTAGTTCCTCTTTTACTTCTCATCGTATTGCTCCTCCTTTGGTGATTGATCTTGAGCAGCTTCTATAATCTTCTTCAGTTATTGAAGAATCTTCTTCTGATTTATTTACCTCCATTACTGATCTGATGACGAAGAAGAGAAGGATGCCTGATCTTTTTGACAAAATTTTCCCTAGTGCTGATGGGGGAAAAAAGAACGAAAAAAATGTCCCAGCTGAAGGGACTAAGAAAAAGGATACTTCTCTACCCGGGGGAGCAATCCCAGTTGTCTAGGAGGTCATCAAAAATCCCCATGTTGCTCCAAAATAGGTAACACCTTTGATTGAAGAGGTTGTTATCATTCGAAAAGAGGCAGCACCTTTGATTGAAGCTGCTCCTTTGAGAAGATTGAGAAGGGGTCTTGTTGAGAAGACCATTGATGATGCTGCTCAACTTACTGAGGTTGAAATACCTTCTTTAAAGGTTGGTCCTCCAGCATTCATTACTCCTGGCTTGGCCAAGAAATTGATCTGGTTTAGAACTCTTGCTGATCATAGAGCTGCTGAGAGTTCTACTCTTCGGGGGAAGGTTACTAACTTGGCAACCCAACACCTTACATCAGTAAGTGTCATTATACCTGTCATTTTAGTTCTGTTTTCAATATTAATATTCTAACTTGAGTTTCTCTTTTTCTTACAATTTTTGGTGTATTTTAATAATATTCCGGATAAGGATGAAGCTATCAAAACTGCTTCCTCTTCCAGTGAAGTAGAAGAAGACCTTGTTGGGTTATCAAAACCTTTAGAAGAGTCCCAGTAGAAGTATGAGGATGATAAAATTCCTTGGGAAAATAAAATCAATGCTTCTTAGATAACTCAACAAAAAGCTGTAGAGGTTTCCAAGGAGGCTGATCTAGCTCGGCAATAAGCATGGAAGCTGCCAAAAAGGCCGATGTAGCTCGACAACAAGCTGTAAACGCTTCCAATGAGATAGAGGAGAAATTGAAGGTTTCTATTTCCAGCAAGGATAAAGCTGAGAGCAAGCTTGAAGAGGATGAAGAGAGTAATAAAGATCTTTCATAGAGAGTAAAATTTATTGGAGATCTTCTTAGGGAAAATTCTTCCTTGGAGAGGAGGAAGAGAATGTCTACTGTGAAGAAGTCCTTTAGCTCTGGCTGGGACAAAGGGTGGAACAAAGCTGTAACTATTGCCTCTACCCAAATGGATTATGAAAGTTTAAAGTTCTTTAAGGATGGATGGGTTGCAGTGTTGAAGGAGTTGAACATTGCTGAGGAATCTGAACTATTTTAGAGACATGTTCACAGCCTTCCTCCTGTTATTGAAGAAGATGAAACTAGATATGATGAATCTTCTTTGATGATAGTAGAACAAACACCTGATGCCACTATCCCTCAATCCTTTGAGCAAGTTCAGTAAAAAATAACTTCTTTCGAACAACGTCAGCTGCCCTCTGAGAAACCAATCCCTTCTTCAAAATTAGCTGAAGATATTGTATGGAATAAGGAGAAGGTGTAATGTTGTTCGAATTTTTTTTACTTTCATCTATTTTCCATTTGTTTTGTACTTTTGGTTGTACCCTCCTCTATTATGATCAATAAAATGGACTTGTTATTTATTCTAAATTTCTCCTTTACTGTTCAATATAGCTGTGCTATTTTTGATCTGTTTTTACTTTTCCTTGCTAGTTTATTGCCAGGATGGAACTGTTGTCAGCTCATGATACAGAGTTGATGAATAAATGTACAGATTACTTCAAAGTTGTTCATGCAGATTTCACTAAAGCACAAATAATTGATATTCTTGGATATGATACTTCTGAACGAACAATTGAGGCTTACCAATATTTAAAATATCTACTTGATCGGGCAGTAGGAAATAATGTTTCTTACTACAAAATGATTAAAGATCTTCAAGGAATAATTGAATAACTCCAACTTCAACACAAGGAGGTTATTTCTCTTCTTCATGAAGGTTATGAGAAGAAGTACCAACAGTTGTGTGCAGATCGGGGTTATGATAAATTTATTTATGCCCATAATAAAAGAGAAATTATGCTAAAACTTGAAATTGAGGAGCATAGAAACATTTCTAAACTACCGGAGGAAGAAAATATTGCTTTAAGAGAAGAACTGAGATAGCTAAAATCTTCTTCTTCCTCTGGATCTTTGGTCCCAGTTAATAATGAAGGTTTTTCCTTTTTGGAGACTAAGAATGCCTCATTAAGAGAAGAATTAGAATCTTTAAAAAAAGTCAGACCCACATCTACCTCCCGAGGGTAGAACAAGAGCTAGTAGGAGTAATATTGAAGAAACTTGAACTTAGTAAGCCTTAGAAAATCAAGATGCTCAACTGAAGGCAAAAAATCAAGCTTTAGCTGAGATGTCCCAAAAGATTCAAACTCTTACCGAGCAACTATCCAATCATATTTTTGCATTGCAGAATAAAGAAAGTGTGCTAAAAAGACATCATTAACATGTTGAATGATTAACTTATCAGTTTCATAAGAAGCCCAAAGAGTTTTGGATGGAGGGATATAATGAAGCTTTATATCAACTTAATGTCAGGTTGAAACAATCAAACAATAAATTATACAAGCAAGGATGGTTGAATGCTTTGACTGTAATGAATGTTGAGTAAGGAACGAAGCTGTGTGATTGGTATGAGCCTAGGTTTCTTGATCTGCTAGTACCACTTTTCCAGCTAGATATTAGCTGGATTCCAGTTATCTCTATTCCTCAATGTTTAATTTCTAAATAACTTGGTGATTACAATCTCCATGAATAATTTGAGATATCCAGACCTCCTCATTTGTAAGTCTAACGAAATTCAAGCAACAACAGGATGCTGTAGGACCTAAACTTTATCAATTCTTCTTTTCCTTTAGATGATCCTCCAGCTGGAATGGAGCCAATATCTAAATCTGAAGGAAAGAAACCAATAGAATAGACTAGTGTTAGTAATTGTTGAGTATATATATATTTGAATGGAAAGTTTTCCCTTTGTTGATTTGATTGCCTAGACAATGGAACTTTGCTCCACATGTTTGTCTAGTTGTAGTGACGCATCTCCCATAAGTGCCTAAGTAATGGAATTTGTGTCCCATCTTCCTGCTTAGTTGTAACAATCATTTAAATAAATAATTGTCCGGGTGCCTAGGAAGCGGATATTTTACCCATCTTCTTGCCTAATTTATATGCCTCTTGGGTCACCCATAATCAAGCAAACTTTGCCTTGATGAATTATTTTTGCAACATTGTTTGTTTTTATGTTGACATTGACCAACTTTTAGTTGGTGGTTCTTGATGCCGATCAACTTTTAGTTAGTGGTTGTAGATGCCGACTAACTTTTAGTTGGTATTTGTTGACTACCGACCAACTTTTAGTTGGTGGTTGCTGATTGTTGACCAACTTTTAGTTGGTGATTGCAATTTTTCTGCTGCAAAGTTTGTGGTGGTACTCCGAAAAAGATAAAACAAATCGGGAAATGATCATTTTCATTGATACGAAAATAATTGTGCATATGGTCAATTACATTACTGGTAGTATTTTCGCAGGTGCTCTTCATTCCAAGAATTTTTTAATTCTTCCCCTTCAAGAGTTTCTATTCTATAAGTGCCAGGTCGAATAACAGTTGTGATACGATAAGGCCCATGCCAATTAGCATCCAACTTATTGTGCTTTTGAATTACTTTTTTGAGCACATAATCTCCTTCCTTAAGATCACATTTCTTGATCCTTATATTATAGAATATAGTAGTCCGTTGCTGATACGCTGCATTTTGGATTGCTGGGTCTTCTCTGACTACTTTGAGCATGTCCAAGTCCAAGCAACTCATCAAATCACTTAATGGAGAATTGAAATTAAGCACCTTGTGAGTAGGTAATCCTAGTTCTGCAGGTATTACAGCTTCACTCCCAAAAGCCAACATATAAGGAGATTCCTCAGTTGTTGTTCGAGGAGTTGTTCAATAAGCCCATAACACTGAGTGAAACTCGTTGATCCAATTCCCTTTAGCATCATCCAATCTCTTCTTCAACCCATTCAGTAGAGTTATATTCATCACCTCGATTTTCCCATTACTTTGGGGATGACCTAGAGCGGAATGGACCTTTTGAATATTGTATTGTAGACAATACGCTGTGAACTTGTCATTATCAAATTGGATACCATGATCGGTAATTAACTCATGGCGCAAACCATATCTGCAAATAAGATTCTTCCAGATGAATTGATACACCCTTTCGTAAGCCATATCAATGAGAGGTTTAGCTTCCACCCATTTTGTGAAATAATCAACGGCTACCGCGAGATATTTGAATCGTCCTCTTGTAGTTGGAAGAGGCCCGACTAAATCTATTCCCCACATAGCGAATGGCTAATGTGAAGTGATTGGAGTTAATAGCACCTGAGGAGTTCTTCATATAGTAGAAAATTACTGATACTTGTCGCATTTCTTAGCATAAGCTGTACAATCAACGTGAATTGTTAGACAGTAGTACTCCTGCGTATTTATTCTCAATTAAAGAGTCCGACCTTCTACATGGGCTCCACAAGATCCTTCATGAATTTCTTTTATTATATCTTTAACTTCTACTATATGAACAAGCATTTTCAGACCAGATATCAGACCTCTCATGCATAGGATTCCATTATTCAAAACGTACCTCGCTGCCTTATACTTCAAACTTTTGGCTGCAAGTAGGTCGACTGGTAAAGTTCCTTCTTCAATATAAGCCCTGATGGGATCCATCTAAGATGGTCCCATATCCAAGGCAATAAAATTCACCATCAAGTCTTCATCAATACTTCTCCTTGCAAGTATTTCAATGAGGATTATTTGTAATACGCCGTATTTTTATGCTATATTAATTTGGGGATTTATTAAATTTAATGAGAGTAAATTATTTAATAAAAAAATCCAGAAATTAATTATGTTATAATTATTAACGTGACGTGAGTTAGTAATTATATAATATTGTTGAATATTACTTATGAGCATAGTAATATATGATATTGGTTATATTAAATGTCACGAGTGAATGAAATGACAATTTTGGGTATTTTAGTCAGGACGCGCCCGTGTCGCGTCGGGACTAATTATTTATATATAAAAGTGAATATTTTATAAGTTGTTCGTATGGTCGTTTTGAGTGCGCCAACGCGTCCGGAAGGGTCGAGATAGTCAGAAAAGTGTACCCGGGGGTTTAGTTTGGGTCCCGGGGTGGTTTTAGGCCTAATTAGTGACCCGGGAGGGCATTTTGGTCATTTTACAAGATAGGGTAATTAAACCCACGAATTTCAGCCATCCTTAGCAGCTATTTAGGTTAGCCTTTTAGGGTTAGAACATTCATAACCCTAGTACGGCCATTGGAGAAGAGAGGAGAGAGCTCTCAAGGTGATTCAAGACCCAAAACACCACCGTTTGCACCGCCGTCACCACCAACGCGTAGATCTTGAGGAGGAGAGCGCAACCACATCAATATCTACAGGAAACCAGACCTTTGAAATCCCAGGCAAGTGTTTAAACTTGCTTATTTCGTTGGTTCAATATTCATATTAGTTTAGGAATGATTAGGAGTATAATTTATGGAAGAAAACCCCACTTTTTGATAAGAATTAGCATGTAGAAAAGATTAAAACCATATTCTGGAAATCTTATGTGATGTAGATGATTAACCCATGAATTTTTGATGATTATGTAGAAGGAAATTCAGGAGAAAACTGATTAGAACAAAAGTTAAGAAAACTTAGGGTTCTTGATGATTAGATGAGATTTTGGGTTGTTTAATCATGTTTAATAATGGATTTACGCATGCTTAACGTTAAAAACATCTGGAAATATGTTATCATGATTGTAGTAGAAGTTTTGGGACGAATAGTGTTGGAAAATATGGATTTGGATGAAGAATTTTGGTAAAACCCGTAACTGCACTTATGCAGGATTTCGCAGACCTGCTTGATCGATCGATCGACCCTAGAGCGTCGATCGATCGAAGGTTCGATCGATCGAGCCCCAGCCGTCGATCAAACGGCCCTTCCTGGCAGCCTCTTATTTCCCCATGTTTAATTAGTTTAATTAATTTATCGTGGAATAATTCTTGGGCATTATGAATAAAATGTTTTGGGATATAGGAGTGACCAGTAGGACATGTGGTTGAGTGTTGAGAACTTCATTATGAGACAATAATTGTGTTTTAGGGACATTTATTTGAGGAACGAGGAAACTACGTATTGCAAGTGAGAGATTACGTCGAATACTTACGATAGTGAATAGATGTCTACCTACTGAATTTGTTACTTGGATAGATAGAATCCACGAGTGTCACGTAATTAGTGAGAAATCTCTTCGATGTTAAGGTTAGAGACGAAACCTTATACGTAATCTTAATAATGTGAAATTAAGGATAAATGTTGTAATTATGGGTAATGAGAGGAACCTATAGTAATATGATGAAATTGGTATATTTATATGAATGTGTGTACATATATTATATACATGTAAAAACCATGCCCGCACTACTTGCTATCCCTGAGGTTACCGCGCTGGGGCGATCTTATCCTGTGTTGACTTACGGGGATATTGACTCGTACCCTAGAAGATAGGATTCCTAGGTACAGGCTATCGAATCGGTAGTCACGGTCCTAAGAGATGCAAGGGTATGTGCTGACCTCTTGGACTTGGAAACTATGCTTCGCCTCAATATTATTTGTGTTTGTATTGATACAATTCGAGAGTGATTCCGAACTTGTATTTCCCTTAGTACGATTGATACGGGGATTGGATAGCAGAGAATGCCCGCACCATAATTTTTATGTGGGGTGCCATTAGAATATATATATTACACGAGTATTTAATATATATGAAGTTCTGAAACTTGGAACTACCTATTGTGTTTTGGTAAGTAAGATATGTTTGATGAATCAAATTGGAAATACTTGTTTTATGAGAGTATAATATGACTCTGGGAAACTTTATAAATTGATGAAGCTAAAACGAGAATTGTGCTACAAATTGAAAGTAACCTTTTTAAAACAATGACATTGTTCGGTTTTGAAAACTTATGAGTAAGTTAAGTTAAACCATTTGGGAAGGTTAGTACGATAGGCGTGCACACTAGAAGAGAGGTGAGAATTTCTCAAGAGAGTGTCGAACTAATATGTTGTTGCATTGGCCTGTATCAATTTAAATACTTGCTAAACTAATTCTAAATCATACACACTTTCGGCCTCTGACCCGTTTTCTCTCTCCCTCTTCCCCTTGTATATATGTGTATGTATTTCAGGTGCCCAGCCACAGGGGCGTCTTGCTTAGGATCTCTTGGAAGGAACGCGCTGCAGCTTAGGTGGGAGTTGCAGGTCTCTTGATTAGACGACTTCGTTCATTCAGATCCACTCTTAGCATTTTCTTTCAGATGGGCATGTGTAGCCCTTTCCATTATTTCTTTATGTTGGGACATTGTTATTTCAGTATTTCCTAGTTCATTATTATGGGATTTTTGTCCGGGATGGATGTATTACTTTATTTTCTCGCATGCTGACATTCGTTGATGAATGTTTTATATATTGGATTTTT
This sequence comes from Sambucus nigra, assembly GCA_949130495.1. Taxonomy (NCBI): domain Eukaryota; kingdom Viridiplantae; phylum Streptophyta; class Magnoliopsida; order Dipsacales; family Adoxaceae; genus Sambucus; species Sambucus nigra. Next base: position 518,554,852 of record OX422207.1, read on the forward strand.
GTTCCAGTTATTTGTGGTGTGAGTCTTATTCATTGAGCTTTGTTAATAATTAAATAAATCTTTTCTTTAAATAAAATTTGGAAGTAAAGTTAAAAAAAAAAAAAAAAAATTGGTTTTGACACTTAGCTTAATTATTTAGGGCGTTTAATTGGAAAGTTTCTTTTTACGACAGTGATGCTAAGAATGAACCAAACTGTACACCTTGATTTAATTTAATAAAGGAGTGATCACCCGGTATTTAATTAGGCGGGGTGTGACAGGTGGTATCAGAGCATCAGTTTCTAGTGTCCTTAGGATCTGTACGGCTTATTTCGCTTTCAGCTTAAGATTTTTGATATAGAGCCCTAATACTAGGAATGTTGTGTTCACCTCTATACTTTGGGAATTCGTGCTTCTGCGATTTGTTTATTTGAATGATGAACTCATCCAAATTTACTTAAATTTTCAGATGGATCGTCGAGAAGAACTAGCTAATGCCGTTCAGGGAGTCAACGAGCAAAATCGACTTACACCTCAGATATCTCCAGAGAGCGTATCAACCACCGAGTTTGCTGGTATTGTGGCACAGGCAGTTACCACTGCAGTCTTACAGTATCAAGAACGCAGCACACAGATTTTGAGGGGCAAAAGATCTAGAGAGTATAGTCAGTCTGTCATGACTGGAAATAACAAGTGCGTAAAGATGCAAAGATCACAACCACAACCCCTTCAAGAACGTGAAAACCACAAAGGTAACAAATTGTGTAAGGAAACCCGAAAGCTTCAGGGTCAACAAAATCGGGGCCAAGGTGAAGCTATGAAGAGGTGTTTCAAATGTGGTATGGATGGTCATGAACGTCGAACTTGTTCGGATCAGTCTGGGAAGGAATTTCAACCCAACCAGGGAGAACTTTCAGGACTCTGCTATAAATTTATACAGCCGGGTCACAAGTGGAGGGATTGTCCTCACCTTGACACAATTCTTCCGTAAATTTTCCATCAAGGTCAGCGAGATCAGGGAAAAAGCGAGACTAGTCAACAATGTAGTGAAGTGAAGCAGTTTCGAGGGAGGTGCTTCCAATGTGGCAGACATGGCCATAGACGTCAGGATTGCTCAGAGAAGGATAGGGCCCCACGAACGGTAGGTGCTAGTAATGAACCTCAGAAGCCAGCTCCACCACCCTTTACAACAGCCTCAGTTCAGCAGAAAACAGTTACAATACGGACGTGTCCATAACGTCCACCAGGCAGTAGCTCCACAGGTACCACCCACGATTGAGGGTATGTTTTCTATACATGAAACTATGGATCGAGTTTTGTTTGATATTGAGGCAATGTACTACTTATAGCTACTCATTTTGCGAATACCTTAGGGTTATTAGTCACAGCTGAGAGCACAGTGACGTGTATAGACTCACCATTGGGGAGTGGGTCACTTATTTTCTTTACATGCCGGGGAGTGGGGATAGAGATCGGTAGTCTGGTATTACCTGCGTACATGTTAGTTTTAGACATGCATGAGCACGATGTTATTATTGGTATGGATTGGCTCGCAGCTTATAGAGCCATGATTGATTGCTTCAGTGGGAGCATTATTTTTACCATTCCGGAGCAAGAGATGTTTGTAGTGGCGATGCCTCGCCCAGAGGGAGGCTCGACCACTCATTTGTATTACATAGAGGAGGATACCTCTAAGGAGATTGTGATTCCTTTGGATTCGATCCCAGTTGTTAGGGAGTATTCCAACGTGTTTCAGGAGATACCAGGCCTACTCCCCAGTCGAGAGATAGACTTTGTTATAGACCTATTACCAGATACAAGACTTATAGCACGCGCACCGTACCGTATGGCTCTGGCAGAGATGCGAGAGCTACGAGATCAGATAGAGCAGCTGTTAGGTCAGGGCTTCATTCGCAGGAGTACCTCACCTTGGGGCACTCCAGTTTTGTTTGTGAAGAAGAGAGATGGTTCACTGAGGTTGTGTGTGGACTACCGGGAGTTGAACAAGGTCACGATATGGAATAAGTATCCGTTTCCTCGAATCGATGATCTGTTCCAACAACTGAGGGGAGCAACCTTCTTTTCGAAGATAGATCTGAGGTCGGGGTACCATCAGCTACGTATTAGGGAGCAGGATGTTTCGAAGACTGCTTTCTTGACGAGATATGGGCCCTATGAGTTCAGAGTGATGACATTCAACCTCATTAATGCTCCAGCCGTGTTCATGGACTTAATGAGCCAAGTGTTCAGAGAGTTCTTGGATCAGTTTGTCATTGTCTTCATAGATGACATCTTGATATATTCCCATTCCGAGGAGGAGCATGCCGAGCACTTGAGGCAGGTTCTTTAGAATTTACGAGAGCATCAGTTATAGGCTAAGTACGAGAAGTGTGGATTTTGTTTGCGAGAAGTACAGTTCTTGGGCCATGTTGTTTCTGAGCAGGGGATGGCAGTTGACCCGAGTAAGTGTCAGCGGTAAGGGAGTGGGGACAGCCCACGACACCGACAAAGGTGCGTAGTTTCTTGGGGTTAGCCGGATACTACAGGAGATTCATTCGGGGATTCTCCAAGATAGCGGTCCATTGACGAATCTGACTCGCAAAAAGGGGTACCGTATGTTTGGGATGATGCTTGCCAATTAGCCTTCGACGAGATGAAGGACAAGCTTACTTCAGCACCAGTCCTTGCTTTACCGAAATCGGGTGTGGAGTACCTGGTTTACACCGATGCGTCTTTACGGGGACTTGGAGGAGTACTCCAGCAGGAGGAGAAGGCTATAGCTTTTGCTTCCCGCAAGCTTAAGCCACCTGAGAAGAATTACCCCACCCACGACCTGGAGTTAGCGGCGGTCGTATTTGCATTGCGGATATGGGGACACTATCTATTGGGAGAGAAATTTCGTTTGTTCACAGACCATAAATCACTGCAGTACCTGTTCACTCAGCGAGAGCTGAATATGCGTCAGCGTAGGTGGTTAGAGTTTGTGAAAGACTACCTGTTCGATATACAGTATCATCCGGGGAAAGGCAACGTAGTTGCTGATGCATTGAGCCGCAGACCGGTAGAGGATGTAGCGAACATTTGGAAAGAAAAGTGGAAGGAGTTGGGTCACCAAGATGCAGTAGCCCATTCTTTCATATCCGTTATGACTGTCACACCCGAGATTGTTACGAGGGTGATACAGGCACAGACCACATACCCGTTTTGCCAGGAGCAGATTGTACGACTTCTAGCCGAGGGTACTGAGTCCTATTCTGTTAGTTCTGATGGAGGTTTGCGGTTTAATGGGAGATTGGTAGTTCCTGAAGGAGCAGAGTTACGTCATGAAGTGATGACTCATTCTCATGGGTCCCGATTTGCAGTACATCCGGGAGGCGATAAGATGTACCAGGATATGAGGCGACAATACTGGTGGAGTGGGATGAAGAAGGACATTGCCGAGTTTGTGTCTAAGTGTTCTACTTGCCAGCTAGTTAAGGTGGACCACCAGAAACCGATAGGATTACTTCATCCATTGGAAGTACCCGCGTGGAAGTGGGAGAGTATTTCCATGGATCTCATTACAGGATTGCCTACATCACAGAGAGGCCACGATTCTATCTGGGTGATTGTAGACCGTTTGACCAAGGTGGCTCATTTTCTGCCGGTGCGTACAGATTATACCACGGGTCAGTATGCTCAGTTGTTTATAGCTGAAATTATCAGATTACACGGGGTGCCCCTGAATATTGTGTCAGATATAGACAAGATTTTCGTATCACGTTTTGGGAAAGCTTTCAGGAGGCTATGGGTACTGAGTTGAGGATGAGTTCAGCTTATCACCCACCGACAGATGGACAGACAGAGCGTACTAATCAGATGTTAGAAGATATGCTACGCATGTGTGATTCTTGATTTTGGAGGAGGTTGGGAGCCACATCTTCCACTGGTAGAGTTTGATTATAATAACTCTTATCAGTTCACGATTGGCATGGCTCCATTTGAGGCGTTGTATGGCAGGCCTTGTCGTTCCCCAACTTGTCGGCTTGAAGTGGGGGGATAACAAGTTATTAGGACCAGAGGTGATTCAGGAGACCTCTGCGAGGATTGAGATGATCAGGAGTCGCATTCGAGTAGCCCAGGACAGACAGAAGAGCTAAGCCTATGAAAAACGGTTCTTCAGGGAGTTTAACGTGGGGGGACCAAGTGTTGCTACGTGTGTCTCCTATGAAAGGAGTGATGAGGTTCAGGAAGAAGGGAAAGTTGGCTCCGAGGTACGTGGGACCATTTCCCATCATTGAGAGGATTGGGCCGTTTGCATACAGATTGGGACTGCCAGAACATTTACATCGCATTCATGATGTATTTCACATCTCGTCGTTGAGATGATTCCTTCGAGATGACATGGCCCATACTCACATCGCGATAGATGAGATCGATTTACAGCCTGATAGCTCTTACGAGGAGAGATCGGTGCCTATCCTAGACTATAGTGAGAGGAGATTGAGGTCAAAGATAGTTCCACTTGTGCGGGTCCAGTGGGAACATCATAATGTGGAGGAATCCACTTGGGAGCACGAGGCAGATATACGCGAGAGATATCCAGATTTGTCCTTACCAGGTATGCCTTATTTTCCGAATTTTGGGACGAAATTCCGTTATTAGGGGGGGAGTATGTAATACCCCGTATTTTTATGCTATATTAATTTCGGGATTTATTAAATTTAATGAGAGTAAATTATTTAATAAAAAAATCCAGAATTTAATTATGTTATAATTATTAACGTGACGTGAGTTAGTAATTATATAATATTACTGAATATTACTTATGAGCATAGTAATATATGATATTGGTTATATTAAATGTCACGAGTGAATGAAATGACAATTTTGGGTATTTTAGTCAGGACGCGCCCGTGTCGCGTCGGGACTAATTATTTATATATAAAAGTGAATATTTTATAAGTTGTTCGTATGGTCGTTTTGAGTGCGCCAACGCCTCCGGAAGGGTCGAGATAGTCAGAAAAGTGTACCCGGGGGTTTAGTTTGGGTCCCGGGGTGGTTTTAGGCCTAATTAGTGACCCGGGAGGGCATTTTGGTCATTTTACAAGATAGGGTAATTAAACCCACGAATTTCAGCCATCCTTAGCAGCTATTTAGGTTAACCTTTTAGGGTTAGAACATTCATAACCCTAGTACGGCCATTGGAGAAGAGAGGAGAGAGCTCTCAAGGTGATTCAAGACCCAAAACACCACCGTTTGCACCGCCGTCACCACCAACGCGTAGATCTTGAGGAGGAGAGCGCAACCACATCAATATCTACAGGAAACCAGACCTCTGAAATCCCAGGCAAGTGTTTAAACTTGCTTATTTCGTTGGTTCAATATTCATATCAGTTTAGGAATGATTAGGAGTATAATTTATGGAAGAAAACCCCACTTTTTGATAGGAATTTGCATGTAGAAAAGATTAAAACCATATTCTGGAAATCTTATGTGATGTAGATGATTAACCCACGAATTTTTGATGATTATGTAGAAGGAAATTCAGGAGAAAACTGATTAGAACAAAAGTTAAGAAAACTTAGGGTTCTTGATGATTAGATGAGATTTTGGGTTGTTTAATCATGTTTAATAATGGATTTATGCATGCTTAACGTTAAAAACATCTGGAAATATGTTATCATGATTGTAGTAGAAGTTTTGGGACGATTAGTGTTGGAAAATATGGATTTGGATGAAGAATTTTGGTAAAACCCGTAACTGCACTTCTGCAGGATTTCGCAAACCTGCTTGATCGATCGATCGACCCTAGAGCGTCGATCGATCGAAGGTTCGATCGATCGAGCCCCAGCCGTCGATCGATCGACCCTTCCTGGCAGCCTCTTATTTCCCCATGTTTAATTAGTTTAATTAATTTATCGTGGAATAATTCTTGGGCATTATGAATAAAATGTTTTGGGATATATGAGTGACCAGTAGGACATGTGGTTGAGTGTTGAGAACTTCATTATGAGACAATAATTGTGTTTTAGGGACATTTATTTGAGGAACGAGGAAACTACGTATTGCAAGTGAGAGATTACGTCGAATACTTACGATAGTGAATAGATGTCTACCTACTGAATTTGTTACTTGGATAGATAGAATCCACGAGTGTCACGTAATTAGTGAGAAATCTCTTCGATGTTAAGGTTAGAGACGAAACCTTATACGTAATCTTAATAATGTGAAATTAAGGATAAATGTTGTAATTATGGGTAATGAGAGGAACCTATAGTAATATGATGAAATTGGTATATTTATATGAATGTGTGTACATATATTATATACATGTAAAAACCATGCCCGCGTACTTGCTATCCCTGAGGTTACCGCGCTGGGGCGATCTTATCCTGTGTTGACTTACGGGGGATATTGACTCATACCCTAGAAGATAGGATTCCTAGGTACAGGCTATCGAATCGGTAGTCACGGTCCTAAGAGATGCGAGGGTATGTGCTGACCTCTTGGACTTGGAAACTATGCTTTGCCTCAATATTATTTGTGTTTGTATTGATACAATTCGAGAGTGATTCCGAACTTGTATTTACCTTAGTACGATTGATACGAGGATTGGATAGCAGAGAATGCCCGCACCATAATTTTTATGTGGGGTGCCAATAGAATATATATATTACACGAGTATTTAATATATATGAAGTTCTGAAACTTGGAACTACCTACTGTGTTTTGGTAAGTAAGATATGTTTGATGAATCAAATTGGAAATACTTGTTTTATGAGAGTATAATATGACTCTGGGAAACTTTATAAATTGATGAAGCTAAAACGAGACTTGTGCTACAAATTGAAAGTAACCTTTTTAAAACAATGACATTGTTCGGTTTTGAAAACTTATGAGTAAGTTAAGTTAAACCATTTGGGAAGGTTAGTACGATAGGCGTGCACACTAGAAGAGAGGTGAGAATTTCTCAAGAGAGTGTCGAACTAATATGTTGTTGCATTGACCTGTATCAATTTAAATACTTGCTAAACTAATTCTAAATCATACACACTTTCGGGCTCTGACCCGTTTTCTTTCTCCCTCTCCCCCTTGTATATATGTGTATGTATTTCAGGTGCCCAGCCACAGGGGCGTCTTGCTTAGGATCTCTTGGAAGGAACGCGCTGCAGCTTAGGTGGGAGTTGCAGGTCTCTTGATTAGACGACTTCGTTCATTCAGATCCACTCTTAGCATTTTCTTTCAGATGGGCATGTGTAGCCCTTTCCATTATTTCTTTATGTTGGGACATTGTTATTTCAGTATTTCCTAGTTCATTATTATGGGATTTTTGTCCAGGATGGATGTATTACTTTATTTTCTCGCATGTTGACATTCGTTGATGAATGTTTTATATATTGGATTTTTGTTCCAGTTATTTGTGGTGTGAGTCTTATTCATTGAGCTTTGTTAATAATTAAATAAATCTTTTCTTTAAATAAAATTTGGAAGTAAAAGTTAAAAAAACAAAAAACAAAATTGGTTTTGACACTTAGCTTAATTATTTAGGGTGTTTAATTGGAAAGTTTCTTTTTACGACAGTGATGCTAAGAATGAACCAAACTGTTCACCTTGATTTAATTTAATAAATGAGTGATCGCCCGGTATTTAATTAGGCGGGGTATCACATTATTCTTTGTAGATCGATGCGAGTTGCTGAGGCTAACCGAGCATGCACATGTGGTCTTGGATTCTCCAATCTAAGTATTCTAATTACCTGAACAGCTGTAAAATTGGCTACAAACTCCAGAGCTTTAATTAAGTATTATGACATGAACTCACATTTTGTCGCATAAAGACTTAACATCCGATTCACCACTAATTGCGAATCACTGAACACTACAACTTGCTCTGCATTAATTGATTGAGCTAAGTTGAGTCCCACGATCATGACTTCATACTGGGCTTCATTATTGGAAGCTTAGAATTGGAAATATAGAGAATATTTTATGTCTATTCCATCCGGAGTGCTGAGAATAATTCCAGCTACGCAACCTGTTGAACGCGAAGAACCATCGACATATAAATTCCATATAGGGATGCTATTATCAAACCCTTGGTCTGACAGAATCCCTTACTGAAATATCTTGTCCTTCTTTTCATTATACTTCTTCTTTGACTCTTGCACCTTACCAGAGGATTCTGGTTGATCGGTGGACATCCCTTCTAGCAATTTTGCAGCTGGGAGTTGATCGGAGATAGTTTTTGTCGGTTATTTTACATCCTTGAGTTGTTCTGCCTTAGCCCCTGTTGATTGGAGACATCTGGGTAGGTAAACTCAGTAATGAAATCCATCTGTGTCTATCCTTTGAGAGAGGATCCAGGCTCATAAATAATGTCATACTCCCCTAACTCCACTGCCCAATACATTAATCTTCTAGACCTTTTTGGCTTTTCTAAATCAGGTCTGAGTGGCATGTCAGTATGTACCACTATTGTATGGGCTTGAAAATATGGTTTTATTCTCCTGCTCGCTTCAATCAATGCCAATGCCAACTTTGACAGTTTTGGGTACCTAACTTTTGCTCCCCTGAATGCCTTGCTAGTATAATAAACTAGTTTTTATACTCCGCCTTTTATTCTTATCAAGGCCGAACTGACTGCACTTTCTGAAACAGCTAAGTACAAGTATAATTTTTCCCCTATCACTGTCCTGGATAATAAAGGAGGCATCCCCAAGTATCTTTTCAACTCTAAAAATGCCTGCTCACATTCATCGTTCCAATCAAAGGTCCTTTTGAGCACCTTGAAGAATGGAAAACATCTATTTGTTTCTCGGGAGACGAATCTACTGATATCTGTAACACGCCCCGTAAGGCTTTGCATTTCCTTCTTGGTGGTTGGATATTGTAACTCCAGCAAGGCTTTTATCTTGTCAGGATTTTCTTTAATACCTCTTTGATTTACAATGTACCCGAGGAACATGTCTTCCTGTACGCCAAAAATGCATTTGGTTGGGTTCAACTTCATCTGATATTTCTCCAACTGATCAAATATTTGGTTTAGATCAGCTATATGATCAATAGCTTTCTTGCTTTTGGTTAACATGTCGTCGACGTATACCTCCATATATTTGCCAATCTGCTTCGCGAATACCTTGTTCATCAGCTGCTGATATGTAGCACCTGCATTTTTAAGACCAAAAGGCATAACATTGTAACAATAGGTTTATGTTGGGGTAATGAAAGAGGTACTTCCTTATCCTCTGGTTTTATTTTAATTTGATTATATCCTGAATAGGCATCCATAAAGCTTAGTAGCTCATGCCTAGAAGTTGCATCTACAAGCTGATCTACCCTGGGCAAAGGGAAATGATCTTTTGGGAAAGGTTTATTCAGGTCTGTGAAGTCCACACATAATCACCACTTATTCTTCTTCTTCTTAACCATCACAACATTAGATAGCCAATCAGGATATTTCACGTTTTTTATGAAGGAATCTTTTTGCAGCTTTTCCACTTCTTCTTGATTAGCCTGGTTCTTCTTCGGATTAAAGACTCTTCTCTTTTGCTTCATCGGTTTGATTTATTTGTTGACATTGAGCTCGTGACATAAGAAAGCGAGGTCTGTCCCCGTTAGATCCTCATGACTCCATGCAAATACTTGTTTTCTATGCTTAAAAATTCCACCAGCTCTTGCTTCAATACTGGATCAAGTGAAGCGCTAATCTGAGTTGTTCTTTCTGGTTGCTCATCATCCAGAATAATAATTTCTTTTGCTTCTATGACATGGCCTTTAATAGTTTTCGTTTCATCTCTTGGGTCTAAGGTGTCAATCTGAGACTCACCAAATTCGTCAACTTGATAAGTGGTTGTTTTCTTCATAGCTTCTTCCAATTCCTCTTGCTCGGCAGATGAGTATTAATATTCCTGGGCTAATTTTTGATCTCCCTTCACAGTTCCAACCTTGAAATTGGTCAAAAACTTTAGGCACTGATGTACAGTGGATGGGACTGCTTCAAACATTTTCAAGCCTACTCTTCCCATAATTATATTATAGGCTGACTGGACATTTTTATCCATTATGAATAAGCGCACCTTCTCTATTCTGCTGGTTGTCCATATTCCAATAAACATATCTAACTTGATCGTTCCAAGTGGAAAAAAAATTTCTCTAGAGAACCCAATAGGGGGCCTATGATACGGCTCTAGCTGACCAAGTTTCAAGTTCAAACTATCGAAGCAAGTTTATACATGATATCTACTGAGCTACTATTATCCACCAGCATTCTTGAAATAATTAAATCCTTCATTATCATTTTAATCACCAGAGGGTTATCATGAGGATACAAAACGCCTTCCAGATCATTTTTAGAAGAACCAATGACCAACTTATCTTTGTTAACCTTCGTCGAGAAATCTTCTTCTGCCAGATTTATCCGCTGTATATATGAACAAGCTTAAGCCTCATTGAGGTAAGCTTTCCTTTCAGTGGTATGATCACCCCCTCCTGTGTCTCCACCTGTAATCATGTTACAATCGAATGAACCAAAACGAATTGAAAATACCTCATGCTCACTCTATCTTATCTTTTTTAAGAGATCAGGTTCATCTTCATAGTCCCTTTTCTTATTGTCTCTTGGTCGGAAAGGAGATTTGAACCTCTGTCGAGCTTTGTTGTTGGTTCGTCCACCATTCTGGCAATCAACATACCTGTTCATCTTTCCTCATCTAACGAGTGCCTATATCTCATTTTGGAGAGCTACACACTTCTTGGTCGTGTGACCATGATCTTCATAGAACTCGTAATACTTGGATTTATCCCTTCTTTTGGGAGCTGATCTCAGTTTTCTGGCCAATTCAGTTCCTCGCTATTCTTGATTTCCTCGAGAACATGGTTTATATCCACCTTTAAGGGAGTATAATTTGTATACTCCCTCAAGTGTTCCAACATTTCTTTGCCTTTCCACTGCTTGATCCCACTATTATGCTTGTGATATTTCCTCTTCGACTTGCCTTCTGCTTTAGTTTCTTCTTTTTCCTTAGCATTCTTCTTCGCAGCCATAGCTTCTTCGGTGTTCATAATTTTGGCTGCTTTAGCCATGGATTGGGGGCGGTTCTTGGCCAAGGTGTAGTACACCTTGTCTAGTAAAAGACCACTAATGAGAGTTGTAATGGCCGTCTTCTCCTCATAGTTGATGACCTCCAGTTTCTCATTATTAAAATGAGTGATATAGTCCCCGGTACTTTCTCCTTCTTTTTTCCCAACACTCAACAGATGTGCTACCCTTTTAACTGGCTTTGCACCAAAACATAAATTTCCTATAAAGAGCTCTTCCAGTTGATGGAAAGTTATAATCTGCCCTTGAGGAATGCTGTTGTACCATATCTGAGCGGATTCTATGATGGTTCCTGATAATTCCTTACACCTCATTCCATCTAGGACTTCATAAATATCTATTGCAGCTTGGTACTTCTCTACAGGGAGAATAGGACCGTTTTCTCCATCGTACTTCGGCGTGACCACATAAGCTTTGAACTTGGATGGTGTAGGAAAATCCATAATTACCTGTACAAAGGAAGATCCATTGATAAAGGTTCTTTGGAGAGGGTTTTTGGCCTTAGCCATCTCCCCTAAACTGTTTTCCAATCTCTAAATAGATCATTTACATTCATCATTTCCAGCTTCTAATTTATTTATGTTTGCACGAGCAACATATCACGTAGAATTCTCCTTTTGGGATCTTTCTATGCGAGCTGTAGACCTGGGATTTGGATATGATTGGGCTGAGCCTTCCCTTAAATCATTTGGTCGTTGAGAGTTTCTTGACACAATCCGAGGAGGATTTTTGTTCCTCCTAGGGCCCAAATGATCGAAGGGAGAAACTCTGCTCAACCTTTCCAGAGCGCTTGTTCGCTCGGAAGTTAGAGTGACATTTTCTTGAGAATCCAAAATTCTTATAGCAGAAGTTAAACTAGGATGATAGGATGGATCACTTGAATTCCTATTATAATGGATTTCAATATGTCTGGATCGTGAAGACGGTGGATGCATGTTTCTATGAACGATTCGTTGGCCTGACTGGGCAGACGCTCTATTTTGAACAGTCTAAATGAACTGTCGCATAGTGTCCTTCATAGCAATTTGTCCCCTGGCTAAGTCGGTCAAGATTCCCGTGATATCGTTTGCATTTGAGGGAGTAGAAGGGTTAGGAGGATTCCCTCCATTATATTTATTGCTAGATTCTGGGATATCAGCCATTTATGATGAGTTTTTTTGGTGAAAAATGCTATGTATAGTCATTTCCCACAGACGGCACCAATCTGTTGATGTAAAAACTAGATTTGATCTAATTAATTAATCACAGACAAATATGAACAAAGAAATAAGACACGAGATTTTTAAAGTGGTTCAACCTTTGTAAGAGGGTAGTTTAGATAAGATGGAGGCGTAACCCCTTTTGAGTATGGTAATAATAAGTTAATTGGCCAAAGCTTTGGATTAATGATAGGACATGCAAACACAAACTTAATGAATATAAACTCAGTTTACACTCACAAATCTCTCATGTATAACTCAGAAGATAGTAATGAACTTAGAAGTAAATTAGCTAGAGGGAGAGAAAAGTAAGCACCCTAGATACACCTTAGTAAGAAGGCAAACACACTGAACACCCTTAAGAATCTCTGTCATGTATTAAAAGCATAGTAATAAATGACAATGTTGAGCGAATAAGACCTCTAGTTTGTAATAACTCTCTCCGATGTATATTATCTCTAGTAATAACTTCTGAACTCTCAAAAGATCATCCCCTCCTCAAAGGTGGTTGGGGTCCTTAAATAGCACCCCACACCACCCCCGAGGCAACTCAATCATTAAAGACTATGAAATACATCCCTAATACTTTATATCACAATATTAAATGCTTGATGCACTAGTTGTCTCCACGTCATAAACATTAAATGCCAAGACATGCCTTTTGCCTAACCACTATGTGTCGGGGGGCTGTTGTCGCAGAGGTGGCTCACCAACTTCCTGACAGCCCTAAATACCACAGTGGTTTACTCAAGTGCAAGTCTGACATTATTTAGCTGGATAGTGACATCACCTACAGTCTATGTGACATTAAGTAAAGGGTTGTTTAGTTCACGACTCAACGCCCGATGGAACTCCAAGATGCTTCGCCTAGGGTTCCACGACCAGGGTCCTTCGGTGTTTTACCAGGTGTATCTAAGATGGTCAGAACATTCCCCAACGGTGCCTCACTTCTCAATCCTCCAAACTAAGTCCCTCTAAAGTTCCCACGGTGAGGTCATTCGATAGAGCATGAATGCTCTCCCAGGCCCTGCCAAGCCGGGTCTCTCGCGAGTACCATTTGACCTCACACTAAAACTCGTTATTATTCTCGTTACATCATTGCAACCGTTATATCTTACAGTCAATATAAACAAAGATATAATATGACTAACACAACAAGCTAAAGTATGAGTTACCATGCTCGGTAAGTTTCCACGCTTGAGCAGCCTCGGTGAGTTGCCACGCTTGAGATGCCTCGATTTCTTAATCCCAAGCATTGTTTCCAATTGGGGAATTATCCCTAATCTTTGTATTACCTTCAAGCCCCTCTATAAAATTAATAGAGAATTATGACTTCTCATTTAAGTATCATCCCGATAAGGCAAGCGTGGCGGTCGATGCTCTTAGTGAAAAGTCTAGTCTCACCCTCGTGACGATGAGGTGTCATCGGGTGAAGATGTTTGGTCAGTTGAAGAAGTTTAACTTGCATGTCTAGCAGGGTTACGATATAGCATATCTTTGTAGGGTGTTATCCTAGCCACTCGTTCAATAAAAATTTCTTGATGCCCAGTCTTGGGATCCCAAGTTTGTTCAGTATAGAGATCGTATTCAGAATGGGAAAGTATTTGACACTCTTACCGTGGATAAGGATTGCGGTGTGAGACACAAGGGGCAGTTGATTATTCCTATTATTGATGAACTTTAGGATGAGGTGATGGTGCAGGTCAATCACTTGATCTTCATCATACATCATGGTTCCACCAAGATGTATAAGGACATGTGCAGAGACTTTTAATGGTCCGACATGAAGAGGGATATGGCGATATATGTAGCCAAGTGTTACACTTGTTAGCAGGTAAAGGTTGAGCGTAAGAAGACAATAGGGCTGTTGTAACCACTACCTATAGCAGAGTAGATTTAGAACTACATCATGATGGATTTTATCACGGCCTTACCACAACCCAAGCATGGTCTGATGTATTTTAGGTTATAGTAAATCGACTCACGAAGTCTACACACTTTATACTGATCAAGGTCACAGACAACATGGATAAGTTGGCAAGGTTGTACATTTGAGAAATAGCCAGACTTCACGGTGTCCCACTCTTGATCATATCAGATAGGAATCCTCGATTTGTATCTTGAATTTGGAAAAAGTTCTAGCAGGAGTTAGGTACCAAGCTGTAACACCGTGGGAGGCGCTATTAAAAAATTAATACATTGGAGAATTGTTTTATAAAACAAATACCATTTATATTGAGAATAAATTTGCATAAGCATAAAAAATTAAATCAACTGAATAAAATGTGTCAATTTTATTAAATCTCAGATGCCTTTTGACAAAATGATTTATAATAAACAAAGCGGTACATTTAAAATTTCAAAATAAATATCCAGATCTTTTAAAGATGATCCTAATACCAATAATGCCATAAATATCATCGCACATCAAACTTGAAATACAACAAACTTCAGGGAGGTTGAGCACGAAACTCGGTAGCTCCTACAAATTCTCAAAGTGTAACTACACATACTCGTGTGTGCATGCATCATAAACAAGAGTGTATGAAATACGAACACTCAAACTAAATATCAACAATATAATCTTCACCTAGAATATCACCATGAACACTACACAACCCAAGACCCCATATCAAAATTCCCCCCTCACTTCCCATCGTACGGTATGGACTACCATTAAATATCCTGTCAATTATCCTCAGAACAATCCAATGGGCCTCCAAAATAAATAACATAACTCGAGCACACGACTAGTCATAACCTGGACTCACTGCCATAAAATCTTAGCATCACTGCCATAATAACATTTGACATACTCGCTAATCGGGTCCATGACCTAGTCTTTGGATAATAAACAAAATCTTAACCAACAGCACCCCCCGTCCAGTGGGTGGTTTGGATAAGGAATGCTTATGCATTCTCCAATAATGATCATCATATATCATTCTCTCAATTCAAATAATTTCATATTTCATTCCCATAAATCAAGTGTACATGTTTTCTACCCAATTTTTATAACCTAACATGCTCGTAAAATCAACTAATTTCATTACCCAAACTACACGATATTAAATTAACGCATTCAAAATGGGTGCAAGAACGAATAATATACAAGTATATAATACATATAAATGCAAAACATAGCATGGATATTACTATATAAGCAAGTTTGAATAAGTGTCGTACACTAAATTAACCACGGGAGTGAAACTATCTCAAGAGAGTCGCAATCCATATTTGCAAGCCTGTTTTGAAAACCCCAAAAAATTTGATCAAACATTATCCAAATCGCCGATCCAACTTTAGTTTTGGATTCTACACGAAAAATTGGGTCAGGTATGTGTTTTGAGTTTTTCTCAAATCTCATCTGAAAGCACTTAAAAAGAGGATCTAAAACACTCCAAACACCCTCTTATCACTCCTCTCATTTTTGCTTCTTTGATTTTCGTTTTTAGCCTCTCTTTTCCATTTACCTTTTCTTACAATCAACCCTATTATTCCTTATAAAGTCTCTCCCTTAAAACCTAGCTTGGAGCCTAAGCTAACGCATATTATCATATTTCCCTTTAATTCAAAATTTTCTACTTTTCATATTTAAACCATTATAAAATGTCCAACAACAATTTAAATTTAAATTTAAGTGTTTAATTCAATTTCGAACAAAAATAAATTATTTTTAAATATAATAAAAATAAAAATATTTTTATTTAAAATAAAACATCTCGATCAATTATTACTGAAATCTTATATGATATTCATAAATAAGCCCTCAAAATAACAGGGTTTTACACGAGTTGAATATGAGTATGACGTATCTTCTGGGACCAATGGACAGTTAGAGTGGACCATATAGATTTTGGAAGATATGCTAAGAGTATGTGCTCTTGACTTTTAGGCTAGTTGGGCGGGATATCTTCATGTAGAAGAATTTGCCTACAACAATAGTTATCAGGCGAATATCGAGATAAATCGCTATAAGGCTCTTAATGGGAGACCATGCCGCTCTCTGGGTTGTTGGGCTGAGTTGGGTGAGAAGAATCTCACCAATTCAGAATTGATTCAAGAGATGATGGTGAAGGTTTGAGTAAGTAGGTAGAGAATCATGACGGCACCGAGCCGAAAAAAGAATTACGTCAATAATCATCGGGTATCCCTGGAGTTTTGGGTAGGTGACCATGTGATGCTAAAGATTAGAGAAAGGACTGATAGTCAATTATTTGGACAACGGGGTAAGTTGGCCCCACAGTATATTGGTCCCTTTGAGATTCTGGAGCAGACTGGGGATGTATCGTACCGCTTGGCACTAGTTCCATAATTGACCTAAATGTATAATGTGTTCCATGTCTCTATGTTGAAGAAGCGTCTTCACGCGCCCCCAACATGTCATCGATTGGAACCCCATCGAGTTAGAGGAAGACATTACATTTCTAACGCAACTTATCTTTATTTTGGACAACGAGGATCGGGTCCTACACAACAAGGTCATCCCGTTGGTAAAATTTCTTTTGGAATTTCACGGTATTGAAGGTGATACCAAAGAATTCGAGTCAGAGATGTGGGAGAAGCACCTGGAGCTCTTCCCCCAGTTGGTTATTATTATTTAGGGGATAAAATCTCCTATGGTAGTGAGAATGTAATATTCTTGCCCCTGATTTTATCTCTTTCCTTGTAAAATTATAATTATTTAGAAATATTGGGATTCTAATCCTGTTTATATATGGAGGGTTATTGGTTATTATATATTCATGAGGCCTTTATGGAAATTGTTGGAAGTTATTTAGGAGAATTTGGAGTTTGGAATAAACTTTATGGTTCAAACGAAATTGAGAATGGTTCAAATGAGATTCCTATATCGTTCAAATAAGAACGCGATTGGTTCGATTGAGAAGTCCATCTTGTTTGAAATGGGAGTTAACGAAAAACAAACGAACTTTTTCTTCCTCAAGTTTTCACCCTCGTTAGTATGTCGTTTGAAGTTCGTTAGAAGGAGATTATAATCTCGTTCGAATGAGGTCCAATATCGTTGAAATGGCCCATTCAAATTTTTGTAAAATCGAGTTACCCTGGTGTTCTATCGCATTTTGAGCCACTGGATCGACGATGCATCAAAATCTGGTGAGTCGAGATGATCAAACGTGTTTATTACGTACGGTGAGAGTTTTTAAATGGTTTTGTGGGTTATTATTGGGTTATAAGAAGAGAGAGCGAGGGTGGGTTCCCCCCACCATTTTCTTCAATATATTTCTTCTCTCTCTGAAAAGTTTGAAGAATCCATTTTCTTCCCCCAACCATTTTCCCTATAGTAAAACCTTAATACCAACTCCAAACACTAGAACACACCATTTTAAAGATTTGTCTATTATCTTTAAGGTTTTATCAAGGAAAAAATGCGTAGAGCTAAGCATGTAAGAGGGATTATTGGAGCTATTTGAAGAGCTTTTGGAGTCTTGGAGTTAGGAACTTTCATATTTATTATCTCTCTTGGTCTCCTTTTCAAACTTGAGGTAGGGTTTTACCTCTTCCAAAGTTTCAAGATTTTCTAGCGATGAAAACCATGTAGGATGAATGCTGGACAATATTTAGTGCCGAAATGAAGTTATTTTATAAAGATATTATAGTCTTGCATAAATGGGTTTTCAACAAGAAAAAACCCTAGAATGGGTCTTTTATAAATAAATGGGATCTTTACCTTGAAAATGAAAGAAAGTGTGTGAAAATACAAACCCATGATTATTACCTTGTGTAAGTGTATTTTGACGAATTTCTAGGCTTGAAATTCTCTTTCACAAGTGTAAAATCATGTAGTAAGATAGATAATGATATTTAGACTTGTTAAATCATGTTATAATGGTTTTATGAAGAAATGAGTAAATGCAGAAAAATAACCATAATATGTGTTAAATATTGTTATAATGAATAAAAATGATATTTGGGGCCACATGTTATAAAAAGGAAAAGTTATGGACATTTGCTTAAAAATGATCTTGAAGGTTTAAATGTATTTTATGTGGCAAAACATAAAATGATAACATGATTTTTTGACATAAAATCATATATAGAATGTTTTGGAAGAAAAAGGTTGAGTTCTAGTGCCAAAATGAAATTAAATGTGTTTTTCAGAAAATTAAGATAAAAAGGGGAAAATGGTGATTTTGACAAAAAAAATGAGGGTCCTAGTGTCTGGTCTTCCTCCTTTGACCTTATCAGTCGATTTTTGGTGAAAATGGATAAGAAGGACAAGTGGAAAATTCATAAAGTGAACGAATGTTTTAAACCGTAGAATGAGAAAAATGATAAAATGATGGAATAATGTGGACATTAGTTAAAATGTTAACACACATTAAATTTGACTCAGATGACATCGAGATAATTAAGGAGGGCCCCAGGGAAGCCTTGGGGTGAAGGCCCTAACATCACTGACCAAATCATATGGTTGCATAGCCGGAAGTGTGGAGCCCATTATAGTATGCGATTATTAGAAGATTCCTACAAAATATAATTGAAAACATAAATGATAATAGTTGTGCACCAAAATGAATAAATAAGACAACCTAATGAATGTGATAATGAAGATTAATGAATAAAATATGATAAACAGTCTCTACACCCGGTGAAGGGTGGTAAGAAATGGTTAAGTGTGAGTATGAGCACATTGCTCGTGTGCATTGCATAGTAGTTACATTAATGCTAACGAAATTGTTAAAAGTTTTTGAAATTAATTAAATTACATGTTATATGTATAGTATTTTGTAGACAAACTATAGCCTAGTATTATCAACCCCGTTGAGCATTCACTCACCCTTGCTTTTTATGTTAAAACCCCCACCCTTACCCCATGTGTACCTCGAGTAGGGACATCGAAAAAGACGCAGTTAAGTTCCCAGATGCCAATCAATGTCATTAGGGCTTTGTCATGTAATTTAAATTAACTTGTTAAATATTGGTAATTCGGGACTTCAAATACTTTCATTTGGGCCTTTGGCCATGGTTTGTAATAATATAATGATGGATATGGTATAGTTCTTAGTTAACTAGTAATCTGGATTATATAAGATTTTATATTAACAAATCTTGTAAATTGACCTAATTACTTAAAGTTACGAGGACTTTTCCTAACTAATACATGGTAAATTAATGTTTAATAAATGATGTAATTAAAAGGGTTTTTCTTAAGTAATAAAATTGGACTTTCCCGCTCCCCCTTTATCTCCTTGATTGGCTGTGGGTTAACCCAACGGTGACCTAAGCCGGGATCGGGGCATTACAATAAACTTTTATAATTTATGAATCTAAGGCAAACTTATTTGAGAATATAAATAGACTTTTGTATAAAAAGTGGATTCTTTTTATTTTTCTCTTTACCTTTCGGTGGATTCCAATTGGGGACGAGTGTTTCTTCCTCTCTATAGTGGATTCTTTAGAGTTTGAGTGTGTTTATAGAGTTTGGAAATGTGTTATATGCTTCTCTTTCATTATTTGGTATCAGATCAGTATTAAAGCTTTGGTTTGATGGCCAACCATTGTCCTCCTGGACCAAATGTTCATGCTTCGGTATGTGAACAAGACTTGTGTGGCATTGAAATGGATTATTTGAGGAAACAATTGCTATAACTAAGGAAGTGCTTTCTTCTCTACGATACTCAGTAAGTGATAAAGAAGGTAAGTATTCTCTGACACCACTTGTAAGAGTGGAAGGCTCTAATACAACGTTGTGAATGCGAAAACAAACGTGCTCAGTAGGGATGGTAACAAACTAAGATTTATTCTATTAATTTTTATCTTAAATCAATTTTATCTTTTTATCCTAAACAAGTATCTAGATGATAAAAACAAATAAAGGAAACTAATCATTTAATAAAGGCAAAATTTCTGGAAAAAAACCTTTCGAGTAAAAACTTTATTTGGCACTTTAGAAATCTACAAGACTATCGACTTATAGAATACTTAATAACCTCCACAAGAATAATGCACAGTGTCTTCATAGAATCTCAAAAGAATACTACTTAATCTAGCGCAGTCCGCACGAGGCCTTCCACGCTCGGCATCGACCGATCCAGCCTTAGCCTTCGTCTTTAGTAGTTATCCCTCTGGGTTTCACAAGTCAGTCATGGAGTACATTTGTATAAGGGGTATGCAAGGATACCAAACTTTTTAAGGTTTAAATAAATTCATAAGAATGATTTTCAGGATGTATGTTGTGAATTAAAAGTGTTTTAGAACAATAAATAATGAAGAATGTTTGCATAAGATATGCAAAAATGAATCTGCAAAAGTCTTAAAAAATCAAAACATGAAATAAGTATTTATAGGGCGTTCATAATTTTCAAGGCGGCGACTCATTTGAACAAAATTCAAGGCTCGTTCGAA
The DNA here is from genome assembly GCA_949130495.1 of Sambucus nigra. Lineage (NCBI taxonomy): Eukaryota > Viridiplantae > Streptophyta > Magnoliopsida > Dipsacales > Adoxaceae > Sambucus > Sambucus nigra. The sequence goes on from OX422207.1 coordinate 518,575,476, forward strand.
TGAAAAGGAAATTCATTCGAACGAAATAAAATCTCATTTGAGCAAGCTTCAAATGACCTTCTGCCGAGTCAAAACAGTATGCCCATGATCGATCTTTGTTAGATAAAAACTTCGAACGACCCTTCTAATGAAAACTCAATCTCGTTTGAATGGGGTTTAAAAAAAATATGTTTCCTTTTTAAAACAAAAATAAAAAGCCTGGTTCGTTTTTGATAAAAATTAATCATCCCCAAAATAATTTATGTTAATAAATTTAAACTCAAAATTATTTTATACCTATATGAGATGTCAAGAAGTCTTCAAACTTGGATATGATCGAGTTCAGTTCATCGTGAAGGTGCATGATGATTTGTAACGAGATACGCCAAACTAGCCTAAAACTTAAATAGGCCTATACTATGAATAATATTATAAAAAGTATTCTTACAATTCACCCCCTTTGTCTATTCCAATACAAAACAAACCAACATTACCAAACATTAAATTAAAATAAAAAATCTCCTATGACAAAAATCCTACTACTCTTCCCAAACCCTAGAAATGGAATGGCATAAGACATTGGCTTTAAATCTCCACTTGTTCTTCCATTTTGCAAACTTTGTCTTCATCCGGTGTGTCTTGATTTTCGCTTTAACTACCTACACACATAAGACAAAGAAATATACCTCGTGATGCATCATGTTTGAAATAAGATAAAAACTTTAATTAAATTCTCTCCCATAAATCAATCTCATAGAAAATATCACTTTTAATTTTCTCTCACCCTTTGTTTTTATCCAAAATAGACAAAGAAGTAGAAACATAAACATAAAAGCATAGCATCATGATTATGAAGAAGATATCATCACAAAAGATATAAATCAAGTGCATCTAATGATAATATCAAAAGCCATTAACACCAACTACTTTTGAAATTTTCCATTTTTTCTCAGAAAAGAAAATTTCACAAATACAACATAAATTACCATATATAATATACGCAAAATATATCAAAGAAAATCTGGCACGCATATATAGGTATAAATGAGCACAAAACATGACACAAAAACATGAGGTTTACACATTAGCATAGTATTGATGCGTTTAAACATGTGGGATGAAATGAATGGGCATGGACTAGATACAAATGATTTATAACCCAAACACTTAAATATGTTCAAGAAGTTATAATTGACTACAAAACTTTATCAAACTAAGCTTTAGCCTCAAGTGACAGATAGAGTGAACTTCTATGAACAAAACAAGCACAATACACACAAGCCCAGAATATTGATGAATCTACAAATCAATAACCTCATGACAAAATAAGCATAACTAGGATTCATTGTGCAAACCCGTTGATCTTCAATTAATCTCCCTCAAAAGGAAAACATATATCATATATTTTATTCTCTCCTTTTGAAGTTATTTATTTTTAATGATTAAATAAACTAAACTATGTTGGCCCCTTTTTAAAAAAAAAATCTATTTTTATTGCCTTTATTTTTCTTGGGCTCTTCTTAATGGTAAATTTCACGTAAACTCAACCTATCTTTCGCGGCGCTTTCCCATGTACACTCATATTTTTTCAATACTAAACAAAATCTCACACGGACAACGATTATTACATGCACAAATCCCCCATAGTCACGAAAATATGTAGATGACAAAATTAATGGGAGAACATCTCACCAAGCTTAAATATACATAGTGAGGTAAACATTCAAAAATCTCGTGCATAAGGATATATAAAGTCGAATCCATAAACAAGTCAAGTTAGAAATAACTACATGTAAACACGTCTAAGAGAAATCTAATTATCTAAAGTCATAACCAAATGTCCTAGACACATGGAAGTTGGGGAGTGAATTGGATTCAAACACACCAATGTGGCATACCAAATGTGTAAAACTAAAAGACACAAAAACCATACACATGTCATAACACTAGAAAATATATATCCTAAAGCATAACTAGAGTATGACAAATAAAATCATGTAAGAAATCATCCATAAGATATAACATGTGAAGCATCACGTGCAAGCATATGAGAATCAATAATTCTAACATCTCTCCCCTCCAAAATGAATTTCCTACCCTAAATAGATGTATACTTAACATGTCGGGTTTCAAAAACTAAGGGGACACTATACTTTAACTTTTTAGGACCTTTTTCAAGATCATAACAAAATGACCTAAGGTGACCTTTCTCACCACAATAATAACATATGTAAACACAAGGAATGTTACCGAAGGTTTGACCATTTCTAACATCCTTGGATGCGGTTGACCCTCTAAAATAAACAAGAATCTTGTCTTTGACATTGGAAGAATTAAAAATACGTGAGCTGGTACAGTCACTATTAAAACTACTCGAGTCTTTTTAATCATCTTTCAACTTCAAAATTTCAGACTCGAGGAAAGAATTTGACTCTTCAAGTTTTAGAGACTCCTTTATATGGTCAATCATTCCTAGAAGTTTATATCGCTCCCCTTCAATGAAAACCAACTTATCCCTAAAAGTCTTCTCTCGTGCCTTAAAATCCTTAATTATTTTATCATTATCCTCAATGGAACTTACATTAACCCTAAAAAATTTAGAGTCCTCTAATTCTTTCTCTAAAAATCAGACTCTATCATAACTTTATTTCTTAGATAAGTCTATAATTTTAAAATCATTATCTTTGCCCACAAGTTTCTCACGAAAGAAATCTCTTTGATTTTGAGCATTTTGTAAAAGATCCTTAATGGATTTAAGATGAAAGCTTTCTTTTTCAAGAATCTCAATTCTTTAAGCAAACTACAAATTCAAATGATTTAAGTTGTCAAAACTATGGTAATTCATCGAGAAGAAAGAAACCAAGAGAGAAATATAAAAAAAACACCTCAAAAATAATTAAATAAGGATCTGACATGAAAACTTATTACATCCTACTCAAATTCTAGTTTGAGAAAGAAGGTAAGTAAGCTCTGGCACTACTTATAAGAGTGGAAGGCTCTACTACCACTTCGTGAATACAAAAACAAACATGCTCGGTAGGCATGGTCACAAATAAAGATTTCTTCTTGCCATTTTTATCTTGAATCTATTTATCTTTTTGTCCTAAACAAGCATCTAGATGATAAAAAAGATAAAGCAAACCAATCATTCAATAAAGCAAAATTTTCTAGAAAACCCCCCTTCGGGTAAAACTTTAATTCAAAACTTTATAAATCTATAAGATTATCGACTTACAAACTACTTGATAACTACTAAAAGCATAATGCGCAGTGTCTTTGTAGTATCTCTAAAGAATACTGCTCAGTCCAGAGAAGTCCACACATAGCATTATGAGCTCCTTATCCATCGATCTAGCCTCGGCCTTCGTCTTCAGGAGAGATCCCCTGGCATTTCATAAGTAAGCCATGGAGTACCTCTACTTCCAAGCCTTTAAAGACATGTTCTTTCAAGTAACCTTCTAAGGAAGATGTAAAGGATAAATCAATTTAGCTAGATTCCTTAAATTCAAATAATTCCCAATGTTTTAAATGTCACGGATTTAGGAATATTTCATCTAAGTGTCAAAATTGAAAAATTATTTTATTAATGGAAGAGGACATAAAAGAAAATGTGGAACCAATTACTAGTGATAAAGATGAAAGTGAGTGTGAAATTTTATGTCACGACCAATGTGAATATCTTATTGTTAGAAGAAGTTTAGATATAACCCATCGGTTGGATGATCAATGGCTTAAAAATTACATTTTTCACACCCGTTGCACTTCTCGTGCAATATGTGTAATATTATCGTAGATGTTGGTAGTTATGGAAATTATTTTGTTTTAGTGTTAATGGAGGAAAATCAAGAGATGTTTGAAGTCCCACCTGATTTGAAACCTTTACTTAATTAATTTCATGATGTGGATCCAAAGTAGATTCCATCAGTCTCCCATCGGTGAGAAATATTAAACATTATATTGATTTTGTTATTAGTGCAACAAATAAGCCTATAGACAAATCCTAAAGAACATAAAGAGATTCAAAATCAAGTCGATGATGTGTTTGATAAAGTGTTGATTAGAGAGAGCATGAGTCAATGTGTTGTCTCAACGTTACTTATTCCTAAGAAATATGGATCTTGGAGGATGTGTGTTGATAGTAGGGTGGTGAATAAAAGTAGTGTCCAGTAATGATTTCTGATTCCTTAACTTAATGATCTACTTGACCAACTTTGTGGAGATGTTACATTTCCATAAAAATACCTTTGAAGTGGTTATCATCAGATTCGTATGAGACCGGGATATGAATGGAAAACCGCTATCAAGACACGAGATGGACTGTTTGAATGGATGGTGATGCCATTTGTGATCTATAATGATACTAGAACATTTATGCATCACATATTCTCAATCCTTATATTGGTAAGTTTTTTGTGGTTTACTTCGATTATATTCTTACGTTTAACAATAACCAAAATTAGAATTTTGAGCATCTTCGAATTATTTTTTATATGTTGACCGATTAGAAACTATATGTTAATTTGAAAAAGTGTGACTTATTGATAAATAGCTTAGTGTTATCTCAAGTGCTGCTGTAAAGGTGTATCCAAAAAAAGTGGAGGAAATTACCAGTTGGCCAAATGCTAGTTCGATTCATGATGATCGAAATTTTCACAGCCTTGATTATTTCAGTGTGAAATTAAGAAATTCTCGCAAAATGTTTTCAACGTATGATCAGGAGTTCTATGTTATTGTTAGAAACTTGGATCGATTGAGACACTGCTTCATGCCTAAAGAGTTCATTCTATTTTTGCAAAATGAGGAGCTGAAATACATTAATGGCCAACATAAACTTATTAAATACATGCCAAATGGGTTGAATTTTTACCCTTTTTTACACTTCATATCATGCACAAATATGGTGTTCAAAATCAAATGTAGGATGCACTAAGTCGAAGGCGCTACTAGTTTCTTTCTATGAAAGTGAAGGTATTTATATTCCAAGTGTTAAAGGAGTTGTAGAAAGATGATACTTTCTTTCGTCAAATTTGGGAGAAGTGTTCAAATGATCTTTATTAACAATTTTTATTGCATGATGGTTATATTTTCAAAAATAATAAGTTGTGCATTCCGGAGTCCTCATTAAGAGAAGTTATTCTAATTTGAGATCATAGTGGTGGACTCGATGGACACTTTGAGAGATATAAACTTCTTTCTATTGTGAAGGAGAATTAGTATTGTCCAAACATGGAGCGTGATGTTCCTAGGCGTATGGAGATATTTAAAACTTGTCACATTATAAAAAGGAATTACTAAAATATGGGGTTACATATACCTCTACCCGTTCCATTAGCTTTTTGGGAAGATGTGAGTATAAACTTTGTTGTTAGGTTAGCTTGAACTCAAAGGAGCAAAGATTCAATCATGGTTGTTGTTATTAGATTTTTTAAGTGACTCATTTTGATCCATATAACAAGACCTTCAATGCATTTCAAGTTGCTAATATTTACTTTCATGAAATTGTAAAGTTACATGGCATTCCAAATATCATCACTTCTGGTCAAATTTCAAATTTGTAACTCATTTTTGTTGCACTTTGTATAGAAATCTTGGAACTAGTTAGCAATTTTGTTCATCTCATCATCCACAAACTGATGGAAAAACTGAAGTTATGAATCAGAGCTTAGGAAATCAACTAAAAATTTTAGTAGGAAGTAACATTCGTAAGTGGGATCTTATCATAACACAAGTTGAATTTTCTTGTAATAGGTTTTCGAGCCAAACTATAGGTGCTAGTCCTTTCGAAGTTGTATATAGAAGAAAACCAATCAGTCCATTTGATTTTGCTCCACTTCCAACACCTGATTATTTAAGTGGAGATGCGAACGTATAATGCAAGTATATAAAAAGGTTACATGAGTAGGTGTGTGGGAAAATAATCAAGCATAATGATAAGTATCTAAATCAAGCTAATAACTATCATAAGCCAGTTGCATTCAAAGAGGGTGACTTGGTATGCATTCATCTGAGAAAATAAAAGTTTCCTCAAAGGAAACATGGGAACCTTAAGGCTAGAGTTTATGGATAATATGAAATCCTTGAGAGGTATGGAGGTAATGCTTACGAGATTTAACTTCTAGGGGAGTATAGGGTTTTAATAACTTTCAATGTGTCAGATGTTTCATGATATCATAATGATGAAGTTGACTTGGATTCGAGGATGAATATTTTTAAAACAGAGGACACTGATGCAAGATAATTCTATGAAAATCCTACAAGTCCCTAAAAGTTTTGTGGTTCATTAATTGGTATTAAAGAAACTAAAGAGTCTAATTTCGATTTGCACGGTCAGCATGGACACCCTTTAGTAAAATAGTCATAACTCACTCCTCAAAATTCCAAATGACATGATTTAAAGTTCATTGGAAATAATACTTCTAGAAATTTCAATTGGTATATGGTTCCCCTACTAATTAAATGTTCAGAGAGGATGTAAGGAATTTAATGTGATGTCAAAATCCAAGGCTAATCTATTTAGAATTCAAAAAGTATAGTCTTTTAGTTTTCAACTTTTGCTTTATTTAACGTTCTCATTATTATCAAATTAATAACTATGGATGGAGCCATAGTTTGAAAGCTTTCTTTCTAAAGTAATGGGCCCATCCTCTATAAATAGAAAGTTTTGGGTTTGTAAGCCACAGAGAGGTTGTTTCTCTGTTATTTATAAATAAAATGTGTGGGGGGTACTTCCCCTCTTTGTTAAAAAAATAAGTTTGGATGGAGGGATGTTCTAAGATCCTATATAAATGTTGAGAATGTATAAATCCAAGGAAAACTTATTTAAGAGTATAAATAAACTTTTGTCTAAGGAGTGAAACCTTCATGTTTTTGCACTTAACCTTTTGGTGAATTTAAATTGGTGATGAATGTTTCTTCATCTCTTTGATGGATTCCTTAGAATGAAAGTGTGTGCCCGAGTTTACACATGTGTCATATCCTTCTCTTTTATTATTTGGTGTCACTGGTAGATTGTAGTTATTGGATGGAAATGTCCATTAATAAAAGTATGGGATATTGATTCCCCTAAGCCTAAGGAGACCTAGTCTGGAAATGGGCATATCTTAGATAACTATAACTCTAAAAAGTCAAATGTATTTTATATGGAGTCACCCATGAATAGTTCTAACATATCTTGAAGTGTACTACTTACAAGGAGTCATGGGTTATTTTTTAAGTCACCATGAGGCTAATGATACTATATGGATATCAAATATCTAAAATCTTTCCACCTATTTTGAGTCGTTAAAGATGCTTGAAAATCATACCTTCAATGATTTGTATTCAAAACATTTTGTTATTGTGAGTTCTCACTATTATGGGATAAGAAGATTATAGATTCTATGGTAGTTAAGAAAATATTAAGGATATTATCACCTAAGTTCCTTCACCACGTCTCAACCTTAAACATATTTTGAGGAATAGATAACATGAAAGTCGAGGAGATATTAAGGTTTATTCAAAACAATGATTTTAAAATTTACCATTGCCAAAGAATAAAAAGGTCATTGCATTGAAGGAACAAAATAGTGATCCTTCCATCATGGATGACAATTCTAATAAGAATGAGGTTGACATCGCGATATTGACAAAATAATTCAACAACAATTGGAATCTAACCCACAAAATTAAGACCTAATAAGAAGAAATTTGAGAGCACTAAATCCAATAGAGTAGAGAACTCTTCTTGTAGACGTGATCGTAAGACTCACAGTGAGGAAAAATCAGAACAATACTTTAGGAAATCCTATGAATGATAAGGTTTTGGACATATGGAATGCAAGTGTCACATGAGGCTAAGGGGAGAGGTAATGAAAACAAGGAAATGAATTCCACCCTTATTAATAGTGACTCAGACTCACTTAGTGATTCTCCTATTGAACGCAACTTTGTCCATGTACACCACCATTGAGGATACAAATTGTCCTTTCCCTCCCTTGATGAAGATAAAGTCGAGGAAGATGGTGTTAAGTTTGAATTTGATAGATACTTTGTGAAAGAGTAACAAAGTTTGTGTTGATGAAGGAAAAAACAACTTCAATATAAGTATGATAAACTTCATCAGTTGTCCCTTAGATTGGACAAAACAAATTACAAGCTTATTAAAAATGAGAGTGAGCTAAATTAATGCAGGAGAATGAGAAACTAGTGGGTGAGTTTAAGGGTTGATAATATACTCTCATAGAGAATTTAGAGAGGGTGAGAAAGATATTGAACTCTTGCTAAAATAGGTATCTTTGTTGAAGACGACAATTCTAGAGTCATCTCATGCATGTGAAGTGCTGAAAGCATAAAAAATATCTAGAAGGAACTAAAAGAATATAAGAAGGTGAAGGTTAGTGTAGAAGTGAGTTACAAGAAGTTAGGGAAGAATCTTCTTTGACCAACATAAAATTTTAAGGATAATACAAGTCTTGGCTACGACGGGTCACAAGAGTTTGAGACCAAGAAAGAGATCACATCTATCAAAGAGAAAAAGGTACATCATTTACATCTCCAAAGATAGTTCCCAAGATGAAGAAGGTGGATCCTCCACAACTCTATTTTTCACCTATTTCAAAAGAAAGGGTCGCCTTATTTACTATTTCCACCGGCTAGACAAAAATGGGTATTTTTTGCACGTTTGAATGTATATTTCTTTAATATCCAAGAATGTTTTGAGTATCTCATTAGAATATCCCAAATATTCATGTGAATGTTTAATAGTATGAAATTTTCACCTCTAAGTGCCCAAGGAAAGAAGAAGAATATGGGGGTCAATAATAATAATAATAATAGCAGTAGTAGTAATAATAATAATAGAAGAAGAAGAAGAAGAAGAAGAAGAAGAAGAAGAAGAAGAAGAAGAAGAAGAAGAAGAAGAAAAGGTTAGTAGGGTGGACGATAGACACTCACCTATCTCAATATTTTGAGCGAGTCATTACCACCACTTATAGGTTAGGATTCATCGCTTAGGAGTAATATTGAGTATTACTTTATAAAGTGTACTATATTTTTTGATTTATTTATTTTTTGAAACATTGAAATAAATATTTATTTTTGAAATTTTTTGAAAAAAAATAAAAAATTTCCATTCTTTTTATATTATAATAATCCAAGATAATTTTTTCGTGGTCTATTTTTTATCGGTGGCTAAGGTGTGGGAATAACATTGTGTGACCTAATTTTGATTTTTTCCAGTTTCTTTTTTGCTTGGTGATTTAGGATTTTGGAATAACGTTGTGTGATCTAATTCCTTTTTTCTAGGTTTTATAATTTGAAAGGATAGTGTGAGCTTGTAGTTTACTTAACTTAATAACTATCTTTAGAGTTGTTTTAGAATCAAACTATACTAATTGTGTTGTAATTTTTACCGTATCGATCACATATACACTCAGGTTTTAATAGGGGTTTATCACTGATCGTGATCCGATAAACTTTCCATGCCAAGCGTTTACACAAAATCGAGTCATTTTTTCTTTGTTAGTTTTATTAGGGTTTCCTTTAAGAACCATTACATGTGAGAAATATATTATAATACTGTGTATTTATGGTCCCTGAGCAGTGATACATCGGGGGGAACTATCACGGTGGATGCCTAAGAGTGCTTATCTCTCGATCCGTTGCATCCCCCTGAGGTCGGGTTATCAATTCGGCCTGGGTCTAAGGACTTTTTCCTGAAAGATGTTTGACGTCATATCTAGTTTGGATCTCACACCCCTGCTTTTAGGCTTATGGCCTAAGTGTGTATTCCGTGCAATATGGGGTTTTGTCTGTTGTTCAGAGTCCCCAATTTATTTTACACAAAAACAAAAATAAATGGCTCGAGTTAGCCTTTTTGGGATAATCCTAAGGCATGTTTAAGTTTTCGATTGGTCGAGAGATTCTTTTTGCGCAGGTTCATGAATCGAGTTACGAGTGGGGAAGGTATTAGGCATCTAACATTTTTTTTATGCTTCCTTAATTATATGTGAAAACGCCGTGTGATATCGATTCGATTCGCAAATTAATAAGATGGAACACTTATTTAATTAGAGTCTATTAAAACAGCCCCTACACATGCATCTAACCAAGATAAATCATTCAAGCCATGCATGGTAAAATAAAGACGAGCAATTGAGGAAAAAAACCCTTCCGGGTAAAAACCTTTTATAACACTTTGAAAAGTTAACAAGACCTTTGACTTACATACAATCCTGATAATCGCCCACAAGACTATACTGCACGGTGCCTTCAGAAAACCTTCAAAGATACGAGAGACAGCGAAAGTACCCTCCAGGTGTCGTTCGTCGTCTTTGGCTCGTCCACACGTAGAATGACTACGCTCGGTATCCACCGACCAAAGTATGGAGATACCTTCTCCACTGAGGCTAAACAAATACACAAGATGTGTTCTTGGGTTACCAAAAAGATTCACAAAGGTTTGGCAATTGTGTGAATCAAAACATGAGTCTTGGGACTCAAAAATATGAAGACTAGAGGTATTTGGACTCTCATAAACGTCTTCTAAAGTCTTGTAAAACAACTCCCCCGAAGTTGGTATTTATAGGAAAAAATATGAAGAGTTCCGGTTTTTTAAAACTATAAAAATCTTATCAGCGTGCAGGTACACCGAACCCCATCTGGGGTACACCGAACCGGTTTGGATGTACCATTCTGGTATGGAGTTAAAAACAGCATTCTTCAAGAAATTTTCTCCAACTTCAAAAGGTCATAACTTCTTCATCGTAGCTCGGATTGAGGTACCGTTTCTTCCAGTATCTTCGTTGCGGCGAGCTCTTCAACTTTCCAGTTGACCAGACCTCCGAACTATGGATGTGAAATTACGAAAATGCCCTTGAACTTTCCTATCGTGCCTTTTTTCACTGTTTTGACTTCCCTTGCGTACCACTTGCATTAAGTCCCTAAAATCTTGGAACGTGAAGTCATTGAGGCAGATGTGGGACACATTAATGGAGATGTTGAATGCTTGATTCCCAGAATTCGGATAGAGGCCGTCATGTGAGATCGTGAGGTGACGTGCCAAATGTAGCGGCGTACGACATACACAAATGTAACATGTTGGACATGAGAAAAATGTCCTTACAAATATCCCCCTATGTCTATGCCGGTACATACATAAAAAATCCGAATTATCAAATATGAAAATTGCCTATACAAATCTACCCTTCCATGAACCCAAAACTGGAAAGATAAAAATGAATAAGTCTTCATCGTTTGACCTTCAAGTCTTCAATACATTCAAAGCTTTTCTCATCAGGGTGTGCATTTAAGAAATCATCAATGTAGTACCTACACACATGAGAACAAGAAAATACCACGTGACATATCGAGTTTGAAATGAATGAGCTAAACATGTATACCAATAGATCATGAAACTCAAAAACTCAAAACTCCCCAAACTTCAAACTCCCCCAAAATAAGATAATTCTTTCTCCCCCTTTTTATGATGTCCCCAAATAGACAAACGAGAAGAATGAATCAAATAAGCAAAATCGGGGTGCCACGGTATACAAAACAGGGCATCAAACAAATATGGTCAACGTGCTCTTGCAAGGAGATGCTCAAAAAAAACTTCACAAACTATTTTTGAATTTTTTCAAATTTTTCGAACAAAAATAAGATACCAAAGTGAATAAATATGATACAAAAATCACACCATGGATTTAGACTCAAACAACCAAGTCATGGAAACGGAATGAATGGGTGTGAACACATTCGATAGGTAAATCAACTCAATCAATCATATGTGCACGATGCATACGTGTACTCCTAACGAATGAACATCAAAGGTATCCTTAGGTGTAAAAATTTGTTGAATTTAGATGACATCATCTTATAGAAATCAACAAATCAAAGTCAAATGATTTCCACACCAATAACGTCCAAAACTATAAAGCGCATTTTCAAGCATATCAAGGACGTGCAAACCCGTTTTAAATTCTCCAACCAAACTCCCTCGAATATATTATCTTTTAGAGGTAATCTAAATTCTCAAACTTTGGAGAATTGGTGCAAAAACCTAAATGGCCCATATTTGGCATGAATTGCTTTTTATTGCCTTTAAATTTTTTCGGGCTCTTTTAACCTCTTTGGACCCCGGATAATAAAATTCCTCCATTTTTTAGGTCCTTTTTAACGGTGGCTTAGTATTCGCAAAGGTCAAAATGAACCTTTCGCATCCCTTCCCCGTTTTCAAACAAAGCACACAAACTCACAAAACGGTTTTTTATATGCACAGTTTCCTTATCAAAAAATTATCGCGCTTGGTTCGTTTTAAGGACAGGATTGAAGTGAAAACACCCAACCAACATGTGATAAGACAAGCACAATAATCAAACAAATCCGTGCTTGTGTGCAATAAAGGAAACATAAGTCAAACATGTAGGAAGTAACACTTAATTACATCTTAATGACTCCAAACATTATAAAGCACAAGGATGAATTGACCTATTATCTCAAAACACTATCAAATAGTCACATGAAAATGGAATGATGTTGTGACTCGGTAATCCTAAGTGTTCATCCATAAACGGTGCAAACAAAAAAATCTTTTTGTATTTTTCAAAATTTTTCAAAAAAAATATATACAAAAAGTACATGTCACAACGCTAGCAAAAATATATCAAAAAGCATAACTAGCGTATGACAAACATGCAAACACAATCATCTATATGATATGGCAAGAGAAGAATCATGTGCAAGCAAACGGGAATCAACTTGTATAAAATCTAGTGCTTCCAAAAGTGATTTTCTAACCAAAATAGATTTGAATCGTGTGGGGGCTTTGAAAACCAAGGGAACACTAGACATAAACTTCCTAGGATTTTTTTCAAGATCAAAACAAAAACGCCTAAGGTGACCTTTCCTACCACAATATGAACATACGTAAACGGGTGGAATGACACCTAAAGTGTGATCTTTTCTAATATCCTTGGACTTAGTTGACCCTCTAAAGCAAATAATGGTTTTGGCTTTAGCACTAGAAGCATGAGAACAAGATGAGCCATTACCATCACTATCAAATCTACTTGAGTCTGTCAAATCATTTTTTAACTTCAAAATTTTTGACTCAAGCAAAGAATTAGACTCTTTCAAAGACAGGGATTTCTTTTTCAAATTATCAATTAAACTTAACAGTTTATCACGCTCCCTCTCAATTAAAACAAACTTATCCCTAAGAGTCTTTTCACGTGCCGTAAAATCATCGATTAATTTTTTATCCTTGACGGCACAAACGGGAACCCTAGAATTTTTTAAGTCCTCCAATTCCTTCTCTAAAACAAGGACTCTCTCATCACTCTTCTTGTTGGAAATTTTTAAAGAATCAAAATCAGTACACAAATTACCAAAGTGCTCACGACAAATATCACTTTGAGTTTGAAACTCTTACAAATATTCAATCTTACTTTTAAAGAGAGAATTTTCTTTTTCCAAAACTTTAATTCTTTTGCAAAGTTTCAAATTCAAACTTTTTAATTTTTCAGCACGGTCGTGAACTTTTTCAAAAATAGGCTCCTCATTAAATGGGCGTTCCATTGAAAAATTGCGATTTTTCACAAAACAGATTTTTAAAAAAAATCACTATCACACGATTTTGCGGAAAAAAGAAATACGCAATAAATTAATGTAACCTGCTCTGATACCAATTTGACGACGTGAGAAGTCAAATTGTATCACAAAAACATAAATCCTTGAAAAATCAGGATCACAAGGGTTGAACAAACCAAAGTTGTGTTCTTGGGTTACCAAAAAGATTCACAAAGGTTTGGCAATTGTGTGAATCAAAACATGAGTCTTGGGACTCAAAAATATGAAGACTAGAGGTATTTGGACTCTCATAAACGTCTTCTAAAGTCTTGTAAAACAACTCCCCCGAAGTTGGTATTTATAGGAAAAAATATGAAGAGTTCTGCTTTTTTAAAACTCTAAAAATCTTATCAGCGTACAGGTACACCGAACCCCATCTGGGGTACACCGAACCGGTTTGGATGTACCATTCTGGTATGGAGTTAAAAACAACATTCTTCAAGAAATTTTCTCCAACTTCAAAAAGTCATAACTTCTTCATCGTAGCTCGGATTGAGGTGCCGTTTCTTCCAGTATCTTCGTTGCGGCGAGATCTTCAACTTTCCAGTTGACCATACCTCCGAACTATGGATGTGAAATTACGAAAATGCCCTTGAACTTTCCTATCGTGCCTTTTTTCACTGTTTTGACTTCCCTTGCGTACCACTTGCATTAAGTCCCTAAAATCTTAGAACGTGAAGTCATTGAGGCAGATGTGGGACACATTAATGGAGATGTTGAATGCTTGATTCCCGGAATTCGGATAGAGGCCGTCATGTGAGATCGTGAGGTGACGTGCCAAATGTAGCGGCGTACGACATACACAAATGTAACATGTTGGACATGAGAAAAATGTCCTTACAATATGCTTATTATCTCACTTTCCATTGATTGATTAATTTTAAGTTATTTTCGATCTAGTTTACAGACCTTAGGTCGAGAATTCCTTAAAACTTGGATAGGTCTTAGGTAAGAAAACGGTATTAGTGAGAGGTGTAGGAATGTCACCTAACTGAAGGGGGATTATGAATTATTCAATGCTTGTGTAACTAGTGGTTGTTAGTGCGCATGTAAATGTGCGAGAAGTCTCAACTCGGGTGACATATGGCCGCTAATGTGCATGTAAATGTGCGAGGGTCCCCAGATTGGGTAACAGGTGACCATTTATATGTATGTGAATTGCAATAGAAGTCACGTCTTAAGATAGTTTAATATCTCATCTGAGGTTTGAGGAGGGATAAAAAGGTAGTATGAGAGATGGATGCATCTCTATTGTGATAACATATCGCAAGATATATTATTAAGGCTCGTATTCATGAGGAGGGCTCCCTATTGCACCTATATACCCAAGAATACTTAGTATCAAAGCCTACGTAGTTTGATTATGTACAGTATGTATATGTGTTTGCCTATTTGTACATGGAGCATGAGAGATTGGGACTTTAGGATAGTTTGATATCTCGTTTGGGTTAGAAATGGATAATGGATGAGATAAGGGATATGGGTGCATCTCAGTGGGGATAATATATCATGACAAATATGGCTGAGGCTTGTGTTCATGATAAGGACTCAGTATTGCACCTATATACTCTTGTGTCCACGATATCAAACCTTATGTAATTTGATTATTTATATGTTCCAACATGACGTGTGCTCAAGTGTAGGACTAGATTGGGAGTTGGGGATAAGCTATCTATAAGACAGAGGGTAGCTTCGGTGTGTGGTCATAATAGGACTGAACCCAAATGCAATGACAAAGGAATATTTTTTTAGGATTATCGAACGAGAACTATCCGAAACGGGTTGTCCTTTAAACTAGTTTGGAGGTGTAGTGCTAAGTATGTAATGTTCTATACATGCTTTGGAACCTATGGGTGTAGAGACACTACACCAAAACTGGCGATTGGTCATGGCCAAAATCCCTGACCAAAATTGTGGGTCATGGACTTGGGCCGTGACCATTTTGGTCGTGACCAATTTCGTGGGTCGCGGCCCAAGTCTGTGACCAAAAAATGTTCACGGTCCAGAGGGGTCTCGGCAGATGGTCGCGGACTTGGGTCGTGATGGGTCACGGCCCTCGTCTGTGACCCACAACCGTGACAAATTGGTCACGGCCAAAGTTCGCGACCCACGACCGTGATAAAAAAAATAAAATAAAAATTGGTCGCGGCCCTCATCTGTGACCCACAATCGTGACAAATTGGTCGTGGTCAAAGTCCGCGACCCACAACCGTGACCAAAAAAAATAAAAAAAATGGTCGCATCCCAAGTTTGTGACCCACAACCGTGACAAAATGGTCGCGGACTTGAGCCGCGACCCACATTCGTGACGAGAGAAAAGGAAAAAAAATGGTCGCGGACTTTGGCCGCGACCATTTTTATGCGCGACGAAAAAAATAAAAATGGTCATGGACAAAGTCCACGACCATATTTAACCATAATTTTTGAAAAAATGCATTTTTTTTGTCAAATCCTAAAATTGGGGGTCTTGTGAGTACACCGTCGGTTGCTACGTGTAACGTTGGACGCGTACGAGGTATTACAAATATTTATTATTGTCAAAACAATAAAACAAATCACAAATTGTGAATCGAGAACGTTGTTAATAAACAAATATATATACAAACTTAAAAATATTACAACTCTTAATAATTATTTTCTTGACATTCCAAACCCTATAAATGTAAAACCTGTTTATTATAAAATTCGTATGGCCATAAAATTCAACAATCAAATTATAAAAGACCAAGCGGCCATAAAACTAAACAGTAAAAGCCCGCACAACTGTAACACATAAAAAACATAATCCAGAATGTCCATAGCATATAAACAATCTTCATGTTGTAAACCATTGCCTCCTTCATTTGTTCCACGTGCAAAAATCCTACAAATGATAGGATATAAAAAAAATATGAGTAACCAAGTAGTTTTACAAAAAATTTAATCAAGCTAAAAAATTGCATATATGAGTTAAAATTATCAGCGTATCAATGTTTTTAAGCCCAAGTCTAGAAATATATAAATTATCATCGTATTCTCAAATCGGGAGTCCCGTGATTGGGTGGTCAGTTCCTACGAGTTACATTGGTCCCGTGGGAGGTGTTGGTGCCACACACGGGGTCGTACGGGGGTTGTTTCGGATTTTCACCCACTAACGCCATGTTTTTAAGCCTAAGTCTAGAAATATTCAAATTACCATCGTATTCTCAAATCGAAAGTCCGAGGGCTGCACGATCAGTTCCTACGAGTCACATTGGTCCCGTGGGAGGTGTTGGTGCCACCCACGGGGCCGTTCGGGGGAATGTTTTGGGTTTTCACCCTCTAACGTCATGGTTTTAAGCCTAAGTATAAAAATATACAAATTACCATCATATTCTCAAATTGGGAGTCCCGCGACTGCGCAGCCAGTTCCTACGAGTCACATTGGTCCCGTGGGAGGTGTTGGTGCCACCCACAAGGCCGTTCGGGGGCTGTTTTGGGTTTTCACCCTCTAAAGACATGCTTTTAATCATAAGTCTAGAAATATGTAAATTATCATCGTATTCTCAAACAGGGAGTCCTGCGGTTGCGCGATCAGTTCCTACGAGTTACATTGGTCCCATTGGAGGTGTTGGTGCCACTCACGGGGCCATTCGGGGGCTGTGTCAAGTTTTCACCCTCTAAAGCCATGTTTTTAAGCCTACATCTAGAAATATGCAAATTATCGTCGTATTCTCAAATCAGAAGTCCCGCGGCTGCGCGATTAGTTCCTACAAGTTACATTGGTCCCGTTGGAGGTATTGGTGCCACCCATGGGGCCGTTCGGGGAACTGTTTTGGGTTTTCCTCCACTAACGCCATGTTTTTAAGACTAAGTCTGAAAATATTCAAATTACCATCGTATTCTCAAATCAAGAGTCCCAGGGTTGCGCGGTCAGTTTTTACGAGTCACATTGGTCCCGTGGGAGGTGTTGGTGCCACCAACGGGGCCGTTCATGGGTTGTTTTGGGTTTTCACCCTCTAACGCCATGTTCTTAAGCCTAAGTCTAGAAATATGTAAATTATCATCGTATTCTCAAACCGGGTGTCTCACGGCTGCTTGGTCAGTTCCTACGAGTTACATTGGTCTTGTGGGAGGTGTTGGTACCCCCCACGGGGCCGTACGGAGGCTGTTTCGGGTTTTCACCCACTAACGCCATATTTTTAAGCCTAAGTCTAGAAATATTCAAATTACCATCGTATTCTCAAATCGAGAGTCCGAGGGCTGCGTGATCAGTTTCTACGAGTCACATTGGTCTCGTGGGAGGTGTTGGTGCCACCCACGAGGCCGTTCGGGGGATGTTTTAGGTTTTCACCCTCTAACGCCCTGTTTTAAGCCTAAGTCTAGAAATATGCAAATTACCATCATATTTTAAAACCGGGAGTCCCGCGACTGCGCGGTCAGTTCCTACGAGTCACACTGATCCCGTGGGAGGTGTTAGTGCCACCCACGAGGCCATTCGAGGGATGTTTCAAGTTTTCACCCTCTAAAGCCATGTTTTTAAGCCTACGTCTAGAAATATACTCAAATCAGAAGTCCCGCGGCTATGCGGTCAGTTCCTAAAAGTTACATTGGTCCCGTTAGAGGTGTTGGTGCCACCCATGGGGCCGTTCGGGGGCTGTTTCGGGTTTTCCCCCACTAACGCCATGTTTTGCCTAAGTCTAGAAATATGCAAATTACCATAGTATTATCAAACCGGGAGTCCGACAGCTGCATTGTCAGTTCCTACGAGTTTCATTGGTCCCGTGGGAGGTGTTTGTGCCACCCACGGGGCCGTTCGGGTGGTGTTTCGGATTTTCCCCTACTAACGCCATGTTTTTAAGCCTAAGTCTAGAAACATTCAAATTATCGCCGTATTCTTAAACCGGGAGTCCCAGGGTTGCGCGACCAGTTTCTACGACTCACAATGGTCCCGTGGGAGGTGTTGGTACCACCCACGGGGCCGTTCGCGGGCTGTTTTGGGTTTTCACCCTCTAACGCCATGTTTTTGAGCCTATGTCTAGAAATATGCAAATTAGTGTCGTATTCTCAAACCGGGAGTCCCACGGCTGCATGGTCAGTTCCTACGAGTTACATTGATCCCGTGGGAGGTGTTAGTTCCACCCACAGGGCCGTACGGGGGATGTTTCGGGTTTTCACCCACTAACGCCATCAGTCGTGAGCCACCTCGCAACCCATAACCTCCTTGTTGGTGCTACATGAATTTCCCATGGTCACGGCCTTTAGCAGTGACCCCAATGCGCGACCAATATCAGACCTTGAATTGAAGGATGGTCATGGCCCATATGAGTGACCCCCATGCGCAACTAGTTTCAGACCTTGAATTGAAGGATGGTCATGGCCCATAGCCGTGACCCACACCCAGAAATGGTCACGGCCCTAAGTCATGACCCTCAATATGTGTACTCACTTCTTCGTAATGCCATGGGTCACGGAGTTGGGCCGTGACCCATCCGCGATCAAGCTTGAAGGGAATTTTGGTGCTGGTTTGGCGCCAAGATGGTCATTGCCTGATCACAGCCCAAGTCCACGACCACTGTGGTCACGGACCTGGGCCGTGACCACTTCCAGAGCATCGATAATTTAGTGTAGTAATAAATATGGTCACGCCAAATATTGAGTGGGTCACGGCCCAAGTCCGTGACCAACTGGTCGCGGACTTGGGCCATGACCCACTGGGGGTGACCATTCACAGGATTTGGGACCAACTGGTTGCGAACTTGGGCCATGACCCACTGGGCGTGACCATTCACAGGATTTAGTGTAGTGAGAGAGATGGGATTGGACTAGAGATGGAGTCATTAGTGAGAAATAATATACCACGAAACGTATTATGAGTCTTTGACTTTGCAAGTTTAGTTCAGTACAACGCCTTGTACCAAAGAAGACTTAGGATCAAAGCCAACGTTGTTATAACAAATGGGACATATTTACATGAGTAAGGGACGGGATATTGCAAATATACAAACTTAAGGTATTTGTGGAGCCTAGTCCTTAATATATAATTTTTTATTGGATTAATATATTTATATGTAAAAAATATGTTAATCAAAGGCCTGTGTTTGATAAGTATTGATATGAAAACACATATTACGGAGATGGTTTTTGTTCGCTCAGAAAAGCGGTGGGTGTAGTTGGATGTTAGACATTGGTTTATGCATAGTTTCGGGTTAACTCGACTCGTTAGCACTTTCTTGAGAACTGTTTTGCAATTGTGTCTTCATGTTTTTATTTATTCATTGTGGCATTTGAATTACTTTTATTTAACTTATGATCACGTCGATTAAATTAACCAAGGTGCTCTGTTAAAAGCCATTATTTAACATATGATCATGTATAGACTGTTGGGGAGGGGTTAAAAGAGATAAACATATATGGACAATTTATCACAATATATATGTGGTGTTTGACCCAAGATTCGGGCAGAGTTTACTTATCCTTGTAGAGTGAACTGAATTTTTTCAAGGGATTGTCCCCACTTGAGGTGCCTGAGGTGGACAGAGCTCTGTTTAGTAGGGCAAAGGTTCATTTAGAAATGCCAACTTTCGACGAATGTGTGTAGAGGTTTGCCTCTATTTTTCTTGGAGGCGAGTTTTCAAAAGTACGAACGTCATTTGGGACTTCAGAGGAAGCGAGTTTTGAGAAGTACGAACTTCTCTCAAGGAGAAGTCACTTTTCTGAAGTACAAACTTCTTTCGAGACTTTTCAGAACGAGCTCGAGTATCTCGGGCGATCGAGATTAAAAACTTAAAAAACTAAATTAATATTGGGATTTGGGATACTCTGTAATGTTTGTGGGGACCTCTATATATTGAAGACTAGGTAGGACCTTGGACTGTGCGATCAAAGGGCTCTTTTAATCACGCGATTAAAGGAGATTCCACATATATGGTGGAAAATTGGGGGGGGGGGGGGGGGGGGGGAACATGTACGAATGAGAAAAGATCTTCAGAGATCGTGTAATGATTACAAAGGAAGGGTTTGATCGCGTAGTCCAAGCCTTTTAACCACGTGATTAAAGGACCCCAAGATGGTGTTTTTGAATTTTTTTTCTCTTATTTGCATTTTGGTCCCCCAGGTTTTATTTTTGGGGTTTTTGGTGTGTTGTGGTTTGACGGGTATTTTTACATAGGGTGTAATTATAATCCATAGCCCAATTGAAAATTAAGGCATTCGCAGAGGCGATTGACTAAGAGGGTGCGTATGCGAACACTCTTCGCGAAATTGAAAAGGTTAAAAAAATAGGTTTGCCTACTTTTGGGTAAGTGTGTGGGGATGCAGGTGAAAATAGGTAAAAATATTAGCAAGTGATATTTGGAAAAATCCCATTTGATCAAGTTTGTCCTTTATTTGTCCTTTATTTGAATTTATTTTTGATTTAAGACTTATATGAGCAAGTTTTATTTATTTATTGTCCTCTGATTCAGCTATCAGTTCTGCTTCCAACATTACTGTCAGTATTAATTATATTCCCATGTTTGATGGCACAAACTTTAAGTCATGGCAAGAGAACCTTTATATAGTTCTCGGTGTCATGGATTTGGACCTTGCACTAAGGATTCCTTCTCCTGCACCTCTTATGGATAAAAGTTCCTCTAATGACAAAAAGGACTTTGAAAAGGTGGGAGAAGTCAAATCGCATGTGTTTGATGATCATAAAGGCCATTCCAGAAGCATTCAAGGGCACAATATCGAAAACGATAAAGACAGCCAAAGAGTTCCTAGAAGAAATTAAGAACAAATTTGCCAAAAATGAAAAGACTGAAACAAGTACACTTTTGGAAAGTCTCATCTCAATGAAATATAAAGGTAATGGGAACATTAGGGAGTACATTATGGAAATGTCTCATCTCGCTTCAAAGTTAAGAGCACTTAAGCTTGATCTCTCTGTGGATTTGCTTGTGCATTTGGTTCTGATATCTCTTCCCACACAATTCAGTCAATTTAAGGTGAGCTACAACTTCCAAAAGGAGACTTGGTCTCTTAATGAGATCATCTCACATTGTGTACAAGAAGAGGAAAGACTAAAGCAAGATAAGACAGAAAGTGTTCATTTGGCAAGGACAAGGGGAAGAAAAGAAAGAAGGATAAAGAAGCTGCAGTGGTTCCATATCCAAAGAAACAACATAAAGAAAAAAATGTTGATGGTTGTTTCTTCTGTGGAGCTACGGGACATAGGAAGAAGCAATGTACCAACTATCATGCTTGGCGTGTCAAGAAAGGGTTGCCTGAGTTGCCGAAAGCCAAAGGATGGTGAAAGATACATTTTTGTGGGCTATGGCAAGAAGGTTGAAGTTGAAGCAATTGGGATATTTAGGTTATTATTAAAGTCTAGTACTTATTTGCATTTGAATGAGACAGTTATCGTACCATCATTTAGACGGAATTTGGTTTCTATTTCTGTATTGGACAAATTTGGTTATACTTGTTCCTTTAGAAATAATAAATTTAGTCTTCTTCATAATTCAAATTTGGTTGGTACTGGTTCTTTATTTTATGTAGATAACCTTTATATGCTTGATACTATTGCTTCATATCATGAAACCTTGCAAGTAAGTACTCGAGGTATTAAAAGAAAATTAACTAATGAGAATTCTGCATCATTATGGCATAAGAGATTAGGTCACATCTCCCAAAGGAGAATTGAAAGACTTGTGTCAGATGGAATTGTAGATTCCCTTGATTTTTCAGATTTTAAAATTTGCAAAAAATTGCATAAAGGGAAAACAGACAAACATAAGGAGATCTGGTGTTAATATGGCTATAGACGTCTTAGAACTGATGCATACAGATATTTGTGGGCCATTCCCTACGGTTTCATGGAACGGTCAACAATATTTTATCACAGTCATAGACGATTTTTCACGTTATGGCTACCTTTATCTCATCCATGAAAAGTCCCAATCTCTAGACATGTTCAATTCATTTAAGGATAAAGTTGAAAATCAACTCACTAAAAGGATTAAAATCGTCAGATCTGATCGTGGTGGTGAATACTACGATAGGAATGACGGTTTAGGTGAACAACGCCCAAGATCATTTGCTAAATTCCTAGAGGAGTGCGGTATCGTCCCACAGTACACCATGCCAGGTTATCCAAGCATGAATAGTGTTACTGAAAGGAGAAATAGAACGCTTAAAGACATGGTAAGGAGTATGATCAGTTACTCTAACTTACCAGATTTACTCTGGGGTGAAGCATTAAAGACTGCAGTGTATATCCTTAATAGAATACCAACTAAAGCAACTGCTAAAACTCCTTTTGAACTTTGGGAAGGCAAGAAACCTATCTGAAGCACCTTCATATTTGGGGATGTCCAGCTGAAGTGAGGCCTTATAGGCCACATGAAATGAAACTGGATTCCAGAATAGTTAGTTGCTATTTTTTTGGATACTCTGAAAGATCTAGGGGTTACAAATTTTATGATCCTACTACAAAAATAAATTTTGAGATTGGAAATGCCCGGTTCTTTGAGGATGTTGAGTTTGCCGAGGTGGATAAGGTTAAGGATTTTGGTTTTGAAGAGGAATATGTTGATATTCCCATAGTTGTTATTAACATTGATCAGGATCTAATTCCTGATATTGTTCAAGAAGCAAATCCTAATCAAAATAATATCCAAGAATCTCCCATTCTAGAAGAACAAACTCTACCACCTCCAGAACCTATGCCATTAAGGAGATCCACTTGAGAAAGAAGAAGTGATGTGCCAGATGATTACATTGTATTTCTCCAAGAACATGAGTTTGACATTGGTGTGGTGGAAGATGATCCGATCACCTTCCTTCAAGCCATGGAAAGTTCTAAATCTCAAGAGTGGATTGATAACATGAATGAGGAGATAAAGTCCATGAAGGACAATGACGTTTGGGATCTTGTCCCATTACCTGAAGGTAAAAAAAAACCATTGGCTGCAAATGGATATTTAAAACCAAGACGGATTCGAAAGGTGATGTGGAGAGATACAAAGCCCGTCTTGTCGCTAAAGGCTTTACACAGAAAAAAGGCATCGATTATAAAGAGAATTTCTCTCCGGTTTCATCAAAAGACTCTTTTAGGATAATAATGGCACTTGTGGCGCACTTTGACCTTGAGCTTCATCAGATGGATGTTAAGACTGCGTTTCTCAATGGTGACATTGATGAAATAATATATATGGTGCAACCAGAAAACTTTGTGTCGGGAGATGCAAAGAAAACAGTTTGCAAATTAAAGAAATCCATTTATGGGCTTAAGCAAGCTTCTCGTCAATGGTATTACAAGTTTCATCAAGTTGTCATCTCGTTTGGTTTTGAGATAAATCTGGTTGATGATTGTATATACCACAAGTTCAGTGGGAGTAAGCATATTTACTTGGTTTTATATGTTGATGACATTCTGCTTGCCACCAACGATATAGGTATATTGCACGAAACCAAGAGATTTCTTTCAAAGAAATTTGAGATGAAAGATCTTGATAACGCTTCTTTTATGTTGGGTATACAAATACACCGAGATCGCTCTCGGAGTACACTTAGTTTATCACAAAAGACCTATATCGAGAAAGTTCTTAAAAGATCTGGCATGCATGATTGTAAAGACACCCCTGTAGCTAAAGGAGATAAATTTAGTCTCAGTCAATGTCCCAAGAATGATTTTTAGATTCGGGAGATGCAAAAGATTCCTTATGCGTCAGCAGTAGGAAGTCTTATGTATGCTCAAGTATGTACGCGTCCAGATATTGCGTACATTATTGACATGTTGGGAAGATACTTAAGTAATCCTGGAAAGGATCATTGGATAGCAGCCAAGCGAGTCATGAGGTACTTACAGAGAACAAAAGATTACATGCTCACCTATCGAAAGTCAGAACAGTTAGAGATCATCGGATATTCTAACTCCGATTTTGCTGGTTGCCAAGATAGCATGAAATCTAATTCAGGTTATATCTACTTACTTGCTGGAGGTGCTGTATCGTGGAAGAGTGTTAAGAAGTCTATTATAGCTTCTTCCACCATAGCAACTGAGTTTGTATCTTGTTATGAGGCGTCCAATCAAGGAATATGGTTGCGAAATTTTATCACGGGGCTGCGTATTGTGGATGTCATTGAAAGACCACTTAAGTTATTTTGTGACAATAAATTAGCAGTACTGTATTCCAATAACAACAGGAGTTCTACGAAGTCAAAGTTTATTGACATTAAGTTCCTAGTTGTAAAATAAAGAGTTCAGAGTGGACTTATATCTATAGAGAACATTGGAACAAACTCCATGATTGCGGATCCGCTGACTAAGGGATTACCACCCAAGGTCTTTCATGAACACACTACTCATATGGGTGTAATTTCTTTTCAGGATATGTCAGTTTAGTGGGAGTTTGTATTTTATATGCTTTCATAGACATATTTGATTTAATGGATATTGTATGGTTATTTACTGTAGTAAAGTATTAAGTTTATAGTCACTCTGAATTTATATGGTTTGATCTCACTAAGGTGTAAGGAGGACCAGTTGGAAATAGGAATGTTAAGATCACATTGCATGAAATTTCCATGCTACACATCTACACTTGATGTTTGTCATTAGTTACATTGATATATGTGATCATTGATGGGTCTACTTACGAAATGTGTAATGACGATCGCTTTGATTCTATATTGGTGCAATTAATGGACAAGATTGTTAAGATACATAAAGTTTTGATAGCTAAAACTCATGAGCTCATAAAGTATAATTCAAATTTATAAAGTTACATATATATATAGCCCAAGTGGGAGATTGTTAGAGTAAAATTTAATATATGGGCTTATATATAAAATAAATATGAATTATAGGCTATCAAATAAAAGTAGGCCAATTAAAGTGATTAATTTAAGTTTTGGGGCCTTACTAATGTATTATTAAAGTGTGGGTTTTATTGTGTAGAGACAAGCGTAATTTCTATTTTATGATGGGTTAAAATAGAAATATACGAAATATGAAAATACACGATTGTGTTATAAATAGGGGTCATGGTCCCCAGATCACACAAGACCAATCTTCTGATTCCCATTGTCAAAGAGAAATTTAGAGAGGAAATAAAAACGTTGATCTGGAAGAGCATAAGACCTCAGACTCAAATATTTTAACTTTCTGTCATGGATTCAGGTACGCTTCCACAAAATTAATATTTATATTTCTTGATAATTCAATATGAATGTTCCTGTTTGTGTGATAGTTTCCACAAAATAGAAATTAATCCATCATGAGATTCCACTTTACTATCTCTCAGTTTTGCCACCCTGTCTCTACCATCTATACATGTTGACCGTTATGTTCTTCCGGTGCTCCTATAAGCATTTACCCTAGTCTTCCATGGAGAGGACCAAGATATTGATGTTCGTCAGAGCGGATCTACTTTTAGCATGATGGCATCATCTTTTAACCCTGATTATTTTGAGAATGATGTGTGTTTTACTCACTTCTTTTTCAGTGTTTTGATGAATTCTTATTTTTGTGACTAACCACTTTTTGTATTTTAATTTTATATCAAGTATTAGTCGATGCTGGCGAACTCAAGGAGATTTTATCTCGTTGGTCCTCTACACATCTAGCTTTGTGTCTACGGGTCGCAAAAGTTTCTACGGACTGAACGACTGATTATGATGGGATGTCGAAGGGGCTATCCAATTGTCATATCTGTTTCTGGTAAGAGAGAGGGGATAAGGGGACTAGGGATGGAGCTTCTTCTAGTGGGTGCGCAGGGAAGAGACCTCGTATGTGATAGGATGATTCAGTAGTATTTTTTTATTGACCTTTTGGTCGGGCAAGTCCCCATTGTATTTATGCAGTATGTTTATTTAGGAGGAATGTGAACAAGCCTCAATATACTTTTTTAGCGTGTATAGGAATTCTCTTCATACATCATGTCTATAAATAATAGCACTTTTTTTTTTTATGATGAATGGTTTATACTTTATAATTTGATTTTATTTAATTTTTTAGTTTTTTATGCATTAGACAAATGGATAATGTGCACATACACATAATGATCCTAGCTCTTTTAATTAAAATGGTTGAAATACATGTGTACAGAGAAGAAAAATAAACATAATAAACTAGTAAGGATACATTTACGTATGGAAGTGCCCCGCCTTTTTGTGACTTTTATTTTAAGAGAGATGACTTTTATCTGCTAAATAGTGAGCCACTTGTCTATGTTGATGTCGGCATGGTGTGGGAAGGAGATTCCTTTTTCTTTTCTTGGTGATCGAGAAATAGCCATTTGGTGTAGATTTGGAATGGAAGTGTTGGTTACTGTCCTAAATAAAGTGACGTTTTATGGGGAGTCCTTACTGAGTTTGTCTGTTGATGGTCCGTCCCAAGATGTGTTTTTTTAAAAGTGTATTGTTTTTTTTATTTACGTAGTAAGAATGGTACAGTGGTAATGTAGTTTCTCGAGAGTTTTCTTTATATTGTTTCTTTCGTAGCATTAGCCTTTATGTGTTATTTCTTAAATAAGGATGATCCTATGGAATCTGAAAATATCGTAGAGGAATGTTTTATTACTCAAAGGTTAGTTTACTTAGAACATTCTGACTCTTTGAAAGGGAAAGAAGAATAACCATAAGTATGATTTTCCCATAATATGGGATTTTTTATATTTATTTAAATTGGGACCGAAGTGATATCTCAGGTTGCCTACATATCTTTGATTTAAAGACAACAAAGTGTCTATTTTTGAATGTCTATGATAAAACTATTACGGAGAATCAGGTTTTCATAGTTCTCTTGAATTTAAATGTTGGGGCCTCAAAGTGTTTTAGTTAACTTCAAGAGAAAGGTTGTTGGAACAAGTGGAAATTTTTATTTAGGGTTGGGAATGTGTAGGGGCTTGCATAGTCTTCCCTTTCCATTACGACCTATTTTTTTGTGCTAAATTGACCTTTTCCGTTTTTCCAGTAGAGAACTTTAAGGAAATACTTTATTCAATTAATCGATATTGAAAGGTTGGAAAAATGCGACTCCGTCAATATCAGCTAACGTAGCTTCCCCGCCAGAGTTTATTTTCGTGATAAGGTAGAGTCTTTCCCTAGTTGGGTGTAAAGTTTTCATCGGGAGTCGAAGAAGGTTTGAGAATATTTTATAGGACAAGGTTGCCTTCTTGTTTGTTTAGATTCTTGACTCTCTTATTGAAAGATCGAGCGAAACGTTGTTGGTACCTTGATTATGATAAGAGACATCTAGTCTCCTATCATCTAGGAGATATAGTTCATCGTAGAGGGCTTAGACCCATTCTATTTCATCTACTTAGATTTTGAGCATAACCTATAAGGATGATATCTCAAGTTATATAGGTAAGATCTACTCCATGAAATAAACTAACGAGTAGGAGCGACCCCTATTGAGTTTTTCTCCATAATATGGTATCCTTAGTGGGCATATGGGAGCTTGTCTGATCAGTCGCTGTAAGTCTCGATCATCTTAATGACGATGCTTTTTATGTTCTTATTAGTAGTTTTGACTTCTCCATTAGTTTGCGATCTATATAGAGATGCCTTATGTTGAATAATTTGATATTCATGTAGTAGGTTTGAAACGTGTTTCTTAAAACCACCGTTGTCCAACACCAGCTCGTGGGGAATGCCAAAGCAGAAAATGAGGTTTCGACATATGAATTTGGTCACTTTCTTAGAATATAACACTGTGTAAGATTTGTCCTAGACCTATTATGTGAAATAGTCGATGGCAACTAGGATAAAATTGTTCATGATAGATGCCTTAGGAGTTACCTTCCCTATAATGTCTATCCCCCAAGTGGAGAAAAGGCTAAGGTGAGGTTATGCCGTAGAGTTCTCGAGGAGGTATATGTTGCCTAGGGGTGTACAGGTTACATTTTAGGAAAATATTGACATAGTCCATGTAATCCTTTTGCATGGTTGTCCAGTAGTATGACTGTTTGAGGATTTTCTTAGAGAGATTATGTCCTTTCATGTGCGGGCCACATTCGTCACAATGGACTATGTCCATAATTTCGAGGGTCTCTTATTCAGTGATGCATTGTAAGTATACTTCGTTCAACCCTCTTTTATAGAGTTAGCCCCCACAGATGTTGAATTAGATTTCCAATCATCTAAGGGTTAATCGGTCACTTGGAGAGCCATTAGGTGGGTAATGGTTCTTGGGGAGCATGTTCTATATGTCGTAGAACCATATTATGAGTCCTATTGTTGTCTCCTCGATGGCTTTGACATCCAACCAATAGTAATGGGTACTCTGGCTAGTCATGATAAACGTGATTTTCATAGTTCCTTCTGGCATGTCTCTCATGGAGGTTAGGGTGGCAAGTGATGAAAAAAAAATTTAGCATATGGGAGGAAGTCGAAGTCAAAATGTTCGAGTTACAAATCTAGCTTTTCTAATTAGGCATGGTACGGTTGCAATTTATCATCCCAAATTTTCCATTTCCTAATATATGACTAAATGACTAGGATGGAATTTCCTTAGGCTGTCAGGTCGGTGATTTCCATTTCCAAGGAGATTTAAAGACCCATACTGTAGGCCTCATACTCGACAATGTTATCAGTGCATTCATAGGTGAGTTTAATATCAATGGGTAGTCATCGTGAGTTGGGATAGATAAGGAACATCCCAAAGATGATTCCCCTTTTATTAGAGTCCCTATTAGTGTAGAGTTCCCAAATTTCTCGATCGTTTAGGGCAAAGAGATCCTCATAAAAAATTCTACCACATTTTTTGCCTATTTTGTGTTTATATTATGCACATATAAATCAATATAATAGAGCTTTTATGTTCAATATGGCCTCTGTTCAAAGAAACTTGAAAAATCTCCATTAAAGCTTGAGCTTCAATGGTGGAATTTGATTCCTTGACTTTGAACTAGTTTCAAAGTGAGAAATTAGTCCCTTATGAAGTCAGGATCTCTAATGTAATGATCGTTTCCAACCAATTATAGGTTTTTAAGCTCCAATTGCTCGAAGGTGTTTTTCGCTTCAGAAAAAAACCTTAAATTCTCCACAACCAGGCCACCTCAATCCCTCAAACCAAAACTAAATTCTTCCTTAGGATAGTATAAACACAACCATGTTCATAAAAACCTCTACCATATTCAGTATTTCTTCAAAAGTTCAATCAAATTTTCTAAAAAACACAGTTTTGTAAGTCAATGAACAGTAAACCTTAATCCATAACACTTATATTTTTGGATTCCTCATGAAAAATTAGGTGGATTGGTTCAGGAATCATCTCAAATGGTTTAAAAAATTAGGAGTTATTTCAAGTCAAAGTTTTTCAAACCCTAGGTCAGTTGTCGAGATGTTGAAGATGAACCTTTTCAACCAGAACCATTGACCAAGCCCGTGAGGGCACGTGATAAACAAAAAAATTCTGATTTTTTCCCTGTTTTTTTATTTTTTTTCTGGTCAAAATGGTATAAGGTAAGACTGTGTTGGTCAATCCTAGCCAAGGTAATAAAAAAATTAGGGTTTTAAGTTAGAAATATTTTCCTCAAATTACAAATTGACCCCTCCTGACTTTTTCAAATTATGAATTTTAACCCGAGTTTTTTTACAAATACTTTGATTAATTTTTAGTAAAAAAAGTCTTCCAAATTTCAAGTTTAACCCTAAGCCTAATATTTTAAAGTCCCGTGATATTTGTAACTTAATCCCTCAAACTTTAATAAACACAATTTTTAGTAAAAATTTACCAGAACCAACATTATTTTCAACTATACTTACTCACATTTCAACTATACTTACTCACACAAATATTTGAATACAAATAATCAAGAACCAGCTCCTCCCAACATCCTTATTTGACCTTCTTTAAGCCATTAAAATATCCATATAAGTAGGTCTTTTACCCTTTAAAAGGAAATTTTCACGTACTTGTTAGCTGTTATTGATATCATTTCATGATAGTCCAATTTTATTCTAAGTATGTGTAAAGATTACCATACTCATATATTACTATAAGTTTGATTGTTTTAATTATGTTCATTCAGATCAACTTAAACCTTACTCACCTAATAATTGATATCATGAAAATTCGTTGTAATGATTGATTCAGATTACCTTGCACCTATGTGCATTATTATTTATTGTAGAAGTATCAGTAATAACAAGGGAGTAGACTGTCGTGTTATCCCACAAAATTTTCTACTTGGTCTATGGTCTCAGATGTTGCAAGCTAGGATTTTTAGCTACATAGGCATGAGTGTCGCTTTAATTGTGTGCCTAGATGGTTAATTGATTTATCAATTTATATTGTTTTACTGATGGCGTTTCATTTATTTCTGTAGACATTTCGTAATCTAGCAAGTATGGGATTATCAGTTCAAAACTCCTTGACTTTGTTTATGAGATCCTTATTGTTGTTACAAGAAACCATTACTTACGTTTCAATTGAAAAACATCTGTATTCTAAACACACTCAACCTTCCCTCTATACATATAATATGTTATAAAATTGGTATAACCTACCTAGCATATTTATGCTAATTCCTTTTTCCTCCAAATGGCCCAGAAAAAAGAGGATAGTCTCTCTTCCCTTTTTGTGACACACACGGATCACATGTTTGCATATGTAACTATTTGAACATAGAGTAAGACAGATGGGAGCAAGGAGTGGCACTTTTCTATTACCTATTTTAGATTTCGCATTGAGAATAAATTGTAATTTCACCCTTGTGGTGGTAGTACACTATATGTGACGTTTTTAATGAATAAAGTTCTATTTTCTGCCTTAACTTTAATTCATTGATTTATGTATAGTCTCTTGTACATTCATACTAAAAGTAGGGTGTGATAAGTTGGTATCAGAGCATGTTTTAATATTAACACTACGCCAGGTTTGATTCCTGTACTGGGAGATTTCTATAGTATATAGTAATTTTATATTTTCGTAACTTCTTTATCGATAATATATACTAAATTTCATTTTATAGAATGAATACGTCGTAGTATCTTTTATTTAGATTGGATATCATCCCCAAAAATCATTGGGAAAATATTATTAGAGAAGAAGCATTTGGATGACTCAAAGAAATGATTCACACTTTCACACAAATCTTTTGCTGATGTTGTGTGTTCCAAAAACATGCTTCAAACCATTCTTCAGCCCATATCTTCTTATAAAGGTGAACCCGCTATTTTGTATGAGGATTCCAGTATTCAAGAAATGGCTGCACCATTCAAGTACACCTTGGTTGGAAAGTTCTCTCATGGACGACCTTCGGTGGATGATATTCGTAAGTTTTTTTGTTCTCTCAACCTTAAAGCCTCTGCTCATATAGGTTTAATTGACAACAAACATGTTTTGATCCGTCTTGACCATGAAGAAGACTTTCATCGTATTTGTCTTAAAGAATCTTGGTTCATTCATGGATTCCCTATGCGATCCTTCAAATGGGATACAGATTTTCATCCAAATAAGGAATCATCAATTGTTCCTGCTTGGATTTTACTTCCTCTCCTCCCTATTCATTTGTATAATAAGAGTGCCATGTTCTCTATTGGACAAGTAGTAGGGAGGCCTCTTAAGATTGATGGTGCGACTGGTTCAATTGCTAGACCAAGTGTTGCTAGGTTGTGTGTCGAAGTTGATTTAAAACAAACTTTGCCTTCAAGGGTCTGGATTGGCAATAAGGATAAAGATTCTGGTTTCTGGCAACCTATAGTATATCAAGATTTACCACCATTTTGCTATTTTGTGGTAAGAAAGGTCATGATCAAGGTCACTGTCATTTCAAGAAGGTTTTGGATGCTGAAAAGCATAGGATGAACAACAAGGAAATTCAGAGAGCGAAGAAAAACCAGAAAGAGTCTACAAAAGAATGGGTAGCTAGATCGTTTGAGACAAATCCAGTAGAAGATCAAATTGTTAGTGTAAGAGCATTGGAGAAAGAAGATGGAGAGATTCTAGAGAAGAATCAGTCCAGCCCCATACAAGTAAGACAAACTTTGATTTCAAATTTTTTCAAAAAACAGGATAAGGTGGTGGAGTTGAGGCCTATTGTATAAGATCAATATAATGTGCAAACTCCTAGAAAGGAGCTCCTTACAAATGTTCCAGAAGTAGGAGCAAATTGTGCTGCAGGTGATACTGTATGTATGCCTGTTCCAGATCTCATAGAGGTTGATGTGGATAATTGTATTGAGACTATGGTTGGTGTAAGAGAAATGTCCTGCAATGATGAGGATATTGTTCAAGCATATCAGGAAAAAGCCATTCAAAATAATTTTGGGGTAGGTTGTTCATCTGATGATAGAGAGCAAATGGATGGGTTTACAACAGTTGTAAGGTAGAGGAAATCTCCAATTTTGAAGGGACTCAAAAATATTAGAATATTAAGGTCCAACTCAAACTCAAAAAATTCTAATAAGTCCATATGATTGAAGCTATGATCTGGAATGTTCGAGGAATTTCTAAGAAAGGGGCAATGAGATGATTAAGTAGACTTAATAAAATCCATAGGCTGCAAGTAATGGTCATTCTAGAGCCTAAACAGGAATTGGGGAAAATTCAAAGCTTTATGATTAAATTAGGCTTTGCATCTTGCAAATCTAATTTAAATAGTAAAATATGGTGCTTTTTCAAGGAAGGGGTGGAATGGGATCTCATTTCTGATATGTCGCAGTGTATAACAATGAAAGTTAAGCTTAATGGTGTAGCTCAGTCTGTTCAGTGTAGCTTTGTGTATGCTAGCTACATCAGACTGGAAATAAGAGTTTTGTGGGCGCATTTGTCAGATATAAGTATAGAATCAACTTGGATGATATGTGGGGACTTCAACATTATAACGAATCAGGATGAGAAGGATGGAGGTAATAATATTAATATTGGGGCTATGTTTGAATTCATTGAGTTCATTGAAGGTAATGGGCTAGTAGATTTGGGGTATAAAGGGTTGAAATTCACTTGGCACAATAAGAGAAGTGGAGGGAACAGTATATGGTGTAGGCTTGATAGAATTTTAATGAATCAGCAGTCCTTAGATTGTGGAATTAAATGGGAAGTTAATCATCTTAATCGTAGTATGTCTGATCACAATCCTCTATTACTATCTGGTAATTTAATTAGTCATCAGATTTCTAAAGCCTTTGTATTCCTTAAATTTTGGACTGAGAAAGAGGCATGCATCAAAATTGTGGAAGAAACCTGGAAGGAAGTGGAGTGCTCTAATCCTATAGTAACTATATCCCTCAAACTCAAAGCTATCAGAGGTAAACTTAGCAGGTGGAGTAGATCATATTATGGGGATATTTTTCAGGCGGCTAGGCATGCTGAAGACCTACTCTTGCAAGCCGAAATTTCTTATGAAAATGATCCCTCTGAATTTAATAGAGAGGTTCTTTCCCAGGTAACTGCTTCCCATAATCATTGTCTCAAAATAGAATATGATTTCTGGTCGCAAAAAGCAAATGAGAGATGGGGTCAAGATGGGGATAGGAACACTGCCTATTTTCATAAGTGTGTTAAAAATAAGCAGCGACGTTTAGCCATTGATAAGATAAAGAAGGATGATGGTACGTGGATTCATTCAAAAGAGGAGATAAAAGCAGAAGCAATTGAGCATTTTTCTGCAGTTTTTCGATCAGATGAGACTGTGTATCCAGAAGGGGAACAAGATCTGCTAAGGCATATTCCAAAAACCATTACTGAAGATATGAACAAAGCTCTGATTGTGTGGCCAGATATGGAGGAGGTGGAACAAGCTATAAAAGGCCTAAGTTCTTCTAGCAGTCCAGGTGTTGATGGCTTCCCTGGATTCTTTTTTAAATTTTTTGGGGTATTATAAAAGTTGATGTGTTGCAGACAGTCCATAGTTTCTTTGCAGGCTCTATTCTTCCAAAAATTTCAACAACTACCAAAATTGCTTTGATCCCAAAGACTTTGAACCCTCAATCGTTTAATGAGTTCAGACCTATAAGCATGCAAAATTTTATCAATAAAATCTTCTCAAAGATTTTGAATGACAGGCTTTCAAAGTTCTTCAATCAAATAATTTCTCCAGTTCAATCAGGCTTCATCAAAGGCAGGTCCATTACAGAGAATGTTTTGTTGGCTCAAGAATATATTTCTCGTCTTCATCATAAGAATTTTGGAGGGAATATCATCTTTAAATTGGACATGGCTAAGGCATATGATAGGGTTTCTTGGATGTTTCTTATAAAGATTATGCGAAGAATGGGATTCTGTGAGATATGGTTGGATTATATATGGAGGATTATTTCTAATGCATGGTTCACTATTATAATTAATGGAGAGACTTCTGGATTTTTCAAATCTTCTAGAGGATTAAGGCAAGGGGACCCTTTATCCCCTAGTCTATTCATTATGATGGCAGATGTCCTATCCAATAACCTTGAATTCTTGCTTACTAACTCAAATTATGTGGGGTATAAAATGCCAATTGGTAGCCCTCGATTTAATCATTTGTCTTTTGCAGATGACATTATCATTTTTAGCTCAGGCAATGTGAAGGAAGTGAAGCAGATTATGAGAGTGCTAAGACTCTATGAGCAGGTTTCGGGTCA
Organism: Sambucus nigra; assembly: GCA_949130495.1. NCBI lineage: Eukaryota > Viridiplantae > Streptophyta > Magnoliopsida > Dipsacales > Adoxaceae > Sambucus > Sambucus nigra. The sequence goes on from OX422207.1 coordinate 518,610,576, forward strand.
ACTAATCAATACTAGTAAGAGCAGTGTCATGGCTTCGAAGCAGATTAATCTCAGAGCCCTCAATAAAATCAAGGAAGTTTCTGGTATGCATCTGAAGTCAGATCCTATAAAGTACTTAGGCTGTCCTATTTTCAGTGGAAGAAAAAAGAGTATCTATTTTATAGAGATGGCGCAGAATATTAAGAATAGAATTCAAGGTTGGAAGTCTAAATGTTTGAGTCTTGGAGGTAAGGTTCTCATAAACTCAGTGCTCTCTTCCATGTATCTGTACAATCTATCTGCTTTGAATCCTCCAAAAGCAATTCTCAATAAAATTACTTCTAGTATTGCTAATTTTTTTTGGAGTAACTGCTTTGGGGAGTCTCGACATCACTGGTGTGGCTGGGAGAAAATAGCTAAACCCATATCTGAGGGTGGGTTGGGAATCAGAAATTTATATGATTTTCATTCGGCTCTGAGTATGAAATTATGGTGGAATTTTAGACAGCAAAAATCTATTTGGGCAAAATTCATGATGGCAGCTTATTGTAGGGGTCAGCACCCTTGCTCAGCTTCAAAGAGAGGGTCAGCTCAGACTTGGAATCGTATGTGCAATGTGAGGGACAAAGCTGAAGAGCACATGTTGTGGATTATTGGAGAAGGAAATATTAATATAGCAAAGGACAACTGGGGTGTTCCTGAATGTAAATTATCAAATGTGATAGAAGCGGGGCAGATTAAAGAATACTGGAACCAAAGTAAAATATGGGCAAAAGAGAAGTTAGAGCAGGTCTTCAACTATGAGATCACTTATAAAGTGATAACTTTTGAAGAAATTATGCCTAATTCTTCTGATTCTCTGATCTGGAAACCTTCTAGCACAGGTCTCTTCAATATAACCTCTGCTTGGAACATTTGTAGGCAGTCAAGTCCAACATGTTTGAGTTCGAAGTTTATCTGGCATAAACATCTCCCCATAAAAATGTCTGTTTTTATGTGGAAGATGTTGAATAATCTTCTTCCTACTGATGATAAGATAAAAGCTATTGGTTTTAGAGGGCCTTCAAAATGTTGGTGTTGTCAAAAGCCTAGAGAAGAAGATGTTGATCATATATTTGAGGCTGGAGATTTTCCTTCTGCTATATGGGATCAAGTTACTAGAGAATATGGGATTACTAGAATAAGAGGTGGAGGTGTGCGAAATCATCTTTTTCAATAGTGGATTCATGGGGTTAAGATAGACCAAATTGTTAGCAAAGTGGTGCCATCAATTGTATGTTGGTACCTATGGTGCTATAGAAACAAATGTCGGTATGATGATTGCTCTCCAAGTGTGGCTACAATTTTGGTTCTAATTAAAAATGAAATTTCTCGAAGGGTTGTTATGCGTATGGAGCATGGTAAAAAAGATATAATGCTTATAAAATGGAATCCTCCTATATTTGGCTCTTTGAAGTTAAATGTGGATGGGAGTGCTATAGGGAATCCTGGGCAGGGAGGAGGAGGTGGAGTGCTTAGGAATCAATCAGGAGATATGGTTTGGGCGTTTCATGCGCATTTTGGTGTGGTGTCTAATATGGAAGCTGAAGCTTTGGCTTTACTAAAAGGCCTTGAATTCATTTTAGACTTTATTGGTTATGATCTATTGGTAGAAAGTGATTCAGAGGCTCTTGTGAACATCATTAACTGTCAAAGAAAGCCTCCTTGGAAAATAAGTTGGGTTATTCATAAAATCAGGAGCTTAATGGATATGATGAAGATAAAACTTGTTCATGTATATAGAGAGGCGAATAAAGTGGCTGATTTTCTTGCAAAGCTAGGAGCATCTGAGAAAAAGGACTGCTTCTCTTTAGTCCTTCGTGACTTCCCAAAGCATCTCAAAGGTCTTATAGTAGTGGATAAATGGAGACTCCCATCCATCAGACATGTATAGTGGTCATTGGTGTTCTATTTTGTCAGTAGGTGGTATTATTCTATTTATAATTTGCTCCTTATTATATGGCTCTATAAGGGATCTAGTCTATAAAGATCCTCATTTATGTTTCATTATAAAGTTCTCTGTGTTCTTTGGATGTAAGCCATTTAGAAGAGGCAAGGTCTTCTAAATATTGCAAATAAACTTATATCATTAAAAAAAAATAGATTCCAACAATGATGTGAAGTGATTGGTGTTAACAAATAGAGTCTCAGGAGAGGTACACGTGATGATAAAAATAAGTGATTATGTGGATGATCCAGCTATACTCTATGAAGCAATCAATCTTGTTCTAGACAATGCACAACCACCTGCACCACTTTATCTCGAGGCTATATCGAAAGGAGAACTAATCATTGGAATTTCTTCTAATTCAAGTGATTCCACCGACAATGATCCATCAGATCTTGATGATTTTTTCGTAGTTCTTAATTCTAATTCTTTAGAAATTGATGTTGTTGTTCCCTCTTAGGAAAATCCTAAAACAAGATAGAAAAATGACCTTCCTAATGTAACATAACGAATAAAGTAATATATATAATATGACAAACTACTATCTTAGGAGGTTGACTAACTATGGCTTATGTAAAATAGGTAATATTCTAAAATACTACTCTCTTGTAAGATACAACTCTCTTGTAAAATATTATCCTTTTGTATAATATAAATAGGTTTATGATATATCCTCTTTTTAAAGAAATATTCTTATATATTTTTATGACTGTTATATTATATTTTAGGATAGTTAGCACTCGAATTCCCTCCACCGAAACTCAAACTGAACAGCCCCACACTGAAGAAATCGTGTAATGCCTTCAAGAATTGACATCCTTTCCCGACAACAATGAATTCCTCACCCAGCTCTAGAGGAAATCTTAGATGAGACCCGTAGAATGAATGATCTCAAAGAAGTTTTTAGACAACAACCTTATTCATTTCTTGGAATGTCACGTGCGAGTGAAGCTAAGAAATAGATACGTCGGATTGTGAAAATTCTTAATGGAGTAAGGATAGCTGCCAATCTTTGAGTAATTTTAGATTTTACATGTTCGAAGGTGAAACTGATTTCTAGTGGAAAACTATGTCTCGTAATCATAATGTCACTTTACTTGGGATTAATTTTAAGAAATCTTCTTCAGAAAGTGTTTTTCTGAAATTAAACGAGATCAACAGACTGTATATTTCTAAAGGTTACAACAAGCAAATTTGTACATATCTTAGTATGAATCCAAGTTTACCATGTTATCCTGTTACGCAATTGAGAATGTGGATACCGAGATGAAAAAATGCAAGAATTTTGAAAGAGGACTACATCCGAGAATCAAGACTTTTGTCTCCCCTTTGCAGATCTGAGATTAATCTTAACCAGTGTTCTAAAAGGCTCGCCTAGGCTTGAGGCTTGGGAGAAACGCCGCGCCTTAAGCCTTTTACGCCTTATTCTTAGTAAAAGACTTAAGGCACACTTTTTTTTAAATAAAAAGGCTTTAGAGAAATTATCTCTCTTTTTAAATACTTTTTTAAAAAATCCCAGACCAATATCTCATTCAAAACAATCAAAAGACAAATGGTATCCCAAACCTCTCTACCTCTTGTAAAAAAAAATGAGTGTTTTTTGTTTTTTATTTTTTTCTTAGTATTTTAAAAAAATAGCATTTTAGTTTGCAAATATTCAAACATATTTGATGGTATTTTCTATTTTAGTATTTTTAATACCCTTGTTATAGTTAAAAATGTTAAAATATATTAAAAAGGCCTAAACACCTTTTCACGCCTAAGGCCCGCCTAGGCTTATAAGGCTTAAGGCTTGGCCTTCACGACTCGATCACACCCCGCGTTTTTTAGAACTTTTCTCTTAACTTATCAACATTTTACCTATTGTTGAACGAAATTCTTCTAGTGTTATACGATCCCCTCATCTCATTATTAGAAATAATTATGTTGTTAGGAATTTATCTCAATCTCGACCCTAGCCTTATCCAAATCCGAGTGGAAAAGTTTATTTCCAAATTTGTAATAGCACTAACCATTCATTGATTCATGGTCATGAATGACAATAAGTAGGACATATTCGCTCGCACTATAATAAGATGAAATATCCTACAATTTGTCGTATGTTAGGTAATACCCCGAGAATTCAAAATTTATGTCCTATCCAAAACTAACCTAAGATAAATTGTGTTAGGAAAATTGTACCAGTCCGTCGTCGTGGAATAAATTTTTCTATACCGCCTATACGACAAGGAACTGGTACAATTTTCCTGGTAGAATACATTTCCATAATCTTTTTTCTCATGTTTTATTTGATTCTGGTTTGACGCATTCATTTATAAGTCTTAAACTAGCTAAATTTTTTTTTACAGTTATTGCCTCAATTTTTAATTATTCCATTGGAAATAAAATTACCTACGGGTAAAATTAATACACATACCCAAGGATATGAGAATTGTAAAATTAAGCTAGGTTTAGCTACGCTCTTTGTAAATTTGACAATTTTAGATATTTTTGAATTCGGTATTTATTATAGGGATGGATGTTTTATCAAAACATTACACTTCTATCAATTGTCATGCAAAAGAAAATTTAATTTCAAGAACAAGACAATTGTTCCTTCGTGTTCAAGGATCGGGTCATTTTGAACCATCAATCTCCCAAATTCAAAACTACTCTTCCTTAATTCATATAAGTATTGAGAAATGGAAAGATTTTTTTCTAGAAGAATTATCGTAAATACCCCTTCCCGAAAAATGAATTTAGTATAAATATTTATTCCAATACTTTCCCTATTTCGATACCTTCGTATCAGATGGATCTTTTATAAATGGTACCTCCGTATCGGATGTCTCTTTTAGAACTTTGAAAACTCCGTACCCAATTAGATGATCTTCTTGAAAAGGGTTTTATCCTCCGTAGTTCATCTCCTTAGGGATCTCCAGTATTATTTGCCCAGAAATAAGATCGAAGCTTTAGATTATTTATATATTATCGTAAGCTAAATCTAGGAACTATTAAGAATAAATATCCTCTACCTAAAAATGGAGATTTATTCGATCAACTTCTAGGAGTGAGGGTCTTTTATAAAATAGACTTACTATCTGGATACCATTAATTGCGATTAAGAGAAAAAGAAATTCCAAAAATTTCTCTTCAAACTCATTATGGACATTTTGATTTTATCGTAATGTCTTTTGGATTAACTAATCCACCACAACTTTTATGGACCTTATGCATAGAATATTTAGATCTTTTCTTGACCAATTTATTATCATGATCATTGATGATATTATTGTTTATTCCAAAAACCACACAGATCATGCCCAACATTTAGAGACAATATGAAGCACTTTAAGAAACCATGTGTTATATGCTAAAAAGAGATAATGTGATTTCTCAATGAAGAAAGTAAAATTCCTAGGACATGTGATTTTTGAGAATGCAATCCAAGTCAACCCCGCCAAAATTTCGGCCATTCTAAAATCGAAAAGTCCTACCAATGTCATCGAGATATAAATTTTTCTAGGATTAACAGGTTATTATCTCCATTTTGTTGAAGGATTTTATTGCATTGATCTTACCCATTTAAAGCTAACTAGGAAGGATACCATTTGTATTGACTGCGGAATATGACCAAGCATTCCAAATTTTTAAGGACAAATTAAGTACTTCTCATGTACTAACTATTATGTTTAATGATGTAAGCTATGATGTATATATCGACACCTCATTGCACGGTTTGGGATGTGTTTTAGTGAAAAGAGGGAAAGAAGTAGAGTATGGCTCACAAAAACTCATAACCCATGAGTGTAATTATCATGTCCATGATCTTGAGTTAGATATCTTAGTTTTTTCTTAAAAGATATGGTTTTGTTACCTATATGGTGAAGAATTTTAAGTCTTTTTCGATCATAAGAGCATTAAAATATATTTTCACTTCAAAGGATTTAAATCTAGGACAACGACGTTGGATGGAATTTTTGGAAGATTACCGGTTTAAATTAGACTAGCACCTAGGAAAAGATAATTTGATAGTCGATGCTCTAACTCATCATCCCATTGGAAGACTCCAAACTTTGATATCTTATAACATTGCTGATACCATTGAACAATATGATCTTCAATTGATACAGCCTTTCTCAAAATTTTCTAATACAATTGCATATCCAGATTTGAGCACAATAATCCTAAGATCCTTTTTCATAACACCTTCAGTATAAAAAACATGACTTCTTATATGATAAGGAAACAAGCTTATGATTTAAAAATAGATTGTATGTTCCTAATAATTCATTTCTTCATGAAGAAGTATTGTAGGAAGCCAGTCATTTTAAATTTACGATTCACCCCGAAAGCTCCAAGATGTATCACACGTTGAAGAAACATTATTAGTGGCCAAATATGAGAAAAGATATTGAGAGTTTTTTAAGAAGGTGACTTACTTGTCAATGAGTAAAGATAAAACACTAGCATCCTAGTGGACTTATCCAACCCTTACCAATTCCAAAATAGAATTGGGATCATATCAAAATGGATTTTTTAAGTGGACTACCTCATACATCTCAAGGATATAATTCCATTTGTTTAATTGTAGACCGACTTATCACATCTGTCCATTTTCTACAAGTAAAAACTATCAATTCCTTTCAAAATCTTAGTAAACTCTACATTAATGAATTTGTTCGATTACATGGAATTCCTCTATCCATCGTGTCAGATAGAGATTTTCATTTTTTAGGATGGTTTTGGCAAGCACTTCAAATCGCAATAGGTACTAAACTTCATTTGAGTACCGTATTCCACCCTCATATGAATGGAAAATCTAAACGTACAATTAAAAAATTAGAAGATATGTTATGAGCTTCTACGTTAGATATGCCCAATAATTGGAATGAACACTTATCCATTGTTGAGTTTTCTTATAACAATAGTTACCCACCAAGTATCAAATTCGTCCCATTTGAAACCTTGTATGGAAGACCATGCCATTCATCTACATGTTGGACGAAATAAGTAAGTAGTAAGGAATTTGGTCCCGATATAATCTAAGAAACCACATAGAAAATTCAATAAATCTGATAGAGATGGAAGATAGCTCATGATTGTGAGAAAACTTATGCAAACTAGCATGGAAAGTCCCATTTTTCAAGTTTGTGACCAGTGTTTCTAAAATTTTCTCCTCGAAAAGGTATTCTACAGTTAAAAAAAGAACAAAAAATTAACCCCTACTATATTGAACCCTTCATTATTTCTAAATTTACTGGCGTTGTGGCCTACTAGTTAGAATTACTAGTGGAATTATTCAATATTCATAACGTATTCAACGTATCCCAGTTACATTAGTATATACCTTATCCCTCCCATGTCATTACATGGTAAGAAATTTTTGTTCAATCTAATCGCGAATTTGAAGAACATCCTATTCAAATTTTGGATCACCAGGTACTTCTCAGGAATAAAAAATCCCCTCAGTCAAAGTACTTTGGGAAAATAAAAACAAGCAAGAATCTACATGGGAACCAGAAAAAGCTATGACAGACTGATATCTTGATCTCTTCAAAGGTAAAATTTAAGGACGGATTTTGTTTTACGTAGGTAGACTGTAACATCCGTTCTTTCGAATCGAGTTAATTAATAACCCTAATCCCTTAAAATCCCTATTTAACCCCTCATACAATATGCAAATTTAAAAGCATCCTTAATAAATATAAAACTAATCTACAAAACCTATAAATTTATTACATTACCCAAGTAACCCTTGAAGTTTTAACATTTCTAAATGACCCCTAAACTTTTTAAACAAGCATAACTTGACCTATACTTAACCCCTAGACCCAAAATTTATGTCAAATTAAACCTCTATACTGTAACTAACTATAAATTACATTTTAAGCCCCTATATTTCCATACAATTATAGAAATATCCCCAAAACATACTATATTACCATATTTTGAGCGAAATAAGTATATACACTTCCAACCAAGGACTAAAAACTAAGAAACCAACATTTTCACATTCCACCCTCGCCACATCAGCCTCCACATAGATAGTAAAGTCTAAAAATACATGGCAACACCATTCATACATGTGAAGACCAAGTTCCCATCAACGTATCCTCTTAAACTTGGGAATAATCCACCTCCCAAATGATCCAATACATTATCCTCCACATAACCTATAAACTCGCCACGATCAGAAGCTACAAATCCCATCCCTTGAGCCTGCCTAAAGTTATTTTCCCTCTAAACTTCTATTCTATCATTTTATGTATTATACTTCATCCTTTCAATTCCAATAATATTCTGGGTTGATATAATAACATATATTTAGAGAAACCAAAAAAACCTGCATTGAAGCTTGAGCTTCAATGGTGAAATTTGATTCCTTGACTTTGAACTAGTTTTAATGGTGGAATTTGATTCCTTGACTTTAAACTAGTTTTAAAGTGAGGAAATGGTTCTTTATGAACTGAGGAGCTCTAATGAAATGATCGTTTCCAAAAAATTATAAATTTTGAGGTCCAATTGCTCGAAGGTGATTTCTGTTTTAGAAAAATAAAAATCGTAATTTCTCCATAACCAGACCACCTCAATCCTTCAAAAAAAAAACCAAATTCTTTCTTAGGATAGCAGAAACAAAATAGTGTTCATAAAAGCTCTGTCATATTTAGTAGAGCTTCGAAAGTTTAGTCAAAGTTTTTAAAAAACACATAGTTTTGTAACTCGATGAATACTGAACCTCAATCCACAAAACTAATTTTTTTGGATTCCTTATGAAAAATTAGGTTGGATTGGTTAAAAAATCATCTCATGTGGTTTAGAAAATCAGGAGTTATTTAAGGTCAAAAAATTTCAAATCCTAGGTTAACTGCCGAGAGGTTAAAGATGAACTTTTTCCACCACAAACATTGACCAAGCGCATGTGGGCGGGTAGCCAATCAAAAAATTCTAATTTTTTCCCAATATTTTTATATTATTTTCTGGTGAAAATTGTATAAGGTAAGATAGTATTTGGTCAAGCCTAGCCAAGTTTATAAAAAAATGGGGTTTTAGGTTAGAAATATTTTTTTTAATTACAAATTGATCCCTCCTGATTTTTTAAGTTAAAAATTTTAACCCCAATCTTTTTTATTGTCACTTTATTAATTTTGAGTAAAAAACTCTTCTTCACCATGTTTCAAATTTCAGTCTAAGTCTAAGATTTCAAAGTCCTAAGATATTTACAGTATAATCCCTCAAACTTTAATAAACATAACTTTTAGTACAAATTTACAAAAGCCAACATTATTTTCAACTATACTGAGTCACATTTCAACTATACTTACTCAAATAAATATATACTATCGATATCATTTCATGATAGCCTAATTTGATTATAAGTATTTGTAAAGATTACCAGACTTGTATGTTGTTATATCACTATTTTTTTTTTAATTATGATCATTCGTATCAACTTAAACATTTCTCACCTAATAAATATATCATGAAAATTCATTTTAATGATTGATTCAATTTAGTTTGCACCTCTGTGCATTATTCTTTATTGTATAAGAATCAACAATAACTAGGGAGTAGACTATTGTGTTATACCATAAAATTTTATACTTGGCCTATGGTCTCACATGTTGAGAGATAGGATTTTTAGCTACACTGTATGAGTTCCTCTTTAATTATGTGCCTAACCAGTTACCTCATTTATCAATTTATATGGTTTTATTATTGATGCTTTTCTTAATTCTATACCCATTATGTAATCTGGTAAGTATGGGAATATCAATACAAAACTCCTTGACTTTCTTTAAGAGATCCTTAGTGTTAATACAAAAAAGATTTTCTTTCATTTCAATTGACAAACATCTTAATTTTATGCACACTCCACCTTCCATCAATATATATAACTTGTTATAAAACTGGTAGAAATTGCCTTGCATATTTGTATGTGCTATTTCTTTTTTCTCCGGATGGACTAGGAAACAAGGGATAGTCTCTCTTCCCCCTTTTTAACGCACATGGATAAGGTGTTTGCATATGTAACCGTTTGGACGGAGACTTAGCCAGATGGGAGGAAGGAGTGGAACTTTACTATTACCTACTTTATAGTTCGTGTTTAGAATAAAATTTAATTCACCACTCTAGTGGTAGTACACAATATGTGAAGTTTCTTATTGAATAAAATTATGTTTTCCACCCTAACTTTAATTCACCGCTTTATGTATACTCTCTTGTACATTCATACCAAAGAGAAAGGTGTGACACATGGGGAGGTCTTCATCAGAGATTTTAATGTGATGTTATATGGTAATGGATCCAATGGTAGATGACATCTCAGTTGGAGTCAGGTGTGTAGGCATAGAAGCTTGGGACAATGAGGGCGAATTGGGGTTCTCTTTATGTATCTAATACCTCCCAGATGGTAACGTTAGCTAATGTATGACAGAGTTGTTCCTGGATCTTGTCGTCTTCCCAAAAAGGTGGTGTAATTTATTTTTATTTTTTTGTGTGGGGGGTGGGGGGGTGGGGGGGGGGGGGGAACTATTCTTCTTACTAACTAGGTTTGGATGCATGGAGTGTCAATCTGACCTGGTGAGGGAGTAAACCTCTTTTTTGGGTATAGTACGGGTTCTACTCTGGCTTTGTTCTCAACTTTATCTATACAGAGTATAAGGTCAGCCAAGGAAGCAAGCGATGTTGTCTTTGGTTCCATCACTTCGGTCCTGTCTAGGATAGGGGATAGCTTCAGCCTCTTAGGAGAATTATTTTTCATTTTGGAGGAACTTTGAAACATGGAGTCATCAATCCACCATATGTCTACGTTCGAGTTCTAGGAGGGGGTGGGGATTTCTGCTATCATATATAAGACTTATCCATATGTGGGGACAGGCGTATCAAGTGATGATTTCATAGACATGGATGAGCCCGACCAGATGTCATTATTCGAGGCGGTCTCCTAGTGCTATTCCTTATTGTAGGAGGTTTCAAGTTCTTGTGGTTCCATGTTTCTCACAATATTGGTGGCATCATAAACACAAAATACGTTTTCACAATAATTATAGTATTCAACGTATTCTGGTCCCAAGGTTAGATTTCTTTGACAAATTTGGCATGAGCTAGTATGAAAACTACATACTAAAGGTTGTCAAAACTTTTATGTGCGTTGTCATGGGAAACAGGGTTAACTAATTCTATCTCGACAATGAATTAGTACCTCTGGTAGGGGGACCTTTTGGTGGGGGATGACCTCGGTGAGTCATCTTATCTTAAATTTTGATTATATTGACAATTTGAGTAGCATTTTGGTAAGTGTTCCTATAACAACATCCTATATTGGTGTAGTGGTTGGTTTAGGGCGATACCTTAAGTACGAAGAGGTAATATACTAGTTGTATAACGAGCATGACAAAGCTCAATGTAGGGATCGATGAGATATTCTCTAGGTATATTAATTTTGGGAGGAGTAGGATCGATCTCTATAGCACCGCATTTGGTATTTTGTATTTCCAAGTGTAAATCCTCCCTCTCGTAGGTCGGATGCTCTGGTGTATTTCAACGTTGGGATGCCTGAGCTCTACCTTACTGTTGAAGAACTGGAGAGGTGGCCCTTTGTATGAGATACTTGGTTATAAACTATCTTTAGTGTAGCCTCACCTTTTTATACAGCAGGACTAGTGCTTATGCTACTCAATCACGGCCAAGATTTTCTGTAGTATCTTTGTACCCAATCCCAATCTTATAATATCGGATGTTATGAGCCTCGTATGTGGGTAATTTCTCGTAAAGTTCAAGTCCTTTTCCCAAGGAAAAGTAGCATTATGTCATCATCTCACAAATTTGGGGGTTAAGGACAAACTTACCTCTGGACCATAGGGATGTGTTCCCCTCAGTGATCAAGAGGCAGTCAAAGTAATCCGTAATTACTAACTCGGGCAGGTGAGTGTAGTAAACCTAGTCCATATGGGGTTGATGGTCTCCGAGTAGGCTCTAGATTGATGGAGGCGGTGTTTATTATGGTTAGGTTTAGCCTAGGCTTCTATCCTATCAGTCGAGAAGGATCGATGTCACCTTCGGTGTCTGTTCACATCGTGTGGATGGTATCTATGGGAGAACTCTAGGTTTAACTTCTTTGGGATTTGGTCGAGTAGGAATTCCTACCTACCTGTTGTATTCTGTGTGGAATATTACTTGGGTATCCTTGAGCCATTGGTTTTCCCGAAGTTAATTATTATTTTTATCTTGAGAAGCTCAGGTAAGGGGCGCATTTTTCCTGGCACGAGGTTAACTTGTAACTCTTCCTCCCATTTTGCATCCCCACTAACGATATGGGTTCTCACCATTTCTTCCTCTTTTTACAATAACTGGTGATGATCTCGCTGCCTCCAAGTAATGTGATCCTCTTCCCTATGCCTTCTATCTTTTTCACGCATCTGCACTAGAGGAATAGGGTACTGAGGCACTCAGATTAAGGGTTCTGTCCTCTTGTGTCTTATATATGTGGCACTTCCACTATTTTCCGAGGGACTTATAGAGAATGAGTTTGAAATATTGAGTGAATGGGCATTACTACTTGTATCAGAGTCTATGAGGGCAAATAGATGTTCCTCGAAAGTTGACCCTCCTTATCCGATAAATTGGATCGGTACAACAATAGTGATATTTTTGGTTGCTTGGAGGTCTTTGTCATACATTTACTCTCATTAAAATTAGTGATTCATTTAATCTAAAAAGGAGCAAGGAGACTGGCTCTTTTGAGAGAATGAATTATACAACTAGGATCAAGTTTGGGTTGCAGTGGTTAGTTTACAATAAGTTTATGACCACGATGAAGATTTATATGGTTAATGGTGGGCTTAGTCTTGACAATGATTTTTATGGTGGGCGATGGCATGCTCAGGAAGGTTGTTATTTGGAAATGCGAATATGTCCTCTTCCTCCATTTCTAATGGATCGGGTTTATTAGTGTCGATGGGTCTATAATACCCTCTCCTAGAAAATAGTTATTTATGGTGATTTGAAGTGTTTTGTCCAAACAAAAATTCAAGCAATAAATAATCCAAGTGTAACACGTCAAGTAATACGTAAGGTAGCGTATTATGTAAATAGTTTAAACGAGAAAAATCCCATGATGCATGTATCGCATGAATGCATATTTAATATCTAATAATATTATATAGGATGTTCATTAAGTTTGAGAGAAAAATGTCAAGGAACGGATGTGACACGAACAAGATTAATACAACGCGACATTTAAATGGTACGAAAAAGAAAGTATCGCGTTATGGATTAAACGATAAAGTTTTACATGGCATGGTTCACATGAGTTTTATTTTTAGTTTATAGAATTACTTTAAGTACTTCGGTTAAGTTTCACGTGATTCGGGCAATCAACGAGCGCTACACAAGCCTGAGTACAAATTGTTTGACGGTGCGCGACACTACGAACGTCCAGTTTTGTGCAAATTGTTTAGGGCAGTTGGTAAGTCAAAAAAATATTATGTTATATAATTAGACTCATAAATATATGAGAAATATTACCATGTGAAGAAAAATTAAAAAAAATATGATTTGCACGGAGGTCCCGATTCTTGCGTGCCTAGGCCAAACGACCATTTTGCAGTGGGAAATGCTTATTTATTACTAAGTTAAGTTCATGATGATATTACTATGAGTACTTTTCATCTATTTGATATTAGGTGTGTAGAAATAGTCATCCATGATTAAAGATTTAATACTACATGATTTTAAGATATAGTTTAGAAGAAAATGGGATTTTCTATCTTTGAAATGGGTTTTGTAGTAAACTTATGTTTAACTTGATTTTACTACATATTTAGAGCTTAAAATATGTTGATTAAGGTTTTGAATGTACTAATAGACTTATTATAATTATTCTTATTAATTTCTATGAAAATGGTAACTTAAATGAATGATGGAATGGGTTTTTCAAAATGGATAATTTTCAGTCCACTATTCACAAACATTTTATGAAATTAAATATTTTAAACTCATGTTTTAAGGTGAGTAAATGATTTCTTTTATGTGAAGAACATTTGGTATGTATATGCCCTTTTTATGAGATTTATATAGTTATTTTAATGTTGATGAATCATTATGTAATGAGAAAATGGATTTTCATTTAGAAAGTGTACTATTTAGTTTGTTAAACAAAGTTTTGGGGTTAAAAGTGTAAATATGTGAAAGTGTAGTCTTCTTGCAAACTTTGGGTGAAAATATAAATTGATATGCCAAGTGTGACCCCATTCATCATATAGTCTTGGTTGTAGACGACCTTCACCAACTGTCCAGAAGTGGTGTGTTACAACTTGGCTAGACTAACTCGACCAATAAACAATTCAGGATGTCTCGGCCTTCGGTAACCAGCCAACATGAGTAACTTGTATTGTTTCCAGGGATTGGGTATCCTCGTCCTCGGCTACCTTCAGGTGGACGAAGATAGTCCGAGGCTAATTGACACCATAAGGTGTCAACTCCTCAGTGGTTCACAAATTTACAAATATAGCCTCGGCCAGTGTGGTCGGTCGAGGTCCCATAGCTGATCGAGCAAGGGCATTCGGAGATGCTTGAGGATGCGTGCGTGGACACATATCACACGTGGAACAAAATCATTATACTTAGATCATTCTCTCATGTGAGGGAATATTTGATCATCATGACCTACTTGTGATTGGGCTAAGTATCTTCTCCAGATTGGCTAGCTCATTTAGCACGTGCTTATGGAATGCTTTGGGGTTACATTACCCCCCCCCCCCCAAGAACTATATATACTCTTCATCTTCTATCTTTTAGGGGATCAATTATTCACAACCCTAGGTGAATCTCTATTAAAATCATAATAGAGAGAGAGAGAGAGAGAGAGAGAGAAAATGAGTTCATTGTATCAATTGGCCATTAGAGATAAACCTTATAGGGAACTTACTCACCCCTTCATAGTGGAGTAGGCCTGATTGGATGAACTACTTATATCTGGCGTTATCTTCTTCTTTGCCTCATCTCTTTTTATACTTTTATACCTATTTATGTTACATTGTTTTTCTGGTTGGAGCTTATTTATCATACTAACTTGGTGGTACCAATTTCGGTATCATCAATCTTACGCCATCTGTGGGAATGAGATAGACAGTCTCTTATGTATCTTCTGTAGATGCTCTACTGGATCTCTGGTGGTGGTCCAACCTCACCCTTTGTTGATCTTTAACCACCATTGAAAGATCTCTAGTTTGAGCCCTAGCTTGATTTCTGTTCACTTCCAGTATAGCACTTGATTTTTCCAGTCACCGAAACCCTCATATGAGTTTTGATCTTCCACAACCACCACCACCATGGGGTGGTGGACCTAGTACCATCCAGCCTCCCCCATCAGAAATGGATGAAGTAACGATAACTCCCCTCTCCTTAGTGGCCAGCCAGTAGCTGATGCAGCAACAATTCGCTACTCTTAGCCAAAATGTGATCGGGTCTGATGGAGAAAATATGATAACTCCGACAGCAGGGGAAGAAAGAATAGATTTGGAGGCCAGGGGACCACCCAAGACCCACACAAGGATCTCCCTCATTAGTAGAGGCGCATAGTTATTACCGACCCTAGGTATTTATGCCTGGGAAGTCCGGGTCAGTAGTGCCCTAATGATGAGGAGCAAGAGTGTGAGGAGGAGGATGACATAAGATTTTGGGAGGCCTATCAGATCAAATGTGGCATTGTAAGATCGATTCAACCAAGACTAGGTCATACTAGAAGGCCATGCCGAGAGTGAAGGCCAAGAGCATCAGACCTAGACAGGTTGAGCATGCCTTTGATAGGCTCAACCCAACACCGATTGATATAAGAAACTGCATCTCCAGATCAAGAAGTATAACTAGTTCTCGAAGGAATAATAGAGGTGATATGTGTGAGGCCCCAAGAGGCCGAGACGAGGTGAAAAGAGAGGTAAAAAGTCAACATAGAATTTCTCCCAGAGAAGCTTCAGTTTGGCCACATGGAAGAGAGTGATCCGAAGAAAATGTGGTCGTGGTCAACAAACCTTGGAATGACTCCATACAACGGCTGAAAGATAAGATAGGTGACATCTTGAGGAGTCAAGACCCCTTACATAGGTGGTAAAATGAAGTCTCACCCTTTGTGGCCAGGATTGTAAGTTATCCAACTCGAGCCAAATTCAAACCTCTAGTGGATACACCAAAGTATGATGGGAGTACAAAACCCTTCCATCATATAGAGATGTATTGGTTGGCTGTAGACATTTATTTAGTCTCATATGAGATGAGATGTCATGAATTTTCAAGAACTTTAACTGGGTAATCCCATGTATAGTTCACCTCACTTCCTAAGAATTCAATCGAAAACTTCAATCAACTCGCATATTGATTCATACACAACTTCTTTTTTGGGGTGAGACCCCAAAATAAGACGAATCATCTCCTGTACATTAAGCAAGAGAAGAATGAGAGTCTCATGGAATATATTGCGAGGTTTAACAAAGAAAATCTAGAGGTAAAATATTATGAGGAAAGCATCGCAATGACAGCTTTGGTAGGAGGTCTGTAGGTGGGGAAGCTACTTTGGAAGCTTGCTGAAGATCCATCGAATTCTATGGCTGAGCTATTGGTGATGGCCGGTAAGGTCATGGATGATGAAGAAGCTATGGAATCAAAGTATGAGGATGAGAAGGGTACTACTAGTGGAGAAAGTTCCAGGAGAACAATAAAGATGGATATAAAGGATCAACGAACGATAAGTTCACTGACTATACTCCACTCACAGTCAGTTACAAACATAACTTGAATGAGATCAAGAGCGGTCGGTCCCTGAGGTGGCCCAAAAAATTGAAAGCTCCTTCTCATGAGAGGAATGGTGAGAATTCCACCAGGACTATGGGCACCTGATCGACAAACATTTTGCTCTGGAGGATGAAATAAAAAAGATGTTGAAAACTGGAAAACGAAAGAATTTCATAGACAAGAGTGGTTCAATGGGTGGCTGAGAAGACACCCAAAAGAAGAAGAAAAATGATAAGTTTAGACCAAATGCTAAATCCGATTGAGACATTGATGAGTCGGAAAAACTTGATGAAGATGACCCTAACCTCCCTCCTAAGTTTGATGATCCAAAGGATCGTCTCAATATGATCACGCATAAGGTCAAGATGATCTGCGGGGAGATCGTTGGAGGAGGAAAGGAAGTCGCTAATAGGAAAGCACATGTAGCAGAGGCAAAGGCTCTCCCATCAAAGCCTAAGACTATCAACTCAGTTGTAATTCATCATGTCAAAGGTAAGAGAGCCAAGGTTGATATGAATACTTTAGTAGTTGCCTTTTCAAGGTTAGATTTCAAGAGAATTTTAGCGCCACATATTGACCCTTTGGTCATCACTACTTTGGTTCATGGCTATGAGGTTCCAAGGATTCTTGTATACGGAGGCAGATCAATCGAAGTTATATTTTGGGACTACTACAAAGGTCCAGACCTAATAAATAAGAGGTTGATTCCATATCACCAACCACTTATCGACTTTAGTGGAGAAAAAGTGAAGCCTATGGGCATATATGAAATAGAACTAAGAATGGGGAACAACAGGCCACACTGTCTTATATGGAAGTTCATCTTCTTCGTCGGGGATGAAAATGTCTACTCGGCCTATAATATAATTCTCAGAAGGGCAACCCTCAAGGAATTTGAGACCGATTTAACAATCCACTAAATGATTAAATTCCCGACCCCATATGGGTTAGGGGAAGTTCAGGGGGCCCAAGTTGAGGCATGATAATGCTACTTTAACTCATCAGAGGAGAGAGAAGCATACCAAAGGTCCACTACAATCTATAACATTGATACCTTAGACCCTAGAGACGAAAAGAAGCTAATGAAGGGTAAGGTCATTAGGGAGTCAGAACCCATCATCCTCAATGAGGATGAGCTAAAAAAACATCCAAATCTTCAAAGACATCAGAAAAAGAGGTCAAAGAGGAGCTGATTAAGCTGTTAAGGAAGAGGAAGAGCATATTTTCTTGGATTCATGAAGATATGACCGGTATTGATCAAAACATTCTTTATCATAAGCTTAATATGGCCGATTATGTGTGGCTGATCTGACAGAGAAGAAGAGTCTACTCGTGAGAGAAGTATGATGTCATCCGAGAAGAGGTGAAAATGTTAGAGAAGGAAGACTTCAGGCTAATGGCAAATGGAGGATGTGTGTTAACTTCACAAATCTGAATAAAGCATGTCTGAAAGATAGTTTGTCATTGCCAAGGATTGATTAGATGGTAGATGATATAGTTGACCATGAATTAATGAGATTCATGGATTTATACTTAGGTTACAAAAACATATCCATGGATTTGGACGATGAGGAGAAGACAACCTTTATAACTAACAAGGGGACCTATTGCTACAAGGTTATGGCCTTTGGGTTGAAGACTGCTGGGGAAACGTATCAGAGGCTAGTTAACAAAATGTTTGAGGACCAGACCAGGAGGACAATATAAGTGTATGTCGATAACATGTTGACGAAGAACCTTAAGGCTGACACCCATGTAGTCTACCTTGAGCACACTTTTGACACGATGGATAAGTACATGATGAAACTCAACCATGCTAAGTGTTCTTCGGTGTGGGAACTAAGAAGTTTTTAGGATTCATTATGAATCAGTGGGGAATCGAAGCCAACCCTAAAAAGATGAAGGCATTATTATAGATGAATACTCCTACAATAATAAATGATGTACAGAGACTGACGAAAAGAGTTGTAGCATTAAACAGGTTTGTGTCTAGAGCCACCGATAAATGACTTTCTTTAAAGTGTTAAGAAAAGCTTTTGAATGGAGCGATGAGTGTGACAGATCCTTTAAAGATTTAAGTCCTATCTCGGCTCTCCACTCCTATTGCCTAGACCAGTTCAAGAGGAGAAATTATACCTTTATTTAGCAGTGTCGAAATCGGCCATTAGTGTTTTTATTGTAAAAAAGAAGAAGATGGAGTTTAAAAACCAGTCTACTTTAATAGCAAGGCCCTTACGGGGGGCCGAGTAGAGGTACCCCAAAATGGAAATGTTGGCCTACACACTGATCCATGCCTTGAGGAAGATGAATCCCTAGTTCCAGGAACATACCATGGTGGTCCACACAGACTCACCCCTCAGATAGGTCATTCATAAACCTGAGAAGTCAGGAAGATTGATGGCCAGGGCAATTAAGTTGGGGGAGCTAGACGTCATCTACCAACCAAGAACGACCATTAAGGGGCAAACCCTAGCTTACTTTGTAGCTGAGTTCACCTAGGATGAGGCTGATATTAAAGATGTTGATGCTACAACTTATGAAAAAGAAATTAAAGTATGTCCTCCCCCGGCTGAGGCCGAGATGAGTTCGAAAAGAAACAAAGTTCCTGAGAATGATGAGGAATGGTATATTTTTAAGAATGGAACCCTAGAAGAGGGTAGTTTTTCACCAAATGGTACTATGTGGAGCCTCTTTATTTCGGGATCTTCATGTGAGAATGGAAGCGGGGAAGGATTGATAGTGTTAGCGCCATATGGGATCGATATTGAGTAAGCATTGAGATTCAACTTCAAAGATTCCAATAATGAATCTGAGTACGAGGCCCTCCTAGTATGTCTCTCCCTTGCTCGGGCACTGAATGCTGTGCAACTCATTATTCATAGTAATTTGAGGTTGGTTGTTAATAAAGTTTTGGGGGCATACGAGGCTAAAGATGATAGAATGGAAAAGTATTTGGGAAGGGTCAAAAAATCATTGAAGCATTTTACTGAGGTAAAATTGAAGAGGATACCCAGCTGGACAATGGTTGAGATGATGCTTTGACAAGGTTAGCTTCAGCCACTAGAACTGAAATCAGAAGAATGGTCTCGGTAGAGATTCGCCATCGATCGACGATTGAAGGAGAAGAAAATATTGTGGATTTTTTCTTCAACATGAGTATGGGAGACTCATGGATGGATCCCATCATCCACTACATCAGAGATGGGGAGTTGCCTGAGTCCAAAGCCGAGAAAAAGAAGTTGAAGTATAAACCTGGCATGTTCTCCCTCATAGGAGACATATTATATAAGAAGGGGTTCCTACTTCCTCTAATTAGATGTGTCTACCCATCTGAGGTATAATATATCTTAAAGGACGTGCATGAAGGGTCATGTTACAGCCCTATTGGAGGAAAGCCTTGGTTAACAAGATCATCACCCAGGGTTATTGATGGCCAATATTGGCCAAAGATGCCACTGCATATGTCAAGAAGTGAGATAAATGCCAAAGGTTTATCACCATAGCCCATCAACCTCATCAACCTCTTACTTCCATTACATCTCCCTGTCCCTTTACGGTCAAAGGTCTAGGGGATTGAATTGGTAAGACCACTGCCAAGAGTCGTGAATAATTATTATTACTTGATTATGATGATCGATTACTTTTCAAAGTTGGTAGAGGCCGAGATGATGATAACAATGATTGAGAAGAAGGCCTTCTAATTTATTTGGAAAAATATCATCTGTAGGTACGGCCTACCCAATACCTAAATTTCTGATAATGGGATATAGTTTAAGATTATCTCCTGGAGAAATATTATGAACGAGAGGACATTAAGAAGTTTTTATCCACTCCAAGTCGATGGGCAAACAAAAGTAACTAACAGAACGATCCTTGATGGGATCAAAAAGATATTGGAATATGCCAAAGGGAGATGGATTGATGAGGAATATATTGTCCTATGGGATTACAAGACAATGTAGAGAAATACTACCGAGGAAACTCTATTTTTGTTGGATTATGTCTTAGAGGTAGTAATGCCGACCGAGGTAGGTCTCCCTACCCATAGGGTTCAGACCTATGACCCAGAAGAAAACTATGTTGAATAAAGACTTGATTTAGACCTTCTGGAAGAAATGAGAGAAGAAGTCGAGGTTAGGCAATCTGCCTACCAGCAAAGGACAATGAAGTTATACAATAGGAGAGTAAAATCTCACCCACTAAAGGTAGGAGACTTGGTGTTGAAAAATACATGGCAGAAGCCTAACAAGAGTCATTCGAATTAGCATGGTCCGTAGAGAGTAGTTGAAGAGGTGGTTCCGGGGACATATCGATTGCAAAAATTCGGAAGGAGAGACATTCTCCAGCCCATGGAATGCCTTCCACCTCAAAAGTATTACCAGTAAGATTTTAGTTTGGGCTATTTCTTTTCCTTCGATTGTAATACTTGTATATGAGGTTCAGATGATGAGCGAAATGTGAGCGAAATTCAATAAAAATCTCAAGTGTTCCCTCATACTTTCTATATTTGTTTGAATATTTATTATTTGCTTGTATAAACTCATCTTGAGCTATAAGACATCATTTATGGTGAAGTAGCCTTAAGTTTCTATCAGTGACACGACAGTCCAAACGGGGTCGACCTTGTCCTTGGACAGTCAATAACATCAAGAGTAGTTTATTTATTAAACATCATTAACTTGGTGGTTATGCTCTCCATACACTCTCTAAACGATGAAAGGCGACTTGTGATTAAACACCATAATTTGGTGTGTTCAAATTAAAAAATCACTTAGTTATTGTTCATTTATTAAACATCAGTAATTTCATGGGAAAATTCTCTCAGCTGGGACGACAGTGAATGGACGAGATGACACTCATCCATACACTCTCAAAATGACGAGAGGGGACTTGTGATTAAACACCATAATTTGGTGGGTTCAAATTGAAAAATCACTTAGTTGTGGTTCATTTATTAAACATCATTAATTTGGTGGAAAAACTCTCTCGTCCGAGACGATCGTGCATGGATCAGACGAGACTCACCCATACACTCTCAAAATGACAAGAGGGGACTCGTGATTAAACACCATAATTTGGTGGGTTCAAATTGAAAAATCACTTAGTTGTGGTTCATTTATTAAAAATTATTCATTTTGTGGAAAAACTCTCTCGGCCAAGACAATAGTGCATGGATAAGAGGACACTCATCCATATACTCTCAAAACGAGGAGAGGGACTTGTGATTAAAAACCATAATTTGGTGGGTTCAAATTGAAAATCATTTCACTATGGTTATGGTTAGTTGACCAAAACATCAGAAGATGACATGCATACAAAGGTAATGATAATTCAAAAAATATGAGAGAAGAAACATCATATATTCATCTTAAATGTGAGTCATGTTTAAAATTGAGGCAAGAAGAAACAAGAGTTTGTCAAAAGAAGCTAAACTATTTTAGACAGGAGGGTATGGGACACAGAAAATCACCCTATGCAATTGGCTCTATATTTATAGTGCTCTCGTCAGCGTCGTCTTGCTCAATTACCAGGTTCAATCCACTGGTAGTTCCCTCGGCCTTAGTAGAGATGAGTAAGGCATTGATATCCATAATAGGGGCATCGAGTGTCACTTCATTGACCCCGACTGCCTCTAAACCCTCAACGTATTCCAGGGTGTCATCCATAAAAGAGTCCTCTATGTCAAGAGATTCCAACTCAGAGAGGATGAAGGAGACTACTTCAGCAAACTTGGTGGTGACCCACATACATGCTATCTTAAGTCCCCTCTCAAAGTACTCCATACCGAAACCTCTAAATTCTTCACTAGACTTGTACGCTTCAATGGATTTGTCCCTTATCTTTTGTAGAGACTTGGTTGACAAAGCCTTGGCCTTGGCCTATGTAATAGTGGCTTCCATATATCCGGCATATTGGGCAGTCAGAGCCAAAACATCTTTATCCTTATTCTTTAAGAGTTCGCCCTAGGTCTTTAGAAGATTATCCTTCATTTGCAGAGTCATGTCCTTGTCCTTCAGAGTATCCAAAGCCTTATGATAGTCACATTGGATGTCCTTGAGCTTTCCCTTCAGCTCCTCTTCATACCTCAAGGCTCTGTCGGCCTCACGAACTATGGGATAGTTCTCGATCATCTATTTGGAGGTAGAGGCGAGATGACACGCGGTCTGAAAATGATTAGAAAAAGTCAGAATGTACTTGTTAGAGATGAGATAGGAGTTTGTTAAGAAAGTTCCAATACAAGAGACAAGGAGTGAAGTTTAAAGTCAATGACTTGGGGAGACAAGACGTTAGAAAAAAACTTATAATATTCCTTGGAAGGGACATACATCTTGGCCCTCTAAGCCCTCGATGATGATGGTAAGATTGTACTAGGAGTATCCTTCAATTGAGCGATGTTCTCTGCTTACTAATGTTCAAATGTCTCCCCAGATGATGAGCTGGGGGACGGGGATGAAGGAGAAGTTTGTGAATGAGTTGATGGTGGAATTATCCTCAGCCTCATCTGAATATTCAGACGGGTATTGCCTGGGGGTGCCTTTCATTTTTTGCTCACATCAGGATGGGCTGACCCACCAGCAGCAGTATCCTTTGTGGGATCCTTACCCCCTTCTTCAGAATGTTCTTCAAACTTGGGGCAGTCATATTCTAAAGTTTGTCTAAAATGTTTGGTGGATGATCTGGAGTTTAAGATAAGGAGTGATCAATAACAATAAAAGTCAAAGCCAATAGAACACTTGAAATATAATATAAAAAATAAAGATCAATCACATAGCTCGGTCAGGGGGTCAACCCATAGGCCGACCTTCTCCAAAAAAGCAAGAGTCACTATATCCTAAAACTTGGGAAGAATACCTTCCTTCCCCAAGCTCTACAAGTACGTCACCCTCTCCCAATTTGGTATGCTTAGGTCTGGGTCTAGTTTGACCCACCTTGAAGGGTTCACCCAGTTATGAGGAACTCTTAGCTTGTCCTCTGATAGATCGACATCAACCAATAATTCCCAAGATCCAGAGATAAAAAATCACCCCGGCTTCCAAAATTGGTTAGAAGTTTGGGTGACCTATATTATCTTCTTGTCAGGATTCCTTGCCCCTAGATGATAATAACCTGCCCGGGTCTTAAAATACGATGTGTGGTAGAAGGCTTTGAAGATCTTTGGAGAAGGTTCGTCTATGTAGTTATTCAGCCAAAGTGTGATGTAGCCGAGGATGGCCCACTAATAATTGGGTGGCAGTTGTGTCGAATAAAGCAACAATTTAAAAATAATGGCTCAAACGGTAGGGTTAAAGGGTTCCTTGAAGCTAAGTTTGAACATCTGCTCGTAAATTGTAATTTCACCCTCTCGATCACATTAATCCCTCTCTCCCTCGATCAGTACATGCATGATTATGTCAGACTCAATGCCATAGAGGTGTCTCTAGAGGAGGAGGTTTGACTCTTTGATGGATGAGGGAAACCGTTCGACGAAGGTATAATCAACTGGGGCCTCTGCCTCAGAGCTACTGTCATCATCAGTTTTATGCTCATATTCAACCTTGGCCTCATTCACTACCTCAGTCTCAGATGGATTAAGTACATCTAGGAACCTCTCTTAAAATTCATCCCCTGTCATGGCACTAAAAGGGACGATGAAGGGTGAAAGGGAAACATTTATGGTCAGCTTGACAGATTCATAGATGACATGGAATGAAGACCCACTAGAAGCATCCTTGTCCATGATTTGGAGAGAAAATCATCTCGTTCAGAAGACTCGGCTTGTCTTGATGATATGGCATGAGTTGAGGTCTCTGCTACCTCTAGGTCAATAATATGAGATAGGGGCATCCTCATGGCCTCCTCGACTGAGTCCCTCCCATCGATCAGTGCAGATGACGATCCAGTCATCTCGTACCTACTAGCCTTAGAGGGAGAGGGGTATATAATTTTCAGAGGGATGGGGAAAATGGTTCATACCCAAATGAGATCGTCTTTATGCTTTTCCTCATGATCTTCTTCTACCCAACGAATCTCCTCGAAGCACTTCTCCTTAAGCAAAAAAATTCTTGGACTAACCTATAAAGCTCTTGCAATATCCAAGATCCAAGGAGACACTTGAGCTACCAGAAATAAAAAAACGTTAAAGTGACAAACGACTTAAGGGCTTGACTAACTTTGATCCAAGGATCAAAGGGTGGAAAGTGAATCATTTTATAAAGAAGTAGTCAAGAATAGTGTGAAGATTGCCTGAGAAGATTACCAGAACGCTACTGGAGTGACTTGAAAATCTCAGCAAAGGCGTGATAAAGCCCAAAGCTAAGTAGAAAAAACTCCCAAAAACCTATACCTACCCAAAAACCACCGGGAACCACCAAGAAGTAAAACCTAACCACCCAACACAGTTGCCAAAATGTAGAATGAAATCACCAAAAAATTGAGAAACCTTATAACAGGCTAAGAAACTAAAGAAGCTTGAACGATATGGCAAAAGATGGTTACCTGGAAAGAATCGAAGAACGAGGAAGCAAGAATGGCCTTGGGAGATGCCTGGGAACACTGGAACATGAGGCAAGAAGCTTCGTTTCTAGACAGAGAGGATGCACGAAGGATTGAGAGGTAAGGAAATATAAAGTGGTTTTGAAAAAAACATTTAAATACTAGTAATGATTTGTGCACATTTTACAAAGCAGCGCATAGTTCCCTATATGACTCATCATGTCAAGAACAAAACCCTAAGAGTTTAAGTCATCACTTATGCTTCGATTGGACACAGCCCTATGGGAACAGTGATAGTTGTCACACAAAGTTGCCATTCGCTTGACAGCTGCCATGTGTCCTCTTATTAACTACGATCATTATCACAAGACGACATCATATTGTTACCCCTCAGCCTTATCCACTCGTCAGAGACTAAGTTCTAGGGGTGATTGATATGCCAAGTGTGACCCCGTCCATCATATAGTCTTGTCCATAACTTACCTTCACCAACTATCCAGAAGTGGGAGGTTACAACTCGGCCAAGCTAACTCGACCGATTGAGCAGTTCAGGATGCCTCGAGATTGGCCTTCAATAACCATCCAACATGAGTAACCTGTATTATTTCGAGGGGTGAGGTATCCTCATCCTCATTCACCTTCAGGTCGACGAAGATAAGCCGAGGTCAATAGGCACCATAAGGTGTCAACTCCTTAGTGGTTCATAAATCTATAAATATAGCCTCCGCCAGTGTGGGCAGTTGAGGACCCAAAGATGACCGGGCACGTGCATCGGAAGACGCGTGAGGACACGCGGATGGAACATATCACATGTGGACTAAAACCATTATACTCAGATCATTCTCTCACGTAAGAGAATATTTGATCATCAGGTGTCTTCTCCAAATTATATAGCTCATTTGGCATGCGCTCATGGAATGCTTAGGGGGTACATTACATCCCCCAAACACTATATATACTCTTAATCTTTTACCTTGTAAGGGATCAATTATTTACAACCCTAGATTAAGCTCTGTTAAAATCATAGTAGAGAGAGAGGAAGTGAGGGCATTGTATCACTTGTCCATTACATCCAAAACCTATAGTTAAATTACTCACCCCTTCACAGTGGAGTAGGCCTGATTGGCTGAACCATTTATATCTGGCAATACCTGTTTATATTCCATTGTTGTGTTGGTTGGAGCTCATTTATCATACTGACTTGGGGGTACCAATTTCGGTATCATCATAAATGATGAAAGTGTAGAAGACTAAGTTTGAATAAAATGACTATGTATGGGTCTTTATGCAAAAAGTCATAATTAATGTGTGTAAAACCATGTTTGAAATGCAAAGTGTCAAATGTGTAAATTTGACTAAAACGGGTTCTTAGTGTTAACACTCATAAATAAAGTGTGTAGACTTTAATATGTGAAAAGTATGATTTTATATATTAAAGGGAGAAATGAGAAAAAATATGATTTTTGACAAAGTGCGAAGTTGAAAAAAGTGTCATAATGACTAAAATGTCTACGTGTTAAGTTTGAAACTACAGAAAAGGTGTTTTTTTTATAACACTTAAAGACAACTGTGAACTTAAGTATTTTGATGTAAATTGGATAAATTGGCAATTTACTAAAAGTGTATATTTTCAGGAAACAAAAATGTTCCAGAGTATTTAACCCGTATGTAGAAAGAATGAAATGAGTCATTAATCGTAAAATGATTTTTGGTGGAAAAATCAATGCATGCGTGAAAAAGGACCTTTATGGAATATAATGATCTTTCCTAAATGAATAATGAAAAAATGGATGGTTAAGTCCAAGGCTTTGGCTTCGGCTCGAAATAGTCAAATTAACATGGGCAATATGAAAAGTATTGAGCACATTGGCAAGATAATGATATTGAATGATATCGGGTTAAATAATTAAGCAGTGCTATGCTGTCCCTAGTGATGAAACACCCCAAACCAACTACAGTTTACTTGGTACTCAGTGCCAGGCGGTGAAATTCTGTGAAACCGTGGGTGGGCGTGTGTTGTGATGTGTGTGTGTCAGTAAAATCCATAAAGAAAATTCTAAGTGATGAATATTGATGAAAGAGGCATAAATGAATGGTATTGATTTATTAATGCAAGAATAATGCATTAAAATTTTAGTGTTTATGTGGTACTATGGGATGGATAAATAAGATGACTTAATAATGTTTAATCTATCTGATAAGGTTTGAAATCATCATAAACACATGTGTGTGTTATATACGTCCTTTAAGGAAATTGAGTATTTTTCTAAACACGATGTGTACGTGCGTTGGATGGAAGTCCTATAAACTATAGTTTGCTGATTATAAAGACTTAATGGTAAAGTCAAGGTAGCTTGCCTAGAGACGGTATCGATTTGTACCTTGATGTTAAAGTCAAGGTCTTGAGCACGTTATGCCATTCTATTTGAGTTGGTAATTAGCTAAGTTTGTATCCATTCTTATTATGATGCATTTGTTCTGGTAGTGTTAGAAAGCAAGTATCGGGTTTTGGTGTAGGTCGTTAGGTGGTGGCACCTTAGTCTTGTGTGAGATGTATCATGTGGAAGTTTGGTGATTATAAAGTTTTAATGATTTTAGTTGCATCTTAGCTGGTATGCTTGTTGTTTCATCTACCGAATTAGGTGACTAAGTAGAGTGGCTTGTGAATAAATAATTCTATTAAAATTAAAATTCCCAAGTGACTTGATTATGACTTGGGTTTAGATAATCATATTGATTCAGGGTAATTTAAAAAGGAATCTATATATGCCTTGGGACTTAGGTTTAGAAATGGTGGTATTGAATTATGGTTTTGGAAAAATTAAGTGGTATGAAGGAATATAATCTCTTGTGGAGTCAAAGGTTTTGGCCCAAAATTTTATAGGTAGTACTCAATGCCTGTGATGGCTATGTAGTAAGAAAAGTTCATTGCCATGGCTAAGTGTTTAATAAGGTTAAGTTATACGCCATGATGAGTTTGATCTCGGATTATAGTCATGGATAGACATGTGAATCCATACTGATATAATGCCTTAGATATATGTGCTAAGGATTAAATAATAAGTTATTAGTACAAGTGATACACACTCACTAGTAATCGTGAACTTTAGATTGCGCTTAATGTATTACGATAATAAGGATGTCTCTCTGAACTTTAGGGATTTCTTATGATGTTAGGGACATAGAGTTATAGTTGGTGTAACACGTAGTAATTGGGTTAGGGTTTGACCCTCGAAAATAAAATTAATGGCCATGATCGGTTGTTATACTTGGTAGGATTTTGTCGCGATCACTTATACTCTAGAATGTGTATGATAGTTGTAGATAATTGAAATGGTGTCCTTTCCATGGAGAATTGGGAATTTAATTATATGGATGCATAGGTTATTGATGTTTGTAATGCGATTTAGTCATATCGTTATTTAGGAGTTAGAGCCATGGCTTGTTGATAAGCTTGTTTTTTTAAGGTGTGAACCTTGTGGATAATATCGACAATAGGTTGATACGTATTAGGTTTTACACTTGGGAGACTTAGAACATGATGATGTTCATCATGGTTTTAGAGATAGCACTGAGAATTATGTGTTAGGATGTATTATAACACCTACGTGTGCTACATGTATGGCTTACTATGACCCTAGTGAGGAGAATCATTAGGTATTAGGAATGGATAAAAAAATTGAGGTGTCATGGTAACTTGTTCGATAGTTATGATTTGGGATCACGTAGGACATTGCTAAGGATTGTAGCGATGCCTCATAGGGTAAAATTGTGTGAGTGTTGTGTTTCACTAGATGAGAAGGATATCTAGATTTGAAAGTTATCAATCTCATGTTGATATTGTGGAGACTTGAGTATATTAGGTCAGTAATTAACCTTAAGCAATGAGAAATGTAACTTCCCTTTGATATAAAGGATAAAAGGTAACTTTAGTATTAAAGAGGGAAGCCAAACATTTTAGCTTCCTAAGTGAATTGGTTACCAAATCATTGTCTTTGAAAATGGGTAGACGTGATTAGTAATTCAAGCCAGGGCATGTAGCTAGGATATGTCACACCCTGCAAAATCCGACAGGCGGGGTGGCTAGCCACCACCACCGAACTACGCCGGGCGTGTACTAAATAAATACAATTCTTAGCATGAGACAGATATGGGACATAAATAAATCAATTCACAAGATAATTAATTGAATCAATCCCAACTGATAAAACAAATGAACGATAAAGATCCATCACATGCTAAAACTCCGAATAAATCCAATCTCCAGTGATGATTAAATAAAATCTGAATAATAAAGATCTGGATAATCCAGCTGGAAACCTCTAATAACTTTGGAACCGAATGGCCCAATAAAACTCAAATGAAGTCTCATAACTAAATATGACTAAAAAGAAGTCTATGTAAATAAAGAAATAAAATGAATAAACTCCATCTTCACCTCCAAATGATAAATTCCGATATCCTTTGCAGCTTCTCCAAAACTAATCCTGAAAAAAGTTAGTCAACGCACGAGGTCAGAGCCCCGAGCATGAATACACACTACTCCCCTCAAATAGGATCCTTGAATCCAGACAGTTTCATTATACGCAATAAATATCATAATACAATATTGTAAATTAAACGGGATAATTAAACGTGATAAATACAAATCACTAACTACCCACAAAAGTCCCCATTTAAAAACGCACACCAATATGATTTTAAATTCTCAAGTCCCATGATGTTAATTTAATTAAATTAACCAACTTTTACTATTATTCTCCCTTTTCATTATGGAGGTCCTCCCGCCCTGGGTGGTAATCCACCAAAGTGTCACACTTCCCCTTGTTAATAGCCAGTCGAGTCCGTTTAAACTGTCGATCCTCCGCAATATGACAAGGTTCCAACACACGACACGACATAAATCATCAAAGATGACCCGTTTAAACTGTCAGTTCCTGACACATTATGTCGCCACAAATTTTAATACCCGTTTTTATCTTAGGCATTATTTATCAATTTCTCAATTTCACAAATTATAAATTACCCCATCCTTTTAATCAATGTGAGATCCTCAAAATACCCCTTAGTCCCATACCTAAGGGTCCCCAAGTTATCAATACGTCCTACCGTATGTATAGGATAAATTTCTAACATAAACCTCGACCTAGCCTCATGCCGAGGCTAGCGTAGCGACGATAAAGTGACAAAAATTATCCCACCCCAACATAATCAAGTCGCAATAATCTACCCTCACTAGTCCCATACCTAGAAGGCATAAATCATCAAAAGGCCTACCCACTAGTCCCATATCTAAAAGGAATCTTAAAAAATAGGGAGAGAAAAAATACCCAACAACCCATCATCACAAAGGCAATTAATAAAATCAACAAGTCACATAAATAAGCGTAATTAATCAATGTGTCAAACTACGCATGATAGTCCAATTCCATTAAATCTTAATTTCACCAAAATTGAGCTCAATTAATTATCTCATTATAAACACTGAATTTCATCATTAATATGACATATTCCAAATTTCATTATCTCAACGTAACTTACATGAGTTATACACCCCCAAATCCATTTATCTCAAAACTAAGGTTTTTCTACATGCAACCTACACCAATAAATCCCAAAATCCACTCATGAATCCTACGTACCCAAGGGTTATGAATATTATTCATATTAAGAGATTTCATAAAAACAACCCCAAGTTTTGTGTGTCCACTTTCTCTTATTAGATTGCTAATTGATTTTTAAAAAAATATGAGCTTAAGGTTTAGGCAACACTTAAAACGTACAATACTAAAGGAAAATAATAGATTATTTATGCATACAATTAATTTGATAAAAATATGAGTACAAGGTTGAACTCATCTCGAGAAAACACCAATCGAATATTCAAAACTAGTTAAAAAGTTGGGGATAGGGGTTGAAGATGAGAGAAATATGTTTTGAGAACCTCACTCGAGAAAGTTGAGAGAAAAATTATTTTTTGAAGTCCCAGTCCAATATCAATTTAGTATATAAAGGGTTTTAGAGTTAAAATATATTAGGACTCTCCCATCCATCCATTTCCCCTTTCGTTCGAACGAGAAGACCTATCATTCGAACGACATGCGACATCGTTTGAACGACATACGCTGTCATTTGGACGACCCGCAAAATCCAAAATTAAATCTTTTAAAATTCGACTTTAATTATTTGATAAAAATATATTACCTGCCAGTTAAATATCTAAATAAAAACCTTATACCCTTTTTATAAAAGACCCGAATTAATTCTCGATTGAAACTTTTACTAATAAAACCAAGTTAAATACTTAAAGACCATTAACTCCAAAATTTTATTTTTCTCCAAATTAATTAAAGTCAATTAATTAAAACACGGGGTGTTACTGGCTAATACTTTAGCATACGTATAGGTCAGTGAAAATATTAGACTTCAAGTGTACGCTGTGGTTCGCACGTCGTGTGGCATGGTTATCTACCCGAATTCGATTGTTTCATTCTGGTGTGGCAGTCACGTGATTCATTTCATCTTCTTGTGTTTTCTTTATTCCCAAAACTGGAAGTTGTTATTCTAGTTATGGATATGCATTCGGGTGTAGCATTGCATAATCTCAGTAATGATGCGGGATAGGTAAGGTTTAGGCTGATTCATCACGACATATGAAGGTGCTCTTCTTCAGAAGCACCTCTATTTTATATCGATTGGTGTGTACGCGTGATCTTGTTATTTGTTACATGTAGTTTTCATGTGTACTTGATAGCTTTAGGTTAACACACTCGGTAATTAACCAATGTAGCCGATTACGATGTATATCGTGGATTTTAGGTCACGACTCTAAGATATGAATATTAGAACTTGATGGAACATTAAATGTCAGTTTTTCACTACGTACGAAATTTGTAGATTGAGAATGTAGCATGTCATGAGTATTTGGGTTGTCATACCTCGTATGAATCTAACCTAATGCGGAATTAAGTAGGTGGTATCAGTTAGATGGACCATTGGGATTAAATGGTTGTCTTGAAATCATTGATATGAATGGTTATTGATGTTGATGATGTATCTTTCTAGGCTAAGCAAGATCCAAATTATTTGACAAAACGTAGGCTTGCAAATCCTGATGTTCTAGATAATTCATGATGACGAGTTCTTTGTATGTTAGCATTATATTTGGTGATTATCAATTTTGAGATATGGTTTAGATGGAAATTATAGGCATGCTTGGGAGTTAGAAATAAGATCTTAGTGTCGACCATATTTGTATCAAATTAATGGTATGAAACATTTGGGCCTAGATTATGGTGTTAAAGACACCTATGATTGGAATTAAATTATTGGATGAATGTTTTGTCAGTTGGTGATAATAAATTTCGAGGATGATATTTCCTAAGGAGGGAAGAATTTACTACCCCACCCTAGAAAATAGGTATTTAAGGTTATTTGAAGTGTTTTTTCCAAAGAAAAATTCGAGGAATAAATAATTCAAGTGGAACACGTCAAATAATACGTAAGGTGGCGTATTATGTAAATAGTGTAAACGCAAAAAATTCCATGATGCATGTATCGCATCAATGCGTATTTAATCTTCAACAATATTAGCTAGGATGTACGTTAAGTTTTAGAGAAAAATATCAAGGAACGGATGTGACACGGACAAGGTTAATACAATGTGGCATTTAAATGGTACGAAAAGCAAAGTATCACAATATGGATTAAACGAGAAAGTTTTTCGTTGCATGGTTCACATGAGTTTTATTTTGTCTTTATATAATTACTTTAAGTACTTCGGTTAAGTTTCACATGATTCGGACAAGCAACGAGTGCTACGCAAACTTGAGTACAAATTGTATGATAGTGTGCGATACTACGTGACACTCCAAAAGTCTAGTTTTGCGCGAATTGTTTAGGACACTTTGTAAGTCAAAAAATATTCCAGCCATATATTTAGACTCATAAATTTATAAGGAATATTACCATGCGAAGAAAAATCGAAAAAATATGTTTTGCACGGAGGTCCCGATTCTTACGCGCCATGTATAGGACAATCCGGGAGGCTAAATGACTATTGTAAATATGATTAGCCAAAATATGCAAGGAATGTGAATCTTAAGTTAGAAGTTTGAAAAAAAATTAAAAAATATATTTTTAAAGACAGAACGTGACACAAATCAACATTTTGTGGGTGTTTTGGGGAATTTATGAAAAGAGTTTTTGGGGTCACATATTAGTGCATTGTGTTGTCACTTTCCAACCTTAGTTTGTAGGTCTTGCTAAGTGTTTTACAGATTTTTGAACACACAAACACTTGTTATTTGGGTCATAACTTGAATACTTCCCAAAATAGATTATAAGAGAGAGACATAGAGAGAAAGAGAGAGAGAGGTGAGTGCATAGTCTTCATCATTTAATTTCCATCAAATTTATCATCATTCTCTCTCCCCTTGAACTCCATTAAACCATTAGACATCCCAAAAATTAGTAGCTACCCTAGAGCCAACCCAAAACCAACATGATACCACCATTTTAAAGCATAGGAACGCCTTATTTCACCATGGGTAACCATAGAAAGGATGTTGGGTTGTTAGAGATTTTATTCTTAGAGGCTGGTTGAGGTTTATAGAAGCTTGAAGATGGATTTTTGGAGAAGAAGGATTAGTTCTTGGAGATTGAAATTTCATTTGGGAGCTTGAAGAGTGGGCTATTGTGACTCCCCTAAGGGCCACCTTTGGAGGTGGGGGAGTCACCCATCTTTCCTACCATTTTTGAAGACCATTTTTAGGTGGAAAATACTTATCTCTTCCTAAGTTAAGTTTATAACGATATTAGTATGAGTATGTTGTATATTGTTGATATTAGGTGTGTAGAAATGGCCATCCATGTTTTTATTTCAAGATATAGTTTGGAAGAAAATGGGATTTTCCATCTTTGAAATGGGTCTTGTAGTAAAGCTACATTTAGCTTGATTTCTCTACATATTTAGAGCTTAAAATATGTTGATTAAGGTTTTAAATGTACTAATAGACTTATTAGTATTATTCTTACTAATTTCTATGAAAATGGGAACTTAAATGAATGATTGAACGGGTTTTTTAAAATGGATAATTTTCAGCCCACTATTTACAAACATTTTATGAAATAAAATGTTTTAAACTCACGTTTTAAGGTGAATAAATGATTTCTTCGATGTGAAGAATATTTGGTATGTATATATCCTTTTTATGAGATTAATATAATGATTTTAATGTTGATGAATCATTATGAAATGAGAAAATGAAGTTAAATTTACAAAGTGTACTATTTAGTTTGTTAAACTAAGTTTTGGGGTTAAAAGTGTAAATATGTGAAAGTGTAGTCTTCTTGTAAACTTTGGGTGAAAATGTAAATGATGAAAGTGTAGAAGACTAAGTGTGAATAAAATGACTAAGTATGGGTCTATGCAAAAAAGTCATAAATATAGTGTGTAACACTAAGTTTGAAATGCAAAGTGTCAAATGTGTAAATGTTGACTAAAATGGATTTTTAGTGTTAACACTCATAAATAAAGTGTGTAGACTATAATATGTGAAAAGTATGATTTTATATATTAAAGGGAGTAATGTGCAAAAATGTGATTTTTGACAAAGTGAGAAGTTGAAAAAAAGTGTCATAATATGACTAAAATGCATACGTGTTAAGTTTGAAACTGCAAAAAAAGGTGTTTTTTAAATAACACTTGAAGATAAGAGTGAACGTACATATTTTGACGTAAATTGGATAAATTGGCAAATTACTAAAAGTGTGACATTTTCAGGAAACAAAAATGTTCCAGAGTATTTAACCCGTATGTAGATAGAATGAAATGAGTCCTTACACGAAAATGATTTTCGGTGGAAAATTTAATACGTGCATAAAAAATGACTTTAATGGAATATAATGATTTTTGCTAAATGAATAATGAGAAAATGTACGCTTAAGTCCAAGGTTTTGGCTTCGTCCTGAAAAACAAAAATTAACGTGTGCAATATGCAAAGTGTCGAACACATTGACAAGATAATGATATTGGATGGTGCTGGGTTATATAATTAAGGAGTGCTATGATGTCCCTAGAGGTGAAAGACATAAACCAACTGTAGTTTACTTGGAGCTCAGTTCTGGGCGGTGAAATTCCATGAAACCATGGGTGTGCTTAAGGAAAATATTAAGTGATGAAATGAATATCCATGAAAGAGGCATAAATGAATGGTATTGATTCATTGATTTATTAATGCAAGAATAATGCTTTAATAGTTTAATGTTTATTTGGTAACATGGGATGGTTAAATAAGATGACTTAATGATGTTTAATCTATCTAATCAGGTTTGAATCATAATAAACACAAGTGTTTGTTATATGAGGCTTTCAAAGGAAACTGAGTATTTTTCTAAACACGGTGTGTGCATGCGTTGAATGGATGTTCTATAATATGGTTAAGTAACTCTGGCGTGAGTTAATAATGTTTGAAAGTAAATGAAAAGTTTTCCCAATAATTGCTAATTGTTTAATCGTGTGCGTTAATGGGAAGGAATGCTAGTTTTTAAGCATAATGACATAAATGATTTTTATAAAGATATGGAGAATGCCCAGTATAATACATTAGGAAATGTATTTTCAAAGGTATATATGTAGATACATACGTACTTTTACATGCATGTAGTGTAGCGTGTGAGTATTCTTTTCAGCCGTTTGTTCCTATACTGCATTTTTATAGTTTGCACCGAGCATTCATCTCACTCCCTTATTTTGTTATGGAAGGTTGCATGCAATTTCATATTTTGAGCGTGTTATATAGGTAAGTATTTGCTTACATTTACGTAAGTAGCTCTGGGGTCATATCACGTAGTGATTGTATATTGAACTCGCATGCTAATAAGTGTAACGTTAACCAATAATAAAACTAGATTAGGAACATTATATAGGGTGTTTCATTGAACTTCACAATTAACGCGTGAACCAGATCGGGTTAGTTCCTCGTCAACCCTTAAATTCGGGTCGGGGCGTTACAAGGTCAGTATATGGAACATGATTATTTGATAAGGCATTGGTGTCGGGGTAGGATGATATGGTAGGTTTTATTAGTGACATTCAGTTTTGGTGGGATGAGACTCGTGGAATAAATAAGGTCTTGGATGGAAAATCTCATGGCCCAACAATTATCTATAATGTGATTGGGTCCTCAATGGAACTCGCAATGGGAGTCGGCCTGCTAGTTTTTATCGAGGAATGCGAGGGATGGCCTAGGGTTGAGAGGTTTAGACAATCACTAATATTTTAGGCAGTGTATACTCAGTTGAGGGGAGCTTTAAGATCTATGACATATATTTTTTAGTCTCTAAACTCTTTGGGAGGAGGTACATCTTAACAGTTTCTAGGAAGGGGTAGTGGTTGGAAGGGAGTAACGGTGGCTATCGTAGCTTAGGAAGTTTTACAAATCATGTATAATTTTAGTTGTGGACTCACCACGAGAGTGGTACTGTGAGATGTAGAAG
This sequence comes from Sambucus nigra, assembly GCA_949130495.1. NCBI lineage: Eukaryota > Viridiplantae > Streptophyta > Magnoliopsida > Dipsacales > Adoxaceae > Sambucus > Sambucus nigra. Next base: position 518,647,282 of record OX422207.1, read on the forward strand.
ATACAAGCTAGTTATTTTTGGTGCAGAACTGATTTGAAGAATGGGGAGGTTCCTCAATAGATTTTGTAGCTTTGGCCTCTATAATTTACTTCATCTTTCACCCTATGTGGTTGAGTGATTTAAAATACAGGATCCAGGTTAGCGCGAGTTCGTTATATACTTCCTAAAGAGATAACTAATTACGATCTCTATATGATCATTTTTTATTGACCATTCGATCGAGTTTCTCACTCTCGTGAGTGACAAAAGTGTCAATTGTATTCGTATTGCTTCAGGAAAGAACGACATACATCATCCCATGTTTTAGCGGTCCCCTCACATTTTGGATCAATATACATGCTAGGTAAGGGCTCCTCCGGATAGAGTGGATGATAACATCCTCTTTAGAATTCCTAGGTCTTTTTTTAGGACCTACATTTGAAGGTGGTTATTAGATAAGTGGGAGAATAGAGAGCCCAGCCCCTCGTATGTTTTGAAGATTGGCATTTTCAATCTTTCTAAAAATTGGCCTTTAGGATGGGGAGACATATTATTGATGTTTGTAAAGTCATCCATAGTTTGCATCTTGTTGTTAGTATTTTTGAAGGAGATATTGTTCGAATTGGACCTGCGTTATCTCCTTATTCGGAGGTGGAGGAATAACTTCATTGGCTAGTGGAGGAGCTATAAAATCCACTCGCGAAAATCCTTATATGACGGTGTGTGGGTAATAGGGATACTGCTAGTAGGGCTCAAAGTATCCATATGGGGAAAATGGTAGTTATAAGTGAGGGACGCCGGTGTTAGCAGGACGGATCGGTGGTAGGACTAGTGCAGTCAGATCTTTAGGATTAGTTGGTACTGCCTCAACAACCTCCACAGGTAATGTTATAGTGTTATGGATGGAGGGAGGGATCTCATATTTTGATCGAAGTGGTGGCCTCTTGCAGGCGGACTTATGTTAGACCAAGCACCCTGATTTCTTATCGTATGGTATTCTAGGAGGTAGTGAAGCTCTCAAGTTGTCTTAAAACCTAGTCCATTACAAATGGAGACCGATCTTCTTTGGTATGGACAAGACTTGATAGTTGTGGGTCGATAGCTCGATGATGAAAACTTAAGGGTTGCATGGAGTGCAAACTTGATTTTCCTAGGTAACAACTTAGTGTGATCTCTCTACTACTGATAGAAATTGGAGAAAAATTAAGGGCATTTTCATTCAAGTTTTGATAGACAGAAGTATTGACAGAAGGATAATACATAGGAGGAGAAGGATTCACATGTGTCGGATTTTTCAGATGAAGTTCTTTTATCTGTTTTTAATCATACGTGGATAGTATTTTGTTGTTTGTATTTTTTTGCCTGGAAGTTTCTTCTGACGGGAAGAACTGAATAAAGTCTTCATTGAATTCGGGTAAACAAGGGAGAGCTCTCATTTTTTGTGCAAGGAACAAAGAACTAATAGACTATCAATTATTATTTTCTTAAAATAAAATGTGGGTAGGGAAATCCAATGTAGAGAATTCTATTTTGGCTATAACTTGAGGATTTATATTTCTTATCTTCCACTTAAAAAGGGGAAAGACATTCCACCTAAAATATGAGGTGTTTTGGACAAACCTCTGCCCGTTAGACAATTCTTTTCATTTTTATTCAATGTGAATGTCACATAAGTATATGTTCTTTTTATTCAATATGGTATGTTCCAAGAGATTTTTTAAATATGCAAAAAGGTTATGTGACTTGGTGATCATTGGATCACTTTTCATTGCCATGGATAATAATACATATGGCTTCTTAGACTGAGTAACGTTTATGGAACGTGTGAAACCAGTTTACCCTAGTACTGAATAACTGTGAAAGCCTACTCGATATACCCCATTACTAAACAAACTTCAAACTTTACCTATCTTGAAGTCATTAGGATCGACAAAGAAGTTTCTCGATATTGCGGATGGGTGGGAAAAAAGAGTAAGAACATTCAGCAACAACTAACCTCTTTGCTAATTGCTTTTGGCCTCGAGGATATAGGATTTAAAAAATATGAAAATGAATACTATGTAGTGAGTGATGCAAATAGGCAATATTGATTTTTATATACTTTGTTGTTAATTATATCGAAAGGTCCTTCATGCATACCTATATGTTTGGAAAAAATGTGCAATGTTGTACATGGGAATCTAAGCACGTAGTTATACTTTGAGGGGCTCTAAAACTAAGTCCTCGAACTAGTTCTAAAATTTACGTAAAGTAGTCACATGGGGGAGCCATATTATGTATATTAGGAAGGAACATAAGGATAGTAAGGTTTTTCTAATTTATCCTCAGCAGAGTCGCCACTATGACCCAGTTGGGAAATCTAGTTACGAACTACAATATTTATTTTCGATGGTATAAAAAGTATCCCGACTAGAGTCGTCACAGTGGAATTGTGATCCTTGAATGGTGATGTGCCCTGGGGGAACTTTCATATCCCCTTGAGGTTGGGTTATCGACTAGATAGGTGTGGAAGGAATTCTCCCCTAGAAGATGTTTGACGCCATATCCAGTTTTAGTCTCACACCCCTAGTTTTAGGATTTTTGTGTGTGCATTTTGTACGGTATGGGATTATGTAGGTTGATCAGAGTCGCCATTTTTTTCATACAAAAACAAAAAAGGTTCAGCTTAGGCCTTTTGGTCTAATCATAATGAAGGTTTAAGTCTGCGACTGGTCAAGAGATTCTTGTTGTGCGAGTATGGGAATCGGGTTACAATTGGGAAAGGTATTATGCATCCTAAATTTTCTTTACGCTTTCTTAATTATACGCTTATTATTGATTTTTTTATTAATTTATTACTTTTTAGTTATTTTAGAAGTGGTTTAGAGAAATTAGGTTGATAATACCTTAAAACCTGGATAGGTGCTTTGGTTGAAAAATTGTATCAGTGAGAGGTGTAGGAATGTCACTTAATAGATGTAGGTACACAAAGGATTTATGTATGACCCCATTATTATATAATGGGTGGCTGTTAATACGTATGTAAGTGTTCAAAAAGTCTCCACTAGGGTGATAGGTGGACATCAATGTGCATATAAATGTGCAAGAGATCTCGATTTGGGTAACGGGTGGCCGGTAATGTGTGTGTGAATGTGTGAGTGAGAATTCATAGCTTGGGAGAGTTTAATATATCATTCGAGCTTTGAGGAGGGATATAAAGGTAATTCAAGAGATGGGTGCATCTCTGTTATGACCACATAACTAGAGATATATTATAATAGGTTGTACTCATGAGGAGGACTTGGTATTGAACCTACGTACCAAAGAACACTTGGGATCAAAGGTTACATAGTTAGATTATGTATGGTCTGTATACATGTCTCCTTATTTGTGATACAAAGGGATAATGGATGAGAAAAGGTAGATGGGTGCATGTTGATATGGACAATATATCATGAGACATATTATCGAGGCTCGTGTTCATGAGAAGGACTTGATATTGCACTAACGTACTCGTGTAATCACGAGATCAAAGACTACATTATTTTATTTTTTGTGTGTTCCAACGTGATGTGTGTTCAAGTGTAGGACTTGGCTTGGACGGGGGGAGAAGCTATATGTAAGACAAATGGTAGATTTGTTATGATTGTTAGACGATCACTAGCTGGAAGGGGTTTTCCTTAAGACTAGTTTAGAGGTGTAACACTAAGGATGTAATATTATAATCATCCTTTCATATCTACGGATGTCGAGAGATGGGATTGGACTAGAGATAGAGTCATCCCTAGAAAATAATATTCCAAAAGACGTATTACGAGTCTTAGTCTTCATGAGTTAGTTTAGTATGGTTCCTACGTACCCAAGAAGGCTTGGGATTAAATCCAACTTAATTCCAACAAACGGTTGACATTTACGGGTGTAGGCGATGGGATATTGGGTACACAATATACAAAATTACGGTATTTATCAAGCCTAGTCCTTAATATAGAATTTATATTCTGTTGGATTAATACATTTATATGTTAAAAATATCTTAATCAAGGGTCGATGTTCGATAACTATTGTTATGAAAACATATATTTGTTAGTGATGCCACAAAGACGGGCTTTTTTTCACTCGAATAGGCGGTGGGAGTAATTACATTTCATACTTTGGCTTATGCAAAGTTTCGGACTGACTCGACTCACTAACACTTTCCTAATAATGTATTTGAAAGTATGTTTTCATGTTTGTATCCAACAGTCCATCCCGTGCGCAAATCAGCCTTATGGTACGGACGAACGATCAATTTTATGTCAAAAGGTCATCGGGTGCTTCCGAGCCCCGTTTGACCTCTGTCAACCCTCCAAATCAAATGAAGTTGAATGAAATCTAAGAGATCACTAAATACCATTTTCAATGAGCAATCCTACATGTGAATCGGTGTTATGATTCGGACGAATGATCCGTCTTCCTCCGATAACTTCCTGTCTAGTGACCAATGGGAGGTTCCAGGCCCCGTTTGACCTAGGTAAAATCCCAAACCCGGGAGTGAATGAATGGACTTTTTAAGGGCTCTAAATACCATTTCCAATGGTCTACCCCATGTGTAATTCTGACTTATAATTTGCATTTTACGATTGTTTTTTCAAAAAAAAATATTCCGGACTGCCAAATGGCACCCCAAGGACCATGCCTTTTGGCAGTGTGCCCGAGTTGCTATGATGATATGTATGACTAAACTCTTGTACATCGAAAGTTACCTTGGCCCTATAAATAGAGGCCATGACCTAACTTTGAAAGGCACCCCTGAACACCTCTCTCAGCAATTCAGAGAGCATTTTTCTTGAATTTAGAGTTTTTCCCTTATTTAAAAAAACCACCCACCTACATTCCATTCCATCACTTTATTACCTCACCTGGGGTTTCCCCCTTACCTCTTCATACCACATTCATACCATTGCAAGATTAACATACCTGCATCCAAGATCAACATCAAGAGTTCATAAGGAGGGAAAATTCTCCACCCTTATTTATAATCTTTTCATTTTAGTGTTGTTTTCTTTAATTCTACTTTTGCATTTTGTTTCATTACAACATATGTTTAATCTCAAACCTTCCTTACATTATTTGTACATACTCCATTTTCGTAAAAAAATAAAAAAAAAATAAAAAAAGAGGGTTTATTTATAAATTCTAAAAGAGGGATTTTCACCCCACATGCTCACTCTTAAAGAATATTTTCTCTACACACACATAAGATAAATCCCCAATTTGTATTTATGGATTATATACCACCCTATGTTACCTTCGAAATACGTGAAATTTGATACCCCATGCGCTACGTAGGCTTCTTGGTCAATCTTGATATTGAGTCCTCCTTTATGCATGTTAATATGTTTCTCTCTTATCATATATATATATATATATATATATATATATATACACACACACACACACACACACACACACACACACACTAGGGTATGCACGTGCTTAAAGGAACGATGAAAATTTTCCAAAGGAATTAATCGCAAAACGACAAAAAATTCCAAAGTACGTAACTGCAAAACGGAAAGCATTTCATTCCCCAACAACGCAAAGTATAATTTTTTTTAAATAGTCAATATTTCAAAAGTTGTGCATGTCATGACTCTAACTCGCATGCCTAAAACACTTCTTGATGGCACGAATGTAAGTTCCACATGGTACATTGTGTAGTATTATAGAATTCATACTAACATAATTCACAATATACACAAAATTTGAGTACACCCAAAACTATTATTGGCCACAAAAGCAAAAAATCACCCCACTAAATATGCAAATGCCCATCAATAATTATCACATGGAAATAGGAGTTATACATTCCATCCCAATGAAATAACACAAAATAGTGTAAATAAATTAAATTTTCTGGGTAGAATTTTCTTTGTTTATAGAACAATTATGCATGATTTAAGTGTAAATAATATTTATTTCATTTGATTATAATAATGGAAAACTGTTATATAAATCAAATTACAAACTTTGGGAAAACTTCCCTTTGTTTATTGGACGATTCAACGCGTTTAATGAAAAAATAATAATCAATGACAACAATACTAATAGTGTCATGGATCTCGCACAAATAGAATCATACCATCAAATACTTTTAAGTCGAAATTAATTTTTTTATAACACAAATGGGTAAACATTGGGAAAAAAATTGAACAAAATTTCTCTTATTTATAAAACTAAATAGTACAACAATATACACAGTCTGCAACACTAATACACATCCAGACAATGAGATAATAAAAATTAACGATGACATTAACAAGCCATCGTTTTCGATTCAAATCAGTTCATGATAATAACACCAATACTTAAGTAAAAAATATTTATTCTATAACATAAATAATTGTAAATAATTTTTAAAAAATTGGACAAAATTTTCTCTATTTATAGGACTAACCACCCTGTTTATGAAATAAAAAATAACCCAACAACAATACTCAAAGGGACAAAATTTATCAAATAAAACCAAAACTACTCAATTATACAAATAGTTCATCCCGAACATTACATAAACCAAATCATCAATTTATGTTTATATAATCATAACAAGTGAATTAAAAGTTTGGCACACCTAGTAATCCTTAAACATGTATGAGTACTGAAAAATGAAAAGAAAAAGGCCATGGATGGCGAAAAATGTTACCAATAAAATGTTGATTCATTATGAATCACAACACCAATGTTTCTTCTTCCTATGCGTTGAATCTGTGATGAAAAATTACTAATAAAATGTTAATATTCACATCAATGATGTAGATAAGTAGATAAGTTAATAAAAACTTCATAAAGTTATGTTGAGATCTGTTCAGCAACCAAGAAATAGTCATAGAATTCAATGAAATATATTGAAACAATATAATTCTTTCGACTTGTGGGTAAGATGAACCAAATCTAATTCTTCCTAGTTGTGGATAATATGAGCCAAATTTATTGAATAGAATGCAAAACTTGTTTACCTGAATACTGAATGCAGTGCATTCGCAATAAAGTTTATCTCGTGCCATGGCAAGGCATTTGACATTTTTGTTGAAATTGATGTGGTTTGGAACCCTGACCAATTATAGATCAAAAACGAATGATGTTCAGTGAGCTATTTATCGTATATAAAATTTGAATTTTTTTCTTTCTTTTTAAAATAAAATGAAGAGCCTTTACCTTAATTCTAGTTCCTTGAAAGGAAAAACATGCAATATTGTTGTTAGATGTTAACTCGTGCACTACCTCTTTGACATCATGAACCTCAATGAAAAGAATATCCTCTTGTTTGATTTCCCATATCTGATGTAGAAAGAACAAAAATATATTTTTGAAGCATGCTTTGACTATAATCAGGAAAGCTTTATTAAACAATTAGGGATCATAATAAATTAGATTTTCAAAACATGAACGTTTTTGTCAAGTGCTCTAAAGTCCTATACTTCTGGAATTGGTATTTCTCCACCTTTAAAATTTAGATTTCGCCAAGCTGAAATTTATGTGATAAGCCAATTTAGCAATAAAAAAGTCATATAGCAGCTAAGATAATAGTTATATAGCATCTATGTAGCTATATAACAGTTATAAAATAGCTAAATAGCAGTTATGTAGATACATAGCAGCTATGTATCCATTATATAGCAACTATGTAGCCATTATATAGCAACTATGTAGCTATATAGCAGCTATTAACTTCATTGTTCCAAGCTTCATCCCTAACATAGGCGTACAACTATATTTTTCTACTGATTTCTTTGTGCCATGTACAAATATCCATTGAATTGCTTTACAAATCACTAATCAGTCTCATGTAGCACTACAAATCACAACTCACTAATCGTACACAATGCCTTGTATGAGCAATCTTTATTGGGTGGCTATATAAAGATGAAAATCTATTTTATTTTTCACTTCAAACTAAATCACCAACATATAATGTATAAAGATGAAAAGTAGAAAAATGTTCTCAAGAGAGCATATGGATCACATCAAAACAATAACATTGTAATCAAAATGGAGAAAAATTTCAAATCAATAGATACGAAAGACAAATAAAATAGAGCTGCTATAGATATAAAATGAGTTTATAAATAATAATATGCGAACCTAGCTGATGAAATGCCACAAATCAAGAGACTCTGTTCTTGAGACAAATTCACTGAAATGCCACAACGTAGTCCAAAAATTGAATACCACGTACCTTGAATACATGACTTCCCCATACGTTACATAGTTGCTACCAATGTTGAAGCTTCAACTTATATTTCACCATAGACTTGTTCGCAAGTAATGAATATGAGAGTTTAGAACATTTAAGGTCTAAACTCCTAATGAACTGAGTATGATGTGATAAACACCTAATGCTAAAAATTATGACTTTTATTTAAAAAAAATACATCTATTGGGAGATGTTTACCATTTGAGGGAGATGACTTATGCTTCTTCCTAGCTCCGGGGATTCAAATATACAATTATGCAAAGTTACAACTCGACTTTGAACCTTAAAAGATGATAATTAAGAATTGTCCTTGGTCTCAAATGATAAGTAACAACATGATTTGGAAAAAATATCATAATTCTAAAGAAAAATAATGAAATGTTCCCACTTTATTCCCACCCATGTCAAGGATTTTTTGTAGAAAGAAAGTTGATTCACCTTTTTTATTTGATCACCTTCGACTTGGTACTTGAGAAGTGGATTTTTCTCAGCAACAAAAAAAGTTTGATCAACTTCTTGATCAACTATATATAGTTTCCAATTATGCTCAAATAGTGACCTTATCTGTCTCGTGCATTCGAGGCTCTCAAGTCGCTCATAGCTCTTCTTAAGCCCTACATATTCCAAAGCCATGTAAAAACATTAGTTGCATGAGTTTAGTATATAAACATATGAACCGATATCTGAATAAAGTTTAGTATATTATGAAAATATGGGGAAAATGCATATTAAAGACTTGCATTACCAATATATAAACTTTAAATCGTTATATTAAAATCACAAAATCCATTAATCTCACAAATAGAACTAGTAGTGCATACAAAGAACCTGCTTAGTAGTGCATACAAATACAATTGGAAGTGTTCAAAAATAGAATTTTAATTATGTATATCTGCTAAGCAGGTATATTTTTCAAAAATAGCATTTTAATTAGAATTTTTCTAAGCAGGTATAGTTTTCTAAGCTAGATTATTTTCTAAGTCGTGTAATGCATCATGTATATCTTATATAAATCACATTTATCATATAGCCGATATAAACTAGTTGATCTAACAGTGATTCAATTCAAACTAACATAGCTGATCTAACCTATATAACAATGGTGAGTTGGAAATATCAAGTTCAAAACATCTTTGTCGGCAAACATTAAAAGGGTGAAAACACAACGATGGTGTTGTTGAGCATGAAAATCGCACCCCTGCTACTGAAGCTTATGTCACAATAACATTGTCCCAGTAATATTGGGCCAGCAGTGATTCCTCACCTTATAATTTGCAATGCGGTGTGATGCATCGATCCCTCGCCTTCAGCATTGCTTCTACCTTGTATGTAAATAAATCCAAATATGAGGCATCCAACATATTGAAATTGAACAAAATCAAATACACACTATAGTTAGGACCTACTTCAACTTAGGTTCAATCAATAGCCATCCAATATATTAAAATTGAACAGAAGTGCCGCCCTTCAGCTCAGTTTTTTTTTAGGAGGAAAATTTCCAATTTAACAAATTGGCTACTATAAGAGAAACTATTGAATCTTCACAACTAAGATTCTCACTTATAACACGACAACATACTTGCCATCCTTTCATATATATTCTATATATATAATAAGCTTACTAAAGACTACATGGAAGCAAGTTACCAAAAGATAATCGAGATGTATGAGAAAATATTAAGTACTTTTAGAGTATCATGTGTCGTGCTAACATGGTACTTAATATCCAACAAATATGTGACAATGGCGTTATATTAAATTCCACATATTCCTATCATTCCATCATAGAAAAATTATGTATCTTTTTTTACCGTACTACACATATGAAGTACTACATCAATTTTAATTGTGCCTCCAATAAAAAATGAAAATTAAAATGCATAACCATAATGTCAAGACAAAATAATCATTAAAAATACGACATGATTGAACTCAAATGTATTGAACTCGAATGTAGAAATCTATCAAGAAATATTTCATGAAAGCATTGAAATCAACACATTGACTCGACCATGAAAAGTTACACCGGTTTAAATCAACCCAAATAGAAACAACAAACAGGTATAAAAATCAACCATGGATCGACCACGAAAAGTTATACCTGTTTAAATCGTTTATACACAATAATCTTTGTTTTGAAGAGATGGTTCATGAAATAAGTTACAATACACATGGACCTATACAACTTTATGTAAGCAAATCAAAACACCTACTATTACATATCAACCAGACAAAATTTTTAAAGAGAGCAAATTAATTCAATACCACCTCAGTGAGTAAATTAATTAAAAGTTAGTAAATAAATATTACATGCACTTTAGAATATTAATGAGAGAAAATGAAAACTAAGAGATATACAAATATGAAAAGGTAAATAAAATGTGAGAAAGTGTGGCGATTTGAACACATGAATCAACATTTTAACACCCAAATCAAAGTTCAAAAACATTAAATGAGAACTACTAAAGAAGAGATATAACAGCGGTGCTAATGCTCATGTATGCAGTAGTACAGAGAATCTATTAACTAAGGATGTTCATTTATGATCACCAAAAATCATATGCTCCAAAATCATTTCAATGTTCATGAATCCCTAATACTCTAGGACACCATTTCAGTGGTATCTAATCCATACATTAGTGATGTAATGGACTTATTTACAACTCATAATCATCATGATATAGGCATAAATAACATTCAAAATGGATTGATTGTTGGATAAAACAAATTCACCATACACAATCATTGCCGATACATGCACTTGGTTACATTTTGAATTAAAAATTGAACTCACTTATTACTTGTGCAAGTCAAATCCGTTGAAATGATAACATAGTTTGATTACAACATCAGAATTAGCAATGGTTAGTTGTCGACTACGTCCAAGATACACATAAAGAAGGTAAATATTGTCAATTACTTTACTTAGAATATCAAGAACCCGTAATTTATTAAGGATTATCAGCAAAGAAATTACAAATCCCAAAGCAATTGTTCACATGTTTCAAAAATGAAAGTATGAAAAAGTAACTATTTTGAGATTAGGACACTATTGAACTAAACATTGAAATGGATGTGTATACATTACATGTAACTTAAAATCAACAAAAATAAATCAAAAGATCCATAGATGATTGTGAACATCCTCGACCAAACAATAAAATAAAAATCATAACCAAAAAGTAATCAAATACATAAAGGCCCTAAATACCTATTTTCCTAGAAATATATCATCACAAGATCCATGATTATGTCCATATTACAATTAGGTCACCTGTAAAAGTCTAGATAAATAACAAAAACATACACATAATCAGATCTAAAACAAAATAAATAAAATATGTAAACAAAATCAACAGATCTTATCCGAAATAAAAATAAGTGCCTGTGTTTAGTGTGTGTGAGTGTGTAGGAGAGTGACCTATAGGAGTCTATGTGTTAGAGGGGGAGGAAGATGGATGAGAGAGGGGAGGATGAGATAGGGCGACGGTTGAGTGTGTGTAGCATGTAAGATTGTGAGGGAGAAAGTTGAGACTCGAGAGAATGTATGAGCGGGAGTAGTGGGGTGTCTAATTTGAGAGGGTATTCAAAAAATGCCCAAATTTTGAATTAATGGGTAAGGTTGAGAGGCAGAAAAAGAGGGAAAACCAAATAGTTGAGGGGTAAGTTGGTAAAAAGGAAAAATATGTGATCTCAGCCTTTCATTTTGTCAAAATATGTAAGGAGGTGGAATCAATCCGCACCGTTAAAAATGTGTATATTTTCAAAAACTAAGTTATCATATTATATCTATATAATAAGTTACAATGGTGTTTTCACTATTCATAAGATGGGAAGACACTTCACGTTCAGATCGAAGCCAACAAGGCAACGATCCAACGGTTGAGATTAAAATATCCCTCTTACCATTTTTACCCCTTACATATTTGAGTTCCCCCTCATTTTTAACCCTTCATTTCCTTTCCTCCTCTTACCCAAAATTCAAATCCATGGATAAAATAGGAAATTACACAATTGCAGCCAAATACCAATTACCAAAGTGCGCCTGCTCTCTCCCCGACCCTCATTTCACAAGCACACCCTCTCTCTCTCTCTCTCTCTCTCTCTATATATATATATATATATATATATATATATATATATATATATATATATATATATATATATATATATATATATATCTAGCTATCTATCTATCTCTCTCTCTCTCTCTAACACACACACACACACTCCCTCATCTCCACTGCACATAAAACCTACTCCCCCTTCCATCGCACCTCTCTCCTCACTGCGCCTACGCCGCACCTCTTTCCACATCGCCTCTTATCTTAGGTAAGTTTTTAATGGTTTTGATTTTTGATTTTAGGGTTTTGTGGTTTTGATTTTAGGTTTATGATACACCTGCAAAAGCACAAAATTAAACAACTTCTATGCTTAGATTTTCAAAGCAACTGAAATCTTAAGAGGCCCGAGATATCTTTGAGCCGTGGGTACCGTCATGGTACGTGGTTGTTCTGATTTTACATTTCTATGCTTTGATCTTATTTTTTGTTCTTTTTATTATTACAAACATTTCAAGAAGATTTGTTCTTCTGATTCTATTATATTGGGTTTTGAAGATTATGTGGTTTTGAAGATTATGGTTTTGAAGATTTATGCTGAACCTTATGTTGGTATAGTAGATTTTTTTTTTAATTTTTATATTTTCTTTTCCTACATAAAAAAAAATTCATGTATTCATGGATCTATATTCATGGCTAGAGTTATACTTATATCTTTGGGGTTTCTCAAAACAACCATATATTTAGTACTATTATGGTTTTCAGCTTTGTAATGTTCATAAGTCTACAATTCAGTGTAAGGTTCATAAGTATGTGAATCTTCACCATTACAGTTTTGGACTCTATTTATCATTTTGATTTAGGGTGTTGAAGATAATCACTATTACTATTGTTCATTTGTTCGTCATATGTATTATCTTTACCCATTTAACATTTTGTTTTGAATGTTTGGTGGGAAGCACCATCTCAATATTCTTGTTGTTTGTGACTAAAGAATTATTGCAGTTAATTTTATTTTTGGTTTGAATAACAAGAAGTTTGGTAAGAAAATGGTTGCAAAGACCATCACCACCGTGTTATCAATGGTACGTAGAATTACGGTGTTGAACTACTTCAGAGCATTTGTGACTCCGTACACATCTTTGTTGCAGTATGCGTTATAATATTGTCCCTGTCAGTTTTTTTTATTGAACGAAAACGCTGGATGTGAAGTGTTGCTAAAAACACAGTTTCTAGGTTTTAAATTAAGACCTTTTTTTTCATTGTGAATATTGTTCTATTTTATATCTATTTCTTAAACTTTTGAAGAAAATATGTGTTTCTTAAACTTTTAAAGAAATGCCCTTTTGCAGTTTGAAATTTCGTGTGATATTGGAGTGTTCTTGAAGCTGACCAATGCTTATTGTTTGGTCGCAATTGGAGGTTCTGAAAACTTCTACAACATTTTGAGAGATTATCTGCTCTTGGTAATTGCGTAGCATGCAACGACAATGTTGCTCTTACAATTACTGATCTTGACCTGAAAACTGAGGAGATGATTGCATATGTTCTAGGAGTGGAAGTTACTGATCTTGACCCGACAATATTTATTATGGGAAGCTTTTGTGCAATTCTAAAATAGAGGTGGCTTGGTCCATCCCCAAACATCTATAAAAGTCTTGGATGAGCTTTCAATCGTCCTTTAGGTCCGCTTACTGACAGGGACTGTGAATAATGGTAGCAAAGTGATTACTGCTTGATTGACAATCAATGACTGGACAACCTTATATAGATCAGACAATGCAGTAACTGAATTGTCAGTTATCGAGAGTGTTTTTAAATTGAGATAAGCCCAGCCAAGCGACATTGCTGATGACACGAGGAAATCGTTGATTGCCAATTATGTGCGAATCAAGGTAGAGTTTATGTTTCTTAGAATGCTGAACCTATTGCTCTTAATTTCATTCAAATAAACTTTTGGGATGAGATATTCATTTTATCATATATTATGTAACACATTTTTATGTTCCTTGATTAAATTTGCATAGCAATTTCATCTCTCATAGTTATCTCATATTCAGCATGTACAACACCATTAGATATCTAAAATGTTATATACTGACATTACTAACTTCAATATTGTGTGTGAGTCTTTCCATAATTCTGATACTTTTCGTATGAAATATTCAGACAACACTAAATACAAACTTTAGTGTAGACGAGAATCGAGATGCAATGGTCTGTGACGCAAATGCTTGAATCTTCTTCTTAGCATCTTTGCAACATTTAGTAAAGCCAATAATATTTGAGATGTTGAGGGTGAGACAGTGTTTCTATTGGTTCACTATTTACTATTTGAGATGTTACGACATAGTTATTGGTTAGTCTCATGGCATGAATATGTAATTTTGAATGGAAGTGAAACGTTGATAGAACTGGATTGGGGGCATTGAAACGTTGCCATAATTTTGTTGTGCTAATATTATCCCATACAAAATTTCAAGTTTTCTATTAATCTCTCTCTGCCATTCTTTTTATTATATATCCACGATTCTATAGCATCTCGGTTCTAAAGATTCGTAATTTGGGTAGTATTTTGGGGTAACCAATATGTACACACAGAATAAAACATGTGTCACACTAATAAATTTGGGATTATATCTACTACTAAGTGAACTGCTACTACTATGTAACTTCATTTTTCTACTACAGTGTAAACTTCTACTATGTGTCACTAATAATATGATTAATAAATCGACATTTTTAGAACAAACACTTCAACATATGTGAACTATGTTTAGACGTTGCGTCTCTTTTTGTTCAAGTATTGTGGTTCTTCTTTATTTTTTTACTTGATTGTGAACTTATTTAGGCATTGATTGTGTTTTCATGTTGATATTGTGCTTTCGTACATATGATGTATATGGGAATCATGGACGATGACTAAGAGTGATGGTTTTAAAAGAGATGTAAGAAGAGGAAATACTTTGATGGATATACTTTTCTTTATATGGGTACCTACAATATTAAATCACATCTCTCAAATTGACACTGATGGAAACACTTTTGTTTGTACTACCTACAATCTTAGATTTCATTTTCTATTCAGTTGCATTTACATCTTGCTAATTTTTATTGTCAGTTACACTACACAAATCTGAGTTTATTTCAAATGTCTATCAAAAGTTACTTTTTTCCACACATTTGATAACTTTTTTTTATTGCCTACCGTTGAATTTTTAGTTGGGTTGGAGGAGGTTATTAAAATTATTTGAGGTATGAATTTAGGTATTCCACAGACTTTAGGTATGCCACAAACTCTTAATTAAAATACATGTTTGTTAATGTAGGCTTGAATTTAGGTATGCCACAAACTTTAAATCTAAATACTAATTTTAAATATTTATAGAAAGAAATATTAGCATTCATAGTCACAAACTTCTAAATATTTGAAAAGATAATTGCCTTCATCAACAAAAAAATATTAGCATTCTTCTATCTGCTGTTGCTGTGTGTTACTATCTAATTTGAGATTTCCATATTTATCCCCCACATGCCACTGAATTAGAATTCTTCTGTTGTGTTGCTATCTGTGTTGTTAACATGTTAATGATGTTTTCATTTTTTTTATTTGGGTTCACTACTTTCTTAGTCTATTAGACCTTATAGAGGAATGATGTTACATACACATGTTTCATTTTTTTCTTTTTCTCATCCAACAAACATACCACAACTTATCCAGTTGTTGAATTTTTTTATGTTTTTGGTCTACATTAGAACCACATTTCTGATAATTAATATTTGGAGTTTATGTTTTCATTTTTATTTCAGTATCTTAGTTTGCATCTCGATTTTTGGTATTGTGTTAAAATGTGTACTGACTTTCTTTTCAGTCTAAATCTTGATTGTAACAACTATATTAATCATAGCTTATCCTTCATTCAACCGATGGATTTTTCATGTTGATATTATTCATCTTTTTCTTTGTGATTTTCTTATTTTAATGTATATATTCAAGTCTTCAGTTTAAAATGATGTTTTTGTGTTTTAGTTAATGTCTCAGGTGGTTTGGATCATCCAATGGTTGCAATGAATTTTCGATGGTTTCAATGCATTTACAATTCATTCTCGCACTGTTACGCTCGGATGACCTATTCTCAGATCAAGAAATGGCCAAGGTATTATCCCATTCTCTATGTTGTAAGCTCAAGAGCAAGATCTTCTCAGAAAAGGTAATTTAGTGGTTATGTTAAATAAACTTCACTATAACATTTAATTCTTCTAAATTTGCAAAAATAGGATGCCAATGTCAATGACGATGTCGATGCTGTTATTGCAACAACAACACCGCCGATGTTGTTGTTGCAACAACAAAGCAGTCGTTGATGCGACAACAAAGTAGTCGTTGCTGCAATAACAACACAACCACCGATTTTGCAACAACACGTCAAGATCTCGATGATGTGGTCCTTGAAAATATGTCTAATCAGACCTTTGAAGCTGTTGCTGACACGGGGGTCGCCACTTAATACTAGAGTCGAAGCCGTTGTAGGGAAGTGGGTCACCCAATAGTTAAAATCACGTATATTGATTATGTAAATATGGGAGTAAGGAATGAAATTAGAGATTTTTTTATCGAAATTGCTCCAAGTAAATGCCTTTTAATGGTGTATATCTGTTGAAAAGTTTGATGCATTTGCTGACAATTAAAAAATAGATTTTGATTCTTTATCAATATAATGGCTATATTTGGTTTTGTGCTTATCTTATGAGCTTATTTAGTTATTGTTACTGAAGTTACGCCCACAATTTAATCAGTGTTTTCTTTTGTTTAAGTTTTATTTCTTATTATTTATACTTTTTAGCCTAAGTCTATTTTAGTAAGACTGTAATTTTGAAGGTGAAGGCTTTGATATATTTTGCAACTGGTGGCGAAGGCAGCCTAATGATGGTCGTTAGTGGTAATATCTGTTGCAACTGGTGGTGACAACAACCTGTAGGATAGGTTTGTTTTATTTGTTCTTCTTCTAATACAATTATTTTTTTTTTGATATCAACCAACTCACCATTAATGTTGATGCAAGGTACAATTAAAATTATCAAGCCATTTCTTCTTCAATTTGGAGTTGGTCTTTTTTTTTTGAATATTGCATTTTTAGTTGTGTGTTTTCTATTAGTTGTAATTGCAGTCTTTGAAGTTTAAGATTAATTTAATCTTTTTATAGACATGTAACAAATGGGTAATGTTCCTCTTTAACTGAGCTATAGTCGATAGAGTGGCTTATGCGAGTAATGCGAGTTTTGGAGCAATTAAATCTTAAAGTTTAAATTATTCATCACTACCAAATTTTTTGTAAATGTTTATTTGTTTAGTTTAACATTATTGAAAGATTCATTTATTTATGTTGGGTCCTATTGCGTGGATGACTTAATCCCTCATTGAGGGTTGTAAGGTTCGATGTGAAGAGGTTACATGATTTAATATCGTTATGAAGTAATATAGTTGAATTTAGTTAGTAATTGACATGATCTATCCTTGCATTAGACTTGATTTTCTGTTTATCTACCCTGAAGTTGAGTTTTACTATTCATGATTCTTATGTATTTGTAGGTTGGCAGGTTGTCATCCCGTCTGAAAATGGATTTGTCATTCACTTTTCCTTTCTATCGGGTAAAAATTCCATGGAAGGTACTTGAAAGACATGATGCTTAAAAAGTCTCGATACTCAACAGTTCTAAATACCCAATTTCCTTAATTTGACAAGTCGAATAGTGAGTGTTAAAGTTACAAATTTTATCAAGTAGTAATTTAAAATGCAATATAGTTTAGTGTCATTAATTTATCTGTATATACTTTTGATTGTTGCCACATTAATATTGTCTGCAGGTGTGAATTTACAAAAGAGATAAAAGTCCAGCTGCTGTTTATTCTCCGCTTAGTTTTATTCTCAAATGCCATTCGATTTTCTCAACCACAGGTGTGAATTTACATATGTGATTTTTGTTAGTTTTGTAAATGTTTTCTCCTCCACCTTAAGTATATATGTTTATTATTTTTATTCGAGGTATAGGATTTTAACTTGATATGCTCCGTTTGCTTCATATTTGTTTACTTGATAATTGGTGTTTGTGTATCATTATTTGTTTAATCTGTTTCCTTTTAACAGATACAATGTTAGATATGATGTTGTGAGGACATAAAATGCATGTATTGACTACCCAACAAGGTGATAATCGCAACTATTACATATGTATGCACTACTGTCAACAATTTCAAATTTGTCTTTTTATTTCAAATTCAATATTAACTTTTTACTATGTTTGCTACAAATTTAAGATTTTAGAGCAAGGTTTTAGTTTCATTTTAAAATTTAATTTAAATATGAGGTTTAATTTCATTTTTATGATTAAGGTTCTAAAATTAATACATGTAGAAAAAAACATGCAACATCATATGAGTTCCATCCATTAAATCCACATTGAAGCCCCTTTGAATTCCTTTAGATTTTTCACTCTTTTTACAGGTTGAATTGTTGCCTTAACAAATAACATTTGCTAATTGAAGATACAAAGTTGGTGGATCCTTGATGATTTTCTAGCCTTGAAAAGTATGTCATATTCCTTGCATGTAATTAAACTAAAACACCAAATTTTTCTAGGAAAGATTAAATTTTGGAAATTTCATTTCGCCTACGTGGTAAGTGAAAAGGAAAAAATAAATTAAATTGTTCACTTGCTTCATTGCAAGGAACATATGTGTATTTTGTCGTGTGAGATTCATTACAACATGGGAGACTATGGGCCATCAAAGGCCAGTTTTGGATTTGGGTTCGGGTGTTCAACTAAACTTTCCTGAAAATAAGAGAAAAATGTACAATTTTGACAAGGTTTTTCACCGTGGTTTATAACAAGGTGCTTGAAATTGGTACACCGTGGTTTATAATTTTTATATTATGATTGTCGATTGTAATTGTAATTGTTGATTTTGGATTCTTTGGAATTTTATGGTAGTAATATTTTAATTTTTTCTACGGTGAAACCCTTACATTAGTTTTTACTCATGGCAGATGTATAGTTACGGACTTAATTTTATCGAAATCAATTTTTTATATTGACATTAGTTTCTTTCAATGTTCTGAAATAGTAATCGAATTGAATTGTTTTGCCTTAAGGTGATACTCATGTTTCTTATATGTGATGAAGAAAACATTAAACACATAATTTGTTGAAGCATAGATGTGTCACGTTCTCTTTCCCGGGTTGGCACATTTTATTTAGACGTTTTAGGTGAATTAGTTTTACTTCATATTGACTTGGAAATTAATATATGTATTAGATTGCTATATGTAATTTTTACAGGTAAAACAGGGTGAATTTGGAGCATTGTTAAATTTGGGATTCTTTTGTTCTCCTGTTAAGAAATTCATGTTTACTACCAAAAGAGAAGTCATTTTCACATGAATTTGTTATATTGATTATTTGAAATGCTTAAACAATATTGACTATTTGACTAGTTTCACATGACTTATATGTTTTATTATTATATTGACTATTGACACAACTGGCAGGAGTTTCATCACATAGCTAATTTTATTTCTTTAATTTCCTCCCCACAATGGTTTTGATCCAATTGATGATAAACCTACAGGGTCACTCACTCTTCCACGGTCGAGTTGTGATAAGAAGTAACAACACTGCTGGGAGTTATGGTGAGCTTGGAGCAACCACCGCCATCATCTACATTTCAAGGAATCCTAATCACCGAGCTCATGTAATATTAAGCGTTGTTACAAACAATTTATATTAACTATAAGTAGCCTGCATGTATAAGTACAATGGAAGTTGATTGAGATTTTTAATGGTAGTAGTGTTTTTAAAACGACCAAATCACCACTTTGTGTTTATATTGAAAATTTTTCCGTTTTACGACTACGTATTTTGAAAATTTTCTTCGTGCCTTCAGGCACATGCGTACCCTAGAGAAAAGTTACAAAACTTCATTCTTTATATCACCATAATCAGTCAACCACATTCCATTCTCATCTATAATTGCATGAATCATTAACTTGGACCTTATTTCTTTAATATTCTATTGTTCTTATGGTGTTGGACATACCCCATGTATACTCCCTGTTTATATGTTTTATTGGTGTTGAAATATTAGCATTTGTTCTTTAGTCAGTTTTGCTGTCAATTCTAATATCCCATCATCATCAAGCAATTTCTTTTTCTTAGACGGAGATGTTGGTAAGAACAGGGAACTAAATGCACGATGAAGGGACAATATATCATATGAAAACTGAGGTAATATACAACAGCGAGAACGAGATTCTTAGATTCAGGTGATTTCAAAACAAAGGCGCCAAACAAACATGCATATAAACTTCTAAAACATGGAAATTCATATGACTACTCTACGACAGCAGGTACTCTATGACTACTCTAAGACATTTGTGTAGGTGAGTTTGAGTTTGACTTTGTTGAGTATCAATCATTAGAAAGGTCTTAACTTTTGCAAGAAACTTAGCTTTTTAGATAAATGTATCTGATGGAAAAGGCATTGGATAGACTGAAATGTGAAATTTAAATGAAGTAATATAGAGTACTTAAAATAATCTATCGATCCAGTTTCCAAAAGAGCTGATACATTGTATGTTTATGTGAAAATTCAAATTTCTAACTGCTGACTTTTACATACTATAGCCCATGCAACATCATCCCAATGCCATTGGAAATTGAAATCTTGAAGCACTTTGTGAACTATAGAGGACTCGAAATTATCTCTGCATATCTCTGCACTTTGTATATCTGCATATCTCTGTTTTGTCATTGTTGATTGCACAAAATGATGATCTTGGTATAAAAACGGGGTGATTTGGGTAGACCATTAAGCTTAAGGATGATATACTTTTCTAGCTCTAAAATTTTCAGAACAACATAAATAATTATGATGTGGGTAATTCTGCAATCGAATACCTTAAGGAACTCCTGTAGAAAATAAATTGAATACCTTACACAAATCGTAAAATGAAACAAATTGTTTAATTCACATTAGACTCTTAATGGTAGTATCACTTTTGACTCACCTATTTGTGTTTCAGTGCAAGTTTATTCATCGACACACTAAATTAAAGGCACACTAAGTGGAGTATTTAGGTAGAACTTTTGTTTGTTTAGATATTCGGTTCACGTGTGTTAGAGGAATGTGATATATGAATCTTTTGATCACGTGAAACAATTTATTTAATCCTTATGAGGTACGGGCTTTAAAATGAGCCTAAATTGATTGTTGAAACTTGAATTAACATGTTTTATTTCACATTAGGTAGATTTGAAGGTAAAAGTGGGAGTGACATGAAGTTTTTTAGTAATATTCAGTGTTCATTCTTATTTTTTTATGTATTGTATGGGTAAGTAATTATCGTCCTTTTTTCTAGGATTGTTGGGGGTGGTTTACATGAGATCTCCGATAAGTGGTTTATTATAGTTGTTATAATCGACACCATAGCACTAAGATTTGGGACTGATCCCATGGGAGAGATTATTTTCAAAATGAGGAATCAGTACACGTGGATTCCATTGACAACCCTTTATCTATCAAGGAATAATGTCGTCACCTACTCGATGCCAAACAATCATTACTACAACGGTTGCAAGCATCCATTAGTGTTCTTGTCATCTGTGATTCTGATGATACTGCATACACCACCTTTAACCAGATTATCGATGAATGGACTGTAAGATTCAGATCGAGATCGAGAACAGAGGATGAGTCGTGTTCTGAGGATGTCAACCAATCGGTTTCTCAACAATTGTTTAGGGCAACTAAAAAAATTCAAGATAACATAGAACAAATTTGTTGTAATAAATTCTGATGGATAATGGCTTCAACTGCTTCTGGGGCACAACAGAATTTGTTACCACCTAGCTATAGGAGGGTTATGTTTTTTTAAACTAGATTTTAAGTCTCTAATCCGAAGGTAATTTAACATCAAATCCTATATACACAAAATTGACATTCAAAGATTTTTTGAACCCTAATTGTTCTCAAAACATCTCCAACAGTTATGTAGATTTTTGTAAATTTGAGGTGTAAAGTAAGTTTCCCTTTTCCAATTTATTTCTTCATAACTTTATATAAGAGGTACGCTGACATTCAATATAGTTCAACTTACTGTGTTTCCACTGTTGAAATTACCCCATCCATCTTTTATGTACATTCTCCTCCAAATGAGATATTTCACGCACTTTGTTTTCTAACTTTTAGTTATTTGTTTGTTGCAGATCAGTTGGCACAGAAAGGGAATCAATAGAGGCATGTGAAGTTGGGAAATGATTCGACACATATTTATTAGAATTGCCTGAAGATATTACATTTTCTCGGTACATTGAATTCTACCAAGGAATCAGTGTCATAGAAAGAACGAGTGAAAACTAATGATTTCCACCATCAAGTTTAATGTATTCATGTGAGTCAACATATTTTATTTTAAGTTTGTCTTTCTTCCTGATGTGAATTCTTAGTTCGAGTCAGCATTAATGTAGAATGACTTTGAATTTTCAGTCTTTCTACCTGTTGTGAATTTTTTAGTCTTAGTTTAGTTTTGAGTCAGCATTAATGTATAATGACATTGAGTTTTTGTCTTTATACCTGTTGTGAATTTTTGATGACCTTATAGTCTTCCATTAATATGTTTTCGTGAGGTTTACTCACTTTTCTCGATTTTTTGGTGGATACAGGGTGCACTTCAAGGACTTGGAAATTGGCATACAATTGTGGTTACAAGGTTTGGTCCTGAGGTATACATACTTTGAAGAAGGGGGCTTTGCCAGAGGCCTCCATACAAATGTTAGATAATTTGGGACACGGAGAGGCATATGCCACAAAATGGATAGGTGCCTCATGACGTGTTGGAAAAATTAGGTGGGAGACAAAATGGGGATGTGGGGGACAACAACACGGACAGGAAAGGGACACAGTAAGGACATGCGCTGTACATAGCAGAACTTACTTTACTGGCCCTTATTACTTTGTGTATCATGTGTCTCCATTTACATTTACTCATTTAGTTTCACACAAGGGACATAGATTAAGTAGAATTTCATATGCATTTAAATGAATTTTCCATTATTGGAATTTGGTGTATTAACTTTTATTGGGGTTATTATTGTTGTACTAATTTTTATACTTTAAACAGGAGGATAATCCTATAAATAAAGAAAATTGTATCCATTATTTTTTAAATTTAAATTATTTGTATTGATATTGTATCGGGTTGATCATTATTTTGTCGTGATAATGTTAGCTTTTTCGAATATCATCATGCCTTCAGGCACGGGAATACCCTAGTGTCTGTGTGTGTGTGTGTGTATATATATATATATATATATATATATATATATATATATATATATATATATATATATATATATATATTCTTTTTGAGTTCATATTCTTACATGTTCGTGTTTCGTCTGATATATACATTTGCTCTTCCATAGTGACTTGTAATTTGATAAACACTCATATTATATTTAAATTATTATTTTTGGGAACACTCTTAAGGATGAATTCACTATGTCCTTTTCGATGACGTGAATTGAATGACTCCATTGTTCACCTATACTATGCGAATGATCAGAGACTTCACGGAGTCTAATAGAATAATATTAACACATTCCCATGAGAGACCGAATTGGGGGCATGGGTTCCTAACACCTTCTTATTCCATAACTTTTTCCTCGAACCTTTGACGTAATTGGTTTCACAAGAATCAGTATTATCCTTGATGTCGTTCTCTTGAGGCGACAACTTTTTTTACCTGTTTTGTACAAAATATGCAGGGGACTCTATCTCTACACATTATCCCCCACATTGACAAAGGTCGAGCACCCCAAGAAAATGTGCAACCTCACGTGCACGCTGGAATGAATATGAAGAGGGAGGCCTCAGAATTGTCACAATGGAGACTCCGTTGGGGACTTATTTTAAGAGTACTTGATCTAATTCTACATGGGTGTTATTCTTTCCTACATGTGTGCATATGATCCTACCTACTTGTTCTCTTTACTACTCTATTTATTTTTTGTATATATCTAACTCATGTACGAGAAATCATGAGTAAGGTACATAATAATCAAGTAGAGAACATAAGGAGAGATAAAAGACAAGATATAGCGTGGTTCGGCTATAAAAACGAACCTACGTCCACTTTGGTGCCACACTCTCATTATATATGCTATTTGGTAAGTAGTAATTTGGCCTAAAAAGGCGTCCAAGCATGAGAATATAATATAGTAAATGACTATGATGATTCCGGTGGCTACGATGCTCCAGCTGGTAGCCCCAAAGCTATGCTTAGTGGTATAGAGAGATAGAGACCAAATCTGAGTTGCCCAGTGTAAGAAATGAGCCAGGGTGAGGAAAAATGAATCCCCCTTATCTAGAGGTGTGGACCTCTGTTAATGGGTGTAGATGTTGTCATGATGCTGAGTAAAAATGTGATGCGGCCTGCTAGGTGAATGAAATAGGTCCGCACCCTACAACAGGTGGGGCCGCATCCTGTGCCAGCGAGGATGTGACTGTTAAATGAAGAGGTTGTGGCCACAGCCTGTATGTTAAGGGCTGTGGGAGGTGTGATCCAGTCTGCAGCATGTATCCTCGGCAGTAAAGTGCAATACATGTTGTATTAATAATCCCCTAAGTCGTAGTGCCAAGAGATTGCGATTGGGGCTGCGGCTGATTAATCAAGTCTTCTTAATATGTCGCGGTAGTTCCAAGGAGATGCTTCATCTTCTCGAACCCTATTATATAAATAAAATCGGTCATGAACTTCATTACCTTCCCAAACCTTTGAGAGCATATCGAGAGCGAATTTCTATGCGTTTGTCTCCTTACATTTTTTGGCAATTTCTAGCAGCTGCAAGTGGTGGTTCTGAGGCGACTGAAGGTGGTTTGAGGATGATCATTAGTGGTTTCTCCATCTCCAAGTAATTTTCCAACCAATAACCTCTTTAATAGCTTTCTGAGTTCATAATTCACAATTCATCAACTGAACCTCTAAATTTTTGCCTCTACGAATCACCCAATCCTGAATTATATATGTTACACTCATCACGAATTGCACTTATTTGAATGTATTTTGTTGAATTTCAATCATGTTTGCTTCTTGAATATATTTTTTTCTCCCAATTTCCCAACTAATCGAACCAATTTGAATTCACATAGCTGTTTGGATTTGGACTAGGTAACCCATTATGTTCTTTACATTCTTGAGAGGGAATCTTCGTATTCTAGGGCTTTTGATCTTTGAATTTACAAAGATTAAATACTAACCTGTTTGAGTGAGTAGCCGCGGCATGGTAAAATCCCTTTACTAAATTAAGGCTATCCTGTATCAATGCTTCACTTGGTTTGATAATCTTCTGCGGCCTGTAGTAAGCAAAGGCTGCGACATGTAAATATTTAGCTATGGTCTGTAGCAACCCCCTTTCCTACGTTCCCAGATTAGAGTCCGCTACATTTAGCCCATAATATAAGGACTACGATATGCAAGAAATCATCCACAGCTTAACCCCAAAATAATATATTACGGTGAAAATTAACCTCTAGGGATTTATAACCCAACACTTGACATATTTAGCCAATCTTACTAATCATTTCTATTCACCTTAATCTTCATATCATTATTCCTGCCGCGACTTCTTAGAGGATTTTTATAACCATATTGGTTGCGGTGCCTAACTGCAGAACCTTTGCTTTTCAGGTACTACTGCAGCCATATGAACTTTAACCCAAACGAATTTTTGAGAGGATTTTGGGAAAAACATTTTGGTGCCTCTCCTCCTGAACTTCCTTGAGTGCCTCTTTTAAAGTAAGTAGGGCCTTGTCAACTGAAGGATTGCCCCAATTGTGTGGTACTAGACTCATATTCAGATTCTACGATTATGGAGGAAGAAGCCAATTCTAGAAACCAACCAATAGACGTAGATGATAATGCCGTGGTAGGGGGTGCATTTAATGCTTGGGATGAACCTGCTGACTGATCTGGGAGGGCTGAGAGACCTCCTGTTTCACTTAGCATCCGCATCACTATGACCCAAGAATGGGTTGATCAGGTAGGTGAGGTCTTTGAATTTCCATAGAACTTGATGTGCTCAGCACCTGCTGCGAATCAAAGGCCATGAAAAACACTTGCCGATGATGGGGTCTACTTCCCCTACACGCTTTCACTTACGGGTTGCAGCTGCCAGTTCCTATTCTCATTAGAAGAATTTTCCAAACCATGAGGTTAGCCCCATCCCAATTAGATCCCAATGGTTGGAGGGCCATTCTTGCAGCTATTATATTATGGGAGAATAAATTCAAGAGATATGTTTCTCCCGCAAAGTTTTTCCACTTTTACCGCCTAAAGGAAAACTCCGTAAAGTTTACTGGGTACTACTACTTTTCAGTCCGCGGTAGGGATGAGACTCTTTACTCTTGGAGGTCTACCAGTGTAAAGAACTGGAAGGGGAAATACTTATATATTTTTGGAGAAGGGTGGGAGATCCACCCTGAAGAGAGTGAGAGGGAGAGATCATTTAGGATGTCGTGGAAATGGGGGTGTACCTCCAAACTAGGTACTTTTTCAATTATAGTCGCGTCCCATTTTTATAGTTGCATATTATTCTCCACTTTGCTTTTATAATAACCTTTGTATTTTTCTGAAGTTCATGATAATTTATAACTAAGTAAGCGATAAGAAAAAAGAGTTGACAAGGCCGCAGCAGCTCCTGCTAAGGAGAAGAAAATCAGTACGCTTGTAACATCTGCCTCCATCTTTGAAGCGGGCTGCTTTCCCAACAATCTATTCCCAGAGAGATGGTCGCGGAAGGTAATAAATCTATCACTTATTAATACCACAACAATTATTTCTCAACCAGATTTTTACTATTGCATTTCTTCTTTCAGGTGAGGAAGTTGATAGGGAGCTCTTAGCTACCCAACTGGAAGAAATGGATGAGGACTCAACTGTCCTCAACAACACTGCTAGGCAAAGGAAGAGGAAGAGGTCCAAGACCAAGGCCCCTACCGCTATCCCTTAAAGTGACCAAAATCAAATTGCAGAACAAACAACCCCTGCCACGCCCCAACTCCCTGTTGAGGAGGAGGGTCCTCACAAGAGGCCTAAGGGTACTTTTGAGGATGACATTGGGGCTAATCTAGCCACAACAGGGTTAATGTCAATGTATGATGCCCCTACCCATTCAAATTCATCACTAATAATTATTGCTATTAATGCCAACCTGGCACTGCCTCAGTGTCGTGATAGTGCTGGAATTGATGGTCGTCCGTGGCCACAGCTTAGGTAGACCAACCCTGAATCCTCTTGGGACACAAATATGAGGGTTGTCCGCAGGATGAAGAGGGTCCCAGATGCCACGGACCTTGATCGACTCATGGATGAAGACCACGATGACTTAGAGGATTATGGTGTCCACAGTCTGTTGAGGGTAAGTGTAAGTACCTTCTCAACTTTATTTTCAAATTCCATATTTACTTCTAACTTTAAACCTCTTTGTAGGTCATGGATGTCATGATTTCTCAAAAGAGGAAGTACGAGGCCCTGTAAAAGCTAAAAGAAGTCGCAGATAGAGTTCACTCCACTAATTTGGTGAATACCAGGGAAGCTTCCTTTGATGATGGAAATAAGTCTTCTCACTACACCAAAACTGGCGATTGGTCACGGCCAAAATCCCTGACCAAAGCTGTGGGTCGTGGACTTGGGTTGTGACCATTTCGGGCGTGACCATTTTCGTCAATTTTCGTGGGTCGCGGCCCAAGTCCGTGACCAAAAAATGGTCACGACTGAGAGGGGTCATGGAAGATGGTCGCGGACTTAGGCCGTGACCCATGTCGTGACGGGTCGCGGCCCTTATCCGTGACCCACAATCGTGACAAATTGGTCGCGGACTTTGGACGCGACCCACGACCGTGACAAAAATATTTATAAAAAATTGGTCACGGCTCTCATCCGTGACCCACAACCGTGACAAATTGGTCGCGGCCAAAGTCCGCGACCCATAACAGTGACAAAAAAAATAAAAATAAATGTTCGCGGCCCAAGTCCGTGACCCACTACCATGACGAAAAAATGGTCGCGGCCAAAGTCCGCGACCATGTTTATGCGTGACGAAAAAAATAAAAATGGTCATGGACAAAGTCCATGACCATATTTAACTATAATTTAAAAAAAATGTATTTTTTTGTCCAATCCTAAAATTGGGGGTCTTGTGAGTACACCGTGTGTTGCTACGTGTAACGTTGGACAGGTACGAGGCGTTAGAAATATTTATTATTGGCAAAACAATAAGAAAAATCACAAATTGCGAATCGAGAACGTTGTTAATAAATAAATATATATACAAACTTAAAAATATTACACGTCTTAATAATTCACAGACCAAACAAAAATTGGGCAGAGTTTACTCTATTTTCTTGACATTTCAAAACCTATAAATGTAAAACCTCCTTATTATAAAACCCGCACGACCATAAAATTCAACAATCAAATTATAAAAGCCCGCACGGTCATAAAACTAAACAATAAAAGCCTGCATGGCTGTAACACATAAAAAATAAAATCCTGAATGTTTACAACATATAAACAATCTTCATATTGTAGACCATTGCCTTCTTGGTTTGTTTTGGGTGCAAAAATCCTACAAATTTTTAGGATACATAAAAAAAATATCAGTAACCAAGTAGTTTTACAAAAAATTAAATCAAGCCGAAAAATTGCATATATTAGTTAAAATTATCAGTAACCAAGTAGAAATATGAAAATTACCGTCGTTTTGAGACCCGCGGCTGCGAGGTCAGTTCCTACGAGTTACATGGGTCCCGTGGGAGGTGTTGGTGCCACCCACGGGGCCATTCGGGGGCAGTTTCGAGTTTTCACACTCTAACGCCATGTTTTAAAGCCTAAGTCAAGAAATATGCAAATTATCGTCGTATTCTCAAACCGGGAGTCCCGCGGCTGCGGGGTCAGTTCCTACGAGTTACGTTGGTCCCATGGGAGGTGTTGGTGCCACCCACGGGGCCGTTCGGGGGCTGTTTCGAGTTTTCACCCTCTAACGCCATGTTTTTAAGCCTAAGTCAAGAAATATGCAAATTATCGTCGTATTCTCAAATCGGGAGTCCCGCGGTTACGGAGTCAGTTCGTACGAGTTACTTTGGTCCCGTTGGAGGTGTTGGTGCCACCCACGGGGCCGTTCGATGGCTGTTTCGAGTTTTCACCCTCTAACGCGATGTTTTTGCTTAAGTCTAGAAATATTCAAATTACCATCGTATTGTCAAACCGGGAGTCCCGCGGTTGCGGGGGCAAGTCTTACGAGTTACGTTTGTCCCGTGGGAGGTGTTGGCCACCGGGGGCTATTTCGAGTTTTCATTCTCTCACGTCATGTTTTTAAGCCTAAGTCAAGAAATACACAAATTATTGTCGTATTCTCAAATCGGGAGTCCCGCGGCTGCGGGGTCAGTTCCTACGAGTTACATTGGTCCCGTGGGAGGTGTTGGTGCCACCCACGGGGCCGTTCGGGTGCTATTTTGAGTTTTCACCCTCTAATGACATGTTTTTAAGACTATGTCTAGAAATATGCAAATTATCATCATACTCTTAATTTGGGAGACCCACGGCTGCGGGGTCAGTTTCTATGAGTTACCTTGGTCCGGTGGGAGGTGTTGGTGCCACGCACGGGGTCGTTCGGGGGCTGTTTCGAGTTTTCACCCTCTGACATCATGTTTTTAAGCCTAAGTCTAGAAATATGTAAATTACCGTAGTACTCTCAAACCAAGAGACCCGCGGTTGCGGGGTCAGTTCCTACGAGTTACCTTGGTCTCGTGGGAGGTGTTGGTACCACCCACGGGGCCGTTCGGGGGCTGTTTCGAGGTTTCACCCTATAACGCCATGTTTAAAGCCTAAGTCAAGAAATATGCAAATTACCTTTGTATTCTCAAACTGGGAGTCCCGCGGCTACGAGGTCAGTTCCTACGAGTTACGTTGGTCCTGTGGGAGGTGTTGGTGCCACCCATGGGGCCGTTCGGGGGTTGTTTTGAGTTTTCACCCTCTAACTCCATGTTTTTAAGCCTAAGTCTAGAAATACGCAAATTATCATCGTACTCTCAAATCGGGAGACCCGCGGATGCGCGGTCAGTTCCTACGAGTTACCTTGGTCCCGTGGGAGGTGTTGGTCCCACCCATGGGGCCGTTCGGGGGTTCTTTTGAGTTTTCACCCTCTAACTCCATGTTTTTAAGCCTAAGTCTAGAAATATGCAAATTATCGTCGTACTCTCAAACCGGGAGACCCGCGGCTGCGGGGTCAGTTCCTACGAGTTACCTTGGTCCCGTGGGAGGTGTTGGTTCCACCCACGGGGCCGTTCGTGGGTTTTTTCGAGCTTTCACCCTCTAACGTCATGTTTTTAACCCTAAGTCTAAAAATATGCAAATTACCGTAGTACTCGTAAATCGGGAGACCCGCGGGTGTGGGGTCAGTTCTTACGAGTTACCTTGGTCTCGTGGGAGGTGTTGGTGCCACCCACGGGGCCGTTAGGGGGTTGTTTCAAATTTCACCATGTAACGCCATGTTTTTAAGCCTAAGTCAAGAAATATGCAAATTATCGTCGTATGCTCAAACTGGGAGACCCGCGGCTGTGGGATCAGTTATTACGAGTTACATTGGGCCCGTGGAAGGTGTTGGTGCCACCCACGGGGCCGTTCAGGGGCTGTTTTGAGTTTTCACCCTCTAACGCCATGTTTTGCTTAAGTCTATAAATACATAAATTAACGTCGTATTCTCAAATTGGGAGACCCACTACTGCGGGGTCAGTTCCTACGAGTTACGTTGGTGCCGTAGGAGGTGTTGGTGCCACCCACGGGGCCGTTCGGGGGTTGTTTCGAGTTTTCACCCTCTCACGTCATGTTTTTAAGACTAAGTCTAGAAATATGCAAATTATTGTCGTATTCTCAAAAGGGGATTCCTGCAGCTGCGGGGTTAGTTCCTACGAGTTACGTTGGTCCCGTGGGAGGTGTTGGTGCCACCTAAGGGGCCGTTCGGGGGCTGTTTAGAGTTTTTACTCTCTAACGCCTGGTTTTTAAGCCTAAGTCTAGAAATATGCAAATTATCGTCTTACTCTCAAACGGGGAGACCCGCGACTGCGGGGTCAGTTCCTACGAGTTACCTTGGTCCCATGGGAGGTGTTGGTGCCACCCACGGGGCCGTTCGGGGGCTGTTTCGAGTTTTCACCCTCTAACACCATGTTTTTAAGCCTAAGTCAAGAAATATGAAAATTCTTGTCATATTCTCAAACCGGGAGTCCCGCGGATGCGAGGTCAGTTGCTACGAGTTACGTTGGTCCCATGGGAGGTGTTGGTGCCACCCACGGGGCCGTTCGGGGGATGTTTCGTGTTTTCGCCCTCTATCGCCATATTTTTAGGCGTAAGTCAAGAAATATGCAAATTTTCATCGTATTCTGAAACCGGGAGTCCCGCGGCTGCGGGGTCAGTTCCTTCGAGTTAGGTTGGTCCCGTTGGAGGTGTCGGTGCCACCCACGGGGCCGTTCGAGGGCTGTTTCGAGTTTTCACCCTCTGACGCCATGTTTTGCTTATGTCTAGAAATACGCAAATTATCGTCGTATTCTCAGACCAGGAGACCCGTGGTTGCTAGGTCAGTTCCTAAGGGTTATGATGGTCCCGTGGAGGTGTTGATGCCACCCACGGGGCCGTTCAGGGTTTTTTCGAGTTTCACCATCTAACGCCATGTTTTTAATCCTAAGTCTAGAAATATGCAAATTATCGTCGTACTCTCAAACCGGGAGACCCGCGGCTGCGTGTTCAGTTCCTACGAGTTACCTTAGTCCCGTGGGAGGTGCTTGTGCCACCCACAGGGCCGTTCGGGGGCTGTTTCGAGTTTTCACCCTCTAATGCCATGTTTTTAAGCCTAAGTCAAGAAATATGAAAATTATCATTATAGTCTCAAATCGGGAGTCTCGCGGCTGCGAGGTCAGTTCCTACGAGTTACGTTGGTCTCGTCGGAGGTGTTGGTGCCACCCACGGGGCTGTTTCGAGTTTTCACCCTCTAACGCCTTGTTTTGTTTAAGTCTAGAAATACGCGAATTACCATGGTATTTTCAAACCGGGAGTCTCGCAGTTGCGGGGTCAGTTCCTACAAGTTACGTTGGTCCTGTGGGAGGTGTTTGTGCCACCCACGGGGCCGTTCGGGGGCTGTTTTGAGTTTTCACCCTCTAACGTCATATTTTTAAGTCTAAGTCTAAAAATATGCAAATTATTGCCATATTACCAAACCGGGAGTCCCGCGGCTGCGGGGTTAGATCCTACGAGTTACATTGGTCCCGTGGGAGGTGTTGGTGCCACCCACGGGGCCGTTCGGGTGCTGTTTCGAGTTTTCACCCTCTAACGCCATGTTTTTAAGTCTAAGTCTAGAAATATGCTAATTATCGTCGTAATCTCATACCGGGAGACCTGCGGCTACGAGGTGAGCTCCTACGAGTTACCTTGGTCCTGTGGGAGGTGTTGGTGCCACCCACGGGCCGTTCGGGGGCTGTTTCAAGTTTTCAGCCTCTAACGTCATGTTATTAAGCCTAAGTCTAGGAATATGCAAATTACCGTAGTGCTCTCTAACCGGGAGACCCGTGTATACGGGGTCAGTTCCTACGAGTTACCCTTGTCTCGTGGGAGGTGTTGGTGCCACCCACGGGGCCGTTCGGGGGTTGTTTTGAGTTTTCACCCTCTAACGCCATGTTTTTAAGCCTAAGTCAAGAAATATACAAATTATCATCGTATTCTCAAATCGGGAGACCCGCGGCTGTGGGGTTAGTTCCTACGAGTTACATTGGTCCCGTGGGAGGTGTTGGTGCTACCCACGGGGCCGTTCGGGGGCTGTTTCGAGTTTTCACCCTCTAACACCATGTTTTTCTTAAGTCTAGAAATACACAAATTACCGTCGTATTCTCAAACCGGGAGTGCCAAGGCTGCGGGGTCAGTTCCTACGAGTTACCTTGGTCCCGTGGGAGGTGTTGGTGTCACCCACGGGGGCGTTCGGAGGCAGTTTCGATTTTTCACCCTCTAACGTCATGTTTTTAAGCCTAAGTCTAGAAATATGCAAATTATTGTCGTATTCTCAAACCGAGACTCCCGCGGCTGCGGGGTTAGTTCCTATGAGTTACGTGGGTCCCGTGGGAGGTGTTGGTGCCACCCACGGGGCTGTTCGGTGGATGTTTTGAGTTTTCACCCTTTAACGCCATGTTTTTAACCCTAAGTCTAGAAATATGCAAATTATCGTCTTACTCTCAAACCGGGAGACACACGGCTGCGGGGGTCAGTTCCTACGAGTTACGTTGGTCCCGTGGGAGGTGTTGGTGCCACCCATAGAGCCGTTCGGGGGATGTTTCGAGTTTGGACCCTCTCACGTCATGTTTTTAAGCCTAAGTCTAGAAATATGCAAATTATTGTCGTATTCTCAAACCAGGAGTCCCGCGGTTGCGGGGTCAGTTCGTACGAGTTACGTTGGTCCCGTGGGAGGTCTTGGTGCCACATAAGGGGCCGTTTGGGGGCTGTTTTGAGTTTTCACTCTCTAACGCCATGTTTTTAAGCCTAAGTCTAGAAATATGCAAATTATCGTCTTACTCTCAAACTGGGAGACCCGCGACTGTGGGGTCGGTTCCTACGAGTTACCTTGGTCCCATGGGAGGTGTTGGTCCCACCCACGGGGTCGTTCGGGGGCTGTTTCGAGTTTTCACCCTCTAACACCATGTTTTTAAGCCTAAGTCAAGAAATATGAAAATTATCGTCGTATTCTCAAACCGGGAGACCCACAGCTATGGGTTCATTTCCTACGAGTTACCTTGGTCCTGTGGGAGGTGTTAGTGCCACCCACGGGGCCGTTCGGGGGCTGTTTCAAGTTTTCACCCTCTAATGCCATGTTTTTAAGCCTAAGTCAAGAAATATGCAAATTATCATTATATTCTCAAACCGGGAGTCTCGCGACTGCGAGGTCAGTTCTACGAGTTACGTTGGTCCCGTCGGAGGTGTTGGTGCCACCCACAGGGCTGTTTCGAGTTTTCACCCTCTAACGCCTTATTTTGCTTAAGTCTAAAAATACGAAAATTACCATCGTATTTTCAAACCGGGAGTCTCGCAGCTGCGGGGTCAGTTCCTACAAGTTACGTTGGTCCCGTAGGAGGTGTTGGTGCCACCCACGGGGCCGTTCGGGGACTGTTTCGAGTTTTCACCCTTTAACGCCATGTTTTTAAGTCTAAGTCCAGAAATTTGCAAATTATCGTCGTACTCTCAAACCGAGAGACCCGCGGCTACGGGGTCAGTTCCTACGAGTTACCTTGGTCATGTGGGAGGTGTTGGTGCCACCCACATGGCCGTTCGGGGGCTGTTTCAAGTTTTCACCCTCTAACGTTATGTTATTAATCCTAAGTCTAGAAATATGCAAATTACCGTAGTGCTCTCTATCCGAGAGACCCGCGAGTGCGGGGTCAGTTCCTACGAGTTACCCTTGTCTCGTGGGAGGTGTTGGTGCCACCCACGGGGCCGTTCGGGGGTTGTTTCGAGTTTTCACCCTTTAACGTCATGTTTTAAAGCCTAAGTCAAGAAATATGCAAATTATGATCGTATTTTCAAACTGAGAGTCCCGCGGCTGCGGGGTCAGTTCCTACGAGTTACCTTGGTCCTGTGGGAGGTGTTGGTGTCACCCACGGGGCCGGTCGGGGAGTGTTTCGAGTTTTCAACCTCTAACGCCATGTTTTTAAGCCTATGTCTTAAAATTTGCAAATTATTGCCGAATTCTCAAACCGGGACTCCCGCGGCTGCGGGGTCAGTTCCTACGAGTTACGTGGGTCCCGTGGGAGGTGCTGGTGCCACCCACGGGGCTGTTCGAGGACTGTTTTGAGTTTTCACCCTCTAACGCCATGTTTTTAACCCTAAGTCTAGAAATATGCAAATTACCATCGTATTCTCAAACCGGGAGACACGCGGCTGCGGGGTCAGTTCCTAAGGGTTACGTTGGTCC
Source organism: Sambucus nigra (assembly GCA_949130495.1). Lineage (NCBI taxonomy): Eukaryota > Viridiplantae > Streptophyta > Magnoliopsida > Dipsacales > Adoxaceae > Sambucus > Sambucus nigra. Next base: position 518,682,592 of record OX422207.1, read on the forward strand.
CGTGGGAGGTGTTGATGCCACCCACGGGGCCGTTCGGGCGCTGTTTCGATCTTTCACCCTCTAACGGCATGTTTTTAATCCTAAGTTTAGAAATATGCAAATTATCGTCGTACTCTCAAACCGGGAGACCCGCGGCTGCGGGGTTAGTTCCTACGAGTTACCTTTGTCCCGTGGGAGGTGTTGGTCCCGCCCACGGGGCTGTTTCGAGTTTTCACCCTGTAACACGTTGTTTTGCTTAATCTAGAAATACGCAAATTACCATCGTATTTTCAAACCGGGAGTCCCGCAGCTCCGAGGTTAGTTCCTACAAGTTATGTTGGTCCCGTGGGAGGTGTTAGTGCCACCCACGGGGCCGTTCGGGGGCTATTTTGAGTTTTCACCCTCTAATGTCATGTTTTTAGGTCTAAGTCTAAAAATATGCAAATTATTGCCATATTCTCAAACCGGGAGTCCCGCGGCTGCGGGGTCAGTTCCTACGAGTTACATTGGTCCCGTGGGAGGTGTTGGTGCCACCCAAGGGGCCGTTCGGGGGCTGTTTCAATTTTTCACACTCTAACGCCATGTTTTTAAGCCAAAATCAAGAAATATGCAAATTATCATCGTATTCACAAATCGAGAGACCCGCGGATGTGGGGTGAGTTCCTACGAGTTACATTGGTCCCGATGGAGTTGTTGGTGCTACCCACGGGGACGTTCGGGGGCTGTTTCGAGTTTTCACCCTCTAACGCCATTTTTTTAAGCCTAAGTCAAGAAATATGCAAATTATCATCGTATTCTCTAACCGGGAGACCCGCGACTATGGGGTCAGTTTCTACGAGTTACATTAGTTTCGTGGGAGGTGTTCGTGCCACCCACGGCGCCGTTCGGAGGCTGTTTCAAGTTTTCAACCTCTAACGCCATGTTTTAAAGCCTAAGTATAAAAATACGCAAATTACCATAGTATTCTCAAACTGGGAGACCGCGGCTGCGGTGTCAGTTCCTACGAGTTACCTTGGTCCCATGGGAGTTGTTGGTGCAACCCACGGGGCCGTTCGGGGGCTGTTTCGAGTTTTCACCCTCTAATGCCATGTTTTTAAGCCTAAGTCAACAAATATGCAAATTATCGTCGTACTCTCAAACCGGGAGACCCCCGACTGCGAGGTCAGTTCCTACGAGTTACCTTGATCCCGTGGGAGGTGTTGGTGCCACCCACGGGGCCCTTCGAGGGCTGTTTCGAGTTTTCACCCTCTAACGCCATGTTTTTAAGCCTAAGTCATGAAATTTGCAAATTATTGTCGTATTCTCAAACCAGGAGTCCTGCGGCTGTAGGGTCAGTTCCTACGAGTTACTATGGTCCCGTAGGAGATGTTGGTGCCACCCACGGGGCCATTAGGGGGCTGTTTCGAGTTTTAACCCTCTAACGCCATGGTTTTCTTAAGTCTACAAATACACAAATTTTATCGTATTCTCAAACCGGGAGACACGCGGCTACGGGGTCAATTCCTACGAGTTACGTTGGTCCCGTGGGAGGTGTTGGTGCCGCCCACGTGGCCGTTCGGGGGTTGTTTCGAGTTTTCAACCTCTAACGCCATGTTTTTAAGCCTAAGTCAAGAAATATGCAAATTATCATCATACTCTCAAACCGGGAGACTCGCGGCTGCGGGGTCAGTTCCTACGAGTTACCTTGGTCCCGTGGAAGGTGTTGGTGCCACCCACGGGGCAGTTCGGGGGATGTTTCAAATTTTCACCCTCTAACGTCATGTTTTGCTTAGGTCTAGAAATACGCAAATTACCATCGTATTCTCAAACCGGGAGGCCCGCGGCTGCGGGGTCAGTTCCTACGAGTTAGCTTCGTCCTGTGGGAGGTGTTGGTGCCACCCACGGGGCCGTTCGGGAGCTGTTTCGAGTTTTCACCCTCTAACATCATATTTTAAAGCCTAAGTCTAGAAATATGAAAATTATTTCCATATTCTCAAACCAGGAGTCCCGCGGCTGCGGGGTCAGTTCCTATGAGTACCGTGGTCCCGTTGGAGGTGTTGGTACTACCGACGGGGCCGTTCGGGGGCTGTTTCGAGTTTTCACCCTTTAAGCGCCATGTTTTTAAGCCTAAGTCTAGAAATATTCAAATTATCATCGTACTCACAAATCGGGAGACCCGCGGCGGCGGGGTCAGTTCCTACGAGTTACCTTGGTCCTGTGGGAGGTGTTGGTGCCACCCAAGGGGCCGTTCGGGGGCTGTTTCAATTTTTCACACTCTAACGCCATGTTTTTAAGCCAAAATCAAGAAATATGCAAATTATCATCGTATTCACAAATCGAGAGACCCGCGGATGTGGGGTGAGTTCCTACGAGTTACATTGGTCCCGATGAAGTTGTTGGTGCTACCCACGGGGACGTTCGGGGGATGTTTCGAGTTTTCACCCTCTAACGCCATTTTTTTAAGCCTAAGTCAAGAAATATGCAAATTATCGTCGTATTCTCTAACCGGGAGACCCGCGACTATGGGGTCAGTTTCTACGAGTTACATTAGTTTCGTGGGAGGTGTTCGTGCCACCCACGGCGCCGTTCGGGGGCTGTTTCAAGTTTTCAACCTCTAACGCCATGTTTTAAAGCCTAAGTATAAAAATATGCAAATTACCATAGTATTCTCAAACTGGGAGACCGCGGCTGCAGTATCAGTTCCAACGAGTTACCTTGGTCCCATGGGAGGTGTTGGTGCAACCCACGGGGCCGTTCGGGGGCTGTTTCGAGTTTTCACCCTCTAATGCCATGTTTTTAAGCCTAAGTCAACAAATATGCAAATTATCGTCGTACTCTCAAACCGGGAGACCCCCGACTGCGAGGTCAGTTCCTACGAGTTACCTTGATCCCGTGGGAGGTGTTGGTGCCACCCACGGGGCCCTTCGAGGGCTGTTTCGAGTTTTCACCCTCTAACGCCATGTTTTTAAGCCTAAGTCATGAAATTTGCAAATTATTGTCGTATTCTCAAACCAGGAGTCCCGCGGATGTAGGGTCAGTTCCTACGAGTTACTATGGTCCCGTAGGAGATGTTGGTGCCACCCAGGGGGCCATTAGGGGGCTGTTTCGAGTTTTAACCCTCTAACGCCATGGTTTTCTTAAGTCTACAAATACACAAATTTTATCGTATTCTCAAACCGGGAGACACGCGGCTACGGGGTCAATTCCTACGAGTTACGTTGGTCCCGTGGGAGGTGTTGGTGCCGCCCACGTGGCCGTTCGGGGGTTGTTTCGAGTTTTCAACCTCTAACGCCATGTTTTTAAGCCTAAGTCAAGAAATATGCAAATTATCGTCATACTCTCAAACCGGGAGACTCGCGGCTGCGGGGTCAGTTCCTACGAGTTACCTTGATCCCGTGGGAGGTGTTGGTGCCACCCACGGGGCCCTTCGAGGGCTGTTTCGAGTTTTCACCCTCTAACGCTATGTTTTTAAGCCTAAGTCATGAAATTTGCAAATTATTGTCGTATTCTCAAACCAGGAGTCCCGCGGATGTAGGGTCAGTTCCTACGAGTTACTATGGTCCCGTAGGAGATGTTGGTGCCACCCAGGGGGCCATTAGGGGGCTGTTTCGAGTTTTAACCCTCTAACGCCATGGTTTTCTTAAGTCTACAAATACACAAATTTTATCGTATTCTCAAACCGGGAGACACGCGGCTACGGGGTCAATTCCTACGAGTTACGTTGGTCCCGTGGGAGGTGTTGGTGCCGCCCACGTGGCCGTTCGGGGGTTGTTTCGAGTTTTCAACCTCTAACGCCATGTTTTTAAGCCTAAGTCAAGAAATATGCAAATTATCGTCATACTCTCAAACCGGGAGACTCGCGGCTGCGGGGTCAGTTCCTACGAGTTACCTTGGTCCCGTGGAAGGTGTTGGTGCCACCCACGGGGCAGTTCGGGGGATGTTTCAAATTTTCACCCTCTAACTTCATGTTTTGCTTAGGTCTAGAAATACGCAAATTACCATCGTATTCTCAAACCGGGAGACCCGCGGCTGCGGGGTCAGTTCCTACGAGTTAGCTTCGTCCTGTGGGAGGTGTTGGTGCCACCCACGGGGCCGTTCGGGAGCTGTTTCGAGTTTTCACCCTCTAACATCATATTTTAAAGCCTAAGTCTAGAAATATGCAAATTATTGCCATATTCTCAAACCAGGAGTCCCGCGGCTGCGGGGTCAGTTCCTATGAGTACCGTGGTCCCGTTGGAGGTGTTGGTGCTACCGACGGGGCCGTTCGGGGGCTGTTTCGAGTTTTCACCCTTTAAGCGCCATGTTTTTAAGCCTAAGTCTAGAAATATTCAAATTATCATCGTACTCACAAATCGGGAGACCCGCGGCGGCGGGGTCAGTTCCTACGAGTTACCTTGGTCCTGTGGGAGGTGTTGGTGCCACCCACGGGGCCGTTCGGGGGTTGTTTCGAGTTTTCACCCTCTAACGCCATGTTTTTAAGCCTAAGACAAGAAATATGCAAATTATCATCATACTCTCAAACCGAGAGTCCCGTGGCTGCGAGGTCAGTTGCTATGAGTTACGTTGGTCCCATGGGAGGTGTTGGTGCCACCCACGGGGCCGTTCGGGTGCTGTTTCGTGTTTTCACCCTCTAACGCAATATTTTTAGACCTAAGTCAAGAAATATGCAAATTATGGTCGTATTCTTAAATCGGGAGTCCCGCGGCTGCGGGGTCAGTTCCTACGAGTTACGTTGGTCCCGTTGGAGGTGTCGGTGCCACCCTTGGGGCCGTTCAAGGGTTGTTTCGAGTTTTTACCCTCTAACGCCGTGTTTTGCTTATGTCTAGAAATACGCAAATTATCGTCATATTATCAAACCGGGAGACCTGCGACTGTCGGGTCAGTTCCAATGGGTTATGTTGGTCCCGTGGGAGGTGCTGATGGCACCAAGGTGCCATTCGGGGGTTGTTTCGAGTTTCACCATATAACGCCATGTTTTTAATCCCAAGTCTAGAAATATGAAAATTATCATCGTACTCTCAAATCGGGAGACCCGCGGCTGCGGGGTCAGTTCCTACGAGTTACCTTCGTCCCATGGGAGGTGTTGGTGCCACCCACGGGGCCGTTCGGGGGCTGTTTCGAGTTTTCACCCTCTAGCGCCATGTTTTTAAGCCTAAGTCAAGAAATATGCAAATTATCATCATATTCTCAAACCGGGAGTCTTGCGGCGGCGAGGTCAGTTCCTCCGAGTTACGTTGGTCCCGTCGGAGGTGTTGGTGCCACCCACGGGGCTATTTCGAGTTTTCACTCTTTAACGCCTTGTTTTTCTTAAGTCTAGAAATACACAAATTACCATCGTATTTTCAAACTGGGAGTCCCGCAGCTGCGGGGTGAGTTCCTACAAGTTACATTGGTCCCGTGTGAGGTGTTGGTGCCACCCACGGGGCCGTTCGGGGGCTGTTTCGAGTTTTCACCCACTAACGCCATGTTTTTATGTCTAAGTCTAGAAATATGCAAATTATCGTTGTACTCTCAAATCGGGAGACCTGCGGCTACGGGGCCAGTTCCTACGAGTTACCTTGGTCCTGTGGGAGGTGTTGGTGCCACCCACGGGGCCGTTCGGGGGCTGTTTAGAGTTTTCACCCTCTAACGCCATGTTTTTAACCCTAAGTCTAGAAATATGCAAATTACCATCGTATTCTGAAACCGGGAGACCCGCGTCTACGGGGTCAGTTCCTAAGGGTTACGCTGGTCCCGTGGGGGGTGTTGATTTCACCCACAGGGCCGTTCGGGGGCTGTTTCGAGCTTTCAACCTCTAACGCCATGTTTTTAATCCTAAGTCTAGAAATATGCAAATTATCTTCGTACTCTCAAAGCAGGAGACCCGCGGCTGCGGGGTCATTTCCTACGAGTTACCTTGGTTGCGTGGGAGGTGTTGGTGCCACCCACGGGGCCGTTCGGGGGCTGTTTCGAGTTTTCACCCTGTGACGCCATGTTTTTAAGCCTAAGTGTAGAAATATGCAAATTACAGTAGTACTCTCAAACCGGGAGACTCACGACTGCGGGGTTAGTTCCTACGAGTTACCTTGGTCTCGTGGGAGGTGTTGGCGCCACCCACGGGGCCTTCGGGGGTTGTTTCGATTTTTCACACTCTAATGCCATGTTTTTACGCCTAAGTCAACAAATATGCAAATTATCATCGTACTCTCAAACCGGGAGACCCCCGACTGCGGGGTCAGTTCCTACGAGTTACCTTGATCCCGTGGGAGGTGTTGGTGCCACCCAAGGGGGCCCTTCGAGGGCTGTTTCGAGTTTTCACCCTCCAACGCCATGTTTTTAAGCCTAAGTTAAGAAATATGCAAATTATTGTCGTATTCTCAAACCAGGAGTCCCGCGGCTACAGGGTCAGTTCCTAAGAGTTACTATGGTCCCGTAGGAGATGTTGGTGCCACCCACGGGGCCATTAGGGGGCTGTTTCGAGTTTTAACCCTCTAACGCCATGTTTTGCTTAAGTCTACAAATACACAAATTTTGTCGTACTCTCAAACCGGGAGACACGCGGCTACGGGGTCAATTCCTACGTGTTACGTTGGTCCCGTGGGAGGTGTTGGTGCCGCCCACGTGGCCGTTCCGGGGTTGTTTCGAGTTTTCACCCTCTAACGCCATGTTTTTAAGCCTAAGTCAAGAAATATGCAAATTATCGTCGTACTCTCAAACCGGGAGACTCGCGGCTATTGGGTCAGTTCCTACGAGTTACCTTGGTCCCGTGGGAGGTGTTGGTGCCACCCACGGGGCAGCTCGGAGGCTGTTTCAAATTTTCACCATATAACGTCATGTTTTTCTTAGGTCTAGAAATACACAAATTACCATCGTATTCTCAAATCGGGAGACCCGCGGCTGCGGGGTCAGTTCCTACGAGTTAGCTTCGTCCTGTGGGAGGTGTTGGTGCCACCCACGGGGCCGTTCGGGAGTTGTTTCGAGTTTTCACCCTCTAACATCATGTTTTAAAGCCTAAGTCTAGAAATATGCAAATTATTGCCGTATTATAAACCAGGAGTCCCGCGGCTGCGGCGTCAGTTCCTATGAGTACCGTGGTCCCGTGGGAGGTGTTGGTGCTACCGACGGGGCCGTTCGGGGGCTGTTTCGAGTTTTCACCCTTTAAGCGCCATGTTTTTAAGCCTAAGTCTAGAAATATTCAAATTATCATCGTACTCTCAAACCGGGAGACCCGCGGCGGCGGGGTCAGTTCCTACGAGTTACCTTGGTCCTGTGGGAGGTGTTGGTGCCACCCACGGGGCCGTTCGGGGGTTGTTTTGAGTTTTCACCCTCTAACGCCATGTTTTTAAGAACAAGTCAAGAAATATGCAAATTATCATCGTATTCTCAAACCGAGAGTCCCGCGACTGCGAGGTCAGTTGCTATGAGTTACGTTGGTCCCATGGGAGGTGTTGGTGCCACCCACGGGGCCGTTCGGGTGCTGTTTCGTGTTTTCACCCTCTAACCCAATATTTTTAGGCCTAAGTCAATAAATATGCAAATTATGGTCGTATTCTCAAATCGGGAGTCCCGCGGATGCGGGGTCAGTTCCTACGAGTTACGTTGGTCCCGTTGGAGGTGTCGGTGCCACCCATGGGGCCGTTCGAGGGTTGTTTCGAGTTTTTACCCTCTAACGCCATGTTTTTCTTATGTCTAGAAATACGCAAATTATCATCTTATTCTCAAACCGGGACACCTGCGGCTGTCGGGTCAGTTCTAAAGGGTTACGTTGGTCCCGTGGGAGGTGCTGATGCCACCCATGGGGCCATTCGGGGGCTGTTTCGAGTTTCACCATTTAACGCCATGTTTTTAATCATAAGTCTAGAAATATGCAAATTATCATCATACTCTCAAACCGGGAGACCCGCGGCTGCTGGGTCAGTTATTACGAGTTACATTGGTGCCGTGGGAGGTGTTGGTGCCACCCACGGGGCCGTTCGGGGGTGGTTTCGAGTTTTCACCCTCTAACGTCATGTTTTTAAGCCTAAGTTTAAAAATATGCAAATTACTGTAGTACTCTCAAACTGGGAGACCCGCGGCCGCGGGGTAAGTTCCTACGAGTTAGCTTGGTCCCGTGGGAGGTGTTGGTGCCACCCACGAGGCCGTTCGGGGGCTGTTTCGAGTTTTCACCCTCTAGCGCCATATTTTTAGGCCTAAGTCAAGAAATATGCAAATTATCATCATATTCTCAAACCGAGAGTCTTGCGGCGGCGAGGTCAGTTCCTCCGAGTTACGTTGGTCCCGTCGGAGGTGTTGGTGCCACCCACGGGGCTGTTTCAAGTTTTCACCCTTTAACGCCTTATTTTTCTTAAGTCTAGAAATACACAAATTACCATCGTATTTTCAAACCGGGAGTCCCGCAGCTGCGGGGTGAGTTCCTACAAGTTACATTGGTCCCGTGTGAGGTGTTGGTGCCACCCACGGGGCGGTTCGGGGGCTGTTTCGAGTTTTCACCCACTAACGCCATGTTTTTATGTCTAAGTCTAGAAATATGCAAATTATTATCGTACTCTCAAATAGGGAGACCCACGGCTACGGGGTCAGTTCCTACGAGTTACCTTGGTCCTGTGGGAGGTGTTAGTGCCACCCACGGGGCCGTTCGGGGGCTGTTTAGAGTTTTCACCCTCTAACGCCATGTTTTTAACCCTAAGTCTAGAAATACGTAAATTACCATCGTATTCTCAAACCGGGAGACTCGCGTCTACGGGGTCAGTTCCTAAGGGTTACGCTGGTCCCGTGGGGGGTGTTGATTTCACCCACAGGGCCGTTCGGGGGCTGTGTCGAGCTTTCAACCTCTAACGCCATGTTTTTAATCCTAAGTCTAGAAATATGCAAATTATCTTCGTACTCTCAAACCGGGAGACCCGCGGCTGCGGGGTCAGTTCCTACGAGTTACCTTGGTCGCGTGGGAGGTGTTGGTGCCACCCACGGGGCCGTTCGGGGGCTGTTTCGAGTTTTCACCCTGTGATGCCAAGTTTTTAAGCCTAAGTGTAGAAATATGCAAATTACCATATTACTCTCAAACCGAGAGACTCACGACTGCGGGGTTAGATCCTACGAGTTACCTTGGTCTCGTGGGAGGTGTTGGCGCCATCCATGGGGCCGTTCGGGGGCTGTTTCGATTTTTCACACTCTAACGTCATGTTTTTAAACTTAAGTCAAGAAATGTGCAAATTATCGTCATATTCTCAAACCGGGAGACCCGCGGCTATGGGGTCAGTTTCTACGAGTTACATTGGTTTCGTGGGAGGTGTTCGTGCCACCCACGGCGCCGTTCGGGGGCTGTTTTGAGTTTTCACCCTCTAACGCCATGTTTTTAAGCCTAAGTCTAAAAATACGCAAATGACCATAGTACTCTCAAACTGGGAGACCCGCGGTTGCGGTGTCAGTTCCTACGAGTTACCTTGGTCCCGTGGGAGGTGTTGGTGCCACCCACGGGGCCGTTCGGGGGCTGTTTCGAGTTTTCACCCTCTAATGCCATGTTTTTAAGTGTAAGTCTACAAATATGCAAATTATCGTCGTACTCTCAAACCGAGAGACCCGCGGCTGCGGGGTCAGTTCCTACGAGTTACCTTGGTCCCGTGGGAGGTGTTGGTGCCACCCACGGGGCCCTTCGAGGGCTATTTCGAGATTTCACCCTCTAACGCCATGTTTTTAAGCCTAAGTTAAGAAATATGCAAATTATCATCGTATTCTCAAACCGGGAGTCCCGCGGCTGCCGGGTCAGTTCCTACGAGTTACTATGGTCTCGTAAGAGATGTTGGTGACAACCACGGGGCCATTCGAGGGCTGTTTCGAGTTTTCACCCTCTAACGCCATGTTTTGCTTAAGTTTAAAAATACAAAAATTACCGTCGTATTCCAAAACCGGGAGACACGCAGCTACGGGGTCAGTTCCTACGAGTTACGTTGGTCCCGTGGGAGATGTCGGTGCCGCCCACGGGGCCGTTCGGGGGCTGTTTCGAGTTTTCATCCTCTAACGGCATGTTTTTAAGCCTAAGTCAAGAAATATGAAAATTATTGTCCTACTCTCAAACCAGGAGACTCGCGGCTGTGGGGTCAATTCCTACGAGTAACCTTGGTCCCGTGGGAGGTGTTGGAGCCACACACGGGGCTGTTTCGAGTTTTCACCCTCTAACGTCATGTTTTTAAGCCTAAGTCTAGAAATATACAAATTATCGTAGTACTCTCAAATTGGGAGATCCGCGGCTGCGGGGTCAGTTCCTACGAGTTACCTTCGTCCCTTGGGAGGTGTTGGTGCCACCCATGGGGCCGTGCGGGGGCTGTTTCGAGTTTTCACCCTCTAACGTCATGTTTTGCTTAAGTCTAGAAATACGCAAATTACCATCGTATTCTCAAACCGGGAGACCCACGGCTGCAGGGTCAGTTCCTACAAGTTAGCTTCGTCCCGTGGGAGGTGTTGGTGCCACCCACGGGGCCGTTCGAGGGCTATTTCGAGTTTTCACCCTCTAACGTCACGTTTTTAAGCCTAAGTCTTGAAATATGCAAATTATTTCAGTATTCGCAAACCAGGAGTCCCGCGGCTGCGGGGTCAGTTCCTATGAGTACCGTGGTCCCGTGGGAGGTGTTGGTGCTACCGACGGGGCCGTTCGGGGGCTGTTTCGAGTTTTCACCCTTTAAGCGCCATGTTTTTAAGCCTAAGTCTAGAAATATTCAAATTATCGTCGTACTCTCAAACCGGGAGACTCACGGCGGCGGGGTCAGTTCCTACGAGTTACCTTGGTCCTGTGGGAGGTGTTGGTGCCACCCACGGGGCCGTTCGGGGGTTGTTTCGAGTTTTCACCCTCTAACGCCATGTTTTTAAGCCTAAGTCAAGAAATATGCAAATTATCATCGTATTCTCAAATCGAGACTCCCGCGGCTGCGAGGTCAGTTGCGACGAGTTACGTTGGTCCCATGGGAGGTGTTGGTCCCACCCACGGGGCCGTTCGGGTGTTGTTTCGTGTTTTCACCCTCTAACACAATTTTTTTAGGCCTATGTCCAGAAATATGCAAATTATGGTCGTATTCTCAAACCGGAAGTCCCGCGGCCGCGGAGTTAGTTCCTACGAGTTACGTTGGTCCCGGTGGAGGTGTCGGTGCCACCCATGGGGCCGTTCGAGGGTTGTTTCGAGTTTTCACCCTCTAACGCCATGTTTTTCTTATGTCTAGAAATATGCAAATTATCGTCATATTCTCAAACCAGGAGACCTGCGGCTGTCGGGACAGTTCCAAAGGGTTACGTTGGTCTCGTGGGAGGTGCTGATGCCACCCACGGGGCCGTTCGGGGGTTGTTTCGAGTTTCACCATCTAACGCCATGTTTTTAATCCTAAGTCTAGAAATATGCAAATTATCATCGTACTCTCAAATCGGGAGACCCGCGGCTGCGGAGTCAGTTCCTACGAGTTACCGTGGTCCCGTGGGAGGTGTTGGTGCCACCCACGGGGCCGTTCGGGGGATGTTTTGAGTTTTCACCCTCTAGCGCCATGTTTTTAAGCCTAAATTAAGAAATATGGAAATTATCATCATATTCTCAAACCAGAAGTCTTGCGGCGGCGAGGTCAGTTCCTCCGAGTTACGTTGATCCCGTCGGAGGTGTTGGTGCCACCCACGGGGCTGTTTCGAGTTTTCACCCTTTAACGCCTTGTTTTTCTTAAGTCTAGAAATACACAAATTACCATCATATTTTCAAACCGGGAGTCTCGCAGCTGTGGGGTCAGTTCCTACAAGTTACTTTGGTCCCGTGGGAGGTGTTGGTGCCACCCACGGGGCCGTTCGGGGGCTGTTTCGAGTTTTCACCCACTAATGCCATGTTTTTATGTCAAATTCTTGAAATATGTAAATTATCGTCGTACTCTTAAATCGGGAGACCCGCAGCTATGGGGTCAGTTCCTACGAGTTACCTTGGTCCTGTGGGAGGTGTTGGTGCCACCCACGGGGCCGTTCGGGGGCTGTTTAGAGTTTTCACCCTCTAACGCCATGTTTTTAACCCTAAGTCTAGAAATACGCAAATTACCATCGTATTCTCAAACCGGGAGACCCGCGTCTACGGGGTCAGTTCTTAAGGGTTACGCTGGTCCCGTGGGGGGTGTTGATTTCACCCACGGGCCCGTTCGGGGACTGTTTCGAGCTTTCAACCTCTAAGGCCATGTTTTTAATCCTAAGTCTAGAAATATACAACTTACCATCATATTCTCAAACCGGGAGACCCGCGGCTGCGGGGTCAGTTCCTACGAGTTACCTTGGTCCCGTGGGAGGTGTTGGTGCCACGCACGGGGCCGTTCGGGGGTTGTTTTGAGTTTTCACCATCTAATGCAATGTTTTTAAGCCTAAGTCTACAAATATGCAAATTATCATCGTACTCTCAAACCGAGAGACCCGCGGCTGCGGGATCAGTTCCTATGAGTTACCTTGGTCCCGTGGGAGGTGTTGGTGCCACCCAAAGGGCCCTTCGAGGGCTGTTTCGAGTTTTCACCCTCTAACGCCATGTTTTTAAGCCTAAGTCAAGAAATATGCAAATTACCGTCGTATTCTCAAACCGGGAGTCCCGCGGCTGCGGGGTCAGTTCCTACGAGTTACTATGGTCCCGTAGGACGTGTTGGTGCCACCCACGGGGCCGTTCGGGGGTCGTTTCGAGTTTTCACCCTCTAACGCCATGCTTTTAAGCCTAAGTTTAAAAAAATTCAAATTACTATAGTACTCTCAAACCAAGAGACCCGCGGCTGCGGGGTTAGTTCCTACGAGTTACCTTGGTCCCGTGGGAGGTGTTGGTGCCACCCACGGGGCAGTTCGGGGGTTGATTCGAGTTTTCACCCTCTAATGCCATGTTTTTAAGCCTAAGTCTACAGATATGAAAATTATCATCGTACTCTCAAACCAGGAGACCCACAGCTGCAAGATCAGTTCCTACGAGTTACCTTGGTCTCGTGGGAGGTGTTGGTGCCACCCACGGGGCCGTTCGGGGGCAGTTTCGAGTTTTCACCCTCTAACGCCATGTTTTTAAGCCTAAATCAAGAAATATGCAAATTATCATCGTATTCTCAAACCGCGAGACCCGCGACTGTGGGGTTAGTTCCTACGAGTTACATTGGTCCCGTGGGAGGTGTTGGTGCTACCCACGGGGCCATTGGGGGGTTATTTCGAGTTTTCACCCGCTAACGGCATGTTTTGCTTAAGTTTAGAAATACGCCAATTATCGTCGTATTCTCAAACCGGGAGACCCGCGGCTGCCGGGTTAGTTCCTAAGGGTTACGTTGGTCCCGTGGGAGGTGTTAATGCCACCCACGGGGCCGTTCGGGGGTTGTTTCGAGTTTCACCATCTAACGCCATGTTTTTAATGCTAAGTCTAGAAATATGCAAATTATCATCGTACTCTCAAACCGGGAGACCCATGGCTATGGGGTCAGTTCCTACGAGTTACCTTGGTCCCGCGGGAGGTGTTAGTGCCACCCACGGGGCCGTTCGGGGGCTGTTCAGAGTTTTCACCCTCTGACGCCATGTTTTTAAGCCTAAGTCTTGAAATATGCAAATTTTCATAGTACTCTCAAACCGGGAGACCCGCGGCTGCGGGGTTAGTTCTTACGAGCTACCTTGGTCTCGTGGGAGGTGTTGGTGCCACCCACGGGGCCGTTCGGGGGCTGTTTCGATTTTTCACACTCTAACACCATGTTTTTAAAGCTAAATCAAGAAATATGCAAATTATCGTCGTATTCTCAAACCGGGAGACCCGCGGCTGTGGGGTTAGTTCCTAAGAGTTACATTGGTCCTGTGGGAGGTGTTGGTGCTACCCATGGGGCCGTTGGGGGGTTGTTTCGAGTTTTCACCCTCTAACGCCATGTTTTGCTTAAGTCTAGAAATACGCAAATTACCGTCGTATTCTCAAATCGGGAGACCCGCGGATGCGGGGTCAGTTCCTACGGGTTACCTTCGTCCTGTGGGAGGTGTTGGTGCCACCCATGGGGCCGTTCGGGGGCTGTTTCAAGTTTTTAGTCTCTAGCGCCATGTTTTTAAGCCTAAGACAAGAAATATGCAAATTATCATCGTATTCTCAAACCGGGAGTTCCGCGACAGCGGGGTCAGTTCCAACGAGTTACCTTGGTTTCGTGGGAGGTGTTGGTGCCACCCACCTGGCCGTTGGGGTGCTGTTTTGAGTTTTGACCCTCTAATGCTATGTTTTGCTTAAGTCTAGAAATATGCAAATTACCGTCGTATTCCCAAATCGGGAGACCCGCGGCTGCGGGGTCAGTTCCTACGAGTTACGTGTGTCCCGACAGAGGTGTTAGTGCCACCCACGGGGCCGTTCGGGGGTCGTTTTGAGTTATCACCCTCTAACGTCATGTTTATAAGCCTAAGTCTAACAATACGCAAATTACCATAGTACTCTAAAATCAGGAGACCCGCTGCTGCGGGGTCAGTTCCTACGAGTTACCTTGGTCCCGTGGGAGGTGTTGGTGCCACCCACGGGGCCGTTCGGGGGTTGTTTCGAGTTTTTACCCTCAAATTCCATGGTTTTAAGCCTAAGTCTACAAATATACAAATTATCATCGTACTCTCAAATTGGGAGACCCGTGGCTACGGGATCAGTTTTCTACATGTTACATTGGTTCCGTGGGAGGTGTTCTGCCACCCACGGGGCCGTTCGGGGGCTATTTCGAGTTTTCACCCTCTAACGCCGTGTTTTTAAGCCTAAGTCAAGAAATATGTAAATTATCGTCGTATTCTCAAACCGGGAGATCCGCGACTGCGGGGTCAGTTCCTACGAGTTACCTTGGTTTCGTGGGAGGTGTTGGTGCCACCCACCTGCCCGTTCGGGGGTTGTTTCGAGTTTTGACCCTCTAATGCTATGTTTTGCTTATGTCTAGAAATTTGCAAATTACCGTCGTATTCTCTAACCGGGAGACCCGCGGCTGCGGGGTCATTTGCTACGAGTTACGGTTCTCCCGACGGAGGTGTTAGTGCCACCCACGGGGCCGTTCAGGGGTCATTTCGAGTTTTCACCCTCTAACGTCATGTTTTTATGCCTAAGTCTAAAAATACGCAAATTACCATAGTACTCTCAAACCGGGAGACCCGCGGTTGTGGGGTCAGTTCCTCCGAGTTACCTTGGTCCCGTGGGAGGTGTTGGTGCCACCCACGGGACTGTTCGGGGGCTGTTTCGAGTTTTCACCCTCTAACGTCATGTTTTTAAGCCTAAGTCTAGAAATATGCAAATTATTGTAGTACTCTCAAATTGGGAGACCTGCGGCTGCGGGGTCAGTTCCTACGAGTTACCTTCATCTCGTGGGTGGTGTTGGTCCCACCCACGGGGCCGTTCGGGGGTTGTTTCGAGTTTTCACCCTCTAACGCCATGTTTTTAAGCCTAAATCAAGAAATATCAAAATTATCGTCGTATTCTCAAACCGGGAGACCCGCGGCTGTGGGGTTAGTTCCTAAGAGTTACATTGGTCCCGTCGGAGGTGTTGGTGCTACCCATGGGGTCGTTGGGGGGTTGTTTCGAGTTTTCACCCTCTAACGCCATGTTTTGCTTAAGTCTAGAAATACGCAAATTACCGTCGTATTCTCAAATCAGGAGACCCACGGCTGCGGGGTCAGTTCCTACGAGTTACCTTCGTCCTCTGGGAGGTGTTGGTGCCACCCATGGGGCCGTTCGGGGGCTGTTTCGAGTTTTCACCCTCTAACGCCATGTTTTTAAGCCTAAGTCAAGAAATTTGAAAATTATCGTCGTATTCTCAAACCGGGAGTTCCGCGACTACGGGGTCAGTTCCTACGAGTTACCTTGGTTTCGTGGGAGGTGTTGGTGCCACCCACCTGGCCGTTGGGGTGCTGTTTTGAGTTTTGATCCTCTAATGCTATGTTTTGCTTAAGTCTAGAAATATGCAAATTACCGTCGTATTCTCAAACCGGGAGACCCGCGGCTGCGTGGTCAGTTCCTATGAGTTACGTGGGTCCCGACGGAGGTGTTAGTGCCACCCACGGGGCCGTTTGGGGGCCATTTTGAGTTTTCACCCTCTAACGTCATGTTTTTAAGCCTAAGTCTAAAAATACGCAAATTACCATAGTACTATAAAACCGGGAGACCCGCGGCTGCAGGGTCAGTTCCTACGAGTTACCTTGGTCCCATGGGAGGTGTTGGTGCCACCCACGGGGCCGTTCGGGGGTTGTTTTGAGTTTTTACCCTCAAATGCCATGTTTTTAAGCCTAAGTCTTCAAATATGCAAATTATCGTCGTACTCTCAAACTGGGAGACCCGCGGCTGTGAGATCAGTTCCTACGAGTTACCTTGGTCCCGTGGGAGGTGTTGGTGCCACCCATGGGGCCCTTCGAGGGCTGTTTCGAGTTTTCACCCTCTAACGCCATGTTTTTAAGCCTAAGTCAAGAAATATGCAAATTATCATCGTATTCTCAAACCGGGAGTCCCGCGGCTGCGGGGTCAGTTCCTACGGGTTACTATGGTCCCGTCGGAGGTGTTGGTGCCACCCACGGGGCCGTTCGGGGGCTGTTTCGAGTTTTCACCCTCTAACGCCATGTTTTGCTTAAGTCTAGAAATACACAAATTACTATCGTATTATCAAACCGGGAGACCCGCGGCTGCGGGGTCAGTTCTTACGAGTAAGTTTCGTTCCGTGGGAGGTATTGGTGTCGCCCATGGGGCCATTCGGGGGTGTTTCTAGTTTTCACCCTCTAACGCCATATTTTTAAGCTTAAGTCAAGAAATATACAAAGTATCATCGTACTCTCAAACTGGGAGACTCGCGGCTGCGAGGTGAGTTCCTACGAGTTACCTTGGTCCCGTGGGAGGGGTTGGTGCCACCCACGGGGCCGTTCGGGGGCTGTTTCGAGTTTTCACCCTCTAACGTCATGTTTTTAAGCCTAAGTCTAGAATTATGCAAATTACCGTAGTACTCTCAAATTGGGAGACCCGCAGCTGTGGGGTCAGTTCCTACGAGTTACCTTCGTCTCGTGGGTGGTGTTGGTCCCACCCACGGGGCGGTTGGGCGGTTTTTTCAAGTTTTCACCCTCTAACGCCATGTTTTTAAGCCTAAATCAAGAAATATGCAAATTATCGTCGTATTCTCAAATCAGGAGACCCGCAGCTATGGGGTTAGTTCCTAAGAGTTACATTGGTCCCGTGGGAGGTGTTGGTGCTACCCATTGGGCCGTTGGGGGGTTGTTTCGAGTTTTCACCCTCTAACGCCATGTTTTGCTTAAGTCTAGAAATATGCAAATTACCATCGTATTCTCAAATCAGGAGACCCATGGCTGCAGGGTCAGTTCCTACAAGTTCCGTTCGTCCTGTGGGAGGTGTTGGTGCCACCCATGGGGCCGTTCGGGGGTTGTTTCGAGTTTTGACCCTCTAACATCATGTTTTTAAGCCTTAGTCTAGAAATATGCAAATTATTTCCATATTCTCAAACCAGGAGTCCCGCGGCTATGGGGTCAGTTCGTACGAGTTACGTTGGTCCCGTGGGCGGTGTTGGTGCCACCGACGGGGCCGTTCGGGGGCTGTTTCGAGTTTTCACCCTCTAAATGCCATGTTTTTAAGCCTAAGTCTAGAAATATTCGAATTATCGTCGTACTCTCAAACCGAGAGACCCGCGGCTGTGGGGTCAGTTCCTACGACTTACCTTGGTCCCGTGGATGGTGGTGGTGGCACCCACGGGGCCATTCGGGGGCTGTTTCGAGTTTTCACCCTCTAACGCCATGTTTTTAAGCCTAAGTCAAGAAATATGAAAATTTTTGTCGTATTCTCAAACCGATAGACTCGCAGCTATGGGGTCAGTTCCTACGAGTTACATTGGTCCCGTGGGAGGTGTTAGCGCCACCCACGGGGCTGTTCGGTGGCTGTTTCGTGTTTTCACCCTCTAACGCCATATTTTTAGGCCTAAGTCAAGAAATATGAAAATTATCATTGTATTCTCAAACCGGGAGACCCGCGGCTGTCGGGTCAGTTCCTATGGGTTATGTTGGTCCCGTGGGAGGTGTTGATGCCACCCATGGGGCCGTTCAGGAGTTGTTTCGAGTTTCACCGTCTAACGCCATGTTTTTAATCCTAAGTCTAGAAATATACAAATTATCATCGTACTCTCAAATCGGGAGACCCGCGGCTGCGCGGTCAGTTCCTACGAGTTACCTTGGTCCCGTGGGAGGTGTTGGTACCACCCACGGGGCCGTTCGGGGGCTGTTTCGAGTTTTCACCCTCTGACACCATGTTTTTAAGCCTAAGTCAAGAAATATGCAAATTATCATCATATTCTCAAACCGGGAGTCTCGCAGCTGTGGGGTCAGTTCCTACGAGTTACCTTGGTCCCGTGGGAGGTGTTGGTGCCACCCACGGGGTCGTTCGAGTGCTGTTTCGAATTTTCACCCTCTAACGTCATGTTTTTAAGCCTAAGTCTAGAAATATGCGAATTACCGTAGTACTCTCAAATCGGGAGACCGGCGGCTGCGGGGTCAGTTCCTACGAGTTACCTTGGTCTCGTGGGAGGTGTTGGTGCCACCCACGGTGCTGTTCGAGGGATGTTTCAAGTTTTCACCCTCAAACGCCATGTTTTTAAGCCTAAGTCAAGAAATATGTAAATTATCATCGTATTCTCAAACCGGGAGACCCGCGGTTGTGGGGTCAGTTCCTACGAGTTACATTGTTCCCGTGGAAGGTGTTGGTGCTACCCACGGGGACGTTCAGGCGCTGTTTCGAGTTTTCACCCTCTAACGCCATGTTTTTAAGCCTAAGTCAAGAAATATGCAAATTATCATCGTATTCTCAAATCGAGAGACCCGTGGCTGTGAGGTCAGTTCCTACGAGTTACATTGGTCCCGTGGGAGGTGTTGGTGCCACCAACGTGGCCATTCGGGGGCTGTTTCGACTTTTCACCTTCTAACACCATGTTTTTAAGCCTAAGTCAAGAAATATGCAAATTATCATCGTATTCTCAAATCGGGAGTCCCGCGACTGCGGGGTCAGTTCCTACGAGTTACGTTGGTCCCGTGGGAGGTGTTGGTTCCACCTACCTGGCCGTTCGGGGGCTGTTTTGAGTTTTCACCCTCTAACGCCATGTTTTGCTTAAGTCTAGAAATATATAAACTACCATCGTATTCTCAAACCGGGAGACCCACGGATGCGGGGTTAGTTCCTACGAGTTACGTTGGTCCCGTGGGAGGTGTTGGTGCCTCCCACGGAGCCGTTCGGGGGTTATTTCGAGTTTTCACCCTCTAACGTCATGTTTTTAAGCCTAAGTCTAGAAATATGCAAATTACCGTAGTACTCTCAAACCGGGAGACCCGCGGCTGTGGGGTCAGTTCCTACGAGTTACCTTGGTCCCGTGGGAGGTATTGGTGCTACCCATGGGGACGTTCAGTGGCTGTTTCGAGTTTGTGATTTTTCACCCGCGGTTATGGATGGTTGATTGATTTAGAGCCTTAATTATTGCAGATGGTTAGGATATTGGATAGTCTCAAAAACATTTAGGATTTCAAACCCATTACAAACTTGACATGCTTGTTTGGTTTTATTTTCCAGGTATGTCGATTTAGTGACAAATAATTACTTTTCATTACTTTAAATAAGCGTACCCTCGGTGCTTATTGGTAGGAGGGATATTATGTACCCACGGAGGCAAATGTGGAGGATAAAGCCCCCGGTCAATGTGGATTTCTTTGTCACAGCTACAAGGGTACAATTTCGGACAGTTTGAATAGAGATAGGCACATTATAAATATTTATTAGATCAATACAACAAGGATAGTCTACTGATAATGTGGATTCGATACACAACCTTTCTGTTAACATTGACCAAGAGCAAGAGGTGGGCGTGAATGATGACCTGGCACATGAACTTGCGTTCTATACGCAGGTAAACCTTCATTAAAAGTCGATTGTAAGCGGCATCTGAATATATATGCATATGTTGCATATATATGCACTGCATATATATGTAGCAGTTGCATATATATGTACTGCATATATATGCACTGCATATATATGAAGCAGTTGCATATATATGCAGATGAACCTGCATATATATGCAACACTGCCCCGCCCCGCCCCCTGCCCCGTCTCCTTCCCCCTTCCCCACTGACACACACACGCGCACACAAACACACACACAAACATGTATACACTGGCATATCTGTTAATTTTTTGGATTGGGGGTTTCACGTTGCTTCCAGAATTGAGGTATACCTCACGAATTTGTTTTAATATATTTTTGTTGAATCTTTTGTTTCAGCAAGTATGATTTATCACTATGAAGCTTCTCTATTTTCACTTTTCCCCGTGATTTATTAATGGAACCTCAAGATGCTGCTACAAGATGTCCCCGTGATTTTCTTCTTACCGGATTAACTGAGTTTTGATTTTTAACTGAGTTCTGCTACAAGGTTGTTTTATGTTTTCACCCTTCAATGGCATGCAAGTCTAACATTTTGCAAATTTACGTCGTACACTCAACCCGGAAGCCCCGTTACTACACGGTCGGTTCCTACGAGTCACATTGGTCTCGTGCGAGGTTTTCGTGACTCTTACGGGACTGTTTTGTGCTTGTTGTACGTTTTTATCCTTCGATGGCATGTTTTTATGCTCAAGTCTATTTTTTTGCAAATTTACGTCGTACACTCTAACCGGGAGCCCCGTGACTACGCGATCGGTTTCTATGAGTTACAGTAATCCTGTGCGAGGTGTTCGTGACTCTTACCGGACGGTTTTATGGCTATATTATGTTTTCACCCTGCGATGGCATGTTTTTATGCCTAAGTCTAACTTTTTACAAATTTACGTCATACACTCAAACCAGGAGCCCCGTGACTACGCGATCGGTTCCTACGAGTCACATTAGTCCCGTGCGAGGGGTTCGTGACTCTTATGGGACCGTTTTAAGGTTGTTTTACATTTTCACCTTTCGATGGCATGTTTTTATGCTTAAGTTTATTTTTTTCCAAATTTACCGTAGTACTCTCAAACCAGGAGACCCACGGCTGTGGGGTCAGTTCCTACAAGTCACATTGGTCCCATGGGAGGTGTTGGTGCCACCCACGGGACCGTTCGGGGGCTATTTTGGGTTTTCACCCTCTAAAAGCCAGATTTTTTAACCCTAAGTCTAGGAATATGCAAATTAACATCGTATTCTCAAATCGGGAGTCCCAGAGCTGCGCGGTCAGTTGCTACGAGTTACATTGGTCCCGTGAGAGGTGTTGGTGCCACCCACGGGGCCATTCGGGGGCTGTTTCGTGTTTTCACGCACTAACGCCATGTTTTTAACCCTAAGTCTAGAATAATGCAAATTACTATCGTATTCTCAAACCGGGAGTCCCGCGAATGCGCGGTCAGTTCCTACCAGTCACATTGGTCCCGTGGGAGGTGTTGGTGCCACCCACAGGGCCGTTCAGGGGCTGTTTTGGGCTTTCACCCTCTAAAGTCACGTTTTTAAGCATAAGTCTAGAAATATGCAAATATTTGTCGTATTCTCAAACCGAGAGTCCCGCGGCTGCGCGGTCAGTTGTTACGAGTTACATTGGTCCTGTGGGAGGTGTTGGTGCCACCCACGGGGCCATTCGGGGGCTGTTTCGAGGTTTGACCCTCTAATGCTATGTTTTGCTTAAGTCTAGAAATATGCAAATTAACGTCGTATTCTTAAATTGGGAGTCCCGCAGCTGCGTGGTCAGTTCCTACGAGCTACATCGGTCTTGTGGGAGGTGTTGGTGCCACCCACGCGGCCGTTCGGGAGCTATTTCGGGTTTTCACCCTCTAAAGCCATGTTTTTAAGCCTAAGTCTAAAAATATTCAAATTACCGTCATATTCTCAAATCGGGAGTCTCGGGGCTGCACGCTCAGTTCCTACTAGTCTCATTGGTCCTGTGGGAGGTGTTGGTGCCACCCACGCGGCCGTTCGGGGGCTGTTTTGGAGGCTCTCACGGGACCTTACGGGGGCTGTTTCGTGGTTTCTCCCTCTTCACCTTATTTTCAATCTATATGGCTGGTATATATGGCCATATATAGCAGCTATATATGGCCCTATCTAGCAGCTATATATTGCCATATCAAGCATCTATATATTGCCATATATAGAAGCTATATATGAGCCTATATAACTGCTATATTTGGCCATATATAGCTGCTACATATGGCCATATATAGCAGTTATATAGGCTCATATATAGCTGCTATATATGGCCATATATAGCTGCTAGATATGGCCATATATAGCTGCTATATATGGGCATATATAGTTGCTATATAGCCATATATAGCTGCTATATATAGTTGTTATATATGGGCGTATATAGCTGCTATATATGGCCATATATAGTTGTTATATTGGCATCAGTTATGTGTGAGTGTGTTATGTTCTACCTAGCTGCCTAGCTGAATCGATCCATTAGTCGTCCGCATAGCTTCCTAATTGATTAAATGTTCTGCATTTTGGGGGTTTTGGTATATAGTTGCATTTTGGGGGTTTTGGTATATAGATGATTCAGTGGATTAAAGAGTGTGTTATGATAGTAAGTTTTTTAGTAAGCATAAATGTTATGACAGTCAATATGGACCATATTTTGTAAATTAAACAAAAAGATAACAACACTAATCTAGTATCCACCATACCAACTATGTGGAGCAGCAGCCCGTGAATGCTAAAGTCTTCTGCAGGCTTCCATGTCTTTGGGTAGCAGCAGCCACGCTTGTTGTCATAGTATGATCTCAGCCACTGCATTGAACAAATTCATCTGACTTTTAATATACCCGCTAATTAAGTTTTCCCATATGAGATACAAATACACGGTGAGTGAATATTTAAAGTCTTCTCGGACACTACATTAAATATTTGAAATTTTAATAGATTAAAATTGAAAAGATAAAGATGGTCATAAATTAATATAAATAAGGTAGATTTTGCTACAATTTTAGTATTCAAAATAATGAAACCTAGAACTATATAATGAAGGATCAAAATAAATATAAAGATTTTTGCTACACCATTGGTCCAACTGTTTCAATTCCAGCAGCAGTTAAGTCTGCTGGTCTTGAACTCAGTGACATTGATGTTTTTGAGATCTGTTTTCGCTCAGGACCTATTCCTCTTGAAAATAGAGACCTCTATTTTAAGTATACATCCCTTTATGAAAAATAGAAAAAGGAAATTAGACACAAAGTGAAGTCTTATGTCTGTAGAAGGATTCAAAATAATATATGCTTATTGAATTTACAATGTTTAAGTTTCCAACTTATTCCTTAAAATCTCCCGCATTCAAATGAATAAAAATCAACAGCAAATGAAAAGATAGCAAGTTAGTTGAATATGTTACTTTGTATCAATTCACACTGTGTGCAAATCAATACTATTTGAAAATAGTTGAAATACACATTTTAATTAAATAGCTGAAATAGATCAGACGTACTAGTGGGATCAAAAGCATGCACAAGAGTTTGGAGAATTCACAGAAAATACACCTTCGAGCATTGGTTTCTATGATTTGAGCTCCACAATTTCATTCTGGTGAATGTGATGGATAATTCCCAAACCGTAGTGCGATTCATCTTATAAAACCACTATTACCTCCTTGATTCAGAGTTGATATGGTCGCCTTCAACTTTTACGAAATTGTGCACTTCCTATAATGATAGCATATCAGAAACAAATCATATGTAAGGATGTATTAGGAGGCTTTGTACATCATCCGATGATAAAGTCTAAATCTCCATGAGATTGGAGTTTGAAACATTGATAATTAACCTATATTTCCTAATTTCAAATCGGATCAGCATAAAGCATTAAATATTCAACCATAATCTTATAAACACGAACAACCTTAAATCGAGATAAAAGGGGAAAAACAACTCATGCCAAAAAATTGAATAACTAATCTTCTGAACAAATTAAACATTAAGAAAGAAGTAATTCACTGCAAATAAGTTATACCTTTAATATGACATGCAACCAATTGTGCACATGAGAAAACCATTTAATACTAATTATACATTCAAGTATGTGCTATCAAACTCGCAGTTCAGATTCATTGTTCAATACCTTAGTGTGTTCAGCAAAATCTTGCTGCTCACATTGGTTATTTAGTTGACTTCAATCGGTAACAGTTTATGATTCCAAGTTCCATTGGCCTTCTCTCATGTCAATCAAGTGCGTGTAAACATCAAATGCCAAAAAAACATAATAACATGATATGTGAGCAGCAAGATATGTGAGCTAAAATAACATATTAAGAACTGAACTCGTACCTTTCCAATAACAGCATGGGCACGAACCTATCAAGTTACAAAAGTTATCGACGCCACTTCTTGAGTACTCTCTCCATTTCCAACCTGCTGCAGCAGAAGCTCTGTTTTCTCTCTCTTTCGCCTCCTATGTACTTTCGTAATCTTTACCATTGACCCAAAGGTTGCTCCAATATGATTCCGTTGTCTATTTTCCCATTGAGGTCTGTCCATTCTGAAAACATCCATTGATCCCATAATAAATACATGCCTGGACAATTAAAAACTCATGTTTAAGTCTCAAATAGTGTTTCAAGAAAATAAAATGTGAGAAGTAGAAAATGTAATAGAATACTTAGAATAAGAAAGGTCATGAATGTTTCTTTCATCGGTAATACATCCCCGCTCCTTGCTGAGCAAAACCAAAAGCAGTACAAACCCCTTCGGGAATGTTTCTTTCATCGAGGAGGAGTTTCAAGATAAATAGAGATGCAAGTCACGTTAAATTCAAAAAATCGTATTACAATAAAACGGCAAATCAAGAGTAGGAAACACATCCCATTGAGAGTTGATAATTAAAAATATAACTTTAGTTAGTAATACAATCCAAAATATGTAAATACACTCGTTAGATACAACAGCTCAAGCGCATGAGCTTTTAAATCGTAAAATAGGATCCAAATCAAATGAAGATAAAGCAGGAAAAAATAGAACTTGAAAGTTTTCACATGTGTGTGTGTGAAAAAAAATCGAACCATCAGAACTTCACAAATCGCACCATCAAAAATCATTCCTAGAAATTATAATCATTCACGTGTCATATATTGTCCTTGTGAAGTATATTAGTTGTTAGTCCCAAAACCAAACATTGATATTAAGTCTAACTTTTTGCAAATTTACGTCGTACACTCAAAATGGCAGCATTGTGACTACGCCGTCTATTCCTACGAGTTATATTGGTCCCGTTCGAGGTATTCGTGACTCTTACGGGACAGTTTTAAGGTTGTTTTACGTTTTCACCCTTCGATGGCATGTTTTTATGCTTAAGTCTAATTTTTTGAAAATTCACGTCGTACACTCAAACTGGGAGCCCCGTGACTATGCGGTCGGTTCCTACGAGTCACATTGGTTCCGTGCGAGGTGTTCGTGAATCTTACAGGACCGTTTTGTGTTTGTTTTACATTTTCACACTTTGATGGCATGTTTTCATGCTTAAGTCTAAGTTTTATTAAATTTTCGTCGTACACTCAAACCGGGAGCCCCGTGACTACGTAGTCGGTTCCTACGAGTCACATTGGTTCCGTGCGAGGTGTTCGTGACTCTTACAGGACCGTTTTGTGTTTGTTTTACGTTTTCACCCTTCGATGGCATGTTTTTATGCTTTAAGTCTAATTTTTTTCAAATTTACGTCGTACACTCCAACCGGGAGCCTCGTGACTATCTGGTCGGTTCCTACGAGTTACATTGGTCACGTGCGAGGTGTTCATGACTCTTACGGGACCGTTTGGTGTTTGTTTTACATTTTCATCCTTCGTTGGCATGTTTTTATGCTTAAGTTTAACTTTTTGCAAATTTACGTCGTACACTCAAACCGGGAGCCTCGTGACTACACGGTCTGTTCCTACGACTTACATTGGTCTCGTGCGAGGTGTTCGTGACTCATACGGGACCATTTTGTGGCTATTTTACATTTTCACCATTCGACGACATGTTTTTATGCTTACGTCTATTTTTTGCAAATTTACTCCGTACACTCAAATCGGGAGCGCCGTGACTATACGGTCAGTTCCTACGACTTACATTGGTCCCGTGCGAGATGTCCGTGACTCTTACGGAACCGTTTTGTGGCTGTTTTACGTTTTCACCCTTCGATGGAATCTTTTTTATTCTCAAGTCTAATATTTTGCAAATTTACGTCGTACACTCAAACCGGGATCCCCGTGACTATCCGGTCGGTTCCTACGAGTCACATTGGTCCCGTGCGAGGTGTTCGTGACTCTTACCGGACCGTTTTGTGTCTATTTTATGTTTTCACACTTCGATGGCATGTTTTTATGCTCAAGTCTAATTTTTTGGAAATTTGTGTCGTATACTCAAACCGGGAGCCCGTGAATACGCGGTCGGTTCCTACGAGTCACATTGGTCCCGTGCGACAAGTGAATAAGATGACCGATCACAAATTGCAAACCCAAGAATAACTTTCGAACCATGAATAATTTTTATTCCCATTTTCACATCTCTCCTATTCATCTCGGACTAATCAAGAATATCTTTAAGCTAATAAACAAATGGTTACCAATTAGTTTAATGTGTACCATTGCAGAGAAATTGACACGCCTTAAACCTAGAAAGTGCCAATCCATTGGATAATGCCTTCTTTTTCTAGTGTTCACCCTAACTATTCTTTGTTCAAAAGTTATGTACTGCCCCCCGGAAGTGACAAGATACAAATGCGCCAACAATACCCAAGATATAGGGGGCACAAAAGAATTAAAATTACGGAGTTTAGACATAAATGGGATCCATACCCAAAATAATTAAAAAAATTGAATCAATGCATATTTAACCTTAAAATAAAGTTAATCATAGGTCTATCCATTACCTGGATATTTTGTTACACCGAACGCCAATCAGAACCTTCTCTATGCTAGCACCGATGCAATTTCAGATTATGTTTGATAGTAGTTCGACCCCAACATCAATGTATCCTATGAGAGTGAAAAAATAATGAATTTTATGCAAATAGTTATGTTCAATTAAAAAATGGTAGAACCAAAAAAACAAATTCAAAACCAAAGGAAGAAAACCAGAGCTTGTTCTATGTGTGTGGTGTGATTTTCTTGAGTCACTCACTGCCCCAACTTGACTCGTGGTAAACTTGTTTGAACTGAAATTCGTTAATCCTCATTGATATTTTCTTTCACGTATACAAGGAGTACTACTGAGAAAAAAATAAGATGCACGTTTATTGAGAATATTATAATTGATTTTGATTACATTTCAAAATCCAATACCTATTCAATTTCAACAATAATATAAAATGGCATAACAGGTATATCATAATATAACCAACACTAATCTAATTAATCCAGGTATATATCTATTCCTTTTTTTTCACAAGGACAAATCTAAAACCAAATTGAAAATACCAAGGCCAAGAGCAAAATTAACACTTACAGAATTCTTAAGGGACTATTTGTTTCTTCTAACCCCTAACCCGGTCTCCACCGCATACTATTTAGGGTTTACTAAACCCTAATATTTTTTTTGACATAAATCTACACATGCACACACATACAATCTATACATATTTTTTTGACATAGATCTATACATACACACACACATACAATCTATACATACACACACATACAATATAGGGTTTATTGACAAAAAAATAATTTATTTGTTCATAGATGCACACATAAACATACATATACACATAAATATATGCATACACACGCATATAAACATAAATCTATACATACACAAACATACACACATACAAACGTAAATCTACATATGTATTGATTCCTTTTGATTTCATTTGGATTTTGTGATTTATATCAACGTCAAAAAATGCACATTAATCGCAAGATATGTGATATACTTTTTCATAGGCAAATCAAGAGCACACCTAACAAATTTAATAACACGTACATTTATCGAAACTAGTATCAATTCAATAAATTCAACATAGTATCCAATAACCAAGCCAACAATATCTCACTATAGTGCAAAAAATCACGACATGTATATAACCGCCAATATAATATGATGGCACGCATATAACCCCCAATAAAATCACAACAAGGTGGATGTAAATTTTTTTACTCATTATAAATCCATTTAATTATATTTTGTCAAAAAAAATACACACACACACATATATAATCTAGGGTTTATTGGCATAATCTATACATACACACACATACAATCTAGGGTTTATTGACATAATCTATACATACACACGGATAAAATTTAGGGTTTACTAAACCTTAATATTTTTTTGACATAAATCTATTCATACACACACATACAATCTATACATACACACACATACAATATAGGGTTTATTGACAAAAAAAATAATTTATTTGTTCATAGTTACACACATAAACATACATATACACATAAATCTATGCATACACACACATATAAACATAAATCAATACATACACACACACATACAAACATAAATCTACACATACACACATAAAACTTAGGGCTTTGAATAGAAATCACGAAATCCAAATGAAATGAAAACAAATCTATACATACCAGGGGTTAATCACAATGAAATCCAATTGAAATCTCTTAGCCCTTAGAAATGACACCAAATCGCATGAAATCCCTCAGCCCTTACAAATTGCAAATGACTAACCAGCGTTTTTTTTATTAAGTCATGAATCTGGTCACGGCCTAGAGCCGTGACCCACAAAGCACGCGACCAATAAATGAAACTCAAGGGTATTTCTGGCTCGCACCTGGTCACGGCCTAGAGCCGTGACCCCCCATTGACGACCCTTTTTCACCCTACTACCTGCATGAGGATTGGTCACAGCCAATAGCCATGGCCCACACCATGAAATGAGAGTGTTTCTAGCTTGCACCTGGTCACGGCCTAGAGTCGTGACCCACCACGCGCAACTATATTCACATCAACCCTACTTCCTGAATAAACTTTGGTCACGGCCCATAGCCGTGAACCACACCCAGAAATGGTCACGACCCTAAGCTGTGACCCTCAATGTGTGTATTCTCTTCTTCGTCATGCCATGGGTCACAAACTTGGGTCGTGACCCACCCGTGACCAAGATTAGAGGGAATTTTGGAGCGAGTTTGGCGCCAAGATGGTCACGACCTGGTCACGGCCCAAGTCCACGACCACTGTGGTCACGGACTTGGGCCGTGACCACTTCCCGAGCATCAATAATTTAGTGTGGTAATAAATATGGTCACTCCAAATATTTAGTGGGTCATGGCACAAGTCCGCGACGAGCTGGTCGCGGACTTGGGCCGTGACCCACTGGGCGTGACCATTCGCAGGATTTGGTGTAGTGTCTGCTGCAGCCCTTGAGTTGTGCAAGATGAATGTAGATGCCATCATTAAGGTTGCGGAACAGACCAAGCAAGATGCTGAAGAGAACTTTAGGTAGGCTACAGAATCCCTCAAGGTTTTCCAATCTCAGACTGTGAAAGCTACTAAGGCCGCGGAGTTTACCAATAGTAAGCTTGAACTGCTGTAAAAGAAGTATGAGGAACTGGAAGCCAAGGCTGCTAATGATGCTGAATCCCATGTCGTTGTGGTAAAGAAGATAGGAAAGATCATACTGCATCCCTTAAATTGGTGATTGACAGAATTATGGAGTCATTCAATGGATCCAATGACTTCTACCTCATCAAAAATAGAGCCTACCTCCGCAGCTACCAAGATATCAAGTATATAATTATAAAAAAAATTCCCTGACTCTAAATAGACAATTCTTGCCCAGGGTCTTAGTGATGCTGAGAATTAGCAATGCATGGCTGAGATCAAGGCCACGGTAGAAGAAAAAACCAGGTTAAGGGAAGAGGCTGAGGTCGCAATAGCTACTGAAGAAACTATGATAGATGAAGATGGAGAAGAGGGAGATGAAGATGACGATGCTGCATCTTAGGGTTGCATCCCTCTTTAAATTTTGTTATTCTTGAATGGATGCAGTATAACATCAAGCACTTGTATTTTTTGCTATGGATTTATCCTTCAGCTTTTGATAAACCTAACTTGCTTTCCTTGTATATTTTTTCCAACTTTAAGGCTGAGGCTACGGCCTCTTCTACTTTATAACATTTTTTGCACTTCATTTGCATGCCTCCATACTTGTATAAATGTTTGATTACTTCATTGAGTGAGTTTTTTACGACACCAATATATAAATGTTGTTCACATAGGCTGCGACCTGTATTCTAATATGGCTGCAGCCTGTTGACTATAAATTCTTTTAATTCTTTGGTTGTTTTACATTTGAATTACTTACTTGAATGCTCTCGACAAAACTCATCAATGATGCACTTACTCAAAATAAGCTGCGGCCAGATACACTTTGCCTTTGATAATTTTTCTGGTACTTTTCCAAACCTTGGTGCCATAATACAGAGGTCACGGTTGGTTTGCAACCTGGTTGTGGCATTTTAGCAATACACCGTCCTCTTATTATATCTGTTGCATCTTCTAAATGAACATGGACTATTAAATGACTGTGGATATATTGATAGGGCTGCAGAGCCATTCAGACCCTTGACAATAATTTGATGATATCATACTGGGTTGACGTTATCCTTTTTGCGTAGCTTTGGCATGCTTTATGGTGTAAGTGTCCCAATTTCTTTCAGTAGCTTTGATCACATTTTGTAGCTTTTCTTTAGTTTCTTCGATTGTCTTTCATGGATTTCCTTTAGTCGCTTCAATTAGGTTATTATCAGGCCCCGGGCTAGGTATCATAAAGCTTCCCCGAGCTTATGTGGATATATATAAAGCCTTCCTAGATTATAATATGATTATCTGCAGACAAGTATGTCTTGGGCCCCTTCAAATACAGGATTATCGGTAGACAATTAAGTCTCCGCCCCCTGTGGGTTATTTTCAAGTCTTCCCGGACTAGGTATTATGAAGCTTCCCCTAGTTAATTCGAGATCACCAAGTTAATGATGTTTAGTCTCATATCCACCGAGTTAATAATGTTTTCCGGGAGAGTAACCTCCTTGGGCTAATGACGCATCTCGAAAGCTAAGAATGGGTATTGTAAGCCCTCATGACTAATGACGCATCCCAAAAGCTTATAATGGGCACTTGAATCCCCCGTGGCTAATAACGCTTTCTGATAATTACTTTCGAGAATATAGCCATAATATGCTGGGATTTAGTATTTATGAGTGATTGTTGCAGACCAATTCAGATAGCTGCTCTCAATAGTTGCTTTCGTCATTTTCAATTATCATTTGACTTAATTTAATCAGGCATCATTGCGGACATTGTGAGCCCATTTGAATATAATCATTCCCAATATAATTCGATGTCTCCATATAGAATCTATTTAAGATAAAAAGTCTTTCATAAGATATCATTTAATGGAATCGAGAAATTAAAATATTCTATTCATTAATTCTTATAAGCATGGACATAAAAGGTCAGAATGAAATAAAAGATAATGTTCACTATGAACATAAATAAAAGGAGATATAAAATAAATCATAAAGATAAGGGTAGTATGGCCCATCGGGCTAGGCTGCATCTCCTAAGAATCTCTGAGGAACCTCTGCATCATTTCTTGCCCAATCAGCCTTTCAATTTCATCCTTCAGAGCATAGCATTGCTCAGTGTCATCGCCATGGTCCTGATGGAATCTGCACCAACTATCTTTGTTCCTCTTATGGGGTGGAGCCCTCAGCTTTTCTTGGTAACCTAAACAGCTAGTCCTCTTTGATGAACTCAAAGATGTCTTCAATTGTGAAGGCCAACGGAGTGTAGGCCTTAGATCTCCTCTCTGCCTTCTCCATTCTCCTTTTTTTGGTTCCCACTGGATGTCTCTGTGGCAGGAAATTTTGGACCTACTGTAGCAATAATCCTGGGTACCACACCCAGATTGGATGAGGCTGGGGCCTCTAGCATGAGGACCCTCTAGGTCATATAGTTGTCCTGGGTTTGGAGTGAGGCATGACTGTCGTAGAGGTGGTTGAGGTTATTGTATAGTTGCACAGTCTCATCTTTGACTTCTGCGCTCAGGCTAGATTCTCCTTCTATTATCTTCTTTATTAGTCTTTACAAAATATATAATATGAGACAAAACCAACAGAAGTGAGAAATCACAAAAATATTAGATTAACCAAGTAGGAAGTTGGGATGCAGCGTTTGCACCACTGCATGACATTATCGCCGAGGTCGTGATGAGTGAAGCACATAGGTGCACTGTCGTGGCCTTTGTATAACATTCACTAAGGTTGATCTAGAGAGCACCAGAGCCCGTTCCTTAAGGTTTTGAAGCTTCTGTAATGAAACTGCACCAGTAGAGGCCGTGGCAATCAAGGTCGTTGAACTACCATGCTGCATCCCTACCTAGGCAGTAGGGAACAATCCCAAAATTGATACCCATAAACTGAGTTTCTCTCTCGAAATAGGTGGAGAGCATACCCAATGGGGTCAATCCATGAGAGAATATCATCAGGGTTCACAAGACAACACGATTTTAATGATAAACCCTAGATCACAGGCAAATAATAACAAAAATGGAGTAAATATAATTCTTCCTTAATCACTCGTCTTTATGGGGCGAAAGCCCATCATGCTTTTCAGCATTATCTAGATGAAATGATATCATAGGGGTACGTAAAATAGATCCAAGGTCATGAAAAATAGAGACCCACAGAAACATCTGAATATACGAAATACCCATTCAAGGGTGAAAATATAAAATAGAGCGCAATAACAAAATTTTACTCATGGCATGATGATCCAAAGGATCCCGATGAATAGAATAGGGTGTTTAAGAACATGAAATATAGAGAAACAAGATTGAAACATCATGATTCCCACAGACGGTGCCAAATTGATGATACGAGAAACTGCCTACTTGTCATTCTCGTACCAGCAAATCATGAGTAAGATGCATAATAAGCAAGTAAAGCAAATAACGAGAGATAAAAGACAAGATATAGAGTGGTTCGGCTATAAAAATGAACCTATGTCCACTTTGGTGCCACACTCTCATTATATATGTTGTTTTGTACATAGTAATTAGTACTAAAAAGGTGTACAAGCATGAGAATAAAATATAGTACATGACTATGATGATTTCGATGGCTTTGGGATGGTGGCTGCGATGCTCCGACCGGTAGCTCCCAAGATATGCTTAGTTGCGTAGAGAGATAGAGATCAACTCTGAGTTGTCTAGTGTGAGAAATGACCTAGGGTGAGGAAAAATGAATCCCCCTTATCTCAAGGTGTGTATCTCTATTTATAGGTGTCGATGTTGTATTACTGCTGAGTAAAAGGGGGATGCGATCTGCTAGGTGAATGAACTAGGGTCGCACCCTACAATAGGTGGGGTTGCATCCTATGCCAGCGAGGCTATGGTCATTAAATGAAAAGGCTGTGGCCGCAGCCTGTATGTTAAGGGCTGCAACAAGTGTGATCCGGTCTGCAGCATGTAGTCGCGACAATAAGGTGTAGTACCTGTCCATCACTTGATCTAATTCAACATGGGTGTTATTCTCTCCTACATGTGTGCATATTATCCTACCTACTTATTCTCTTTACTCCTCTATTTACTTTTTTTTATATATCTACCTCATGCTTATATCTATCATGCTCCCTCCTCATGTACATATCACTTTTCACTTGCTTATACACATCGCAGACTTACATATACTCTCTATATTCACTTCACGCACTTACACTTAGTTTCACCGATACTCACATGTTCCACACACTACTTATATTATCCATGCATTTTCTTCACTAGCACACATCCAAACTTATCTCACTAGTATATGTCTCCATGATCATTTACACATATACACATCACTTGTAGTTGATCCATGCATAGGCTCGCTAACACAAACACTCACTCACTTGTCACTCACTCACACATATATATCCCCATGCTTTCCTATCACCATGATTAATACAGTCATCACGCTACATGCTTGATTTATTTTTCCTGATACTTGTATGTTCTTCCTCTCTAGTGTTGTACTCCCTTTACTTGTCATGCAAATAAACTCTCTCTCTCTCTCTCCATAATATACTAATTAAGACTCATGCATTTTAGCACACTACATCTCGAGAGCATGGGTACTGGTCCTGCGGGGCACAGTTAACATAAGTGATACAACTCTCACCTTCCATTTATCTTGGTACCTTCTACGTATATCGAATGGCTTTCCCCGCATCATACCTCTTGACCGAACTCATGACGAGAGGTATATAATAGGGAAATCATTTATGTACATCGAGTATATCGAATTCTCTCTCACATGTACCATCCCTAAGAGGTATATCGTGAGGCAATTCACATACACTTAGGTATATTAAATGGCTTGTCCACACGTACCGATAAATGATTTCCTTTACAGGTAAGAGGTATATCGTGGAAGTCATCCCAAAGGGGGGAACCCTTGAACTAACCCAACAAGTTCATAAACCTCATGTAGGGTTCAAACATAAGTCACTTATATTTATTTTGTCAGTTACCATGTAAAACTTTGTCGAAATTTTGGGTCAGCATATCACCCGAATTTTTTCATTATTTTGCCTTTTTCAAAATAGGACCTGTCCGTGAGACTGAAAACAAATCAAACCGTGTCATACATATTTGTAAACCCTATTTTCCCTGGATTGGGTCTTGTCAGGCATTTTTCTTACATTTAAGCAAACCTAATACAAGTGAAAACCTAATAATAATAATCCTGAAATTATTCTCTTTTTTTCCTCCTTTAAAAAAATGAAATACCAAAAACATTTTTCTCCTGCTTCCAAAACTCCCCGCCTAAAAAATTATCCCTCCTTCTTTCAAAAATAAATTCGAACTATTTTTCCTCTCTGGTGGATCGCATACATAATTTTAGCCTAGTTTCCTATTAGCTTCGGTCTTCCGTCAAACTGCCCCGAAGCTCCACCATTTCTTCTACTACTTTATCCGAGTTTGGGGTTTATCTATATGAGCTCTTTATGGAAAACACTGACTAAGGAACAAATGTTTAGCCAGATATGATTGCAGTCCTAGCCTAACTCAATGCTAAGATTGACAGCCTTCAAACTGAGGTTTAAGAAATGCAGTGACACCAGGCCCAGATTCTTAAAGGACCCGAGCTTCTCTTTCCTTTTGTTATGGGTCCACACTCTCTCGAGCCTGAATTGGTCATAGAAACGTACCAGCTTGTTTCGTGTTCCCTACCTTCCAATGGGGAAACACCCACTCAACTCCCAATTCTTAACCTTGCCCAACCAAGGGCTAATCTCCCAGTACTCATGATCCCATATAAGAGGAGCTAAACAAGGTCAAAAAAGATCTCAAACAGCTAACAGAAAGGTTTGAAAAACTTAAGATATCTGATAACTACATGGGCAATACCCATATTTCTCCTTACCCTAAAGATAGACTGCCAGAGAAGTCCAAGATGCCAAATATTGAGAAGTTTAGGGGAAGCAGACCCCCAGTATTGCACCTTCGAAGCTATAATCGATCCATGACCCTACTTGGTGCCTCCGAAGAGATAATGGCCTAAATTTATGAGTAGACCTTGAAAGAAATAACTCTCCATTGGTTCATGTTCCTCAAAGAATCCAGAATCCCTACTTTAGAAGACGTGGCTTGAGAATTCATGTCTGAATACAAGTATAACGAAGAGTTAGATTTCATGCGGCGAGGCCTAGAACTGCTCAAGCATAATCAAAAGGAATCATTCAGTTTCTTTATTAAAAGGCAAAAAGAGAATGCTACCACCATGACTAATAGACTCTCCGAGGAAGAACAAGTCAACATTGTCAAGAAGAAATTCTTGCCTCATATTTGAGCATCCATGGGAGGACAATACTGCCCACACTCTGAGACCTTTGAGAGGATGATGTTGAAATCTAAGAAGGTTTCATCAAAGTTGATTCTGAACCAAATAACATGACCGAATAGTTCACCCCCTTCAAAGTATGATAAAACTTTTAACACTTCAGTCTCAACCATCAACAGCATTTCCCAACTTGCAACTTCTTGGGCACCCGAAAATGGCCCCAATCCTCCCAGGAAAGAGTACACCAAGCTTCATTCTCCTTGTCTAAAGTCTACCAAGATTTCTTAACCATCAATCTCATATAAACATTGGACCCCCGTCCATTACCAAATCCACTCCCTAAAACTTGAAACCCATTGCCCGTTGTGACTTTCACCAATTTGCAGGTCATACCATCGACCAATGCTTCCGACTCAGAAATGTGTTCTAAGGCCTGATCGACCATGGTATCACTACCCTACTATTTGATTTTAAACCCAATATCACTCACAACCCACTTCGAGAAAATACAAATTCTATCTTTCTACAAAGTGACCCAGAGTTTGACCTATCTACTCAAATTGTGCCGAGAAAATCACCCATCATCACCACAACCTTACCTAAAGCTCTCAAGGTTTATCCATTTTTTCTTCTACACCCTACAAGTATTGTCAATCATGATATGTCACTCCTTATAAGATCTTGCATTATTGTTCGCACTCGATCATAGGGGGAGGCATGGAGTTACCTGTTGTGTTGAACCAACTCTTAGAGTTTTGGTTGAAACTTCCCACCGAGATGTCCATCAATTATAAAAAAAATTAGAAACTTATTTATGGAAGTCTCAAAGTGGGCTAAAGATTCAGAAAAATAGGTGGTTCCTGTTGAATAATTTAGTATAAATGATGTGGTACAGATCGTAGCCGATATGCGTCACCAGACAAAGGAAATTTCTAACATCTTTGAGCCTCTCACTGCTTCAAAACATTAGGGACGATTGGTACTTTCACTTCTGCACTTCTCCGCTGAGTGGGAGGACTTATATGATGAAGTTGTTGAGGTTTTTAAGTGTATTGATTAATCTTGGCAAGAAGACATAGTCGCCATTAGATAGGGGGATGACTTTGACAGTTCAGATGATGAGTAGAATCCTAAAGAAGCCAGTCCGATTTCTGACTTGTGTGGAACGATCTCGTTTAAGGATTTATTAAGTAAAATTCACATAGTGTTCGTTCAACTTAAGATAAATGAAGTCACAGGGTTCTTATTTTTCCACGCCTCTGTGAACCACATGAGCCATTTAGGGTAATACCACAAAGATCCGATTCCTCATGCAACTGAAGCAAACAAAGGAAAAGGTGTGGCTGAAGAACTTAAAATAACATAAATGGCCATTAAAGAGAGAAAAGCCCCCGATCAGCTAAAGAAGACCCAAGCCAATATCACCCTATGGTGACTCTCTATGTCCTCTCAGCTACACCGAAATTCCTTGATAAAACTCCACACAGGACCCACTATTTTTCCTTCTACTACTCCAGAATCATCCATAAATATGGTTAGATTCTTGAACTCTTACAGACTCCTCTCCTTTTCTCAAGAAGAAATACTGAAGTTCGGCCACCCTGATCCAAATTATGCTCTCAACATCTCTATCTAAGTCTTAGGGAAACTAATCCCACTATCACTTGTTGATAATGGATCTTCTCTCAATGTATGTCCTCTCAGAACCTTCAACTGTTTGGGAGTGAATGTCAATGATCCCACTCTTACCTCTGACGCTCTGCGCCCTATGAAAATACTAGCCAAGAACTAATGGGTTCCATAAAACTCACACTAGGGGATATCCCTATAATTCCTGTCATAGAATTCTAAGTCATTGACATACGTGCATACTTTAATTTACTCCTTAGTCGTCCATAGCCCCACAGCATCCGAGGGGTATCCTTTTCTCTTCATCAAAAACTAAAGTTCTTTGCTAAAGTCAGGTTATCACCATTTGGGGGACGAACATTGTACAAAAATGCAAGCAATAGCAACCCAATATTAGAGATTTAACATGGGACAAATGATATGCTCCTCTCCAATTTTAGACTTGATCCGCTCCCCCTCCTAGTAGGAGACAACTTCGAAGGTCGAGTTTGTACAAAGAACAACCCTTATGGTAACGCCAATGTAATTCAAATGTCCAAGAACATGCATTGTATGCCTGGTGTGGGGCTAAGATGGCATCAGTAAGGAATACTTGATCCCATAGTATCGATAGAGGACTTTCCCACATGCATCATGGGTTACAAATCTTCACTAGATGAACTCAAAGCACTCAGTCTACCACAGCTAAAAAGATGACTACAGGATAAAAAGACTATTTCGAGAGACTTTCAATGGAACATTTATCAATGAGGGTGAAGAATTACCCTTTTGTGGATTCTCAGAATTTTGGTATGACCATGTTGACTAGAAGATGAACCCGAGTTTGGAGATCTTCTTTCAAGACAACCACATTTGGGATCGAGACTCGAAACATGAAGTGCGACCTCTCACCAAGAAAACCATGGAAATTACTGAAGAATTCGAGGAAAGTAACTCCTAAGAATCCTTGGACTTACAGCCACTGGGGATGAGTCTTTGCATGATCAGCT
This sequence comes from Sambucus nigra, assembly GCA_949130495.1. Classification (NCBI taxonomy): domain Eukaryota; kingdom Viridiplantae; phylum Streptophyta; class Magnoliopsida; order Dipsacales; family Adoxaceae; genus Sambucus; species Sambucus nigra. Next base: position 518,720,924 of record OX422207.1, read on the forward strand.
CAGATGCCACACCATTAGACCCATCCACTATGGTCATAACTGATGACTTGCCTCTCCTCAACTGGAATGTCGTACCGATCCAACCTTCTCAAGTTCAACCTAACCCTACTGTTTACCCTATCCAAGTCTCTTCACTTATTCCTGTTTTTCCTTTTCCTGATATGAATATAATTGAGACCTTTTTTGACAAGGTTGTCAATGCTATTTTTCTTGAAAATGATGCGACTGTTGTTATTAATCTTGTTTCTAGTAGCCATCAGCACGAGATTAGGATAGGGTCCACACTTAATGAGCATGAGCGTGCTCAATTTAAGTAACTATTAAAAAAATTCGTGGACTTCTGCATATGTTCCTACGATGACAATGGTATTGACCCGAAAATAGCTTAGCATGAGATACCGACATTCCCAGAATGTAAGCCAGTCAAACAAAAGTTAAGAAAATTCTATACCTAATATATACTAAAAATTAAAAAATGAAGCGGTGAAGCAACTATATATGGGTTTAATTCGCGTAATCAAATACCCAATATGGTTCACCAACATCATCCATGTGATGAAGTCGGGAAGAAAAGTCTACATGTGCGTTGACTATCAGGATTTGAATAAAGCATCCCCAAAGGAGGATTATCCATTACCCAAAATTGACATGATTGTGGACAACACAGACAATCACGCCCTGACGAATTCTCTAGTTATAACCATATCAAGATGCACCCTGACCATCAGGAGAAAATTGCCTTCATCACCCCATTGGGAACTTTTTGATATATTATCATCCCATTCAGACTTAAAAAATCTGGGGCTACCTACTAAAGGTCTACCATAACCATCATGCATGACCTTATTCATAAGGAGGTCAAAGTCTATATGGATGACATGATCATTAAGTCTAAGAGTCGGGAAGGTTAATTTCTCGACCTCCAAAATTTCTTCACTACGATAATACCAGATGTGACCAAGTCCATAAAAGTGTGTTTTCAGCAGCACTAAAGGAAATTTTGATGCCACAACCATGAACGATGCAGATAAAAGTGCGAATGTCTCCACTTGTGATGCCACCACCATGAACGAAGAAGGAAGTCCGAGGATTCATCGATAAACTGAAGGTACCTATATAGAGCACACCTAGGGTTTGCTTTTCATGCTTTAGCTATATAGGACTTCATCTAGTTGGACACTTCTTTGACTTTAAAAAATCTATTTAAGGTCTCAAGTCACAAGTCCTAATCCAAATATGTAAAGTTTTCAAAGGTTTTTGTGCCTTTTGGAATTTAGGATAAAATTTATTTTTCTAAAATGTGTTCCTCAACATGAGGCCTAGACTTATTATAGAAATGATTCCAATTATTATTAGTGCGCTGCCTACGAAAATTTGTAAATAGCTTCACATTTCGGTTATGACTTTTAAAATGAGTACCTTTCTTGCGATTACTAAGGCATTCCCAGTTTTGGTGACCAAAAACATCACACCTAGTACAAAATGTACTAGAAGTAGGTAAGTCTTAATGGTAGTGCTTTTCATCTACATGCTTGACATATTCACTACGAATAAATGGTTTAGGATGTCTATAGAGTCTCTTGGTAGAAGGGCAATATTTTGATGTAGACGGTCCTACAAAGTGCTCTATGAAATTTTCAATGCCACTTTCAAAATCACTTTCAATTAAAATTTGTTTTCCTTTATCCTTTTTAGACAAATTACTTTCCAATGGAAGAGCCATTTCTTCTTGGGCTTTTAAAAATTAGATCTCAAAAATCTTAGGTTTAACTTTCTAAACCACCAAAAATATAAATCTGAATATTATCAAAATATTTTCTGAAAATCTGTCTTAAAACAAAATGTTAAAAAACATTCAAGATCTCACAAACAAGATACAAACAGATTATTCACACACAAAAATTAATTTTATGAATAGTGTGTGTTGTGTAAAAATCTTAGATCTAAAGACTGATCTAAATTATACACACAAAAATGAGAGAAAACACTTACAGAAATAATGTACTCTATAAAAATCGTAAGCGCAAATTTAGAATGAGAGATGTCCAATCTCCATTTTCGTTTTGACAGAAATCAACATTTGAAGGTGACAAAAAATAATTCTTGTTTAATCTCTCTCTCACTCTAAAAATTTAGACAGAGTTTTGCTACAAAAATAATTTCCTCAGCTCTACAAAAATGATACACAAAGGGTACTATTTATAGAGTGCACAAGTGTGTGGTGATTGGTGTTAAATATAGTCACATGGATTGACACTCAATCAAAAGAAACCATAGATAGAAAATAATCCGATGGCTAGCAAGGAAACACAAAATAATCCATTAAAAATCAAACACGTCGCATACAGGCTGTAACAAACGAACTTGCGTAACAGAAAAGCAAAAATGTTACCGTTTGAAAATATAGCAACGATGTCATTTTACCACATGAGCCAGCTGGAATCCACAAAAAATATCATTGTAAAAGAGGCCAAGTGATGTCGTTTAGAAAATAAAAAATCAAATTTTGGTTTTCAAAAACAAAACCGTGGACGATTTTTTTAAAACCATGGGCAAAAACAGAAGAACTAAAGGGGCGGCCAAATCATCCACAAAAAGGGGGTAATTAAGACCCCACCATTTAATTGCTGGTGTGTTCCCCCTTTTTGTTGATGATTTGATCTCCCCTTTGGTTCTTCTGTTTTCACCCATAGTTTTAAGAAAATCTTCCACGGTTTTGTTTTTGAAAACCAAAATATGGTTTTATATTTTCTAAACGACATCACTTGGCCTCTTTTACAACGATATTTTTTTTGGTGGATTCTAGCTGTCTCATGTGGTAAAATGACACCGTTGCTATATTTTCAAATGACAACATTTTTGCTTTTCTATTACGCAAGTTTGTTTGTTACAGCCTATAAGCGACGTGTCTGATTTTCAATGGACTACTTTGTGTTTCCTTGCTAGCCATCAGATTATTTTCTATCTATGGTTTCTTTTGATTGAGTGTCAAGCCATGTGACTATATTTAACACAAATCACCACACACTTGTGCACTCTATAAATAGTACCCTTTGTGTATCATTTTTGTAGAACTGAGAAATTATTTTTCCAGCAAAACTCTGCCAGAATTTTTAGAGTGAGAGAGAGATTAAACCCAAATTATTTTTTGTCATCTTCAAATGTTGATTTCTGTCAAAACGAAAAATGAAGATTGGACATTTCTCATTCTAAATTTGCACTTACGATTTTTCTAGAGTACATTATTTTTGTAAGTGATTTCTCTCCTTTTTGTGTGTATTATTTAGATCAATCTTTAGATCTAAGATTTGTACACAACACACACTATTCACAAAATTAATTTTTGTGTGTGAATATTCTGTTTGTATCTTGTTTGTGAGATCTTAAATGTTTTTAAATATTTTGTTTTAAAAAAGATTTTTAAGAAAATATTTTGATAATATTCAGATTTATATTTTTGGTGGTTTAGAAAGTTAAACCTAAGATTTTTGAGATATAATTTTCAAAGATTTAAAATCTTGACTGAATATTATTTTCTAGAGTGCTTAAGACTGTTCTGATTTAATCTGAAATATTTGTGAAAATAGTCTTGATAAGATTTTAGATTAAAATCCGATTTAATCTAATATTTTTTTTCGATTGTGAATATTTGACTTTGTGATTTTATTGAATATATTTGAAGTCATATTTTGTGCATGTGATATCTTGATTGTGTAAGTGATTTTCAGGATATGTTTCATCTCATATCACTCACATATATTCACTCACGTTATATTCACGTAGACACATTTATTTGTGTAAATATTTGAACAAGTTTAGTTTTTAAAGTTTAAAAGAAAGAAAAGAAAGTTTTTCAGAACTGTATTGAAAGTCAAGAAGACTTGATTTGAGTTGACATAAGACTTGCGAAGATATATAGGAGATACAATTTATTGCATAAAATTTGGTGTGTATCATATAAGTGTGGGTGTGTCATATAGGATAGAACACCGTACTCAAAATACTTCACTAGAAAATAACACGATAGCCACTGAGATAATCTTGAGCTAAAAAAGCAAAATGGAGAAGCTGCGAAGTGTAGAACGCAATAACAAGCAAGGAAGGACTTAAAGAGAGACAAAATAAGCAACCAGTGAGGAGTCTTGGTCGTGTGTGGTAATCTCTACATCTATCTTCTTTAGTTGTCAAGTTTGTTGATAGCAACTCGTTCATGTTGTTTTTATTGTTTTAGTGGAAGTAGATTAGGTAACTCCTAGAGGAGTTCGTCATTTTTCCCAGGGAATGGTTTTTGTGACGTAAAATAAACACCTTGTGCGTTACTTTACAAATTGGCTATATCTCGCCTTATAAGAAAACGTAGGTTTAAAACTAGAAGCGCACCTAATTAATTGAATCATATATTATCTGTTTTGACACCTAGTTAACTCAAGGTAATAAATATGACTATTAATTGACTTGGCAAACTAAAACCTGTTTTAGCTATGTTAGCAATTCAAGAAAAGTTTGAATTGGTCCTCTCTTGAATAACATAGATAAATCATAGGTAATTGGAGTTTATTTCGGCAAATAATTTACTTCCGCACACATAGTTCTTTGCGCATCATGGGTGCTTACATAAACTACTATACATTAGTCGGTTCATCAGGCAACTGACTTCTATTTTTGAACCTATTTTCAAACTTCTTAGAAATGATTCAACTAAAGTTTAGAATGAGTGTTTCCAAGAAGCCTTTGACCAAATCAAGTGATACCTCACCCGACCTCCAGTGCTCATGCCTCTATAGCTAGGTCTCCCTCTCCTATTATACTTGACCATCACAGATATTGCAATAGGTGATTTTTTAGCCCAATACATTAAAGAATCTTATAAGGAAAAAACCATCTATTACTTGAGTAAAAAACTGGTTAAATATGAAGTGAACTACACTACTTTGGAGAAATCACGTGTCACGATGGTTTGGGTCACGCAGAAGTTTTAACACTACATGTTGGCCTTTCCCATCAAACTAGTATCTCAGATGGATCCTATCAAGCACCTGCTAGAAACTCCTACTTTGTCCAGCCAAATGGCCTATTGGGTGATGTTGTTAGCCAAATTTGATATTGTGTACGTCACGTAGAAAGTTATGAAAGGGAGAGACATCTCCGATTACCTTGATGATTACCCCATGAAAGAATCGATCTTTGGGTCTCTGAATTCTCGAATGTAGATATTCCATGCACCTCTCAAGAAGACCTTAGATGGAAATTTTTCTTTTACAGAGTCGACAACAAGAAAGGATACAACATTGGGATACTCTTAATAGCTCCTGATGACTCTCACACCACCATTGCCACAAAATTAGACTTATCTTGCACCAACAATATGAATGAGTATAATGCACGCACTATAGGCCTCAAGATCACCCTTGAAAAAGGAATCTAGCACATAGACGTCTACGGGGACTCTTCCCTCATCGTTGGCTAAATCCTCAGAAAATGGAAAGTCAAAGACGAGAAGCTCCTACCCTTCCATGCCTACTTAGAAGAGTTGGCCTCCCAGTTCAAAAAATATCACCTTCCACTACCTTCCTCGTACAAAGAACAACATAATCGATGCCCTTACAACCCTTGCCTCCATGGTTGACATGCTCTATGGAATATTAATGGCCCTTTTCCTCATTTACAAATAAGCCATGCCCAGTCACAACTACCATATCGAACTCTTCACTGAGGAAGATTCTAACATGTTCGGGTTATAGTACTATAACAGTTGGATCCTCCTCAAATATGGTAGGTATCCCCAAGATGCAACCAAGAGAGATTGTGTGACCCTTCATAAACTGGCTTCCCAGTACATCATTTTTGATAAAATGGTTTTTAAGAGAAACTTCGATGGAACCCATTTACATTGCATTACAGGGGATGATATTAAAGGAATGATGTAGAATATATAAAATAGGGAATGCAATCCCGTCATAAATGGTCACATGTTTACCAAGAAGATCATCAGTTAAGGGTACTATTAAACCACTATGATTCAAGATTGTGTCGCCTATGTTTGAACATGCCTCAAATGCCAATATTTGATAATCTCCAACACTTGCCTCCTCGAGAATTATAAAATATGACCGATCCCTAGCCCTTATCCACTTGGGGTATTGGCATTATAGGGAAGGTCATTCCTAAATCTTCTAACGGTCACAAGTTTATCATGGTCTCCATTGATTACTTCATCAAATGGCTCGAAGTCGAGTCATACGCAACGCTGAATGCCAGGAAAGTGGCTAAATTTATCGAAAATAACATCATTTGTCGATACGGGGTTCCCCATGAGTTAGTATCTGATAATGGACTCCACTTTGAAGTCAAGGTAATAAAACTGGTCGATAAGTATGGGATTCAGAGACACAAATTTTCTCCTTATCGACCCCAAACTAATGGTGATGTCAAAGATACTAATTAAAGATTCAAAAACCATTATCAGCAAGGTGATCGAGAATTGCAAAGATTGGGTTGACTGGATCCCATATGCCCTCTAGAGCTACCACACTTCTATCAGAACACGTATTGGGGCTACCCGTTAGTTCCTTGTATATGGAATGGAATTTATCCTAGCCATTGAGCTAGAAATACCGTTCCTCTACATCATGATCGAAAGTAGAGTCAATGAAGAAAACTATCATCAGAGTCATTTTGATGAACTATCACTCTTGGATGAAAAGAGACTTAAGGATCTATACCATATACATGGGTATCATCACCGAATAGCGCGATCATTCAACCAAAAAGTAAAGGATTGGGGTGTCCAATAATAAGACCTTTCTCTCAAGGAAATAGTAGAACCCATATGGGATCCCAGAGGGAAATTCAAACTAAACTGGAGTGGACATACATTACAAAGAAAATTATATCAAGGGGCATCTCTATGCTCACAGACCTCTACGAAAAAGAAATGGTGCATCCATTTAATTTGTACCCTCTCAAGAAATTTTACCATTAGTCCAAATTCTCAGCACTCTACGCATCTTCTCACCCTTTTTATTCTAAAAAAATCTCTTCATTTCCTCCTACCTAGAGCTACGTGGGACCTGATCCTCTCAAAAACATTTCTTTTCAAAATGAAATCCATGAAATTTTTCAAAACCCCAGAGGTACTTAAGCAGCTAATACGCCACACATGGGTATAGTTCCTTTTTTTTCTATATATATATTCTTTTCAAACCTCTGAGAATGGTCGTCCATCTTATCATTTACATGAACCAAAGGATTATGTATGCCTTATCGATTGGTATATGGATAATTCAAATGCAAAACTCATTAAGAGGCACAACAAAATATGTTCAAAATCATTTTTATTTCTAATGAAGGAATACAACCGTTATATTAAGTATTAGTGAAAGGAGCTAAACAGACTATGCATTTTCCACTGATAAAACCATCTTAATCAAACCTACCTAATCACTACCAGTTTCACAAAATTGTCCCAAACCCCATTAAAAACACAAAAATCACCTAAAACACAAATTATCCCAACTCCACAAAATAAAGCTTCACAAAGATTATCCTTACTTTCCAGATGGTCTCGCTTCTTCATCATTTGCCTCCTTCAGAGGTCGCTAAGTTTCCACTCCTTATTAACACTTTGTATGCACTCCATGGAGCGATATGCCCTGACAAGCTTAGACAAAACCATAACACCCTCCTCCATGGTATTGAAGACAACAAGCTACCTTTTACTAGTCTCATCCTCCATAATATTCTCCACTATCCACTTCCAAAACCACTTCAGGTGGTCCCTAGACACATGTCAAGACCATGTTACGGATTATAACGGACGAGTAGACAGTCGACGGAGCTACCATAAGGAACTTAGTATCATGTGTAATGATTCAGTCAGGTCCTTTATTGGAAAGAAGTTCATTACGTGAGGGGAACTATTTATTCCTAACCAATCGCACATACTAGTACTCTCCTAACTGCAAAACAGGCTCCAAGTCTCCCCACCATGGCACCGACCAACAAAGACATCGGGAACCGTGCTCCACAAACCAGTTGACCCAGTTCTCTTTTGATGGGTTAAAAATAAAGAAAGTCTAGTTGAAGAAATTATGCACACTCGCAAAGGGATACTCAGGAGGAGCCTCCAGATAAAACCTCTTTGCAAGGTACATGAACAACATCACTGGGATTCCCCTTAGAGAGTCAAAACAACCACCCTTCCCAGCATCGAGACCGCTCAGGGTCTCTACCAGCACCACCATCATAGGACTATGGTGGTAGGACATCCACATCATGATTACAACCACTTGGGGATCATTCGTCAAATTCCCTATCACCAGTAAAAGCCTTGCTGTCAGGCCCAAAACAATAGCTCCAACAAAGCCAACATCAACAAAACCCCTATGATGCACTGAATGCATAATCGCTGACGAGAGATAGTCCCTCCATTAATTAACGGTCGAGATGATAAAGGGGAAATATGGAACGATTCATCTAGAAATTCCCATGTAGAATGAGAAAAATCGGGCATAGCCTTCGCAACACTGGGATTAACACCCAATGTTGCTGAGAATTCCTCATAGGTTGGACAAACCTCGTCCGGGAAAAAATGGAAGACACGATCCTTAGGCTATCAAAATTAAACTTCCTCTACTAGAAAGTTCCAATCTATATCTCGATTATGCCATAGAAAAACCCGATGCAAGAGGAAAGTATCATAGTCAACATTGTAGTGGCACATGGCCTCTACACCTTTAATATGAGAAGAGATTTCTTTGTACATTGGAATATACATTTAAAGAATAGATGAAGACACATGAGAATAAATATAGGTGTTGGTGAGAAAAACATACCCAATACACTCTCCTTTTATACCTAAAACCCGTGCAAAAACATAAATTTTCAGGAATCTCGTTTAACCTCTAGCCCTAGAGAAATACACAAGTATGCAGGAAAGTGAAATCAAAGCTTATGATTTATTTGACTTGACCCCCATACCAATAGGCTGATCAAGTGGTATGCCGATCGACAACCTACCTATTTTAGAAAATTCCTTTTTCCTTGAACAAAATCAATTTCCAAGAATCCTTATTTTGAAAACTTTAACCTCGGGTCAATCCTTTTTATTAATCCTTTTTTAACAATAAATATTTTCCTCCAAATCATTATTATTCTCATCTCTGTCCTCGCAAAATAAAAAATTCTCAATAGAAAATCAAAAGTGCACATAGGATAAATCACTAAATCAAGAAAAACACCAAAAAGAAAATGCGTATTTTTCATACATATTACTTATTCACGTGATTAAATTTTGCAGATACAAAAAAACAAAAAAAAAATAATAAACAGGACATCACTCGAACCCTCAGCCCCCATGGTACACATGCTTTCCTCCGTGACGAGCGACAGACCTCCACTCCCTGAGACAAAACCTTCATCTGAGGTGGTTTATGACACAAAAAAAGAAGGTGAAGACTTCTTTATATAATTAGACATAGAGGCCATCCAGTCCATGATGTCCCTTAGCCAGTTGGTCACCCGTACATACTATAGAACAATAAAAAATATGATCAAATCGTTAAAGAGGGTGGAAAGAATAAATGGAAACAAAAAAGAAAAGAGAGAGTATAACTCAGGATGAAGGACCTCATTCATATGCTCTATCAACCCAGACACCGTCACATGAGGATAGTGCGGCATTCTCAATGACTCCCCGCTACTCAGGCAAAAATTTTAAGAATGGGAGTAACCGAAATCAGCAAAGCCTCCTCTGCCACCGTCGCTGCCAATGACGTACCACCACCCATGTTATGGGATGATCCCCTAGTACACTGGTTGATATGCCCAAAATGCACCCTCTTACTCAGAATGACTAACATCGGCCAATCTCACAGCCGAGTTGATAAGAAGCTTATGAAAACCATCAGCAAGGTTGTCTTTTATAAGGTCGTCCCCCCATATTCCAACCTCAGCTAGCCATCAACTGAGGTCGACAGAGTCTTATAGGCTCAAGTAACTGCCAACATCATCATCTGCCTCAACCGACGTTACATCTACCTCATACTTAACCTCGGTCAGCCCTCCTGGACGAGGTCATCATGGATATTGACAAGACGAAGTAATACTGTTGGACTTCATTAACCTCGTACTCATCCAGGTCGAGGTTACATCAGTCAAGGGGACAGGGTCGAGCATTTGCAAGCATATGTAAGGTTTGGAGCACGTGGACAAATCAGTTATAACTGAATCATTACCCTCACATAAGGGAATATTGAAGTCATTATTATCTACATAAGATCAATCAGGTGTCTTTCTCATACCGATTCGATCCTCATGCATATGCTCATTGCATGATTAAGGGGTACATTACACCCCCCAAGCACTATATATAGAGGTCATCCTTTACCTTGTAAAAGGATCCATAATGTCAACCCTAGATAAAACTCTGTTGGTTTACACAGTAGAGAGATAAAGCTTGAGAGATTGTATTTATGGCCATTAGTGCCTTCATCTAGTGATATTACGCACCCACTCGCAGTGTACGTAGGCCAAATTGGCTAAACCACTTATATACTAGTGTTCATCCTATTCTCTTCTCCTCCCCCCCTCAATATACTATATATTAACTCTTATGCTACCATTGTTATTACTAGTTTAAGATTGACAACACCTTACCTGGTGGTGCTATTTACAATATTATCATTTTGGCACTGTCTGTGGGAATGATAAAATTCATCTCTTCCTCTTTTGTTGCTTAACCTCACCGGAGACTCTGGTGGTGAACTAGGCCTCACCCTTTGTGTGGAGTTGTTTCACTATTTAAATAGGTCCCTTAAGGTTTCCAATCTTTATAGTCCTCTCAACAAAATCTCAAGCATACGGCACCGGAGTTACCACCACCTCCTCCATCATCTGGTGTTGGAGGAACCAGTTCCAACCAAGCACCACCACAGTCCAAGATGGCTAAGGTGGCAGCAGCCTTGAAGTCCTTGGCTACAACTCAATAAGTTATGAAGGAGAAATTTGCCCAGCTAAGACAAAACATAATGAGATCGTATGGGGTCTCACCGGAGATGATTACTCTGGCAGCTTCTCAGCCACAACATGAGGCCAGGGGACCACCCCAGGCACCATGAAAGGACCAACCAACTCCTCAACGGAGGAGGGATGTTGCCGACCCTAGGCGTTTATGCCTGGGGAGGCAAGGAAACCCTTACCCTGAGGATTGGTATGATGACATTGAGGAAGAGGATGCCCTGACAGAATGTTGGGAGCCGTATGAGGTTTCAAACAACACTATATGTCCTATAAAACATGGCAGAGGTCAGTGTGAAAGATGAGATGATGGTGTAAGACAAAGAGGGTTATCTTTTGATCGCTTAAGTAGAGGGTCGGCCATTAAAAGTCTCGACCTAGTTAATGATCTGAGGCAGAGACTATCCAGGTTAAGAAGCATGGCAGGTTCATAAAGGGAAGGTGGTGGTCATCGTCCTCATCATGGTCGACCCCCACATAGCCGAGGTTGTTGTCAGGGGGAGATCAATAGCTAACATTGTACAGCAGCTGGAGAACCCTCAATTCACCATTTAGAAGTGGTTGGTGACAACCTCGTCAAGCCGACGTTTTGAAACCATGGAATGACTCTATTTAGATATTGGAAGAGAAGATAGGGAACCTCATAAAAAGCCGAGACCCATTACAAAGGGGGTTTTCATAGGGCTCACCATTCGTGGAAAGGATTGTCAACTTCCTAACCCCTGCCAAAATCAAACCCCCGATAATGTCTCCTAAGTACGATGGCAGTACTAACCCAGTCCATCACATTGAAATGTATCAATCTGTAGCAAACATTTATTCAATCTCTTATGAGATGAGGTGCCAATATTTCTCAAGCACTTTGACTGGGGCTACACATGTTTGGTTCACGTCTCTTCCTAAATATTCAGTTAAAAATTTCAAAGGTTTGGCCGAGTAATTTATTCACAACTTCTGTTTTGGGGTAAGACCTCAGAAGAAGACCACTCACTTGCTTTATGTAAAGGAAGGGAAGAACAAAAGCCTCAGAGACTACATCGCAAGGTTCAACAAGGAAAAATTAGAGGTCGAAGATTATGAAGAAAGCATAGCCATGACAACCTTTATTGGAGGACTTCAGAAGGGAAAGCTACTTTGGAAGCTTCCTGAAGACCCTCCTATGTCTATGGATGAGCTGTTAGCAATAGATGGAAAGGTTATGAATGCGGAAGAATCAATGGCTGTAAATTTTGAGGATGAGAATGGAAGTAGCAGTGGGAAATTTTAGAGGAAAAAGAATGAAAAGAAGAGAACTGCAGACGATAAGTTGGCACACTACACTCCTTTAACTGTGAGCTACGAATATATCCTCAAAAAAATAAAGAATGATAGATACCTAGATGGTCAGATAAGATGAAGGCTCCTCCAGATAAGAGAAATAAGAATCTATGGTGTGAGTTCCATCAAGATTATGACCATCTGACTGACAAATGTTTTGCTCTGAAGGACGAGATTAAAAAGATGTTAAAGTCTGGAAAGCTCAGAAAGTATGTTGATGGTAGAGCTTCTAAGGGGGAAGAGACGACCCCTAAAAGAAAAGAAATGATAAATGTCAGGAAGATGTCCTTTACAGAAGAGCTGATGACTCAGATGATGATGACTATGACCCTGACTTCCCATCAAAAGAAGATAATGCCCCAGTGAAGAGGGTCGGTATGATCTCTTTCGGTATGAACACTATTTGTGGGGGATAGCAGGGGGTGGCTCAGAGGTAGAAGATCGCAAAGCTCATGTGGCAGAGGCTAAAGCAGTGACTAAAGCCAAGGTTGCGAACTTGGCATCTATAGGGGTTAAACGTGAGAAAAGAAAAAAGGTTGATATGGACACCCTCATGGTCGGCTTCTCACAACTTGACTTAAAGGTCATACTAACTCCCCATGATGACCCTTTAGTCATCACCACAAGGGTACATGGGTGTGAACTTCAGAGGATCCTCGTTGATGGAGTTAGTTCTACAGACATTATGTTTTGGCCCTATTTCAAGAGCCTGGGCCTCAGTAGAGCTAGGCTTGTACCTTATCATCATCCCTTGATTGGCTTCAGCGGTGAGAAGGTTCATCTGTTCGGTATGCATGAAATGGATGTGAGAATGGGAGATGAATGTCCTAAGAGGCTAACCAAAAAAATCTATTCTTTTGTGATGGATGAAAACGTCTTCTCAGCTTACAACCTCATCATAGGATGAGTTGTGACGACTTGTATATGAATATGATAAACCATGCTTAAATCATGCTTACCGTATGTGATGGGGATAATGTGTTATTATAATATTTAATTTTAATTTATTTTGTTTATTTTAATCCTACCTTCATAACTTATGAAGTATTGAATTAGTCACAAACACAAATTTATGAAGTCTTCGGTAGGAATGTTCGCGTTCGAGACTAGTTTTGGCCACTATAATATAAGAATTGACTTGAGGTGAAAACTAGATACTTGTATATATATGAGTTAAGTTTGTAACACAATAAACGGTGTGTAAAATAAAGGTTCAAGCAAAGAGGTTATGCAGGAATAACGAAGCAGGGGAAAATTTGTTCATTCGTTAAATGATATTTCGTCATATTAGGCTAACAAATGGTGGATTTTGATTGGTTAAGTAAGGAGGTAGGTTTTTGCCTAATTTAAAGGCTTGAGATAATCTCTTCCTTCTGCATATTTAATCCATTAAAGAGTTTTTCTTGAAAGGAATATAAGTGGGAAGTCGAAGAAGAAGAATTGACGAGAAAAATTGGAGAAAAATCCGTGGGAAATTACGGAAGAGTCCTTAAGGTAATTTGATATGTAAATCTTGTTAATTTTCGTGTGTGACTGATTGAAAAGTTATAAATAATATATTTTTTGTGTAACTTTCATGGCTTGGTTTATATGTATGAACAGATGCGAGTTTAGGCAAAGTGGAACGTGTAAATCATGTATATTGCTTCGAATGGAAACCTTGTGTATTTAAACTCCCATATATTTTTTTTATTATTATAATTGAATAATTGAAGTTGGAGATAAAAACATGCTCATATATGTACAACAAATCCTAAAATGATGTGAAAATACCAAGAAATGAATCTTTGGTGATAGTTTGAAGTTCAAGTATAAAAATCTGCTCCAAAGGTATAAGTATGCATACCAGGTGTTCGATGTTTTTCTTGACATAGAAAATGAACGTTAGAAATGATGAAACTTTAATTTTGTATTTTTCAATATGTTTATGTATATTGGGTGAAATACCACAAGAAGTTATGATGCATAAAATTATGAAAATTCCTGGAAGTTGACTAGACGATAAAAGAGCCTATAGGGAAGATTTGCTTTGTAATAAAGAAATGGACGCATCTTCCTCTAGGAAACTTGAAATGATGTGTTGTATTTTATATAGGGAACCTAATATGATAAGAATTGGATTACCAAGAATAAATTAAAGTAGGTTTGGCCTATGGATTGGATATGGTAAATATTTAACTTGAAATTGGATGAGACTTCATTTATGATAAATGATTTGAATGGGATCATATGATGCTTATGAATTGGGTTAAGTTTAAGTTATTACTTGGATTGGTAATATCCTTATTATGATACTAATATTGTAAGAATTTATATGTGAAAGGGAAGAAAAACTGGTTGAACAAGTGTCAACCAAGGTGAGTGTACTCACTGGAAAGAGATGTATTATACATGGTTATGGAGATGATTTGAATATCACTCATGGGTAAGATGTATTACACATGGTTATGGAAACAATATAAATATCACTCACGGGTAAGATGTATTACACATGGTTATAGATACGATATGAATATCACTTACTGGTAAGATGTATTACACATGGTTATGGATATGATTCGAATATCACTTATTGGTAAGATGTATTATACATGGTTATGGATATGATCATAATAATATTGAATATGAATTTGTTCATTTCGGTTTACCAAAATTGGAGGTTAATCCCCGAACGGAATGGGGGCGATTTGTCAATTAAAGTCAAGGGGTTACTCCTCCACCACGAATGGGGGAGATTTGTCTATTAAACACAAGGGGTTACTCCTCCACCAGGAATCATGGAAAATTTTCTATTGCTGACAAGATATGTTAATCATGATTCAGATAAGTTGGTCATTTATTTTTATGAATGAGACGGATAAGTATCAAATTGGTCATTCTTTTTTAATGAGCCAGATAAGTATATAATTGGGAATTCTTTATGAATGGGCCGGATAAGTATGCATATATCATCACGGGAATATGATTTATTGCATTTAAATTTTATGCAATAGTGTAGTAGTGATGCATTTCCTGAGCTATTTTGCTCATGGCTCCTATGTTTATGTTTTTCAGGTATTGTGATATCACTGCCAAATTGAGGAGGTCAGTGGGGTTAGCAAGGAATGCATAAAACCTTGATTTGGTCGAACTTAAATGGGGTAATTTAATCCTACTTATCTTTTCAGTAAGTTTGAATAAGCACGATTACCTTAAAATCGTGAAACGCTTTTAGTTTTATTCATTCATGTGAATAACAGAAAAAAAAACAGGATACTCGTGTTTATGGTTTGGTTAAGGTAAGTATGATTTGACTCACTTTGACTTTCAAACTTAATTATAAGTAACTGGGTTGGGGTGTGTCAACTTTGGTATTAGAGCCTAGGTTTTAGAGGTTCCGGGGTGAGGAACGCTTAGATTTGGCAGTGGAAGTAGAAATTTTTTTGAGTCATAAGTAAATTGGCTTTTCTTGACTAAAATTTGTTATTCATGAGATGTTAAGGTTTATTTGGGGATAATAGCGAATACAAGTATTTTAATATGAATCATTGCATTTTTTTGTTTGTGGTATGGACAAACATGTTAATTGAGGAAAATTTTTAAACACAAAATGTGAAATACGAAAATTGTGAAGTATTAGAAGTAATGTCTTATTATGATGGAATATGTAGATTTGAGTTGTGTCACTTATTAAGCCATGGTTTGGTGTGTGCCCATTTACGTAGCAGAATAAGGTATGGGAACCCATATTCCGTTAAAGGATGAGATGGTAAGTTGTTAGAGTATGAATAAAATGAATATTCACATGGTAAACGTGAAGTGAGAAGATTAATAGTTGTATATGTTTAAATTTAATATGTGAAATGGTATGAATTTCAATTACTAGTCAATATATCACAATTGATCCGAATGGGTTCATATTGAATTATGATAACTAGAGAAAAAGAGTAATAAGAGTTGTGATGAACTTCTTTAATATTATGAGTATATGTAGTGGATATTACCCCTTTGATGTTTTGAAATTCTAATAGGAATAATAAAGTTGCGACAAGGTGTTAAAGAGTTGGGAGTTTAAAAATATTGGAGAGCCGTTTTAAGAATATGTGTTGTGTATAAGTATGGGAAAGATGCTAGTCGGGTCTGAATATTACCAACTAGTTAGGGGATATTGAGTTGTATTTGTCATTGTACGTACGTGTTATCATTAAGAGTATGTCATATAATGAACATGACTGACATTGTACGGAGTCACCAAGTATGTGTAAGGATAAGATGTTATGTGAGATACCATAATGGGAAACATTAAGCTTTTTATTCAAGTTATTTGAAAGAAATACGATATATAACAGTTAAGATAAGTATTATGGGGTTGGTATGTGTGGTTAAAGTTTCCAATGGTGATTTTAAGTTTAACGTCCATGTTACCAAAAGGGTAAGGTGAGTGTATTAATAATGTTGCATAAGACTATAATGTTAATAAGGATCGGGGTAAGATTATGATTGTAAAGTTATTGTGACAGATAAATGAATTTTTTAATTCGTTGTATGTTTAGTTAAAGAACAATCATACGATACTAAAAAAGGGGGATATAGTGATAAGTTATATTGAGTTTATAGTGCATGCCTGCACAATATACATAAACGTGAATATGAAATCTGGGTTATGAATAAACATTTAGTGAAAGATTTTATAGTTTTGATATATGAAAAGTAGTGAGGATATATTTAAATTAATAAATTATAAGGATGAGATTTAACATACTCTTAAACATCCGAAATGATATGGATAGTAGTTAAAGTCAAACACGTGTATTTTGTGTTGAATGGAAGATGGAAATATTCTATGTAATAAGGTAATCTGGTAATATGTTATTTATGATTTTAAATATTAAGAGATGATAAGTATAGACTATAGGAATGAAGGATCAATGGTAAAGAATGATACTAGGTTTGTTAAGAATATTCACTCATTGTGAATATATATTGATACAACTGATAATCTAGTATGTGTGAATGTTTGACATGCCAATATAAAGGTATGACGTAATATATTAGTTAGGGATTGGTTTCATTAATAATAAATCATTAGACGATTATTCTTACGGGTACTGATAAAGAAACTGAAGTTATTATGAAAGAAGATTTGCAGTACATCGAGGAACCGGTTAAAATTCTTGGTCGTAAGGAGAAAGTATTAGGGAATAAAGTTAGTTCCGTAGTTAAAGTGTGATGGAGGATCCATGAAATTAAATAATAAACCTGGTAAGGGAATATATAATGAGAAAATTGTATCCCCAATTGTTTGATCAGTGAGATTCATCCTAAATTTTGGGGGAGAAATTTTTTAAAGGGGGGAGGTTGTGATGACCTGGATATGATTATAATAAACCATGATGAAATAATACTTACCGTGTGGGATGGGTATAATTTGTTATTAGAATATTTAATTTTAATTTATTTTCTTTATTCTAATCCTACCTTCATAACTTATGAAATATTGAATTAGTTACAAACACAAATTTGTGAAGTCTTCGGTAGAAATGTTCACATTCGAGACTAGTTTTGGCCACTATAATATAATAATTGACTTAAGGTGAAAACTAGATAATTGTATATATATGAGTTAAGTTTGTAACAAAATAAGCGGTGTGTAAAACAGAGGTCCGAGCAAGAAGTTATGCAGGAATAACGAAGCAGGGGAAAATTTGTTCATTCGTTAAATGATATTTCGTCTTATTAGGCTAACAAATGGTGGATTTTGATTGGTTAAGGAAGGAGGTGGGTTTTTGCCTACTTTAAAAGATTGAAATAATCTCTTCCTTCAACATATTTAATCCATTAAAGAGTTTGTCTTGAGAGGAATATAAGTGGGAATTCGAAGAAGAAGAATTGACGAGAAAAATTGGAGAAAATCCGTGGGAAATTACAGAAGAGTCCTTAAGGGAATTTGATATGTAAATCTTGTGAATTTTCTTGTCTTACTGATTGACAAGTTATAAATAATATATTTCTTATGTAACTTTCATGGTTTGGTTTATATGTATGAACATATGCAAGTTTAAACAAAGTGGAACGTGCAAATCATGTATATTGCTTCGATTGAAAATCTTGTGTATTCAAACTCCCATATATTTTTGTATATTTATCATAATTGAATAATTAAAGTTGGAGATAAAAACATGCTCATATATGAACAAAAAATCCTAAATTGATGTGAAAATACCAATCAATGAATCTTTGGTGATAGTTTGAAGTTCAGGTATAAAATCTTCCCCAAAGGTATAAGTATGCATACCAGGTGTTCGATGTTTTTCTTGACATAGAAAATGAATGTTAAAAATGATGAAACTTTAATTTTGTATTTTTAAATATGTTTATTGACATTGGGTGAAATATCAGAAGATGTTGTGATGTAGAAAAATTATGAAAATTCCTGGAAGTTGACTGAACGATAAAAGATCCTATAGGGCAGATTTGCTTTGTAATAAAGAAATGGACACATATTGCTCTAGGAAACTTGAAATGATGTGTTGTATTTTATATTGGGAACCTAATATGATAAGAATTGGATTGCCAAGAATAAATTTAAGTAGGTTTGGGTTATGGATTGGATATGTTAAATATTTAGCATGCAATTGGATGAGACTTCATTTATGATAAATGATTTGAATGGGATCATATGATTCTTATGAATTGCGTTAAGTTTAAGTTATTATTTGGATTGGTAATATCCTTATTATGATAATAATATTGTAAGAATTTATATGTGAAAGGGAAGAAAAACCGATTGAACAAGTGCTAGACAAGAGCAAGGGAAAAACACAAGAAGTGGCCAAGGTGAGTGTACTCACTAGAAAGAGATATATTATACATGGTTATGGAGATGATTTGAATATCACTCATGGGTAAGATTTATTACACATGGTTATGGACATGATCTAAATATCACTCACGGGTAAGATGTATTACACATGGTTATAGATACGATCTGAATATCACTTACTGGTAAGCTATATTATACATGGTTATGGATATGATTCAAATATCATTTATTGGTAAGATGTATTATAGATGGTTATGGATATGATCATAATAATATTGAATATGAATTTGTTCATTTCGGTTTACCAAAATAGGAGGTTACTCACCGACCGGGAATAGGGGAGATTTGTCAATTAAAGACAATGGTTTACTCCTCGACCAAGAATGTGGGAGATTTGCCTATTAAAGACAAGGGGTCACTCCTCGACCAGGAATGAGGGAGAATTGCCTATTGATGATAGGATATGTGAATCATGATTCAGATAAGTTGGCCATTTATTTTTATGAATGAGACAGATAAGTATCTAATTGGTCACTTTTTTTTAATGAGTCGGATAAGTACATAATTGGGAATGAATGGACCGGATAAGTATGCATATATCATCACGAGAATATGATTTATTACATTTAAATTTTATGCAATAGCATAGTAGTGATGCATTTAGTGAGCTATTTTGCTCATGGATCCTATGTTTATGTTTTTCAGGTATTGTGATATCTCTGCGAAATCTAGGAGGTCGGTGGGGTTAGAAGGAATGCATAAAACCATGATTTGGTCAAATGTAAATGGGGTAATTTAAGCCTACTTATCTTTTCAGTAAGATTGAATAAGCATAATTACCTTAAAATCATGAAACGCTTTTTGTTTTATTGATTCATGTGAATAATAGAAAAAAATAGATATTCGTGTTTATGGTTTGGTCAAGGTAAGTATGATTTGACTCACTTTGACTTTCAAACTTAATTATAAGTAACTAGGTTGGGGTGTGTCAACTTTGGTATCAGGGCCTCGATTTTAGAGGTTCTCGAGTGAGAAACGCTTAGATTTGGCAGTGGAAGTAGAAATTTTTTTGAGTCATAAGTAAATTGGCTTTTGTTGACTGACATTTGTTTGTTATACATATATATTGTTGTATGAGATGTGAAATGCAAGGATCTTGCAGGAAAGGAAATGAGATATTAAGGTTTATTTGGGGATGACAGCGAATACATGTATTTTAATATGAATCATTGCATTGTTTTGTGTGTGGTACGCACAAACATGTTAATTGAGGAAACTTTTTAAAGACAAAATGTGGTATACAAAAATTGTGAAGTATTAGAAATAGTCTCTTATTATGCTGGAATATGTAGATTTGAGTTGTGTCACTTTTTAAGCCATGGTTTGGTGTGTGCCCATTTAATTAGCAGAATAAGGTACGGGAACCCATATTTCGTTAAAGGATGAGATGGTAAGTTGTTAGAGTATGAATAAAATGAATATTCACATGGTAAAGGTGAAGTTAGAAGATTAATAGTTGTATATGTTTAAATTTAATACGTGAAATGGTCTGAAATTAAATTACTAGTTAATATATCACAATTGATCTGAATGGGTTCATACTGAATTATGATGAGTGGAGGAAAAGAGTAATAAGAGTTGTGATGCACTTATTATGAGTATAGGTAGTGGATATTACCCCTGTGATGTTTTGAAATTCTAATAGGAATAATAAAGTTGAGACAAGGTGTTAAAGAGTTGGGAGTTTAAAAATATTGGGGAGCCGTTTTAAGAATATGTGTTTCGTATAAGTATGGGAAAGACGCTAGTCGGGTCTGAATATTAGAAACTAGTTGGGGGGATATTGAGTTGTGTTTGTCATTGTATGTATGTGTTATCATTAAGAGTATGGCATATAATGAACATGACTGACATTGTACGGAGTCACCAAGAAGTATGTGTAAGGATAAGATGTTATGTGAGATAATTTGAAAGAAATACGGCATATAATAGTCAAGATAAGTATTATGGGATTGGTATGTGTGGTTAAAGTTTCCAGTGGTGATGTTATGTTTAACGTCCATGTTACCAAATGGGTGTAACAACCCGCATAATTTTGGGCTATTTTAATTAATTTTGGAAAATGGAGGAAAATAAAGTTTTTGATAAAATTATTTTTATTGCTCAAATATGTTGGTTATTATTTTTAAAGGCGAGAATTTCAAACGGTTTCGAAATCAGAGTTAAAACGGATTTTAAAATGATTTTTAAATGTTTTTGACTCTTGGAATTCTAAGTCGGCGAACATTAAGTAATTTTCAAGAGTTGTTTTGACTTCTAACTCTTCATTTCTTTGCCTTATTTTAAAGGAGTCTTTTGGATTCCAACTCTTCATTTCTTTGCATTATAAAAGGAAGTCGTGGGCAAGCCTTTTAACATACTTTTGGCACAAATTTTGGCAGCAAATATATTTTATATTCCTCTTCTTTTTATATATATTTTGGCCCTTGAGATTTGTGAGTTCCAACATTAGATTAGAGGTGTTGTTGGGGCTATTTTGGTTGGAGGTTCTTGGATGAGCTTTTGTAGATCTTTTCAGTTGATCTTGAGGATGCGATCGTTGGTTTCTCATCATGGTTTGAGGTATGGGGTTTTACACAATATGCTCCTTAAATCTCGCGAGTGTCATTCTCTTTGATTTCTTATTAATTGAACTCATATTTGAATTGTTAAATTCATTGAAATCTGGAAAATAATTGTTGAAATTATTTTGATTCATGTGGTATCATTATATTGTTGTTGAGCACGTTGTCATGAGATTTTAATATGGCACGGATGTTGGGCACCAGCCAAAATTCCTGTTTTCCGGGCTATGGCTTGATAAAGCATATACGGATGTGGTGAGACATGGTGACCCATTGATGTGTTGTTGAAAAATTATAATGATGAAATGCTATTGAGATTTGCATTTTGATTTGAATATTCATACTCGTGTTGTTACGTTTTATTCATCGCTAATATATATTTGTTGAGCATCTTTCTTGTCGTATTGTGTACTTCCCCATATTTTCTTTTAGGTGGAAGGTTAACGTGGATTTGGGACGCTATGGACCAACTGGGATGATTTTTAGCGTGGATTATATTGGGGAGAATTTTTAATACAAGTTGGAAGATTTGTATTATTTAAATGTATAGAGCTTTGGAGATTTGTATTTTATTTTCAAGTTAGTATGTAATTCGAGAGACTTGTTGTAATTGAAGAGATTCGGATTTGTAGTTTCTCTTTTGTTGTTGTGGGATTTAGGTGCTCTATACCTTGTTATATTATGGATTTAGTTTAGTTTTATCGCATTAGAGCTCCATTCTCTCTCTCCAGGCGGGCGGGGTGTTACAAATGGTATCAGAGCTTACGTATATGGCAACCCTTGGGGCTTGGGTTCTGGGTTCATTGCGTGGTTAGTAATTTTTGGAGATAGAAAATTTTAGGTGATATTCGTGATAAGTTTCAAGATTAGAGGTGAGGAATTTATTTTTGGGAGACGTGATTTATTTTTGGAGTTAGTATAGTGGCCTGATTTTGAGAATTAGTCATTCGGCGAATTTCGAGGGCGAAATTCCATTGTTAGTGGGGAAGTGTAACAACCCGCGTAATTTTGGGCTATTTTAATTAATTTTGGAAAATGGAGGAAATTAAAGTTTTTGATAAAATTATTTTTATTGCTCAGATATGTTGGTTATTATTTTTAAAGGCGAGAATTTCAAACGGTTTCAAAATCGGAGTTAAAACGGATTTTAAAATGATTTTTAAATGTTTTTTACTCTTGGAATTCTAAGTCGGCGAACATTAAGTAATTTTCAAGAGTTGTTTTGACTTCTAACTCTTCATTTCTTTGCCTTATTTTAAAGGAGTCTTTTGGATTCCAACTCTTCATTTCTTTGCATTATAAAAGGAAGTCGTGGGCAAGCCTTTTAACATACTTTTGTCACAAATTTTGGCAGCAAATATATTTTATATTTCCTCTTCTTTTTATATATATTTTGGCCCTTGAGATTTGTGAGTTCCAACCTTTGATTAGAGGTGTTGTTGGGGCTATTTTGGTTGGAGGTTCTTGGATGAGCTTTTGTAGATCTTTTGAGTTGATCTTGAGGATGTGATCGTTGGTTTCTCATCATGGTTTGAGGTATGGGGTTTTACACAATATGCTCCTTAAATCTCGCGAGTGTCATTCTCTTTGATTTCTTATTAATTGAACTCATATTTGAATTGTTAAGTTCATTGAAATCTGGAAAATAATTGTTGAAATTATTTTGATTCATGTGGTATCATTATATTGTTGTTGATCAAGTTGTCATGAGATTTTAATATGGCACGGATGTTGGGCACCCGCCAAAATTCTTGTTTTTCGGGCTATGGCTTGATAAAGCATATACGGATGTGGTGAGGCCTGGTGACCCATTGATGTGTTGTTGAAAAATTATAATGATGAAATGCTATTGAGATTTGCATTTTGATTTGAATATTCGTACTCGTGTTGTTACGTTTTATTCATTGCTAATATGTATTTGTTGAGTATCTTTCTTGTCGTATTGTGTACTTCCCCATATTTTCTTTTAGGTGGAAGGTTAGCATGGATTTGGGATGCTATGGACCAATTGGGATGATTTTTAGCGTGGATTATATTGGGGAGAATTTTTAATACAAGTTGGAAGATTTGTATTATTTTAATGTATAGAGCTTTGGAGATTTGTATTTTATTTTCAAGTTAGTATGTAATTCGAGAGACTTGTTGTAATTGAAGAGATTCAGATTTGTAGTTTCTCTTTTGTTGTTGTGGGATTTAGGTGCTCTATACCTTGTTATATTGTGGATTTAGTTTAGTTTTATAGCATTAGCACTCCGTTCGCTCTCTCCGGGAGGGCAGGGTGTTACAATGGGTAAGGTGAGTGTATTAATAATGTTGCATAAGACTATAATATTAATAAGGATCAGGGTAAGATTATGATTGTAAAGTTATTGTGACAGATAAATGACTTGTTAAATTCGTTGTATGTTTAGTTAAAGAACAATCATATGATACAAAAAAAGGTGGATATAGTGAAAAGTTATACTGATTTCATAGTGTATGACTGCACAATATACATGAACATGAATATGAAATCTTGGTTAAGAATAAACATTTAGTGAAAGATTGTATAGTTTCAATATATGAAAATTAGTGAGGATATATTTAAATTAAGAAATTATAAGAACGAGATTTAACATACTCTTAAACATCATAAACGATATGAATAGTAGTTAAAGTCAAACATGTGTATTTTGTGTTGAATGGAAGATGGAAATCTTCTATGTAATAAGGTAATATGGAAGTATGTTATTTATGATTTGAAATATTAAACGATGATAAGGATAGACTATAGGAATGAAGGAAGAATGGTAAAGAATGATACTAGGTTTGTTAAGAATATTCACTCACTGTTAATATACGATGATACAACTGATAAGCTAGTATGTGTGAATGTTTGACATACCTATATAAAGGTATGCAGTAATATATTACTTGGGTATAGGTTTTCATTAATAATAAATCATTAGACGATTATTCTTACGGGTACTGATAAAGAAACTGAAGTTATTATGAAAGAAGATTTGCAGTATATCGAGGAACCGGTTAAAATTGTTGGTCGTAAGGAGGAAGTATTAGGGAATAAAGTTAGTTCCGTAGTTAAAGTGTTATGGAGTATCCATGAAATTAAATAAGCAAATTGGGAAAGGGAAGATATAATGTGAAAATAGTATCCCCAATTGTTTGATAAGTGAAATTCATCCTAAATTTCGGGGGCGAAATTTTCTAAGGGAGGAAGGTTGTGACGACCTGGATATGATTATGATAAACCATGCTTACCATATGGGATGTGGATAATGTGTTATTAGAATATTTAATGTTAATTTATTTTCTTTATTCTAATCCTACCTTCATAACTTATGAAATATTGAATTAGTCACAAACACAAATTTGTGAAGTCCTCGGTAGGAATGTTCGTGTTCGAGACTAGTTTTGCCCACTATAATATAATAATTGACTTGAGGTGAAAATTAGATAACTGTATATATATGAGTTAAGTTTGTAACACAATAAACGGTGTGTAAATTAGAGGTCCGAGCAAGAAATTATGCAGGAATAACGAAGCAGGGGAAAATTTGTTCATTCGTTAAATGATATTTCGTCTTATTAGGCTAACAAATGGTGGATTTTGATTGGTTAAGTAAGGAGGTGGGTTTTTTCCTACTTTAAAGTCTTAAAATAATATTTTCCTTCAGAATATTTAAGCCATTAAAGAGTTTGGCTCGAGAGGAAGATAAGTGGGAAGTCGAAGAAGAAGAATTGAAGAGAAAAATTTGAGAAAAATCTGTGGGAAATTACGGAAGAGTCATTAAGGTAATTTGACATGTAAATCTTGTTAATTTTCTTGTGTTACTGATTGAAAATTAGATATAATATATTTTTTTATGTAATTTTCATGGCTTGGTTTATATGAATGAACAGATGCGAGTTTAAGCAAAGTGGAACGTGTAAATCATGTATATTGCTTTGATTGGAAACCTTGTGTATTCAAACTCCCATATATTTTTGTATATTTATTAGAATTGAATAGTTCAAGTTGGAGATAAAAAAAAATGCTAATATATTTACAACAAATTCTAAAATTATCTGAAAATACGAAGAAATGAATCTTTGGTGATAGTTTGAATTTCAGGTATAAATACTGTCCCAAAGGTATAAGTATGCATACCAGGTGTTCGATTTTGTCTTGACATAGAAAATGAACGTTAAAAATGATTAAACTTTAATTTTGTATTTTTTTAAATGTTTAGGGATATTGGGTGAAATATCAGAAGAAGTTATGATGTAGAAAAATTATGAAAATTCCTGGAAGTTGACTGAACGATAAAAGAGCCTATAGGGCATACTTTCTTTGTAATAAAGAAATGGACAATTCTTGCTCTAGGAAACTTGAAATGATGTGTTGTATTTTATATTGGGAGCCTAATATGATAATAATTGGATTACCAAGAAGAAATTAAATTAGGCTTGGGCTATGGATTTGATATGTTAAATATTTAACATGAAATTGGATGAGACTTCATTTATGATAAATGATTTGAATGGGATTATATGATGTTTATGAATTGGGTTAAGTTTAAGTTATTCATTGGATTGGTAATATCCTTATTATGATAATAATATTGTAAGAATTTATATGTGAAAGGGAAGAAAACCCGATTGAACAAGTGCTAGACAAGGGCAAGGGAAAAACACAAGAAGTGGCCAAGGTGAGTGTACTCACTAGAAAGAGATATATTATACATGGTTATGGAGATGATTTGAATATCACTCATGGGTAAGATTTATTACACATGGTTATGGACATGATCTAAATATCACTCACGGGTAAGATGTATTACACATGGTTATAGATACGATCTGAATATCACTTACTGGTAAGCTATATTATACATGGTTATGGATATGATTCGAATATCATTTATTGGTAAGATGTATTATAGATGGTTATGGATATGATCATAATAATATTGAATATGAATTTGTTCATTTCGGTTTACCAAAATAGGAGGTTACTCACCGACCGGGAATAGGGGAGATTTGTCAATTAAAGACAATGGTTTACTCCTCGACCAAGAATGTGGGAGATTTGTCTATTAAAGACAAGGGGTCACTCCTCGACAAGGAATGAGGGAGAATTGCCTATTGATGATAGGATATGTGAATCATGATTCAGATAAGTTGGTTGTTGATGTAAAAAATTAGATCGCTCTAATTATTCAATCACAAATAAATAAAATGAGACAAAGATTTTTAAAGTGGTTCAGCCTTATAAGAATGGCCTACGTCCACTATTTTGTTATTGCTGAGTGTTTGGGAATTCTCGATTACAAGTTCTATCAAGAAATTCCGGTCCCCTTGAATGAGGATGATACAAGGTATTTATAGCCCATAGGCTGTACATGAAAGGGCTGGTACATTAAATGATATACATATGAAAGGGTAATACATTTAATGCCGCGTGTGCGTCAAGATGATAATCATTTAATGAATGGTTGAACTGTTGATTATCTGGAAATTAATGATACGACCGAGATGTAGTTTGGACCGCCTTAGTTGCTCGTTGCTCTGGAGTTCCTCGGAGTGCTGGAATAACTCGGAGTGCTAAAGTTCCTCGGTGTATCCTCGTTGCTTGGAGGGAACATGAGTTGGTCGGGGAAATGAACTTCCTCGTTGCTATTGTGCCACGTAAATTGACACGTGTCTTCGTATTATTCGTCCATATCAGCATATTAATTTTGGTATCAACAGAAGCCCTCAATGTTTCATATTTAGAACTTTGAGGAGTATGGAACATTCTTTCTCGGTATATGGCAATATTGAATGATCTTCCTGGGTTTTAGGAGCATCGTATTTGAATTTATTTCCAAATTCACAGAATCCGCCTTTTTTCGAATTTTTATGAGCGCTTCGATCTTTGTGCTCTTTTTGTCCTTTTAGCCGCCGGAAGTTCGATAGTTTCTTTTTGTAATCATTTTTCTCGCCATTTCCAAAGGCACAGTATTTAAACTTCCCAAATAATTTTACCGTCCTCTACTTTTTTCAATTTTCTTGCTTTTCGAATTCTCCAGTCTTTCTTTCTCTTGTGCGTTCATCCTTGTTTTCGTTCGTTGTCAACAGACCTTCTTTCTTCCTGTAAGATCTTCTTCCTTCTTCTTTTATTCACCATGGTTTATATTATTGAATCTATTGAAAAATTCCGTTCTGATTATTCCATTCCGTCTTGGGTAACTCTGGAAAATCTTCCTGAGCCCTTTGATTATTTTCCTTTGGCTGAGGGACATTGGTTCCCCAGCCTTTTTATTGCTGAGTGTGGCTTTTCTTTTCCCCCCAACTCTTTATGCTTAGAATTCTGCCAACATTTCAATGTTGTTCCTGCAAAAGTAGCCCCCAATACATGGAGAATAGTTAATGGGGTGCATAAATTAAATCAAACTCATGGAACTCGAATAGGAATTCCTAAGATTATGTATTGCTACAGATGGGTTGTTTTAGACTACGTTTATTATTTAAAAACTAGATTTTTGAATAGAGCTTTAGTAGTCAACCTCCCTGATGCCAACAGGGATTATTTTGAACATGGGTTAGTTTTCAAAAATTGGCAACATGCTCCTTTAGTCGGAGACAGAGTGTATGAAGGTCCCAAATGCCCCCCATATGGCAATGGGATACGTTATTTTCATTTTATTTTATTCTTGAAATTGTGACTTCATCATGTTTGAATAAATGCATGATTGACATTTCAAATTGTTTTTGTTTGCAGTTAACAGCAAGAGAAAAACTCCTAAGGAATCAGAAGTTAATATAAGGCAATTAAAACATATATGGAGTTTGCATCAGAAGGTTGCAGACGAGCATATCAGGTCTGCCTCATACTTGTTGCAGTACAAGAGTTATACGTCGTCTTTTACTGCTCGCCCTGTGGTCAGCTCCAGTGATCCAGTGAAAATTCCTGAGGACTCTGATCCAGAATCTCATATTACTTTAAGCCAGAAAATGGGTAGGAAAAGAGCTCCTCCTCCTCTATTTGATGACACTACTTCTGCTGCTGAGGCTAAGAAAAGCAAAATTGATGTCCCAGAGGGGACTAAGAAGGTGGATGTTGTGCCTTCAAAAGCTACCGAGAAGCCCCCAGTGGCTCCGAGCAAGAAGGTTGCTCCTGTGGAGATGACTGCTATTTCTCCGACCAAGAGCTCTTCCTTGGTTGAAACTGCTAAAGTCCCTTTGAGGAGATTGAGGAAATCATCCTCAGTCACTTTGGCTGAAACTGTCTCTTCTCTACCATATGGTGTTGTTGGTGTTCCAACCATCATTCCTCCGAGCTCTGCAATGAGCTCGGTAAAAACTTGGATCATACACGAGGTCCAAGGAATTGATGAAAATATTTCTAGGGATATGCTGACATCCCTAGCTACTCGTCACCTTGCTTCGGTAAATTTTTCACACTCTGAATTTCCTTTCTGTCTTTGAATACTTGTATTTTTGCACTAACCTGTCACTTTTTCCTTTGCTTAGCTGGTGAATTGTTTTAATAACATCGTGAAGAAAGATGAAGCTATTAAAGCTTCCAGCTCCTCGTCAGGTGTAGAGGATGCTCTGCTGGGTTTAACCCAATCTTTGAAGGATTCTCGTCAGCAGTATAACGAGGATAAAGCTGAATGGGAGAAAAAGTTATCTATAGTTGAGGCCGAGAAGGTGAAGATGGTTGAGATCTCCAAGAGTTTGGAGGATAAGGTGAAAAGTTTATAGGTCGAGCATCAGAAATATGACGACAAGCTCAAGAACTTTGGAGAGCCTGAAGATAAGCTGAAAAAGGCAGAGGAAGAGTTGTCCGCCCTGCGAGATATAAAGGGCCAAAAGGAAGAATTGGATGTGAAGCTCTCCTCGGAGAAACTGAAAAGAAAGCTCGCAGTTAAAAAATCCTTCAGCGCTGGCTGGGATAAAGGATGGGACAAGGGGATTGCAAAGATGACATCCCAAGTTCAATACGGGAAGTTGAAATACTTCCGAGATGGCTGGGTAGCGGCCCTGCAGGAATTGAAGATCGAGGACGACTCTGGGCTATTCCAGCTACACCTCCCTGGTCCTCCCCCACCAATTGTGGAAGAAGAAGATGAGCCTAACTCTGATGAATCTTCCATGGCCATCGGTGATTAAGTCCCTGCATCTCGATCTTCTGCCAACGAGGACATTTCTTCCATGCCTCCTCCTCCTGAGAAAATTTCAACTCATGCTGATCAAGTTGCTGTTACCACCGAGCAACCAAGCTCCTCGTCCCAGCCTCCCGAGAAAGTCTTGGGAGAGAAGGAAAAGGTGTGAAGTTGTTAGGTATCATCTCTATCTCTCATTATTTGTAATCAAACAATGTAATCCTTTTGTGATCTAATAAAATACATCTTTGTTCATCTCTGTTGTTGATGATTTGTTTTTGTTGATTGTTGTCTTCTTCTCATCCTTAGTTTGTGGCTAGAATGGAACTAATATCTGCACATGATACAAAGCTGATGCAGTAATGCCACGAATATTATAAAGCTGGTCATACAGACCTTAGTACATCAGAAATTGCTGACATCCTTGGTCATGATGCTACAGAGCACGCAATTGAGGCTTATCGGTACTTGAAGGATTTACTTGACCGAGCTGTGGCCAACAACGTGGCCTACTATGAATTGATTGAGGAACTTCATTATTCCGTAGAAGATCTCCAAGGTCAGCACAATGAATCAATTGCTTTGCTGCACAAGGAATATGAAAATAGATATCAACAGCTTTCTTCTGAAACAGGCCATAAAAAGATCCTTGTTGGATACAATGTTAGGGAAAGAACTTTAAAAGGTGAAGTTGAGGCCTGCAGGCAGATTGCTGAGTTGTTGGAACAAGAGAACAATAATTTGCAGAAAAAGCTGGCACAGTATGAATCTGCAGCGTCATCTTCCACTGCTTTAGTACAAGTTACCGATAAAGGTTTCTCGTTCTTAGAGGTTGAGAATGCCAAATTAAGGCAAGAACTCGATAACTTAAGAAGATATGTTATTTCCACTACTGCTCGGGGACGAGGAAGAGGGTCTCGTGGGCGAGGAATTGTTGTTCAAAATGTTGTCGAAGAGCAAAATTCTCCACCTGCTCGGAGTCGATCAAGAGTTCTCAGTCGTAATGTTGAAGAATCTCGTACTCTGTCAACATTGGAAACTCAAGCATACCAATTGAACGCCAAAGATCTGGCTTTATCTGAAATGTCCAAGAGAAATCTATCTTTGGAAGATCAACTTACTGCAATGAAGTCTGCTTTGAATGATAAAGATGTTTTTGCTAGGAACCTTCACGAACAATTGGATAGATTAACCTTCCAATTCCATAAACAGCTCAGGGAATTTTGGATAGCAGGATACAATGAAGCCCTTGTTCATTTAGATGCTCGTATTGAACATGCCAATAATGAAGGTTATAAGCAGGGGTGGTTGAACGCCCTGGGTGTACTAAAATTGGAGCAAGGGCATTTTTTATGGGATTATCATGCTCCAGGGTTACTAGACTTGCCTGTGCCACCTTTCAAATTGGACATGGAATGGATCCCAACTCGTTCCATTCCTCGGAGTTTAATTTCAAAATATCTTGGTGACTATAGACTTCATTCTCAGATTGAATTATCTCGTCCCGAGCATCTCTTGGATACATCTTCTGTGATGAACGTCAGAATACTCAGAGATGTTAATTTCATTAATTCTCCTCTTTGCCTAGAGGATCCTCCTGCTGGCGAAGAGCCCGTTTCAAAAGCTAAAGGAAAGAAACCAATAGAATAGGATTTTCAATGCAATGGTTAGCATATATACATGTAACTTGTAATCTATTTTGATTTTTAATGAAAGACTTTCATTTTCTGTTTGTAAATCTTTATTGCTATTGTCTGCGTTAAACACTAAGTATGTATCTGTTAAAAAGATAACAATTTTGTGCTATTCATTGACCAACTTAGTAATAAACAATTACAAGTCTCAAAAAATGTTGTTCGAGCACTTAATAATAAAGTGATGAGTATAAAATATTTAAAATGTTTCCAACCAACCAAGGTTGTTAAATAGTGTTTGTCGACCAACTACAGTTGATGGGTTTTTATCCCCGACCAGCCATACTTGGTACAGTTTGGAATATTTTGTTCTTCGAAGAACTTTTGTAATAATCTTACCTCCCAACCAACATAAATTGGAATGTGAAACAATTACAAGTATCAAAAAATGTTGTTCGATCACTTAATAATAAAGTGATGAGTATAAAATATTTAAAATGTTTCCAACCAACCAAGGTTGTTAAATAGTGTTTGTCGACCAACTACAGTTGATGGGTTTTTATCCCCGACCAGCCATACTTGGTACAGTTTGGAATATTTTGTTCTTCGAAGAACTTTTGTAATAATCTTACCTCCCAACCAACATAAATTGGAATGTGAGAGCATATTTTCCAATCAAATAATATTATTCTTCCCTCAACCGTAGTTGATTATTGTTCTATCAGGTTCTTTCGAACTATCTGTCCACTAGTTATCTTACCAACCTTAGTTGGTCACGCTAGTGTACGCCTCCTAACCAAAGGAGTATATTTTTTGGTTCTTTCGAACTATCTGTCCACTAGTTATCTTACCAACCTTAGTTGGTCACGCTAGTGTACGCCTCCTAACCAAAGGAGTATATTTTTTGGTCTCGCCCTTTTACCAACCGGAGTTGGTCATGGGTTTGAACTATCGTCTTCTTTTTGCTATCGAGCAGCGTAGTGTACAACACTAGTATTCCCCGAAAAACTTTCAAACAAAGGAGAGGAAAATGGTGAAAACGTCATCGTTTTATTCATATTGATGGAACCGTTGTACATTTTACATCATTGATAATACTTGCGAAGGTGTTCAGCATTCCAAGCATTCTTGAATTCTTCTCCTTCTAGAGTTGCTATTCGGTAAGTTCCTGGTTGAACAACTTCTGTAACTCGGTAAGGCCCATGCTAGTTTGCCTCCAATTTATTGTGTTTCTGAATTACCTTCTTTAGCACATAATCTCCTTCCTTTAAATCGCATTTCCTCACCCTTTTGTTGTAGAAAAGAGTTGTTCGTTGTTGATAAGCAGCATTCCTAATGGCTGCCTCTTCTCTAACCTCCTCGAGCATATCCAAATCCAGTCTTCTCATCAAGTCACTGACAGGAGAATTGAAATTCAGTACTCTATGCGTTGGAAGACCCAACTCGGCAGGTATTACAGCCTCACTTCCAAATGCCAGCATATATGGTGATTCTCCAGTCGCTGCGCGGGGAGTTGTTCGGTAAGCCCACAATACTGATTGTAGCTCATTAATCCAGTTAGCTTTAGCTTCACTTAGCCTTTTCTTTAAACCATTTAGCAGTGTTCTATTCATCACTTCAGTCTGTCCATTGCTTTGAGGATGACCTGGTGCTGAATGAGTCTTCAGGATGTTTGATTATTGACAATAGGCAGTAAACTCTTCGTTGTCGAATTGTGTTCCATGGTCTGTGATGAAGGCATGAGGGAGACCGTATCAACAGATGATGTTCTTCCAGACAAATTATTGTACCTTCTCGTACGTCATGTCGATAAGGGGTTCAGCTTCTACCCACTTAGTAAAATAGTCTACTGCGACGACGAGGTACTTGAATCTTCCTCGGGTGTTCGGCAATGGTCCCACCAAATCAATTCCCCACATGGCGAATGGCCAAGGGGAAGTTATGGGTGTCAACAATGCTTGTGGAGTTCGTCGGATAGAGGAAAAATGTTGGAACTTGTCACATTTCTTAGCATAGGCTATACAATCAGCCCTCATCGTCGGCCAATAGTATCCTTGAGTCATTACCCTTTGTGAAAGTGTTCGACCTGCTACATGAGCTCCACAAGACCCTTCATGGATTTCTTCAATCAATTATTTCACCTCGGAGGGATGTACACATCTCTGCAAACCTTCCATAATTCCTCGTCTATATAAAATACCATTAGTTAATACATACCGAGCAGCTTTATACTTCAATTTTTTGGCAGCGAGCTTATCCTCTGGCAATTCTCCCTTTTCAATATATACCCTGATGGTATCCATCCAAGATGGT
Source organism: Sambucus nigra (assembly GCA_949130495.1). Taxonomy (NCBI): domain Eukaryota; kingdom Viridiplantae; phylum Streptophyta; class Magnoliopsida; order Dipsacales; family Adoxaceae; genus Sambucus; species Sambucus nigra. The sequence goes on from OX422207.1 coordinate 518,754,759, forward strand.
CCTAAATCAAGGGTAATAACATTCATCGTTAGGTTTTCATCTATGCTCCGACTTTCCAGTACTTCAATTGGTATCGTTCTTCGCAGCTCGGTACGAGTAGCTGATGCTAGTAGGGCTAGTGCGTCTGCTTGTACATTTTCCATCCTCGGTATTCTCATCAATTGAATGGCATCAAATTCTGTCAGTAACTCCATCACCTTTGCATGATACTTTGCCATTAAGTCTCCTTTAACTGCATATGTTCCTATCATCTGATTTACAATTAATTGAGAATCACTGAATACAATTACTTGCCATGCTTCCATAACTTTTGCTAAGTTTAAACCTGCTATCATGGCCTCATACTCAGCCTCATTATTGGAGGCTTTGAATTGGAATCGCAAAGCATATTCCATGTCAGTCTCGTCTGGGGTGTTCAAAACAATTCCTGCCCCGCAACCTACTGCGCAAGATGAGCCATCTACATATAATATACATATGGGCAACCCGTCTTCAAATTCCTTATCTGACAGGGTTCCTCGGTGAAATATTTGTTGCTTCTTTTCATCATCCCCTGACACTTTTCGCTCCTCGTCGACCATCTCTTCTCGCTCTTTTACCAATCGGAGCTGGTCTGAGCTCGAAGTTGATGATCTTTCTTCATCTATAAGCCCTTTTACCAACCGGAGTTGGTCTGGATTTATGTCTGTTGATCCTGTAACATCCACAGGTTGGTCAGCGAGCACCTTTTGCTCCTTGGGGGTATCAGGGTATGTAAACTCTGCTATAAAATCTGCTACAGCTTGCCCTTTTAATGATGATCTGGGTTCATACACAATATCATATTCACCGAGTTCTATTGCCCAGTACATCAGTCTTCCTGATTTTTCTGGCTTGTGAAGGGCTTGTCTCAATGGCATGTCGGTATACACGACGATTGTATAGGCCTGGAAATATGGCCTCATTCTTCTACTTGCTTCAATTAATGCCAATGCCAATTTTTCTAGCTTTGGGTACCTGATTTCTGCACCTTGAAAAGCCTTACTTGTGTAATAGATGGGTTTCTGAACCCCATTCTCCAATCTAATCAATGCTGAGCTAACTGCATTCTCTGATACCGCCAGATACAAGTACAACTTCTCTCCTGTTATTGTCCTGGACAACAATGGAGGTGCTCCCAAATATTTCTTCAAGTCTTGAAAGGACTTTTCACATTCATCAGTCCATTCAAAAGTTTTTCGAAGTGTTTTGAAGAATGGGAGGCATTTATCAGTTGCTCGGGACATAAATCTATTGAGCGCCGCAACTCGTCCTGTAAGACTCTGCACTTCTTTCTTCGTCGTTGGGGATCGTAGCCCTAAAAGAGCTTTGATCTTTTCTGGATTTGCCTCAATACCTCATTGGTTGACGATGTATCCGAGGAACATTCCTTCTCGTACACCAAAGGTGCACTTCATCGGGTTGAGCTTCATTTGGTATTTATCTAGTTGATCAAAGGTCTGACCTAAGTCAACTAGATGATCAGCAGCTTTCTTGCTCTTTGTTAGCATGTCGTCGACATAGACTTCCATGTTGTAACTGATTTGTTCGGCAAAAACCTTGTTCATCAGCCGTTGATATGTTGCACCTGCATTTTTCAAACCAAAAGGCATGAAATTATAACAATAAGTTCCCCTTGGGGTAATAAAAGAAGTACTTTCCCTGTCTTCAGGTTTCATTTTGATCTGGTTGTAGCCAGAATATGCATCCATGAAGCTGAGCAGCTCATGTCCCGAAGTAGCATCCACTAGCTGGTCTATTCTGGGCAATGGAAAATGATCTTTCGGGCATGCTTTGTTGAGATCAGTGAAATCAACACACATTCTCCACTTATTGTTCCTCTTCTTTACCATCACCACATTTGCTAACCATTCTGGATATTTCACATCTTCAATGAATTGGGCTTTCTGGAGCTTCTCGACCTCCTCTTGTATGCCCTGATTCTTCTCGGGACTAAACACTCTTCTTCTCTGCTTCACAGGCTTGATCTCCTTATTCACATTGAGTTCATGACATAAGTAGTTTGGATCTATTCCTGGCATGTCTTTGTGACTCCATGCAAAAGTATTCTTCCTATTTCTCAAGAAGTTATCAACTCTTGCTTTATTGAAGCATCCAACGATGAACCTATCTGGGTTACTCGTTCAGGGTGCTCCTCGTCCAGAATAACATTTTCTGTAGATTCTACCACCTGTCCTTTTACAAGTTGGGATTCATCCCTGGGATCAAGAGTTTCAATTTCTGTACCTTCCTCCACCTGGTAGGTAGTAGTCTTTTTCCTTGATTCCTCAAGCTCCTCTTGCTCGACAGATGAATAATAGCATTCCCGAGCTATTTTTTGATCACCTTTCACAACTCCTACTCCGAAGTTTGTTGGGAATTTTAAGCATTGATGCACTGTAGATGGAACTTCTTCGAACTTCTTCAAACCAACTCTTCCCATGATGATGTTGTAGGCTGACTGCACATTCTTATCCATCACAAAGAAGCGTATTCTTTCTGTTCGACAAGCAGGCCAAGTTCCAATGAATATGTCCAACTTGATCATCCCAAGTGGAAAAACTTTCTCGCCAGCAAAACCCAGAAGGGGTCTGTGATAAGGTTCCAATTGAGATAATTTCAAATTCAAGCTATCAAAGCATGAATAGTACATAATGTCTGCCGAATTACCATTGTCCACCAACACCCTTGAAATCACCACATCTTTCATCCTCATTTTGATCACCAAAGGATCGTCGTGAGGGTAAAGAACACCTGCCAAATCGTTTTTTGAAAAACCAATAACTAGATTCTCTTTATTTACCTTCCTCGAACGATCATCCTCGGCAAGATTTATTCGTTGAATATATGAGCAGGATTGAGCCTCTCCGAGATAAGCCTTTCTTTCTGTAGTAAGGTCTCCTCCTCCAGCGTCTCCTCCTGTAATAACATTACAATCAAATGACCCAAAACGTATGGAAAATACCTCTCGTTCAGGCTGCCTTGGCTTCTTTGGAAGATCGGGGTCTTCATCCGGATCATCTTCATGATCTCTTCTCTTTTTCTCCTCCGTCCGACGAGGAGATCTGGAATGATCTCTAGTTCTATCATCATTCTTCCTTTCACCTCTGCGATCTACATACTTTGACAACTTTCCTCTTCGAATGAGCGTTTCAATCTCGTTCTGAAGGGCTATGCAATTTTTGGTCGTATGGCCATGATCTTTATGGAACTCGCAATATTTGGCCCTATTCCTTAGGTCAGGATTGGTCCTCAGTTTATCTGGCCATTTGATTTCTTCGTTATTCTTGATTTCTTCCAAAACATGATTAATACCCATTTTCAATGGAGTATAATTATCGTATTTCTTCAGGACTTCCCATGACGTCCTATTATTCTTGGAGTGCTTGTCACCACCATTACCTTTTTGCTCTTTCTTCTTAGATTTGTCAACCTCCACCTTGGTTTCTTTATCCATATTCTTCTTCGCAGCCATAGCCTCCTCGGCATTCATGATTTTGGCCGCTTTTGCCATCAACTCCGACATAGTTTTAGGTGGATCTTTGGCTAAAGTGTAATATAACTTGTTGGGCAACAATCCACTCATCAAAGCAGTGATCGCTGTCTTTTCTTCATAATCTATGACTTCCAACTTCTCGTTATTGAAACGACTTATATAATCTCTAGTACTCTCACCTGATTTTTGTCTAACACTTAACAAGTGCGCTACTCGCTTTACCGGCTTTGCCCCAAAACAGAAATTGCCAATGAACAACTCGGCTAACTGAATAAAAGTCAAAATCTTACCCCGAGGAAGATTGTTGTACCATATCTGTGCAGATCCTGTAAGAGTTCCCGAGAATGCTCTACATCTCATCTCGTCGGGGACGGCATATATGTCGGCAGCAGCTTGGTATTGTTCTATATGAAGAACAGGATCTGTCTTTCCATCATACTTAGGGGTCACTACAGGTGCTTTGAATTTCGATGGTGTAGGAAAATTCACAATAGCCTGCACAAAAGGTGTCCCTTGAACAAAAGTTCTCTGTAAGGTATTCCTTTCTTTAGCCATTTCTCCAAGTCTATCCTCTAACCGCTGAATGGAACCTTTCCATGCTTCATTTCCTTCCTCGGGCCGCTTAGTCCGAGCAATTGATTGTTCTGACGTAGCTTCCTAAGATCTATCTCGACGAGTAGCTGGTCGTGATTGTGCTGATCCTTCTCTCAAACCTGATGGTGGTCGAAAGCTTCTCGATGGGGCTCTAGGTGGACTCATATTTCTCCTTGGTCCTAACCGACTGAAAGGAGACACCCTGCTTAATCTTTCCAGGGCGCTGGTTCTCTTCGGAGAGAGAGTGATATGTTGATCTGTATCCGTAGCCCGTATCGATGAAGTTCGCCCAGGTTGATAAGAAAAATCATTAGATTCTTCATTACGATATGACCCAGTACGCCTGGATCGCGATTGCCCACGATCACTCCTTTGCCTTGAATGGGTAGGTGCACCGCCGTGAAGAGTTTGAATGAGTTGCCTCATTGTTTCTTGCATGGCGGTTTGTCCTTCAGCCAGATTCATCATAATTCCAGCCAGATCTGGAGGTGCATATGGATTTGGAGGATTTCCAGCATTTCCAGCATTTCGATTACTGGATTCTGGATTATCTTCCATTGATGATAAATGATTTTTGGTGAAAAACGATAGCAACAGTCGTTTCCCACAGACGGCACCAATCTGTTGATGTAAAAAATTAGATCGCTCTAATTATTCAATCACAGATAAATAAAATGAGACAAAGATTTTTAAAGTGGTTCAGCCTTATAAGAATGGCCTACGTCCACTGTTATGTTATTGCTGAGTGTTTGGGAATTCTCGATTACAAGTTCTATCAAGAAATTCCAGTTCCCTTGAATGAGGATGATACAAGGTATTTATAGCCCATAGGCTGTACATGAAAGGGCTGGTACATTAAATGATATACATATGAAAGGGTAATACATTTAATGCAGCGTGTGCGTCAAGATGATAATCATTTAATGAATGGTTGAACTGTTGATTATCTGGAAATTAATGATACGACCGAGATGCAGTTCGGACCGCCTTAGTCGCTCGTTGCTCTGGAGTTCCTCGGAGTGATGGAATACCTCGGAGTGCTAAAGTTCCTCGGTGTATCCTCGTTGCTTGGAGGGAACATGAGTTGGTCGGGGAAATGAACTTCCTCGTTGCTATTGTGCCACGTAAATTGACACGTGTCTTCGTATTATTCGTCCATATCAGCATATTAATTTTGGTATCAACATTGGTCATTTATTTCTATGAATGACACGGATAAGTATCTAATTGGTCGTTCTTTATGAATTAGCCGGATAAGTATATAATTGGGAATTCTTTATGAATGGGATGGATAAGTATGCATACATCATCACGGGAATATGATTTATTGCATTGAAATTTTATGCAATAGTGTAGTAGTGATGCATTTGCTAAGATATTTTGCTCATGGTTCTTATGTTTATGTTTTTCAGGTATTGTGATCTCACTTTCAAATCTAGGAGGTCGGTGGGGTTAGCAAGGAATGCATAAAACCATGATTTGGTCAAGCGTAAAGGGGGTAGTTTAAGCCTACTTATCTTTTCAGTAAGTTTTAATAAGCATAATTACCTTAAAATCGTGAAACGCTTTTAGGTTTATTGATTCATGTGAATAACAGAAAAAAAACTAGGATAATCGTATTTATGGTTTGGTTAAGGTAAGTATGATTTGACTCACTTTGAATTTCAAACCTAATTATAAGTAACTGGGTTAGGTTTTGTCAAGTAGACCTCAAGGAATTTGAGGCCATGCATTCAACGGTCCACCAAATGCTATAATTCTCGACTTTTTATGGAGTAGGGGAAGTGAAAGGTGACCAAACATCGACACGTGAATTCTACTTCAACTATGTGGAAGAAAGAGAGGCTCATAAGAGGGCAACAATCACGTACAACATCGATACACTTGATCCTAGAGACGAACCAAATCTCAAAAAGAGAGATGCCATAGAGGAGGTAGAATCCATCATCCTCAATGAGGACGAGACGAAAAAAACCATCCAAATTGGCAAATCCCTAAGACCTGAGATCAAGGAGGAACTAGTAAAGTTACTATGGAAGAGATATAGTATCTTTGCATGGAGCCATGCAAACATGCCATGTATAGATCCTGAGATTATGTGCCATAAACTCAATGTTGTAGAAGATGCTAGGCCCATCAAGTACAGAAGAAGAGTATACTCAAGGGAAAAGTATGATGTCATCAGAGACGAGGTTAGAAAGCTTGAAGAGGCCAAGTTCATCAGAGAGGTCATATACCCAAAGTGGTTGTCTAAAGTTGTCATTGTGCCCAAAGCTAATCGAAAAGGGAGGATATGTGTATATTTCACTGATTTAAACTAGTCTTACCCAAACGACAGTTTTTCCCTACCTCGTATAGATCAGATGGTGGATGCCACGGTAGGACATGAACTCATGAGCTTCATGGATGCATATTTAGGGTAGAATTAGATCTTCATGGACTTGGCAAACTCAGAGAAGACAACCTTCATTACAGATAAGGAGACCTATTGCTACAAGGTCATACCCTTTGGCCTGAAGAATGCAGGGGCTACTTACAAACATCTTATAAATAAGATGTTCAAAGATTAGATAGGCAAATCCATGGAAGTGTATGTGTAAGACATACAGACGAAGAGTCTGAAGGCCGACACTCATGTGGACGACCTTGGAAGAACTTTTGACACCATGGAAAAATACATAATGAAGCTTAACCCGTCCAAATATGTCTTTGGGGTAGGAGTAGAAAAGTTCTTGGGATTCATAGTCAACCAAAGGGGAATAAAGGCTAACCCTGAGAAGATCAAGTCTTTATTAGAAATGAAGACACCCAGAACCATCAAAGACGTGTAGAGGTTAACGGGATGAGTTGCTACACTTAACAGGTTCATCTCAAGAGCTACAGACAACTGTCTTCCTTTTTTTAAATTACTTAGAAAGGCCTTCAAATGGGATGATGAATGTGATAAAGCTTTTAAAGATATCAAGTCCTACCTCGGATCCCCTCTACTCTTATCTCGCCCAATTCTGGGTGAGAAGCTATATGTATATCTAGCTATCTCAGAGTCAGCCATTAGTACTGCAATAGTAAGAGAAGATGATGGAGTATAGAGGCTAGTGTACTTTAATAGTAAAGCTCTTCAAGGGTTTGAACAGAAGTACCCTCGTATTGAAAAGTTTGCCTATGCTTTGATACACGCTTCTAGGAAAATAAAGCCATACTTTCAAGCTCACTCCATGGATATCCTCACTGATTCCCCACTCAGACAGGTCCTCAATAAGCCTGAGAAGTCAGGCATGCTAATGACCTGGGTCATTGAGTTAGGGGAATATGACATTATTTATCAACCCGGGGTTACCATCAAGGGGAAGTCACTCACAGACTTTGTAATCAAGTTTACCGGGGAAGAGGTCGAGGTTGAGATTATTCAAAGGGTTGTGGAGGAACTGAACATAAACGTATTCTAAGATTCGGATGAGGTTGAGTCAAGCAAAGCCAGAAAAATAATAGTTGAGAATGAGGAAGACAAATACCTCTTCAACCAAGGGACCCTATCAGAGGGAAGCTTCTCTTTAAATGAAACCATTTGGATCCTCTTCATTTATGGGTCATCTTGTGAAAGCGAAAGTGGAGCAGTGCTAATAGTGTCAACACCAGACAGTGTCGATATTGAATATGCATTGAGGTTCAACTTCAAAGCTTCCAATAATAAGTCAGAGTATGAGGCATTAATATCAGGTCTCTCTTTGGCAAAATCCCTCAATGCCGGCCAACTCCTAGTCCACAGTGACTCCAAGTTAGTCGTCAACCAAATTCTGGGGGAGTATGAGGCCAAAGACGAAGGGATGGCCAGATACCCGAAGAGGGTGAGAACGATGCTAGAAAGATTCAAAGAAGTAAATATGGAGAGGATACCTCAACTAGACAACAGTTGAGTTAATTCACTCGCGAGGTTTGCCTCAGCAACAAGAACAGACATAAGGAGAACAGATGCAATTGAGATTCTGCTCAAGACAACCATCGAAGAGGATAAGGTTGCTAGAACTTGCCTGAATCTCAATATGGGATCATCATGGATGGACCATCTTATTATATACATCAAAGAGGGAGATTTCAAGAGTCAAAGTTAGAAAGTATAAAGCTGAGGTTTAGAGCTGCCAAATTCTCAATTTTAAGAGATGTCCTCTATAAAAAAAGGGTTCCTACTCCGTCTCCTTAGATGTGTTCACCCTTCATAGGTTCCACACATCTTCCACGATGTGCATGAGGGCTCTTATTCAAGTCACATAGGAGGGAGACCATTGGATAAGAGATTAATAACTCAGGGGTACAGGTGGTCGACCTTGGCCAAAGATGCAGTTGCATATGTGAAGAAGTGTGATAAGTGTCAAAGATTATCTACCATACCTCATCAGTCACACCAATTTCTTACTTCTATCAGCTCCCCTTGGCCATTTTCAATATGGGGCATTAATTTAGTAGGACCCTTGCCAAGAGCTGTAAATAACTATCGGTTCTTAATAGTGGAAATTAATTATTTCTCCAAATGGGTGGAGGTTGAGCCAATGATCACAATCACTGAACAGAAGAACTTCCAGTTCATCTAAAAGAATATCATATGTAGGTATTGTCTTCCAAACACCCTTATCTCATACAATGGAACCCAATTCAAGAATAAATGCTTAGAAAAATACTTCGAAAGAGTAGGGATCAAGCAATTCTTCTCTTCTCCTAGCCGACCCCCGGTAAATAGTCAGACCGAGGTCACAAATCGAATAATCCTTAATGGGATTAAAAGAGGTTGGAAAAGTCCAAAGGAATATGGATAGAGGAGGTATATACTGTGTTATGGGACTATAGGACAACATCAAGGATGCTAACAGGAGAAACTCCATTTATGTTAGCCTATGGATCAGAAGCTGTAATCCCAAAAGAGGTAAGACTTCCCACTCATAGAGTTCAGACCTATGACTTGATCTTGATCTTGATTTGATCGAGCAAAGAAGAGAGGATGCAGAGATAAGACAGGCAACATACCAACAGAGAACTGTTAAATTCTACAATCAAAGGGTGAAATCAAGGCCTATAGCTATAGGAGACCTAGTCCTAAAGAAGACGTGGCAAAAGGCAAATAAACTCCATCCAAATTAGCAGGGTACTTATAGGGTAATTGATGAGGTTGTGCCTAGTACCTATCGGTTAGAAAATCTTGAAGGAGAACCTTTCTCCAACCCATGGAATGCCGATCATTTAAAGAAATATTACATATGATATTGCAATTCTTATCTTTTTGTAATACATGTATCAGTTTATATAGAGGATGTTAATGAAAAGATAGCAATGTTGTGCCGGTACTTTTTTCGTGTCCTTAAACATCATTATTTGGTGAAAATTTATGAGGTGAAACATCATAACATAGTGACCTCAGATCTTAAACGTCATTATTTGGTGAAAATTTAGGAGGTGAAACATCATAATATGGCGACCTCAAACCTTAAACATCATTAGTTTGGTGAAAATTTATGAGGTGAAACATCATAATATGGCGACCTCAGACCTTAAACATCATTATTTGGTGAAAACTTATGAGGTGAAACATCATAGTATGGTGACCTTAGACCTTAAACATCATTATTTGGTGGAAATTTATGAGGTGAAACATCATAATATGGTGACCTTAGACCTTAAACATCATTATTGGTGAAAATTTATGAGGTGAAACATCATAATATGATGACCTCAGACCTTAAACATCATTACTTTGGTGAAAATTTATGAGGTGAAACATCATAATATGATGACCTCATACCTTAAACATCGTTAATTTGGTGAAAATGTATGAGGTGAAACATCATAATATGGTGACCTCAGACCTTAAACATCATTAGTTTAGTGAAAATTTATGAGGTCAAACATCATAATATGGTGATCTCAGACCTTAAACATCATTATTTGGTGAAAATATATAAGGGTAAACATCATAATATGGTGACCTCAGACCTTAAACATCATAACTTGGTGAAAATTTATGAGGTAAGAGATTTCAAGAAAAAAATCATATGAAGCAATAGAATCTGAAGAAGATTGGACTAATGATTATCATTAAAAAGATTCATTTACAAATCAAGAGTATCAAGAGGCCACCAGAGTTCACAAAAATAAGAGGTACAGACAAAAGGGAAATCAAGATTATAACATTGAAAAGCATCACAAAAAGGACCTATGTCTCTGCAGCTACAGTCCTCTGGTCATTATCGACGTTTGTCACTTCAATTCCATCATTATGATGAGTAACATTTTCACTTTTAGTGACTTCGAGAGGAGAAGTCTCGGTCTGAGCAGCATCAGCCTCCTCAACTTCTCACAAGGACTGAGCGAATCGAGGGTCTCCAAAGCCAAGACCCACAAAGTTTGATGCAGTCAAGACACCAGACTCACTCTCCTTCATGGCCTCCCATTTTTCAGTAACTTCGATTCATCTTTTAAGATATTCAAATCCAAAGCTCATGACTTCATCAGAGATCTTCCAGTCTTCGATGGTCTTCTCAGTAGCATCTTCCAAAATAGCTTGAACTACAGCATCAACCTTAGACTGAAGGGCATCATCCTTGGCCTTTAGAGCTACATCATTGTCCTTCTTGATCTTAGATATGTCATTATCCCTCTGCTGGATAACTCCCTTCAGCCTTTTAACCTCTGCTTTTAAAGAGGCCTGAACCTTCTCAGCTTCCTGACCCTTCTCTATAAGGGGAATCCTCTTCAGAGTCCAATCAACAAAGTGATGGATAGATAAGACACCCTACAAGAGAAGGTCAGATGTAAGAACATATGAGCTATAATTTTTAAAAGGTCGAGGTTACACTTGTGAATAGCAAATGATCAAATGAGAAAAAATGGGTACATAAATTGACTTGTAGAGAGTAAACTCGGCCAATAACGGGACGCCCAATACACAGAAACGCTTGTCCTCTTCAATCATTATTGTACTGATAGCATCGACAACCTTTACATTGTGGCTGATCAATCTATCACCGATTTTAATCTAAGCAAGAAAAGCAGCCAGGGCATCATCTATAGAGATGGGAATGGCATGGTCCATGGCCTGAGTCTTGCCCCACCTCGTATGCTCCGGGTTAGCTGTGGTCTTCTAATTTTTACTAGCATTGGCCTTGGAGGTGCCGAAATTATTCTTGGTGGTAGGAGGGGGTAAATTTTTGCCACCCCGTTTATCTATTAGCTTCACAAGACTAGGAACAGACATTTCCCAAGGATCGTCTGATATGCCTGTTGGGTGCTCTGTAAAAGACAAGTCTCTGAGTTAGTTAGTCAGTCAGAGATATAAAACATAAGAGGTATAACTTGTATGATAAACACTAAGAATTAAGAAGCTCTTCCAAGGGACCACCCCCTAAACTTATCTGAGATAGGTAGTAAGGGGTCATCAGATGTTCATATTTAACAAGCCGACCCTTCCCGCCCTTACTGCGAAGGTCTTCAACGTTTTTATAATTGTCCTGGCTAGGTCCAGGGTTGGATTTAGCAGTAAGGGAGACCTTCCCCCACCTGAGAGGGGTGCTTGGAACCAACATTCCAGAGGCCTCATTTGAACCAAATTCCCATGCCCTGAAAATAAAGAAATACTGAGGTTTCTAGTTATGATTCGAAGTTTGGGTAACAAAGATCATTTTCTTCTCTGATTTCCTGGCTAAGAAGTGGTAATAGCTAGGGTGGTTTTTGGCAGAGAATGGAACATAATAACCAGTGAAAAATCTAACTTGAAGGTCTGAGTGGTGGACAACCCTCCAAAGGACGATGGCCCTAATAATAACCCTCCCGGTATTAGGGGATAGTTGAGAAGGGGAAAGATTCATATGGGAGAGTATAGCTCTAATGGATTGGTGGATAGGAAGACGAAAGCCCAACTTGAACATATGCTCATAGACACAGATCTCTCCATCTCGGCCATCAAAGGCCCTCTCATCCCTCAGTGGTTTCCTAAGGAGTATGGAAGAATTTATGGAATAGAGGTGCCTAAAAGTAAGAAGGTCGTACTCGTTGATGGTTCTCTCATACTCGAACGCCTCAGACATATTGAGATCACTCTCTTTACCATCATCACCATCCCTAGCAACATCATCCCGGGCAGGTGTTGGAGCACCACTACGAAACCGCTGAGCAAATTCGGCCCCATTAGCAGCTGATAAAGGAATGGCATCAGTAGGAGGGAGAACTGCCACACTTTTCCCTAAGATTTAAACCTCAAAAGACCTATGCGAAGTTCTAGCACCTTGGTGAGCCAAGGCATGGCTTGAAACCTCGACTTCCTTAGGAACCTCACCCTGTTTAGGAGAATAGTCCATAGCCTCTTGAAAAGAGTCCATAGATTCTCCTACTTCAGAGGTTGACATGGGGTCTAAAGAAGATGAGTCAGACTCAGACATTGGGGCAGGACCCTCAAGAACCTCAGCAGGTTCAGTAGGATCAGCTGGCTCAGGGTATATAACCTTCAGGGGTGGAGGAAAGATGGGTCTGAGGGGAAAGGCCTCATCCCTATGAGCTTCCTCTTAGTCTATCTCTATTTGCCTAATTTTCTCAAAGGTCTTCTCACAAAGAGAGGGGAACTCTTCTATAAGTTGGTATAAGGGTCTGGGCATAAGTGAGACGACACTACACTTAAGAGAAGCGCCCAAACCACAAACAGGTACATAACTTAAAAGAACCCAAACTAAAGATTAAAAAGGGGAAGTTAAAACACTTAATTGAAGAACACCAAGAACACGAAGGGAAGGTCACCGAAGAAGGTGATCAGAAGGACACTGATAATCCTAAAAAGGGTTGTTTGTGGCTGAAACAACCTCGGAGCAGCCTGCAATAGTCCTAAAACCACCTAATCTCTACAAACCTAACCTAATAACCACTTGGCAGTGGTGGAAACACTCACTAAAAAATGAAGAACTTGCCAAAAAATTGAAGCTATAAAAATTGATACCATAAATGGAAAATGATAGGTTGAGAAGCAATACCAAAGAGTACGATTGAAGAAGGAAAAGACTAGAAGGAGGAGACTCTGAAACACAATGAAATATGGAAGGTTTTAAGAGATTTGAAATGGAAGAAAAGCTTAGGTGGGAGAAGGAAAAAGAGAATGAGGAAAGATAAGGTGTTTTAAAACCTACTCAATGATGGGGCGTGATTTCCGATTCCCCAATCATTGCCCTAGGGAACCCAAAAGACAAGTTAGAATCATCTCACCTTGGGGAATACGTTTGTCACTTAAATAAGTGACATGTGTCAAGAAAACATTGGCACCCAAAGAGACTCAGTCTCAGGCTAACACACATACCCCTCGATCGTCTATTCACATAGAGGACTAAGGGCTAAAGGGTGATTGATATGCCCAAAATGCACCCTCTTACTCAGAAATACTAACCTCGACCAGTATCACAGTCAAGTTGACAAGAAGCTTATGACAACCATCAGCAAGGTTGTCTTTTATAAGGTCGGCCCCCGATATACCAACCTCGGTTAGCCATCAGTCGAGGTCGACAGAGTCTCATGGGCCTAAGTAACTGCCAACATTATCGTCTACCTCAGCCGCTACCTCATACGTAACCTTGATCAGCCTTCCTGGTCGATGTCATCATGGATATTGACAAGATGAAGTAATACTATCGGACTTCATTGATGATGCTAAGATTCAGCACCACTAGATAAGAGGTGGAAAGCTCAAACAGTAACACTGGAAGCAACAGAGTTATGCATGTGTATAAGTATATAAAAGGGGATGTGTATAAGAGGAATGAAGACAATCATATATAGTGGTTCAGCCAATCAGACCTACATCCAATGTGAGTGTGTGATCCATTAAATATGGGCACTAATGGCCTTATATACTATGCTCATAAGCTCACTCTCTCTACTCTGTATACAAGAAAAGTTTTAGCTAGTGTTTTAATTCTCGATCCTTTTGAAAAGTTGGATATGACAAGTATATGTAGGTCTTGGGGGGAGTAGTGTACCCCCAAGTATGCATTGAGCATGTGAATGATGATCTAGCTAACCCCCTATTGACAGCTAGCTGGACCACCTGTGGTTAATGATGACATAATACTCCCTCATATGAGGGGATAGTATTGTTATAAGGATTTATTACACGTTCTACTGAGTCCCATGCGCACTGTCCCACGCGTCTCCTAAATCATGCGCCATGATGATGTCACCCTCGGCTTATAATGACAGGCCGAGGCTAAGGTTGATGCTGACATATTGGGTCATGACTGCTGGGTGTAGGCTTCATACTTTCGTCCCCTCTTAGGGTCAGATAGTCGCTTGGTCACCCCAAAAAATGAGGCTTCTATCTCCATGAGCTTGGGCTCAGGTCAAAGTATATAGTAGGGTCGGCCTTTATAGGGTCGTATGATCGTACTGTCGTCCGAATTGTGTCTCCAATGATGGGGTTGACTTGTCTGACCCTCCATTCTTTAGCAACATGCTTTGGGGTAGTAGAGTTGAACCCTCGTCCTGAATAGGGCTACCCTTGATCTAGCCGAGGGTATATTTTGGTATATCAATCACCCCTAGCCCTTAGTTATCGATGATGTTGAGATGGCTTAGGGGTAATGTTGTCTTTGGATGTCAAATGAGTGGGCAGGTTGATGAGTGACATTTGTCAAGTTGATTGACATTTTTATTCCCTTGAAATGATGGCTACACACCACACTTTGGGACTTTCGACCTTAATGATGGTTCTCCTTATGGGTTGTGCACCGCTTTGGTTAGTGGGCCCACTAATGACAAAGTATTTAACCCTTTTTAAACATTTATATCTTTGTTCTTCTTCTTCGCGTGCACATTCTCTCTATAGTTTTAGCAGCTCGAACGCCATCTCTGCAATTTCTTGCCTTTCTCCAGCATTCCAAGCTTTGTTCAGCTTCAATCTTCATCGTCGGGTAACTTTTCTGCCCTAATTTCCCCTTTATCCTCCATTTTCTTTGGTTTCTATTTTGGGTATCTCCTGCACATTTTCTTGGTTGTTTTACATTTTTTCGGCATGTGAACCCGCCTTCCTGTGGCGGTTATAGGGTTTGATATTGGGCAATAGACTTTCCTCGATTCCTCTTCCATGGTCTAACGGTGGTTCTATTTTATGTTTTGGTGCTTTCAAGTTCTCTGGTGAACTTTCGGTCTTCTTCTCCGGTGAATCTTGTTCTTCATGTTCTTGGGCATTCATCCACAAAACCTTTTATTTCTCTAGGTTCAATCAAAAAGTTAACTTAGTCAACTATCAAACTTGTTTGTATTTTATTTGAGAAAAATACTAAAGTGTAGGGTCTTCATCTTAATACTCCAAAGGCTTAGTGATTTATCCACGGAGTTTCCAACTTTGAGAGAGAGGTGATTTTCAGAGATGAGGAGAATATAGGAAGAGAACGAGCATAGACGTGGAGCCGACCCTATTTGGGTACGACCTATTTTCCCAATTCCATTAGCCACAGTTTTACCCTCTGAGCCCTTTAGGTCTTCCTATCATCTAGCCTAGTGTCAGACGCAAGAGGGAGGAATGGACGCCAGAGCATCATCTCTAGTGGGTGCTGGGACTTCTGGGAGAAGAGACCCACCAACACTTAGCCCAAACTAACAGGTCGAGGGAACAGTTCATCCCGAGGTTATCCCTGTGATAGCCATGTCCCCCTTACTTTCCAAGACACTTTTCCAGATGGCCCTCTAATAAATGACGATGCTGAGGGGTCTGGGGATGAGAGAAATGAGGATCAGTAAAACAATGCTAAGGATGATAGTGAGGATTCCAATAATGATCAGGATGATACCTCAGGGGTCTCGGCTTTCATCTCGTCTATTAGGGATCGTGACCTCTTACTATGGAGGCAACTCTTTAGTATAAAGCCCAATTTAAATATGATGATCCCGAATGAAGATGATAGGGTCTTACAGGGGAGAAGGAGAAGTTGTTGTTTATGAGCAGATATTTAGGGTCAGCGTTAGGTTCCTTCTTCATCCTGTGATAGTTGACATACTTTCTCCCTTCAGGGTTGTTCCTTCCCAACTTACTCCTGACTCCTAGAGGACCATCCTCAGCTACATATCCCTCTCGAAGAACACGTTTATTGATGAGACCTCGACGGATTTTTTTCCGGCCTGCTACAACATAACCTCCATATTCAAGCAACCTAGATATTTCCATCTAGGGGCTAGCAGGTCAGACATAAAACTTCTCCACGTACCATAAACTTCCAAGCATGATTGGAAGAAAATGTTCTTCTTTGTTTCTGGGGACTGGGAATTCCCCGCTGGGGTTGAGCCCCTTAAAGATTGCTCGAGGGTCCCAAGGGAATGGTCTAACCCCTCCATGAAAGCGAGGTCAGATCCTGGACTTAACTTAGATTAAAAGGCTATAGTCGACCATCTAAGGGACCAAGGGAAGGAGGGTGAGATACCTAAGTTTGAAGATTTAATGACCCTTCATTTCCTCAAAGAAGATGGTCTGAGGGTCCCATCGATAGAATTTTGTGATTTTATTTTGTTTCAATTCTTTCCAAGTGTTTCCTCATTACTATTGCTTGTATCTTACGTATCGTCTCATTTTTTCAGGTCAGCCTCCAAACATATTTGATCAACTTTGGGAGATAACTGCCCCTAGATTGATGTCTGGACTAGGTAAAAAGAAGGGTAAGGAGCCTCAACTGACCCAGAAGAATACAAAGTAAGTGGGGCAGACCTCAGTGGAGTCGTAATCGGAAGGATCCATAATCCCCTATTGGCACTCGACCCCCACAGACAAATACCGAGGGAACTAGTTCTTCCTTATGCATGGGCTCCTACTGGTCATCTAATATGACCTTCCTAAAGGACAACCCAACCTATTTAATTACCAACATGAGATCTTCCAAGGCCTCCATGTTATCAACACCATCGACTTCAGATTATGACTTTTTGGCCAAGATGCCCCTGGCCAAAGTTTATGACTTTAGGCTTCATACTCTGGCTCAGGTATTTCTTTCATCTCTTCAATTTTGATTCGACAATATTTTACTAAATGTTCCCTTAGACCTTTAATATGACCTTTCTCTTATCTTTTATAGTCTGCCTGCGCCTTCACTTCTTCCACCAAGTGGATGGCTGAGAACTAACAGAAGTTTCACGAGGCCGAGAGAACTATTTAATATGAGGTCGACTTGAAGACTGAGTTGGATACTGTGAAGGCTGAGCTGAAGAATGTGAAGGATGAGAATGTGAGGACTTTGGGAGAGCTTACAAAGGAGCATGTTGCTCAACTGAAGCTTAAGGATGGCCTAATTATAGCTAAGGACGAGGCTTTGACCAATCAGGGCACCCAATTAAAGAACGATCTTGCTATAGCTATCCAAAGGGATGAGGCTGATGCTGTGGAGGCCTACAAAATCTCTAACAAATTCCAAGGCTTAGAGATTGAATACTTAGAGAGGGGAATCAAGATGTCCTGTCGGTGGGTCGTCTTAAAGTTTGCTGATGCTATATTGTCTATCCGTCCTTCTTTAGAGGCAGTGGAGATAGACGACCCCCTGATTTCTTAGGATCTAGCTCATGTGGAATCTCACATAAACATTGAAGTCACCAGTATGTCTGAGGATCGACCTTCTATTGTGGTTGCTAAGGGGACTCTACCCGATGATGCTAGGCCTCTTTCTTTTGATGGTGCTCATTAGGGTGGCCGTCTGTGGCCTATACCCTCTACTTATAAAGCTTGTCTTTTACTTTCTTTTAGACATGTATTATAACTCTTCATTTTTGTAATGAAAGGGACCTCCTTTTCCTTTAATCCTTTATATTGCCACTTTTATGATTTGTGTTGAAGTGCCTCCAAGTCCTCCCTCAGCTAGGATGAGAGTAAATGGAGGGTCGTCCCTACCATTCACCCTCATCTTAGCTGAGAGTAGTTATCCACCACACTAATGGTGTTTGTAAACATTAAGTCCTCCCTCATATTTCTTGAGAGTGAATGGAGGGTCGTCCCTACCATACACCCTCATCTTAGCCGAGGGTAGTTATCCACCAAACTAATGGTGTTTTTAAACATTAAGTCCTCCCTCGTCTTTCTTGAGAGTGAATGGAGGGTCGTCCCTACCATTCACCCTTATCTTAGCTGAGGGTAGTTATCCACCAAACTAATGGTGTTTTTAAACCTATGTCCTCCCTCGTCTTTCTTGAGAGTGAATGGAAGGTCATCCCTACCATTCACCACCATCTTAGCCGAGGGTAGTTATCCACCAAACTAATCGTGTTTTTAAACATAAGTCCTCCCTCATATTTCTTAAGAGTGAATGG
This sequence comes from Sambucus nigra, assembly GCA_949130495.1. NCBI lineage: Eukaryota > Viridiplantae > Streptophyta > Magnoliopsida > Dipsacales > Adoxaceae > Sambucus > Sambucus nigra. The sequence continues at coordinate 518,773,168 of OX422207.1, forward strand.
AGGGTCGCACCTACCATTCACCCTCATCTTAGCCGAGGGTGGTTATCCACTAAACTAGTGGTGTTTTTAAACATAAGTTCTCCCTCATCTTTCTTTAGAGTCAATGGAGGGTCGTCCCTACCATTCACCCTCATCTTAGTCGAGGGTAGTTATCCACTAAACTAATGGTGTTTTTGAACCTAAGTCTTACCTCATCTTTCTTGAGAGTGAATGGAGGGATGTCCCTACCATTAACCCTCATCTTAGCCGAGGGTGGTTATCCCCCAAACTAATGGCGCTTTAAGACTAAATGATCCTCGATGTTATTGATAGTGTGTGGATATGGTTGTCCCCATTCATGTTGTCGTATGACCAAATAGCATTTAGGCCTAATTCACCACAGATGATGTTTTGGGGCTTAGCATGAATTACCCCAAAAGATATCTAAATTGACAAACATAAGATGAGGGGCTAATAGAATATTCTCATTAAAATTACAAGTGTTATATGAAGCAACACATTCATTACAACTATGATTCGATAGGACATTAACTACAACATTATTGATAGTATTTCTTCAGATAATCTGCATTACAAGGGTTCAAAAAGGGTTCCCCTTTAAGGTTCTCTAGTCTATAGGTTCCAGGGACAACCTCATAAATGACCCTATATAGGACATGCCAATTTGGGTGGAGATTGTTAGGTTTCTTCCATGTTTTTTTCAGGACTAGGTCTCCCACATCGATCGGCCTTTGCTTTACCCTCTGATTGTAAAACCTAGCAGTCCTCTAATGGTAGTCTGCTTGTCTTATCTTATCATCTTCTCTTCTTTCCTCAATCAAGTCTAGATCAATTCTCCTTTCTTCCATATTTCTATGGAGGTCATACATTTGAACTCTGTGAGTAGGAAACCCAATTTCGGTGGGGATGTCGGCTTCTAAGCCAGATGCCAAGTTAAAAGGGGTTTCCCCGGTAGGAGTTTTTGTTGTTGTTATGTAGGCCCACAGCACAGCATGTACCTCCTCAACCCATCTTCCTTTTGCCTCTTAGAGTTTTTTCTTAATCTCGTTTAGGATTGTTCTGTTTGTAACCTCAGTTTGCCCATTAGCCTGAGGTCGACCTGGGGTAGAGAAGAATTATTTAACCACCACTCTTTCATGGTATTTCTCCAAGGATACATTCTTGAACTGAGTCTCATTAACTGAGATGAGTGTGTTGGGGAGACTATACCTGCATATGATGTTCTTCCATATGAACTGGAAGGTCTTCTGCTCGGTGATTGTGACCATTGGCTTCACTTCTACCCATTTTGAAAAATAATCAATTGTTATGATCAAGTATCGATAGTTATTGATAGCCCTAGGCAAGGATCCTACCAAATCGATTCCCCATACTTCAAATGGCCATGGGGATGTAATGGAGGTTAGGGGCTGATGGGGCTGATGAGGGATAATGGAAAATCTCTGACATTTATCGCATTTCCTCACATATGTCGTAGCATCCTTTGCTAAACTCACCCACCAGTACCCCTATGTGACTATCCTATTTTCTAACAACCTACCCCCAATATGGCTTAAACAAGACCCTTCATGCATAACTTGCAAGATACATGGAGACTCCGACAGGTGCACACATCTGAGCAAAGGGAGCAAGAATCCGTTTCTTTAAAAATGACAGTGAATTTCGCAGCTCTGTACCTCAACTTTTTCCTTTCTTATTTTTCCTCTGGCGTCTCCCCCTCTTTAATGTATCTGACTAAAGGGTCCATCTATGAAGCTTACTTACTTATATTTAAACATGGGCCAAGTGTTCCATCTGCGCCTTCAATCATTGGCTGGAGAAAAATTTCCATTGGTACTGTTCTTCTGATATCTTTCCTAGTTACTGATGATAGCCTTGCAAGGGTATCAGCTCGACCATTATCCAACAGAGGTATCCTCTTCAACTTTACTTCCTTGAAGCTCTTCAATAGTGACTTTAATCTCTCCAGGTATTTGGCCATCCTCTTATCTTTAGCCTCATATGTTCCTAGTATTTGATTCACAAAGAACCTTGAATCACTATATACCAAGTTCTGGCCAACACTAAGAGACTTAGCCAAAGAGACGCCTGTTGCTTCTGCCTCATATCTAGACTCATTATTGGAGGTTTTAAAGTTAAACCTTAGGGCATACTCATTGTCCTTGCCTTCAAGTGCCGATACTATTAATCCATCTCCACTTCCGCTCTCATACGAGGACCCATTAATAAAGAGGTTCCACACCACACGATCGGTTCCTACGAGTTACATTGGTCCCGTGTGAGGTGTTTGCACCTCTCTCGAGGCTGTTTAAGGTGTTCTCCCTCTAAAGTCATGTTTGGAAAGAAAATATGGCTTTAGAGGGTGAAAACCCTAAGGAACCCCAAAACGGCCCCGTGAGAGGCGTGAACACCTCCTATGAGACCAATGTTACTCGTAGAAACCGATCGCGTGGTCACGGGACCCCCGATTTGAGAATATGATGATAATTTGAAAATATATAGACTTAGGCTTAAAACATGCCATTAAAGGTAAAAAAATCTAAAACACCCCCTAAGTGGCCCCGTTAGAAGCGATAACACCTCGCATGGGACTAATGTAACTCACAGGAACCGATCGCATGGCCAATGGACCCCCAGTTTAAGAATAAGATGATAATTTCAAAACATCTACACTTAGGCTTGAGAACATGCCGCCAGAGGGAGAAAACACAAAGCACCCCCCAAAAATCCCCTTTAGGGGCACAATCACCGCGTACGGGTCCAACTTAGCTTGGAAGGAACTGATCGCGTGGTTAAGAGACCCTCGATTTTAGAATATGATGATAATTTGTAAAATGTCTAGTATTAGGTTTAAAAATATGATTTTTAAGCCTAAGTCTAGATATTTTGAAATTAACATCGTGTTCTCAAACCGGTGGTCCCATGACTATCCAACAGCCAAATACCAACAACAAGCCAACTACCAATAATTATCCCATACTCCTAACATACTATCCAACAACAAGCCAACAACCAATAATTATTTAACATCCAAATAAAAAAAACAATTATTATCTTGTACTCCTTCTAACATACTATCCAACAACAAGCCAACAACCAATTATATCTAATAGACAAACCAAACAAAACCAATAATTATCCCTTACTCCTTCTAAAATACTATCCAACAACAAGCCAACAACAACTATCCAACACCCAAAAGATTTAAAAGATAATGCATATCAATTATATAACTACTTTAGTTAAAGTAAAAGAGTACATGATTCCTACGATCCAAGAAGGCCATTAAATAGAGTCTTCTGAATGTGTGATTAGACCAAATTGTTCCTGGAGCCCCCAACGTATTATTTTACATGTACATTTGTTGATTAGTTTCTTTAATACAATTTTCATAAAATCAAGCTAATTAACTTCATTTTATGAACACTACATCAATGAAACTGGGCAACAGATGTATATGTACAGGAACACGTGAAAATTGAGCTGGGTTAATTTGATCTAATCACAAACTAAAATGACTCTATTCTCAAATCGAGCATCTTGTGAAAGTAACAAAAAATTCGATTATCATAGCATATTATCGAAAGTTAAATTACATAAATCATATTAAACATTTGTAAAAGTAACTAAACATTCATACATAAAAGAAAATCATATTAAACATTAGTAAAAGAAACTAAACATTCATACATCAAAGTAAAGCACTAATATAGTGTCAATATCATAATAGGATACAACTAAGATTGACAAGTATAACATAATATTTTGATACTCAATCTTGCTCTAAATCAACTATAAGATCCTTCAAATTAGGGTTGTCATCAAGAACTGACTGGAACTCTTTTGCAACCATTAATGCATCTACTGCAGTAGTCATACCCTTCTGTGCATGCACAACAATAGACTAATTGCCATTGTTTATGAAATTCCAGTAGCATACCTTATTTACGTTATGCAAGGCATAAATAAAAGGCTCGTCGACTATGCAATCTTTACTCTTCAGCTTTGATAAATCTACCATAATAAGTAGTATCCTCAACCTATACCCAATCATAATAGAATACAGTTTTTGTGAAATCTAATTAATCAAGTTCTAAGATTTGTTGGATTTTCCCATAATAGGTTAGCACCGTATTCTTGGGATTTTTATCACTTTTTCTCACGATACAGGTGGTCATGGTTGAAATTGATATTCAGCTATTTTGCATTAAAAGATTTTACTCATATGGATTTGAAATGAAATTAAAACCGTTGGTGCAGAATTTCTTAAACTCTTTCACATGAAAACTAGGGCCTTTTGCTAGGCGTGAAATCCTGGAAGAGACATCACCTCTTTTCAAAAGTTGCATTTATTAATGAATTTGTATTAGAGCGTGTTTTTATCACACACGAATAAATAACCGCACACATAAGATGTGAAATTTACCTCTTTTGATACCCATGCCCTAAAATCAGTTGTCGGGAAATTTCCACGTTAATTTTGGGAAATTTCATTCTCGTACTTCCTATGGGTAAATTGTAGAGTTTAGATCATAAAATATAAAATACATATAATAAAAGAAAAAGAATTTAGTAGAAACTCACTGTCTCCAATCTTCAACTTCATCTTGCGATTCAAAGACATAACGAGTTACTTGAACGTATTCTATATTTATGAGTTTCAACTCTTTAGGGTTCTCAAATGGTAATTCATCCTCAAAATCATCAGGCTCCTCGATCACATATCCTCCAAGATTATTGAACCTACTCACCCCTTTTTCTGGCAAATATTCCCTAGCGTATAATGATGATCCCATAGTTACGTATTCTTCAACAATTGAGCCTCCAATATATCGTGTATTATTTACGAAATCTTTGAAGCTTTTCTTCAAGTGCTCAAAAGGATACATCCAATGATACCTAACGGGACCACATAATAAAGCTTCATCGCATAAATTCACAAGCAAGTGAATGTTGACATCAAAGAACGACGGAGGAAAATATTTCTCTAATACAAAAACTTCCTCGACTAAAGTTGATTTTCAGCTTTAATGTGTGTTTTATTTACCACTTTGGCACAAAGTAGGGGTTCCAAACTAACACAACAAAATTTTGTGTTGGTTTTGTACTTAATAACATAATAAATAGAGTGGATGTTTGCATGTATGTAGTGTACATATTTTTTCTTTGATTTTTCGTGTCAATATTTGTCACGTTTAAGCATTCATGGATAACCTGTCTAGATATTTAGTTTGAGGAACATAATTCATTATATACACACGAGTATAGAGTGGTATGTAATGAGTTATTATGATTATGTTTGGTCAAAGAAAGTTTTCAATTCTAGAAACTTTTTAAATTTCTTAAACATTGTTTCATTAATTACCTAATTTTAGGAAAATTTAAATACTAGTTAAAAAACTTTAAAATATATGAGCTAAGTTCTAATATTACTTGATATCGGTTGGAGTTTAAAAAATACTTATGAAATTTATGGATTTAAAAAAAATCACGATTAAGGTTTTTAAAATCTTCATCATCATCAACTTCTAATTCTTGGATGACCCTAGCTACAATTTCACCTAGGACTCACACCGACCGATGAACTTGGAATTGTGAGCGTGTACATGAAGTGAGAGAAATAGGTAAGTTTATTGTGGGTTAATTGGTTTATATGGGTTTATTTGTGAGAGTAGAATGGGCATGGGAGTAGAGTGGTGTTTAATGTGAGTATATCTATGTTAATTGTGTTCATTTTGAGTTTGTTCAAACACTATTCTTTAGAGCTTCAAAATGGGTCTTGATTTGTGAGTTTATTTTCACTCTCATTTTTTCTCTTGAAACTTCAGCAACATTGTAGACACACTCCAAACACGGTTTAATTTTGAATTTAACATTTACTTTTGGCACCTCTCATGTTAGCCTACTTAAACATTAATTATAGGTATAATCTAATTGGGACTTCACATAGAGTACCAATCTCTAGAAATCAACTGGTGCGTTGACATGTATACTAAATATGGAAAGATCAATCTTTACTGAGTGTTTATCTATTTAATGTGTAAGATATGTTACTGTGAATTTTTACTTTCTATTAGTTTTAGGTTATTATAGGTTAGGTATCGTGTTGAGTTTCAGTTGAGGTATCAATCTACTTCTATTAGTGGAGTCTCTACATTCATAGGAATTCTATTGGTTTAAAAGTATTATTATTTTCAGCTGAGAATTCTATTGGTTTTCACTTTGTGCATTTCATTACTTCAATATATTGGACTTCAATTTACGTTATGCATATATTATTTTTATTAATGGAGTCTGATTTTGTTTCTCAAAAGGGAAACTCTTCCAGAAATCACGACATGTATAACAAAGCAAGTTACCAATGAGAAAATTAATCCATTTATTTGCTCTAATTACTATGGTTTATATAATAGTTGACTAGCTATTTCAATTAACTAATTATAGTTTATATTTTGTATCAGTTGTCATTTTGAAAACTACAGCCAATCATTATAGTGGAACACTTGGGATGACCTGAATTGATTTTTATGTGATTTTTTATGAAGTTTGTTTCGTTTAATAATTTGTTAGATGAGTTTGGTATTTTTAAATATCGTTGGATTGGTTGGATAGTCTAATAATCAAATTAGTATGTGTCCATTTTTTTCTAAAATTGACACTTTATTTATTTAAGGCACAAAGTCAATTTGGTTTATGAATATTGTATATTTCATGTTATATGTAGATTTGTTTGATAAATTTAGACTATTGAATGTTGTTGCACAATTTATTATTCATTAAACATGGTGGATAGTCCTATAAATAAATGATATTATGGTCATTTTTTTAAAATTATACTTTCTTTTGTTAGGGAACGAAATTTTTACCGTTTTGCAATTACATAGTTTAAAATTTTTTGTCGTTTTACGATTATGTACTTTATATATTCTCTTCACGTGATGTGAGAATTTCAAATTACATATATTTGTATGTATTTTAATTAAAAAAAAGTTTCAAATTACATATATTCACGCTAAAATTTTTATCACGGAAATAAATTTACTGTCATGCCATCGGCACGGGTACACCCTAGTATATATATATATATATATATATATATATATATATATATATATATATATATATATATATATATATATGATAAGAGGGAAACATATGTACACGCATAAAGGAGGACTTGAATCTCGGGATGGACTCGAGATGCATACATATCCCATGGGGCATCAAAGTCCACGTAGTTCGAAGATAACATAATGTGGGGTTTAATCCATAAATCCAAACGTGGTAGTTCTTTTATGTGCATGTGTAGAGAAAATGCGCTTTAAGAGTGAGAATGTGGGGGTCAGAATCCCTCTTTTAGAATTTTTAGATAAACCCTCTTGTTCTTATTTTTGGATTTTTTAATGAAAAATAGACTATGTAAAAATACTATTCATAAAGTTTCTAGATTAATATATATGATATAATGATATAAAATGCTAAAGTAGAAATAAAGAAAAAAATAGAAAAATGAGAGGATTAAAAATAAGGATGGAGAATTGGACCTCCTTATGAACGCTTAATGTTGATCTTGGAAGTAGATATGCTTATCTAACATGTAGCTATGTTGCTCTTGCAATGGTATGAAAGTGGTACGGAGAGGAAAGGTGAATTACCAAGTGATTTAAGAAAGTGATGGAATGAAATGTAGGAGAATGGTTTTTTTAGAAAAGGAAACAACTCTGCATTCTAGAGTGTTCTCTGAATTGCTGAGAGCGGTGTTTAGGTGTGCCTTTTAAATAAAGCCCATGACCTCTATTTATAGATCTAATGGACTACCGATTAGAAGGGGTATAGTCCTACCTATCGACATAGCACCTCAGGCACACAACCGATACGCAAGGTTCCTAGGTGGCATTTGATAGTCCAGAATAGTTTTTTCGGAGAAATGACTACAAAATGTATATCGTAAGTTAGAATCATGCATGGGGTGGACCATTAGAAAGAGTATTCAGAGAATTGATAAGCACCCAAACCTATACATTTTATACTCCGAATAGACGTACTTTAGTAGCTAATTCTCGGCAAAATAAGTCTTATGTGCTTAAATGTTTATCTTGTAGGTCAAATGTTCGTTTCCTTTGTAAAAATCTATATATCAAGGCAAATGCGCGTTGAATGGAGCTAATTTCCTCCCCCCGTAACCTTACCCGAGCCTAAACCTACCCCAAACACTGTGTGTGTTTTGTTTTTCCCTTTTTAATATTTTTTAGATTTTTAGTTTGAGTCGTTTTATTTTAAGTATTTATTTAGTATTTTCTAGTTTTTGTTTTCTATTTTATCTTTATTAGAATTATTTTTATTTTGATTTTGATTTTTATCAGTTTTTAGTTTTTATTAGGATTAGATTTTTTTAGGATTTCATTTATTTTTTGGTTTTATTAGATTTTACTTTTTGTAGAATTTTAGTTTTTTGTTTAATAGATTTATATTTTTTATTTTTATTTTATTTCTTTTTTTAGTTTTATTTTTAATTTTAGTATTTATTTTATTATTAGAAGTAGGATTTTTATTTATTTAGATTTTTATTTTTATTAGCTTTAGTTTTTTATGTTATTTTTAGGTGTCCAAATAAAACACACACATAAACTCTCCAACACCTAAACCCACTTACACCCACCTATCATACACTAAACTACATACAAACAACCCCTCATCCCTACCATATACTCACATACACCCAAATACACCCTCGCCCTCACCCATCATAACCTACACCTACACCCACACACACCATAACCCACACATCTTCATCTTCTTCCCTAAACACCAAACCCATTTATCTCTCCTATCTCCATTCCCACCATAACCAAACCTCAACCACCATCCACCTTCATCATCTCACCACCATTTCAACCCTGCACTTGACCCTCTAAACCCAATAGCACCCCCTTCCGGCGTCACTCCGACGACATTTCGGCGCTTCCTCCGACCACCCATTTTCTGCCTAATCAACCCCTTAACCCGACCTAACCATACCCCCAAATCAGGCTGACCCTAAAACTCAATACCCACAGCCCGCCGAACCCAGATGTCTGACCCAGAACCCTCCATCCCCTTACCGCCTCCGAACCCGGAGCCCGATCTAAACCGTAATCCACCTGCCCCTTTTCTGTCCCAGACCCCACAACCATAACCCGAGCGCCGGTAATACCTCGACGGTGTTCCCTCAAAACCCGCAACCTCAGACCTCTCTCTGACCCCCCACCTACTCCTCAACACCGGCAACCCAAACTGCCCCATACCGAATTGACCCACTTACCACATCCCATAAGCCAAAGCCACGATTTCTCTTATCCACCTGCCAAGTTCCAAAATAGACAAAAGCCAAATCCCAAAACAAATGCCCGTGTGTATTATTTAACCCACTTATACCCATTTTCCCAAAATGCCCCCAACTACCAACTTTAAACCATTTTCAAAAATAACCCTTAACTAAATCTGAGTTGTTTTATTTCAATCCCCTCACCCACATGACCTCACACTCCTCTCACCATTTTCATGCACACTCAATACCATTCCCAAAAATACCTCTTTAGCTCCATAAGCCACTATAAAAAGAAGACCTCACTCCATAAAAAGGAAGATTTGGAAAATTGGAGATTAGGAATTATTAGAGAGAATTGTAGAGAGAGAAATTTTTTTTTTAGTTTAGTTTTTTTTTAGATTATAATTTTTATTTTATTTTATTTAGATGGTGAGGGCAAATAAATTGTTGTGAGAATTAATTTGAGTGAAATATTTGATGTAATTTTGTTTGAATCATTCAAATTGAGGGATGTTGATTTCAACTCATGGATTAAAGTTCAATTAAGCATCAAGATATTGGGTTTGATTATTCTTTTCTCTTCTCATTTATTTTATGACATTGATTATTAATTTGTCAAATTTCATACCATGTTAGGGTAAATCCCCTTTCAATGGGTGGGGGGAAACCCTTATTTGATGTTATTTTAGTTTAATTAGTTTGATTACTTAAAAATTCCCTTTGAATGTTAATTTTGATCCCTCACCCTTAAATTTACGCCTCAAGAGAGGGTAAATATTTTTCGAGAGAAACTCAAAATTCTATGTTATAATACCCATTTTAGATTGGAACTAGACATATGGGTTTCTTAAGTGGGGTATTATTACTTGAATTTCAACTCTAAATTTATTTTCTATGATTTACATGAATTTTAATCGATCGATCCTAGCGGGTGATTAATTAAAAGGAGTGTAGGTCTATTTTCTAGAGTTGTGGGGTATTAAACTTTATTTTCTAAAAGGTTACTATTGAAATTACATTTGCAACGAGAGTTGATTTGCAAGTTTGATATTAATTTGGGAGAATTCAATTAATTAATTAGAATAGCTAAAATTTGTGGTGTAATCCCACTCCTTGATTGTTCTCAAAATTTATTTACCTGGTTTATCTCTTATTTTAATGTTAGAGTTTTGTTTTCATTTTAGTAACTTTCTAGTTAGTTGTTTTCATCTTACATTTTAGTTTACTGGTATTTCACCTCACCTCACCCAATTGTTTTAGTATTTGAACAGGAAAAAAAAATAGAAAAAGCAAAAGCCCCAAAAGAAAATAAAATTTGAATTACAATTGAGTTTTTCTCTAGCTTACCACCTTGATGTGGATTGGTACCCTTACTTACCTCTACACTTTAGATTGTTATATTTGTAGGTAATTGGGGATTTTGATTAGAGGATCTTTTCAAGCAACGATGAAAATACACCAAAAAGTCATTTCTACCAAATGGCGCTGTTTCCATTCTTGGAAGCGTGAAGCACTCGGAGCGGATTCAATTTTGTATTTCATTTATCTCCTATCTTTTGTTGCATTTTAGTATGATTTTTCTTTACTTTAGAAGGCTTGTATTAGGATTTTAATTATTGCTTGTGTTGCAGTGCATAGAGACACCTTTATTTTATTTTTCATTTTAAAAATTGTAATAATCGAAGACAAGCGTGATAGGGAAGCAGGACAAGGTAGAGAGAGGGCGTCCATTGGCGATGATTTAGAAGCCTATATACCTTGGGTCGGTAGGACTCCCGGGGAAGACTGAGATATGCGTGATCTCCCCCCGATCAACTCAAAATTTTTGGCACCCCACAGCGTAAAAATTGTGGGAGGTACATTTATAAACCCTCGCGCCTCTCCTGTTAGCGAGTCAATTCTTTTGTGTGCTCTTACTTGATTTTATTCTCGCATTTATTTTCGAAATTAATTGACTAATGCCTACACCTAGTCATTCACGAGAAGGGATTTCATCACCCGACTCACTCGCATACCATTGTGTGCTACGCTAGCCATCACTAAATTTAAAATCAATCAACTAGGTAGCCCAATAGGAGAATATTTTTGCAAAGGCGATCACTAAGAAAATTCAGTGAATTTTTATCGCTCGCAGACTTAATTAAAATTTGACTACCCTTTCACTACATCTAAAGATAAAAATTGGCTATGTGCTAGTTAGGAAATTTTCTTGACTTGTATGTGCATCCAATTCATTTTTCGGTAGTCGGTTTTAGTTAGTTCGTCAAATTCAGAGAGTCCATATTTCTCCCCGCCTTTTCTTCCAAAAAATCCAAAATATTTTCTTTTTTTTATTTTTATAGAAAAATCCAAAAATATTTTCTTTCCTTTTGAAAAAATTTTAAAAAATGCAAAAAAATATTTCTCTCCACATGGCCGAAGAACGTCCCTTACGGGACTACTTTGGTCATTTTCCATTGACACGCGACACGTGTGAGAGTGATCCCAAGCCGTCTCTTTATGATATTTTTAGTGGTTTCACCTCTCTCACGAGTACCGTAGATACTCTTAACTCGTCCATGCATGCACCTCATATTCCATCACCCTCGATGTCAAGTGTCGACGTGTCTCATCCTTTGTTGTGCACCAATTGTTATTATGACGATCACATGTCCCATGAGTGACCTTACATTCCATATCCATCGGAACCCACCATGGAACATGTGTATCCATATGACACTGTTCCGGAACCCACCTCGGCCCATTGTCATGATATACCCAATTCCGAGTGGTGTGAGTACCCAAGTTATTTGTGGAGGCCTGATCAACCTTTCACGCAATACGATTCCCAACCCATTATTGTGGATACTCATACGTTCCCAGAGTCATCATGGCAACGTTGTGCACCCATTCACGATCAGTTTCCTCACTACGCACCCTATGAGTATCAGCTAATTGTCCATCACGAAAGGTATCCTTTCGTGTAAGATGAACTTGGCCCCACTACACACACTTCATTTGAGTATTCTCCTTATAGTCATGACCATAGAGAGTTGTGTCCACCTCAACCACCGCCGCCGCCTATCACTCCACCAACTTCATCCACATCCACTCTCGAAAGCCTCTTGCAAAATTTCATACTCGAGCAAGAGCAAGCCACTCAAATTAAAACTCAAGCCCTCCGAAGGCTTAAACAAAGTTTGAATGAATTGGAGTGTGCGAGAGAGTCGGACATTCCTATGGATCCTCCCATCGTTGCAACCGAGTGTGATGATGATGTGTCCTCTTGTGACAAGAATTTTGAGTATGACTAACCCTACCACCCCGAGAATCTTGAAGTTGATACCATTCCATGGTCTGAGACCCAAGTCGACAATTTTGTTGACTTAACTTTCATTAGTGAGACTGATCTGATCCCGCCATATCCAAATGAACCCATCATTGCGGTTCACACTCCCGTTATATCCAAAAATATGCTCGAGCTTTTACCTTCCTAATTGCATATGTATCTGACATGACCATATATTTTAGGTTCGCTCCGGCTACGAGTGCTCACAATTTTTCTGAGATAGATACCGTAATAGTTCCTAACTATTCGGACATGGATGATGTCCCACTGTGCATGGCTCCCTTTGAGCCCGATATTTCTAGTGATCCCTCTATATCTGATCTTGGTGCCTCGTCTTACCCACCCACCACATTTACCAATGATACTCTTATGGATAAGGTGATAACTCTACCTTTAGAAACCACACTACCTTGTGAGTATTACTTTACTCCTCCCAATGAGTGTGTGTCTCCCATGCTTGAGTTGGATCATCTTCCTCCACCATTTATCCCACCCGGCCCACCCATTATCCCTTCCACCCCACCACCTGGTTTGGATCTTGATTTTACACATTTCAAGTTTTCCTCTACATTTTTAGATCCTCACCTAAAACCATCCTCCACCATTTACGAGAGTATTTGTGGTACTACTCTCCACTTCTGTGACACCGAGCTTGTTACTCTATGCCCGCCACTCTCTTGTGGTGTTGATTTTTTCCATCGACAGCTCCCTGGCGTGTAATGGCGCTACCATTATCATCGCCCATTCATATAACGGTCATGTGGTTTCTATGAGCCTCACCCCATTACACTTTCTGCACCATTTCGCCTCCCTCGCCAACTTAAGCACCATGCATATAGGTCCCTAGTTTCCCTCACCTTTAAGCTCAACAAGGCCCGTAGTTGATACCTCTTCACCCTTTCCACCCTCACCTTTACCCTAATCCCCACCCACCCATGGTCCACCGATGCTTTGCATCATGTGATGCACTTTGCCATACAGGTGCATTGACCATTTTAGCCTTCATCCAACAAGATTGTCGCTTCAGTCTTGTTTGGGGGTGATTATCATTACTCAATTTTTTTGCCACCCAACACTTTCCTCGTTATTATCCTTAGGGTGAGATCCTATCGGTCTTCCTGAAGACATTAAACTTAGCTCTACCGGGAGGCAGCCTGCGTTTCTTGTACTAGTCTCATCCTATTTGCGAGTGGTGTGTCACATCACCCAATGCTTTATCATGTTTATAGACTTGTACACATTTTGTTATCTTATCACTTCTTATTTAGGTTTATTCTTGGCTACATCTATTCACTTCATTAGCGGTTGATTTTGGTACTCTCTTTCCTACCTTATGCTCTTAATTTTAAAAATCACTTTACTTAACATCGAGGATGATGTTCCTTTTTATTTGGGGGTGGAGAATTTTATCAAAATCGTACCTCTTTTGAAAAATTTTGATTTTTAAACTTGATTTTTAAAATTTCGTGCAGTTTCTTTCATCTCAATCATTGATGTGAATTTTCAATCATCCATCTTTCAAAGTCTAGGAATCAACCTAGAGAATATTTTTTCTAAATAGCTTATGTAATACATAACAAAGCATGTTGCACCATGAATTTTTAGACTCAACAAAATGTGCGCACTTATCATGTCATTATGATTTAGAGTTGAAGAGTACTACAATTCTAAAGAGAACCTTAAGGATCACTAGTAGAGACTTTAGCTTGTGAGATTCGTGCCTTTCAGAGTGTTTTACACAATCTCCGAGTCACAAGTTGATTCAACTTTCTTTGGGTCTGCACTTAAATTGTTGCATGATCTCATTATTCTTCACTAAATTTTTGGCTTGATCACTGAGAACGACATCACTTTCGAGTTGCAAGAAACATGTGTTTTTAAATTTGTCCCGAATACTAGATTTTCATCCATACACTTACCACTTTTCCATACCACACTACCCATTCACTTCACCCATTGCATTACCATATTCTACCTTATTTTCACATATTTCCCCACACTATCACCTATCATCTCCATATCTTCTTTCATTTTCAAATTAAAGAATGTTGATTCCAAATGTAAATGTCTTCATTGATGATTTAAAAAAAAAGAAAAAAACAGATAAATAAAAAAATAGCAAAAATAAAAAGAAAGAGAAAAAGAGAAAAAAGAAAAGAATATAGAGAAAAAGAAAAGAAAAATAGGAAAAAAAAGAGAAAGGAAAAGAAAGAGAGTTTGTAGTTAGTAGTTAGTAGTTAGTAGTTAATAGTTAATTGTGAAATAAAGACATTTGTGCCTAAAGTGCTATACACTCCTCTCACACATCGCATCTATCTTTTATCCATCTAACAATTATCACTCATCATTCATCCATACACCACATCATCCATCATATCCCATCCTTCCCATTTTATTTCCCCCTCGCCCTTTATCATCCATGTTCCCCTAGGTGTTCAGGCAAACGAAAGTCAACGTGGTGAATAACTCGACATTCTCACTATAGTGATTATCATTCTTTCATGATATCATTTTTCTTTCTGATTGTTCGTTCTTTCTTATATGTGTCTGAGACATTTGAACTTGCTTTACATTTACTCACTTCCTCACACACAAGAGCGATACACTAACCCAAATCTTATGAGTTCGTTTGAGAGAGATATATCTAGTGAGATTTGAAGTTGAAGCGTTGATTCCGAAAAGGCAATCTAGGAATTACTCTTATGATTCTCAACCCATTTTGACTGATTCACACCACACACGTTGAGTTCTAGGAAGGACGTGCGCTGAGTATTTACTTAGCTTAATTTTTTTACACATTCTAGCTTGTATTTCTGAAATCATATTTCTCATGTGATGGATTGTGCGACTATTGTACGTCTAATAAGGGATTGGTTGGCTTTAAATAAATTTTTGCAAATAAGAATTTTGTGGGTATATTCCCTGCAAATCCTCACAAGACACAACTCGTCCTGTAGGGCAACCTATAGGTTTAAAGGCTTGTTTATTTCTTATCTTTCTCTTTCTCTCTATCTTATTGCTCGATGACTAACAACGCTCTGTTTTTGGGTGGTATGATAAAAACCTAAAATTGTACATTTTATACCCCGAATAGACGTACTTTAGTTGCTAATTCTCTACAAAATAGGTCTTATGATCCTAAATGTTTATCTTGTAGGTCAAATGTCTGTTTGCAGTGTCAAAGGCTATATATCAAGGCAAAGGCGCGTTGAATGGAGCTAATTCTCTCCCCCGTAACCTTACCCGAGCCTAAACCTACCCCAAACCCTGTGTGTTTTGTTTGTCCCTTTTTAATATTTTTTAGATTTTTAGTTTGAGTCGTTTTATTTTTAGTATTTATTTTTTATTTATTTAGTATTTTCTAGGTTTTGTTTTCTATTTTTCTATTTTATCTTTATTAGTATTATTTTTATTTTTATCAGTTTTTAGTTTTTATTAGGATTAGATTTTTTTAGGATTTCATTTATTTTTTAGTTTTATTAGATTGTACTTTTTTTTTGTAGAATTTTAGTTTTTAATTGAATAGATTCCTTTTTTTTTATTTTTATTTTATTTCTTTTTTTAGTTTTATTTTTAATTTGAGTCTTTATTTTATTATTAGAAGTAGGATTTTTATTTTTTTAGAATTTTATTTTTATTTTTATTAGTTTTAGTTTTTTATGTTATTTTTAGGTGTCCCAATAAAACATATACATAAACTCCCCTGCACCTAAACCCACTCACACCCACCTATCATACACTAAACTACACACAAACCCCCCCTCATCCCTACCATATACTCACATACACCCAAATACACCCTCACCCTCACCCATCCAACACCCACACACACCATTTCTCTCTCCTATCTCCATTTCCACCATAACCAAACCTCAACCACCATCCACCTTCATCATTTCACCACCATTTCAACCGTACACCTGACCTTCTAAACCCAACAGCACCCCCTACGGCGTCACTCCGGCGTCATTTCGGCGCTTCCTCCGACCACCTATTTTTGGCCTAATCATCCCCTTAATCCGACTAACCTTACCCCCAAATCAGGCCGACCCAAAAACTCAATAACCATAGCTCACCGAACCCGGATGTCTGATCCACAACCCTCCATCCCCTTACTGTCTCCGAACCCGGATCCCGATCTAAACATAAACCTACCTACCCCTTTACGGTCCTAAACCCAATAGCCATAACTCAAACGCCGGTAATACCCCGATGACGTTCCCTCAAAATCCGCGACCTCGCACCTCTCTCTGACCCGCCACCTACTCCTCAACACGGACAACCCAAACTGCCCCATACCAGATTGACCCACTTCCCACATACCATAAGCCAAAGCCACGATTTCTCTTATCCACCTACCAAGTTCCAAAATAGTCAAAAGCCAAATCCTAAAACAAATGCCCATCTGCCTTATTTAACCCACTTATACCCATTTTACAAAAATGCCCCCCAACTACAAACTTTAAACCATTTCCAAAAAGAACCCTTAACTAAATCCGAGTTGTTTTATTCCAATCTCCCCACCCACATGACCTCACGCTCCTCTCACCATTTTCATGCACACTCAAGCCCATTCCTAAAAATACTCCTTTATCTCCATAAGCCACTGTAAAAAGAAGACCTCACTCCATAAAAAGGAAGATTCGGAAGACTGGAGACTACGAATTAGTAGAGAGAATTGTAGAGAGATAAACATTTTTTTTAGTTTAGTTTTTTTTATATTAGAATTTTTATTTTATTTTTTTAGATAGTGAGGGAAAATAAATTGTTGTGAGAATTAATTTGAGTGAAATATTTGATGCAATTTTGTTTGGATCATTCAAATTGAGGGATGTTGATTTCAACTAATGGATTGAAGTTCAATTAAGCATCAAGATATTGGGTTTGATTGTTCTTTTCTCTTCTCATTTATTTTATGCCTTTGATTATTAATTTGTCAAATTTCATACCATGTTAGGCTAAATCTCCTTTCAAGGGTTGGGGGGAACCCTTATTTGATGTTATTTTAGTTTAATTAGTTTGATTACTTGAAAATTCCCTTTGAATATTAATTTTGATCCCTCACCCTTAAATTTACACCTCGAGAGAGGGTAAATCATTTGCGAGAGAAAATCAAAATTCTAAGTTATAATACTCATTTTAGATTCGAACTAGAGATAGGGGTTTCTTAAGTGGGGAATTATTACTTGAATTTCAACTCTTAATTTTTTTTCTAAGATTTACATGAATTTTAATTGATCGATCCTAGCGGGTGATTAGTTAAAAGGAGTGTAGGTCTATTTTCTAGAGTTGTGGGGTATTAAACTTAATTATCTAAAAGGTTACTATTAAAATTACATTTGCAACGATAGTTAATTTGCAAGTTTGATATTAATTTGGGAGAATTCAATTAATTAATTAGAATAGCTAAAATTTGTGGTGTAATCCCACTCCTTGATTGTTCTCAAAATTTATTTACCTTATTTATCTCTTATTTTAGTGTTTTCATTTTCATAACTTTCTAGTTAGTTGTTTTCATCTCACATTTTAGTTTTATGTTATTTCACACCACCTTACCCAATTGTTTTAATATTTGAAAATGCTAAAAAAAATAGAAAAAAGAAAAAGCCCAAAAAGAAAATAAAATTTGAATTACAATTGAGTTTGTCTTTAGCTTACCCCCTTGATGTGGATTGATACCCCTACTTACCTCTACACTTTATATTGTTATATTTGTAGGTAATTGAGGATTTTGATTAGAGGTGCTTTTCAAGCAACGACGAAAAACAAATACACAAAAGTTTCTTTATCAAGAACTTCAATAATCTACTAATATACTCACGAGTTCGAGATTTGACTAAGGTGAAACGTGGCCCGAAAGGGCCCATTGGTTAGTAAATTGGATGTTTCGAACGAAAACAGATCGTTTGTCCGAACCATAAGGCCGATTCGCGCACATGATAGATCTTTGGAAAGGGTATTTAGTGCCTCTAGATATTTCATTCAATTTCGTTCGGTTCAGAGAGTTAATTGAGGTCAAACGGGTCTTCGACGAACCAAGATACATTTTTAGGAGAAGTAGGTCATTTGTTCGTACCATAAGACTGATTTTCACATGAGATGAACCGTTGGGAACTGAATTTTGATACCTTATAACATTCATTGATCTTCACTCAAGCTTAAGAGTTGACTGAAGTCAAATGGAGATTGGGAGCGCATAATAGCGTTTAAATCAGTTTTGGGGGTAAAATGAATCGTTCATCTTAATAGTAAGGCCAATTCATGGATGGGATGGATTGATAGAAAGGGGATTCAAATCCCGTTAAAGATTCATTGAGTTTACGCCAAAGAGAGAGAGTTTACCAGAGTCAAACGGTGTCCGACAGCACCTAATGGCCTCCAAATTAGTTTTTAGAGTAAAATGAATTATTTTTTCAAATCGTGAGGTAAATTTATGAATGCATGGATCATTAGGAAGGGAATTCAGAGCCCTTAGAAAATTCATTGGGCTTTTTCTCAAGACAAAGAGTTTACCAGAGTCAAACGGGGCTCAGGAGAGCCTGATGGCCTTTAAATCGTTACTCGGAGTACGACCTAGGGTTTTTAGTGAATGAATGTGTTATAAGGGCCTAAGGAGGTTCTTATGCGGGTCGTAGGATGATGTATATTTAGAGAGCCCCTCGATAGGAGAGCTTGGAACAAGTAAAGGAGATCGAATGTTAAACACCACATAGATATTGGGGAAGAGGATTTTAGGTCAATTTTGGGGACTTAAAGGATGAGGATGGTCGATTCAGAGGGTTAGGGTCAGTTCTGAGGACCTAAGAAAATGGGGATGACCGATTCAACGAGTCAATGGGTTATTAAGGTTGATTCTAAAGGGCTAAGGTGACCGATCCAATGGGTTGTGGTTAAGTTTAAGGATTTGAGGAGATAAAGATGAACGATTCTGTGGGTCGAGGTAAATTTCATGGACCTAAAGTTATGATGCTTGAATCTAAGGGTTGTGGTCAATTCTGAGGTCATAAAGTTGTGTGAATAATTTTATGGGCCGAGAAAAATTCTGAGGACCTAAAGTTTTGATGATTGATTCTGCGGGATGACGTCAATTATGAGGACCTAAAGTTATGATGACCAATTCTATCAGACAAAGTAAATTATGAGGACCTAAAGATGTGACAATTAATTCTGTGGGCCAATGTCAATTTTGAGGACCTAAAGTTATGATGACCAATTTTGTGGGTCGAGGTCAATTCTCAGGACCTAAAGTTGTGCCGACCCATTCTGTGGGTCATGGTCAATTATGAGGACCTAAAGTTATGACGACCGATTTTGTGGGCCGAGGTCAATTCTGAGGATCTAAAGTTGTGGCGACCAATTTTGTGGGCCAAGGTTAATTCTAAGGATCTAAATCTATGATGACCCATTTTGCGGGCCGAGGTCAGTTTTGAGGACCTAAAGCTATGACTACCAATTCTGTGGGCTGAGGTCAATTTTGAGTACCTAAAGCTGTGACGACCACTTCTGCAGGTCGAGGTCAATTCTGAGTACCTAAATTTGTTGTTTGGAGGGGGATAACTCCATTAGGGAAGGTGTGAAGGACTTTGATATACACGCACATTTGATTCCACTAGAGATGATCTTATCTTTAAATTTCATTGGGGAATGTTTAGATTTTGAGGTTCCAAATGAGGTATTATAGCAGACTTAGATGCGGGGCACATCATTGGTTTCGTTGGGGAATGAGAGTGTAAGGGTAATCCTGCTAGGGAAATTGAGATAAAGGTGTTTGGTGTTTCAAAATGATTTTCTTGGGAGAAACTAAGGTTCAATATTTTTCAAGGATTTTTGGGGATTTTTCTAGGCAATTTTTGGATTTTTCTAGAATTTTATGTAAAAATATTAAAGGGGACTGCCGATAGACAAACCTGGGAAGGTGTTAATCGATAGAGGCACGGACTCCTGGACTTATTTGGAAAGAAGAATGGTAGCTGTCGACCACATGGTCAGGGGTACTGATCGACCATCCCTTGTACCCTTCTATAAAAAGGGGAAACTCCTCTTCATTTTTCACACCTTAAAGCGTTTGAATCGTTTATTTTCTCTCTCTAAGAGTCAGTGTTATGTCTTATCTTCTTCAAGTTTTTAAATTGCTAGTACTTTAAGTGATGTTTATAGTAACGAATGGGTGGCGGTTAATCACTGGGATAGCTTAGAGTGGCGGTCTTTGGTGCCCCTTGCACGGGGCAATGAGAATGATTTTGACTTGCTGATGAGCGTATCTTGTTGCTGTGACACCCCGCCCAATTAAATATAGGGTGATCAGCTCTTTATAAAATTTAAAGCAGAATGTTCGGTTGGTTCATTCTTCGCATCACTGTCGAAAACATAATAACTCATTTAGTCACCTAATATAATTAAGCTAAGTGTCAAAACATTTTTCCTTTTTAATTAAAACCATTTAATTACCAAACCAAGAAAATTTAATACAAACCATCCACACATAATTAATTAATGAAATACTGAATCAGAATCATATGTTGAAATAACTAAGACTGGATAAAACATTCAGTTCAAAACTCCAAACCAAAACCATAGTAACCATAAATCCAAATAAAGATGAACGGAAAGTAATTGAACATAATATCTAAAAAACTATCTAAGGAATGGGCGACAGATGCCCTAAATAGAAAGTCTATAAGGAATGGAAATGAAATGATGGAGGCATCTACTACGAAAACCTACAGTTTCCACAACAGCTACAGCATGCCAAGCAATCCAAATCTCTAAACCTGGTGTCCCTGTGGCTGTGCACCTGATATAATACATATGTATAGAAAGAGAGAGAGAAGAGATGCAAGAAACGAGTCAGAGCCCGATGTGTAAAAATATTTGTTTTAGCAAGTATTTAAAATTTGCAATAAAGCAAGTATCAATTCCATGTTAGTTCGAACTCTCACATGAGATTATCACCTCTCATCTATTGTGCACGTCTAACGTACCTCTATCCCCACCTGGACATTTATAACACTTCTAACTAGATAAAGACTTACACTTCTTATTATAACTCGTAGCAGCATATCGAAATTCCCCATTTTCCCACATTAGTAATATCAATTAATAAATTCGGTTAAGTGTTTATCACACTAAGTTAAGTATTCACAACTTATGTCACTTAAGATTGTACTATCCCAATATCCTACAATTTATCTCTCAGTAGGAATAACACATTTACATATATACGTATATTCACCACTATAATATACATATACTAATACAACACCCCAAGGCTAAACCTGTAGTGCATTGCATACTCTGCTATCATGTACCGGTACATCTCATACTCAAATAAGGACTATCGGTTCAGAAGTTTCCCACGAGCCATATATAAAAAAACACATAATGGAGGGGAACATAGTTCACATATCTATGGGCCACGCACATACCTACGCGCCTATAGTCAGCTGGCTTATCAACTCACCAATAAGCCTTCACAGTCCTATATTCTGAGATACAAGTCAATAATCCCCTCAGGATAAGACTATCTCTACACCACCTCCCGTGATAGCAAGTAGCTAGGTATGTCATACACATAATACTAGTAAGTAATAGACATTCACACATCCTATTAATAATTATAGGTATTCTCCCAACCTTCCTATATATGTTCCATACGTATTTCACTCTTATTATTACGTATTTTAAAGTATTACTAAATTACTACCATTCCTTAGTAATTTCCAAATTAACTCTCCTTTCCAAATTAATTAAAGTATAAAACTCACATACTTCCTCGTAGACCTGCCTCATTTTAAATCTATTAACTAGTAAATTTCTCTCACTCGTAAGGACTGGAGAATTCCTAAACTGCCCCTATGAAATTTCTCAAAATTTCACCCTATCGATCGAACTAGATGGTATGTTGTTCGGACGACTGCAACGTGTCGCTCGAGCGACTTCGCGCGAGATGCAATCTCGCTTGAACAACTTTGCGCGAGATCGCGCGAGACTGCACTGTTCGTCTTCTACCTAGAATTTTAGCGTTTTTCCACCATTTTTAACCCTAAAACCTCTAAATCAACATCCCAATCTCCAATTAACCAGTTCCAATTTGAATCCTATCAATTATATATGAATTCTAACATCCTAGAATCATCAATTCATTACAAATCATCAATAAAACATGGAATCCCCAAATCAATTTACCAAAACCCTAGTTCTTCAAATTCATGTTCAAGAATATAAAATTTCCACATTTGTTCTACACATAAGTTCATCAAAACGTTATTTCTAGTCTACATACAGGAAGGGTTTCAATTTAATAATTCTCAGATTCAATCTACATATCATATTTCCTTAAATTTTTCACTTTTATGAACTAAAACATGATTATAACATCCCTACACAAACATGAGTATGATAATTGCTAAGTTAAAACAAGTTATAAACACTTGCCTTAAATTTTTCGTCTAGTTTCTTGACGTTGTCGGTATGGTTGTGTTCCCCTTGTCCCGATCTACACGGTGGTGTTGGCGGTTGTGCAAGGTGGTGTTAACTTGGCCCTTTTCTCTTAGAAATAGCTCTCCCTCACACCTTCTATGGACGTTCTTAACTTCTTGACACTTTTCTATACCTTAATGGACTTTCCTTGGCTGATAAATAACTCTTAATTTTCGTCCATTAATTTAGCCTAAAAATACAATTTACCATAATGCCCTCTCGGGGTGCCGATTAGGCCTAAAATTGCCCCGGGACCCAAACTAAATACCCGGGTATACTATTTTGACTATCTCGACCCTTATGGACTCAACGGTGCACTCAAAATGACCATACGAGTTACTAAAATAATTAATATATTTATTCCATTAGATTATCCCCGACACAACTCACACGCGTGTCTGCTTAATTTACAAAATTGTCGTATTTCTTACTCTTGACAA
Source organism: Sambucus nigra (assembly GCA_949130495.1). Lineage (NCBI taxonomy): Eukaryota > Viridiplantae > Streptophyta > Magnoliopsida > Dipsacales > Adoxaceae > Sambucus > Sambucus nigra. The sequence continues at coordinate 518,796,722 of OX422207.1, forward strand.
TTTACTGAAGTGTATAATTCCATATTACATATCACATAGTAATATTCAATCAATAAGTATTAACCCTGGCACGTTAGTTAATATTTATTTTAAATTCGGATTAATCAACAATTAAATTCTCACCTTTTAATTCAATTAATCCCACAATAACAATTAATCCCTTAATTATAAAATCATAAAAATATGGGGTATTACAGTTGCGTGAACCTTTATATCATCGTTTGTCCAGGGTGAAAAACACCAAGGGCTATGTAAGTATGGTGACTTTTGGTCTTCAAATTTATTTTTCTCTTTGTTCCTTGCACTTAATAAAGTTTTTTCTTATGTTTTCTTATAGACTGGCATAGATCCTTCGAGCATTCGATCCCGGGGAATGACCGGTTTGAAGGAGGTTTGGGAGTAGCTCCTCGTTGTTGTGCACTAGATTATATCGTATGTCGGGTTTGGCTCATTAGTGAAGGAACTATATGAGACCCACGCTCCACTGCGGTGTTATGTGCTCTTGGGGAGAGGTGGTGGGACACTACCCACATGTTCCATCTTGGATTCGGGGAGATGACTATCACTCCCATTGATATTCATTAGCTATTGGGAATGGATTATGAGGGGTTCCATACTGTGGTGGATCATACTTTGAGGGTTATGGCTGAGACGGTGCAGGCGACTTTGGGAGACATGAGTCGTGTCGGGAGATTTTATTTGAATATCTGCTTTGCGGGAGACATTGTTAAGGAGGATGGTGGATGTGATCGATGTGAAATACGTGAGATAGATAGATCATGTGTTTATTTTGCTTTTTCTTGGGGATTTTTTAGTGTCAATGAGCGATGAAGTCGTACATCTTCAATTTCTGCCATATTTAAGGAAGATTTCTTACGAATCGATGTATAAATGGGGGAGCCTTACTTTGACATGCCTTTATTCTTCCTTGGATGCATTCATTCGATGATGCTGACAGGCGGTTTTGGGAACTATGTATCTTTTAGAGGTAACTTTGGATTTACTTTTCCTTTTGCATTTCCTAGCATTCTTCTTTGCAAATTTTTGTCTTTTCCAGACATAGTTCTATGAATTGATTTGGCACAATACGGGGTTGATGGCCCTGAAGGTTGATGATTTGGGAGACTTTTGTCGGATGTTTCGGTAGTGAAAGTCCAACCGATGATAGAACCAATCCTTATGTTTGACGGTTGTGTGGTGGGTCTCGAATGCTCTAATGAGTGACCAGGTTCATTTTCGTATTTTCTAATTTATTCTTGGGATCTTTATTTATTGAGTAAATACTTATTCTCTGTGAGAATTCTAAGTTACCTTCTACTCTTGGGGTGACTCCTCGAGATATGGGGGTTATGGGCGTGCATGTGTAGATACGACAACTGATATTAGATGAGCTCGGGTACATCTGATACCTGGGAAAGAGGGTGATGAGGAGGATGGTGGAGGAAGAGATCGTGATCCAACCATCGCTGCCCTTATGTATATGAGGCAAGTGAGGGAGATGTCTGATGATGCCAGGGTGGCAGTAATAATAGGTGATCCCTATACGCATTACAAGGATACGGTGGAAAGTTACGATTAGTTGTACTTCATAACGAACTGGTTGATGCCCTCTTTTATCTATAATGTGAAGAATGTACCTCCAACCTCCACTTCTTCGGGTAGGAGAACTAGTGATGATGTTGTAAATATAACCACCAGGTAAAGTGTTATCAAGCTCAAACTAGTATATATAGTAGAATGAGGTGAGGAGAAGAAGAGGGTAAGCACTAGTATATAAGTGGTTCAGCCAATTTGGCCTACATCAACTATGAGTGTCTGAGTAATATCACTAGATGAAGGCACTAATGGCCATATATACAATCTCTCAAGCTTTCTCTCTCTATTGTGTAAACCAACATAGTTTTAGCAAGGGTTGCCATTATGGAACCTTTTACAAGGTAGAGGATGACCTCTATATATAGTGCTTGGGGGGTGTAATGTACCCCCCAAGCATGAAATGAGCATGTGCATGAGGATCGAACTGATATGAGAATGAAACATGGCTGATCTTATGTAGATAATGATGACCTCAATATTCCCTCACATGAGGGGAATGATTAGGTTATAAATGATTTGTCCACGTTTTTCAAACCTTACATGTGCTTGCAAATGCTCGGCCCTGTGCCCTTGACTGATGTAACCTCGGCCTAGACGAGTATGACGTTGATGAATGATATACCAAAATACACCCTCGGCTAGGCCAAGGGTAGCCCTGTCCAGGACGAGGGCTCAACTTTACTAACCCAGAGTGTCTTACTGAAGAAAGGGGGTCAGACAAGTTGACCCCATCATTGGCCACACAATTCGGACGATAGTACGACCGGATGACCCTAGGGAGGCCGACCCCATTATTTACTTTGACCTGGTCCCAAGATCGTGGAGATAGAAGCATCATCTTTTGGGGTGACCAAGTGACTAGATGACCCTAGGAGGGGATGACAGTACGAAGCCTACACCCATCAGTCAGTACCAGATATGCCAGCATCAACCTTATCCTCGGCATGTCATCATAATTCGAGGGTGACATCATCATGGAGTGTGATTTGGGAGACGCGTGGGACAGTGCACGTGGGACTCATGTAGCACATGGACTAGACCGTTATAAAAATAGTATCCCTTCTCGTGAGGGAATATTATGTCATCATTAACCACAGGTGTGTAACACCTCGTCAAATTAAATACCGGGTAGCTACTCCTTTACCAAATTAATACATAATATCAAGTTGGTTCAGTCTTAGCATCACTGTCAAAAAACATTTAATTAATTACTAGCCACCTATATTTAAAAAGACAGATGTCAATTTGATTAATTAAGTTAACAAAACAAAGAACTAAATCATTAACAATTAATCGCATGAACAATTTCATAGGAATACACAATGAAATGAAATCAACTGAGTCTAGAGTAAACACTCCAATAATAAAATACCAGAGTAATTAAAGTCCCAATACAAGAGTCTTAATAAATAAACCAATAACCGAAATAATGAAAGTCTACAATGACAACCTCTAAATAAGAATGGGCGACATGCCCTAACTGATACAAATAACTCTTAAGGAATCAAGGATAAAATGAGAGAATCTACTACCAAGATCCTGTAACTTCCACAGCAGCTACAACTCGTCATCAGAATGGAACTCCTATTCTTGGCGTCCTTGTGGCTGGGCACCTAAAGTGTTTTTACAAAATAAAAATAGATTTGGAGGAAAATGGATCAGAGCCTGATGTGAAAACAGTTTAAAAGTTTAGCAATTTTTTAAATTAAAATTAAACAACACATATTATAAACACGTTAGTTGCGTACTCTCACATGAGTTTCTTACCTCTCAACTATTGTGCATGCATAACGTATGCCCTTAACATATCTCAGTTATGCCACTATCTAACTAGTTTGTACCACTCCTGCCTTCGCGTTCTAACCTAGAGTATCTACTCATAATACCCAAATAAGCCATATTTATAACCCATGTTCACATTCATTAAATTACTTATCTCAAGTGTTAATTAAATCCTCATTCTTAACCCATTCAAATATCTTAGTTATTCACGTCTACTAAGAAATAATAAACTAGTCACAAGTACATAAGTATATCATTCTCAGTACATAATTACATATATTGCACCCCTAGGCTAATATGCGGTGCACGCATACTCTGCTATCAAATCCATGTACATCACACACGTAAGGATCACGTGTTTTGAATCACTCAGGAATCGTCTCAGCACAAATCACACATATTGGAGGCGAACCTAGTTCACATACCCATGGGTCACGCACATACCTACGCTCCCATGGTCAGCTGACTTATCAACTCACAAATAAGTCATTCACAACCCTATGTCCTTAAGGTACCAGTCTAAATTCCACCGAAGGCAAATAACTATAAGAGGGTCCTTTTCCAAAATAAAACTAACCTCCCGTGATAGCAAGTATCGTAGGTATGTCATACACATAAGAAATCCGTACACTAGGCATTCACGCAACCTAAGTAATCATATTACAATATAAGTATTCACACATTTCAACTAATGACTCGTACGTAGCAAGCTTACCTCGAACATAATACGTAATATATTTTCATCTTGATAACTCTCTCGTTGTACCAATTTGAGTACTTAAACCTATCTCAAAAGGTTACTACGTTTCTTATTAATTTCCGATGTTTTCTCAGCACTTAAAGTCACTCTGTTCTTGCCCTTAACCTTACATCATCATAAATTCCCATTATAATTTCAATTCCAATGCTTTCTAATCGTACCTCACTCTGTAGACCCTCGTAAGCAATAGAAACCAATTCCATAAGGTATAACATTCTCCGATAATAACTAAGACCATACTGACTTTATCTAAGTCCCAAAATATTATATTAATCACCCTAATAACCAACATTGGATTTAGAATAATCATTAAACCTTAAAGAGAAACAATTGTCAGAAATCAGAAGGGGTTGATCGATCGAAGAAAAGGGGTGGATCGATCGATGGTTCGATCGATCGACATTCTAGAGTCGATCGATCGATTAAGCATGTATCAGCCCAGAATTTCTTAACAGTTACGGGTTCTCCTCTTTTTACACCTCAAATTCTTCATCCTAACGTCCAAACCTCACAACTAAGTATACTAATTATCATGCTAACATGTTTACATCATTCCCCACGTTTTAGAATCATCAAATCAACATATAACATAAATTTCTTGGATCAAAATACCTATTTTTCATATAAGAACCCTAGTTTTCCTATTTCTTCAAGAACATCACATAATTCAATGAAATTTCATAATTCTCTACCCATAATCATAAATTCGTGGTTGTTATCATCTCCAACATTAAACTACATGCAATACCTACCCAGATTATGATTTAAACCTTTCAAATCCAATCAATTTTCATTATTCATGATAAATGTTCAATTCTATAATAACATATAAAATATATGCTTTGAATCTTTACAATATAAATCGCTTGCCTTAAGTTTGATGTTCTGATTCATTGTTGGTGTTCAAGGGACTGATTGTCTCTTCTTTCCGGTCACAATTGTCATCCAAAATGGTGGTGGTGGGTGGTGGTTTTGGTTTGGAAACCCTTTTGCAACTTCCATCTAACTCACGTAGCCCACTCTCTTGTTTTTTGGATGATAATGGCCCTAATGGGTTTTCTAATAATATATAAATAACTCTAAAATTCGTGGGTCTCAATTCCTTAATTTTTAAAATTACCAAAATACCCTTTCGGGTTGCTGATTTGGCCTAAAAATGTCCCGGGACCCATACTCAACCCTCGACTAGTGTTTTCTGACTATCTCAACCCTTTCGGACACGTTTGCGCACTCAAAATGACCATACAGTTGATCAAATTATTGTTTACTTTTTAAATCCATTAAATTGGGTCCTGACGCGACTGACACGTGCGTCCCAACTAAATTACCGAAACTGTCGTATTTTTAACTCACGACATTTTTAATAAATTCAATGATCACATATTACCATAATCACTCATTAATATTCAACAACATATTAATAACCAAATACTAACTCTCGTCTCGCTAGCATTTAAATCCGAATTAATTTTCCAATTAATTGTCCCAAATTAAATTAATATATCCCATAATTAAAAATAATTCCACTTCATTAACCTCATAATTAATAATTAAAAGCAATAAAAATACGGGGTATTACATACTTCCCCCCTAATAAAGGAATTTCGTCCAGAAATTCGGAAAAGTAAGGCATACCTGGAAAAATTAGGTATCCTCTAATACTCAAAACAAAATATAAAGAAACGCCCAATCATTAAAACCCTCGCTTCACAACAAGCATGTTTAACAGTCTTGATACTTTATCAGATTACACTTCAATAAATGCACCTCATGTTGTGCTCTTACTAAACAACATTTGAATAAAATAGCCTAAACATCATTGGCCGCATTATCTCAATTTTATTATGAGTCCGCACCTCACTACGCATTAACTCCCGGGTTTATCAAAACACCAAACTCCCATCCTGGAGGAAATCTATAACACATCTGACTACTCTTTCCCATTCGTTGAATCTCTGTTCCAGGAGTTGTGAGTTTTACACAAGGGAAAACCACTTCAGCCGGTTGGTGTTACACAAAACATTTGTAAGCACCTTGTCCACTATAAATAGATACGGGTGCTTTCTCCAACCCTACCACTAGGCAATATCTTCTCCCCATTACTACAATATACCTCACTTATTAGTTATACCCGATTTGGAAATGAAAAAATCGCAATGAATCTAAAATTTCTTTCATACATTCCACTAGTCGTCAATCACCTTACGCTTACACCTCGGGCTATAGGTGGTAGAACCCTCAAAACAAAGCGTTATTTCCACTACTTCTTGCTACCCCACGTTGAAGGTAGATTTCGGGGATCTCCTATTGGTTATGAATAATACTGCATAGGACCACGTACCGACGTGTTCACTATCTAATAGTGTAAATCACCCAAGTATATAATCATTTCTCTCCTTCTGGACAACCTGTCCCACATATTCGAAGGAACTCGTTAGTTATCTATAAGTTGGCAACCCCTCAAGGAAATTTACCAACTCGACTCTTCCATCCCCGGAATCGTCGGCTTGATACAAAATTATTTGGTTGATCATCTAACCCAAACCGTTCTACTACTTACTACACCCCTTTCGATGTCGACTTTCACGTATAATTATCTGGCTGATCTTCTTCTTCTCTCGGCGTTTACCAAAAGTTTCGACCCTTACACTTTTCACCACGTTGTACACATCTGGACCCTTTATCCTTTTTGACATCCTCATTCTATTTACTCTTGAGTCACCCTCAGCATTCGATTGGTCAGAACTCTACTCCAAATTTCCTATAATAATTAAATATTTTCCTTCTCAAGAGATATCCCCTTATTAAATGGTTTTCCACTGTCTTTTCACCAAATTCGGACGTGCTACACTGATTTCACATGAGTATACTCATTAACACCTTCTCTTACGTCGCTTAATCCCATAAGTAATAATTTCACCCATATATATCCCTTCTTCCTGCGATTACTACATTAGTAAACCAAGATGTCTACACCCCTGATAACCCATGCATACGGTTTTAAACATCATATACACTTCATACGTATTCCAAACTATTTATTGCCGCTGTATATACAACGTGGCTATACCACTTGGGCGTTCTTAACCACCTCCGAATTTGAAATTCTAAATCCTCTATAACCTCAATGCATCCTTCAACCCGTCATAACAAAACCAACATTATCAGTACTTACATCGTAATTCACTAACAGCTGGCTCTACTGGACTTACGCCGTAATTTACCTTGTTAACTCCCAGTTCTAACTACATACTTCCATAACGATCGAGCTATCCAATTCATGGACGAATGGTCAAACATATCCCTACTACCAACCTTACGCTAAGTTTCATGCGTGGGATGTCTTACAAAGCGAAATCCAAACAAGGAACCCCCCCCCGATACACTACTACCTAACATTGTCGGTCATCGGGATCCGTTAAACCCTCAGTCCATAACATGTACCCCTATATTCCCGTCTCTTAACAACAAGGTTACATCTCCTTTCGCAATTACACTTACACAAGGAACTCCTTCCAAAAGACACTTTCTCTTGACATTGATGGTAATCACATTCCATATACACCAATCAAATCGAATCGGGGCTCTCAAAATCCCGTCCCCAGACACACAACTATGAGTTTAAACTCCCATATCTCTAAAGGCTAATAAAACAACACACTCTTCTTATGACGACCAGCTAAACCTTTTGGCTGACTAGTAAACCAATTACATATGAATCATATTAATTAAATCCCTAAGCATACTGGGATTAAATATCCGAGACCATTATACCTTTTTGAAATCACAACAATATATATATATATATATATATATATATATATATATATATATATATACAAAAGTACAATTACGAGCCCGGCCCTCTCACAGATGGGGCCTCGCAAGAACGGAATATTCTACCCCAAGGTAGTAACCCCGATAAACTTACAATACCAGCACACTATCGGTATAATCATATATAAAACCATAATTAGGATAATATCATACTCGTATAAAACATAACTAAAATGAGTAATTTTAATAAAGTATATACCGCTATCAGTATACTCATTCATCCTCCGCGGATGACAATAAAAGTAACCCTACTCTATCAGGGAAGATACTCACATAAATAATATAATTCCTGATACTCACTAAACTCGGCTCTCAAGAAAAAATAACAATAATAACAATTGTAGCAACTCGTTCATGCCACAAACAACATGCAACATCATCTGAGGATATAACTCATACTTCTATCCTGATAATCGTCTTGGCTGCTCAAATGGTTCCTGGACTTAACACACCTGTCCGTACCAAACCGAATACTTCAATAACTGTTGCCCTTGCCAGGCATAATACCTTTATCTCCACTTTTGCATCGAGAAACATTTATAACACACTGGTTTCACTCCCCATAAAATACCTCTACACATACTCCACTTATCTTCGGTCACACTGGCCATTTTAAGGTGGTTCTTCTCTTGGACGTTAGTAGTCTCGGCTCTGATGATACCTCCATTGTTCCCTTAGCTTGATGGACCTAAGGAACACGCTACTAGTTTCCACATCTCTTACTAAAATCACCATCGCTTGGTAATAATTTATCTATCCGAATCATTTTAACGGGTTCTCCGTTGGGTCTTCCCCTTGTGGTGATTCTCCAATACCATTTTCCCAATTTTACTCTATAAAAATTCCTCGATTCTTGCATATCCCCACCCAAGGAAACGTTTACCTCCAAATTAACACTACGCGACATTATTACCATCCGCATTGACCATCTAAGTAGAATTCCCCAGAAGAGCTAACAGTTCTTCTTGTATGTAAATTCTCCCTTTAATATTCTCTTCTCCATATCACCTACTTCACCCGATGTAAGGTTCGCTACATAATTAAATTTCTCCTCACAAAGTGACCTCTGTCCGGTCCTCTTGTGTGAGTTCAGAATAACATTTTCCTTTCACCCTGAACATCTGATGAAAGAACTTATGGTCAAACCATACGTGTACGCCTTCTCTTGATGTCACAATCCACTTCTAAGTGTGGTGATTGTCTCTCACCATTGAAACTCCGCTCTTACGAGCCAAGAAAATTTTCCCCAAATTTTCATTCTCGATTGCCCATACTCCGACATATGTCCAAGCCTTTTGATATATTACGTTCGTTTGGCTAGCACACACCATCTCCGCATTTCGAGTATTTCCACTGTTGGTTCTCTTCAATGTTTCACCTAACTCTTTATCTCCCATGCCAACCTTGTTGGGCGAGTCTCATTAGCATAATAAGCCGCATAGATCCTAAAGGAAACTAGAACCTGATGCTCTGATACCACTTATAACACCCCGTCTAATTAAATACCGGGTAGCTACTCCTTCATTAAATTAATACAGAATATCAAGTTGGTTCAGTCTTAGTATCACTGTCGAAAAATATTTAATTAATTACTAGCCACCAAATATTTAAAAAGAGAGATGTCAATTTGATTAATTAAGTAAACAAAACCAAGAACTACATCATTAACCATTAATCGCATGAACAATTTCATAGGAATACATAATGAAATGAAATCAACTAAGTCTAGAGTAAACACGCCAATAATAAAATACCAGAGTAATTAAAGTCCGAATATAAGAGTCTGAATAAATAAACCAATGACCGAAATAATGAAAGTCTGCAATGACAACCTCTAAATACGAATGAGCGACATGCCCTAACTGATACAAATGACTCTTAAGGAATCAAGGATAAAATGAGAGAATCTACTACCAAGATCCTGTAACTTCCACAGCAGCTACAACTCGTCATCAGAATGGAACTCCTATTCTTGGCGTCCTTGTGGCTAGGCACCTAAAGTGTTTTTACAAAACAAAAATAGATTTGGATGAAAACGGGTCAGAGCCTGATGTGAAAACAGTTTAAAAGTTTAGCAATTATTGAAATTAAAATTAAACAACACATATTATAAACACGTTAGTTGCGTACTCTCACACGAGTTTCTTACCTCTCAGCTACTGTTCATGCCTAACGTATGCCCTTAACCCATCCTAGTTATGCCACTATCTAACTAGTTTGTACCACTCCTGCCTTCGCGTTCTAACATAGAGTATCTACTCGTAATACCCAAATAAGCCATATTTATAACCCATGTTCACATTCATTAAATTACTTATCTCAAGTGTTAATTAAATCCTCATTCTTAACCCATTCAAATATCTTAGTTATTCACATCTACTAAGCAACAATAAACCAGTCACAAGTACATAAGTATATCACTCTCACTACATAATTACATATAGGGCACCCATAGGCTAAGCTTCGGTGCACGCATACTCTGCTATAAAATCCATGTACATCATGTACGGAAGGATCACGTGTTCCAAATCACTCAGGAACCATCAAAATATAAATCACACATACTAGAGGTGAACATAGTTCACATACCCATGGGTCACGCACATACATATGCCCATTGTCAGCTAACTTATCAACTCACAAATTAGTCATTCACAGTCCAATGTCCTTAAGGTAGCAGTCTAAATCTCCCTGAAGGCACACAAGGATAAGAGGGTCCTTTTCCAAAATAAAATTAACCTCCCGTGATAACAAGTATGGTAGGTATGTCATAAACATAAGAAATTCGTACACTAGACATTCACAAAACCTAAGTAATCATATTACAATATAAGTATTCACAAATATAATATAGAAATGACTCGTACGTAGCAAGCTTACCCCGAACATAGTACGAAATATATTTGCAGCTTGATGGCTCTCTCGTTGTATCAATTTGAGTACTTAACCCTATCTCAAAAGTTTACTAGGTTTCTTATTAATTTTAGATGTTATCTCAGCACTTAAAGTCACTCCGTTCTAGACCTTAACCTTATATCATCATAAATTCCCATTACAATTTCAATTCCAACGCTTTCTAATCGTACCTCACTCGGTAGACCCTCGTAAGCAGTAGCAATCAATTCCATAAGTTATAACATTCTCCAATAATAACTAAGACCCTACTGACTTTATCTAAGTCCCAAAATATTATATTAATCACCCTAATAACCAACATCGGCTTTGCAATAATCATTAAACCTTAAAGAGAAACAATTGTCAAAAATCAGAAGGGGTCGATCGATCGATGGTTCGATCGATCGACATTCTTGAGTCGATCGATCGATCAAGCAGGTATCATCCCAGAATTTCTTAATAGTTATGGGTTCTCCGCTTTTTACACCTCAAATTCTTCATCCTAACCTCTAAACCTCAAAACTAAGTATAAAAATTATCATTCTAACATGTTTACATCATTCCCCACGTTTTAGAATCATCAAATTAACATAGAACATAAATTTCTTGGATCAAAATACCTAATTTTCATATAAGAACCCTAGTTTTCCAATTTCTTCAAGAACATCACATAATTCAATGAAATTTCATAATTCTCTACTCATAATCATAAATTCATGGCTTTTATCATCTCCAACATTAAACTACATGCAAGACGTGCCCAGATTATGATTTAAACCTTTCAAATCCAATCAATTTTCATTATTCATGATAAATGTTCAATTCTATAATAACATGTAAAATATATGCTTTGAATCTTTACAAGATAAATCGCTTGCCTTAAGTTTGATGTTATGATTCATTGTTGGTGTTCAAGGGCTAATTCTTCTTCTTTTCGGTCATAATTTCCGTCCAAAATGGTGGTGGTGGGTGGTGGTTTTGGTTTGGAAACCCTTTTGCAACTTTCCTCTAACTCACGTAGCCCACTCTCTTGTTTTTTGGATGATAATGGCCCTAATGGATTTTCTAATAATATATAAACAACCCTAAAATTCGTGGGTCTTAATTCCTTAATTTTTAAAATTACCAAAATACCCTTCTGGGTTGCTGGTTTCGCCTAAAAATGCCCCGGGACCCATACTAAATCCTCGACTAGTATTTTCTGACTATCTCGACCCTTCCAGACATGTTGGCACACTCAAAATGACCATACGGTTGATAAAGTTATAACTTACTTTTTAAATCTATTAAATTGGGTCCTGACATGACTGACACGTGCGTTCCAACTAAATTACCAAAACTGTCGTATTTTTAACTCACGACATTTTTAATAAATTCAATGATCACATATTACCATAATCACTCAGTAATATTCAACAACATATTAATAACCAAATACTAACTCTCGTCTCGCTAGCATTTAAATCCGAATTAATTTTCCAATTAATTGTCCCAAATTAAATTAATAAATCCCATAATTAAAAACAATTCCATTTCATTAACCTCATAATTAATAATTAAAAGCCATAAAAATACGGGGTATTACATACTTTCCCCCTACGAGTGTTAACAGAGGGTGGGTAGATCATCATTCACATGATCAATGCATGCTATGGGGGTACACTACTCAGAGTGAGGCCACAGAAGAAGACCACACGCCTGCTCCATATTAAACAGGGGAAGACTGAGAGCCTTAGAGAATACATAGCTAGTTTTAACAAAGAAAAATTTGAGGTCGAGGATTACGAAGAAAGTATAGCCATGGCATCCCTCATTAGGGGACTCCAAAAGGGGAAGCTATAATGGAAGCTTGACTAAGACTCCCCAAAGACAATGGTTCAGTTACTGGCAACAACAAGGAAGGTGATGAATCTTGAAGAGGCGATGGTCGTCAAATACAAAGATGAAAAAGGAGGCACTAATGGGGTTAAGTACCAAAAAAAGAATAAGGAGGGGAAGAAAAGGCTAGAAAATAACAAATTTGCTGATTACACCCCTCTAATGGTCAGCTACGAACACATTTTGAATGAGATAAAGAGAGACTGATCCTTAAAATGGCTTGAGAAGTTAAGGGCACCCCCTCATAAGAGGAACAAAACATGTGGTGTTAATTTCACCAAGACCATGGCCATTTGACCGATAAGTGTTTTGCTCTGAAAGATGAAATTGAGAAAATGCTAAAAGAAAGGAAGATAAGAAAATATGTGGACAAGGGTGCCTTCAAAAGGGACCGAGGGGATGACCCTCGGAAGAAGAAAAGCGATGCATGCATAGAAGATACCCCCAACATAAGAGACGACCCTTTAGAGGATGACGATGATCTTGACCTCCCACCAAGAGATAACCACAACCCTATGAAAAGACTTAATATGATCTCGTTCAGTGTTGGAATGATCTCCGGAGGCCTAGCAGGAGGAGGGTCAGAAGTCACCGACGGAAAGGACCATATAACTGAAGCCAGGGTTGTAACGAAAGTTGTGCATTCAACCTCTATCGAAGACAAGCTAGAAAAGAGGAAGAAAGTTGACATGGATACCCTGATAGTGGGTTTCTCAAGGATGGACTTCAAGGGCCTCTTAGCCCCACATGATGACCTTCTCGTCATCACCACTAGGTTACACGGATGCAAGGTGCCAAGGATCTTGGTAGATGAGGGTAGTTCTGCAGATGTGATGTTTTTGCCCTATTTTAAAGCGTTAGGGCTCAGTCATGCTAGGCTGGTCCCATACCATCATCCGTGGATTGGTTTTAGTGGGGAAAGAGTTCATCCCCTTGGAGTGTATGAGGCCGATATAAGAATGGGAGACGAGTGTCCGAGCTGGCTTATTAAAAGGGTCGATTTTTTCGTAATGGATGAACACATCTTCTCATCCTACAATATCATATAGGGACGAGTAACCTTTAAGTAATTTAAGGTCGTGCCTTCCACGGTCCACTAGATAATAAAATTCCCGACCCCTTATGGGGTAGGAGAAGTTCAGGGAGACCAGAAGACGGCAAGTGAATGCTACTTCAACTATGACGAGGAAATAGAGGCACACAAGAAGGCAACTACTACTTACAATATTGATACCCTGGACCCCAGGGATGAGACAAAGCTGAAGAAAGGAAAAGTCGCGGAAGAGGTAGAATCCATCATCCTCAATGAGGATAAGCCAGAAAAAATTGTCCAAGTTGGCAAAGCTCTAAAGACAGATATAAAAGAAAACCTCATTAAGATGCTAAGGAAAAGACATAATGTCTTTGCATAAAATCATGCAGACATGCCAGGAATTGACCCCGAGATCATATGTCATAAGCTCAATGTGCTAGAGGATGCGAAGTGTAAAAAGCAAAAGAGGAGAATTTATTCTAGAGAAAAGTATGAGGTCACAAGGGATGAAGTCAAGAAGATGGAAGAGTCTGATTTTATCAGGGAGGTCGTTTATCCCGAATGTCTATCTAATGAGGTTATAATCTCTAAAGTAAATAAAAATCGAGGATATGTGTGGACTTCACTAACCTCAACATATATTTCCCCAAAGATAGTTTCCCTCTTCCTCGTATTGATCAGATGGTGGACGCTACTGTAGGCCATGAGATAATAAGCTTCATGGATGAATATTCGGGATATAACCAGATCTTCATGAACCCTGAGGACTCATAAAAAATGGCTTTCATTACCGACAAGGGGACATACTGTTACAGGGTCATACACTTTGGCCTAAAGAATGCGAGGGAAATGTATCAGCGCCTTGTGAATAAAATGTTCGAGGACCAAATCGGGAAGTCTATGGAGGTCTATGTAGATGACATGTTGACCAAGAGCTTGAAGGTCAAGGATCATGAGGCCGACCCTGAGAGGACCTTTGACACGATGGACAGGTATCTGTAAAAGCTCAACCCAATCAAATGTGTCTTTGGGGTCGGAGCAAGAAAGTTCTTAGGGTTCATTATCAATTAAAGAGGCATTGAGGCCAATCCTAAGAAGATAAAGGCTGTGTTAGAAATAAAGATCCGCAAGACCATTAAATACATTCAGAGGCTTACAAGACGAGTGGATGCTTTGAATAGGTTCGTATCCAGAGCCACATATAAGTGTCTACTATTTTTTAGAGTTCTCATAAAGGCTTTTGAATGGAGTGAAGAGTGTGATAAGGCTTTCCAAGAGATAAAGTCCTACCTAGGGTCCCCTTTACTCTTATCACGTCCAGTGTGAGGCAAAAGATTGTATGTGTACTTAGCCATCTCAGAGCCAGCCATTAGCACTGCTATTTTAAGAGAAGAAGACGGAGTGCAGAATTTGGTGTATTTCAATAGTAAGGCACTCCAATGGGCAGAGCAAAGGTACCCAAGGATGGGGAAGTTGGCCTATGCTTTGATTCATGCCTCAAGGAAGATGAAGTCATACTTCCAGTCCCATATAATGGTCATCCTCAATGATTCCTATCTTAAGAAGGTCATACAGAAGCTAGAAAAATCAGGGAGGCTAATGGCCTGGGCTATATAGCTGGGAGAGTTTGATATTGTGTATCAGCCTAGGTTGTCCATCAAGGGACAAGCATTAGTAGATTTCGTGGATGAATTTACTTAGGAAGAAGATGAGTCAGAAAACGAGAACCTTGAGAAGAAAGATATCCAGCAAGGCAAGATTGTTGGTCCACCACATATAAGGCTGAGATAAGCACCACTAAAGAAAAAGTTATTAACGCTGAGGGAAGATACCTCTTTAGATAGGGGTCCCTCACTGAAGGAAATTTCTTAGAGGAACAGGCTGTCACAGGACCCCCAATTTGAGAATATGACGATAATTTGAAAATATATAGACTTAGGCATAAAACATACTTGTAAAGGGCGAAAAAAATAACAAGCGGCCCGTGAGAGGCGATAACACCTCGTACGGGACCATTGTAACTCACAAGAATCGACCGCGTGGTCCCTGAACCCCTGGTTTGATAACATGATGATAATTTAAAAATATCTACGATTAGGCTTGAAAACATACCGTTAGATGAAGAAAATACAAAGCACCCCCCAAATGGCCTCGTGAATGGTGACAACACCTTCTACAGGATCAACGTAGTTCATAGTAACCGATCGCATAGCCACAGGACCCGCAATTTGAGAGCACATGCTAAATTTTAGAATATCCACACTTAGGCCTGAAAACATGCCATTAAAGGGAGAAACCACTAACCACCACCCAAATGTCTTCATAACCCATGTCAACACCCCCCACGGGACAAACATAGCTCGTAGTAACCGACCACATGTCCACGAGACCTAGGGTTTCAGAGCATGGGACAAATTTAGAATATCCACATTAGGCTTGAAAACATGCTATTAGAGGGAGAAAACACAAGGTACCCCCAAACGCATCCGTGAGCGGCACCAACACCTCCCATAAGACAAACGTAGCATGTAGTAACCGATCATGCGGCCACGGGACCCACGATTTGAGAGCACGGGCCAAATTTTAAAATCTCCACACTTAGGCTTGAAAACGTGTTGTCGGAGGGTGAAAACACAAAGCACCCCCAAAATGGCCTAGTGAATGGTTACAACACCTCCCACGGGACCAACGTATGTCATAGTAACCGACCACGTAGCCACGGGACCCACGGTTTGAGAGCACGAGCTAAATTTCAGAGTAACCACGCTTAGGCTTGAAAATGTGCCGTCAAAGGGAGAAAACACAAAACACCCCCAAACAGCCTCGTGAGTGATGCCAACACCTCCCAAGGGACCAACGTAGCTCATAGTAATCGAACGGGTGGCCAAGGGACTCGAAGTTTGAGAGCACAGGACAAATTTTAGAATATCCGCACTTAGGCCTGAAAACATGCTGTTAGGGGTCGAAACCATAAACCACCCCCAAATGGCCCGTTAGTGGTGCCAACACCTCCCACAGGACCAACGTAGCTCATAGTAACCGATCGTGTGGCCATGGGACCCACAATTTGAGAGCATAGGCCAAATTTCAGAATATTCACTCTTAGGCCTAAAAACGTGCCGCCAGAGGGCGAAAACAGTAATCACCCCCCAAACGGCCTCGTGAGTAGTAACAACACCTCCTACGGGACCAACGTATCTTGTAGTAACCAATTTCATTGGCAATAAACCCATGGCTACATATATCCACACTTAGGTTTGAAAACATGCTGTCAGTGGGCCAAAACACAAAGCACCCCTCAAACGGCCCCGTGTGCGGTTCCAACACCTACCTTGTGACCAATATATCTCGTAGTAAGTGAAAGCATGGCCACGGGACCCACAATTTGAGAGCACGGGCCAAATTTTAGAATATCCACACTCTGGCCTAAAAATGTGCTGTTAGAGGGCGAAGCCACGAACCGCCCCCAAATGGCCCCGTGAGTGGTGAAAACACCTCCCACGAGATCAATGTAGATCGTAGTAACCAATCGCATGGCCACAGGATCAATGGTTTGATATCACGGGCCAAATTTTAGAATATCCATACTATGAGTTACATTGGTCCCGTTCGAGATGTTGGTGACGCTCACGGGGCCGTTTGGGGGTGTTTCGGGGTTTCACCCTCTAATGGAATGTTTTCAAGCCTAAGTGTGGATATTATGAAAATTTGTATTTACTCCCGAACCGGGGGTCTCGTGACCATACGATCGGTTCTTACGAGATACATTAGTTCCGTGCAAAGTTTTAGAGCTGCTCATGAGGTTTCACACTCTAATTACACCATTGTTGTTCATTAACCAAGTTTTATATTGTTAGTCCTAAACATGCATCTAGGTGTTTTTGCAATATAAAATAAATAATCACAACACAAGATCGCGATGTACGAGGAAATCCACAACAGGAAAAAGCTCGAACCGCCTAGACAATAAATCCACTAGGTATAGTTTTACATAAACAAGACAAAAGACTTACTTACTCAACTCGACTCCCTCTCAAGCCTTAAAGATTCTTCTTACTTCTACCTCCTCCTAGTTGATAACTTCGGAATCCACCGCAGTCTCGAAATCCACCGATGACGTTTATCTACCATCAATCTCCTACGTATACACACCATGAATCACAGTAAACATGGACTCCTCCGTAGAAAACCTTCTGTTTTCGAATGAGAATAAAACTTAGTGCCAACTTGATGATCTCAAAACATAATATATTAAGAAATTTAGATCATACTAAACTGTGGGTGTAAACTTTGTGTTTTGGTAGAAATTAAATCAGGAAAATACCAACACAAAAATGGGACTTTTGGATGATTTGTTTTTCTCTCAAAGTGTTATAAAATCTCTCAAAAGTCTTGTAAAAAGTTGTCTTCCCGAACATATTAAATCTAGTAAAAAGATAGTGGGGAAGTGGGAGGATAAATTTATAAACTCGCAAAAAATTACAAAAATGCCCGGGTCTTTTAAACGACTTTTGAATGTAGTTCGAACGACTTGGTTCGAACAAGTTAGTAACGAGAAAACAGAGTTAAAAAGCCAAATCTCGTTAGATTTCTCGTTTGAACGAGTTGTTCAAACGAGATTTATAATGATAAAATAGAATAAAATGGCATAATGTCGGTAGAAGATCGTTTGATATCTCATTCGAACGACCTCGTTTGAACGAGAAAAATGTTGTTCGAACGACTTTTAAGAAAATCCAAAAATGCTTTTTAAATTCAGAAACTTTTATGTATAGATTTAAAATGATTTTCTGAGAAAAATAAAAAGTCATTATAACAAAAGTTTTATAATAAAGACACCCATAAAAAATAACCATCTCTCCCTCTCTCTCTCTCTCTCTCTCTCTCTCTCTCTCTCTATATATATATATATATATATATATATATATATATATATTAAATGCATTCATACCTTTACAGAATGTGGAAATAATAAAATGTTGATGACGTAAAAGCCTGGCACATAAATCGGCAATGATGTAATCTTCAAACTCTTGGCCGCTACGTCTTCGACTCAAACGTCATAGGCTTGAAAGGATATAACAAACTACTATGATGTGACTCAATTAGTTTTATTCGGAATTAAGTCAACACTACAAATAATCTTGACTGGAAATTTTCCCTTACACTCCGGGACTGGGGGTCCCGTGACCACGTGCTAGATTTCTACGAGATACATTTATCCCTTGCGACGTGTTGGAGCCTCTCACGGGGACGTGTAGGGTGTGTTTCTGGGTTTTTCCCTTTAACTACGTTTTCAAGCCTAAGTATGGATATTCTAAAAATTGGGCCTTGCTCTTGGACAGGGGTCCTATGACGATGCATTTGATTCTTACGAGTTACATTGGTCCCGTGAAAGGTGTTGGTACCATTCTAGGGGTAGTTTGGGGGTGCTATGGGGTTTCACCCTCTAACGGAATGTTTTCAAACATAAGTGTAGACATTATAAAAATTGGGTCGTGCTCCCGGATTGGGGGTCCAGTGACCATGCAGTCAGTTCCTACAAGTTATATTGGTCCCATGCGAGGTGTTAGCATCATTAACGGGGCCGATTGGGGGGTGTTTTGGGCTTTCGTCCTCTAACAGCATGTTTTCAAGCCTAAGTATAAATATTATGAAAATTGGTCTGTGCTTCAGGACCGTGGGTCTCGTGACCATGCGGTCAGTTTCTATGAGTTACATAGGTCCCGTGTGAGGTGTTGGCGCCGCTCACAGGGCCATTTGGAGGGTGTGTCAGGGTTTCTTCCTTTAACGACATGTTTTCAAGACTCGATGTGGATATTCTAAAAATTGGTCTATGCTCCCAAAATGTGAGTCCCGTGACCACTCAATCATAACCTATGAGTTACATTGGTCATGTCTATGGTGTTAACACCGCTCACAGGTCTGTTTGGGTGGTGTTTCGAGGTTTTGCCCTCTAACGGCATGTTTTCAGGCCTAAGTGTGAAAATTCTAAAAACTGGATCGTGCTCCTAGACCGAGGGTCCCGTGACCATGCGATTGATTCCTACGAGTTACATTGGTCTCGTGCTAGGTGTTGGTACAGCTCATGGGGCCATTTGGAGGGTTGGTTTGGGGTTTCTCCCTCTAACAACATGTTTTTAAACCTAAGTGTAGATATTCTTAAAATTGGTCTATGCTCCCGAACCGAGGGGGTCTCGTGACCATACAGTCAGTTCCTGCTAGTTACATTGGTCCCATGCGAGGTGTTGGCACCTCTCAGGGAGTCGTTTGTGGGGTGTTTCAGGGTTTCAGCCTCTAACGACATGTTTTCAAGCCTTAGTGTGGATATTCTGAAAATTGGGTCATGCTCCTAGACGGGGGGTCATGTGACCATGTGATCGGTTCCTACGAGTTACATTGCTCCTGTTTGAGGTATTGGTACTGATCACGGGGCCGTTTGGTGGGTGTTTTAGGGTTTCGTCCTCTAACGAAATGTTTTCGAGCCTAAGTATAAATATTCTGAAAATTGGGCCGTGCTCCCGGACCGGGGGTCCCGTGACCATGCAATCGATTCCTACGAGTTACATTAATCTTGTGAGAGGAGTTAGGTCCTCTCACAGAGCCCTTAGGTGGGTGTTTAGGGGTTTTTCCCCTCTAACCACATGTTTTCAAGGCTAAGTGTGGATATTCTGAAATTATCATCGTGTTCTCGGACCGAGGATCCCTTGACCATGCAATCGGTTCCCACTATTTACATTGGTCCCATGTGAGGTGTTAGCCCCACTCATGGGGCCATTTGGGGGATGTTTTGGGGTTTCTCCCTTTAACGACATGTTTTCAAGACTAAGTGTTGATATTGTGAAAATTGGGTCGTGATCCCTTACCAAGGGTCCCGTAACCATGGAGTCGGTTTCTACAAATTACCTTGCTCCCATGCGGGGTATTAGCATTGCTCATGGTGCCGTATGGGTGGTGTTTTGGGGTTTCACCCTCTAACATCATGTTTTCAAGCCTAAGTGTAGATGTTTTGAAAATTGGTCCATGCTCTCGACCCGAGGGTCCCGTGACTAAACTATCATTTACTTCGAGTTACATTGGTCCCATGCGAGGTGTTGGTGCCACTCACGGGACTATTTGGGGGGCATTTTGGGGCCCTCGAATGACATATTTTAAGCCTAAGTGTAGACATTCTATAAATTGGTCTGTGCTGTCCAACTAGGGGGATTTTTACAACTATAGCAAGTGTTCCATTATTGATTTTAGATGGTGGAGTTCAATTTTATTGAGGAGAGTGTGGACGTAAGGCTTGATATGCAACTGTAGTTTGATTCCACGCTCTGCTTATCAAATGCCATATTGTTTGTGGGAATTTACATTGTAAAGTGAAGACTTAATGAGGAGAGAGAAAGTGATCGTTGTGTGAAGGAAATCCAAGGTCGGGTCACAAAGATTTTCGCGACATGGTTGTACCATTCTCTACTTCAATTACAAGCTATGTCAGTTGCGAAATTATATTATTTCATAACTACAAGCTATGTCTGTTATGAGATTATATTTTCGCGAGGTCAGGGGACCCTCGGTTTGATAATATGATAATAATTTGAAAATATGGAAACTAAAGCTTAAAAACATGCCATTAGAGAGCGAAAAAACAAAACACCACCCAAACGGCCCCGTGAAAGGTGCCAACACATCGCACAATGACAACAGCCAAAAACTAAAAACAAGACAACAACTAATAATTATCCAACAGTCAAAATAAAACAAAACCAATATATATCCCGTACTCCTTCTAACATATTATCCAATAACAAGGTCAATATCTAACATACTATCAAACATTCGTAAAAGTAATTAATCATTCATACACACACGTGCACAAAAATACACACACATTCATAGAAATACACACCACTACACCAAATTCTACGAATGGTCACGCCTAGTTGATCACGGCCCAAGTCCACGACCAGCTAGTCGCGGACTTGGGTCGTGACCATCTCAATATTTGGCGTGACCATACTTAACACTGAGTTATGGATTCTCCGAAAGTGGTCACGGCCCAAATCCCTGACCACTGTGGGTAATGGACTTGGGCCGTGACCATCTTGGTGCCAAAATCGCACCTAAATTCCCTCCAAGCTTGGCCACGAATGGGTCAGGGACTTGGGCCATGACCATAGGCATGATGAAGCACAAAAATACACACTGAGGGTTGGTCACGGCTGGAGGTCTTGACCATTTCTTGGCATGGGTCACGGCTATGGGGCGTGACCATCCCTCATTTGAACATCAATAGTTCACACATGTTATCCCTTATGGTGGTCGTCGATGGGGGTAACGACTCTAAGCCATGACCATTAGTCAATCAGTAACAGATGGAGAACTAATGGGTTGTGATGGTGGGTCACAGATCTTGGCCGTGACTAGATATAGCCATTAAAAAAAGTCGTTTATCTGAGTCCCATTTCCTATTTGGGCATTTTTGATTTCGTCAAAGGGGGTTTGGGGCAAATTTTAAGATTTGATTTTAGCCTTGGGTTTTCGCAATTTCATCTCTAAGATTTTTGAAAGGTATGTGTGTGTGCATTTCGATTTGATGATTTGTGGAAGCTGTGTGCATTTCAATTTAATGAGTTTTGGAAGGTATGTGTGTATTTTTGTATATGTGTATGTATAGATTTCTATTTATGTGTATATATGTGTGTATAAGTGTGTGTGTGTGTGTATATGTGTGTATCTCTATGTGTATTTGTGTGAGTATATGTAGAGATTGATTTTTATATGTGTGTGTGTTTATATTATTAACTATGAACATATTATATTTTATGTCAATAAACCCTAGAAATTGTATTGGGGTTATTTTATTTTTGACAAAATATTAATCAAAACCCTAGACATTATATTTTTTTTGACAAAATATAATTAAATGGATTTTTAATAAGTAAAAAAATTACATCCACCTTGTTGTGGGTTATATGCGTGTAATTATATTATATTGGGGGTTCTATGAGTGTCGTGATTTTTTTTTACCAAATATAATTAAATGAATTTTGTTTTGACATTGTATTGGGGTTTATATGTGTGTTGTTATTTTTTATAGTGAGATATTGTTACTTTTGTTAATTTATTGCTATTCAATATCCTAATATGTTTTCTTTTCTACTATAAACTTCTACTTCACAATCCTTTACATTTTGAAAAAAAAACAGACCTAGCGTTACGTGTGTATTTGTGTATGTTTTTGACATAATTTTTTGAATTCTTCCGACATCTAGCGCTGGTATATTCCCATATCAATCCCGTGCAACAGGGTATTATTTCCTCTTTGATTTACATTCTTAAATATTATTTGGTTCTACATCTTTTGATACTAATCAGTTTATTCTTTTTCTCGTATTTCCATTTTGTTTTTCCTTCCACTCTT
This sequence comes from Sambucus nigra, assembly GCA_949130495.1. Taxonomy (NCBI): domain Eukaryota; kingdom Viridiplantae; phylum Streptophyta; class Magnoliopsida; order Dipsacales; family Adoxaceae; genus Sambucus; species Sambucus nigra. The sequence goes on from OX422207.1 coordinate 518,819,912, forward strand.
CAAATGGTGTGTGCTTCAGCGAATGAGAGGAGACAAAAAATAGCAAGGATATTGTAAATTACATTGTATGATTTGGGTTCCTTATAAGAGCTAACTTTGATTTATTGTTAATTTCTTTATTTTATGTCTTTTTTATTTGTAAATTTAATTATGAAATGGATTTAAATGAAATAACATCAAATGTTTGATGATTTACATTTACAGCCTGGTCATCTCGGACCCTTACAGCTATAGCAACTTGGGAGGGTTGAAGGTATATATTATTTAGAATACCTTTTTTTATAGTGGAATTTATGTTGAGCTAAGAGTTAGGACACTTACTACCTTTTGATATTTGGCGATTTAATTTATCTTTTGATAACATGATTTTCGTCATTACAAATTTTTAATCTTACACAAATATTTAAAGTTTGAGTTAGCTAAAGTGATGAAGAATCTCAAGCCTTCCACTTATAATTAAATATTTGGTTTGGATATATATTGATCATTGTTTAACCATTGATGTACCTCACTCTTTATAGCTCTGAATAATTGACGTACCTCATTCTTTCTGAACAGTTTCTAACAATTTTTATAGATTTTAACAACTTTAAACAATGACCTTGACATTTTCTTTCTTATTTTTTGTTTCTATATTTAACTCATTTAAAGGAAACTCTGCCAGCTAGTTTTCATTTTCTTTACTTTTAGTGCATATTTTATTGCACCACTTTATAGGAGAAAATTAAGGCATATATCTACTTTCATTCTAGGCAGAGATTCATAGAGGCTTTCAATGCGGTATACATTATGTCTTTCATTCTAATACATGAGGCTTTAAATGAGGTATAAACCGAATATGAACGGTGAATGAATGTTTATACACTCTGTATGCTCTTTCCAATAACACATTGTATGCTCTTTCTGATTACAAAGTGTATTATCTGATAACAAGGTCAAACTTTGAATTACACATTGTATGGATCATGCTTTTATTTTACGAACCATCATCTATTGTGTATAACACCACTCTAATTTTTTGAAGTATCATGATTTTATTTCAGTTTTGAGTGAGATTTACAAGGTTTATCCCTGTTCTCTAACCTTTTGGTGTTCAATTTATTTTCATTTTTTTCAGCGTTGTGATTCCATGTGTGGTATTAAAGATATTCAAAAGTTCGGTGTGATCAGTCCTTTGTTTCATCGACTAATTGATGCTCTCTTTGGTTAAAGGTATGTCACGGTATGTCATCAGACACTAGAAACATTGGAAGTCTAACTAACAAATTGGAACATTACTAATTGGACATTACCTCTCAAATTATTCTGTAGGACCCAACTAACAAGTATGGATAAGAAAGCTTGAGAAATAAATTTAAGGATAAACAATGAACTATAATCAACAGTATTGGTTCCTAATTTTGGAATGATCTTTTTTTTGGAATAGTGAACTATAATATTACGCTATTTTAGTTCCTTTTTATTGATTTTTATTGCGTTGTAAGTTTCAAGCATGTTGAGCTTTGCTGAATTATAGAATACATCATTTACTATAGTCATTGATTAGTATAATTTTGATACTAATATAACTCGTAGGAACTGACCGCGTGATCACGGGACTCCCGATTTGAAAATACAACGATAACTTGAAAATATCTAGACTTAGGGTTAAAAACATGGCGTTAAAGGTTGGAAACCCGAAACAGCCCCCAAATGGCCCCGTGAGAGGCACCAACACCTCGCACGGTACCAACATAACTCTTAGAAACTAACTGCACGATTAAGGGACTCCCGATTTGAGAATACGATGATAATTTAAAAATTTCTAGACTTGGGCTTAAAAACATGGCGTTAGAAGGCAAAAACCCGACGCAATCCTCAAACGGCCCCTTGAGTGGTACAAACACCTCGTACGGTACCAATATAACTCGTAGAAACTGACCGCGTGATCAAGGGACTCTCGGTTTGAGAATACGATGATAATTTGAAAATATCAAGAATTAAACTTAAAAACATGGCATTAGAAGGCAAGAACCCGACACTGCCCTTGAAGGGCCCCATGAGAAGCACCAACACCTCGCACGGTATGAAAGTAACTCGTAGGAACTGATCGTACAATCACAAGACTCTCGATTTGAGAACACGATGATGATTTGAAAATATCTAGGATTAGGCTTAAAAACATGGCGTTAGAGGGCGAAAACAACCCTCGAATGTCCCTGTGAGAAGCACCAACACCTCGTACGGGAGCAATCTAACTCGTAGGAACTGACTGCATGATCATGAGACTCCCAGTTTGAGAATACGATGATAATTTAAAATTTTCTAGACTTAGGCTTAAAAACACTACGTTAGAAGGTGACACCACAAAATAGCCCCCAAACGTCCCGTGAGAGGCACCAAAATCTCGCACAGGACCAATGTAACTCATAGTAACTAACCACGTGATCAAAGGACTCCAGATTTGAGAATACGATGATAATTTGAAAATATCTTTGACTTGTTTATGCAATAGTGTGGAAAAATCAACATATAACTTGTTTATGCATGTTTATTTCATTTACTAAAGTAGTGAGTGGTGAGAAAGATTAAGTTGACATATTACACTTGGCTTTGGTTAGTTTTAGGGTGGGGAATTGTCCATTTCTCCACATTTCATTATAAGATACGTAAAATGAACATATGGATTGGTCCATTCTTGTATTTGGATGTTTTCCAACAAACTTTAACAAAGCACGCCTAAGTTGTTCTCAAGCTTAGGCGGTGCGTGCCTTGTTGAAGGGGCCTTGCCTAGGGTGAGGCGAAGTGTGTTGCCATGAGGATTTCTCATAAGACACTGATAATTTCATAAAATTTTGCAAAGATCTTTTTCCGCCATTTATGAAAATAAGAGTATCATCAGTATAACAAAAATGCCTCTCTCCAGAATTAATTCCACTAGAGTTGAAGTGCATTTTCGTTATTCCCCAAAAGTTTCTTGTTAATGGCTCTCCCAAAAAATTTCTGATCCATTTATACTTGCATTTCTGTCTCCAAAAAGCCTTTTCACAACTGAAATTATATTGTAACTTATAGTGGGGAGAGGCATTCATTTCTAAGGCCACGTGAAGGAGCCTAAGCGCACATGAATAGCCTTTGTTTGAGGGAGAGACATTCATTTTTAAGTCCACCTCTCTAATCATCATAAAATCCTTCCTTGGCAGCAGTTATATATGGCAATATATAGCAGCATCAGTAGCTATATATAGTTGTTATTATATATAGCAGTCTTCTATATATAACTGCTACTATATATAGTACCAACAACTCGCAATGAATAGAAAAACCTTTTAGGTTGTTTATGTGTATTAAATAACTTGAATTGGTTCTAAAGTAACTGAGTTATAGGGCAAAAACGGGTACACTTAGAAACAAAATAATAAATCTAACAAATCTAGTTTTCTAGACTTAGGCTTAAAAAATGGCGTTAGTGGGTGACACCTCGCACGGGACAAATGTAAAACATAGGAACTGACCGCGTGATCACGGGGCTCCCTATTTGAGAATACGTTGATAATTTGAAAATATCTTGACTTACGCTTAAAATGTTGGCTTTAGAGTGTGAAAACCCAAAAAATCTCCCAAATGTCCCCGTGAGAGACACCAATACCTCACACGGGACCAATGTAGCCTGTAGGAACTGATCGCGCAATCACGGGACTCCTGGTCTAAGAATACAAGAATAATTTGAAAATTTCTAGATAAAGGCTTAAAAAATGGCGTTAAAGGGTGAAAATCGGAAATAACCCCCGAACGGCCCCATGAGTGGCACCAACACCTCGCACAAGACCAATGTAACTTGTAAGAAGTGACCGCGTGATCATGGGAGTCCCGGTATGAGAATACGGTGATAATTTAAAAATATCAGGACTAATGAAAAATATGGCGTTTAAAGGTAAAAACACAAAATAGCCCCTCCAGGCCGTAGGTGGCACAAACACCTCTCACGGGACCAATGTAACTCGTAGGAACTGACCGCGCTGCCACGGGAATCTCAGTTTGACAATACGATGATAATTTGCATATTTCTAGACTTAGGATTAAAAACATGGCGTTATTGGGTCAAAAGTCGAAACAGCCTCCGAACGGCCCCGTGAGTGACAACAACACCTCGCACGGGACCAATGTAACTCATAGGAACTGACCGCGCAATCACGGGACCCCTGGTTTAAAAATACGATGATAATTTGCATATTTCTAGACTTAGGCTTAAAAACATGGCATTAGTGGGTGAAAAGTCGAAATAATCCCCGAACGGCCCCGTGAGTGGCACCAACACCTTGCACGGGACCAATGTAACTCGTAGGAATGGACCGCACGATTATGGGACCCCCAGTTTGAGAATATGACGATAATTTGCATATTTATAGACTTAGGCTTAAAAACATAACGTTAGTCGGTGAAAAGCCAAAACTACCCCCAACGGCCCCATGAGTGGAATCAACACCACATACGGGACCAATGTAACTTGTAGGAACTGACCGCACGATCACGGGACCCTCGGTTTGAGAATACGATGATAATTTGCTTATTTCTAGAATTAGGCTTAAAAACATGGCGTTAGTGGGTGAAAAGTTGAAACAGTCCCTAAACGGCCCCGTGAGTGGCACCAACACCTCACACGGTACCAATGTAACTCGTAGGAACTATCGAGCAATTACGGGACCCCTAATTTGAGAATACGATGATAATTTTTTATTTATAGATTTAGGCTTAAAAACATGGCGTTAATGGGTGAAAAGCCTAAACAGCCCCCGAACGGCCCCGTAAGTGGCACCAACACCTCACACGAGACCAATGTAACTAGTAGGAACTGATCGCAAGATACGAGACCCCCGATTTGATAATATGATGATAATTTGCATATTTCTAGACTTAGGCTTAAAAACATGGCGTTAGTGGGTGAAAAGCCGAAACAACCCCCGGACGGCCCCGTGAGTGACACCAACACCTTGCAAAGGACCAATGTAACTCGTAGGAAATGACCGTTCGATCATGGGATCCCCAATTTGATAATACGATGATAATTTGCATATTTCTAGACTTAGGCTTAAAAACATGGCGTTAGTGGGTGAAAACCCAAAACAGCCCCCGAACGGCCCCATGAATGGCACCGACACCTCGCACGGGACAAATGTAACTAATAGGAACTGACCGTGCAATCATGGGACCCCAGATTTGAGAATACAACGATAATTTGCATATTTTTAGACTTAGGCAAAACATGGCGTTAGTGAGCGAAAACCCAAAACATCCATCGAACAGCCCCGTGAGTGGCACCAACACCTCACACGGGACCAATGAAACTCGTAAGAATTGATCGCGCAGCTACATGACTCCTATTTTCAGAATACGAGGACATAGTCTTAAAAACATGGCGTTTAAAGGCAAAACCCAAAAACAACCCCCTACAACCCCGTGGGCGGAACCTACACCTCCCACGGGACCAATGTAACTCGTAGGAATTGACCGCGCAGCCACGGGACTCCCAGTTTGAGAATACGATAGTAATTTTCATATTTTTAAACTTAGGCTTAAAAACATGACGTTAGTGGGTGAAACGTCAAAACAGCCCCTGAACGGCCTTGTGAATGATAACAACACCTCGCACTGGACCAATGTAACTCGTAGGAACTGATCGTGTAATTATGGGACTCCCGGTTTGAGAATACGATGACAATTTTCTTATTTCTAGACTTAGGCTTAAAAACATGGCGTTAGTGGGTGAAAAGCTGAAACAGCCCCCGAATGGCCCAATGAGTGGCACCAATACCTTGCACGGGACAATTTAACTCGAAGGAACAGAACACGAGATCACAGGATCATCGGTGTGAGAATACGATGATAATTTGAATATTTCTAGACTTAGGTTTAAAAACATGGCATTTAAAGGTAATAACCCGAAACAGCCCTCTACAGCCCTGTGGGTGGCACCAACACCGCCCAGGGGACTAATGTAACTCGTAGAAATTGACCGCGTAGTCATGGCACCCTCGGTTTGAGAATATGATGATAATTTGTATATTTCTAAACTTAAGCTTAAAAACATGGCGTTAGTGGGTGAAAACTCGAAACACCACCGTGAGTGGCACTAACACTTCGCACGGGACCAATGTAACTCGTAAGAACTGATCGCATGATCACGGGACTTCTGATTTGAGAATACAACGATAATTTGCAAATATCTACACTAAGGCAAAACATGATGGTAGTGGGTGAAAACCCAAAATAGCCCCCGAACGGCCTCATGAGTGGCACAAACACCTCGCACGGGACCAATATAACTCATACAAATTGATCGCGCGATCACGGGAGTCCCCATTTGAGAATACGATGATAATTTGCATATTTCTAGACTTAGGCTTAAAAATAATGCATTTATGGGTGAAAAGCCGATATATCCCCCGAACGGCCCCCTGAGTGGCACCAACACCTCACACGGGACCAATGTAACTAGGAAATAACCGCGCGATTATGGGACCCTAGGTTTGTGAATACGATGATAATTTGTATATTTCTAGACTTAGGCTTAAAAACATGACGTTAGTGGGTGAAAACCAAAAATAACCCCCGAACGGCCCCGTGAGTGGCACTAACACCTCACACAGGACCAATGTAACTCGTACGAACTCAGCGCACAATCATGGGACCCTCAGTTTCAGAATACGGTAATAATTTGCATATATTGGAACTTAGGTAAAACATGGCGTTAGAGGGTGAAAACCCAAAATTTCCCCCGAAAGGCCTCATAAGTGGCACCAACACCACGTACGGGACTAATGTAACTCGTAGGAACTGACTGCATGATCACGGGACTCTCGGTTTGAAAATACGATGAGAATTTGAAAATATGAGGACTTAGGCTTAGAAAAAGGCGTTAGAGGGTGAAAACCCAAAACAGCCCCCGAACGGCCCGTGAGTGGTACCAACACCTCGCACGGGACTAATGTAACTCGTAGGAATTGATCGTGCAATCACGGGACCCCCGATTTGAGAATACGATAATAATTTTCTTATATCTAGAATTAGGCTTAAAAAGATGGCGTTAGTGGGTGAAAGGCCAAAACATCCCCCGAACGGCCCCGTGGTGGCACCAACACCTTGCATGAGAGAAATGTAACTCATAAGAACTGATCGTTCGATCATGGGACCCCCGGGTTGAGAATATGATGATAATTTGCATATTTCTAGACTTAGGCTTAAAAACATGGCTTTAGTAGGTCAAAAGCCAAAATAACCCCCGAATGGCCCCGTAAGTGGCACCAACACCTCGTACGTAACCAATGTAACTCGTAGGAACTGATCGCGAGATACGAGACCCCCGGGTTGAGAATATGATGATAATTTGTATATTTCTAGACTTAGGCTTAAAAACATGGCGTTAGTGGGTGAAAAGCCGAAACAACCCCCGCACGGCCCTGTGAGTGGCACCAAGACCTTGCATGGTACCAATATTACTCGTAGGAATTGACTGTAAGATCACGGGACCCATGGTTTGAGAATACGTCAATAATTTGCATATTTTTAGACTTAGGCAAAACATGACGTTAGTGGGTGAAAACCGGAAATAGCCCCCGAAAGGGCCCCGTGAGTGGCACAAATACCTCACACGGGACCAACGTAACTCGTACGAACTGATCGCGCAGCCACGGGACTCCCGTTTTGAGAATACGACGATAATTTGAAAATATGAGGACTTAAGCTTAAAAACATGGCGTTTAAAGGTAAAAACCCGAAATAGCCCCCCTACAGGCCTGTGGGTGGAACCAATACCTCCCAGGGGACCAATGTAACTCCTAGGAACTGACCGTTCAGCCACGGGACTCTCGGTTTGAGAATACGACGATAATTTGCATATTTTTAGACTTAGGCTTAAAAAAATGGCGTTAGTGGCTAAAAAGTCAAAACAGCCCCCAAACGGCCCCATGAGTGGCACCAACACTTCGCACGGGACCAATGTAACTCGTAGGAAAAGATCGCGCAATCATAAGACCCCCGATTTGAGAATACTATGGTAATTTGAATATTTCTAGACTTATGCTTAAAAACATGTCGTTTAAATGTAATAACCCTACACATCCCCCCTACAGCCCCGTGGGTGGCACCAACACTGCCCGCGGAACTAATGTAACTCGTAGGAACTGATTGCACAGCCATGGGACCCCCGATTTGAGAATATGATGATAATTTGAAATTTTCTAGACTTAGGCTTAAAAACATGGCGTTAGAGGGTGAAAACCAAAAACATCCCCATGAGTGGCACCAACACCTCGCACGGGACCAATGTAACTCATAGGAACTAACTGCGTGATCACGGGACTTTCAATTTGAGAATACGACGATAATTTTCATCTATCTACTGTTAGACAAAACATGATTGTAGTGGGTAAAAACTCGAATAAGCCCCAAAACGGCCTCGTGAGTGGCACCAACACCTCACACGGGAGCAATGTAACTCGTACGAACTGACCGCGTAATCACGGAAGTCCCAATTTGAGAATACGAAGATAATTTGGATATTTTTAGACTTAGGCATAAAAACCTGGCGTTTGTGGGTCAAAAGTCTAAATAGCCCCCGAAGGGCCCCGTGAGTGGCACCAACACCTCGCACGGGGCCAATGTAACTCATATGAAATGACCGCGTGATCAAGGGACCCCCGATTTATGAATACGACGATAATTTGTATATTTCTAGACGGGCTTAAAAACATGGCGTTAGTGGGTGAAAAGTCGAAATAGCCCCCGAACGGCTCCGTGAGTGGCACCAACACCACACATGGGACCAATGTAACTCGTAGGAACTAATCGCGCGATCAGGGGACTCTCGATTTGAGAATATGATGAGAATTTTGCAATATGAGGACTTAGGCTTAAAAACATGGCGTTAAAAGGTGAAAACCCAAAACAGCCCCCGAACGACCCTGTGAGTGGCACCAACACCTGACACGGGACCAATGTAACTTGTTGGAACTGACCGCACGATCACGGGACTTCCTATTTGAGAATACAATGATAATTTGCATATATCTAGACTCAGGCAAAACATGATGGTAGTGGGTGAAAACCCGAAACAGCCCAGGCACGGCCTCGTGGGTGGCACCAACACCTCTGACGGGACTAATGTAACTCGTAGGAACTGACCGCGCATTCATGGGACCCCCGATTTAAGAATACGATGATAATTTGAATATTTCTAGACCTAGGAAAAATATGATGGTAGTGGGTGAAAACTCTAAATAGCCCACGAACGACCTCGTGAGTAGCAACAACACCTCACACGGGATCAATGTAACTCGTACAAACTGACCGCACGATCATGGGAGTCCCGGTTTGAGAATACGACGATAATTTGCATATCTCTTGACTTAGGTTAAAAAATCTGGCATTTGTGGGTGAAAAGTCGAAATAGCCCCCAAACGGCCCCGTGAGTGGCACTAACACCTCGCACTGGACAAATGTAACTCGTAGGAAATGATCGAGCGATCACGGGACCCCCAGTTTGTGAATACAATGATAATTTGTATATTTCTAGACCTAGTCTTAAAAACATGACGTTAGTGGGTGAAAACCTGAAACAACCCCCTACTACCCCGTGGGTGGAACCTACACCTCCCACGGGACCAATGTAACTCGTAGGAATTGACCGCGCAGCCACGGGACTCCCAGTTTGAGAATACGATAATAATTTTCATATTTTTAAACTTAGGCTTAAAAACATGGCGTTAGTGGGTGAAACGTCAAAACAGCCCCCGAACGGCCTTGTGAGTGATAACAACACCACGCACGGGACCAATGTAACTCGTAGGAACTGATCGCGCAATTATGGAACCCCCGGTTTGAGAATACGATGACAATTTTCTTATTTCTAGACTTAGGCTTAAAACCATGGCGTTAGTGGGTGAAAAGATGAAACAGCCCCCGAACGGCCCAATGAGTGGCACCAATACCTTGTACGGGACAATGTAACTCGTAGGAACTGAACGCGTGATCACAGGATCATCGGTGTGAGAATACGACGGTAATTTGAATATTTCTAGACTTAGATTTAAAAACATGGCATTTAAAGGTAATAACCCGAAACAGCCCTCTACAGCCCTGTGGGTGGCACCAACACCGCCCAGGGGACTAATGTAACTCGTAGAAACTGACCGCGTAGTCATGGAACCCCCAGTTTGAGAATATGATGATAATTTGCATATTTCTAAACTTAGGCTTAAAAACATGGCGTTAGTGGGTGAAAACTCGAAACACCACCGTGAGTGGCACTATCACCTCGCACGGGACCAATGTAACTCGTAAGAACTGATCGCGTGATTACGGGACTTCTGAGTTGAGAATACAATGATAATTTGCAAATATCTAGGCAAAACATGATGGTAGTGGGTGAAAACCCAAAATAGCCCCCGAACGGCCTCGTGAGTGGCACCAACACCTCGTATGGGACCAATATAACTCGTACAAACTGATCGCTTGATCACGGTAGTCCCGATTTGATAATACGATGATAATTTGCATATTTCTAGACTTAGGCTTAAAAATAATGCATTTCTGGGTGAAAACTCTAAATAGCCCCCGAACGGCCCCGTGAGTGTCACCAACACCTCACACGGGACCAATGTAACTCATAGGAAATGACCGCGTAATTATGGGACCCCCGGTTTGTGAATACGATGATAATTTGTATATTTCTAGACTTAGTCTTAAAAACATGACGTTAGTGGGTGAAAACCAAAAACAGCCTCCGAACGGCCCCGTGAGTGGCACCAACACCTCACACGGGACTAATGTGACTCGTACGAACTGACCGCGCAATCATGGGACCCTTAGTTTCAGAATACAATGATAATTTTCATATATTGGGACTTAGGAAAAACATGGCGTTAGATGGTGAAAACCCAAAATTGCCCCCGAAAGGCCTCGTAAGTGGCACCAATACCACGTACGGGACAAATGTAACTCGTAGGAACTGACTGTGTGATCACGGGACTCCCGATTTGAGAATACGATGAGAATTTGAAAATATGAGGACTTAGGTTTAAAAACAAGGCGTTAGAGGGTGAAAACCCAAAACAGCCCCCGAACGGCCCGTGAGTGGTACCAACACCTCGCACGGGACCAATGTAACTCGTAGGAATTGATCGTGCAATCATGGGACCCCAGATTTGAGAATACGATAATAATTTTCTTGTTTTTAAAATTAGGCTTAAAAAGATGGCGTTAGTGGGTGAAAGGCCAAAACATCCCCCGAACGGCCCCGTGGTGGCACCAACACCTCGCATGAGAGAAATGTAACTCGTAAGAACTGACCGTGCGATCATGGATCCCCGGGTTGAGAATATGATGATAATTTGTATATTTCTAGACTTAGGCTTAAAAACGTGGTGTTAGTAGGTCAAAAGCCAAAATAACCCCCGAATGGCCTCATGAGTGGCACCAACACCTCGTACGTGACCAATGTAACTCGTAGGAACTGGCCGTGAGATACGAAACCCCCGGTTTGAGAATATGATGATAATTTGTATATTTCTAGACTTAGGCTTAAAAATAAGGCGTTAGTGGGTGAAAAGCCGAAACAACCCCCGCACGGCCCCGTGAGTGGCACCAAGACCTTGCACGGTACCAATGTTACTCGTAGGAATTGACTATAAGATCACGAGACCCACGGTTTGAGAATACGACGATAATTTTCATATTTTTAGACTTAGGCAAAACATGACGTCAGAGGGTGAAAACCGGAAATAGCCCCCGAACGGCCCCGTGAGTGGCACAAATACCTCGCACGAGACCAACGTAACTCATACGAACTGATCGCGTAGTCACGGGACTCCCGTTTTGAGAATACAATGGTAATTTGAAAATATGAGGACTTAGGCTTAAAAACATGGCATTTAAAGGTAAAAACTCGAAACAGCCCCCTACAGGCCCGTGGGTGGAACCAATACCTACTAGGGGACCAATGTAACTCCTAGGAACTGACCGTTCAGCCACGGGACTCCCGGTTTGAGAATACGACGATAATTTGCATATTTTTAGACTTAGGCTTAAAAGCATGGCGTTAGTGGATGAAAAGTCGAAACTCTCCTCGAACGGCCCCATGAGTGGCACCAACACCTCGTACGGGACCAATGTAACTCGTAGGAAAAGATCACGCGATCATAAGACCCCCGGTTTGAGAATACTATGGTAATTTGAATATTTCTAGACTTATTCTTAAAAACATGGCGTTTAAATGTAATAACCCTACATAGCCCCCCTACAGCCCCGTGGGTGGCAACAACACCGCCCGCGGGACTAATGTAACTCGTTGGAACAGATCGCGTGACGACGGGACCCCCAATTTGAGAATACGACGGTAATTTGAATATTTCTAGACTTAGGCTTAAAAACATGGTGGTTAAAGGTAATAACCCGAAACAACCCCGTGGGTGGGACCAACACCTCCCACGGGACCAATGTTACTCGTATAAACTGACCGCGCAGTCATGGGACCCCCAGTTTGAGAATATGATGATAATTTGTATATTTCTAGACTTAGGCTTAAAAACATGGCGTTTGTGAGTGACAAGTTGAAACAGCCCCTGAACGGCCCCGTGAGTGGCAATAACACCTCGCACGGTACCAATGTTACTCGTAGGAAATGACAGCTCGATCACGGGACCCCCGATTTGCGAATACGAAAATAATTTTTATATTTCTGAACTTAGGCTTAAAAACATGGCGTTAGTGGGTGAAAACCCGAAATAACCCCCGAACGGCCCCGTGAGTGGCACCAACACCTCACATGGGACCAATGTAAATCGTACGAACTGACCACGTGATCACAAGACCCCCGGTTTGAGAATATGACGAAAATTTGCATATATCGGGACTTAGGCAGAATATGGCGTTAGTGGGTGAAAACCCAAAACAGCTCCCGAACGGCCCCATGAGTGGCTCCAACACCACATACGGGACTAAGGTAACTCGTAGGAACTGACCGCACGATCATGGGAATCTCAATTTGAGAATACGATGCGAACCCGAAATAGCCCCCGAACAACTCCGGGATTGGCACCAACACCTCGTACAGAACCAATGTAACTCATAGGAACTAATCGCACAATCACGAGACCCACGGTTTGAGAATATGACGATAATTTTCTTATTTCTAGACTTAGGCTTAAAAACATGGTCTTAGTGGGTGAAAAGCCGAAACAACCCCCGAACGGCCCCGTGAGTGGCACCAATAAGTCACACTGGACCAATGTAACTCGTAGGAACCGACCGTGCGATCATGGGACCCCCGATTTGAGAATAGGACGATAATTTGCATATTTCTAGACTTAGGCATAAAAACATGGCCTTAGTGTGTGAAAACTCGAAAAGCCCTCGAACGGCCCCGCGGGTGGCACTAACACCTCCCACGAGACCAATGTAACTCGTAGGAACTGACCATGTGATCAAGGGGACACCAGTTTGGGAATACGACGATAATTTGCATATTTTTAGACCTAGGCAAAACATGGCGTTAGTGGGTGCAAAACATGAAACAGCCCTGTGAATGGCACCAACACCTCGCACGGGACCAACATAACTCATAGGAACTGATCGCGCAGCCACGGGACTCCTATTTTGAGAATACAATGGTAATTTAAAAATATGAGGACTTAGGCTTAAAAACATGGCATTTAAACGTAAAAACCCAAAACAATCCCCCTACAGCCTCATGGGTGGAACCAACACCTCCCGCGGGACCAATGTAACTCGTAGGAACTAACCGCGCAGTTACGGGACTCCTAGTTTGAGAATACGATAATAATTTGCATATTTTTAGACTTAGGCTTAAAAACATGGCGTTAGTGGGTGAAAAGCCAAAACAGCCCCCAAACGGCCCCATGAGTGACACCAACACCTCGCACGGGACCAATTTAACTCGTAAGAACATATCATGCAATCATGGGACCCCCGATTTGAGAATACGACGATAATTTGAATATTTCTAAACTTACACTTAAAACATGGCGTTTAAAGGTAATAACCAGAAACAACCCCCTACAGCCCCGTGGGTGGCACCAACACGTCCACGGGACCCAATGTAACTCATAGGAACTGACCGCGTAGTCATGGGACCCCCAGTTTGTGAATACGACAATAATTTGCATATTTCTAGACTTAGGCTTAAAAATCTAGCTTTTGTGGGTGAAAAGTCGAAATAGCCCCCAAACGGCCCCGTGAGTGGCACCAACACCACGCACGGGATTAATGAAACTCGTATGAACTAACCGCGCGATCACGAGACTCTCGGTTTGAGAATACGATGAGAATTTGAAATTTTGAGATCTTAGGCTTAAAAACATGGCGTTAGAAGGTGAAAACCCAAAATAGCACTCGACCGGCCCCGTGAGTGGCTCCAACACCTCGCACTGGACCAATCTAACTCGTAGGAACTGATCGCGCAATCACGAGACCCCCAGTTTGAGAATACAAAGATCATTTTCTTATTTCTAGACTTAGGCTTAAAAACATGATGTTAGTGGGTGAAAAGCTGAAACAGCCCTCAAACGGCCCCATGAGTGGCACCAATACCTTGCACGGGACAATGTAACTCGTAGGAACAGAACGCGTGATCACGGGACCATCGATTTGAGAATACGATGGTAATTTGAATATTTCTAGAATTGGGTTTAAAAACATGGCATTTAAAGGTAATAACCCGAAACAACCCTGTACAGCCCCGTGGGTGGCACCAACACCGCCCAGGGGACTAATGCAATTCGTAAAAACTGACCGCGTAGTCATGGCACCCCCGATTTGAGAATATGATTATAATTTTCATATTTCTAGACTTAGGCTTAAAAACATGGCGTTAGTGGATGAAAACCCAAAACAGCACTGTGAGTGGCACCAACACATCGCACGGGACCAATGTAACTCGTAAGAACTAGCCGCGTGATCACGGGACTTCCGATTTGAGAATACAACAATAATTTTAAAATATATACACTTAGGCAAAACATGGTGGTAGTGGGTGAAAACCCAAAACATCCCCCAAACGGCCTCGTGGGTGGCACCAATACCTCGCACGGGACCAATGTAACTCATAGGAACTGACCGCACGATCACGGAACTTCCTATTTGAGAATACAATGATAATTTTCATATATCTAGACTTAGGAAAAACATGATTGTAGTGGGTGAAAACTCGAAACAGCCCAGGAACGGCCTCATGAGTGGCACCAACAGCTCGCACGGGGACCAATGTAGCTCTTACGAACTGACCGCACGATCACGGGAGTTCCGATTTGAGAATACGACGATAATTTGCATATTTCTAGACTTAGGCTTAAAAACATGGGGTTTGTGGGTGAAAATTTGAAATAGCCCCCGAACGGCCCTTTGTGTGGCAACAACACCTCACACGGGACCAATGTAACTCGTAGGAAATGATCGCGTGATCACGGGACCCCCGGTTTGCGAATACGATGATAATTTATATATTTCTAGACTTAAACTACACCAAAAATAGCAATCTGGCACGGTTTAAAATCATGCCAGATCAAATCTGGCTCAGTTTTGAACTGTGCCAGAATCAGGTGTTCTAAAATGGCCTTTTTTTCTGGCACGGTTTTAAAGTGTGCTAGATTTGACCAAACAGGAGTATGCCAGAATTTGTTATTTCTGGCACACTTTTGGCACAATTATAAACTGTGCCAGATTGAGTACATTTTGGCACACTTTTAGCACAGTCAAAAGCGTACCATATTTTGGCACGGTTTTGAACTGTGCCAAATTTTTTAATCAAAGAAAAACAATAATTATAAATAATATTACCCTAAAAATCGACAAAAATTCAACTATTTTTCGTACTTATCAACCAATTAATTTATAACATGTTTTACCATAGCAAAAATTTATGACATGGCAAAAATAGTACAATAACAATACAAATAATTCACAACACTAATACAGATCAAGACAATAAGCCCAATAAAAATTAGTGGCTCAAATTTCATTAATAGAAAATTCATCTCAATACATGAATAAGTTTGGGAAATCTAATAATTGTTCATCTCAATACATATTTTTAGCACAGAATGTTCTAACTTAGAAGTCATAATTTTTGGATCCACCCATCTTGTGAAAATCGGGAATCTCTTTGATATGCCCCAAGTGTAACCTCGGCCTAGAGACACTAACCTTGACTTAGAGACACCAACCTCGGCCGAGATCATGGACGACACTGGACGAGTCTTGGGCACACAATATCAGACCTCGTCCATAGCAAGGTCGGCCGGGGCCGACACTACCATGAGCCTCTCCAAGGGACGTCACAAGGATCGGCAGCATTCTCGTATACCTTGGAATGGCAGCCTCAGCCAGATGTAGGCCGAGCCCGCAGGAGGCCACCAGCTACCTCATCAAGCCACCAGTTCAACCTCATCTCAGGCCGACCTGGGCCATTGTCTCGGCCGGGGTTAGGTCGAGACCTCATGGAATACTCGGACTGAACAGGTATCAAGACTCACCAACCTCGGCCTCACCAAGACCGAGGTCATACCCCAGACGCGATGGATGAGTACCTGCTGACATTTAGATAAGGACACGTGGACACAAGTCAGTTATAACAAGATTATTCCCCACACGTGGGGAGAATATTGCATCATTATTCTCTACATGTGCCAGAGACAAATGGTACTCCCATATTGGTGAGGTAACCACACACATGGTCATTGCATGCATGGGGGGTACATTACACCCCCTAGGTACTGTATATAGAGGTCATCCTCTACCTTGCAAAAGGATCCCATATATTCAACCCTAGCTGGAACTCTGTCTAGATATACAGTAGAGAGAGAAAGCTTGAGAGATTGTATCCATGGCCATTAGAGCCTTATTGCAGTGAGATTATTCACACACACACAGTGGACGTAGGCCAATCTAGGCTGAACCACTTATATCCTGGTGTACTCTCACCTTCTCCTCATCTCATTCTCTTGCCATTTACATAACTATGTTGCCATTGCTGTTCTTAGATTGAGCTTAAAAACACCTTACCTGGTGGTGCTGATTCCAGCATCTTCATTTTGGCACCGTCTGTGGGAACGAGAAGCTATCTCTTCCTCTTATTCTGATTAACCTCACCGGAGACTCTGGTGGTGAACTAGGCCTCCCCCTAGCGTGGAGCTGTTTCACCATTGAAAGAGGTCCTGTGAGGTACTATGCTCATCTGCTACTTAAGCTCTATAGTGTTAACATATGGCACCAGACTTACCACCGCCTCTTCCGTCGCCCTGGGGTGGAGGGCCTAGTTCCAGTCAGGCGCCCCCCAATCCGAAATGGCGGAGGTAGTTGCAGCCTTGAGGTCTTTAGCTGCAACGAAACAAGCTATGCAGGAGCAATTTGCACAGCTCATCCAAACTATGACGAGGCCACCTGGAGTCTCACCGGATATGATCACTCCGACGGCTGTTCAGCCTCATCCTGACGCCAGGGGACCACCCCAGGCACCAATGAAGGACTAGCCTGCACCCCAGCGGAGAAGGGACGTTGCTGACCCTAGGTGCTTGCGCATGGGGAGGTAAGGAAACCCTTGCCCAGAGGACAGGTATAACGATCTAGAGGCGGAAGAAGCCCCGGAACACTACTGGGAGCCCTATGAGGTGTCAAATAAAACTGTACGGCCTCTTAGGCAAAGTCAAGGTTGTGTCGGCCGAAGAGGTGAAGAGGCCCAGCAAAGAGGGTCAGCATTTGATAGGCTAATCAGAGGGTCAGCCTTTGAGAGACTGGGCCCGATGAATGACCTAAGACAGAGACTGTCGACATCAAGGAGCGCAGCAGGCTCTCAGAGAGGGAACAGGCAGGGTCGTCCAAACCAAGGCCGACCCTGTGAAAGAAGAGGCAGGGAACAGGAAGAGGTCAACAACCAACGTGTCTTGGTAGGGGAACCCTCGGTCCATCCTAGGGAGATGGCAGGGAATAACCTCGGTCAAGTCGATGGCCGAAGACCATCAAATGATTCTATCCAACGCCTTGAGGAGAAGATAGGAGACCTCATTAAAAGCAGGGACCCATTCCAAAGGGGTTACTCAGAGGGTTCCCCATTTGTGGCTAGGATAGTAGGGTTCCCAACCCCAACTAAGTTCAAGCCTCCTACGGTGTCTCCCAAGTATGATGGCAGCACTAACCCTGTACATCATATCGAGATGTACCAGTCGGCAGCGGACATTTACTCGATACCCGATGAGATGAAGTGTAGAGCCTTTTCTGGGACATTAACAGGGGCTGCACACAGTTGGTTCACCTCCTTTCCGAAGAACTCAATTGAGAACTTCAAAGGCTTGGCTGAGCGATTCATCAACAACTTCTGCTTTGGGGTGAGGCCTCAAAAGAAGACTACCCACCTGTTGTATGTCAAGCAGGCTAAGGGTGAGAGCCTAAGAGACTACATATCAAGATTCAATAAAGAAAAGTTGGAAGTCGAAGATTATGAAGAGAACATAGCCATGACCTCCCTGATAGGAGGTCTCCAGAAGGGGAAGCTATTGTGGAAACTGGCGGAAGTGACCCCTTGGTCTATGGCGGAGCTGCTGGAAACCGCAGGGAAAGTAATGAATGCAGAAGAGGCAATGGCCGCCAAGTATGAGGATGAGAACCGCGGTGGCAGTGGAAAGCCCCAAAGCAAGAAAGATGGGAAGAAGAGATCGGGTGATGACAAGTTCTCTCACTATACTCCTCTTACTGTGAGCTATGAGCACATCCTCAATGAGATCAAGAATGACAGGGCTTTGAGATGGACAGAGAAGCTGAAAGCTCCACCACATAAGAGGAACAAAGACCTATGGTGTGAATTCCATCAAGATCATGGTCACGTCACAGATAGATGCTTCGCTTTGAAGGATGAGATTGAGAAGATGTTAAAATCTAGGAAATTGAGAAAATATGTAGACGGTAAGGATCCTAAGAGCGGAAGAGATGACCATAAGAAAAGGAGGAACGACAGATGACGTGAAAAAGCCCCGGCCCGAAGAGACGATGATTTAGAAGGTGATGATGAAGATGATCTGGATCTCCCACCAAAGGATGACAACATCCGGTGAAGAGGGTTGGTATGATCTCTTTCGGTGTTGGCACAATATACGGAGGATTTGTAAGTGGTGGATCTGAAGTAGCTGATAGGAAGGCTCATGTAGCCAAGGCCAAATTAGTGGCCAAGCTTAAAGTTATGAATCTAACGTCTTCCGATACAATACAAAAGAGGAAGAAAGTAGACATGAACGCCCTCGTAGTTGGGTTCTCCAGACTCGACTTCAGAGGTATCTTAGCCCCCCATGATGACCCTTTGGACATAACGACAAGGGTGAATGGATATGAGGTGCAGAGGATCCTCGTGGATGGGGGGAGTTCGGCAGATGTGATGTTTTGGCCTTGCTTCAAGATCTTAGGCCTTAGTAGAGCAAGACTGGTCCCCTATCACCACCCCCTGATAGGCTTCAGTGGTGAAAAGGTTCACCCCTTGGGCATGTATGAGATGGATATACGGATGCGTGAAGAATGGCCTAAGAGGTTGACCAGGAGGATTAATTTCTTCGTGATGGATAAGAGTGTCTTCTCGGCCTATAACCTCATCATAGGAAGGGTGGCCCTTAGGGAGTTCGAGGTTGTGCCGTCAACGGTCCATCAGATGCTAAAATTCCTAACTCCTTATGGAGTAGGGGAAGTGCAAGGTGACCAGACCACAGCGCGAGAATGCTACTTCAACTCGGCTGAAGAGAGAGAAGCCCATAAGAGGGCAACCACCAATTATAGCATTAACACTCTTGACCCAAGAGATGAAACAACGTTGAAGAAGGGAGAGGCCGCGGAAGAGGTAGAATCCATCGTCCTCAATGAGGACGAGCCGGAAAAAACCATCCAGGTCGGTAAGGCACTAGAGCCAGGAACCAAGCAAGAGCTGATAAACTTCCTCAGAAGGAGACAGAGTCTCTTCGCATGGAGTCACGCAGACATGCCTGGCATCGACCCTGAGGTGATGAGACACAAGCTCAATGTGACCAGAGATGCCAAGACGATCAAACAGAGATGAAGAGTCTACTCCAAGGAGAAATACGACGTCATCCGAGAAGAGGTCAAAAAGTTGGAAGAGGCCGAGTTCATAAGAGAGGTTACCTACCCGGAGTGGCTCTCAAATGCAGTCATCATGCCTAAGGTCAATGGGAAGTGGCGAATGTGTGTGGATTTCACTGACCTGAATAGATCTTGCCCAAAAGATAGCTACCCCTTACCTCGGATAGATCAGATGGTGGGTGCTACAGCAGGACATGAGCTCATGAGCTTCATGGATGCGTATTCAGGCTATAACTAAATCTTCATGGATGCCGAAGACTCAGAAAATACAGCTTTCATTACCGACAAAGGGACGTACTGCTAAAAAGTGATGCCCTTCGGCCTGAAAAATGCAGGGCAACGTACCAACGTGTTATCAATAAGATGTTAGAAGAGCATATAGGTAAGACCATGGGGGTGTATGTAGACTATATGCTAACAAAGAGCTTGAAAGCTTATACTCACGTAGCGGACCTTAAGAAGACCTTCGATGTTATGGACTCATACAGAATGAAACTTAACCCAGCAAAGTGTGTCTTCGGAGTAGGAGCTGGGAAGTTCCTGGGATTCATCGTTAACCAGAGAGGAATTGAAGCGAACCCTGAGAAAATCAAGGCATTACTCGACATGAAGACTCCTAGGAGTATCAAGGATGTTCAAAGACTCACGGGAAGAGTGGATGCCCTTAATAGGTTTGTTTCTAGGGAAACCGATAAGTGTCTTCCATTCTTTAAAGTTCTAAGAAAGGCCTTCCAATGGGACGAAGAGTGTGAAAAAGCCTTCAACCAACTCAAGTCCTACTTAGGGTCTCCCTTATTGTTGTCTCGGCCCATCGCAGGAGAAAGGTTGTTTGTATATCTGGGAATCTCTGGATCAGCCATCAACGTGGCCATCATATGGGAAGAGGATGGTATCCAAAGGCCTGTATACTTCAATAGTAAGTCCCTTCAAGGGTCTGAACAAAATTATCCCCGCATCAAAAAGTTGGCTCATGCCCTAATACATGCCTCAAGAAAAATAAAGCCTTATTTCCAAGCTCACTCCATGGTAGTCACCACTGACTCCCCACTAAGGCAAGTCCTGCATAAACCTGAGAAGTCTGGGAGATTGATGACCTGGGACATTGAATTAGGAGAATATGATCTTACCTACCAGCCTAGGACAGCCATCAAAGGGCAGACCCTCACAGACTTTGTTGCAGAATTCACCTGGGAAGAGGCCGAGAAAGAGAAAGGCCTAGATGATACCGAAGAGACAAACCGTAGTGTCTTCCGAAATTCGGAAGAGACGGCGCCAAATGTCTTTCGAGATCGGGAAGAGGTCATCTCAAGAAAAACTCGGAGCAAAATAGAAGAGAACGAAGAGGATCCATACCTCTTCAAGCAAGGAGTTCTGACAGAAGGGGTCTTCTCATCAGATACAGACGTTTGGAGACTCTTCGTTGATGGCTCTTCCTACGATAGTGGAAGCGGTGTGGGGCTAATACTCTCGGCTCTAGATGGCGCCAACATCGAATATGCCTTGAGATTCAACTTCCAGGCCTCAAACAACGAGTCTGAGTATGAGGCCATGATAGCAGGCCTTTTATTGGCAAAGACTCTTCGCGTAAGACGTCTCGTGCTCCACAGCGACTCAAGGTTAGTTGTCAATCAAGTGCTTGGAGCCTATTAGGCCAAGAATAAGAGGATGGAGAAGTACCTGGAGAGAGTTAGAAAGATGTTAAAATATTTTGAAGAGGCAAAACTGAAGAGAGTGCCTCGACAAAGTAACATCCACGCTGATGCATTGGCAAGGTTGGCTTCGGCAAGGAAGACAGAGGTTAGAAGGACCGTTCCGATCAAAGTCTTAGGAAAGGCAACCATTGAGGAAGAAGAGGTATGTAACCCTTGTCATAATTTGAACCTATGAGACTCATGGATTGACCCGCTCGTTAGATACTTAAGAGAGGGAGAGTTGCCTGGTCCAAACTAGAAAGGAGAAAATTGAGATATAGGGCTGCCAAGTTCTCAATAGTAGGAGATGTCTTGTACAAAAAGGGGTTTTTATTGCCTCTCCTCAGATGTGTGCATCCCATAGAAGTTCCCCGAGTCTTACAGGAGGTTCATGAGGGTTCTTGCTCTAGCCACATAGGGGGAAAGCCCCTGTCCAAGAGGATCATCACTCAGGGATACTGGTGGCCTACCTTGTCTAAGGACGCTGCAAACTACGTGAAGAGTTGCGACAAATTCCAAAGGTTCGCCACTATCCCTCATTAACCTTATCAGCTTATGACATCAATCTCTTCTCCATGGCCATTTGCGGTATGGGGAATTGACTTAGTACGACCCTTGCCAAGAGCTATTGATAACTATAGATTCTTGATAGTTGCCATTGACTACTTCTCAAAGTGGGTGGAGGCATAGCCGATGATAACAATCACAGTGCAGAAGACCTTCCAATTCATTTAGAGGAATATCATATGCAGATATGGCCTCCCAAACACTCTCATCTCGGATAATAGGACCCAGTTCAAAAAATCCTCCTTAGAAAAGTACTGCCTAAGAGTAGGGGTCAAGCAGTTCTTCTCATCTCCTGGTCTACCTCGGGCAAATGGTCAGGCCGAGGTCACAAACAGAACTATCTTGGACGGAATCAAGAAGAGGTTAGAAGAGGCGAAGAGAAGATGGACAGAAAAGGTCTACGCTGTGTTATTGGCCTACAGAACCACGTCAAGGACACCAACAGGAGAAACCCTGTTCATGCTGGCACATGGCTCAGAGGCCATCATACCAACGGAAGTAGGACTCCCAACTCATCGGATTCAGACCTACGACCCTGACAATAATGGAGAAGATAGGAGGTTAGACCTAGATCTTATCGAATAAAAAAGAGAGAACACAGAGGGCAGAGAAGCAGCCTACCAACAGAGGGCATCGAAATTCTACAACCAGAGGGTGAAGTCAAGACCCATTGCAGTAGGAGACCTAGTGTTGAAGAAGACTCTACAGAAAGCAAATAAGCTTCACCCAAACTGGCATGGCCCCTACAAAGTAACAGAAGAGGTTGTGACTGGAACTTACAGGCTAGAAAACCTAGAAGGAGAACCTTTCACTAACCCATGGAATGCTGACCACCTAAAGAGATATTACATATGATGTTTCATAGGGTTTTATGTAAATGTACCATATTATTGTGAAAAGGTTATTAATAAAGATCAGTTCCCATGACAGTTCTTGCTTCATTCTTAGATCAGACCCTCATAACACCATTCAGTGGTGACGAGGTCTGAGGTCAGACACTATAAATGAGATGACCTCAGACCCTTAACATCATTAATTTGGTGAAGATTTATTATAAGGATAACATCTTAGGTGATGACCTCAGTCCCTCATAACACCATTCAGTGGTGCCGAGGTCTGAGGTCAAACACTATAAATAAGATGACCTCAGACCCTTAACATCATTAATTTGGTGAGATTTATTATGAGTATAACATCTTAGGTGATGACCTCAGACCCTCATAACACCATTCAGTGGTGACGAGGTCTGAGCTCAGACACTATAAATGAGATGACCTCAGACCCTTAACATCATTAATTTGGTGAGATTTATTATGGGCGTAACATCTTAGGTGATGACCTCAGACCCTCATAACACCATGCAGTGGTGACGAGGTCTGAGCTCAGACACCATAATTAGATGACCTCAGACACTTAACATCATTAATTTGGTAAAGACCCTTAACATCATTAATTTGGTGAAGACTTATTATGGGGGTAACATCTTAAATGATGACCTCAGACCCTCATAACACCATTCAGTGTTGACGAGGTCTGAGCTCAGACACCATAATGAGATGACCTTAGACCCTTAACATCATTAATTTGGTGAAAACTTATTATGGGGGTAACATCTTAGGTGATGACCTCAGACCCTCATAACACCATTCATTGGTGACGAGTTCTGAGGTCAGACACCATAATGAGATGACCTCAGACACTTAACATCATTAATTTGGTGAGATTAATTATGAGGATAACCTCTTAGTTAATGAACTCAGACCTTCATAACACCATTAATTGGTGACAAGGTCTGAGCTCAGGACCATTGGTTGAGTTTAAACAAGACCATTGCAAAGACAAGCCTAGAAAGAAGGCTTCAGAGGTTGAAGCTCATTATAAATTTATTTTTAGCAGACACCATAACAATGGAACTAAGAATGAAAGACATCACATGACATTCAATAAAAAGGAAGTAACGATGGTCCTCATCAGAGATTGGTATACATTCAGAAATAATAAGATGCTGAATAATTACAGACAAGTTCCACAATACAGTCAAGTTACAAGCAGTGATCAAATTATCCTAAGAGTCTGAGGGGGGAACGTTGACACCCTCGGCTTGATTAGTCAACTCGGTCGCATCATCACAAAGGTATGTCCCTCCAACCTAGGTGGCCTCTAATGTAGCAGTCTCGGCAGGAGCGGCAGCCTCTTCCTCAACCTCTTGAAGATCTTGGGAAAATTGAGCATCAGCAAAGCCGAGACCAATGAAATCAGAGGCCTTCAAAGTGCCGGCCTCTCTCTCCCTGACGTCTGCCCATTTAATAGTGGCTTTGATACCTCTTTCAAGGTATTCAAAGCCGAAGTCCATGAACTCGTCAGAGGCCTTGTAGTCAGCAATTATCTTTTCAGAGGCGTCCTCAAAGGCGGCCCTGACAGCTGAGTTGACCTTTTGCTGCAGAACGTCGTCCTTAGCCTTTAGTGCAGCAGCATGATCCTTGCCGAGCTGGGAGATTTCCTTCTCCAACCCCTTCACCTTCTCCTCAGAGCCCTTCAGCTCATACTTGAGGTGCTCGATCTCTGCGTTCAGAGTACTCTGTACTTTCTCGGCCTCTTGCCCCTTTTGGATGAGAGGCAACTTCCTCAGAGTCCAGTTTAATAAATGGTGCATAGCGGTCAAGCCCTGCATATTTAGTGATTATGAGTAAGATGAAGAAGAATCAGAGGTTACACTTAGAAGAATTTCTGAAGAAGGATCAAATCATACCTGAACGGCTCTATGAAGGCTAAACTCAACCAGCAATGGGGTGTCAAGGGACCTGAAGAAGAGTTTGTCAACCTCGGTCATTACGGAGCCGACGGCATCTAGGGCCTGAAAGTTGTGGCCGACTACACTGTCGGTTAACTTCAGCTGATTCAGTCGAGCCAACAGGGCGTCAGCTGAAGAGATAAGGATGGAAGGTTCAGCAGCCTT
This sequence comes from Sambucus nigra, assembly GCA_949130495.1. Taxonomy (NCBI): domain Eukaryota; kingdom Viridiplantae; phylum Streptophyta; class Magnoliopsida; order Dipsacales; family Adoxaceae; genus Sambucus; species Sambucus nigra. The sequence goes on from OX422207.1 coordinate 518,845,247, forward strand.
CTTCTTTGGCCTCTGATACTCAGGGGCATGATCTTCGGGGGGCCTCTTCTTTTTTTCTGGGGGCTTAGAGGAAGAGGGAGATGGGGGAGGAGCGTTAAGACCTGCTTTCTTGGTAAGTCTTGTCAAGCTTGGTGCAGCCATCTCCCAAAGCTCGTATAGAATGTCCTTTGGTCGCTCTGCAAAAAAATTAGTAGACCTGAGTTAGATAATCAGATATGAATAAACTTAGAGGTTAAACTTGCAAAACAAAAATGCTTACCAAGCTCGGCAAGGGGACTTCCACCCAGACCTGTCCCAGAGAGGAAGTGGGGAGTCATCAAGTGTTCGAACCCAATAAAGAGACCATGTACCCCTTGATCTTGAAGGGCTTTCACCTTCTGGAGGTTCTGTAGACTTAGGCTAGGGTCGGCCCTGGCAGACATGGTGACCTTACCCCATCTCAGGGGCATCCTCTGCTCCAGATTAGACGAGGGAACACATGGGCCAAACTCCCATGGCCCTGAAGCAAATAAGTACCGAGGCTTCTAGTTATGGTTGGAAGTCTAGGTCACCTGAAGAAAATTCTTCTCAGGCCTCCGAGCTACAAAATGGTAGTAGCTCAGATGATTTTTGGCCGAGGAAGGAACGTAACAACCTACGAAGATCTGAACTGGAAGGTCTGAATGGTGGACAGCCTTCCATAACACTATGGCCCCTATTAGGATTCTCCAGGCATTAGGAGAGAGCTCGTAGGGGGCCAAATTAATATAAGAAAGGATGGACTTGATAGTGGGGTGAATGGGAAGACGGAACCCCAACTTGAACATCTGCTCGTACAAGCAGACCTCACCATCTCGGGCATGATAAGCCCTCTCTTCCCTCACAGGCCTCCTAAGTTTTATTGAGGGGCTGATAGAATACAGATATCTGAAGTAGAGAAGGTCTACCTCAGTAATTATACTCTCGATCTCGACCGCCTCAGAGACGTCGACATCGCTCTCAACCTCATTATCATCCAACTTGACGTCGGTCAGAGCAGATGTTGATGGGTGACTCAAAAACCTCTGAGAAAACTCTTCCCCGGTGACGACCGACATAGGGATGTCATCAATTGGTGGTGGAATGTCCACACTCGGCTCAAGAATCTCAACCTCTGAGGAATACCCTGAGGTGCTTGAGTGGTTATGGGATGAGGCTCGACTGGAGACCTCGGCCTGATCAGGCCTAGGTGTGAAGTCCATGGCCTCTTGAAAGGAATCCACAGACATGGGGTCTGAGGTAGATGATTTAGACTCAGACATAGGTATGGGATCAGTAAGAATCTCTGCCAGATAGAAGTTCTCCGGGGGGTCAGGATATATCACCTTCAGGGGTGGTGGAAATATGGGTCTAATGGGAAACTCTTGCGATCTACGAGACTCCTCCTGTGCTATTTCTATTTGCCTAATCTTTTCTAAAGTCTTCTCTCTAAGAGAGGGGAACTCCTCAAGAAGATGATATAAGGGTCTGAGCATCAGAGGACGACACTACACTTGGGGTTTTTCCTAAACTCCAAAAATTACAAACAAGACTGGATGATAAAGTAAAGGAATCTAAAGATCAAACTACTTAAATTTGGCAAGAAAATCTTGCCTGAAGTTATGGTGGTCTCGCCGGAAAACTAAGAAACTCGCCGGAAAATGCGAAAATAAGGGTGCTTGCAGGAAAAATGAAGGAAAAAGTATGGTAGACCTTACTTGAGGATGAAATGGTAAGGAAGAGAGGAGAAGACGCAAAAATCCTTGAACCAAGATCTTTCTAGAGAGAGAAAGATGCAGAAATAGGAGCGGCTGAAATGGGAGAAATGAAGAAGAAAGAAGGAAAGAATGGTTCAAAACCCTAAATACTCAGGCACAACTCCCAAGGCCCATCATTGCCTTAGGATCCCCAAAGGGCGGCTGACGGCACATGCCTACCAAGCAAGCATGTTCCAGCATTGGACAAGTGTCAAGTAGGTATTGGCTTGTAACAGACAGGCCTCGGAGGTGTAGTAATCCCCTAGTAACTTGCTCTCTCATATGACTAAGGGCTGGGGGTAATTGATATGCCCCAAGTGTAACCTCGTCCTAGAGACACTAACCTTGACTTAGAGACACCAACCTCGACCGAGATCATGGCCGACGTTGGACGAGTCTTGGGCACACAATATCAGACCTCGGCCATAGCAAGGTCGGCCGGGGCCGACACTACTATGAGCCTCTCCAAGGGACATCACAAGGATCAGCAGCATTCTCGTATACCTTGGAATGGCAGCCTCGGCCAGATGTAGGCCGAGCTTGCAGGAGGCCACCAACTACCTCATCAAGCAACCAGTTCAACCTCGTCTTAGGATAACCTGGGCCATTATCTTGGCTAGGGTTAGGCCGAGACCTCATGGAATACTCGGACTGAATAGGTATCAAGACTCACCAACCTCGTCCTCACCAAGGCCGAGGTCATACCCCAGACGCAATGGCCAAGCACCTGCTGAAATTTACATAATGACATGTGGACACAAGTTAGTTATAACAATATTATTCCCCACACGTGGGAGAATATTGCATCATCATTCTCTACATGTGACAGAGACAGATGGCACTCCCATATTGGTGAGGTAACCACACACATGCTCATTGCATGCATGGGGGGTACATTACACCCCCTAGGTACTATATATAGAGGTCATACTCTACCTTGCAAAAGGATCCCATATATTCAACCCTAGCTGGAACTCTGTCTAGATATACAGTAGAGAGAGAAAGCTTCAGAGATTGTATCCATGACCATTAGAGCCTTATTGCAGTGAGATTATTCACACACACACAGTGGACGTAGGCCAATCTAGGATGAACCACTTATATCCTGGTGTACTCTCCCCTTCTCCTCATCTCGTTCTCTTGCCATTTACATAACTATGCCGCCATTGCTGTTCTTAGATTAAGCTTAAAAACACCTTACCTGGTGGTGTTGATTCTAGCATCATCACTCTTCTCTGTAAGTATGTGTCCAATTAGTTTTTCACCAACACTTTTGAGTGTATTTTCTCTAATATAGGTATTGCTTCAATGGAAATACATGCTATTATTTTAGTGGACAGCCTGAAATTTGAATATACAAGTTCTTTAACCAAGCAGTACAAACACTAGAAATCATAAACAAATACAAGATATTTGTGAAAGCACCAAAAGCATACAAGTTCTACCATTTCATTATGCGTAGTTGTGCGAATTATTATTCCAAAAATCCCATCAACAGCATATACATTATGAAAATAATGACATTAAACAAGTTTCGAAAAAAAGATTGGTTTTGACTTAATTAGACACGCTAAGAGATTTGGTGTTATACACGACACAATATGTAATCATCAGACATGTTGATGAATTAAGAGAGTTGAAAACTTACATACCCAACATCTTGTTCAATTCGTATCCCTAGCATCATTACCCTGATATAAACTGCAACATCTTGTTCAATGTGCTTAATGATGCTTTCTGCTGTTAATTCCTTCTCATCCATATCAGTCACATGAAAAATTGTACATTAAACATTCATAGGCCCCAAGTCAATACGATTTTTAAGAAAACACATATATAATACTAATGTGCACATAGAGGAACGAGCTTACCATCCATAAACCATCTTCACTACTGTTTCTACCACCTCATCATCACTATTGCCCATCCTCTCCAACCACAACCTCAACATCACTACTGTTGCTACCACCATTTGATGCTCCATTCAAATTGATCTCTTCCAACACTTTAAAGGTACTCATTGGTTCATCACCCTATCTATCATATTGGAAAGAAAACCAGCTGGAAAAACATGTCATTGAAACCATCCTTACCTGCCACATCCCGATAATGTTTGAAAAATATGTCATTGAAACCATCAGGTCCAGGTGTTGCACTTCAATGTTACCTACCACAAATTTTATTTCTCGTACTTAAAACTAACCAAGAGACATTATTATCAGGCTGAAAAAGTTAATGTAAATTGGACAATGCAATGTCCGACAGAATCTGCTCCTATATAGGCCATATTAAAGATGATAAGAACTAGCATTATTAATTCTGGATAAGAATATTGCCATTTTAATCATCCAATCATGTTTATAACTAAAAATAAAATTGACTATGTTTATAACTAAAATAATGAATCGAAATTTGACAAAAACCCAAAAGCCTTCAGATCTATGGTTTTTTGAAAAATGTGCGTAACAGTGATAGGGAGAAGTTGAGGCAGACGATGGAGGGAGGTGTGTGCATGTGTGAGTGTGTGAGTATGTGTATGTAAGAGAGTAAGAGAGAGTCATTACCTTAGTTGAATTCTCATTAGCTGCCTCAAAAGTTCAATATCTGGTGCACCACCACCTACAATATCATCACACCCAACATCCTTAATCATCAACGTCTTTGTAATAAGATCAATATCATCACCAACATCCTTAAATGATGTCTACTATAATTAATGCATCAACAATTATGCATTTAAAGTTTAAAATTTCAAAACTATGAGCTAACAATTCTTTATTTCACACATTACCTCTTTGTGGCATGAAATTCTCCTTCCGGTATTAAGGCCCACGCCACAAATCCGCCATCACGACCATCCAGAGGTGTTAAGGCCTCAAATTGAAATGTATACATAAACAAACATACAACTATGTTGGTATTTTGGTGTCAATAACCACAAACTTTTTATGTTGGTGCCAATAACCATAGCAGTAGTATAGGATATAGCTCAATTGTTAAAAAATGGCATTTTTAAGCAACCTAAATATCACCTTCGCAAAAATACATATGCTGAAAACTAGAATAATAACAGTTTAAAGGCACTTAATTTGAAAACCTCTAGGGACAGAATGAGACATCTAGATAAAAAAAAGATAAAATTGAAATATCAAAGAGAAAAAACTATTTTTTATCTACTTCAAACGCATCAAATACAAATAACATGTTGTATGTAAAAACGATGACCTAGAACTGTTTTTGAAACTCGGATGACAAATGCAGTGTGCAAACATCATGTTATAACAACTATGTTGTTTTATAACAGCTATGTTGTTTTATATATATAACAACAAATTCAAATATAATAGCTATGCCATTATTGTCCACAACGCTTGGCTAGTTTTCTCACCTAAAACACACAATATATATTCATATCTAGAGATAGTCCAAGCAGACCAGGTGGTGGATTACGAATTATCTTTAATATTGTTATGTTTTATGCAAATAGTTGTATAATTGAATCAATAAAAAGGAATTTATTTCAAGACCAATTTGTATGAAATTTTAATACGCAATCGTGATAAAAATTGTTACCGATAGAACTTTTCTGTACTTAACAATAAGATATCAAACATAGTCTGGGAGAGAAAATTAATGAGATCTTATGGATAATGGCACCAAATAATAAGTGTTTACAAAATCATTACCACCAAGGGTGATTAGGACAATGGCTTTGTTAACCAATCGCCGAGTTTAGTCAACTCCAATTAGTCCACTCACCAGCTGCTGGTACTGTTCGAAGTATTCCAATTGTTTGTATATTCTGATAATATTCAGTATGGACAATAATAAACAAAATAAAACTAAAAGATTAAAATTGAGATATGATAATAACCATAAACCTGAACTATTAGAGATGGATAATGTTTAAATCCGGGTCTAGAACTCATATTGGATAAAAATATATCGTGTAGACGTACAAACTGAATTCTAGTATCATTGAGGATCCCAATGCCCACAGAAGCAATGTTGGGTTGTCGCATGTAGATAAAGTAAGCACTACGGAAGAAAATATGTAAAATAACACCTTATTAACAACAATCATACACAAAATTCGATTCCACATTATAATAGATAAAATAAATTCAAATTACATGTGAGCTTATAATTGTCTTCCTTATGTGTTTAGCATCACTCCTTTTCTTCCATCTTCTCATCAAAATTTCTCTGTTCTTTTTTATAAAAAAAAATAAAGAGTTTACTGTTAAATAAAAAGAAAATAATTGGAATAAAAAAATAAGAAACAATATAAACACTGGCTCCTACATAAAGATTACAAGACTACTGCCACTTTAAAATAAGTTGCAAAAAGATAAGACATATAACCCCCTTGGCCCCTTCCATCCAAGACATGTTATAAACCAACACAATAAATTAAAAAAAAGAGCAAGATAGGAATGCTTTCCACCCAAAAAGAAAAGTTACATTATGGCTCCTTACCAATTGTGAAAAAGAAGAAGAAAAAAATCTCCAAAATCCTTGAACTCCTCAGATAAAGATGTCTAAAGATACGCTTGGAATTTGATTTTATCTTATAAGTTAATGAACTTTAAATCTCGAATATTGAGATAAAAGCTTTGATCTGAAATCCATAAACAATAAAATCATATATTCTTAGGGTAACAAACTCAATAAATAAGAAATTATGTAATGAAACCTATACAAACAGTGCAAATTGTATGGCGAGGGATACAACATTATATTGATTAGACAAGCTTATTATATAATTTGAGAAATATGTAGTAAAAATCACCTTGGCAGAGACAGTTAAACAGTGATCACTACAAGTGGTGTATTGTGAGTCTCTCTTGTTTGAATGTAGACTGTCCATTTCATAATTGCATAAACTTTAAAATCACAAATAAGGCCTCTAAAATCATTGGAAAAATAAGCCTTAACTGCAAATGGATAGTGAGACTAGCTATACTGACACATATAACCCCCAAAATTCAGTATTTACCAACTAACAATTTTATTCCCTCAAGCTTGTATTCCTCAAGCAACAAGTTACATTATCACAAAAATTGTCATCACTTCATGTTCAAGATAACTCAAATAAGGTATGAATCCCTCTTACCCCTCTCGTAATCTAAACTCACCCACTGATTGATCCAAAGATTGGCCATGACCCCCACAAAATTTTAAAATTTTAGGATTTTCTAAGAGATATAGATGTTAATATATTAGTGTGGTCCCTACAAAGATATTCAACTCAATTTAATAAATGATATACATAAATCCTATGTTCATTCTGTTTTGTTTAATATAATGTCCTCAATTAAATGACCCTATCTGACAATCTCCCACCAAGGCAGTTATTGGCTACAAAGATGAATTTCTAAATCAACTATTAGTTGCACTCAACCTTCTCCCATATATATTCTCAGCCACTCTCTTAGTTAATTCCACCTTTCCATGAATCTTACATGTCCCTAACAATGCAACCCACAAAGTCTCATTAGGCTCCATCTCCATCCCCTCAATCAATATCTCTGCTTCCTTTACCCTTCCCGCTCTCCCCAATATATCCAGCATAAAAGTGTAATGTTCAAGTCCCGATTTCAATTGAAACCTCCTTTGCATCATCTCAAAATACTCCATTGCCTTATCGGTCAACCCACCATGACTACATGCACTCAAAACTGTAGTAAAAGTCACTACATCAGGGAACACCCCGCTATTTAGCATGCTTTGAAATGACCCAAACACCTCTCCAGAATTCCCATATATCCCGTACCCCACCATCACTGCCGAATAAGTGATACAATTTCTCTCTGTCGTTTCTTCAAACACCCTTCTCGTGCCAACCAATGCTTGACATTTCGAGTACATGATTATCAGAGCATTTGAATTTTCTACATCCGAACAAAACCCATTTTTTAAAATGGCCACACGAACTTGTTTGCCAAGTCGAATGACCAATAACATGGCACAAGACTTGAGGACAACCGATAAGGTGTCAGCATCAAAGGGTTTGCAGGCGATGAAGATTCTGTGGAAAATGGTGAGAGATTCTGTGAATAGATTGAGGGAATTGAAGCATATTACAAGAGAGTTGTAGAGGCAAGTGGATTAGCGGTTGGTGAGAAAGAAAATGAATGAGGCTTCAAATAATTTGGCACATGAACAACAGGATGAGACGGGCTTGGATCGTATGAAGTCGTGGTGTGTAATTCCGACTGTTATAATACGCGCATGTATTTCTTTTAGTTTTCTCAAGTTCTTAGTAGATGAAAATAATTCAAAACGTGAGGCAAAGATTGGTATGGTGTTTTGAGGGGTGGGCATCACTGCAAGAACTAGTATACTCTTGAACAATGGGGATCAACGGTACAATGCAAAGCCTGGAAAAATAAGTAACAATGAATTGATCCTCCAACGAACAAAGAAAAGATAAAGCACTAATAAAAAACAATAGTGGTATGAACATGACATTCAACATAATATTTTATATTTTTCTCTAATGAGTTCGTCTCATTGTAGAACCAGAAGGTCCAAGATATAATCATTTTAATCTTGTATGAAATAAAGGGTTCTTAACACATAATATTATATGTGAAGTTAACAAATCATCAATTTATTAAAGAGACCTAAAGATTTCTCACTGATACATACCTAATTGAAAATGTCTTAGCGCAGTCTGCCAAATTGCTGCAATTTCAATCTCATTGTTTGAAATTAGTGACCAATGTGTTTATAATCTCCCCGGATATCATACCCGATGAAAAACTCGTAAGCTTTAAATATATTGAACTTGTCTTATTAGTTGATATCATACATGCACAAACAGAAAGTAAGTTGTTAATTTTGCCATGTCTTTAAAGGACAAAAATTGAGGTAACACCCTATTTAACATTTAATCATTGAACGATGGCAAAACCTCAAAAATTGGTTATCACAATATATTCTCATCCAAAAAGTAGTACCACATTGTTCATAACCTGATCGTTGACTGTATCATGCAAATAATACCTATGAAGCATGTACAAAGATGCGGTGATTGAAAAGAATATTAAATGACGCAAATGCATTGTCGTCACAATTCCTTAAATAGGATACAATTACATTCTAATTATGGATAAAGGTTGCTTTAACTTGGGCAATTGATGGCAATGTTATGCCCAAACAGAGGACCACGCTTAATAATCATCATTAGACTTCGGTATAGACTTAAAGCTTTTCTTACACTTCATGGAGGCATAGCTCATGCAGCATTGCAACAAATCAAGAACCTAAGTACCTCAATAAAACTGAAACCACATTGAGCCCCAATTTAATCGCTCTACTGGTCCATCTACATCTACAATCCAACCACAAAATATTCCTCCAGTGTTGATTTTTTGTGAGGTCTCGACAAAAATAATGTGAATCTAAAGTGTTATGATCCACTTCTAACAACTGAAAGTTAATCTTCTAAAATTCCACGCACAAATTAAAGAAATCCGAATTGCAAAGCTATTATATAATTGATAGTGTGCCTTTGTTCTTAGGGTAAATGTTTACTAAAAACCAAAATATTGATAGAAAAGAACAATAAATTTCATCAATAGCATTGTTAGCAAGTATGAGTACATAATATAACTCCGGCACACATAAAACCATAAATAGTACCTGAGAGCTCCCATAATTCAGACCTTACAAATGATAACTTTAGGAGCAAGCTATCAAAGATTGTGGCATATGAATTTCATTCAGAAGAAACAACATAATGCATGTATTAAGTTTCAATAATTAAAAGAGGCAACATATGGAGGAAAAAAATGTAAAATTCCACCTGTGAATTAGGTTGTAGTCCATCCCTTTTATCAGCACCTTCTCCGCTCTTTCCTGATCCCTTCGTGTCACCATGTCAAAATGTTAGGTGCATTAGTTATAATATTAAAATTTTACAATAATAGCATCACAGCATTTAACAATTAGACAATCTACAGAGTAGTATTCAGTTACCTCCATCTTCCACAACCCATTCAGTGGAGTACATAACAAAAACAAAAAATATCAATTAAAACTTATGCCATTACCAATCTTAGATTATTTAACCAATAATGTACTTTTTTACAAGTAATCCTAAATAATAATAACATATTAAATGCACCTAAATATTCAAAAAAATTACCTCTCCGTATCTAGGCAAGTACACCTTGATTGGATAAAGATAATCTTCAAAACCTAGAGTTGTATAGAAAAATGTCATCATTAATCGTCTTCCTTTTGAATGATGGAAAAATCTAAATAATTGGTTATCATAATATATTCTTATCCAATAAGTTAGTACCACAAATATTGATTTCTCAATATTTAATTCCAAAGAGTTTATACAGACAAATACATAGAGAGCGAGAAAGAGATGAGAGGTGGAGCAGCACATGTTCTTGGCAGTGGAGAAGGAGAGACGACCAGAGAATGCGAGACGAATGGTAGAGAAGCTATGACCAAAACGTAAGAGAGAAGATCCGAGCGGGAAGGTTAGAAAATGAGAGGGATGAGTGAGTGGGAGGGTCAAAAGTGAGCAAGTGTAAATTTTTTAGGGTATTTTATATTTTAGTCAAGTGTACTAAATTTTGGCACGCTTGAAAACAGTGGCAAATTTTGGCACTATTTTAAAGTGTGCCAGATTGTCATTAAATCGTGTCAGAATTTGGCACAGTTTAAAACTGTGCCAGATTTTTAATATCAGTTTGTGCTAAATTGTTGTTTTTGGTGTAGTGTTAGGCTTAAAAACTTGGCGTTAGTGGGTGAAAACCCAAAACAACCCCCGAACAGCCCTGTGAGTGGCACCAACACCTCACACGGGCCCAATGTAACTGGTATGAACTGACCACGTGATCACAAGACCCCGGTTTGAGAATATGACGATAATTTGCATATATCGGAACTTAGGTAAAACATGGCGTTAGTGGGTGAAAACCCGAAATAGCCCCCGAACGGCCCTGTGAATGGCACCAACACCATATACGGGACCAATGTAACTCGTAGGAACTGACCGCGCGATCACGAGAGTCCCTGTTTGAGAATATGATGAGAATTTGAAAATATGAGGACTTAGGCTTAAAACCATGGCGTTAGAGGGTGAAAACCCAAAACAGCCCTCGAACGACCCCATGGGAGGCGCCAACACCTCCCACGGGACCAATGTAACTCGTAGGAACTAACCGCACAACCACATGACTCCCGGTTTTAGAATACGACAGTAATTTGAATATTTATAGACTTTGGCTTAAAAAAAATTGTTAGTGGGAGAAAACCCGAAACAGCCCTCGAACGGCCTCGTGAGTGGAACCAACACCTCGCACGGGACGAATGTAACTCGTACGAACTGATCGCATGATAACGGGACTACCGGCTTGAGAATCGAATTGATATGTTGATAATTATAACTCTAATATGCAATTTATTAGCTTGAATAATTTTTTTTAAAACTACTTGGTTACTGATATCATTTTTTTTGTATCTTATCATTTGTAGGATTTTTGCACGTGGAACAAATGAAGGAGGCAATGATTTACAACATAAAGATTGTTTATATAATGCTATGGACATTCAGGATTATGTTTTTTATGTGTTATTGTCGTGTGGGCTTTTATTGCTTAGTTTTATGGCCATGCGGACTTTTATAATTTGATTGTTGTATTTTATGGCCGTGCGGGCTTTATAATAAGCAGGTTTTACATTTACAGTGTTTGGAATGTCCAGAAAATAGAGGAAACTCCGCCCAATTTTTTTTGGTCTGTGAATTATTAAGACGTTTAATATTTTTATGTTTTTTATATATATAAGTTTATTAACAACGTTCTCGATTCACAATTTGTGAATTTTTTTATTGTTTTGCCAATAATAAATATTTGTAACACCTCGTACGCGTTCAACGTTACACGTAGAAACCGACAGTGCACTCACAAGAGCCCAAATTTTAGGATTGGACCAAAAAAAGATATTTTTTTAAATTATAGTTAAATTTGGTCATGGACTTTTGTCCATTACCATTTTTATTTTTTCCGCCGCGCATAAAAATGGTCACGGCCAAAGTCGATGACACCCAACCGTGACAAAAAATAGTCACGGCCAAAGTCCGCGACCATTTTTTTCATTTTTTTTTCATCGCGATGTCGGTCACGGACTTTGGCTGCGACCATTTTTTTTCCTTCTTTTTTGTCATGGTTGTGGGTCACGGCCAAAGTCCGTGACCAATTTGTCATGGTTGTGGGTCACGGACTTGGGCCGCGACCATTTTTTTCATTTTTATGTCACGGTTGTGGGTTGCGGACTTGGGCCGCGACCAATTTGTCACGATTGTGGGTCATGGACAAGGGCCGTGACCCGTCATGGCATGGGTCATGACCCAAGTCCGCGACCATCTGTCGTGACCCCCTGCGGGCCGTGACCATTTGTTAGTCACGGACTTGGGCCGCGACCCACGAAATTGGTCACGCCCGAAATGGTCACGACTAAAGTCCATGACCCACAGTCTTAGTCAAGGATTTTGTCCGTGACCAATTGCCAGTTTTGGTGTAGTGCACATACACACACATGTACAATAGGGTTTAAATCATAAATACAAAATATAGGGTTTACTTTTGAGATTGAGAGAGAAATTTGGGTCAAAATTACATTCGTAAAAGTAAGTAAACATTCATACATCAAAGTAAAGCGCTAATACAATGTCAATTTCATAATATGATACAAATAAGATTGACAAGGATAACATAATATTTTGATGCTCAATCTTCATGTAAATCAACTAAAAGATCTTTTAAATTAGGATTTCATCAAGTGATGACTAGAACTCATTTGGAGCCTTTAATGCATCCGCTTCAGTAGTCATACCCTTTGGTGCCTATACAATAATTGACCAATTGGCATTGTCCATGCACTTCGAGTATAATACCTTCTTTACGTTATGAAAGTCACATATAAAAGGCTCTTCGACTATGCAATCTTTACTCTTCAACTTTGATAAATCTACCATAATGAGTTTGGAGTCAAGATCAACTTTGCAATCATTCGTTGTATCCTCCACATTTACCCAATCATAATAGAATATGGTTTCTATAAAATCTAGGTAATCAAGTTCTAAGATTTGTTGGATTATCCAATAATAGGTTAGAACTGTATTCATTTGATTTTTATCTCTTTTTCTTGTGATACAGGTGGTCAAGGCAGAAATTGATATTCCACTATTTTGCGTCCAAATATTTTCCATATGTGGATATGAAATTAAATCAAAATCCTTGGTGCAGAATTTCTTAAAACTCTTTCACATGAAAACTAGGGCCTTTTGCTAGAGTCCAAGCGTGGATGAGACATCACCTCTTTTTAGAAGCTGCACATATTAATGAATTTGTATTAGGGCATGTTTTTATCACACATGAATAAATAACCGCACACATAAGATGCAAAATTTAAATCTTTTGATACACATGCCCTAAATCAGTTGTCATGCAATTTCTCCTTTGATTTTGGGCAATTTCATTCTCGTACTTCATGTCGGTAAATTATAGAGTTTAGATCATAAAATATAAAAACACATATAATTAAAGAAGAAGAAGAATTCAGTAAATACTCACTCTCTTCAGTCTTCGACTTCACCTTGCGATTCAAATACTTAAGGAGCTGCTTGCTAGTATTATATATTTGTAAGTTTTACCTCTTTAGGGTTCCCAAATGATAATTTATCCTCAAACTCGTCAGGTTCCTTGATCACCCATTCTCTACGAGGATTGAACCTCCTCACCTTTTGTTCTGGCATATGTTCCCTAGTGTATAATGATGAGTCCACCATTACATATTCTTCAGCAATTGACCATCCAGTACATCATGTATTCTTTATGTAATCTTTGAAGGTTTTCATCAAGCGCTTAAAAGGATACATCCAACGATACCTAATGGGTCCACATAACAAATATTCATCGCATAAGTGCACTAGCAGGTGGATACTGATATCGTAGAATGAGGGAGGGAAATATTTCTCTAATACACAAACTTCCATGGATAAAGTTAATTTCATGACTTTAATGTGCCTTTTGTTTACCACTTTTTCACGAAGTAGTGTAAAACACAAACTAATTTTCATAACTGCCCAACGAAAAACTTTGTCTTTAGAAAATCAAAGTCAAAATAATAAAGGGATTAATTGGATAATTACGTGTCAGTCGTGAGACTTGCATTGTTTGAAGTTGTAAGGACATATTTTCATAGGTCCGTTATCAATTTATTATATCATATACCCCTACACCGTCGAAGATAATTCAAGAGACATCTACATCAAAGATGGATCCGAATTACTCAAGTTCTTCATCATTTAAGACTTCGCGAAGTTTACTTTGGTAACGTTATGATTTAAATACCTTAACTTTTCACTTAGAGCTTTTGGGATACTTTTACAAAATATTTTTCTAAATATTTTTTTCTTGGACACCTTTTCATAGAAAAATCATAACTAATTCATAAATAATCAGAAAGACACGAAACTGGTGGCCACGCGTTCGTATCAAAATTTTCTACTGGATCGCATGGAATATCATTTGATAGGTAGTTCAAACGACCTGCAATTTTCATTCAAACGACATAGCATGTCGTTAGATCTCGTTCAAACGATATTTGTCCTTCGTTCGAGCGACTTACTGATCTCGTTCAAACGAGCTCTATTTTCGAGGCGGCGCAATTTTCTATAAAATCTCATTTTATGGTTCCGTTTTCATGAAGAAGTCACAGTGTTTTAACGAACAGAAAAACTACGAAAGCATAATTCTTTTAGGCTTCTTCCTTTAGGGTTTTAATCCCTTTTTGTTTTCAATTCACAAAACTCCCATATGCCTTAGTGAATTGTTTTGGTTCTCAAGAACATACTTTGCTCTTATTTATACTTTCTGGGGAGAGCTCTACAACCGACAGTTTCATGCTATTATGGAGTGAGTCCTTATAAAGTTCACTATTGTGGAGAAGCCGTTTTTCTTCTTCATTGTTTCCCTCCTGGAAAGGGAAAATTCCAGCAGTAACTTGTGGAGGAGTCATCTTCTTCTTTACTGATGCCCTCATGGAAAGGGAAAGTTCCAGTCGAGACATCGGAACTGACACCTGCTGGTATTTCATACGCCACCCTATTTCATTGTAATCTGTGTAAGCCATTTTTTTACAAATTATAGTGAAATAAAAGGTTTGCCCCTTTGGGGAATTTTTCCTGAAATTGTTTGTTTTATCCTGCATGCTTTATTTTATTTGATAAATCATCTAGATGCATGTTTTAGGGTTTACCTTAAATTTAGGATTAATTAAAATTGGATTTTATTTGAAAAGTTGCAATATTTTCGCTGTAGCGATTCTACAAATTGGTATCAGAGCCTGTTGCACTAAGTTATTGTGTTTTCATCCTGATTTTGCACAAAAATGGCTTTTGATGATCTTCAATGTCAAATTTTTGAAAAAGTTAATTGGAAAATTCACACAAACTCTTGTTTTAAATCTTCTGTTGAAAACGATTCTGAGTGGTGTCCTTGTTGTGAGGGTGTTGGTCACACATTAGATGAGTGTACAACAAATTTAAAGAAAAAATTGAGTAAACCGGTTTCTCATGTTTCTACCCTTAGTGATTGTGATTCGAAAGAAGAAGTCTTTTATGCTTCTAGGCAAGAGTTTCCCATCCATGTGATTAGTGATGAGAGTGAGGAGGAAGAAGAAGAATTGAGTCAATTGCAAGTTGCCTATAATAATTTGTATTTTGAATCTTTAAAGACAAAAAAGGAAAACTTGGAAATTAAAGATGAATTGAAGAAACGTGGTTTAAATAATGATAATACTGATGCATTGACTAAGGATCTTAGGGCATGTGAGGAGATGCTTAAGGAGAAATTAGGATGTGTTAAGGGTGAGAGATATAGTCTTAGAGGGTTGATGGAGACTATAAAAAAGGAGCTTTTAGAGTTTGAGTATTCTAGACGTGTGCTTAAATCTAGGATAGGTGAGCTTGAGGTGAAATTGAAAGATTCAAGTAAGGTGAAATTTGATTTGAAGTCTAGGTATGAAAAACTTTATAAGATTTTAGGCACCGTCGAGATAAAAAAGGATAGGGGTGGGATTGGTCTTGAAAAATATGTTGCACCCATTCCCACACGTGTGAGAGAGCCTCCTAGGGTTGTTAAGAAAGAGGCACCTAAGTTTGTTAGGAAAGAACCCCCTAGGAACATCGTGAGAGAACCTCCTAGGATCATTAAGAGAGACCCACCTAGGAAAATTCAGAGAGAGAAATCGAGAAATTTGAGGAGAGGTCCACCTTTAGGTAACACACCGCCCGATTTACACTTGCACACATTGCGGTAGGCAAGGTCATCTTAGGAGCTTTTGTTACAAGATTTTAAATGGAACTAGGATGGTTAATAGAAGAATAAATTTTATTCTCGACACCTCCACACCTTGTTACACATCTATTTGGGTCAAGAAATCGGATTTAGAGGCCTATGGTTTACTTATCCACGATTCCCGTTTGCTTGCACGTGATCACCCCATGTGAAATCTTTTGGTTGATTGTGTTGGATGTTTGTCATACACTAGAGACGCATCATGTTATACTCTTTCTAGTGTTATGAATCACTTTGATGTAGCGCACATTGGTATATTTGTTGCATTTGTGTGTTTCGCTACTGATTTAGCACTGTTTTGGATTTGTTTACCCCTTTCAGGTACTATTTTCACGAAATTTTTGCACTAGGTAAAACTGTATGATTTTCTTGGAATTTTTTATTTTCTCGTTCGAGCGAGACCTATATGTCACTTGAGTGACATCTCTGTCTCGCGCGAAGTCGCTTCTCGTGACATGCCCTTGTCGTTCGAGCGATAGAGCGATATCATTTGAGCGACCTCTCTGAAATTTTTTTTTTGCTTCCCTTCTAATTCCAGTACCTGGTGTTCATATGCTTAGACTTTTGGTACTGATGGGTTTGCTTCAGGTCGTTTATATGCAGTTATTCTTGGTATCCATGCTTAATTGATAACACTGCATTGCTCATTTATCATATATTCTTTCATTGTGGATTCTCTTATGTGATTACTGTTTGCTAGCATAGGATGTTGCACATATTGATATTATATGCCTATTGCTAGTTGTATCATTTTGTAGCTATATTTTTTCTGTTCGAAAATTTTGAAAAAAAATACAAAAAGATTTTATTTTGATAAATTTTTTGAAAATCGAAAAAGATTTTTGTATTTTGTTTACACCGTTTATGGATGAACACTTAGGATGACCAAGTTACAACATCATTCCATTTTTTCATTTGACTTTTTATAGTGTTTTGAGACAATAGGTCAATTCATCCTTGTGCTTTATAATGTTTGGAGTCATTAAGATGTAATTAAGTGTTACTTCCTATATGTTTGACTCATGTTTCCTTTATTGCACATATGCACGGATTTGTTTGATTATTGTGCTTGTCTTATCACATGTTGGTTGGGTGTTTTCACTTCAACCTTGTCCTTAAAACAAACCAAGCGTGATAAAACTTGATAAAACGTTTTGCATATAAGAACCATTTTGTGAGTTTGTATGCTTTATTTATAAATGGGGAAGGGCTGTGAAAGGTTCATTTTTGCCTTTGCGAATACTAAGTCACCGTTAAATTGGACCTAAAAATAGAGGAATTTTATTATCCGGGGTCCAAAGAGGTTTAAAAGAGCCCTGAAAAATTTTAAGACAATAAAAAGAAATTCATGCCAATTATGGGCCATTTAGGTTTTTTCACCAATTCTTCAAAGTTTGAAAATTTAGATTACCTCTAAAAAGAAAATATATATGAGGATGTTTGGTTGGAGATTTTATAACCGGTTTTCACGGCACGTCCTTGAAATTCTTGAAAATGCACTAAATATTTTTGGACGTTATTGGGGTGGAAATCATTTTGACTTTGATTTGTTGATTTGTATAAGACGATGTCATCTAAATTCAACAATCTTTTCACCTAAGGATACTTTTGATGTTCATTCGTTAGGGGTACACATATGCATCGTGAACATATGATTGATTGAGTTTATTTGCCTATCGAATGTGTTCACACCCATACATTCCATTTCCATGACTTGGTTGTTTTAGTTTAAATCGATGGTGTGATTTTTGGTATCTTATTTTTGTATGAAAAAATCAAAAATCAAAAATAGTTTGTGGATGTTTTTGGGACATACCTTTGCATGCGGGTTGATTGATTCATATTTTCTATGCAATTTTATCATGGCACTCCATGTTTTGATTGTTTCTTCTTATATATCTATTTGGGGAGATCATAAAAAGGGGGAGAAAGAATTATCATATTATGGGGGAGTTTTTGCATTATGGGGGAGATTTGATTTATGATTTATTAATGCTTTATTCTTATATCATTTCAAACTCGATGCATCACAAAGGTTTTTGCTTTATCTCATGTGTGTAGGTAGAAAATTGAAGATTGATATGTTGCAGACCTTGATGAGAACATCTTTGAGATTTGATGAAGATGATTGAAGAACAATTCTGAGGTCTTGAAAATTTATTCATGGGAGGGTAGATTTGTATAGGAAATTTATTTTTTGATAATTCGAATTTTTTATGTATGTACCTGTAAGACATAGGGGGAGATTTGTAAGGACATATTTTCATAGGTCCGTAATCAATTTAATTATGTCATATACTGCTACACTGTCGAAGAGCATTCAAGAGACATCTACATCAAAGACGGATCCGAATTACTGAAGTTCTTCATCATTCAAGATTCCGCGAAGTTTACTTTGGTAAGGTTATGTTTTAAAATCCTTAACTTTTCACTTAGAGATTTTGGGATATTTTTACAAAATATTTTTCTAAAGATTTTGTTCTCGGACACCTTTTCGTTGAAAAATCATAACTAATTCAAAAATAATCATATAGACACGAAACTGGCGGCCACGCATTCGTATCGAAATTTTCTATAGGGCCGCGCAAAATTTCGTTTGATAGATCTTTCGAACAACCTGCAATTGTCGTTCAAATGACATAGCATGTCGTTAGATCTCGTTCGAACGATATTTGTCCTTCATTTAAGCGACTTGCTGATCTCGTTCGAACGAGCTCTGTTTTTGAGGCGGTGCAATTTTTTATAAAATCTCATTCTCTGGTTCCGTTTACATGAAGAAGTCACAGCGTTTTGACGAACAGAAAAACTACGAAAGCCGAAATCTTTTAGGCTTATTCCTTTAGGGTTTTAGTCCCTTTTTGTTTTCAATTCACAAAACTCCCATATGCCTTAGTGAATTGTTTTGGTTTTCAAGAACATAATTTGCTCTAGTTTATACTTTGTGGGGAGAGCTCTACAACCAACAGTTACATGCTATTGTGGAGGGAGTCCTTATAAAGTTCACTCTTGTGGAGAAGTTGTTTTTCTTCTTCATTGTTGCCCTCCTGGAAAGGGAAAATTCCAACCGTAACTTGTGGAGGAGCCGTCTTCTTCTTCACTGCTGCCCTCCTGGAAAGGGGAAGTTCCAGCTGAGGCATCGAAACCGACACCTGCGGGTATTTCGTATGTCACCCTATTTCATTGTAATCCGTGTAAGCCATTTTCTTACAAATTATAGTGAAATCAAAGATTTTGCCCCTTTGGGGGATTTTTCCTTAAATTGTTTGTTTTATCCTGCATGCTTTATTTTATTTGATAAATCATCTAAATGCATATTTTAGGGTTTAACTGAAATTTGGGATTAATTAAAATTGGATTTTATTTGAAAAGTTGCAATATTTCCGCTGTAGTAATTCTACAGAAGTCATTTGCTTGGTAGCTTACTACTGGATGTACATTATCCGAATAATCGATTGGAGTCTTCAAGTTGAGCAACGTGTCTACGAGGGTCTTCTTCACACTAGTAGTCAAACTAAAAGTAGCCCGAGGGGTAGAAATTCTTATTGTTGTAGGATCACTTTTTAACCATAGTTTCTTCTTTATTTTCATCTCCTATAGATCTTAGTTGGCCCACTCTCCATCTTTGGAATGAGATCCACCCAGACATGTTCCTATTAGATGTTTTGCAATATTCTTCTCTGTGTGTATCACATCAACTACATGCCTTACACGATGATCTTTTTAATACTGCAAATCAAATAATATCAATATCCTAGACCATGGCTTCACTTTACTAGGGTCATCCGGATCCTCCTAGCTTTAAGCTTTAGGTTTAAAAACTCGGTGTGTTTACCTACATACATATTCCCCTCATTTAAAGTCATCACTTTCTCCTCGACCTGATGTCCAAAAAGTTGAGCCGGTGGTGTTCTGCGCTCGTAAATGACAGGTAAAAAGTTAGTCTTGTCGTTCCTAAAAGGGTGACTGTTAGGTAGAAATCTACGATGACACGTGTAACACATCTTACTACTATGTTTTAGACAAAAGGCTTTAGTTTCCTCCCCAAATATAGGACATCCATAATAACCATGAAAATTACAACCAGATAAGGTCCCATAAGATGAAAGGTCGTGGACCGCCCATATCACCATTACTTTAAGTGTGAACTCTTCACCCTTATGAGTGTCGAATGCCATCACTCCTTTATCCCACAACTCTTTAAGTTCTTCGATTAATGATGCTTAGAATATATCAATATAATCACTTGGAGCCTTTGGCCCTGGTATCAACAATGTGAACTCCTTTCTAATGCATGGTGTCGGAGGGAGACTTAAAGGTGTCAAGAGAACTGGCCAATAAATCTAACTAGTACTTAAATTACCGAAAGGGTTAAGCCCATCATTTGAGAATGCAAGACGAACGTTGCTTGGTTCCTTTGCAAATTCATGGTGTTTTGCATTTAAAATTTGGCAGATGGTTGAATCAACTAGATGATGCATCAGATTCCCACCCGTGTTGCATCGATCATGCCATGTCATGGCCTATGCTATCCACGGTACGATTAAAAATCATTTAAAATATG
The DNA here is from genome assembly GCA_949130495.1 of Sambucus nigra. Classification (NCBI taxonomy): domain Eukaryota; kingdom Viridiplantae; phylum Streptophyta; class Magnoliopsida; order Dipsacales; family Adoxaceae; genus Sambucus; species Sambucus nigra. Next base: position 518,865,952 of record OX422207.1, read on the forward strand.
GCCCAAGTGGAAAATACTTCAAAACCTTTTGTGGGACTTGTGATCACTTGTGATCTTTTGCATCTTTGTCCTTTCCATCCTCACAAACCACATATCATGTCTCGCTGCATACAGGACATTCATCCTTCTCTTTGTGCTCATTACGGCACAATATGCAATCATACTTGCTTGCATGAATAAATTTGTATTTCAAACCCAAACCTTTCAAGCTCTTCTTCGTGGTAGGATAATTGTATGGTAACGTGTTCTATTTTAGGAGAATATCTTTAACCCACTTAATAATTTTGGTTATGTTGTTCCCGAATAAATCAAATTGACTCTTCAAATTATGCAAACAAACCATTGCATATAATACCGAGTGATCTTCATCGCAATCTTTATACAACGGTCTGGCCACATTGACTTTTAACCGTATTTATTCCCAATCTCCTTGAAGTTCAACATCAAATTTTTCATTTAGTTGGCCATAATGAGCATTATTCGTATCCATAGGTTAGTGATTTTAATGGTTGTGGAGTCCGTAAGCATCATCAATTAAGTTGGTCAATGGATGATGTGTTGGTGAATCATGTACCACTTTCACTCATTGGGGTTCCGTTACGCGGTCGTGTAAGACAATTCTTTTGGAACATAAGGTATATTTTTTTCACCATGGCATGTCCATATTTTATAGTCTAGGAAGATTCCCCACTTTATTAAATGCAACTCAATGTATTCCAATGACTTATATTTTTAGCTCATACAATGGCTGCATGGACAGGGAATCTTCTCACTTTTAAGATTTTTAAAAGCGTATTTAACAAATTCTTGAACGCCATTTACATGATTATTTGAAATTCGATTAGTCTCTCCCATTCACTCTTTGTACGTTGGGAAATCTATGTAATAATATTCAAATTTCAGTCTTGCGGTAATAGGTAAAAAAATATTATTAGGACTAAAACAAAAACAATATTCTTACAACTAAATCAATAAAAATATATTATTAAAACTGAAACAAAAACAATGTTCTTAAACTGAAACAAAATCAATATTCTTACAATTGAAACAAAACTAATATTCTTACAACTAAAACAAAAAAAATGTTATTACAACTAAAACGAAAGAAAATATTATTAGATCTTTTCCAACAGATAAATTGGCTAAGGAATAAAACATTCTACATAATTTCTCAATTCCAGCGCATCCCCGCCTTCAGCGAACTCAAATACATCTCCGCAACCGTTGTATATTTCATCGACCAGTATTTGAGCCTCACCTGTCTCCAAAGATCGGTTGTGTACTCGGGTTTCAAAAATATTGGAGATGAGTGTTCACACCCCAAAAACCTACTTATTGCTCAAGTCTTTGAAATAGTACTTTTTGTCATAGTCATCGTGAGTTGTTGATGATGATCCAATTCCTGTGACTGGCGGAGGCATGGGGAACGGGAATGTTGCATGAGATATCATTTGGGAGTTGAATGTTGGATGAGGAGGCATTTTGGAGGTGAATATTGGATGAGAAGTCATTTGGGAGGGGAATGTTGGAGGCAGAATTTGTGAAGGGAAACTTTAAGGGGGAGGATAGGGAAAAACTCGAGGAGGAGGGTGAGGGTAAGGGTAACCTTGAGGAGGCGACATTAGGATCCAATAATTTTGGAAATCGGACACAAGTTGCCAAATTTGATTCGTCAACATTCCCAGGTTATTTTTGATATCCTGAACATCCTTATCGATGGTTAACCGTCGTTCCTCATTGGACAAGAAATGATCCTTGATCCAAGAAAACTCATCCATAAGAGGGGCGGTCTGTTAAAATTTTGTTTTTGGCATATGTGAGCCAACACCTCTCATCCTCCACATTTGTTATTTCAAAAGGTTCGGGTCAGGGCATCATTTTCAAGGTCAAAGTCATCATTAGGGATCTAACCTGACTGACTGCCGATGGCCTCTATTGATTCTAGCATCTCACCCAAATGCGACAGGAATTTATTATCTTTGCCCCATCGAGTATGAATGAATAAATTGGACCAATTTGGTTTTTTACCCGCATCTGGACCATTTTTTGTGCTACTCGCCCACTAATTCTTCAAACCCTCATATGATTTGGATCCCGTCCAGTGGATATCATTTTTTTGTGCCCTATTTTTTTGCTCCGTTTGGACCAAATTTTTTTCCGTTACCTCATTATCCAAAAAATTCTACTTGTCCACTGAAATTTCAACATTGGGAGGCACTCTCTCTTTCAAAGACAAAATATCTGAGCTCGCTGCCTCCTTCAAGAAATGTTTCTTCCCAAGGTTTCTACTATATTTCCTCAATGATTTAGAAACTCGAGATAGAACTTTATTCTTGGAACGATTGGGAAATGAGATATACTTGCAGAGTTGATCGTGTATTTCACCTTTGATGGCTTGATCAACCAGGTTCCAGTTGTCTGGTCCACTAAGTCCCACGTTCATTTTTCCCAATGCCAAACACTAAGATTTAAAGTTTAGTATGTCATTCCTATCACCCGTAGGGTTATTCTCGAGAAGGGAGAACCCAATGGGATTCTTTTGGATTGAGTGGGAGGCATCAACAGCGTTGGATGGGAGCGGTGGAGCAACAGGAGTTCTGGATAAGGGTGACAAAGTAGCTATAGTTGGACTTGGTGAGGAGGTAACCATTGGTGGACTTGTGTATTGCTCACCAATTGGTGTTGAGAATTCGGGTTGTGCACGAGATGGTGAACTTCGTCATGGTTTCCTATCGGCACTTAGTTCCATTGGGTTGTTTCCTCCCAACATTATCTACAAAACTGAATAACCATAAGTGACTAAAAAATTATAATAAGAAATTATAATTAATTAATCAAGATTATTACTATATATATATATATATATATACACCTTTTTAGAGTAAGACTTTAAAGTAAGTTCAATGTGTCTGATCTCCATACATTCGGTATTAGTTCTTAAGAACCTATGAATTTTTGTACATGGCCAACTAGGAGGAAGGGTATTTATGATTGATGTGTAGATATTCGTGACATGAACTCATAATCGCATCCTTTTCAACTTGTTGGCAAGATTCAATTTAGTGTGCATATGGCGTGAGACATCACAGCTATGCCAATGCTCTCTATACGCAATTGTATCCATAATGAGTGGATTTTTTTTCCCTTCTCCAACAATGTAACCAAGGTAAGTCTACGTTGGGATTATGTGTGTGAAATATATTTTGTATAATTTCATCCCAATTTTCTATTAGGGTAAATAGAATACGATCGAACATGAAAGCTTTTTGGAGATTAACTCCACGATTTACAAGGTAGTTAACTTATTCGATCTTTTTATTTCCATAAGTATAAATATGAGTACCATTTATATGACACTCACTAATAAAAGAGTTACGTGTGCGGTTCAATTGAAACCTCTCCAACCCTTGTTTCCAGTGATTATCATCGTGCCTCATTTTTTCTAAGAAAAATATATGAGGGCTTGAATATGAGTCCTACGGTGAAGGTATTAGAGTATATTAGTTTGATTAAGGTTTTTAGAATGGAAAGAATTTTGAGTATATTATTCTAATCCCTAAGTAACCACATTCAATCAATACTAACAATACTCAATTAATTTCAAACATTAAATAAATTTCAAGGCCTAAATGACAATACCCTTAAATTTCGCAATTTATTTTAATCTCTAAGTAAACACATTCAATCAATACTAATAACGACAATACCCTTAAATAATGCAATTAATTCCAAACTCTAAACAATAATTCCCAATTAATGTTAATAATACCCAATAAATAACGCAATAAATTTCAATTCCTAAATATAACATCATTTTTTTTAAAACAATTACACACACATATACACACACATACGCACACATGTACATACACATACACACAAAAACACACGTTCATAAAAATACACACACATATACATTAGGGTTTAACACAGAAATAAAAAAAAATAGGGTTGAACTTTGAGATTGAGAGAGAGATTGATATTGAGAATGCAAATTTCCGAAATTAGGGTTTGAGAATGGAAATTTCCAAAAGAGAGAGAGAGAGAGAGAGAGATTGACGCGGGAAGAAATGAAAAGAAGGCGGGGGATTTTTATTATAAGGACCCTCATCACGTCCTAGATCCATGACCCATTTCCATGACCTTCAAATTTTTTCCACATTGGTGTGTGGTCACGGCCCCCAGCTGTGATTCATGCGCGTGAACAAATTAAGATGGTCACATCCCAAAGCCGTGACCTATTAGGTATGCATTGTTGCCTTGCTCACGGCCCTTATTCGTGACCCTACCATGACCAAACTTTGATGGAACTTTGGCACGAATTTTGCACAATGATGGTCACGACCTTAGGTCATGACCCACTACACCAAAACTGGCGATTGGTCACGGCCAAAATCCCTGACCAAAGTTGTGGGTCGCGGACTTGGGCCGTGACCATTTTTGGCGTGACCATTTTCGTCAATTTTCGTGGGTCACGGCCCAAGTCCGTGACCAAAAAATAGTCACGACCGAGAGGGGTCAGGGCAATGGTCGCGAACTTGGGCCGTGACCCATACCGTGACAGGGTCGCGGCCCTCATCCGTGACCCACAACCGTGATAAATTGGTCGCTGCCAAAGTCCGCGACCCACGTCCGTGACAAAAAATAAAAACAAAAATTGGTCGCGGCCTTCATCAGTGACCCACAACCGTGACAAATTGGTCGCGGCCAAAGTCCGCGACCCACTATCGTGACAAAAAAATTGGTCGCGGCCCTCATCCGTGACCCACAACCGTGACAAATTGGTCGCGGTCAAAGTCCGCGACCCACAACCGTTACAAAAAAATAATAATAAAATGGTCGCGGACATTAGCCGCGACCATTTTTATGCGCGACGAAAACAATAAAAATGGTCATGGACAAAGTCCATGACCATATTTAACTATAATTTAAAAAAATAATTTTTTTTTTGGTCCAATCCTAAAATTGGGGGTCCTGTGAGTGCACCGTTGGTTGAAACGTGTAACGTTGGATGCGTACGAAGTGTTACAAATATTTATTATTTGCACAATGATGGTCACGACCTTAAGTCGTGACCATACTGGTCATAGATTCGATTCGTGACCACTTCTAAGAGCATCTATGGCCATATTGGGTCATGGATATGGTCATGCCAAATTTTATGTGGTCACGGCTTTGGGCTGTGACCACTGGGGGTGACCATTCGCAAAATTTGGAATAGTGATATTTCTAGGGGGGATGGGAATGCTTTCCCCGACCCCAAACCGACCCGTTGGCATCCCTACTTCCTCCCATTAAATTTCAGAGACTTTTTACCAACACCATTTCCAAGGAGTTCTTGTATTTTTTAGACTAAAATGTAAGGATATGTTGGTCCACCCAAAAATAATTTTACTACTTTAATTTGTGTATATTTCACACTCCTTCGTTATTCAAGAAACACTTATGCTTTCTTGTTGCAATAGTTCAATTGTCACATAATATGCTTGTAGACTATGTGATTCGACTTGAAAGTGAATGCCCAATGCTAGACATTTCATCCTGATGACTATACTTACGAGCCTGAGACATTTACAGAACCAAGCAGATTAGCCCACTGCAGTCATGGCTGTCCACCACAACCCACTTTTTTTTTCTCATTTATGTATTCCAATTTTTTGGTGTACATTTTAATGGTTTTATTTATAAATCGTTTCTCTAATTTGTTTAATCTTAATTATTTAAAATTTTATTTTGATTATAACATATGGTCAATATTTTGCGACATTTCAACTGGCGTGCATGGCTTTCCATCCACAGTTGATTTTTCATGTGAAACTCCTTTTTGCTAACACCTTTATCAATTTTTCCATTGTTCTAGAGAAAAAAAATATCAAAATGTTAGAGCAAAACAGCACATTCCTTAGAGATGGTCTATTTGGTCTGCCTTATTAAGTATATAGTCAAATATGTCATATATCGATTTTGCTCCAAGTCTCCAACAAGTCATATAAAAAATATTTTTCTCTAATAGGTCATATTTGAGAAGAGGTAATGAATATTTACATGTTGTATTAATAGGACCAATTAAAAAAAAATTATTTTGATATGAGCAATGATGAAATATCTTATGTAAACATAACTTATTTGCTAATCTCCCTAAGTTTGAATGATTTTTATGTTAACTCAAACATTTTAATGTAACAAACCTCGATTCTGGGAGGCTCATTTTATACTAATTTTATCGCATAAGGTAATTATATAAAACGTGGGGACTGGAGTAAATATTAATTTAATGAATTGAAAGTTAATATTTACTAGATTGATGCATATTTACTGTATGTGAAAGTAAATATCATCAGGTTGCATGTTTATAGTGTCATGTATTTTAAATGGCCTTTTAGTTTAAATGATATTGTAACTCGAAATAATTTATAAAATTTTCGGATGCCAGTTTAGAGGGTGTAGTTAGTCTTGAAAGGTGCGAGATAGTCAAAATAAGTGCCATATTGTATTTTTGTATTTCGGGCACTTTTACCTGGTTTTAGCTTATATGCGTATTTGCGAGTCATTTTAATTTGGTATTAACCACTTAAGTTGGGAGAATTATGTTAAGCCACGATTTTGGTCTTGCCCCTTATTTCATTCCCTCATTTTATGTCTTAAAACATAGTGAGAAAAAGAGAGAAAGAAAGAAGAAGAGAAACGAGGAGAAAGAAGAGAAAAAAATGAAGATTGAAGAAGGATTGATGCTCCTACTCAAAGAAAACTGATATTTCCTACATCAAGGCAAGTTTTCTACATGCTAATATGTGATTTAAGTTGAATAATTTGTATGATATTTATGTATATTTATTTGGAGACCAAAAATGGAATTTATGGGAATTAAACCATAATCTTAGTTTTGATGATAAAAATTGTGGATTATAATTTTTATTAATCATGTAGGATAAATTTTGGGTAGATAAATGTTGTTGGTTGTGAGTAAAATTGAAGAGATTTGAGGTTTGGGAGATTTAGGGTTCATAACCCTTAAGAAAAAATTAGGCAAATTTGCAGAACCGAATCGATTCGGCCTAGCCGAAACGATTCGCCTTGAGACAGTTTCCAAGTTTGGGTCGACCAAACCGATTCGGATGGTCCTAATCGATTTGGCAATTATGCAGAAAGTCAGGTTCTCCTGACCGAATCGATTCGAATGGTCCGAATCGATTCGCTTTCCTGAATCCAAATCGATTCGGCTAAGCCGAATCGATTCGGAAGCCCTGCATTTTTAAGAGATTTTCTTAGTTTAGTTCCAATTCATTTTCTTTAATTCTAGGTCCTAGTAACCTTCTTTAATGAAGTAAACTACATTTCCTAGAGTTGTAATTGAGTTAGTTACTTTCCCTACTCTAGGAATGGGTTATGTAGGGACTTTTTCCGGGGTTATGACTACTGATGTTAGGGCATTCTTTTTATAGTCAATTACTATAAAGCTAAGAGTTATAGTATTACATTTAGGAGACTTTAGGGGCTCATCCGAGCTATGTTAGTCCTAATGGTTTATAATACCACCATAAAAGTATGTTGGGAGGATAAATTGGAAGTTCATTCATTCCCTTGAGGTATGATAGTATTGGGGTTTTAAAATAACACTCTACAATGTTTGGAGGTAATTAAGAGTTTACTTACTCCTTTGAGGTTGTAGCAACAATATAAATTATCGTATGGCTCCGGATAATAAGTGATGTTATTTACAAAAAGTAAATAGTAATGGTTTCGTATAAAATGAGACATATACATGGAATTGAAATGAAATGGGAATGGTATTGATTCTTGTAAATGATAATTTAGTTAATCTTGAAAACGGTAAATGATAATTTACTTGATTTTTAAAATGTTAAATAAATGGTTTAAACACACCTCTCTAAATGACATCATAAGGGAAGTTCGCGCGCGAGGTGATGCCCCCTGGCAAATTAACGCAGGGTGGATATAGTCCACAGGCCATGTGAGCGCTTATTGTTGTATATTTTTCTGCGATGGGTAGGAGATTCCGGGTGTGGTCTTGACTACCCCGCAGGCACATGGCCGCTTCCCGACGTCTTGCGATATAGGTGCCCAGGTTGTCTTATGATAGGCCCTGGAAGATGATGGTCATTTTAGGGCGCGCACAGTGGGGAAACCCGGACGGGCGGTCTTAGAATTCGTTATATATATATATATATAAATATAGTAGTTCATAATCAAGTGGGACTTGATGTATTTGATATTTGATATGCCATAAAGAGCATGATGAAGTGCCACAAAGAGCACGTATAAATGCCACAAAGAGCATTTGAAAATTATTATTTTCATGATAAGGAAAGGATTTTTACAAAATGTAAAAGTGAGATAAAAATGCCATAAAGAGCATAACATTGTGATTTTACATATATTTCCTGTTAAGGAAAAAGCTATATGAGATAATTGGTACCCATGATAAGTTTTCAGATTAATGTTATTTTTTTTATCTTCCTCCTTAGTTATGTTTTAAATTGTGTAGTTAGATAGTTATATCTCTGATCATGATTCATCACTCATAACTGTCATACTCTTTATTCATCTAGTAATCATATAAAACCGGGCCCTGACTCGTTTACATTTCTTATTGCATATGCACCTTGTCTCCACTCAAGTACTCCGCCGCAAGGATGCCTGATTTCAATTCCTATCCTGATGTCCTCGGCGAGCCGTGATGCATTGCGGGTATAACGGGATACATTTGGTATAGACGTTTTCATTTTTGCATTCTAGTTAAGATCGGCTCTTTTTATTCGGGCGAAAGGCCCACGCTTTTGTAATTGTTTAATGTAATGTATTATATAAATTTATTGAAAGTGTTCAACATTGTTGTATGTATCAGCGGACCGATAACATATTTGGTCCTCTTATTTGTCACTTGTTATTATAGTAATATATATACATCCCTGAGGTTTCCCCTATCTTTTCAGGTTTTGGGTTGTTTAAATTCTTTCTTTATCTTTAAAACAAAATTTTTGGCAACCCGTTTTCTGAAATTTTGGGTGGTTATCCTGGATACTCTATATTTTGTGTGATGTTGAGAATGATTCCATCTATGATTCCGTCATATTGGAGTATTGGGCTGGCCACGCCTTATTTTGGTGAGCGGGTTGTCACATTTAATGTGTTATTTAATCTATCCCCTATTTTCTAATTACATTGACATAACCTCTACTTAAAAAATTATTAAGTAATTAGAATTGACCCTAAATATTTTTTTTACCAAAACACCCATCAATTCATCTTTTTAATGAATCAAAGTCTTAATTTTTTAATAATCCCTAGACTGAAAAATTCCCAAACAGATTATCTCTATTCAAAAACTCTCACCATGTCTTGTTTCAATATAAAAATGTCACAAAATTAGGTTGCATCTGCTTCCTTTATATTTCATCAAATAGTTTACAAAACTTAATTAATTTATTATAATAAAGACCATCAACTTGTATATTTTAAATGCTCATATCTGGGCATGTGTACTAATCAATGTACATAATTTCTCTCATTTTTTCATATTCTTACATACGAGAAGAAAATTTTAAGTTGGTGTTAAGGATTCGACAGTTCTTTGATGAAATGTATGAAGACCTCGGTAGGGTAAATGATCATGGGCGTTGATTGCTATGATATTTTTTTTAATGGTTGGAGTATATTCTACCAATTTGTGAAAAAATTATGCACAACCAAGGTTGGTGGTGTTGAGATCATTAAATATAATCCAAGTATTATCATTATCTCCATATAAACTAACTTGTCACCCCTATCCCACACTCATAACATAGCCCTTAATCTCAAACCCGAAATGCATGTGAAGATATTATACCTAATCCTACCTTAATGGTTATAACGATCCGCCCAGTAGAATCTTCACTAAGGTGTCGTTTGTTTTTTTGTCTGAATTTGAAGTTTGAATATGAAGTTTGAATCTTAAATCTGAAATCTGAATCTGAAAAGTATGTTTGTCTCTTGTCTGCATAAAATCTCTAAATGGATATTGTTTGTTTGCAAATTTTATATCTGAATCTGAATGAAAATTATATTGACCATTTTACCCTTATATTTTATTTAGTAAACAATACCTATGCATTTTTCGTAACAAAATATGGAAAATTACAAACAAACATACATATGAAACATTCATGTCCATGAAAAAATATATACAATATGTTACTCAATATGTAAAATATAATATTAGACTCCAAATAGTTTTAACAAATAGCTTAAAGTGATGGAAAAATGTTCAAAAACAGACTAATAAACTAGTACAATAAAGAAAACACTAATAAAAATAAATTGTAAATCTTAATTTCTACTAAATTGATAATTTGCCATTTTATCATGTAAATTAATCATTTCTTGTTATTCTTCACGTCAAAATATTTGATCATATCTTGGTAGAGTTTCCGCTTGATCACTATCAATCGAAGGTCCATCAAGTAAGTCCACATTCTCTTCCTTATAAGTCCCAAATAATGGATCATAAAGTGATACTCAACGAAGAAAGTTATGTATCACCATGCATACAACTATAATGTGCACTTGTGTTTGAAAACAATAATGAGGCATTCTATGCAATATTGCGAATATAGCCTTTAAAACACCAAATGTTCTCTAAATCATATTTCTTAACTTTTTATGCCCTATGGTTAAATTTATCTTTTTTATATCTAGTTCTCCCACCGTGATTAAAATATGACAACGAGTATCATGTGCTTTTATAGGGAGACATAAAGCCTCAAGTGTAGATGTATGCAGCATCACACAGATAGTACATACCTACAGTAATAACAAGACGCAAACAAGTAAAACAAATTATAAAAATGAATAACATAATTATAAAATAAATAAATAAGAAATATCACCTTCGGGGAGTGTGTCTATCCCGAGGTCGGGGTGTTCTCCTGAGGAGGATCCCTCCATCCCTCCCCTTTCGGTGTGTGCGCAGAATTGCGTCCTTTCTCGAGGCACTCAGTTTTCGTCAACGTGGGGTGATATTTAGAGATCGAGTCACCAGCCTATTTTTCACAAAACATGCAAAAGCAATGTTGCCGCCTCGAGAGAACGACATCAAGGACAATACTGATGCTTGCGAAACCAAGTAGTTCAAGGGTCAGGGGACTAAGTTATGAAATGAGAAGGTGTTAGGCATCCATCCAGCCCTTTCAGTCTCTCATGGGCATGTGTTAATCTTCTCCTATTAAAATCCGTGAAATGTGTACTGATGTGCATAATATAAATGGAGAATGGAGTCGCCCCACTCGCGTCATGGACAAAGGCAGAGTGAGGTCATCCTTAGGAGTGTTCCCAAAATGGTAATTCAAAGTATAATGCAACTGTTTGTCGATTCACAAGTTATTATAGAATAACGTATGCATATATTGGACAAGACACAAGAGAGCAAGCATATATATATATATATATATATATATATATATATATATATATATATATATATATATATATATATATATATATATATATATATAAGAAGAAGAAGAACAAGAACAAGAACAAGAAGAACAAGGTAACTAATATGTGTGGGAGGACTCGAATCTAGGGATTTACTCAAGATGACTAAGTAGCCTGAGGGGGCATCAACGTATGCGTAGTTAAAAGATAATATGAGGTGAGGTTTAACCCGTAAATCCAACTGGGGAATTTACTTATATGTGTGTGTGTGTAAAAAAATGTGTTTTAGTGGGAGAAAATTTGATAAGAATTCCCCGTTTGGAATTTATATGTAAACCCTCCTTTTCTTGTTTTTCGGGTTTTCTATGAAAATAAAGTATGTGCAAATACAATAATAAAAAGTTTGAAATTAAGATATGTGATGTAATAAAGTAAATCACTAAAGTAAAAAAGAAGTACCTAATGCAAAAATAAGAGAATTTGAAGACAAAGTGGGATAATTAGACCTCCTTATGAAGACCCAATATGGAGTATGATTGTAGATGCATTGATCTCACGATGAGATGCTGGTGGTATGAGGTGATGGGTGAGAATTTACTAAAAGGAGTATGAAAATGATGGAAGGAAAGTAGGAAATAGGCTTTTTAAGAGGGGAACAACTCTGAATTCGAGAGAATGTTCTTTGAATGGCTGAGAAGGATGTTCAAGGGTGCTTTTCAAAGTGAGGTCATGGCCCCTGTTTATAGGGCCAAAGGGGGTGCCGATCGGCATGGTAATTGACCTGCCTATTGGCATAGAACCCCAAACACACTGTCGATAGGAAGGGTCTTGAGGGTTCCATTCGGCAGTTTGAGGCAGGTTTTTTGAAAAAAATGGTTGTAAAATGTGAATCGTAGGTCATAATTCTGCACGGGATTGACAGTTGGAATGAGCATTATGATCCCTTTAAGAATCCATTGAGCCACTCTCATGTTAGAAAATTGACTAAGGTCAAACGGGGCCCAGAAGCCCCCGTTGGTCACCTGGGAGGAAATTCCCAAAGGAAAATGGATCGTTTATCCAAACTGTAAGGACCATTCATGCACGAGATGGACCATTGGAAAGGATATTCAGTGCCCTTAGAGATTTCATTCAGCTTGGTTTATTTTGAAGAGTTAACCTAGGTTAAATGGGGCTCGAAAGTCATTCTTTCGAACCGTAGGCTGATATAGGCATGAGGTGGATCATTAAAAAAGGATATTCAGAGCACTTCAAAGATTCATTCAGCTTCATTCAAGCTAAAGAGTTGAGTGGGGTCAAATGTGGTTCGGGAGCGCTCGATGGCCTCTAGATCAGTTTTTATGGTAAAACAAATCATTTCTCTGAATCGTATGACCGATTCATGCACGGGATGGAATGTAAGAAAGGGTATTTAGGTCCTTTCCAAGATTCATTGAGCTTTCACTCAGGCAAAAAAGTTAATCGAGGTCAAATAGGGTTCGTGAATGCCCATTGACCTCTAGATCAATATTCAATAGTAAAACAGATCGCTAGTCCGAACCATAAGGCTGATTCACATATGAGGAAGACCATTAGAAGGGGTATGTAGAGCCCTTTGAATATTCATGGAGCTTTCACTCAGGGAAGATAATTTATCGGAGTCAAACAGGTGCCAGGACTACCCGACGGCCTCTAGATCAGTACTCGGGGTATGACCTTTGGTTTGGGGCGAATGAGTGAGTCATAGGGACTTGATGAGGTCCTAGGATGGGGTGTCTACAGAGATCCCCTCGACAGGAGATCTTGGAACAAGTTAAGGTCATCGAATGATAGATACCACATCGACATTGGGAAAAAGGTTTTGTAGATCAATTATGTTGACCTAGAGTATAAGGTTGACCGATTCGAAGGGTCGAGGTCAGTTCTGAGGACCTAAGGAGATGAAGGTGACTGATTCGGCGGGTTAAGGTCAATTCTGAGGACCTAAGGAGCCGAAGATAACCAATTCATTAGGATGAAGATGTGTTACAATCAATTTTAAGGGGCTAGGGAGACCAATTCAGTAGGTCGAGGTCGATTCTGAGGACCTAAAGTGATGTTGGGGTGACCGATTTAGTGGGTTGAGGTTAACTCTCAAGTTGTTATATGGATGACCAATTCAATGGGTCAAGGTAAATTCTTAGGACCTTGAGTTGTGACGATAAATTAAGAGGGTCAAGGTTAATTTTGAGGCCTTAATTTGTGATGATCAATTCTGAGGGTCGAGGTTAATTCTGAGGACCTTAAATTATGACAACTATAGAAGGGTGTTATAAACAAAAAAAAAGCAAAATAAAATAAATATGCTTTTTTTTATTAAATAACATCCGAGAGGTACCCGCGAGGCCACCCAGAAGTCCAAAAGCCACCGCAAGTGTCAGCGCCGCGGCGAGTCCCTACGCCACCGCAAGGGTCAGCGCTACCTCAGGCGTCCGCGCCACTTCGGGCGTTAGCGCCACTTCAAGCGTCGGCGCCCCGACAAGGGTTGGCGCCGCCTCACATGTCAGCGCTGGTTCAAGCATCAGCGCTACCTGAGCCACTTCGAGCGTCGGCGCCACTTCGAGCGTCGGCGCCGCAACAAGGGTCGGCGACGCCTTACCTGTCAGCGCCGGTTCAAGCGTCAGCGCTACCTCAGGTGTCAGCGCCACTTTGAGCATCGGCGCCGTTTCGAGCATCGGCGCCGGGACAAGGGTCGGCGCAGCCTCACATGTCAGCGCCAATTCAAGCCTCAGCGCTACCTCGAGCGTCGGCGCCACTTCCCGCGTCGGCGCCACTCCGAGCGTCGGCACCGCAACAAGGGTCGGCGCCATTTCGAGCATCGGCGCCGGGACAAGGGTCGGCGCAGCCTCATGCGTCAGCGCCACTTCAAGCGTCGGCGCCACTTCGAGCGTCGGCGCCATTTCGAGTAACAGTGCCGCAACGAGGGTCGGCGCCATTTCGAGCTTCGGCGCCGGGACAAGGGTCGGCGCAGCCTCATGCGTCAGCGCCACTTCAAGCGTCGGCGCCACTTCGAGCGTCGGCGCCATTTCGAGCGTCGGCACCGCAACAAGGGTCGGCGCAGCCTCACCTGTCAGCGCCGGTTCAAGCATCAGCGCTACCTCAAGCGTCAGCGCCACTTCGAGCACCGGCGCCATTTCGAGCATCGGCGCCGGGACAAGGGTCGGCGCCGCCTCACATGTCAGCGCTGATTCAAGGCTCAGCGCTACCTCAGGCGTCAGCGCCACTTCGAGCGTCGGCGCCACTTCGAGCGTCGGCGCCGCAACAAGGGTCGGCGCCGTTTCGAGCATCGGCGCCGGGACAAGGGTCGGCGCAGCCTCACGCGTCAGCGCCACTTCAAGCGTCGGCGCCACTTCGAGCGTTGGCGCCATTTCGAGCGTCGGCGCCGCAACGAGGGTCGGCGCCATTTCGAGCTTCGGCGCCGGGACAAGGGTCGGCGCAGCCTCACGCGTCAGCGCCACTTCAAGCGTCGGCGCCACTTCGAGCGTCGGCGCCATTTCGAGCGTCGGCACCGCAACAAGGGTCGGCGCAGCCTCACCTGTCAGCGCCGGTTCAAGCATCAGCGCTACCTCAAGCGTCAGCGCCACTTCGAGCACCGGCGCCATTTCGAGCATCGGCGCCGGGACAAGGGTCGGCGCCGCCTCACATGTCAGCGCTGATTCAAGGCTCAGCGCTACCTCAGGCGTCAGCGCCACTTCGAGCGTCGGCACCGCAACAAGGGTCGGCGCCATTTCGAGCATCGGCGCCGGGACAAGGGTCGGCGCCGCCTCACGCGTCAACGCCACTTCAAGCGTCAGCGCCACTGCAATCGTACTACAGAAACATTATTCGAGAAGTGCTGCTACAGGAGTTTCCATCATGAAACAGCAGGCTCTAAATGGACAACAGCACTAACACTTTACTTTCTTGCACAGGTTGCCTAGTCGAGCAAGCAGGGCTCGAACAGACGCGTCGGGACCTCCAGGGAGTTTTGGCTTGGCGGCTGAGGGACAAGGTATGTTGAGCAAGCTCGACCACTTAGCACTATAGGATTGAGAGAATACTAGTAGGAAGACCCAGAAGCCACTCGAGGCTACGCACAAAAAATAAACTCTTTACAAGAAAAATGATTTTTCCAGAAGAGGGGGTCCTCGAGGTCTCTCTCAAGAAAAATAACACTTTTTAGAGGGAGTGAGGCCTTAAGGTCCTCTCTCTCAAAGGTTTGCAAAATTGCACCACAAGTTACCGTTTCAAAAGATAACTACCAAATCTGTTATTTTGTCTCCATTAGGGGACATATGTGCTTTTTGAGTTTTGGTCGGTGCCAGGTGGCGCCTGCAGAGGGGACAGGCAGCTGCCTGCAGGTAGGGACAAATGGTACACTTCAGACATTGTTCCCCACCAACTCTCTCAATTTTGGCGCCCAAAATCGCCAGCTCATCCCTTACGCCCATGTATAAATAGACCCCTGGGCAAGGTCAAAAGATGGACAAGAAAAATTGCACTGTTACTCTGCTAAAATATCACCAGACATACCTAGTATTCTCTCCCTGCTCATTCTCTTAGTGTTGAGTGCCTTGTTCCTTCACTCCCCACTGACAGCCATCACTCTCAAGTGTTTCCCTTGAGAAAATTGCTATTTTTGCTGTGAAAGTTCATCTTCTTGCAGGGAGTGAGTTGAAGCTTGAGTTCCATTGTTACCAGAAGGAGAAGTTTTCTTCAGAAGTTGCACCAGGAGACCTTGAAGACTTGCAGACAATGTCCATTGGAGTGGGTCACGCCTCACCCTTTCCAGTTATTCATAGACCCCAGTCTCACTACCCTCCTACATTTGGCGACTCTGCTGGGGAGGTATTCTCATTTCCATGGACAAAGAAGGTTTCAATGTCTCCAAGCAGTTGGTTTTTGAGGACATTCCATCCGGTAATGGAGCTCACAGTGACCAGACTACTCAGGAAGACGTGGTGGTGACCAGAGCTAAGGCGCCAGCGCCTCAGGGAGGCCAGACCAGTTTGCCAGCAGTGGCTCCAATGGCAGGTATGAACCTTATGGCAATGTTTTTTGACTTTTTAAAGCAAAACAACGTGGATCTATCAAGCTTGGGTCAAGGTTGTGTGACACCTGCTGCTGCCCCTTCTGGAGGGGTAGCCACTCCTATTACGATTCCGGCAGAGACGATTCCGTCTCGGAAGGAGGCGCCGGAGCATGTCCTGGCGCCAACAGGTTCTCCAGTTCCTAAAACCACATGTTTGGAGGAATCACCCTCCAAGGCTGTTACTATGGAAGAAGTGAGGAAGCTCCTCTCCTCCTCTCAAAGAGAGGGTTCCTACCTATACGAGGAATTACAAGACCCCTATCCACAGGAAGTAAGTGAGAAGCCATACCCTGAGGGGTATATTCCACCAAAATTTATCAAGTTTGGCGGTAGGGGGGAGAACCCTCGAGAACACGTGAAGAGGTTCGTCGAGTACCTGGGAGTACACGCTGGCGACAAGAGCCTGAGATTGAGAGAGTTCTCTAAAACTCTCACTGGGAAAGCCTATACATGGTATTCCCACTTGGCGCCTAACAGCGTCCCTAGTTGGGAAGAGATGCACAGGCAGTTTCTCCAGAAGTTTTTTGTAGCAGAGGATGAATTTACACTGAGGCACCTGGCGCAAGAGGTCCAGAAGCCAGGAGAGGAATTGATGCACTACATCAAGCGATTTCGCGAGAGGGCCTTAGATGTTCACGAGGACGTGGCGGAGGCCAGGTTGCTACAAATATGTGTGGAAGGACTCTCGGAAGAGTACAAGCTTCATTTGATCAACGAAACTAGAGATGGGACTTTCAGAGAATTCACCAGGGCTGCCAGCAACATCGCTATGATAATCAAACCGAGAACCCCGGGTTGGAGGACACAAGTTCCACCGACTCCTGGGAGGTTTCAAGTTACGAGGAGGCAGGCGGTCAACTATGTGGACGGGAGTAACAAAGGGAAGAAGGGAGGTCCCGGGGCCAGGACTGACAGTCCCGGCAACAAGAGAAAGTTCGGGGAGGATGTCCCGCCGCCACTACCGTGCAGCGTAGCGGAGGCCATGGATTGTTACCGCACCTTGGTGCGAGAAGGTGTAACAGGACCCCCCAACCTAAAAGTAGAGACCCCCACTGCAGCTGACAAGGCCAACCCGAAGTACTGCGAATTGCACCAACGAGTGCAGCACTCTACCAAAGACTGTTACTACTTGAGAAGGATCATTGGTGAGCAGATGGCTAGAGGTACCTTGCAGATACCCCCCGTGGACGTTAACGAGAACCCCCTCCCTACGCATCATTTTGGAACTGCCAACATGGTAGTTGCCTATGACGAAGAAGCTGCGAGAAGTCTTGCGAAACGGGAGGACGGCGAGCAGTTATGCGAGGAGTTAGAAAATCTGTCACTAAGCAGACTTCAGCTGGAAAGAAAGCAAGAGGAGTGGTTCTTTGCTCCGGAGTATGAAAGCGGGAGCGGGGAAGCTGAGGAAGTCGGTCTCTCAGAAGGCGAGGTAGACGTCATCCTCGCTCTAGACGAGGGAGGGACCTCTGAAGCGGAGTATGTTTGCAGTGCCCAGACGTACGAGGTAGACTTAGATTCTGAATGTGAGGCCATAGCAAGGAGCCCCAAGTTCAAGTGGTTTTTCGACCAGATAGGGGTGAAGTACGACACGAGGGTGTCCATCACGAGGAAAGTCTTGGAGGCGGTGCAGCAACATGGAGACCCTTCGCTAAATTGGCAGGGGCCAATGGGAAGGATGATTAAGAAGTATACCTCTGAAGTGGTGTTTTCAGAAGCGGATAGGGCAGTGCCTTACTTCCACAATCGCCCGTTATACGTCACAGCCATAATTAATGGAGTCTCGTTTCCTAGGGCGTTGATGGATGGAGGAGCATCCATTAACATTATGCCCATCAGTACGTTATATGAAACGGGAATTGACCAGGAGAAGGTGGTCCCGGTACCGCTAGTAATCTCCGGATTCGACAACGCCGGAATGCAGTCAATCGGATATGTGAATGTAGGAATTAAGTTGGGAAATTTCACCTCCCACATCAAATTTCATGTTATTAACGCCGACACCAGCTACCAATTACTCATTGGAAGGGTGTGGATGCACACTCATGGCGTAGTGCCTTCCACCTACCATCAGTGCGCGAAGGCAAATATTAGAGGTGCAGAGATAGTGATCAAGGCCACGCAGAGACCCTTCGCAGTTGAGGAGGCCCACCTGGTAGATGCCGCCTTTTACACCGAGTTGGACGAGGAAAGAAAGGTCTCAACGAGAAACCTAGCAGGAAGCGAGATAGCTGAGAGAAGGGTCCCGCAGAAAAAATCCGTTCATGATCGTCTAGGGGAAAGAATAATTCCCCACATAGAAAAAGGCAAGAGGAAGGTAGAGGAGGTAGCTAGGCCTCCTCGAACTTGCAAGAAAGTGGTTTTGCCCAATGGAAAAGTCATTTACCGTTTATAACGGTCTGCGCGGGCGATGTTCTGGGACGAGAGCATCGACCCGGCGCCCGAGTGTTTTATTGTTGATGAATCCCATATTGTTGAGCATGTGGAAGAACCAGAAGAGGCGCCGGAGTGCATGCAAGACGGACCCAGAGAACAGCTGCAGGAGTTAGAGGAAATCAAGTTGGGGTCGGAAGAGGGCGAGAGTAGACCCATCCTAATTTCCAAGTGCCTGGAACCGAAGCAGAGGGAAGAGCTCATTGAGTTACTTAAGGAGTTCACTGATGTATTTGCTTGGAAGTACACGGAGATGCCGGGAATAGACGCAGAAGTGAGCTCTCATAGATTGAACATCCTTCCCAACGCCCTTCCAGTAAGGCAAGCCACACGCACATATAAAGCAGACCTTGATTTAAAAATAAAGGCTGAGGTGGAGAAATTGTTAGCGGCAGGGTTCATCAAGCCTATTCAGCACCCCATATGGCTGTCCAGCATAGTGCCAGTGGCAAAGAAAGATAAGACCCAAATCAGAATCTGTGTAGACTTTCGCGACTTGAATAGGGCGTGTCCTAAGGATGAATTCCCACTACCCAGCATAGACAGCTTAGTGGATTCCACCGCGGGACATGAGATGTATAGCTTCATGGACGGGTATGTTGGATATAACCAGATTAAGATGGACCCCGCCGACGCAGAGAAGACTGCCTTCCGCACGCCGTTAGGGAACTTTCACTATACAGTCATGCCCTTCGGATTGAAGAACGCTGGGGCCACATACCAGCGGACCATGATGGCAATCTTTCACGACTTATTTCATGACATACTAGAATTCTATGTGGATGATTTGGTAGTGAAGTCTAGGAAAGAAAGCAAGCACATTCAAGATCTCAGGAGAGTATTCGAGAGGTGTCGTCGGTATAAGATGAGAATGAACCCCTCAAAGTGTGCCTTTGGGGTTACTGCAGGGAAATTCTTAGGTTTTGTGGTAAATAGACAAGGGGTGCAAGTGGATGCAGAGAAGATGAAAGCCATTGTGATGATGCCACCGCCCAAGAGTCAGAGACAACTTAAGAGCTTCCTGGGAAAGGTATCTTACCTGCGGAGGTTTATACCTGCATTGGCAGAAGTAACCCATCCGTTCGCGCCTCTACTAAAAGACAAAGCCAAGTGGGTTTGGGGAGAGAGGCAAGAGAGTGCGTTCAGAAAGATTAAAGAAATCCTAGCCTCTCCGTCCACGATGATTCCCCCCGAAGCCGGAGCGCCACTGCTGCTCTACCTCACTTCTACAGAGAGGTCGATAGGGGCCCTCTTGGCGCAAGAGAAGGAAGGAATGGAAAGACCGGTTTACTACCTATCAAGAGTAATATCCGGGACAGAATCGAGATACACCAGTGTTGAGAGGCACTGCCTGGCGCTGGTATTTGTAGCTCAGAAGTTGAGACACTACCTTTTAGCCTTCACCATTCACATAATCACTAAGTGTGATCCCATCAAGTACCTCCTCGCGCGGACTATACTCGTGGGACGAGCAGCAAGGTGGTTTTTGATTTTGTCAGAGTATGATCTAAAGTGCGTAGTACCTAAAGCCATCAAGAGCCAGGCGGTAGCAGATCTGCTGGCCCACTTCCCGAGTGGGGTTTTCGAACCACCTAGTGAAGAGCTACCCGGAGAAAGTTTCCAAGCATGCATGGCGGAGGAGGTGAAGAAGTGGTTTATGGAATTTGATGGTTCTAGTGCACAAGGAACAGGTGGGGCTGGCGTCATACTGTCAGATGGGAAGGAGAAGATTACCCTCTCTTTCAAGTTAGATTTTAAATGCTCAAATAATGAAGCTGAGTACGAAGCCCTCATTCTAGGGATGTTGGAAGCGCTCAGAAGAGGGATCAGGGTACTGTGTATACGAGGAGACTCCAATCTGGTAGTAAGGCAGGTCAATGGAGAGTTTTCCCTCAAACATGCCAACTTAGCGCCGTACAGACACATCATCCAACGACTGCTGAGACAATTCTTGGAAGTAACTGTGGAGAGGCAAGCGCGAACGATGAACAGGCACCCTGACGCGCTCGCCACCATAGCACAAAAGTTGGACATGGAGGAGTCAGAAGCAACCATCACCGTTAGGCGGAGAACAGTGCCTACTACCGTAAAGTCCCTATTCCCAAGTGACGAGCCGGAAGACTGGAGGCGTCTGGTGGAGAGGCAACTGGAAACCAGAGAAGGGGCAATGAAAATTTTGGAGTTAGCCAACTATCATGTGCTGCAGGGAACTCTCTATTTCAAGAGTCCCGGAGGGTTTCTGGCACGGTGCGTAGGGGAGCAGGAAGCCAAAGAGAGGTTAATAGAAATGCACCAGAGGCACTGTGGAGATACAGATATCCCCCTTTACAGAAGACTGCAGCGAAGCGGGTATTTTTGGCCCTCCATGAGCGTAGAAGCGGCCCGCTTGCAACAAAGCTGTCTAAAGTGCCAAGCTAATTTTGACCAGCCGACGGAAGCTAACTTCGTGGAAGCCTTCGAAGATTGGAGACAGCCGTACCTAGCGTATCTGAAGAATGGGGAGCTGCCCGCTGAGAGAGCGGATGAAATCTACCTTAGAAAAAGGGTAGCACGTTTCTACTTGGTCAAAGGAGAGCTGTATAGGAAAGGGTATAATGAGAAGGCGTTAAGGTGCGTAGCCAAAGAGGAAGTGGAAAAGGTGCTGAAAGAAGCTCATGAGCCCTCCCACATGGGAGGCGCCAAGCTGTATGATCAGCTGATGACGTTGGGATACTACTGGCCGACTATGGAGGCTGACTCCATTGGATACGTGAAAAAGTGTAGAGCATGCCAGGTGCACGGAAACATGGTGCACGCTCCCTCCGTCAGCCTACAAAGCTTGGAAACCCCCTATCCCTTCCACACATGGGCGTTCGACCTGGTGGGTAAGATCGCCCCAGCATCTCATGGAAAGACCTTTATCATTGTGGCTACAGAATTGTATACCAAATGGGCGGAGGCCATTCCTTTAAGGAGGGTCACTGCCCAAGTGGTAACCCAGTTTATAAAAGAGTATATCATATGTAGGTTTGGTATACCCAAAGTGATCCTAACGGATAATGGGAAGCAATTTGTATGCAAAGAGATGGCTCTCCTCACGGACAAATATAAGATTGTGCATAATAGCTCAACCATATCCTACCCCAAGGGCAATGGCCAGGCGGAAGCTACTAATAAGACCCTGATAAATATTCTGAAAAAGATGCTAGAAGACATGCCGGGGGCATGGGATGAGAAGCTGCCTATGGTGTTATGGGCCTATCGTACTTCGAAGAGAAAGCCAACAGGTTTCACTCCCTTCTCTCTAGTGTATGGGACCGAAGCTGTCCTACCAGTGGAACTGGCGGTACCTTCGGCCAGAATTTCTCTTAGCAATGGGCTCATTCCAGATCCTAGGCATGTGCAGCTGGAGGCACTAGATGAGCACAGGGACAAGGCGAGAGAGAATTTCAAAGTCTACACTCAGCAACTGTCCAGAGCCTATGAAAATTTGGTTAAGCCTAGGGAATTCCAGGTGGGAGATCTAGTCCTACGAGCATCAACCCACCATCTCCGTAGCATGTCGGCGTCCAAATTCAAACCTAACTGGGAAGGCCCTTTTGTTGTCAGAGGAGTGGGGAAGTCGGGCTACTGCCAGATATCAGAACCTGAGAGTGATTGCCTCCAGTCCATCAACTGCAAGTGGCTGAAGAGGTACTATGCTTAGTATCGACTAACAAGTTTTGTTTGTATTTTGCATGTCGGCAACGGATGTCAAGGATTGCTCCTACACCAGAAAAGTTTTTTTTGTTTTTTTGAAGCAATACTACACTGTAAACGATAGACAAAAGTAAAAGAAATGAAATAGCAACGTTTTTGGTCATTTTGACGTTTATTTCGCTTACTTATTTATACATACATATACGCTCCCTATTAAGTTAGAAGCGAGTAAAAAAAAGAGAGGTCGGGAACTTTGCTCACTACACTTGGGAGGTAAGTCCATCCTAAGAGAGTATACTGAGCAAAGTCCCCCAGACATAAATTAATATAGTCTTATGATAAAATCAGGCTTCCTGAAAGGGGAGGGGGTCACCCTCCTCCCCAACCCAGCCTCTATGACTATAAGCAGTAATATGTAGGAATACCCCCACAGACAGAGGGGCAACCCAAGAAAGTCACATGCCAACACCTCACAGTTATAAGAGGTGCATTCAAAAAATGTGTACAAAATGATAATACATAATTTTTCACATCAATGCAAATACCCCGCAGTATATGGGGTAGCCACCAGCAGACTAAAGGCTCACAGAAATTAGAGCAAGTCATGTACAACAAACACCCACAACATAAAGGGAGAACAAAAGAA
This sequence comes from Sambucus nigra, assembly GCA_949130495.1. Classification (NCBI taxonomy): domain Eukaryota; kingdom Viridiplantae; phylum Streptophyta; class Magnoliopsida; order Dipsacales; family Adoxaceae; genus Sambucus; species Sambucus nigra. The sequence goes on from OX422207.1 coordinate 518,889,228, forward strand.
AAAGAAAGCGCAGAAGAAACAAAGTGCCTCATACATGAATGATAAGTGATGTACATATAGAATTCTGAGCACTACAAAGCAAGAAGTAGCCTATCGGCTAGAAACCACAAAAAATAAATCATCGCGCGCGATGGCGCCAGCATATGACGGACCAGCCTCCCGTAGAAACTCTTCCTCCAACCGGACGGATTTAGCATCATCCTCCTCATCGCCAGACTCAAGTCTAGCAAGCTTCACCTGCAGTAGGGCGATCTGGTTCCGGATCCTCGTAGCCTCAGCGTGTCGTTGCTCAACCCGGGACTGCCGGGACATGTGAAACCTCACTATCTTCCGGAAAGGAACACTTAGGAAGGGGCGAACCCCTGCGTCAAGCCAATCCAAACGAAAATGATAGAACTGCTGTAAGTCGCGGAGAGCATCCAAGAATAGCAAGATAGAAGAGCTAGTCAGCTTAGCAGGGGAGGTAGCCAAGAACTCATGAACATGGCTGGCAAGAGCCCTCAGGTTGAAGGCCGTAAGACTGTCAACCTGGAGTATACTCTGAGAAGTGAACGTCTCGGGGTGGTGCTCCAAGATGAGATCCAAGAGCTGACGCTCGTGTACCCTGAAGCGGCCTGGTAGCTCCTCACGCCATAGCCTACTAGAAATAGTCGCAGCGTCCTCTGTTTCATCATCGCCCTCAGAGTGGCGAGACCCCGCCTCAGAGGGAAGAAAAGAAGACTCCCCACCAGAATCAGCATCACCGACTAAAGGAGTGAACTCAGAACTGTGATCTCCCTCCGCACTTGCCCCACTACCAGTCTCCGCAGTCATCGGGGTATCCTCATACACCTGGAAACAATGAGACAAGGGTGTTATAGGAATGCTTGCACAGTATACGCAAGAATAAAAGAAAAGGGGAATAGTAAAAAGAGGGGGTACGCCAGTCTAGTACCTCTCTCACAGCTGCCCCACCGCCAGACTCCACAGTCACCGGAGTATCCTCATACACCTGGAAACAATGAGACAAGGGTGTTATAGGAATGCTTGCACAGTATACGCAAGAATAAAAGAAAAGGGGAATAGTAAAAAGAGGGGGTACGCCAGTCTAGTACCTCTCTCACAGCTGCCCCACCGCCAGACTCCACAGTCACCGGAGTATCCTCACACACCTGGAAACAATGAGACAAGGGTGTTATAGGAATGCTTGCACAGTATACGCAAGAATAAAAGAAAAGGGGAATAATAAAAAGAGGGGGTACGCCAGTCTAGTACCTCTCTCACAGCTGCCCCACCGCCAGACTCCACAGTCACCGGAGTATCCTCACACACCTGGAAACAATGAGACAAGGGTGTTATAGGAATGCTTGCACAGTATACGCAAGAAGAAAAGAAAAAGGGGAATAGTAAAAAGAGGGGGTACGCCAGTCTAGTACCTCTCTCACAGCTGCCCCGCCGCCAGACTCCACAGTCACCGGAGTATCCTCACACACCTGGAAACAATGAGACAAGGGTGTTATAGGAATGCTTGCACAGTATACGCAAGAAGAAAAGAAAAAGGGGAATAGTAAAAAGAGGGGGTACGCCAGTCTAGTACCTCTCTCACAGCTGCCCCGCCGCCAGACTCCACAGTCACCGGAGTATCCTCACACACCTGGAAACAATGAGACAAGGGTGTTATAGGAATGCTTGCACAGTATACGCAAGAAGAAAAGAAAAGGGGAATAGTAAAAGAGGGGGTACGCCAGTCTAGTACCTCTCTCACAGCTGCCCCGCCGCCAGACTCCACAGTCACCGGAGTATCCTCACACACCTGGAAACAATGAGACAAGGGTATTGTAGGAATGCTTGCACAGTATACGCAAGAAGAAAAGAAAGGGGGAATAGTAAAAAGAGGGGGTATGCCAGTCTTATACACGGTACCTGAACAATGCCCTCCGCAACGGACATAGAAGGAGGAGCAGGGGCCCCCGTAGGGGCAACAACACTGATTGATGCTCCAGAAGAGGTTGCCTCGGTAACCAATACCTCCGAAGAAGCTACCTCAACCTCAGGCACCGTAGAGATAGCTACCTGAGGAGGCGCAACAACAGGACAAACCAGCTCGTGTATAGGGGCTGCTGAAATGGCAGTAGCAGGAGCCGCACTCGAAACAGCTCCCAGAGATAACTGCGACAAAGTAAAAGAGGGCTACGATATATGCAGGCTGGACAGATAAGAAAATAGAACTAAGAAAATAAAAGAATACCTGAACCCCATCCAAGGGGGAAGCACGAAAAAGGACAGTCGGCGCAGTAGGGGCTGTACTGATAGCCTGTAAGGAATGAAAATATGTTGTTTATTGCATGTTCGAGGAAAAGGAGATCCCATTCCTTTGACAGAAAAGACTGACCTAAAGTGTAGGCTCACTGGTTGAGGCCACGGTAAATATGGGGCCCCGAGAAATCGCCTGAACCAAAGGTCTGCCGTCCATAGATACGCGGACCCTAGGGATGGAAATCCTCCCCGAAGAGGATAAACTCGGGGCGATAACGCCAGCCAAGGGAGGAGCCCCTTCCTGAGAAGAAAGTCCAAGAGCCATTAAGACTCCTGCGGAGAGGAAATGAGTATTCAAAAAAAAAAAAATAAGTACTACCTCATACGAAGAGGCCTCCAGGGGCTTAGCTGCAGAAGCACCCACCGCCGAGACAAGAGAGGACAATGTGGCAACGCCCGAAGACACAGCTCTCTACGCATGATAAATGGGTAAATAAAAAGACGGAATACAAAAGGAAATGACGCTATGAAAGTTTTGAAAATAACGAGGCATACCTGAGGAGAAGGGGAAGCCACAGGAGTGGTCCGAGTGACGGTAAAATGCACGGACGAAAGCTGCGAGGAAGCGACAGTATACGCAACCAAAAGGCAGTTAGGAGATGAATGAATTACAACAGATGTTAAATGAACTGAGGAAACAGCAAACCTCTCTAAATAGTCCCCGGGAGGAAATGAGCATGGAGTTCCTCTCCCGCTGAAAGGGCGTCGGTCGTAGTGGGGGAAGAGGGGAACCACCTGCCTCGATGGAAGTGGCCTGCACAAACATAACCGAATGCTTTAAATGAAAATGTATCCATATATATGGTGAAGGGAAGAAAGAAAAATCATATGCAAAAAAAAATATAGACAAGTGAAGGGAGAACGCTTACAGTAACAGGGCGCGTAGTCTGGCTATAAGGGAGATGGGTGGGGCTGACCCCCCCAGGAGAACGGGAGGCCTCATCATCGCTAGAAGACTCTCTGGAGACTGATAACAAAGTATAAGTGTCAGTAGTGCTTTCGCTATGGAAACCCAGGCCGCCCATATCACCCGAAGAAGAACTATGGTCGTCATAGGAAGGGGTGCTTCCATAATCAACTAGTTCCTCTTCCAATGAAGGGGAGGGAGATGAAAGAACTCCGCAAGAACTGGTTCCACTAAGTAAAGGAGGCTGTAATATAGTACCTTCTGCAATAGGAATGGACGCGACCCGTGTCTCCTGGGAAGTAAGGCTCGGCGAGGAGTAACCTTGGTCCACCGTAGAGGAAGCAGCTATGCCAGCGCCACTTCCTTTCTTTTTCTTCGCAGCCCGGGTCCTCACAGGAGAAGAAGGAGGAGAAGCAGTAGTAGCAGGAACAAAATTGGAAACATCGGTGTCAGGATGCTTCCTTTTGCTGGCAGTAGAGATGCCCGCCTTCCCTTTGCTTTTCGGTTGGCTTTTAGACTTCACAAGGGGAAGATCAGTCGACGGAGGCGGAAGTGACTCGTCAATGAGAGGTTTGACTAAAATAGGGATGGCCTGCTCCAAGGGTGGCGTAGAGGTGGTACTGAGAAACCAAGGCTCTTTCTGCGTCCGCCTGACCAAAAACTGAGCTCTGGTATATTTAATGGGGTTAGTCTCATGAGGAGGGCCAACTACACATTCTTGAATAAGACGAACCTGCCGCTGCCAGAGTAGGAACCAGGATGAAGTGAATGAAGGCTGATAATCACTGGTAGGCACATAGAGACCACCCAAACCACTGACCCTGCGGAATAACCCCTGAAGAGTAAAGCTCGCGCACGCCTCGGAGAATGCCTCAGAATGACTACTGTAGGTAGGAAGAGGAGGAGTGTGGACACCCTGATCATAACCAAACTGTCGTCTTGCCCTCTCGGAATGGTAAAATTCAGCACGGGGACCTAACTCGGTCCAAGAAGGAAGGTGACAGGGTAAGAGCATCGTCATCACATTAATATGGGGACACGTGGAAACTGACCCCACTGCGGAAGGACAATAGAAGGTTCCGCCATCACCAGGGAAAGAAAGCCAGCTGAAAGTGCCCCCAGGGCGCTTGGTATAAGGCCGGAACTGAAACTCCTCGATATCATCAATCAACATTCCCAAAGACTGCTTGGGAGTTTTCTTATGCCACCGAAGAAGCCTCGCAGCGTCGCTATGACAAGCGTGAGCCCCTGAAGTAAAGTGGGGGAAATGCTCAAACAAAAAGGCCATCAAGAGAGGGGCGTTGACATGGTTGGCAACATCATACCGACCGCAGGACCTCTCTACATCTATGTGTGCTCGGTCTATCCAGGTGTAAAGAGAACCCAAGGTCAGGGCAGCTATGGGTACTGGTCTACCGCGAGACAATCGCACAGCCAATCTAAAAAGAATCTCGCGAGGACAGTCTTCAGGCTTACCTGGAAGAAGGAACCGAGTCAGGAACGTAACGAGGAAAGCGGCTAAATGTGCAGGAGAGTGAAGCTTAGGACCATCCTGGGATCTGGGCGCTGCACGAGAAGTCTCCCCCTTTGGCAACTGCTCAAAGTCTCTGAACCAATATCTTTGCCATTTGGCAAAGGAATGCTTGGAATGACCCGTCATATTTATGGCCACATATCTCGAGCACTCCCCGAGAGATGACCGTAACTCCCCCACCAACTCCTGCTCTAGGGAGTCCTCGCAGTCATCAGTAAAGACCTGTTGCCCAAAGAAAGGAAGGGCGTACAACTCACATATATCTTCGAGAGTAACAGTAAATTCCCCCCAGCCCGTGACAAAGGTGTGAGACTCCATGCTCCACCGGGATAACAAGAGATTGAGCGAAGTACCGTGTTTGAAGAGGGTGCAGGACTTCAGACTGCTGACGGCGGTGAAAAGCCCCACCTCCCTGAGAATAGCCACGTAATCAGGAACGCTCAGAACATAGTCAACCCAACTGGCCCACTCCTCTGTGGGTCCTCCGGGGGTTTTAACCTCAACGTTGGAATAGGGAAAGTCTCCTCGGTCAACTCGGATTCGGAGAATCGAATCCGGAGAAATAATAGGAAGATCAGCAGACTCAGTTAACCCCACATGAGACCGATCGAGAACAACACCCGAAAATTTTTCCCCAAAGTCAGAAAGTGAAGTCATGAAACTGTCAGCAGGACCAAAAAAGGGAGCACGGCGATAAATACCGAAGTCCCGCCCTTGACGAATGTGCATATAATCCTTCCATGCCTGAGAGGAAGTAGGCGTAGCTGATGAACCACCCAGAGCCAGTGGCTCAAGAAAAGAACTCACCCCAGTGGAGATTCCGAGCAAAGGACCTTGGGGGCCCCCTCTCGTAAAAGAAGAGGGGGAGGCAGAAACCCCATCATAATCATAGGAAGAGCCCCTTGGCAGTGGCATGCTCTCCGTAACACCAATAGTCGTCGAGACACCCTGGGTCACGGAACCCCTGAGGTGACGAAATGTCGAGACACCCCCTTCCACGAATGAGAGACCCGTAGAGGTGAGGCCAGGTCGCGAGACCCCCAACTGCTGACAAGAGGTCACTATACCGTCATGGGGCGAGACCCCCTCTTCAGAAAAAAATACGGGCGTCGAAACCCCCAAGTTCGAGATACCCCCACTGACAAAATTAACGTGTGCCGAGACCCCCACGGGCAAGACGCCACCAGACGCCAATGACGGAATGCGCGTAGAGACGCTGCCAACATGCGTCGAGATAACCATAGAAGGCGCATCATCAAGCAAGGAACCTACACGAAAACTCGTCAAAGGCGAGAGGCCTTCATAAGCGGAAATAGCGGGCGAGAGACCCCCGTGTGAAGGAGCTACTAGCGAGGAACTATTGTTCATATCCGCGCCCAGATTGGGCGAGACCTTCTGTCCCTCGCGCAGACCGTACGAGACCCTTTGCTCAACCGAAAAATTCATATCCGCGCCCAGAGTGGGCGAGACCCCCTGTCCCTCGCGCAGAGCGGACGAGACCATGTGTTCCGCGCCCAGATTGGGCGAGACCCTCTGTCCCTCGCGCAGAGCGGACGAGACCATGTGTTCCGCGCCCAGATTGGGCGAGACCCTCTGTCCCTCGCGCAGAGCGGACGAGACCATGTGTTCCGCGCCCAGATTGGGCGAGACCCTCTGTCCCTCGCGCAGATCAGACGAGACCATTGGTTCCTCGCGCGGATCGGATGAAGCCCTTTGTTCCGCGAGCAGATTGGACGAGACCCCGTGTTCAACTAAAAAACTCAGACCCGCGCCCAAATCGGGCGAGACCCCTTCTTCCTCGCGCATACCGAAAGCAGGCGAGACACTCTCCGCCGTCAGCAAAGCATTGGTCGAGAGGCCCCTCGTCACAGATGAACCCAGATGAAAACCGGTGTATGCCAATTGAGAAGGGGAGGAACCCGCGAGGGATTTCGGCTCAAAACGCGAGGAGGCAAGTGTGGCGGATGACAAATCGACGCCACCGGTCGGAGAGGACCTAGTGTCGCCGGCGCCAGCAGTTCCGGGCATAGGGGTGTTTGAAATGCACGATGCAGAAGGCGCATAGCCTAAAACCATGGGTGCGCTGGAAGCACCAACATTGGAAGGGGTATCGTTTGGTTTAGGCTCCATGGATGAGAGGGTATGAAAGTGGGCAAGCTTAGAAAGAAAAAATCCAAAGATGGGTGGCTATGGGGTTTTAAAAGAATCCCTCTCTCACTTTCTCTCACTACAAATCCAAAGATACTTATGTTTGGTTGAAGAAGATGAAGGACTCCAAGATAAGGGGCTTATGTTTTTTTTCACCAAAACGGAAAAACGTGCAGGAAGGCCAAAAGTTGATGATTTTTTTTCCAAATGATGGGGTGACAGTTCCCACACTGACGCGTGGGTTCTCAAAAAAAATTAAATACCTCGGATAGAGGGACACAGAATTTAATGATCCTAGGATCCCTCAGAAAAAAAAAAAAAAAATATATATATATATATATACATATATATATATAATTGTTGAAACCAGATTTATAGCGTACAAAGTTTTTTTAGTCTACCCAACCAAAAAATCTTTGCACGAGGGGCTAATGTAGAAGGGTGTTATAAACAAAAAAAAAGCAAAATAAAATAAATATGCTTTTTTTTATTAAATAACATCCGAGAGGTACCCGCGAGGCCACCCAGAAGTCCAAAAGCCACCGCAAGTGTCAGCGCCGCGGCGAGTCCCTACGCCACCGCAAGGGTCAGCGCTACCTCAGGCGTCCGCGCCACTTCGGGCGTTAGCGCCACTTCAAGCGTCGGCGCCCCGACAAGGGTTGGCGCCGCCTCACATGTCAGCGCTGGTTCAAGCATCAGCGCTACCTGAGCCACTTCGAGCGTCGGCGCCACTTCGAGCGTCGGCGCCGCAACAAGGGTCGGCGACGCCTTACCTGTCAGCGCCGGTTCAAGCGTCAGCGCTACCTCAGGTGTCAGCGCCACTTTGAGCATCGGCGCCGTTTCGAGCATCGGCGCCGGGACAAGGGTCGGCGCAGCCTCACATGTCAGCGCCAATTCAAGCCTCAGCGCTACCTCGAGCGTCGGCGCCACTTCCCGCGTCGGCGCCACTCCGAGCGTCGGCACTGCAACAAGGGTCGGCGCCATTTCGAGCATCGGCGCCGGGACAAGGGTCGGCGCAGCCTCATGCGTCAGCGCCACTTCAAGCGTCGGCGCCACTTCGAGCGTCGGCGCCATTTCGAGTAACAGTGCCGCAACGAGGGTCGGCGCCATTTCGAGCTTCGGCGCCGGGACAAGGGTCGGCGCAGCCTCATGCGTCAGCGCCACTTCAAGCGTCGGCGCCACTTCGAGCGTCGGCGCCATTTCGAGCGTCGGCACCGCAACAAGGGTCGGCGCAGCCTCACCTGTCAGCGCCGGTTCAAGCATCAGCGCTACCTCAAGCGTCAGCGCCACTTCGAGCACCGGCGCCATTTCGAGCATCGGCGCCGGGACAAGGGTCGGCGCCGCCTCACATGTCAGCGCTGATTCAAGGCTCAGCGCTACCTCAGGCGTCAGCGCCACTTCGAGCGTCGGCGCCACTTCGAGCGTCGGCGCCGCAACAAGGGTCGGCGCCGTTTCGAGCATCGGCGCCGGGACAAGGGTCGGCGCAGCCTCACGCGTCAGCGCCACTTCAAGCGTCGGCGCCACTTCGAGCGTTGGCGCCATTTCGAGCGTCGGCGCCGCAACGAGGGTCGGCGCCATTTCGAGCTTCGGCGCCGGGACAAGGGTCGGCGCAGCCTCACGCGTCAGCGCCACTTCAAGCGTCGGCGCCACTTCGAGCGTCGGCGCCATTTCGAGCGTCGGCACCGCAACAAGGGTCGGCGCAGCCTCACCTGTCAGCGCCGGTTCAAGCATCAGCGCTACCTCAAGCGTCAGCGCCACTTCGAGCACCGGCGCCATTTCGAGCATCGGCGCCGGGACAAGGGTCGGCGCCGCCTCACATGTCAGCGCTGATTCAAGGCTCAGCGCTACCTCAGGCGTCAGCGCCACTTCGAGCGTCGGCGCCGCAACAAGGGTCGGCGCCATTTCGAGCATCGGCGCCGGGACAAGGGTCGGCGCCGCCTCACGCGTCAACGCCACTTCAAGCGTCAGCGCCACTGCAATCGTACTACAGAAACATTATTCGAGAAGTGCTGCTACAGGAGTTTCCATCATGAAACAGCAGGCTCTAAATGGACAACAGCACTAACACTTTACTTTCTTGCACAGGTTGCCTAGTCGAGCAAGCAGGGCTCGAACAGACGCGTCGGGACCTCCGGGGAGTTTTGGCTTGGCGGCTGAGGGACAAGGTATGTTGAGCAAGCTCGACCACTTAGCACTATAGGATTGAGAGAATACTAGTAGGAAGACCCAGAAGCCACTCGAGGCTACGCACAAAAAATAAACTCTTTACAAGAAAAATGATTTTTCCAGAAGAGGGGGTCCTCGAGGTCTCTCTCAAGAAAAATAACACTTTTTAGAGGGAGTGAGGCCTTAAGGTCCTCTCTCTCAAAGGTTTGCAAAATTGCACCACAAGTTACCGTTTCAAAAGATAACTACCAAATCTGTTATTTTGTCTCCATTAGGGGACATATGTGCTTTTTGAGTTTTGGTCGGTGCCAGGTGGCGCCTGCAGAGGGGACAGGCAGCTGCCTGCAGGTAGGGACAAATGGTACACTTCAGACATTGTTCCCCACCAACTCTCTCAATTTTGGCGCCCAAAATCGCCAGCTCATCCCTTACGCCCATGTATAAATAGACCCCTGGGCAAGGTCAAAAGATGGACAAGAAAAATTGCACTGTTACTCTGCTAAAATATCACCAGACATACCTAGTATTCTCTCCCTGCTCATTCTCTTAGTGTTGAGTGCCTTGTTCCTTCACTCCCCACTGACAGCCATCACTCTCAGGTGTTTCCCTTGAGAAAATTGCTATTTTTGCTGTGAAAGTTCATCTTCTTGCAGGGAGTGAGTTGAAGCTTGAGTTCCATTGTTACCAGAAGGAGAAGTTTTCTTCAGAAGTTGCACCAGGAGACCTTGAAGACTTGCAGACAGTGTCCATTGGAGTGGGTCACGCCTCACCCTTTCCAGTTATTCATAGACCCCAGTCTCACTACCCTCCTACAACAACCAATTCTGAGGGTCGAGGTTTGTTCAGAGGACCTTAAGATGGGAATATCAATTCATAGGGTCGAGATCTATTCTGAGGACCTTAAGTTACGATTACAAATTGGGAGGGTCAAGGTCAATTCTGAGGACCTTGAGTTGGGACGACCAATTCTGAGGGTCGAGGTTAATTTTGAGGACCTTAAGTTATGACAACCAAATCTAAGGGATGAGGTTAATCATAAGGACATTAAGTTGGGACGACAGATTTTGAGGTCCGAGGTCAATTCTGAGGACCTTGAGTTGTGACGAATAAATCTGACGGTCGAGGTCAAGTTTGAGCACCTTGAGCCGGGATGACCGATTTTGTAGGCCGGGGTTAATTTTGAGTAACTTAAGTTTGTAATCATTAATTCTGAGGGTTGAGGTCAATTCTGAGGACCTTAAGTTTGTAGCGATCAATTCTGAGGTCCAAGGTCAATTCTCATGACTTTGAGTTATGACGATCGATTTTGAGGATCGAGGTGAATTTTGAAGACCTTGAGTTCATAATGACCAATTCTGAGGGCCAAGGTCAATTTTGAGGACCTTGAGTTTATAACAACCAATTCTGAGGGTCGGGGTCAATTCTGAGGACCTTGAGTTGTAGCATGGGAGATTGCTCTCCCGGGGAATTTAAGTTAATTGTGATTTGGTTGGAGATTCTATTTTTGTGAGACTCCATCGAGGGGATGTTTAGGTTGGGGAATTATTGCGTATAGGCTATAAGATTAATCTTATTGGTTATTTTGAGAGTTTGTAAGTGTCTTAGTGTTTCAAAAAATGATTTTCTTAAGGAAAATGAGGTTCTATATTTTCCAGGGATTTTTTGGAATTTTCTAGGCAATTTTTGGATTTTTCTGGAATTCTCTAGCATTTGTTTTACAACATATGAAAGGGGGTGCCGATAGGAAGTTTTGGGAGGGTGCCAATTGGTAATGGAATGGAATCTTGGGCTTCCTCGAGGAGAGGAAAAGGCAATTAGTGATCGATATAGGCCAGGGCTATCAAACTTTTCTTCTGAGTGGATTGATGAATCTTTGTCGGGGATATAGGTGACCTTCTACCCTTAGAGTCTTCATTCAGGGTTCACAAGGGCTACAAGCATTCATGTGTAGATAAGGAGGTTGTTGGTGGTGTCTGGGTTGATGGGGCTTATGGATAAGGCAGTATCCATTTTTGATTCATTCCTTTCTATATTTTCTCATAGAACTATCATTGACTGGGGGAGATGAGAAGAGAGACTCGAGAAGTTAAAAATAATGCATCTTTTTTTGTTTGATTATCTTTATTTAGTGGCTTAATCTACATGCATTTTGATTTGTTGCTGAGATTTTATTTTGAGAACGAGTAGGAAAAGTTTGTTTTTTTGAATTGATTTTTGGAGAAAAGGAGAAAAGGAGATTTTTCTAATAAAAGGGGTTAACGATCATAATAACCCTTTACCTTACTATCATCATGGGGGTCAAGTAAAATAACCCCTAGGCTTTGATTGCACTTTCTCGCACCTCATTGTACTCTTATAGGGCTGAAAATTAATTTGGTTTCCAAAGTTCTTGTCTTTTGCCAAGGGTTTTGAGTATAAAAGAAGGGGTATGGGATGGGCTTTCTCCACCAATACCCATATTTCTCTTCTTGCTTCATATTTTTTATTCTCAAATGTCTCTTCCCATATATGAGGGATTATTTTCTTACCTTGATGGTTTGGAGGCCACATTCTTACACAATGTGGACTCGATGCTTACAATCTACATCGGGATTCTTTGTGGCATAACTGTGCCATAGATTGGAACTTAATAGTGAAAGTAAAGTTCTAGTACCCTGGGGACCATGTCTTTCATTTTGTATCAGATGAGGTCTATCCCACCTATAAAGAATTCTCAGCCATGTTGGGGGTTGGTCCTAGTGTGGCAGTGGTTATGCTTAATTTTTCCCGTTCTCCCGGGGAATTTTTGGCACAGTTGCATCACATTTTTCCTTTAGTGACTCAACCTTTGGTTATTAGAGAAACTATTTCTCCTCAAGAAGTTATGTATTCAGTGCACTTGAGAGTTTTTTAGGCTGTCAAATTTGGCGAGGCTATCGCCTTAGGCCTTACTGTGAGGCTTTTACTAGTGACAGGGAATTTTGACAGTGGATCACCAAGTAGTTGCAATAACGGCATGGATGTCTTACCATATAATCTTGTGACTGTGGAACTGACTAAGACCTTGAATGATCTTGATGATTAGAAGGAAGGTCACTCCAACTTTTTGAGGGGGATCCTCATAATGCTGTTCATGTGTCTTGTGGAGAAGTTTCATGTGGAAACCCTTCTTGAGTATCCGTTGGAGGGATTGCCTAATTTATCTGTTCAGCCTTTCTTCAGTTTTAGGCCATCGATGGAGAACTGGGTTAACTAGTATGTAGAGCATGAAGTTCGGTGTCTTCGTTGATCAGTGCCATGTTGTGGATGCTTGAAGCCTATTTTGCATCTTGGATAGTACTGGTATGTGCAGTTGGTGGGACTCTGTTGAACTTCCTTTTATTTCCCCTGGTGCCTTTTGTGCCAAGTTAGTTGGGAACAAATTGTTCCCCCTCGCATAACGAACTTCTTCGAGGTGGAGGATTTAACTGAATCACTAAGGATGATGTTGGGCTCCTTACGGTAGTATCATTGGACGTCTATCCATCTGGCATAGTCCAAGAGAGGGGCCTAGCACATGTTTGGGGACTACCTAAAATGGTTATGGAAGTGGGTAGTAGAGAAAATCACGGGGCAAGTGACCAGTCAAAGGTGGTTTATTGCCTTTGAAACAGTGGAGGAAGGTGTTGTGGTTTTATCCACTCTTGCCACGGCGTACCGCTCCATGGAGCGCATATGGAATATCAACCAGGAGTGAGAAACTTGGGGACTTCTAGGGACTGGTAACGATGATGAAGTGGGGCCATCCGCCAGTTGAAGGTAATATTCTGTGAATCTTGGGTGATTTTTTGTGAAGCTATGGTAATTTCGATATTTTGCGGGGTTTTGGAATAATTTTTGTTGTAACTTGGTTTAAGGTTAGGTTTGTTTAAGAATGTTTTGTTCGGTGAAAGGGATGGTAGTTTGTTTAACTCCTTTCACTGATACTTCATGCAACAACGGTGTATTCCTTATTTAGAAATAAAAGTTTATTTTGATCATATTTTATTGTGCCCCTTGATGAGCTTTGCATTGGAATCATCTATACCAATCGCTAAGGCATACATAATCTTTTCTTCATGTAAATGATAAAATGAACCACCATTCTCATAGGTTAGAAAAGAATAAAATTTTAGGAAAAAAGGGGGGATTGGACCCATGTATGGCGTATGGGCTGCTTACATGCCTCTTGGGGGTTTTGAAAATTCTCATGAGTTTTATTTTGAAAATCAAAGGTTTTTGAGAGGATCGGGTCCTACATAATTTTGGGTTGGGAAAAATGAAAAAAATTTCTTTTTTTTTAGAATAGAAGTGGGATGAGAAGAGTCATAGTGCATCGAGATTTCGAACTAAGGGTAAAATTTCTTCAGATAATCCAGTTTGACTGTACGTGCCATATCTTCTCCATCGAGGTCTGTGAGTATATCGTCACCTCTGAGAAAATTTTCTTCACGATGTAGGGGTCGCTCGAGTTCATTTTTAATTTCCCTTTGGGTCCCAGATGGGTTCTATGATTTCTTTGAGGATAATTTATCCTTCTTAGAAGCTGAAGTTCTTGACTTTTTGGTTGAATGATCGTGCTTTTCGATGATGGTACCCTTGTATATGATACACAACCTTTAGTCTCTTTTCATCCAAGAGTGATAATTCATAAAAGCGGCTCTGATTCCATTCTTCTTCCCCGAATTTGCTTTTAATTAGGATGCAGAGGGAAGATATTTCCATCTCTACATGTAGGACTTCTTCCATGGCGTACACTAGAGAATAAGGATTAGCCTATGTAGGTGTTCTTATTCAAATGCAGTAGCCCCAGAGGATGTAATGGATCCAGTTGATCCAATCTCTATAACTCTCGATCATCTTGTTGATTATGGTTTTGAGGCATTTATTGGCAGCTTCGACAACACCATTATTTTGGGTTTGGTAGGGAGAAGATTTCTGTCTCTGAATTCTGTACTCATCGACTAGTTCTATGACCTTGACTTCAAAATTGAGCCCATTATCTGATACTTACTGATGAGGAAATCCGTATTGATAGATGTTCTTTTTTTATAAACGTGGCAACTTTCTTAACATTAAGTACTAAATATAATGCGGTTTCGACCCATTTGGTGTAGTAGACAATGCCGACCAGGATGAATTGGTAACCGTTTGAAGCTTTGGGAGTAACATTCCATATGATCTCAATGCCCTAGGGGGAGAAGAGCCAAGGAGAGGCCATGTTATATAGTTTTTGAGGAGGCAAGTGTTGGACATTGTCAAAATGTTGGCATTTGAGGCATATTCTAGCAAATGTCATGCAATCATTAAGCATGGTGGTCTAATTCTATCCTTGATGGATGATCTTTTTGGAAAGCATGTGACCCTTAATGTGGGACCTGCATTCCTTACTGTGGTTCTTCTGCATTATTTCTTCAACATCAACGCGTGCAATGCAGTGTAAATGGGTTCCAATGATGTTTCTCTTAAAAAATGCTTTGTCACATATGATGTATTGGGCAGTCAGTTTCAAAGGGTCGCACAATTTTTCTTATCGGCATTTTTTGGATAGCTACCATATTTGAGGAGGCCCCAAATGTCATAGTATTATAACCTGACCATATTATAATCTTCCTCGATAACGAGTTCAACATGGTATCAATGGGTGGGCTTAGCTTATTTCTAAACATAGAAAGGGACCATTATTATTCCCTAAGGCATGTTGACCATAAATGCTAGGGTAGTAAGAGCGTCATCTAGGCTATACTTTGCACAAGGCATGTAGTGGAAGGTGACATCTTTGAATTAGGAGACCAGAACTTCTAGGTGGGCATGGAAGGTTAGGATCTTCTTATCTTTAACTTTAAATTTTTTGAGGATTTGGCCAATGATAAGGGCAGATTATCCGTAGACATCTAGGTGTTGGATACCTTTCTTAAGGGTGATCTTGAGGCCTACACTGCATGCCTCATACTCAGTCATGTTCTTGGTGTTGGAAAAGTCTAGTTTTATGGAAATGGGTGTGTAAGAGTCATCAGTGCCATATCCTTTCTTGTTGGTAGGTCCATCAAAGAACATCTTCCATCAAAGGTCCTCTTGAGAGGATCAAAGAATTTTTTTATCCAAAAATTATGAGGTCGAAACATCGGTCCCTTCCATGGGGTAATTAGTAAGGTAGTCAGAGATGGCTCTCCCTTTTATAGCTTTTTGCATGACGTACACAATATCAAACTTGGATAACAACATCAATCAACGGTCCATATAGGGGAAAGTCCTCCTTTAAGACTATGGGCTTAAGAATCCCTTGTTGGCATCTCCCTATCCCTTTTTCGAGGGTGAAGTGAATGTTTTTGAACATATGAATCATATTGATGTTACAATGAGAGTTGTGTTCTAGACAAATTTGATCTTTGAAATTTTCTCCTGCTAGAAAGGGAAGTGGGTCAACTCCAAAGCCAGAGAAGAGAATGTCATTCATCCCATGCTAAATCTACGATCCAAGATTTCTAGTGCTTCATTATCTGTAATATTTTCATCCCCCAAGATGGTGATAACCTTGTTTTTGTCAAAGAACTTCAGTTTCTGATCAAGAGAAGAAAATAACCCTCAGATGCTATAGAGCCATAGACGGCCAAGGAGTAGATTCTAATATGGAGGTGGTCAATGACTTAGAACTCGGTGAGTAGATTGATAGGGTCAGCCCCAATTGTGAGTTTTATGGACCCCATTACCTCTCAGAGGGTAATTTCATAAGAACGCATGATGGCAAAAGTGGGAGTGAGATCACTGAGTTTTAATCCTATGAAATTAATGTCTTTCACAAGACTTCAACAGAGATATTGAGGTCATAATTGTAATCAGGGTCGATTTTCGGTATCTCTTATTTGGAAAAGGAGAGTATTTTGAAAGAGGTTAAGGACCCAGCCATGTTTACAACTTCTTCGGGAGTGGTTGAAAGAGGAAGTGTAGGTTTGATGAGGTATTTTATCTAAGAATTTCGGTGCTGATGGGAAGACATAAAAAGGCCCCATAAGGTGATATTGGCTCGGGTCTTCTTGAGATAGTTAAGGACTTTACTATCTTCAATGGTCATTTTTGGCATTATAAGTTCTTCGAAAACTCCCTTTACTTTACTTGTCTCAGTCACATAAGGAATCAAATATTTTTAGTGTCTCCCCAACCTGGTTATGTGATTTACTGACGTTGGGAAGAACAAGAACCCCGTGTCTTCATATACCTCTGGTTGAATGGCTACCTTGTTGATTGCTACCAACTAATCTTTGAAGGACATCATTCCACATAGGCTGGTTACTAGACTGTCTTTTTCCTGACTAGGTTCTTCATCTGAGCTATCAAAGTCATCCCCTATCCAATGGCAATAATGTCCTCTTGCCAAGATAAATCAATATATTCAATAACCTCGATGGTTTCATCATACAAATCTTCCCACTCAGCAAAAAGGTGCAGGAGTGAAGGGACCGACCATTCTTGAAGCTTTAAAATGGTGAGTAGCTCATCAATGCTTCAAATTTCACTTGTCTATCGAAATTCACCGGCCATTATCTATACCACATCATCTAAATTGACTTCTTCAAAAGGTACTACCCATTCATCTAATTTCTGAGACCATTTTTGGGATTTAATAAACAATCCACTGAATTTGTGATATTCAATAGTCATTTTGGCAAGTAATTTCAGCCGAAACTCCAAGAGTTGGTTCAATACAATTGGTAACTCCATGTCTTTTCCTTCAGACCGGGTGTAGGTGGAAATATAGGTCCTTGTAAGGATTAATAAATATTGATTGGTGAAGCAATTTGGGTACAAGAGAAAATATGGTCAAACCATGACTGGTTTAAGCGAGATTATGGGTATCATAAATGCTTTGCTGGGCATGATTTGAGCAGATGAGTTAAATTATAAGTCACTCTCTAGAAAGATGGCATTTGTATGGGTTGTAAGTGGGTTATGAGTGGTATTGGGTTTAGGATTGTCTGGTGGGGCAATGGTAACCCCCCGTCAATTAGGCCTTGGATCATATTTCCAAGGTGGAAGCATTGGCTGGTAGAACGGACAACGGGCTGGTGAAAAGGGTCCAAGGGTTTGATGAGGTTTCGGCTCAATAGGGTCTGGTAGACTTTGGACAGGGCAGTGATTCATCCGAATCATGCACAAATATACCCTTTATACTTATGCATTTTAGCCACCTCGAGTACTTTAATTCTTATAATTATGCTCGATAATCATACAACCACAATTTTATATGTTAACATGCTATTTAAGGTATTATTGACTTTTTGTAGATGTTACGGTGCTTAGTGTGAACTTTGGTTGCATTCCGGTAAAGATTTATCGACTATCGCACGTTCAGGGGCAATTTAGTAAATTCACACTTATGAATGTTTTCCCAAAATATTCAAAGAAGTTGAGACCCTCAAAACAACCTTCGTGTCACCACAGACGGTGCGTGAATTCGAGTCCTGACGAAGATTGTACGGGCCTTTGAGCGGAGGCGGAATTATAAGGGAATTAAGGAAAAACAGAATAATTTAACAAAATACATTCTTGTCCTACTCCATCAATTTGTTGTAGCAGGTTTTGAAATTGGTCCTTGTGACCATGTATCCTTTTTCTCGGGAATCAATTTTTTTACAGGTCTCGACTTAAACCAAACAAAAGGGTGTTTTACCAAATTGAGCTTGGATGATAGTTGAAAGAGATGAAGCATGTTTATGATGATTTCTATGGGTTTTGGGTTGCTGTTGCATGAATTTGAACTTGAACTGTCAAACCCAGTAGACTGGCCCTGACCCCCAGTCGACCGGTTATTCTGGATTTGCC
Organism: Sambucus nigra; assembly: GCA_949130495.1. Taxonomy (NCBI): domain Eukaryota; kingdom Viridiplantae; phylum Streptophyta; class Magnoliopsida; order Dipsacales; family Adoxaceae; genus Sambucus; species Sambucus nigra. The sequence goes on from OX422207.1 coordinate 518,907,095, forward strand.
TTGCGATGTGGGCAGTAGGCTTTCTCCTCTCTCGTCGGTCAATCGGACACCACCCCCGGTCGACCAGTCATATGTTTTTGTTTTAGCCGAGATCAATTTCCTTGTTTTCTTTTTCTTTTTTTTCTATTTTATTTTCCAACTTACAATAAAAGGTTGACTTTGTTTATTTATAGGGGAGATATCTTCATTTTCTCTCATTTTTAGTTTAGCACCTAGGGTTAGAAACATTTGGGGAATATTTGTAGAGACTCCCCTCTCCTCCATTTCTTGTTGTGTAATACCTATTATTGTAAGTTTTACTATTAATCTTCTTCCCTTTTTTTAAGGTTTATTCCTTTTTTTTTCATGATTTATTATTTATTTCCATGTTGAGATAATTGTTGCAGTTAATTTAACTATTCTTTGCTTTAATTAATTAGTTTCTTTGATTTATGCTTTTCATCATTCTTAGTGGCTAACTTAGATTAGGTTGTGTTGGATTGCACTCACCTTGGGTTATTAAGTTTCTTTTCTTTGATGATGGATTTTATTCATTTAATTCTATGAGGTTGTCCTTGTTATTATGTCTAGGAGATTTGACGGGGTATAACATGTATGCTCCGTATTTACGACCTTGCATGCGTAATTTTTGAGATATTTGTTGACGCCAAAAATCATATTAGGCTTTTATGAGAATTTAGGGGGTTACAACTCTAGATTTAAATAACTGTTGAAATGAGACTCAATCTTAGTAAATTTGTAGAACCATGTAACCATTTATATTAATTAACTCAAGGTGACAATATATATCGCAACCTATAGTTTTTATTCCTTTTGTTAATCTAGTTTAAATACATTCGTCTAGTTATCTTTTCCTTTTTGTTAAAAATCACATTTTACACTTTTATTCCTGAAGTATTAAATCAGTATAATTCTAACGACTAGTCTCTATGGATTTCGATACCTGGACTGGCCGTTGTACTCCCGTAAATAGTGCAGTCATAGTCTAGGTTTTTGCATTGAGGTGATGAAACGAATAATGGCAAGCGTTTTGACACGACGCTACGTTTCACCCTTAATCAAACTGCTCGGTTGTCGGTGATTACTGTGTTTTAGAATTTAATTGCTTTATTATTTCGTAGTGTTTTCTTTCTATTTTCATTTTTTGTTAACATATTTTGTAAGACTTCTACATTTGAGCGCCAAGAAACACTTGAATTTTTTTCGACAGCACATCTCTTTGTGGAATTTTTCATCTCGAGACTTCTTTGGGGTAAGCATGTCTAATTCCAATTCTTTCGGTAATCGTAATGATAATTATAAAAATCCCCCTACGCCTATGACTTTTGGTCAATACTTACGAACCCAAAAAATTGAAACATCTCAAATATCTTAAGGTGAGTATTACCAAAATCAAGTTATGGATTACAGGAATTTTGAGAATGATTATTTCGATATTAGGCCTCAAAATCCTTATGATAATAATTTTGAAGTGAATTGCAGTAAATTTCAAAATTCTTATAATAAGGATTTTGATAGTAGTTCCGAGGATGATTTTCAAAGTTCTTATTTGCAAGAATTCATGCCTCTGCCTATGAATTTCGGGGAGTGCACATACTTGAAAATGAAAAATTTGAGAATCGTTGTCGGGAAGAAATAATTGTTGGGAGCATGAGTTGGATTTATTATTTGAATACGACGACGATTTTTCTTCCAAGTCTTTTGAATTCAATGAATGTTTTGAACAAAATGAGGATTTTGTGCCTACTTTGAAACAAACCATTCTTGACTTGGCCCATGGTATAATAAAGAATGAAAATGAGGAAGAAATGGACGTAGTATCCATTTTCAATGAAATGATTACTTCTTTAGCCTCCAAAGTGTAATACCCCATATTTTCGAAGATTTAAATAATTATGGGATTTATTATTATTGTGGTATTAATTAAATTAAAATGTGAGAATTAATTATTAATCTGGATTAAATTTGAAAATTTACTAGCGTGATGAGAAGTTAGTAATTATTAATATTACTATGAGAATATGTAGTATGGAATGACGATTTTATATAACTTGTCGTGAGAGAGAAATACGACAGCTTAGTATATTAAGTCGGGGACGCGTGTGTGAGTTGTATCAGGACTAATTAAGTGGAGTAAAAAGGTAAATTATTTTTAAGTAGCTCATATGATCATTTCGAGTGCACCGTTGAGTCCGGAGGGGTCGAGATAGTCAGAAAACTCTACCCGGGTATTCTATTTGGACTCCGGGATATTTTTATGCCAAGCCAGTACCCGGTAGGGGTAGTTTTGTAATATGAGTTTTTGGAGGAATTAAATGGACGAAAATTAGAGAAATATTATATCATCTAATTGGGGACAATTAGGGTTAGGTTACACCAAAATCAAGAGAGATCCACAGTGGGTGAGGAAGAGCAAATTCCAAAGGAGGAGAGGCAATTTACACCACCTTGCACAACCACCACCACCATCGTGTAGATCAGAACGCGAGGAGCGCATCCATACCAACAACACCAACGGATCAAACCTTCAAAATTGAGGCAAGTGTTTATTGTTTGTTTTCTTTAGTGATAATGGTGTTAATGTTGGTCTAGGTTAATAAACCATTGTTGTGATAGTTAATTTGGGTGAAATTGGAGAACTATATCATAACTTGGGGCTAATTTAATAAGAATTTGAATCCCATATGTAGATAAGATGATGCCTACGAAATTATGTTAATTTCTATAAGAAAATCTGGGTTTAATTTAGAAGTTATGCATATCAATTTAAGAACTAGGGTTCTTGATAATAAATTGGGGATTTCGAATTATATGGATGATTTAAGGATTGTAGGTTATTAGAATTCATTTACAAATGTTAGGATTCGATTTGGGACCGATTGATTGGAGTTTGGGATGATATTTTAGAGGTTTTAGGGTTCAAAATGGTGAAAAACGAGGTTGTCTAAGGTTGAAGATGAAACAGCCCAGGTCGCGAGATGTCGCGCAAAGGATATCGTTCGAAAGAGATCAGTATCTCGCGCGAAGTCGTTCAAGGGAGATAGGGTTGTCGCGCGAAGTCGTTCGAGCAACACATGTAAGTCGTTCGAGCGATATTTCTTCTGGTTCGAGCGAGATTTCTAATTTTTACGGAATTTCCTATTCTGCCCCTATTTTAGTAAACGGTTAATTTGAGTGAGGAAAACTAGTGTCCGATGAACCCAAAATAGTGCGGAATTATTGGGAGTTGTTTAGGTGTAATGATTTAAACATTTGGGATGGTGATTCTACATTGAAGATTACAATAGAGAGATAATCGTAATTGTAAAACGCATCGAGAGTATTAAGTGATAAATACTTACGATATTAGTTCTAACGATATGGAACTTATAAGAATAAAAAAATTAGTGGTTACTTTTGGGACTTCTTATGATTATGTATTAAGGATTTTCGGGTGATAAATTATCCTTATATTTATTATGAGAGAGGGAATATCATAATTTAAAATACGTTGATAGTATTTAGTGATGGTAATACTACGTATGAAATATGAACATTTGGTTGTGTGTATACTGTCTGATTTTATGGGTTGTGTGTATACCTATATTTGATACATTATGTGTATGACATACCTACCATACTTGCTATCACGGGAGGTCGGCTTTTGAAACAGGGTCATCTAGTGTGCCTATGGGGGGATTTAGATTGGTACCTTAAGGACATAGGACTGTGAATGGCTTATTTGTGAGTTAATAAATCAGTTGACCATGGGAGCGCAGGTATGTGTGTGACCCATGTGTATGTGAACTATGTTCGCCTCCAATATGTTTGATTTTGCTTATTATAACGGTTCCTAAGAGATTCGGAACACGTAGTCCTCATGTACGGGATGTACCGAGATTTGATAGCAGAGTATGTGTGCACCGCAGCTTAGCCTAGGGGTGCCCTATTTGTATATTTGTGCTGAGAATAATATACGTGCATTTTTAATGAACTCTTTGGTAATGTATGTGAGTAAATAGTAAATACTTGACTTTTGTGTGATAACACTTGTTTAAAATGATAAATGTTGAGATCAAATAGGAAATACTACTATGAGGGGTAACTGGAGGGATAAGCCTTTAGGCATGCACACTAGTCGAGAGGTGAGAGTATCATGTGAGAGTTCGAACAAACATGCATATAATACTTTCTTTAATGCAGTTTTAAATACTTGCTAATAAATCTTTTTAAAACATCGGGCTCTAACCCGTCTCTTGCATTTCGTCTCTTTTTGCTATATATATATATTAGTACCGGTGCCCAGCCACAGGGATACGGGTTCTAGATACTTGGATGGTTTGCCGAGCTGCAGCTGTTGTGGAAGTGGCAGGTCATTGAGATTAGACGCTTATCTCATTTCATTCAGTTCCTAGTTCAGATATTTCAGTTCGGGCATGTGTCGCCCATTCTCATTAGCAGAGTTGTACTCAGTTTCCTTTGTAGTTCTTTTCAGTTGGATTGAGTATTTATTATGGTTTGGTTTGTGACTTTGAACTGGAGGATTTTATCCAGTCTTAATTATTCAGTAATTGATTCAGTCAGCATTAAATTCTTGTGTATGGTTTATAATTACATGTTCAGAATTTATTAAATTAATTGATTTCAGGTTTAATTGGAAAATTTTTTGACTCTATCTTAATTAAATGTTAGGTAATTAATTGGATTTAAGTTTTTGACAGTGATGCTAAGAATGAACCAACCGAACATTCCGTTATAAATTTTATAAAGGACTGATCAACAGATATTTAATTGGGCAGGGTGTCACAGGTGGTATCAGAGCATCAGGTTCTACTTTACTTTAGGATCTGTACAGCTTATTATGTTTCAGCTTAGCATTCTTTGATGTAGAGACTTACTCTAGAATTGTTGTATTCCACTACGTATGAGATTTATGCTCTCCTGCGATTTATTTTAATGAATCCAATTCATATGCGAGAGTGGTTGGACTTCGTACTCTAAACAATATGGAACGACCAATGATGGCCATTAGCGGGACTGTAGGTGGAGGAAAATAATTGAAAGTTATGAAGCCTTAAGGGAACGGTGATCACAATAGAAGTCACTAACAGTAATATCGAAGTGTGATGGGCCAATGGAGGGAGCTAATCCAAAGGCAATAATGTAAAGTAGAGTGAAGTAACACTCAGAATTTTAAATTTAGAAGAAATTTTTCTAGCTCAGAGAAATATCAATGATTAAAAAAATAGGCAATCAAACCGAGATATTGGGTATGGGTTGAAGATTTAAAATTTTCCATCTTCTGGTCAGATAGAGATATGTAAGAGATGTTGAACTTATCACCAGTAGGTCGGGTAGAGACCGATCGTAAAGGATGAGTTAACTTGGTAAGCTTACTTTGTAACCGAAGTAGGAGTCAAGGAAGATAAAAGGGTCCATAAGTTAAAAATGGACTCATGGGTAGAATGTCCTAGTGTGAATAGGAGGTGTGACTAAGGTGACTAGTGTCAATGTCATCAAAGTATATGTTTACTGCAATATGTTAACGCCCCAGAAGAAAGGGAGCCAGTCGAGTCGTGACACCTAGCCGAAGGGCAAGATTTAATTAAAAAGTGTTAGTAGAACATCACCAGAACGTATACCCAGTGGGGGGGAAACCTATTTAAATGATATGATTAAATCTTAATGAAATGGTGATGGAATCAGTCAAGACCAGCGGGTCGACCTTGTGTTCCATATGCCTTGTAGGGCACAAGGAACAACGAAACTAACAAGTGGGAGTTAGGACTGCCAAGTCCAAGAGAAGGACATCCCAACAAGGCCAGGAGGACCAGTGAAAGGGAAATTACCCTTAATGTAAAGATAAGGGTTATCAGTATGGAATGTGATCACTTGAGAAGTGAAATTGATAGTATCAGGAGTAATAAATCGGGCTTATAAGGCATACCTATAGGAGAAGTAAAATGTCCAGTGTAGGAATCAGGTCAAGAGAATTGGTCCCGAGAACTAATAACCCGAGAGTAGTGGGTCTAGTCAGGACCAACGTAGTACTCAGTAACTGTAGCATACCGTCTTTCAGGGTCTACGGGGCCCAGGAAATCAAGGGATGTTTAGTAAGTCCATAATTAAGTCCTAGAGATATGGGGTCAATGTGTCGATGTCGGGCGGGTGAGCCGTAAAACAAAATAATTTACCCACCAAAAAAGGATGGAAAATATAATGAATGGTATAACGATTATAGATAATTATGGGTCACAAAACGAGCGTACGGGGACCCTACGATCATGATAGACTGAAGGAGCTTTGTTTCATTCTTGTGAATAAATGATGAGTTCAAGTGACGTGGGTGTGTCACACATATGTGAATAGTTAACACTAAGAATTTGAGTGTGCATTTGGTTTAGTGGGTACGCTGGCGACAAGAGCCTTATTATGTAAATGACTACCATTTGGTAGAGAGATTTTGTACCACCTATGGGGAGGATCAACTGTGGACACTAAGAGAAATTTGTATATGGTATTATGTAACGATTCGTGCTCCTTTGAGCGTTATGACAGTAGAGAATATTATTATTATATTGTAAGGTTAATGGTTACCGAGGGTTTGAACGGTAGTAAATTGTGTGATAAGACTATCGTACAAAAAAAATTATTAATTTTAAATATATGGTTTTAGCGAGGCATCACCCGAAAGACGGATGAGCCTGCATATGAGTTGTATTGTATTGTAGACTTCAGCGAGTATGTTGTCTTACTATGTTGATCCCGGTGAGCAGGTATGTTCTACTCATGTGATTCGGAGTATATTGACTTGTTATAAAAAGGAGAGGTATGGATCCTTAATAATATAGCGCTAATAACTTGTGATAGTGAGAGCGCCGCATTGTATGCCGTCTTTAGTGACATGAGAGTGGACGAGTAGACTTTTTATGTTCATAAAGGGGAGTTCAGGGATATAGGTTATGGATTAAGGACTTACAGATCCTGATGACCAACAGTGTTAGGTAGTAGTGTATCGGGGGGGTTCCTTGTTTGGATTTTGCTTGCGAGACATCCCACGCATGAAACTTAGCCAACGTTGGAAGTTGGGAGAAGTTTGGCTTTAGCACACAGATTTAATATCGTAGTGATTGAAATATTTGTAGTTATAGCTGTGAAATAATGGTTATATTACAAACCAAGGCCGATAGAGACGTATAAGATTAATATGTGATAATGTTACAAATCGTTGACACCACGAGCAGACCGATGGGACAACCTAATAAATGATTAGGTAGAAAAGGTAGGGTGACTGAGTAGGACCTTACCATATAGTCATCCCAAGTATATGGGGGCATAATTTGATATTTATATAAAACTTCCAATACGGTGGTGCTGCAATGCACAAAACATAGGATGTATGGGCACCCTAGATAGTTGAATTATAGTATTTTCCATAATTGAGAATTGTGTCACAATGCGTATTATGAGAGGTAAATGAATGTATAAGAGTGTGACTTCAGAACTTAGCTATTTGATGGGTTAGGGTAGTTAGGACCATTAATTCTCAAATTTTCCACTAGGATAGTATAGGAAGAATTCGATAAAGTTTAACTCAGGGAAGTTGAAACTTACTTGATAGTACATGGAGAGAGCATGTTTCACGAGAATCTGAAGCTTAGAGAGAGGGGGAAGGACTTGCGGCATGCAGTGATGACACTGTCGCCTGAGCCATAGATATGGATGTGGTTATAAGAAAGGTAAAATTCATAATGACATAAAGTCGTAGTAATGATGACATAAGCAAAGCAAGACATTACTGAGCTCAAATTGGAAGTGGACCATCAGTAAAATAATAGAGTGCCTTCAACATTAGGAATTCCTTGGTAGTAATGGGAGAGTGAATCCCTGAACCATTACAGGGTTAATTACCTCGCAATGGGATCACGACCCTGTGTGGGTGAAATTGGGTCGGGTAATTAAAGTAGCTCATGTTATGCCAAGTTTGGACAAATCATAACGTGTAACAGTAAACCTCAACCATTATTCCTGGGATAGTAAGGACATATGGGGTACAATTAGAGTTTTCCTCCGATAGAGTCAAGAGAGTTATGACTCGATTATTGGGAAGAATTTTTGTGAGGCCATGAATATCGAGATGCGAACGTATCTGGCCTAACACACTCGCAGGTGAACGGGCAGACTGAGAGTTCTAGTTACACATTGCGAAGAATGTTGTATTTCCAATTATGGGAAGGTTTAGTGTAATATCTCCCACTGGTGGAGTTAGTGTAAGACTACTCCCCTCAGCTCATTATCAATAGGATTCCATTTGAGGCGTTATATATCAATCATTGTCATCCTTGTGCTGATTGGATAGAGAGGAGGACAATAATATACTAGGTCCAGAGGAAATTTAGGGCCCGTTAACCAGGATGGAAATGATTGGGAGCTGTACTATTGCATGTTGGAATGATGGAATTGGTACCGAGTGTTATGGGATCTTTTCCTATTACTTTTAAGTTTGAGCCGATAGTGTACATGCTTGGATTCCATAGTCCCTTGCGGAGGCAGTATGGCGAAAATGTGTTAACATTTATAGTATATATTGTTTGTAAAATATATACCGTACAAGAAAGAATAAACTACTGATGAAACATAGTAGTAAGACAAATTCGAATATACCAATCAATCTACTACTGCAAGTAGTAGGAGACTAGATAATAACTATCTAAAAATTTGAGTGGTGAAACTTAAATGGTAAGGCCTGGAGAGTAAATTTTTAGTGAGGTGTTCATTATTAAGGGTATTCAGTAATGTACTGTATGGGCGGTACTGCATAGATTCATGAGATGTGAAATAAATACCCGGAGTTGTCATTACCACAAATGACTTATTCTTTCAATTTTGGGATGAAATTTCGTTATTAGGGGGGAAGTATGTAATACCCCGTATTTTCGAAGATTTAAATAATTATGTGATTTATTATTATTGTGGGATTAATTAAATTAAAATATGAGAATTAATTATTAATCTGAATTAAATTTGAATATTTACTAGAGTGACGAGAAGTTAGTAATTATTAATATTCCTGTGAGAATAAGTAATATGGAATGACAATTTCATATAAGTTGTCGTGAGAGAGAAATACGACAGTTTGGTATATTCACTCGGGGACGCGTGTGTGAGCCGTGTCAGGACTAATTAAGTGGAATAAAAAGGTAAATTATTTTTAAGTAACTCGTATGATCATTTTGAGTGCACCGTTGAGTGCGGAGGGGTCGAGATAGTCAGAAAACTCTACCCGGGTATTCTATTTGAACTCCGAGATATTTTTAGGCAAAGTCGGCACCCGGTAGGGATAGTTTTATAATTTGGATTTTTGGAGGAATTAAATGGAAGAAAATTGTAGAAATATTATATCAGCTAATTGGGGACAGTTAGGGTTAGGTTAAACTAAAAGCAAGATAGAGCCACAATGGGTGAGGAAGAGAAAATTCCAAAGGAGGAGAGGCAATTTACACCACCTTGCACAACCACCACCACCATCGTGTAGATCGGAATGCGAGGAATGCATCCATACCAACAACACCAACGGATCAGACCTTCAAAATCAAGGCAAGTGTTTTTTGCTTGCTTTCTTTTGCGATAATTGTGTTCATGTTAGTCTAGGTTAATAAACCAGTGTTGTGATAGTTAATTTGCGTGAAATTGGAGAACTATATCATAACCTAGGGCTAATTTGATAAGAATTTGAATCCCATATGTAGATAAGATGATGCCTACGAAATTATGTTAATTCCTATAAGCAAATCTGGGTTTAATTTAGAAGTTACGCATATCAATTTAAGAACTAGGGTTCTTGTTAATAAATTGTGGATTTCGAATAATATGGATGATTTAAGGATTCTAGGTTGTTAGAATTAATTTTCCAATGTTAGGATTCGACTTGGGACTGATTGATTGGAGTTTGGGATGATATTTTAGAGGTTTTAGAGTTGAAAAGTGGTGAAAAAATGAAGTTGTTTAAGGTTGAAGATGAAACAGCCCAGGTCGCGAGATGTTGCGCGAAGTCGCGCGAAGGATATCGTTCTAAAGAGATCAGTATCTCGCGCGAAGTCGTTCAAGCGAGATAGGGTTGTCGTGCGAAGTCGTTCGAGCAACACGTGGAAGTCGTTCGAGCGATATTTCTTCTGGTTCGAGCGAGATTTCTAATTTTTAAGGAATTTCCTATTTTACCCCTATTTTAGTAAACGATTAATTTGAGTGAGGAAAACTAGTGTCCGATGAACCCAGAATAGTGAGGAATTATTGGGAGTTATTTAGGTGTAATGATTTAAACATTTGGGATGGTGATTCTACCTTGAAGATTACAAGAGAGAGATAATCGTAATTGTAAAACGCGTCGAGAGTATTAAGTGATAAATACTTAAGATATTAGTTCTAACGATATGGAACTTATAAGAATAAAACAATTAGTGGTTACTTTTGGGATTTCTTATGATTATGTATTAAGGATTTTCGGGTGACATATTATCCTTATATATTACGAGAGAGGGAATATTGTAATTTAAAATACGTTGATAGTAGTTAGTGATGGTAATACTACGTATGGAATATGACATTTGGTTGCGTGTATACTATTTGATTTGATGGGTTGTGTGTATACCTATAGTTGATACATTATGTGTAAGACATACCTACCATACTTGCTATCACGGGAGGTCGGCTTTCGAAACAGGGCCATCTAATCTTTGTGTGCCTACAGGGGGATTTAGATCGGTACCTTAAGGACATAGGACTGTGAATGGATTATTTGTGAGTTAACAAGTTAGTTGACTATGGGAGCGTAGGTATGTGCGTGACCAATGGGTATGTGAATTATGTTCGCCTCGAATATGTGTAATTTTTCTTATTGTAACTGTTCCTGAAAGATTCGTAACACGTAGTCCTCATGTACGGGATGTACCGGGATTTGATAGCAGAGTATATGTGCACCGCAATTTAGCCTAGGGGTGCCCTATTTGTATATTTGTGCTGAGAATAATATACGTGCATTTATAATGAACTCTTTGGTAAAGTATGTGAGTAAATAGTAAATACTTGACTTTAGTATGGTAACACTTTTTTAAAATGATAATTGTCGAGATCAAATACGAAATACTACTACGAGGGGTAACTAGAGGGATAAGACGATGGTAGTACCCAATGATCTTATTTCATTTGAAATTCAATCTTCAAGTGATGATGACTCGTCACTTGAGTTTCAATTTCTTTCGTCCCCATCTTTATTCTATAGTGTCAAACCGATGTTAGTACCCAATGAATTGGTTCCAAACAATAAAGTGTTAAACCTTTTCACCGATGAGGAGTACTCGCTCGAGTTTCCTTCCATGAAGGCATCTTTGCCTCCATGTGCACCACCTTCCATTCCAATTGAAAAATATTTGGGAGAAAATTATTTTTTTTTGGCCCCCTTATGTATTTGCCACATGTTTTATCCAAATCCCCTATCCTCCCTCTAAAAATTTGAATTTGGGATAATTCATCATTTGAACAAAATTCCTATTATCCGGAAGGTATGCATGAAAGGAAGGGTCTCCCATTGATCTTCTAAAGTCAAATCGTATTTTGGGTGGACCCTAAAAATTTTGAACTTCTAGTGTATAGTTAGTTAGAAGTTAAAATTATAGGTTATAAATAATTAGTTTTTATTTGCCTTACTTTATTTATTCTTACTTATTGTCTAGTGTAGTTAGTTAAGTTTTTTTTATTTGTTTTTCCTATGCTTGGTACTAACATGTTTGTAGAATCATTAGACTTGTACTTTCATGAGATCGTTCCATTCTGGGTAATATCTCTCTTTTCCTCTCTTTAACTTGGTCCTTAATTCACATCAAGGACAATTCCATGTTGTAAGTTAGGGGTGTGGGATATTCTATCCATTAATTGGTAGTTTTTTTATTTGATTATATGTTCTTCTCAAGCATGCTTTTCTTGTAAAAAATTAAAATTTTCAAAAAGATTTTCTTTCTTTTTTTCATTTGTTGGGCATTGTGCCTTTGTTTTCGATGATAAATTTTAATAATTTCCCGATCCAATAGACAACTCAATGATGCAGGTTCTCTATTTTAGAAATAATTAGAGTTTAGTCCTAAATTATTGATATTTTCAATAACTTCATGAATTATACTTTAACCCCATGAGCACATGCACGTTTCTTGTTTATTGATTTGGCTTAAGATTTTATAACTCGGTAATCTTTTGTTGCATTGTATATACTAACACCTAGTGAGATTTGTGCTTTTCTTCGTTTGTGAGTGTTATACACTTCTCTTTCCTCTTTGAAAATGTTGCAGTCGTGGGTAATCTCACAATTATTTCATTGATCTTTTATTAATTGAGTTTATATCTTGGAATGTGTTACTTGAGCATGATTTTCAAAGTTTGTTTTGACTCGAGAATTGCGTAAACTTTAGGAAATGATCATAGGTCATCCTTGTTATATCACCCATATTGACCTAGACATCACCTTAATATGTTTTCCCTCGTCAACCCCTTTGAGCCTTAATATAAGCTTTCGTTTCATAACCCAAATCCCATAACCAACTCCACATTAGAGTTATAAGACATTTATATCACCTTCCATAGCTTTGTTTTGAATGATACTTGAGATTGAATGATGTTCTTGTTATGTGGTTGTAATTAGGCATGTGAGAGTGAGAAAAGTAAAGAAAAGAAATAAGTGAAAAAGTGAAGAAAAAGAGAAAGTAGAAAACAAAAGAAAAGAAAAGAAAAGAAAAAGTGAGAAAAAGAAGAAAAGAAAAGAAAGAGAAATTTGTATATGTTGTGTAAAATGTTCAATAAGCTTTGTTTACTCTCCCCGTTATTATATTTAATGCTTGTTATGGAAGTTATTTTTCCAATTTTGAAAAATTCCGCAATTTCCCATTATCCCGAGTTTGTGATCTATAAACACTTTGAATCCATACATATTTCCTTCATTTCATAACCCGAGCCTAACCTATATTACAAACCTATAAAATCGTATGTGATCCAAGGGTTATTCAATTCAAAAACTTAAATAGTTTTGATAATATGTGAAAATACATTTCGCCTCCTTTAATGACGGTATCTTTCATTCAGATTACATGTTTTTCATTTTATATATGGCGTTATTCATTTTGACATGTGTGTGGCCTTGTTTCCATTTACGTTTACTCTCTATGCTCTCATATCCCGTGTATTACCTCCCATTCATAGTGATTTCATTTATTGAGTGTAATATCCGATGAGGAATGACTTATATGATGCTTTAATGTTTATTATCCGGTTTATATTGTGACACCCCGCCTAATTAATTACCGGGTGATCAACCCTTAATTAATTAATTTTAGAATATCAAGTTGGTTCAGATAATGCATCACTGTTGAAAGGCTCAAATTCTAATTTAATAAAACTAACCACCTAATATTTAAAATGGTTGGTGTCAAAATATTATCTTGTTATTAACTAATATAATTAAAGGGAGATATTTATTCATCACCATACGTCACAATAGCAATAAGGAAAGAACTAACTGAATTTAAATAAAGAACTGGAGTAAACATTCCCAGTCAAAATCCCATACAATAATCCCATAACATGAAAACAAAGTCTAATAATAGAATAAAACAACTCTAAATCTCTGAATATAAAATGGGAGGGATGACATGTCCAACTGAAATAATTGACTGATAGAAAAGGAGAAATAGACTCAGAAGCATCTACTAGCAATATCATATAGCTTCCATAGAAGCTATAGCTCGGCAAATGAAGGGAATCTCCTAAGTCTGGTGTCCCTGTGGCTGAGCACCTAAAATAATAGCACAAGAAAAAAGATTTGTAGAAAAACGGGTCAGAGCCCGAGTAGAAAACAGTTTAAATATAGCAAGTGCTTAAATTGGTTAATTAGCACAAATATTATTCATGTTAACTTAGCGTACTCACTTGGGATGCTCACCTCTCATCTAATGTGCACACCTAGCGATCCTAGCTACCCATACTAGTCATGATACTCTACCTGACTATACGTGGTATAATCACTAGGCCGGATATAATATTTAAATACCCCGAAGACAATATATCTCTATTATTTAAGAATAGGTTTAAAGATACTATAACCCATTCTCATAGAATTCTTAATTCGCAACCGGTGACCCAATATGTATACACTTTAATAAAGTAGCCAACATGAAACAGATAATAGGAACTCAGTATACATATATAGAATCTCTCTGTATATATATATATATATATATATATATATATATATATATATATATATATATATATATATATATATATATATATATATATATATATATGTATGTATATATATATATATGTATGTATATATATTTCAAAACTGCACCCATGGTTAAGAAACCTTGGTGCTACGTATACTCGGCTATCTAGTCCCGTTGTAAATGCTCGTGAATAAAGAACAACAAGTTCAATCTCTCAAGAACCAGTATAACATATACATATATTGGAGGCGAACATAGTTCCAAGCCGACGGGCTACGCACATACCTACGCACCCATACGACGGTCATCACTATCGTTCTTATAAATAGTCCGTACCTAGGTTCCTTGTTCTAGTGGTACGACTCAAAATCCCCCGAAGGCACATAAGATATGGTCGTCCACAACGCTTTAACCTCCATTCGATAGCCAGTAGCTAAGTATGTCATACACATAATATTCTAAGTAATAAGCATGTACACAACTTATACAACTTAATAGGCATTCACGTAACCCCATTTACCATGATACGTAAGTAATACTAACGTCATTACTCTCCACGATATCCATTTATATATAACCTCACTAGGACTTACATTATCTCCTAGGTTTCCATACATGTTTGATACCTTGAGGATCATTACACCCTTAATTCCCTAAAACTTTAAAATTTACGTCACCTGTTACTCACGTAGGTTAATACACTCGCTTGGATAAGCCTAGGATGGATTTTAACTCAATCGGACCCAAAAATCAAGCTCTAGAATCTCGTTCAAAGTTCTAGGATTCTCGTTCGAATGAGTTCGTTTGAATGAAGTTTCCACTTTGAACGAACTTCAACATCTTGTTAGAAGGGTCGTTGGATTTCTCGTTATAAGGCTCGTTCGAACGAGGTCGTTCGAATGACCTGGGCTGGTCTTCTAACGAAAAATCCAAGCATGCCCAGTTCCTCCCCAAATTCAATTTTTCCAACATAACGCACTTCAAACTCAACCCAAATTTCATCCAACCACCAATTTGATAGTTCTAAACTGTGCCTAATCATTATGGGACACTTTTTAACACAAATTAGTGTTAAAATCTTTATGTTTTCAAAGGGAAACCCAACAATTTCTTAAATCTCTAAAAAATTTAATAACATGAACCCAATAATTTAAGTATTCAAAAACTCTTATTATAATTCGTGATTAGGACCTAAAATCTCCAAATGTAATATCCTAACAAAGGGCAAAACCTTAACATGCATACCCATCTCCAATTCATAAGATTTCTTTACAATTCAGTGTAATCAAACCTAATATTTCATTGCACTAAGTTTATAACATCGAATCTAAATTAACAGGAACAATATTTGCTAAAAGAGGAGCAAGATAAAAACTTGCCTTGGAATGGATTTTTGATTCTCGGTTCGAAATTGATATGTGGTTGATCCTCACATCGCGATCTACACTTTGGCACAACTTTGGTGTGAAATCTCTTGAATTCTTGGCTTAGTTCTGCTGTGGAGTCTTCTTCTTCTTCTTCTTCTCTCTCTCTCTCTCTCTCTCTCTCTCTCTCTCTCTCTCTCTCTCTCTCTTCACGTATGTTGAAAACTGACAGTAACCTCTAACCCACATTGCTTTAAATTAAAACCTAATTTTCATCCATTTAATTCCCCAAAAATCCCAAAAGACTAAAATACCCCTTTGGGGTGTCGTTTTGGGCTAAAAAGCCCCGGACTCCAAATAAAACACCCGAGTAGTGTTTTGTGACTATTTGGACCTTTCTGGACACACTGGCGCACTCAAAATAGTCATTCAAGATATAAAAATAATAATTTAACTTTTTAACCTCCCAATGTATAATAGTGACGTGATTCATACGCGCGTCCCAATTAATTATATCTTAATTGTCGTGTATCTCGTCCTCGGGCATATTATTATTTTCAAAACCATCTATTACGTTACTCACTACGTAATGTTCAATATAGTTATTACTCAACATGATTTCAACATAATTATTTTCGATAACTACTAACTCTCATCACGCTAGAAATTATTACCATATAATCAGATTAATTATAATTAAATTTTTTTTCTTAAATTAATTAATCCCAAATTTCCATAATTTCATAATAAAATAAATATGCGTAAAAATATTGGGTATTACTTATTTCTCCCCTAATAACAGAATTTCGTCTCGAAATTTGGAAACAAAATATACTTGGCAAGAATAACTCCGGATAACGTTCACGCATGTCATCCTCTCACTCCCAGGTTGATTCCTCAACATTATTGTGCCTCCACCGAACGCGTACTAAGAGTACTACCTTTGACCTCAACTTCATCTCGCTACAGTCTAGGATAGCAAACGACCCCTCCTCCTAGGAGCTATCAGTCTTTAAATCGATCTCCTCCAACACAATGTGAGTGTGGGACAAATCACCCCGAAGATATCTCCTCATCGAAAAGATATGGAACACGTCATGGACTCTACGTAAGTGTTCCGGTAATCCAAGTCTATAAGCAACTGGCCCAATCCACTCAATAATGGGGATTGGCCCTACATACATAGGCGCCAACTTTCCCTTCTTCCTAAAATGCATAACTCCCTTCATAGGAAACACCCGAAGTAACTCCTGGTCCCCAATATTGAACTCTCAGAAATATCATTTGGCGTCGGCATAGCTCTTATGCTAATCCTGAGCAACCCGAATATGGCTTCGTATCAACTCCATCCTCGTCAAAGTATCATGAATCACTTTCGGGCCAAGTAATTTGTTGTCCCCCACCTATAATCAACATGCTGGGGAATGACAAGGTCTGCCATAAAGTGCCTTGAATGGAGCCATACCGATAGTAAACTGGTAGGAGTTGTTATAGGCAAACTCCACCAGTGGAAGATACTGCTCCCAGCCTCTGCCAAAATCAATGATGCACATATGTAACATGTCCTCAAACATCTAGTTTCCCTTCTCATTTTTTCCATCCGTCTACGAGTGATAGGCTGTACTTAGTCGCAACCCATCACCTCCTGGAAACTCTCCCAGAATCGAGACACAAATGCCTTATCTTTGTCAGACACGATGTTGAGAGGCACCCCATTAGGTCTCACTATCTTTGATATGAATATATGGGCATATTATCCCATGGTGTAATCCGTCCCGGCTGGTAGAAAGTGAGCTACCTTGGTCAGCCAATCCACTATCACCCATATTGAATCGTGACTCCTCTGCGATGTAGGTAATCTCGTGATGAAGTCCATGGAAATGCTTTCTCATTTCGACATAGGAAACTCTAATGGCTTTAGAAGTCCCACCGATCTCTGATGGTCCACATTTACTAACTAACAAATGGAATATTTCGAGACGAACTCGACAATATCCTTTGTCATCCCGCTCCACTAGTACTATCTACGCATATCCTGGTACATATTATCCCCATCGGAATTTTCCACAACTCTTGAATCGTGAGACTCTGTCGTCACCTCGTGTCGCAAGTCTTCTCCCTCAGGAACAACCAACCTTCCATTTAAATGTAGGACCCCATCTAAATCCATGTTATAAGACTCGGCCCCTCTTCTAGAAGCTTCACTATCTGACTCTGGCAGAAAGGATCAGCTTCCTGAGCCTGTACTACCCTCGTAATGATCTGGGGCGTAATTGTCATCACAGACATGAAAGATCGAGCCACCGCATCCTGGTGTCCTAACTCATTCCATTTTGTTTTCCACACCTCTGCCACCTCACCTACTGGTCTACGGCTCAATGTGTATCCTATCACGTTAGCCTTCCCCGAGTGGTATTGGATATCAAATTGATATCCTTCACAAACTCAAGCCACCGACATTGACGCATTTTTAACTCCTTTTTCATGAATAAATAATGTAATGACTTGTGGTCCATGCACAAGAAAAATTTCTCCCCGGGAGGTAATGTCTCCAAATCCGTAGTGAAAACACGACCTCTGTTAGATCCAAGTCGTGGGTGGGGTAATTCCTTTCGTGAGGCATAAGCTATAGCCTGAGTCTCCTGCTGAAGTACACCTCCAAGTCCTAATAAGGACGCATTAGTGTATACTAGATACTCAACTCTCGGCCTGGCCAATGCTAACACTGGTGCTGAGGTTAACTTGTCCTTCTGCTCATTGAAGGCTAACTGACAACGTTACTCCAAATAAACGGAACCCCTTTGCGAGTCAGGTGTATCAATGGATTCGCTATCTTTGAGAGCCCTCGAATGAACCTCTTGTAATATCCGGCTAGGCCCAAGAAACTGCGTACTTAGTTCAATGTTGTGGGTTATCCCCACTCCCTCACAGTTGACACCTTCCCCGAATCCAAGGATATCCGTTTGTCAAAGATGATATGCCCCAAAAACTGGACCTCCTTTAGCTAAAACCTACATTTCTCGTATTTGGCTTACAACTCATGCTGATGCAGCGTCTACAAAACCTGCCTCAAGTGCTTGGCATGCTCCTCCTCGGTCTACGAGTAAACCATAATGCCATATATGAAGACAATGATGAACTGTTCTAGGAACTCTCTGAACACCCAGTTCATTGAGTCCATAAATATGGTTGGGGCGTTGGTTAGCCCGAAAGGCATAACCCTAAACTCATAGGAACCATATCTTGTCAAGAAGGCAATCTTTGACACATCCTACTCCCTGATACGCAACTGATGGTATCTCGATTTCAAGTCAATCTTCGAGAATAAGGCCGCTCCTCTCAACTGGTCGAATAAGTCAGCGATTCGAGGCAACAGATATTTGTTCTGTATCATGACTTTATTCAACTCCCAATAATCGACACATAACCTCAACAATCCATCCCTATTCTTAACGAACATAACAGGAGCACCCCACGACGAAGTACTCCTATGGATAAACCCCTGCCCCAATAACTGCTCAATCTGGTCACGTAACTCCCTCATCTCTGCTGGAGCCATACGATAAGGTGCACGAGCTATCGACTGAGTGCCCGATGCTAAATCAATGACGAATTTTATCTTTCTACTTGGTGGTAACCCCGAAATCTCCTGAAACACATCGACAAACTCTCGAACAAAAGGAATCGAGTCAAGCAGTACCACCACCTCCGTAGAGGTCTCCTCCCCTATATAGTATAATCTTACTAAAACTATAATCTTACTAAAACAATCAATCATGGCCCTATACCTGACAAGTCAATCCATACCTATAATCACGCCATACTCGGACATATCCAATACGAGCATGTCAGCGGGTAAGATAAACCTCCCAATCTCTATAACCACTCCCCGACAAATAAAAGAAATAACGAAACCTCTACTCAATGGAGAATCCACACAAGTAATCTTACTCTCTGTTGTATTTAATAGTCCCATAGTACATGCAAACCCTGTGACAATAAAACTGTGTGTAGCCCCCATGTTAAATAAAATGTGCCCTAAAGTCCCCTGAATAGAAAACATACCCTCCATCACGAGTGGGTCCTATGGGACTGCGGCTTGGTGAAGATTGTAGACTCGTCCATACTAATGTTGTCCCTATTTAACTGGGACGGCTGGAATGGGTGGCAGTGTTGGCATATGTGGGGGTACTGGGAGAGCTGCGGGAAATAACGGACTCTGGGGCTCCTAACGAGAACCCTATTGTTGTTGATGCTGCTGCTGACCTCTACCCTTTTGAGGGAAGTCCTGAAGTTTGTGGCCAGTGTTGCCATAAGTGAAACATTTCCCTGGGAAGGGTCTTCCCCTCTGTAACTACTGACCTAGGCCCTTATGGCCGTTACCACCCCTCCCTTAGCCATACTGGACCTGCTACCGGCCCTGATGGTCGTGCTGACCTTACTGGCCATGTCTAAAGCCTCCCTACCCATGCCTAAAACCTCCTGACCCGAACCTCTTAGGATCCCCCTGCTGGGAACCTTGATCATTGTGTCTATGCTGACCCTGAACTGCCTGTGCCCCACTGGCACCATTTCCTCCTGTCCTGCCCTGCTCGCTGGACTTTCCTACTCGCTTAACCTCTGTCAGATGAAAATTTTGGTATTTCCAGTGGATGAGTGTTGCATTAACCACGCCCGAATAGGTGGCCAAAGAAATATTACCTATCAAATGATAGCAGATCCTCCATGTCAACACATCCATAAAATGCTAAATCTTCTTCTCCTTAGTCGAGATCTCATCTGGAATAATGTTCAGAAGACTGATAAACTTTGCCTCATATTCCACCATGATTTTTCCCTCCTGCTTCCAGTTCACTAACTTTTTTCTCATCTTTGTCTCGACGGACGGGAGAAAATACTTGCGGTCGAACCGCGCCCAAAAGTCTCGAATAGTTAGTGTGTCTCTATCCTCAACGGTGGTAATCGACTCCACTGAAGTGCTTCTCCCACCAAACTGAACGTGGCTAGTATCTGACTTTGCACCTCCGTGCACTGATGCATCCTCAAATGCCTCTAGATATCTGTTGATGTAAAAAATTAGATCGCTCTAATTATTTAATCACAGATAAATAAAATGACACAAAGATTTTTAAAGTGGTTCAGCCTTATATGAATGGCCTACGTCCACTGTTATGTTATTGCTGAGTGTTTAGGAATTCTCGAGTACCAGTTCTCTCTAGAAATTTCGGTCCCTTTGAATGAGGATGATACAAGGTATTTATAGCCCTTAGGCTATACATGAAAGGGTTGATACATTAAATGATATACATATGAAAGGGTAATACATTTAATGCAGCGTGTGCGTCAAGATGATAAACATTCAATGAATAGTTGAACTATTGATTATGTTGCAGTTAATGATATGGCCGAGATGCAGCTCGGACCGCCTTAGTTGCTCGTTGCTCTGGAGTTCCTCGGAGCGCTAGAGTACCTCGGAGTGCTAAAGTTCCTCGGTGTATCCTCATTGCTCCAAGATAACATGAGTTGGTCGGGGAAATGAACTTCCTCGTTGCTATTGTGCCACGTAGATTGACACGTGTCTTCGTATTATTCGTCCATATCAACATATTAATTTTGGTATCAACAGAAGCCCCCAATGTTTTATATTTCGAGCTTTGAGGAGTATGGAACATTCTTTCTTGGTATATGGCGATATTAACTGACTTTCCTGGGTTTTAGGAGACTTTTCTTCATATTTGAATTTCCTTCCAAATTTGCAGAATCCGCCATTTTGCTTCTGTCTTCGTGCCCCTTTTGTCCTTTTAGCCGTCGGAAGTTCGATAGTTTCTTTTTGTAATCATTTCTTTCGCCATTTTCCAAGGCACAGTATTTAAATTTCCCAAGCAATCATATCATCTTCTACCTTTTCCAATTTTCTTGCTGTCGAATTCTCCATAGTCTTTCTTTCTCTTGTGCATTCATCCTTGTTTTCGTTCGTTGTCAACAGATCTCCTTTTTCCCTGTAAGCTTTTCTTCCTTCTTCTTTTATTCATCATGGTTTACATTATTGAATCTATTGAAAAATTCCGTTCTGATTATTCCATTCCGTCTTGGGTAACTCTGGAGAATCTTCCTGAGCCCTTTGATTATTTTCATTTGGCTGAAGGACATTGGTTCCCCAGCCTCTTTATTGCTGAGTGTGGGTTTTCTTTTCCACCCAACTCTTTATGCTTAGAATTCTGCCAACATTTCGATGTTGTTCCTGCAAAAGTAGCCCCCAATACATGGAGAATAGTTAATGGGGTGCATAAATTAAATCAAACTCATGGAACTCGCATAGGAATTCCTGAGATTGTGTATTGCTATAGATGGGCTATTTTAGATAACGTTTATTATTTAAAAACCTGACTTTTGAATAGAGCTTTAGTAGTCAACCTCCCTGATGCCAACAGGGATTATTTTGAACATGGGTTAGTTTTCAAAAATTGGCAACATGCTCCTTTAGTCGGAGACGGAGTGTATGAAGGTCCCAAATGCCCCCCATATGGCAATGCGATAGGTTATTCTCATTTTATTTTATTCTCGAAATTATGACTTCATCATGTTTGAATAAATGCATGATTGACATTTCAAATTATTTTTGTTTGCAGTTAATAGCAAGAGAAAAACTCCTAAAGAATCAGAAGTTAATATAAGGCAATTGAAACATATCTGGAGCTTGCATCAGAAGATTGCAGACGAGCACATCAGGTCCGCCTCATATTTGTTGCAGTACAGGAGATATACGTCGTCTTTTACTGCTCGCCCTATGGTCAGCTCCAGTGATCCAGTGCAAATTCCTGAAGACTCTGATCCGGAATCTCATATTCCTTTGAGCAAGAAAATGGGCAAGAGAAGAGTTCCTACTCTCTTCGAGGAGAGTTCCTCTGCTGGCGATGGGAAGAAAACCAAGGTTAATGTCCCAAAGGGGACAAAGAAAATTGATGATGCTCCTTCTGTTGCTGTTCAGAAGGTTGCCGAGAAGCCCCTAGTGGCTCCTGTGCAGAAGGATGCACCTGTTGAGATAATCACTTTCTCACCAACCAAAAGTTCCTCTTTGGTTGAGGTTGCTGAAAAGGCTCCGAGGAGATTGAGGAAATCCTCCTCGGTCAGTATTTCTGGAGCCATTCCCCATCTCCCAGCTGGTGGAGATGGTGTTCCAATTATTGTTACTCCGAGCTCTACAATGAGTTTGGAAAAATTTTCACCCATCCCCGAGGTGCAAGGTACTGAAGAAGACCTTACTCGGGATGTGGTTACTGCTCTGGCTGCTCGTCATTTGGCTTCAGTAAGTATCTCTACTCTGAGCTTTTTATATTTTCCTTGGTTATTTCCCATGTTTGTTTCTGATTTCATTTTCCTCTTTTGATTGCAGTTGACGAGCTGTTTCAATTTAATCCTTAAAAAGGATGAAGAAATCAAAGCTTCTTGCTCCTCGTCCACTGTGGAGGGAGCACTGGAGAAAGCTATTAAATCTGTGAGTGAGTCCCGTCAGAAGTATGACGATGATAAAACTGAATGGGAGAAAAAAGTGGTTGCGTCTGATGCAGAGAAGGTACAACTGGGTAATAAGGTGAAGGACTTGGAGAGAGAAAATAAAGATTATGCCGAGAAACTTTCAGGCTTTGGGGAGCTTGAGAATAAATTGAAATCGGCTGAAGAAGAGATGACCCTCCTGCGAGAAGTAAATCGCCAGAAGGAGGAGGTGGAGACCAAATTGAAGGCCACCGAGAATCTTATGTCCGAGAAGCTATCCTCGGAAAAAATGAAGAGAAAAATAGCTGTGAAGACGTCCTTTAAAAATGGTTGGGACAAAGGATGGGATAGGGGTTGGCAGCTATGACGACCCAGGTGAAATATGGAAGTCTCAAATATTTTCATGATGGTTGGGTTGCAGCACTGCTGGAGTTGAAGGTAAGTGAGGACTCAGAGCTATTTCAACAACATCTCCCTGGTCCTCCTCCAGTTATTGAAGATGAGTCTTCAGACGAAGCTTCATCTGAAGAATCTTCAATGACAGTGGGTGATCAAGTCCTTGTTCCACCATCCAACCAAACAGCCACCGAGGAGATTTCGTCATTGCCTGCTCCTCTAGAACAAATCCCAGCTTCTACTAATCAGACCATTGTTCCTACCGAGCAACCAAGCTCCTCGTCCCAGCCTCCCGAGAAAGTCTTGGGAGACAAGGAAAAGGTGTGAAGTTGTTCGGTACTCTTTTTCTGTTCTTCTTTTACTTATCCTCTGTATTCCAAACGATGTAATCTTGTTGATGATGTAATAAAATCACATCTTTTTGTTCCTCTTCATTGTTGATGCTCTGTCTTTTTTATTTATTAACTCTTGCCTTCTCTTCTTTATTAGTTTGTGGCTAGAATGGAACTGATATCTGCACATGATACAAAGCTGATGCAGCAATGCCATGAATATTATAAGGCTGGTCATACAAATTTGAGTGTATCATAAATTGCTGACATCCTTGGCCAAGATGCTTCAGAACAAGCAATTGAGGCTTATCAGTACCTGAAGGATTTACTTGACCGAGCTGTGGCCAACAACGAGGCCTACTAAGACTTGATCGAGGAGCTTCATTGTACCTTAGAAGATCTTCAGAATCAGCACAATGAATCAACTGCCTTGTTGCACAAGGAATATGAGAATAGGTATCAACAGCTTTCTTCCGAGACAGGCCATAAAAAGATCATTGCTGGATACGATGTTAGTGAGAGAACCCTAAAAGGTGAAGTTGAGGCCTGCAGTCAGATCGCCGAGCTGCTGGAACAAGAAAACAACAATTTGCAGAAAAAATTGGCACAGTATGAGTCTGCAGCTTCATCCTCTGCTGCCTTGGTACCGGTCATCGATGAAGGATTCTCATTCTTAGAGGTTGAGAATGAAAAATTAAGGCAAGAATTGGATACTCTGAGAAGGTCTGGTATCTCTACTACTGCTCGGGGGCGAGGAAGAGGTTCTCGTGGGCGAGGAAGAGCTATTCAAAATTTTGTCGAGGAGCAAAGTTCTCCACCTGCTCGGAGTCGATCAAGAGTTCTCAGTCGTAATGTTGAAGAAGCTCGCACTCAGTCTACTTTGGAAACTCAAGCGTTCCAATTGAATGCAAAAGATCGTGCTTTGTCTGAAATGTCCAACAAAAACCTATCTTTGGAAGATCAACTTACTGCGACGAAGTCTGCTTTGAATAATAAAGATGTTTTTGCCAGGAGCCTTCACGAGCAACTAGAGAGAATAACTTTCCAATTCCACAAACAACCTCGTGAGTTTTGGATGGCAGGCTACAATGAAGCCCTTTGTCACTTGGATGCTTGCCTTGAAAATGCCAATAATAAAGGTTATAAACAGGGATGGTTGAACGCACTGGGTGTGTTAAAGCTAGAGCAGGGCCATTATTTATGGGATTATCATGATCCTGGGCTACTAGACTTGCCTGTATCACCTTATAAACTGGACATGGAATGGATCCCAGCTCGTGCCATTCCTCGGAGCTTAATTTCAAAATATCTTGGTGACTATAGTCTTCATTCTCAGATTGAATTATCTCGTCCCGAGCATCTCTTGGATACTCCTTCAGTAATGAATATCAGAATCTTGAGGGACTTGAATTTTATCAATGCTCCCCAAACATTAAATGATCCTCCTGCTGGCGAGGAACCTGTATCGAAGGCTGAGGGGAAAAAACCAATAGAATAGGATTTTCAATGTAATAGTTAGCACACATATGTAACTTGTAATTTATTTTGAATTTTAATGAAAGACTTTCATTTTCTGTTTGCAAATCTGTATTGCTATTCTTTTGTACTTGTCTAACACTTTTACATCTGTGCATATGTATCTGTTAAAAAGATAATAATTTTGTGTTGTTCATCGACCAACTTAGTAATAAACAGTTACAAGTATCAAAAATGTTGTTCGATCACTTAATAATAAAGTAATGAATATAAAAATGTTTAAAATTTTTCCAACCAACTAAGGTTGTAAAATTGTACTCGTCGACCAAGTATAATTAGCGAGAGTTTTCATAAAATGTGTCCGACCAACCAGGGTGATGGACCCTCCTCGTCAATAAGTTCTCCTCATTGACCAACTACAATTACTGGGTTTTTATCCCCGACCAACTATACTTGGCTCAGTTTGGAATATTTTGTATTTTCTAGAATGGTTTTACCTTCCGACCAACTTGTTGGCATATTTTGTTTCTTAACCAGCCAAAATTGGCATTTTTAAGAATGTTGTTCTTGCCCTTTTACCACCCAAAGTTGGTTGTGGGTTTTAACTATTAGGTTCTTTCGAACTATCTTGTCCACAAGCTCTTTTACCAACCGAAGTTGATCACGCAAGTGTACGCCTCCTAACTAAAGGAGTATAATTTGTTCTCGCTATTTTACCAACCGAAGTTGATCACGCTCGAACTATCAAGTTCTTTCGAACTATCTTGTCCACGAGCTCTTTTACCAACCAAAGTTGATCACGCAAGTGTACGCCTCCTAACCAAAGGAGTATAATTTGTTCTCGCTATTTTACCAACCGAAGTTGATCACGCTCTAACTATCAGGTTCTTTCGAACTATCTTGTCCACAAGCTCTTTTACCAACCGAAGTTGATCACGCAAGTGTACGCCTCCTAACCAAAGGAGTATAATTTGTTCTCACTATTTTACCAACCGAAGTTGATCACGCTCGAACTATCAGTGTAGTGTATCACACTAGTATTCCCCAAAAAACTTGTAATAAAAGGAAGAGGATGGTGAAACATCATCATTTTATTCATAATGAAGGAATTGCTTTATATTTTACATTACTGATAATACTTGTGTAGGTGTTCAGCATTCCAAGCATTCTTAAATTCCTCTCCTTCTAGAGTTGCTATTCTGTAAGTTCCTGGTCGAACAACTTCTGTAACTCGGTAAGGTCCATGCCAGTTGGCTTCAAGATTATTGTGCTTCTGAATGACCTTCTTTAGCACATAATCCCCTTCTTTTAAGTCGCATTTCTTCACCCTCTTGTTGTAGAACAGAGCTGTGCGTTGTTGGTAAGCAGCATTCCTAATGGATGTCTCTTCTCTAACCTCCTCGAGCATGTCCAAATCTAATCTTCTCATCAAGTCACTGACTGGGGAATTGAAATTCAGTACTCTGTGTGTCGGAAGACCCAACTCGGCAGGTATTACTGCCTCACTTCCAAACGCTAGCATATATGGGGATTCTCCCGTTGCTGCTCGGGGAGTTGTTCGGTAAGCCCACAAGACTGACTGTAACTCGTTAATCCAATTAGCTTTAGCTTCACTTAGCCTCTTTTTCAAACCATTTAGTAGTGTTCTATTTGTCACCTCAGTCTTCCCATTGCTTTGAGGATGACCTGGTGCTGAATGGGTCTTTAGGATGTTTGATTGTTGACAATAGGCAGCAAACTCCTCGTTATCGAATTATGTTCCATGGTCTGTGATGAAGGCATGAGGGATACCATATCTACATATGATATTCTTCCAAACAAACTGGTATACCTTCTCGTACGTCATATCGATAAGGGGTTCAGCTTCTACCCACTTAGTAAAATAATCTACTGCGACGACGAGGTACTTGAATCTTCCTCGGGTGGTTGGTAATGGTCCAACCAAATCAATTCCCCACATGGCAAATGGCCAAGGGGAAGTTATGGGTGTCAACAATGCTTGTGGAGTTCGTCGGATGGAAGAAAAACGTTGGCACTTGTCACATTTCTTAGCATAGGCTATACAATCAGCCCTCATCGTCGGCCAGTAGTATCCTTGAGTCATCACCCTCTGCAAAAGTGTATGTCCTGCTACATGGGCTCCACATGACCCTTTATGGATCTCTTCAATCAATTCTTTTACCTCGGAGGGATGTACACATCTCTTCAAACCTACCATAATTCCTCGTCTATACAAAACGCCATTAGTTAGTACATACCGAGCAGCTTTAAACTTTAATTTCTTTGCAGCGAGTTTATCCTCCGGCAATTCTCCCTCTTCAATGTATGCCCTGATGGGATCCATCCAAGATGGTCCTAAATCAAGGGTAATAACATTCATCGTCAGGTCTTCATCTATGCTCCGAATTTCCAGTACTTCAATTGGTATCGTTCTTCGCAGCTCGGTACGAGTAGCTGATGCTAGTCGGGCCAGTGCGTCTGCTTGTGCATTTTCTATTCTGGGTATTCTGATCAACTGAATGGCGTCAAATTCTGCCAGCAATTCCATCACCTTTGCATGATACTTGACCATTAATTCTCCTTTAACCGCATATGTTCCCATCATCTGATTCACAATTAATTGAGAATCACTGAATACTATTACTTGTTGTGCTTCCATAATCTTTGCTAAATTAAGACCTGCTATCATGGCTTCATACTCAGCCTCATTATTGGATGTTTTGAATTGAAATCGCAAGGCATATTCTATGTCGATCTCGTCTGGGGTTTTTAAAACAATCCCTGCTCCACAACCTGTTGTGCAAGATGACCCATCTACATACAATCTCCATGTAGGTAACTCGTCTTCAAATTTCTTATCCAATAGAGTTCCTCGGTGAAATATCTTCTGTTCTCTTCCATCCTCCCCTGTTAATTTTTTCTCCTCGCCTACCATTTCTTCTCGCCCTTTTACCAGCCGGAGTTGGTCTGGGTTTGAATTTGATGATTTTTCTACATCCACAAGCCCTTTTACCAACCGAAATTGGTCTGGACTTATGTCTGTTGATCCTGTAACGTCCACAGGTTGGTCAGTGAGCGACTTTTGTTCCTCGGGGGTATCAGGATATGTAAACTCTACTATAAAATCTGCTACAGCTTGCCCTTTCAATGATGATCTGGGTTCATACACAATATCATATTCACCGAGCTCTATTGCCCAGTACATCAGTCTCCCTGACTTTTTTGTCTTATGAAGGGCTTGTCTCAATGGCATATCGGTATAAACGACGATGGTATGGGCCTGGAAATATGGCCTCGTTCTTCTACTTGCTTCAATTAATGCCAATGCCAATTTTTCCAGCTTTGGGTACCTGATCTATGCACCTCGAAAAGCCTTACTTGTGTAATAAATTGGCTTCTGGACTCCATTCTCCACTCTGATCAATACCGAGCTGACTGCATGCTCTGATACTGCCAGGTATAAGTACAACTTTTCTCCCGTTATTGGCCTTGACAATAGTGGAGGTGTTCCCAGATATTTCTTCAAGTCTTGAAAGGCTTTTTCACATTCATCATTCCACTCGAAAGTTTTTCGAAGTGTTTTGAAGAATGGTTAGCATCTATCTGTTGCTCGAGATACAAATCTGTTGAGCACTGAAACTCGTCCTATAAGACTCTGCACTTCTTTCTTTGTTGTTGGAGATCACAACCCTAAAAGAGCTTTGATCTTTTCTGGATTTGCCTCAATGCCTCGCTGGTTGACAATGTACCCGAGAAACATTACTTCTCGTACTCCAAATGTACACTTCGTCGGGTTGAGCTTCATTTGGTATTTATCCAGTTGATCAAAAGTCTGACTTAAATCAACTAGATGATCAGCAACTTTCTTGCTTTTTGTCAGCATATCATCGACATAGACTTCCATATTGCAACTGATTTGTTCGACAAAAACCTTGTTCATCAGCCGCTGGTATGTCGCTCCTGCATTTTTCAAACCAAAAGGTATAACATTATAACAATAAGTACCCTTAGGGGTAATAAAAGAAGTACTTTCCCTGTCTTCGGGTTTCATCTTGATCTGGTTGTAGCCAGAGTAAGCATCCATGAAGCTGAGTAGCTCGTGCCCCGATGTAGCATCAACTAGCTGGTCAATTCTGGGCAATGGGAAATGATCTTTTGGTCAGGCCTTGTTGAGATCAGTGAAATCAACACACATTCTCCATTTATTGTTTTTCTTCTTTACCATCACCACATTTGCCAACCAATCCGGATACTTCACATCTTTAATGAATTGAGCCTTCTGGAGCTTGTCGACCTCCTCTTGAATAGCTTGATTCCTCTCAGGGCTAAATACCTTTCTTCTCTGCTTTACAGGCTTGATCTCCTTATTCACATTGAGCTCATGACATAGGAAGTTTGGATCTATTCCTGTCATGTCTTCATGACTCCATGCAAAAGTTTTCTTCCTATTTCTCAAGAATGTTATCAACTCCTGTTTTATTGAAGCATCCAATGATGAACCTATATGGGTTACTCGTTCAGGGTGCTCGTCGTCCAGAATAACATTTTCTGTAGATTCCACCACCTGTCCTTTTACAAGTTGGGATTCATCTCTGGGATCGAGAGTTTTAATCTCTGTATATTCTTCCACCTGATAGGTAGTAGTCTTTTTCCTTGATTCCTCAAGCTCCTCTTGCTCGGCAGATGAATAATAGCATTCCCGAGCTACTTTTTGATCACCTTTCACAACTCCTACTGCAAAGTTTGTTGGGAATTTTAAGCATTGATGCACTGTAGATGGAACTGCTTCAAACTTCTTCAAACCAACTCTTCCCATGATGATGTTGTAGGCTGACTGCACATTCTTATCCATCACAAAGAAGCGTATTCTTTCTGTTCAAGAAGCAGGCCAAGTTCCAATGACTATATCCAACTTGATCGTCCCAAGTGGAAAAACTTTCTCGCCAGCAAAACCCAGGAGGGGTCTGTGATACGGTTCCAATTGAGATAATTTCAGATTCAAGCTGTCAAAGCATGAATAGTACATGATGTCTGCCGAACTTCCATTGTCTACCAACACCCTTGAAATCACTACTTCCTTCATCCTCATTTTGATCACCAGAGGATCGTCGTGAGGATAAAGAACACCTGCCAGGTCATTTTTTGAAAAGCCAATGACCAGCTTCTCTTTGTTTACCTTCCTCGGACGATCGTCCTCAGCCAGATTTATTCGCTGAATATATGAACAAGCTTGAGCCTCTCCGAGGTAAGCTTTTCTTTCTGCAGTAAGGTATCCTCCTCCTGCATCTCCTCCTGTAATAACATTATAATCAAATGATCCAAAACGTATGGAAAATACCTCTCGTTATGGTTGCCTTGGCTTCTTGGGAAGATCGGGGTCTTCATCTGGATCATCTTCATGGTCCCTCTTCTTTTTCTCCTCTGTTCGGCGAGGAGATCTAGACCTCTCTCTAGTTCGGTCATTATTTCATTTTTTGCCTCCCCGATCAACATACTTTGCTAGCTTTCCACTTCGGATGAGTGTTTCAATCTCGTTCTGAAGTGCTATGCAATTTTTGGTCATGTGACCATGATCTTTATGAAACTCGCAATATTTATCCTTACTCCTCGAATCAGGGTCTGACCTCAGTTTCTTTGGCCATTTTACCTCCTCGTTGTTCTTGATTTCTTCCAAGACATGATGAATACCCATTTTCAAAGGAGTATAATTGTCGTATTTCTTCAGGATTTCCCATGGCGTCTTATTATTCTTGGAACGTTTGTCACCACCATTACCCTTATGCTCTTTATTTTTAGACTTATCGACGTCCACCTTGGTGTCTTTATCCATATTCTTCTTTGCAGCCATAGCTTCCTCGGCATTCATGATTTTGGCCGCTTTTGCCATCAACTCTGACATAGTTTTAGGTGGATCTTTCGCCAAGGTGTAATACAATTTATTAGGCAACAACCCACTCATCAAGGCAGTGATTGTTGTCTTCTCTTCGTAATCTATGACTTCCACCTTCTCGTTATTGAAACGATTTATGTAATCTCTAGTACTCTCACTAGATTTTTGTCTAACACTTAACAAGTGTGCTACTCGTTTTACTGGCTTTGCTCCAAAACAGAAATTGCCAATAAACAACTCGGCCAACTGAAAGAAAGTTGAAATCTTACCCCGAGGAAGATTGTTGTACCATATCTGGGCGGCTCCAGTAAGAGTTCCTGAGAACGCTCTGCATCTCATCTCGTCGGGGACGACATAGATGTCGGCAGAAGCTTGATATTGTTCTATGTGAAGAACAGGATCTGTCTTTCCATCATATTTGGGGGTCACTACAGGTGCTTTAAACTTTGACGGTGTAGGAAAATTCACAATGGCCTGTACAAAAGGTGTTCCTCGAACAAAAGTTGATTGTAGGGGGTTCTTTGCCTTATCCATTTCTCCCAATCTATCCTCCAACGGCTGAATAGAACCTTTCCACACATCATTTCCTTCATCGGGTTTGTTAGTTCGAGCAATAGATCGTTCTGAAGTAGCCTCCTGAGATTTATCTTGACGAGCAACTGGTCGTGATTGTGCTGATCCTTCTCTTAGATCTGTTGGTTGTCGAAAACTCCTCGACATGGTCTTAGGTGGACTCCTATTCCTCCTAGGGCCTAATCGACTGAAAGGAGACACCCTACTCAGTCTTTCTAAGGCACTGGGTCTTTATGGAGAGAGGGTGATACGTTGATCAGTATCTGTAGCCCTTATTGACGAAGTTCGCCCAGTTTGATAAGAGAAATCATCAGACTCCTCATTACGATATGTCTCAGTACGCCTGGATCGTGAAGAAAGTAAATAAGTTTGCCTCTGACCGCTTTGTTGTCCTGAACGTGCAGGTACATTGCCATGAAGGGTTTGTATGAGTTGCCTTATTGTGTCTTGCATGGCGGTTTGTCCTTGAGCCAGATTCGTCATAATTCCGGCCAGATCTGGAGGTGCAGAGGGATTTGGAGGATTTCCAGCATTTCTAGCATTTCGATTGCTAGATTCTGGATTATCCGCCATTGATGATGAATGATTTTTGGTGAAAAACGATAATAACAATCGTTCCCACAGACGGCGCCAATCTTTTGATGTAAAAAATTAGATCGCTCTAATTATTCAATCACAGATAAATAAAATTAGAGAAAGATTTTTAAAGTGGTTCAGCCTTATATGAATGGCCTACGTCCACTGTTATGTTATTGCTGAGTGTTTAGGAATTCTCGAGTACCAGTTCTCTCTAGAAATTCCGGTCCCTTTGAATGAGGGTGATACAAGGTATTTATAGCCCTTAGGCTATACATGAAAGGGTTGATACATTAAATGATATACATATGAAAGGGTAATACATTTAATGCAGCGTGTGCGTCAAGATGATAAACATTCAATGAATAGTTAAACTGTTGATTATCTGGCAGTTAATGATACGGCCGAGATGCAGCTCGGACCGCCTTAGTTGCTCGTTGCTCTGGAGTTCCTCGGAGCGCTGGAGTACCTCGGAGTGCTAAAGTTCCTCGGTGTATCCTCGTTGCTCGGAGAGAACATGAGTTGGTTGAGGAAATGAACTTCCTCGTTGCTATTGTACCACGTAGATTGACACGTGTCTTCGTATTATTCGTCCATATCAACATATTAATTTTGGTATCAACAATATCCTTCTTCCATTGTCTCGCTACAAACACATCGGAGATCCCTGTAAACTACGGAGGATGTGACTTCTGGAAGGTTTCCCTAAAACTTTCCTAAGCAGACGGAAAGGCCTGGGCCTGAGCTAGATCCACCACCGGTGCCTGAGCTGGTGCCTGCTACAAAACTACTAATGTCACATTTATTACCTGAGCTATAATGTCGGTAACTTCAGTTGAATTCATCACACCCTGAGCTGGTGTAGGCTAAGGCTCGGGCTAGGCATCCCTAGGAACTCTCTGTGCACTTCGAGGAGGAATCTGAAAGGAGAGAAAAGTTTCATAAGTCTGCAATTATTATCTCAAAGTAGCTAAAGAACGTAAAATGTTGAAAGAGTACAACAATCCTAAAATATAGGGCTTTATATCAAAGGACGCTATGTGGAAACACAACAAGCCGTACAGATCCCAAGGACACTAGAACATGATGCTCTGATACCACCTGTAACACCCCACCTAATTAATTACCGGGTGATCAGTCCTTAATTAATTAATTTCAGAATATCAAGTTGGTTCAGATAATGCATCACTGTCGAAAGGCTCAAATTTTAATTTAATAAAAACAAACCACCTAATATTTAAAAAGGTTGGTGTCAAAATTTTATCTTGTTATTAACAAAAATCATTAAAGGAAAATATTTATTCATCACCATACATCACAATAGTAATAAGGAAAGAACTAACTGGATTTAAATAAAGAACTGGAGTAAACATGCCCAGTCAAAATCCCATATAATAATCCAATAACATGAAAACAAAGTCTAATAATATAATAAAAAAAACTATAAATCTCTGAATGTAAAATAGGAGGGACAATATTGATTGATATACCCGTATATACCCTCGGCCATGCCGAGGGCGTCCTGCGCCTCACCAGGCCCAGACGACCCCTCAGGGGCCTACCCTTCATCAGGCTCCGGACGACCCCTCAGGGGGGCCGACCCTTCATCAGACTTCGGACGACCCCTCAAGGGGCCGACCCTTCATCAGGCTCCAGACGACCCATCAGGGGGCCGACCCTTCATCAGGCTCTGGACGACCCCTCAGGGGGTCGACCCTTTATCAGGCTTCGAACGACCCCTCAGGGGGCCGACCCTTCATCAGGCCCCGAACAACCCCTCAGGGGGGCGACCCTTCATCAGGCTGCGGACAACCCCCCGAAGGTACGACAGTACGAGGCCCAAATTAGGCCAGACTCATTACCGAAAGGAACCTTGCCCTCGGCCTCATATTCAAGGGCCGAAGGTGACATCATCACAACGCGTGGGTTGGGAAACGCGTGGAACAGTGCGCGTGAGGCTCACTTGGCACATGGGAGACCGTTATAACAAAATCATACCCTCACGTGAGGGAATATTATGTCATCAGTTGGCATCTACAGGTGTCAACAGGGGATTGGCTAGATCACCATTCACATGCACCATGCATACTTGGGGGGTACACTACACCCCCCAAGACCTATATATACTTGTCACCTACAACCCTACAAGGGGATCAATCAATTTATTGTAACCCTAGCTAAAACTCTGCTTGTACGCATAGTAAAGAGAGAAAGTGAGCTTATGTGCATTGTATCCAAGGCCATTAGTGCCCATACTTAGTGGATCACACACTCACAGTGGATGTAGGCCAAATTGGCTGAACCACTATACATCATTGTCTTATTTCCTCTTATACTCATCCCCTTCTACATACTTATACACTTATACATATCTATGGCTGCCATGGTTACTACTGTTTGAGCTCATTATCACTTATCTGGTGGTGCTAAATCTTAGCATCATCAGTTTGGCGCCGTCTGTGGGAACGAGAAGACATCTCTTCCTTTGTACAGCTTGACCTCACTGGGCACTCTGGTGGTGAGCCAGCTCTCCCCCTGAGAGGAGATGTTTCACCATTGAAAGAGACCCACTAAGGTTCTCAAGCTCACCAGTCTTTTCTTCAGTTCATCTTTTCATAGCTAAAACATATGGCACCTGAAATGCCACCGCCACCGCTTCCCCCGCCGAATGATGGGGGAAGACACAGTTCCAGTCAGCCGCCACCTCAGTCTGAGATGGTTGATGTGGCGGCAGCCTTAAATTCTCTGGCAGCAAGCCAGCGGATGATGCAGGAGCAGTTCACAGCTCTAAGTCAAAACATGCTAAGACCACCAGGGGTTTCACCTGAGATGATTACTCCGGCAGCAGCTCCAGGATAGCATGAAAACAGGGGACCACCCCAGGCACCACGCAAAGACCTTCCACCCCCTCAACGGTGTAGGGATGTTGCTGACCCCCGACGTCTACGCCTGGGGAGGCAAGGAAACCCTTGCCCTGAGGACAGGTATGACGATCTGGAGGGAGAGGAGGCCCCTATAGAATGCTGGGAACCATGTGAGGTCTCCAACAATACTGTACAACCTCTTCAGGAAAGTAGAGGAAAGTGAGGGAGACCAAATCCTAATGATCGTCCGAGAGGCTCTGCTTTTGATCTCTTAAGCAGGGGGTCAGCCTTTGAGAGGCTGGGCCCAATAAATGACCTGCGAGAAAAATTGTCCAGGTCAAGGAGTGCTGCGAGGTCCAGGAGGGAGGAAGCCGATGGCCGACCCCAAGGATGGGATGACGGTCAAAGGGAAGTAAACAGCCAACACAGGCCTGCTGCAGCAGAACCCTCCATCCACCTTAAAGAGGCGACAAGGGATAACATCGGCCAAGCTGACCCTGCGAGGCCCTAGAATGATTCGATCCATCAACTAGAGGATAATATCGGTGATATACTGAAGATCCGAGACCCTCTTCAGAAGGGATACACCATAGGCTCACCCTTTGTGGCGAATATAGTCAACTTCCCTACACCATCAAGGTTCAAGCCACCTGTGGTCACCCCAAGATACGACGGGAGCACCAACCCTGTCCACCATGTTGAGATGTATCAATCAGCAGCAAACATATACTCTATCTCAGATGAGATGAGGTGTCGTGCCTTTTCTGGTATCCTGACTGGGGCTGCACATGTCTGGTATACGTCTCTTCCAAAAAAATTCCATTGAAAACTTTAAGCAGTTGGCAGACCGGTTCATCCACAACTTTTGCTTTGGGGTGAGGCCACAGAAGAAGACCACCCACCTGCTCTATGTTAAGCAGGGGAAGAATGAGAGTCTGAGGGACTACATAGCCAGATTCAATAAAGAGAAGCTGGAGGTGGAAGACTATGAGGAGAGCATAGCCATGGCAGCCCAGATTGGAGGACTCCAAAAGGGGAAGATGTTATGGAAGCTTGCTGAAGACCCTCCGAGGACCATGGCTGAATTACTATCAACAGCAGCAAAGGTGATGAACGCCGAAGAGGCGATGGCCGCAAAATACAAAGACGAAAAAGGAGGCGCTAGTGGGGGTAAAAACCCTAAAACGAACAAAGAGGGGAAGAAGAGGTCTACGGACGACAAGTTCGCTGGTTACACCCCATTAACGGTCAGCTGTGAACATATTCTCAATGAAATAAAGAGTGACTGATCCCTGAAGTGGCCTGAGAAGTTGAGGGAAGCCCCCAACAAGAGAAACAAGAACCTGTGGTGCGAATTCCACCAAGACCACGGCCACATAACAGACAAATGCTTTGCTCTGAAAGACGAGATTGAGAACATGCTGAAAGAAGGGAAGCTCAGAAAGTACGTCGACAAAGGTGCCTTCAAGAGGGGCCAAGGGGATGACCCTTCTGACAATGAGGACAACCCTGACCTCCCGCTGAGAGATGACCAAGGCCCTGTGAAGAGGCTTAATATAATCTTGCTCAGAGTGGGAATGATCTCCTAAGGTCTAGAAGGAGGAGGGTCTGAGGTCGCTGACAGGAAGGCCTATGTGGCTGAGGCCAAGGCAGTGACGAAGACGGTACACTCAACCTCTCTGGAGGTCAAGTCAGAAAAGAGGAAGAAGATTGATATGGACACCCTGATAGTGGGATTCTCGAGAATGGAATTTAAAGGCCTCCTAGCCCCACACGACGACCCACTCGTCATCACAACTAGGTTGCATGGGTGTGAGGCACCGAGGATATTGGTCAACGGGGCAGTTCTGCAGATGTAATGTTTTGGCCATGCTTCAAAGCCCTAGGTTTCATCCGTGCTAGACTCATCCCGTACCATCATCCATTGATTGGGTTTAGTGGGGAAAAGGTTCATCCCCTTGGAGTGTATGAGGCCGATGTCAGGATGGGGGACGAGTGGCCGAGATGGCTTACCAAGAAGGTCAGCTTCTTTGTGATGGATGAACATGTGTTTTCGGCCTACAACATCATACTGGGGTGTGTGGACCTCAAGGGGTTTGAAGCTATGCCTCCTACGATCCATCAGATGATTAAGTTTCCTACCCCTTACGGGGTGGGGGAAGTTCAGGGAGACCAGACAACGGCGCGAGAATGTTACTACAACTCCGCTGAAGAAAGGGAGGTGCACAAGAGGGCTACAACCACTTACAATATTGATACCCTAGACCCCAGGGATGAGACGAGGCTAAAGAAAGGAGAGGCCGCAGAAGAGGTAGAATCCATCATCCTTGATGAGGATGACCCAGAAAAAACCATCCAAATAGGCAAGTCTCTGAAGCCCAATATCAAGGAAGACCTCATTAAACTGTTGAGGAGAACACGAAGCGTCTTCGAGTGGAGTCATGTAGATATGATGGGGATTG
The DNA here is from genome assembly GCA_949130495.1 of Sambucus nigra. Classification (NCBI taxonomy): domain Eukaryota; kingdom Viridiplantae; phylum Streptophyta; class Magnoliopsida; order Dipsacales; family Adoxaceae; genus Sambucus; species Sambucus nigra. The sequence continues at coordinate 518,944,768 of OX422207.1, forward strand.
ACCCTAAAATCATGTGCCACAAGCTCAATGTGGTAGAACGAGTGAAGCCGGTAAAGCAGAAGAGGAGAATTTACTCTAGGGAAAAGTATGAGGTCATTAGGGATGAGGTCAAGAAATTAGAAGACGCTGAGTTTATCAGAGAGGTCATCTACCCTGAATGGCTTTCCAATGCAGTCATTGTCCCAAAGGCCAATGGGAAGTGGAGAATGTGTGTGGACTTCACCGACCTCAACAAGCATTGTCCCAAAGACAGCTTCCCTCTACCTCGCATTGACCAGATGGTAGACGCTACCGCAGGCCATGAGCTCATGAGCTTCATGGATGACTATTTAGGGTACAACCAGATCTTCATTAACCCTGAAGACTCGGAGAAGATAGCCTTCATTACTGACAAGGGGACATACTGTTATAGGTTCATGCCTTTTGGCCTAAATAATACGGGGGCAACGTACTAGTGCCTCGTAAATAAAATGTTCGAAGACCAAATTGGGAAGTCTATGGAGGTCTATGTAGATGACATGATGACTAAGAGTTTGAAGGTAAAGGATCATGTGGCAAACCTAGAGAGGACCTTTAATACGAAGGACAAATACCAGATGAAGCTTAATCCGGCCAAGTGTGTCTTCGGGGTCGGAGCAGGGAAGTTCTTGGGGTTCATTGTCAACTAAAGAGGCATCGAGGCCAATCCTGAAAAGATAAAGGCCCTTATTGAGATGAAGACCCCCAAGTCCATTAAAGACGTTCAGAGGCTCACAGGGAGAGTTGCCGCCTTGAACATGTTCATATCTAGGGCCACAGACAGGTGTCTACCATTCTTCAAAATTCTCAAAAAAGCCTTCAAATGGAGTGAAGAAGGCGATGAGGCCTTCAAGGAGTTAAATCATACCTGGGGTCTCCCTTGCTGTTGTCACGGCCCGTGAAGGGTGAAAGACTTTATGTATACCTCACCGTCTCAGAGTCAGCCATCAGTGCAGCCATTGTGAGAGACGAAGACGGAGTACAAAAGCCTGTGTATTTTAACAGCAAGGCACTCCAGGGGGCAGAGAAAAGTTATCCAAGGATGAAAAAGTTGGCCTACGCCTTGATCCATGCATCGAGAAAGATGAAGCCATACTTCCAATCCCATACAATGGTCATACTCACTGACTCTCCTCTTAGGCAGGTTTTATACAAGCCTGAAAAATCAGGGAGGTTAATGGCCTGGGCTATAGAGCTGGGGGAGTTTGACATAGTGTTTCAGCCGAGGACGGCCATTAAGGGGCAAGCATTGGCAAACTTCGTGGCCGAGTTTACTTGGGAAGATGATGAAACCGAGGGTGAGAGCCTCCGGAAGGTAGATACCCGACAGGGTGAGCTCACCGACACACCTACAGATAAGGCTGGGACGAGCACCGCTAGAAGGAAAGTGGTTGAAAATGAAGAGGGAAGATATCTCTTTAGAAAGGGGTCACTCACCGAGGGAGGTTTCTCAGAAGAACACACCGTGTGGAGTCTCTTCGTCGACGGGTCCTCTTGTGAAAGCGGGAGCGAAGCTGGATTAATAGTATCAGCACCCGACGGCACAGACATTGAGTACGCCCTGAGGTTCAACCTTAAGGCCTCCAGCAATGAGGCCGAATATGAGGCCTTGATAGCAGGCCTCTCCTTGGCCAGATCACTTAGTATCGGCCAGATTTTGGTTCACAATGATTCGAGGCTAGTAGTGAATCAGATACTAGGAGCCTACGAGGCCAAGGACGAGAGGATGGCTAGGTACCTTGAGAAGGTGAGGTCATTACTGAAGGGCTTCAGAGAAATGAAATTAAAGAGGATACCTAGGCTCGACAATAGCTGTGTTGATGCCCTTGCGAGGTTGGCCTCGGCAACTAGGACAGACATCAGGAGATCGGTCCCAGTAGAAATTTTACTTCGGCCAACTATTGAAGACGCTGAGGGAACACTTAGCAATTGCCTAAATGTTTCTCAGGAAGCTTCGTGGATGGACCCCCTGATCAGGTACATTAAAGAAGGGGAGATGCTAGAAGCAAGGTAAGAAAGGAAGAAGTTGAGATACAGGGATGCAAAGTTCACTGTCATCGGGGACACCTTGTACAAAAAGGGATTTTTACTCCCCTTACTTAGGTGTGTGCACCCATCTCAGGTCCCATCCCTTTTGCAAGATGTGAACGAAGGATCGTGCTTAAGCCACATTGGGGGAAGATCCTTAGCGAAGAGGGTGATAACCCAAGGGTACTGGTGGCCGACCTAGGGGAAAGACGCCGCGGCATATGTAAAAAAGTGAGATAAATGCCAGAGATTTGCCACCATCCCTCACCAACCCCATCAGCCTCTTACCTCCATTACATCCCCATGGCCATTTGCAGTGTGGGGGATCGACCTCGTAGGACCCTTACTAAGAGCAGTCAATAACTATCAGTTCCTCATCATAGCTATTGACTATTTATCAAAATGGGTGGAGGCCGAACCGATGGTCATAATTACATAGCAGAAGACCTTCCAGTTCATCTGGAAAAATGTTATATGCAGATATGGTCTCCCTAACACCCTCATCTCCGACAACGGGACTCAGTTTAAGAATACCTCTATACAGAAGTACTGTGAAAGGGTGAGTATCAAACAATTCTTCTCTACCCCGGGCCGACCTCAGGCTAATGGGCAAACAGAAGTTACAAATAGGACAATCCTAGATGGAATCAAGAAGAGGCTTGAGGAGGCAAAAGGAAGATGGGTCGATGAGTTATATGCCGTGTTGTGGGCATACAGGACGACAGTGAGGACCTCTACCGGAGAGACCCCATTCATGCTAGCTTATGGCTCAGAAGTCATCATCCCCACCGAGATTGGGTTTCCTACTCATAGGTTCCAAATGTATGACCCCCGAAGAAATACATAAGAAAGGAGACTCGACTTAGACCTGATTGAGGAAAAGAGGGAAGACGCAGAGATAAGTCAGACCGCCTACCAGCAGAGGACCGCAAGGTTATACAATCAGAGGGTGAAACAGAGGCCAATTGCAGTGGGGGACTTGGTCCTCAAAAAGACTTGGCAAAATCCCAACAAGATCCATCCTAATTGGCATGGCCCATATAGGGTCATCGATGAAGTCGTCCCTAGAACCTATAGACTAGAAAACCTAGAGGGGGAACCCTTTTCCAACCCCTGGAATGCAGATCATTTGAAAAAATACTATTAGTAGTGTTGTAAGGTCTTGATAGACCATAATTGTAATAAGAGTTGCTCCAACAGAACACCTGAAAAATTAATGAGAAATATCAATGTTTCCACTCATCCTGTGTTTATCAGTTCTAGTACGCATGAAAACATCTTCAGAAACGGCCCTCGGCTATAATGAGGGTCAATGGAGAGGACGACCCCACCATTGCCCTTAAGAAAGATGAGGGAACACTTGATTAAAAACCATTAGTTTGGTTATTGGAACCCTCGGTTGTAATGAGGGTCAATGGAGGGGACGACCCCACCATTGCACTCAAGAAAGACGAGGGAACACTTGGTTAAAAACCATTAGTTTGGTTATTAGAACCCTCGGCTATAATGAGTGTCAATGGAAGGGATGACCCCACCATTGCCCTCAAGAAAGACGAGGGAACACTTGATTAAAAACCATTAGTTTGGTTATTGGAACCCTCGGCTGTAATGAGGGTCAATGGAGGGGATGACCCCACCATTACCCTCAAGAAAGATGAGGGAACACTTGGTTAAAAACCATTAGTTTGGTTATTGGAACCCTCAGCTATAATGAGGGTCAATGGAGGGGACGACCCCACCATTGCCCTCAAGAAAGACGAGGGAACACTTGATTAAAAACCATTAGTTTGGTTATTGGAACCCTCGGCTATAATGAGGGTCAATGGAGGGGATGAACCACTATTGCCCTCAAGAAAGATGAGGGAACACTTGATTAAAAAACATTAGTTTGGTTATTGGAACCCTCGGCTGTAATGAGGGTCAATGGAGGGGGCGACCCCACCATTGCCCTCAAGAAAGACGAGGGAACACTTGGTTAAAAACCATTAGTTTGGTTATTGGAACCCTCGGCTATAATGAGGGTCAATGGAGGGATGACCCCACCATTGCCCTCAAGAAAGGCGAGGGAAAAATTTATTTAAATCCATTAATTTGGTGATTATAACCCTCGGCTATAATGAGGTCGCATGGAGAGGACGACCCCACCATGGTCCTCAAGACAGACGAGGGAGGAGTTAGTTATATTGTTAGTACAAAAATCCACAATACAAATCACATAAGAGACGAGTATGGAAGATAGCAAGAGGCATTATATTCAAAATCTTGTTCGTTTTACAAAAATAAAGTACAAAAATGGATTAAATGAAGAGGGTATAGGCTACAGACAGCCAACCTATTGAGCAAAATCAGAGGGCAAGGCCTCGACATTAATGGGAGATTCTTCTATGACCATGACAGGCCGACCCTCAGACGTGCCCATGCCTTCAACATGCTGAGACTCCACTTGAGCTAAGGCTTCAGCAATGAGGGGATCATCCAGCTGAACTTCTTCAAGAGAAGGTCGAACAGACGACACTGCATCAGCGAACTTTAAGACGACCCATCGACAGGCCGTCCTAATTCCCCTCTCCAAGTATTCAAGGAAGAAGCCTTGAAACTCGTCTGAGAGTTTGTAGGCTTCCACAGCATCGGCCTCGGCTTTCTTGATAGCTTCCTATAGATCGGACTTGTGTTGAACCTCCAAGTTGAGCAAAGCTTCATCCTTCTCCTTTATAAGTAGGTCCTTAGCCTACGGGTTGGCATCGTGCTGTCTCGTCAGCTCATCTAAGACCCTGGCATGCTCAGTCCTGGCACTCTCCTATTCAGCCCTTGCAGTCTCGAGCTCTGTCTGCAGGTCGGCCTCATGCTGAATGGCCCTCTCGACTTCATGAAACTTCTGTTGATTCTCAGCCATCCACTTAGTGGCCGAGGTAAAGGCACAGACAGACTGCATAGAAAAAGACACTTGTTAAGAGGCTGAGGAAACAGTTAGTGAAAAATTCAACCAGATGAAGTAAAGATAAGTACCTGAGCCAGTGCGTGCAGACCATAGTCATACACCTTGGCCGGGGGCATCTTTGATAGAAATTCATAATCAGCAGCCGAGGGGGCAGAAAACATGGACGCCTTGGCTGCCCTTAGGTTCGTGATCAAGGAAGATGGCTTGGCCTTTAGTGATGTCAAGTTTTGGGACCAGAAGGCTCCCATGCTAGAAGAGGAACCAGCCCCCTCAGATGACTCCACCCTCGCCCTCATCCTAGAATCCGGCCGAGGGTTAGCAGGGACTTCAGGCTCTATTCTTTTGTGACCGTCGGCTGTCGGTTCAACAAGTGTCGGTATCTTCCTCGGAGACTGCTGAGGCTCCTTGCCCTTCTTCTTGCCGAAACCAGACAATAAGCTCGGAGCAGTCACTTCCCAAAGTTGATCTGATATACCTGCAGGACGACCTGAAAGGAGGACGATACGTTAGAAAGATGCAGAGACAAAGATGAAACACTTGAAAAAAGTAAAGAATGAGCAAAAATTAATGTAACTCACATAGCTCTATCAGGGGGGTGACCCTCAGACCAGCTTCTTTGATGAACTTGGGGGTCATCACATCTTCAAATTTTGCAATCTCACCCCCTCTCCCTCGTTCCCTCAGATACTCAACTATATCTTTCTCATCCAGACTAAGTCTGGGATCAGACCTAGCCTTCATCGAGGGGTTTGACCATCTTCTGGGAACCCTCGGACTATCGTTCAAATGTTGAGACTCGGCGGAAAATTCCCACTCCCCAAAAACGAAGAAAAATCTCTTCTTCCAATCGTGGTTGGAGGTCTGTGCCACGTGGAGAAGTTTTTTGTCAGACCTCCTTGCCCCCAGGTGGTAGTACCCAGGCTGTTTGGACGAGGAGGTGATATACGTCGACCGATGGCTCATTAGTGAAAGAATTTTTCCACAAGGAGATGCAGCCAAGGATCGTCCTCCAGGAGTTGGGAGGAAGCTGAGAGGGGGCAACGCCGAGGGCTGACAGGATATCTACGATAGCAGGATGCAGAGGGAATCTGACACCAACCTTGAACATCTATTCGTATACTGCAACCTCTCCCTCTTCACCCTCGAAGACCCTCTCAGACTCAGAGGGAACCCTCATAGTTATATTTGGGGACACTCCATAGGCATGCCTCCACAGCAAGACGTCACGATCCCTAACTGAGGAGACATAGGACGAGGCATGGGAGGTGTCAACCTGGTCATCATCTGAGTCCTCACCCTCATCCTCTGTCCCCTCTCCCTCAGCCTCATCACTTGCTAGAGACCTGTGGGGAAAAGCCATATGGAAGGCATGTGGAGATAGGGTTGTCACAGGGATAGCCTCAGAAGTAACCATACCCTCGACCTATCGGCCTGGGCTTAGGTCAGACGCCTCTCCTCTCCCAGAAGGCCCAGCACCAATGGGCGACGACGTTCTCTCGTCCATCTCTCCTGAATAACTCTCGACAGGACGATAGGACGACCCACAAGAATCAGATGGCTCAAATAGCTTTACTATGGCAAGAGGGATGGGAAAAATGGGTCGTACCCAATTAGGGTCGACCCCTTGTCTTCTCTCCTCCTCTTCCTCTATTCGTCTGATCTCTATGAAAAGCTTATCTCGCAAGGATGGGAACTCCTCGGCTATTTATAAAGCCTCTTAAGCATTAAGGGGGAGACCCTACACTTAGAAGAATTTGGGTAACCTAACCTAACTACAAACAAATCTCACCATTGACCAGGGTGGACTTTTCGATCAAAACCTAAGAATTGAAGGGTTTTCTATCAAGAACAATTCAAGAATAGCTTACCGGAGGTTACACCGGAAAAGCTATGGAACAGCCTAAGGAAATCTAGCCCTATAAGCTTAAAATAAGAAAGAAAACAGAAAATAAAGATAAGTAGGGCACTAGGGTCGAGGTGTTACCTGAAGAGGAATGGCGAAGTTGCTAAGCTTGAAGGTTCAAAAACTACAGAAATGGCAAGAAGGCTGGAAGCGAGAGAGAGAGAGAGAGAGCTGGGGCGCGAAGAATAAGAAGAGAGTGAATGGTTTAAAAAATTGCTTATATACCTTAGTAATGAGTGGGCCCATTACCCAAGCCAAAGTACAGCCCACGAGGAGGACATCATTAGGGCACAAAGTCCCAAGCAGCATGCAGCCGTCGCACCTTGAAAACTGGAACAACATTGGATAAAAATTTGACAGCTGTCACATCAGCTTGATAGGTGTCACTCATCAAACAGACCATACACTTAGTCTCAAAAGAAACATTATCCCTCAGCCATCTCAGAATGATCTATGGCTAAGGGCTGGGGGTGATTGATATACCCGTATATACCATTGGCCATGCCGAGGGCGCCCTGCGCCTCACCAGGCCCAGACGACCCCTCAGGGCCCGACCCTTCATCAGGCTCTGGATGACCCCTCAGAGGGCCGACCCTTCATCAGACTCTGGATGACCTCTCAAGGGTCTGACCCTTCATCAGGCTCCGGATGACCCATCAGGGGGCCGACCCTTCATCAGGCTCCGGATGACCCCTCAGGGGGGGCGACCCTTCATCAGGCTCCGGACGACCCCTCAGGGGGACGACCCTTCATCAGGCTGCGGATGACCCCCCAAGGGTACGATAGTACGAGACACAAATTAGTCCAGACTCATTACCGAAAGGAACTTTGCCCTCGGCCTCATATTCAAGGGTCAAGGGTGACATCATCACAGCGCGTGGTTTGGGAAACGCGTGGAAAAGTGCGCGTGAGGCTCACATGGCACATGGGAGACCCTTATAACAAAATCACACCCTCACATGAGGGAATATTATGTCATCATTTGGCATCTACAGGTGTCAACAGGGGATTGGCTAGATCATAATTCACATGCACCATGCATACTTGGGGGGTACACTACACCCCATAAGACCTATATATACTTGTCACTTGCAACCCTACAGGGGAGGGATCGATTATTGTAACCCTAGATAAAACTCTGCTTATACACACAGTAGAGAGAGAAAGGAGCTTATGTTCATTGTATCCAAGGCCATTAGTGCCCATACTTAGTGGATCACACACTCATAGTGGATGTAGGCCAAATTGGTTGAACCACTATACATCTGAAGACGTGTGTGCTCGCGTTCAAATGATCAAATGATATATAAAACCCTTTTAACACAAACAAACAATAAACATGCAGCAGTATGTGATTGAATAAATTGATAATCTACACAAGAAGATTCAAACACATGCAATTAAGGAAAAATCCCCCACAGGGGCAAAACCATTTATTTTCACTATAATTTGTAAGAAAACGGCTTACAATCGGATTACAATGAAAATACAAGTTGACTAAGAATTACCCTCAGGTATCGGATTCTGTAGTCGCGGCTGGAACTATCCCTTTCCAGTAGGGCTGCAATGGAGAAGAGAAACGGCTTCTCCACAAGGGTTGAACAAACCAAAGTTGTGTTCTTGGGTTGCAAAAGGATTCACAAATATTTGACAAGGATGTGTGAATAAAAACATGAGTCTTGGGACTCAAAAATATGAAGACTAGATGTATTTGGACTCTCAAAAACGTCTTCTAAAGTCTTGCAAAACAACTCCCCCGGAGTTGGTATTTATAGGGAAATACATGAAGAGACCCACGATTTTAAAACTCTGAAATTCAATCCAGCGTACAGGTACCCCGAACCGGTTCGAGCACCCTGTGAATCGGTTCGCCACCCCGAATCGGTTTCGGGCTGGGTTCGGGAAAGTGTGCTGGGAACAGGGGGTTAAACACTTAGAAAAATTCCCAGTATTTTCTATGTAAATATCTCCATTTTCAACGGGCCATAACTTGTTCACCGTAGCTCGGATTGAGGGGTCGTTTCTTCCAGTATCTTTGTTGCGACAAGCTCTTCAACTTTTCAGTTGTCCGGTCCTCCAGACAGTGGCTGTAAAATTACCAATTTTCCCTTGAACATCCCTATCATGCCTTGTTTCACTGATTTGACTTCTCTTGCGTACCACTTGCATTACGAGCCTAGAATCAAGGAACGTGAAGTCGTTGATGCAGATAAGGGACATATTAATGGAGATAATGCATGCTTGATTCCCAGAATTCGGATAGAGGCCGTCATGTGAGATCGTGAGGTGTCGTGCCAAATGTAGCGGCGTACGACATAAATAAATTAAACATTTTGGACATGAGAAAAATGTCCTTACAAATCTCCCCCTATGTCTATGCCGGTACATACATAAAAAATCCGAATTATAAAATATGAAATTGCCTATACAAATCTACCCTCCCATGAACCCAAAACTGGAAAAGGTACAAGTGAATAGTCTCCATCGTTTGTTCTTCAAGTCGTCAGGAATCGCAAATCTTTTCTCATCAGGGTGTGCAATTTAGTGATCATCAATGTAGTACCTACACACATGAGATAAAGAAAAATACCAAGTGACATATCGAGTTTGAAATGATGAGATAAACATATATATATCAATTTATGAGCAAACTCAAATTTTAAATCTCCTCCATAATAAGATAATTCATTCTCCCCCTTTTTATGATGTCCCCAAATAGACAAATGAGAAAAACAAATCAAATAAGCAAGAGCGGGGTGACACTAGGATAAAACCACACCATGAATGAACACAAAGCAACCAAGTCGATGATAGCGTAAATAAAGTGGTGTGATCAAATTTGATAGGAAAATCAATGCATACAAACAGGACATATGTGCACGATGGATATTGGATATTCCTAGCGAATGAACTCAAATGCTTCCTTTGGTGTAAAATAATGACAATATAAGGTATTGACTCGATCAAATCAACAAATCAAATCTCAAAGTGATTTTCACACCAATAACGTCCAAAATGATTTTATGCTTTTTCAGGACTTTCAAGGAAGTGCAAACCCGTTTAAATTCTCCAACCAAACTCCCTCAGATATTATTTTGAATAGAGGCATTGTAAATTCTCAAACTTTGGAGAATTGATGGTGAAACCTAAGTGGCCCATATTTGGCATGAATTGCTTTTTATTGCCTACAAATTTTTTCGGGCTCTTTTAACCTCTTTGGACCTCGGATATTAAAATTCCTCCATTTTTTAGGTCCTTTTTAACGGTGGCTTTTGCGCAAAGGATAGATGATTACCTTTCGCAGCCCCTCCCCGTTATACAAAAACACAGTCTCACCAAAACGGTTTTTACATGCATTCCAATCTTGTCAAGTTTTATTGCATATGGTACATTGTATAGACAGAATTGAGATGGAAACACTCAAGCCAATATGAGATAGACAAGTGCAATAATCAAATATAGCCGTGCATGTGTGAAATAAAGGATATAGGAGTCAAACATGTAGGACGATATCACTAATTACATCTCAAAGACTCCAACCAATGTAAAGCACATGGATGAAATGATGTAGCCTCTCAAATCTCTATCAAACAGTCACATGGATATATGGAATGAAGTTGTGACTTGGCTATCTTAAATGCTCATCCATAAAAGGTGCTTAAAAGTACAAAAATATTTTTGGTCTTTTTCAAAAAATTTATCAAAATAAAATCTTTTTGTGCTTTTCTTAAACAAAATAAAGAAAATCTTTTTGTATTTTTCAAAAGAAATATAAATAGCAAAAAGAATAAACAAAGTCATACAACTAAGCAATGGTACATATAAAACAGACTAGCAATAGGAAGCATATGATATCAACATGAAGAAGCATCCTATTCTAGACATAGACCAACCCCTCAGTCAACTGTGAAAATCCCCAAAGACTTCCTAAGACTCTCAAATCTAAGGGCACCTAATGGTTTCGTGAAAATATCGACTAACTGACGGTCGGTGGGAACAAAACTCAGGGATACAGTGTTCTCCTCAACTAACTGACGAATAAAGTGCTCACGTATCCTGATGTGCTTGGTGTGCGAATGCTGAACTGGATTACGGGATATGTGTATCGCGCTCGTGTTGTCACAGGAAATGGTCATGGTGTCCTGTGAAATCCCATAATCCTCCAGCATTTTCTTCATCCACAAGAGTTGTGTGCAACAACTCCCGGCAGCTATGTACTCAGCTTCCGCAGTGGACAAAGAGATGGAATTTTGCTTCTTGCTCAGCCAGGAGACAAGAGCAGAACCAAAATAGAAACACCCACCAGAAGTGCTCCTACAGCCATCTACATCCCCAGCCCAATCAGCATCCGAATAGGCGGACAGACGGTCATCAGTATCAAAGGAATACTAAATCCCGTATGAGAGAGTCCCACTCACGTATTTAATAATACGTTTTAGAGCAAGTAAATGTGACTCTTTTGGGGATGCCTGATATCGCGCACAGACTCCAACACTAAAGTCGATGTCGGGACGACTAGCATTCAAGTAGAGAAGACTACCTATCATACTCCGATATAACGTTTGTTCTACGTCCTTGCCTGAATTGTCCTTACTAAGCTTGGTAGTGGTACTCATAGGTGTACGAGCATGCTTAGCAGAGTCTAAACCAAATTTCTTCACTAGGTCTCTAGTATACTTGGATTGGGAGATGAACATCCCATCCTCTAGCTGACGAACCTGGAGACCAAGGAAGAATGTAAGCTCCCCAACCATGCTCATCTCAAACTCACTTTTCATCTCCTCCTCAAAGTGGTGAGCATGCTGGGAGCATGTGGATCCAAAGACTATGTCGTCCACATAGACCTGGGCAACCAAAATAGCATCGTCATCTCTCCTGACGAACAACGTCATATTTACTCCCCCTCTCTTGAAGCCACGAGCCAAGAGATAGGAAGTAAGCCTCTCGTACCAAGCACGGGTTGTTTGCTTCAAACCATACAAGGCTTTCCTAAGATAGTAGATGTGTTCTGGGTGTTGAGGATCTTCAAACCCTTTTGGTTGTTCCACATAAACCTCCTCCTATAGAATTCCATTCAGAAAGGCACTCTTGACATCCATCTGATATACCTTAAAGCGTAGATGACATGCGATGGCGAGAAGAAGACGGATGGACTCAAGCCTCGCAACAGGAGCAAATGTCTCCCCAAAGTCTACACCCTCTATCTGTGTGTAGCCTTGAGCGACCAACCTAGCCTTATTTCTTATTATGGTACCATTTTCATCCATTTTGTTATTGAAAATCCACCGGGTACCTATAACATTAGTCTCACTAGGTCGGGGAACTAATTCCCAGACATTATACTTTTTAAACTGAAGCAACTCATCTTGTATAGAAGATATCCAGTGTTCATCCTTGAGTTCTTCTTTATGGTTCTTGGGCTCGACTTTGGACGTGTAGCAAAGATGGCTAACAACGTTCTCTAGCTGAGCACAAGTCTTGTCCCCTAGAGTGGGATCGCCAAAAATGGAAGATGGATCATGACTCTTGCGAACCCAAGCAGGTGTGTCCCCTAATACAGGAGTAGGGTCCACAGAGTGTGAGAGAGGAACATGTAAATCATTGTCAGAACAATCCACATCCTCACACTGAAGGTTAGGATCAATAACCGTCGGAGGTTCGTCATCTTGCACGGTAACGTTTATTGATTCCATAACCCTAGAGCACTTCAGGTTAAAAACCCGGTATGCTCTGCTATTTGATGAATATCCTAGAAATATTCCCTCGTCGCTCCGGGAGTCGAACTTTCCTAATTGCTCTCTATCCCGTAGGATGTAGCATTTACTCCGAAAAACACGGAAATATGCCAGGTTGGGCATCTTGCCAGTCCACAACTCATAAGGAGTGTGAAGTGTGTGTGGACGTAGATACACCCTATTCACCGTGTGGCATGCAGTAGACACTGCCTCTGCCCAAAATCTCCTAGAAACTTTACGACCTAGAAGCATTGATCTAGCCATCTCTTGGATCGTTCTATTCTTTCTCTCAACAATCCCATTTTGCTGAGGAGTTCTCACAGCAGAAAACTCATGTTTGATCCTGAGGCTATCACAGTAAAGGTCTACCTTTGCTTCTGTGAATTCAGTGCCGTCGTCACTACGTATTCTGTTAATAGTGACACCGTGTTGATTTTGCAGGACACGGCACTTGGTCATTAAAAATTCTACAGCATCGGATTTCTCTCTCAGAAAACCTATAATGGAGTACCTGGAGAAATCATATACCATCACGAGGATGTACCTCTTACCACCTAGACTCTCAGTACGAGTGGGACCCATAAGATCCATGTGAATCAACTCCAGAACACGAGAGGTGGTAAAGGAATGCAACTTCCTATGAGGACTACGAATTTGTTTTCCCAACTGACAGGGTCCACAAACGGTCGAAGTTGACTTTCCAAGAGATGGTAAGCCACGTACTAGTTCCTTTTTATATAAACGTTTGAGATCTCCAACGTTCACGTGACCTAGACGTTGGTGCCACAGATCCATAGGAGTGATCGTGGCGCTGTTGCAAACAAGTGAGGATGTGGGCTCAGTCCCATAGCAATTATCCTTGGTCCTCACCCCTTGCATCAAAAGTTTACCGACTTAATTGTAGACTTTACACGCATCCCGATCAAACTTTACTGCAAAGTTAGTTTCGCAGAGCTGGCTAATGCTGAGAAGGTTTGCTTTCAAACCTTTGACGTACAAAACATTTTCTAGCTTAGGAAATCCAGGTAACTCGACAGTACCACGTCCTATAATGCTAGACTTGCTCCCATCTCCAAAGGTGACTCTACCATCCTGATAATCCTCAAGAGTCGTAAAAAATGAGTCATCACCTGTCATGTGTCTGGAGCACCCACTATCAAAATACCACTGAGAGGTATTATGTGCTTTGAGAGCAACATGAACAACAAAGGCCTTTTTATCTTTCTTAGGTACCCAAGCAGAGCTGACCTTTTGTTTGCCTTTGTTGTTGTTGGTTTTAGCTTAAATGTGAGAAGTATTTACTAACGGCAAAGACATCCGTCGAAATTCTTCCATTAAACTCTTAGTCGTGGCAGCTAAGAACTCAACACGCTCTCTCAGACTAGAAAACTCATCAGTATGACGTGGTGGAGCAGTAGTACGTCGTGTTCGACCCATACTATAGCAAGATTCCCTAAGGTGGCCTTTTCTTTTTCAATAAGTACAAAAGAGAACAGTCAAAGGCGGACCTTGGTTTGCTTTTCTTGGTCGAACTCTCCTTCGAGGTTTTTTAGGTGACCATAAGGAGTTGTAGTAAACTCAGGAACTGGTCCAGGTGCAATTTGGGACGTGGAGGCACCATTATAACCAATTCCTTGACGATCACCAAAACCTAAAGCTGGGCCGAGGAGCATCTTTCCCATCTTCCCAGATCTGTCCTCGATTTGTACCTTGACTTCCCGTGCTTTCTCAAGATCATGAGTCAGATGGGCAACAAGGGCTTCAAGTTTCTTCCGAGTCTCCACGGAGGAATGGAGCTGACTCGTAAGACTAGCCACTTGCTTAATCAAGTCCCCTCTCTCTTTCTCTAAAACACTCTCTCTCTCTCTCTAATACACTCTCTCTCTCTCTAAACAAATTCTCATTCTCGACACATGTAGAATCTCTCTCTCTCAGGGCGGTGCAGGTGGAGAACTCTCTTTCTTTCGATTTCTTTAAATCTTCCTCTAAGCAGGTGATCTTAAGAACTAACGCTTTGTTACGCTTTTTAGTTTTAAAAGACTCAGAATATAACTCAGCGTAGGCGCGTTGTATATCACTCTCGCTCTCACTTGTGTCATCCTCCCCCTCACTCACATCGATCTCAATGTCGAGGTGTCCCTGTGAAGCATCATCCTCAACGTCGTGAGGAGAACTAGGAGTGCTCACTTGGCTGGCCATGAATGCGGTGAAGTTACACTCATGCGGTGACTCATCTCCTGAATCCACCATCTCGACCTCACTGTCGTCACTAAGGGAAGCATTAAGGACAGCTTTCCCTTTCTCTCTATTCAGACGATTGGCACACTCAAAAGCTCTATGACCCCTACCATCGCACTCAAAACATCTCTCACATTCTTTCAGAGGAGGATTTTTGGAATCTTTTTCATTTTTCTTTTCAAACTTATTTTTCTCAAATTTCTTTTTATCTTTAAAATTGCCATTTTTCTTAAATTTGAGAATCCTCTTGAATTTTTTTGCGAAAAGAGCCAAATCATCTAAGTCAAAATCGCACTTAGAATCTGACGTGTCAGTCTCTCTCTTTCTAGATGACTCTACCCTCTTTCTAGCTGACCCCTCACTCCTTCTCTCTTGGGCTTTAAGTGAAATTCCCTTATCTTTAGATTTAGCATTTTAAGGGAACATATCAATTT
This sequence comes from Sambucus nigra, assembly GCA_949130495.1. NCBI lineage: Eukaryota > Viridiplantae > Streptophyta > Magnoliopsida > Dipsacales > Adoxaceae > Sambucus > Sambucus nigra. The sequence goes on from OX422207.1 coordinate 518,960,062, forward strand.
CATAAGTTTGCAAATCTCCTACAAGTTCTTCCAATTTTAACGTATTTAAATTACCCATAGAATTTAGCACAGTGACTTTAGGGATAAAATGCATAGGCAAAGAACGAAGAATCTTTTTAACAACTCTAGCATTCGGAATATGTTCACCAAGATTAAAACTAGTATTCACAATGTCAGAAAGTCTAGCATAAAATTCATCAAAGCATTCAGAATCATGCATGGTGATTGTTTCAAATTGAGTTGTTAAGTTTTGCAATTTAGACTCTTTCACAGCATTAGTTCCTTCATGGGCGAGTTGTAAAACATCCCATGCCTCTTTTGACGTGGTACACGTCATTATGCGTTTGAACTCATTAGGTGTGACAGACCTAGAAATAGCACTTAGACCCTTAGAATTAAAAGATGACCATTTAAATTCTTCATCAGTCCAAGAAGTGTCACGTTTCAAGTTGGTCACATTATCAACAGTCACGGTGGGAGGAGTCCACCCTCATTCAACCAAAATCCAGACACGTTCATCAATGGCTTTTAAATCCGACCTCATACGGGCTTTCCAATAAGCATAATGTGTCCCGTCAAAAATAGGCATTTTATAATATGACTTCTCCATTTGAACACGCACTTTTTCAAAAATCAATTTTTTTTTTCAGAAATTTTATATCTTAGAAAAATTTTGCGGAAAAAAGAATACGCGATAGATTAGCGTAACCTGCTCTGATACCAATTTGAAGACGTGTGTGCTCGCGTTCAAATGATGAAATTATATATAAAACCCTTTTAACACAAACAAACCCTAAACATGCAGCAGTATGTGATTGAATAAATTGATAATCTACGCAAGAACATTCAAACACATGCAATTAAGGAAAAATCCCCCACAAGGGCAAAACCATTTATTTTCACTATAATTTGTAAGAAAACGGCTTACAATCGGATTACAATGAAAATACAAGTTGACTAAGAATTACCCTCGGGTATCGAATTCTGTAGTCGCGGCTGGAACTATCCCTTTCCAGTAGGGCTGCAATGGAGAAGAGAAACGGCTTCTCCACAAGGGTTGAACAAACCAAAGTTGTGTTCTTGGGTTGCAAAAGGATTCACAAATATTTGGCAAGGATGTGTGAATCAAAACATGAGTCTTGGGACTCAAAAATATGAAGACTAGATGTATTTGGACTCTCAAAAACGTCTTCTAAAGTCTTACAAAACAACTCCCCCGAAGTTGGTATTTATAGGGAAATACATGAAGAGACCCACGATTTTAAAACTTCAAAATTCTATCCAGCGTACAGGTACCCCAAACCGGTTCGGGTACCCTGCGAACTGGTTCGCCACCCTGAACCGGTTTCGGGCTGGGTTCGAGAAAGTGTGCCGGGAACAGGGGGTTAAACACTTAGAAAAATTTCCAGTATTTTCTATGTAAATATCTCCATTTTCAACGGGCCATAACTTGTTCACCGTAGCTCGGATTGAGGTACCGTTTCTTCCAGTATCTTTGTTACGGAAAGATCTTAAACTTTTCAGTTGACCGGTCCTCCGGACAGTGGCTGTAAAATTACCAATTTTCCCTTAAACATCCCTATCATGCCTTATTTCACTGATTTGACTTCTCTTGCGTACCACTTGCATTACGAGCCTAGAATCAAGGAACGTGAAGTCATTGATGAAGATGAGGGAAATATAAATGGAGATAATGCGTGCTTGATTCTAGGAATTCGGATAGAGGCCGTCATGTGAGATCGTGAGGTGACGTGCCAAATGTAGCGGCGTACGACATAAATAAATGAAACATTTCGGACATGAGAAAAATGTCCTTACAACATCATTGTCTTATTTCCTCTTATACTCATCTCCTTCTACACACTTATATACTTACATCTCTATGACTGCCATGGTTACCACTATTTGATCTCATTATCACTTATCCGGTGGTGCTAAATCTTAGCATCATCATTGATGATGATGGAAACAGCACCACCAAGTAAGGTGTTGATAAGCTCAAGCAAGTGATAACAATGGCAGCACATGAGGATATATATAAACATATGTATGTAGAAGGAGGTGAGGATAAGAGGATGAACACAAATATGTAAGTGGTTCAACCAATTAGGCCTACGTCCAATATGCAAGTGAGTGTAATGTCACTGAAATAAGGCACTAGCGGCCATGGATACAATCTCTCACGCTTTCTCTCTTTACTATGCAAATAGACAGATTTTTAGCTAGGGTTGAAATTCTTGTTCCCTTACAATATTAAGGATGACCTCAATATATAGTGCTTGGGGGGTGTAATGTACCCCCCAAGAATTCAATGTGCATGTGCATGGAGATCCAGCCAGTGCAAGGATGACACTTGGTTGATCTTAACTAAGTAATTATGACCTCAATATTCCCCCATGTGGAGGGAATGATTTAGTTATAACAGATTTGTCCACGTGTTCCAAGCCATACTTGTGCGCATAGATGCTCGGTTATATTTGCTTGGTACTAACCTCGGCCTGGATGAGTACGAGGTTGGTAAAGTACGACCCTTACCTTGGATGAGGATTACATGATGACCTTATCCTGGATGCCAGCTGAGGTTAGATATCTGGAATGTTGTCCCTGGCTGATGTTGTCTTGAAACTTGATATTGAGTCTGCAAGACCTTGTGATATTAGGTGAAACTTATAATATCAGTTATGGCCGATGTTGGTGATGATACTTATAATGTCGACTTTAGATGACCTGATAAATAACTGATCCCATGAGTCATGTAGATCGCGGCTAATGCCAAATCATGGTGGTACTTGCAACGTCGGCTACGATCGACCTATGAAGGACGACATCGCTGTTGGGTAATCTCGAGCTCTTATTACCTCGGCTATCAATTAGACCGAGGTTGATGTCTCAGAACTGGAAGGTATACTTTGGGAATATCAATCACCCCTAGCCCTAAGTTACCTATGTAAGTAGGTGACTAAGGGATATATATGTTTAAGGTTGTATTCCCTTATGTACCAGTATCTCCTTGATAGGTGTCCATATCTAAAATGGGTAGCGTGCCTGATAGTGTAATGATAATGATTGTCTTATAGGCTCCCAAGGCAATAATTGGCCTTGGGAAGCATGAAATCAGTTTGAAGGGTTTAAGAACCCCTTTCCTTCTCTTTCTTCTCCATTTCTCTCACTTTTCCCTCATATGAATGTCTGTATTCTCTCTCTCTTCCAAAGCTTGATCGAGGTTGTGTCTTGTGGATTTCTCTTGTCAATCCTCTCATTTGTCACCTCGTATTTCATCAGGTATTGCTTATTGCCTTTTCTTTGCCATTTTTAGCCTTGTTTTTCCATTTCTTGCATTTTCGGATGATAGTTTGAGTGTTCCAATGGCACTTTGAGTTTTTCGGTCGCTCTTTGAGTTTTTCGGTGGCTCTTATTCTTGATTGTTATTGGTTTGAATTTGACAAAAAAATAGGTTTTAATCCTTAGTTTAAGTTGTCCCCAGTTGTTTATTTATGGTTTAGAGTCCAAATATAGGGTCACCTTCTTTATGTTCAGACCTCTTTATAAGCTCATAAAAGATTTCCCCTCTCTCAGAGAGAAGACCTTTGCAAAAATTAGGCAGATAGAACTAGCCCAAGAGGAAGCTCGTAGAGATGGGGCCTTCCCCCTCAGGCCTATCTTCCCTACACCTCTAAAGGTGATATACCCTGAGCCAGCTAAGACTGCTGAGCTAGTAGAAGATCTAATAGACCCCACTCCCATGTCCGAGTCTGAGTCATCTTCAAACCCTATGTCCACTGACTCATTCCAAGAGGCCATGAACATCTCTATTAGGCAAGATCAGGTCCCTAATCAGGCCGAGGTACAAAGTTATTCATCATCCCATAACGGTGCTAGCACTTTATGAACTTCTTCTGATGTCGAGGTTGTGGGGTCGAGCGTGGCTATTCCACCTCCCATTAATGCTATTCCCCTGTCGGCCTCCACGGGGCCTGAGTTCGCTCAGAGGTTCCTTGGAGGTGTTCCTACACCTTCCCAGGCTGACGTTGCCAGAGATGAGGATAATGGTCATGAGAGTGACATTGGTACCCCGAAGGCTGCCGAGATAGAGAGTACTGTTACTGAGTATGACCTCTTAGCCTTTAGGCATCTCTATTCCATAGGTCCCTCAATCTTACTCAGGAGACCTTTGAGAGGTGAGAGAGCCTTTGGTGGCCGAGATGGGGAAATTTGTGTGTATGAGCAGATGTTTAAGATGGGATTCTGTCTCCCCATCCATTCTTCTATCAGAGAAATACTTTCCCACATAAACCTAGCCCCTTCATAATTATCCCCCAACACCTAGAGGGTGATGATTGGTGTTATTATCATTTGGAAGGTAGTCCATTACTCAGACCTTCCATCTAGGGTCTTCACAGGATGTTATGTCTCATCCTCTACTAAAAACCAACCCAGCTATTATCACTTCCTTGCTAGGAAGTCTGGCAAGAAAATGTTGTTGGTTACCCATACTTCAAATCACAACTAGAAATCGTGGTATTTCTTTACCTCAGGGGCATGGGAATTTGGTCCTTCTTCCATCTCTTCATCGTTGGAGCCAAGGATACCCCTGAAGTGGGGGAAGGTATCACTTGCTTCCAAGGTCGATCCTGAGCATAGCCAGGATAACTCACAAAAGGTGAAGGATCTTCAGGATCAGGGGGAGCATGGTTGGCTGGTAAAATACGAGCATATGATGACCCCTTATTACCTCTTTAAGACTGGATTTTGGGGGATTCCTCTAACCGAGCTTCATAAGTATTATTTTCTATAAATTATACCGCTGCCTTTTTATATCTCTGATTTACTAACTTAGGTATATTTTTTGTAAAATGCCCAGAAGGCATCTTGGACGACTTGTGGGAGATGTCTGCCCCCAGTGTCGTTAAACTGATGAAGAAGGCGGGGCATAATGTATCCCCTCTCCCCAAATAGAACATTAGTACATCCAAGGCTGACGATACAAAGAAGAGGAAGACTACCACTGATGCGGAGGATCATAGGCCGAGTAAGAACCAAAAAGGAGACCGTGCTATCCCAATCTGCTCTGGTGATGCATTGGTTGCTCGTCTGTAGTAGCTAAAGATCAGTGACAGCCTAATAGGTCATGGTCTGAAGGTAATGGATGCTATCGGCTCTGCAATTACCGATGCAGATAAGCATTTTTTACGCTCGATAGATACCCCTCTGTTGGTAAAGTTTTTCCTTCACAGGTCTATCCAAGTAAAAAAATTTACTTTATTCCAAGTGTAGCATAGGATTTAAACGGGTTAAGGCTTGAACTCATACATCTGACTTTGTTTTGCAGGGTCTTCTCTCTATGCACCAATTCGTTGGCTGGACCCTGAGGAAGTTTCCCCTTATTGAGAAGGGAAAAGAGGCCCAGTAAGCCTCTTTAAATGGAGAGGTTGAACATCTGAAGACATCCTTAGATGAGTCTTAGAATAAGGTGAAGCAGAGGGATAGGGACATATCTAAGCTTAAGAATGACCACACCTCTGCTTTGCAGGCTAAAGATGACGTTCTTCATGCAAAGGTTGATACTGTAGTAATGGATGCCCTCGAGGATGCCTCTGAGAAGATCTTGGCTGAATAAAAAGTCGCTGACCAGTTTATAAGCTTTGGCTTTGATTATCTCGAAAGAGCTACTAAGGCAACTGGGAAGTGGGCAGCTTCAAAGGAGAAATAATTAGGGAGCTTATCTGCCTCCGACTTTATTAGTATAGGCTTTGTCGATCCTCTCTTTGCTCAGGCATTGCAAGAGGTTGAGGAGGAAGATGTTGCTCCCACAGAGATTGTGCCATTGGAAGCTACAGAGACTGGGGATGTTAACCCTCGAGATGACGGAGCCAAGGTTACCAATGTTGGCCAAAAGGACACCACTGTGGCTGCAGACCCTTAGACCTTAATTTGTGAAGCTTAACTTGTAATTTTTTGTTTTCCATCTATAGTTTTTGTAAACTCTGATAGCATGCTTTGGTACATTATATTTGCAGCTCTGAATGTTTCATGTAATTTCATCTTCTTCAGTGGATTTTGCTTTTTTCAATGAATGACCTTTCTTGCATGTTGTCCTAAAGGTCTGGGGTCATCGAATTATGATGTTAACCTCATAAATTTCACCAAATTAATAATGTTTAAGGTCTGAGGTCATCAAACTAAGATGTTTGACCTCGTAAATTTCACCAAATTAATGATGTTTAATGTCTGAGGTCACCAAATTATGATGTTCACCTCATAATTTTCAAGAAATTAATGGTGTTTAAGGTCTGAGGTCATCAAATATGATGTCTTACCTCAGACCTTGTCACCAAATTATGATGTTTAAGGTCTATGGTCACCAAATTATGATGTTTACCTCATAATTTTTACTAAATTAATGATGTTTAAGGTCTGAGGTCACCAAAATATGACGTCTCACCTCAGACCTTGTCACCAGATTATGATGTTTAAGGTCTGAGGTCATCAAATTATGATGTTTACCCTCGTAAATTTCACCAAATTAATAATGTTTAAGGCCTGAGGTCACTAAATATTGACGTTTCACCTCCTAATTTATCACCAAATTAATGATGTTTAAGGTCTGAGGTCCCCAAAATATGATGTTTTACCTTATAAATTTCACCAAATTATGATGTTTTACCTCATAAATATCACCAAATTAATGATGTTTAAGGTCTGAGGTCATCAAATATGATGTCTAACCTCAGACCTTGTCACCAAATTATGATGTTTAAGGTCTGTGGTCACCAAATTATGATGTTTACCCTCATAAATTTCACCAAATTAATGATATTTCAGGTCTGAGGTCATCAAATTATGATTTTTACCTCATAATTTTCACCAAATTAATGATGTTTAAAAGTTTGAGGTCATCAAATATGATGTCTCACCTCAGATCTTGTCACCAAATTATGATGTTTAAGGTCTGAGGTCATCAACATATGATTTTTACCTCATAAATTTCATCAAATTAATGATGTTTAAGGTATGAGGTCATCATACTATGATGTTAACCTCATAAATTCCACAAAACTAATGATGTTTAAGGTCTGAGCTCACTAAAATATGATGTTTTACCTCATGAATTTCACCAAATTATGATGTTTAAGGTCTGAGGTCATCAAATATGATGTCTCACCTCAGACCTTGTCACCAAATTAATGATGTTTAAAGGTCTGAGGTCACCAAATTATGATGTTTTACCTCGTAAATTTCACCAAATTATGATGTTTAAGGTCTGAGGTCATCGAATATGATGTTACCCTCATAAATTTCACCAAATTGATGATGTTTAAGGTTTGAGGTCATCATACTATGATGTTACACTCATAAATTCCACCAAATTAATGATGCTTAAGTTCTGAAACAATATTGACACAGGAACTGCTCTTCTCATTAATATCCTCTTCATAAAATGATACATGTATTACAAAGAAACAATTGCAACATCATATGTAATACTTCTTCAGGTGATCAGCGTTCCCTGGATTGGAGAAAGGTTCCCCTTCGATATTTTCTAGTCGGTAGGTACCGGGTACAACCTCGTCGACTACTTTTTAAGGACCATGCCAGTTTAGGTGGATCTTGTTTATCTTCTGCAAAGTCTTCTTCAGCTATGGGTCTTGATTTTACCCTTTGATTATAGAACTTTGTTGTTCTCTGTTGGTTGGCTGCTTGTCTGATCTCAGCGTCTTCCCTTATCTCCTTAATTAGATCCAAGTCAAATCTTCTTTCTTTCCCATTCCTCTGAGGGTTATAGGTCTGAACTCTGTGGGTGGGGAGTCCTACTTCTGTAGGTATGATGGCTTCTGAACCGTGGGCCAGCATAAATGGGGTTTCCCCCGTTAGTGTCCTTATCATTATTTTATAGGCCCATAGCACTGCATAAAGATCTTCTGTCCATCTCCCCTTAGCTTCTTCCAACCTCTTCTTAATCCCATCAAGGATTGTTCGGTCCGTGACTTCAGCTTTCCCATTTTCCTGGGGTCGTCCAGGAGAGGAGAAGAGTTGCTTAATCCCCACTCTTTCACAATATTTTTCTAAGGAAGAATTCTTGAACTAGATTCCATTATCTGAGATGAGATTGTTTGGAAGGCCATGTCTGCATATGATACTCTTCTAGACGAACTGAAAGGTCTTCTGCTCTATAATCATGATCATCGTCTCAGCCTCTACCCACTTGGAGAAGTAATCAATTGCTACTATCAGAAATCAATAATTGTTAGTAGCTCTTGGCAATGGTCCCACCAAGTCAATCCCCCATACTAAAAATGGCCAAGGAGAACTGATTGACGTCATAGATTGATGAGGTTGATGAGGGATAGTGGAGAATCTTTGTGACTTGTCACACCTCTTCACGTAAGCAGCAACATCTTTGGCTAAGGTCGTCCCCCAGTATCCCTGCGTAATTATCCTCTTGGCTAAAGGTCTTCCTCCTATGTGACTGGAGCAAGGACCCTCGTGTACATCCTGCAATAGATGGGGGACCTCTATAGGATGGACACATCTGAGGAGAGGTAGTAGGAAGCCTTTTTTATACAGGACATATCTTATTATTGAGAACGTGGAAGCTCTGTACCTTAATTTCCTCCTTTTTAACTTCGCTTCTGGTAGCTCTCCCTGTCTGATATATCTGATAAGGGGTTCCATCCATGAGTCCCCTAGGTTCAAGTTGAGGTAAGAGCAGGCAACCTCTTCTTCCTCAATGGTTGGTTTTTGTAGGATCTCGACTGGTACTGTCCTTCTGATGCTTGTCCTGGTTGCTGAAGCTAACCTTGATAGTACATCTGCATGACTGTTATCTTGTCGAGGTACCCTCTTCATCTTCACCTCTTTAAACCCTTTTAGGGTCGTTCTTTCCCTCTTTAGGTATTTGGCCATCCTTTCATCCTTGGCCTCATATACTTTAAGTACTTGGTTAATAATTAACCTTAAGTCATTGTATAGTAGGAGTCGGCCAACTATAAGGGATTTTGCTAAGGAGAGGTCCACTATCAGTGCTTCATACTCGGGCTCACTGTTTGAAGCGTTGAATTTCAACCTTAGCACATATTCAATGCCAGTACCATGCAGAGCTGACAGTATCAGCCCTGCACCGCTTCCACTTTCGCAAGAAGACCCATCAATTAAGAGGTTACAAACATCTTCATTTGAAGAGAACTTCCCCTCTGATAGGGTCCCTTACTTGAAGAGGTACCTGTCTTCCTCATTCTCATCCACTCCTTTTTTGTCTCTACTGGACATAATTTCTTTCGAGTTTTGGAAGACGTTACTGTTTTATCCCTCTAAAATCTTTGGGCTATTCTCCATCTCATCATCCTCCCGTGTGAACTTAGCAACGAATTCAGCGAGTGCCTGCCCTTTAATGGCCACCCTAGGTTGATAAATAATGTCATACTCTCCCAACTCAATGGCCCATGTCATCAATCTGCCTGACTTATCAGGCTTTTGGAGGACTTGCCTTAGTGGGGAGTCAGTGAGGATGACCATAGAATGGGATTGGAAATAGGGCTTCATCTTCCTGGAAGTGTGTATTAAGGCGTAGACCAACTTCTCTATCTGAGGATAGTTATGTTCAGACCCTTGAAGGGCCTTACTATTAAAGTATACATGCCTTTGTACCCCATTGTATTCTCGTACTATGGTTGCACTTGTGGATGAATCTGAGACTGCTCGATAAATGTACAACTTCTCCCCCGGAATGGGTCGGGATAAGAGCAAGGGGGATCCGAGGTAGGACTTGATCTCCTTAAACGCCTTGTCGCATTCCTCATCCGATTCAAAGGCCTTTATAAGGATTTTGAAAAAAGGAAGACACTTGTTCGTAGCGCTGAAGACGAACCTGTTTAACGTAGCAACTCTTCTGGTTACCTCTGAACGTCTTTGATGGTCCTGGGTGTCTTTATTTCAACCAGAGCCTTGATTTTTTTTCGATTGGCCTCTATTCCCCTTTGATTAATGATGAATCTAAGAAATTTCCATGCTCCTACTCGGAGGACACACTTGGTAGGATTGAGCTTCATCCTGTATAAGTCCATGGTGTCAAAAGTCCTTTCTAGGTCAGCTACGTGAGTGCAGGCCTTTAAGCTTTTTGTTAACATGTCATCTATATATACCTCCATGATCTTGCCAATTTTATCTTCAAATATCTTATTTATAATACGTTGATACGTGGCCCCTGCATTCTTCAATCCTAAGGGCATGACCTTATAGCAATAGGTCCCCTTGTATGTGATGAATGTTTTCTTCTCTGAGTCTTTGTCATCCATGAAGATCTGATTGTAGCCTGAATACGCATCCATGAGGTTCATAAGTTTATGCCTTGTCATGGCATCTACCATATGATCAATTCGAGGTAAGGGATAGTTGCCTTTTGGGAAGGACTTATTCAGGTCAGTGAAGTCTACCCGTATCCTCCAATTTTCGTTAGCTTTGGGCACAATGACGGTGTTAGATTACCACTCTGGGTATATGACCTCCCTAATGAATTATGCCTCTTCCAACTTTCTAACCTCTTCCCTGATGACATCTTACTTTTCCCTAGAGTAAACTCTTCATCTTTATTTGATTGGCTTAGCATCTTCTGGTGGGAGGTCTTTTGGTGGGAGGTCTAGATCGTCCTCATCGTCACCATCTGAGTCATCGCCTCTTCTTAATGGGGGATCATCTCGATATTTATCATTTCTCTTCTTCTCAGGGTCATCTCTTCCCCTCTTAGGAGCTTTACCGTCGATGTACTTCCTTAGCTTTTTGGACTTCAACATCTTCTCAATTTCATCCTTCAAAGCGAAGTACTTGTCTGTCACATGGTCGTGGTCTTTGTGGAATTCACACCAGAGGTTCTTATTTCTCTTATGCAGAGGATCCTTCAGCTTCTCCATCCATCTTATGGATCGGTCATTTTTAATTTCGTTGAGGATGTGTTGGCAGCTCATAGTTAGAGGAGTATAGTGTGCAAACTTATCGTCTGTATACCTCTTTTTTTTGTCTTTCTTCTTCCTTTGGAACTTCTCGCTGCCACTTCCATTCTCATCCTCATACTTTGCGGATATAGCTTCTTCAGCATCCAAGACCTTTCCTGCAGTTTCCAATAGATCTGCCATGGACTTGGGAAGGTCTTCTGTAAGCTTCCATAATAACTTCCCTTTCTGGAGTCCTCCAATGAGGGCAGTCATAGCTATATTCTCTTCATAATCTTCAACTTCCAATTTTTCTTTGTTGAATCTAGAAATGTAGTCTCTTAGGCTCTCATTCTTGCCTTATTTGACGTACAGTAAATGAGTGGTCTTCTTTTGAGGTCTTACCCCAAAACAGATATTACGAATGAACCGTTTATCCAAGCTCTTAAAGTTCTCGATAGAGTTCTTCAGAAGGGAGGTAAACCAGATGTGTGCATCTCCCATCAAAGTTCCAGAGAAAGCCCGACACTTCATCTCATTTGGGATTGAATAAATATCTGCTACAGACTGGTACATCTCAATATGATGCACAGGGTTGGTACTACTATCATACTTGGGAGACACCATAGGTAGTTTGAACTTGGCAGGGGTTGGGAAGTTCACTATCTTTGCCACGAATGGGGAGCCCTCTAAGAACCCTCTTTGTAATGGGTCTCGGCTTTTAATGAGGTTCCCTATTTTCTCTTCAAGACGTTGAATGGAGTCATTCCATGGCTTTGCAATGTCGGCCTGGCCGAGGTTGTCCCCAGCCACCTCTAAGGGGTGAACTGCGGGCTCCCCAGCCGCTGCACAATGTTAGCTATTGACCTCCTCTTGATCCCTGTCTCAGCCTTGATGGGGTCGGCCAAGATGAGGCTGATGTTCCTCATCTCCCCTTTGATAGCTAGCAGCACTTTGTGAACTAGATAACCTCTATCTTAGGTCATTGACTAGGCCGAGCCTTTGAAAGGCTGACCCTCTACTTAAGCGATCAAAAGCTGACCCTCTTTGTTGGTCACCCTCATCTCTTCTTCCACCACAACCTTTGTTATGCTGGATAGGACGAACTGTGTTATTCAAAACCTCATAAAGATCCCAGCAGTCTTTCGAGGCATCCTCTACCTCCATATCGGCATACCTATCCTCAGGACAAGGGCTTCCTTGCCTCCCAAAACGTAAACACCTAGGGTCAGGAACGTTCCTCCTCCACTGAGGGGTAGGTTGGTCTTTTCAAGGTGCCTAGGGTGGTCCTCTGGCTTCAGGATGGGGTTGAGCAGCTATCGAAGTAATCATCTCCGGTGAGACCCTTGGTGGACTCATCATATTTTTCCTGGGCTGTGCAAATTACTCCTTCATTGCTTTATATGTTGCAGCCAAAGATTTCAAGGCTGTAGCCACCTCTGCCATTTCGTATTGGGGTGGTGCCTGGATGGAACTAGGTCCTCCAACATCAGATGGTGGAGGAAGTGGTGGCAACTCCGGTTCCATGTGTTAAAACTGAAGAGCTGGTGAAGAGGATGAGCTTAATACCTTTAAGTACCTCTTTCAATGGTGAAACATATCCACACAAGGGGAGAGGCCTGGTTCATCATCAGAGTCTCCAGTGAGGTCAAGCTAGGAAAGGAAGAATTATGTCTTCTCGTTCCCACAGACGGTGCCAAAATGATGATGCTGAAATAAATTATTGGTAGATAAGGAGAAATAGAATCAGAAACGTCTACTAGCACTATACTGTAGCTTCCATAGAAGCTACATCTTGGCAAATGGATGGAATCTCCTAACTCTTATGTCCTTGTGGATGAGCACCTAAAATAATAGCACAAGAAAAGATATTTGCAGAAAAACGGGTCAGAGCCCGAGTAAAAAACAGTTTAAATATAGCAAGTGCTTAAATTGGTTAATTAGCACAAATATTATTCATGTTAACTTAGCGTACTCACTTGAGATGATCACCTCTCATCTAATGTGCACACCTAGCGAGCCTAGCTACCCATACTAGTCACGATACTCTACCTGACTATAGGTGGTACAATCACTACGCCGGATATAATATTTAAATACCCTGAAGACAATGTATCTCTATTATTTAAGAATAGGTTTAAAGATACTATAACTCATTCTCATAGCATTCTTAATTCGCAAACGGTGACCCAATATGTATACACTTTAATAAATTAGCCAACATGAAACACAGAATAGGAACCTAGTATAGATATATACAATCTCTCTCTCTCTCTCTCTCTCTCTCTCTCTCTCTCTCTCTCTCTCTATATATATATATATATATATATATATATATATATATATATATATATATATATATATATATATACCCCCATGATTAAGAAACCCTGGCACTAGGCATACTTGGCTATCTAGCCCCTTGCAAACGCTCGTGCATAAAGGACAACAGGCTCAATATCTCAAGAACCAGTAAAATATATATACATATAGAAGGCGAACATAGTTCCAAGCTGATGGGCTATGCACATACCTACGCACCCATACGATCATCATCACTATCGTTATCATAGATAGTCCGTACCTAGGTTCGATGCTCTAGTGGTACGACTCAAAATCCCCCGAAGGCATACAAGATATGGTGGTCCACAATGCGCTAACCTCTGTTCGATAGCCAGTAGCTAGGTATGCCATACAAATTATATTCCAAGTAATAAGCATTCACACAACTTACACAACTAAATAGGCATTCACGCAACCCCATTTACCATAATACGTAAGTAATATTAACGTCATTACTCTCCACGATATCCATTTATGTATAACCTCTCTAGGACTTACATTCTCTCCTAGGTTTCCATACACGTTCAATACCTCGAGGATCATTACACCCTTATTTCCCTAAAACTCTGGAATTTAAATCACCCATTACTCACGAAGGTTAATACACTCGCTTGGATAATCCTATGATGGATTTTAACTCAATCGGACCCAAAAATCAAGTTCTAAAATTTCGTTCGAAGTTCTAGGATTCTCATTTGAACGAGGTCGTTCAAACGAAGTTTTCACTTTGCACGAACTTCAACATCTCGTTAGAAGGGTCGTTGGATTTATCGTTAGAAGGCTCGTTCGAATGATCTGGGCTTGTCTTCTAATGAAAAATCCGAACATGCCCAGTTCTTCCCCAAATTCAATTTTCCAATATAACACAGTTCAAACTCAACCCAAATTTCATCCCACCTCCAATTTGATAGTTCTAAACTATTCCTAATCGTTATGGGACACTTTCTAACACAAATTAGTGTTCAAATATTTATGTTTTCAAAGGGAACCCCAATAATTTCTTCAATCTCTAAAAATTTGCATAACATGAACCCAGCAATTTAAGTATTCAAAAACTCTTATTATAATTCTTGATTAGGACCTAAAATCTCCAAATTTAATAGCCTAACAAAGGGCAAAACCTCTACATGCATACCCATCTCCAATTCATAATATTTCTTTACAATTTAGTCTAATTAACCCTAAGATTTCATTGCATTAAGTTTATAACATCGAATCTAAATCAACATGAATAATATTTGCTAAAAGAGGAGCAAGATAAACACTTTCCTTGGAATTGATTTTTGATTCTCAGGTCGAAATTGATATGTGGTTGATCCTCACGTCGCGATCTACACTAGGGCGCAACTTTGGTGTGAAAACTCTTGAAATCTTGGCTTAATTCTGCTATGGAGTCTTCTTCTTCCTTGGTTCTCTCTCTCATTCTCTCACGTATGTTTAACTCTAACAGCAACCTCTAACCCACGTTTCTTTTAATTAAAACCTAATTTTCGTCCATTTAATTTCCCAAAAATCCCAAAAGACTAGAATACCCCTCCGGGGTGTCATTTTGGGATAAAATATCTCGGACTCCAAATAAAACACCCGAGTAGTATTTTCTGACTATTTCGACCTTTTCGGATACACTGGCGCACTCAAAATACACTACACCAAAATGGGTAAATTGGCACCCTTCCAGCTGCTAGCCTTGTCACGGTCAATGACCGTGGAAAAAAAACACGCATTTTTTGTCACGGTCATTGATCGTGATAAGTCTGTGATAAAGACTTGTCATAGTCAATGACCGTGACTATGCTTATAATATTCTCATGGTCAAGGACCGTGACACGTCCGTGACAAATGTTATAGCAAAAAACCCTTTTCCCTCCTTTTTTCCCCCACTAACTTGTTCCCTTATTTTCTGTCTCTCTCTCTCTCTTCCATTTATATATATATATATATATGTGTGTGTGTGTGTGTGTATATATGTGCGTGTGTCTGTGTATGTGTGTGCGCGCGTGTGGAGGGGGGAAAGGGCGTGGGGCAGGGTGGGGAAGGGCTGGGGGAGGGGGAGGGGGGCTATTTGTGTGTGTGCGTGGTGGGGGGGAAGGAGTGGGGCAGGGTGGGGGGGAGGGGACAAGGATGGGCGGGGGGTGGGGGTTGTGTGTGTGTGTGTGTGTGTGTGTATGTGCGCGGGTGTGTGTGTATATGTGCGCGGGTGTGTATATGTGTGTGTAGTGTGCATGTTTGTGCGTAATGTCCCTTGTAAACGAATTGATTGGTTATTAATTTTTTTAGTAAATTAATATATGATTTCCCCTCATTGTAAATTAGTAAATTAATAATTGTATACTTTAATTATTAGTTTAATTGATGAAAATAATTAATTGAGTAGATGAATTAGAAGGAGTACGGGATACACAGTTGTTGTTGACATTGTTGTTGGATTATAGTGGATCGATGTTGGGTTGGTTAATTTTGAAACTGGCATGACCACTGGATTATTATCCATATGGGGGTGGGGTTTTTCAACTTTTTTTGAAATTACTTTGTATATCGAACAATATATATATATATATTATGATAATTAAATGAAGCATGCTTGAAATTACATATAGTGCGCATAAATACTAGCCTTCTAGTTCTTACGCGTACGCATTCAATATCCCTCAGACCCGTTCGAGAGTCATTACCCCTGTAATGAGATCTCTCGAATTGTCCTATTTGGACAGTCTAGGACTGCATAATTTTTGTATAATATTCTTAGTGGCTTAAAGTTGTTACTTTTGGAGGAAGTTCTGCAGTCGTATCCTAATGTTCTCTGGGTACATACTAGATTGACAAGTGTGACTGTTATTTCAATTGATCAATTGAAATAACACTCAAACTTGCCAATCTACGTCGTGTACCTGGAGAACTATGGGGATATGTTGCCGATTTTTTTTCAAATCATAACAATGTGCATGAGCTGTTAAATATATTACAGGAAAATGCATTCTTGAATGGGATAGGACCACTCACCCTTTAGAGGAGTTGGAGGAAATAGAAATTTCTATTATAAATTGAATTTGAATATAAATAAGACATAATTAAATGAAACATACTATAAATCTATGTTTTTTTTATACTAATCCATGAATATACGCTTCATACCTTTAATAGGTGATTAGTTATGGTAGCTGTGATGGGATATCCGAAATACGAAGAGTGGATGGGTGAGACAAATAGAATGGGGGATGTGTTTCGCAAAGGTGCTAAAGAATTTGTAAAATACGCAAAGAGAATTCATAATGATGAAGAGTTTCCGTGTTCATGTGCTAGGTGTAAGAATATCAAGGTGTTTGAGTGGAAAACAGTTGAACTACATTTGTTAAGATCGGGTATGCAAGATAGTTATCGATTTTGGAGTTTTCACGGTGAATTGAAAGTTCCTTTTGTCCTCGACCAACCTTCAACAAGTAGGAGATATGTAGAAGGAGATGACGTAGATCATAATATGTTAGAGGATTTAGTTGATGATACGTACGGAGTTTATGAAGCAAAAGAGCATGAGGTTACAGATGATGTAGAAGGTTCAAATGCTCGTGAAGATATCACATGACGCGAAGCTGTCCCATTTGGAAGTGATGGTCCAAGATATGTTCTCATTCATGAAGCGTTCGTTGGGCAGAAAACGCAAGGGGAAAGGGAAGGAGAAGGTGGTGGACGATGAGGTGTGGGAGGACGACGTGCAGGATAATAAGGATGTGGACCTCGCTGCTTCATCGTCGACACATGCAGACTTTGATGATCCACTTCCCTATTTGGCTCCCTTCGACCAACCGATGTCGACACTTGGTTGGCCAAGCATGTTTATACTGGACATATTTTATGGCCAGCAGATAGGGCGGGGGTTGAGGGACCCGAATATCATCCAGGGTGGACTAGTTCATGAACGTGAGCTTCAAGACATCGATTCCAACGTGCTCATCAAGCATGTGATACTCGGGAAGGATAATTTCCCGTTGTGGTTATGAGAACAATGCGGCACGATGTATATCAGTGGGTGTGTCAATTCGTATATTGTGTGGCCTATTCACCTCCTCGGATTTAACCCTACCCAAGACATGTAGTGACATTATTTGAATTGAATTGTTTTTAAGTTGGTACATTTGAATTATATTTGGATGATATCGTGATGCCTATTGTCTCTATTTTGAATGTGTATTTGCATTATCTCTATTTTATTTGGATATATGATGCTTGAACAGGTACAACGTTGCTATAACAGGTACAAATATATTGTTGGGTAGTGGCAGTGGCCAAACTGGCCAGTAGATTATTTTTCAATGCTGCCCACAATTATCACGGTCATTGACCGTGACAAGTCCGTGACAAAGGATTGTTGTCACGGTAAACGATCGTGACAATTTTTTTAGCATTGTCACGGGCTTGTCACGGTCCTTGACCGTGACAAAACTTATCACAATCAAGGCCCGTGATACGACCGTGACAATTCTAACGAACTTGTCACGGTCAATGATTGTGACAAGTTCGTGACAAAAAAAGTTGTCTCGCCCAGAATTGTCAAGGTCAATGATGTGACAATTCGGTAGATTTGGTGTAGTGATAGTCATTCGAGTTATATAAAAATAATTTACCTTTTTAACCTCCCAATGTATAATAGTGACATGACTTATACGTGCGTCCCAATTAATTATATATTAACTATCGTGTATCTCGTCCCCAGCCATGTCATTATTTTCGAAACCATCTATTACGTTACTCACTATGTAATGTTCAACATAGTTATTACTAAACATGATTTCAACATAATTATTTTCGATAACTACTAACTCTCCTCACGCTAGTAATTATTACCATATAATCGGATTAATTATAATTAAATTTTCTCTCTTAAATTAATTCATCCCAAATTTCCTGTAACACCCCGTATTTTTTACGATTTAAATAATTATGTGATTAATTATTATTGTGGGAATAAGTATGAAATTAATTATTGTGGTTGGATTAATTAAATTAAAATGCGAGAAATTAATTTGTTATTAATTCGGATTAAAATAATTATTAACTAGCGTGCCAAGGGTTAATACTTATTGTTGAGAATTATTGAATATTACCGTGTGATATGTAATACGGAATTATAACATTTGATAAATTGTCGGAAGTGAAAAATACGGCAGTTTGGTAATTTAAGTCTGCCAGGCGTGTGAGTCATGTAGGGACTAATTGAATGGAATAAAAAGAGAATTTATTTTTATTCACTCGTATGGTCATTTCGAGTGCTCCGTTGAGTCTGGAAGGATCGAGATAGTCAGAAAACTCTACCCGGGTATTTTATTTGGACTCCGGGAGATGTTAGGCCAAACCGGCATCCCATAGAGGTATTGTAATTTGGACTATGGGGAAAATAAAATGGACAAAAATTAGAGATTAATTATATCATCTACGGGAGTTCCATTAGGGTTAAGTTACACACAAATCAAGAACGGCCACAAAGGGTGTGAGTGCGTATGGAGGTAACTTTTTGTGTGTGTATTTTTCTATGAGTTAAAAAATATTTCTCACCATGTTCATCGGGTTCAGTATTGTTCCCTTTTTTTATGTTGTGTTAGTTTATTAAGAAAAACACAAGTGCCAAATATTAATTAAACTGAATGACAAAATTAGTAGATAAATGGCCAAAATAACATTATGGTAAAAATGCCAAATATTAAGAAAACTGAATGACAAAATTAGTATGAAAGTCAAACGTTGTGAAATTAAAACTGACGGTAATTGGGATGTATCAGCCATTAAGGGAGCTTTTGGAGGGTTACCTATGGATGATCGAGGGATCTAGAAAGCGGGAATCTATGGCTATCTTTACTGTCAAATTAAAAAAAAATTAATTATTTTTTTAACTACCATCCTTATTGCAATTTAATTGAGAATTGGGTGGATTTAGTGAGGCTAGGCGACTGTGACGCATATACTTTATAATTTTTTTGTTATAGTGATTAGAATGTTTTAATGTCATTGATATTTTAAAAAGAGAGAAAACAGTGTTACGAATCACATTTTTAAGTCCCCGTGCAGTCAATTTCAAATATATTATTATAAGAATTATCATGCCCGTGTTACTGCGTATAGTCTTAGTTTGAAGCTACGGATTCGTTAAAAGTTGTCAATATAGTCACTTTTGGTTAACTAATTTGTTCCTTACAACCATATATTCAGCCCAAATAATAGGAGTAGCACAATGATGAAAAGTATTTTTCAAGTCATGATTGTTCTGAACAATACAATTATATTTTTTTAGGGTACTTTTCAAACTAATTAGATTTCAAATTTACAACTTTTTGTTGTGGACTTTTTTCTGATGTGGTGGTTTTTTTAAATATTTGTGATTAGTTTTCTACCACCACTTCTTTTCCATTTCCAGCATTTTCTACTATTTCTCCTCAAACTAACTCACAAGTCAGTTTAGTAAAAAAATGTCTTTTTTTTAATTTCAGAAATACTATAGCCACTTACATTTCACACTACATTAAAATATCGAATAACACGAGTAAAATTATGAATTAATCGTGTCATTGTATTAATGTTAGGTGAAAAATACGACCCCTAATGACACAATTAGTTCGTCAAGTTTTTATTAAAAAAATGATATCCAATTTTTTTGTTTAATATAAGTAACTTCAAATTTTTGGGGATAAAAATAATGCTCATTTTTTAAAAATAAATAGCGAAAGTTTTTTTTATTAACATCCATTTTAATTAAAAAAAATATAAGATAATTTTATAAGCTTTATGGAGATGGACCCTATTTGTTAGTTTGTATTTTTATTAGCGGGATATTTAATTTTTGCGCTTCCTTTGCGTTTATAATAATCATAAAATTTTGATCTATTTAAAACACTAACTATTTTACATCACCAACACAAGTCAAAAAAAATTAACGAAGATAACACGTTCATGAAAGTAAATCCCGACATATACACGTCTTCAAAAATCTCAATTTTGAATTAATGTGCTGATTTTACTTTCGTGTGTAAAATTCTCAACTACTCCATAACTATTAAAACTAATAAATTTGAGGAATAATAAATTACTAAAATATATTCACTGTGTCATATGCCCAATTTTTTAAAATTATGAGATTTAACATTAATAATAGCATAGTTGGTATTTTTGTTCTTAAATAGGATGGACTATCTCATAAATAAAGGAATAGTTGTCCAATTTTTTTAAACTAATAGGTTCGTACTATAGGCTATTTCAAAAATTGTTTATCTATTACGAACTAAACACGGTGTATGGTCCTATCAACAATGTACACTTTCAAAATTAGTGTCGTGCCTTCAGGCACGGGCATACCCTAGTATATATATATATATATATATATATATATATATATATATATATATATATATATATATATATATATATATATATATATATATATATATATATATATAGAGAGAGAGAGAGAGAGAGAGGCAGGCTATAGTACATCATGTTCTATACATCACCCGTGCATCACACCTAATTCTAAGCCCTAAAAAACTTTTTTTTTCAAAATTTATGTTTTTCCCTTGAAATTAACCTTCCAAATATTCCATATGAAAAATTTTAGGTCAAAATAAATTTTGTAGCTATTTTTAAAAAATCCACAAAAAACTGGTGGTGCAGACCCTTATAAATAAGGTATTTTTAGCAGTTTTTTGTGGATTTTTTAAAAATAGCTACAAAATGTATTTTGACATAATTTTTTGCATATGGGTTGATTGGAAGGTTAATTTCAAGGAAAAAATATAAATTTTGAAAAAAAAGTTTTTTAGGGTCTAGAATTAGGTGTGATGCATGGGTGATATATAGAGCATGATGTACTATAGCCTATATATATATATATATATATATATATATATATATATATATATATATATATACACATGTTAAGAATATATAATAATAATAACAATGTAACAAATGTGTATGGGAGGACTCAAATAAGAAATTTACCCAAGAAGCCTACGAAGCCCGAGGTGGCATTAAATTCCAAGTATTTAGAAGACAATACAAGTTGGGGTTTAATCCATAAATCCAACCAGGGACTTTACTTATATATGTGTGTGTAGAAAAAGGTGTTTTAGTGTGAGAAAACGTGCTGAGAATTTCCCGTATAAAATTTACAAATAAATCCTCTTTCTCTTATTTTTGAGTTGTTCTATGAAAATAAAGTATGTGCAAATACTAATAATAAAAAATTAAAAATTAAAATATGTGATGTAATGACGTAAAGCACTAAAGTGAAAATGATGTAACTAGTGCAAAAATAAGAGAATTTAATGACAGGGGGAATTGAACCTCCTTATGAAGACTTGAAGTGAATCTTGATTGTAGATGTGCTAATCTCACGATGAGATGATTGTGGTATGAGTTGATATATGAGAATTTACTAAAAATACTATGGAAAGAATAGAAGTAATGTAGGAAAGGGGCTTTTTAAGAGGGGGACAACTCTGAATTCGAGGGAATGTTCCCTTAATGGATGAGAGGGATGTTCAGGGGTGGTTTTAAAAGTGAGGTCATGGCCTCTATTTATAGGGCCAAGGGGGTGATGATTGGAATGGTCCTTGAGCTTCTAATTCGCATAGAACCCCAGACACACTACCGATAGGCAGGGTCTTAGGGGTGTCATTTAACAGTTTAAGGCAGCTTTTTTGGAAAAATGATCGTAAAATGCAAACAATAAATCATAATCATGCACACATAAGACCCTTGGAAAGGGTATTCATATCCCTTAAGAATACTTTGATCCACTCCCGCGTTCGAGAGTTGATCGAGGTTAAACGAGGCCCGAAAGCGGCCGTTGGACACTGGACAGGAAATCCTCGAAGGAAAATGGATCGTTTATCTAAAACGTAAGGCCGATATGCACACGAGATGGACCGTTGGAATGGGCATCTAGTGCCCTTAAATACTTTATTTGGCTTCGTTCAGTTCAAAGAGTTGACCTAGGTCAAACGGGGCCCAAAAATTCTCGGTGACCTTTCAGAGTAAAATCGCTCGTTCATTTGTACCCTAAGGCTGATTCACATATAGGGTGGACCATTGGAATGGTTAATTATATACCTTAGAATATTCTTTGAACTTTGTTCAAGATGACGAGTTGGTCGGGGTCAAATGGGGACCAATAATGTCTGGTGGCCTCTAGATCAGTTTTTAAGGTAAAACGGATCATTTGTCCAAATCATAAAGATTATTCCTGCCTACCGTTAGAAAGGGATTCAGAGCATTTTGAAGACTCATTGATCTTTTTCTCAGTCGAGAAAGATGATCGGGGTCAAATGGGGCTCGGGGTCGCCTGGTGGCCTCCAAATCAGTTTTTGATATTAAAACGGGTCGTTCGTCCAAATCGTAAGGATGATTCATGCACAGGGAAGACTGTTGGAAAGGATATTTAGATCCTTTCAAAAATTAATTGACCTTTTACTCAAGCAAGAAAGTTGATCGGAGTCAAACGGGGCCCGAGAGTGCCCAGTGACCTCTAGATCGGTACTCGGGGTATGACCTAGGGTTTGCGATGAATGAGTGCATGATAGGTACCTAGGGAGGTTCTTAGGGAGGGTCCTTGTATGGGGTGTCTATAGGGTCATTAGAATTATTTTGGATGAAGCAAAGTCTCATTTAACACTAGTGAATAATGCACGATATCCTCCCATCCAGCCATCACATATAAAAATTTCATATCAAAATCACATACGTCCATGAAATTTTGAAAGCATTACCTACCCCCTCGTTCTTTGAAAGGGGTTTGTTTATCAACTGGAATATGAACATTTATATGTATGTATTTATATTCTCCGATATCCCCTTTGAATGGTCCCTCCCTAAGTCGTCGATGTGTTCCAATTTCTCTTGTAGTTCGATCAAATATGGGAGGGACTATAATCTCATTGGGAAAATGAAGCATTGGCCACAACACTTCATGAATATATTTTCTGATAGTTTGCTCTGGATGTCGAAATCGATATTTTATTACCTGATTTTGATGATTATGAGTAATAATGGCTAAAAAATGCCATTTTCTCTTCATCGTCAATTTCTTAATTATCAGTAAGCTACCCTCTTTCTCGAAAGTGATCACATAAGTGAAGAAATGGATTCTTTCTCATCCGCAAAAAATCATACATTTATGTAGGATATCAATCTAGTAGCTCTTGTAAATATGCCTTTTTAGAAAGCAACGATGTACACAATTATTTTCTAACACGTGTGAATTATTTAATTGGCTTAAACAGTATAATTAGTGCAATAACGCACACTAGCAAACTTTGTTTTGGACTCGTCTCTACAACACAAGAATGTGAAATATTACATAAGGATAATGTGAAGATACATAGAGACCATAAACTATAATATTATTAAGCAAATTCATAGTTATAACATTTGAAAAATAATATGACTCAATGTCATTTAAAAATAAAATATCTCTAACTAATCAAGCCTTTTACACTATGCTATTGAGGAAACCTACTTTGTGTTCGTTATTATCCATCATAAAAAATAATTTCCTATACTCCACATTATCCCCAAACGCTTTCATAGATGCAATATAAAGATCGGTACCAATATACCCAACACCATTAATTCCTTCATACTTGTAACACATTCATCTAAATATTTTGCATCAGCACCATGATCACTCTTGACAATATCAATAAGATAATTGACTTTTTTGAGCAAGGGGTTATCAAAATTATCTCTTCCATGACACTTTTGTATTGGGAATGAGGAACCCACATTAGTTTTACCTTGTTGTGAGGAACTTACATTACTTTTCCCTCCTTGTTCTGTGTCAATAGATGTATTCCCTCCTTGCTGTGAAGTATAATTGTTATGTGCGTCATAAAAGGTAAAATCTATGAAGTAAGTATCCTACATTGGTTGGTACCCTTGAGTTTCAAATGGATCATCCTCTCTAAAAATATCTACATCATCATCTTCAAGTGAATGTTGATTGCGAGGATTCTCTTGAGGTAACGAATGCATAGAGCTAAACGTCTCATCCCCCATTTCCATGGTTATCTCAAACAACGTTATAAGAAATTCTATATCTTCCAAAGGCTTGTTTCTAAACTTCTTTGTGTCTGGGTACTTCTATTCAATGCAACGTTATTAAGGAAAAAAGTCAAATGCATATCTAAAATATGTTTAATAAATAAAAAAATGAGACATATATTTAGGTTTTATATTTATTATGTCATCTCAAACATTATCGAGCCAATTAAAGGTTCCAGTTTCTACATTGTACCCATGACTAGTCCTATTTATAAGCACTCTCCAAATGCCATAAGACCTTCAAAGATAGTCCCACGGGAGTTGTTTTTTATCATATTAATGGTTGTATTTCTTTTTTCGTTTTTGGATAATCCTATTCCAAGACACAGTCTTCGACGAAGTTCCACTATACCCTTCCCTTCCAACTTCTTTTAAACACAAATCTATAAAATCTTTCCTTAAACTAGTACCCGCAAATTTCTTTCTCATAATTACTTTTGATTCTTTTGGAGCCATATCAAACCTATTATATCAATAAAAATAACCTTACTCATTCGAAAGATGGATATTACTTAAAAAATGTAATTGTTTAAAAATGTCAATGTTTAACTGTATACAAACATGGATATTACTTATTTTAAGAAACACGTGTTTGTAAAAAATGTTAAAAAAGGATTTTTTTTTTCCTAGGAACAAAAGAGAAAAGAAAACATTTTTATATTTTTATCACACCCTGCTTTTTGGTATGCATGCATAAAAGAGTATATATAAAGCAATGAATTGAAGTTAAGGTGGAATAACAAAGGACTATTCATTCCTAAAATAGTATACATAGGGTAGTACCACTGATGAGTGCATTATTTTGTATATTTTATACCCAAATTTATACTTTGTTAGTCCCATTTTAGTATATTTAATAAGTTCTTAGGACTATTTTATTAAAAAGAGGAAAAAATGCGAAAATGATTGAATTCGTATTGAAAATGGCAATTTTAAGTCAAAAATGGGCACTTCGATAATTTTATAATACTCTTGTGCTAATTTGTGAAAAAAGTTGCCTAGTGAAATTTTTTCAGATAATGATGGAAGTTTGTGCAAATTGATGATCAATTCAAAAAAGGCGCGAAAAAAATGATTTTTACAGTCGTTCGAAAAAAATGTATTTTTACACTTGGAATCGTAAAAAAGTAGGAAATTTTTATTCTCCGATTTGGACGAATCTCGGCGTGCGTGTTCAGTAAAAAAAGATAAGACTTTTCGGGTGGGGGGAAATTCTGTCCCTTATCACAATTCAAAGATTAAAGAGATGAAGAAATATCTACCAACACCATTCGGCCAATCAGAAGGTGTCCCGCCACAACTGAAATACCTCACCATTTGCCCTATAAAAATGACCCTTGGGCTCATAATTTCGGGGAGAATTATAGAGGAATTTCGTGGAGGATTTCGGGGATCAACTTTGAGTGATTGTAATCAATTTGAGGGCTAAGTTTTTATCATTTTTTCAGAGGATTAAAGATTGTTGTGAGAGAACTATTTGTAAGTTTAGTTTATTAATGAATATCTCTACTCATTCTTGCAATTTCCCTTTCATTATGGTAGCTTGATTCTTATATTAGGAGTAGGGTCAAGTTTATCATAGTTACCTAATATTATCACGTTAATTTTATCGTTGTCCATTCTCTACTTGTTTTAATTGTTAATAAAGATTCAGTATTCATTTTAAAGCGACACGAGAGTGTGTTTTAGAACCTTCAAGATTGTTTTGTCAAATCAAGTTTTGGGATTTAAAAATAATAATTTTTTATGGATTATGCTTGCACTTTGATTTTTTTGATAGTCCATGCTTAAATACATTTGCGAATTTTAAAACTTGTATTTTCTAAGGGAATAGGGATTTTAACCGTCTATTAGAGACGTTAAAAATATTATGATCGTAACCGTCATATTTTTCGAATTAAACGCGGTGAGAGTTAGTTTAATTTGAGTTATAAAAAGGGAATTACAACATTAAATTAGTGTGCACTATGAGTTACGTGATAAATGGACCCCGAATCCTAATTATTTCCTAATTATTTACAAATCTCTTGTGTTACTCTCATTTATCGTAGTTGCTTTTATTTAGTGTAATTTATAATTATTCTCTATCCCATTTGATCTAGTTGGACAGTTGCGATTCTTTTAATAATTAAAATTGACAAATCCTCGTGGGTTCGATCCGTACTTACACTTGCTATTCTATATTAGCTCGTGCACTTGCGGTATTTTATAAAATTGACAACAACCACCGTAGGGTTAATTACATTTATTTGACACGGACTATGAAGTAGGAAATTGAAAAGTGCCACTTCATGCTCCTATCTGGCTTATTCTCGGCCCACACAGTCATATATGCACGCAGTTGAGTGGTATCTGTATCTAAAGGGGAAGAGATATTATTCTCTTTCTCCTGGTTCATTTGGAAGAAAAGGAAATTAACATAAATATGCTAAGGATGCTTTACCAGTTTTATAATGAGTGTATGTATAGATAAGAGTTGGAGTGTGTATATAATTTTGTGTTTGTATAGCTACACCAAATAATTAACTATGATAATTCCATACTTATTAGTTTATTAAGGGTTACGTAAAGAAAATCAAGGATATTTGAACTAATAATCTTATACTTACCTGTTCACTAAGGGTATAAAAATATTTAAGCTGTAAATAAAACCAAATATTAAGTAATCCAAAACCGTTGGATAATAACTGGTTAGGCACACAATTAAAGTGGTACTCATACTTATGTAGCAATAAAACCATCTCTCAACATTGGGGACCATAGGCCAAGTAGAAAAGTTACATGAGATAACACGACAGTCTACTCCCTAATTATTACTGATGCATTTAAAACAAACACAAAAGTGTCAGGTGAACTAAATCGTAACAACGAATTGTTATGATATCAGTTACTAGGTGAAAAAGATTAAATTTGATCTGAATGATCGTAAGTAAATCGATCAGTTGATATAATAACATATGAGTATGGTAATTTCTACACATACTTTAAATCAAGTTTGGCTATTATTGAATAATATTAATAGTAGTTATCAAATACGCAAATTTTACTATTGAAGAGGTAAAAGAAACCTACTTTCTCGATATTTCGTACTGCTTATGGATAAAAAGAGAATATTGGGAGGAGCTGGTACTTTATTCTGTGTATACAATGTTGGGGTATATAGGTATTTATTGGAATTAGGGTTGGGTTGGTCAGTTTATACCAAAACATGTATCTTTTAAAGTTTTGGGGGTTTAATTGTAAATAATTTGAGAATTTTGTTGTAGGAAATTTTTTGTCTTAAAATATTTGAAGTATTTATAACAAAGTTTGGGATTCAAATTCATAAGTTGAAAAAGTCAAGAGAGGTCAAATTGCAATTTAGGAAAAATATTTCAAAGTTAAAACCTCATTTTTTTTATAACTTGGGCTAAGCTTAACCAAATGTGGCCTTACTTTATACCATTTTGAGCAGAAAAATAAAATAACATTATTGGAAAACAATTCAGAAATCTCTGATTAGCCACCGCCCTCATGCGCATGGTCAACGTTTCTAGTCAAAAACTTCATTTTGAACCTCTCGATTGCTGACTTTAGGGTTTTTAATTTTTGACCTTAAATATCTCCTTCATTTCTACACCATTTGAGATGATTTATCAACAAACTTAACCTAAAATATACTATGGAATCCAAATTTATAGGTTTCGTGGACTGGGATGTAGTATATCATGATTCTATAACAATCTGTTTTGTCAAAATTTTGACCTAATATTCATGGCTTTCAAGAATATGGCAATGAGGATTATAAACCTGGTTTGGTTTCTGCTATGTTAAGGAATAGTTTGGTTTTTATTTTAAGGTTTAAGACGTATTATACAGGAAAAATTTTAGATTTTCAGTTTTCTGGTTCGAAATACACTTTTGACAAATTGAAGCATGTTATGAAAAATCGTGGGTGTTGATCATTGCACTTGAGTTCCTAAGGGTCTAGTGAAGGTATTCATAGTTTCAAATCAGACCTTTAAGCCTTATATCAAAATTTGCCATTAAAGCTTAAGCTTTAATGGTGCACTTTCATGTTTTTCCTATTCTACACTGTTTTACAAATAAAAGCTTTAGTATTATTATTTCTCTAAATAATAGTCATACATAAATCTATTGAAACAAAAATAACTGAATATAATGCATAATATCATAGTGTACCTATTTGGAGTGAATTTTCGGGTCTTTGAAACTGTTGTTGAGGTGAGTTTGAACTTAAAAAATAATAGGGTATTTATAATGTTTGATCAAGAGAGATCATTGGCTGAGATGGGTGGTGGATTTGAACTAAATATAAGGAGCTTCTGAACTTGGTTAGTGAATCTCACATGTGTGCCTTGTGTACACATGTGATTATTGTCTTCTAGTGCTGATGTGTTGCCAATGTGGATGGGGGTAAAGTGAAAATATTCAAAATTTGGTGTTTGGTCCTTATTTGGTAAAATATTAAGGTATATATCCTTAAAAGCCTAAGTTTAAAGAAATTTTAGGGGTATTTTTATGAAATTTATAAGGGCTAAAATTATAAATTTGTTTTAGTTGAAGTCTATAGGATTAATTTAATATAAAGTTGAGGTTTAGGGGTTAAGTATAAACCAAGTTATGTTTGATTGAAATATTCAGGGGCTAGTTTATAATTATTAAAACTTCAGGGTGCCTAGGTTAGTTTAGTGAAGTTGTAGGGCATCAAGGATAGTTTCATTCTTATTTAGGAGACTTTTGAATTCGAATAATTTATGAAAGTTGAAACGATGAATATATGTGATTTGGGTTGGTTGATATATTCGATTGGAAAGTCCGGTTATTAGAGTCTACCTACATAAAAAATGAAATTCGGCCTCGAATTTACCTTAAAATAGGCCAGGATATTGATCTTTCATATCCTTTTATGATTCCCATGTGGCTTCTTGCTAATTTTGATTTTCCCAAAGTACTTTAACTGAGGGGATTTCCTTTTTCCTAAGATGCTTCACTTGGCGATCTAGAATTTGAATGGGGCATACTTCAAATTCATGTTTTGGTTCGGTAGAAATGTCTTGCCACGTAATGGTATGAGTGGAATTTGAAATATACTGGCGTAACTATGACACGTGAAATAAATTGTGAATATTGGATAATTCCACAAGTAATTCTAATTGGTAGGCTATAGAGCCAACTTATTCAGAAATTGTGAAAGGTCCAATATATCTAGGGGCTAATTTTCCTTTCTTTTCAAAGCATAAGATTCCTTTTTGAAGAGAAACTTTCAACAATACTTCATTATTAACTTGAAATTCTAAATGTTTCTAGCGCTGGCCGGCATAACTTTTCTGATGATCTTGGGTTGTCTTCAATATTTCATGAATTTGTTGTAATCTCTCACTGGTTTCTTATATTATCTCAGGACCAAAATTATTTACTACTTCCGGATTCAATCCAACATACTTGTGATCTACACGGTCTTCCATTTGAACCTTCAAATGAGGAAACTTTAATATTTGTTTGATAAATGTTGTTATATGAAAATTCAATAAGGTGTAAATGTACATTCTAATTCTCGGGCATATCTTACGTATAAGCTCGTAATTATCATTTCGTTTATTGGTGGAATGTGGTACTTAAATGAAGTTTAGTACCCATTGAGGTTTGCAGTGATTGCCAAAACATTCCTACAAAACGTCAATCTTTGTATAACATGATGGATAATAGAATTCCATATAATCGAACAATTTCTCGAATGTAGAGCTTGCTGAGATTTTAAAATGAGTCGATGGTATTGATTAGTGAAAAATGAGAAAATTTGGTTAGTCGGTGTACTATTACCCAAATGGAATTATATCATTGGGACGTACGAGGTAGTTCGTTGACAAAGTCCATGGTAATATGATCCCATTTCCACTCGAGAAATGATAAGGATTGGAGGAGTTCACCAGGGTGTTGGTGTTAATATTTACTTATTGACAAGTAAGACATTTTCTTAGAAAATTATCAATATTATTTCTCATATTTGGCCATATATATTGCTTCTTTAGGGCATGGTACAATTTCTAACTTCTGGGATGAATCAAAAAATTTATAATGATGGGCTTCTTGCAATACTTCTTCTCGAAGAGATAAATCATCAAGTACATACAATATACTTCTAAATTGCAAACTTATTTCTTTATCGTATGAGAATTCAGGATATTTATCTTGAAAGGTTTGTACAAAAGAATCTTAGGTTTGTTGAACTAAGATTTTCTCTCTTAATTTGGCATATGCAATGATGTTGGAAAATTTTGCGAAAAGGGATATCAATCGACAGACATATTTACTCTACGGTAGAATCAAAATCATAAAAAATTAAAGTATATAGTCTTCGTACTAGATTTTAACTTAAAGCATCGGCTACTACATTACCTTTGCCTGGATGGTAATTTAATTTAAATTGGTAATCTTTCAAAAATTCCATCCAGCATCGTTGTCTTTAAGTATTTTTGAGTAAAAATATATTTCGAACTTTTCTGATCAGAAAAGACTCAAAAATTTTCACCATAAAGGTAACAACGCCAAATTTTCAACGTAAAAACTACAATTGCTAACTCAAGATCATGGATAGGGTAATTACATTCATGAGTTTTGAGTTGTTGTGACCCATACTCTGTAACTTTCTCATTATGCATTAACACACATCTGAACCCTTATAATGAGGCGTCAGTATATACATTGTAGCTTACGTCACTATAAGGAATGGTGAGGATAGGATTAATGGTTAATTTGTCCTTTAAAATTTGGAATGATTGATTACATTCATCAGGTCATACAAATAGAACTTCCTTCCTAGTTAGCTTTAAAAGAGGGAGAGCAATGCGAGAAAATCCTTCTCCAAAATGACGATAATATCCAGCTAATCCTAGAAAACTCTTTATCTCAGTAATATTGGTAGGATTTCTCCAATAAAAAATGGCTGAAATTTTGGCTGGATCGACTTGGATTCCATTTTCAGAAATCACATGTCCTAAAATTTTTATTTCCTACATTGAAAAATCACATTTTCTCTTCTTAGCATATAACCAATGGTTTATGAGAGTACCTAAGACTATTTCTAAATATTGGGCATGTCCTACTGGATTTTGAGAATTAACAATAATGTCGTCAATGAAAATGATAATTAATTGGCCAAGAAAAGGCCTAAAGAATCTATGCATGTAATAATCGGACTTTCGAATCGAATCTATCAACCAGCACAAATCCCATATATTCATTGTTTCAACCCTTATAAAGTATTCAAATTCAAAATTCCCCTAAAGAAGAATGAAACTATCCTTGATGCCCTACCACTTTACTAAATTAATCTAGAGACCCTGAAGTCTTAATAATTATAAACTAGCCCCTAAATATTTCAAACAAACATAACTTGACTTATACTTAATGCCTAAACCTCAACTTTCTGTCAAATTAATCCTCTGGACTTCCACTAACACAAAATTATAATTCAACACTTGAAACTTTTTCAAATTACAAAATACCCCTAAACTTTCTGTAAACCAAGACTTTTAAGGCTATGTACCTTAATATTTTACTAAATAAGGACTAAACACCAAAGTTTGAATATTTTCACATTAACCCCTTTACACATAGGCAACACATCAGTACTAGAAGAAAAAAATCACATGTTTACACCATGCACACATGTGAGGTTCACTAACCAAGTTCAAAAACTCCTTATATTTAGTTCAAATCCACCACCAATCTCAACCAATGAACTCTCTTGATCAAACATTATAAATACCCCACGATTTCATCAGTTCAAACTTGCCTCAACAACGGTTTATAAAACTTTAAAATTCACTCTAAACAGGTACATTGTGATATTATGCATTATGTTTAGTTCTTTTAGTTTCAATAAATTTATGTGTGATTATTATGCCTAGATGAATCATAATAATAAAACTTTAACATACAAAATAGTGTAGAATAGGAAAAACATGAAATTAAACCATTAAAGCTTAAGCCTCAATGGAGAATTTTGATATAAGGCTTAAATATCCAATTTGAAACTATGAATACCTTCACTAGAACCTTAGGAACTCGAGTTTAAAGATAAAAACCCACTAATTTGTATAACAAGTTTCAATTTGTCAAAATTGTATTTTGAACCAAAAAACTGAAATTCTTAAATTCTTCTTATATAATCCATCTCAAACCTTGAAATCAAAACATAACTACTGAAAAATAATTCCATTTAAGTTTTTAAAGTTTTAAGACAGTTTAAATGGCTTCAAACAGTTTGTTTGAGAAAATCTTTTTTACAAAACAACTCACTAACACAAGATGTGTATGAAAATTATTATGAACGAGATATTTCAGTTATAGGTGACCAAGTTTTGAAAACCAAAACTAAAAGAGTCTAAATCATCACATAATCAGAAGGGGATGAGATGAAAATTAAACATGTAAGTACACAGGTATTTTAACGTGGTAAAATCCCACCCAATTGGAGAAACATCCACGGAGGTCTCTACACCTCAAAAGAGAAATCCACTAAAAACGAGTTAACAGGTTCCAAACTGTTAACAAACAAAACACACAATCACACCTATTCTAAGTCAAGAATTTATACCAACTCCATTAGGTAATTCCGACTTGTCTTAAGGCTCAGAAGTTTTTCTTATAGTTCTCCCAGCTTTGTACCTCCTCCTCCTCCTTTTAGCTTTACGTCGACTCTAAGGTCAAAAATCTCTCAACCAACATTGTTTTAGTCTTGTAGTGTGAAAAGTGTATTGTGGTATTGTGCCTAACACATTCATGAACACACACACACACACACACACACACACACACACTTATACAGACAAATAATCCTACAAATTATAGATTTCTTCTAAGTATGAAATGCAAGATTTCGAGTCACAGTTTATTGAAAACTAGACTTCTCTTTTTATGATATATCGAGTGACAATCTTGCTATTTAAAAGAGCCAATATCCTATAAACTTCTATTTATTTATTTACAAATCTATTTCACAAAATGAGAAATATGAACAGAGAAGTGTAAACATCTCAAGATCTTTAAAGTTTTGAGGTCTGTTTTTCTCAAAACTTGAAACAGAAAAGGTATTTGTTGGTAAAACATTTAAAAGAAACATTTGAGTATAAAAACACCAACAAATAATTATTTCTTGAAAAATAAATAAAACTAAGAAGATATAGGTGAGTTATATCACAACAGAAGTCAGATCTACGTTTTCTATGAAACATAAAACAAGATCTAATCAAGTGACTGGTTGGGAAAGAGATTTAAAACCAGAGATGAATGAATTTACGAATAAGAAACACTCTCAAACTCACAAGGTAATTGTTTTTGATAATTTTTTTCTAGAATTTGGTTGTATTTTACAATATCTCTCTCTTCTCTCTCTCTCTCTCTTTCTTCTCTCTTAAGTTCAGACTCACCAAAGATTGTGAACGAATAACCCATAGGCTCTATTTATACTAGACGATGGAAGGGTCTGAAACTATTAGCCAAATCAATGGTTTAGATTAAGTTTAACAAATCTAAGAGTTGTAAAGGCACCGCATTTAAATACACTATGATTAGTTAAAATGGTAAGACTTGGATTATGATAGGCAACATGAAGACCGTTGATAAGATTAATCCAATGGATGATAAGGGTTCTTAGTTATTTGATAAGCAACAAACATAATCTTAATCGATATAAATCAAACACATGTAGGGCTAAGATCTCAAATGAAATGCGTGTTTTTTCAGTTTTAAAAATTCTAGTTTCTACCCCATAAGTTATTGCTGCTTTCGATTTCTACCCAACTAACTTTTTAAGAATAAAATGATATTAGAAATTAGCCCAAAACATTTTAAAACCTCAATTTTAAATGTTTAAAAATTCCTAAAAAATATTTAAAACAATCCCAAAAATATTTAGAAAATTATTTTGATGGGAATTAACACTCACACACCTAAAATGACATAAATGAAACATAAAATATGCAAGCCTAGGCACAGTGTTGGTATACTACCTTTGATACCATTTAGAGGAATTTGGTGTAGTGTCTGAGGATCTTTGGTAGCAACGGATATGACTCTAATTTTGTCACTATTTCCAAACTAGATAAGCGCTTATATAGTATAGACTCAAGTGAGTCAAAGATATAGGGTGCTTCAACTACACCTTAATATAGAAAAAACCAAACTAGGTTCATAAGACTCTTTCCCATAGTCTTGAAAGCCACAAATGTTAAGTTAAAATTTTGAGAAAACACACAGGTATAGAACTCACGATATACTGCATCTTAATCCCCTATAACCTATATAATTGGATTCTTCTAAAATTTTAGGTTAAGTTTGCTAAGAAATCATCTCAAATTGTGTAGAATTGAAGGAGATAGTTAAGATAAAAAAAAAATCAGAAACCCTAAAGTCAACCATCGAGAGGTTAAAGACGAAGTGTTTGAATGAAAGCTTTGACCACGCACGTGAAGGTGCGTGGCCAATCAGCAATTTCTGAATTTTTTTCCTATATTTTTATTATATTTTTCTGGTCAAAATAGAATAAGGCAAGGCCATGTTTTATTTAGCCAAACCTAAGTTATGGAAAAATGCTATTTTAACTTTGAAATATTTTTTCTAATTACAATTTGACCCCTCCTGAATTTTTCAACTTATGAAGGTGACCCCCAAACTACATCTATAAATACTTTAAAATATTTTAAGAAAAAAGTCTCATACACTAAAGTTCAAATATAACATTAAATCCAAGATTTTAAAGTCCTAAATTATTTATAACTAAACCCCTGAAACTTTAGAGGATATAGTTTTTTGTATAAACTAACCAACCCAACTCTAATTCCAACAAATACTTATATACCCTAATATTTTATCCAGAGAATCAATTACTATCTCCTTCCAATATCCTCTTTTGATCCATAAATAGTATAAAAATACTTAGCAATTAGGTTTCTTTTACCTCTTCAATAGTTAACTTTGCATATTAGATAACTGCTATTAATATTATTCCATAATAGCCAAACTCGATTCCAAGTATGTATAGAAATTACCATACTCATATGTTATTATATCAACTGATTGATTTACTTATAATCATTTGGATCAAATTTAACCATTCTCACCTAGTAACTAATATCATAATAATTCGTTGTAACGATTCAGTTCACCTTACACCTTTGTGCGTTATTATTTGTTGTACAAACATGAGAAATAATTAGGGAGTAGACTGCCATGTTATTCCATATAACTTTTTTACTTGGCCTATGGTCTTCGATGTTGAGAGTTGGTTTTATTGCTACATATGGATGAGTGCCACTTTAATTGTGTGCCTAGCCAGTTATTATCTAAAGGTTTTGGATTACTTATTATTTGGTTTTACTGATGGATTAATTATTTCTATATTCCTTAGTGAAATGGTAAGTATGGGATTATTAGTTCAAAGATCCTTGATTTTCTTTATGTAACCCTTAGTAAACTGATAAGAATTGGATTATCAGCTTTAATTCTTTAGCGTTTCTAGACAGACACTAAATTCTACACAACTCCAACTCTTATCTATACGTATACTTGTTACAGATTTGGAAAAACCTGCTCAGTATATTTGTGTTAATTCATTCTTTCCCCAGATGAACTAGAAGAAAAAGGATAACATCACTTCTCATTTAGAGACAGATACTAGTCACCTGTTTGCATACATGACTGTGTGGGTAGAAAATAAGCCCGATGGGAGCAAGGAGTGTCACTTTTTAATTTTCTACTTTATAGTTTATGTCAAATAAATGTAATTCACCACTGCTATGGTGTTACCCGATGTATACTTACTTAATAATGAATAAAGTTATGCTATTCCGCCTTAACTTTAATTCATTTCTTTATATATACTCTCTTATGCATTCATACCAAAACGTAGGGTGTGAATGCATTAGATCCATAAAAGTCGTGGGTACATTTGTTGACCCAAATGACATTACAATAAATTTAAAATGTCCATTACAAGTTTGAAAAAGAAGTTTTTGGAATATATTCTCCTCTAACTCATAGTTGATGGTAACCAGATCGCAAGTCTATTATTGAAAAGACCATTTCTCCTCGAAGTTGATCAAGTAGATCTCCTATTCGGGGGTAAAGGATGCTTATTCTTAATAATTATGGAGTCTAGTTTACGATAATCTTTTCATAATCTAAAGCTTCCATCTTGTTTCTTGATAAATAATATTGGAGTTGACCAAGGAGATGAACTAAGTCTAATCAGACCTTTTTTAAGAATGTCATCTAATTGGGTAGGACTTTGTTGAAGTTCTAAATAATCCATTCGATATGAAGGTATCAAAATAAGAAATGTATTAGGATAAATATTGATACTAAACTCGATTTCTCGGGAAGGGGGTAATCCTAATAATTCTTTGAAAAGGCATCTTTGAATTGTTCCAAAAGGTTAGGAATTAAAGAAGAGATTTGAATTTGGACAGTTGATGGTTCAGATGGACCTAATCCTTGAAATACAAAAGAACAATTATCTCATTTAAAAAATAAATTCGCTTGACATGACAATCAATATAAGCATGATTTCTTGACAGAACATCCATTCTGATAATAATATAAAAACCACAAATATCTAAAATGATCAAATTAACAAGGATTGTTCCTAAAGCAAGATGAATTCTAAAATTTCTATAACCTTGTGTTAGTGTATTGATTTCACCTGTTGATAATTTAATATCCAATGGAGCAGTTAAAAATGTAGGTAGTAATTATCATAATTTATCTAGTCTAAGACTGATAAAGGAATGTGTTAAACCCGAATCAAATAAAACAAGTGCAGGAATATGTTGAAAAAATATCATACCTTCTATCATATCATGAGAGTTTCGTGTAGGCAGTATTGCACAATTCTTTCCACTACTCGGGACTAGAATAATTTTCTTAACTGTATTTGGCTTAGGTTGATTTTAAAAAGGATGAGATTTTTTATTTTTTAAGGGATTGTATGAGTAATGACGGATCAGAACATATCTTAACTGAGGACACTACGTCTAGATATTATCTATTTCATGACATTGATGATAATGAATCATTGAACACATTGTGTTATGACGGAGTAGACTGCCATGTTATTCCATATAAATTTTTTACTTGGCCTATGGTCTTCAATGTTGAGAGTTGGTTTTTTTACTTGGCCTATGGTCTATGGTCTTCCATGGCTTAGGTTGATTTTAAAAAGGATGAGATTTTTTATTTTTCAAGGGATTGTATGAGTAATGACGGATCAGAACATATCTTAACTGAGGACACTACGTCTAGATATGTCCTATTTCATGACATTGATGATAATGAATCATTGAACACATTGTGTTATGACGGATCTGGGAGAAAGATGGTCCACTCAAATTTGGATAGAATTGAGGTCGAGATTGAGGTAGGGTTACAATAACATGATTATTTCTTGTGACGGGGGGAGAAGATCGTATTATAATGGAAGAGTTTCATTATACAATTTCCACAACATCCATTAGTTGAGAATACTCATAGATTTGTAAAGGAGCGACTAAATTCTTGATTTTTGAATGTAGTCCTCTTTCAAATTGATTGCACTTATTTATCGCAGTATCTACATATTCAAGGGAATAAGGAAACAACTCGATAAATTTGGCTTCGTACTGGGATAAAACAGATTGGGTTGTTGCAATTTTAAGAAATCAACAGTTCGTTGGTCTCGTTTAGTCTTGAAAAAAATACTTTTGAAAGAAAATATCTTCAAATTGATCCCAAGTAAAATTAACAACGTTCTGGTTATGTGAAACTCATTTCCACCAGAGAACTGCTTCTACTTCAAACATATAGGTTGCTAAAGTTACTCGGAGATTGGTGGTTATACCTACTCCATTTAGAATTTTCACAATCTGACGTATTCATTTTTCAACTTCATTGGCACCTGGATTTCCAAGAAAAGACGGATGTCATTGTCTCAAAAGTTCATTAAAGGCATTCATCCTATGGATTTCTTCAAATATTTCGTATGGAATAGAAAAAGGATTTTATTATTGTCGGTCTATGAAGTGAGTTCCTGAAGACATCGTATGATTCCCTCAGTTTGAGTCTATTTAGTTTGAGTTCCAACGAAGGGAATTCGACTCCTAACCACCCTAAAATAAAATAGAACAATTTTGATAATAAGAATCATAAAACAAAGATATGTCACAAGCCTAATATATTATACATGATAAGTTGTATGATACATTGAAGTTATACATCACATACTAATTATATATTAATGCTTAACTATAGCAGTTAATTAATCTCCTGAGGCTTAGTATAACACACTATGTACAATAGTTTATTATGATATAGACATTAGGATGTAATTTTAACTTTGGATTTCTCTTAAGTAGGAATAATAACATCGTCATCACAGCTGGATTATGGATTAACTAGGTAATCTTCTTAGTCAGGGGAATCATCAGTTGAGTCCCTACTCGTGTCAGGAGAAAGATCACCATGCATTTAGCCATTTGACGTCACATCTAGATACATAGGTGGGGTCGGTAGGGCATCGATTACTACAATATTGGTAGCATCCTAAAATATCACTGGATCATTATGTAGTCATCTACTTTTCTCATAACATGCATTTCACCTAAAACTTTATTACTCAGT
The DNA here is from genome assembly GCA_949130495.1 of Sambucus nigra. Taxonomy (NCBI): domain Eukaryota; kingdom Viridiplantae; phylum Streptophyta; class Magnoliopsida; order Dipsacales; family Adoxaceae; genus Sambucus; species Sambucus nigra. Next base: position 518,999,070 of record OX422207.1, read on the forward strand.
ACTAATCGCTTGACATCACTATTGTCTCTTGCCCAATCTTTTTCTACTAAATGAATCGTTTCCCATAGCTTTGATAACGCTTATTCCCGGAATATAGTTTCCCAATGGTTATTATGTTAAATCTCCATATTGAACATAAATGTATCCCAAGTATCCATATTGCAAAATGGAATTACCATATAATAGTAATTGAAGAAGTTATGAAAAGATAAAATAACTAATATCTTATAAATAATTTTTCCCATATTGAATGCTAACCCAACGATATGTTACATTTAAAAGATGATCTCATACCAACTTATCACACCCCTGATTTTTAGTATGAATGCACAAAAGAGTATATATAAAGCAATAAATTAAAGTTAAGGTGGAATAATAAAACTTTATTTATTATTAAAACAATACACATGGGGTAGTATCACTGCAGGGGTAAATTATATTTATTTGACACAGATTATAAATTTGAAAATTGAAAAGTGACACTCCTTTCTCCCATCTGTCTTATTCTCTATCCACACAGTCATGTATGAAAATATGTGACTGGTATCCATCTCTAAAGGGGAAGATATATTATCATCTTTCTTCTGGTTCGTATGGAGGAAAAATGAACTAGCACAAATATGCTAAGTAGGCTTTATTAGTTCTATAACAAGTATATACATAGATGAGAGTTAAAGTTTGTATAGAATTTTGTGTTTATGTAGCAATGCCAAGAATTAAAGATGATAATCCCATACTCATCAGTTATTAAGGGTTACATAAATAAAATCAAAGATCTTTGAATTAATAATCCCATAATTACCAGCTCACTAAGGGTGTAGAAATAACTAAGCCACCAGTAAAACCAAATAATAAGTGATCCAAAGCCTTTGGATAAAAACTAGCTAAGCACAAAATTAAAGTGGCAATCATACATACATAACAATAAAACCATCTCTCAACATCGGATATCATAGTCCAAGTAGAAAAGTTTCATGGGATAACACGACAGTCTACTTCCAAGTTGTATTTATGCTTTTAAGATAAATAATAATGCCCAAAGGTGCAAGGTAAACTGAATCGTACGAATTGTTATGATATCACTTACTAGGTGAGAAGTGTTAAATTTGATCCTAATTATCATAAGTAAATCAATTAATGATATAATAACATATGAGTATGGTAATTTCTACAGATACTTGTAATCAAGTTTGGAGATCATTGAATAATATCACTAACAGTTATCAAATACATGAAGTTTACTATTGAAAAGGTAAAAGAAACCTACTGACTCAATATTTTGTACGGGTTATGGATCAAAAGAGGATATCGGGAGGAGGTGGTACTTAATTCTTTGTATACAATGTTTGGGTATCTAAGTATTTGTTGGAATTAATATTGGATTGGTCAGTTTATATAAAAAACTGTATCACTTAAAGTTCCTGGGGTTTGATTATAAATAATTTGAGATTTTAAAACATTGAATCTAAGGTTATATTTGAACTTTGGTGTAGGAGACTTTTTGTCTTAAAATATTTTGAAGTATTTATAAACAAAGTTTGGGGTTTAAATTCATAAGTTTAAAAAGTCAGGATGAGTCAATTAGCAATTTAGGAAAAATATTTGATAGTTAAATTCTCATTTTTCCATAACTTAGGCTATACTTAACCAAACATGACCTTACCATATACCATTTTAACAAGAAAAATAAAATAAAAATAATGGAAAAAATTTCAAAAAATTTCTGATTGGCCACGCGCCCTCACGCGCGTGGTCAAAGCTTCTGGTCAAAAACTTCATCTTCAACCACTCGATGGTTGAATTTAGGGTTTCTAATTTTGACCTTAAATATCTCCTTTATTTCTACACCATTTAAGATAATTTCTTAACAAACCGAACCTAAAATTTCATAAAGAATCTAAATTATGTTTTGTGGATTGAGATGCAATATATCGTCATTTCTATAACTGTGTCTTATGATAATAGTTTGGTTTCTGATATGTTATGGATGGTTTTAATTTCAAGGTTTGAATAATTTATACAAGAAGAATTTTAGGTTTTCTGTTTTCTCGTTCAAAACTACACTTTTGACAAATTGAAGCTTGTTATGCAGATTCGTGGGTTTTGATCATTACACTTGAGTTCCTAAGGATCTAGTGAACATATTCATGGTTGCAAATCAGAGATCTAAGCCTTATTTTGAAATTCACCATTAAATCTCAATCTTTAATTGTGTACTTTCATGTTTTTCCTATTCTACATTATTTTACATGTAAAAGCTTCAATATTATGATTGCTTTACGCGTAATAATCACACATAAATAGAGAAACTAAAAGAATTGAATATAATTCACAAAATCATAGTATACATGTTTGGAGTGACTTTTCAATTTTTTGAAACTATTTTTTAGGTGAGTTTGAACTTATGAGATCGTGGGGTATTTATAGTGTTTGATTAGAAGAGTTCATTGGTTGAGATGGGTGGTGGATTTGAATAAAATATATGGAGTTTTTGAACTTGGTTTATGCACCTCACATGTATGCATGGTGTACACATGTGATTTTTGTCTTCTAGTGTTGATGTGTTACCTATGTTGATAGGGGGTAATGTGAAAATATTCAAACTTTTGGTGTTTGGTCCTTAATTGGTAAAATATTATGGTATATAGCCTTAAAAGTCTAGGTTTAAAGAAAGTTTAGGGATTTTTTTGTAAAATCAGAAATTTTTGGGGGTTGAAATTAAAATTTTGTGTTAGTTGAAGTCTATAGGATTAATTTGATATAAAGTTTAGATTTAGGGGTTAAGTACAAGCCAAGTTTTATTTATTTGAAATATTTAAGGGCTAGTTTGTAATTATTAAAACTTCAGGGTGTCAAGGTTAATTTAGTAAAGTTGTAGGGCATCAAGGATAGTTCCATTCTTCTTAAGGAGACTTTTGAATTTGAATATTTATGAGGGTTGAAACAATGAACATATGTGATTTGGGTCGGTTGATAGAATCGATTCGAAAGTCTAGTTATTACATTTTTTTTAATAAAAAAATCTAGTTCGAAAAAATAACAAAACAAACTATTTTTTTATTCAAAAAAATAATATGAAAAAGAAAAAGAGAGACATAATTTTTAATAGATAATACCTGGGATGAAAAAAGTAAAAAAAATTATATACGAAAAATTGGGACGATAAAGAAAAAAACATTTTTATATACATGAAAAAGAGGGACATATTTTTTTTAGTTCGAACGTGATAATTTAATTGGGATGTGAGAATTTTATGTTATGTAATTATTGTGTATTATACAAAGTAGACTTTTAAAAAGTATTAATCTAGTTCAAAAGACTATGAGTAATAAAGATGACGAAAGTTGCGGCATACCTAAGGCCAACCATTGGATTCTCGAGAGAAGAACAACAAATTAATCTACTCGGTCACTCTTTATTTATTTCTCAAATAAAAATAATAATTTCTTTAAGCTCTATCCCATAAAATGTTTTGTTCCTAAACAGGTATATATGCATCATTCCAATTTTTTAACCTTTCTTTACACATAAAAAGAAACATACACAACAACCTTTTCTCCATGTAGAAATTTGCAAGAAGAAAAAAATAATGAACAAAGCAACCTTTATTTCCTGGTCTATATATTAAACCTTTTTTTGTACTCCTATCATCCACACACATGAACGCAAATAGGTAGAAAAAATAGGAAGAAGAGAGAAATTACCTAAAGAGTTGATTTATTCTTAATATTTGTAAGTTCCAGTAATAAAATTGATGTTCAAAATTTACTTCGTTGGTGTGCGTAGATATACTTTTTGAGAAAAAAGAGTTTGTTGTATGTATAACTTCGATTTTATCTTTTATTTATGAGTCGTTTCCAAAGAGGAGTCTATGTATTCAAGGTAATTTCAAACACACTCAAGGGTATGTGTCATTTTTAAAACTCGTTCAGAGTTCAACGATCAGATTCAGAGGCTCTTATGCCTATGAACCATTAAGAGAAAATTTCAGACGTTAACCTCTAAAAATGGGGAAAAAATAAATGGGCTTTCACTGCCTCTAAAATCTGAATGGGTTAGATTCAGATTTCAGAGGGGGTAAACAAATGGGCCCTAAGTATCGCTTATGAAAAAATCCTTATGTAAATTACTAATATACCATTTTTAGTTATTTCATTAACTATTGCCTCTTCTTTGTTATAAATGAAGCCATCTATGAATACTAATGACACCGAGTAAAATCTTTAACTTCAAACCGCCTCTTTAAGTGAACCACACTCCAGGTCGAGGTCGGATGGAGGATTAAGATCATCAATCATATACCTTTAGAATTCAGTGGTAAGTGAGGAGCCTCAACCAACCTCAAAGACCCATGTGAGGCCTTAACATAGGTACAGTGGACCATCGACCTCACAACAACCCGTAATGTGTTCTTAGTCAATGTTTAGAGATATCATCCTCATTAAACGGGGCCTTACCAGGCTATTCAGAAGTTGGGAAAGGATCGTCAGCGCTCCCAATGGAACAAGTCAAAAAGATAAAGCCCAAAAGCATTTTAGTAAGGGTCTAGTTTTGATATGGCATCCATACAGCAACATCAATAATTTTTGTAGAATTCAATGGGTCCTAGTCCCATTGGCACATGATCGAGACATCATTGACTTAGAATTATGCCAACCTCAGGGTCAGGATTGCTCGTAATGTAATAACTGGAGTTTCGAATTGAATTTATCAACCGATCAAAATCACATATATTCATTATTTTAACCCTCATAAAGTATTCCTTAAGAATAATGGAACTATCTTTGATGCCCTACAACTTTACTAAATTAACTTAGACACCTTGATGTTTCAATAATTACAAACTAGCCCCTGAATATTTCAAACAAACATAACTTGGCTTATACTTAACCTCTAAACCTCAACTTTATTTCAACCCTTTAAACTTTTTGAAATTACAAAAATATCCCTAAACTTTGTTTAAACCTAGACCTTTAAGGCTATATACCTTAACATTATACCAAATAAGGATTAAAAACCAAAGTCTGAATATTCTCATTTTACACCCTGTCCACATAGGCAACACATCAACACTAGAAGAAAAAAATTACATGTGTACACCATGCACACATGTGAGGTGCACTAATCAAGTTAAAAAAGCTCCTTATATTTAGTTCGAATCCACCACCCATTTCAACCAATGAACTATCCTGATTAAACATTGTAAATACCCCACGGTTTTATCTGTTCAAACTCAACTCAATAACAGTTTCAAAAAATTAAAAGTTCACTCCAAACACAAATGGGGACATGGGTTCTGTCCCGGGATTGTGCTCGGGTCTTTGATTCTTCCAAATTGGAGCCTTTTGCCTTAAATTGGAGCATGGATTGTCATGAATAACTCCTATGGTTCAGTTGACTTGGGTTTTTGGAGTACCAATTTTGGTATTTCCATGGCTTTGGCCATTTTTTATGGAGTTTTGCAAGGTCTCAATTTTGGCTTGAAATGGTGGTGGCCTTGATTTTATTGGTTTGCGAATTGGAAGAAAACACGGTTTGAGCACATCATGGTCTCGGGTTCCATGGTATTTGCACCATAATCGCAGCAGGTCCATTTTAAGGGCAGGTACACATGTGGGTCTTCTTCATTGCAGCGAAGTGGGTATGGGTGTGTGTGTTGTGTGTTGTTGTCACTACCGGTTGACCGCGCCCCTATCGTCGATCGACCGGGTTTTGGAAAATTGCCTTTGTGCGCAACCAGCGTGCTCCCTTACTGTTCACGCGGTCGACCGATCCTCCTTTTGTCCGAAATCTTTTGTTGTTGCCATATCTTTTTTCGTTTTTCGTTTTTCTTTTCCTTTTTTCTTTTATTCTTTAAATTAGAACTTAAACCCATTTTTTCTTTTCTTATTTCTTTTCTTTTATTTCCTTTTCCCAACTTAGTATAAAATAAACTTTTTATGTTTTTTTGTAAATATCTAGTTTTTTCTCTAGTTTTAGTTGAGTTCTTCCTCTTGAGGTAGTTTCAACCTAGGGTTTGTGCCATTTTTGGTGATTTTGTGGAGAACACCCCTCTCATCCGTTTTCTTAGTGGTTTGACACCCATTAATGTAAGTGGACACTATTCATTATCTCTTTTATCTACTTAAAGCTTTCTAGCTTAGATTTTCCATGCCTGGATAATTTTAGTTGTTAATTTATTTAGTTTTTGTTGCTTTAATTAATGAGTTAGTTTAATTATTATTGTTGATCATGTGTAGCGACTAAGTCATATTAGGTTGTGTTGGATTGAACTCACTTTGGGTTGACGGGTTACTTTTCTTTGGTGATGGTGTTTACGTATTTATTTTGAGTGTGTTGTCCTAGTTATTACTCCTAGAAAATTTAACGGGGCATATCATGTAGGCTCCATAATTACGAACTTGCGTGTGTAATTTTTGGGGTATTTGTTAATGCCAAAATCTTATTAGTCTTTTATGAAAATTTAGGAGTGTGATAACTCTTGATTTAATTAATTGACGAAACGAGATGCGATCTTAATAATTCGCGAACCCATGCAACAATTTTATACTAATTAACTCGGGGTGAGGAATATTTGATGCAACCTATAGTTTTTATTCCTTTGTTAATTTTAGTTTAAATACACTCATGCCTAGTTTATATTTTCTTTCTTTTTAGTTAGAAAATTACCTTTTACACTATTACACTTTTATTGAATTCGGTTCATCACGTCGGCACGTGTCGGTTTATAACTAGATACTCCAAATGTGCCAAAGTGGCGAATAAAATAAATACTAGGCCTAAGCTAAACTATTTAGCCTTACAAATCTCCCCCTTTGGCTATTCCAGTACAAAACTAACTGAAACCCAAATTGCAAAAGAATCATAAAAAGTCTACTATCCTTCCTAAACCCTAGAAATGGAATGGCATAGTAATAACATAAATAAAAGATGAACTTTGTCTTCAATCTCCACTTGTTCTTATTTATCTTTTCTTAGCACTTTGTCTTCATGCGATATAATATGTTCTTCAATTGAGCACCTACACACATAAAACAAAGAAAAATACCAGTGATGCATAGAGTTTGAAATGGATAATAAAAACTCATAAATCTTAAAAATAAAGCTCCCCATTAATTTGTTCTTCCTATTTCGGACAAAAAAGGGTTTGAAATGGATAATAAAAACTCATAAATCTTAAAAATAAAGCTCCCCATTAATTTGTTCTTCCCTTTTTTGTCCGAAATAGACAAAGGAGTTGTTGATGTCTAAAAATGGAATGGGTCCAATTTTATAATCATAGATAAATAAACATAAGCAATCTAAACAAACACACAAGTGACAAAGGTTTTTGAAGTGGTTCAGCTATAAGAAGCCTACGTCCTCTAGTTATATTATTTTAGTTGGTTACAGTAGCTCAGTATATTGTGCTTATGATTAATTGAATCGTCCCCTTGAGCTAAAGGAGATTATATATTTATATTGGTCCAGAACCCTATATATGGAATGCCTTTATCTCTTGGAATTTAATCTGTATACAATAAATGAGACTCTTGACATTCAGTGCTGGTCATTATCCTATCCCAGTAACTTTAATGGTTTATATTTTTGGAGTTGGTCGGCATTCCAGCCATCTAGGTGTCTCTGATGCCGATCAAGATAGCTGAATGGCCACGTAGGAGAACAGGTGTCTATTTTTCATAGGTCCACATAAGAGAATAATTTTTACATACAAAAAAAATCCCCAATGGTCCATGATTGATGATTTATCGAAAGCAAGGAGTATTTGTTCAAAAAACTTCTCGGTGGAATGTCTGAGAGTTCGTCGGTAGCCGACCTCCCAAACTTGTAATTTTTTTTACTAGCACTATTGATAATGGCATTTTTGTAAATAATTCAAACTTTCTTGAACCATCAAAGGGCATGCTGGTCTCTTTGCATGTTGGGAAGCATGCGTCTGGAAGTAGTTCAAAGGTTCATGCAGTTAACCATTTTATCCCTATTGTCCAAGCAACTAATAAAAGGACGATAATTTCCCTCCATTTCACTTACCTCAAACCTCTTGCACTTTATATTATCTCTTCTTTCTCAATATTTTCTTATCCGCTACTTGTTGCTTGCTACCCACCATCATTTTTCAATCTCTGTTGTTCCCTTTCAATCTATGTAAGCTAGACTTCCCTTATTTTCTTTGATTTTCCTGTATTTCAATCATGGTGTATACCATAGATGATAATTCCTTAAAGGAATTTAGGGGAAAAGGGAAAACTCCTGATTAGGTAGATCTAGAGATTGCTAACGATCCTGTTGATGTTTATTCCTTGGCTTAGGGTCATTGGATTTACACTCTATTTATTACTGAATGTGGCATTACTTTTCCTCTAAACCCAATTTTTCTTCATTTTTGCCAATATTTCAACGTTGTTCCAGCAAGATAGCTCCAAACAAATGGAAGGTGGTGAATGGAGTAAGTTGAATGTGATTTATGGGACCCATATTGGGATCCCCGAATTGATGTTTTGCTACAAATGGGAAACCATGGGTATAATACATATTATTTGAAGACTAATCAAGCCAATAGCACTTTAGTGGTCAACCTGACACATTCCAATAAAGACTGCTAAGATTATATGGTGTCATTGTCATAAATTGGCAATATGCCCCCTTCCTGAGGGGGTAACATACACTAGTCCCAAGTGCCCCTAGGAAGAGTGTGCCATAAGTCATACTTTTATTTTTAAATTTTTTCTATTTATTATCTGTTCAAAGATTTTTTGACTAACTTTCTTGTTTTGTTTTTGGTGCAGAGGAAAGTAAAAAGAAGTGTCCTAAAGAAGGTGAGGTGAATCTTGACAACCTCAAATACTTATAGTCCATTAACCAAAGGGTGGGAGAATAATATTCCCGAGCAACTTCTATCTTGTGGGAGTACAAGAGTACCATCACTTCCTTTGTTGCCCAATATGCATTGGTCTTACCTTAGCCACGTATTAATTTAGATAAGGAGCGTGTGTCTACTTCTTCTACTACTGAGTCGGCTAGGGAAGAGTTTATCCAAGGAGTAACTTCCTTGTCTTTTGAAACCCTTAACATCATCACCACCCCCACTTCTCCCTACTGTCGATATGGTGAAGAGAACAATCCCAAACTTGCTAACCAAATATCCTCCCCTATTGCCAATAAGACCACAAACACTGATAAAAAGTCTCAGGTCATTGAGAAAAGGCCTCAAGTTGTGAATATTGAGGAGGTTCCATATGAGGAAACTCAATACAGGAGTTTGAAGAAAAGCCTCCCAAACCATTAAGAGTTAGCCAAACAAGTTTATGAGTTGTTACGTAAATATGCTACTAAACTAGGCCAACTAGAGGTTGCATCAGTAGTGCTCAACCCCAAGTTGGTGAAGGGTTTGATACAGGTTGGGACCCTTCCAATACATAGGTCAGCTATAGCCCCCATCGCCTGAGCCTGACTAACTAAAAGGTCTTTTCAGACTTTAGCCTTGGTAAGTTAATAAATCTTCCATTGATATTCAATAATGTTCAATGCTTTTTCTTCTAAACTGATGTATCATATTCATTCACTTTTTAGTTCCTGGTAGATTTCAACCAGATGTTAGAGAAAGACGGCCAACTAAGATACTCCTAGGATGATGTGGAGGAAACTTTTAAGAGTTTACAGAACTCCTTAAAAGTTGTTGAAGATAAGTCCAAGGAAATAGAAGAGAGAGCTAAGACAACATAAGATCAACGAAAGACTTCCCTTGATCAATTGACCCAAGCCAAGCAAAAACTTAGTGAAGTTGAGTGAAGGGCAAAGACTGCTGAAGATAAGGTTGTTAGTCTAACTGTGGATAATACTGGTATAAACACCAAGGGTAGTAAAGACAAGGAAGAAGTTGACAATAAGGGATGGGAAAAAAGATTTTGCTACTTTATCCATCCAAATTGAGTACGCTAAAATGTAATCCTTCAAATAAGTTTGGTCGAAAGCTTTAAAGGAGGTCGGTGCTCAGAAAAACTTTAAATTATTTCAGATACATTACCGAGGAACTCCTCCTAACTAGGTTGAAGACTTTGATGATGAGGAGGAAGCTTATGTGGAGTCATTTATAGTTCCTGCAGACCATGCCTTCCTTCTTACTACTGACTAGGACAAGACCAAGGATTAAGAGAAGGACAATGAGATGGTTTAGCTCCTTTTAGTCAGTTTATTTTTTCTCTTTCTCTTATATATTTTCCATTTCTTCTTCTTTTCCTTTTATAATACAAACAACTATGCTACCCTTTACTTGTCAATGAAATGACACATTTTTTCCTATCTATCCCATTTTCTTATGATGTTGATTTCTTGACAGTTTCCCTATTGTGTGTTATTCTTGGTCAGGCCCATAGACTTATACTTGTAAATTTCCAGTTTGATTCCAGGAAGAAGATGTTAGTTCCTGCTGAGTCCGACCTATTTAGGCTATATAGGAGTCTTCTTGAGGCTGACCATGTTCCACTAACTGAAGAATATTTAATAGGGTTGATCGGCCAAGATACATCCAACCAAGTGAAAGACGATTATATTCACCTTCATTATCTTCTGAATAGAGAAATGGGGAACAACGCTGGTATTATGAAATGATTGAACAAATTCAAAAAAACCATAAACTCTCTATGGCACTGCTTCATTTCGATTATAAATATAAGTATAAGGCCTTGGGTGAAGGTTATGGCTTTGATAAGAAAATGAAAGATATTACTTCTGCATTGAATAAGAAGGAATTAAAGTTGAACTAAGAAACTAAGAATGCCCGATCAATTATTGAATTTTTAGAGAAAGAAAATAATACCCTAAGGAATGAGTTGGACAATTTGAAGAACTCAGATAATACCGGGCGAGATGGCGGGGTGTCCTTTTTGGAGATAGAGAATGTCAGGCTATTAGAAGATTTGGAGGCTTTAAAGAAGAAGAAAACTAAATCTGGGCAATCTTCTAGGCAAACCATAGTTGTTCAGCCAACCATTGATGAAGAGAGAATAAAAAAGGCTTTGGCTGACCAAGATGCTCTACTCTAGGAAAGGACAAGGCTATAAAAAAACTCCAAGACATGGTGGATCGACTAACTTTCCACTTCCATAAATAACCCAAGGCTATTTGGATGGATGGGTATGATAAGGCCTTAACTTACTTAGATAAACCCATGGATCAAGCTAGGAATGAGGGATATAAATGGGGTTAGTTAAACTTGGTTGGTTTGCTGAAGATTCCCAAGGGAATTGAATTGTGGTACTGGCATGATCCTTGAATGTTAGATTATCTTGATTCTCCTTTCAATATTGATGTTAGTTGGATTCCTCCGGATGCCATTTCTCAAAGTTTAATCAGAAAGTATATTGGGGACTATGACCTATAAGGAGAAGATAAGTATGCTTTCCCCCAACATTTACTAGATTAGTCGAGCAACAGTAGACTAACTAGACTAGATGTACTAAACTAAGGGACATTAGATCCACCACCCTACCGAGCATGCTTGATGAACCTCCTATTGGGATGAGCCTAACTAAAGGAAAATTCCCACTAGGATATGCTTTGTATTTCCTTTTCTTTTTTGCTTGTAACACTAAGTGTTTGGAATAAAATTGACTTATTTTTCAATAAGCATTCTTTTAATGTATTGTTGTCTTTATTCAAACTTGTGATAGGTTTTAATCAACTTGTCGACTAGGTAACGTGTCTTATGATTAGTTAATCATCTTATCGACTAAGTAATCTTCTTGAATGATAAACGATTGATTCATGGTTAAATATATTTGTAATGCCTTAGATTCGACCAATTCACTTTGATAAAACTCTAAGTAGTTTTGTTGGACTAAGTTTTTGCATTAGTTATTAGTTGTGACCAAGTGTTTTAGGAATGTATAATTACTCATGTGTTTAACTTGGCCGGGTAAAACTTCTTATGTTTGACTTTGAGTCATACAAGAAGTTTTACTAACTTTTTGTTCTTGATTTATCGAAGATGAAATCATACATGAAGTTCAAAAGAATAACTTTTATGTGGGAAAGTTTGAATCAGAAAGAATTCGAAATTAAACTTTTTTGAAGTTGGAAAAGTTTGAATAAAAAATTATTGCAATTTAAATTTTTTTATAGTTGGAAAAGTTTGAACTAAAAGTTATTTCAGTTTATTTGGTGTAGCACCATACTCCAACAAACAAAAACACAAAAATGAGATGGAATTTGGCCTTTAAATAGGATTTTAAAAAAAAAATTAACCTCGTTGTGCGCATGGGTAGATTTGGTCGGGTGTATGATACATTCCAGTAAGTAATCATGGACCTAGCCGTGCCAACGCCCCCATTTTTTGTCATTTGAACACCCCCGTACGAATGCCCCTATTTTGTAGTAATTGGATCGCCCCCCAATTTTTTTTCTCGAAAATCATTTTAAGAGGATATGACTTGATCCAAATACATTAAAAAATAAAGATCGACTTCGAAAATCATTTTCAAACAAGTTTAAAAGATATCTAAGACTGTTTAAAACATTTAAACACTTGTTCCACCAAATTTCAAAGTCGTCACAACTTTTAAACATGTTTTGTGCACGTGTGTTGTTTAGCCATAATCAATTCACAATCTACAAAAAAAGGATAAAGTCTTCACTTCAATGTCAAGGCATGACAATGTAAGTCTTTAATGGGAGGCAGTCCATGGTCTTCAATCTTCAAGGTTCATCTAACCTAATCTAGCTTGTACCTCACTCATAACTAATCAAGTCTATGCGACTTGATAAAATCAATGTTTTGATATATGAAATATCCAATTTATATATAATACAAATGTTTACATTTTCAATATCATCCTTTGGTTATTTCATGGAAAAAACCCATAAACCCAAAATGATCTTATTACCCCTACAATACATACACTTCACTAACAATATAGTTTATGTAGTGTAAGGTAATCTAAGAAATCCATAATACTAAACGACAGTGCAAAAGTCGTGTATGAATATGGGCTGGAATCAAAATTATCAATGTTAATCCTGAAATCTCACAAAACAACAAATGACAGCACACATGCAATAGCATGCACATAAAGAAACTCCCTATGCTTGGGAATTCTACGGAAAAAATATAAATGATATAGTGAATCTAAGCATGTGAAATAAAAAATCATCTAATATTAATGAGTAACACAAATAGTATAGCTCCCCTTAAACAACATCTTCCCCTAACATGGATATTTCTTCCCCTTTTTTGGTTCATGGGACATGGTATCTCCCTCTTAATATCAAGGATGGACATTAGATATACCCCTTAATATAAAGGAAATGGGAAATATTATTCTCTTCTCCCCTTTATTTATACAAAAAGAAGTCAAAGAGAAGAGAAATAGCATATACAACGAGCTTAACATGGTAAGTAAGTAAGATCATAATGAAAGAGAGAACTAACGAAGCTAAAAGTGCAACTACGTGCAAGGTCTATATGGAAAGGCAAAACACACACACACAACTTTTATAAAAAAATCCAATTTAAATTAAACTTAGCAATGATTAAATCGACTATTATGTTAAATAGATTAACCAATTTTATCTTAACCAAAAACATGCATTTAGATGATTATAGAAAGATAAAATAAATCAATCACTCAACGTCCAATGTACAAGGAAACCCAAATGGGAAAAACCTCGAATGAACCAACTAATGCAATTCACTACGTCATGAATTACAAAAGGACATGACATAAGACATACACAATTGACTAGACTCCTTCAAGCCTTGACGTGTCTTAGTTGCATTAACCTTCTACACAACAACACTTAGGAGTCCACCTATACATTGCAATGATGCGTGAGTCCACACAGGCCTTGGTATCCACCGATCCAACCTCAACAACAGTCATAAACACAGAGTTCATCGCATGTAGACATCAACGAGGATAGAGTCCACCATAAAAATGCTTCTCAATCAAGATAGTGGTAAAAACCTAACTTAGTGCACACAAACAAGAGATCTCAAATCATTAAAGAATCGAATCTTAGATCTCAAACTAGTTAGGTAAAATTAGGGTTTGGAGACTTTTGGTTATATATAGGAAAACAAATTCGAAAGCCTTCAAGAAAGAAAATTAATACCAATACTTAAATTTACAGGAAACATATTTTTTGAGGTGGCACAATTTTGAAGGAAGTTCATTCGAACGAAAAGCATAAGGTCATTTGAATGAAGTGACTATTCTCATTCCAACAAAAGATCGAACGACATTTTTCTATTAAGAAGGAAAATCTCGTTTGAAGTTTGTTTGATTGTCTTTTGAATGGGATCATACACTCGTTCGAACCAAATTCAAACCTTGTTTAAAAGAACATATCAAACTCATTTGAACAAGTTATTCTAATGACTTTTCACAAAAGAAACTAATTTTTCTTTAAAAACATTTTATGAAAAATATCCTCAAATAAACTTTATAAAAACTATCACCCAAATTCTAATCGAAGGATTAAAATAATGTGCATCCATAACTCACGATATCCTTGAACGTTAAAGACGAAATGTGTCACAAAACTAGCATGATGATGCGAACGTTCTAAATTGGCTGTTACACTTTTCAATCAAACATATGTCACAATCTTTGAAGGATAAACACTTGAGACCGAACTTGTGCCATAACAACCAATACATACAAATTGCCTCGATTGGAAAATTATCTTCATAAATCTCCACATTTGGATGTTCTGGAACAAAACTTAAATACAAAAAGCAGTGGGCCGTCTAAAGACTCAATCCTCAACCCCAATAGGAAAAAATACTAACTTGACAGATACATATGTAGATTAGCTTTGCTCTTGCGTAAACTTTATTGCATTGTTGCAAACCTCTATACTTAAACACACATTTCAAATGCAACTTGAATATATATAACAATATAATACATAATTGAAAAACCCTCCCCTTTCTCTAATCAATCTCCACTTAAGATATGACATCTACCTCTAAGGTAAAAATATCCGCTAGATTATAGAGTTAGATACCATTACTCCCCTTTTTTGTTCGGAAATAGATAAAAATAAAGATGCTCAATATAAATAAGTATATCATGCAATGGTATAAAGTGTAACATGCAATGATAAATAAATTTGCAACACAAGTATACATAATAAAAAAAAATGAATGTAATATATTTTTTTTATGCATAAAAGAGATATTAATGATATCAAGCAACAAAATATACCACTGTGACCATAAAGCATGTCAATATGAATCAAAGATTAAACATATGACAAATCTGGATTAAATTTAAATGCAATGACTAAAAAACAAACATATCACATATGACACTTTAATATTGCATTAAATGACAATGCAAGTCTAAGCTGTCAATGCAGTTAATTTCTTATACATTAAGGGTCTGTTTTGATAAAATAAAAAAAATGAAAAATAAGCGCTAAGAATTGAAAACTTGAAAATATTTTCCATGAAAAACATTTGTTGGTGTTGTTTGATTGCAATTATTTTTCAGGTGAAAAATGTTCTATTTTTTCATCTTTTATGTGTTTGATTCCCAATATTTTTCATGGAAAAAAAGTAGAATATATATATAAAAAAACAGAAAAATAAGAAAAAAAAAGCTTGAAAATTAATAAAAATAACCAAAAAAATTTTAAAAAACACAAAAAATGAATAAAAATCCAAAATTTTTTTAGAGAAAATGAATAAAAAAACCCAGAAAATAAATACTAACCCCAAAATGAATTTTAAAAAAACAACTAGAAAAAATGTATTAAGAAAAATTAAAAAATGAATAAAAACCAAATCCACCAAGCCCGCACCCCAACCCCTAACTGTTTCGTCCCCCCTATCGCCAGGTGTGTTCTTTTTTTTCTTCTAATTCTCTTTTTTTTTCTAATATTTTCATTTTTATTAGTTTTCTAGGGTATTTATCCATTTCCATTTTTTAATTTTTTGAGTACTTTTTTATTTTCTTTTAGTTTTTTCTTAATTAATAAATTTTTGACTTTTTAATAAATTTCTGGGTGTTTTTTTAAATTAATTCGGGGAATAATATTTATTTTCTATTTTTTATTCATTTATGCATTTTTTTTTCATTATTTTTGTTTTTTATTGATTTCTCTTTCTTTTTTTTTTTTAATTTCCCAAGCTTTTTATTTTTATTTTGTGGTGTTTTTTTAAATTAATTCTGGGACTAATATTTACTTTATGTATTTTTTTCATCATTATCATCATTTATTTTTTGTTTTTTTAATTTTCAGAGCATATTTTTATTTTTTTGTTATTTGTTTTCTTAATTAATAAGTTTCTTACTTTTGAATAAATTTCTAGGTGTTTTTTAAATTAATTTTGGGGTTAATATTTATTTTCTTTTTTATCCACTTTCTGGATTTTTTTTCATTATTTTATGGGCTTTATTCACTTTATGTATTTTTTTCATTATTTTTGGTGTTTTATTCACTTTCTATTTTTTTTCATTATTTTTGGATTTTTATTCACTTTTTGGATTTTTTTTATTATTTTGGGGGTTTTATCCATTTTTTGGATTGTTTTCATTATTTTGGGTGCTTTATTGGCTTTCTGTATTTTTTTCATTATTTTTGGGTTTTTATTCACTTTTTAGATTTTTTTTTTCATTATTTTTGGATTTTTATTCACTTTCTGGATTTTTTTTCTTTATTTTTTGGGTTTATTCACTTTCTATATTTTTTTCATTATTTTGGGTTTTTTATTCACTTTTTAGATTTTTTTTATTTTTGGGATTTTTATTCATTTTCTGGATTTTTTTTCAAAAATTATTTTGGCGGCTTTATTCACTTTCTGTATTTTTTCATTATTTTTGGGTTTTATTCATTTTGTGTTTTTTTTTTCCATTATTTTTTGGATTTTATTCCCTTGCTGTATTGTTTTCATTACTTTTGAGTTTTTATTCACTTTCTGGATTTTTTTCATTATTTTTGGATTTTTATTCACTTTCTATACTTTTTCATTATTTTTTTGTCTTTATTTACTTTCTGATTTTTTTTTCTATATTTTCTAGACTTTTTATCAATTTATTGGGGGTGGCAGTTATTTTTCACAATTTGAGTGTAAATGTGGTACAAACAGGAAAGATGAGAGAAATGTGGTGGGAGAAATGAGTCTCCATGTCTATATTGAAGGAGAGATATAGAATATATGATCACCACTTTTAAAATGGGATGAGAAAAATGGATCCCTCTTTTAAAACGGAAAAATAAAAAGCATAAAAAAAATATTTTTCATTTTTGTGAAAAAATAGAAAAATAGAAAAATGAAAAATTATTTTTTGATTTTAAATAATACTTTATTTAAACACATTCCTTATTTTTCTATCTCCACCAAAACATTTTTTAAAAAAACCCTCATTTTTTCCCAACTAAACAGGTCGTAAGTATTTTTAATTTCATTAGCTTCACATTATTATTGAAAGCACAAGAGTACGAGTCTCGTTGTATACCCCACAGGCACGACGTGCCGTATGAGGTTGTTCGTCTTATCAGCCATTCCACTGCAATCATGTGCCATGGGACACAACCTTCAATTATATTCACTCCAATTCTCTCCTTACAATTTTGCTTCCCTACTCTTCACTTATCACCACCCATACACACACGCACATTATTATATATATATACCGTTATATGATTCTGTAACTACAACCTTTGTGTCTGTGACAAATTTTCTTGATCCACAGTGATTGGTATCCCATGATTCTTCTTGTCTTGGAAGAATGGCCTCCACTCAGGAATTCTTCCTCTCAAGGTGAGTAACCTTAGCTAGAATTGCCTATACATAACATATACCTTTGAAATTTGCATTATCCGAGTTTATTTCTTATAATTTAGTGTATTAACTGAACATCATTTTGTTGGCAGGTGGTTTGGAATATTTGGTCGACCGAAGATTGAATCCGACACAAACCACGTGGTGGAGGTGGACAATAATAACCCAGACCCAATGTCAAACGCAGTGGAATGTTACGCGTGCACGCAAGTTGGAGTCCCGGTTTTCCACTCTACCAGCTGCGACCGGGCACACCAACCCGAATGGGAGGCACTGGCCGGCTCATCACTGATTCCAATTAAAAACAGGTCGACCAGGTACCGGCGAGCGTCGGGTCGGTTCGGCGGTGTGTTAGACCCGCGTACGAAACGCGTGCAGAGATGGAACCGGGCGTTCTTGTTGGCACGTGGCATGGCGTTAGCCGTGGATCCTTTGTTCTTCTACACGTTATCCATCGGACGTGGTGGGTCGCCTTGCTTATACATGGACGGGGGGTTAGCAGCGGTGGTGACGGTTCTTCGGACATGCTTGGACGGAATTCACCTAATCCACATGTGGCTGCAGTTCCGGTTGGCTTACGTGTCACGGGAATCGTTAGTGGTAGGTTGTGGGAAGCTGGTGTGGGACCCACCCTCCATCGCCTCGCATTATGTTCGCTCTCTCAAGGGGTTCTGGTTCGACGCGCTGGTCATACTCCCCGTTCCCCAGGTAAGTGAGAGGGGTAATTCCGTCCTATAAGTAAATAATGTCTCAAGTGACAGAAGCAGCTTCCTTCAGCTACAAGGTTAAGCTAATAATACAAACTTTTTACATGTTATGAGGTGAGAGCATCACTCAAACCAATAATTCTTCTGTTCAAGGCTGGGGATAATTTGGCATGGTTATATTTAATTATTATTTTTTATATTTTATTTTTGCTCACATTAAAAACAGTGGTCAATTATTAAATAGTTCCTATTATAAATATATATTTTTTAAAAAGGACATATATTTTTAGTTTAACCCATTTAGTCCCTCAAGTACTCAATATCTTCTTATTTTTAGAGGTTCGCGCGAGCGGCACTCCCTCTCCAAAATATGTGGCAAAGGACTTTTTGAGGGAAAATAAAAAAGTTTGAACTAAATGGGTATTAAAAAATGTCCGAAGGACTATTTGGTATATGTCCCTAAAAACAAGCCGGAAGGACTTTTTGTTCCAAACTCTTTGGGAAGTACCATTGTTCATTATTGACATTGCTCACATTAAAATACTAGCTAATGGCGTTGAAGGCTTTGGCAATATCCATTTTGACACCTATGTTCGCTTCAAAGTACTTTACGATCCAGAAAATAATGCTTTTAGCAGCTGCACTTCTTTTAATTTGCAAAATACACTCGTGCAAATAAACTTGAATGGTTTATATATAGCCACCTGTAATATATATATGAAAAGGTTCATATGAATTTTGAAGAAATATAACAATTTTTCTGTGCAACTTGCACATCAGTCATCTTATGTTCGGATATTGCGTGACAAAATTCCACATGATTGTCCTACTGATGATTAGACGACCACGCAATACTCAAAATTGTGGCGTTAACTTAATTGTGACTTGCACTGAAATCAACATCTCGTCCAGAAGTTTGAGAAAAACAATAGGCAAGAACTAAGAAACAATTCCCTGTTGCCTTATTGCACTCATTACTGGACTCTTGATGTTCTACTCTATCTATAATTAGAACTTTATGAGGCAATAGTGTTGCTAGATCGATAAAAAAAAGGTTCCAAAACACAGAAGCATATCTGTTTTTAGTGAACCCCATATGAATCCTGCACACCAACCAATGTGTTTCCTCACACGTCACTCAGTCTGTTGTACCTAGTATTACTCGTACCAAATTACTTTCAACTCAATTTCATCCCGGATGCGGAAATCAGATCGTTCATGTAGAATTGATAATTTTACCCTTCAAAAATATAATTTTAGTGGTTCATTAGAAATAAAGAGATGAGATTATACTATATTGTATAACATAGTTCTCTCTTATATAATATCATGGACTTCGCATAATTGTATCTGTTTATCTATCAATGGGAGATTGGACATTAATTTATAATTCTCAGGTAGGTGAAAATAACTCCCTTACAGAGAAATATTTAATGATTTTCCCCAATAAAGATTGTTTCTTGCAAATTGCCGTTCTGATATGTTATTGAAATAGTTTTTGGTCAAAAGAGGGAATCGAAATAGTGGGATGTTTAAATTATCTTTTTCACAGAGTATGGTGAAGGTGAAAGATTCACGAACACATAGAATCTCTTGTAACCACTAGTAGTTTTATGTCATCATTGAACATGTAATCAAACAGTCCATTAGTCTAAAGAGTTGATCAATTTATGAAATGCAAATACAGTGATAATGTTGTGCAACTATGGAATTTCATACATTCTATTCTGTTTGATTCGCTGTTGGACATTCAATTTCTTTTTCATATTTTTTACATTTTTCTTTTTCAGGCAGTGTTTTGGTTAGTAGTACCAAAATTGATCAGAGAAGAGCAGATAAAGCTGATAATGACAATACTCTTACTAATCTTCCTGTTCCAGTTCCTCCCTAAGGTCTTCCACAGCATTTGCCTAATGAGAAGAATGCAAAAGGTCACAGGTTATATCTTTGGGACAATTTGGTGGGGTTTCGGCCTTAATCTCATTGCGTACTTTATTGCCTCCCACGTAAGCTTCCCTTCATTGCCTATCCCTGCATTTCTGTTAGCCACCAATGGCACCGAAAAACCAATCTTGGGAATTTTAGTAACTTTGTTTGTCGACAGGTTGTTGGGGGTTGCTGCTATGTCCTTGCAATACAACGGGTGGCCTCATGCTTAAGGCAACAGTGTGAGAGGAAAAACACATGTGACCTCTCTTTGTCTTGCTCTGAGGAGATTTGTTACCAGTTTATGTTGCCAGCAGACACGTTGGGAAACCCATGTGATGGTAACTCAACGACAGCGTTTAGAAAGCCGTTGTGTTTGGATGTGAATGGACCATTCCATTACGGCATCTACTCGTGGGCTCTTCCGGTCATTTCTAGTAACTCTGTCATAGTCAAGATTCTTTATCCCATTTTTTGGGGTTTGTATACCCTCAGGTAAGTAACAAAACTAGAACAGGATTTTAGCGCAAAGTTTGTTAGTTTCAGTTAGTAGATATTTATTTATTTCTCTCTCTTTCCTGGCTCGTGAAATTTCCATTGTTCCATGTAATTGCAATATTGTAATGTTGCTCCAATCTGGTATGATATTTGAGGAATTCTTACGAGAGTTCATTTTTCTGAGCCTCTGATGTGACATCAAATTGAATCCTACCGTCTCAAGAATTGTAAAGCCTTTTCTGTGCCAAAAAAATCTCAAATTATGCCTTTTGCTCCAAACACAGAAACAATTTCTTCTGGGGCTTATTAGGAACGTTTATTAATGACACTAAGGGAATCTTTGAAACATAACTATAGTTTAGGTGGACCTTTTGAACTACACCCTCCTTCTTTCATTAAAACTACATCAAAATATTATCAAAATTGAAGCCAAATGCCAAAGAATTTTGTTTTACTGAATTTCTCCATGTATATAACAAGCATAACATAGGATTAGTCTCAAATCTCTAAAATATTCTTGGAATACATAAAGTGTGTTCTTGTTTTACAGTACTTTTGGCAACGATCTGGATCCTACTAGCCAGTGGCTAGAAGTGATCTTCAGTATATGCATCGTGCTCACCGGTTTAATGCTCTTCACTCTATTGATCGGAAATATTCAGGTAAAATTCGTTTTCGCTTTTAATATGTATGGCAAATGTTACGTTTTTAATTTGCGAAAAATAGATGGAAAAGGAGGCTTTCTTAATAATTTTGGTGTAAAATACTGGTAATGAAGGTATTCTTGCACGGGGTCATGGCAAAGAAGAGAAACATGCAACTTAGATGCAGAGATATGGAATGGTGGATGAGGCGGAGACAACTGCCATCTCAATTGAGACAAAGAGTTCGTCATTATGAACGCCAAAGGTGGGCAACCATGGGAGGAGAAGATGAGATGGAAATGGTTAAGGACTTGCCAGAAGGGCTCAGACGCGACATCAAGCGATTTTTATGCCTAGATCTCGTAAAAAAGGTATACGAACTAGCGATATAGGGAGCAAGTGTGATCGACTAAATATTTTAATTTTATGTATTTATTTAACGGGCTTATAGTTTCACATCCATCAGATTACAAAATTCTAGGTTGTGATCCAAGATAATCCATCGTTTGTGTATTTTTTTAATGGGCTTTTTTTTATATGATTATGCGAATATCACTATCACTCTATGCATGTAACTATCTTTTTGAGTAATATGACCACATATTCACAAATACATCATGAAATAATTATTTATTTTACTTTAATATGTTTGTTTGACATAATTAATACAACTGTTATTGGCTTGTGTAAAACAAAAATATGAATCCCTAAAGTTTCAAAAATTTTCAAATAACCTTCATGATTGTCCTGTGACCTCCTAAACTATGCATTTTATAGCAAATACCCCCTTATGGAGCTTTTTAGCATCTTTAAGGGGACACTAAGGGGCAGTGTAACAAAATGCATAGTTCAGGGGATTTCTTGAACAAATTTAAACCTTTGGTGACATTTTTCCACTTTACCCATCGTTATATTATCATAATATAACATATGACAATTTTATAGGATCTTTTATGACAATTTTGAGGGTTTATCTCATTTTTTTATTTTTGAAAAGTGGGGGATGGGATAACACAGAAGTTGGAACAAAGCGAGAGTAAACGTAAAATTACCCTTTAGTTTTTGGTGTGTAGTAGATTGTGTTTTTCGGCCTCTCTTGAATAGGGGACTTTCATTTTCGGCACAATCCAAGCTTATGAAAGACCCCATATATCAAATTGATTCATAGGGAACCACATTTGATTCTAGGGGCTGAATTGAAACTAAAGAATTTCTTCAAGTGCTAGTTTGTTTCGGCCATTTGTGGTTTGGGGTAATCCAGTATTGGTAAATTCACATATGTAGTTTCATAACTTATGTAAAGAGTTTGAATCACATAATGGCCACTCCTTTCCTATGTTAAAATTGTGGATGTGTTTACCAATTTGGATTCCGGAAAATATAATAATTAGAACCAAGCACGCATTACAGTTTCAATATATATGCTGTCTTTCTTGAGTTACTTTTAGCTTTCTAGTAGTTTCTGAACCGAACTTATTAGCTGAGACAAAAACAACTAACTTTGAAGAGAATTATAACTTACATTTGTTATTGGAGTTCCTACTCAAAATCAACACCATAACCATATAAATTGTATGCATTTTGTTCTAATATTATTTACTACACTCCAGGTACCGCTGTTCCAAAGTTTGGATGATCTTATCCTAGATAACATCTGCGACCGTGTCAAGCCCCTCGTCTTCTCCAGAAATGAAAAGGTTAGACAGAGTGTAGTAACCAAGACATTTGTTGCATCATCTATATGTATGAGAAAATATTTAATGGAATGGTTATTTTAGTGACATAGGATCACATATTCATATGATCAACTCATACCTTTTCTTTCTGCCATCTCATACTTTCACACTTTTTCCAGAAATTGTATTAGTTTTTAATACCATGTCACCAAATAACTTTTACATTAACTATCTTTTCTATATCTATATTGTATAAAGTTCATCAAGATGTGAAAAATAATTTCTCAAAAATAATGACATACAACTCAAAAAACTACCTAGTTATCTTTTTCTGATTACATGGAACTCTCTCAATATATCAATAGTGATCTCACATTCTGATTTATTTTTTGTCGCATAAAAAAAATTCATCAAATTTAACATATGACCCTTAATTTCAGTAATTTTATGAAAATTTGAAATATTTATATATTGACATAATATATATATATATATATATATATATATATATACAATATTGTTCTTGTGCGGAATGTTGGATAAATTTCAATATAATATAATATTTTTATTATATTAATTGATGTTTTATTTTAATCTTTAGTTGTTAATATTTTATTATATTATTTGGTGTTTTATTTTAAACATAATTTGGGTTTTATTTTAGAAGGTAGAAACATGAGCAAATGGGTGTGAAAGATATGGGAGTGCTCAAAATCCCTTATTGTCCCACATTGGAAGAGTAACCCAAAAAGTAGTGGTATATCAACTAAAGGACAACTAAGATTCTTAGTTGATAAGTCAAACAAGAGGCTATGATTCTATGCATTGCGGTGGTGCTTAAGCACCACCAATCGCGACACGCAGCGCGCGAAAGGGCGATTGGGCGACTTGGGGCGCATTGCGCGCTTTGATGCGCACTTGGCACTTGCGTTCCATGTAGGGGATGTCCATTCGCTTACGATGGGACGCCTAATCTGAACCGTTAGATCGAAGCTGTTCCAAACAAGCACGATCCAACGGTTGCTGAGTCGCTTTATGAAGAGTTGTGACTGTTAAAAAACAGTCACAGAAATGACTACAAAAAGAGTTCCAGGCCTCTGTTTTGGACACCGAAAATTGCTAATTTCTCCTCTCTTCGTCCTCTACCTTTTGGCATTATCATATTACAAATTCAGAGTGTTCTTGGTTTGATCAAATAGTACATAGTTTGAATCAAACAAACTGTTCATACACAGCATTGTATCCTGAAGGCAGATTCTATAAAACCCATTGTGTACTCGCGTTTCTGTCTCAACCGGATTGGTAGAAATTTTGCCTAAAAGACAACGTTCCCAGAACGTGCCTTGTAGAAATTAGTTTACTATTTCGTTCTTTCCATTTCAGAATTCCAACAGTTTTAGGCAACAATTCTTATTCTTATTACTCCACTCAAATGGAAGGAACAGTGGCACAATCTATCCAAGTCATGACTCAAGACTTAATCCGACTAGACCGTTTTGATGGCAGAAATTTCACCCGTTGGCAAGAGAAAGTTATGTTCTTCCTCATATCACTAAAACTTGCATACATTCTAGATGATAACCTTGAACAAATTCCCGAGCCCACACCCGAAGACACCGAAGAAATAAAGCAAAAACGTGTGAAGAGGAAAGAAGACGAATTTATCTGTCGAGGACACATCCTCAATGCTTTGTCTCAAACTGTTTATAGCGTTCATCTAATGATTCCGACGGCAAAGGAATTATATAAGGCTTTGGAGACAAAGTATCAAAACGAGGAAGCGAGCAACTGTAAGTTTCTTATTTCAAACTATATGAATTTTAGAATGAGTAATGATAAATCTGTCGTTGCACAAGTACATGAACTCCAACAAATTATTGGTGACCTTAAAGCCGCTGGAATTAATCTTTAAGATGAATTTCAAGTAGGGGTGATTGTTTCAAAACTTCCATCCTCTTGGAATGGCTTTAAGAAGAAAATTAATCATGATGAAAAGACTTATACTGTGGAATCCCTTCTTCATCACCTTCGTATTGAAAATGATACTCGTATTCGAGAAAAGAAGGATGAACAAGGTGAGGGTCATTCAAAAGCCAATATGGTTGAGGATCAAAAATCCAAAATTACCAAAGACTCAAAATTTAAAGCAAAGAATGATTCAAAATTCAAGAACCAAGGTGCAAATAAGAAAAAGAAGGGAAAATGTTTCTTCTGTGACAAACCGGGCCATTATTCTCGAGAATGTCGTCTTAAAAAGAAGGCATTTAAGGAAAAACAAGGGTCGAAGGAAACCAACAATGTTGAAGATCTTATTGCTACTGTATGCGAAGCAAATTCAATTGATAATGAAACTGGATGGTGGCTGGATACCGGCGTAACGGTCCACATATGCAAAGACCGCTCTTCATTCAAAACATATCAAGAAATTGATGGAAAAGAAGTGAAGATGACAAATAATCTTCGCACCAATGTAGTTGGAAAAGGCACAGTGGAATTGAAGCTAACTTCTGGAAAGACACTTACTCTAATTGATGTACTTCATGTACCTGATATGTGTAAAAATCTTGTGTCTGCGGACCTTCTCAATAAGAGAGGTTTCAAACTACTGTATGAGTCTGATAAGTTTGTCTTGTCTAAGAATGGCCAATTTATTGGCAAAGGGTACTCTTGTAACGGCATGATCAAAATTATAGTAATCAATGCTATTAGTTCTGCTTATATGGTTGAGTCTATTTCTTTATGGCATAGTAGATTAGGTCATGTGAATTATAAAAGTATAAAAAATATGACTAATCTTGGCTTAATCTCGGATTGTAAATTTGATAACCTTTTTAAATGTGAAATTTGTGCTCAATCGAAGATAACTAGAAAGTCATTCAAATCTGTTGAGAGGACATCCAAAATGCTTGATCTTATTCATAGTGATGTATGTGATATGAAGAGTAATATGACTCGTGGTGGAAATAAATATTTCTTAACTTTCATTGATGATTACTCTAAGTATGCATATAGATATTTACTTAAAAGTAAAGATGAAGCTTTCGAGAAATTTCTAATTTTTAAAGCATAAGTTGAAACTCAACAAAATCGAAAAATTAAAGTCCTACGATCCGATAGGGGTGGTGAATATTACCCGAGTGAGTTTATACAATTTTGTAATACTCATGGGATAATCCATTAAGTTACGGCGCCTTATACACCACAACAAAATGGAACGGCGGAAAGGAAAAATAGGACTTTAGTTGAAATGATAAATGCAATGTTAATCAGTTCTGGTTTACCTTTGTTGATGTGGGGAGAAGCGGATTTATCCGCATGTTATATTTTAAATAGAGTTCCATTGAAAAACAAGGATGTTACACCATACGAATTATGGCTTAATTGTAAGCCTAATCTTAGACGTCTTAAAGTTTGGGGATGTCTTGCTTATGTAAGAAAACCCGAACCTAAAAGACGTAAACTAGGAAATAGAACTTACAAATGTGTTTTTATTGGATACTCTAGTAACAGTACGACTTATAGATTTTTAAATCTTGAAACTCAAGAAATCATTGAGTTGGTAGATGTGCAGTTCTTTGAACATCTAACAAAGTTTAGTACTTTGAATCAAGCTTTAGAAAATAATAATCCGACTGTTGACTCCTCAACTTTAGAAGAAAATTCACAATCAATATCTTCTTCGGAAACAACGAATGACGTTGAACCACGAAAGAGTAAAAGACAAAAAACTGAAAAAACATTTGGGCCTGACTTTATTATTTTTTTAGTTGAAGGGGATTTAAATGAGACTAAGAACAAAACTAAATTTGTTCTTAATGTAGAAGATGAACCGACAACATTTCATGAAGTGGTAACATCTAGGGATGCTGTCTTTTGGAAAGAAGCAATAAATGATGAAATGAACTTAATTTTGTCAAATCAAACTTGGGTTATTTCCGATCTTCCCCCCGGGGCTAAACCTATTGGGTGCAAATGGATATTTAAAAGAAAATTAAATCCGGATGGTTCTATAAAAAAATTTAAGGCAAGATTAGTTGCTAAGGCTATAAGCAAAAACATGGAATTGATTACTTTGACACATATGCTCCTGTTTCTCGAATCACTTCCATTGGGATATTGATATCTCTTGCTTCTATTCACAATTTAGTTATTCATCAAATGGATGTTAAAACTGCATATTTAAATGGTCATTTAGAAGAAGAGATTTACGTGGAACAACCCGAAGGGTTTGTCTTGCCTGGCCAAGAAAAGAAAGTGTGTAAACTGGTTAAATCTCTTTATGGCCTTAAACAAGCTCCTATGCAATGGCATGAGAAGTTTAATAATATTGTTATATCCCATGGATATAAAGTTAATGATGCCGACAAATGTGTATATAGTAAATTTGAAAATAGTGTTGGTGTTATTATTTGCTTATATGTGGATGACATGTTAATATTTGGGTCTAATCTCAAATATGTTGAAGAAACCAAAAGGTTTCTTTCATCAAAATTTGATATGAAAGATCTTGGAGAAGCTGATGTGATTTTAGGAATCAAAATTGTGAGAAAAGATAATTCTTTAGCGTTATCCCAATCTCATTATATAGAAAAAGTTCTTAAAAGATATAATCATTTTGATCTTAAGCCAGCTGCTACACTAGTGGATCCTAGTATCAAATTAATAAAAAATACTGGGCGTGCTATGGACCAACTTAAATATGCTAGTATTATTGGGAGTCTAATGTATGCCATGCATTGCACTAGACCAGACATTGCTTATGAAGTGAGTGTATTGTGTAGATTTACAAGTAATCCAGGACAAGAGCACTGTAATGCAATTTCTAGGGTGCTTAGATACCTGAAGAGGACTTTGGATTATGGCTTACATTATGTAGGATATCCATCTGTTTTAGAAGGATATAGTGATTCAAGTTGGAATAATCTTGAATCAAAATCCAAGTCAACTACTGGTTGGATTTTTACGCTAGGAGGAGCAACTATATCTCGGGGATCCAAGAAACAAACATGTGTGTCAGATTCAACAATGCAATCTGAATTTATAGCCCTAGCAGATGCATGTAAAGAAGCAAAATGGCTTAGAAATGTGTTGTATGATATTCCTTAATTGGAAAAAGCCATAACCTTCTATTATGATAAGTTGTGATAACCAAGCCATAATTTATAAAGTTTCAAACAAAACTTATAACGGAAAATCTAGACACATTAGTCTAAGGCATCAAATTATAAGAAAATTACTCGAGGAAGGAGTAATTATAGTCGACTATATTAAAACGAACAAGAATTTACCAGATCCTCTGACTAAAGGTCTTGTTAAGGAGATGATATATATCACCTCAAAAGGAATGGGACTAAGGTCTATTAAATAACACAACTATATTTAATGGGAACCCAACTCATATCTTGAAAATATAAATAGAGTTCAATGTGGTACAAACAAGTTAAATTATAGTTATGGAACACTAGGAATTTTATACAAAAGTTCCATTCCTATGTGCCTAGTGTTGGTTTTCTGCATGTTAGAGAATGAAGGTTACTTCTTAATAAATCATATAAGTGTGACTCGCTGAATCACTAAAGTTGATTTACCTATACGAGTGTCGAAAGTGTGGCCGCTTTCTATGGAATCAAGACCGATCCTAAAGCGCTTGTTAAATCAGGATTAGCACAAGGCCATAAAAGTGCATACTAGAAGAACACTTATAAACTCATAAATTGGTATGTGTGATAGTTCCGACTAGTCTTAAAAGGTCCTTGGTTCAAGATACGTTCACCATAGTACCTTGATGAAGCTTTGAATTATTTACACTATATGGAAGTTCAAGTCCGAAAGACACTTCTCATTTACGTACTAGATTTTAGCGATAGTGCCAAAAGTTATTTATTGTCTTTTTGTCTTGCTCTCTTGTGTATATTGAAATTGGTGGGGGAATGTTGGATAAATTTCAATATAATATAATATTTTTATTATATTAATTGATGTTTTATTTTAATATTTAGTTGTTAATATTTTATTATATTATTTGGTGTTTTATTTTAAACATAGTTTGGGTTTTATTTTAGAAGGTAGACACATGAGCAAATGGGTGTGAAAGATATGGGAGTGCTCAAAATCCCTTATTGTCCCACATTGAAAGAGTAACCCAAAAAGTAGTGCTATATCAACTAAAGAACAAATAAGATTCTTAGTTGACAAGTCAAACAAGAGGCTATGATCCTACGCATTGCGGTGGTGCTTAAGCACCACCAATCGCAACCCCGCGTGTCGCGCTTACGCGGGACACGCGGCGCGCAAAAGGGCGATTGGGCGACTTAGGGTGCATTGCGCGCTTTGACGCGCACTTGGCACTTGGCATCGTCGCTTGGAGCGTGGGAGACTAAAGTTTTGACGAGATAAAACAGATCAACGGTTGTGATTAAACGATCTGATCAAAGGGTTTAAAATCCGAAACGACTTGATCTGAACCGTTAGATGAACTCGTAGCGTTCCGTGTAGGGGATGCCCATTCGCTTACGATGGGACGCCTAATCTGAACCATTAGATCGAAGTTGTTCCAAACAGGCACGATCCAACGGTTGCTGAGTCGCTTTATGAAGAGCTGTGACGGTTAAAGAACAGTCACAAAAATGGCTATAAAAAGAGTTCCAGGCCTCTGTTTTGGACACCGAAAATTGTTAATTTCTCCTCTCTTCGTCCTCTACCTTTTGGCATTATCATATTACAAATTCAGAGTGTTCTCGGTTTGATCAAACAGTACATAGTTTGAATCAAACAAACTGTTCATACACATCATTGTATCCTGAAGGCAGATTCGATAAACTCATTGTGTACTCGCGGTTCTGTCTCAACCGGTTTGGGAGAAATTTTGCCTAAAAGACAGCGTTCCCACAACGTGCCTTGCAGAAATTAATTTACTATTTCGTTCGTTCCATTTCAGAATTCCAACACGGACCAGTCCGCATTTTAACAGTGCGGACTGGACACGTGTCACCTGGCGGTGAGCTTAGAAAAGAGAGAGAGTGCCTATAATTTAGCCGATAATTTCTAGGCTCATCGCCAGATGACACGTGTCCAGTCCGCATTGTTTAAATGCGGACGGATCCGCACAAGAGTATATATATATATATATGTATATTGAATAAATATACCCTTTATTACATTGCATGCACACTTGTTCCTGGGTTTTTCAATATTAAAAACAGTACATATAATTTGATATTTTTTTTCCTAAACAACATATAAAAAATAAAAAATTCTGGACATTTTCATTTTTCTGTGAGACAGATCATTAGGGAAGGTGATCCAGTGCCAAGGATGGTGTTCATAGTTAGAGGACGCGTAAAGAGTGGCCAAAATCTCAGTAAAGGCATGGTGGCCACAAGCATACTTGAACCGGGAGGCTTTTTGGGCGACGAACTTCTCTCGTGGTGCCTTCGTCGTCCATTTACTGACAGACTCCCGGCCTCTTTCGCAACATTTATTTGTGATGAACCGACAGAAGCGTATGCTCTTGACGCAAACAGCCTCCTGTACATCACTGATCACTTCCGTTACAAATTTGCAAACGAGAGGCTGAAGAGAACTGCACGATACTACTCGTCTAACTGGAGAACATGGGCAGCG
Organism: Sambucus nigra; assembly: GCA_949130495.1. NCBI lineage: Eukaryota > Viridiplantae > Streptophyta > Magnoliopsida > Dipsacales > Adoxaceae > Sambucus > Sambucus nigra. The sequence continues at coordinate 519,029,932 of OX422207.1, forward strand.
GTGAATATTCAGTTGGCGTGGAGGCGTTACCTGGTGAGAACTAGCCGTCCGCCAAATCGTGTGAGTGAAAATAGCAGCAGTGGGCGGCAGCTGCTGAAGTATGCTGCAATGTTCATGTCACTTCGGCCACACGACCACCTTGAGTAAAAAAAGGGTTTTATCTCGCTAATGGTCTTAATTAGACATTGGTACATGTTTAAACTTTTTTTGACGGATACATAAAATTTTACAGTACACAATGCTTTAGGAGGAAAAAAATTAATGACAACAAAACATTTCTGTCACTGAATGTCACTTTTAGTTATGGAAAACTGTTTCGGACGAATATCACTTACAGTTACGAAACGTTATGTCATCATTAAATGTCATTATTGACCACCATGGTCCTTTGGACAGAAAAGTAGAACGGTTACTTGGGCCGATAAGTACCCAAGTACAAAAAAAAAATTGAAGCAGATACTCATGTCGAAATAAAGTCATTAGCGAGACTTTTTCAAAAAATCCCATAAAAAAATTTCATGCATCAATTCATCATTGACGTTGTCACCATTATTAGGAATCAGAAAGGTGAAACAATCTTGACACCCTTTATTCTTTTAATATGAGATTCGAGGAGAGATGTGCCTTTAATAAATTGGAAATGTCTAGTTCTGAAAAGTTACACTCTTTTGACATTTGAATTATTGGTTATATATTGGGACTGTTGGTCCATGTGATTTGTGATCACATTGTAATGTGGGTGCGGATTGTATAGATTATTCTTGGGGTGGTGTTGATTATTCTTGTAAAAGTTGTGAGTGGTTGCAATTAGTGTACTATAAATAAATCACATTTTTATTATCTATATGTTTCATGTCCATCAAAATCAGAATTTATACTTCTCCTCAATTGTACTCTTCCATGGTTGACGTTCAGGGGCCATTGTCGATCAAGATTGTGGTTAATATACTAAATAAAAAGATATACACTATGCATTTGCAGTTGATTTTTTATATGTTTTCATAATTTATAATTATTAGCAACAAAAGCATAAAGGTAGTACCTTGGTGCGATGGCAAGTTTCTTCGTTCACATGGGAGCTGCCTCTCCATAAATGGGGCAAGGCCAGCCGATATTCGTCTCTCTCACTCTGCAGATATGTGACAGCCTTGTACACTGAGTATGACTTTTTTTAGCAACAAAAACATACTAGGGAGAGGGACACTCACATCATCACAAAAGAAAATAACCCTCACTCTCTCTAGCTTTCATGTGCCTGTAGAATTGCAGGTTGTATTTTCTTTCGAGCTTACAGTGTTTGCTTGTAGTGTGGTGTTGCTCGTCATTTTAGTGGTCGTTTATCTTAAGCTAATCCTCAGTTCAGGACCGCATGAGGGCCTTAAATTCTCAAAAGGTTATCTTTTCACGAGGAGAAGATGAAGAAAAGACTACGAAAACTGTTAGTAGTGTTTATGGATAAATCACGCAATGAATCAACACAACCAGTTAATAATAGAAATTGTAACAGCATGCTAATTTAGCTAACTAACAAACTACTTAATTTAGGTAAAATTAACATCTGGTCATTACTATATATTCCGTAACCGTTTGTGGACTCATTATAATATAACTTCATTTTGTTCTGAGTAGCTGTGTTACACTTGTCTTCTTTGTTTCATTTATTTCGAATTTCTTGAGTTTTTTTAATCTGTGAGAAAAAAGTGGACGCGACAAAATGTCACGCGACAGTCAGAAAAGTAATTAAAGGCTCATCACAGATCAACACAATAATCATATGAAGTTTGGCACTCTTCCACTCTGAACTATATTTAATTGAATGTTAAATAGAGCTCTTCTGGTGGAGAACATGTGTCCCCATTTAAAATAATAGTGTGCCTTTCTATAGACCACCTATAGCAGTAGTCGTAGTCGTAGTCGAGAGTAAACCAGTGTCTTACATAGTACTAATCATATTTTTATATACAATATAATAAAATGGAGTCTCTCGTTTCAAAATGTCAAAATTTTGAAACGTCAACTTTAATTACTCTTAAGGAAACTCTTTCCCTTAATTTATATTTCTACTAGCATGAAGGCCACGCGATGCGTGATCGAATTTAGAAAAATGTTATTCTTTTGTTATTGTGTCTTTTTTCACATAATATATTTCATGAATGAAAGGAAATAGAATTTTAAATTAATATAACATGTAGGTCACGCGATGCGTGACGAATAATTTATAAATGATTATAATAATTTAAAAGAAGTAGATTTATTTATCTAATGACTGAAAAAATCGAGGGAAGCTAAGAGCATCCTTGGCTGCCTCAGCAGCTCCATGCGCATTGACCATCATCTACAGACCTGTTTGCACACCAATACATATACAAAGCATAATTGGTGTAAAAAAAAAACAATCAATCAAGCATGAACTTACACCCATTTTTTAAGCAGTGGTGTCGTGGAAAGGAAACGAACTCAATAGCATGCACTTCTATGCACGTAAAACAGTTCACTTGTCAATCGTTTAAAAATAAAAGGTCATTTGTACTTTAACGATTGTAGCTAGTTAAAATACAATTTAATGTTGCTTAGAGACCGCCATTTTGTTAAAACCAACGAAAGTGATTATATAGATGTATGCACCCAATTAATGCATGGAGTCTTTTCATTTCTAAAAAAAGAGTGAATCGAAGCAACATAAACTGGAACTACCAACATAAACTGTATACATAATAAATTATGAAAAACTCAATTCTTAAACCATAATTTACAATAAAAAAAATCCTTAAATCATATGAAAAAGTATGAGTCATTGGGATCTGCAAACAACATTCAACAATCCAAATCATTAGGAAAAAAATCAACGCTAACAACCTAGTTCCAAAAAAACAAAATAAAATGAAATGCACATCCAAACTCTAGAGAACATTATAAAAAAAAACATTTCTAAAGTATGAAAGTAAAAAATAGATTATTATTAGATGTTATTTCACACTATTTGATGTAATAGCTTCTAACAACAAAATCTCCCATTTTGACACCCAAAAAATGGGTAAATGTAAAGCAACTGTATATATTAAAGCTTTCAAATTCATAAATTTTAATACCCTCACCTAAATATAGAATTATAGGTTTTGAAACTCGATGAATTGCTTCCATTCCATTTGCTTCCAAAAAACATGACATAATTTAAAATCATCAAACACAAAATTAGGTGAATATGTTTTGACGGGTTCTGTGTTTTGACAGGCTAGGACCACACGAACTTCGTATGATGTCATTTTTCTTTGCTGCTTGTTTGAAGTTATTAATAATAAAAATCTGCAATTTAATAATATATAGCAATTTTATATTAGCAGTTTTCGTCAGTGGTTAAAATTATCTGAAACATGGTGACTAAAAGAGAACATAAATAAAAGAGAAGAGAAAGTGTTGGATTATATTACCTCTACAATGATGACAGTCTTCCAAGATACCATCTGCTCCAATACAACCAATTCAAAATAGAAGAAATGGAAAATAGAGATATGAGTTGGAGAAAGCAAATAAAGAGAATAAAGTACTATCTTTTATTTTATTAGGTCAACTGCCCTTTGTTTTATTGAGCCGTGTTCCACCGTAGAGGTTTGACATCAACTCCCAAATTTGTGTTTTAACCATTAGGAATGGAATCTAATAGATATGGGGGGAGATAAATTACATGTATATTTGTAAGTACATGAATGTAGGCATATCTGTAAGTACATAATATTTGTAAGTACATGAGTGTAGGCATATTTGTAAGTACATAAATGTGAACAGTTAGATGAGTTGGAAATTGTGGAGCAGCGTAATCTGTGAAAGAGGGAGAAACAAACATTGATGATAAATGCTAGTAAGCCTTTATTACTTATTGCCACATGTCAGCCTCATAAGATTTAGGCCTTTATTACTGTCACGTGTCAGCCTCACACGAATTGCGTCTACAGTTTTTATATAGTTATATAGATTTTTCTCTCCCTTCATATATTTCTCTTTTTACGTCAAACAATTATTTCTCATCCATTACTTCTAATTTATGGTGAATTTACTGAAACTTAATCTTTTATTCACATTTTTTTATTCTCTTCATTTAAATCGTCCACGCATAGCGCATGATTCAATACTATTAATAACTATAAAATGCTCTCTTTTCACGAGGATTAGGCACATGAATATCATTTACTCTCCTTTACATCTCCCCTTTTTTTAATTTATTTGCCTTCTCTTCATTTTTAATCTATGGGGCTCGTCACTTTTTTTTTTTATAATCCTGAACCTCCACACGAACGAGCCATTTGGACTCCCCCGTGCAAGCTAAACAAGGAGGGGTGCTAGTGCCAGAGCCACCCTAACACACACCCTAATTAAAATCTAGTATCCTTTGGGGGAATCGAACTCGAGACCGTGCGCCTAACCCACACAATCTGAACTCGTCCCTTACCGCTGGAGCAACCAGGGTAGATATGGGGCTTTTCACTTGTCTCTTAACACTTGGCCACTTGGAGATAACTAAACCAAACAATGAGAACTATGTATTATAAAGGAGGAAATATGTATTATAAAGGAGGAACAAATGTACATATGTATAAAATGACAAGTGTAAGTTGGTTGTAATTTAATATTATGTCACTGATAAATTCTTGGTATAATATATATATATATATATATATATATATATATATATATATATATATATATATATATATATATATATATATATATATATATAAACACTAAATAACATAAAAGAAACATATTTCAATTTACATCAAGAATTGAAAGGTTCTTAGTTTTTTCACTACACTCTTCGGTGTTTACAAGGAGGTTTGGATTTTTATTATAAGATGATATATCTTTCAGAAATAACGATCCTCTTTTTTTTGAATTTTTATAAACAAATTTTATCTTAAATTTTTTTTGGCTTTGTAATTTCACAAGTTTATTTCAAATGCCCACGGATCGCGTGGGTTTCACACTTGTATCTAATATTAGTATATTTGATCCTTGAATATGGATAGACTTACAACTTAAGTAGGGCATGTGATACTCTTATCATTGACAAGGTCCAGGTTGTCCAATTATGTGTATGTCATGTGACTAATGTCCAATTATAAGCTATAACCAATGGGGCCCTCATCTTTAGTCTAATTGACAAAGTGCTTCCAACGCTTAGATCTAGTCGTCCAAGACCAAGGATATTTTTCCTCGCCAGAAGTTACCAATTCCCAAACGACATTTCAATCTTTTAAATCACAGATGGAAGGCTAGTTTACACTCGACCATTTCTTCGACGATGTGAGATGAGTTTATTCTTATTTTTGATAATGATACATTGATGGTTATATGAATTACCCATTTTGATTTTAAGAGATCTTCGAATCTCGGGCCCTTATTCTTATTTTTTATGATGATATACTCATCGATTGTTTTATGAATAACCCATTTTGATTTTAAGAAACTACGCCATATATCAAGAATGGTCCAAGTTATTTGGTCACAGTCCAAATCTGTGATCAAGGCGATCACCGTCAAAATCTGTGACCACCATAAAAAATCTGTGATGAAGGGAAAGGGTGACATAGACAGGGAATTGGTCACGATTCTAATCCATGACCATAATGGTAACGACTCCAGACGGTGACCCAACCTTAACCATTTAGGAGAGAAAGTTGGATCCATTTTTGTCGAGTGGATAGTTATGATTTTAGACCATGTTCAATCTTAGTTTAGTGTATTCACGGTTTTGAACCGTAACCCCCAACAGTGACGACACTTTAATTTAAATTGGTCACGGTTTGGGATCGAGATCCAGTTTGGGTGACTAAATGGGTCATGACTAGGGATCGTGACCATTTATAGGAACTCGTGACAATTTGATTGGTCACAAGATGGGTCAAAAGTCTAGATCGTGACCATTTGTCATCTATAAATGAACCCCCTAGGGTTTATTTCATTTCACCCAACATTTTTCTCTGTCTCTCTTGCCCTCACTCTATGCTCACTCACCCACCCTGGCGCTCGTCTCTCTCTCCCTCACCCATCGATGTTCACTCTTTCCCTCTCCTTCATCGATAATATTACTTCTCTCACTCTCACTCTTTGTATAAACTTATGTGTGTTTCTTTCTCTCTCTCTCTCTCTCTCTCTCTCTCTCTCTATATATATATATATATATATATATATATATATATATATATATATATATATATAGGTATGCCCGTGCCTAAAAGCACACTGAAAATTTTCAAACTACATAATCGCGAAACGACAAAAATTTCGAAAGTACGTAATCGCAAAACGACAAAAATTTCAAAATTACATAATCATGAAACGATAATAAAGGCATGCATATAATTTTGAAAAGTATAAAGTCGTGTATAATATAAATAATAAATATTTTATATATTATAAGTGTAGATTTTCAAAGTATTGAATTGTCTAAATTTACGTAAAGAAATTTCTTTTACAATACAAATGTGTAAATAATTTTAAAAAAATTGGGCAAAGTTCCCTTTGTTTATAGGATTATCCACCCTATTAAATAAATACGAAATAATATTTACAACAATACTAAAGATATGTAGAAACAAATTATTACTTCGGTCCATAATATTCCCCCAAGAAATAATACATCGATTCAATATAATTCTTAAAAGCAAAAAGCTCAAATAAGCCACATGCCTACATATATACGACTTCCCAAATACAACTTCATGTATATTGTCACAATATTTCAAACTACCATTCATTTCAAAAGGAAAAGAGTTGCACTAAACAACTAATATTTAGTGTCACTACTCGAATAAAAATCAACTGGAGTGCTACTTCACATTAGGAACTCCAATAATACTTGACTTATTAATATCTCTCCTATATAGCTACTTAGCTTCCAACAAACAACAAATGATCTATAATTACTGCAAACACAATCTTAATAGATGAACCTGACACATAATTACTTTAATAGTATAATCAACGAATTGTTTAAATACATAAATCATAAATGTTGCCAGTAATTTCTTTATTGCAATAGGACTTGAATACAATGATGTAGGGGCTTAAGCCAGGAACAAAGTTAGTAACACCGCCAAAAATGCCCTATCCATATCACTAAATGACCATGTGGGGTGGGGTGGGTGGCTTAACAATTGTTTTAACTTTGAGCAAAGTAAGTAACATCGTTATTGATTGCATTTCTTTCTTGATGAAAAGATCACCAACTATGAGTGTTTGGTTTCTTACTCGTCGATTGTTATACCACACGACCTTATATTGCATGGAGGCCACTATTAATTGCATAAAGAATACATTCGTTGCTAACGCTGAGTTATACCTGATTAGACTGGATAAGAAACAAAGAATTAATAACAAATTATATACACAATCATACACACATAATATACCAACTGTGAGTCTATTGGCGAAAATAGCATTTTTCATATACCAACTATGACACCTGTTTTTGCAACCTATCATTCTCCTCCAGTAACAACTTATTCATAGCTTGACTTTCGATTCACCAATTCCAAATGTTGCCTCCTTTCATTATTTCTCCCTACATCTGCATAAACAGAAAACACACAAATGAAAACCCATAATTTACCACAAAAACTGTAAAAGAAAAGCTAAAATGTCAAAAATGGATAAAAACTTTTTTGGCTCAATGTTTAATAGAATAAGGCAGTCCCGAATTAGCTGCTGCCAACGAAGGCAGCTTGGTTTAGGGAACTCGTGATATAAAATTTTCAAAGCTTGAACCTGCAAGACGATGTCACTGCCATCATCACTTCAAAATCAAGGCCAAATTTACTTCCGAGACCAAATTTAAACATTCTATAATCTGTATAAAAGAATCTTCAAATTGAGAAACATTGTCAAACGATATCCCATCTTCCATTGTCCAGATTTCAATACCGATAGCAGTAATGGGGTCAGAGTCTGGTTTGTCCAGTTCAATACCGATAGCAACAATGCAGGCCTACTCACTCTACTATTTATAGATTTCATAAAGTGAGGTTTTATGAGATTTTAAAACCTGCTACAAACCTCATAAAACCTCATAGATTTCATAAAACCTCACTTTTATTGAACTTGATTGAGTAGCACTTTTATTGAACTGGACTGAGTAGCAGGTTTAAAATCTCATAAATAGTAGCAGGTTTTGTGAGATTTGTAGCAGACCTGCTACTATTTTTTGTCCTTAAACCTATATACTTAGACCTGCTATTACTCCTATTTGGCCTGCTATTACTTTTTAGACCTGCTATTATAGGAGAGAAAACCTGCATACTTAGACATGTTGTTACTCCTATTACTCCACTTCCACTTCAAACGTCTTTGTCGTGAGGCAGTGCAGTCGGAAATGAGCTGAGCCGAACATTTCGTAGAGCTTAAATCAATGCTGAATTTTTATTGTCTCTGTAGAAATCAAACCAATCAGTGCATCCTATATTCAAAAAACAGTATATAACACATTATTTAAAAGAATAAAATATGACCAATTCTTACTTAAGAGATCATTTTTAGGATTCCCGACAGTGAGAAAATTGAAAATTGGATCTTTGTCATCAGCGTTCATAGTTTCCTTAATACAGAAATGAGGTTTGTTAGCTGTTGAAGGTGAGGGCCTCTTCAATGATATGAACGCCACATTATTCGTTAATCCATATTTAAGTTTTGAAGGAATTGAACATGATAATGAGGCAGAAGCAGGGCCTTCAACGTTTATATCCTTCGAATTTTTAGTTAGAAGCAAGGCCTTCAGCGTTTATATCCTCGTTTGGTGCTATTCTAGATTCTGATGTAAACATATAGGACTTTGGTGTTGTTCTAGATTCTGATTTAAACATCAATCCCAGGTTGCTCCGACTCACCTGGCCATGTTATTTGCGATTCTAAGAACTCCGAAAAAGAAATCTTTTATTTTGGTGTACTCTGCCCTCTGTTTAATTCATTTCCTTCTGTGGAAGCTCCAATAGTTTCTGATTAATCTGAATCGAACATATATAGTACATAACTGACATTAGAACAGATATAGTACATAACTGAATCGAATAAATTTGGGTTTATTCAGTCATCCTATATTTCAGATGCAATTAGTTTTGGCTTAGTTGTATTCGGTTTTGGGTTTGCCCAACAGTCAAAAGGGGAGAGAATATTTACAAAACTTTCAACACAAAAGTGAGCAGAGAAATATGTATTTTATATACGTAAAAATCATTCAATAAGATAAAAATCTTAACTGAAATTAAATTGAAATCACGGTACGATTGATACAAATTTGTAACAGGATAAAGCTAGGTTCTAACTGTGATGAAATTAGAAAAATATACACATACGGATACATAAATAGACCTAGGATTTTGAATCAAACCTTCTACCAAAACTCCACAACTTTCAAGTTTAAGATAGATAATTTGAACCCAACCTTCATCATTCAATTTTAACACCCTAAAGTACCATAACCTTTGATTTGAACACAATAAACCCCATAATTTGAAGGTATGAACACAGTAAAGAACATAAAAATATAAGCCTCTGATTTGTAAGGATGAAGCTCAGTTCTTTGAACATCTCTCTAAATAAAAATCAAACCAAATGTAAACCAAAAATAAAAACTAATCTGAATCAGAAATGAACTTAGTTATTATTAGAAATGAACTTCCAAATAGTCAAATAGATTGGCATAGATGGTAGGGGAAAAAAGAAATCCGATAATATTAAAACAACAATCTTACCATGACATAAGTTGTAAATTTATATATGGTGTCTTCTAAGCAGAGCCATCGTTTGTTATCCATTCACGAACTCCTAACATTTCAGTTCTCTTACTTATCTCCAACACGTCTACCAGCCAGTCCACACTCTATTTAATACCAAGTTCGTCATATGCCGAAACAACTTCGAATGTGTAAGCCCTTTCGTTTTAACTTTTTGAGATCTAGATGTCGGGCAAGGTCTGCTGCTGACACGAATTCAGCAGTTGGTTCCATAATGAGCACCAAAATATATCTCAGCTCATCATATGTAAAAACACTTCAGAGTCACTGATTCACTTCAAATTAAGAATCATGCGTGCAATTGGGTCCATAATGAGCACCAAAATATACAATGTATGACATTTACCCAAAATGTACCATAAAAATTTATCCAAATTCTACTGCAGACATGCTTTCGACTGAGGCTATTCTGATTAATCCAACCCTAGTCTAACAGGGGATCGTATAGTTCACCCGAAGATAAACTCAACATCAACTATTATAGAGAAAGTCAAAACTATAATTGGCATCGATGTTCATAGCACTCTCAATTTTGCTCTCTAGTTAGCATGTAATATTTCATATAATTAGGAATGGGAATACCTTAAATTTTGCATACCTTCACTTGCACACAATTCAAACGTTCTTATCTCCATCCTTGAATAAAAGGGATCATAAAGTCATTGAAACATTAGAGCAATTCATTATAATGAGAAATGGATGATAAAAATGAAAATTCACCAAATATGGGATTGATATAACTCATGTTCTCTTAATATTACCCCTATCAAATTTTTTTCATTATGTATATAATCGAATACTCACTGACTTAACATTAATACCATAGAGCAATTCCAATCGTTTATCAAAAAACTAAGCTTCCTTTAAATACAATAACACATCACTGAAAAGTGAAATTTTTAATAAGCCCAAAAGCATATCAGTATATCATTAGTAAGAAAACAATATAAAATAGGAAGAAAATATCATTAGCCCCTATATAATCACTATTTTGTAGGTAATCTCTACATATGTTGCTTTAGTCTCACTCACATACCTGCTTCTTATCTAATATTTCCAATTGGTAATTTCTTGACTGCAAACCAAGATGGAGATGATGCAGATGATGATACACCTAACACCTCTTGCACTGAGTCTTATGTCAGCACAATCACTAAAGTAGATCTTCTAGTCTAGGGACATCTCTATGATATAGGACCCTCTGTCACCATGAGGGTACCTACTAAGGATGAAAGAGCCTTTCACGACTGAGAGGGCGAGATCTGCGTCTATGAGCAGATGTTTAAGGTCGATTTTAGACTACTTGTGCATCCAACTGTACGAGCCATTCTAGCAAGCCTAGGTCTCGGCCCTGTTCATCTTTCACCTAATGCATGGAGGATTATTCTTGGTTTTATTTCATTTTGGAAGTTAGTTCATCAAAAGACCTTCTAGTTAGCGTCTTCAGGGGATGTTATACAGTCTCATCCCTAAAAACTCAACGTAGCTACTATCATCTCGTAGCCAGGAAACCCATAAAGAAAGTTTTACTCGTGACTCAAACTTCGAACTATAACCGGAAGCCTCACTACTTTTTTATATATGGGGCCTGGGAGTTCGGCCCTGATGTCAACGATGGGTAAAGGCCCCTATATTGGATTAATTAGATCTGGGCTTGAGCATTGATGCCACCAACGATGTGGAGAAAGTTAGGAAATAGGGCAAAGAGGGGGGGCTTGTAAAATTTGAGCAATTGATGACTCCCTACTTCTTGGGGCACACAGGTTTGGGGGTTGACCCCCTAACTGAACTATGTAAGTATTTTTCTTATCAAAAGTTGTGTCGTCTTTAATTTTACTTCATTATTGACCTTGTCTATATGTTGTAAACAACCTAGCCAATGCATCAGAGGTCGTGTGGAGAATGGCTTCTCCAAGTCTTCTAAGTTTGATGAAGCAAGTGGGGAAGAATTCTGCACCGTAACCTCAAACCCAGAAGTCCATAGTTGGTAATCTCATCCAAGCTGAGGAGAGTAAAAAGAGAGGTTGTCTTCGAGGATGTTCACACCAATCAGGAATAACAAAAGAAGCGCAAAGAAGCCTCATCTAAGATGATGCCGGTATAGTCCATACCAATCTCATCTAAAGATGCCTTTGCATCTCGACTGGAGAGTCTTAAGATAACCCCTGATTCCCTGATGGGGGATAGAAAGAAAGTTTTGATTCTCTTGCTTCCATAACTCCTGAGTCAGACATTCTCTTTTTGGAATCTATAAAAGTTTCCCCCCTGAATAATTTATGCTTTCACAAAGTCATTCATGTGAACTCTTATGCCTTTATTTAACCTTCTATTTTAATCTATAGGTTCATCTCACACTGATGTTTCATCATTTATGTAGTCTGCTATATGTCTGTAAAAGATCCACCAGTGAGTCGAGGAAAAACTTCCCGAGATTCAACAAGCTTGCTCGGCCATCAGAAATGAGGAGAGTCTGAGGAAAAGGATCTCAGAGTTTGAAGCTGGGCATAAGATCGAGATTGATAATCTAAAGAACCAACACATAGGTGCCATGGACAAGCTGAACTTTGACCATGCTGAAGCAATTAAGGCCTTGAATGAGAAGCATACAATTGAGGTTAATGAAAAGGTTATGACTGTCATTGATAAGGCTCTCGATGAGGCTCAAAATAAAGTTGTGGAAAATTTTAAGTCTTCAGAAGAGTTTTTGGGATACAATATGTAATATTTTGAGAGAGGAGCTAGAAAGTCTTGTCATTAGATGCCCTTAAATTTCCCAGACATCTCTCATCTGGCGCAGCAACTTGAGGCCTTCAGCTTTTCTAACCCCCGGCTATGACCACTCTAGGCTAGATTAAGGGATCGACCCAACCTGAGCCGACGATGCATACTACTAACGATGAAGGTGATAATGAGCCACGGATAATGAGGCTAAGACAACCCAAGTCCAGGATGAAGACAATGCCTTAGTTGAGAAAGACGATACTTCTAAAGGGTCGGCTCAAGTGGGGGCCGAGGACAACCAAGCAGCTTGAATCTTTTTTCTCTATCAGGGCGGTCGCATGTGGCCTGATGCCCTTTATCTGATGTAACACTTGAACAATTATGATTTTTGGTTTTTTAGATTCTGATGATACAATCTTATATCTGTAATCTCATTACACACCCTTTCATTAGAAGAATTTAGTTAGATCTCTAAATGACACATGCATGTATTGTTTGTTTCTATCATCTTCTTTTGTTATATCATGTTTTCTTGTCTTGACTTTGCCTTATTTTTATGTTAAACAAAAGATAATGACGTTTAACAAGTAACCATAATTAAATGGTTTTTAATCTGAGATGACCAAGTTACTGAGATCACCAAGTTAGTAATATCATTCTCAAATCTCTTCTCGTCCTTGGACGAGATGAGTATAACCAAGTAAATGATTTTTGAAATTTGATTTGATTAAATTATGGTGTTTAGTCATAAATCCCCTCTCGTCGTTTTGAGAGTGTATGGACAAGTGACGTCTCGTCCTACACTGTCATCTCGTCCAAGAGAGTTTTTCACCAAATTAATAATGTTGGGGCAAACCATACTTTTTAAATTTGAATTCACAAAATTATGATGTTATGTCACAAGTCCCCTCTCATCATTTTGAGAGTGTATGGACGAGTGACGTCTCGTCCTACACTGTTGTCCATGGATGAGGTCAGCCTCGTCTGGATTGTCATGTCATCGAGAGTGAGTCAATGCCACTTCACCACATAAAGTGATTTTCTATGGCTTAAGACGAGTTGAGACATATAATTTGAATTACTCATATAACAAGAATAAGAGAGAACATTTTCAATTTTTTATTAATTACTGTTTTTAATACATGTCTTATACAATGATATAATGATAAAAGGATACTTTTACACTGTCCTATTGATAATAATTCTTTAAATGATCAACATTACAAGGGTTGGAAAATGTCTCTCCCTCTAAATTCTCAAGTCGATACGTGCCAAGAACTACCTCTTCTGTAACTCTATAGGGGCCATGCCAGTTAGGATGAAGTTTAATCGACTTTTGCCAATATTTCTTTAAAACTAAGTCTCCAATAGCTAACGGCCTAATCTTCACCATTTTATTGTAGAATCTAGAAGTTCTCTATTGATAGGTAGCCTACCGGACCTCTGTGTCCTCTCTCCTTTCTTTTATAAGGTCTAGATCCAACCTCCGCTCTTTAAAATTTTCTTCTAGGATGTATGTCTGAACTCTGTGGCTTGGTATGCCAATTTCTACTGGGATCACTGCCTCTAATCCGTATGTAAACATAAAAGGTGTCTCTCACGTTAGAGTTCTATCGGTCGTTTTGTAGGCCCACCAGACAACATGAACTTCTTCAAGCCAAAGACCTTTGGTGTCTTCTAATTTTTTCTTGATCTCATCTAATATGGTTCAGTTAGTCACCTATGTCTAGCCATTTGCCTGAGGTCGGCCTGGAGCTAAATAAAACTGCTTGCCGCTAACCCTTTTACAATAAGCCTCCAAAGATGAGTTTTTGAACTATTTATCGTTGTCCGAGATCAGGGTATGAGGTAGACCATATGTATAAATAAATTTGAAGGTCTTCACCTCGATAATGGTTATCATGGCCTCTGCCTCAACCCATTTAGAGAAGTAATCGATTTCCATAATAATATACATGTAGTTGCCAGTTGCCCTAGGCAAGGGTCCTACCAGATTAATTCCCCAAACAACAAATAACTAAGTAAATATGATAAACGATAGAGGCTGATAAGGTTAATGAGGGATGTTGTCATATCTCTAACATTTGTCACACTTCTTCACATAACTGGATGCATCCCTGGATAAGGTCAGCCACCAATATCCCTGTGTGACCCCTTATTTTCCAACGATCTTCCTCCTATATGACTATAGCAAGAACCCTCATGTATATCTTTCAGGATGTACTCCACCTCTGTCGGATGGAGATATCAGAGTAGAGGCAGTAGTAATCCTTTCTTGTATAAAACATCCCCAATGACTGAAAACTTAGTTGCTTTATACCTCAGCTTCTTCCATTCCAACTTTAAGTTTTGTAGTTCATCATCCCTTATATATCGGATGAGAGTGTTCATCCAAGATTCACCTATAGAAAGGTTTAAGAAAAACTCAACCATGTTGTCTTCTTCTTCAATGCTCAGTCGGTGTAGGATTTTCACTGGTGCTGACCTTTTAATTTTTGTCTTAGTTATTGATGCTAGTCTTGCCAGTGCATCGGCTCGGCCATTGTCTAGCCAAGGGATCCTTTTCAGTTTCACCTCCCTGAAGTTTGTCAATGTTGCTTTTACCCTAGCCAGTTATCTGTCCATCCTCTTATCTTTTACTTCATATACTCCTAGGATTTGACTCGCTACTAGCCTAGAGTCACTGTGAACCAGCAACTGGCCGACATTTAGTTCCTTAGCGAGGGAGAGACCTGCTAGGAGGGATTTGTACTCGGATTCATTATTAGATGCATTGAAATTGAATCTCAAAGAATACACTATATCAGTTACGCCTAGAGCTGACACTATCAGGCCGACTCCACTCCCTATCTCACAGGAAGAACCGTCAACAAAGAGGCTCCATAATGTACCTTTTTTAGAGAAGTTGCCTTCTTCTAAGGCCCCATTCTTGAACAAAAATTTATCTTATTCATTCTCATCCACCACTGTCCTGGTCATATTCATCTCAACTTCAGTCGGGTTAGGACTTGGTCTTTCAAGATCATTTGCCAACTCTTCAAACTCTTCAGTTTTGGCCTTATCCCATGTGAACTCGGCTACAAAATCAGCTAAATCTTGACCCTTGATGGATGTTTTTTACTGGTAGACAATATCGTGTCCTCTCAACTCTATCGATCAGACCATCAACTTAACCGACTTCTCGGGTTTATGGAGAACCTGTCTAAAAGGAGAATCAGCGAGGATAAAATTATGTGTGCCTAAAAGTAGGGTTTTATCTTCCTAGATGCATGCATGAGGGTAAAAGATAGCTTCTCCATCTTTGGATACCTCTGCTCGGCCCATTGAAGGGTCTTTCTACTGAAATAAACTGGAATCTGTACTCTATTATCATCTCGTACAATTGCTGCTCTGATGGCCGACTCTGAGATGACCAGGTATAAAAATAGTATTTCTGCCTGAATATACCAAGACAATAAAAATGGGGAGCCGAGATAAGTTTTCAATTCCTGAAAAGCTCTCTCACATTCCTTATTCCATTCAAATGCTTTTCTCAACACTTTGAAGAAGGGAAAACACTTATCAATAGCCCTTGACACAAAACGGTTTGAAGCAGCAACTCATCTAATTAGCCTTTGGACATCTTTTATGGACCTTGGAGTCTTCATTTCTACTAAAGCTTTGATTTTTATGGGTTAGCCTCTATCCCTCGTTGATTGATAATGAAACCTAAAAACTTGCTAGCTCCGATGGCAAAGACACACTTTGTAGGATTAAGCTTCATCCGATATTGGTCCATGGTATTAAAAGTACGTTCGAGGTCGGCCACGTGCGTTTCGACCTTGAGGCTCTTAGTGAGCATTTCATCAACGTACAGCTCTATGGTCTCACATATTTCATCCTCAAACATTTTATTTACTAGCCTCTGGTATGTAGCCTCGGTGTTCTTGAGGCCGAAGGGCATTACCTTGTAGCAATATGTACCTTTATTCGTGATGAACGAGGTTTTTTCGGCATCGACTGGTTCCATAAATATCTGATTATATCCTTAGTAGGCATCCATAGAACTCATCAGTCCATGCCCAGTCGTGGCATCGACCATTTGATTTATTCTCGGTAGGGGGAAACTATAAGGCATGACTTATTCAGATCTGTGAAGTCAATACACATTCTCCATTTTCCATTGGGCTTAGACACAATGACATCATTGGGTAACCATTCTGGGTAGATAACCTCTTTGATGAAGTCAAATTTCTCTAACTTCTTCACCTTATCTCTTATCACTTCGTATTTATCCATGGAGTAGATCTTTTGCCTCTACCTGACTGGTTTATCTTCCGTGTCTACATTCAATTTGTCGAAGAGGACCTCTGGATCAATTCTCGGCATATCTTCATGACTCCAAGAAAAAAATCTTTATCTCATCCTCAGGAGTTTAATCAACTCTTCTTTGATATCTCTCTCCAAGGTTTTATCGATCTGGATGTTTTTTTTTTGCTCATCCTCATTGAGGATGATGGATTCTATGTTGTAAGTAGTGGTGTTGTCCCTCTTATGCGCCTCTCTCTCTTTGGCCGAATTGAAGTAGCATTCATGTGCCTCAACTTGGTCACCTTAAACTTACCTTATTCCATAAGGAGTCGGGAATTTTATCATTTGGTGAACGGTTGAGGGTACAGCCTCAAACTCTTTGAGGGCTACTCGTCCCATAATTATGTTATATATTGAATAAACATTCTCGTCCACCACGAAGAAATTAATCTTCTTTGTAAGACATCTTGGCTAAGTCTCCCCATGCTGACGTCAATCTCATAAATCCCCAAAGGATGTAATTTCTCTCCACTAAAGCCAATTAGTGGTTGATGATATGGGACGAGCCTATTTTTGCTTAATCCCAAGCCAGTGAAACAATCCCAGAACATTAGATCGGCCGAACTGCCACCATCGACCATTATCCTAGGGACATCATACCCATGTATTCTCGTGGTGATTACCAATAGGTCATCATGTGGGGCTATAATCCCATTGAAGTCTATTCATGATAAGTCGATAACCAAGGTGTTCATGTCAAACTTTTTCCTCTTACCCGAATTTGAATCAACAGCGGCCAAGTTCATTACCTCTAGCTTGAGAAGAGCTTTGGATTCTCTAACATGGGCTTTATAATCGGCTATCTCTTTACCACCATTGGCTAAACCTCCACATATCATTTTCACACTATGAGAAATACAATGCATCCGACCCTTGGGATTAGTTATCTCCTTCCACCAGTGCATCTTTGGAAGATCTGATGCTAAGGAATCCACTGAACAGAAAGAATAAGAGGTGTACCAAGAGAGATGAAAGAATTGTGAGAAAGATTGAACTCAAACCAGAGATCTTTCAATGGTGGTTCAAGCCCATCCAATTGTGGGATTGGACCACCAACAGAGAATTCAACGATGAGTAAGCTGAAATGAAAGGAAGGAGATACTAATCTCACTTCTCACAGACGTCGCCAAAATGATGGAGCCAAATATGGTACCACCAAGTAACTGTGTAAGAGCTCAACCACAAGAACTTCAAGTGTGCAACAATGGTGAAATCACAACAATATAAACTAAGCAAGAGGTGAGGAAATAATGAGAAAGACAATAATATAAGTGGTTCAGCCAATTTAAGCCTACTCCACTGTGGAGGTGAAGGTATGTTTACTATTAAACTAGGCTCTAATAGCCTTAGATTACAATGCACTTAATTTTCTCTCTCTACTAAAATTTCAACAGAGTTTAGCTAGGGTTTCAAATTATGGATCCATATCATGGTTAAAGGAAGAAAATGTAATACCCCGTAATTTTTATGACTTTTAAAATGGGTTATATTTTAAATTAATGGATTAATTGGATTTTATTATTAATTAATTCATTTGGGCTTTATCCGGATTGTGGATATTAAAATGGATAATTCTGAATATTACTTAAAGATAGTTAGGTAATATATGAATGTGATGTCATTGATATGATGATGTGATATAAATTCGGTAATTTGAATTTTTAGTCAAACGCGGTATGGGACGTGTTGGGACTAATTTATTAAATTAAAAAAGAAATTTATTTTCTATCGACCTTATAGTCATTTTGACTGCGTCGTTGCGTCCGGAAGGTTCGAAATAGTTAGAAAAGTCTATTTGGATGTTAATTTTGAGTTTCGGGTCATTTGGAAATGAAAAGACAACCCAAAAGGGCATTTTGGTTATTTTTACAAGGGGGATGAATAGTGATTTTGGGTTTTGTCTTATTATAAGTATTTGGAGATTAGTGTAGGTAGGTTCATTTCATCTCTTCTACACAAAATTGAAAAGTCATCTTCTTAGAGAGAGTGGAAGGTTGCTTGGAAAGAAAAAGAAGTTTGCTTGGGAAGGAGGAGAACCAAAGGTCAAAGGTCACCACCACCATCACCACCTGTGTTATTCAACTCCAAAGGGTCAGATCTTCATTAGAGGCAAGTGTTTGATATTTGCAATTTAAGTTCCTATATTGTCCATGTTAGGATAGTTATAAAAGGAGATGATTTTCATGCTTGGAAGATGAAAGGATATAATTGTTAATGGATTTTTGGAATCTAAAAATATATAGGAATTAAACTCATGTTGTAGGTAGTTAGTAATCCAATAAATATTCATCAATTTGTGGAAGAAATTCTGAAAATAATTTAGTGTTCTTGAAGATAATATGTTGATAATTTTCTGGAAAAAGAGGCAAAAACGAGTGGAATGAGAAGAGCCAATTTGGAATGTTTAGATCTTCTTTTTGAGTGCATTTGGATGAGATTTAAGAAAAACTCAAAACACATACCTGACTCAATTTTTCGTGTAGAATCCAAATCTGAAGTCGGATTGATGATTTGAATAATTTTTGGATCTAATTTTTCTGAGTATTTAAAATATGAGAATTCATGATGTTGTTTCTTTTTAATGTTGGTTCTTATCCAAAAACTTTTGTAGATCTTCGGTGATTATTAATTGGATATTATGGGACTTAGAGAAGATCAGTAAGCCCTAGTTAAGATTTGAATTAATTTGATTTGGATTTAATTGATTAGAATTATTATAATTAAAGTTAAAGAGATTTCGATTGCTAGATTCATGTGTTGGATTCTAATCTGTTTGTATGAGGATTAAGGATAGTTCAAGTAGGGGAGATTTAATATAACACCTGGGTAGCCTTAGGGTTACAATTTAAACATCAAGGACTGAGTTTAAGCTCATTATTGATTTCGCAAGGGCTAAGTGTAGTACAAGAGCGTAGTGGTATGGCTCCTGGATAGAGATGGGAGTTTAGAACACATTTGGTTGAAAGAGGGTATGAGGTTATCCCAATCACGTATTTAAAGTTGACGGACCTCCTCGATCGACAAAGTTAATTAGTAGTGTATTGGAGGGTTCCTTGTTTGGATTTCGCTTTGCGAGACGCTTCGCGCATGAACCTTAACGACGTCGGGAGTGGAGAGATGTTATAGGATGCGAGGATAATTAAATTATGAAGTAAAGATATGATATTTTAATACGTGAAATTTAAAAGAGATATAATGTTACGTAAGGGAATAATCTAAGGTTAATGTGAGTACCTTGTTGTTAGTATACTATAGGTATGATAATACCTATTTGATTGATTAATGATTATGTGTATGACATACCTAGCTTACTTGCTATCGGTGGGAGGTTTGCACGTGAGGGCAGTCATATCCTGATGAATCCATGGGATTTTTGATTTTTCGCTCGAGAACATAGGTCTATGAAAGACTTATCGGGGAGTTGATAAGTCCGCTGACTGTGGGTATGTAGGTATGTGCGTGACCCATGGGTATGAGAACTATGTTCACCTCCAATGATTGTGTTGTTGTTTGTGGTTCGAGAAATCTTATCGAACCTTTGGTCCCCTTTTCGGCGACCAGCGATATTGGGACATGATAGCAGAGTAATGCATTGCACCGCAGCTGTGACTCGGGGTGCCGTATTATATATATATATATATATATATATATATATATATATATATATATATATATAATGGATTATATGAATGAATGGATATTTATTATGGTTAAATCTATCTACGGTGATAATTGTAGATAACGGTGAATAGAGAAAGATAATTGAATTAAGTTAATGAATGTTTATTGAAAAACTTAATTCATATTAATGAGAAATGATTCATGTTAATGAGAAACGATGAGAAATGTAAATGAACAATAATGTGACGTATGGTATGGGACATACGGGGATTATGATATTGAAATCTCATTCTTCTTGTGTTGGCTCAATCTTGAGACAAACAATTTTTAGTTATATGCTCTTGCATTTGTTTATTTTTATTCAAATCTATTTTTTATATCTTAAATCATATTTTCCTATATTGATTTATTATATAAATTAATTTTTTGAGAAAAATATTTTTTGTGTAATGTACAAATTATTTTGGGTGTCATATAATTTATTTATTTTTTTTCTTGTGTGAGTTTTGATATTTTTCTGAAATTAAAGTTTATTTTATATTTCAAGTCTTTTATTTTATTTGACTTGATATATAAAATATTTTTTTTTCAGAATATTTATTTTGTGTTTTTTTTTGTTTCATAACTTTGTAGTATGATCTGTAATTTTTATGAGTATCATTATTTTTGTGTTTCAATTTTTTATTTTATTTTTTTTATTCTTATTTTCGGATTTTATATTTTTTTGTGTGTTTTTATTTTTTTTGGGTTTTTTAATCTTTGGGCTTTTTTTTTGGAAAGCCCTTTAGGGTTTGTTTTATTTTTTGGGTATAAGTTAAACTCTTTCTCTCTCTCTCAAACACTCATTTTTTTTTCAGCCGCCCCTCTCTCTTTTGTTTTGGCCGAAACCCTCTCACTCTTTTTTTTTTTTCTCGATCTGTGCTCTCTCCATCTCATCTCATAAGGTTTGCTTGAGAATTTTTGGAGCTTTGATTTAGGTTTTTGAGGAGGTTTCACACCTCGTGTTTGGTTCCGGTTGGAGGTTCCGGTGCTTGAGGCTACACCGGCGGTGGTCTTTATTTCCGGCGACCTCGGTTTGGGGGTTTGGAGATCGGTCTGGTTCGAGGAGTTCTTTTCCGGCCATCCATTTTTTTTGGTGGTGAGTGGATCTCATTTTTTTTGGCTGGTCCGGTCTCATTTATTTCTGGCTCCGGTGACTGTTTTCCGGCGGAAGTTTTTTGGGTATCCTTCTTTCTCTACTCATACATATATATATATATATATATATATATATATATATATATATATATATATATATATATATATATATATAAATATAAATAGTATAGATCAAATTTTTTTTCAGATCTGTGTGTGTGCGTGTGAACAGTGTGCGTGTGTAGTGTGTGCAGATCTGTGTGTGTGCGTGTGAACAGTGTGTGTGTTGACAGCGTGTGTGTGTGCGTGTGAACAGTGTGTGTGTGTTCTTCTATGTGTGTGTATATCTATATACATATATAAACTTACATATATACATATATTGTATACTAGTTATACATATATAGATAGATATATAAATCTGTTTTTGTTAAACACTACACTTTCACCAATTTTTTGATCTAAAACGATTTATTGTTTTTGGCAAAAGAAAAGTACATCACTTTGTTTGTTGTTAGTCTTCTAAGATATAAAGTTGGTTTGTTTTAGCTAAGAACATACTTGAATCAATTTATTGATTATAGAACCTGCTATTTCTACAATACCCATTTCAGTTTGTTGTTTGTTTTGTTTTGTTTGTTTGGTTGTTGTGGCTTGAGGTTGCTAGATATAAACTTTGGCCTATACATCTTTGGACTAAATATTTTATCTGGATTAAATTTTTTTTGACTAAAATTAATTTGTTCTTGAACTTTAATTTGAACCAAAAATTAATTTGAACTTGGATTTGTTTTGAACTGAAATTTGGAACTGTTTTGGACTAAGTTTTTTTTGGGTGTTTTTGTTGGAGCTTATTTTTACACCCAACTCATTTAGTGTGTGCACATTTTTTATTGGACTTGGATTATTTTGTGTCACACATTGTTTATTAAAATAATATTTTAATTTGAACTAAAATTTATTTGGGTGTTGGGTATTTGTTGATTGGAGCTTATTTTATACCCAACTCATTTAGTGTGTGTACACTTTATTTATTTGGACTGTGATTTTTTTTGGCAAACTTTATTTGGATAAATTAATTTGAACTAAAATTTGTTGGGACTGAAATTTAGTAGGCTTATTTGGGTGTTTGGTTTGGAGAGTTATTTACACCCATTTCAGTTTGTGTGTACACTGGTTTATTAGACTTGACAACTTGTTTGTGTCACACACTTTTTATTAAAATAATATTTTATTTAAATCTGATTTTAATTTAATTTATTTGAGATAAAGATAATTTGATTTTTGACTCTAACTAATTACACCATCTAAGTTGAACTTTTGTGTGTTCACTTTATTTAGTTGGGTTTAATTAGTGTGTAGTCTTTATATCACATCTTTATTTATTTAAATTTTATTTTAGTTAAACCCATCCTATTTTAGTGAGTCGAGTGCTACACTCTTTATCTCGTACTCATTTGACTTGGATTGGACCATTTGACTCGTACACTTTTTATTGCCTAAGTTGAATACTTTTTGTTGTATTCTTTTATAACTTAAGGTAGTGTTTATGTGTGTATGAGTATTTGATCCAACCCTTGTCATAGTATTGGTTTATACTAAAATTGGAATTTAATATTTGTAACCTTATTTTATCTATTTTAATTAAGTCTCAATTTGTATGAGCTAAGTGCTACACTTATTTATCTTTTGCTCATTTTACTTGGACTTAATATTTTTAACATAACACCTATTTAAATTGATTCATATTATTTGGTGTTAGGTTAATTTTTATCTTAGTTGCGCGACACAATTGTTGGAATTTATTTCCTATATTATTTGTGGTCATTTGCGCTAACTAAATTTATTTTTGGATTAATCTTTACTCGAATATTAAATATTAAGGAAGACCTTACTTGTGTCTTGGGACTTAATATTTAAGCATTCTTTTTAGTATTGATTAATTCAATATTGTCTTACCTTTCAATTAGTCCTTGATTGGTAATTTGTCTTGTCAATTAAAATAGATTTAAACCTTGGTTGTTTGGTCTATTTTTAAACAAGATTATTTTTGGTGTTTTGATTAAAACAATATCTATTATTATATTTGTGTGTTGCACAACTTCACGGGGTCTCGGGTTTGAGTGTGTCGTTGTGCGTGTGTAGTGAGTGAGCGATAGTCTCTATTACCGGTGTGTTATTGGGTTGACTGATTTTCAGTCAAGTTGGGTTGTTTTAGACTAGGCTGGGTGTACTGGTTTGTATTTGCCTTGTTTAATTCATTGTGGACTTGGAGGACTGTAACCTGTAACTTGTAATCGGTAATAGTGGACTTGAGTGCGCGGGCTGTCCTGGGACTAAGGACACGGGGTTTACCACTAAGGTGGGTTCCTCGATAACATATATTGTGTCACATTCTACTTTTCCTCATCTCATTCTTAAAGGGAATTATTCTTTACTTCTAGCATCATCACCTTTACTAATAGTGTGCGTGAGTGTTTTCTCACTTAAAATTTATAATAGATTTTGTATTAAAGATTTGAAAGAGTTGGAGATTTTTAATTTACCTAATACGCATTAGCAAGTACCACTCGGTTCTTTCTAGTGTGACCTTAGGTCCTTTTTTCAGATATTGGGATGGAATTATAATATGGAGACTAGAAAAGAGGAACCATTAACTAGGAGGTTAATAGGAAACGTTAAGTGTGCACTCTAGTTGAGAGGTGAGAATGGCAAGTGAGAGTTGGGTCTAAGATGTACATAATAAAAGATTTATTGCACCTGTTTAATACTTGCTGTTTTAAAAATCATTTTCACAATCGGGCTCTGACCCGTTTCCTTGCATATTTTCTTTTCTATTGTATCTTCTATATCAGATGTCCAGCAACAGGGACGCCAACCTTAGCGGATTATGACAGGCTATGGATTTATGGAGTTTTGCTTAGACGCCTATCATCATTTGATTCACAGTATTCTCTTAGTAGGGCATGTCGCCTAAAGGATTCTGTTATCTTCTTCTATCGGGGTCAAATACTATGGTATTCGCGTCATTTTAATACATTTGATATTATTGGGATTATTGTTATGGATTTATATTATTTGGGAATGTTTATTCCTACTGCATTTAAATTCTTTTGTGTTATCTATTCAGTTAAGTGTTGTAGAATAAAATGTATTGTGTTATTCTTAAACTAGAAATGAATTTTGTTGAATTAAAATTTGGAAAGTTTTTAATACTAGCTTAATTGGGTATTGGGTGAGTTGTAAATATTTTCGACAGTGATGCTAAGAATGAGCCAACTGTATATTCTGTTTTAATTTGGTATGGGATTGGCCACCCGGTATTTAATTAGGCGGGGTGTTACAGGTGGTATCAGAGCATCAGGTTCTAGTGTCCTTTAGGATCTGTACGGCTTACTGTGTTTTCAGCTTAGCGTTCTTGATATAGAGCCCTATGTTTAGGATTGATGATCTCTTTGGTAAGATTCCGTATATATCAGTGAATCTTATTTATGTTCGGGAGTGATCGAACAAAGAAGTATGGCAGATGAGGGCCATTGAATGGATAGCGGAGATCGTACTTAGGAGGTTATGAAGTATGTTCGAGTATGATGACCGTAGTCGAGGTCACCCATATTATGGAAAATTGAGGAGAGACATCAGTAGAAGTTCTTGAAATGCGGGAATTGTGTGTGTTACCTAACGAAGGCAATATATTCAAAGGCTTGGGCATATAGTGGAGTGTGGTTAACTAGAACTGAAAATTTGGGGTAAAATTTTTCTTGACTTATCGGAGCAAAGTTATAATAGTGGGATTCAACAACCACCACCCGCGAATGAGGGTATGTTTTCTATTTAAGGAGTCATGAGGCGCATATTGATTTTAGTAGCGATTCAGATTGTATGGGCAAAAAGGTTGCTAAACTTAGCCTATAGCATTGTTATTTACGTAAGACTCACCAAGAGGTGTGGAACACCTATATTTTTTTTATGTCATCACGTGGGTCTGATTTTTATCATGGAATTACTTATTTTGGGCCTGTTCGAACATGATGTGACTATCGGCATGCATTGACTTGTGGTATACGAGAGCGTATGTACTACTACTATCCTGCATCTTGTCTTTTATAAGAGAGTAGATGAGTAGACTTTATTTGAAATAGATAAAGCATGTAGAGAGGTTATAAACTATTGACTAAGGACCTGAGGAGTTTCGATGACCGATTACTTTAGGTAGTAGTGTATCGGGGGGGTTCCTTGTTTGGATTTCGCTTGCGAGACGCCCCACGCATGAAACTAATAACCGTTGGGAGTCGAAATAAGGCAGGTCTTTGGGATGTGAGTTTATAACCTTTGCGAAAAAAATTATATTGAAAGTGGTACGAGAGGGTGTATGGGCGCCCTGGATGATTGGATTATAGTAGTTTTCAAAATTGTGAAACAGTAAGTAGTTGTGACTTCAGGATTTATTTATTTAATAAGTGAGGATCATTTTCCCCAAACTTTGTCACGAGGACGGTATAGGGAAGATTGGGTATAATTTAAATTTGATTCAGTTGGAACTATATGGTGAGGTGGGGCGTATACCATCAATAGGGATTTTTGATAATGTACTGTATGGGCGGTACGTCTTAGATTTCTTGCGATGTGAGATTTATACTCGGAGTTGACCTTACCGTTATGGCTTATATTCCTGAATTTCGGGATGAAATTCTGTTATAAGGGGGGAATTATGTAATACCCCGTAATTTTTATGACTTTTAAAATGAGTTATATTTTAAATTAATGGATTAATTGAATTTTATTATTAATTAATTCATTTGGGCTTTATCCGGATTGTGGATATTAAAATGGATAATTTTGAATATTACTTAAAGATAGTTAGGTAATATATGAATGTGATGTCATTGATATGATGATGTGATATAAATTCGGTAATTTGAATTTTTAGTCAGACGCGGTATGGAACGTGTCGGGACTAATTTATTAAATTAAAAAGGAAATTTATTTTCTATCGATCTTATAGTCATTTCGACTGCGTCGTTGTGTCCGGAAGGTTCGAAATAGTCAGAAAAGTCAATTTGGATGTTAATTTTGAGTTTCGGGTCATTTGGAAATGAAAAGACAACCCAAAAAGGCATTTTGGTTATTTTTACAAGGGGGATGAATAGTGATTTCGGGTTTTGTCTTATTATAAGTATTTGGAGGTTAGTGTATGTAGGTTCATTTCATCTCTTCTACACAAAATTGAAAAGTCATCTTCTTAGAGAGAGTGGAAGGTTGCTTGGAAAGAAAAAGAAGTTTGCTTGGGAATGAGGAGAACCAAAGGTCAAAGGTCACCACCACCATCACCACCTGTGTTATTCAACTCCAAAGGGTCA
This sequence comes from Sambucus nigra, assembly GCA_949130495.1. Taxonomy (NCBI): domain Eukaryota; kingdom Viridiplantae; phylum Streptophyta; class Magnoliopsida; order Dipsacales; family Adoxaceae; genus Sambucus; species Sambucus nigra. The sequence goes on from OX422207.1 coordinate 519,056,903, forward strand.
GATCTTCATTAGAGGCAAGTGTTTGGTATTTGCAATTTAAGTTCGTATATTGTCCATGTTAGGATAGTTATAAAAGGAGATGATTTTCATGCTTGGAAGATGAAAGGATATAGTTGTTAATGGATTTTTGGAATCTAAAAATATGTAGGAATTAAACTCATGTTGTAGGTAGTTAGTAATCCAATAAATATTCATCAATTTGTGGAAGAAATTCTGAAAATAATTTAGTGTTCTTGAAGATAATATGTTGATAATTTTCTGGAAAAAGAGGCAAAAACGAGTGGAATGAGAAGAGCCAACTTGGAATGTTTAGATCTTCTTTTTGAGTGCATTTGGATGAGATTTAAGAAAAACTCAAAACACATACCTGACTCAATTTTTCGTGTAGAATCCAAATCTGAAGTCGGATTGATGATTTGAATAATTTTTGGATCTGATTTTTCTGAGTATTTAAAATATGAGAATTCATGATGTTGTTTCTTTTTAATGTTGGTTCTTATCCCAAAACTTTTGTAGATCTTCGGTGATTATTAATTGGATATTATGGGACTTAGAGAAGATCAGTAAGCCCTAGTTAAGATTTGAATTAATTTGATTTGGATTTAATTGATTAGAATTATTATAATTAAAGTTAAAGAGATTTCGGTTGCTAGATTCATGTGTTGGATTCTAATATGTTTGTATGAGGATTAAGGATAGTTCAAGTAGGGGAGATTTAATATAACACCTGGGTAGCCTTAGGGTTACAATTTAAACATCAAGGACTGAATTTAAGCTCATTATTGATTTCGCAAGGGCTGAGTGTAGTACAAGAGCGTAGTGGTATGGCTCCTGGATAGAGATGGGAGTTTAGAACACATTTGGTTGAACGAGGGTATGAGGTTATCCCAATCACGTATTTAAAGTTGACGGACCTCCTCGATCGACAAAGTTAAGTAGTAGTGTATTGGAGGGGTTCCTTGTTTGGATTTCTCTTTGCGAGACGCTCCGCGCATGAACCTTAACGACGTCGGGGGTGGAGAGATGTTATAGGATGCGAGGATAATTAAATTATGAAGTAAAGATATGATATTTTAATACGTGAAATTTAAAAGAGATATAATGCTACGTAAGGGAATAATCTAAGGTTAATGTGAGTACCTTGTTGTTAGTATACTATAGGTATGATAATATCTATTTGATTGATTAATGATTATGTGTATGACATACCTAGCTTACTTGCTATCGGTGGGAGGTTTGCACGTGAGGGCAGTCATATCCTGATGAATCCATGGGATCTTTGATTTGTCGCTCGAGAACATAGGTCTATGAAAGACTTATCGGGGAGTTGATAAGTCCGATGACTGTGGGTATGTAGGTATGTGCGTGACCCATGGGTATGAGAACTATGTTCGCCTCCAATTATTGTGTTGTTGTTTGTGGTTCGAGGAATCTTAACGAACCTTTTGTCCCCTTTTCGGCGACCAGCGATATTGGGACATGATAGCAGAGTAATGCATTGCACCGCATCTGTGACTCAGGGTGCCGTATTATATATGAATATATATATATATATATATATAATGGATTAAATGAATGAATGGATATTTATTATGGTTAAATCTATCTACGGTGATAATTGTAGATAACGGTGAATAGAGAAAGATAATTGAATTAAGTTAATGAATGTTTATTGAAAAACTTAATTCATATTAATGAGAAATGGTTCATGTTAATGAGAAACGATGAGAAATGTAAATGAACAATAATGTGACGTATGGTATGGGACATACGGGGATTATGATATTGGGATGGAGTTATAATATGGAGACTAGAAAAGAGGAACCATTAACTAGGAGGTTAATAGGAAACGTTAAGTGTGCATTCTAGTTGAGAGGTGAGAATGGCAAGTGAGAGTTGGGTCTAACATGTACATAATAAAAGATTTATTGCACTTGTTTAATACTTGCTGTTTTAAAAATCATTTTCACAATCGGGCTCTGACCCGTTTCCTTGCATATTTTCTTTTCTATTATATCTTCCATATCAGATGTCTAGCAACAGGGACGCCAACCTTAGTGGATTATGACAGGCTATGGATTTATGGAGTTTTGCTTAGACGCCTATCATCATTTGATTCACAGTATTCTCTTAGTAGGGCATGTCGCCTAAAGGATTCAGTTATCTTCTTCTATCGGGATCAAATACTATGGTATTCGTGTCATTGTAATACATTTGATATTGTTGGGATTATTGTAATGGATTTATATTATTTGGGAATGTTTATTCCAATTGCATTTAAATTCTTTTGTGTTATCTATTCAGTTAAGTGTTGTAGAATAAAATGTATTGTGTTATTCTTAAACTAGAAATGAATTTTGTTGAATTAAAATTTGGAAAGTTTTTAACACTAGCTTAATTGGGTATTGGGTGAGTTGTAAATATTTTCGACAGTGATGCTAAGAATGAGCCAACTGTATATTCTGTTTTAATTTGGTATGGGACTAGCCACCCGGTATTTAATTAGGCGGGGTGTTACAGGTGGTATCAGAGCATCAGGTTCTAGTGTCCTTTAGGATCTGTACGGCTTACTGTGTTTTCAGCTTAGCGTTCTTTGATATAGAGCCCTATGTTTAGGATTGTTGATCTCTTTGTTAAGATTCCGTATATATCAGTGAATCTTTTTTATGTTCGGGAGTGATCAAACAAAGAAGTATGGCAGATGAGGGCCATTGAATGGATAGCGGAGATCGTACTTAGGAGGTTATGAAGTATGTTCGAGTATGATGATCGTAGTCGAGGTCACCCCTATTATGGAAAATTGAGGATAGACATCAGTAGAAGTTCTTGAAATGCGGAAATTGTGTGTGTTACCTAACGAAGGCAATATATTCAAAGGCTTGGGCATATAGTGGAGTGTGGTTAACTAGAACTGAAAATTTGGGGTAAAATTTTTCTTGACTTATCGGAGCAAAGTTATAATAGTGGGATTCAACAACCACCACCCGCGAATGAGGGTATGTTTTCTATTTAAGGAGTCATGAGGCGCATATTGATTTTAGTAGCGATTCAGATTGTATGGGAAAAAAGGTTGCTAAACTTAGCCTATAGCATTGTTATTTACGTAAGACTCACCAAGGGGTGTGGAACACCTATATTTTTTTTTATGTCATCACGTGGGTCTGATTTTTATCATGGAATTACTTATTTTGGGCCTGTTCGAACATGATGTGACTATCGGCATGCATTGACTTGTGGTATACGAGAGCGTATGTACTACTACTATCCTGCATCTTGTCTTTTATAAGAGAGTAGATGAGTAGACTTTATTTGAAATAGATAAAGGATGTAGAGAGGTTATAAACTATTGACTAAGGACCTGAGGAGTTTCGATGACCGATTACTTTAGGTAGTAGTATATCGGGGGGGTGGTTCCTTGTTTGGATTTCGCTTGCGAGACGCCCCACGTATGAAACTAATAACCGTTGGGAGTCGAAATAAGATAGGTCTTTGGGATGTGAGTTTATAACCTTTGCGAAAAAGTTTATATTGAAAGTGGTACGAGAGGATGTATGGGCTCCCTGGATGATTGGATTATAGTAGTTTTCAAAATTGTGAAACAGTAAGTAGTTGTGACTTCAGGATTTATTTATTTAATAAGTGAGGATCATTTTCCCCAAACTTTTTCACGAGGACGGTATAGGGAAGATTGGGTATAATTTAAATTTTATTCAGTTGGAACTATATGGTGAGGTGGGGCGTATAACATCAATAGGGATTTTTGATAATGTACTGTATGGGCGGTACGTCTTAGATTTCTTGCGATGTGAGATTTATACTCGGAGTTGACCTTACCGTTATGGCTTATATTCCTGAATTCTGGGACGAAATTCTGTTATAAGGGGGGAATTATGTAATACCCCGTAATTTTTATGACTTTTAAAATGGGTTATATTTTAAATTAATGGATTAATTGAATTTTATTATTAATTAATTCATTTGGGCTTTATCCGGATTGTGGATATTAAAATGGATAATTTTGAATATTACTTAAAGATAGTTAGGTAATATATGAATGTGATGTCATTGATATGATGATGTGATATAAATTCGGTAATTTGAATTTTTAGTCAGACGCGGTATGAAACGTGTCGGGACTAATTTATTAAATTAAAAAGGAAATTTATTTTCTATCGATCTTATAGTCATTTCGACTGCGTCGTTGTGTCCGGAAGGTTCAAATTGTCAGAAAAGTCTATTTGGATGTTAATTTTGAGTTTCGGGTCATTTGGAAATGAAAAGACAACCCAAAAAGGCATTTTGGTTATTTTTACAAGGGGGATGAATAGTGATTTCGGGTTTTGTCTTATTATAAGTATTTGGAGATTAGTGTATGTAGGTTCATTTCATCTCTTCTACACAAAATTGAAAAGTCATCTTCTTAGAGAGAGTGGAAGGTTTCTTGGAAAGAAAAAGAAGTTTGCTTGGGAAGGAGGAGAACCAAAGGTCAAAGGTCACCACCACCATCACCACCTGTGTTATTCAACTCCAAAGGGTCAGATCTTCATTAGAGGCAAGTGTTTGGTATTTGCAATTTAAGTTCGTATATTGTCCATGTTAGGATAGTTATAAAAGGAGATGATTTTCATGCTTGGAAGATGAAAGGATATAGTTGTTAATGGATTTTTGGAATCTAAAAATATGTAGGAATTAAACTCATGTTGTAGGTAGTTAGTAATCCAATAAATATTCATCAATTTGTGGAAGAAATTCTGAAAATAATTTAGTGTTCTTGAAGATAATATGTTGATAATTTTCTGGAAAAAGAGGCAAAAACGAGTGGAATGAGAAGAGCCAATTTGGAATGTTTAGATCTTCTTTTTGAGTGCATTTGGATGAGATTTAAGAAAAACTCAAAACACATACCTGACTCAATTTTTCGTGTAGAATCCAAATCTGAAGTCGGATTGATGATTTGAATAATTTTTGGATCTGATTTTTCTGAGTATTTAAAATATGAGAATTCATGATGTTGTTTCTTTTTAATGTTGGTTCTTATCCCAAAACTTTTGTAGATCTTCTGTGATTATTAATTGGATATTATGGGACTTAGAGAAGATCAGTAAGCCCTAGTTAAGATTTGAATTAATTTGATTGGGATTTAATTGATTAGAATTATTATAATTAAAGTTATAGAGATTTCGGTTGCTAGATTCATGTGTTGGATTCTAATCTGTTTGTATGAGGATTAAGGATAGTTCAAGTAGGGGAGATTTAATATAACACCTGGGTAGCCTTAGGGTTACAATTTAAACATCAAGGACTGAGTTTAAGCTCATTATTGATTTCGCAAGGGCTAAGTGTATTACAAGAGCGTAGTGGTATGGCTCCTGGATAGAGATGAGAGTTTAGAACACATTTGGTTGAAAGAGGGTATGAGGTTATCCCAATCACGTATTTAAAGTTGATGGACCTCCTCGATCGACAAAGTTAAGTAGTAGTGTATTGGAGGGGTTCGTTGTTTGGATTTCCCTTTACGAGACGCTCCGCGCATGAGCCTTAACGACGTCGGGAGTGGAGAGATGTTATAGGATGCGAGGATAATTAAATTATGAAGTAAAGATATGATATTTTAATATGTGAAATTTAGAATAGATATAATGCTACGTAAGGGAATGATCTAAGGTTAATGTGAGTACCTTGTTGTTAGTATACTATAGGTATGATAATACCTATTTGATTGATTAATGATTATGTGTATGACATACCTAGCTTACTTGCTATCGGTGGGAGGTTTGCGCGTGAGGGCAGTCATATCCTGATGAATCCATGGGATCTTTGATTTGTCGCTCGAGAACATAGGTCTATGAAAGACTTATCAGGGAGTTGATAAGTCCGCTGACTGTGGGTATGTAGGTATGTGCGTGACCCATGGGTATGAGAACTATGTTCGCCTCCAATGATTGTGTTGTTGTTTGTGGTTCGAGGAATCTTAACGAACCTTTTGTCCCCTTTTCGGCGACCAGCGATATTGGGATATGATAGCCGAGTAATGCATTGCACCGCAGCTGTGACTCGGGGTGCCGTATTATGTATGAATATATATATATATATATATATATATATATATATATATATATATATAATGGATTAAATGAATGAATGGATATTTATTATGGTTAAGTCTATCTACGGTGATAATTGTAGATAACGGTGAATAGAGAAAGATAATTGAATTAAGTTAATGAATGTTTATTGAAAAACTTAATTCATATTAATGAGAAATGATTCATGTTAATGAGAAACGATGAGAAATGTAAATGAACAATAATGTGACGTATGGTATGGGATATACGGGGATTATGATATTGGGATGGAATTATAATATGGAGACTAGAAAAGAGGAACCATTAACTAGGAGGTTAATAGGAAACGTTAAGTGTGCACTCTAGTTGAGAGGTGAGAATGGCAAGTGAGAGTTGGGTCTAACATGTACATACTAAAAGATTTATTGCACTTGTTAAATACTTGCTGTTTTAAAAATCATTTTCACAATTGGGCTCTGACCCGTTTCCTTGCATATTTTTTTTCTATTGTATCTTCTATATCAGATGTCCAGCAATAGGGACGCCAACCTTAGCGGATTATAACAGGCTATGGATTTATGGACTTTTGCTTAGACGCCTATCATCATTTGATTCACAGTATTCTCTTAGTAGGGCATGTCGCCCAAAGGATTCAGTTATCTTCTTCTATCGGGGTCAAATACTATGGTATTCGTGTGATTTTAATACATTTGATATTGTTGGGATTATTGTAATGGATTTATATTATTTGGGAATGTTTATTCCAACTGCATTTAAATTCTTTTGTGTTATCTATTCAGTTAACTGTTGTAGAATTAAATGTATTGTGTTATTCTTAAACTAGAAATGAATTTTGTTGAATTAAAATTTGGAAAGTTTTTAACACTAGCTTAATTGGGTATTGGGTGAGTTGTAAATGTTTTCGACAGTGATGCTAAGAATGAGCCAACTGTATATTCTGTTTTAATTTGGTATGGGACTGGCCCCGGTATTTAATTAGGCGGGGTGTTACAGAAAATATATATAGTGCTAGGGTGGTACGTGTGCACCCCATGCATGCACCATGCATGTGTAGTTTGAATTGACCAATGAGCAATAACCACCTGTCACTTATGCAAGAAGATCATGATGATAAAATATTCCTCCCATGTGCATGTGTGATACACTTGTAATTGCTTGCCCATGTGGGATGATGGTGCTGGAGCTTTGCCTTGCGCGTGGTGGAAAGGTTGTCTAGAAGGGTTTCGGCTCGGCCGAGTAGGATTCCCACAGGGTCCTATTCAAGCATAGTCCGGAGAATGCGATTTCGGCTTAGTAGACATCAGGCTGAGATATGGTCTCGACTATCTAGTGTACCAGACGAGAAGAAGGCCCTAACTGTAGAAGGTCTCGGCCTCAAATAATGGATGAAGCTTACACATTTGAATGTGGACTCCCTATGGTAAGTTTGCTTTGTTAGGTCGACTGGGCCGAATATGAGCTGGGTCGAGACGAGACTACACTTAGGCATATCATTGATGAAGAAAATATCCATTTGATCACATTAGATTTGTGTCCCATACGGATGGATCCCATTAGGGGGTATGTTAAAAAAGGTACCATATTAGACGATCTGAAGGAATCCTAAAAGATGGGGTGCGAAGTAGCCAGTTACATTGTGGAAGGGGGAGTCCCATACAAGAGGAAATTCATTATCTCGTTGCTCAGATGTGTTCACCCTTCATAAGTGCAAGGTCTAATTAGGAAAGTTAACGAAGGATCTTCTAAAGCTCATTCGGTAGGAAGATCATTAGTCCTACGAGTGGCCACCCAGGGATATTACTAGTCAACTATGAAAGCAGATTGTGCTGCATATACAAGATGATATGAAAAATGTCAAAAGTTTGCAATAATCCACCGGATCCCTGGCGCTGCACTTACATCCCCACGGCCTTTTGCTATGTGAGCAATTTACTTGGTTACTACACTACCGAAGACAAGAGTAAGATTCAAATAGTTAGTTGTTGCTATAGATTATTTCACCAAATAGGTGGAAGTTGAGCCTCTTGTTGACACGCCCTACGATGGATTCTTCCAATTCATATGGAAGAATATCATATGCTAATGTGGTATGTTGTATGCCTTTATCACCAACCATGGGACTCAGTTCGATAACCAGGAGTTCGAAGATTATTGTATCTAATCCAAGATCCAAAAGCTGCACTCCTCTCCTGGACACCCTCAGTGCAATGGCCAAACATAGGTTACAATTAAAAATCTATTTGATGGCCTAAAGAAAAAGACTAGATAATGCCAATTGGAACTAGATCAATGAGGTACAAAATGTATTCTTGGATTATAGAACCACGCCAAGGATAGCTACCAGCGAAACCCCCTACATATTTACATTCGGGATGAAAGTTTTAGTCACCACAAAAATTGGTCTTCCCAACTATAGAGTACTCAATTTTAACTCCCTAAAGAGTGACCTCATGAGAAGATTGAACTTAGACTTGGTTAAAGAAGTTAGAGAAAATGTGGCACTACGTGTAGTAGCCTACCAGTAACGAATTTCTCAATTCTACAGTAGGAGGGTTAAGTCGAGCTTTCCAAAAGAGGGAGACTATGTTTTAAGTAAAGTGTTTCAGAAGGCAAACAGGTTAGAGGCAAATTGGCATGGTCCCTACTATTTTTCTGCAGATGTCCAACCAGTTACTTATCGCCTAAAAATATTGGAAGGAGAACAATTCAAGAACTCATGGAATGTCGAGCGCTTTAGGAAGCACTATTTGTAATTATTAGGAATGAAAACTTTCAATATATATGTAATGCATCTTTTTTAGCTTCAATAAGAATCATTCAGTTCGCAATAGATTGATTTTTCTATTCCATTTTGTTTTCGTTTTTTTGGGAGTGGGAGATGCACAAATCTCAAATAAAATAAATAATGCATAGTCCCACAAAAATATCCTACCCAGTCCCACAGAAATCCAAAAAACTCCAACTTCATATATGTCTTCGTCTTTGACAATCCACAGACAAGAAGTAATAAAAACTAAAACAACATGTTTGACTCCGTAATGTTAAGAACAAGAAGTTTTACCAGACCGAATTAAGGAAAAACCCTAATACATTTGGTCGTCGATGGTAATTATCATAAATACTTGGTCAATATGGCAAGATCCTTTCGAATGACTATAAACGCGTTAGTAGAACCTAAGGATGGACAACTTATGTTCTTTTAAACTTGTAACCAGTAAGGCATATTAGTAGGATAAATGTCGACCAGATAATCATAATGCTAAACTACCGGTAGGCGACAATCATGCGTAGTAACAATGCTAATTTTGTTCAAAAATAAAGTCTTTATTTAAAATTCTCATAATATTACAATGTTCATCACACCATTTCATTACAAGAAAATTATAAAAGTTTCTCATTTAGCTGGATGCTTCCTGAAATCCTTCTCCATCCATTCAGGATGAATGTTCAAAGCCAAAGGAAGAATAGTGGACCCCAACACTCTAAGCCTATTTGTCTACTAGAGTTGGGCCTATCTACAAGGTACAGATGTTGGCTGAGTGTATCATCCCCATGAATGCCATAATCCCCCAGATATTTCCTAATCAAACTGATGGGGATTCCATCAGTAGGAATTCACTTAATGTCCAATTTGAAAGGAGGACTAGGATGGTCCAAGCACCCTTGATCATGTCAATGCCATAAAGAATATTTTTCTGGCACTTTCAAGACTGTAAGGACATTGAGATATCCCCATTTATAATCCTCTCCTAACCTTCTCTAACTCTTCACCTGTGTGTGTCAAGGCTTCATCGTAGTCGTTCATCTAAAGAATACATTGCTGCTTATGGAAATGGTAAGTCAGATGGTAAAACTTCTCATTCAGTCTCTTAATAATGTAAGATCGATTCTTTATCAAAGGCCTGGTCAACCAGAGTCTTTTTGGTCCTCTCCTCTTCAATAGATAAGCGAGCAAAAATGGCTTGCCTGGACGACTTACCACCCTTATATTTCTTCAACCTTTCAATCTCCTCCATCAACTGAGCCTTTTCCTGCTCCAAAAATGAGGCACCCTCATGTTTATTAGCATTATAAGACTTCTTAAAACCCTCCAACTTATCCCGCAACATGTTATTATCCTACTCTAACAAACCAACTACTTCCCAAGCACAGTTCACCTCGAATTTCCGCATAAATTCCTTCTTAGCATGGTCGATGAGATATCCTGCAATATCTTATCAAAGTTATTATCTCTATAGGCAGGCCAAACTTCTTCTCTTAATCGATTGACAAGCTGGTGAGAGCTTGTTTATGGTCCTTTTGCATTTGGATTATTATTTCATAGTAAGAAGCATTGGTCACCACTGCTTAGCTAAAAATATTGTGTGAATGAAAATATTCTTCTTTAACTTAGTCAGAAACACCTATGCCGAGAAGTTCTTCCAACTTTTCTTCATCATGTTCTTCGTGACCTGCCCCAAATAGCTTAACACTCCTCCGATAGAGGTCGCTTTTGGTAGCGGCCATAACAACCTTCCTAGAATTAAATAAAAAGGAATAACACATGACATAAGTATAAAAAAGTCAAGAAAAAATTCACAATGGATAACAATGTTATTAAAAAAGAAAGGAAACTTCATTAAAATTATAAAGGAGATTTACAAAAGGCAACTGATTCAAATTACAAAAAAAAAAAAAACTAAAATTACAATCCGAAAACCCACAAAAAAATCGTAGACATCTACACTTTCTCTTTATCCTGGGTGACTTTATCCTCAGAACATGCAGCAACTACGGCCATATCTTGGGGCACAAATGACTCAGCCACCCCCTCTTCATCATCAATTTCCTCTTCAATCATCAGATGAGTTACAAGGTTATGCTGGAGGAAGAGTTTAGAATTTAAGGCAATGCCAACCAAGTCCAAGAAAATTATGGAAGTCAATAAATGGATAGTATTGACGCAAGTAAATAAAGGAGGATAGTTAAAGAAGCAATTACTAGTGGCAAGTTATGATTGGTTCTTTCCAAAAATCTATCCCTATAGAGGAAAACAACATCAACTTTATCAGCAAGGAGAACCCCTGAACCTATCAATCCCCGAGAAAGGCTAGGATTTATGACCACAGAAGGGACACCACCTAGGCCTTACTCGGCCTATTCCTTCCCTGGAAGCTCCATGTGAGAAACAAGGCCTTTTTTCAGCCTCTTGAATTAAGGCTCTCATCTCTTCATCTCATCACGGTCCACAACTATAGGATGTTTGGATACTCCCTCCTCAATGTTCCTTTTCTCAGCTGGAAGTGAGTACATGGTTCCAGTAAGAAGATTGGGGATCTTCCTTTTCACCATCTCTGGAGAAGCAGTTGTGGTTAGCATGAGGTTGATGTGTAATAATTCAATGGAGGAAGATGTATTTCCACTAGAAAAATCTCCCTCTAATTAGGGAACATATTCTAAATCAGCGGCCGAGGAGGATGAGATTAGCTCCTCTAAATTAATGGGGGCTAAGGGAATATCTTCAGTTGGTCGAGAAAAAATAATGTGATTGAACTCTGGTAATCCAACAATACAGATGTCTAATGGGGATGACTTTCCCCAATTCTATATTGAATTGACTAGATAATCTTCAAGTCAGCGAAATTGACTTCACATAAGTAGGGAATATCTTTCTTTCTTTTTTCTTCCAAGCATAAAAACAAATACGATGATCAGTAACTGAATAAATTGAAAGAATAAAGCAGAGAAATATATGCAAAGATAATAAAAGGGTGCCAACCTATGCCCTGTCCTTCCTGAGGGAAGTAGGGCTCACTGTACTCCTCGCCCTCAAGAAAAGGGGAAAATTTCCAAGCTTTTACAATTATCCTATAATCCCAATAATCTTTATTGGATTTAGGAAAATTTACTACCAAAGACCTGTTACAATATCGGGTCTTCAAGTAATAAATATTATCGAATGTGGTCCCCTAACTATAGAAATACATCAATTCAGTTATTCCTATGTGGGTTCCATATCGTTCCTCAATAAAGTTGACCTCATTCACTACTCTCCAAGTATTATGTGCCACTTGAGCTAGGACCACATAAAAATATTAACAAAATTAAAAGAATAAGAGATTGGGTGGAAAAGTAACTCCACACTCTACTGTAAAGCTAGTAAGAAGTCAATGACCCTCTTTTAATGAACACATGTCACAAGACCTGTCACATGCTCTATTTTTACCCACTCAGGGATCCTACGTTTTGTTATAAATTCTTCCAAAGAGCTCTCATCTACGATATACACCATTGTGACAAAGAAGAAATAAAATACAAGAATGATAGAATTCTTACAATGAAAACAAAGACACAACAACAGTTCTCTCAAATTTCAGAATAAAAGCTTAAAAGTGAAGAAGTGAGTTTGAAATTCATGATGAGAAGAGAGTGAGAGGGAAATGACACTTTATAGAATTTTTTACGTCTCTTGGGCTACAAAATTTAAAATTAGTAAGTGTACCACCATTTCAGATATTGATGGCATCTCGTTTTCCCAGAAAACTAAATGATCAGCGTACCCCTAAACGGTTCGTTATTTTTCCAACTATTTCTAAAATTTTGACTGCTTTAATATGTCAGTGTGAGATTTACATGTCCCAGAGGTTGACGACCGACTACTCTCTTCCAGATAGACAAGTAGTTCCAGACTGAGAATACTCCACCCTTTCACTCATTATATCATTCTAATCAAGAATGAAGTATTGGGGGCTCTTGTTATAGCCTAAAATAATTAGATCGCATGGATCAATAAATTAGTGACACATGTCATCAAGATCAGCGAACCCTCGAATAATGTGTGAATGTGGTCGGCTCATTTATCTTACCGCCAACCACCTCCATGAATATGAACAGTCGGTAATATGAACAAACTCATGTGGAATTTTCAACAATCACCATGAACATGCACGTGAATAATATTTAATTGTCCATTATCATGTAAAGATGTAAATACCTAACATATAAAGGTATTCCATCTCTTTGACTTCCATCTACTATAAATAGATCATTACTTCTCTCAGCTAAGGGAAAATAAAATACTTTATTCAAAACTTAGAGAACTCTTGAGAGGATTGTACTAAACCCTAAGGTTGAACCACCTTAGGTTGAACCCATGGATACAAGCACCACCTTAGGCTGAACCACGTAAAGTTCATGTGTCTCTCTATAACTCTCATCCCTCTCTAGCATACTATATTATCAGGGGTTATAATTATTAGTTCAAATTGAGCTAAGGATATTCTAAATAAGCAAACCAAATTTAGACGCAAATAGGTCCTAAACCTATCATCACTTGGATGAATGATAAATTAAAATCGAGCAGTTTTAACTCACATGATTTAAGTGTTATTATTAGAGCTGTCACCCCTAACGAGTTCTTATGCATCATGACGTGCACCACGTCAAAGAAAGCATGGGATATCCTTCCACTCACTCATGAGGGTACTAATGCTGAAACCTTCTAAGCATCAAAATCTCACAACACAATTTGAGACCATTTCTATGCTAGAGTCTAAGTCGTTTGATGAATTTTATCCACAATTATTTGATATCATTAACTCTAGTTTTAATTTGGGTGAAATAATTTTGGAGACGCGCATTGTAAAAACGATTTTGAGATCCCTTCCCTCGCGTTAATTCCTAAGATTGTTGTTCTTAACTCATTGGGAATTTTTTATACTCTTAGGTTATAAGTACTCATAGGAGACCTTCAAACTTATGAAATTGATATGTTCCCCAAAATTTAAAAAAAAATGGAAAGAGGGATAGCTTTAAAATCCCAGTCCAAAAAGAAAAAAAAAGTTTTTTTAATCAGACTCCGAGTTTGATTTTGAGCTCAATGATCTTGCCTTGTTTGCAAAAAAAATTCAAAATAATTCTCAAATTTAACAAAGAAAATTCTTCCAAAGAAAAGAGCTTTGAGAAAAATAAAAAAGTGAATGTGGGAAATAATTTTTGTAGGTCATAAAGCCTACGAGCACTACACCAAATATAGTGAATGGTCGCGAACTTGGGCTGTGACCAGGACCAGGAGTCATGGACTTGGGCCATGACCATACCATTCGTGACTAAATTTACGGGTCATGGACCAAGTTGCGACTGCACTTTGTGGTCACGGATCATGACATAGGGACAATGGTCATGGACGAGGGCCATGACCAACTGTTCATGGACCAAATCCGTAACCATGCCTTACTAGCCTTGAAAGATGGTTACGACCCAGAGCCGTGAGAAGGACCTAGACTTTCCATGAAACTGTTCATGAATCGAAGCCATGACTAGGCCCCTGAGTTTCCCGAACCTAGTCACGGCCCAAAGTTGTGGCCAAAAATTTCCCCTTTAGACTGGATCACAACCTATAGTTGTGACCATCTTTAGTTGTGAAAAAAATAAAAAACCTTGGTCAGGGACTAGATCCGTGACCATATTTATCTGGAGAAAAAATACTGGTTGTTTAGGTCTTATTTCCAAACTCGCGAATATGCGGCCGATTGCTATGTGTTACATTGGACGAGCTCGAGGTGTTCGTGCCACTCGCAGTTCCATTTGGGTGCAGTTGGGGGTGTCCACCCCCTGGCGGCATGTTTTCAAGCCCAAGTGTGTCTGTTTTCAAATTCATATCCTATTCTCAAATCGGGAGTCCCACAACTACACATATAGTTGCTATGTGTTACGTTGAATGCGCTCGAGGTGGTCGTGCTACTCGTGTTACTATTTAGGGGTGGTTGGGGGGTGTATACCCCCTCGCATTTCAAGCCCTAGTATGATTATTTTCAAATTCACGTCCTATTCTTAAATCAAAAGTCCTCTGACTATGTGACTGGTTGCTACATGTTATGTTGGACACGAACGAGGTGTTCGTGTCTCCCGAAGTACCGTTGTGGGGCGATTTCAGGTGTCCTCCCCCTCGCGGCATATTTTCAAGCCCAAGTGTGCATGTGTTTCAAATTTTGGTCCTATTCCTAAATCGGGAGTCCCGCAACTACGTGACCAATTGCTACATGTTACGTTGGATGTGTTCAAGGTGTTCATGCCACTCGTGATGCCGTTTGGGGGCGATTAGGGGTGTTCACCCCCTTGCAACATGTTTTCAAGCCCAAATGTGCCTCTTTTAAAATATATCTCCTGTTCCCAAAGTGGGAGTCCCGTGATTACAAGAATGATTACAATGTGTTACGTTGGACACACTCGAGGTGGTCATTTCGCTCGTGGTGCTGTTTGGGGGTGATTGGGGGTCTCCTCCCCCTCACGACACATTTTAAAGCCCTAGTGTGACTATTCTAAAATTTGTGTCCTATTCCCAAATCGAGAGCTTCATGGCTATGCGACTGGTTGCTAGTGTTACGTTGGATATGGACGAGGTGTTGATGCCACTTGCGGTGCCATTTGGGGCAATTGGGGGTGCTTGCCCCCTTGTGGCACATTTTTAAGCCCAAGTGTACTGGTTTTCAAATTGGTGTCCTATTCCCAAATTGGGACTCCCGTGACTATGAGATCGGATGCTATGTGTTACGTTGGATGCGCTCAAGGTGTTCGTACCAGTCGCGATGCCATTTAGAGGTAGTTAGGTTCGTCCGCCCCCTCGTAACACGCTTTTAAGCCCAATTGTGCCTTTTTTCAAATTCTTGTCCTATTCCCAAACTGGGAGTCCTACGACTATACGACATGTTGGTACGTGTTAATTGGATGCGCTCAAGGTGGTCATGCCACTCACAGTTCCGTTCGAGGGAGGTTGGGGTTGTCCACACCCTCGCAACAAGTTATAAAGCCCAAGTGTGACAGTTTTCAAATTCGTGTCGTATTTCAAAACTAGGAGTCCCGCGACTATACAGTCGGTTCCTACGTATTACATTAGATGCTCATGAGCTGGTCATGACACCTATGGTGCCTTTTCGGGGCAGTTGGGGGTGTTTTCCTCCTCGCGACATGTTTTCAAGACCAAGTATGCCTATTTTCAAATTCGTGTCCAATTCCTAAACTAGGAGTCCTACGTCTATGCGTCCGATTGTTATGTGTTTCATTGGATGCACACGAGGTGTTTATACCACCCGCGGTGCATTTTGAGTGAGGCTGGGGCCGTCCTCCCTCTTGCAGCATGTTTTCAAGACCAAGTGTGCTTGCTTTAAAATTTGTGTCTAATTACCAAATTGGGAGTCCCACGACAATGCGGTCAGTTACTATGTGTTATGTTGGATGCGAACGAGGTGTTAGTGCCACTCGTGGTGCCTTTTGGGGGTGTTTGTGGGTGTGTGCCCCCTTGCGACATGTTTTCAAGCCCAAGTGTACCTATTTTAAAATTCATGTCCAATTCCAAAATCGAGAGTCCCGTGATTATGCAATCAGTTTTTATATGTTACGTTGGATGCACACGACGTGGTTATGCCTCCCGCAGTGGATTTTGGGGGAGGTTGGGGGTGTCTGCCCCCTCGCAGCAATTTTTCAAGCCCAATTGAGCATGTTTTAAAATTCTTCTCCAATTCCCAAACCAAGACTCCTGCGACTATGCGGTCAGTTACTACGTGTTACGTTGATCGCGCACGAGGTGTTAGTGTCACTCGTGGTGCCATTTGGGGGTAATTTAGGATGTCCGCCCCTCGCAACGTGTTTTCAAGCACAAGTGTACCTGTTTTTAAATTCATGCTCTATTCCCAAACTGAAAGTACCGCGACTACACGAATGGTTGCTACATGTTACGTTGCATGCGCACGAGACTTTCATGCCACTCGCGGTGCTGTTTATGGGCAGTTGGGGGTGTTTACCCCCTCACGGCATGTTTTCAAGCCTAAGTGTGTCGGTTTTCATATTCATTTCCTGTTCCTAAACCGAGTGTCCCACAACTATGTGTCCGACTTCTACGTGTTACATTGAATGCGCATGAGGTGGTCAAGTCTCCCGCGGGGTCATTTGGGGGAAGTTAGGGGTTTTCACCCCCTCGCGACACGTTTTTAAGCCCAAGTGTGCCTGTTTTCAAATTTGTGTCCAATTCCCAAACTAGGAGTCTCGCTACTAAGCGGTTAGTTACTACGTGTTATGTTGGACGTGCACGAGGTGTTCATGCCACTCGTGGTGCCGTCTGGGGACGGTAGGGGGTGTCCGTCTCCTTATAGCACGTTTTCAAGTCCAAGTGTGTCTATTTTGAAATTCGAATCCTATTTCTAAATCGAGAGTCCCACAACTATGCGATCAATTTCTACATTTACGTTGGACACGCATGAGGTGTTTGCGGCACCCGCGGTGCCATTTAGGGGCCGCTGGGGGTGTTCATCCCCTCCCAAAACGTTTTCAACCCCAAGTGTGGCTATTTTCAAATTCGTATCCTATTCCTAATCCATAAGTCCCGCGAGTACACGACCAGTTGCTACGTATTACATTGGATGCACTCGAAGTGCTTGTGCCACTCGTTGTACTATCTGGGGGCAATTGGGGTGTCTGCCCACTCGCAGCACATTTTCAAGCTTAAGTGTGCCTATTTTAAAATTCATGTCCTATTCCCAAATTGGAAGTCCGACGACTACACGGTCGGTTGCTACATGTTACGTTGGGCGCACTCAAGGTGGTTGTGCAACTTGAGGTGCCGTTTGGGAGTGGTCGGGGGTGTCTGCCCCCTCGCGGTACATTTTCAAGCCCAAGTGTGCCTATTTAAAAAATTTTATCCTATTATCAAGCCTAAATTCATGTGACTATGATATCGGCTGCTACGTGTTACGTTGGATGCGCACGAGATGGTGGTGCCCTCCGTAGTGACTTTTGAGGCGGTTGGGGGTGTTTTTCCCCTCGCGGCACATTTTCAAGCCCAAGTGTGAGTCCCACGACTATGGGACCGGTTTCTACGTGTTATGTTGGACAAGCTTGAGGTATTCATGCCACTCGCGATGCTGTTTGGGGTGGCTGGGGGTGTCTGCACCACCGCGACACTTTTTCAAGCCTAAATCTGCCTATTTTTAAATTCGTGTCCTATTCCAAAACTGGGAGTCCCGTGACTGCATGGATGATTTCTACGTGTTACATTAAACATGCACGAGGTGGTCGTGTCACCCACGGTTCCATTTGGGTACTCTTGGGGGTGTCCTCCCTCTCACAAATAAACATAAGTTTCCTAATTTGATTCATCAAGAGTCCCTGGTTATTTTTAATCTCCTGGACATCCCCATCGGTCTTGGACTGTTGTTTCTTTGGGGAAAATATTCGACTCCTGCCGAAGAAAGTTCATTCGGGAGAGGTATGATGTGTTGTAGTTTTATTTTTGGTATATGTGATCCAATACCTCTAGTCCTCCCCGTTTTGTCCTTTCTAAATGTCTGGCTCAGGGCGTCATTATCCAAGTCATTGAAGGGCTTTTACTTGACGACTGCTAATGGACTCTATTGATTCCAAAATCTTAGTAAAGTCCGGTGGGAATTTATTATCTTTGCCCCATCATTCATGAATGTATAAGTTGGTCTGATTTAGTTATTTCCCGTCATCTTGACGGTCATTTATCCTACTCAACCATTCATTCTTCAAATCTTCATAAGATTAGCTGCCCATCATGTGGACATCAATTTTTTCCCTATTTTGTTTTTTCTTCTCCCTCTAGATAAGCTTCTTGTCCTTCGACTCATTCTCAAAAAATCATTCCATTGCTCCACCAGCATTTCAACATTACGAGGCACCCTATCTTTCAGAGCCAAAATATCGGAGATCGATGCATCCTTCGGGAAATGTCTTTACCGAAGGTTTCTCTGGTATTTTCTCAATTTTTCAGCAAACTCCAAAAGAACCTTCTACTTTGACTTGTCGGGAAATGTAAATCTCTTGCAGAGTTGATCGTAGATGTCATATTTGATGGCTTGATCAACAAGGTTCCAATTATTTGCTCCCCCGACTCCCATGTTCATTTTTCCCAATGACAAACACTAGGCTTTAACATTCAGCAGGTCGTTTTTATCACCCGCGGGGTTATTCTTGAGAAGGGAGAACCCAATGGGCTTCTTTTCATTTGTGCGGGAGGTAACGAGATCGCCGGATGGGGGAATTTGAACAATAGAAGTTTGTTGTCTACTCATACTTAGAGTAGGGTAATGAACCGAAGGTGGAGTTATGAATTCCTCTGCGATTGGTGATGAGAATTTTGGTTATTGTGCACGAGATAAGGATCCTTGTGGGCGTGTCACCTCTTTTATTGGCATATTTTGGTCATTGCCTAGCGTCATTATCTACAAAAATGAAAAGTCATAAGCGACTAAATAGTTATAATAATATGAAATTATAACTAACTAATCAAGTTTATGATTATATATATATATATATATATAACTTTTCAGACTAAGATTTTAGAATATGTTCGATGTGCCTGATCTCCATCCATTCGGTATTAGTTTTTAAAAACATTACACATTTTTTCACGTGGCCAACTAGAACGAAGCGTATCTATGATTGATGTATAGATATTCATGACACGAATTTGGAATCCCATTCTTTCAACTTGTTGGCAAGATTCAATTTTAGGTGCATATGGTGCAAGACATCACAGTCTATGTCAATGCTCTCTGTACGCAGTTGTATCCATAACAGGTGATTTTTTTCTTTACCTTATCTAAGAACGTAAGAAAGGTCGGGGATACATTGGGATTATGTGTGTGGGATATTTCCTCTATACCGTCATCCCATCTTTCTAGTAAGTAAAATAGAATACGATCGAAAATGTACTCTTGTTGGAGATCAACTCCACGATTTGCAAGGTAGTTAAATTATTCGATCTTCTTATTCCGTACCTATAACCCTCTATATGGAGCGAACTTATGAAATAGGTATATGTGTAGTCCAATTACAACCTATCATACTCTTATTGCTAATGATTATCACCATGCCTCATTTTTCCTGAGAAAAATATACGAGGGTGTGAATATGAGTCCTAAAAATAAGGGCTCTAATTAATTTATAATTATTAATTCTAACGTATGAGGTATAAGGGTATATTAGTTTGATTAAGGTTTCAATTCAGCACTACCCTTCTTTTAATCATGTGCATGTTGGATCTCATTAATGTGAAATCCAAACAGCAATCCACCGTAATTATTAAGACACATTTTATTAGGAGAGTTTGAAATTATACGTGTATTATCAATCCAAGAAATTCAGCATACTATCCAACGACCAATAATTATCCCGTACACCTTGTATCATCTATGTGATACAACACATACCCATAATCACAATATTTCGCTAAAGTATGGTCATTTCTCATTGAATATATACATTAATATTAGGGTTTTAATTTTAATTAGGGTTAAAATAAATACACACACATATACATGAAGATTAGGGTTTCAATTTCAACTAGGGTTAAAATAAACAAATATAAACATATATATGAAGATTAGGCTTTCAATTTTAACTAGGGTTAAAATATATAAACATATACATGTGTGTGTGTTAAAATAAAACACATGAAGATTAGGTACGAACCAGGAATACTAATGAGTGAGGGTTGAGTTTGTAATGAACACCGAGGATTCATGTATTTCTTACTTTATATCTTAAAATTCCTCATATATTCAATAATAATGTTAACACACATCAATTACTAACTATGATAAAAAGTTAGAATACATTAGTCTAAAAAATTTCAACAAAAATTCAACCTATGACTATGATGACCCAACTCAAAGTTTTCTAAATAAATATTTCTTTGTAATACCCCGTAATTTTTAATAACTTTTAGATAGATAAATTAAAAGTTAATGGGTATTAATTCGAATTAATTATGAAAAATTAATTGGGATTAATTCGAACTTAACATTACTAGAGATTAAAGTAATATATGACTCTGAATATTACTTAGTGAATATGATGTTATTTATAATGTCGTGAGTTACTAATACGACAATTAATGAAATTAAGTCGGGACGCGGTTATGGGACGTGTCGGGGCTAATTTAAATAAATAAAAAGAAAAGATTATTTCATATCAGCCTTATAATCATTTCGAGTGCGTTGTTGCGTTCGGAAGGGTCGATATAGTCAGAAAATTCTACTCGGGTGTTGAAATTGGGTCTCGGGTCAATTAGGAGATGAAAGGACACTCCGAAGGGGAGTTTTAGTCATTTTGCATGGGAGATGAATAGTAACTTCGTTTTTTTCCTTTAGCTTACCTTTAAGACTTTTATTTAAATAGACTAGACTCTACGTAAGATTCATTTTTCATCTTAAAATAATAGAGAAAAACAAAAGAGTCTTAGAGAGAAAGTGAAAGGGTAGCTTGAGGAGAGGAAGAGTTATTGGAGAGGGGGAGTCACCTAGGGCAAAACAAGGGGACAAACACCATCTCTTCACCTTGCACCACCACCATAGTCGCTAGAAAAGTCAACGAAAAAGCTAAGAGAAAGTTCTAACCATATAATCACCAAAGATTCAACCCTACACAAAAGGCAAGTGATTCTTGCTTTACTTTAGTAATTAGAATATCCGTGTTAGAATAGGATTTCCTTTTTGAGTTTATGAACTTAAGAAATGGATTGGAAAAATGATTGATAAATCAATGTAAAGATTAGACAAATTCATGTGGCTGAGTATACAACAAGTAAAGGTTATGATCTTGATGGAAATGATAGGTTTTACATGTAGAGGAAAATATATGTTATTGAGGATATTAGGAGTTGGTGTTAGGAATTGCATGTAAAATAAATTCTACCCATGTGAATATGAAATTGATGATTTAGATATGTGATAATAATCCTAAATTCTGAGTTTTCATGTTGGAAAAAAATAGAGAAATTTAGATTATTGAAATCTTGAGATTTTAATGGGTTTGATGATAGTCCCTTATGAATATGAAGAATTGATGTTTCTATGTAGAAATCACCCATGATTATGTTGAAGTAATGTTCGAATGATAATTCAAAATTATGGATTCTATTAGGATAAAACCCAGTAAGGTTTGGACGATAGAAATTGATGAAAAATGCAGAAATCTGGAACTATAGACGAACAAGAAAACGTTGACTTCGTTCGAACAAGACTTAATTTCATTTGAACGAGAGTCAATCTGGTTCTAATGAGATGCCATCTCGTTCTAACGGGCTCTGGTCTTCAAATAAAATTTCCAAAAACCCAGAAATATCCAGTTTAGCCCATAACGGTTTGTAGAATTGTAATTTGGCCCAGAATGAATTTCTGAATAACTTTGGAATATTAATAGAGTGAGAAACTTGGGATTAATGTTGGAAAATTATAAAATATTGAGGATTAAAATTTTGTTAGAGATATCTACATAATTAGTATACGATTTAGAGGAGAATAATCGTTACAACGAGTACGGGTATATATATATATATATATATATATATATATATATATATATATATATATATACGGGTACTTGGGTGGAATAAAAGATTATGGGAGTAATAACTACATAATAAATATACGATGATAATCGTGATTATAAGTACGAGTAGTATTCGAGAAATACGATTGGTACTTGGGATAGGATAAATTCCTAATATGTTACAGGTAAAATAAATACCTCCTTTTAATAGGTAGATGATAATGCCTAAATTAATTATATATGTGTATGACATACCTAGCTTACTTGCTATCGATGAGAGGTTCGTATGAGGCAAGTCATGTCCTAATGAATCTATGGGATCTTTGACTTGTCCTTCGAGAACATAGAACCTAGGGGCTGAACACCACTATTATAAATAATGGTGTTAACGATCATTTAGGTGCGTAGGTATGCGCGTAGCCTAAAGGCTTAGGACTATGTTCGCCTCCAATGCTTGTGTTTGATATTTGTGGTTCGAGGAATCTTTACCGAACCTTAAGTCCCCTATATAGTGATGTGATGTACTGGGACATAATAGCAGAGTAATGCATGCACCGCAGCTATGCCTCAGGGTACCGTATAGTATATATTTATAGTAAGAAAATAAATATATATGTAAGGTCATTTTTGTTCATTATCAATTTGTATGTCGTACGCCGTTACACCATTGAAGAAATTCAAGATAGCATCTACATCAACGGATCCGAATATCAAAGCGTCTTCCACATCATAGCCTTTGCGAGAATGAACTTGGTAAAATTTTGTTTTTACGTTCCTTAAAGTTCATATTTAGTATTGGGAAATTTTTATAAAATGTTTTTTATAAAAATTTTTATAAAATGTTTCCAATCAAAATGAGGCTTTTAAAAGTTTTTTATTTTTCTAGGAAAGCCGGACCGGTCCGTCTCTATACCGGACCGATCCGCCACCGGACCGGTCCGTCCCTCAACCGGACCGATCCGCTTGCTGCAGATCCTGTATACCCCGGATCGCAAGCGAACCGATGAAGCCTGGAATAAAAGAACCGATCCGGTCATCCGGACCGATCCGCCCCCAAGCCGGACCGGTCCGCCTGGGATAAACTCGAGCAGTTCCGTGAGATTTTTACCCACCATCTTATATTTCCTATATATATTACTATTCCGATGGTGTATTTTTTCAAGTCTTTGAGAAAACGTTTTTAAGAGATAAAACACAACAAGACTTCGTTTTTTGATGTGCCAAACATCTTTTTGATTCACACACAAAAATTCCAATTACTTTTGTGAATCTTTTGAAACCCTAGAACACAACTTTGGTTTGTTCAACCCTTGTGGAGAAGCCGTTCTCTTCTTCATTGCAGCCCTCTTGGAAAGGGAAAATTCCAGCCGACAAACTTGTGGAGAAGTCGTTCTCTTCTTAATTGTAGCCCTCCTGGAAAGGGATATTTCCAGCCGCTGACTACAGATGCCGATACCTGAGGGTAATTCTTAGTCACTGTATTTTCATTGTAATCCAAAATTGTATGTTACAATATTATAATGAAAATAAAAGGTTTTGCCCCTTTGGGGGATTTTTCCTGAAATTGTTTGTTTTTATCCTGCATGCTATATTTTATTTGATAAATCATCTAGATGCATGTTTTAGGGTTTAACTAAAATTTGGGTTTAATTAAAATTGGTTTTTATTTGAGAAGTCGCAATATTTCCGTTGTAGCTACTCTCTCAATATATACTCGTGATAATATCTTCTATGTGAATTAAGTAGAAATGCAAGATAATGAAATCTGGAAATTTATTAAGTATGATAATACTTAATTAAGTTAAATAATCAAAGAGATTATCCAAGTTCAATTTAAATGGATATATATATATATAATCATTATATGTATTACGAGAGAAATACGTGAGAATTAATTGGCCTATGAGTATTAGATACACATGGATGAACTGGTTAGGATGGAGACTATAACTAGGATGGTTTAGAGGTATGTTATGCGTGAACTCTAGATGAGAGGTGAAGATTTCAAGAGAGAGTCCCATAATCTAACATGTATATAATAATTACTGAATTTAGCATTTATTCACTTGCTATTTTCAAAACTATTTTCACTATCGGGCTCTAACCCGTTTTCTTGCATATTTTCTTCTCCCTCTCTTGTATCTCTTCTATCAGGTGTCCAGCCGAAGGGTCGCCAACCATAGAGGATTATGACATGTGAAGGGCTATGGATGCTATGAAGTTTTTGAGCTTCATTTAGACGCCTTCACTTTCATTGATTCATACTCTGTAGTTGATTCATTTAGGGCATGTCGCCCAAAGGATTTTAGGCTTTCCTTCTCAGTCAGTTTATTTACTTGTATCGGAGTTGATTATATTTGATTTACTTTGGATTATTGTATTGGATTTTTAACTGGAGAGTTTTATTCCAGTTGCTTTTAATTCAGTTGTGATATTTACTCAGTTGTTATTCATTGTATGAATGGATTGTGTTAAGTGGTCCATGTTTTAAAAAAGAGATATTTATTAAATTAAAATTTGAAGGTTTTTAACACCTGTTTAATTAAGTATTAGGTGATTATAAAATATTTTCAACAGTGATACTAGGAATGATCCAACTGTATATTCTGATTTAATTTGGTATGGGACTGATCACCCGGTATTAAATTAAGTGGGGTGTTACAGGTGGTACCAGAGCATCAGGTTCTAGAGTCTTTTAAGATCTGAACGGCTTACTATGCTTTCAGCTGGAGCGTCCTTTGATGTAGAGCCCTATTATTAGGAATGTTTTATCCTTGATTACATTTATACGTTCTTCAACTATTATGTGATATCAAAATACTGATGGTATATTCTCTCTTGTTTCAGATGCCTCTTGACGTGCACCTCAACCCGCCCCAGCTCAGGGTACAATGAATGTTGTAGAAGTTATTGTTATTGTTGCTCACGTAGTCAACACCGCTTTAGCTGTTGTTCAATAAGATCCAACACAGGCGCCAGTTGTGCCACCCGCACCAGGGCAAGTGTTTCCTATTGCATGGGAACGTGTTAGGGATGCCTTTCAAAAGGATCATCCACAAGAATTTCAGGGGGTTATGATGTCGTGACTACTAGCCAATGCAAGAAGGATATCTAGAGGCACTTGAGAATGTTCAAATGCACTGAAGTTCAGCGTCAGATACTAGCTACGTTTAAGCTAGTCGGGGCAGCTCTGCAATGGTGGGAATCTATTACTACCACTAAGGAGAGAGATACTATGACTATCCAGGACTTATGGGTATGGTTCGACCGTAAGTACTTCCCTTCTACCGTCCAGACTGAGATGAGGCGGAAACTACTTGGCTTGAAATAAGAAGGGAAGACAGTGGCAGAATATGATGAGGAATTTACTCGGCTGACTAACTTGGTGACAACAGAGGTACCCACTGAGGAAAGGAGAATTCAGATGTTCACTGATGGACTGAACTATAAGATTCTCCAGCACTTATTGGGCAATCTTTCCCTACATACTTACGCAGATGTTCTTAATGCTGCAATTCTACATTGCCAGGATAACTGCTTATATGCTCAGGATGTCAAGCAGGGGATTAAGTCAAGCCAGTAGGGCAAGTCTAATGGAGGCCGTTCTAGCGGGACACAGTCAGTTCAGAGTCAGCAGCGACAGGGTGAGAAGGGTTCCCATTCGGGGTACTATGCTAAATATTTACGATCAGGAGGATTTCGATTTGGGTAGCGAGGCAACAAGTAAGACTAGTAGGGCCAAGGGAGAGGTGGTAACGACCAGCAGAGCCGGGGACAGCAGGGACAAAATGGGGGAAACTTCATGGGCAGATGTTTTGTGTGTCGTAAGCCTGGCCACAAGAGGCAAGATTGTCCTAATAAGGGAAAGATTCCTC
Organism: Sambucus nigra; assembly: GCA_949130495.1. Classification (NCBI taxonomy): domain Eukaryota; kingdom Viridiplantae; phylum Streptophyta; class Magnoliopsida; order Dipsacales; family Adoxaceae; genus Sambucus; species Sambucus nigra. The sequence continues at coordinate 519,083,190 of OX422207.1, forward strand.
AGCAGGGAGTACGACAGGAGCCACATAGACCAGTATTTCCAACACCCACCCTCCTAGCACCAGTTTAGGTGCGAGCATTACCTCTAATTCCAGTAGCTCCAGCACAACAAGGTCAGTATAGGCGTGTATACAACGTCCATCAGGCAGCGGTTCAGCAGCCACCACCCACGATCGAGGGTATATTTTTTATCTATGGGGCTGTGGGGCACATTATGTTTGACACAGGGGCCTCACATTCTTTTGTCGCCGATAGATTTTCATAGGATGTAGGGTTATTAGATATAGAGGATAGCATCATTACTTATGTAGACTCATCGATGGGTAGTGGGACACCTATTTTCTTTATATGTCGCCATGTGAGTATAGAGATTGGGAGTACGATTTTACCAGTGGATTTATTTATTTTGGACATGTCCGAATATGATGTGATTATTGGCATGGATTGGCTTGTTGCATATAGAGCCATGATTGAGTGTTATAGCCGGTGTATTATTTTTGCTATTTCGAGACATGAGATATTCCTTTTTGCAATGCCTCATTCTGAGGGCGGGTTGTCTACGGATTTGTATTATATAGAGGAGGAGACCTCTACGAGAGTAATAATATACCTTAATTCAATAGCGGTAGTTTGTGAGTTTGCAGATGTATTCCAGTAGATACCGGGATTACCTCCCAGCAGGGAAATTGAGTTTGTGATTGATTTAGCGTAGGGCACTTGGCCTATTGCTCGTGCGCCTTACCGTATGACTCCAACACAGATGAGGGATCTCAGGGATTAAATAGAACATCTCTTGGGGCAGGGGTTCATCCGGAGGAGTACGTCACCTTGGGGTGCCCCGGTGTAATTTATAAAGAAGCGAGACAGTTTTTTAAGGCTGTGCGTAGATTATCGGGAGCTTAATAAAGTCACGATACGGAACAAGTATCCTTTGCCAAGAATCGATGACTTGTTTGACCAACTGAGGGGAGCCGCCTACTTCTCAATGATAGATTTAATGTCTGGTTATCATCATCTACGTATTCGAGAGCAGGACGTTCCTTCTTAACTATATATGGATCGTATGAGTTTCGAGCCATGCCATTTGGGTTGACTAATGAGCCTGCGGTATTCATGGACTTGCTGAATAGGGTGTTCAGAGAGTTCTTAGACCAGTTTGTCATCGTTTTTATAGATTACATCCGGATTTATTCTCAAACTGAGGAGGAACATGTCGGGCATTTACGGCAGGTCCTACAGACCCTACGTGAGCATCCGTTGTATGCAAAATATGATAAGTGTGGGTTATGGCCGAGAAGTTCAATTTTTGGGGCATGTTTTATTGGAGATGGGGATATCGGTGGATCCTTGTAAGGTATCAGTAGTGAGGAAGTGGGGATAGCCCACGACACCGACATAAGTGCACATTTTCTTAGGATTGGCCGGTTATTACATACATTTTATCTGGGGGTCAAAGATAGCCGGTCCATTGACTAATCTAACCCGTAGAGGTGTACCATTTATCTGGGACGATGCATGTCAGTTAGCATTCGACGAGGAGAAAGATAAGTTGACTTCAGCACCAGTATTAGCACTGACTAAACCAGGAGTGTAATACTTGGTGTACACTAATGCATCATTACAGGGGCTTGGTGGAGTACTATAGCAGGAAGAGAAGGCCATAGCTTATGCCTCAAGAATGCTTAAGCCTCATGAGAACAATTACCCCACCCACAACTTAGAGCTTGCGACAGTCGTGTTTTCCCTTCGGATATGGAAACACTATTTACTGGGGGGAAAGTTTCGTCTATTCACGAATCGTAAGTCACTGCAATATTTATTCACTCAATGGGAATTGAACATGTGCCAGCCCAGGTGGCTTGAATTCGTGAAAGATTAGCAGTTTGAGATACAATACAATCGTGGAAAGGATAACGTGGTAGCAGACGGGTTGAGCCGAAGTCCGGTAGGTGAGTTGGCAGCCGTGTGGAAGGCGAAATGGAAGGAACTGGGACATCAGGATACAGTTTCCTAATCATTTATGTCAACTATGTCTGTTACACCTCAGATTGTGACTAGGGTGGTTCTGGCTCACGCAGCTGATCCATTTTGTGAGGAGAAAATTGGACAGCTCTTAACTGGAGGAGTAGTCTTACTCTGTGAGTTCAGATGAGGGATTGCGTTTCAATGGTAGGTTGATTGTTCCAGAGGGTATGGATTTGCGGCATGCTGTGATAACAGAGTCGTATGGATCCAGATTTGCGATACATCCCGGTGGGGATAAGATGTACCAAGATATGCGACGATAGTATTGGTGGAGCGGGATGAAAAGAGACATTGCTGAGTTCGTCTCTATGTGTACCACTTGTCAGTTAGTGAAAGTGGATCATCAGAAGCCTGCTGGATTTCTTCAGCCATTAAAGATACCGATGTGGAAATGGGAGAGTATCTTGAGGGACTTCATCACAGGGTTACCTACTTCTCAGAGGGGTCATGATTCCATATGGGTGATTGTGGATCGATTGACTAAGGTAGATCACTTTTTGTCCGTTCGGACTGATTACACTACAGGATAGTTTGCCTGGTTATTTATTATCGGGATAGTAAAGTTGCATGGGGTGCCCCTAAATATCGTCTCTAACAGAGACAAGATTTTTGTGTCACACTTTTGGGAGAGCTTTTAGGGGGCTATGGGTACCGAGTTATGGTTGAGTATGGATTATCACCCGTAGATGAATGGGAAGACAGAACGTACTAACTAGATGTTAGAAGACATGCTACGTATGTGTATCCTGGACTTTAGCAGAGGTTGGGAGCAATACCTTCTGCTAGTGGAGTTCGCATATAATAACTGCTATTAGTTCACTATCGGTATGGCTCCCTTTGAGGCACTGTATGGTAGAAGATAATACGCAAATATTGCGTATTTCATCTTTTAACATACGCATTATTAGCCCCCTCGGGTATCTTATTCCCTATATTTATGCTCGTTAACCAGACAACCTCGAATTTCTATGTTAACATGCTTTGCAGGGGTTAATTGAGATTGCATAGGTATTTGGATGCTAAGTATGAAGTTCGGATGCATTCCAGTGAATTTTCGTACGCAATTGAACATTCAAGGGCAATTTTGTCATTCCATAATTTGGGCACCTAGCCCGACATCTACACGAAAGTTGTAGCCCTCCTTGTGAGCTTCGTGTGGCCACGAATGGTGCTCGATTCCGAGTCCGAACGAAGAAGTTACGGGATTTTTAGCGGAAGGGAACCATAATGAAACCAAAGCAGGGAAGCTTGACTCACAACTATTTGATCGATCGATCGATCAAATCCATCGATCGATCGATCCCTCTTTATTTATGAAATCGTGGGAGACAGTGGGCTTATTTTCCAACCATCGATCGATCGACCCTAGGGTTCGATCGATCGATCCCCTATTTTCTGAGATATTTTCCTTTTTATTTTCTTTCTTCTTATTTTTCTCCCAACTTACTATATAAGGGATTTTTGTTGTAATAAATATATATTCAGTTTTAATTCGTTTTAGGGTTAGAGAAGCTTAGGGTTTTGGGTTTTCAGAGCTCTTTCTTCATTTCTCTTTGGGATGACAACCATTTGGGGTGTGTAAGTTGAACTTTCCATTTTTTTACCATTAATATAGTTGCTCTTGATTACTTCTTGCTTTGTAGATTAGTTTCATTCTTTGTTAATTAGTTTAATTGTGTTGATTTCTTCCTTTCTTAGTTTAATTGATTTAAATTAGTTTAATTCATGATGTACCCTTAGATAAATAGGGTCAGGATTTCGTTCCGCCATTTACGGACCTCGAGCTCCGAAAATTAGGTTTTGTGCAAAAGTGCGTCTTATTGAACCCGTACGAATGAAAGTCGGATTATTACACATTTAACTTTCTCTGTTATGCATCGTTAGTATTTATAGCGATAATCCTAGTTCAATTCGCGTGCGACCAATTTTTGATTAAATGTTTATTCACCCAACTTTGGCTTAAATTCATTATTGCGCGAAGTTTATGATTAATTGATAATGCTCGATTAAATTGCTCTCGAGCTAGAATTCTGACTAATAGTTGTTTCGATCCATATGGTTGGATGTTATCCCGATCCTCACTTTACTTTTGTGAAGACTTAAATTATTCTTTTCTTTTATTTACAAACATACATCACATTTTACACTTTTATTCCTGAATTAATAAACCGATTACGAGATATACGAACACTCCCTGTGCATTCGATACCCGACTTACCGCTATACTTGTATCGCAAGTGCAGTCGTAATTTAGGGTTTTGTATTAACACGGTGAAACAGAAAAAAACTACCGACGTCTTGATCGATGTCCCCTTTCACGCGTGATCAAAATGGCGCCGTTGTCGGGGACTATTTTATTATAGATTGCAATTGTCTTATTAGTTCGTAGCATTTTTCTTTTGTATTTATATTTTTTCTTTTAACCTTTTTTGCTAGCATTGCACATTAGTTCGTAGAATATTTGAGAGAAAAACAAAAGAGTCATAGAGAGAAAGTGAAAGGGTAGTGTGAGGAGAGGAAGAGTTCTTGGAGAGGAGTCACCTAGGGCAAACCAAGGGGACAACCACCATCTCTTCACCATGAACCACCATAGTCACCGAACAAGTCACCGAAAAAGCTAAGAGAAAGTTCTAACCATAACATCACCAAAGATTCAACCCTACACAAAAGACAAGATATTCTTCTTTTACTTTAGTCATTAGTATATCCATGTTAGAATAGGATTTCCTTTTTGAGTTTATGAACTTATGAAATGGATTGGAAAAATGATTGATAAATCAATGTAAATATTAGACAAATTCATGTGGTTGAGTATACAACAAGTAGAGGTTATGATCTTGATTGAAATGATAGGTTTTACATGTAGATGAAAATTTATGTTACTGAAGATATTAAAAATTGGTGTTAGGAATTGCATGTATCGTAAATCCTACCCATGTGAATATGAAATTGATGATTTAGATATGAGATAATAATCCTAAATTCTCTATTTTCATGTTGGATAAAAATGGAGAAATTTAGATTATTGAAATCTTGAGATTTTAATGGGTTTGATGATAGTCCATTATGAATATATAGAGTTGATGTTTCTATGTAGAAATCACCCATGATTATGTTAAAGTAATGTTAGAATGATAATTCAAAATGTTGGATTTTGTTAGGATAAAAACGAGTAAGGTTTGGATGATAGAAATTGATGAAAAATACAGAAATTTGGAACTGTAGACGAATAGGAAAAATGTTGACTTCGTTCGAACGAGAGTCAATCTCGTTCTAACGAGATTCCATCTCTTTCTAACGGGCTCTGGTCTTCAAACAAAATTTCCTGAAGCCAAGAAATGTCCAGTTTAGCCCAAAACGGTTTGTAGAATTTTAATTTGGCCCAGAATGAATTTCTGAATAACTTTGGAATATTAATAGAGTGAGAACCTTGGGATTAATGTTGGAAAATTATAAAATATTGAGCATTAAAATTTCGTTAGTGACACGATTCAGAATGTGTCTCTAAGGTGTGTACTCTCTAGGCTCAAGTGCAAGCCTGTCGTTCAAGTAATAATCCGACAAGTCGGGTATCGATCCTCAGGGAAAAAGGACAACGGAGTTGTGACGACGGGATAAGAAAGAGGAATCCTAACGTTGACTCTAAGAAGAAAAGAAAAAAATTGATTTTGGGTTTTTGGGATTGATTAAACTAAATGCAATTATGAAACTATGATAAAATATGCAACTAACTAAATTTTCTAAATGAAGAATGAAGAATTAAATTGAACTTTTAACTAAATGATGAGAAAACAGGATGGGAATACAATCCCCCAACCCTAGTGTAATGCAGTGACAACGTCAATCATAAATTTATTCGATTAATTCAAACCCGGAATTTAGTACTCCCAAGCATTATGTATACGAGGTTCAAGCCCGCGTCATACCTAATCTGAGGATGAGTAAATCGGCATCGCGGTAATTACACTCAAATTGTACTCTAAATCATCACGAGTACCCAGAGGCAAACGAGATATAAAGATCTACAATTCTTAAGAAATTACGCGATACGATTTAAATTAATCATTAAATTCAGCGGATCGACGTTATACACACGCACTAACACATCAGGTTGGGTTCATGCATCCCAACCTTGAAAAACCTAGCCGGACATGTTAAATGGACTAATGCATGAAATAATAACGTTGCATGTGTATGAATTCATGATAAAACTAAATCTAAACATGTAAATACGTATTATTTATGCGAAAACAAGTTGAATCTAATGGGAAAACAAAGCATGCAAGAACAATAATAAGAAACAAGAATTTTGAATTAAAACTAGAAAAGCAAACCCGAAACAATGAATTCTTGAAGTAATTTTAGCCCTTGATGTTCCTAGATGTTCCTCCCCTTTCTTTCTATCAAAAACTCTCTAAAAATAGCCCTAAAGGCTGCCCCTAGGTTAATGCCTTCGTTCCCCACAAGTTTGGAGTCTTTTAAACCTATTAGGAGACTTGGAGACCAATCCAAATGAAAGACAAAATTCGCGTGTCAGGTACAGCGAACCGATTCGCAGGTACAGCGAACCGGTTCGCATGTACCAGCCTGGTCTTGCTCTCAACACTTAGATTTTTTTCTGGTTTTTCTCTTCTTTTCTTGGATTTTTCTTCAACTTCAACTGAGCATAACTTTTCAACCGTAGCTCGGATTTGGGTGCCGTTTTTTCCAGTGTACTCGTTGTTCCGAGATCTTCAACTTTCCAGAAGGCCCCACCTCCAGAATCGGGCTGTAAAATTACGAAAATGCCCTTGAACTTGCCTTCCTAGCCTTTCTTCTATGATTTTTCCGCAACTTCAAGGGGTCATAACTCTTTCATCGTAGCTCGGATTGAGGTGCCGTTTTTTATGGTGTTCTTGTAATTGAAAGATCTTCAACTTTATAGTTGGACCCACTTCCGGAATAAGGCTGAAAAATTACGAAAATGCCCTTGAACTTGCCTTCTTAGCTTTTCTTGCACTGTCTTGCTTCCTCTTTTGCACTGCTTGCATAATTAACCTGTAAAACCAATAAGAGAAGCACGAAACACGAAATACTCGCCAACGAAGGTTAGAAGCATAAAAGTGAATCAAATCCATATATGTTACATCATTCGGATTCACAAAAGTACTGAAATTAGGGGGATAAATATACAATATTTATGCCCAATCAAACCCCCCTAACTTAGAACTTTGCGCATCCCGAGCAATGTAAAAGAATGAAAGTAAGAGTTAAGGACACTTCAAGGACTTTATTGGGATAGAATACCACTTTCGCGGGCAAGCGATTGCATTTAGCGTATGCAACAAGCCTTTAAACCTCTAGGTTACCCTAGTAGGACGAGTTGTGTCTCGTGAGGGTTTGCAGTGAATATACCCACAAAATTCGACTCAAAGAAAATTCAAAATACGCAAAAATTGTACAATTCAAACTTTACCATAAAATAGTCATCATCAAATCATATTTACAAGTCTCAAACCGTAGTGTGTGTGTGCGAAGCCGGAAATATAACCGCCAATTTTCATCGATTGATCATTACGTTACTTATCCGAAAATTCGTTTTGATTTCAATTTCTCACGGAATGCACTCACAAATGAATCTCTCGGATTATGGCTATTCTCTCGGCATGCGTGATATAAGGAGTAAATGTAATGGAAGCAAATACACGCATGCAATTAGAAAGACGAAAATTTTATGGTGAAAGGATCTCTTCAACGGATTACGGTTTTAAAAACGGGAACATCGCCTCTATTTCGCGCATTTAACCTCTTATATTATCTTTTGGTGTATTAGCTCTCCACGCGGTACTCAATTTTTGCAATTTGGACTCGGTTAGGACTTTTTCGGGTTAAAGGTTGCATTGGGTAAAATAAAGGCGGTATGGAAGGTTGGAATCGGAAAAGTCATTCGTGATGTCCATTTGTGCATTTTCCGGGCTATTGCTCATTTTTTTTTTTTTTTTTCATTTCTATTATTATTATTTTTTTTCTTGCTATTTTTGTTGAGCATTCTTCTATTTTTTTTTCTTGCCCCTTTTTGTTGCACTTTTCGGACTTAAATTCTGAATTTTTTTTCATTTTTCGCAATGCCGGGCTATTTTGGGCTTTTCGGGTTGTCAAACGAAAAGGAAAAATATTCGGCTCAATTTGGGTTTCAAAAGGGATAATTTTTCGTTACTTTTTTTCTGGCCAATATTTTTGGGTGACAAACGAGGGCCTACTTCATTGTCCAAAATACCAATTGCGTTACCATATGCGTTTCGAGGTGAATTTAAGTTTAGAGACTAATTTGGCACGATTTTCAAGGCAACATTGCACACATTTTTCAAAACCGATCAAATGAAAAAATTTGAGATCCTTGACAACTTATTAAGCGCTAAAAAGAACTTTGAGTTAACATTTAACTCGGATTGATTTAGAAACTCGCAACAAGTGATAGGCTCGAATCTCACCGGGTTTGTTAATCTCTACACTTATTCGTTAAGTCGTCAATTTTCGCTCAATTTCCATCTTTGGTCAATTTCGGCTTTGTGTATGTTGGATGTTTACAATTTGAGACTCCAATTTGACTTTTAATGATATTTTTGAAAAATTTGAATTCCAATTTTTATTTATTTTGAACAAAAATATTTTTGGATTTTTCAAAATTTTATGATTTTTTTGGAAATTTTGGGCATTTTTGAAAATTTGTGAAGTTTTAGAAATACGCACTTGTGACCCCCCCTAACTTAGACTTTTGCATTGTCCTCAAGCAAAAAGGACGAAAATCTAACTCAAGGCGAATGAAAAGTGCGGAAAAATAAAACAAACAAATATGAAAAATGCAACAAGACACTATATGACACTCATGCATGACTCAAAAATGCAACAACAATCACCCCATACGCGTCGGGGGTGCGACGACCTCTCATCTCTCCATAAACTCACCCGACCCCACTTATGGGGGTTGATGCTCTCCTTGTCACTCCCGTCCTAGGATCATATTCCAATAATCGAAACAAGTTGGGACCTCGCCCATAGATAAAGGATAGACCGGGAGACTCGTCGTGACTAATTGGAAAGGGATCCTCGTGATGATGACTCAAAGCATGGTCAACGTGCATTGACTCGGAGGGGACACCTAGGTTTCTTTCAATTTTTAAGACGCATGGGTCGGGCTCTAAGTCGGATGAACCACAACTTTTCTCCTCACTCGCCTTCGGGGCCTCTAGTGTTGTGGGTGGATTGTCACAACGAAGGAATTCATCAATTTTTGCTTTTAATTCACTGTCGTCTAAGTGACTACATGAATCCAATAGGGATTGGCCTTCAATAGTAATACTTTCATCCACCTTTCCGAATTCTCTTTCAAAATCTTCCATGCTCATGTCGCCTAGTTCTCCCTCTCTAGTAGTGCCTACATCCTCTCTTACTTGCTCGATCTCCAACTCCACTAGTTTTCTCTCTTCTACCCCCTCTCTCTCTCTTTCAATTGCGGTCACAACACACCTCTCCCCCTCTTTTCTCTCCGCGTCACAACTACCACTATTACCTGATGAAATAGGGCACACCCCTAATGGCTCTCTCTTGTGGGACCTCTCACTCTCATGGATCGACACTAAGCAGGACCCTAGGGCCTTTCCACAATCATTTTCCTCAAAGTACTCCCCTACGATCTCGTCTATAAAGCTCACCGCGTGAAGATCATCTTCTTCTTCCGTATGTTGGGTGACATGGAAGATGTTGGTCTCTAAAGTCATATTCCCAAAGGTGAGTTGCATTCGCCCATTCCGAGTATTAACGATGGCGTTAGCCGTAGCTAAGAAAGGGCGCCCAAGGATGATGGGAACATGGTTACTCCAGTTAAATGAGGGATCCGTGTCCCAAATGACAAAGTCTACCGGGAAGTAGAAAGTGTCAACTTGGACGATCACGTCCTCGACTATGCCTCTTGGGATCTTCACGGTTCGATCCGCTAATTGGAGAGTGACCTTAGTGGGATTGAGGTCGCCCAAGTCAAGTTGCCAATAAATGGAGTAAGGAAGTATGTTTACACTTGCTCCCAAGTCAAGTAAGGCTTTCTCAATTTTATTATCTCCAATGATGCATGATATGGTGGGTGCACCGGGATCTTTGAATTTAGGCGGGAGATCATTTAGTAGAATGGAACTCACGTTCTGAGCTAGAAAGACATTCTTTTTAACCTTCATCTTCCTTTTTACCGTCAACAAATCTTTGATAACTTTGCCGTAGTCTGGAATTTGCTTGATGGCATCAAGGAAGGGCAAATTCAGCTTTACTTGCTTTAGCACGTCTAGCACTTCATCACGTGGGGTCCCCTTTTGATCGGGAATTAGCCTTTGAGGAAATGGTGCCGCGGTGGGCGGTTTTGCTACTACCTCGGGCTCACTAGTGTCGTCTTTATCACCTTCATTCAAGGAGACATCTTCGGCCTCTTTCGTGCCGGGCGAAATCTCCTTGTCTTTACATATGTCTCGTGGGGGAGGTGACAAGTCAACGACTCTCCCACTACGTAAAGTGGTAATTGCGCTACATTGCTCAGGATGGTTGTGGGGTGTCGAGCTAACACTAGTTTGACCTTGGAGAGGTCTTTGGCCCTGGGCAGGAAACTTTCCCTTCTCTTGAACACTCAATGAGGATTGTATTTGTGACAGAGTCGCATTTATGTCGCCAATTAGACGATCATATTTGGCATTGTTTGCAGTCTGTCTTGCGATGAATTGATTCACAGTATCCTCGAGAGTTCTTCGCTGTGGCGGGATATAATTTCCGTGAGGTGGTGGTGCTTGCACATGTCCTTGCATATGTGGAGCTTGTTGGAATTGTTGTGGTGGAGGAGGGGTAACATGCGAAGGAGGGTTCATTGCGGCATGTTGTTGCCCGTAGCTAAAACCGGGATGATTTTTCCACGAAGGGTTGTATGAATTCCCGTGCGGGGCACCGAAATTACCCTTAAAACCTCCTATACTACTAACTTGCTCTTGAAGCATTCCTTTGTAGGCGGGTATCGTCGGGCATTCCTCAGTTGAATGTCCCGCCTCACAAATCGCACACACTTTCTCGACGGGATTTTTGATAGATCCAACTACCTCACATAAATCTCGAAATCCTTTCTCAAGGGTGTCCAATCGACTGTCCGACACAGAGGTCTTATCTACATGGTATAGGCCGGACGCCGATGGAGTGGTGGTCGCTTGACGATTTCGATTCTGAGCATTAGGATCAGAAATATCCCATGATTGGGTAGTCTCGGCGACATACCTCAGGTGAAGCTCAGCATCGTGGCAGTTTAGTTCGATAAACGGACCACTACCCATGGTTTCAATGAGTTGCTTGGAGTTAAGGCTCAACCCATTATAGAGGAAGGAAATGATTTGAGCTGTATCAAATCCATGATGGGGGCACGAAGCAACTAACTCATTGAAATGCTCATAACATCGATGGAATGGCTCATTATCCAACTGCCTGAACGATTGAATCTGAGCCTTTATGGAGATTGTTCGATGTGGTGGAAAGAACTTCTTGAGAAATCGGGATTGTAACTCGTTCCAAGATGGAATCGAGCTCGGAGGTAAAGACCATAGCCAAGCTTTGGCTTTATCTTTAAGCGAGAAAGGGAAGAGTTTGAGGCGGATTACCTCTTGTGTGCAGGTTTGATCATTGAGAGTATCACACACGTCCTCAAATTCCCTTATGTGGAGGTATGGCTTTTCAGAATCCATACCGTGGTAATGTGGTAGCGTCTGGATCATCCCATTCTTGAAACGGAACTGCCCGGCATTATACGGGAGTATAATGCATCCCGGAGTGACAGTGCGCTCGGGATATAAGAACTCTCTCAACGGGCGGTACGGAAGTTCGTCCTCACCTGTATTTGCATTACTGTGCTGCGACATCTCTCTTTCACTCGACGATTCGGCGTTCTCACTGGGTGTGCACGACGTGTGTCCTACGAAGGAGAAGGGAGTGTTGCTAGAGATTGAATGTGACGGTGTGGGAGGTGGGATCCAGAATTGTGGGGCTTGTGGAGTGTGGGGACTATCAGGATTATACTCAACAAGTGGATTTTCGTGAATGCTGGTTGGAGTATTATGGGGTGTGGGAGTGGTTTCAGAATTTTGCATTAAGCTTAGGAGAGATGATGATTGTGAATCTTTTTGGAATTTTTTTTATGTTTTTATTTTTTTTGGATTTTTGAATTTTTTTTTTTTTGGTCAAAGTTTTGGATTAACTCGATCTAATCCTAAGTCTACCTAGTTCCCCGGCAACGGCGCCAAAAACTTGACACGACTCAGAATGTGTCTCTAAGGTGTGTACTCTCTAGGCTCAAGTGCAAGCCTGTCGTTCAAGTAATAATCCGACAAGTCGGGTATCGATCCTCAGGGAAAAAGGACAACGGAGTTGTGATGACGGGATAAGAAAGAGGAATCCTAACGTTGACTCTAAGAAGAAAAGAAAAAAATTGATTTTGGGTTTTTGGGATTGATTAAACTAAATGCAATTATGAAACTATGATAAAATATGCAACTAACTAAATTTTCTAAATGAAGAATGAAGAATTAAATTGAACTTTTAACTAAATGATGAGAAAACAGGATGGGAATACAATCCCCCAACCCTAGTGTAATGCAGTGACAACGTCAATCATAAATTTATTCGATTAATTCAAACCCGGAATTTAGTACTCCCAAGCATTATGTATACGAGGTTCAAGCCCGCGTCATACCTAATCTGAGGATGAGTAAATCGGCATCGCGGTAATTACACTCAAATTGTACTCTAAATCATCACGAGTACCCAGAGGCAAACGAGATATAAAGATCTACAATTCTTAAGAAATTACGCGATACGATTTAAATTAATCATTAAATTCAGCGGATCGACGTTATACACACGCACTAACACATCAGGTTGGGTTCATGCATCCCAACCTTGAAAAACCTAGCCGGACATGTTAAATGGACTAATGCATGAAATAATAACATTGCATGTGTATGAATTCATGATAAAACTAAATCTAAACATGTAAATACGTATTATTTATGCGAAAACAAGTTGAATCTAATGGGAAAACAAAGCATGCAAGAACAATAATAAGAAACAAGAATTTTGAATTAAAACTAGAAAAGCAAACCCGAAACAATGAATTCTTGAAGTAATTTTAGCCCTTGATGTTCCTAGATGTTCCTCCCCTTTCTTTCTATCAAAAACTCTCTAAAAATAGCCCTAAAGGCTGCCCCTAGGTTAATGCCTTCGTTCCCCACAAGTTTGGAGTCTTTTAAACCTATTAGGAGACTTGGAGACCAATCCAAATGAAAGACAAAATTCGCGTGTCAGGTACAGCGAACCGATTCGCAGGTACAGCGAACCGGTTCGCATGTACCAGCCTGGTCTTGCTCTCAACACTTAGATTTTTTTCTGGTTTTTCTCTTCTTTTCTTGGATTTTTCTTCAACTTCAACTGAGCATAACTTTTCAACCGTAGCTCGGTTTTGGGTGCCGTTTTTTCCAGTGTGCTCGTTGTTCCGAGATCTTCAACTTTACAGAAGGCCCTACCTCCAGAATAGGGCTGTAAAATTACGAAAATGCCCTTGAACTTGCCTTCCTAGCCTTTCTTCTATGATTTTTCCGCAACTTCAAGGGGTCATAACTCTTTCATCGTAGCTCGGATTGAGGTGCCGTTTTTTATGGTGTTCTTGTAATTGAAAGATCTTCAACTTTATAGTTGGACCCACTTCCGGAATAAGGCTGAAAAATTACGAAAATGCCCTTGAACTTGCCTTCTTAGCTTTTCTTGCACTGTCTTGCTTCCTCTTTTGCACTGCTTGCATAATTAACCTGTAAAACCAATAAGAGAAGCACGAAACACGAAATACTCGCCAACGAAGGTTAGAAGCATAAAAGTGAATCAAATCCATATATGTTACATCATTCGGGTTCACAAAAGTACTGAAATTAGGGGGATAAATATACAATATTTATGCCCAATCAGTTAGAGATATCTACATAATTAGTATACGATTTAGAGGAGAATAATCATTACAACCAGTACAAGAAATAATGAGGATATATATATATATATATATGTGTGTATACGGGTACTTGGGTGGAATAAAAGATTATGGGAGTAATAACTTCATAATAAATATACGATGATAATCGTGATTATAAGTACGGGTAGTATTCGAAAATTACGATGGGTACTTAGGATAGGATAAATTCCTAATATGTTATAGGTTAAATAGATACCTCCTTTTAATAGGTAGATGATAATGCCTATTGATTAATTAATTATTTATGTGTATGACATACCTAACTTACTTGCTATCGACCAGAGGTTTACGCGTGAGGGGAGCCATGTCCTGATGAATCTATGGGATCTTTGAATTGTCACTCAAGATCATAGAACTTAGGGACTGGACACCACTATTATAAATAAGGGTGTTACCGGTCATTTGGGTGCGTAGGTATGTGCGTAGGCCAAAGGCTTAGGACTATGTTCGCCTCCAATGCTTGTGTTTGATATTTGTGGTTCGAAGAATCTTTACTGAACCTAAAGTCCCTTATAACAGGGTAATGCATGCACCGCAGCTATGCCTCGGGGTGCCATATAGTATATATTTATAGTAAGAAAATAAATATATATACTTGTGATAATATCTTCTATGTGAATAAAGTAGAAATGCAAGATAATGAAATCTGGAAATTTATTATGTATGATAATACTTAATTCAGTTTAATAATCAAAGAGATTATCCATGTTCAATTTAAATGGATATGCATATATAATCATTATATGTATTACGAGAGAAATATGTGAGAATTAATTGGGCTATGAATAGTGGATACATAGGGATGAACTTGTTAGCATGGGAATTGTAACTAGGATGGTTTATAGGTTTGTTAGGCATACACTCTAGATGAGAGGTGAGGATTTCAAGAGAGAGTCCGATAATCTAACATGTATATAATAATTTATGAATTTAGCATTTATTCACTTGCTATTTTCAAAACTACTTTCACTATCGGGCTCTGACCCATTTTCTTGCATATTTTCTTCTCGCTCTCTTGTATCAGACTTTCGAACTTTCTTGCAGGCTTAACTTCTTGACTTTTTGACTTTCAACCATTTTCCATGCTCAACAATGGGGTTCTTTGATCGAAAGGGTAGGGGTGTCCATCCGTCGGGACGCAAACCATAGAGGATTATGACATTTGACGGGCTATGGATGCTATGGAGTATTTGAGCTTTATTTAGACGCCTTAACTTTCTTTGATTCATACACTGTAGTTGATTTCTTTTAGGGCATGTCGCCCAAAGGATTTTAGGCTTTCCTTCTCAATCAGTTTATTTACTTGTATCGGAGTTGATTACATTTGATTTACTTTGAATTATTGTATGAGATTTTTAACTAGAGAGTTTTATTCCAGTTGCTTTTAATTCGGTTGTGATATTTACTCAGTTTTTATTCATTGTGTGAATGGATTGTGTTAAGTGGCCCATGTTTTAAAAAAGAGACATTTATTAAATTAAATTTGAAGGTTTTTAACACCTGTTTAATTAAGTATTAGGTGATTATAAAATCTTTTCGACAGTGATGCTAAGAATGATCCAATTGTATATTCTAATTTAATTTAGTATGGGACTTATCACCCGGCATTTCATTAAACGGGGTGTTACATTCTTTTCTTTTGGGAAATTTTTATATTACACCTTATGTTTTGACCCGTATTTTATATTTTTAGACACTATTTCAAAGCTTCAAAAATTTTAAGTTTGCAAGTTTTCACCCTACATTTTACACTATGACTTGAGTTTGTATCCCATATTTTATACCCTTCAAGTTCGAAAGAAACTAAAATAAAAATTCATTTTAACATATATGCAAATACATACACATATAGACAGTACACACATAGAGAGTACACACACATACACATACAAATACATGAATACACACATATATACACATACACACATAGATAAATATACAAATACGGACACACAGTACATACACAAATACAAAAATATACACATATACATAAATAAATACAAAATTTTAGGGTTTGGGAGTTACCATTTATGGATTGAGAGAGAGATTGAGCCGAAAAATTGAGATTGAGAGAGAGATTATGCCAAAAATCATAGAGAGAATGGTAGGGTTTGAGACATTGAGAGAGGGAATTTTTAAGTGAAATGGAAAAATGGCACCTAAGTTTTAATATGAATACACTGATCACGGCTCTGGGTCGTGACCCATCCATGTGACCTTATTTTTTTCCACATCACCAACCGTGACCAGTGCATTAAAATAGATTTTGTCACGGCCTTAGTCTGTGACCAAAACACACGACCATTTTGAACTGGTCATGACTCAAAATCGTGACCATATTTTATAGACGTTTAGCATCAGTCATGGACATGGTCACGGCCTTAGTCTGTGACCCAACTTGGATGGAAATTTATGGCAAAGTTGGATCCATGATGGTCACACTGTGGTCAGGGCTAAGGTTCGTAACCCACACAAATTAGTGGTCAAGGCCATGACCATTTCCAAGTGCATCCATGACCACACTTGGTCATGGAACTGATCATGCCTTTGTTGAACATGGTCTCGGCTTTAGGTCGTAACCAACTGGTCACGAAGCACGTACCTGGCCCATATATTGCGGTTATTCGTATAATTTAATGTAGTAGAGTCTACCACTAGACTAAAGAGGCAGGGCAAAGGAAAAGTTGCTCAAAAAGATACTCTTAGTGATAACGATGTCGACACGGTATATTTCGAAGATGAATTATTGCATGAACCTAATTTTTATGCGTTTATAACCAGTCACATTAGAAATTTTAATTCGTTCCACGCCGGTGGGACCTTTTTAAACGTGATAGCCTCAACACTTTATCGAACCATTTGAGAATGAGGAAGAGAATTTGTGTGAGGGAGAAGGTGGACTTCAACATACTTTTCGTGATTTACACTAAGACTCTAAAAACGAAAAAACATAATAAATATTTATCTCTTAGGGGGTTTGATTTATAGAAGGAGGTGATAGTTTTAAGGGAGTGTGAGGCATCGATAAGTTAACTTAATAAGTTGAAAGTTTCTTTGTATGAACAGTTGATTGTTGTTGGTAATAAGAAGACCGACTTGACCAACACTATGGCTAGTCTTACGAGAGATATTCAAACTTCATTGGAGACTAGTGTATCCCATCTCTAGATTGATCTCGAATGTACTCGGGAGGTCAAGGTCACTTTAGAGGACACATCTAAGAATCTTGAAAATATATTCCTCATTCACGCGTTAGGTTTTAATGAGAGGCAAGGAATAGGTTATGATGGTGTATCCACTTCCCATGTCGCACTTGAACAGATTCTTGAGTTTGTGAGGGACCCTTATGGACCTCGTCCTAACCCACATAGTAGATCAAACCCACCAGGGAGAGTGCTTCCTATGATTTTTTATCAATTTGGACCCAAGACCATTTATGTTTGTTCCCATTATAAACAAATAGGTCACCTTAGGGAGTGTTTTTTAAGCTAGAGAGAGTTTCACACCCACATGTTCCTCATATGCTCCCACACTAGTTCACACACGTGTTTTCGCATGCACTCCCACACATTTACCTACTCATACTCCCACACACGATCGTAGAAATTTTGAGAGTCTTAGAGAGAAAGTAACGTTTTTGGTCAAAACTTTGCAATGTTTAATGGACGAATTTCAAAGGATCTCTATTCCCGTTTAGAATACCTCTCGGACCAATGATTGAGTTTGGGTACTTTGTCTAGTATAGGGTGATTATCATGTTCATATCATTTATTCCTATTTCTAGATTGTATTTCTATGTAATTATATACTTTCTTTTTTACATATTTTTAAAAAATCCAAAAAGATATTCGAGTTTTAATAAAAAGTTTGAAAAATTCCAAAAAGATTTTATTTTTGATAAAAAAATTGAAAAAGACAAAAAGATTTTTTTATTTTCATTCTTCACCATATATGGATGGGCATTTAAGATTTTCGGATCACCCCAGCATTCCATCCATTCATGTGAATTTTTCATGGTGTTTTAGGACATGATTTCATTTCTTTAGTGTGCTTAATAGTGTGTGGATAGCATTTCGTTGTTCATTGATGATTACTTTCTTCATGCTATATTCTTTATCACCTTCATTGCACACATGCACGAACTTTTTGAACACTGTACTTGTTTATCATGTGTCGAATACGATGTTCTCATCTCAATAATGTTTAATAACAAAACAAATGTAAATAGAGATGAGTTGTGTTTATAAGAACAATTACCCTAATTTCATTCATCGAAAAATTTGTTATATGTTAAGCAATGAAAAGGGGCTACAAAAGAGAAAATTATCTTTGCATTAAAAAACACCATTTGCAAAAGGAGCCTAAAAGATTAATGACACATTAAAAACAGAATTGCCAAGGCCATTTTATTTTCTTCATTGATGCTTCGCTACATATTAGCATTGTGATATATTAAAAAATATTGAGAGTAAATTATTATATATGTGAGATTTTGAGGGTGTCATAAAGTAGAAGATCAATGGATTTATACAACGGACTTTCTTGAAAAGCATTAAATAGTTTTGCATTATTGATTTAAGAATCATTTAAATTCATGACATGTTGCATAAGTCAAAACAATTTCATTTATGTTCAACATTTTTATACCTAAAGTTGAAATTAAGTTTTTTCTTTAGAAGTTTCTTATTAACTTCGTGTGCTTATGTTATGAATGCCTATGTTTATTTTTTCGTAAAAAATATTCACACAATTACATTCCATTTTCAAGATTCGAATATTTTAGTGTTATTCTATTCTGTGTTGTATTTGTACATTTTATATCTACTTCTAATACTTTGAAAAATTGAATATTTTAAAAAATAGTTGTTTGAAAGCCTTTTAAAATTTCCTCGCATGTGCTTATTTTATTATCTTTGTGATGTTATTTCTTACGAATTCGGGTGATGCTATAATTCATGAATAGTTTCTTACCCTTTGTTTATTACGGACAAAAAGGGGAGAACAAATTGAGGAGGAGTTTATTGTTTCTTTAAACTCATACACGTCATTGCATTCTTTTGTTTTATGTTTGTAGGTCCCTTCCTATTTGATGATGACCTCATGGACGACACAAGATGGATAATTTCAATTGAAGATAAAGTCTCGGATGTCATTTTGTTATTGGATAGGGAAGGACATTAGAACATTGTCTTAGGGTTTTTTATTGTAATTTAGTTTTTATTTTATGATTTGTAGTGGAATAGCCAAAGGGGGAGAGTTGTAAAAGCAAGACTTTATAATTGCTCATAGCTTGTGTATTTTGGCGTATCCTATTACAAACCATTATTATTGAAGACTACATCCGTAATTGCCACCATGATCATTTGAAGAAATGTTAGTGACTGAGCTTCATGTTTGATATTCAAGGCGTTGGAATCGTCACTAACATTTTATGGAGGCATATGAACTTTTGGTTCGGATTTTGCTCGGTCAATTTTTTTTGGGATGTTTGTTTTTTACTTGAGGCATTTTTCATAAGTTCAATTTTTGAAAATAATTTTTTTTTTTAATTTCAGTTTTTTGGAACGAGATTCCTATCTCGTTAGAATGAGATCCTTTTCTCGTTAGAACAAAGTGCTATTTTCGTTAGAACCGACTTCTAACGAACTTCAAATAAAAGGGGCTTTGTTTAACAAAACTACTCTCGTTGGAAGCTCGATCGAACAAAATTGGCATCTCGTTCAAACGAGACTTACCTCGTTAGAACTAAACTGTAGTTTTTGTTCGAACGAGAATCCATTTTCATTCGAATATGACCGCCACCTCAAAAACATATTTTTCTATAAAACAATACATATTTTGATAAGTTTTTATTAATATTTTTAGCGAAAACGAAAAACATTTACTTGTTCCAAATTTTTCATCTTTTTGTTTCTTTAAAACAAGATTTATTCTTCTAAATCACTCATCCCCTATAACGATTTGTTGAGTTTGATACCCTAGTTTCTAAGTACTACATCTTTTGGAGTGATCTCTACTATTGATTATGGAGTTGAGAGTGTACAGATGAAGAAAAAAGGATTTTGATATCGTGAGGCTAATTGGTAAATACTGAGGGAAGAGCTGCTTCATGTGGACGGTGCTGGACTATGCCGTATTTGTTAAAGATTTGAAGACCTATCCGTTATACTTAGTGGAGATCTAACTAGTCTATAAGTCATTGAGTCTGTAAAACTCTTCTTTAGTGTTGAATTATAGGTTTTTCCTGAAAGTGATTTTTCCTTACTTCTTTTGTGTATTTGATTTGATTCTGTGGATTGGATATTAATTTGGACCTTATCACCGTATGCACACCTAATTATTATTCAAGATAAAATTTAGTTTAAAAAAATTAGATCTTGGGTGTGCATAACCTATTATACGGACTATCCATATGAATCCACTTTTCAAATATAGACACGTGCACAACCTACATCTTACTCTAGGGTACCATACATGGCCTCACCATTTATTTCCCATCAAAACCTGGTGTAGTATATTTTCCACTAGTTTACACACATGCACGTGATATGTTCACACACATAAAAGTTTACAAGTTGGTACACACAACATAAAAGAGTACACATATTTTCAATGAGTCTTATGAAGTCCGACCAAGGCATGTTTCTTCCTAATCTGTAACCTAACACCCAAAAATATCCTAATTGACGCCCTCATTAACCGTATCAACCCATACAACATGTCCCTCACAAACCATAATAAACCATCATATTGGTCCAAAAAATACTCAACTATTCTCAACATAATCCTAGAAAAATACAACTTAAAATTCCAATTCAATTCCTCAAACAACCCAACCCGTCAAACCCAACAGACCCAAATCAGTTTGGACCGGATCAATCCGGTCCTCGACCCCAACCTATATAAAAAAACTCCGTAAATCATCAACTAAACATAAAAAAATGTTTAGGGTCAAATTCCCCATCCAAACAATATCTATAACATGAAGTCCATGGATTTATAATCACAAAACCCTAAGAATTTATGAAAACCTTATTTTATAAACCCATACACTCTTTGTTTGTTCCATAAGATTACAAACTCGCCTACTATTTTTGATAATGAAATTATAAACAATTATTGTGAGAAATTTATTATATCAATTAATAATTTAGTCCATTAAATCCAATCTAATTTAACCAAATTTCATAGCTTAGGTAAGAACCCTAGTTCTAGAATTAATATCGAACTGAATTTTGGTGTATTCTTATGTAATGATGAGTGGGTGAGTGTGTCTTTAACACTAGATATTTTAAATACCTTAATTTTAAACATCCTCGATAATGAAAAGCTTCATATACTTGGAAGAAAAAACCATCAGCAAGGTGAATCAACATTCAGTTATAAATTCGTAGGTGTGGAAAATTAAAATCCAATAATTAATCTTTAGCTTCCATCATAAAGCCAAAGAAGTGGGAGATAAAATTCCAAGAACTATCCTTCAACTTCTTTCCACCATTAAACTACCATGAATATCCAAAAACATGGAAGTTAAATTCCCAAAGTTACCAAACTTCTAATCAACCCTCATTGATTATAAAGTCAAAGGATATGATTCCTAGTCACATTGGAAATTTTATTAACCCTCGAGATGTGTTAGAGCCGAGGGCTTAGGGGCTTGAACCTCGATATGCGAATCTCAAATTTACTATTCAGTTATGTGTCATAATCTTTGAGATGTAAAAATCCATGTATCATTTCTTATAAACCCTTATTGATTTTTCCAAAGCTAGAATACTAAGAAGCAAGGTTTAAGGGAGACCATGGGAATAAAGTTTCTTGACACATCATATGCCCTATATTATAAATTTTATTTGAACTTCGTGTATTTTCAAAAGCTTAGGGATTCATGAGACTTCTATATAATCAATTTATTCTTTGTTCAAAATTTGAGAACCTAAGGACATGGGGGGAAATTACTTCCTCAAGGACAAATATCATTCAGAAGTCAAAGATGCACTATGACTCATATTATCTCGTCAAATTCCCAAGTGTCAAGGATGTGGTGGTTAAGAAGAATTATTTTGAGAAATAGTAACCACCAATTAAGTCTTCAACAACTGGGATGCAGGTACATAATCTATATAACATTAATTGTTTTAGTTTTTTTACTTAACCCTCGGTTTATAATTCATTGTTTGACATAACCCCATTTACTAATATGTCAGACATAATCCCCAAATTTTTAACACTATTAGAGATCTGTTAAAAAATGTTAATTAACTAATTCGACTTAACCCCCAAAATATGCTTTTGACCAAAATACCCTGCGACACCCCGCCTAATTAAATACCAGGTGATCAGTACTTTATTAAATTAAAAGAGGTTTCTCATCTGGTTCATTCTTAGCATCACTGTCGAAAATGTTTTAAAACTTATTAACCACCTAGTATTCAAAAATTCGGTGCAGTTTGTTTTTTATCTTTTTATTAAACAATAACAACCTGCGAAAAATATAATTTAAACCATTCACACAATCACTGAGTCTAAATCAATACTAAATAAATAAATAAATAAAGACTGGATGAATAAACCATCGGCTAAAAATCCCAAATACAACATAATAATCCAACCGAATAAAAATCTGAATACAAAGTCTGACTGAAATAAAATAGCTGGGGCAACATGCCCAAATGTAATAACTGAGCTGCATCCTACTCTAGAAATGAAACAACCGAAGTGACTAAGTCCAATCTTGAAAGCATCCACATCTGGTGCAGCTACGCATCCTTGGAAAAGATCGTCAAGTTTGGTGTCCCTGTAGCTGAACACCGAAAAGCTTTTGAAAACATTTTGCAAGTACACGTCAGAGTCCAAATCCTTTTGAAAATATTTTTCAAGTGAATTAAAATGCATGAATGCTCTTCATTTTTAAGTTATTGCCGCACTCACTTGCGACACTACTCACCCTTCATCTAAAGTGTATACCTAATGCTTCTTCCTAACCCTCCTAGTTATACTATCTCGTCTAACTAGTCTTATCCTGAAAATTCCTTGACACGTTACTCTAGCCCTAGTAATTTGTACTTTTACTTCATAAGTTATTTATCACATTAACTTAATTAATCATTTTAAAATTTCACTATATAACAGTCTCACTAATTATATACAAGTAATACCTTTTTACTCCACGTAATTCTCCCATATATAAATATCTACATTCTTATATACATATATAGTTAATACAATTGCACTTCATGTATTCTACGCGTATATAAATACCTACACCATTATATATGTATCATATATTATAACATTCACACACATGTCGTGTGTGTGTGTGTGTGTACATATAGAGAGAGAGACAGAGACAGAGACAGAGACAGAGAGAGAGAGAAAGAGGATCTCATGAGGTCCCCCAGTTTGAGGTCCCTGAATGAGGTCCATTTTTTTTAAATAGTAAAAACAATATTTTTGGACTGATTTTTTTTATGGTTTTTAAACATTTCGGCAGGGCCATATAAAAAAAATCACCTCAAAATATTTTTTTTTACTATTTTACAAAAATCGGTCAAACTTTGTCAGTTTTTAACAGCGACACAGTTTGACCGATTTTTTTAAAATAGCAAAAAAAAATCATTTTGAGTTGATTATTTTTTTATGGTCCTACTGAAATGTTTAAAAACCATAAAAAAAATCAGCCCAAAAATATTTTTTTTACTATTTAAAAAAAATGGACCTCATTCAGGGACCTCAAACTGGGACCACACTTGATCCTTTCCCTATATATATATATATATATATATATATATATATATATACACACACACATCCTCCCGAGTAAGCACTCATCAGATGTTTTCTCTAAAATGCTATCACCCCAGGTATACTTATCCACCGGAACACCCCCACCCGGTTAGCTCCTCAAATCAGTGAAATGAAAATAAACGTAGCAGAGGTGGCCATAGTTCCCGTGGTTGTGAGACCGAATAATACCTAAAGAGTTTCACCCCCGAAAAGAATCACAACATATAAATACTAGATTCCTATGACCTGGGGATTATACTCGCCCTGCATTCACTAGCCAGGGGATTCACCCACATCGCGCAACCTCCTTTGATAGCACTAGAGGGGTATATATTCCTACAATTATTATTCACACCAATATTTATAAAGCACACAAATATATATATATATATATATATATATATATATATAATTTAAACCCGGCCAATCCATGCGTAACACCCGTAGCACTAGTTCAAAAGTATCCGAGTCAATTTTTCCGACTCTAAACTTAATTAATTTCCACTTTAATTAATTTTAGAAAAAAATGGCATCACTCAACCAAAATGCTCGGACTTGCTCTCTTGGTCCTTATCATAACCTTTTAGAATTTATCCCTAAAATTTAGGTAAATAAATTTGACACCCTTTATATTCCTTAATATTCATTTCCCACAATCTAGGTACATATATCTCTAATAAGTTCCTTCCCTAAATTAAACCCCATTTAATCCCATGAGTAAACCAAAACCAAAAATCCAGGACAAAAAAAAAAGTACCACAGTGCGCCTCATCTGACCACGTCGTTCGAACGACTCTCCAAGTCGTTTGAATGACTGGTGATGTCGTTCAAACGACTCCCCAAGTCATTCGAACGAACGACCTGGGTTTCATCCCCTTCGTTCCTCTGCTACGATTCGTCCGCCATTGATGAACTTTCAATTCTCAATACCCAAAACTCTTCCTATGAAAATCCTTTGGAAACTAAATTGATTCCTACAGTTTTAGATCACAAATTTGATACCAACCATTGACACGTCTTTTTATAGATTCAAATCATTAACAGTCCACGATTTTTCTCTCTAATTCATAAATCAAATTATAATTATTTATAGTCCTCCATCTAAATTTTTCCAGTTAACAATCTGTACGATATAAGTTTCTGGGTTCCAATCACAAATCCTAATTCTCCCAATAGTATCCTTTAAGATATTAACCTTCCTAATATATATATATGCGTAGAACTCCATAAATTTTGAAAACCCAATTTATGTATCTACCCAACCAAAAATAATGTATTTTTATCACACCCACTATGACATAAATCGATTATCACCAATTTATATTGAAACAAATTAACCACTTGCTTGTATATGTCTGATTACTTTGATGAAGATGATGGTTTTGACTCCCAAAAGCTCCTAGGGTTAGCCCTCTTTTCTTCTCTAGAAGCCTAAGGTTTTCTCTTTAAGTTGTGTCTACCCCAACCTCTCTAATTTGGGTTTTGGAATATTTTTCCTTTAGAGTTGTATCTTCCCCAAACTCTTAAATTTAGATTTTCTAATGCTAATCCCGAAATTAGACTTGTGGGAAAAATAAAAATAGTCCAAACACCCCCATGTAAATCCGATTATGCCTAAAATTACCCTGAGACCCAATTACTACCCCTAGGTACTCTTTTCCAACTATCTTGACCTAACCAGAATCAACCGGGCACTCAGAATTGTCATCCGAATTACTTTGTAACATTCTCCAATTTCGACCTCAAAATGCGACACATGTGAAATCTAAAAATGCTCTGAATTAATTAAATCTCGATTCACCAAATTAAATAAATCCTCCAATTTAAATAAATTCTCAAAATTATAAATTTCACTTTCTCCAAATTAAAATAAGTTCTATTTCACCCAAAAATTATTAAATTCAATGTCCTCGAAATTACGGGGTGTTACATATCCTTTTTTAATAATAATTCATCTTCTTCCTCAATTTTAACCCTTATTTTTTTTATCATACCCACCAGTTACATCCAACCCCACCTACCACCGTCATCTCTACCAAGTGCTGATGAGAGAGAAGGTGGATGAATGAGAGAGAGGGTGTCTTTGGGTGTAGTGTTAGTTAGGGGTATTTTGGTCTTAAAATGTTGTTGGGGGTTATGTCTAATTAGGAATTGTGAGTTTTTTTAACGGAGTTAAGCTTCTATTAAAAAATGAAGATTATGCCTAATACATTAATAAAGGTGGGGTTATGTCAAATAAGGCATTATAAACTGCTTGTTCTGTAAAAAAAAATATTTTTATCTTCTAATTTCCATATCCAAGGGCATAGGATCATAATCAAGATGTAAGATATCGAATCTCTTTCTGACTATCATTTTATAGCTCAATTCCCTACGAATTGAAGTCACAAAATGACCGTTCGCCAAATTAAAATCTTAACAATAACTAAACGACTACTCTCTAGTCGTGGTGAATGCCAAATACAACATATTCCAACTCCAAATATAATTCTAACTTGCAACTTCAAGGCTGAAGACGTTTGAAGGGAATAAGTTTTCTATGATAACAAATCTCAATTATTTGATAATACAAATCCATGAAAGGAAGCATATCTTTTGATTAGTTGTGTTTATCATACAAAATTTGGAGTCATAAAACTCCAGAACGTTAAGAATTAAAATGATATCTGGTTATATTTTTAAGGGTCCTTTTGACTTAACCCGCAAATATTAATGCCTAATTTGACTTAACCCCTCATTTTCATAATCCTTTGACTTTGCCCCCAACATAGGGGGTTAAGTCTAATTTGAAATTATAAAGAGGGGGTAAAGTCAAATAAATCCTTAGACTTAACCCCCTATTTTTATTAAATATTTTGAGATATCCCCTCCCGTAGGGAGTATATGAAAGAGATTAACAAAGTGGGGGTTAAGTAAAAAACACCTTATTTTTAAATACCAAAGCCCTTCACATATCTAGCAATTACCATTCGGTAATATATAGAAAAATCGACGACTAGAAAATAACAAACCTCAAACCTTAGGCCTTCTCCAATGTATGATTCTACCTTGGTGATTTTATGTTTTAGAAAAGGAGAATGGTAAAAAAAATATCCAATAAGAGTAAATATTACTTGGCTCGTGACTCATGTGGAAATTTTTAATCGCCATTTCTAGATGTAAAAATATTGAGGCAGTTGGAGGATCTAATATGTAAAATAAATATGTGACCACATAGCCCAAGGTGCTTTCTTAATTGTAAAAAGTGGGTGGAAACTTCCATATGGAAATAAAGTGATGAAGGAAATGATTTAAAATATTTTCTATGATATTAACAAAGATGAAAATTAGATAAAAGTTATTTCTACATAAAGTGCCAACAAAGATTAGTTACTGATTTATAGAAGTAGCATTGGAGACAGCCTTATACTCACCCTTCATTGTTATCCACAAAACTTATACTCTGGGATCTTAAGCTCGAGATTTGAAGATCTCTCACTACACCATATACCGATAATTGTCACTATTTTGGACCATGACAAAGGCTTACAGTCACGATTTTAGTCCATGACCATTTTTAAGGTGACCATATTTGGCATCGCGATCAAGAACTGTGACCATAATAAGGGGTCACAATTTTTTGGGTGACATCAACATTAGGCTTAGGTCACGACTGAGGACCGTGACCACGTGGTCACGGCTCAGAACCGTGACCTTA
Source organism: Sambucus nigra (assembly GCA_949130495.1). NCBI lineage: Eukaryota > Viridiplantae > Streptophyta > Magnoliopsida > Dipsacales > Adoxaceae > Sambucus > Sambucus nigra. Next base: position 519,110,766 of record OX422207.1, read on the forward strand.
CTTGTTATCCCAAACCGTGTTGTTTTGATGTTCATAGTACCTAACCATGACCATCAATGGTGAAAGTTTGATGTTGGTCACGGTTTCGAAGCGTGACTCTAAGTTTTGACCTAATTAGTCACAATTTTGAGTCGTGATAAAAATTATGGCAATTAAAATTTCATTAATATATGGTCATAACAAGGTTTTAGATTATGACTATATATTAATGCAATTTTAACTATCACAGTTTTGGTCATGCCTCAGAACCGTGACCATTGTTAAAATTAATTAAAAGTAATAAATTTTAATTTTTTACCTCCCCAAAAAACCTGTTCATGTTTTCAAAATTGTATACATTTTCATAAATAAATATTAAGCCATAAAATTGTTCAACACAAATTAACTAACTATTATGCCACTAACTAATCCATAAATAAAAAAATACCACATAAATTAACTAACTATTAAGCCATCAAATTATTCAACGCAAATAATAATACAACACAGCTTGTATACAAATCCAAAAATAATAATACAACACAAATTGTATACATTTCCACAAATGATTATTTAAATCTTCAATGTGTTCCTTCCACGATACATATGCAACATGTTCAAAGTGTTCCCTCTCCAACTACGCCTGTAAATATTTGAAAATGTTTCAAATGGTAAGAAAGGTCTTGAATCCCAAGATGAGTTTGGGATGCCTACATAGCCAAAATGGCATCAAAGTCCACGTAATTCGTACAATGACTATGGTTGGATCTAATCCATAATGAGAATCTAGTGTGTCACTATTGATATATGAAAGTAGGTGTCAAATGTGTTGGGATATCAAGAAAATTGTGTGAACACTCTAAATTGAGAATTGTAGTATAATCCCCCCTTTTCAGTTTTTGATTTATGAAAATAGATTTTAATGTACATAATGTAATAAATAGTAGGATTAGCAATAGCATTATTATAAACAAGCTACAAATGGATACTAGAAAATGGGATTAGTATTAACAATAAGAGACTTTGATGCCTTGTGTCTCAGTGAAAATCACATAACACAAACCACCAATCGTGACAACCACACAAATAGTGAATATCAACAGAAATCATGACCATTCATGTGGTTACATCATATTGGGGGTTTATTATTAGTGTCATATTCAAAAACTAATTAGATCTACATAAAAATTATAAAATGTGAACAACGAGGAAGCTACTACAAGAGAATTAAATTTATGAATATAAGATGTATAAATATAAATAAATACAAGGGTTGTTCCAGTACATACAATACAAATAGGGTTTTCATACAAGGGTTAATTAAATAATAATAATAAAAAAAATTGAAACTCAATCTTTGTAGAAACTAACTAAAAGATCCTTCAAATTAAGGTTATCATCAAGAGCAGCCTAAAACTCTGTAGGGGGATTTAATGCGTATGCTTGAGTAGTAAAACCTTTAGTGTATGCATAACAACATACCAATTGTCATCGTTTATGCACTTTCAGTATAATAACTTCATCATTTGAAAGTCACATATAAAAAGCTTGTTGACCATGCGATCTTTACTATTTATTTTAGATAAATCTACCATAACTGGATCAACTTTACAACCATTCATAGTGTCCTCCACATTCACCCATTCACAATATATATATATATATATATATATATATATATATATATATATATATATATATATATATATATATATATATATATATGCGTGTATGTGTGTAAGATGCGGGTTCAATAAATATAATTAGCATTCAGTGAGGCATAACCCTCTTCTGAATGATAATTAATGCACGAAGAATAACAAAGCCTTTGAATAAGCAATAAATAACTTCAACACTTACAGTAGATGGTTTGAATACAACAGAGTGTATTTAATGGATCTTTACAACATAAATACTCTTACAACACAACAAATGAAGTGAATCTCAACAACCAACTTGGTTAAAGGGAGAAAGAGGAAACACTTTAGTTCAATAAAGTCAAGGCAGAAAACCTCTCACTCAATAAGTGCAATAATTAGTAATAAATATTGGTCGAGATCCAATAACAAAGTGATAAACTTCATGATAATAACTCACAAAAATCTCTCGTGTATGGGGAAATTAGATATAAAAAATTCATTCCTTTAACAAATGATTAATGAAAGTATTTATACGAATTTAAGGTCGTTCGAGCGACCTTGCTTGCATCAGATGTTATGAGCCCCTCCTTATATGCCAAGAGTAAAATGCATTTAATTCAAAAGATAGTGTATTAAATGAATGAGATATTGCATCTGAGCGAGAACATTATTTAGGTTATCAGAAGTTCCTCTCATTAATTATCATTTGATAAGTTGGCACAAAAGTTTCCTTTGTGGCGACTGATGGAATAACCCACCAATGGGCCAGTGGTCCAAAGAATTAACCCACTCAAGTTCCAGTTTTCTCGAGATCTTAAAGAATCAGAAATTATGACGTAATAACGATATTAAACAGTGGAAATAAGATATGTTGTCTTGTCAACCAAATGAGGTTCCTCGAGATAAGGTTCTTTCGATAACTTTACTTTGCGCGTGTTTGTTAGAAGAGGATCCTTTATGAAAGGTTCCTTGAATGATATTTTTTTTAAAAGGTCTCTATATTGAGGTTCCTTGGGGAAGAGGTACTTCGAAACACTAACTTGATCTAATTAGAGAGAGGTTTTGCCCAAATGTACCAAAGAGGTTGGGATTATTTTCCAACTTTTCCTTATTCTCAATCCTCCAAACCAGTGTGATTTCCTAAATGAGGTCACTCGATAGAGCATGAAAGCTCTCCCATGTCCTTCTAGACATGGTCCTTTGCAGATACCAAGCAACCTCAATACTATTATAAATAGGTCTTAAATATTTGACTAGTGGGAATATCTATAAGGTAAAAATATATTACATGTACGTTTCTTAATGTCTTTTCAAATGAACTTGCTTGTTATGAGAATGCCTTCGAGCAACCTTGCTCATTATGGAGTGCCTTCAAGTGAGCTTCTTCCGATCGACCTTGGTCCTGCTCTTTAAGTTTAGTCACCTCTAATCCACCTTGGTATACCTATTTAATGTTTGATCAACCATTAGCTTTAACCTCCCTCTATATTTTCCCCTTCATAAAAATATTTTTTAGCCACGAAGAAATATTTGTACGAAATATCATCATCTTCCTTCGAGTGACCTTTGACCTGTAATAAAAGACATTTTTGCAATAACCATTAGCTGGAAAATATTTGTTAAATGAAACCTTTCATGGTAGTGATCTTTCACTCAAAAGAGAGTTATCAGTTTAATATATACTAAAAAAATGTGCTTGCGAACATTTTCTAGAATGATTATTTTTTCATTTAATTTTCAATCTCCTCATTTATACTTGGGAAATCAATTGGTTTCTCTTAAAATTTCCCCCAAAATCCATTAAGTTCCCAAGGAATGCCAAAGGTTTAACTTAGTCTCAAATGGATCATTATTGAATAGTCTCATCGCATTAAATGTATCTACCCACTTTCCCACGCTATAACACGTGGCAGCCCATGGTCAGTGTGTGGCTTTCACGTGAGCCACATCACTTTCTGTCGTTTCAATATAATTTTTGGCCTTTATAAAAAGGGTATTGTCTTTTCCATTAATTCTTCACCTTCAAAGAGTTTAAAGAGCATAAGAATTCTTAGAGAGAAAACCTTTATTTCCTGTTACTTAAGAACTCTAATCGTCTCTTTCTTCAATATTTATCTTCATTTTTTAACCTTCTCTCTTCACAACCACTGTTGAGATGGATCCCATTACTAAATCCACCCCTTCCACCAGAATAACTTCTTCCAACACTCTTTCCTACTAATTTCAGTGGGGGCAAGCACCATCGTGCTCCCTTTTTTGATGGCACAGATCTTTTATGGGCCATGGTTGTAGATTATCCTGACCATCAAACTGTTAGGGAGTCTCCACACTTACTAGTGGATGAAAATGACAAGGTGGAGGACTGGGCGTATATCCCAAATGCCAGTTAACCAAATTTAGGGTAGAGCGTGGATATTTACCTTACTCAAATATGGAATTTGAGTCCCTAGTGGATCGTGAGAGGGATTAGGACTATGGACAAAATATATCCATGCTAAGTATGCCAACCATTTGTCCCAAGTTGGTTTGTCAAGAACTGTGTTTCATAACATAACTTTGATAAAACCCAACAGTGCCTTTAAGTTACTGGTCTCGAGCTGGAGTTATAAGTCATACAATTTTGTGGCATCATGGGGTGAGTTTACTATCACCCTAGAAGTTATCTTTTTGAGTTATTGGGGTTAATTTCTACTAGGAACAAAACCTTATTTAATGAAGCTACTTCTAAGGAGGATGAGAATACAAGTAAAGCATGGGATCAAGTCTATAAGAGGTGCATTGACTGCTTGAACAAATGTACCTTTGGTGAGCTAATTTGATATTTTTATTTTGTGGAAGATAAGACTGCAGCTAAAGAGAGGGAGCTTGTTAAGCCATATCCCATGGGTAAGCAAGTTACCATTTTTTCCCCAACCGAGGAGGGTTTTTATGATGCACTTGAGCTATTAGCTTATATTTTGTGTGTCCTCTTTAGGATTTTCCTACCTAGGAAACCTTATGATTGTTCGAATATGGACTTGATCAATATGGTTGTTCGAATGTCCCTCGGTGTTAAAAACCCCTTAGCTACCATAACTTTAGGCTCCCTTTATACCTGGTCTGACATAACTTATATTGGCTCTGTTAGGTCAATCAGTCTTTTTAATGTTTCCAACTATGCCAAAACTTTACTTCTCTTATCCTTCCTTTATTCGAGATGTCCCAACTTTCCCCCTTTGACCATGTTACCATATTTCCATGTAATAAGGGTTCCTCAAGCCTATACGTGGAGCCACAAGCAAAGTAGGAAACCTCTTATCTCTTTGATTAACAACATTAAGTAATTCTGCGTTTGACCCTACACTGCCATAACCCAATTTTATACCAACAAGTTATTTATTAACTCCTCTCACCCAGTAGATGTGGTCGATGAAGCTTATGCCAGAAACAATCCTTTTATTAACGTTCTCTTAGTCCGAACTCCTTCTTACCTTCCTTTATTCATGGAGTAGGAAGTTTTTTATTTTGTTTATTCTCCCCATAGGATTGTTGCCCAGTTTAGTTATGACCAGGGTGTGACCCTTCGCATCCATATCCAGTTAGAGAAACCTACTAACTTCTCTCTATCTTGTGGGAGCTTTTTTTAATAAGGTTATGACATATCTATCGGCTAGCTACAAAGGGAACTTGGTGATTCCCTCTAAAAGGGACATATGTAGTAATTATACTAATTACCTCACTATATATTGGCTAAACCAGCCTTTTCGATTCGAAAACATCATTCATCATCATCATTTGTACTTAGGTTATGAAGACTTCGGTGCTTAGCCTAAGATCCTTCAATAAAACTAGACCAACTGAGTTACAACCCTTAGAGCCCATAGAGCTAACTATTCAGAAGAATAAGAAGAAGACGGGGGATTCAACCTCTCAATTATTCTAAGAAGTTGAATATGTTCCCACTACTTCTCAAATTATTGGAGTTGATGATACACTTTTAGGTCCTTCGATCGGAGCATCCATTTTGCCCCCAAAAAAAGAAAAAGAATAAGAAAACTGATAAAGTTTGTCAACCAGAGTTTATGCCCTCCTCCAAAGAGATTGATCCTAATATCAAGGATCAAGTGGATACCATGATGAGTAATTATTATCATAGGGATGTGGTTGCTCTCATGTTTATAGAGGAGAAATTAGCCTCTAAGATCTCTCCTTTAATCTAGCAGGTGATTCGAGCCATCGCAAAAGGCGAAGGTGTGAGGCAGAGTCCTCTCGTGGAGCTATACCTGATCCTGAGGACAAGAAAAAAGAGATTGATAAGGCCTCTGATGCATCAGTCACACAGGCTATGAAAGATGTCCTACTCCTAGAAACCATCTTTCCCTCCTTAATATTACACCATACTTTATGGCTTTCTTGAATGTGAGGTACCATTTTTTTAGTTATAAGGATAAACTTTCTTTTAAAAAAATTATTTTCTCACTTTTGAATGGTGATCCATATTTTCATCACGTATCCTTCACATGTCTCTTATTCCTTGTTTATTTTTTAGGTTGATGACTATGTTGATACAATTGGGGAGGATCCCTGTAATACCCCGTATTTTTATGGCTTTTAAATTTGAGGATTTATTAAATTTAATTTGAGATATTAATCCGAATTTATTTTTAATATTTACTAGCATGACAAGAGTTAATAATTATTAGAAATTTGTTGAATATTACTAGATGAGTAAAGTAATATATAAGATTGATTTTATTAAAATTGTCACGAGTGAATAAAATGGCATTTACGACAGTGATGCTGAGAATAAACCAACCGTTCACCTTGATGTTAATTTAATAAAGGACTGATCACCCGATATTTAATTAGTCGGGGTGTTATAGGTGGTATCAGAGCATCAGGTTCTAGTGTCCTTTAGGATCTGTACGGCTTATTTCGTTTCCAGCTTAGCATCTTTAGAGCCCTATTTTTAGGACAGTTGTATTCTTGTACTTACACTTACGTCTTCAGCTATTTGAGATTTGATAATAACTGTAGACTAATAAACTTTCTCCTCATTTCAGATGCCTTCGAGACGTGCACCCCGAGACAGGAAGGCCCAACCCGAGTAGCCAGCTGCTCCGGCTGAGGGAATGATGAATGCAACTGAAGTAGCCACAATAATTGCTCAGGTGGTGAATGCCGCATTAGCAATGGTCCTGCAGGATCCACCCCAGGTTCAGGCAGTGGCGCTAATGGCAGCATAGCTCCCCACTTCATGGGAGAGGATCAGGGATGCCTTTCAGAAGGCGCATCCCCCGGAGTTTTCGGGTAGTTCGGATATCGTAGTCGCCAGCCAATGGAAAAAGGATATCGAGAGGCATGTACGGATGTATGAGTGCACCGACGTGAAGAGACAGTTACTGGCTTCCTTCAAGCTTGTGGGGGCCACTTTTTAGTGGTGGGAGTCCACCACCACCTTGGAGGAGAGGGACGACATACCGATTTAGTCATTTTGGGCGCGCTTTGACCACAAGTATTTCCCATCTGCCGTGCAGACTGAGATGAGGCAAAGGTTGCTGAATCTCAAGCAGGAGAGTATGACCATTGCTGAGTATAAGGAGGATTTCACTAGACTTTTCACTATAGTGCCGAATGAGGCACTCACGGAGGAAAAGAAAATACTATTATTTTCAGATGGATTGGCATGGAGGATTCGTCAGCACCTCATAGGCAATATATCATTGAGTACTTATATGGACGTACTTAACGCTTCTTTGTTTCACTGTCAGGATCACCGCTTCTATTAGCAGGGGAGCAAATAAGTAGGCGATTCCATCCTGTAGGGCAGGACAGGGGGCAGTAGTAGTAATGGTGGGGCACCAACAGCCCAAGGGTAGACTCATCACAGTGAGCAGAGTTCCCATCAGTGGGACCCTGCCAAGCGATTCCAATTAGGTGATTCGTGAAATGGATTTAGGAGATTTAGACATGGACAACAGGGTCAGTCCATTCAGCAGGGCCAACAGCATTTTCAGCACGGCCAATGGCATGGTGGTAATGGCCAACAAGGCCGTGGTCAACGAGGACAAAAGGGAGGTAATTTCAGGGGCAGATATTTTGGATGTGAAAAAAATGGCCATAAACGTCACGATTTATGAGAAGGGGATAGGTCCCCACAGCAGCAGGGTTCCCGTAATGAGCCATAGAGGCCCCTCTTTCCAACCGCCCTCCCAGCGCCAGCTCTACCAGCTATCCCAGTAGCCCCAGTTTAGCAGGGGAAATTATAGTATGGACATGTCTATAATGTCCACCAGGTAGCAGCACCTCAGGCACCACCTACGATTGAGGGTACGTTTCCTATAGATCGCACTATGGGTCGAGTTTTATTTGATACTGGAGAGTCACACTGTTTTATAGCTACTCATTTTTCACGAGCCTTAGGGTTATTAGACATGACAGAAAGTACAGTGATGTGTGTAGACTCACCACTGGGGAATGGGTCTTTAATTTTCTTTATATGCCGGGGTGTAGATATAGAGATTGGTAGCTTGATTTTACCTGTGGACATGCTAGTGTTAGATATGCATGAGTACGATGTCATTATTGGCATGGATTTTCTCGCGACGTATAGGGCCATGATAGATTGTTTCGGTAGGAGTGTTGTCTTTTCCATTCTGGGGCAGGAGATTTTTTTGGTGGCGATACCTCGCCTAGAGGGAGGATCATCCATCCATTTGTATTATATATAGGAGGATACCTCTAAGGAGATTGTGATTCCCCTGGATTCGATTCCAATCATTTGTGAGTTTTCGAATGTATTTCAGGAGATACCGGGCCTACCCCCTGTCGAGAGATATATTTTGTCATAGACTTGATGCCAGGCACTCGGTAGATAGCGCGTGCACCGTATCATATGGCTCAAGTGGAGATGAGGGAGTTACGGGATCATATAGAGCAGATGTTAGGCCAGGGCTTCATTCGTAGGAGCACCTCACCTTGGGGCGCTCCGGTGTTGTTTATAAATAAGAGAGATGGTTCACTGAGGTTATGCATGGATTATCACGAGTTGAACAAGGTCACGATACAGAATAAATATCCGTTGCCCAAAATCGATGACCTGTTCGACCAACTGAGAGGAGCAACTTTCTTTTCGAAGATATATTTGAGATCGGGATACCATCAGCTACAAATTAGGGAGCAGGATGTGTCGAAGACTGCTTTCTTGATGAGATATAGATCCTATGAATTCAGAGTCATGCGGTTTGGGCTGAAAAATGCTCCAACCGTATTCATGGACTTGATGAACCGAGTGTTCAAAGAGTTCTTGGATCAGTTTGTTATCGTCTTCATAGATGACATCCTGATTTACTCACAGACTGAGGAGGAGCATGCTGAGCACTTGAGACAGGTTCTTCAGACTCTACGAGAGCATAAGTTAAATGCACGTATGAGAAGTGCATATTTTGGCTATCGAAAGTACAATTTCTGGGGCATGTTGTGTCAAAATTGGGGATATCGATTGACCCTAGAAAAGTGTCGGCAGTGAGAGAGTGGGGACATCCAACGACACCGACAGAGGTTCGTAGTTTCTTGGTGTTAACTGGGTACTATAGGAGGTTCATTCGAAGCTTTTCAAAGATAGTGGGTCCGTTGACGAATCTGACTCGCAAGGTAGTACCGTATGTTTGGGATGATGCTTGTCAATTAGCTTTTGATGAGCTGAAGGATAAGTTTACTTCGGTGCTAGTTCTTGCTTTTCCCAAGCCGGGAGTGGAGCACCTGGTGTACACTGATGCCTCTTTACGGGTACTTGGAGGAGTACTTCAGCAGGAGGAGCAGGCTATAGCTTTTTCCTCTCGTAAGCTTAAGCCTTACGAAAGAAATTACCCCACCCACGACCTAGAGCTAGCAGCGGTCGTATTTGCATTGTGGATTTAGAGACATTACTTGTTTGGGGAGAAATTCCTCTTGGTCATAGACCACAAGCCACTGCAATACATGTTCACTCAGCGAGAGTTGAACATAGCGCAGGTGGTTGGAGTTTTTAAAGGATTACCAATTTGAGATGCAGTACCATCTGGGGAAGGCTAACGTAGTTGCTAATGCATTAAGCCGTAGATCGAAGGTGACTTATTGAAAGTATGGAGAGCGAAGTGGAAGGAATTGGGTCACCAGGACGTGGTAGCCCGTTCCTTTATATCGGTTATGTCAATTACATCCGAGATTGTCATGAGGATGATATAGGCACAGGCAACAGGTACGTTTTACCAGGAGCAGATTGTACGACTCTTAGCTGAGGGTGCTGAATTCTATTCAGTGAGCTCTGATGTGGGTTTGAGATTTAATGGGCGATTGGTGGTCCCAGAAGGATAAGACTTACGTCATGCAGTGATGGAACAATCACACGGGTCTAGATTTGTGGTACATCCCAGGGGATAAGATGTACTAGGATATGAGGCGGCAGTACTGGTGTAGTGGGATGAAGAAGGACATTACTGAGTTCGTATAAAAATATTCTACCTGTCAGATGGTAAAGGTACACCACCAGAGACCTCCAGGGTTACTTTAGCCGTTGGAGATACCTACATGGAAATGGGAAAGTATTTCCATGGATCTATAACTGGGTTTCCTACATCACAGCGGGGTCACGATTCCATATGGGTTATAGTGGATCGGTTGACCAAGCTAGCTCATTTTCTTCCAGTACGGAAAGACTACACCACGGGCCAGTATGTACAGTTATTCATAGCCGAGATTATTAGGCTACATGGGGTGCCCCTGGATATTGTGTTTGATAGAGACAAGATTTTCATGTCGCGCTTCTGGGAGAGATTTCAGGAGGCCATGGGTACAAAGTTGAGATTGTGTTCAGCTTACCACCCACAGACAGATGGACAAACAGAGCATACCAATCAGATGTTGGAGGATATGCTACGCCGATGCGAAGCGGTCCTTTCGAGAGTTTAGCGTGGGGGACCAAGTATGACTGCATGTATCTCCTATGAAAGGAGTAATGAGATTCGGGAAGAAGTGTAAGTTGGCTTCGAGATACGTGGGCCCATTTCCCATTATCGAGAGAATTGGGCCGGTGGCATACAGATTGGGGTTTCCAGAGCATTTACACCGTATTCACGATGTATTCCACATCTCGTCGTTGAGACGATATCTTCAGGATGATATGGCCCACACTCACATCACGATAGAGGAGGTTGACTTACATCCCGACAGTTCTTATGAGGAGAGACCAGTGGCTATTCTAGACCATAACGAGAAAAAATTGAGGTCGAAGGTAGTTCCACTTGTACGGCTCCAATGGGAGCATCACAATGTGGAGGAATCCACTTGGGAGCGCGAGGCCGATATGCGCGAAAAATATCCAGATCTATTTTTACCAGATAAGCCTTAGTTTTCGAATTTCGGGATGAAATTTCGTTATTATGGTAATACCCCGTGTTTTTATGGCTTTTAAATTTGAGGATTTATTAAATTTAATTTGAGATATTAATTTAATATTAATTCGAATTTATTTTTAATATTTAATAGCGTTACGAGAGTTAGTAATTATTGGAAATATATTGAATATTACTAGATGAGTAAAGTAATATATAATATTGATTTTATTAAAATTTTCACGAGTGAATAAAATGGCAATTATGGATATTTAAGTCGGGACTCCCCTATGTCGTGTCAGGACTAAATTATTATTATAAAAGTGAATAAATTATAATTTGCTCGTATGGTCGTTTCGAGTCCGCTAAAGTGTCCATAAGGGTCGAGATAGTCAGAAAAGTGTACCCGGGTGTTTAGTTTTGGTCTCGAGGCGTTTTTAGGCCTAATTGACATCCCGGGAGGGTATTGTAGACATTTTGTATTTTTTGGTAATTAAACCCATGAATTTTTCCAAGATATATCAACCATTAGGAGTTGTCTTCTAGGGTTATCAATCACAAAACCTAAGAACAGCCATTAGAGGAGAAGGTGGAGAGTTTTCCAAGCAATCCAAGGCCTAGAACTCACTCAATCGCACCGCCGCCGCCACCACCACCAAAATGTAGATTGCATGACGAGGAACACAACCATGTATTTTTCATCAACAAATCAGACCCTTGAATTCCAGGCAAGTATCTATCTTGCTTTGTTTTTAGTTAATGTTTCACCCATGTTAGTTTAGGATTGTTAAGAACATGTTTTATGGAAGAAATTGATAATTTAGATACTTTAAATCGCATGTTTTAGAGGAACTAAATATATTCTGGACATCTCAATCATATGTAGAGGATTACCCATGAATTTGTATGGATTTAGAAGCAAGAAATCTGGAAAAGAATTAGAAGAATGGATGTTTCATGCTAAATTAGGGTTCTTGATAATTATGTTAATTTTACCCCACTAATCCAATACCTTTGATGAATTTGGACATGTTTCACGTAGGAAATCATGTATATAGGTATATATGACTGTTAGTAATCTGGTTTGGAAATTTGGGGATCATTAATGGTATTTTGGAGAAGAGTTTTTGATGAAACCCGTAGGTTGGATTTTGCAGATTCTGTGCAAGAACTGCTTGATCAATCGATCGATCCCCCCTGGAAAACTGTAGACTTTTCCCCTTTTTGTTTAATCCGGTTAAAATGCGTAGGAACCCTTGATTATTATTGATAGAGTATAATGGGTTATGAAGAGGACCATTAGGGTCTAGGTAGAATCCGTTGAGTGAAATTTAATATGGAATGAAATTGTGGGTTAACGGGGAGTTATTCGTACATAGGAAATTGTGAGTACGTTCACTAAAAGATTCGAGACTCGTAAAAGATTTAGACCAGAAGGTAAGTGAGGGTATACCTACTAAAATTTTACTTAGTGAGATAGAATACTTCGAGAGATGAGAAGTAAGTATGAAATAAATTATAAATGAGAATAAAAGAGATGAATCCGTTATGCGAGATAATTGAGTAATTTGTGCTAAGAATGGATAATTATAATTATGGGTCGTGGGTGCACCTAATTTGGAAAATGTGAATATTTATATATATGACTGTGTGACTGTGCATATATTATGTATCTGTGTAAAAATCATATCCGGGCTACTTGCTATCACGGAGGTTTTCGCACCGAGACAGTCTTATCTCGATTGGACCTTTATGGGGGATATTGACTCCTACCTTAAAAGATAGTATCCTAGATATAGGCTATCTGAAAATGATAGTCAGATGTTCTCAGAGACGTGAGGGTATGTGCTGACCTCTTAGGATTTGGAACTATGCTTCGCCTCCATTTGTATGTGTATTGTGTTAATACAGTTTGAGAGTAATTCCGAACTAGTATTTCCCTTAGTATGAGTGATACGAGGACTTGATAGCAGAGTATGCCAGCACCATAGATTTATGTGGGGTGTAGATAGTATATATATATATATATATATATATATATATATATATATATATATATATATATATATATATATATATATATATATATTATATGAGTGATTGATATATACATATACTTATATATGGAAACTTTCTACTATGTGTATAAGTAGTTAAGTAATGAATAAATGCTTAACTTTATAACAAGTGTTCTTGAATTTTGTAACGATACTGAGTGGTTCTAAGTAATGTAAGAAAATGGAAGAGATTAATGTCCTAAAACTAAATATCACGGCCTTAGTATTTCTCGAGATAAACTTAATGGGAATAAGTTAGATAGACTTATGAGATCAGTAGAATGGTAGGCGTGCACACTAGATGAGAGGTGAGAATTCTCAAGAGAGTGTCGCATACTAACATGGTTGTCACATTAGCCGGTCAGCATTTTAAATAATTTCTAAACTATTTTAAATTGTTTTACACTCGGGCTCTGACCCATTTCCTGTTATTTCTTTTTCTCTTGTATATATATGTATGTATTACAGGTACCCAGCCACAGGGGCGTCATGCATAGATTCTTTGGACTGGACGAGTTGTATCTTATGTGGGAGTTGCAGGCCCTTACTTTAGACGACCTCGTCATTGATTATGTTCTTACTTTAGTTTTGCTTAGTTAGGGCATGTCGCCCGAATTCCTATTCCGTTTGGATTTGTCAGAGATTTATGTTCATTTATATTTCCAGTATTCAGTACTCCTTGGGAGTTAACTATTGTCAGGATGATTTCATTTATGGTTCTTAAACTTGGTTTGGATTATCTAGATGGTTTAATTCTTGTGGGTTAATTTCCATCCTTAGTATTTATGTGATTCTTAAACTGTTGGTTATTATTAAAGGTTTTCATATTGGGATTTAATATAATGAAAATAAGACTTTAAATTATTTTGACACTTAGCTTAATTATTTAGGGTGTTCAAATTGGAAATATTATTTTACGACGGTGATGCTAAGAATGAACCAATCGTTCACCTTGATATTAATTTAATAAAGGACTGATCACCTGGTATTTAATTAGGCGGGGTGTTACAAGCCCCAACTTTCTTCTATCAAATAATAATATTCACAGCATCAACAACAGTCACAACAACAACAATAATGGGAGTAATAACAACAATAATCTCTTAAGGGACCATCTCATGCCACCAATGAGCTTATGGTGGTTCGATTCCCCCTTGTGGAAAGGGATGGTCTTTTGGGAGGTGGGTATATAAGCAAGGGGTATACTCCTAAACTCCTCATTCTTGTGAGAGCAAGAATCCATTGTTTGTGCATTTGATCTTGAACCAAGATAGGATGAAGTTAGGCAGCCCTTAGCTACTGAACCTATAACTTATGTCATTCCAATGGATGGTATCGAGGTACCTTCTCTTTTCTTTGGGTTTTTATTTTTTAGGTGCTTATAGATTGCTTTCTTCCCTCTTTTTTACTTATGATTTCTCTTAATCGTAATCTGTAGCTCCAACTATGCCAGAGGAGGCTCTGAGCCATTTATCTCCCCAACCCAGATCAACACTTGTACGAATCTTATAGTTGTTCCCACCATCAACGAGAAAGTGTTAGTGAATCCTTTAGGGCCTTAAATCTTAGAAGGTGGGATCATTTAGGGGGGTTGAGTAAGTTGAAGTTGAGAAAAATCATGCAGTTGGGCCAGATATTAAGGAACCAATCCATGAGGTATCATAACAAGCTGATGTATATTATGCTTTCATTCCTTTTATTACAATTTCCTCCTTATGAAAGAGAAAGAATGATGACTGGCCAACTGTAATTAATTGAAGCACGTGTGGATCCTCACATATTGGTTTTAACCTGATAAACACTTCTCGACGATCTCGTGATCTAAACAACTCCATATAATTGTGTCCCCTAGCTTCTTGAGGACCTAAACAATCAAATGTTGAGCCATTTCTTAGTCTATCTAGGGCGCTCGACCATTCTTGAGACAGGGAAAGCCCATCATAATAATTAGTGTATTTGAGGGAAGAGGTCGCACAGGGGTGATAAGACCTGTTATTGGAGTATCTAGAATATCTAGATTTACTTCTTTCTTTCCTAGGTGTTGGGGGAAACATTTCTCCCCTGGTAGCTAGGATGGCAACTGGCCTGGTTTGAAGCGTATGATTAAGCTGCCTCACTGCCTCTTGAATTTCCTCTCGACCTTTAGCTATGTTCAACATGATTCCTTGAAGATCTCCCATACTAAGAGGGGCTAAAGGATTGAAAGAGTTTCCAGTGGCATGGCTACCTTCTAGAACTTCTGTCATTTTTTAGCAGTGTCGCTAAGAAATTTTCCTTAAAGAAAATAGGTAAAAAAAATAATAGCTTTTTATTCCCACAGACGATGCCAATACGTTGGTGTCTAAATTTAGTTTGCTGTTTGAAATTTCCTTATCTCAATATGAATCAATAATTATAACCACAGACAATATAGTAAGCTAAAGAGGGATGAGAGTTATAAAGAGTTACAAAGACTTTACGTGGTTCATCCCAAGGTGGTGCGTACATATACGGGTGAAATGCCACTATTATTTTTAGAGTTTAGTACAATCCTCTCAAGAGTTATCTTGGGTTTGAATAAAGTATTTCAGTTGCCCTTAGCCGAGTGAAGTAATGGTATATTTATATTAGATAGAAGTTAAAGAGATGGATAGATTAAGTATTTACATCTTTACATGATAATAGGCAGCTGGATATTATTCGCGTGCATGTGTATGTTGACTGTTGAAAATCCCACGTGAGTCTGTTCATATTACTGACTATTCATGTTCATAGGGTTGGTCGACTAGATAGCCGACTGGAAAGATAATTGAGCCGACCACATTTGCGTGTTGGTTGAGGGTCCACCGATCGTGATGACATGTGCCACTAATTTATTGATCCACGTGGTCTAATTATTTTAGGCTACAACTGGACCGATGATATCGCCATTGGTCACTATGGGTGGTGTCCACCCTTTTTCACAAACAATCTAGACTTTTTCATTGATTGATTTTAAAATCGACCTCATTCTAGCTTTTCAGTAAGCATAATTTAACCCATCGAAAATAGGAAACCTATTATACAAATTAGAAATAAATACCCAAATTTAAGAATCACACAGAAACTTAGGTGAATTGGCTCTGATATGAAACCAAACACACAAAAAAGTAAGGAAAAATCCCTTTCAGACAAAACCTAGAATTCAATGTTGTAGAAGAGTTTGACAGACTCAAGGATTTACACACTACTTAGAGATACACTAACTATAATGCAGAGGTCATCAAACCTTCAACAGATACGACACAGTCCATCACCTTCCACGGGAAGCAACTCTTCCCTCGGTAGCCATCGATTAGCCTTAAGATATCGAAATACTTTCTTCTTTAATTATAGAGTCGCAACTCCACAATAAGCAGTAGAGATCACTCTATAAGGGTTAAATGTAATATTTAAAAACAAGGGATTCAAACTCAACAAATCATTCTAGTGGATGAGTGATTTGAAAAAAATGAATCTTATTTTAATGAAACAAAAAGATGAATAATTTTGGATCAGGTATATGTTTTTCGTTTTCACCAAAAGTCCCAAGAAAAACTAACCAAAACATGTTTTTTTCTATAAAAACATGTTTTTCGAGGCAGTGGTCTCATTCGAACGAAAATGGACTCTCATTCAAGTGAATAATACAGTTTCCTTCTAATGAGGTAAGTCTCATTCGAACGAGATGCCAATTTCATTCGATCGATATTCCAACGACCTTCCAATGAGAATGGTTCTATTAAACATATCCCCTTTCGTTTAAAGTTCTTTAGAAGTCTGTTCTAACGAAAATAACACTTCATTCCAACGAGATTTGATCTTGTTTGAACGAGAAAAGAATTTCATTATAAATAGATAGGAATCTCATTACAATGAACTAAAATTAAAAAAAAAATCAAAAAATCATTTTATGAAAAATGCCTTTAGTAATAAACAAACGTCCGAAAATAATTTGACCGAGTGAAATCAAAACCACAAGTTCATATACCTCCATAAAATGTCCGTGACGATTCTAACATCTTGAATCTTGGACACGAAGCTATGTCACTAACACGTCTTCAAGTGATCATGGAGGCAATTACAGATGTAGGCTTTGGTTTGAAACAACAGTTTTAGCGGGATACACCAAAATACCTAAGCTATGAGTAGTTATAAAATCTTTCTCTTACAATATTACTATTCTGATCTTACTTGTTGAGGTTTGCACTACTGATGTGGGATAATGGGGGTTAAACCCTTCAGGTAAGATGTTAGTATATGATTACACGATCGATTTTATGGCATAGTGATTCCTTTTCATGTCTTTTGGGAATTACTACACCAGAACATGCAGATGGTCACAGTTTTGGCCCGTAACCAAGGCCTATGGGTCATGATTTTGGACCCTGGCCTTATTGAGGGTGATAAAATCGTGGGTCACGGTCCAAAACTGTGACCTAATATAGGGGTCATGGTCCAGTGGGTGACATGGCTAGTTAGGATCAAAATCCTGACCCATAGTGTGACCATTCGAAGTTGTGTTAGTGTTAGTCATGGTCTAAAATTGTGACCCCCGAGTGTAACAAATTAAAAATGTAAAATGTTTAGTCACAATTGTGGATTGTGACTAAATATTTTAAAGATTCAATTTGTCACATTGGGGGGTCACGGTTTTGGACCGTGATGAAAACTAATACCGATTTATAAAAAATTATATGTGGTCATGGTTCTTAGCAGTGACCAAATATTATTATTTATAATTTTGTCATAGTTTTGATCACGGTCCAAAATTGTGACTAAATTAAAAAAAAATATGCATCCTAAAAAAGCCTGTACATTTTTTAAACTTGTTTACATTTATAGAAATAAATATTTAGTCGCTACGACATCCGTAAATTAAAAAATAATAATACAACACAAATTAACTAACTAAAGCCATTGAATTATTGAACATAAATAATAATAATAATAATAATAATACAATGCATGCTTGTGTGAATATGATAATAACATCACAATATCCTCATCAAAATCTAATATTGTAATTGTTTCCTTTCATGAAACAAGACTTTAAAATGGTCCTTCTCCGACCAGACCTGCAAATAAGACTTCGAAATATTCCAAATGGTAAGTAACAAAGGACTTGAATTCCATAATAACTTCGAGATACCTACGTAGCCAAAATGGTATCGAAGCCCACGTACTTCATATGATAAACAAGGTTGGGGTATAACCCATAATCCAAATCTAGGGTGTCTCTTTTGATTTATGACAATACATATGAAATGTATTGAAAGTGTAGAAAATTATGAGAACACTCTAAATTGGGAATTGTGGTAGGCCCCCTTTTCGGGTTTTTTATTTATAAAAATATATCTGAATGTATATATGATAATAAAAAGAGTAGGATTATTGATATAAGCTAAAAATGGAATAATAACATGAAACAAAGTAGGATTAGTGATTATATAATATAAGAAAATTGCATTAGGGTCACCACTAAGAGATTTTAATGACTTATATCTTGGTGAACATCATATAATACAAACCACCAATCGATGAAACCACACAAATATTGAACATAAACATAATCCGTGGCCATTTGTGTTGTTAACTCAGATTGACGGCTTATTATCAATGTCGTATTCGAATTTTTAGAAGATCTAGATAATGATACAAAATGTGAGTGATGGGGACGTAAGTGTAAGAGAACTAAATATATGAGTAGAATATACATAAACGTAAATAAATATGAGGGTTATTCTAATACATACGATACGCGTAGGGCTTTCATATAAGAGTTGACTAAATGATAATAATATAATGTTTTGAAACTCAATCTTCACCTAAATCAACAAAGGAACGACCAAATTAGGATTTTCATCAAGAGAAGACTGAAACTCTTTAGGGGCCAATAATGTATATGCTTGAGTAGTCAAACCCTTCAGTTCATGCATAACAATAGACCAATTACCGTTTTTATGCACTTAGAGTAGAATACCTTTATGACATTTTGAAAGGCACACATAAAAGGATCGTCGGTCAAGCGATATTTACTCTTCATCTTAGATAAATATGTCATGAAAAATTTTGAGGGAGCATCAAATTTACAACCATTCGTAGTGTCCCTCTCCTTCACCCAGCCACAATAGAAGACGATTTCTTTGAAGTCTAAGTAATCTAGTTTTAGGATTTGTTGGACAATCCCATAATAGGTCAGCACCATATCCTTTGAATTTTTATTGCTTTTTCCATCTACATAAGAAGTCAAGACATAATTTTACATTCCGTTGTTTTACGTCAATAGTTTTTTCTCGCATGGGTATGAGACGAAATCAAAATCATTGATGTGGAATTTTTTAAAATCCTTTGCACAAAAACTAGGACCTTTGGCTAGATGTGAAAACCTTGAAGACACATCGCCTTTCTTTAAAAGCTACATTGTAATGGATTTTTATCAGGCCATTGGGACACCCCACCCCACCCCCCACCCCCAATTAAATACCAGCTGATTAGTCCTTTATTCAATTTAAAAAAAAGTGTTCGGTTGATTCATTCTTGGCATCACTATCGAAAAATATTTAATATTAATAATCATCTAATAAATAATTAAGCTAGTGTAAAAAAAAATTCCATTTTAAGTACAAAAAATTGATTAGATAAAATTTCCAATTAATAAACCATAAACCATTTCCAAACACATGAATAAAATACTGGATACGAATCAAACGCTAAAGTAAATAAGGCTGGATGAAACATTCCAGTTTAAAGTCTCAAACCAATAAACCATAATAATACTCAATCCAACTAAACTGAATATCATCTCTCTAATAAAAATGACTGAGAATGGGAGACACATGCCCTAAATGAAAAGTCTAGATAAAACTGAATGAAATGATAGGGGCGTCTAATCTCAATAACCTACAAATTCTACAACAGTTGCAGCTCACTAAGCAATCTGGAACCTTCTATAATACATATATAGATAGCAAAAGAGAGAAGAATGCAAGAGATGGGTCAGAGCTAGATGTTTTAAAAATTATTTAGCAAGTATTTAAAACTGCAATGAAGCAAGTATTATGTACATGTTAGATATTGAACCCTCACATGAGATTCTCACCTCTCCACTATTGTGCACGCCTAACGTACATAAATCCTAACCTAGTTATTTATAAAGTTCCCAACTAGGTTATAGATTTATACTTTTTAATTATATCTCGAACGAGTATCCCGTATCGCCCATACAATGCGTTATTAAAATAGTTTACCCCATCTAACCACATTTCATATTCACCGTTCTAATAATTAATCTTTTACCCGCATGACCAAGTTCATATACTCTGGGTACAAGTCAAATATCCCCCCAATGGGTCATACAGGATATGACTGTCCACTGTGCAAAAACCTCCTTCGGATAGTAAGCAGCACATGTATGCTATATACATAATAATACACATATAATAAGAATTCTCACATCCTAATCAAATTCTTAGGTATTCACCCAACCTAAACCTATATTTTCATACGTATTATTATCTCATTTCTATGTATAGTATATTTTCTTTATCCCAATTACTCTATGTATCATTAATTCATAGCTAAGTTCATTAATGAACGCTCCTGAGTACTTCTCCTCCCTCGAAGGGTATCTTTAAATTTACATATCATCACAATAGGTAAAGTCTCCATACCCTACTGGTCCAGTACATCATATTTCTCTAATATCCAATTCTTGAATCATTCACTAAGGTAAGTGTTTTCCCCGATTTATACCAATTTAGATTAGCTAATGTTTCTCCCTCTTAGGCCTAAACCTAACTTCAACCTTGGCCTACGGTTTTATTATACCAATCCTCAGTACACATCAAACTTAGTCTCATAATTTAAGATTCAAAAGGTTCTCCGAGGTTCTGTAGAAGAACTAGAAAACTGTAGCAAATTGAACTGAACCGATCCTAAGGAAAACGAACCAATCCTATATAAAAAAACGAACCGATCCTGTCTGTAAACTAACTGATCCTATGCTCACAGGGTTGTTCTCCCAAAATTACGTTTTCCCCCATTATCAAACCCAAAACTCCACAGTTCATACCCCATCCTCAATTTAAATATTTTGATTGATAACCTAACATGTATACACGATTTCTAACATTTTAGGATTATCCATTCATCATGAATCATAAGATAAAAATGAAATTCCCAATTAAATTATCAAGAACCCTAGTTCTTATATTTATATGCATTTCTCTAAATTAAACCCAGATTTATTCATAGATATTATTATAAATTCGTGGACATCATCCTATTTATATAAGGGAATCAAGCTCTTATCATAACAGTCCTAATTTATGATTTAACTCTTCCAATTTTCATTAAATTCAATGTCATAATAATGGGGTAATTACCTACTCTAAAATAAACACAATTATTGCTAAAAAAAGAAAGTAATAAATAGTTGCCTCGAATATGATGGTCCGATCCGCTGATAAAATTGGTATAGACTCGTTCCTCGTCTTCCGATCTACGCAACGATGGTCCCGGTTGTTGAAGATGACGGGTTTTTGGCGTTAATCTCTAGGGACTTGTTCTCTCTCACCCTCTGCATCTTTCCCTTTTCATTTGTGTATGAAACCCTAATTTTTCCTTTGCGTAACTGATATTAATTAACTACAATTTTCTTCATTAATTAACTCCCAAAAATGCAATTTACCAAAATGCCCTCCCGGGATGCCGATTAGGCCTAAAATTTCCCCGGGACCCAAACTAAATCCCTGGGTACACTATTTTGACTATCTCGACCCTTTCGGACTCAACGGTGCACTCGAAATGACCTTACGAATTATAAAGTTAATTTATATTCTTTAATCCATTAAATTAGTCCCAACACGACTCACAAGCGCGCCCTGACTTAATATACCAAACTGTCTTATTTTCCACTCTCGACAATTTATAAATTTCATAATCCCATATTAGGTATTCACACAGTAATATTCGATAATTTTCATCAATAAGTATTAACCCTTGGAACACTAGTTAGTAATTATTTTAATCCAGATTAATTAGTAATTAATGTCTCACATTTTAATTTAATTAATCCAACAATAATAGTTAATCCCATAATTATTTAAAATCATCAAAAATACGAGGGTTACATCCATGTTTTACAAGACATATAAATAATCACAACAAGAGATGTCGGAATTACCTCTTTTGATACACATGCCCTAAAATCACGTCTTTTCTAAATTCTGACCATTTCACGCTCATACTTCCAAAAATGTTCATGAAATTGTTGAGTTCAGATGGTAATATAAAGAATACAAGTAATAAAAAAAATAAGTTATATATGTATCTACTTACTCTCTCCAATTGTCAACTTCATCTTGGGAT
Organism: Sambucus nigra; assembly: GCA_949130495.1. Taxonomy (NCBI): domain Eukaryota; kingdom Viridiplantae; phylum Streptophyta; class Magnoliopsida; order Dipsacales; family Adoxaceae; genus Sambucus; species Sambucus nigra. Next base: position 519,133,161 of record OX422207.1, read on the forward strand.
TCAATGACATAACAGGATGCTTGCTCCTATTGTAGATTGGGATTCAATGACATAATGGGATGATTGCTCATAGTGACATAACAATAATAATAATAATAATAATAATAATAATAATAATAATAATAATAATAATAATAATAATAATAATAATAATAATAATAATAATAAAAAAATTATATTTTATCTTAAAGTGTAAATTTATTTTACCTAAAACAATATTATGTTTTAAAATCATATTATATTTTAATGAAATGGAAAAGGGTATATTTGTCTTGTATTTTAAAAGGGTGGGGGGAAGATGTTAAGGGTGTGGGAATAGCCACACCCTATATTTTTTATGATGTTAGTTTATTGAACTAAATTCAGTTAGTTAGAAAAAAAAAATTAGTTGATTGTTCTGTTGGAAATCCATGATTATTATTTGTTGGTGAACTTTGTTATCGGGTACAAAATAGGGAGTGAGTTTGTGGATAGTTTGATATGTTTTTTTTTTGTTTTATATTTGTTGTCCTTATATTTTTTGCATCAAAACCTAAGCATTAGTGGTGCACCTTTTAACATCTAAACATAGATTTCATAAAAGGGCAAACAAATGTCAAACATATACAGGATAAAACAAACCAAAACCAAAACCAAAAGCCAAACCATCCAACTACGGCTGAACACACTAGCACCACATACAGTCTAAGATTTCTATCGACTTAAAACCAAAAGAGAAAATCAAGAACAAAGAAAGCAATAGTGAGAACATCACCCAATACCCGTTCGATCCGAGTCATTGACACGATCTTAATGTAGAAGGTCCAGTAATGAAAGAGGAGTAGCAATGACCCAGTTGGGAGGAAGGAGATATTTTTACTCTTTCTTCACCACCCAATCAGCCACTAAATTAGCCAATCTTCGGATTAGCGTCAACTGAATCGCAAAATTGGCATTGGTAACTTCTTTAGCTTTCTTAACACAAATGTTAATTTCCCAAATAGATGAAGTAGGGCAGTTAATGCACTCCACCACTCTGATACAGTCAGTCTTAACAACAGTATTTACCAAGTGATTAGAAACAATATAGCTAAAAGCAAGAGCCACAACTTTAGCCTCCATTTCCAAGGCAGAGTTGGCAAAAGTCACAGAAGAGGCTTGACCATCCACCAACCTGCCTTCACTATCTCTACAAATGAAACCAAAAGATCCAGAATTAGAATCAGAAAGATAAGACCCATCACAATTAGTCTTGGGTCACTTTGTGGGCGGGGGATTCCAGACTCTAGAAATCTAGTTAGGTCGAAGAGGAGTTGTCCTCAAAATGGGCACAACATCCTTGCAACTCTTACTATAGCCGATAGCTAAAGTCACAACTTTAGAAATAATATTGGATAAGAAGATATCATATGACTTAAAAATAACATCATTCCTAGTTTCCACATCATCCAATAAATACAAGCAAATAAATATTTTTCTTCCACATTAAACCCACACCACTAAGGCAGTGACTCCAGAACACTTAGTATCCAGTCTTTCACTCTATTTGAAGAAATAATAATCACTGTTGATACCAAAATTAATACGCTGATATGGACGAATAATATGAAGACACGTGTCAATCTACGTGGTATAATAGCAACGAGGAAGTTCATTTCCCCGACTAACCCGTATTCTTTCCGAGCAACGAGGATACACCGAGGAACTTTAGCACTCTGAGGTACTCTAGTGCTCCGAGGAACTCCTGAGCAACGAGCAACTGGAAGAGATCCGAGTTGCAGCTCGGCTGTAACATTAATTGCCAGATAATCAACAGTTCAACTATTCATTGAATGTTCATCATCTTGACGCACACGCTACATTAAATGTATTACCCTTTCATATGTATATCATTTAATGTATCAACCCTTTCATGTACAGCCTAAGGGCTGTAAATACCTTGTATCACCCTCATTCAAGGGGATCAGAATTTCTTGAGAGAACTTGTACTCGAGAATTCCCAAACACTCAGCAATAACATAACAGTGGATGTAGGCCATTCATATAAGGCTGAACCACTTTAAAAATCTTTGTCTCATTTTATTTATCTGTGATTGAATAATTAGAGCGATCTAATTTTTTTCATCAACAGATTGGCACCGTCTGTGGGAACGATTGTTATTATTGTTTTTCACCAAAAATCATTCATCATCAATGGCGGATAATTCAGAATCCAGCAATCGAAACGCTGGAAATGCTGGAAATCCTCCAAATCCCTCTGCACCTCCAGATCTGGCCGGAATTATGACGAATCTGGCTCAAGGATAAACCGCCATGCAAGACACAATGAGGCAACTCATACAAACCCTTCATGGCAATGCACCTGCACGTTCAGGACAGCAAAGCGGTCAGAGGCAAACTTATTTACTTTCTTCACGTTCCAGGCGTACTGAGTCATATCGTAATGAGGAGTCTAATGATTTCTCTTATCAACCTGGGCGAACTTCGTCAATAAGGGCTACAGATACTGATCAACGTATCACCCTCTCTCCAGAAAGACCCAGTGCCTTAGAAAGATTGAGTAGGGTGTCCCCTTTCAGTCGATTAGGCCCTAGGAGGAATAGGAGTCCACCTAAGACCATGTCGAGAAGTTTTCGACAACCATCAGATCTAAGAGAAGGATCAGCACAATCACGACCAGTTGCTCGCCAAGATAAATCTCAGGAGGCTACTTCAGAATGATCTATTGCTCGAACCAATAGACCCGAGGAAGGAAATGAAGGGTGGAAAGGATCCCTTCAACGCTTGGAGGATAGATTGGGAGAAATGGCTAAGGCGAAGAATCCCTTACAACGAACTTTTGTTCAAGGGACACCTTTTGTCCAGGCCATTGTGGGTTTTCCTACCCCGTCAAAGTTTAAAGCACCTGTGGTGACCCCCAAATATGATGGAAAGACAGATCCTGTTCTACACATAGAGCAATATCAAGCTGCCGCCGATATCTATGTTGTCCCCGACGAGATGAGATGTAGAGCATTCTCTGGAACTCTTACTGGAGCTGCCCGGATTTGGTACAACAATCTTCCTCGGGGTAAGATTTCAACTTTCTTTCAGTTGGCAGAGTTGTTCATTGGCAATTTCTGTTTTGGAGCAAAGCCAGTAAAACGGGTAGCACACTTGTTTAGTGTTAGACAAAAATCTGGTGAGAGTACTAGAGATTATATAACTCGTTTCAATAACGAGAAGCTGGAGGTCTTAGATTACGAAGAGAAGACAGCAATCACCGCTTTCATGAGTGGGTTGTTGCCTAATAAGTTGTATTATACTTTGGCGAAGGATCCACCTAAAACTATGTCAGAACTGATGGAAAAAGCGGCCAAAATCATGAATGCCGAGGAAGCTATGGCTGCAAAGAAGAATATAGATAAAGACACCAAGGTGGAAGTCGACAGGTCTAAGAATAAAGAGCATAAGGGAAATGGCGGTGATAAACGCTCCAGAAATAATAAATCATCATGGGAAGTCTTGAAGAAATATGACAATTATACTCCTTTGAAAATGGGTATTAATCATGTCTTGGAAGAAATCAAGAACAACGAGGAGGTAAAGTGGCTAAAGAAGCTGAAGTCAGACCCTGATTCAAGGAGTAGGGATAAGTACTGCGAATTTCATAAAGATCATGGTCACATGACAAAAAATTGCATAGCTCTTCAAAACGAGATTGAAACACTCATCCGAAGAGGAAAGCTAGCAAAATATGTTGATCGGGGAGGAGAAAAAAGAAATAATGACCGAACTAGAGATAGGTCTAGATCTCCTCTCCGAACAGAGGAGAAAAAGAAGAGGGACCATGAAGATGATCCAGAGGATGACCCCGATCTTCCCAAGAAACCAAGGCAGCTAGAACGAGAGGTATTTTCCATACGTTTTGGATCATTTGATTGTAATGTTATTACAGGAGGAGATGCAGGAGGAGGAGACCATACTGCAGAAAGAAAATCTTACCTCGAAGAGGCTCAAGCTTGTTCATATATTCAGCGAATAAATCTGGCCGAGGATGATCGTCCGAGGAAGGTAAACAAAGAGAAGTTGGTCATTGGTTTTTCAAAAAATGACCTGGCAGGTGTTCTTTATCCGCACGACGATCCTCTGGTGATCAAAATGAGGATGAAGGAAGTAGTGATTTCAAGGGTGTTGGTAGATAATGGAAGCTCGGCAGACATCATGTACTATTCATGCTTTGATAGCTTGAATCTGAAATTATCTCAATTGGATCCTTATCACAGACCCCTCCTGGGTTTTGCTGGCGAGAAAGTTTTTCCACTTGGGACAATCAAGTTGGATATATTCATTGGAACTTAGCCTGCTTGTCGAACAGAAAGAATACGCTTCTTTGTGATGGATAAGAATATGCAGTCAGCCTACAACATCATCATGGGAAGAGTTAGTTTAAAGAAATTCGAAGCAGTTCCATCTAAGTGCATCAATGCTTAAAATTCCCAACAAATTTTGGAGTAGGAGTTATGAAGGGTGACCAAAAAGTAGCTCGGGAATGCTATTATTCATCTGCCGAGCAAGAGGAGCTTGAGGAATCACGGAAAAAGACTACTACCTACCAGGTGGAAGAAGATACAGAGATTGAAACTCTCGATCCTAGAGATGAATCCCAACTTGTAAAAGGACAGGTGGTGGAATCTACAGAAAATGTTATTCTGGACGAAGAGCACCCAGAACGAGTAACCCAGATAGGTTCATCGTTAGATACTTCAATAAAATAGGAGTTGATAACTTTCTTGAGAAATAGGAAGAAAACTTTTGCATGGAGTCATGAAGACATGCCAGGAATAGATCCAAACTTCCTATGTCATGAACTCAATGTGAATAAGGAGATCAAGCCCGTAAAGCAGAGAAGAAGGGTATTTAGCCCCGAGAAGAATCAAGCCATTCAAGAGGAGGTCGCCAAGCTCCAGAAGGCTCAATTCATTGAAGATGTGAAATACCCGGACTAGTTGGCGAATGTGGTGATGGTAAAGAAGAAAAACAACAAATGGAGGATGTGTGTTGATTTCACTGATCTTACCCAGAATTGATCAATTAGTGGATGCTACTTCTGGGCACGAGCTGCTTAGCTTCATGGATGCTTATTCAGGCTACAACCAGATCAAGATGAAACCTGAAGACAGGGAGAGTACTTCTTTTATTAGCCCTAGGGGAACTTATTGTTATAATGTTATGCCTTTTGGTTTGAAAAATGCAGGAGCGACATACCAGTGGTTGATGAACAAGGTTTTCACCGAACAAATCAGTTGCAACATGGAAGTCTATGTCGATGATATGCTGATAAAAAGCAAGAAAGCTGCAGATCATCTAGTTGACTTAGCTCAGACATTTGATCAACTGGATAAATACCAGATGAAGCTCAACCCGACGAAGTGCACATTTGGAGTACGAGAAGGAATGTTTCTCGAGTACATTGTCAACCAGCGAGGCATTGAAGAAAATCCAGATAAGATCAAAGATCTTTTAGGGTTGCGATCTCCGACAACAAAGAAAGAAGTGTAGAGTCTTACAGGACGAGTTGCAGCGCTCAATAGATTTGTATCTCGAGCAATAGATAGATGCTTACCATTCTTCAAAACGCTTCGAAAAACTTTCGAGTGGAATGATGAATGTGAAAAAGCCTTTCAAGATTTGAAGAAATATCTAGGAACACCTCCACTGTTGTCCAGGCCAATAACGGGAGAAAAGTTGTACTTATACCTGGCAGTATCAGAGCATGCAGTTAGCTCAGCATTGATCAGATTGGAGAATGGAATCCAGAAGCCAATTTATTACACAAGTAAGGCTTTCCGAGGTGCAGAGATCAGGTACCCAAAGTTAGAAAAATTGGCATTGGCATTAATTGAAGCAAGTAGAAGAATGAGGCCATATTTCCAGGCCCATACCATCATCGTATATACCGACATGCCATTAAGACAAGCCCTTCATAAACCATAAAAGTCAGGGAGACTGATGTACTGGGCAATAGAGCTCGGTGAATATGATATTGTGTATGAACCCAGGTCATCATTGAAAGGGCAAGCTGTAGCAGATTTTATAGCAGAGTTTACATATTCTGATACTCCCGAGGAACAAAAGTTACTCGCTGACCAACCTGTGGATGTTACAGGGTTAACAGACATAAGTCCAGACCAACTCCGGTTGGTAAAAGGGCTTGTGGATGTAGAAAGATCATCAAATTCAAACCCAGACCAACTCTGGTTGGTAAAAGGGAAAGAAGAAATGGTCGACGATGAACGAAAGTTAACAGGGGAGGATGGAAGAGAACAACAGATATTTCACCGAGGAACTCTATTGGATAAGAAATTTGAAGATGAGTTACCTACATGGAGATTGTATGTAGATGGGTCATCTTGCACAGCGGGTTGTGGAGCAGGGATTGTTTTGAAAACCCCAGATGAGATTGATATAGAATATGCCTTGTGATTTCAATTCAAAACCTCCAATAATGAGGCTGAGTATGAGGCCATGATAGCAGGTCTTAATCTAGCAAAGATCATGGAAGCACAACAAGTGATGGTATTCAGTGATTCTCAATTAATTATGAATCAGATGATGGGAACATATGCGGTTAAAGGGGAATTAATGGTCAAGTATCATGCAAAGGTGATGGGATTGCTGGCAGAATTTGATGCCATTCAGTTGATCAGAATACCCAGAATAGAAAATGCACAAGCAGACGCACTGGCCCGACTAGCATCAGCTACTCGTACCGAGCTGCGAAGAACGATACCAATTGAAGTACTGGAAAGTCTGAGCATAGATGAAAACTTGACGATGAATGTTATTACCCTTGATTTAGGACCATATTGGATGGATCCCATCAGGGTATATATTGAAGAAGGAGGATTGCCAGAGGACAAGCTCGCGGTAAAGAAATTAAAGTTTAAAGCTGCCCAGTATGTACTAACTAATGGTGTTTTGTACAGACGAGGAATTATGGTAGGTTTGCAGAGATGTGTACATCCCTCCGAGGTGAGGGAATTGATTGAAGAGATCCATGAAGGGTCATGTGGAGCCCATGTAGCAGGTCGAACAGTTTTACAAAGGGTGATGACACAGGGATATTTCTGGCCGACGATGAGGGCCGATTGTATAGCCTACACCAAGAGATGTGATAAGTGCCAACGTTTTTCCTCCATCCGACGAACTCCACAAGCATTGTTGACACCCATAACTTCCCCTTGGCCATTCGCCATGTGGGTAATTGATTTGGTGGGACCATTGCCGACCACCCGAGGAAGATTCAAGTACCTCGTCGTCGCAGTAGACTATTTTACTAAGTGGGTAGAAGCTGAACCCCTTATCGACATGACGTACGAGAAGGTATACCAATTTGTCTGGAAGAATATCATCTGTCGATATGGTCTCCCTCATGCCTTCATCACAGACCATGGAACACAATTCGACAACGAAGAGTTTGCTGCCTATTGTCAACAATCAAACATCCTGAAAACTCATTCAGCACCAGGTCATCCTCAAAGCAACGGGCAGACTGAGGTGACAAACAGAACGCTACTAAATGGCTTGAAGAAGAGGCTAAGTGAGGCTAAAGCTAATTGGATTAATGAGCTACAGTCAGTATTATGGGCTTACCAAATAACTTCCTGAGCAGCAACTGGAGAATCACCATATATGCTAGCATTTGGAAGTGAGGCTGTAATACCTGTTGAGTTGGGTCTCCCAACACACAGAGTGCTAAATTTCAATTCCCCAGTCAGTGACTTGATGAGAAGATTAGATTTGGACATGCTCGAGGAGGTTAGAGAAGAGGCAGCCATTAGGAATGCTGCTTATCAACAACGCACAACTCTGTTCTACAACAAGAGGGTGAAAAAATGCGACTTAAAAGAAGGGGATTATGTGCTAAAGATTGTCATTCAGAAGCACAATAAGCTGGAAGCAAACTGGCATGGACCTTACCGAGTTACAGAAGTTGTTCGACCAGGAACTTACCGAATAACAACTCTAGAAGGAGAGGAATTTAAGAATGCATGGAATGCTGAACACCTACGCAAGTATTATCAGTAATGTAAAATGTAAAGCAATTCCTTCATTATGAATAAAACGATGATGTTTCACCATCTCCTTCCTTTTATTACAAGTTTTTTGGGAATACTAGTGTGATACACTACACTGATAGTTCGAGCGTGATCAACTTCGGTTGGTAAAATAGCGAGAACAAATTATACTCCTTTGGTTAGGAGGCGTACACTTGCGTGATCAACTTCGGTTGGTAAAAGAGCTTGTGGACAAGATAGTTCGAAAGAACCTGATAGTTCGAGCGTGATCAACTTCGGTTGGTAAAATAGCGAGAACAAATTATACTCCTTTGGTTAGGAGGCGTACACTTGCGTGATCAACTTCGGTTGGTAAAAGAGCTTGTGGACAAGATAGTTCGAAAGAACCTGATAGTTTGAGCGTGATCAACTTCGGTTGGTAAAATAGCGAGAACAAATTATACTCCTTTGGTTAGGAGGCGTACACTTGCGTGATCAACTTCGATTGGTAAAAGAGCTTGTGGACAAGATAGTTCGAAAGAACCTGATAGTTCGAGCATGATCAATTTTGGTTGGTAAAATAGCGAGAACAAATTATACTGCTTTGGTTAGGAGGCGTACACTTGCGTGATCAACTTCGGTTGGTAAAAGAGCTTGTGGACAAGATAGTTCGAAAGAACCTGATAGTTCAAACCCACAACCAACTTTGGATGGTAAAAGGGCAAGAACAACATTCTTAAAAATGCCAATTTTGGCTGGTTAAGAAACAAAATATGCCAACAAGTTGGTCGGAAGGTAAAACCTTTCTAGAAAATACAAAAAATTCCAAACTGAACCAAGTATAGTTGGTCGGTGATCAAAACCCACTAACTGTAGTTGGTCGACGAGGATAAATTATCGACCTTGGTTGGTCGGACACATTTTATGAAAATATTTCAAATTGAACCAAGTATGGCTGGTCGGGGATAAAAACCCATCAACCGTAGTTGGTCGACAAACACTATTTAACAACCTTGGCTGGTTGGAAATATTTTAAAAACATTTTATACTCATCACTTTATTATTAAGTGATCGAACAACATTTTTTATACTTGTAACTGTTTATTACTAAGTTGGTTGATGAACAACACAAAATTGTTATCTTTTTAACAGATACATATGCACAAATATAAAGTGTTTAACAAGCACAACAGAATGGCAATACAGATTTACAAACAGAAAATGAAAGTCTTTCATTAAAAATCAAAATAGATTACAAGTTACATGTATATATGCTAACCATTACATTGAAAATCATATTCTATTGGTTTCTTTCCTTTAGCTTTTGAAACAGGCTCTTTGCCAGCAGGAGGATCCTCTAGGCAAAGAGGAGAATTAATGAAATTAACATCTCTGAGCATTCTGACGTTCATCACAGAAGGTGTATCCAAGAGATGCTCGGGACGAGATAATTCAATTTGAGAGTGAAGACTATAGTCACCAAGATATTTTGAAATTAAACTCCGAGGAATAGAACGAGCTAGGATCCATTCCATGTCCAATTTGAAAGGTGGCACGGACAAGTCTATTAACCCTGGAGCATGATAATCCCATAAAAAATTCCCTTGCTCCAATTTTAATACACCCAGGGCGTTCAACCACCCCTGCTTATAACCTTCATTATTGGCCTGTTCAATAGGAGCATCTAAATGAATAAGGGCTTCATTGTATCCTGCCATCCAAAATTCCCTGGGTTGTTTATGGAATTGGAAGGTTAATCTATCCAATTGTTCATGAAGGTTTTTGGCGAAAAGATCCGTGGTATGTAAAGCAGACTTCGTTGCAGTAAGTTGATCTTCTAAAGATAAGTTTTTCTTGGACATTTCAGACAAAGCACGATCTTTTGCATTCAATTGGAACGCTTGAGTTTACAAAGTAGATTGAGTGCGAGCTTCTTCAACATTACGGCTGAAAACTCTTGATCGACTCTCAGCAGGTGGAGAGTTTTGTTCCTCGACAACATTTTGAATAGCTCTTCCTCTCCCACGATAACCTCTTCCTCGTCCCCGAGCAGTAGTAGAGATACCAGACCTTCTCAGAGTATCCAATTCTTGCCTTAATTTTGCATTTTCAACTTCTAAGAAGGAGACTCCTTCATCATTGATCGGTACCAAGGCAGCAGAGGATGAAGCTGCAGACTCGTATTGCGCCAACTTTTTCTGCAAATTGTTGTTCTCTTGTTCCAGCAGCTCGGCGATCTGTCTACAGGCCTCAATTTCACCTTTTAGGGTTCTCTCCTTAATATCGTACCCAACAATGATCTTTTTATGACCTGTCTCAGAAGAAAGCTGTTGGTACCTATTCTCATCTTCCTTGTGCAACAAAGTAATTAATTCATTGTGCTGACCTTGGAGATCTTCTCAAGAATAATGAAGCTCCTCAATCAAGTCATAGTAGGCCACATTGTTGGCCACAGCTCGGTCAAGTAAATCCTTCAAGTACCGATAAGCCTCAATTGCTTGCTCTGAAGCATCATGGCCAAGGATGTCAGCAATTTCTGATGTACTAAGGTCTGTATGACCAGCTTTATAATATTCGTGGCATTGCTACATCAGCTTTATATCATGTGCAGATATCAGTTCCATTCTAGCCACAAACTAATAATGAAGAGAAGACAACAGTCAACAAAAACAAATCATCAACAACAGAGATGAACAAAGATGTATTTTATTAGATCACAAAAAGATTACATTGTTTGATTACAAATAATTAAAGATAGAAATGATACCGAACAACTTCACACCTTTTCCTTGTCTCCCAAGACTTTCTCGGGAGGCTGGGACGAGGAGCTTGGTTGCTCGGTGGTAACGGCAGCTTGATCAGCAGGAGTTGAAATTTTCTCAGGAGGAGGAGGCATGGAAGAAATGTCCTCGTTGGCAGAAGGTAGAGAGGCAGGGACTTGATCACCCATGGCCATGGAAGATTCATCAGAGATGGGCTCATCTTCTTCTTCTACAATTGGTGGGGGAGGACCAGGGAGGTGTAGCTGAAATAGCTCAAAGTCGTCTTTGATCTTTAATTCCTGCAGGGCATCTACCCAGCCATCTCGGAAGTATTTCAACTTCCCGTATTATACTTGGGATGTCATAGCAGCAATCCCTTTGTCCCATCCTTTATCCCAGCCGGCGCTGAAGGATTTTTTAATTGCGAGCTTTCTTTTCAGTTTCTCCGAGGATAGCTTCTCGGATAGAAGATCTTCGGCAGTCTTTAACTTCACATCCAATTCTTCTTTTTGGCGCTTTACATCTCGCAGGACGGACAACTCTTCCTCTGCCTTTTTCAGCTTATCTTCAAGCTCTCCAAAGTTCTTGAGCTTGTCGTCATATTTTTGATGCTCAATCTCTAAACTTTTCACCTTATTCTCCAAATTCTTGGAGGTCTCAGCCAACTTCACCTTCTCAGCTTCAACTATAGACAACTTTTTCTCCCAGACACATTTGTCCTCACTATACTACTGACGAGAATCTTTCAAGGATTGGGTTAAACCCAGCAGAGCATCCTCAACCCCCGACGAGGAGCTGGAAGCTTTAATTACTTCGTCTTTCTTCACGATGTTGTTAAAACAATTCACCAGCTAAACAAAGGAAAAAGTGACAGGTCAGTACAAAAATACAAGTATTCAAAAAAGGAAAGAAATTCAAATATGAAGAAAAGGCTCCTAAAACCCAGGAAAGTCATTTAATATCGCCATATACCGAGAAAGAATGTTCCATACTCCTCAAAGTTCGAAATATGAAACATTGGGGGCTTCTGTTGATACAAAAATTAATACGCTGATATGGACGAATAATATGAAGACACGTGTCAATCTACGTGGCATAATAGCAACGAGGAAGTTCATTTCCCCGACTAACCCGTATTCTTTCCGAGCAACGAGGATACACGAGGAACTTTAGCACTCCGAGGTACTCTAGTGCTCCGAGGAACTCCTGAGCAACGAGCAACTGGAAGCGATCCGAGCTGCAGCTCGGCTGTAACATTAATTGCCAGATAATCAACAGTTCAACTATTCATTAAATGTTCATCATCTTGACGCACACGCTACATTAAATGTATTACCCTTTCATATGTATATCATTTAATGTATCAACCCTTTCATGTACAGCCTAAGGGCTATAAATACCTTGTATCACCCTCATTCAAGGGGATCGGAATTTCTTGAGAGAACTTGTACTCGAGAATTCCCAAACACTTAGCAATAACATAACAGTGGATGTAGGCCATTCATATAAGGCTGAACCACTTTAAAAATCTTTGTCTCATTTTATTTATCTTTGATTGAATAATTAGAGCGATCTAATTTTTTACATCAACAATCACATTGGAGGGTAGGGGAGATTTATTCCAAAGAAGGGAGGTCTATTTACAGAAAAAAAAGATGTTCAATAGTTTGCTTTTCTTTGTGGCAAATAGGACACATGGGACTATTTTTCATCTTTTTCTTCCAAAGCGAGAAGTTGATAACCAAACTATTTTGGCAGCATCTCCATATGAAGTTTTTTACTTTTTGGGGAGATTTAATATCCCATATTTTATTCCATAAATTCGGGTTGGGGGAATAAGAGGACTGGGCTTTTTTTATTAGGAGGGGGATTAGGTATATTACAAGCTTGGTAGGCAGAAGACATAATTAAGGAACCGTCAATGGAGTGGGGCCAAATAGCAATATCTAGATCATTAGCATTAAAAAGAGTGATCATTAAAATATCTTGTGCGACACTATCGTGGAAAATAGAACCAATGAGATCTATTTTCCAAGCAAATGCAAAACATAAATAAGGTCACCCACTTTGGAACAATTAGATTTGAAAAGAAGCTCAGGGGAACATTTTTCCCAATCCATCTAGGACCCCAAATATTAAGGTCTCTCCCATTACCCACTTGCCAAATAACTTCATCCTTGAGAATTTTCCTACCATGCATAATGCTATTCCAAATCCAAGAGCCTTTCCTGTTGCTAGGGACCTCCCAATAGTGCAGTTAGGGAAATAGAGGCCTTTAAGTAATTTTATCCATAGGGAATCTGGCTTGGTAAGTAATCTCCAGGCTTGCCTGTCAAGAAGGGCTTGATTTTGTCTTTCGAAATCCTTAAACCCAAGACCCCTTAGAGTTTTAGGATTATAAATGCCCCCCCAACCTTTCCAATGGATCACCTTTCTCGATTTGTTCTTATTGCACCAAAAATTTGAAATTTTGGCCGATAAATCTTTACAAAAGCCCTTGGGAAATTAGAAGAAGGACATGGCGTAAGCTGGGGCAGCTTGCAAGACAGCCTTAATGAGGACTTCTTTGCCCGCCTGATTGAAAAATTGTTCCTTCCATCCTTTAATTTTGTTAAGGATTTTTTCTCTAAGCCACGATAGAGTTTCTTTTTTTATCAACCCCAATCTGAGAGGAGACCTAGATACTTTCAAGGTTTATTATGAATAGGGACCATGAGAATGTTGGACAATGCGTGACAAAGGTTAAGAGTCGTATTCTTACTACAGACAAGCCCGATTTCAAAAGGTTAATTTTTTGTCTTGAAACCTCACAGTAGGTACTCAGACAATCCTTAAGTGCTTACATTCCCCAAAATGGCTTTTAAAAAAGAAAAGGAAATCATCAGCGAATAACATGTGGGAAATATGGGGTAAGAGTTTGCTAAATTGATTCCTTTTAGAAGACCATCATCTATAGCTTTATTGATGATTAGAGAGAGGCTATTTGCCATAATGATAAAAAGGGGGTGAAACTCTCATAACTCACCCCATTAATATTGACATTGAAAGAGACAATTGAGGCGCATTCTTAACTCAACCCATTTAACGCAAAACCCCAGGCATAAAGGAGATTGTTTAAGAAAATCCCACTCAATTCGGTCATAAGCTTTATTCATATAAAGTTTCAGGGAACAATCATAGGAATTACTTAGCCATTTTCTCCTAAGATATGTAAAAGATTCCTAGGCTACAATTATATTATCTTAAATAAGTCTGCTAGAAACGAAAGAACTTTGATGGGGAGATATAAACGACTCAATAATAGGTTCAAGTCTAGAAGATAAGATTTCAGAAATGACTTTGAAGGAAAAATTTATCAAACTGATGGGTCTATATTAGCTAATAACTTCGGGATTTGGGTTTTTGGGGATTAAAATGATATTTGTTTCATTAATTTGTTTAAGCAGTTTCCCAGTGCCATTTGAAAACTTTACTTTTTGTGTGTCATTGTTGAAGCCAAGTCAATCAAAAACCTCAATCACCTACAAATATAACAAACTCAAGTGTAGAGGTAAGTAAGGGTATCAATCCACATCAAGGGGGTAAGCTAGAGACAAACTCAATTGTAATTCAAATTTTATTTTCTTTTTGGGCTTTTGCTTTTTCTATTTTTTTTAACTTTTTCAAATATTAAAACAATTGGGTGATGTGAGGTAAAATAACACTAAACTAAAATGTGAGATGAAAACAACTAATTAGAAAGTGATTAAAAGTGAAAAATAAAGTCTAACACTAAAATAAGAGATAAAGTGAGGTAAATAATTATGAGAACAATCAAGGAGTGGGATTACACCACAAATTTTAGCTATTCTAATTAATTAATTTAATTAATTGAATTCTCCCAAATTAAAATCAAACTTACAAATCAACTCTCGTTGCAATCCAATTTTAATAGTAACCTTTTAGAAAATTAAGTTTAACACCCCACAACTCTAGGAAAATAGATCTACACTCCTTTTAATTAATCATCCGCTAGGATCAAATAAAATTTATGTAAATCTTAGAAAATAAAAATAGAGTTGAAATTCAAGTAATAACACCCCCACTTAAGAAACTCCTATCTCTAGTTCGAATCTAAAATGAATATTATAACTAGAATTTCGATTTTCTCTCGAAAATCATTTACCCACTCTCGAGGCGTAAATTTAAGGGTGATGGATAAAAATTAATATTCAAAGGGAATTTACAAGTAATCAAACTAATTAAACTAAAATAGCATTAAATAAGAGTTTCCCCCCACCCCTTGAAAGGGAATTTAGCCTAACATAATACAAAGCATGATAATCAAATAATCAATAGGCATTTAATATAAAAGATAAAAGAGAAGAACAATCAAACCAGTCTCTTGAATTTAATTGACTCCAATCCTTCAATTTGAAATTTACATCCCTCCAATTGAGCATCCAAGTGATTTGCAATTAAATAATCACTCAATTAAATCTCATACAAAATTTCTCCTCAAAAATATTTAAAAAAAATAAAAATAAAAATATTTACAAATATTTCAACCTAATTTATTCCAACCTAACTCTCTACTTTTCTATAGAATTTTCTCTCTCTATTTGATGATCTCCCCCTCAAATGGGGTCTTGAGTCTTCTTTTATAGTAGATGCATGGCACACATGGCGCTAAGGGGTATTTTTGGGAATTGGCTTGAGTGTGCATGAAAATGGTAAGAGGAGTGTGAGGTCATGTGGGTGAAGGGTGAATGAGGGTATTTAGGGAAGTTGGATTAAAATAGGTAGTTGGGGGAATTTTGGGTAAAAGGGGTTAAATGGGTTTAATGGCATGTGGGCATTTAGACTTATTTGGCTTTTGGCTTGTGTTTGGCAGATGGAAGAAATCGATTTTGGCTTTTGAAGGGAAATGGGTTGAAGTTGGGTTTGAGTTCGGGTAGGGTGGCTTTCGGGTTTGTGGATCCGGCCAAGGCAGAATCGGGTAATGGGGGTTTGAGAGGTCGGGTCTGGAAGGGACGCTGGAGGGTGTAAGGCACGCCGGCGCTGGCGCTGGAGGCGGTGTCTGATCATCGACGGGTTTGTGGGTTGTGTCAAGGCCGTGTCGATCCCGGTGGGTTCAGGTGATTGGGACCAGGTGGAGATCGTTAGATCCGGCCGGTGAGGGTGAGTTTGGTGGTTTTTTTACCGGCACCGGAGTCGATGAGGGATTTGGCTCGCGGGTTTTAAAAATGGAAATAGGCAGTTCCATCTATCGCACCGATCGCGGATCAGGTATGGCCGAAGGGAGAGCATGGGTAGTTAGGTAGCGAGTGGCATCTTGGCTGAGTTACTGGGTCGAGTTATGGCAACTGGGGTGAGCTGGAAGTAGGGAGTTTGGTGGTGCGTGTTAGTTTTGTTTTTAATGGAGGAGAGAGAGTATGAGTTTGGTGGGAGGTTGAAGATGGGTGATGGGTTTGATGGTGTGTGGTGAGGGTGTAGGTGTAGGTAATATGGTGGGGATGAGGGAGTGTTTTGTGTGTGAGTGGGTTTAGGGAAATTAGGTGTGAGTGAGTTAGGGGTAGGGGAGTTTATGTGTGTGTTTTATTTGGACACCTAAAAATAACATAAAAAAATAAAAATTCTACTTCTAAAAAGAAATAAAAATAAAATCTAATAAACTAAAACTAAAATTCTACAAAAAAGTAAAATCTAATAAAACTAAAAAAAATAAATGAAATCCTAAAAAAAATCTAATCCTAATAAAAACTAAAAACTAATAAAAATCAAAATAAAATAAAATTACACTAATAAAGATAAAATAGAAAAATAGAAAACAAAACCTAAAAAAATATTAAATAAATACTAAAAATAAAACGAATCAAAGTAAAAATCTAAAAAATATTAAAAAGGGACAAACAAAACACACCCAGGGTTTGGGGTAGGTTTAGGCTAGGTTTAGGCTCAGGTAAGGTTACGGGGGAGGGAATTTAGCTCCATAAAATGCGCATTTGCCTCGATATATAGCTTTTGACACCGCAAACGGACGTTTGACCTACAAGATAGACAATAAAGCGCATAAGACCCAAATTGCCCAGAATTAGCAACTAAAGTACGTCTATTCGTGGTATATAATATACGGTTCTGGATGCTTATCACTGCCCAGTGACAAAATAAATATTAGCAACTTTGAGAAAATCCCATTTAATGTCTTCCCAAAAAGTTTCGTAGAAAAAACCAGGCATCCCATCGGGCCTAGGAGCATTTGAGGGCCCCAAATCATAAATAGTCTCCCTAAGTTCCTCGATAAAGACATATTTTATAAGATTCGTATTCATAATATTAGTAGCAACACAGGGGATAAGATTAGTTACCACACTAGTGTCCTTTTGCCCATCAGAAGAGAAAAGAGCCTTGAAGTAATAAACGATGTGTCCTTCTAATGCATCAAAATCCTCCAACCATAAACCCTCCGAGTCTTTGAGTTCGGTGATAAGCTTCTTTTGATTCCTTTGAATTGTAGTCGCATGGAAAAATTTAGAATTTTTGTCCCCACATTTCAACCACTTCACTCTCGATCTAACTGCCCATAATTTTTCCTCCCTAATCCATAAAGCTAATGTTATTGTTAATGGCCCTAAAAAAACCATCAGATTATTCAGCCATAGGGCTAGATTGAATGGCACCCAATTGCTCCTGTAGCTTCACTATTTAAATCTCCGAGTTTTTGAATTTCTGTCTGCTCCATCTATAAAGGGTAGCTTTGGTGTTGAATGACTTAGAAGAAAGCCTATGCATATCAGATCCAAAAATTGGGTAAGCCCATCCAGTTTTAACAACACCATGACACTCCTCATCCTCAAGCCAGAACACCTCAAACTTGAAGCACCATTTTTTCCTACTTTCTCTGTGACTTCTTTCCACCACTAAGGGACTATGGTCAGAACCAATAGCTAGCAAGGCTGAAACCATTGTATTGGGGAAGCCTAGGCACCATTCCACATTACTGAAGGCCCTGTCAAGCTTTTCCCTAACGTTATTCGCCTCTTTCCTCTTATTGTTCCATGTAAGTTTGCACCCTTTAGCTTCAAGTTCCAAAAAGTGGAAATTATTGATCATGTTGTTGAAACAGATAATTTCTCTATCTGATTTAGGCAAAGTCCCCTCCTTTTCATCTTGGGCATAGATGTCATTGAAATCCCCCAAACAAAGCCAAGGGATGGTAATGTTACCAATCATCAAAATAAGTCTTTCCTATTGCGCTCTTCTAAAATCAAAATCCGGGTTCCCATACGTGAAAGCGACTCTCACATTAGGAACATTATCATCGGCAACATAAATAATGATATCAATAAAATCCTTAGAATATTCAAGAAAGAAAATAGTAATGTGCCTATTCCATAATAAACAAGTACCTCTCGATAAACCAACAAGATCCACTTTAGCAGCTTCATCAAACATAAGTAAATGTTTCACAAAATTGATTCTCTTACTCTGAGATTTTGTTTCAAATAGGCAAACAACATCTGGTCTCTCTAAAATACAAAGGTTTTGAAGAGAATGAATTGTCAAAGACTTTCCAAGTCCTGGATAATTCCAAGCTAAAAACCTCATTGCTCCTGAGGGGTCCATAACGGGCACCCCTCTACCATATTGATATTTGATGACATGCTCATGTTAACTGCAATATCCAACAAATTCTGTTCAGTATACTCAACCATCTCCACTCCTGTGACTGTTCTTTTTCTGGTTTTTTGTTTTGACAACTTTCCTTTTTATTTGTTTTGTGACAGGTATTTTAGAAGGATGAATTAGAGACCTAAATAGCCCTTCCATAGGGTTTGACTGCAAAAATTCTTAAGTGTTAGGCCACAACTTTGTCCCCTTTTGCATTTCGTTGCAGTTGGGAGCCAAAAAAGAAGGAGGGAGTTTCCTTTTCTGGACAGATAGCTTGATAATGTCTTGAGATAGGTAGTTAAATAATCTCAGAACCTCTTTTCCTTTGTTGCTTTTGGGATGCTAAAGTTGGTTGACTGTAAATCATTGGATTCATGCAGTTTTGGCTCATTTATCTGCCCCAAGACTTGGCTTGTTGGGATGGTGTCTGGATACTGGTTGTAGAGGATGGGTGGGGGAGGGTGTTGAGAAGGTTTTTTTGTGGTTATTTCCTGTGGTATAGCTGAGGTATTGAGGTGGTAAGGTTGGGTTATAGGATTAAGTTCTTTATTGGTTGTAGTAGGGTTCAGTAAGACTTCAGTTTGGAGGGCATTGTTGGGTTTTTGAAGTATTTGGTGTCGTTCTCCTGTGGTTGATTTAGTCCAAAATGCTTTATTGTGTTGAAACTTTTTATCTGATTGGCCTGCTTAGTTTGGGTTGATACACTTTTTCTTGGGATTTAAATTTCTTCAATTTTGTCTTTTTGTGGGCAGTTGGTAGATAAGAATGGAGGTTTAACTTTTGGAGTGGGGTGAATTATTTTAATGGAGTTGGGGATTAGAAGTAATTATAGGACAAGGTTAGATTTTGAGGGGACTAAAGGTTGGGATACAATTTCTTGAGTTCCTATTTCAATGTGATAAAACCTAGGGGATGTACAAAAAGAGTGTGTAGTTAGCATAGGACAACAGGTAAGTGGTAGTGTGTTGATGATGGTACTTTGGATTTCTTGGTTGATTGGGTTTGAAGTCGTAGTATTAAAAGAGATGAGACATTCCTCTTCAATAATCCATGCTTTATTAGAGATAGTATGGTCTGATTGGACCAGGATGTCAGGGTGCGTTGAAGAAGTACATGTGGAAGTGTCTATATCCCTTGACATAGAGTTATAAGGTGATGTATTTAGCTGGTCAGCACTAAAGATAGTGCGGCTGATTGGAGTGTTAGTGATATCTTGGGAGGGGATATTGGGTAGATTTGGTGTTAGGTGGGTGGGGAGATATTAATGCCTTTGATAGCCTCGATGGTGCACTGTGGGGAGGAGAAGCACTGCAATTTATTGAGGAAGAAATACATGGATTATTTGAATGATCGTGAGGCAGTCATCCAGCTACCATAATCTACCTTATGATCCAATACAGGTATGGGGGGAGAGGAGCATTCATCTTGAATGTGGTCAATCCTTCCACAATTAAAACAAACTCTCTTAATTTTCTCATACATAAAGTTGATCTATTTATCTCCTTCCTCACGTTGCAGGGTGAACCTCTAGAAAAAGGTTCTTTGATTGGCATGGAAACCTTTAGCCTCATATAAGAATAAAGGCTTTGCTTTATGTCAACTTGAATGGGTTTGCCCAATATTTGGCCAATAATTTTTTCGCTCTCATTATTGCACTTGTACTTGGGGAGTCCATGAACACGAACCCAAACTTCAAAAGTGGTAAAGCCTATCTCATCTATCGATAGTTTTTCATCCCATGCTTTTAAAACAAGTAAACCATTTGATAGAGACCATAGAGAGTGTTCCAGAATTCTGTTAGCATCTGACACGTTATTGAAGTCAAAACTGAAGGTATTGAATTCATTTTTGGCAATATTAACTTCTCCTTTAGCTTTCCAAACCTTAGTAACAAGACCTTCAATATGAGCCAGGTTGGAGTTTCTAGAGGACATGACTTTCCCAATGAGAGAAGACAGACCCTCACCTGCAATGGTGGCTGATTTGGGAAGTGAAAAAGACATATTCACTATATGAACGTTGACACCGAGGTTGTGTTAGCAGCAAGAACCCACAAAAAAATGGACAGTAGGACTTCAAAGGCTCAAAAACATAGAAGTAGGATAAAATCCAGAGTATAAGGAGTAGAGAATGCCAGAAGAAGAGAGGATAAAAAGGAAGAGAACATTGAAAATGTTAGCAGTATACTGTCAAGAAAAGAGTCTCTGAGAAACCAGAGAGAGCATCTCTAATAGAGAGAGAGTGTATATCTGCGTTTTTTAGTTCACAAAAACCCTGAAACATGTTTGTTTGGCGGGTTAATATGTTGGACTGTTAGGTATCTTTTGTAAGGGTGTTTATTTACATTTGTTTTGTATACCGCATCTCTAGATGTTATTTTCAACTAATTTTCTTTTGCTTTGGAGTATGCTATATTGTTTCCTTTTTAGTTTAGATATGTGGATGTATAGTGCCTTTTTAATGGTTAATATGGATATTTACTGTTTTTGTTAAAAAAACTACAATTTTATTTGTTTAATTTACAATTTTGTTCACTGACATTTCTAATCACCCTCAATTATTTACTGACCATGTATCAATTTTTTGTAAGTCTTTCAAATATTTGTTATTATTGAACAATTTAATAGATCTTTGTCATATATTTCTAAATTCTATTTTGATGTTCAAACAGCGCGTTGCCATCCTAGGATGTCGATAAGTATCAGTCTCAAGTTGATAGTGCATATAAAACATAATGTATACCATTGCATGGCCTAACCATTCTGTGACAATGGAAGTCTATCATCCATGGTATAAATTACCATAGAAAGAAATAGCAAAGATTAATAAAAAAATCCAATTTTATTACACCATAAGTATTCATCTATCATAAGATTTGGTAAATTAAATTATGATTTGCTATTACAAGATTTGGAGCATTAATTTTTAAAATGCGACTCTTAACTTGAGTTGTCCTAAAATGGAAATAGTGACTCTTAATTTGAGATCTTAAAATAGTTTGAATTACTAAAAATGAAATATAATCCAGTTGATTTGAAAACTTTTTTATGTTACTTTTATTGGACCATTTTGATATTTACAAATAAAAGGAGTGGCCACAGTTAAAGCTATAAAGGCGTCAGGACTATTGAAGCCTAACAAAAAATTATAACAAACTCCAATTTATGATCGTTTATAACTCAGGCTAGTCAAAATTAAGCTTATATTCAAGACTATCTGAGCTAAAGTATTTTGGTTTTTCTACATCATCTTATAGGGCTGAGCTTGAAAGGAGCTCAATAATATAACGAGATCTAAGTTACAATTAACCTTTGGTCATTGTTCTCATGAGCCAATATCAAGTGAGTTCCTAGATGAACCATTTGAAAATTTTGTTAAAATAGATTCCTTCTCTTTATATCCATACCTATAGATGTAAGGACCTACATGGGACATTGGATAGAAAAAAATTACATATCAATTTTGCATTATATATAGTGTCTAAGAATACTGTGTACAGAACAACTTCCTTAATGAACAAGAAATTCAATATACATTATATATGTATACATATGTCAGAGTACATAACACTATATGTGATACCCATCTAGTCCCAAAGGTAAATAAGCTCCAAGTTGTAAAGGAATTAATAAATGTGCTCAACCCTACTCCAAAATGAGGTCGTCTCAATAGTACTATGCTCGAACAATTTGATTAATAGCTATTGCATCCATTTAAATAAGGCTCGACACCCCATACATTCCTACGGGATCTTACACACAAGATGTCCCTAATTAATCACGTGAGATTATAACAAAGTATCTGTTACAACTTCATAATCCACGCACTAATCAATAAGGCCGGCCCGTGGTCCAAAGCGCCTTGATTTATTATTATGATAAACATGTATCTTCAGGTGTAACGGCCTGACTTATAAGGGAAATCCACCTGTCCCCTGTACATATCCGTAATTATCTATAAATAGGGCAATAACCCACAATAAGAGGGGACTTCTGATGATATCTTCTCAAGACACGAGTTATATCAGGAACCCTAATTGTAACTTTATTAAAAAGTGCGATAATAAACCAGTAACACCATGGATGTAGGTTTCCTTAAAAGGTTGGACCACATAAAATCATTGTGTTTTCTCTGTCTCTCATCCCCATTATCTATTATCATTATTACTCTCTTGATCGTTTTACTTATTATTTATTGTCTCCATTTTTGGACATCAACAAATTGGCTCCGTCTGTGGGAATTTAGTAATAAGAAATTGTAATGCCTACCCAAATCCATTCATTCAAATAATTAACTGAGACATTCTAGAATGGAAGATAATCCTAAGAGTAGCCTCATCGAATAAGTTCAGACACCATATATTGATGAGCTTCACTAAAAGGCAAGAGGCAATGCAGGAAAGTGTCAAGAAGTTGACACACACCCTCCAGACGAGGCCAGTGCAACATAATACGAATAACGTAACCTTCGAACCCGAGATATCAAGGAGTGACAAAATATGACTTCCTCCAGAACCTCATAAGTAACGGCATCAAGAGCACCATAGGAAAGCGATGGGGAATCCTAGGAGGCTGTAGCGGACCATGTCATAGCGAGATCAGACATATCATCCCGGTGCTACCTCCTTCATTCAGTCACCCAACCACTTTGATGACCAGTCATATTCAGAGGAACGTCCCAGCGTGCTTGAAAGATTGAGCAAGGGCTCAGCGTTTGATTGTCTAGGCCCATGTTACAACCACTAGCAAGCAGCAACGATGTTGCGCGACTATTCTCGGAGGAGTGCATCAGGTAATTTCGCCATTAAAGGTCCCATCGCTCTTTCTGAACATCAACTGAAGCCGAACAAACTTTCCAGGAAGAGAGATCGATCAAAATCCGAGGATGAGAAAAAAGGACCAGTTAAAGGAAATTCCTAAGGCAAAAATCATCCATGGAAAGCCTCTATCCAATGCTTAGAAGATCGCCTGGGAGAGATGACCAAGAATAAGAACCCCCTTCAGATCCTTTTATCGCCTCTGTCGTGGCGTACCCACTCCAGCAAAATTTAAGTCGCCTATTATCATGCCAAAATATGATGGGAAGACATATCCTATTTTGCATATCGAATAGTACCAAGCCGTTGTGGACATTTATTCCATCCCAGATGAAATGAGGTTCTGAGCATTCTCCAGCACCACAACTGGCTCTGCCCAAATCTGGTACAACAGTCTGCCTAGGGGGATATAAAAAAAATTCAACAGTTGGCCGACTATTTTGTCAGCAATTTTTGCTTTGGTGCAAAACCAAGGAAACAAGTTGCCTATCTGCTCGATGTTCACCAAATGGTAGATGAGAACACCCACGATTATATTACCCAGTTCAATACTGAGAAGCTAAAAGTGGAGGATTACAATATGCCAACCACTATTACGGCTCTAATAAGTGGATTGCGGCCAGGAAAGCTGTTCTGGACGTTAGCCAATGAGTCGCACAAAACCATGACTGAACTGCTAGAAAAAATAGGGAAAATTATGAATGCAGAAGAGGCGATGACGGCCAAAGAATCTGATAATTCAAAGCCATCGGCTGATAAGAACAATGGTAAACATCAGCAAAAGGATAAAAAGACTGACAAAATAAGGAAGTATAATGAGTACACGCCCCTCCTAGTTGGCGTCCACCACATCTTTGAGGAAATCCAGGAGATCAAATACCTTCGATGGCCGGGAAAATTGAAAATGCCAGCAAATAAGAGGGATAGAATCAAGTATTGTGAATTCCATAAGGACCACTGTCATAATACACACCATTGTATAGCTCTAAAGAATGAGATTGAAAGCTTAATCAGGAGATGTAAGCTGTCCAAGTACGTGGATAGAAGCGACCAATAAATTCCTGGAGAAATTAAGGCCAGGAGATGGTTAGAATCTCCCTGTCGGAGGGCGACGGACAAGAAAAGGGTGAGAGACGACGACTCGAATAATGACCTAGATCTCCCTAAAGGACCTAAAGAACCTATACGCGACGTCGACATGATATCATTTGATTTTCATTTCATCGCTGGAGGTGGAGTCAGTAGGGGAGAAGACCCCACAGAAAGGAAGGCCTATTTGAATGAGGCCCAAGTTTGCGAGCATACACAGGTAAACTTGACAAAATAGCTCCGCAAGGTGAACAAGGACAAACTAATCGTAGACTTCTCAAAAGACAACATGTCTGGGGTATTGTACCCCCATGATGATCCTTTGGTCATCACATTGGTCATCCAAGAAGGTCGGGTGGCCAGGATCCTAGTGGATAACGGAAGCTCTATAGATGTGATGTTCTACAATTGTTACAAGAAGTTGAAGCTCCAGGACATAAAGCTAACACCTTATCATCAACCTCTGATCGCGTTTTCAGGAGAAAGGTGTGACACCGCTCCTAATTAACTACCAGGTGATCAGTCCTTAATTAAATTAAATCAAAATATCCAATTGGTTCAGACTATGCATCACTATCGAAAACTTTTATTAAAATACTAACCACCTAATATTTAAAAAGGTTGATGCAAAATCTTATCTTTTAATTACTATAAAACCAAATTAATGAATAATTAACATTCACCATCCAAACCAAACTCATATGAAAGGAAATGACTGAAATAATAAATGCAACTGGAGTAAACATATCCAGTCTAAGTATCAAGTATAATAATCCAATCGAAATAATCCAACTACTGAACTGAGTAAATGAATAAATCCATAAATCTCTGATTGTCTAATAGAAAGGAGCAACATGCCCTAAAAGAAGTAATAAGCTCGGAATGAAGAAATGGTAAATATGGAGGCGTCTACTACCGAGGTCCTGTAACTTCCACAACAACTACATCATGTCAAATGAATGGAACTCCTATGCTTGGTGTCCCTGTGGCTGGGCACCTAAAATAATTTGACAAATGAGAAGAGATTTGCAAGAGATGGGTCAGAGCCCGAGTGTAAAACATTTAAAAATTTTAGCAAGTATTTAAGTGTTGCAGTCAAGAAAATAGTATGCGTATGTTAGCTTTTTGAACACTCACTTGAGTTTCTCACCTCTAAACTAATGTTCACGCCTAATGTGGCTATCCCGATTGGCACGAAGTTCGATCCGGGGGGAAAGAGGAGGATCCCTTGAGGAAGAGCTGCGTCGCGGTCTCGCACCTTTCTCTTAAAAAAGGTTCTTCATCCGTCGTCGGTGTGGGGTGAATGTAAAGAGATAGAGTCGCCAACCTATTTTTCTCAACACAGGCAAAAGAACATGTTTCCACATCAAGAAAGCGACATCAATGACAAACTGATGCATACGAAACCAATAGATCGTAGGTCCGGGGGATAAGTTACGGAATGGAAAAACGTTAGGCACCCATCTCGCCCTTTCGATCTCTCATGGGCAAATGTTAATATTTTCCTTTATCCCTGTGAAGTGTGTGTATGTGTTTATATAATGGAGATTGGAATATCTCAACCCATACCATAGAAAAGATAGGGTGAGGTAATCTACATGAATATTCCCAAGATAATAATAAATGTAGAAGATAGGATATGAGCGTTCATCGAGATATTGATCGTTATTGAGAAAAGATAATATATGTGAGAAGAAACGTGAACAAGCATATTATATGTATATGTATAAAAATGAGGGATTTTAAGGAATTTGAAAAATAAGCGAAATTGAAAAATTGGACTCGAGTCTCAGATTTTAATCCGCAACACCTACGTAGCCTATAAAGACAAAAAAGTCCACGTAGTTCGAATGTAAAATAGGGGTGGGGTTTATCCCATATATTCGAACGGAATTTTATTAGGTGTGTGCGTGTAGAAAATGTATTTTTTGATTTTGAAGAGTGTGGTGGATAATTCCGTTCGGAATTTATGGGTGTAACCCTCTTTTATTTGTTTTTCATTTTTTATGAAAAATAAAATATGTGCAATATACTAATAAAAGCATAGATGTTAATATGTATGAACTAAAATAAAACTAGATTATGAATCTAAAGTACTTTATGCAAAAACAGGAGATTTAAAAGAGAGGGAGAAGGAATTAGACCTTCCTTGGAGATTGAGCTTGGATCTTAGATGAAGTCCTTTGGATGCTGATGGATGTTGAAGAGAGAGAAGGGTATTTTCTAAGTGTGTGTGAAAAGGATGGGTATTTAGCATGAATGGAACTTCTCATATGGAACTTCGCTGAGTTTGAGAGAATGTTGCTAAGATCACTGATGATGATGGGTTTGCTGTGTGTTGGGAATGAGGTCATGGTCCTTATTTATAGGGGGGAAAGTGGGTGCCAATCGGCCTACCCCAAGGGGTGTCGATCGACAAGTCACCCTTGACACTATACCGATAGGTAGAGTTCAGGACCTGCCAATTGGCAGTCTCGTGCAGACTTTTCTATAAAAATGATCGTAGCGCACAAATCGTTGATCCCAATCGCACACGGGGCATTCCATCATAAATTTATTTCAGACACCTTCGAAAGTCCTTGGGAGTGCTCCCGATTTCGGTAGTTGACTTTGGGTCAAATGTGGCTTGGAAGCGCATGTCAGTTCTTTGGACGGGAGATCGCTAGACGAAAACGGATCTTTCGTCCGCATGGTAAGTCAGAATCGCTTACGGGGTGGACCGTTGGAAAGGTTATGAGATGTACTTCGAATTCCAAAGAGTTTTTCTTAGTTCAGAAAGTTGACCTTGGTCAACTGGGGCCTGGAAGCGCCCGATGACCTCTCGGACTAAAATGGATCGTTCGTTCGTACCGTAGTTCAGAATCACACACGGGGCGAATCGTTAGAAAGGGTATTTAGTTACCTTATGAGATTCATTCAGTCTCATTCAATCTGAAGATTTGACTTTGGTTAAACGGAGTCTGGGAGGACCTAGTGGCCTACGGATTGATGTTTGAGGAAAAATTAATCATTTGTCCGAAGGGTTATGCTGTTTTGTGCACGTGGTGAACCGTTGGAAAATAGGTTTCAGTGCCCTTCAAAGATTCAAAGATCTTTCGCTCTGACGATAGAGTTGATTGGGGTCAACTGAGGGATCGGGGGCGCTCGATGGCCTCTGAATCAGTTTTTGATAGTGAAATGGTTCATTCGTCCGAACCATTACGACAATTCGCGCATGGGGTGGACCATTGGAAAGGGTATTCGTAGCCCTTCAAAGATTCAAAGAGACTTCACTCTGACGAAAGAGTTGATCGGAGTCAAATGGGGCCCAAGGGTTCCCGGTGTCCTTTAGATCAGTACTCGGAGTGTGACCTAGGTTCACGATGGAAAGGGGAAGTGCTAGGAGTCTAAGGAGAGACTTAGAGGGTCTTAGAGTGTGGTGTCTACAAATGCCCTCGACTGGTGAGCTTGGAACAAGTCATGGTCGTCGAATAGACACCACATGATGGAGGGAGGTCAGTTATGTGGACTTAAGGGATGTGGATGATAGATTCAGACGATTGAGGTCAATTCTGACCTAAAAGAGGTAATGACTGAGGTTCGAGGTCAATTATGACCTAATTGAGGTGACAATCTAAGATCGAGGTCAATTCTAACCTAAAAGAGGTGATGCTCGAGGATCGAGCTCAATTCTGACCTAACTGAGGTGATGATCCAAGATCGAGGTCAATTCTGACCTAAAAGAGGTGACGATCGAGGAGCGAGGTCAGTTCTGACCTAACTAAGGTGATGATCCAAGATTGAGGTCAATTCTAACCTAAAAGAGGTGAAGAC
The DNA here is from genome assembly GCA_949130495.1 of Sambucus nigra. NCBI lineage: Eukaryota > Viridiplantae > Streptophyta > Magnoliopsida > Dipsacales > Adoxaceae > Sambucus > Sambucus nigra. Next base: position 519,161,309 of record OX422207.1, read on the forward strand.
CGAGGATCGAGATCAATTCTGACACAACTGAGGTGACGATCCAAGACCGAGGTTAATTCTAACTTAAAAGAGGTGACGACTGAGGACTGAGGTCAATTCTGACCTAACAGAGGTGATGATCCAAGACCCAAGTCAATTTTGACCTAAAAGAGGTGACGACCGAGGACCGATGTCAATTCTGACCTAACTAAGGTGACGATCCAAGACTGAGGTTGATTCTGACCTAGAAGGTGATGATCGAAGACCGAGGTCAATTCTGACCTATCTAAGGTGACGATCCAAGATCGAGGTCAATTCTGACCTAGAAGAGGTGACGACTGAGGATCAAGGTCAATTTTGACCTAATTAAGGTGACGATCCAAGACCGAGGTCAATTCTAACCTAGAAGGTGTTGGCTGATGACCCTAGCATATATGATGTGATGCCTCTTCCTTGGGTGGGCTCGAGTTGGTAGGTGGGGTCCTCTCATAGCGCAGGCAGTGCGGCTATGCCAGCGACGGCAGCAACGACGTCAAGGCCTTCTTTTGTGCGACTGCATTCCCTTAGTTACAACCTTTGGTGAACTAATGAAGGATCTGTGCGTCTACAACATCGTCCTCATGCGATGGATCCGAAGGATTTGGTCCTGACGGAGGAGGTCCTTCGGCCTGCGGTATGCCTTTTTTTATTTCCTTGATTTCTTTCGTTTTCCTCATGTTTGACTGATTTGATCTTTTCTATTCTTCCTCGCGGAATATCAGTGTTTCGACCACCTGGCTTAAGGACATTAGGGACTGGATATCTTCGACGACTGCTCACATTCGTGAGGCGGTTCTAATTCCTTCTTTCTTGGTGCCGTCTGCCTCATCCGGCGAAGGATCGTGCTTCGGAAGTGGTGGCACGTCATCTCACCGTAGGGGAAAGAGGGCGCGCCGTAGGGATGGGGGATCTTAGAGAGAGAGAGAGAAGGAAATTGGGTTCGGGCGGAGTCTCGTTGTTTTTTTGCTTTTTCTTTTCTTGCAAAATATCAATGTAATACAAAAAAAAATACATGCAAATGAAGAATGCAGTTTTTTGTTAATTTTCTTTCTTTAGTAATTAATACACATGCTCTTTTTACTTTGCTGCCGAGACCGTAAAAAGAATTTTGAAAATTGATTTGAGAAGGATTTTATTTAAAATGAGATTAGTAAAAGCATAATTATAAGTATAAAGGGAATTTGGAATTTCCTAAAGATAAAAATTATTTTATTGAGTTTTTTTTTTTGACAAAAGAGAAAAAAAGGAATTTTCCCAAAATAGGGGTTGCCGATCTGCATGACGCCTATCCTGCCTATCGGCATGTCACTCCAGTCCAATCAATACAAGGCTTTGATTACACTTTCTTCAATTACTTGGTACTTGGTGGGGCAAGTTTTACTCTGATTTCTACAGGGCCTCTTATTTTTGCTTGAGAGTTTCCAAGTATAAATAGGGGTGTGAATAGGGCTTTCCTCCTCACACTTTCACTTTCTTACTTTTTCACATTCTTAATTGCTTATTATCTCTTGGTTTTGCAAGATGGCTCTCCCTGGTAGCATTGAGTTCGCTAACTACCTCGAAGCCTTGGAAGCAATGTGTTCTTACAATATTGATTATGACGCCTTTCATATGCGGCGAGTCTCTTTGTGGCGCAAGCGTCCCATTGAGTGGAACATGCTGATGGCAACTGTCGAGTTTTGGTATCCCAAGGATTTTGTCTTTCGCTATGGGTTGCATGAGATTTGTCCTACCTACGAGGAATTTTCTTCCAAGCTGGGGATAAATCCCAGCGTTACTACGGCTCTGCCTGAGTTTTCCCGTTCTCCCAGGGAATTGCTGGTTGGACTTCTTCATATTTTGCCTTCGATGGCTAGGCCATTAGTTACGAGGGGAATGATTTCCCTTTCGGCGGTGTTGCAGTCCTTGCATTCGTAGGACATGGGTGATACTCTGGGGCCGTCATCCTAGGCATTATCTCAAAAGTCCTGTTGGTGACTGGAGAGAAGTTGGTGGAACCCCAACTGGGTGCTATCATTTCTTGGATGTCATACCGTCGCAATCCTGTGGTAGTGATACTGGCGGAGACCTTGAATGGCCTGGATGCCTGGAGGGAGGGTCGTTCGGACTTTCTGAGGGGTAGCCCTGTAATGTTATTTATGTGGCTGTCGGAGAGGTTTCATATGGAGGTCCCACCTGAGTATCCCTTACCGACGGTTCCAAATTTCTTCTTGCGTTATTTTATTAACATAGGCTTGGACATTGAGAGTTGGGGGAACTGGTTTGTTGAGCACGGGGCTCAAGACTTACACTGGTCTTCGCCTTGGTGGGGGGAGTAGCTACCCATTCTGAAACTCGGGTAGTACTAATATGTACGGTTAGTAGGCCTCAAGAAGACCTCTTTCTACTTTCCCTGGCAGCTGCTGCGCCAATATGGTTGGGAGAAAATCGTGCCATCGAGAACACCGAGTTTCTTTCCTGTGGAGAACCTGACAGAGCTTATGTACATGCAGCCTGGTTCTCTTTGGGAGAATCTTTGTCAGTCGACCCATCTTTCTCAGTCTACTGGGCGAGTCTGGCATGTCATTGAGGACTATATGAAGTGGTTGTGGAAGAAGGTAGTGGCCAGGATGCTAGCTGTGGAGACTGGTCAAAGGTGGTTTTCCATATCTGACACCATGGAGGGAGGAGTTGTGATCTACCCCAAGCTAGTTCGGGCTTATCGCTCTATGGAGTGATTGGACATAAATATTGTATATTTATTCCCCTAATTTCAGTGCATTTGTGAACCCGAGTGATGTAACCTATATGGATTTGACGCACATTTATGCTACTAATCTTCGTTGGTAAGTATTTCGTGTTTCGTGCTTCTCTTATTGGTTTTACAGGTTAATTATGCAAGCAGCGCAAAAGAGAAAGCGAGACAATGAAAGAAAAGCTAAGAAGGAAAGTTCAAGGGAATTTTGGTAATTCTTCAGCCAGATCCTGATGGAGGAGTCAACTATAAAGTTGAAGAGCTCGGAACAACGAGAACACTGGAAGAAACGGCACCCAAATCCGAGCTACGGTTGATGAGTTATGACCAGTTGAAGTTGAAGAAAAATCCAAGGAAGAAAGGAAAGAAAACAAGAAAAATTCTAAGTGTTGAATGAAAGAAAATGCACCCCAAACCAGCAAGCATTCGTGAACCCAGGGGCGAACCGGTTTGGGGGTCGAACCGGTTCGGGGTACATGCGAACCAGTTCGGGGGTCCTGATACGCGAATTTTCCTCCTTCATTCTGATTGGTTCCAAATGATCCCTTTAGGTTAAAACTCTCCAAAAAGAGTGGAGAACGTAGGTGGTAACAAAAGAACAGCCGTTCTGAATATTTGTAGGTAGTTTTTGATAGAGGAAAAGAGAGGAAAACATCTAGGAACATAACTTCAATTAATTGCTGCAAGATCAATACAATTTCGGGTTTGTTTTCAAGTTGTAATCTAAGTATTATTTTTATGATCATTATTCTAGCATGGTAATTTTTCTGCGTGAATTGAATAAATTTCTGCATTTATAATGCTTAGCCACGTATTTCGATCTAGTGTTATCATGAGTTCTTTCGCATGCAACGTTATTATTTCATGCATTGTTCAGTTTAATATGTCCGGCTAGGTTGAAAAGGTTGGGATGCATGAACCCAACCTAATGTGTTAGTGCATGTGTATAAAGTTAATCCGATGAATTCAATGATTGATTTTGATCGTATTGCGTAATTACATTATAATTGTGGATCTTTATATCTCGTTTACCTTTGGGTACTCGTGATAATTTAGAGTACAATTTGAGTGTCATTACCACGATACCAATTTACTCATCCTCAGATTAGGTATGACGCGGGCTTGAACCTCATATACATAATGCTTGGGAGTACTAAATTTCGGGTCAAATCAACCAGATAAATTTATGATTAACATTATCACTGCACTACACTAGGGTTGGGGGATTGCATTCCCGACCTGTTTCTCTCATCATTTAAAATAAAAAGTTGTTGAAATCATCAGTCATCCTCCATTTCGGTAGAGTAATTTAGTTGCATCTTTGCTCATTTTCATTATCGCATTTAGCTGTAATCAATCTCAAAACCAATCAATTTTTCCTTTCCTTTTTAGAGTCAAAGTTAGGATTTCTCCGTCTCGTCCCGTCGTCACAACTCCGTTGTCCTTCTTCCCTGTGGATTCGATACCCGACTTACCGGGATTATTGCTTGAGCGACGGGCTTACACTTGAGCCTAGAGTGAACGCACTTCTGAGACCCATTTTCAGTCGCGTCAAGTTTTTGGCACCGTTGTCGGGGACTTAGGTAGACTTAGGATTAGATTGAGTCAATCCAAAGCTTTGACCAAAAATTTCAAAAATCCAAAAACATAAAAAAAAAAAAAAAACACAAAAATATTCACCATCATCTCTCTTAAGCTTTAATGTAAAATTCTGAAACCACTCCCACACCCCATAATACTCCAACCAGTATTCACGAAAATCCACTTGTTGAGTATAATTCTAATAGTCCCCACACTCCAAACGCCTCACAGTTTTGGATCCCACCTCCCACACCGTCGCACTCAGTCTCCGATAACACTCCCGTTCCCTTCTTAGGACACACTTCGAGCACACCCAGTAAGAGCGCCGAGTCATTAAGTGAGAGAGGGATGTCGCAACATAGTAATGCACCCACCGGTGAGAAGGAGCCTCCGTACCGCCCGTTGAGAGAATTCTTATATCCCGAGCGCACTGTCACTCCGGGATGCATTATACTCCCGTATAATGTCCGGCAGTTCCGTTTCAAAAATGGAATGATCCAGATGCTACCGCATTACCACGGTATGGATTCTAAAAATCCATACCTCCATATTAGGGAATTTGAGGACGTGTGCGATACTCTCAACGATCAAACCTGCACACAAGAAGTAATTCGCCTCAAACTTTTCCCATTCTCGCTTAAAGATAAAGCTAAAGCCTGGTTATGGTCTCTACCTCTAAGCTCGATTCCATCCTGGAATGAGCTATAGTCGAAATTTCTCAAGAAATTCTTCCCACCACATCGAACAATCTCTATAAAGGCTCAAATTCAAGCGTTCAGGCAACATGAAAATGAGCCATTCCATCGATGTTATGAACGTTTCAACGAGTTAGTTGCTTCATGCCCCCATCATGGATTTGATCCATCGCAAATCATCTCCTTTATCTATAATGGGTTGAATCTTAACTCCAAACAACTTGTTGAAACTATGGTAAGCGTTCCGTTTGTCAATCTAGATGCCCACGATGTTGATCTTCACATGAGGTATGTCGCCGAGACTACCCAATCCTGGGATACCTCCGACCCGAACGTTCAAAATCAAAATCGACAAGCGACCACTACTCCATCAGCATCCGGTCTATTCCATGAAGATAAGAATTCTATGACGGATAGCCGATTGGAGACTCTTGAGATAGGATTTCGAGACCTACGCGAGATATATGGAAAAGGACCAGCTGGACCCATTTCGAACCCTGTCGTGAAGGTGTGTGCGATTTGTGAGGCGGGACATTCAACTGAGGAATGCCCGACGATACCCGCCTACAAAGTAATGTTGCAGGAGCAAGTCAGTGGTATAGGAGGCTTTAAGGGTAATTTCGGTGCCCCGCGCGGGAATTCATACAACCCTTCGTGGAAAAATCATCCCGATTTTATCTACGGGCAACAACATGCCGCAATGAACCCTCCTTCGCATGTTGCCCCTCTTCCACCACAACATTTTCAACAAGCACCACCACCTCAAGGAAATTATATCCCGCCACAGCGGAGAACTCTCGAGGATACCATGAATCAATTCATAACAAGCCAGACCGCAACCAATGCCAAATATGATCGTCTGATTGGCGACATAAATGCGAATCTGTCAAAAATACAATCCTCGTTGAGTGTCCAAGAGAAGGGCAAGTTTCCTGCCCAGGGCCAAAGACCTCTCCAAGGTCAAACTAGTGTCAGCTCGACACCCCATGACCATCCTGAGCAATGTAGCGCAATTACCACTATACGTAGTGGGAGGGTAGTTGACTTGTCACCTCCCCCACGAGACGTACTTAAAGATAAGGAGATTTCGCCCGGCACGAAAGAGGCCGAAGTTGTCTCCTTAAATGAGAGTGACAAAGAAGATGCTAGTGAGGCCGAGGTAGTAGTGAAACCACCCTTCGCAGCACCATTTCCTCAAAGGCTAATTCCTTCCCATAAAGGAAACCCACGTGATGACGTTCTAGACGTGCTAAAACAAGTTAAGCTGAATTTACCTTTCCTCGATGCCATTAAGCAAATTCCAGCTTATGGAAAAGTCATTAAAGACTTGTTGACGGTAAAGAGAAAGATGAAGGTAAAGAAAAATGTCTTTCTAGCACAGAATGTGAGCTCGATTCTACTCAATGATCTCCCACCTAAATTCAAAGATCCCGGTGCACCCACCATTTCCTGCATCATTGGAGAAAACAAAATCGAAAAAGCCTTACTTGATTTGAGAGCAAGTGTCAATATCCTCCCTTACTCCATCTATAGGCAACTTGACTTGGGCGACCTCAAGCCCACAAAGGTCACTATCCAATTAGCGGATCGAACCGTGAAGATCCCAAGAGGCATAGTCGAGGACGTGATCGTCCAAATTGACACTTTATACTTCCCGGTAGACTTTGTCATTTGGGACACGGAGCCCTCCTTTAACTCGAGCAACCATGTTCCCATCATCCTTGGGCGGCCTTTATTAGCTACGGCTAACGCAATCATCAATACTCGGAATGGGTGAATGCAACTCACCTTTGGGAACATGACCTTAGAGACCAACATCTTCCATGTCGCCCAACATACGGGGGAAGAAGATGACCTTCACGCGGTGAGCTTCATAGACGAGATCGTAGGGGAGTACTTTGAGGAAAATGATTGTGGAGATGCCCTAGGGTCCTGCTTAGTGTCGAGCCATGAGAATGAGGGGTCCCACAAGAGAGAGACATTAGGGGTGTGCCCTATTTCATCAAGTAATAGTGGTAGTTGTGACAATGAGAGAAAAGTGGGGGAGAGGTGTGTAGTGACCGCAATTGAAAGAGCGAGAGAAGGGTTGGCAGAGAGAAAACTGGTGGAGTTGGAGATCGAGCAAGTAAGAGAGGACGTAGGCACTACTCGAGAGAGAGAACTAGGAGCCATGAGCATGGAAGATTTTAAAAGAGAATTCGGGCAGGTGGATGAAAGTATTACTATTGAAGGCCAATCCCTATTGGACTCATGTAGTCACTTAGACGAAAGTTAATTGAAAGCAAAAATTGATGAATTCCTTCGTTGTGACAATCCACCCACAACACTAGAGGCCCCGAAGGCAAGTGAGGAGAAAATTTGTGGTTCATCTGACTTAGATCCCGACCCATGCATCTTAAAAATTGAACGAAACCTAGGTGTTCCCTCCGAGTCAGTGCACGCAGTTCACACTTTGAGCCAGCATCACGAGCATCCCTTTCCAGTTAGTCACGATGAGTCGCCCGGTCTATCCTTTATCTATGGGCGAGGTCCCAACTTGTTCCGATTGTTAGCTTATAATCCTAGGACGGGAGAGACAAGGAGAACATCCAACCCCGTGAGTGGGGTCGGGTGAGTTCATAGAGAGATGAGAGTTCGTCGCACTCCCGACGCATATGAGGTGATTATTGTTATATTTTTGAGTCATGCATGAGTGTCATATAGTGTCTTGTTGCATTTTAATATTTGTTTGTTTTGTTTTTCCGCACTTTCCATTCGCCTTGAGTTAGATTTTCGTCCTTTTTGCTTGAGGACAATGCAAAAGTCTAAGTTAGGGGGAGGTCACAAGTGCGTATTTCTAAAACTTCACAAATTTCAAAATGCCCAGAAATTTCCAAAAAAATCAAAAAAAAAAATTGAAAAATCCAAAAATATTTTTGTTCAAAATAAATAAAAATTGGAATTCAAAATTTTCAAAAATATCATTAAAAGTCGAATTGGAGTCTCAAATTGTAAACATCCAACATACACAAAGCCGAAATTGACCAAAGATGGAAATTGAGCGAAAATTGACGACTTAACGAACGAATGTGGAGATTAACAAACCCGGTGAGATTTGAACCTATCACGTTTTGCGAGTCTTTAAATCAATCCGAGTTAATTGTTAACTCAAAGTTCTTTTTAGCGCTTAATAAGTTTTCAAGGATCTCAATCCTTTCATTTTGATTGGTTTTAAAAAATGTGTGCAATATTGCCTTGAAAAACGTGCCAAATTAGCCTCTAAACTTAAATTCACCTCGAAACGCATATGGTAACGCAATTGGCATTTTGGACAATGAAGTAGGCCCTCGTTTGTCACCCAAAATTTTGGCCAGAAAAAAAGTAGCGAAAAATCACCCTTTGCAACCCAAATTGAGCCGAATAATTTTCCCTTTCGTTTGACAACCCGAAAAACCCAAAATAGCCGGAATTGTGAAAATGGAAAAATTCAGATTTTAAGTTCAAAAAGTGCATATAAAGGGGCAAGAAACAAAATAGTATGCTCAACAAAAACAATAAGAAAAGAAATGAAAAAATAGAAAAAGAAGAAAAAATGAGCAATAGCCCGGAAAAAGCACAATTGGACATCATTAATGACTTTTCCAATTCCAACCTTCCATACCTCCTTCATTTTACCCAATGCAACCTTCAACATGAAAAAGTTCTAACCGAGTCCAAATTGGGAAAATTGATTACCGCGTGGAGAGTTAAGACACCAAAAGATAACATAAGAGGTTAAGTGCGCAAAATAGAGGCAATTTTCCCGTTTTTTAAAATCGTAATCCGTTGATGAGATCCTTTCACCATAAAGTTTCCGTCTTTCTAATTGCAGGCGTGAATTTGCTTCCATTACATTTACTCTTTATATCACGCATGCCGAGAGAATAGCCATAATCCGAGAGATTCGTTTGTGAGAGCATTCCGTGAGAAATTGAAATCAAAACGAATTTTCGAATAGGTAACGTAATGATCAATCGGTGGAAATTGGCGGTTATATTTTCGGCTTCGCACACACGCACTATGATTTGAGACATGTACATATGGCTTGATGATGACTATTTTCTGGAAAAGGTTGAATTGCTCAATTTTTGCATATTTTCTTTGTGTCAATAACGAATTTTGTGCGTATATTCACTGAAAACCCTCACGAGACACAACTCGTCCTACTAGGGTGACTTAGGGGTTTTAAGGCTTGTTGCATACACTAAATGCAATCTCTTGCTCGCGAAAAAGGTATTCTATCCCAATAAAATGTGATTTTCAAGAGTTAAGCCTTACTAGGATTCTTTTACATTGCTCGGGACGCGCAAAGTTCTAAGTTAGGGGGTTTGATTGGACATACATACTGTATATTTATTCCCCTAATTTCAGTGCATTTGTGAACCCGAGTGATGTAACCTATATGGATTTGACGCAGATTTATGCTACTAATCTTCGTCGGCAAGTATTTCGTGTTTTGTGCTTCTCTTATTGGTTTTACAGGTTAATTATGCAAGAAGCGCAAAAGAGAAAGCGAGACAATGAAAGAAAAGCTAAGAAGGCAAGTTCAAGGGCATTTTGGTAATTTTACAGCCAGATCCCGATGGAGGAGTCAACTGGAAAGTTGAAGAGCTCGGAACAACGAGAACACTGGAAGAAACGGCACCCAAATCCGAGCTACGGTTGATGAGTTATGACCAGTTGAAGTTGAAGAAAAATCCAAGGAAGAAAGGAAAGAAAACAAGAAAAATTCTAAGTGTTGAATGAAAGAAAATGCACCCCAAACCAGCAAGCATTCCCGAACCCAGGGGCGAACCGGTTCGGGGTACATGCGAACCGGTTCGGGGGTCCTGATACGCGAATTTTCCTCCTTCATTCTGATTGGTTCCAAAGGATCCCTTTAGGTTAAAACTCTCCAAAAAGAGTGGAGAACGTAGGTGGTAACAAAAGAACATCCGTTCTGAATATTTTTAGGTAGTTTTTTATAGAGGAAATGAGAGGAAAACATCTAGGAACATAACTTCAATTAATTGCTGCAAGATCAATACAATTCGGGGTTTGTTTTCATGTTGTAATCTAAGTTTTATTTTTATGATCATTATTCTTGCATGGTCATTTTTCTGCGTGAATTGAATAAATTTCTGCGTTTATAATGCTTAGCCACGTATTTCGATCTAGTGTTATCATGAGTTCTTTTGCATGCAACGTTATTATTTCATGCATCGTTCAGTTTAATATGTCCGGCTAGGTTGAAAAGGTTGGGATGCATGAACCCAACCTAATGTGTTAGTGCATGTGTATAAAGTTAATCCGATGAATTCAATGATTGATTTTGATCGTATTGCGTAATTACATTATAATTGTTGATCTTTATATCTCGTTTACCTTTGGGTACTCGAGATGATTTAGAGTACAATTTGATTGTCATTACTGCGATACCAATTTACTCATCCTGAGATTAGGTATGACGCGGGCTTGAACCTCGTATACATAATGCTTGGGAGTACTAAATTCCGGGTCAAATCAACCAGATAAATTTATGATTAACATTATCACCGCACTACACTAGGGTTGGGGGATTGCATTCCCGACCTGTTTCTCTCATCATTTAAAATAAAAAGTTGTTGAAATCATCAGTCATCCTCCATTTTGGTAGAGTAATTTAGTTGCATCTTTGCCCATTTTCATTATCGCATTTAGCTGTAATCAATCTCAAAACTAATCAATTTTTCCTTTCCTTTTTAGAGTCAAAGTTAGGATTTCTCCATCTCATCCCGTCGTCACAACTCCGTTGTCCTTCTTCCCTGTGGATTCGATACCCGACTTACCGGGATTATTACTTGAGCGACAGGCTTACACTTGAGCCTAGAGTGAACGCACTTCTGAGACACATTTTCAGTCGCATCATGGAGCATCTGCGATACTCCATTCAGGCAGGGGAGGTTTGGGGAGCCCAGGATGCAGGTGATGATGGTGTTGGTTCCTCTAGCAGCTGCGGGTAGGGATTTGGGAAGCTCTTTTTAATATGTGTGGTTTTTTGCTTTGTGGGAATAATTGGAGGGTGACTTTGTAGGAGTAGTGGGGCTTGTTATTATCTGGATTTTTTAGTAGGTGTAGTGCTGGCAAGGGTAGTCGTTTGACTCCTTACGCCAATGTAATCGTGGAAAAATTTCAGATAATGAAATAATAAGTTTTTGTTCATCTAGCTGTGCCTCTTGATGACTTTTTGCATTTTAAATTATCCATACCAATCGCTTAGGTATACATAATCCTTTTGTTTACGTGTATGTTAAAATGAACTGTCGTTCTCTGGGAAAAGAAAAGAAAAGAATAGCATTTTATGAAAAAGAAGGGGGTGTGCGCTCATGTGAAGCGAATAAGCTTCCTACGTACCTCTGGGGGTTTTGAATTTTTTTTGAAAATGTTTTTAGAGGATTAGGCCCATGTAGTTCTAGGTAGGGAGAAAATAAGAGATTTTTTTTAGAATAGAAGGGAGATGAGAAGAGTCGTAGCGCGTCAAGATTTCGGACTAGGGGTAAAATTTCTTTAGACGGTCCAGGTTGACTAGATGCGCCATTTATTCTCCGTCGAGGTCGGTGAACATAGAGGCGCCTCCTAACAGGATCTTCTTCACAATGTAAGGTCCGCTCCAATTAGGCTTGAATTTTCCTCTAGGGTCCCAGATGCGCTCTACTATTTCTTTGAGGGCTAAGTCCCCTTATCGGACACTGCGATCGTTGACTCTCTTTTTAAAGGATCGCATTATACGGCGATGGTACCCTTGTATGTGATATAGAGCTTTCAATCTCCCCTTATTCAAGAGGGACAACTCGTTAAGACTACTTTGGTACCAATCTTCTTCGCTGACCTTACTTTCAAGTATGACGCGCAGCGAAGGTATTTCCATCTCCAGGAGTAGGACTACTTCCATGTCGTAGACTAGAGAGTAGGGGGTAGCCCCAGTAGACGTTTTAACTGAAGTGCAGTAGCCCCAGAGGGCGTAAGGGATCCTGTCGACCCAATCACGACAGCTCTCGATCATCTTGCTGATGATGGCTTTGAGATTCTTAGTAGCTTCCTCGGCTGCTCCATTGGTTTGAGGTCGGTATGGAGAGAATTTTTATCTTTGAACCCCATACTCGTCGACCACTTCTGTAAACTTTGCCTCAAAATGTAACCCATTGTCTGATACCAGTTCGTGTGGGACCTGATATCGACAGATGATATTTTTTTTAATGAATTTGGACACTTTCTTGGCATTCAAAACTGCGTATGACTCGACTTCGACCCATTTGGTAAAGTAGTTAATAGCGACTACGATGAACTCATGCCCATTAGATGACTTCGATGTAACTTTCCCTATTACATCGATGCCCCATGTGGAAAATGGCCAGGGAGAAGTCATGCTGTACAATTCTTGTGAGGACAGATGCTGTAAGTTGGAGAACTGTTGGCATTTGAGACATCTTCGAATGTTAGCTGTGCAGTCCTGAACCATGGTAGTCTAGTAGTATCCCTATAGAATGATCATTTTGGCGAGCGTATGTCCGTTCATGTGGGGTTCGCATTCCCCGCTATGGATTTTTTTCATCATTTATTCAATGCCAGCCCTTACGATGCAGTGTAAATGGGTCCCATCGAAGTTTTTCTTAAATAGTTCTTTATATTAAATAATATACTGGGCGAACAGTCTGCGGAGAGTTGCTTGATATTTCTTATCGTCTCCTTGGGTATACCTACAGTGTTTGAGGAGGTGCCAAATATAATAGTACCAGCAGTCGGCTATTTTGGATTCTTCTTTCGTTCTGAGCTCAATGTGGTAGCAATGGGTTATCTTGTCTTATTTTTGGACACGGAAGGGGGCCATGGTTATTCCTTCGAGCATGTCAATCATAAAGGCTAAGGTGGCAAGGGCATCAATAAGGTTGTTTTTTTCTCAGGGCAGGTAGTGGAAGGTGATTTCTTAGAATTAAGAAGCCAGTTCTTCAAGGTGGTCATGGAAAGGTAAGATTTTCTTGTCCTTGACTTTCCACTTCCTGAGTACTTGATTGATGATGAGGGTTGAATCTCCATAGACATCAAGGTATCGAATTCCCTTCTTGAGGGCAACTTTGAGGTCTACTATGCACGCCTCGTATTCAGTCATGTTATTGGTGCAGGGGAAATCTAATTTGATGGCAATGGGAGTGTGCGAGTCATCAGGGGCAATTAGGATGATTCCAATGCCATATACTTTTTTATTAGAAGAACCGTCAAAGAACATTTACCATCAAAGATCTTCTTAGGAGGTATAAAGGATATTCTCATCTGGGAACTCATAAATCCAGACATCGACTTCTTCCATAGGCTAGTCAGTAAGGTAGTAAGAGATGGATCTTCCTTTCATGGATTTTTATGTGACATAGGTGATATCAAACTCGGCTAAATGCATCAACTAATGGTCCATTTGGCCAGACAAGGTGAGCTTCTCGAGTAGGTACTTGATGGTATCCATCCGGGATACGAGTCTGATGGGGAAGGTGATCATGTAGTGCCATAACTTTTGGGTAACCCAGATAAGAGCGACACATGCTTTTTCTAATGCGGTGTAGTTAGCTTCATTACCGGCCAACTTTTGAATGGCATACTAGATGGCTTTGTCTTTGTGGGTTTCTTCAAGGTATTGGGCTAGCAGAGCCCCTGTTCCAGTATCGCTCACGGTTAGGTATAGAAGTAAGGGGAGACCAGGCTGAGGTGGAATGAAAACCAGAGGTCAGGTTAGGTATTACTTAATTCGTCCGAATGCTTCTTGGCAAGTTTCATTTCATACTTTGATTGAATCATTTTGGAGGAGTTTAAAGATGGGTTCACAAATGGAAGTAAATTAAATGATGAATCGACTGATGTACTGTAATTTCTCGAAGAATCCTCAGACTTCTTTCTTCGTGCGGGGAGATGGCATCTCAAGTATGGCTTTCATTTTAGAAGGATCTGCTTCTATACCTTTCTCACTGACCATGAATCCCAAGATTTTTCCTTTAGTAACATCGAAGACACATTTCTATGGATTAAGCCGCATTTGGTACTGTCACAGTCATTTAAAGAATTTTCGGAGAGCGGGAACATGACCTTCTTTAGTCTTGGACTTGATAATCATGTCATCTATATAGACCTCTACTTCCTTGTGTATCAGATCATATAGAATAGTTTTGGTAGCCCTTTGATAGGTAGCCCCTGCATTTTTTTTACCAAATAGCATGACAGTGTAGCAAAAGGTTCCTCAAGGGGTGATGAATAAGATTTTCTCTTGATGATCAGGGTGTATCTTGATCTGGTTATATCTGAAAAACCCATCAACGAATAACTTGAGAGCGTGACTGGTTGTGTTGTCCATAATCATATCGATGTTGGGTAGCAATTAATCATCCTTCAGAGAGGCCTTGTTCAAGTCTCGATAGTTGACACATATGCCGATATTTCCTCCTGATTTTGGTACGGGTACGATATTGGCTAGCCAGGTAGGATATTTAATTACTCGAATGAAGCCCATGTTCAATTGCTTGACTACTTCTTCTTTTACTTTTAGTGACCATTCGGTGCAGGGCTTTTGCAGCTTCTGTTTGTTAGGTTTACATTTTGAAAGAGTTAGAATCTCATGCTGTACTACCTCAGGGTCAATGTCAGGCATATCATCATAGGACCATGCAATGACATCCACGAATTCCTTCAGTAGCTTGTCGAGTTGCGTGTGACCATTCTCATTAAGGGTAACCCCTATCCTAATCACGCGCATTTGGCTACTAGAACCAAGATTAATAATAATAGTTTCATATTCATTAACTTGAACACAGTAATGTTGTTTATTATTAACCTTATTTAGATCAGTTAAGAATTGTTCATTTGCAAAGTCATCATCATCAAGAGTTTGATTAGAATCAATACAATTAATGTAAGGCACAATAAGATACTCAAAATCTTTGTTTATTTCATTGATAGGAAAAACATCATTAGGAACCTCATCATAGGAAGTCTCGATTACATCATAGTGAGAGGAAACAACTATAGGGGAAATGGGATAAACATCAGGGTTAGGTTGAATAATAGCAGGTGGCACAGGCGCCGCATGCCAGTTAAGAAGAGGTGTATTAACATATTTGATGGGATAGGATTGATTGGATGATGTAGTCCCATAGTCGATCATGTAGAGTGCTAGCCCTAGTATCTGCAAGTTGAAAAAGTCGTCGAAATCACTGTCCTCAGAATACCCGATATCAGTTATGGTCTCCTTAGTGAGTGGTTGTACACAGTGCTGAGAACTTTTGGCCCCTGGGTAGCTATCTTGAAAAAATATCTCCATTCCTGGTTTCATCCTCTTGTCTACAGGGTCATACCAAGGTTCAGGGAAGTTGCAGAAAGGGAAATCTTCACCCTCTCTGGTGAATCTTCCATTTAAGGAATCTCCCGAGATAGTTCTAGCGCATTTTAACTTCCTTTTTAGTTGAGGTTGATGGATCAATCTGATTTCTTCTTTTGATGTTTGATAGCCCAACCCACGGGGAGGAAAGGCTTCCTTCAACACAATAGATTCAGTTATCCTTTGTTGTCTTTGACTTAGCCCCAGTCCAGGCATGAAGTGCATATTCTTGAACATTTGGATTACATTGATGTTTCCATGAGGATCATATTCTGGACAAACCTTGTCTTTGAAGTCTTCTCCTGCTGGGAGTAGGAGTGGTTTTACTGGAAGCCTAACAGCAGCATATCGTTCACCCCGTGTTGTATCTCAAGTACTGGATTACTGGTACTTGCATTCTTGGTGTTTTCACTATCTCCCAAGATGGTAATAACTTGTCTATTGGCAAAGAATTTCAATTTCTGATGAAGGGAAGAAGAAAACCTTTTATAGTGTGGAGCCACGTTCGTCCGAGCAGTAGATTTAAACAAGCGGGGATATCGATGACTTTGAATTCAACAATAGGATTTATAGGGCAAGCCCCTATTATAAGTTTGATAGATCCCATTAGTTCTCGACGATTTTTGTCATAGGCACGTACGGCAGGGAGGTTGGTGCATGGTTTCTCACTTTCAATCCCAAATAGTTGAGGGTTCTTAATGGGCAAACATTCCGAGATGATCCGTTATCGACGAGAGAGAGGGGGAAGTTTTTCCTATGACTTCAACCGAGATATTGAGTGCATGATTGTGGTTGGGACTAGTCTGAGGGATTTCTTCTTTAAAAAAGGAGAGCATTCGAGTAGAGGTCAAGGACCTAACTAGATTCACTACTTCTTCTGGTGTGGTTGAGGGAGGAACTGTGGGTCTTGTGAGTAGCTTGATTAGGGTGTTTCGATGTAGTTGGGAAGACATAAAAAGTCCCCATAGAGTGATGTTAGCTTGGGTCTTCTTCATTTGATCAAGGACCTTACTTTCTTCGAGAGTCATTTCTGGCATAGGGAGATTCTCAACACCTTTCCCTTTATCGCTTGTTGATGGTAGTAAGTTTGAGTTTTGGTAATGTCTCCCCGACCTGGTCATGTGGTTCACGAAAGAGGGGGAAAATAGAAACCCTATTTCTTTATCGATATCGAGTTTCTCAGCTACCTAGTTGATCTCTCCTAGAAGCTCTTCGAATGACATCACTCCGTATAGGTTGGCTATCAGACTAGTCTTTCCTGATTTTAGCTCTTCATATGAATCTTTAGAATCGTCTCCCCATCCGGTGGCAATAGTATTATCTTTCCATGCAAAGTCTATACACTATACGACTTCTATGGCCTCTTCTTATAATTCTTCCCATTCGGTACGAAAATGAAAGACTAAAGGGACTAGGTGCCCTTATAATTTCAAAGTATCGAGTAGCTCGGATAAACTACAAATGTCACCAGTTTGTCAAAATAGATCTGCCAGGATTTGGACCAGGTCATCTAGACTGACTTTGTCGATTGGCACTACCCAATTTTCTGACTCTTGGGCCCATTATCGAGCTTCTAAGAACATCCCACTGAATCTTTGACAGTCGATGGTTATCTGAGAGGGCAATTTCAGACCAAACTCTAGGAGTTGGTTCAGCACTTCAAATAATTCCATATCTTTACCTCCAGAATGGGTACGGATAGCAATGCTTGCTTTGATGAAGAGTGATAAGGTTTGATCGACAATGTTGGTAGGGTGTAAGAGGAAATATGGTCATATTTGGAGAGGTTTAGGAGAGTATATGGGTATGACTGGTGATTTACTTGTCATGATTTGGGTAGATGGGTCGAGTTCTGAGTCTTTTTCTAGGAAGATGGTGTTTGCCTGAGTTAGGAGTGGATTATGGGTAGTTTTTAGTTTAGGATTAGCTGGTGGGTCGATGATACCCCAGTTAATCAGGCTTTGGATTGTCTTTTGGAGGTGGAAACATTGGTATGTGGTATGGCCAGCAGTTTGGTGAAAGTCACAACGAGCATTGGGTTTGAAATTCTTCGAAAGTGGATTTGGTAACGGACGAGGGTCCAAGGGTTTGATCAGGTTTCAATTTAAGAGATCCTGGTAGACTTTGGAGAGAGGATTGTGAAGCTTGGTATATTCTTTCCTAATTGGGTTTGGGAGACCTTCTGATGCCCACAAAGCGGCAGGCTGAGAGATGTTGTTGATAGTAGAGACTGTGGTACAAGCAGGCTTTTCAAACTTTTTAAGAGCAAACTGTCCAGAGATTTTCTTTTGTTCAACTTCTGTCTTGGCAAGACCTTCTTCAATTTTTATTATTGCTTCTCGGAGGGCTCGAAAGTGAGGGTAATACTGTCCTCCCATTATTGCTCGGACATGAGGTAGGAAGTTCTTCTTCACAATGCTGACTTGTTCTTCTTCGGAAGGCCGATTGGTCATAGTTGCTTCTTTTTCTCTCCATCTTGCTATGAAGTTACTGACTAATTCCCCAAGATTCTGTTTAAGTATCTTTAAGTCACAGCGGGTAACCTCTAGCTCCTTGTTGTACTTGTACTATGACCTGAACTCACGGGCAATGTCTTCCCAACTGTAAATTTTGGATTCTT
This sequence comes from Sambucus nigra, assembly GCA_949130495.1. Classification (NCBI taxonomy): domain Eukaryota; kingdom Viridiplantae; phylum Streptophyta; class Magnoliopsida; order Dipsacales; family Adoxaceae; genus Sambucus; species Sambucus nigra. The sequence continues at coordinate 519,179,347 of OX422207.1, forward strand.
CAATGGATATGAACCAACGAAGGGCGATATCTTTTAAAATCTACTGGAACTTCTAAGCCATTATTTCTTTAGAATCCCCTAATAGAGTAATGGCTCGGTGATAGCTACGGAGATAAACGATGGGGGGTTCACTGCCTCCAAACTTCTCGATATTGGGCATCTTGAGTTTTTCTAGTAGCTTGGCTTTGGGATAAGGAGACGTGTGGGTGTAGTCCATGTAGTTCCTAGAGATTCTGACTTGGTTAAATTTCTTGGTTATAATCTTGAGGTCTTCCTTAACCTTGTTCAGTTCTTCTAGTTATGGGTAAATTATCCCCGATCTGAGCAAGGTTTGGCGTAGGAAGATGGGATGGTATCGGCCCATTAATAGAAGGGGCATGTGGAGCAGGATGGTATTCTTCAGGGACCCAAATAGGCTCGGGTGTAGGTGGACCCATGGAGAAAGATAAAATGACCTCAGGATCTTCAGGGATAGGGACTCGATTTCTTTGCATCTCATGAACCTCGGTTTGAATGTTGTCAATTTTGGCAGTGAGCTAAGCCAAAACTGTCAACAAATTCGGCTGTATATTCGGCACTTGATCAATGTTCTCCATGGAAGGCGCGTGAGTCTCGAACTCGAAGGAAGTAAGGGGAATGTTAGAACTTCGGGGCGGTTCGACTGAAGATCGAAGCCAATAGGGAGCCAGACCAAGGGTATGTGATTGACCTGAGAAGGAAAAAAATTGGATTTTATTTTCGAAAGAAGAAAAAAAGGGAACTTTTTATTTTTGGAAAATGAGGAAAATATATTTTACTTTTTTGGAAAAGATGAGGACAAAATTGTTTGTTTTTCTTCTTTTTTTTTAGAGAAAATGAGGGAAAATATTTTTGGTATTTGTGATAAAAAAAGGAAAGATGTTTTTCGACACTTTTTGGGAAAAAGAGAGAGGAAAAGACTAGAGACGGGTCTCAGCATGATTATTATGTTTATTAGGTTCTCACTTGTATTAATTTCACCTAAATTCGAAATGAAATCTTAGACGGGACCTGAGCCTGGAAAAATTGGGTTTGCAACATATGTAAAGCTATGGTTGGACTTGTAACTTGGCTCACGGGCAAGTCCCCGTTTTAAAAATTGCGCAAAAATTTGGGCAACAGGCCTACCCAGAATTTTGACAGAGTTTCAGGTTGAAAGTGACAATCTAACGTGTGTGTCCTAGGCTTGACACCTATATGCGGGTATGCGGTTGGTTGGGTTCCCTTTGGTGTGACTTTCACTATATACGTCTTGCTTTTGAGGGCAATCAGTACGTATGGACAAGCCATTTTACATACCTGAGTGTACGTGAATTGCCTCACTATATACCTCATGGGGACTGTACGTGTGAGAGAGAATTCGATATACTCGACATACGTGAATGAGTTCCCTGCGATATACCTCCCGTCATGACTTCGATGAAGTAGTATGATACGGGGGAACCATTAGATTTACGTCGAAGGTACTTGGTCAATGGAAGGTGAGAGTCATATCACTTAGGCTAATTGTGACCTGCCGGACCACCGCCCATCACGAAGTGACCCTCCAGTTATGGGATAAAATTTGGTCAATAAAAATTCTCCTTGGTGATGTCGTGTGAATCATGCATTTCATTTATTAGTATCTTAGGGAGAGAGTATCTTTTTCTTAATCAAGCCAAACTAGGAGCAAAGTACAAGTACCAATAGTATAGCTATACCAAGCATGGATAAGTGACGTGTGCAACATATGGATATATGTGTTCCTTGGTGCACGTGGTGTGAAGTGTACATGGAGAGTCTTCTATAAGTGTGTGAATAGTAGCATAAGCATGAGGTACATATGACCAATAAAAGGGGAACATCTAAATAGGGGGATATAAAATAAAATAAAACACCCCTGTAAATAGAGTCTAGCCCTCTTAAAAACGGTCCCCAGCAGAGTTTCCCATCCCATTCGGCGCGACGTTCATTTCGGGGGGAAGGAGGAGGATCCCATGAGGAAGAACTGCATCGCGGTCTCTCACCCTTTCTTCGAAAAGGTGATTCGACCGTCGTCAGTGTGGGGTGAATGTAAAGAGATAGAGTCGTCAGTCTATTTTGCTCAACACAGGCAAAAAAACATGTTGCCACTTCAAGAGAGCTGCATCAAGGACAAACTGATGCATGAAAAACCCATAGATTGGAGGTCCGGGGGCTAAGTTACGGAATGGGAAGGTGTTAGGCACCCATTCTTCCCTTTTTCTTCTCTTATAGGCAAATGTTAATATTTTCCTTTATCCCCGTGAAGTGTGTGTTTGTGTTTATATAATGGAGATTGGAATCGCTCGACCCATACCATGGAAAAGATAGGGTGAGGTCATCCACAAGAATATTCCCAAGATAATAATAAATGTAGAAGACAGGATATGATCATTCATTGAGATATTAATCATTATTGGGATACGATAATATGTGTGAAATGAAACGCGAACAAGCATATTATATGTATATGTATAAAAATGAGGGATTTTAAGGAATTTGAAAAATTAGAGAAATTGGAAAATTAGAAAATCGGACTCGAGTCTTGGATTTAATCTGCGATGCCTACGTAGCCTATAAAGGCGTCAATAAAAGAGTATATGTTAATATGTATGAACTAAAATAAAACTAGATTATGAATCTAAAGTAATTTATGCAAAAACAAGAGATTTAAAAGAGAGGGAGAAGGAATTGGACCTTACTTGGAGCTTGAGCTTGGATCTTGGATGAAATCCTTCGGATGTTGATGGATGTTGATGAGAGAGAAGGATATTTGCCAAATTGGGTGTGAAAAGGATGGGTATTTAGGCTTGAATGGAACTTCTCATATGGAACTTCGCTGACTTTGAGAGAATGTTGTTGAGATCACTGATGCTGATGGGTTTGCTATGTGTTGGGTATGAGGTCATGGCCCTTATTTATAGGGCAAAGGTTGGGTGACGATCGGCCTACCCTAGGGGGTGCCTATCGATAGGTCACCCTTGACACTGTGCCGATAGACAGGGTTCAGGACCTGCCAATTAGCAGTCTCGTGCAAACTTTTCTTCAAAAATGATCGTTGTGCACAAACCATTGATCCCAATCATACACGGGTCATATCGTTAGAAAGGTATTTCAGACACTTTTGAGATTCCTTTGGATCAATCCCGGGTTCGGGAGTTGACTTTGGGTCAAATGTGGCTCGAAAGCGGACGTTAGTTATTTGGATGGGAGATTGCCGGACGCGAACGGATTGTTCGTCCGTATGGTAAGTCAGAATCACGTAGGGGGCGAACCGTCAAAAAGGTTAGGAGATGTACTTCGACATTCCAAAGGGTTTTTCTTGGTTCGAAATGTTGACCTTGGTCAACCGAGGCCCAAAAGCGTCTTGTGATCTCTCGGAGTAAAATGGATCGTTCGTCTGTACCGTAGGTTAGAATCTCGCATGGGACGAATCGTTAGAAAGGGTATTCAGTTACCTTCAGAGATTCATTCAGTCTCATTCATGGTGGAGAGTTAACTTTGGTCAAACGGAGTCCGGGAGCGCCCTGTGGCCTCTAGATCAATTTTTGGGAGAAAACTGATTGTTCGTCCAAACAGTTATGTTATTTTGTGCACGAGGCAGACCGTTGGATAGGGGTTTCAGTGACCTTTGAAGATTCAAAGAGTTTTTTCTCTGATGGTCAAGTTGATTGGGGTCAACTCGGGGCCCGGGGGCGCCCGATGGCCTCTGAATCAGTTTTCAGTAGTGAAATGGTCCGTTCGTCCGAACCGTTTTGCCGATTCGCACATGGGAAGGATCATTGGAAAGGGTATTCGGAGCCCTTAAAAGATTCAAAGAGATTTTTCTCTGACGAAAGAGTTAACCGAAGTCAAATGGGGACCGGGGGCCTTTAGATTGGTACTCGGAGTGCGACCTAGGTTTGAGGTGGAAAGGGGAAGTGCTAGGAGTCTAAGGAGAGACTTAGGTGGGCTTAGAATGTGGTGTCTACACCTAACGCACCTCTAAACCATTAATTATTCTATCATCTAGCTAGACCATATACAAAAATCCTTCTAATCACTACCTGGAAAACCAACCCGCATTTTCCATACCACACTATATTTAAAGTTTTCAGGAATGTTATCTCAATTTGGGAAGTATTTATAAATCACGTTAAGTGCCCGCTTACTTAAGTTATTCAGAGATTTTCATCATTATATATTTTATCCATATACTTTCACACTTCAAGTATCACTACAGGTGTATATATATATATTAAAAAGGAACCTCTAGATTCAACTACTATGCCCTCATACTCTACTATCAAGTCCCGGTACATCTCGCACTACATATGGACAATCGGCTCGGAATCTCCCACGAACCAAAAAGTACAAATCACACACATTGGAGGCGAACATGATTCCAAGCCTATGGGCTACGCACATACCTACACACCCATAAGATCATCAACACTATCATTCTCTGATAGCCCATACCTAGGTTCCATGCCCTTGAGGTACTAGTCAAATATCCCCCCGAAGGCTCCTCGAGATAGGATTATCCCCTTTTCACAACCTCCCGTGATAGCAAGCATGGTAGGTATGTCATACACATAATCAATATCATTATAGGCATTCACGCAACCTATCAAGTCATTAGGTATACACACAACCCGAATAATTAACTTATACGTAGTATTTCTCTCATTACTACTTACATTACACATACTAAATTACGAATACTCTCTCGCTCGTAACTCTCAAGGATAGCTCGTCACTCCAATTATCATAAATCATCATACCTATTATATTACCCATTAATTATGTTCTACAAGAATCTTAATTATACTGCTAAACATCACTTTAAATAAACATGTTACCCAGGGTTTAAAATAGAAGTAATTGTTCAGAAAATGGAATTGTCGTTTGAACCAGAAGCTATCTCGTTTGAATGAGATGGCATGCCATTAGAATGACATATCGCACGACACTGGTTCTCGTTTGAACCAGACTCAATCTGGTTTGAACGAGATTGAGCAGTTCCGTCCCCAACCTGCACCTCATATGTTTTTAACCCATAAACAACCCTATAACATCTATAAATCAGTCCCAAACTTCCACTATTAAATTCCAATTCACTTTTCCACATAAAAGGATGAATTTTAACAATCTAAAAGCATCAATTCATGATTAATTAACCTTTAAATCCAAAATCTGCAATTTCAGTTTCATCGAACCCTAATTCATAAAGTTTCAAATTAAACCTTCTAATCCCAGATTTAAATCATGAATTATCATCATAAATTCATAGTTATTCATCTAATCACATGCTCAATTAATATCAATGTCAATTCAACCCTAATATATCCTTTAATCATAAATTTCTCATCAATTTACATGCAATTCAAGGGGGTTTCATTACATACACTAGCATGAACACATTTAATGCTAAAAGAGCAAGATTTAAACACTTGCCTTACGAAAGATGGTCTGATCCTTTGATGTTGTTGGTATAGTTTCGACCCTCATTTTCCAATCTACGCGATGGTGGTCACGGTGGTGGAAAAGGTGCACTTGTGTTGGCTCTTCCTTGGATTTTTCTTCCTCTTTGTCTCTTTTTGGTCTCTCTTTGTGTTTCACTCTTTCTCATGGCAGATAACCTAATCTAAACCACATAGGAGACATTTTTACATCTCTAATTTTCATCTTTAATTTACTCCAAAAATACAATTTACCAAAATACCCTTATAGGGTGCCGGTTCAGCCTAAAACTGCCCCGAAACCCAAACTAACCCCTCGGGTAGACTTTTTTGACTATTTAGACCCTTCCGGACTCAAAAGAACACTCAAAAAGCCCATATGAGTTACTTATAAATATTTTACTTTTTATTCCATTAGTTCAGTCCCGACACGACTGGCACACGCGTCCCGACTCGATTTCCAAAACTGTCGTATTTTTCACTCACGACAACTTTAATGTTTACACAATCATATATTAATTTACTCACTAAGTAATATTCAACATAATTCTCACCAATAAATACTAACTCTCGTCACGCTAGTAATTATTTAATTAAATATGGATTAATTATAAATAAATTTCTCCCTTTAAATTAATTAATCCTAATCCCATAATTAAAATAAAATCTTTCAAAAATATGGGGTATAACAAAAGGGTGTAACCTCTGGGGACGGTGGAGGTGGAAGTCGTGGTCGGCACTTATCCGATCAGCCGAATGAAGAAAATACGCTTTTTTTCCATTGATAAGAACGTACTTTCAGGCTACAATGTGATCTTAGGGAGGATCGACCTGAAAAAGTTCGAAACCATCCCCTCTACTGTACATCAATGCTCGAAATTTAAGTGTTATCAAGGTAATAAAAAGGAATCACGTGAATGTTATTTCCTTTCGACTGACTAGGAAGAACATAATAAGTTGATGACCACCTATCATATCGAAACTATCGATCCCCGAGATGAATAAAAATTGGTCAATGGATATCCCGCTGAAGAAATTGAAATAGTCCCACTTGACACCGATCATCCAGAATGAACAATTCAAATCATGTCGCCTTTAGATCCTCTTTTGAAGCTACAACTCATAAACTTCCTATAACAAAGCAAGAATGTGTTCGCATGGAGCCATGAAGACATGCCTGGAATAGATCCTGACTTCATGTGCCACGAATTGAATGTGATGGAAAGGGCCAAGCCATTCAAGCATAAACAGAGAGTTTTTTATGCTGATAAGAACCTCGCCATTCAGGAAAAAGTCCTCAAATTGTAGAAAGCCAACTTCATTAGCAAAGTAAGTTACCAGGAGTGGTTGGCTAACGTGGTCATGGTACGCAAGAAAAATGACAAATGGAAGACGTGCGTCGACTTTACCTACTTGAACAAGGCTTGACCAAAAGATTAATTCCTGTTACCACGGATTGACCATATAGTCGACGCCACTACGGGCCACAAAATCCTTAGTTTCATGAACACTTACTCCGATTACAACCAAATCAGGATGAAGCCCTTCGATAGAGAAAACACGTCCTTTGTAACCTACTGAGGTACCTATTGTTATAATGTTACGTCGTTTGGTCTTTAAAATGCAAGAGCAACCTACCAGAGACTGATGAATAAAGTTTTTGAAGACCAAATTGGGGTTAACATGGAGGTTTATGTGGACGACATGCTTACTAAGAGAAAGGTGTCCGCCGACCATATTAAAGAACTTAGACAAACCTTTGACAAATTGAAGAAGTACCATATAAAGATGAATCCCTCCAAATGCATGTTCAGAGTAAATGAGGGCATGTTCCTAGGCTTTATCTTCAACCAGCGTGGAATTGAAGCTAACCCGGACGAGATTCAGGCTCTTCTCAACATGAAGTCTCCCACGATAAGGAAGGACATGCAAAGGCTAATAAGGAGAGTGGCTTCACTTAAAAGGTTTATCTCTAGAGCCACTGATAAGTTCTTGCCTTTATTTAAGGTGTTGTAAAATTTATTCGAATGGAATGAAGAATATGAAAACTCATTCATAGAGCTGAAGCGTTACATGGTATCCTCACCTCTCTTATCACGACTAGTAGTTGGTGAAAAAATCTACCTATATCTTGTAGTGTCCGAATCAGCTGTTAGTTCGGCACTGGTGAGGTAAGAGGAAGGGGTCCAGAAACCAGTTTATTGTACCAGCAGAGTAAACGATGAGGTTGAGGTTCGATACCCCCGAATGAAAAAATTTGCATTGACGTTAAGAGAAGATTCAAAAAGGATGAATTTGTACTTCCAAGCCCACATTATTGTGATCTACACGGATCTGCCTCTCCTACAAGTCCTAAATATATCAGAAAAGTCTGGTTGGCTCGTGGCTTGAAAAGTTGAACTATGCGTGTATGATATACATTATGAACCAATGATCGCTATAAATGGTAAGTTATTGGCGAATTTCATGGCTGATTTCACCTACGAAGAGAAACCATCTGAGCAGACTCCCCCATAAGAAAGCTTAGTTCCCCAGCAATGAAGAAATACACCCAGAGGAAACCATTAATCCTAGAAGCACCGAGAAGACTCCCAAGGGAGAGAGTTCCCTCAAAGAAGAAAAAGTACTATGTGATGAGCCCCATCATAAACTTTTCAGGTTCGACAAAAATGGAAGAAGCAGATTTTGACCAAAATAGTGTTATATCGAAGCTTTATGTTGATGGGCCATCTTTTTCGGTAGGAAGTGGCATATGCATTATCATCGCTGCGCGTGACAAGATAGATATAGAATATGCACTGCATTTTTAATTTGAAGCCTCCAATAATGAAGCAGAGTATGAGGACCTAATTGCCGGACTATGTTTAGCTTTATCCATGGGAGCCGGCCATGTTTCAACACATAGCGACTCCCAGCTAGTTGTCAACCGGGTATTAGGGGTTAACGAAGCTAGGTAGGAGTCCATGGAAAAATACCTAGCCATTACACAACAAAGGTTGGAAGGATTCATGGAGGCAAAAATATTAAGAATCCCCAGGTTGGAGATTATCCGGGAAAATACCCTGGCTAGGTTGGCCTTGGCGATAACTACATCTTTAAGACGGAAAATACCAATTAAAGTGCTGGAACATAGGAGAATTAAGGAATATCCCCACAAAATACTGGAGGAAAATCTGGGACCTTCATGGATAGACCACATACGAGTATATATTGAAGATGACAAGCTCTCGGCAGATCCGAAAGAGGTCAGAAATTTGTGTTATAGGGTAGCCCAGTATGTTATGGAAATAAGAGTATTATATAGGCAAGGATACACCGTCTCGCTATTAAAGTGTGTTCACCCGATGGAAGTCAACAAGCTTATTAAGGAAATGCATGAAGGGTGTTATGGATACCATTCTGTCGAAAGATTGTTGGTCAAATGCATAGTGACCCAAGGATATTACTAGCCTACCATGAAGGCTGACTGCGCGAATTACGCGAGGAAATGTGATAAGTGCCAAAGGTTTGCAAAGATCCACCATTCCCCGGAGCCCGACCCATTAACTCCAATTGTATCACTGTGGTCGTTCGTTATGTGGGGAATAAACCTGGTCGGACTATTACCGAGGATGAAAGGATAGTACAAGTACCTCGTGGTGGCAGTCGATTACTTTATAAAGTGGGTGGAGGTCGAACCATTAGTGGAGATGCCTTACAAAAGGGTATTCCATTTCATCTGAAAAATGATCATATGTCGCTACGACAAGACCTTCACATTCATCACAGACCACGGCACGCAATTTGATAACTAGGAATTTGAAGACATCGTTACTAGGTCTAACACTCAAAAACTACACTCTACACCTGGGCATCCACAATGAAATGGCCAAAATGAGGTCACCAATAGAACAATGTTGGACGGGATCAATGATAGATTTAACGACGCAAAGGGGAATTGGATCAACGAACTCAATAGTGTGCTCTGAGCGTACAGGATCACTCCACGAACAACTGTCGAAAAAACCCCGTTTATGCTCGGCTTCAGCACAAAAGCAGTCGTCCATACTAAAATAGGTTTACCCGGCCACAAGGTCCTTAATTTTGATTCTTTAAGAAGTAATTTGGCAAGAAGACTAGACCTTGATAAATTGGAAGAGGTCAGAGAGAATGCGACATTATGCGTGGCCGCCAACCAGCAAAGGATTGCACGTTACTACAATCATCGGGTGAAGCCGAATAGCTTGGAAGAGGGGGATTATGTCCTTAAGAAAGTAATACGGAAGAATAATAAGCCCGAGCTCAACTGGAATGGGCCTTATCGAGTAACTAACATCGTGAGGCTAGGGACTTACCGCATTAAAAGTTTGAAGAGAAAAAAATTCAAGAACACCTGGAATTCGGAGCATCTTAGGAAATATTATCAGTAGTAATTTCTATTATGTAGCTCGCACTATTTTAATTAATAAAATGATGTTTTCATCTCTCATTTCATTGACTTCTTTCACGATATGAGATACAGTGAACATATTTGAATTATGCTGCCAAAAATAACAATATCAAAACAAAAATACCTGATCAAACTGTACGACCTAATAGGTTACAAATAGTTAGACTTGTATAAACTTGTTCTCACAAGATTACCAAACCCTTGTACTACCTTATAAGATGCGAATGAGGTGGTCGAATGTATCCATTGTATGACCTCATATGTCGCGAATATGGTGGTCGACTAAAATATTGTATGACCTCATAGTTCGCGAACATTTATACTTATATAAAATTGTTCACACAAGTTTACCAAACCCTTGTACGACCTTATAGGATGAGAACGAGGTGGTCGGCCACATCCATTGTACGACCCTAGGGGTCACAAATAAGGCGGTTGGCTAAAAGGTTGTATGACCTCGTAGGTCACGAATAGTTATACTTGTACAAACTTATTATCATAGGTTCGCATAACAATGTGTTAAACTTAAACACTCTATACGACCTCAGGGGTTATGAACAGAAAGGCACCAAATATTATTTTCAACAAGCATATATCCACAAGATATAAACAAACAGATTATCAAGACATATTTAAAAGAAACAGGAATGCAATCAAAATAGTTTCATATATGAGGTGTCCAAAAATACAAAGCCATTCTTAAGAAAAAATAAGATAACATCAGAAAAAGAACTTTAAAAATTCATCAAACATACCCTGGAATAGAGCCATCAACTGGAGGATGATCACCTTCTTCACCAGACAAAGTAGCAGCTTCTTAATCATCTCCCTACCATTCGTTCATTGTCTCGATAATGTTAGGGTAATAAGTTGTCACCCTCTTCTTCAACTCCTTGTCCCGTCCAGAAAATAGCTAAGGCATTCAGTGTTGAATTCAGCTGAAGACTTGTAAGCTTCAACAACTGCGGTACCAACAGAAGTAAGGGCATCTGAGCAACTTGTAACTCCAAATCAAGAGAATAATTTTCCTTTTCAATCTTCTATCTCTCATCAGTAAGAGGATCATTCCAGGTCTAAATCTTAGCATCATCAGTGTCAAGCTTCTCCTTGAAAGTAACGTTCTCACCCTCCACCTTGCTCAAGTCTTCCATACTCACCATCAATTTCTCACCCCTCCCCTTCTGTTCAGCAGAAACCTTGTCGTACCCAACCTTTAATGTATTATTTTCCTCAGTAAGCTCATTGTAGACTACATGGTTCACCAAGGATTTCTCTTGCAAAATAGTGCAAGCCATAGACGCTTGGAAGATAAATATGAGAACATAATCAAAATACGATGGTTAGGCACTAAAAGATTATAATGCAAAATGGGTAAGATATGTATACCACCTACGATCTATGCTGAGCCAAAGTCCACGAGGAATCTAGATCAGAACATCACAAAAACTCAAAATCCTTCACAATGCCCCAATAACCAAGAAGATCTAAGGCATTCTTCGCATGGTAAAAGATGGAGTCCTGGTTGGAATTCAAGTTTTCGTAAGTAACCTTATACTTAGGATAAAATTCAAACTCAAGTACCTTCCCATAATAATAAGAATGACTTGGGCCTGAAGCGTGACCCAACTCAGAAGTACGACCAAGTCCTCTCAAACGTTTGCGCAAAGGTTGCCTGTCTTCCTCATCCTCCTAGGACCTCTTATATCCTACTGAAGGGTCTATATACGCTTTCCCCTTAGTCTTAGAGGTGGATGAAGCTTCCTGATGATGACCAACCTAGTTATCCACCTTAAAAGACATAGCCTACTCAGACCCTATTTGCTTTCGGCCAACACAAGCTCTTTTTTGGCGAGCCTCAGCTAGCACCTTGCGATTGATATGATGAGGATCCATGTCCAAGGTTTCTTCGAACGAATTCTCTTTTACCCCTGATAAAATAGCAAACTTAGACATCAGTGTATAGATTTAAAACATAAAAGGGTAGTAAGTGAAGCACCAATACAATTTTCCTACTTCAAAATTACCTTCCTCGCCTAAAACTGATCACTTATGTGAAGATGGGCTTCCTATTCCACCTAACCTTCTTCAGGCACCTCAAACTTTAATGGGACCTTACCATTAGGTGGAGTATGTTACCCAGCAGCAATGAACTTTTCAACAGTAAATAAGTCCTCAAATTTAGGAGGTTTATTTTCACAATATGAGACAACTAGGTCAACTAAAGATTTGGGCAGCCTGGAGGATTGCTTCACTGAAATACACAAAATAGAACAATAATGTCAGAATAATAAGATGACCATGATGAAGAAATGAGATATTAAATGATAGAAAGTGTTTTACCTATGTCCCATTCCATTCCCTAGGAACCCTACATGACCTGTCTCACTCATGGGACCTAAATTCCTAGCCACCTTTTATAGCCACATATTGGCCCTTCCATCTATGGTTACTAGACTGGACTACAGTAACCATCCTATAAAAATAGTATTATTCGGGGCTTTGGCATTGTCTTTTAAACTATACACATATCTGAAGATATCCCCCATCAAATCCAACCCTGTTTTATATTTTCAAAACATCATAGCCCTGAGTATGGTCCTATAGGCCTTAGAAGGCAGTTGGGTTAGAGTCTCGCCATAACCCCTCAAAATATAATGGTTGGTGGGATGAAGAGGTAGCCTCAACCCCACTTGGACATAAGGGGAGGCAAATCTCCTCAGCATCCTTTACAGAGTAACATCTCTCTGACACGCTGGGCATTTTGGTTTGGATAGCTATGGGAAGGGTAGATCTCTCTCTCTCATCACATCAAGTTCCTCCTCAATTACAATACATTGATACCAACGGGCATCAGTTCAATAGGATTATAAGTATTAGAAAACCCAACAGGGTCCTCTTTTCTGAAGTCTCAACATGGGACCCCTCAACAGAAAGGTGGGGACCCACGATTTTCGATCTAATATCTTCAGCCTTATTAGTAGTGGGATATTAAAAAAGAGAATCGAGATTGATGGGATCCATAGAAACAATGTTCACACAATCACCCTCGATGGAAGGGGGAATAACGGGGATAGTATCAAAAGTTTCTAAAATAAGGGAAGAAATATAAGGGACACCAAGGTCAATAGAAGAACCATAACTAGAGGGAGTCTGAAGGGTATAAAGAGGGTGACTAGGCTCTTCCTCTAGTCAAATAACTTGAAAAGGATGGGGAAGCCTCCTCTTTATAATCCCAGGACGCTCTGACTTAAGGCCACGAATAAAGTTATAAATTCTTTGAACGTGTGGGGGAAAACTCAGATGTCCTCCTATTTTCTTTCTACTGAACCTAGGATAACAAACTCAATGGTTGTATAACGTCACAATCTCCAAATAATAATAAGAAACCAGCCAAAAAATTACAAAAATGAAGAAACCCTAGCTAAAGTAATGAAGGCGTACCTTATAAAGTAAATTAATGGTGGGTTAATCTACAAAAAGTAAAGAAGAAACCACTGCGATATTTTTGGCGGCAAAAGAATTAAGCTCTCAAGAATGATTGAAGAAACGCTTGAATAATTCTCTCTCTTCATCTCTGTGCAAATACCCAAAGTGATGAAAACGAGGGAAGTGGCATGTGTGTATACTCTTTGATAAAAAGGTTGAAAAGACGTGACAGACCAAACGTCAATAAATCTCCTGAAATGAAATGGCGGTGCAGAGTATCAGTACACATGTCCAGTCGCCATCATTACGATAGTGTAGAGTATCAGTTTCCTGACACGTGTCCTTAAAATGTTTTAGAGAAACCCTAATGGAAATTTGATCGGCACAGGACGACCAAAGCAAGTTGACCACAAACGTCTTAACACGAACAACATGTAACATCTCATTCACTCACCCTGCAGCAAGTTGTAGATTTCGTGCAAGAGGTCTTGGGGGCTTTCTGTTATACCCATCTAATTGAAAAGGTGAATAAGTTCCAAGTTGCAAAGGAATTAATAAATGTGCTCGACCCTACTCCAAAACAAGGTCATCTTAATAGTAATCTACTTGGATAATTTGATTAATAGCTGTTGCATCCATTTAAATAAGGCTCGACACACCATATGCTCCTATGGGCGTATACACACAAGACATCCCCTATTAATCACGTGAGATTACAATAACGTATCTGTTATAACTTGATTATCCACGCACTAATAATAAGGCCAACCCATGATCCAAGGCGTCTTGATTTATAATTATGATAAACATGTATCTTCAGGTGTAACTGTTCGACTTATAAGGAAAATCCACCTGTCCTCTTGTACATATCCATAATTATATATAAGAGGGTCAATAACCCACGATAGGATGGGACTTTCGTTGATATCTTCTCAAGCCACGAGTTGTATCAGGAACCCTAATTATAACTTTGTCAATAAGTGCGATAATAAACGAGCAACACCATGGACGTAGGTTTCCTTGAAGGGCCGAACTAGGTAAAATCATTGTGTTTTATCTGTCTCTCATCCCCATTCTCTATTATCATTATTCTTCTCTTGATCGTTTTACTTATTATTTTTTGTCTCCTTTTTTTGACATCAACACTAAATATGTGTGTGTGGCTATCCCGAGGTCAAGTGGTCAGCGTCTCCGGAAGTGGATCTCTTATTCCTTCCCCTCTTATTCTTTTTCGGCGTGCAGGTGGGATTGCGTCCTTTATAGGGGCATTCGTCTGTCCTCGATATGGGGTGATATGTAGAGATATAGTCACCAACGTATTTGGCAAATAACATGCAAAAGATATGTTCCCGCCTAGAGAGAACAGCAACAAGGACAATACTGATGCTTACGAAGCCAAGTAGTTCAAAGGTTCAGTGACTAAGTTACGGAATAGGAAGGTTTTAGGCACCCATATCACCCTTTCGGTCTCTCATGGGCATATGTTAATCTTCTCCTGTAGAACTCCGTGATGTGTGTTATTATGTGCATAATATAAATGGAGGATGGAATAACTTGACTCGCGTCATGGATAAAGGAGAAGCGATTTCATCCTTAGGAGTGTTCCCACAATAGTAATTAAAAATAGAATGTAAGTGTTTATCGATTCACAGGGCATTATGAAGGAAAGATTGCGTATATCAGACAAGAAACAAGCAAAAAAGCATATAAGATGTATATATCACGAGTATATGACAAGAATAAAATAACAAGTATATATGGGAGAACTCGAGTCGAGGGATTTACCCAAGATACCTACATAGCCCGGGGGCATCAATGTCCACGTTGTTTGAAAACAAAGTGAGATGGGGTTTATCCCATAAATCTGATTGGGGACTTTATTTATATGTGTGTGTAGAAAAAGGTGTTTTAATATGAGAAAATGTGATGAGAAATCCCCTTTTGGAATTTATAAATGAACCCTCTTTTTCTTTTGTTTTTATGAAAATAAAGTACGTGTGAATACTAATAATAAAAATTTAGAATTAAGAACTGTGATGTAATGAAGTAAAATACCAAAGCGACAATGAAGTAACTAATGCAAAATTAAGGGAAATTAAAGACAAAGAGGAAGAACTAAACCTCCTTTTGATGACTCGAAGTAGATCTTCATTATAGATGTGCTGACGTCAAGGTGAGGTGATGGTGGTTTTAGGAGGTGGGTGGGAATTTACTCAAAAGAGTATGAAAAAAAATGTGGGAAATGGGTTTTTAAGCAAAGAACAACTCTGAATTTGAGGGAATTGCTGAGAGGGATGTTCATGAGTGCCTCAGGTGTGTCTTTCAAAGTGAGGTCATGGCCTCTATTTATAGGTCCAAGGGGGTGTCGATCATCATGGTTCTTGACTTGCCTATCGGCATAAAACTCTAGACACACTGTCGATAGGGAGGGTCCTGGGGTTACCATTCGGCAGTCTGAGCTAGGTTTTTCAGAAAAATGATCATAAAATGCAAATCGTAGCTCAGAAGCTCGAACAAGGTGAACCGTTAGAAAGGATATTCAGATCCTTTTAAGAATCCACAATCCACTCTGGGGTTCGGGAGTTGATCAAAGTCAATCGGAGCTCGAAAGTGCCCGTTGGTAATTGGATAAGAAATTCTCGGAGGAAAATGGATCGTTCATCTGAACCATAAGTCAGAATTGCACACGTGATAGACCATTGGAAAGGGTATTCAGTCCCCTTAAAAGATTCATTCAGTCTTGTTTAGATTAGAGATTTAGCCTTGGTCAAACGAGGGATAAAAGCACCTAGTGACCCTTCAGAGTAAAATGGGTCATTCGTCCGTACTATAAGGTTAGTTCGTGCACGGGAAGACCGTTGGAAAGGGTATTCAAAGCCCTTTGAAAATTCATTCAGTATCATTTGAGTATAAGAGTTAACAGTAGTAAAATGGAGCTTCGAAGTGCCCGATGGGCTCCGGATTAGTTTTTGTGGTAAAACGGATCGTTAGATCGAACCGTAAGTCCAATTTGCGTACGGGATGGACATTGAAAAGCAGATATAAAGACCTTCAAAGATACATGAGCTTATGCTCAGGCAAGGAAGTTAATTAGAGTTAAAATGGGACCCGAGAGTGTCCTTTAGATCAGTTTTTAATAGTAAAATAGATCATTCATCCGAATCATAAGGCCGGTTTATGCAAGAGGTGGATCGTTGGAAAGGGTATTCAGAGCCCTTCGAAGATTCATTGACCTTTTCCTCTAATAAGAAACTTGATTGGAGTCAAATGGGGTTCGAGAGCAACCGGTGGCCTCTAGATCGGTACTCGGAGTATAACCTAGGGTTTGCGATGGATGGGCGAGTGTTAGGGGCCTATGGAGGTTCATAGGAGGGTCTTAGCATGGGATGTCTATAAAGATCCCCTAAACGGGAAAGCTTGGAATAAGTGAATGCCATCGAATGATAGAAACCACATAGATATTTGGGAGGAGGTTTAGGTCGATTCTGAGGACTTAAAGGATAAGGTTGATTGATTCAATGGGTTGGGGGTGTGTTAAGATTACTTTTAAGGGGATAGGGTGGCCAATTCGATGGTTTGAGGTTGATTATGTGGACCTAAGTTTATCTTTCAAGTTGTGCTGAGGATGACCAATTCTGAGGGTTGAGGTTGATTCTGAGGGACTAAAGTTATAGCAATCAATTCTAAGGGTTGTGGTAAAATCTAAGGATCTAAAGTGATGACGACCGATTCTGAGGCTTGAGATTAATTGTGAGTACCTTAAGTTGCAGTGATCAAGTATGCGGGTCGAGGTCAGCTCTGAGAACCTAAACATATGACGATCGATTCTGCGGGCTGAGGTCAATTTTGAGGACCTTAAGTTATAGCGACCAATTTTAAGGGTTGAGATTAATTCTGAGGACCTAAATTTCTAGCGAACAATTCTGAGGGTTGAGGTAAATTCTGAGGACCTTAAGTTGTAGTGACCCATTCTACGGGCTGAGGTCAATTCTGAGGACCTTAAGTCGTGAAGACCAATTCTAAGGGTAGAGGTCAATTTTGAGGACCTCGAGTTATGACGAACGATTCTGAGGGTCGAGGTTAATTCTGAGTACCTTAAGTTATGATGACCGATTTTGAGGGCCTAAAGTTGTGATGTGAGGAGTTGCTCTCCTGGGAAAATTTAAAATTATCTGTAGGGTGCGGATGCACTTGTAGTTTCGCTGATGATTGTGTTACTTTAAGACTTTTCTAGGGAAGGAATTTATCTTTGATATATCCGATTGGGAATTATGTTGTCTTAAAACTCCACTGGGGGTTGTTTAGGCTAGGGAAAAGTAGACCTTGATGTAGACGCATCGTGCTTCTAATCACGGAACATGTTGAGAATAGGTTTGTAAGATGAACCCGACTAGAGATTTATGATGGAGATAAGGGTTTAGAATTAATCCAGATGGGGATTTTGAGAGTTTATAAGGGTCTTGTTTGTCTAAAACTGATTTTCTTGAGGAAAATGTGGTTCAATATATTTCTTGGATTTTTGGGAATTTTTGAGTAATTTTTGGAAAATTTCTAGAATTTTCTTGCATTTTATATACAAAATTTGGAGGGGGGGCCGATAGGCAGCCATGGGGGCTAAGGTCAAGAACTCCTATGCTTCCTTAGGAAATGGAAAAGATGACTGTCAATTGACATGGTTAGGGGGTTCAGAACTTTGCTTCTAGATGGATTATTGAATCTTTATTGGGGGTGTAAGTGACCTTCTACTTTTGAGTTTTCCTTCGGGGGCTCGCAGGTGCTACAGGCATAAAGGTGTAGGTAAGTAGGTTTCTGGCGCATGAGGTGGTGTCTTGTTTTGATGGGGCTTATAGATGCAGCTTTGTTATTGTGACGGGAGGATTTTGGCATTGCCCACGTTGTATGCATGATGTAGTGGCTTCGTACTTGAAAAGAGACTCAAAAAGGCAAAAAAAAAAGATTCATCTTTTTTTGTTTCATTATGTTGATTTAGTGGATTAATCTAAATGAATTTTAGTTTGCTGCAGAGGTTTCGTTTTGAGAAAAAAGTGGAAAATTGCATTTTTGGAATTTTTTAAGTAAAGGAAGGCCTTGGAGGTTTGGTTTGCAAAAAGCATCCCTTTTAAAGGACTTATTTTGAGAAAAAAGTGCTTTTGGAAATTTTGGGATAGTAGAAAGCCTTGGAGGCTTGGTTGGTATATGGATGAGGAGATAGAAAGCTTTATGTAAAGCGAAGCTTGTTGCCTTTGTTGGGTTTGTTGATTCCGATGTATCAGAGAGGCTGTACTGGTAATGGCTTTACTAGAGCTGTTGACTGGAATCTTCTAGCATCGATGGTACAAATTTGGTACCGTGAGGACCACGTCTTTTGTTTTGGCCTGAATGAGGTATGTCCCACTTATGAGGAGTTTTCAACCATGTTGGGGGTCAGTCCCAGTGTGGCAGCGGCTATTCCTAATATCTCTTATTCTCTGGGGGATTTCTTTTCAGAGTTGCTTCACATATCTCCTTCGAAAGCTAGATCCTTGCTTACCGGAGGATCCATTTATATTCAGCCAGTTATGTACTTGATGCATCTAAAGGATTTTAAGGAAGCCGATTTTGTTGGGGAGGTCGCCTTGGGCCTTACTATGAGGATTTTGTTGGTGTCAGGGGACTTGACTGCATATCTCCAGGATGTTATGATAACGACCAGGATGTCTTACCACTATAATCCTGATGCGGTGGTGCTATCCGAGACCCTGAATGGACTAAATGTTTGGAAGGAGGGTCGTTATGACTTTCTGAGGGGGAGCCCCGTAATGTTGCTTAAGTGGCTTGTGAAGAGGTTCCATCTGGAGGCCTCTCCTGAGTACCCTTTGGAGGTTGTGCTCAATTTCTTTATCCATACTTTTTTCAACTTCAGCCCATCTGTATAAAGTTAGGTATACTGGTTCCAAGAGCATGGATCCCAAATCCTTCACTGGTCAGTTCCATGATGGAGGGACTTACTCCCTATCTTACAGCTTGGAGATTATTGGATGGGAGAAAATCATTCCCCCTCATTGTAATACCCCGTATTTTTATGCTATATTAATTTGGGGATTTATTAAAGTTAATGTGAATGAATTATTTAATAAAAATCCGGAAATTAATTATGTTATAATTATTAACGTGACGAGAGTTAGTAATTATGGGAAATTTGTTGAATATTACTAATGAGCAAAGTAATATATTAAATTGAATGTCATGAGTGATTTAAATGAAAATTTCGGAAATTTAAGTCGGAACGTGCTCGTGTCGCGTCGGGACTAAATTTTGATAAATAAAAAGTGAATATTTTATAAGTTTCCCATATGGTCATTTTGAGTGCGCCAACGCGTCTGGAAGGGTCGAGATAGTCAGAAAAGTGTACCCGGGGGTGTAGTTTGGGTCTCGGGGCATTTTTAGGCCTAATTAGTAACCCGGGAGGGCATTTTGGTCATTTTACCTTTTTGGGTAATTAAACCCACGATAATACCAAGGGTTATATCAGATATCTGGATTGTCATCTAGGTTTAGAAACTCTAAACACAAGTGACGGCCATAGGAGAGGGAAGAAGAAAGCTCCAAGGCAATCCAAGGCCCCAAAAGTCATCCGTTTGCACCACAACCACCACCACCGCGTAGATCGCGCAACGGGCTACGCAACCACACCAAAAACATCTGCAAATTAGAACGTCAGAAATCCCAGGCAAGTGTTTATCTTGCTATTTTCGTTGGTGCAATCTCCATATTAGTTTAGGAATGATTAGGGATGAAAAATGTGGAAGAAAACCCAATTTGTGTTAGGAAAATCCATGTAGTATTGGTTTATATGATGATTCTGGAAACCTTGCCATGTAGAGGACTTTAACCACGAAATTTTGATGATATTAAGAAAGAAATTCTGGAGAAAGATTTGTTAGAAAACTGATTAAGAAAATTCTAGGGTTCTTGATAATTAGATGTAATTTTGGGTGGAAATTCCATGTTTAAATGATGAATGTGTACATGCCTTACGTTAGAAACATCTGGTATATTGTTATAATGTTAGTAGTAGAATTCTTGGGACGTTTGGGGTTGGAAAACATGGATTTGGGTGAAGAAAATTGGTAGAACCCGTAACTGCAATTCTGCAGAAATCAAAATACCTGCTTGATCGATCGATCGAGCATAGAGCTTCGATCGATCGAAGGTTCTATCGATCGAGTCCCAGACCTCAATCGATCGACCCCTCCTGGAAGACTCCTATTTCCCTTGTTTAATTAGTTAAACTAAATTTATCGTGAAATAATTCTTGGGTATTCTTAATAAAATGTTTTGGGAGATAGGAAAGACCAGTAGGACATGTGAATAAGTGTTGGGGACTTTATTATAAGACGAGAAGTTTACTTTTGGGGTAATTATATAATGAATGATGAAACTACGTATTTCAAGTGAGAGATTACGGCGAATAGCTACGATAGTGAATAGACATATACCTACTGAATTTTCTACTTAGAAGGATAGAGTCCACGAGTGTCACGTAATAAGTGAGAAAACTCTTCGAGTTAAGGTTAGAGATGAAACCTTATACGTAATACTAATAATGTGAAATTAAGGATAAATGTTGTAATTATGGGTGACGAGAGGAACATATATTAATATGATAAAAGTGGTATATTTATATGATTGTGTGTACATATATTATATACATGTGAAAAACATACCGCGCTACTTGTTATCCTTGAGGTTACCGAGCTGGGACAGTCTTATCTCGATGGGTACTATATGGGGGATATTGACTTGTACCCTAGAAGATAGATATCCTTGGTACAGGCTATCGAATTGATAGTTCAGACGGTCCTAAGAGACGCGAGTATGTGCCATCCTCTTAGAGACTTGGAATCTATGCTTCGCCTCGATATTGTTTGTGTATGTGTTAATACAGTTCGAGAGTGATTCCGAACTTGTATTCCCCTTGATATGAGTGGTATGGGGTTTGGATAGTAGAAGTATGCACGCACCATAGTTTTATTTGGGGTGTTGTTATTATATATATTATACGAGTAGTTAATAAATATATATGAGATTTGGAAACTTGAAACTGCCTACTGTGATTTGATAAGTAGGGCATGGTTGATGACTCAAATGGTAAATACTTGTTTTGTGAAAGTATAATGTGACACTGGGAAACTTTTTAAATTAATAAAGCTAAAACGAGAGTTGTGTTGCTAATTGGAAGTATCTTTTTAAACAACGATATTGTTCGGTTTTGAAATCTTATGAGTAAGTTAAGATAAGCTAAATTATTGGGAAGGTTAGTATGATAAAATGATAAGATAACCCGTTGGGAAGGTTAGTACGATAGGCGTGCACATTAGAAGAGAGGTGAGAATTTCTCAAGAGAGTGCCGCTCTAATATGTTGTTGCATTGGCCTGTATCAATTTAAATACTTGCTAAACGTATTTTAAATCAAACACACTTTCGGGCTCTGACCCGTTTTACTCTCTCTCTCTCTCTCTCTTGTATATATATGTATGTATTACAGGTGCCCAGCCACAGGGGCGTCTTGCTTAGGATCTCTTGGAAGGAACGCGCTGCAGCTTAGGTGGGAGTTGCAGGTCTCTTGATTAGACGACTTCGTTCATTCGGATCCACTCTTAGTGTTTTCATTTAGTTGAGCATGTGTAGATCTTTCCATTATTCAATTTTTATTGGGACATTTGTATTTCAGTTATTTCCAGTATTGTTACTATGGGTTTTATTCAGTTTGATTGTATTACTTTATATTTCGCATGTTGACATTCGATTGACGAATGTTTTAAAATTAATTGGACTATGTTGCAGATATTTAATGTGGTGTGATTCTTACTTATTGAATGTTGTTAATAAAATAAATGATTTTCTTTAAATAAAATTTGGAAAGTATGTATGAAAATGGTTTTGACACTTAGATTAATTATTTAGGGTGTTAAATTGAAAATTTTATTTTTATCGACAGTGATGCTGAGAATGAACCAACTGTTTACCTTGATTTAATTTAATAAAGGAGTGATCTCCCGGTATTTAATTAGGCGGGGTGTCACACTCATATAACAAATTTCTTCCCGGTGGAGGATTTGACGGAGTATCTGAGGATGATGTTGGGCTCTTTATGGCAGTGTCATCAGTCGTCTATCCATCCATCACGGTGTTATTGTTCTGTCCAGGTTTGGCAGGGTGTATCGCTCCGTGGAACGCATACGGAGTACCAATTAGGAGTGGGAAACTTGGGAACCTCCAGGGACCGATAATGATGATAAAGCAGGGCCATCCAATAATTGAAGGTAGTGTCTTATAAAGATTTTGGTAACTTTTCTGAAGCTATGCTTATTTGTGTGTTTTTGTATTTGGCGTTTCGGGAGTAATTTTTTGAAGTTTGGTTAGATTTAGGCTTGTTTAGGAATAGATTGGTCAGCGGAGAGGGGTGGTTTATTTGACTCCCTTCGCTGATACTTCGTGTAATAGCGCCATTATCTTAATTAGAAATAAAAATTGATTTTGAACATATTTTGTTTTGCCTCTTGATGAGTTTTACATTTGAATTATCTGCACCAATTGTTAAGGAATACATAATCCTTTCGTTCATTTAAATGATAAAAATGAACTGCCATTCTCGGAGGTTCGAAAATAATAGCATTTTGTGAAAAATAAGGGGACTAGACCCATGTATGGCGTATGTACTGCCTACGTACCTCTGGGTGGTTTTGAAATTTTTTTTGAGTTTCATTTTAAAAAGAAAATGTTTTTAAGAGGATCAAGTCCCACATAGTTCTGGGTAGGGGAAAATGAATATTTTTTAGTATAGAAGTGGTTGAGAAGAGTCGTAGTGCGCCCAGATTTCAAACTAAGAGTAAAACTTCTTGAGGCAGTCCAGGTTTACTAAATGCGCCATCTCTTCTCCATCCACATTTGTAAGCGTAGCGACGTCTCTTCAGGGAATATTCTTCATGATGTATGAGCCACTCCAGTTCGGTTTAGATTTTCCTTTGGGTTCACAAATGAGTTAAATGATCTCTTTGAGGCTGAGGTCTCCTTACTGGACACCGTGGTCCTTGACGTTTCGGTTGAATGATCACGCTATCTGATGATGGCACCCCTGTATATAATATAAAGCCTTTAGTCTTTTTTCATCCAAAAATAATAATTCGCCCAAGCAGCTCTAGTGCTATTCCTGTTCATCCACATTGCTTTCGAGCAATATATGGAGGGAAGGTATTTCCATCTCAATGGGTAGGACTGCTTCCATGTTGTATACTAGAAAATAAGGGGTAGCCCTTGATTGAAGTGAAGTATCCCCCAAGGGCATAAGAAATCAGGTCGGCCCAATCTCTGCAACTCTCAATCATCTTGCTGATTATAGTCTTGAGACTTTTATTGGCGGCTTCAACGACACCATTGATTTGAGGTCGGTAGGGAGAATATTTGTGTCTATGAATCCCGTACTCGTCAACTAGTTCTGTAACTTCATCTTCGAAGTGAAGCCCATTATCTAACACTAACTAGTGGGGAACTCTATATTGGTAGATGATGTTCTTCCTGATAAACTTGGCTACTTTCTTGCCATTCATCACCGTATAAAACTCTGCTTCGACCCATTTGGTAAAGTAATCAATGGTGACCAGGATGAATTCGAGACCTTTTGAAGCTTTGGGAGTTAATTTCCCTATGATGTCAATTCCCCACGTGGATAATGGCCAAGGATAGGTTATGTTGTATAGCTCATAGGGAGGCAAGTGTTGGAGATTGTAGAACTGTTGGCATTTGAGGCATCTTCGGACATAGGCAATGCAATCTTGACCCATAGTAGTCCAATAATACCCTTGACAGATGATCTTTTTGGCAAGCACGTGACCATTCATATGGATCCCACATTTCCCACTACGGATCTTTTGTATCATTTCTTCAACACCATCCCCTGTAATGCAGTGCAAGTGGGTTCCATTAAAGTTTCACTTGAACAACGCTTTGTCACAGATGATATACTAGGCAACCAGTTTGCGAATGGTCGCACGATCTTTCTTATCACCATCTTAGGGATACCTACCATGTTTAAGGAGGTGACAAATGTCATAGTATGATAACTCGTCCATATAATAATCCTCCTCGGTAACAAGCTCGATGTGGTAGCAATGTGTAGGCTTAGATTATTTCTAAACTAGGAAAGGGGTCATTGTTATTCCCTCGAGCATGTCGACAATGGAGGCAAAGGTGGAAAGGGCATCAGCTAGGCAGTTCTTTAATCGGGGAAGTAGTGAAAGGTGACATCATTAAATTAGGAGGCCAGTTCTTTTAGGTTAGCATTAAAGGTAGAAGTATTTAATCTTTGACTTTCCATTTTCTAAGGATTTAGCCGACGATAAGGGTACGGTCTCTGTAGATTTTTAGGTGCCAGATTCCTTTCTGGAGGGTGATCTCGAGGCCTACTGTGCATGCCTCGTAGTCGGTCATATTATTAGTGCAGGGAAAATATAACTTGATGGCAATTGGGGTGTGAGAGTCATCAGGGGAGATCAAGAGTATCCCAATGTTGTATCCTTTCTTGCTGGCAAATTCATTAAAGAACATCCTCCATCTGAGGTCCTCTTGAGAGGTGCAGAGAATAGCTTCTTCTAGGAATTTAGAGACCCAAACATCAACTTCTTTCATGGGGTAATCAGCAAGGTAGTCAAAGATGGCTCTCCTTTTTATTACTTTATGTGTAACATACACAATATCAAACTCGACTAACAAAATCAATAATCGGTCCATTCGACTGGATAAAATGTACTTTTCTAACAAGTACTTGATGGGATCCATATGGGACACAAGTTTGATATCCTGATAGGGAAAGCGAGCATGTAATGCCGTAAATTCTATGTGACCCAGACCAGGGCTACATATTCTTTCTCCAAAGCAGTGTTATTGACTTTGTACCAGGCTATTTTTCGACTGGCAATAAATGGATCTTTCCTCCTGAGATTATTCGATGTATTGGGCTACCAAATCCCCTGCTGTAGTATCTGTGATGATCAAGTATAAGAGAAGAGGGAGATCTGGATGCAAAGGCATAATCACCGGAGGTCGGGTAAGGTATTTCTTAATTCTCTCAAAGTTTTCTTGGTATGCCACATTCCAGACTTTGGTAGAATATTTTCGAAGAAGCTTAAAAATGGGTTCGCAGATCAAAGTCAGTTGGCTGATGAACCGTCTGATGTATTATAATTTTCCCACGAATCCTCAAAATTCCTTCTTTGTCTATAGTGATGTCACTCAAGTATGGTCTTCAACTTGGAAGGGTCTGCTTTGATTCGTTTCTCAGTGACCATGAATCCCAACAGTTTTCTATTTATGACGTTGAAAATGCATTTTTGTGGGTTTAACCGCATCTGGTATTGTCACAGTCGCTCAAAAAACTTTTGAAGGGAGGGAACATGTCTTTCCTGGGTCTTAGATTTGATGATCATACTGTCCACATAGACCTCGACGTCTTTATGGATAAGGTCATGCAGCATGGTTATGGTAGCCCTCAGGTAAGTAGCCCCGACGTTCTTGAGTCCGAATGACATGATAGTGTAATAGAAGGTTCCCCATGGGGTGATGAAAGTTATTTTCTCCAGATAGTTAGGGTGCATATTGATATGATTATATTCTACAAATCCATCGATAAATGACTTAAGCGTGTGGATAGCCATGCTATCATGTCGATGTTGCGTAATGGGTAATCATCCTCCGGGAATGCTTTGTTCAAATCCTTATAGTCAACGCATATGAGGTTTTTCCCTCATTACTTTATCAAAGGGAAGATGTTGGTGAGGCATATAGGATATTCGACTACACGAATGAAACCTACATTCAGTTTCTTGACCACTTCTTCTTTCACTTTGAGCAACAATAAGATGCAGAGCTTCCCTAGCTTCTGTTTGACTGGCTTGCATGCTGGGAATGTTCGGATCTCGTATTGTGATATTTTTAGGTCAATACCGGGCATGTCATCATAGGACCATGTTGGCATCTTCCTAGCACAATTTCGGTACTATGGTCTCAAGGATCCCTTGTTGGCGTCTTCCTAGCACAATTTCGGGCATGGAGTGCATGTTCTTGAACATATGAATCATATTGATGTTGTCGTGAGGGTTATGTTCTGGACACACCCAATATTTGAAACTATCTCCTGTTGGAAGGGGAAGTGGGTCGACTCTAAAGACAGAGAGAAGCATGTCATTCATCCCATGTTGGATCTCTAATACTGGACTACTAGTTTCGGCGGTGTCTGAATTGTCATCATCCCCTAAGATGGTGATAACCTGGCCATTGGCAAAGAATTTCAATTTTTAATAAAGATAATATGATACCGCTAAGATACTATGCAGCCATGGATAGCCAAGAAGAAGGTTGAAACATGTTGGTATATCATGCCACAGCCTGCACTAGTGAGTTCCTAGGCATTTACCGCTTGGGCTACAATAGCTACAACCTCTGCGGCATTCATAGTGCCCTGAACTGGTGCAGGCTGTGGCTCTGGCTGTGCATCCCTAGGAACTCGCTGCGCACGTCATGGAGGCATCTGAAATGAGAGTAAAGTCTTATAAGTTCGCAGTTATTATCTCAAAATAGCTGAAGAGCGAAACATACACAAAAGAATACAACAGTCCTAAAATATAGGGCTCTATATCAAAGAAAGCTCAGCGTAAACATAACAAGCCGTACAGATCCTAAGGACACTAGAACCTGATGCTTTGATACCACCTGTGTCACCCCGACTAATTAAATACCGGGTAGCTACTCCTTTATTAAATTAGTACAAAATGCCAGGTTGGTTCAGTTCATAGCATCACTGTCGAAAACGTTTTAACAATTACTAGCCACCTAATATTTAAAAAGTGAGTTGCCAATTTTAATTAAATCCGATTAACATGCAATAAGTAAATTATGAAATGCTAACATAACCACCACAACATAGTCACAATAGAATAACCATCCAATAATAATGAGTCTGGAGGAAAAACTCCTCACCACAATCCAAATACTGAAATAAAAAAATACCAAGTCTGCCTCATTAAATTAATTACAAACCCAAGTTTGAAATAACTGAAAAGTAAGATGTCTCTAAAAGGAATGGGCGACATGCCCAACAAATGAGAAAGTCTGATAATGGAGTCAAGATCGTAAATGGAGGCGTCTACTGTCAATGTCCTGTAACTTCCAAAGCAGCTACATCACGTCACCTGAATAGAATTCCTATTCATGGTGTCCTTGTGGCTGGGCACCTAAAAGGTTTTTTACAAAAATAGATTTGAAAGCAAACGGGTCAGAGCCCGATTGTGAAAATAATTTAAAATTTTGCAAGTGTTTAATATCATTAAACAGTGAATATAAAGTACATGATAGTGTGTGCACTCACATGAGTTCCTCACCTCTCAACTAATTGTGCACTCCTATCGTACCCGTACCCATTCTAGTTGTTCCCATATCTAACTAGTCCGATATCAAATTCTAACATTTTTATACGATGTCCAATTTAATTCCCAACAACTTTTATTTAACAGAATGTTATAACTTGCTACACGATTTCCCATGTTAGTACTACTAATTACTAGAGATCTTCCATCTTCACTATACAAACAATTACCGTTATTTACACACACATTTATCCTTGGCAATTCATTTAAATTTAACAGTATATTATTCTCATCATAAATATACAATACTAGCACCCCGAGACTAAGCTGCGGTGCACATATACTCTGCTATCAAATCCCGGTGCATCACGTACATAAGGACCACGTATTCCGAATCACTCAGGAATCGTTTCAATAAACAAAAATCAAAAACAATGGAGGCGAACATAGTTCACATCACATGGGTCACGCACATACCTACGCTCCCATGATCATCAGACTTATTAACTTCTAAATAAGCCCTTCTCTGACCTATGTCCTCGAGGTACCAATCTGAATCCCCCCGTAGGCACACAAAGATTAGATGGCCCTAAACAAATGCCGACCTCCCATGATAGCAAGTAAGGTAGGTATGTTATACACAAATAATTACATATACTAAGTATTCACACATCTTAGATATCACAATATTTCATTAGTGGTATACTTCTCGTTCTTATACCTACACTTTGTGTTACCCAACTCACAAGTCCCCGGTTTATATCTTTTTAAGTTAACAACTCTTCTCACATCGTGATTTATTTCTAGGTTCCCAATCCACAATTGTAATACGGTTCATTACACAATTCAAAGTTTTACCCCCCAATGTACCCCAAATCTCCCCACTATACCCACTAGTTAATAAGGGAAGGTCATCTCAACATTTAAATAAGTCTACGGGATACTAGAAATAAATTCAGGCCAAAAAGGCCATTCTGTCAACTCGTTAGAAATCTCGTTCGAACGAGGTCGTTCGAACGAGTCTCGTTCAAACGAAAGGATTCGAATGAACTACCAACTCGTTAGAAGGAATACTGTCATCTGGTTAGAAGTTCGTTCGAACGAGGTCGTTCGAACGACCTGGGCAGGTCTTCTAACGAGATGGCAGTTTCAGCCCAGAAATTCCCAAGTCCGTTTTTCTTCATTCTTTACTTCTCTAAATCCATCCTAAGACCATCCAATTTATGTTTTAACGTATATAACCCATTTCTAATCATCCTAGATCATCCCTTAACATATTTTAGGGGTTAAATCTTACAAATCATCAAGGAATTTATATTAGTCTCCAAGTATTTCCCCAAACCCTATGAACATGAACCCATAATCTTTATTATGCCAAATTACCCATCATAAATCCGTTTTTAAATCATCATATACAATTCTTTAAATATTAAATCAGTCCATCATCATTCTACATGCAAATCCTAACCCAAATTCAAAGTTTCTCCAACAATTTCATGGTTTTCTTCAAAACTTTCAAGATAAGATAATTCCTACACTAAACATGGAAGAAATATTAAATGCACTAAAGATATCAAATCACTTGCCTTAGATTGTTCTTCAGAATTGATGTTGGTGAATGAAGGTTGATTCTCTCCTTTCTCTAGATATTTTTTCCCAAGGTTGAAGATGGCTTGGTTTTAGCTCTTGTAACTTCTCTCTAATTTCTCTCAAAACTCCCGTAGCCCACTCTCTAAACTTTTTTTGGTAATGGCCTTAGTGGCCCCTTTTAAAATAATAAATATTAACTCTAAAATTCATGGGTTTTAATTCCCCTATTTTTAAAATTACTAAAATACCCTTTTAAGTTGCCGGTATGGCCCAAAAATGCCCCGGGACCCAAACTAAACCCCCGGCTAGTGTTTTCTGACTATTTCGACCCTTTCGGACTCGTTGGCGCACTCAAAATGACCATTCGGTTGATTAAAAAATTCACTTTTTAATTCAAATAATTACATTCCTGACGCGACTGACACGCGCGTCCCAACTAAATTTCCCGAATTGTCGTATTTCAGTCTCGCGACATATTTAATATTTTCAATATTCATATATTGCCATATATACACATGATAATCAAATACCAACTCACATCTCATTAGTATTTATATCCGGATTAATTCTTAATTAATTCACATTTAATTTAATTAATCCCTTAAATAAATATCAATAAAATTACGGGGTATTACAGATTGATAGGGCCAACCCCTATTATATGTTATATGGACACCATTACCTCTCGGTGGGTATTGTCATAAGAACGCACAACGATGAAAGTGGGGGTGATATCACTGACTTTTAAGCCCAAGAAATTAAAGGTTCTGAGAGCGCGAACGTTGAGGGAATATCCGTTATCAACAAGGGAGGGCGGGACTTTATTTCCCAACACTTCAACGGAGATGTTGAGGGCATAATTGTGGTCAGGGATGATCTTTGGTATATCTGCTTTGGAAAAGGAGAGGAGTCTGGAAGAATTCAAGGACCCAACCATGTTTACAAGTTCTTTAGGAGTAGTGGAAGGAGAGACTGTAGGCTCGGTGATGAGTTTTATCATAGCATTCTTGTAGAACTGAGAGGACTTGAAAACCCCTTATACGGTTATGTTGGCTTGGTTTTTCTTGAGCTCGTTAAGGACTTTGCTTTCTTCGATGGTCATCTCTGGCATAAGGAGTTCTTCGGCAACTCCTTTTCCCTTATCTGTCTTTGTCACATGAGGAATAAGATCTTTGTAATGTATTCCTGATCTAGTTATGTGATTTACTGAGCTGGGGAAGAATAAGAACCTCGTGTCTTGATTTATTCATGTTGAACATCTACTTTATTGATTTCCCCCAATATATCTTTGAAGGATATCACTCCGCACAAACAGGTTATTACACTGGTGTATTCTCAATTGGGATCGTCGTCTGAGCTGTCAAAGTTATCTCCCCGTCCGGTGGTGAATATATCTTCTTTCAAAGAGAAATCAATTCATTCAATAACCTCGACAGCTTCATCATACAAATCTTCCCACTTAATGGGGAGGTGCAGGAGTGAAGGTACGAACCGTCCCTGAAGCTTCAAAGCGGTGAGTAGATCATCAATACTATAAATTTAACTTGATTATCGAATTGCATCGGCCATAATCTTCATTATGCCATCTAGACTGACATCATCAATGGGTACCACCCAATTATTTGACTCCCGGGTCCATTTTCGAGCTTCCGTGAACAAGCCGTTGAATTTGCGACAATCGATGGTCATCTCAGCGGGCAATTTCCGCACGAACTCTAAGAGTTGGTTCATTATAGTAGGTAACTCCATATCCTTCCCTTAAGACCGAGCAGGAATTACAATGCAAGCCTTTGTGAGGAGTGACAAAGCATTGTCGATGAAGTAAGTAGAGTGTAAGAGAAAATACGAGAAAACTTTGAGTGGTTTGGATGAGATTACGTATATGATGGGCGCTTTACTGAGAACAATTTGGGCAGATTGGTTAAATTCTGGGTTATTATCTATAAGGATGGCATTTGCATGGGTTAGAAGTGGGTTATGAGTGGTGTTAGGTTTAGGGGTTGGTGGGGCAATGATATCACGATCAATTAAACCTTGGATCACATACCAAAATTAGAAGCACTGGTCAGTAGTATGGTTGACAGACTGATGAAAATCACAATAAGAATCATATTTGAAGTTTATGGGGAGTGGATTTGTTAATGGATTAGGGTCTTAGGGTTTAATGAGGTTTCGGCTCAGTAGGGTCACAGGGGAGCATAGAGATCAGTGTATTCTTTTTTGGTAGGGTTGTGGATATTTTTCGATGCCCAAGAGGTAGCAAGTTAGGACATATTGTTGATGGTTGAGATTGTAGCACTGGTTGGCTTCTCATACTTTTGGGGAGTGAATTATTCGGTTACTTTTTTTGGCTCAGAATCGACTTTGGCAACGCCTTCCTTAATTTCTACACCTACTTCTCAGAGGGTTCAAAAGTGTGGGTATTACTATCCACCCATGGATTCTCGGATATGAGTCAAGAATTTCTTCTTCACGATACTGACTTATTCCTCCTTGGAGGGTCTGTTGGTCATGGTAGTAGCCTTATCTCTCCACCTTCCTATGAAGCTACAAATTGTTTCCCAATTATTGTTCTTAAGAAGCTCTAGATCTTGACGCATAACCTCAAGCCCCTCATTCTACTTGTACTATGACATGAATTCTTGAGAGAAATCCTCCCAACTACGGATTCTAGATTCTTCGAGGGATAGAAACTAATTAAGGGCACTTTCTTTCATGATCTGCTGGAACATCTGGCCATTATCTCTTCAGAGGCACCAAGGAGAGTCGTGACTTGGTGATATCTTCGAAGGCGAACAATTAGGGTTCGCTTCCCCCAAACTTCTCGATGTCTGGCATCTTGAACTTCTCTGGTTGTCTGGATTTTGGATAGGGAGATATATGGGTGTAGTCCATGTAGTTCCGAGATATCTTGACTTGGTCAAACTATTTTGACAGCATCTTGAGGTCTTCCTTGACCTTATTCAACTCCTGTTCCTTAAGATTAGTGGGTATTGGTAGGTTGGCCCCAGATTGGTCAATGTTCGGGATAGGAAGTTGAGCTGGTGGTGGCCCATTGGTAGGCGAGGCACACAGAGCATGTTGATACTCTTGTGGGACCCAAATAGGCTCGGGAGCGGGTGGACCCATGGGATGAGGAAAGAGTACCTCAGGTTCTTCGAGAATCTAGGCACGATGCTGCTGTATCTCATGGACCTTGATTTCAAGGTTGTCAATCTTGGCACTGAGTTGGGTTAAGATGGTGATCAGATCGGGCTGCACATTAGGTGCTTGGTCAATGTTCTCCATGAAGATCTCGTGAAGGTAAATCCCAAACTCGGACAAGGTATCAGATGAACCAACGGAGCTTCGGGGTGGTTTGAAAGAAGACCGAAGCTAATAGGGAGCTAGGCCAAAGTCAGGTATGCGATAGACCTGAAAGGGAAAATAGTTTGAATTTATTTTCGAAAGAGGGAGGGAGAAAATTTTGGGTTTGTGAAAGGGGGAAAAATGCTTTGGGTATTTCTGAAAAAGGAGAGGAATATCATCATGATTATTATTAATGTCATCATTATTTTCTCGCTTGTATTAGGTTTGCCTAAATGTAGAAAAATGTCAGACAGTACCTGAGCCTAGGAAAATGGGTTTTGAAAAAATTATATAAAATATAGTTGAACTTTTTTTCAGGCTCACAGATGGGGTCCTATTTTTAAAAATGGTGAAATCGCGCTAAAATTTGGGCGATACGCCGATCCGGAATTTTGACAGATTTTTGCATAGTAACCGAATCTATTTGAGGTTTGAGAAATTGTTGGGTTAGTGGAAGGGTTCCCCCTTTGACATGACTTCCACAATATAACTCTTGCCTATATAAGGGCAATCACTCATCGGTACGTGTAGACAAGCGATTTGATATACCTGAGTGTATGCTAATGTTTTCACTATATACCTCATGGGGAAAGTACATGTGAGAGAGAATTCGATATACTCGACGTATGTGAATGAGTTACCTGTTATATACCTCTCATCGTGAGTTCAGTCAAATGGAATGATGTGGGGGAACTGATCAATATATGTCGAAGGTACGAGGCCAATGGAAGCTGAGAGTAATGTCACTTAGGCTAACTGTGAACCCCAGATCCAGTGCCCATCAGAAAGTGACCCCCAGAACGGGATAAAATTTTGATCAATGTCCATGCTCTTTGGTGATGTAGTGTGAGAAAATGCATCAGTCTTAATTAACGTAGTATGGAGAGCGAGTATTTTTTATCATTTTTTATTTGTACGATGATTAAAGGAAAATACTACACTAAATGGGGAGCATATACAAGTATATCTAGCATGGAAACTATACTACGCATGGATATATGTGAGTGAATATGTGACATGGTAGTATATACAAGTGAGTGTATGTGGTAGTGGACATATACATGGATCAACTACAAGTGATGTGTGACATGTGTAAGTTGTAATACCCCGTAATTTTACGGATTTTTATTTAAGGGACTAATTAAATTAAATGAGAATTAATTGGAAATTAATCCGAGTATAAATACTAACGAGTTTTGAGTTGGTATTTGATTATGATGTTAAAATTTATTATTTCCGAGTATGTATGGTAATACATGAGTATTGATAATATTAAAATTGTCGCGAGGAAGAAATACGATAATTTGGAAATTTAGTTGGGACGCGCGTGTCAGTCGCGTCAGGAATGAAATTATTTGAATTAAAAAGTGAATTATATTTTTATCAACCGAATGGTCATTTTGAGTGTGCCAACGTGTCAGGAAGGGTCAAACTAGTCAGAAAACACTAGTCGGGGGTTTAGCTTGGGTCCCGGGGCATTTTTAGGCCATACCGGCAACCCAAAAGGGTAGTTTGGTAATTTTAAAAATAGGGAAATTAAAACCCACGAATTTTAGAGGTTAATTTTATATTATTAATGAACCCATTAAGTCCATTATCATCATTTATCAAGTAGTGGGCTACGGGAGTTAAAAGGAGAGTCCTAAGAAGTTCCAAAAGAAACCCCTAGCCACCATCACCATCTTTGGGAGAAATCTGTAGAGAGAAAGAGGAGAATCAACCTTCATCTTTCAACATCAAATCAGAACATCTAAGGCAAGTGGTTTAATTACATGAATTCAAGTGAATGTTTCCTCCATGCTTAGAATTGAATATATGTCTTGTATTGAAAGTTTGATGAAAACCCATAAAATTGGAGATAGAAATTGTAATCTTATATGAGAATCGCATGTAGAATAGCTTATGGACGAATTTCATATCCAAAATATATCTTTTGATGATTTTAAAAATGGATTTTTAAGGAGTAATTGTAGACATTAAATTTTGGGTTCATGTTTATAGGGTTTGAGACAAGATTTGGGAATTATGATGAATACATGTTAATTTAGGAGGTGTTGACCCCAAATATATGTTAAAGAGTGACCTGGGAGGACTTAGAGTAGTTTATTAACGTTAAAACTTAATTGGGATGATCTTAGTATGAATTTAGGGAAGAGAAATTGAAGAAAAATGAATTGTGAAAATTTCTGGGCGAAAACTGCCATCTCGTTAGAAGACCTGCCCAGGTCGTTCGAACGACCTCATTCAAACAATCTTCTAACGAGATGATAGTATCCCTTCTAACGACTTGGTAGTTCGTTCGAAGCCTTTGGTTTGAATGAAATCGTTCGAACGAAACTTCTAACGAGTTGACATAATGGCCTTTTAGGCCTAATTTTATTTCAAATGTCCCGTAGACTTATTTAATAGAGAAATAACCTTCCCTTATTGACTAGTGGGTATAATTGGGAGATTTGAGTACGTTGAGGAGTAAAACTTATAATCTTGTAGTAAATCGAATGACCTTTATGAATTAGGAAACGAGTACCTAATTACGACGTGAGGAGAGTTGACAACTTAAATGTATATAAATTGGGGACTTATAAGTGCGTAATATTAAATGATGATACAAGAATGAGAAGTATACCTCTATTGATATATTGAGATATCTAAGATGTACGGATGCTTAGTATATGTAGTTATCTGTGTATAACATACCTACCGTACTTGCTATCATGGGAGGTCGGCGTTCGATCAGGTCCATCTAATCTTTGTGTGCCTACGGGGGGGATTTAGATTGGTACCTCGAGGACATAGGTCAGAGAAGGACTTATTGAGAAGTTAATAAGTCTGCTGATCATGGGAGCGTAGGTATGTGCGTGACCCATGTGATGTGAACTATGTTCGCCTCCATTATTTGTGATTGTTATTATTTGAGAACGATTCCTGAGAGATTCGGAATGCGTTATCCTTATGTACGCGATGTACCGGGATTGGATAGCAGAGTATATGTGTACCGCAACTTAGTCTCAGGGTGTTAGTATTATATATTTATAATGAGAATAATATACTATTAATTGAATTGATCTGTCATGTATATATGTGAGTATAACTAATAGCAACATTATGTAAAGATCAGATGGAAGATCCCTGGTAAGTAGTATTACTAATATGGGAAACCGAGAATAAATGTAAAGCTCTCTGTTTAAATGAAGATGCTGGAATTAAATCATGAATCGTATAGTAATGTTAGATTTTGTTTTGGACTAGTTAGATATGGGAGTAACTAGAATGGGTACGAGTACATTAGGAGTGCACAGATAGTCGAGAGGTGAGTATTTCATGCGAGGGCACGTCCTAACATGTATTTTGCATTCATTGTTTTAATGTCATTAAAACACTTGCTATATTTTTAAACTGTTTTTCACAATCGTGCTCTGACCCGTTTGCTTTCAAATATATTTTCTTGTAAAAACCTTTTAGGTGCCCAGCCACAAGGACACCATGCATAGGAGTTCCATTCAGGTGACGTACTGTAGCTGTTGTGGAAGTTACAGGACCTTGACAGTAGACGCCTCCACTTTCGATCTTGACTCTATGTTATTAGATTTTTCTCATCTGTTGGGCATGTCGCCCCATTTCTCTTAGATACTTTATTTATGCAGTTATATCAAATTTTGGGTTGTAATCAATTTAGTGATGCAGACTTTGTATTTTCTTATTCCTGTATTTGGATTGTTGTGAGGAGTATCCCTCCAGGCTCATTACTATTTCATGGTTATTCCATTGTCATTATGTTGTGGTGGTTATGTTAGCATTACATAATTTTAATTTTTGCATGTTAATCGGATTTAATTAAAATTGATAGCTCACTTTTTAAATATTAGGTGGCTAGTAATTGTTAAAATATTTTCGTCAGTGATGCTACGAACTGAACCAACTTGACATTTTGAATTAATTTAAATAAAATAGTAGCTACCCGGTATTTAATTAGTCGGGGTGTCATAGGTGGTATCAGAGCATCAGGTTCTAGTGTCCTTAGGATCTGTACGGCTTATTATGTTTTCGCTGAGCTTTCCTTGATGTAGAGCCCTATATTTTAGGACTGTTGTATTCTTTTGTGTATGTTTCGCTCTTCAGCTATTTTGAGTTAATAACTGTGAACTTATAAGACTTTAATCCCATTTAAGATGCCTCCATGACGTGCACGGCGAGTTCCTAGGGATGCTCGGCCCGAGCCACAGCATGCACCAATTCAGGGCACCATGAATGCTGTAGAGGTTGCAGCTATTGTAGACCAAGCGGTAAATGTCGCCCTCGCAGTTGTGCAACAGGAACCACCTCACGCGCCGGTAGCCGCGCCAGTTCAGGCTCATGCATTACTGTCTTCTTGGGAACGCGTTCGTGATGCTTTTCAGAAAGCACACCCTCCGGAGTTTGCAGGTAGCTCTGACGTCGTTGTGTCCAGTCAGTGGAGGAAGGACATTCAAAGGCACTTAAGGATGTATGAATGCACGGATGTTCAGAAGCAGATACTGGCTACTTTTAACCTAGTAGGATCAGCGTTGCAGTGGTGGGAGTCCATCACCACCCCGGAGGAGAGAGATGCCCTTTCCATACAGGAGTTCTGGGTGCGGTTTGATCGCAAATATTTTCCATCAGCTGTTCACACCGAAATGAGGAGGAAGTTAATGAACCTCAAGCAAGAGGGGAAGACTGTGGCCGAGTATGAGGTCGAATTCACTAATATCTTGAACATCGTTCCTGATGAGATTCCAATCGAGGAGAAGAAGATTCAGAAGTTCATGGATGGATTGACTTGGAGGATCCGTCAACACTTATTGGGAAATCTCTCGTTGGCCACTTATTCTGATGTGGTTAACGCAGCACTACTTCACTGCCAGGATCACCGCTTTCACATGTCTGAGAGTAAGAGATCAGGAGAGTCCAGCCATCAGGGCAGGACAGGGGGAAATGGTGCCAACGGGGCACAATCTACTCAGGGACATAGGCAGGGTGATCAGGGTTCCCAACAGGGGGATCCTAAGAGATTTAGATCTGGAGGTTTTAGGAATGGTTAGGGAGGTTTCAGACATGGCCATCCGGTTTAGAATGGCCATCAGGGCTAGAATGGTCAGCAGCAGCAGTTTTAGTAGGGCCAGCATGGCCAAGGTAAGGATGGTAACAACATCAGGGCCGAGGGAAATAGGGACAGCGAGGGGGAAACTTTTCGGGGAAGTGCTTCGTTTGTGGCAAGATTGGCCACAAACGCCAGGATTATCCTGATAGGGCAGGGCCCCACAGCAGCAGCAACAGGGGTGCTCGACACGAGCCATAGAGGCCTATGTTTTCCGCCGCCCTCCTAGCACCACCACAGATGGCAGCATTACCACCCATCCCAGCGGTCCTAGTCCAGCAGGGACAACTTCAGTATGGGAGAGTGTATCAGCTCTAGCAGGTCGCAGTCCCATAGGATCCACCTGCCATTGAGGGTATGTTCTCTATTCAAGGGACTATGGGGCGTATTTTATTTGATACGGGGGCCACACATTATTTCATTACCATGAGATTTGCACGCACTATTGGGTTGTTAGACACCGCAGAGAGCACGGTTACTTGTGTAGATTCACCGTTGAGTAGGGGTTCCGTGATTTCCCTTATTTGTAGAGGTGTGGGTATAGAAATGGGGAGATTTACTTTACCCACTGATATGCTAGTATTAGATATTGACTGAGTACGATGCGATAGTTGGTATGGATTGGCTAGTTGTGTACTGAGCCATGATTGACTGTTTCAGTAGGAGTATTATTTTTGTCATTCCCGAGTAGGAGATGTTTCTAGTGGCGATGCCTCGCCCTGAGGGAGGATCTTCCACATATTTGTACTATATAGAGGAGTCCACCTCTAAGGTAGTGGTGATACCACTTGATTCGATTCCAGTCGTTAGAGAGTTCGCTGATGTATTTCAGGACATACCTGGATTACCTCATAGTAGAGAGATAGATTTTTTTATTGATTTAATGGCGGGCATTCGGCCTATTGCCCACGCACCTTACCGTATGGCTCCAGTGGAGATGAGAGAGCTAAGGGATCAGATTGAGCATTTGTTGGGTCAGGGTTTCATCCGCAGGAGTACTTCGCCGTGGGGTGCCCCTGTGTTGTTCGTAAAGAAGAGGGATGGATCGTTGAAATTGTGTGTAGATTACTGGGATTTGAATAAAGTCACGATACGGAAAAAGTATCCTTTACCCCGAATCGATGACTTATTTGACCAGTTGAGAGGAACTTGCTTCTTCTCAAAGATTGATTTGCGATCAGGATACCATCAGTTGCGTATCAGGGAACAGGACCTCTCGAAGACTGCTTTCTTGACAAGGTATGGTTCCTATGAGTTTCGGGTTATGCCTTTTGTCTTGACCAACGCTCCAGCCGTGTTTATGGACTTGATGAATATGGTGTTCAGAGAGTTCTTAGACCAGTTCGTCATCGTCTTTATTGATGACATTCTGGTTTACTCCTAGACAGAAGAGGAGCACACCGAGCATTTAAGACAGGTTTTGCAGATGTTGTGTCAGAATGAGATTTATGTAAAGTATGAGAAGTGTGGGTTTTAGCTGAAGGAGGTTCAGTTTTTGGGGCATATCATTTCAGACCAGGGGATATCTTTTGATCCGGGGAAGGTATCCGCGGTGAGGGAATGGGGACATCCCATGACACCGACTGAGATCTGTAGTTTCTTGGGCCTAGCAGGATACTACAGGAGGTTTATTCGGGGTTTCTCATAGATAGCGGGTCCTTTGACCCATCTGACTCGCAAGGGCGTGCAATTCATCTGGAGCGATGTCTGTCAGTTGTCATTCGATGAGTTGAAGGACAAGTTGACCTCAGCGCCGATGTTAACATTTCCCAGACCGGGAGTTGAGTATTTAGTTTACACCGATGCGTCCCTACAAGGACTTGGAGGTGTGCTGCAATAGGAGAGTCAGGCCATAGCTTATGCTTCCTGTAAGCTTAAGCCTCACGAGAGGAATTACCCCACCCGCGACTTGGAGTTAGTGGCAGTCGTATTCTCTCTTCGAATTTGGAGACATTATCTCCTGGGGGAGAAATTTCGATTGTTCACAGGCCACAAGTCTCTACAATACCTCTTCACGCAGAAGGAACTGAATATGCGTCAACGATGGTGGCTTGAGTTTGTGAAGGATTATCAATTTGATATCCAATATCACCCAGGGAAGGCTAACGTGGTAGCAGACGCGTTGAGCCGTAGGCCAGTAGATGAGGTGGCCGAGGTGTGGAAAGCTAAGTGGAAGGAGTTAGGACACCAGGATGCAGTGGCCCGATCGTTCATGTCTGTGATGAATGTTACACCTCAAATTGTTATGAGAGTGATAAAGGCCCAGGTAACTAACTCGTTCTGTCAGGAGTAGATAGTTAGAATACTAGCAGAGGGAGACGAGTCCTATACCGTTAGCTCAGACGGGGGATTACGCTTCAATGGAAGACTGGTGGTTCCGGAAGGAGAAGACTTGCGACACGAGATAATGGCAGAGTCGCATGGCTCACGGTTTGCGTTACACCCTGGTGGGGATAAGATGTACAAGGACATGAGACGACAGTACTAGTGGAGCGGGATGAAGAGAGATATCGCCGTGTTCGTTTCCAAATGTGCCACTTGTCAGCTAGTAAAGGTGGACCATCAGAAACCTGCAGGACTTCTACAGCCATTAGAGGTTTCGACGTGGATATGGAAAAGTATATCCATGGACTTTATCACGGGGTTACCTACGTCGCAGAGGGGTCACGACTCCATATGGGTAATTGTGGACCGGTTGACCAAAGTTTCTCATTTTCTACCCGTAAGGACAGATTACACTACGGGACAGTATGCCTAGATTTTCATTGCAGAGATAGTGAGACTTCACGGGGTGCCTCTAAATATCGTGTCTGACCGAGATAAGATATTTGTTTCACAATTTTGGGAGAGTTTCCAGGAGGCCATGGGTACAGAGTTGCGGCTGAGTACGGCATATCACCCGCAGACTGATGGGCAAACAGAGCAGACAAATCAGATGTTGGAGGACATGTTGCGTATTTACATCCTAGACTTTGGAGGTGGTTGGGAGCAGTACCTTCCACTGGTGGAGTTTGCTTATAACAACTCCTACCAGTTCAACATTGGCATGGCTCCATTTGAGGCATTGTATGGTAAACCTTGTCATTCCCCAGCATGTTGGTTAGAGATGGGGGATAACAAACTCCTTCGGTCGGAAGTGATTCGGGACACTTCAGCAAGGATAGAGATGATATGGAGTCGCATTCGGGTAGCTCAGGACAGGAAAAAGAGCTATGATGATGCCATGAGGTTCTTCAGAGAATTCGAGGTGGGGGACCAGGTGTTACTCAGAGTATCTCCGATGAAGGGGATCATGCGTTTTGGGAAGAAGGGGAAACTGGCACCAAGATACGTGGGGCCATTTCCTATCATCGAGAGAATTGGGCCAGTCGCATACAGACTTGGATTACCGGAGCACTTGCATAGGATTCATGATGTGTTCCATATTTCCTCGCTAAGGAAATATCTTAGGGACTATTTGGCCCATACTCACATTGCTTTGGAGGACATCAATCTCCAACCCGATAGTTCCTACGAGGAGGGGTCGATTGCTATTTTGGACCGAAGCGAGCGGAAACTGAGGTCAAAGATAGTACCGTTAGTACGTGCTCAGTGGCGGCATCATAATGTCGAGGAGTCCACATGGGAGTGCAAGGATGAGATGCGCGAACGCTATCCGGAGTTATTTTTACCAGGTACTCTTTAGTTCCGAATTTCGGGACGAAATTCTGTTATTAGGGGGGAAGTATGTAATACCCCGTAATTTTATTGATTAATTAAATTAAATGAGAATTAATTGGAAATTAATCCGAGTATAAATACTAATGAGATGTGAGTTGGTATTCGATTATGATGTTAAAATTTATTATTTCCGAGT
Organism: Sambucus nigra; assembly: GCA_949130495.1. Lineage (NCBI taxonomy): Eukaryota > Viridiplantae > Streptophyta > Magnoliopsida > Dipsacales > Adoxaceae > Sambucus > Sambucus nigra. The sequence goes on from OX422207.1 coordinate 519,220,971, forward strand.
ATGTATGGTAATACATGAGTATTGATAATATTAAAATTGTCGCAAGGCAGAAATATGATAATTTGCAAAATTAGTTGGGAGGCGCGTGTCAGTCGCGTCAGGAATGAAATTATTTGAATTAAAAAGTGAATTATATTTTTATCAACCGAATGGTCATTTTGAGTGCGCCAACGTGTCCGGAAGGGTCGAAATAGTCAAAAAACACTAGTCGGGGGTTTAGCGTGGGTCCCGGGGTATTTTTAGGCCATACCGGCAACCCAAAAGGGTAGTTTGGTAATTTTAAAAATAGGGGAATTAAAACCCACGAATTTTAGAGGTTAATTATATATTAGTAATGAACCCATTAAGTCCATTATCATCATTTATCATGTAATGGGCTACGGGAGTTAAAAGGAGAATCCTAAGAAGTTCCAAAAGAAACCCCTAGCCACCATCATCATCTTTGGGAGAAATCTGTAGAGAGAAAGAGGAGAATCACCCTTCATCTTTCAACATCAAATCAGAACATCTAAGTCAAGTGGTTTAATTACATGAATTCAAGTGAATGTTTCCTCCATGCTTAGAATTGAATATATGTCTTGTATTGAAAGTTTGATGAAAACCCATGAAATTGGAGATAGAAATTGTAATCTTATATGAGAATCGCATGTAGAATAGCTTATGGACGAATTTCATATCCAAAATATATCTTTTGATGATTTTAAAAATGGATTTTTAAGGAGTAATTGTAGACATTAAATTTTGGGTTCATGTTTATAGGGTTTGAGACAAGATTTGGGAATTATGATGATTACATGTTAATTTAGGAGGTGTTGACCCAAATATATGTTGAAGAGTGACATAGGAGGACTTAGAGTATTTTATTAACATTAAAACTTAATTGGTATGATCTTAGTATGAATTTAGGGAAGAGAAATTGAAGAAAAATGAATTGGGAAAATTTATGGGCGAAAACTGCCATCTCGTTAGAAGACCTGCCCAGGTCGTTCGAACGACCTCGTTCGAACGAGCTTCTAACGAGATGACAGTATCCCTTCTAACGAGTTGGTAGTTCGTTTGAAGCCTTTCGTTCGAATGAACTCGTTCAAACGATACTTCTAACGAGTTGACAGAATGGCCTTTTAGGCCTGATTTTATTTCAAATGTCCCGTAGACTTATTTAATGGAGAAATAGCCTTCCTTTATTGACTAGTGGGTATAATTGGGAGATTTGAGTACGTGGAGGTGTAAAACTTAGAATCTTGTAGTAAATCAAATGACCTTTATGAATTAGGAAACGAGTACCTAATTACGACGTGAGGAGAGTTGACGATTTAAATGTATATAAATTGGGGACTTATAAGTGCATAATATTAAATGATGATACAAGAATGAGAAGTATACCTCTATTGATATATTGAGATATCTAAGATGTGTTAATGCTTAGTATATGTAGTTATCTGTGTATAACATACCTACCGTACTTGCTATCATGGGAGGACGGCGTTCGATTAGGGCTATCTAATCTTTGTGTACCCACGGGGGGATTTAGATTGGTACCTCGAGGACATAGGTCAGAGAAGGACTTATTGAGAAGTTAATAAGTCTGTTGATCATGGGAGCGTAGTTATGTGCGTGACCCATGTGATGTGAACTATGTTCGCTTCCATTATCTATGATTGTTATTATTTGAGAACGATTCCTGAGAGATTCGAAATGCGTTATCCTTATGTACGCGATGTATCGGGATTGGATAGCAGAGTATGTGTGCACCGCAGCTTAGTCTCGGGGTGCTAGTATTGTATATTTATAATGAGAATAATATACTGTTAATTGAATTTATCTGTCATGTATATATGTGAGTATAAATAATAGCAACGTTATGTAAAGATAAGATGGAAGATCCCTGGTAAGTAGTATTACTAATATGGGAAATCGAGAATAAATGTAAAGCTCTCTGTTTAAATGAAGATGCCGGAATTAAATCATGAATCGTATAGTAATGTTAGATTTTGTTTCGGACTAGTTAGATATGGGAGTAACTAGAATGGGCACGAGTACATTAGGAGTGCACAGATAGTCGAGAGGTGAGTATTTCATGCGAGGGCACGTCCTAACATGTATTTTGCATTCATTGTTTTAATCTCATTAAAACACTTGCTATATTTTTAAACTGTTTTTCACAATCGTGCTCTGACCCGTTTGCTTTCAAATATATTTTCTTGTAAAAACCTTTTAGGTGCCCAGCCACAAGGACACCATGCATAGGAGTTCCATTCAGGTGACGTACTGTAGCTGTTGTGGAAGTTACAGGACCTTGACAGTAGACGCCTCCACTTTCGATCTTGACTCTATGTTATTAGATTTTTCTCATCTGTTGGGCATGTCGCCCCATTTCTCTTAGATACTTTATTTATGCAGTTATATTAGATTTTGGGTTGTAATTAATTTAGTGATGCAGACTTAGTATTTGTTTATTCATGTATTTGGATTGTTGTGAGGAGTATCCCTCCACACTCATTACTATTTCATGGTTATTCCATTGTCATTATGTTGTGGTGGTTATGTTAGAATTACATAATTTTAATTTTTGCATGTTAATCGGATTTAATTAAAATTGATAACTCACTTTTTAAATATTAGGTGGCTAGTAATTGTTAAAATGTTTTCATCAGTGATGCTACGAACTGAACCAACTTGACATTTTGAATTAATTTAAATAAAGGAGTAGCTACCCGGTATTTAATTAGTCGGGGTGTCACATAAGTGAGCATATATATAAGAGTAGGAAGTGTGGTTTTGTGCTAGGGAAGCTTAAGCATGGATATTCTATGTGGTGTGTGAAGCATGTGTGTGTAAAGTGAAGCTAAGTGTAAGTGTGTGAAGTGTATAAGTGAGTGAAGGTGATATATACATGAATCAAATATATAAAAACTGTAAAAAGAGGAGAAGAGAGAACATACAGCTAGGTGCATATACACACATGCAAAAAAGAATAACGCACATGCAAAATATAGTCTAGTCCTCTTATAGAAATCCCCAATGGGGTCGCCACTATGGCTATCCCAAGGTCAGGGGGTCGGGGTCTCCGAAGGTGGATCCCTCTTTCCTTACCCCTTCTCCTTTTCTGGCCTGCAGATGGGATTGTTTCCTTTATAGGAGCGCTCAGTCGTCGTCGGTGTGGGTTGATATGTAGAGATAGAGTCGCCATCCTATTTTTCAAAAAATAGGTAAAAGAAATTTTGTCGCCTATAGAGAACAACATCAAGGACAATACTGATGCTTGCGAAACCAAGTAGTTCAAAGGTTCGGGGACTATGTTACCGAATGGAAAGTTGTTAGGCACCCATCCCACCATTTCGGTCTCTCATGGGTATGTGTTAATCTTCTCCTGTAGAACTCCGTGATGTGTGTACTTATGTGCATTTTACAAATGATGGATGAAATCATTATATTAGCATCATGGCTAAAATAAGAGCGAGGTCATCCTTAGAAGTGTTCCCAAAATAGTAATTAAAAATATAATGTAAGTGTTTGTCGATTCACAAGTTGTTATGAAGGAATGATTGCATATATCGGACAAGACACAAGAAAACAGGCATATAGGATGTATATATCACGAGTATATGATGAGAATAAAATAACAACTATATGTGGGAGGACTCGAGTCGAGAGATTTACCCAAGGTGCCTACGTAGCCCTGGGGTCATCAAAGACCATGTAGTTCGAAAACAAAGAGAGGTGGGGTTTAACCCATAGATCCAATCGGGGACTTTATTTATATATGTCTATGTGTAAAAAGGTGTTTTAGTATGAGAAAATGTGATGAGAAATCCGTTTTTTGAATCTACAAGTGAACCCTCTTTTTCTTCTTTTTGGGTCTTTCTATGAAAATAACGTATGTGAGAATACTAATAATAAAAATTTAGAATTCATAAGTGTGATTTAATGAAGTAAAATACTATAGAGAAAATGAAGTAACTAATGAAAAATTGAGGGAAATTAAAGACAAAGAGGAAGAAATGGATCTCATTTTTATGACTTTAAGTACATCTTCCTTGTAGATGCACTGGCCTGAAGGTGAAGTGATGGTAGTTTTAGGAGGTGGGTGGGGATTTACTCAAAAGAGTATGAAAAGGATGGAACGAATGTGGGAAATGGGCTTTTAAGGAAATAATAACTCTGAATTCGAGGGAATTACTGAGAGGGATGTATGTGAGTGACTGAGGTGTGACTTTCAAAGCGAGGTCATGGCATCTATTTATAGGGACAAAGGGAACCTATCATCATGGTCCTTGACTTGCCTATCGTCATAGAACCCTAGACACACTATCGATAAGCAGGGTCTTAAGGTTGCATTCGGCAATCTGAGGCAGGTTTTTTGGAAAAATGGCCATGAAACGTGAACCGCAAGTCAAAACTTTACATGGGGTGGACCGTTGGAAGGATTATTCAGATCCCTTTAAGAAATCCATTGAGCCACTCCCGGGTTCGGGAGTTTATCGAAGTCATTAAGAGCCCGAAAGTGCCCGTGGGTCATTAGACAAGAAATTCTCGAAGGAAAATAAATCATTCGTCCAAACTGTAAGTTAGAATTGTGCACGGGATGGATCGTTTGAAAGGGTATTCAGATTACTTCGAGGATTCATTCAATCTCACTCGGTTTGGAGAGTTGACCTTTGTCAAACGGGGTCCGAAAGCACCTGGTGACCCTTCAGAGTAAAATGGGTCCTTCGTCTCTACCGTGAGACCGATTCGCGCACAGGGTGAACCGTTGGAAAGAGGATTTAGATCCTTCTTAAGATTCATTTAATCTCATTTGAGCTAAAGATTTGACAGGCATCAAACGAAGCCCAAGATTGCCTGATGGCCTCCGAATCAATTTTTGGGGTAAAATGGATCGATTGTCCAAACCGTGAGTCCGATTCACACACAGGATAGACCATTGGAAAGGGTATTCATACCCCTTTAATGATCAATGGATATTTTTCTCAATCAAGGTAGTTTATTGGAGTCAAAATGGGGCTTGAGAGCGCCCGGTGCCCTCCAAGTCAATTTTTTATAGTAAAATGAATCGTTTGTCGGAACCATAAGGCCTACTCGCGCAAGGGGCAGGCCATTGGAAAGGGGATTCAGAGTGCTTTGAAGATTCATTGAGCTTTCTCTCTGACGATAAAGTTGACCAAAATCAAACGGGGCTCGAGAGCTCTCGGTGGCCTTTTAGATCGGTACTCGGAGTATGACCTAGGGTTTACGGTGGATCGGTGAATGCTAGGGATCTAAAGAGGTTCTTAGGAGGGTCCTAGGATAGGGTGTCTACAGTGTTTGTTTTTGTACATCAGGCTAAGACACATTCCTACATGAGCTCACCTTTTGCTCGTTTATTCAACCTCCTATTTATATTTCTCTCGTATTTCTCTTACTCTTCACCTCTCCTTCTGCACATGTGTGTCTTCTTCTAACATGAAGGAGATAATATCAGCACAAACACTATCAATCTCAATATACAATATTATTTTCTCTTCATATTATCTAACATGATATCAAAGATCTCGATCAGAGGCCTATAACTACAAACACCATTGTGTGTAACGGCCATCGAAATGCACTATTTCTAAACACCAGTGAACTTTGCCATCTCTAGACACAACTAAATAAAGTCCAATCTTCATAAAACTAACACCATTTCCTTGGTCTTTTCACCACAAATATAACTCCACAAGAATTGCCTACAGATCAAATTCGATGCGCCCCAACGCATAACCAAAACTTTCCTAAACTACAAACATGCACTCACGCACACCATGCGCCTCAAAGATTTTACTCTGGCACTGACTCCTCTATCTCAAACCTAACCAGTACAAGCCCCATTAATACCGATTTGATCTCCTGAAACTAGGTGCAAAAATCAGTTATACAACAAACCATTCATTCTCCACCTTTGCTTGAAGCCACTTTTAACATGCTAATCCTTCTCCAAGTTCATATCCGCTCAATGACCCCTCTTACCCCATCCAACCCGACACAGGTCGCACTCTCAACCACAATCCCATTTCATCGAGTCCAAAATTTCAATCAAACCAGTTCGTTATCTCTTTTTTGTTTGGGTTAGACCAATTCTTCAGGTTTTTTGCCATTCTAAATCAGTTTTTGGATTCAATTTTCCCTTGTTCTACTCCTATCAGGTTATTTCAGGTGTATGCTTCTCAAAACTCTTTTCATATGGAGTTCTTGGATGTCTCCTAACCTATTTACACTAATCTTAATGATCACATGTATTTCCTTTGAACCCCATCCATGATCATTAAACTTTGGTATCTTATCACCAATAATGTTACTGAATCAAAGATATATGAACCAATATTGGGGCAACATATGTTGAAAAACATGATGATTGTGTAACACCCTGCGTGCCCGAAAAGAGACACGCATCATGCTACTGCGATAAAACTAAACTAAAACCATCAAGAATGAGTATAGAGCATCTAAATTCCCATAATTAAAATACAACAAGTCTGCAATTTCTATTTGCACAATAATGATTACAATAACATTTCTCTCAAATATAAAATTCACCAACTAAAATTACACAACTATTTTATACATCAAAAAATAAATCTTCCAAGCCATGCACTAAAATATTTCTCCAAAATAGCCCACAGCGTCCCAATCCACGCTAACCTGCCAACTAAAAGAAAATACGGGGAAGTACACAATATAAGAGGAATAGATGCTCAAAAATAATTAGCACGGTGAATAAATTGCAACAACACGAATCGCATATACAAATCAAATGCAACACTCGAGCATTATATTAATATTAATTTCTCAGCAACACATCAATGAGTCACCAGGCCTCACCTCACCGTGCCTCTGCATTCTCAGGCATATCAAAATTTTAGACTATTAGCGGGTGCCCATTCTTCGTGCCATATTAAAATCTCAAGACACAATGCTCAAATCACAATATAATATATCACAATGAATTAATATTTAGATTCCAACAATTTTCAGATTCCAAATAAATATCACAACTCAACATGAGTGCAATCGATATAGAAAAACAAACGGCATACTCTCGAGAGAATTTAGGAGCATATTGTGTAAGTCCCATACCTCAAAATCATCACATGAATTGTCACATATATTCTTCCTCAAAAATCAGATTGCACCAACATGTTCCCCTCGCGAAAAATAGTCAAAACTCATTCTAGCCCAAACTCGAGAAAACACCAAATAAGCCTTAAAATATTGAGTCAAACACTTGATTAAGTTTGGGGCTAAAGTTTGTAGATGAAACGGAATAATTTTGGGGAGGTCTTCTGGTTGAAAAGTTGATGAAAAAGTGATTTGAGAAGCCAAGCCACGAATTTGTTGTGATATATAAAGGATTAAGAGTTTGATTATGGAAAGAGTTCTAATCAGATACAAACACTAAAAAAACATTCCAGAAGGTCGAGTATTTTTATATTTTTTTTCTATAGAGTTTTATATTTTTAGGACTCTTATAGAGTTTTATGTTTTGAGGACTCTTCTAAACACCCCAAGACTTATATATACACTCATATTAGGAGTCATGTAATATAGCTTTCCGAGTTTCGCATATAAGAACTAATATATTTAATTATTAAAAATAATTAAATCCAAAATTTTATTTTTTCTCGAATTTCCAATATAAGTTTAAAAAAAATCCCATTTAAAAAAATCGGGTTGTTACGTACTTCCCCACTAATAAGAAATTTTGCCCTCAAAATTTGATGAAGCCTAACGCTCAAAAATCAGGCTACACCAACAATCTCTAAAAATAAATCTCGTCTCCAAAATCAACTTTAAATACCTCACATCTAACCTTGATGCCTAACACGACTTATCACCAAAAATTTCTATCTCCAAAGAAAACATGTCTAACCCGCATGCTAGACCCAAAATTCAAAACTCGAAGGTTATCGTATACCTAAGCTCCGATACCATCTGTAGCACCTCGCGCACCCAAAAAGAGACACGCGGCATGCTACTACCATAAAATTCAACTAAAACCATCAAGAATCAGTGTAGATCATCTAAATTCCCACAATTAAAATACAACAAGTCCACAATTTCTATTTTCACAATAATGTTTCTCTCAAATAAAAAATTCTCCAACTAAAATTACACCACTAGTTTATACATCAAAAGATAAATCTTTCGAGCCATGCTCTAAAATATTTCTCCAAAATAGCCCATAGCGTCCCATTCCATGCTAACCTACCAACTAAAAGAAAATGGGTAAGTACACAATATGACAGGAATAGATGCTCAAAAATAATTAGCACGGTGAATAAATCGCAATAATACGAATTGCATATACAAATCAAATGCAACACTCAAGCATTATATCAATATTAATTTCTCAATGTTAACAACACATCAATGAGTCACCAGGCCTCACATCACCGCGCCTATGCAATCTCAAGCATATTTGGATTTTGGACCATTGGCGGGTGCCCATTCTCCGTGCCATATTAAAATATCATAACACGTTGCTCAAATCACAATATAATATATCACAATGAATCAATATTTAGATTCCAACAATTTTCAGATTCCAAATGAATATCACAATTCAACATGAGTGCAATCGACACAAAAAAAACAAACGGAATACTCTCGAGAGAATTTAGGAGCATATTATGTAAGTCTCGTACCTCAAAATCATCACATGAATCAGCACATATATTTTGCCATTAAAAATCATATTGCACCATCATGTCCCCCTTGCGAAAAATAGTCAAAACTCGTTCTAGCCCAAACTCGAGAAAAGACCAAATAAGCCTTCAAATATTGAGTCAAACACTTGATTAAGTTTGGGGATAAAGTTTGTAGATGAAAGGGAATAATTTTAGAGAGGTCTTCCGCTTGAAAATTTGATGAAAAAGGTGATTTGAAAAGCCAAGCCACGAATTTGTTGTGATATATAAAGGATTAAGAGTTTGATTATGGAAAGAGTTATAATCAGATACAAACAATAAAAAAAATATTTCGGACGATCGGACCATTGGAATTAGCTGAAATTTAAGAAAATAGCAGCTGAAGACGAGAGGAAGCTGCACAATAAATTTCAACTCGATCGGACGGTCGAATATTTTTATGTTTTTTTCTAGAGAGTTTTATGTTTTGAGGACTCTTACAGAGTTTTATGTTTTGAGAACCCTTCTAAACACCCCAAGACTTATATATACTCATATTAGGAGTCTTATAATCTAGCTTTCCGAGTTTTGAAAATAAAAAATAATATATTTAATTATTAAAAATAATTAAATTCAAAATTTTATTTTTTCTCGAATTTCCAAAATAATTTTTAAAAAAATTCCCATTTAAAAAAATCGGGTTGTTACAGATTGGGATTGAAAAAATCATCAGATTATCACTATTGTGACCTAAAATAACAATGCTACATAGACTAATAATAACATGAAACCTGTCATAATAACCAGTGGGCCCTATCCAACAAATTGATGTGGATGGCTTTATTATCCCCTTAGGTCGGCAGGTTGGCTGACCACCGTCACGAATGCGAACCAGTAGTAAGGTGAACAAATACACATGGGAATTTCTACAATCACCTGCACATGCACTTGAAGATATGCTAAGGTGTTATCTATAATGTAAAAATGTGTGAATGCCTAATGTCCAAAGGTATTCCGCCTCATCTCCTTCCAAATATTATAAATAGCTTACGACACCCCTCAATTGGGACAACTTAAAACCGATATACACCCAACCCTTGAGATTTTTTGAGAGCTTGTACTCAAACCCTGACACTTAGTGGCAGGACACCCGTAGATATAGGCACCATGTTGGGTTGAACCATGTAAAATCCTTTATCTCTAATCTCTTTCTGGTTCAAATAATCTTACACATTATCTATGTGCACTAACTCCAAAGGATTTGATTGATATTCCATTTGAAAAGCCCCACACACTTTCACTTCGAATTTCTCAAGCTTAGGTAAACCCCCCAAATCTCTCTTTCTTATGTAGATTTCTAAAATCTTGAAAATCCACGCGACACATTGAAATCTAACTATTAGCCTATCTGCCGGAATTGATGTAATTTGGAGAAAACACACCCTCATTAATTTTTAGAGATTTTATGTCACCAAAAATCATAATTTAGGGAGGTACCAACCACTAGAGTGGTAAAGTTTAAAATTATATTCGCCATGACAAAAACTTGTAACAACCCCCATTTTCTCACGTGAAGGTTGGTCAGGCACGATACACCGAATACGGGTTTGTTTGTCAATCAATACCATTCTCAACACAACGTAAAATAAATATTGTTATTTTAAAGGCCGGTACTTTAACTTTATGAATATATCCATAACAATAATTAAACTCAAACCAACACCCACTAAATATTGAAGCCAACTGCAAGTAAATATCTCAAGTGCAACATAATGTTAAGAAATCTCGGGCTTATGCCCTTACAAATATTTCCAATTAAAATAACTAATTCTGGCAGAAAATCACATATGCTAAAATCATACAAAAACTGATGAGCAAGAGAGACTGCAAGACTGTCACAGCATAATCCAACTATCCCTGTCTAGGAGCACCTTGGGGGGGGTATTTAAATTTGGGTCAGGGCCCTAGGTGTGAAAGAATTAACTTATTTAATATAAGATGCAATAATACAGTTGATGCAAAAATGAATATTCCCCTTCATCACTCGCATGCGTTTAACACCTCACCCCTCATCTAGGTGTGATATTATCTGCATCCCAATAAGTCCAAAATGATAATTATGACAAAGTGACAATTTAATAATAATGGATTTATCGATAGTTAAATACTTAAGTGTACCGACTACATTTAATTGTCAATACCCGTAACATGCCAATCTCATAAGTTTCACATAAATGGCATAAACATCTATTATGCATTATAGAATAAGAGTCGTAGCTTATGTCCACATTCTTAGACATTTCAATTTATCTCATTTAAAGTCCGAAAAATTATATATATATATATATATATATATATATGTCCTTTATATATTTGACACAAAAAAGCATCTACCGTTGATGTCTAGTTCGCACTCTATCGGTAAGTTCAGAGGAATTTCTTATCCTAAGAGGATATCACAAAATACGCATAAGTTGGGGGCGGTCCCTACGCGGGATACTTGTTCACGGCCCAAACCTAGTTGTGACACAGGTTGGATCAGCGTCAACACCTACCTCTCGTATATGACGCATCCACATAGTACCTATATGACCTAAATAATCTCCAAGCCCACCTGTGTCGGAGTGTGGTACTCGATCCGGACGCACGAACCTCCAAGTAGATAGGACAGTCCACGAACATTGGTATCTCCACACAAATACATATAAATAAATATTATTATCTCATATAATATGTATCGGTAACTACTCCATAATTACCATAGGGGAGTTCCACGTAAGATTCACAATTTCTCATTTATTAATAATTTACCATCCAGTGAATTATGAATTGTAGTTAATTGTAATTCTCACAATTTAATGTGGGTACATGAGTATTTTTAATGAATTCTCTATTGTCCCAAACATGGTCCCACCAACTCGTTTGAACTCCAAAAAAATACCCTTAACCAAACCCCAGACCCAACTCACTCATCCCCCAAGACTGAATCGATTCAGTTTTTGGCCAAATCGATTCGCTGCCAAACCAAATCGATTCGCCCTACGGCTAAATTGATTCGATTTTATGCAGAAGCCCAGATCTTCTTGTTTGTTCTATTACGGGATTTCTACTTTTCTTTACAAATTCACTTTTAAAGGTTTATTCCACTTTATATCCATGTTGTTGAGTCCCTACAACATAAATAGTCCAATTAGGATCATTAACTTTATGAATCAATCCCAATTTCGTGCTCGATTATCCTAGAATTTATGAACATCAATGCCTATTTCAACTTAGATTTGAATCCCAATTCCCACACTGTTTATTTCATAATAAGGGGCATCAATAATGAGGTTTATATCATAATTTCAGTCCATAGTCCAATATTTTAATTCTTTACATTAAATAATCAAGATGTCCCCATTTACTATTAAAAGCCCTAAGGGATATAACCTCAATTTCTCGGACTAATCCTATATTAAATTCAGTCTTCTACATGCATAAAATATTTATTCATCATCAAATCATTCATATCAAACCTCAATCCCATATTTTTGAAGGTTATCATAATGAGTCAAGAAAATACATTGAAAAACTCAAATTAAGCAAGAGTATTCTTGCCTTAGAATCTTGTGGAAGAAAGCCCCTTTGATTCCTTCTTGATTCCTTACCCTTTTCCCCACTTTTGGTACTTCTCCTTTCCTCTCCCGTTAACAGTTGTGTTTAGGTCTTCTTTGAATAGTAGTGTGAAAGTGGTTTACCACCACTTAAATACTAATTAATCCTAATCCCGAGTTGAGCTTAAAACCCCATTTTTGAACCCCCAAATGGACCTGAATCCATACCTAGACAAGACCAATAACCTCCCAACATATATGTCTATACCTCGGGACCACTTCTAAAGGTTTAAAACACCTAAACGAGCCTTTAACGCTTCCCAAAGCGCGTCCCAATTACTTCTATTTTACTCAGACATTTTTATTATGTTCTAACGACATGCGCCCGTAAATTTATTTATGTGTGATTTATTTTTCACTAACACGCCCATTATGTCCAATTGAGTCTTATATTTATATAATCATGAATAAATGTTTATTTAAATTTAAATTTTTACTCGTTTAATTTAAATTCTCCCAATTTAATTTATTCTCAAAATAAATTCCAAAATTATTAAATTTATTAATATCGCAATATTTTATTCTGAAAAATACAGAGTATTACAAAACTCTGCATCAGTTAAAGCCCCAAATCAAAAGTTATGTTCTAAATATCAAACAAGCAAAACTTTAGGGGTCAAATTGCAAACATAATTTGAGGGGGTTAAATAAGAATTTGCGTTAATTTTCCATCAATCGAATAATTTAATTGTTTTAAAAATTGAAGAATGAGAATCAAGTCTTTATTTAAACAAGGGAAAATTTCTATTAATACAAATATCCTAACACAAAATGGGACATACACAATTGGCACACAAAGACTTGGGAGATCTATTGTGAGATAAATCTTATCACGATTTCTCCACCATTATTCTATTTCACTCTCTCTCTCTCTCTCTCTCTATATATATATATATATATATATATATATATATATATATATATATATATATATCTTATCCCGAGCTACTTACAGCAAGTGTGAGGATCGATGAAATACCCAGCAAGAAACCCAGCAAAAAATGAAATACAGCAACAAAAAAAATTCAAATCTCAAATCTTTACGGCAAGTGTGAGGATCTCACATCTTGTACCTGTGAGGGTTTGAAATCTCGCAGCTGATGCATAAACAAACCCATACGTCTCATACCCATGTGAGGAGACAAATGTGTATTTGAGAGAGAACGGGAGAGAGAAAGAGAGAGGCAACGACGTTAAATGAAAGAAGATGGTGCCCCCCCCCCCCCCAACTGATGGCTCAGATTAAATCTGATGGATTTGGTCTTCATCAACTGGTGGCTGAGATTAAATCTGATGTGTTTTGGTTTCCTCCAACTCACGGGTGAGATTACTCTGCCTCGAGTTAAGACAAACCATACATCGAGCCTCCCCCACGCGTTCTTACTTCCATCCATTACCTCAACCTTTCTCTCTCTTTCTCTGTGCACGAGAAAGCCAAAGTACACAAGTCTTCTTTTTCACCATCTTCTTTCATTTGACTTCGTTGCCTCTCTCTCTCTCTCTTTTACACTCTCAAACACACTTTTGTCTCCTCACACGAGTATGAGATGGGTTTTTTTATGCATCAAGTACGAGATTTCAATCCCTCACAGGTACAAGATTTGATATCCTCACACTTGCTGTAAAGATTAGAGATTTCAAATTTTTTTGTTGTTGCATTCATTTTTTGTTGGGTTTCTTACTGGGTATTTCATTTTCTTGCTATGTATTTCATTTTCTTGCAGGGTATTTCATCGATCCTCACACTTTCTGTAAAGATCAATAATGAAATCTCAAATCTTTACAGGAAGTGTGAGGATCTCAAATCTTGTACCCGTGAGGGTTTAAAATCTCGTACCTAATGCATAAACAAACCAATACGTCTCATTCCCATGTGACGAGACAAAAGTGTGTTTGAGAGAGAAAAAGAAAAAGAAAGAGAAAGAGAGAGGCATCGACATTAAATGAAAGAAGATGGTGAAAAAGAAGACTTGTGTACTATGACTGACGTGTGCACAGAGAAAGAGAAAGAAATGTTGAGTTAGTGGATGAAAGTAGGAACATGTGGGGGACGCTCAATGTATGGTACATCTCAACTCGAGGCAGAGCAATCTCACCCGTGAGTTGGAGGAAACCAAAACACATCAGATTTAATCTCAGCCACCAGTTGATAAAGACCAAATCCATCAGATTTAATCTGAGCCATCAGTTGGGGGAGACCAAAAAAGCCCTCTTCCTTTAACCAAACCTTTCTTTTATCTTTCCATGAGATCCTCACTATTATTCCTCCCATGCTCTCTCTCGCTCTCTCTACCTCAGTTTTCAGACACATAACTACCCCTCAGCCTCCGAGCTCCACAGCTGTCTGCCTCTCCGCCTCCATCCACCTCGACTTTCCTCACAGTTTTTCGTATGTCCAACTCTCTGCCTCCATACAATGGTTTAATTTTCTTGTTTTTCAGATCTTGAATTTTTTAGATATTGAATTTTCCAATCTTGATTTTTTAGGGGGGTTTCATTTAAATATAGTTAAGAGAGATTTTTTCTTATAGTGTTATTCGTTATGGTTGAATTTTTCTTATTGGGTTCTACATATCTCTATGTGGAAGAAGCTTGATTTTTTTGTAAGATCATTTTTTGTTCGATTTTGTTATGTTTTTGTCTTAAGGTTTCACATGATTTTTTGTGGCTTTCAATTTGTTTTTTGTTTTGGGGGAGTTTCAACACCGGTCTATTTGAGGTGGTTTATCTCTAGAAGGTTATCTTCATTCACCTCCCAGATTTTTTCATCCATCTCTGACGGGTTGTAACTCAAATGTAAGCTCTCTCTCTCAGATATGTTCGTCGTATCTGTGTTCAAATCTATGAGATTTATAAATTTTATTAACCATATGGACGACATTTTTTAATATACGATTAGTCCAAACTTTTTTATTTGTTCCAAAAAATCCCTTAACGTTCCGCTAGCGCGAACTATAAAAATAAGAGAATATTGCTTAAATGGATGTTTGAGGGTCGTTTTGAAACAAAATAAAAAAAATTGGACTAAATATTTATTAAAAATGTTTGAGGATCTTTTTGGGATTTGATCCTTTTATTATTCCATCACAACAGTAACAAAAAAGTCACACCCTGTTATATGGATCTCGAACTGTAATCCATTTGTTGCAACTATAAAATCTGCCACAACTCATACTTAGGTGGTTCCAATAGGATGATCCATTGCCTTATTAAATTTGCAAGGAAATAAAATAAAAAATATGCAATAAGCAAAACCCATAATCTACAACAACAAAGAATGGGAATACTATCAATTCCTACTCTAAAATAGTTAAATGGAATTCGAAGATCACTTGTGGATACACTGCAACCCTCTTTAAGGCATGTACTCAAACACTTGGGAAGTTGGGATCTTTAATGTAGAAGAGGACATTACGATTGAGTCCTACCATCATCCAACAAAATAAATTGTTAGCCACAATTAATTATAGGAAATAAATGAATTACAGGAATTTAGAGAGAGATCTCACTACCAGTGCCGAGGTCATGTCGCCTTGGGTATCATAATAATGCTTGAAAAAATAGGATACCAAATAAATACCTCCGATGACGTTAACAATGTAAGAAACATCCAAATGGTCCCTTAAAAAACATCATTGCATATGAATCTGATAGAAAAAGGAGCAATGAAAAATTATTTGGGCGCTTGGATAGTGATGCAAAATGAACTTTTAGATCCCTAAAAAAATGGGGAAAATAAACATGATGTAAATCCGAGGTCTCAAAGAAATAAATCGCCTAAAACATACCTATGAGGGACATTTTGATTAACAAAGGATGAAAAAAAAGGGGAACGAACCCGAGTACCAAATCCCAACACTGCTTAAACCCAATCGGGTTCAACCTGTGATAAACACCCAGCAAGTAGGAACAATCCTTTTACCCATATCAGGAAAAAACTGAGCTCCGGCAAAATCGAACATCAACAGCCAATATAGCAGTTGACGAACCCAGCACCAATCATCATCGCTCAATCGCAGCTGATGAACCAGATCAAACCATGAACATGGAAAAATTGACAAAATAATAGAAAAACCAACCGCCATCTTCTCCACTTCATCACCAGAGATCAGATCTAAAACAGAACAATAGAAAAACCCACATGAAAACAATCATTGTTTACATAAGAAAACTTGTTAGACGAACAACATTGGCATTCAACTCCAAGAAAACTCTTCGGACTGATAACACGGGGGTTGGAGGTTGGAGTTATGAAAGAGAGAGATCAAATTTTGAGGAGTTAAGGAATAAAGAGATCAAATGGTGGGGGAGTGAAAGGGCATCTTTGATATAGTGTAGTCGGGCATCTTGGATAGTGTAGTTGGTAGATAGAGATTGAGAGGCTCGAGGTAGAATAGTCAGAGAGTTTAAGAGGCTCGAGAATCAGTTGGGATGGGTGGGAATTTGCAGGCCCTGTCTATTCTTATAGCACCATTAGATTCAAACATACAATCCTTAACCTCAACCGTTAGATAGAAGAGATTAGATACAAAATCTGTTTATATAGATTTTGTATCCAAAGTTATATGATGTGGAAAAATTCCCTCCTCCTTTCTAAACTAGAGTATAGAACAAGGCTCGATGGTACCTAACCTCCCAACTACAAACAAGAGATGGAAACTCCTAATCAGAACACCTCCTCTCTCTCTCTCTCTCTCTCTCTCTCTCTCTCCCAAATCCACCACACCATAGAGGTAATTTGTAGAAAAAATACTAGGGGTCGGAGATGGGTCTTGAGAATCAATGGTGCCGGAGATGGGTTTGTAAGTTATTCAACTTTTCTTTTTTCTTCTATCATTCTTGCTTATGTTATGATGATTGTGTATGTTATTCATGAGTTAACCATTGAGCAAAAGACACCGGAAGGACGATAAGACATCAAAAGGAGGATGACATCGATGGAGAGGGAACTTGGATTTTATCAACGAGAAGATAGAGGAAGGACGATGACAACGAGAAGACAGTGGAAGGACGAACGATGACAACAATAAGACGGACATCTCTCTCTCAAAATGGTATGGTGTTTTTCTACTTCAGATCTATTTATTTTTTTCACTGCTGGTTTTATTTTTTCTATCTCTCTCTCTATAAAATCAAACTCCAAACATAATTTTGAATAAAATATCTAAGGCAAAAAAACACAAAGATAAAAATAGAAATACCCAAATTTTTGAGTTTCCACTCTTTCTCTCTCCATCAAAATAGTGTTTCATTTGTGCTAGGTGTCAATGGGATCATATTCGTCCTATAGAATCACCAGTAGGTCTTTTGCTCTCTCATAATCCTCTAAAGCACTAGAAACTCCAGAAATTCCATAAATAAAAAAGAGGGTGTATAATATGGAGACCCATATGGGATTCTTGGTCATGTAAGTTACCTCAGATCCTGGGTGAGATTATTAATAGAGTAGAAGTTTGTTATTCAAAAACCCATCATCGTCCCTAAACAAATCCACCACCGGAGGCTTGAAAACCACACCTCATTTTCCTCTTAACAAACAACCACCACCATGGTGCAAACCCACTAGCGGCACCCTATAAAATCCAACATCTTTCTCCCATTCATAAACCCGCCGTGGTCCCCCACATCGGTAGGAAAAAAATGAAGAGATAGGTGTGGTCCACAACGTCAGAAGGAAAAAAATACCAGAATGTCAACTAAAAGAGTATTATTTTTTATCCTCCAGCTGAACGCTTGACTTAGTTTTGGTTTTGGGCTTATTTTTGGTGGATTCATTATTAAAGGGGATTCGTGGGTTTTGAAAAAAGAGAGAGTAAAAGTGAAGAGGGAGGTGAGTTTTCTTCTCGAGTCATGTGAGGAAGCTTTCCAGACGTGGGGTATTAAGGCTATATGTGTAAGAGAGATTTAGGGGATGAGACATATGGTTCGAGGCAGTGGTCTTACGTACAAACTCTCATGATAAATCCAAGTCGTTAGTTAATAAAGACTAAACTTACTAACTTTCGATCTCAGCCATCAGTTAGGGAAAGTTGACACACCCCAAACCAGTTACTTATAATTAAGTTTGAAAGTCAAAGTGAGTCAAATAATAATTACCATAACCAAACCATAATCATGAATATCCTTTTTCAATTATTAACATGAATCAATAAAACTAAAACCTTTCACAATTTTAAAGTAATTATGCTTATTCAAATTTACTGAAAGGATAAGTAAGCTTAAATTACCCCATTTACGTTTGACCAAAATCATGATTTTATGCATCCCTGGCTAACCCCACCGACCTATTAGATTTGGCAGTGATATTACAATACCTGAAAAATATAAACATAGGAACCATGAGCAAAATAGCTCAGCAAATGCATCATTATTACACGATTGCATAAAATTAAATGCAATAAATCAAATCCTCGTGATGATATATGCATATTTATTCGGCCCATTCACAAAGAATGACCAGTTATATACTTATCCGGCACATTCATAAAGAATGACCAATTATATACTTATCTGGGTCATTCATAAAGAATGACTAACATATTCGAATCATGATTCACATATTATGTCTGCAATAGAAAATTCTCCCCCATTTCGGGTTGGGAAGCAACCTCCCATTTCGGTAAAACGAAGTGAACAGTTTCATATTCATAATATTATGGTCATATCCATAATTATGCATACATACATTTTGAAGCACCTTATACCTTTGACTTGCTTAAGTCTATATTGTATAAGTGCTCAACTAATTTGGAAATAGTGACAAAATTGGTTGTCTAACCTAGTATCCAAAGAGCCTCATAATTTATCTCTCTAATCCTCTTCAATAATCCAAGAAGGTATAAATTGAATCACACTACACACATTAGAAGTGCATACATGTGTATATATTGCTTAAAATTGATTGTGTGATTAATTCCCCTTAAAATGTGGCTTTAATTATTTTTGGGAATTTTTAAACATTTTTAAACATTTTTTAAATAAATGTTTTCATTAATAAAATGTGATTATATAATTTGTGGGGTAAATTTGCTATTTTGTAAACTTCATTTTTCAATGGAATGTTTGTTTAGGTAGAATGTAAATGCGCTAGAGACTTCAGGGTGCTGCCTGTAATTACTTTGGACTCGCGTTTGTGAGCCACTCATATGTCAACACTTGTCATCCTCCTGATGTATATGTTTGTGTTTGTTATGTGAGAGGGTTGGCTGGTGGATTGCTGATCGTTGGATCAAAGCTTATCGATGGTCTGCATGTGTTTTAAACCTATCCTTGTGCCATCCTATGAACCAATCACAATCGACTTTACCACCGCTGTTTTATAACCCTTAGATCAAGTCAATCTTAGGATGATTTAATCTCAGCCCTTGATTCCCTTCGCATCTCCAGAACCTTCCTCCACCCCTATATAAACCCCCCACTTCTCAGACTTTCAAGACTTTTGGGCATTCGTCATTTCTGAGAGAAAAAAAATAGAGAGAAGAGAGAAGTGAGAGAGAAGAGAGAAAAGAAAATAGAGAAGAGAGAGAAAGGAAAATTATGTTAGCCAAAACCAAACCCTAACCCTAAACACTTCATTTTCTGAATCAAACCTTCGTATACACACAACGCCAAACACAACCTTGAGTGTTTGAGAGAGAGTGGTTTGTTCATATTGAAGTTGTAACCTCTTTGTCTATGATCTTATTTACAACTTAAACATTCGTGTGAAGATCTGCATTTCTCTTTCATAGAAACTATAAATCTACACTCTGCATGTTACATTTCACTAGATCTGCATATTTCTTTCTTGATTTAAGAAAATCTTTACTGATTTAGTTTTTAAAATGTTTTATGGTTTCTATTCTTACGAAACTTAAACCTTGACCTAGTTGGATTCACACTTGGAGATTTTCAATCTCAAAAATATTTTTAAAACAGAGATTGATTAAGGTCTTGACCGATTTTGAAGCAAGATTTCCGTGGAATCTGGGATATATTAAAGGTCAAAAAGGTTTCAAGTTCTTTAAGAAAGAAAGAAAAGAAAATCACAGCATATAGTCTTTATATGTAATTTTTCTAGGACTGTCTGTAAAACTAAGTGTGTGTGAGTTCATGCATGTTGATAGGAATCACATCACAAACACTTAACACACTACTGCACTGGAAGTGTTGTGAATAAGATCAAAGATTATTGAGTCGACATAAGGAAGCTAAAGCAAAGGAAGTTATCAAACTGGAAGAACATCATCAACAATCATATCTATGAGAAGTTAGAAGGACACCAAGTGGGGTATATTCCTAAACTTAGAATAGGTTGATTTGTGTGCATGTATGTTGTATTGTTTGTAACTATTATTTGTTGTTAGTGGATTTTTTTACTTTCGTGACTTAAAAGTCACCGTGGATGTTTCCTCTATTGGGAGAGGTTTTACCACATTAAAAACTGTGTGTTCAGATTATCTTCATCTCCTCATCTCATTCTAAAGTATGCTGATTTTTAAAACTGTCTTAGTTTTGAAACTGATTGCAAAGTTTTGATTACTCTCGTACATAAGTTTTTGTAAACACATCTTGTTGTTTATCATTTTTATTTTCAAAAGAAAAGGGTTTCTTCAACAAACATCTCGGAGTTGCTTATACAGTTTAATCTTGTATTAAACGGCATTAGCAACGTTTTTCACATTTTACCAGTGAGTAATATTTTGAGCTTATCCATATCCATGTATAAATCCATCTTACCAGTGATTACACTCACCTTGGCCGCTTAATGGGTTTTCCCTTTGCCTTTATCTGGCAGTTGTTCAACTAGTTATCCTTCCCTTTCTTATCATTCTTACAATATTAGTGTCATCATAAGAATATTACAGATCCAAAGAATCACTTAAACGTAATTCAATTCATAAGCATCATATGATCCTATTCAAATCATTTATCATAAATGAAGTCTCATCCAATTTCATGTTAAGATATTTAACATATCCAAATCATAGTCCAAACATACTTTAATTCATTCTTGTAAATCCAATTCTTATCATATTAGGTTCCCTATTCAAAAGATGACACATCGTTTTGAGTTTCCTAGAGCAAGATATGCCCATTTCTTTATATTAAAACAAATCGTCCCTATATGCTCCTTTACCGTTTATTCAACTTCTAAGAATTTTCATAATATTTACATATCATAACTGTGGTGTCAAAAAATCAACCCATAAGGGGGTGCCCATATACCATGATGCATGCATAAAAATAAATATGAGAGACAAAGATTTACGTGGTTCGACCATCAATCGCCTACGTCCACGGGACTGTTGTTATGCTCCATTAGAATCATGAGAGAGTTTTACATGAGAGTGTTTCTCTAGACTCTAAGCACCTTTCACAATGGGGGGTGTCCCCTTTATATAGAGTTAGGGGTTACATTAGGGTTACAAAAATCGATGAGTCCTATCTTCATGGAGTTTGATTTGAATCAGAGACTGCTTCTCGATCTTCTAGTTTATCAAGGACTCTAGTTGTCCCTATCTTGTTGGAGCGTTTGTTGCTCACCATCTTGATCGGGGTGCTATCCACGTGTCACACTATTATGTAGGCATATTTTTTCCCACACAATAGCCACACATGTCGTAGTTCAGCTCAGTTGATTCCGAGATGAGCTGGGAGCTGGTCCATAATCTCTTTAAACGTGCGTAGTTACTGATGTGAACTGGACTGGCATTCTTTGAGCTGTCGTTAAAGTTTTAGCCTTCTTTCGTTGTTCCTCTTACCGTTATAAGATTTTTATATGAATGCTTGTCTTGAGTTGAGAGATGTTCAGTTGATATGGGAACCGGACTCGAGAGTGTCGAGCTGCCTACATACCCTCATGGAATCAGGTCAAACGTAGTTCATTATTCTATTTTATTACATGGCCCAATTCGTGAGGCCGACCACAGGCCTGTTCATAATTCGTTTGTTGAGGCTTTCTCGAGCATGCATCAAGTTTAGGACATCTTCTGATATTTTGATCTTATATGGTCCAATTAGTGAGGCCGACCACAGGCCTATGTGCCGAGCCTTGCTTGAGCTTGTACCTAGTCAGGGTAAGACCCTGCATTAGTTTTTTCATATGGTCCAATTAGAGAGGACGACCACAGGCCTATGTACCGAGCCTTGCTTGATCATGTACCTAGTCGGGGTAAGACCCTGCATTAGGTTTTTCATGCGGTCCAATTGGAGAGGCAAACCACAGGCCTATGCGCCGAGCCTTGCTCGAGCATGTCCCTAGTCGGGGTAAAACCTTGTATTAGGTTTTTCATATGGTCCAATTGGAGAGGCCAACCACAGTCCTATGTGCCGAGCCTTGCTCGAGCATGTACCTTGTCGAGGTAACACCCTGCATTAGGTTTATAATATTTGATATGTAATCAGTACGCTTATTGTACTTAGGCATTTCCCGCAAGTCAATGTAATACCAATTTTGTTCGCATTTTTCCATTTTCTAATGCCTCGCATGTAAATATCCGTCTATTTTACCTTTTAGGTTGTGCCATCACACTTACTTAGGCCTAAAAGAAGATGGAAAAAATGCACCTGGTTTAAGGGCCATCCACCCGTTCAAAATTTTAATCGACCAACATAGTTGGTGACCAACCTGAGTTGGCTTTTTACCTAGGGATCCCCCATAGGGCCTTTATTGTTGCCGGGACAACTCGTGAGGTCATTTGTGTTTGGAGATGGTAAAGACCCGAGGATTTCCTTAATTTAATTGAAATAAGCAAGATAGTTGTTGTAAGTAAATCAAGCTTAGTCCTGATCGTCATTTGAAAGACTAATGCCAATGTTAACCATGTTGGCATCCATCCTGAGTTGGCCTCTTCTATATTGCTTTAAATGTTGCGGTGAATATATTCACGTGTCATCATTGCCATGGAGCCCCCAATTGATCTATGAAGAGAAGACTGCCCGATCGTCCATCGAGTTATTTAATCTGTATAATTGAGATGATAAGTGTGTCGACCGTTCCTCGGGGGCTTTGTTGTGTTGAAGAATATCGCGTCGATAATTCGTCGAGATGGATATAATTAAGGGTTATTTTGCCCATATAGCTCTATGTTATGTATCGTTACTTGTTCGCCGATCATGCATGGTGGTTCCTAGAAGCTGTGGAAAACTCTATGTAGCTCTTGCATCTGAAGAAATTGATATGAGTTCAAAGCATCTTCGTGTAGAAATGCGTTAATTTGATATGGCGTTCAAGAAACGTTGTTCCTCTGGAGTGGATATCTTAGTGCTGATGAAGCCCTTTCGATGTCGACAAGAGAAATTTTATTGCCCAGTGATTGCCGATCACCATGGGTTGTCCGACGATGTTATTGATACATTCAGGGTGGTCTAGTGTTGCTGCCAACACATTATGTTCGTCACACATGAAACAACGTCGGCCAATAGGGGCAAACCCGGACGCAGGTCTATGATGATTAGACATAAGATTAAAAAGAATGTGTGGGCGCTTGGTTATGATAGACCCAGTTCGCAGGTCGATGGGCCAAAAATTCTTAAGTTAGCAGGTCGCAAAGCGAGTTGGTGGAGATGAGACGTGAGTCGTCCTTAAACCATGAGATCGTTGGTCGAAGTGGACAAAGAGGAGTCCGGTGATGCTCGGCTTCAATCCTTAGCAACCACGGTTGATTATGATCTTACTGGATATCTGACTACTTACATGTTGGATTCGTTCTTGTTGATAAATATAGTTGATCGTTGTACTCCATACTGCTTTATGTGTTATTGGACCTTTGTTTTATAGGTTGCCCAACTTCCCATTCGCCGAGGTTGAATTGAATAAGAATTGCATTGCCCAACTGTCCATTGGATCTTAAGACATGATCACATAATGTCGACTATCCATAGAAGTTGAGGGTCCGTCGAGGCTAAATTACAAAGGATCTAGTAAATGTTGCGAACGATCCATGCTTAAGCATCTGTCGGAGCATTGATAAGATAAATGATGCCTGAGCGGCTGTCAAGGCAAGATTATCAAGGGTCGAGCAGATATTACTAAAGATCCTGCAATGTTAGTGAAAAGTAGATTTCCAGATTAAATAAATGATGCCTGAATGCCTGTCGAGGCTAAAATTATAGAGGATCTGGTATATATTGCGAGTGATCCATGCTCGAGCATCCGTCGAGGCAAAAAGGATCGAGCAGGTATTACGAACGATCCTGTAGTGTTAGTGAAAACTAAATTTCCAAATCATTTATTAGGGTTGAATCACTATAATAAATGTAATGTTGATCATTAATCGACTGTGACAACCATTTGTCGGGACTGAATATAAGAATTATCCTGACCAACCATTTGTTGGGGATAAAATGCGACATGTGTGGCAAATATCTTCGGGACTAAATATATAGAAATATTTTTCCGATCATTTGTCGAGATGAACCTTGAATATTCTTGATTGTTCTTCAGGTTAAGAATCATAGAGCCAGATGATCAATAGTGGCTAGTCTGTCGGACCTAAGTTGTACAGTACCGAGTAAATACAGTAAATGATTCGTGCTTGAGTATTTTTCGGAGCCTTAATAAGATTTCCAAGAGCTTAAGATTGTGGCCGAGCACTCGTCGGCACCGAATCTTGAACCTGTGGAAGTTAATAAATTGCTCGAACATCTGTCGAGGCTAAATTAAATATGCGATTCGCTTATTTAGTCAAGGAATATATGATGTGTATCTGCTCGACCATGTGTCGAGGATAAGATTCACAGTATTAAATGAATCAAATGAATGACACCATAATTTTTATAATAAAATCTCACGAGGATGGTCGTGCCCGAGCATCCGTCGGGGCTACACTAGTTATTAGTAAAAATATTACACCGACCATCCATTGGTATAACCAATAATAGCTAGACAAAAATATTAAAAATTAAATGATCGAATAAATGACAAGAGTGCTCTATAAGTGCACCCCACTATTTCTGTGAACAAAATAATTTTAATAAAGTGGAATAAAAGATGCAAAATTTGTCAAACATATCCAGATGTACGACATAGGAGTTAATTTGGAATTTTTGCAAATATCTCTTAAGCAAATACTCAATTATAAGTTGGTTTCAAAAAATTATTTTCACAGAAAATTGTGAAGTATAAAGTATAGATAGCCCCTTGCTAACAAACTTATGATGATAAAAATCGTGAGCATAATTTGTGAGCAAATAAAAAATTATGACCAACCATCCATTAGGGATAAAACGTGACATGTGTGGAAAATATCTTCGGGACTAAATATATAGAAATATTTTGCCGATGATTTGTCGAGATGAATCTTGAATGTGCCTGACCTTCAGGTTAAGAATCATAGAACCCGAGCATCAGTCGGAGTAATAATAATTTTGCCCAAGCATTTGTTCGGTCTAAATTGTTGTAACGTGCTCAACTACCCATTGGAGCATGAATAAAATAAGTGGTGCCTGGCTAGTCCTTAGGGGCAAATATGTACAGTAACGAGTAGAAATAGCAAACGATGCATGCTCGAGTGTCTGCCGGAGCATTGATAAGATTTCCAAGAGCTTAAAATTGTGGCCGGGCATCCCTCGGGACTGAATCTTATACCTGTGGAAGTTAATAAATTTCCCGACCATCTGTTGAGGCTAAATCAAATAGAAATTATTAGGAGAATGATTTGTTCATCAAAGTATATACGATATGCATCCGCTCGTCCATTTTCCAAGGAAAAGACTTCATAGTAGTGTATGAATGTAATGAATGATCCAATGATCTTTATGATAAAAATCCACTGAGACAACCGTGTCCGAGCATTCGTTGGCGCTGAGCTAAATAACCAATAATATCCTTTTGTCAAAATCAAATAGTTATAGCCGGATGACAATATTGAAAATTAAAATGATCAAATAAATGACGTGAGTGCTCAATAAGTGCGCCCCACTAATTATGTGAACAAAATAATTTGTGATAAGGTCGCATAAAAAGTACCAACTAAAATCGTTGTAACAATTGTAATAAAATCACATGGTCCCTTAAAAAAATTTCAGTGAGAACCGATCAGTGCAAAAATTAGTTAAATATATCTCAAATGTGAGACATAGGTTTGTGTAGAATTTTTGCAAAATTATTTGAACTCCAAGAAAATACCCAATTATAAGTTGATTTTGAAAATCTATCTCTCCATGGAACTTTGGAAGTACATAGAGCTAATGTAAAGGACCAAAAACTAATTTATCTTTAATAAAGTCAGAATTGGTAAAGAAAATTATGGCTTTCCATTCAAGGGCATACGCGAGAAAAACCGTGGAAATCTCTTAGTGCTGATAGTATCTTCTCAATGCCGACCAGCAAAATCATTGTTGAACATTGGTCGCCGACCACCATGGGTGGTCGGGTGGTGTCTCTGATGTGTAAATTATGATCTAGTAAAGTTAAATTGGTCTGAAACCCAGGCCCAAAGTCATCTCGTCCGTGTGAATAAATGCACAGGGCGTGCTGAACTGAATGGCATGCTCGTCTTTGTTGTTGACCAGAGATTTGGTCCATTGGTGATGTCCCTTAGAGCTCATCGTTGTGGCACACTGTTTGTTGACCACGAAGGGTATTTGGTGTCATAGCTGATGTGTTCGGAGGAAAGTCTCAGGTCGGTGTGGCCGAAAGGGAGATAGGAAGAGGGACAAAGATTTTTCATTGCCTGTAACTTTCTGGTCATCGGGGCTTGTTCGGTCATGGGGCCTTTGTGCCCAAGGCTGGTGGATATTGATTTTTATTCCGTCTGCCATCGCCGAACAAAATTACAGAGGTGGTCAGAGGAGGGATCTTAGGTCAGCGTGGCCATGCCCCCTGCTGACTGGTGATGAGTAGCAGATATGCACATCACCTATTGGTGGTGCTCGACTAGATGGCACCCCCAAATCGCAGATCGGAGGCGACGTCAGGTCGCATCTCAGAGATGACCAAAATATTTTTGGTTCCTTCTTGATTTTACTTTGGTCATGCTGAATATGTAGAGAAATCTGTATGACCCATAGGTTGGTGGAGGGATTCTCATTGGGTCTGCTATTGATTTTTGCTTTTTTGTGCTACCACAAATTTCGCGACATGAGAAAATCTTGTGTTCATAACAAATTGTGTAAATGGAGATCAAAATTGATGAACTGTTGGCGTGCCTAGAATCTGTACATCTTTGGGAAAACATGTATTTTTTCAAGAATCTCTTTTTATATGTTTGTAAAGATGTAATCAAGATCTCTCATGAGAGAGAAACCTTTGAGACGGTTACCCCCTGCCAGAAAATTTGGGATACGAGAATCAAGATATGATGTAGCCCAACAAATAAATGCGTGTAACTAGGAGTTTTTTAAGAGACTCCAAATATTTAGGAAGTCCTTGTAGACCTCCGCCAGTGAAATTCATCTTGATAAACAATGGAAATTACCTAGAAATAATACTGATGCGTAGATTTGCATATGAATGAAAATTCAATACAAGATTTATAAACACAAATGTACGAAAATAATGTATCAATGAAGCAATATTTGTATAGAATATGTGATTGTTCATGCGAGATAAAAAAGAAAACTTAGCTCTTGATGAGGTTTTGTGCATGTAAACCATTGCGTCGCAACGTAAATCCTCATCTCGTCAACAAGAAGGAAAGACTTTTTGTGTCGTTTTCCACATATGGCGCCAATTATGGTGTCAAAAAATCAACCCGTAGGGGGGTGTCCATTTACCACGACATGTATAAAAATAAATATAAGAGAGACAAAGATTTACGTGATTCGACCATCAATGGCCTACGTCCACGGGGCTGCTGTTGTGTTCCATTAGAATTATGAGAGAGTTTTACATGAGAGTGTTTCTCTAGCTTCTAAGCCCACTTTCACAATGGGGGGTGTCCCCTTTATATAGAGTTAGGGGTTACATTAGGGATATAAAAATGGATGAGTCCTATCTTCATGGAGTTTGATTTGAATCAGATACTGCTCCTCGGTCTTCTACTTTATCAAAGACTCTAGTCGTCCCTATCTTATTGGAGCATTTGTTCCTCGCCATCTTGACCGGGGTGCTCGCCACGTGTCACGCTATTATGTAAGCATTTTTTCCCCCACAATAACTTTACCTCCTTAGAAACTTTTGTCCTCGAAATTTAGTATGAATTTCACTTGCCAAACCATTGAGGATACTATTTCCTCATGCTATATTCCATTTCCCAAGTTGCTTATTTAATTTCATGGATCATCCACCACACTTTAACTATGCTACTAACTTTATTCCCTAATACTTTCTGTTTTCGATCAATACTTTCCACTAGTTCCTCAATGTGCAACAAATCTTCTTTCATAATATCTTAAGTTTTTTATCGTTTACATGTAAGGGTAATCATCTATTAATTTCCTATCCATGAAAACCAATTCCCAACACACATATTACTTCATACCATTATATAGGTATGTCGAACATTCATATATAATAGATTATCATGTGTATCAACATATATTCATAATGAGTGAACATTCTTAGCAAACCTAGTATTATTCTTTACATTTATCCCTTCATTCCTATAGTCTATCCTTATCATTATGTAATATTTCAAATCATAATTATCATATTACGAGACTACCTTATTACACATCATATTTTCATCTTCCATCCAACACCAAATACATATGTTTGACTTTAACTACTTTCCGTATCATTTCTGAAATTTCAGAGTATGTTAAATATCGTCCTTATGATTTCTTAATCTAAATATAGCCTCACTACTTTTCACATATCAAAATCGAACAATCATTCATAAATGTTTATTCTTAACTAAGATTTCATATTCACCTTCATGTATATTGTACAGTCATGCACTATGAACTCAATATAAATTTTCACTATATTCCCTTTTTCAGTATCGTTTGATTATTCTGTAACCATAATTACCATACCCGTAATACTTCTCTAACTATTATATGTCGTATTTCTTTCAAATAACCTATACAAATACCTTAATATATCACATTATGGTATCTCACATAGCACATCATCCTTACACACACTTCTTAGTGACTCCGTATAATGTCAATCATACTCATTATATATCATACTCTAAGTGATAACACATACATACAATGACAAATACAACTCAATATCCACCCAAACCAGTTGTCGATGTTCCAACCCGATTAGCATCTTTCCCGTACTCATACACAACACATACTCTTAAAAGGTCCCCCCAATATTTTTAAACTTCCAACTCTTTAACACTTTATCTCAACTTTGTTATTCATATTAGCATTTCAAAACATCACAAGGGTAATATCCACTACATATACTCATGCAATTAAAGAAATACATCTCAACTCTTATTACTCTTTTCTTCTACTTATCATAATTCAGTATGAACCTATATTCGAATCGATTGTGATATATTGACTAGTAATTGAATTTCAAACCATTTTACATATTAAATTTAAACATATACAACTATTAATCTTCTCACTTCACCTTTACCATGTGAATCTTCGTTTAATTCACACTCTAATAATTTACCATTTCATCCTTTAACGGAATATGGGTTCCCGTACCTCACTCTCCCACATAAATGGGCACACACCAAACCATGGCTTAATAATGACACAACTCAAGTTTACATATTCCAGTATAAGAAGAGATTATTTCCAATACTTCACAATTTTCGTATACCACATTTGATCTTTAAAACTTTTTGCTTCAATGAAATGTTTGTCCATACCACAAATAAAATAATGCAATGATTCATTTTAAAATACATGTATTCGATGTCATCCACGAATAAAACTTAACATCTCATTTCCTTTCCTGCAAGATCCTTACATTTCATATCTCGTACAACAATATATATGTATAACTAACAAATGTTAGTCAATAAAGACAATTTACTTATGACTCAAAACAATTTCTACTTCCACTACCAAATCTAGGCGTTCCTCACCCCAAAACCTCTAAAACCTAGGCTCTGATACCAAAGTTGACACACCCCAACCCAGTTACTTATAATTAAGTTTGAAAGTCAAAGTGAGTCAAATAATAATTACCATAACCAAACCATAATCATGAGTATCCTTTTTCAATTATTAACATGAATCAATAAAACTAAAACCTTTCACAATTTAAAGTAATTATGCTTATTCAAACTTACTGAAAGGATAAGTAAGCTTAAATTACCCCATTTACGTTTGACCAAAATCATAATTTTATGCGTCCCTGTCTAACCCCACCGACCTCCTAGATTTGGTAGTGATACCACTATACCTGAAAAACATAAACATAGGAACCATGAGCAAAATAGCTCTGCAAATGCATCACTACTACACTATTGCATAAAATTAAATGCAATAAATCATATCCCTGTGATGATATATGCGTACTTATCCGGCTCATTCATAAAGAATGACCAATTATATACTTATCCGGATCATTCATAAAGAATGACCAATTATATACTTATCCGGCTCATTCATAAAGAATGACCAACTTATCCAAATCATGATTCACATATCCTGTCTGCAATAGACAATTCTACCCTATTTCGGGTTGGGGAGAAACCTCCCATTTCAGTAAAATGAAATGAACAGTTTCATATTCATAATATTATGATCATATCCATAACTACGCAAAAATACATCTTACCAGTGAGTAATATTCTGAGCTTATCCATATCCATTTATAAATGCATCTTTCTAGTGATTACACTAACCTTGGCCGCTTAATCGATTTTCCCCCTTGCCTTTGTCTGACAGTTGTTCAACCAGTTATCCTTCCCTTCCTATCGTTCTTACAATATTAGTGTCATCATAAGAATATTACCAATGCAAAGAATCACTTAAACGTAATTCAATTCATAAGCATCATATGATCCTATTCAAATCATTTATCATAAATGAAGTCTCATACAATTTCATTTTAAGATATTTAACATATCCAATTCATAGTTCCAACATACTTTAATTCATTCTTGTAAATCCAATTCTTATCATATTAGGTTCCCAATATAAAAGACGACACATCATTTCAAGTTTCCTAGAGCGAGATATGCCCATTTCTTTATAACAAAATAAATCGGCCCTATAGGCTCCTCTATCGTTTATTCAACTTCCAAGAATTTGCATAATATTTCTATATCATGCTCGATTCACGCGTCTGACACGCCCCAATTCCAATTTTTCTAGGTTTACTGCATCAATGTGCAGGTATACGGGGCACAAGGCTCAAGACAAGAAGGGTGAATCTTTTTTTATAGTTAAAGATCTTATGTTCTTATTTTTCATATTCAGAGTGAAACTTGGGCAGGTGAGTCAAAATCCCATCTTCTTTTCATCTTTTTTTAATAGTTCAAAATCCCATCTTCCCATCTTCAACATCTAATTTTCATGTTCTTTTCTAACAGGTGAGTCATATCTCATTTTCATTAGTGGGAACACCAAACTCCCACCGTGGCAACAATCTTGTTGACCAACACCAAACTCTCACCAACAATATTGTTTGTGAGTGAAATAATATCAGATTTCTAAAACCCAGTAAGTGAAATAAAAAGCTCCTGATCTAGAAAGAAGGGTGCCTCGAGCTCTTTACAGCAAATGTGAGGATCGATGAAATACCCAGCAAGAAAATGAAATACCTAGCAAGAAACCTAGCAAAAAATGAAATACAGCAACAAAGAAATTTCAAATATCAAATCTTTACAGCAAGTGTGAGGATCCCAAATCTTGTACCTGTGAGGGTTTGAAATCTCGCAGCTGATGCATTAACAAACCCATACGTCTCGTACCCATGTGAGGAGACAAAAGTGTCTTTGAGAGAGAAAAGGAGAGAGAAATAAAGAGGCAACGAGGTTAAATGAAAGAAGATGGTGAACACCCCCAACTGATGGCTCAGATTAAATCTAATGGATTTCGTCTTTATCAACTGGTGGATGAGATTAAATCTGATGTGTTTTGGTTTCCTCCAACTCACGGGTGAGATTACACTGCCTCGAGTTGATACAGACCATACACCGAGCCTCCCCCACATGATCCTACTTTCATCCACTACCTCAATCTTTCTCTCTCTTTCTCTGTGCACGAGAAAGCCAAAGTACACAAGTTTTCTTTTTCACCATCTTCTTTCATTTAACTTCGTTGCCTCTCTCTTTCTCTCTCTTTTTCTCTCTCAAACAAACTTTTGTCTCATCACACGGGTATGAGATGGGTTTTTTATGCAGAAGGTACGAGATTTTAATCCCTCACAGGTACAAGATTTGAGATCCTCACACTTGCTATAAAGATTAGAGATTGAAATTTTTTTGTTGCTGTATTTCATTTTTTTGTTGGGTTTCTTAATGGGTATTTCATTTTCTTGCGGGGTATTTCAACGATCCTCACACTTTCTGTAAAGATCAATAATGAAATCTCAAATCTTTAGAGCAAGTGTGAGGATCTCAAATCTTGTACCTGTGAGGGTTTGAAATCTCGTACCTAATGCATAAACAAACTAATACGTCTCATACCCATGTGAGGAGACAAAAGTGTGTTTGAGAGAGAAAAAAGAGAGAGAAAGAGAGAGGCATCTACATTAAATGAAAGAAGATGGTGAAAAAGAAGACTTGTGTACTATGACTGACGCGTGCACAGAGAAAGAGATAGAAATGTTGAGTTAGTGGATGAAAGTAGGAACGTGTGGGGGACGCTCAATGTATGGTCTGTCTCAACTCGAGGCAGAGTAATCTCACCCGTGAGTTGGAGGAAACCAAAACACATCAGATTTAATCTTAGCCACCAGTTGATAAAGACCAAATCCATTAGATTTAATCTGAGCCATCAGTTGGGGGAGACCCAAAAATCCCTCTTCCTTTAAACAAACCTTTCTTTTATCTTTCCATGAGATCCTCACTATTATTCCTCCCATGCTCTCTCTCTCTCTCTCTCTCTCTCTCTCTCTCTACCTCAGTTTTTAGACACAGATCTACCCCTCCGCCTCCGAGCTCCACAGCTATCTGCCTCTCCGCCTCCATCCACCTCAGCCTTCCTCACAGTTGTTCGTATGTCCAACTCTCTGCCTCCATACAATGGTTTAATTTTCGTATTTTTCAGATCTTGAATTTTTTTTTTTTTTTTTTTGGGGGGGGGGGGGGGGGGAGGTTCATTTAAATATTGTAAGAGAACTTTTTTCTTATAGTGTTATTCGTTCTGGTTGAATTTTTCTTATAAGGTTCTACATATCTCTATGTGGAAGAAGCTTGATTTTTTTTGTAAGATCATTTTTTTGTTCGATTTTGTTCTGTTTTTGTCCTGGGGTTTCACATGGTTTTTTGTGGCTTTCAATTTGGTTTTTTGTTTCGGGGGAGTTTCAGCACCGATCTATCTGAGGTGGTTTATCTCCAGAAGGTTATCTTCATTCACCTCCAGGATTTTTTCATCCATCTTTGACGGGTTGTGACTCAAATGTAATCTCTCTCTCAAATATGTTCTTCGTATCTGTGTTCAAATCTCTGAGATTTATAAATTTTATTAACCATATGGACGACATTTTTTAATATACGGTTAGTCCAAACTTTTTTATTTGTTCCAAGAAATCCCTCAATGTGCCGCTAGCGCGACCTATAAAAATAAGAGAATGTTACTTAAATGGATGTTTGAGGGTCCCCTACATTGTAAAGAAAATTATTTCAAACAGTGTCGTTATACTCACAGACCTCGACTGAGAAGAGATGGCACATCTAGTCAACCTGGACAGTCTCAAGAAATTTTACCCTAAGTTCGAAATCTCGGCACGCTATGACTCTTTTAATCCCCCTTATATTCTATTCCAAAAAAATTCTTCATTTCCCCTACGCAGTACTATGTAGGACCTGATCCTCTCAAAAATATTTCTTTTCAAATTGAAATTCATCAAAGTTTTCAAAAACCCCCAGACGTACGTAGGCAGACCATACGCCATACATAGGCATGGTCCCCTTCTTTTTCACAAAATGCTATTATTTTCTATCCTCCGAGAATGGTGGTCCATCTTATCATTTACACGAACAAAAGGATTATGCATGCCTTAATGATTGGTATAGATAATTCGAATGCAAAACTCATCAAAAGGAACAATAAAATATGACTAAAATCATTTTTATTTGTAATTAAGGAATACATCTCTGTTACATGGGGTATCACTGCAGGGAGATAAAAAGACCACCCCTTCCACTGACTAGAACATCTTAAAACAAAACCTAATCTTTACCAAGCCTTACAAAAATTATTCCAAGCCCTACAATTACCCAAAACATAAACGATCGGAGCTTCACAAATTGTTATCCCATCATCACAAACATTATCCTCAACAACCAGATGGGTCTGTTTTATTCATCATTTTTGGGCCCCCGAAGGTCCCCAAGTCTCCCACTCTTGGTTAACACTCCATATGCCCTCCATGGAGTGGTACACCCTGACAAGCCTGGATAAAACCACAAAACCTTCCTCAATGGTGTTTAAGGTAACAAACCACCTTTGCCCAGTCTCATGATTCCACAACCACTTCAGGTAGTCCCCAAACACATGTTATGTTCCTCCTACAGATTATGACAGACAAGTAGACGACTGACGATGCTTCCACAGGGAACCCTGCATTATTCGCAATGATTCAGTTATGTCCTCCATTGGGAAGAAATTCGTTATACGAGGAGGCATAATTTGTTCCCATCCGGCTTAACGTAGAAGTCGCCAGGGGAAATAAAAAGAAGTTTGGCAAAGGTCAACCAACCACACATACTGATACTCTCCTAGCTGCAAAATAGGCTGCAAGTCTCTGCACCATTGAACTGACCAACGGAGACAACGGGCTTCATGCTCCAAAAATAGTTGACCCAGTTCTCTACTCATTATCATCATCCTTGACTTAATCCCATCATATGGGTCGGCCACATGGATTCTACTTTTCCATTCTAATCTATTATATGCATTATTATCATTCAAGTTTAAGTCCTTAAGGTCTCTCCTAATAATTTCCTCCCATGATAGCTTAGGGTGACCTCTTTTTCTTTAACCCTCTATTTCTAATAATCTTCCTCTTGTTATAGGGGCATCTACTAATCTACGCAACATATGATCTAGTTCTCTACTGATTGGCCAAAACTGAAGAAAGGTCGACAAAGAATTGGGCACACACTCCAAGGAAAACTCAGGAGGGGCTACGAGATGAAACCTCTCTGTAAGCCACATGAACAATATTACCAGGCTCCCCCTTGAAAAATCAGAACGGCCCTTTCTCCAAGCATCAAAACCATTTAGGGTCTCCTTCAACACCACCACCATAGTATTATGGTGGTAAGACATCCATGTCGCTATCGCAGCTACTTGGGATTAGCTGCCAAATCCCCTATCACGAGTAAAACCCTCGTAATAAGGCTCAAAGCAATAACTCTGGCAATAGCTACCATTATTAAAACCTCTACGGAGCATTGAATACATCACCACTTGAAGAGAAATAGTCCCTCCATTAACTAACGGTCGATCATCTAAAGGGGAAATATGGAGCAACTCAGCCAAAAATGCCCGCGGAGAGCGAGAAAAATCGGGCATAACTGTTGCGACACTGGGCTAACTCCCAATATTTTTTTAAAATTCCTCGTAGGTAGGATAGACCTCGTCCAGACCAAAATGTAAGACATGGTCCTTGGGGTACCATAATTGTACCACTGGTGCTAGCAAGTTCCAGTCTTTAGCTCAATTACGCCACAAAGGAACTCGAAGCAAGTTAAAAGTATCAAGGTCAATATTGTAAAAGCATATGGCCTCCAGACCTTCAAGATAATACGATAATCTTCATATATGGGAAGATTCATTTGGAGAAATAGGAAGTGAGAAGAAAGAAAAGAAATGTGGTGTTGGTGAAGAAAACACACCCACACCACTCGTTTTATACCCAAAATCCTCGGTAAAAAAAGCAAAATTTCTTGAAACCCGATTAATTCTCAGCCCTAAAGAATTACACTGATGTGTAGGAAAGTGCATTCAAAGCCTATGGGTGATTTTCTTGACCCTCATGTCGATAGGCAGGTCAAGGGGTATGCTGATCGACACTGCCTTATTTAGAAAAATTCCATCTTTCCTCTATTACCAATATTAATTTCCAAAAAAATCCCTATTTAAAAAAAATACCCCTGGGCCAATCTTTTACAAATTACTCATTTTGTCTATTTATTTAATAAATATTTTCCTCAGAAAAATCATTTTCTTCCTCAAAATAGATTCTTACTGAAAAATCTTTTCCTCGAGTTAATTACTTTTACTCCCTTTTTCTAAAAGAAATAAACATTTGCATTTCATTATCATTTCCATACTTATCTATATCTTTGCATGAAATGATCAATCTCAACAGAAAATTAAAGGAGCATATAGGATAAGTCGGTACATAAAAAAAACAAATAAAAAATGCATAGTTTTCATATATATTCTTGCTTCACATGATTACATATTGCAGATAAAAATAAAAATAAAAAATACAAAAACGGGACTCCGCCCGAACCCTCAACCTTCCCTTCAAACCCTCAATCTCCGCGACGGACACGCTTTACCCGACGATGAGCGGTGGATCTTCCACTCTCAGAACCAGAACCCTCATTTGAAGTGGCAGGCGACACAAATAGGAAGGAGTAGACTTGTTGATACAATCAGATATGGAGTCCATCATGTCCTTAATATCCCACAACCAATTGGTTAGCACTCGAACATACTGCAAGAAAAAGAAGAACAAAAGACAAATCAGACACTAAAGAGCAAAGAAAAAATCAATGTAAATAGAAATTAGAAAGACAAAGGATATACCTTATGATAGAGGGACTCATCTATAAGACCCTTCAATCTAGACACCGACGCATTAGGACGGTGCAACATGCTCAGTGACTCTCCGCTACTCACTCAAATTTTTTTGGAAGGGGAAGTAACCTGATTGATCGGAGCCTCCTCTGCTACCAATGTACGACCAACCATGTTGTGGGTCGATCCCACCAATGCACTAGTATCCCTACCCAAAGTAGTGGGGGGAGGAGGCATGTTCTCCACATCATAAATACAGGAGGGCATCAACCAGCTCATCACAAAGACCAGATAATCATAGCTCGCCACCGTATCCATGTAATACGTTTAAGTCTTGCCTATCAATGCTATTGCCCTGGCCTCATCAGACATCTCTCTCACTCGCCGCATATACTTAGTGGCACTGACGCTAGGACCACCACCCGCTCCTCCATAATCTGCCTCACCATCCTCTCTCTCTCAGACACCAGATATACCCCGAGTCGTGCGCTATCAATTGCCGCATATGTGCATGCATGCCCGTCACCCCCGTTTCCTACGTTGACACCCCCATGGGTAGAAGGGCACCTACAATACCCAATAGAGAATCAGTATGTACTTAATAAATAAAGATGCCAAGCAGAACTCAAAAACGATAAAAAATAACCTAGTCGCTCGTTGGGGCATTTAGAACCTGTCGCACGTTCGCCAAAGATAAAGACTGATTCGACTGCACATTGGACTTCTGCCATCGAAACATTCGAAAGAAGTCACCCAAATCCTCATCCTTCGGGGCCATCAACCCCGCATTGTGCCCAATCACCTCATAGAATTACGTCTGCAAAAGATAAGAATCAACAAAAAGAATTAAAAAAGAACGTAAGGAAATGCATAAAAAGGAAAATGAATCTAAAGTTACATCCAAAAGGTATATGGATCTAGTAAAAGTCAACCGGCAACACCAGATGAATGCATCCAAAGAAGAATAAGGGACCACCAAAGTCGGGCTCACAGATGGACGTCAAGTAGTGTCCTCCAATACGACAAGAACCAAAGATGGACGATATCATTGCTCATCGCCGCCAAGAAACCACCAAGTAGAAGCAAAATAAATAGATGGGTCGGCTCTCTCACTTATCGTCCATCGGTCACATCTACCACCTCAAAAGCGTCTCCCTCAAAATATAAATCCGGATAGAATCGCCCCGACACAATTCTACCTACGTCTCCTAAAGCCACCTGCACCACCTCCGGTGTCACCCTCAATATGAAGTCCACCACTATATAGAACCCATCCCAATCCATCCCTAACAGATGTTGTACATCTATAAGAATAACAGTCATCTCCCTAAATCCAATATGAAATTGGTGGGTAATGGCCCTCCACCTCTCCCCAAGAGCACATAACACCGTAGTGGAATGAAATGTCTCATCCAAAGCCTGCGCCAATGGGATGAAACTGATGTATTAAACCATCCATGGCACAACAGAAAGGAGCTTCTCCCAAACCTCCTTCAACACAGTTGTCACTCCAGGCTGAATGCTCGAAGGAGCTATGTCAGTCTGCAAGAAGAAAAGAAGAAAAATCCTTCATTAGCATAAGAAACATACATATAAATAAATTATCATACCAAAATTCACCGTACTAATATAGCCACTAGGGTTCTTCACCCTAAAAGAACGATGATATGCAGGCTCACATATAATAATACACTTATCAGCTATTGGCTCAAACAAATCAAAAGCATTCTCATTTCCCAAGGCAATGGGCACCATAGACCGTCACTCTAGGTCGGTCAAGTCATCAATAACCAACCACTCGTTGTTGAACACCTCCCTTGAAGAACCATCCATTTGAACTCTTAAAGCAGAAAGGAATTAGGAACGGTTTATAGAGAAAGAAATCAAAAGATTCAAACGCTTGATGGTGTGAAAAATGGGGAGGAATCGCCCCCTTTATATATAAGTTTAAAGGGCCTGTCGATCGGCATCCCCCAGCCCATACCGATCGGTAGATACCTTTTCCTCTTCCTAGGGAAGCCCATGATTCCGCGCCCTTGCCTATTGGAACTCCCTCAAGCCTGCCTATCGAGTGTCCCTTTCAATTTTTGTATAAAAAATGCCAGGAAAATCTTGAAATTGCCCAAAAAATTCCCAAAAATCCTTCAAAATATGGAACACTATTTTCCCTCAAGAAAATAATTTTTGGAGCACTAACCCCCTTACAAACACTCAAAATCCCCAGTTGGATTAATTTTACACTCTTATCCTCAGCATACTCCATAACTAAACCAATAACGCGCCCGCATCCAAGACCACTACAATTCCCCTGTCTAGACCTCAAAACTAAATAACCCCTAGTGGAGTCTCAAGATAATGTAATCCCAAGTGGAACCACAAGTACACCTACACCTTAAAGATAATTTAAATTTCCCCAGGAGAGCTATTCCCTATGCTACAACTCAAGGTCCTCAAAATTGACCTTGGCCCGTAATATCGGTCATCTTCGTCTCCTTAGGTCCTCAGAACTGACCTCGGTCCACAGAATTGGTCATCCCAATTTTAAGTCTTCAGAAGTAACCTCAACCATCATAATTGGCCATTACAACCACGACCCTAAGAATCGATCATCATAACTTTAGATCCTTAGAATTAACCTCGACCTGCAGAATAGGTCCTCAAAATTAACCTCGATCTTCAAAATTGATCGTCAGAACTTTAGGTCCTCAAAAATGACCTCGACCCTTAAAATTGGTCATCACAACTTAGGTCCTCAGAATTTATCACCACCCTCAGAATTGGTCGCCATAACTCAAGGTCCTCAAAATTCACCTCGACCCTCAGAATTGGTCCCCACAACTTCATGTCCTCATAATTGACCTCAACCCTCATAATTGATCATCACAACTTCAGGTCCTCAGAATTGACATTGATCCTCAGAATTTCTTGCCCCAACTTTAGAACCTCAGAATTAATCTCGACCCTCAGAATTGGTCGTCATAACTTTAGGTCCTCATAATTGATCTCGGCCCTCAGAATTGGTCATCACAACTTCAGGTCCTCAAAATTAACCTCGACCCTCAGAATTAGTCATCATAACTTTAGATCCTTAAAATTAACCTCGACCCTCATAATTGGTCGTTATAACTTTTAATCCTCAAAATTGACCTCAATCCTCAGAATCGATCGTCCCAACTTTAGATCCTCAGAATTGACCTCGTCCCTCAGAATTGGTCATCACAACTTTAGGTCCTCAGAATCAATCTCGGTCCTCAGAATTGGTCATCACAACTTCAGGTGCTCAGAATTGACCTCGACCCTCAGAATTGGTCATCGTAGCTTTAGGTCCTCAAAATTGACCTCGGCCCTCAAAATTGGGCATCCACAATATAACTATAGAATTAAACTCAACCCGCTAAATCGGTAATCGTCATCCCTTTAGGTCTTCATAATTTATCTCAACCCACTGAATTGGCCACCCTAACCTCATAGAATTAACCTTAACACCTCATCGACCCACCAAATCGATCGTCCTTATCGCCTTAAGTCCTCAGAACTAACCTCGACCCATTTGAATCAATCATATTCTTCTCCTTAAGTCCTCAAAATTGACCTTGACACTCTGAGTCGGTCAACCCCATCCTCTAGGTTCACAAAATTGACCTAAAATACTCTTCCCTAACGTTGATGTGGTGTCTATCAGTTGACGGCCTTAACTTGTTCCAAGATCACCCATCGAGGGTCTCTCTATATATACCCTATCCTAGGACCCCTCTAAGTACCTCCTTAGGTCCCTAACACCCACTCCTTCCCCCCAAACCCTAGGTCACACTCCGAGCACCGATTTAGAGGCCATCAGGTGATGTCGAGCCCTATTTGACTCGAGTGAACTTCCTCGCCCGAGTGAAAGCTCAATTAATCTTTGAAGGGATATAAATCCTCTTTCCAATGATTCGACCATTGAACGAGTCACCCTTATAATTCAGATGAATAATCCGTTTCACTATTAAAAACTAATTTGGAGGCTATCGAGCACTCACAGGTCCCATTTAACTCTAGTAAACTTCCTCATCTAAATAGAAGATCAATGAATATTTGAAGGGATCTAAATTTTATTTCCAATGGTCTACCCTATATGTGAATCAACCTTACGGTTCAGACAACCGGTTCATTTTTCCCTGAAAATTAATCTAGAAGCCATCAGGCTCTCCTGAATCCTGTTTAACCCCAGTCAATCTCCAACTTGACCGAAGCTCAATGAATCTTCAAAGGGATTTGAATCCACTTCCCAACGGTCTACCCTATGCATGAATTAATATTACGGTACGAACGAACGACCCATTTTACTCTGAAGGGTTACCGGGTGATTTCGGGCCCTGTTTGACCTTGGTCAACTCTCCAAATGAAGATGAATGACATCTTGAAGTAAACTGAATAACCTTTACAAAGGTCCATCCCATGCGTGAATCGGCCTTACGATTCAGATAAATAATTTGTTTTCCTCCAAAAACTTCCTATCAAGTGACCAACGAGTGCTTTTTTTCCCCGTTTGACCTCGATCAACTTCAGAACTCGGGAGTGTCTCAATGGATTCTTAAAGGGATTCGAATACTCTTTCCAGTGATCCACCCCATGTACAATTTTGACTTATGGTTTCATTTTTCTGAAAAACCTATCCCGGACTATTGAATGGCACCCTCAGGACCCTGCCCATCGACAGTTTTTCTGGAGCTCTATGTTGATAGGCACCCATTTGGCCCTATAAATAGAGGCCATGACCTCACATTGAAAGGCACCCCTGAACATTCCTCTCAATAATTTAGATAACAATTCTCTTAAATTCAGACGTGTTCCCTTCCTAAAAATCCCATCTCCCACATTCTATTTCCTCCTTTTCATACTTAATTTAGTAAATTCCCCATATCCTCATACCACCTTCATCCCCTTGCAAGATCAGCATATCTACAGTTAAGATCCACTTTAAGTATTTATGAGGAGGTCCAATTCTACATCTTTTTCTCTAAATTCTCTTATTTTAGTATTAATTATTTTATTTCTTCTTTAATGCTTTATTTCATTACATCACATAACTTAATCTGAAACATCTATTGGTAGTATTTTCACACTTTATTTTCATAAAAAACTCAAGGACAAGAAAAAAAGGGTTTATTAATAAATTCCAAAAGAGGGATTCTCACTACACATCCTCACACTTAAAGTATGTTTATCTCTACACACACATATAAGAGAAATCCCCCATTTGTATTTATGGGTTAAACCTCACCCTATGTTATCTTTGAACTACGTGGACTTTGATGCCCCTTGGGCTACGT
The DNA here is from genome assembly GCA_949130495.1 of Sambucus nigra. Lineage (NCBI taxonomy): Eukaryota > Viridiplantae > Streptophyta > Magnoliopsida > Dipsacales > Adoxaceae > Sambucus > Sambucus nigra. The sequence goes on from OX422207.1 coordinate 519,263,355, forward strand.
AGGCGTCTTGGGTAAATCCCAAGATTCGAGTCCTCCCTTATACTCATTTGTTATATTGTTTTTATTATATCTATATTGTTAATGGATGTCATATTCTTTCGTGCTTGTGTCATTTCCGATGCATATATTTGTTCTTCTATAACGACTCGTGCTTCAGCAAACACTTACATTATATTTTGAATTATTATTTTTTGGGAACACTCATAAGGATGAATTCATTATGTCCTTTTCCATGACATGAGTTTTACGACTCCACTCTCCATCTATATTATGCATATAACCACACACCTCATGGAGTCTAAAAGGAGAAGATTAACATATGCCCATGAGAGATCGAAATGGGGGGATAGGTTCCTAACACTTTCCATTCCGTAACTTAGTCCCCGAACCTTTGAACTACTTTGTTTGACAAGCATCATTATTATCCTTGATGTCGTTCTCTTGAGGCCAAAAATATTCATTTTTCATGTTTTGTGAAAAATAGGTTGGCGACTCTATCTCTACATATTACCCCATATTGACGATGGTTGAGCGTCCCAAGAAAGGGGGCAATCCCGCACGCATGCTAATGGTAAACCCTCCCATCCCCCTCAGGATGGACACAACTCACATATAAAATAGGTGTACTAACTTATACATAGAATTATATACACTTTATATGTATATACCTATGCACACACGTAGATCATTAACACACCCATAAGACCCACACTATAACCTCTCGATCCTCACCACACCTCTACCTTTTCCAAATACACACAAAACTCACATATATGCCCAATACCCATATACGTGAGGTGATGTTCGATGAAAGTGCTCTAGTGATCCTAAGGGTTATACTAATTATTAATAAAACACCAATTTTTAATTTTCCAAATTAATAAAACCAATTTTCACTTGGCAATCTAAACCAAAGTGCTGTGTAAATAGCTTACCAATTTTATATAGACCTAAGCATGCATTTAGGTGATATATTAAGAATAAAATTAAATCAAACCACAACACGACGATGGAAAAACAATGGTAAAAACCTCAGACGACCTATCCACGCAAATCTACTATGATATAGGTATTGTTTCAAGGAAGAATTTGGCTTACTCAAATGACTCTACTCCTTCAAGCATTGATACACTCTTTGCTCATTGAAACTTATTCATAATCGCTATTCAACTCCTTCCAATGTAAGCACAATGAAGGATCTTCCTATGTCTCAATATCACATCGATCTTACCATTGTATATATGACTAGTTCATGTTGTCTCACGCAAACATGCACGGACCATCACACAAAGAAAGCATGGGATCCACCGCTCAAAAAAACACTCAATAAAGATTAAATGTCTTCATGAAAGACATATAGAGATCTCAAATAGACATATGATGTTGAATCGTGGATCTTAAAATAATGGGTGTAAACTAGGGTTTGGAGGCTTTGTATTTTCTCTTAGAAAACTGATTTTGAAAGCCTTAAAATAAAACTGTCGTGCCAAAATAAATATATATAACGATTTTTGCAATTTAAGGTCAGCACGCACTTCAATTAAAACTCGTTCAAATGAAAACTGATACCTTGTTCGAATGGTAATAGTTAATTTGTTCGAACCAAAACAAACTCGTTCCAACGTCTTAGCTAATCTCATTCTAATGACTTAGGTAATCTCATTTGAACAGGTGTCGAACGATCTTCTCATGAAAAAAATATGTATAGAAGATGTAGGTCATCGAAGGTTGTTAAAAAGACATGCCCAAACTCGTTTTAAGGAAGATAATAACTCATTCAAATTAAATAACTGAATTCGTTTGAACGATTTTAAAAAAATCATTCGAACGACTTCAAAAACAAAAAATGTTTTCCACGAAATATATTTTTTTCAAAATAACCTAAGAAAAACATTTTAAAACACTAACACCCAAAAAGTATATAGGAATAAAATATAATATGCATTCATACCTCTTAAGATCCCATGGACGTTTAAGACGAAACTCTGCACTAAACTTGGAATGATGTCAGTGTTAATTTACTTGGCCACTACGGGCTTCAATTGTGAATCATATGATTGAATGAAAAATCGACTCAAATCCTAACCTATGACACCAACAAGTTTTCTCCAAATAGTATAAAGCCAAAATACAAACAAATTTACTCGATTGGAAATTTGTCCTTATAATGTATTTTTTTGTGCGTGTATATGGTGAGTATGTTTTGCGTAAGTGCATATATATATATATATATATATATATATATATATCAAGGTTCTAAAAAATGCGGGGCGTGATTGAGGCGTGGAGGCCAAGCCTTAAGCCTCAGAAGCATAGGCAGACCTTAGGCGTAAAAAGGCGTGAAAAGGTGTTTAGGCCTTTTTAATATATTTTAATATTTTTAACCATAACAAGACTATTAAAAATACTAAAATTGTACATACCTTAAAAATATGTCTGAATATATGCATATTAAAATACTATTTGATTGTTTTGGACGAGATATTGGTCCGGTTTGTAAAAAAAGCCTTTAAAAGGCGATATCATTTCACTAAAGCCTTTTTGTTTTAAAAAAATGTGTGCCTTAAGGCTTTTACCGAGAATAAGGCGTAAAAGGATTAGGCGGGCGTTTCTCCCAAGCCTCAAGCTTAGGCGCGCCTTTTAGAACAGTGATATATATATATATATATATATATATATATATGTGTGTGTGTGTGTGTGTGTGTGTGTGTGTGTGTGTGTAACAAGTATATTTGTTATCTATGTCCATTTATGTGTATGTATAGAGATAAAAAGATGAAATAGGGTTAAGAGAGGGAGAGAGAGGAAAATTGGTGTTAGAGAGAATGGTTGTTGAGGGAAGCCACCACTATATCAACATCCATCATCGAGGGAGAAGAACATAGGTTTTTTGGCCCCCCAAATGATGTGGGGAGAGAGAAATATTAAGGATGGAGGGAGATAGATAGATAGATAGATAGAGAGAGAGAGAGAGAGAGAATTGGTGTGGTCGATCAACTTTTTCTTAGTTTTCCAAACGAGAGATTGGCAGAAGGTTAAAATTAAATCAATTAATGTACCTTGGGTTGAATGTGCAACTTTTGAAAGTATACGCATGGATATCAAATTCACCCATAAACTTTGGATTAAATTTGCATTTTCCAATATAATTTTTTCATAACTTTTCATACATTTGTATAAATATCCAAACTACCAGCACACTTGTAATCAAGAGCTCTTAAATTTCCTGAGCATGGTTGCCCACATATTTTTTGAATGCCATTTATAAGTCATTTTCAAAACTTTTTTTGCCCATTTCGTGTACGAAAATATAGTATTTTCATACCAAAATTTCTCGCATTTTGTATAATAGTTTTATTCATGTATTAATATTATAGTGTACACACACACATACATACCTTCCCTAATATTTATGTACATTTTGATAAATTTATTTATTTGATAAATATTAAAACAAAATATAAAGGCATAAAATATAAAAAAATAATATAGCAATAACGTTACCAAGGGTCATCTTGACCCAGGGACTCCACATTCGTATTCGATCATGACCTAATATTCCTAGCAATAATGTTTTATATATTTTGAAGGACTGTCGAGTCAAGACATTAATAATTCGAATTCAAACCCTTTTATAAATAATTAAATAATTTTAAAACATCGAAACAATTCATTCACCAGCATAACACGTGCTTTTTCTAACTGAACCTTTTCAAGTTGAGTCATCTTTACAAAATCACCAAGGGTTAGAATCTCCCACGTCAAGTCAAAATGAAAGGAATAATCTGTAACAACCCGCGTAATTTTGGGGTATTTTCAAAATATAGAGGAAAATAAAGTTTTTGGTAAAATTATTTTTATTGCTCAAATATGTTGAATTTTATTTTTTTAAGATGAGAATTTCAAACGATTTCGGAATTGGAATTAAAATGGAGTTTTAATTGAATTTTTATTATATAGAAGAGTCCTCAAAACATAAAACTCTCTAAGAGTCCTCAAAACATAAAACTCTCTGACAAAAAAATATATATTTAAAAATATTGAACGGCCCGATCGAGCTGAATTTTTTTCTATAGCTTCCTTTTGTCTTCAGCTAATTCTCTTTAAAATTTCATCCAATTCCAACGGTCCGATCGTCTGGAATAAAAATTTTAGTGTTTGTATCCGATTAGAACTCTTTTCTTAATCAAACTCTTAATCCTTTATATATCAACAAATTCGTGGCTTGGCTTTTCAAATCACTTTTTCTCAAACTTTTTAACCAGAAGACCTCTCCAAAATTACTCCCTTTCATCTACAAACCATAGCCCCAAACTTATTCAAGATTTCAACCTTAGATTAGAAGGCTTATTTGGTGTTTTCTCGAGTTTGGGCTCGAACGAGATTTGATTATTTCACGAGAGGAACGTGATGGTGTGATTAGATTTTGAGGCTGAATTATGTGATGATTCATGTTGGTTCTTTTTTTTGGTTTAAGGTATGGAGTTTTACCCAATATGCTTTTAAATATCGCGAGTGTTTATTCCGTTGAATTCTTCTTAATTGAACTCATATTTTGAATTGTTATATTCATTTAAATGTGAAAAAAGAATTGTTGGAATTATTTTGATTCATGTGGTATTATTCATGTTGTTGTTGAGCACGTTGTCATGAGATTTTAATATGGCACGGACGTTGGGCACCCACCCAAATTCCTGCTTCCAAGGGCTATGACTTGATAAAGCATATGCGGATCGGGTGAGGCCTGGTGACCCGGTTAATGTGTCGTTGAGAAATTTATTGATAAAATGCTATTGAGATTTACATTTGATTTGAATATTCGTACTCGTATTATGACGTTTTTTTCACCGCTAATATTTGTTGAGCATCTTTCCTGTCGTATTGTGTACTTCCCCATATTTTCTTTTAGTGGCAGGTTAGGGAGAATTTTGGGGCGCTATGGAGATTGATTTTAGCGAGGATTATTTTGGGAAGATTTTTTAATACCAGTTGAGAAGATTGTATTATTTTGATGTATAGAGCATTGGAGATTTATATTTATTTTTCGAGTTAGATGTTGTATTTTTTTATTCGAGAGACTTGGTTGTATTTGAAGAGATTTGAGATTAGTGGTTTATCTTTTGTTGTTTGGGATTTAGATGCTCTATACCTTGTTATATTGTGGATTTAGTTAGTTTTATCGACAGTAGCGCGTCGTTATCTCTCCACGGGCGGGCGGGGTGTTACATAATCCCTCCGCTTTCATATCGAGATACACAAACTTTGAATTCCCCATTGTGGATACGTAGGTGCCTTGAGAAAACCACGAGCTCATGTCCACCCCCATACATACTTATCACCTTGCGACTATGTTGTATATTCGTACACGTACATATATATGTTAGTCATCACACACACATCTTTGTGTTGTTTAGCTTTGTATTTTTTGATTTCGCTATACGCATATGTGTAGGCACTCTAAGAAATCCCTAATCTCAAGTTAACCCTTATATATAAATCATGCGCAAAATGGATATATATCCATTTTGCACATGATTTATATATTTATACTACACATATACTTGCATAGTATTTTATATCCTATCGCACCATATTGATCCATGCTTGCTCATTCATCATATATTAGTCAAGTCTAGATAAAGCCTAATAGTCCTACTTATGAAACCACAGAAATAACATTCACCCCAAAATAACAACATTTGTAGTTAAAGCAGACTAAGGAGAAGTTCCTTATTCTAAATGTACCCTTTTCCCTATCTTCTCTAAGACACTGGATGTATTTCCTGAGAAAGACTAGGTTCCTTTTAACCCAACCCTTATATATAAGTAATCCTTATCTAAACCCGTTATCAAGCCCCTTCCCCAAGGAAAATAATCAGCATCACCATGAATGAATTTTTTAAGAAAACATACTTTATTATTTACAAAACATGTGTTCCTAAAAATCCTGCATAATTGGATTCCCCTAAAATATTAGATATCATCGAAGTCTTAATGATGTCGATCTCCATCATCTCCTCTACTAGGATATTTCATTCCTCAAAAGAAGAGTATCACCAAAAGTATGATTTTTAGAAAATATATATCGGGTCAGTAGAACCATATTCCTAAAGTAAGTACATAATATAACGGTTACAAATTTAATGATATGTTTAACTAAATATCCCTAATAACATAAGCACATTCACACAATCTACGTCTAGTATCCTTGACCAAGCCCTGACTTCCCACGCACAGCCTAAACTATGTAGTCCTTGATCTTGTAACACTGTAAAAGTAGGTAGGTACAATACCCAGCACCTCTCGTGATGACAAACCTTTATGATATGTCCCCCATTATACTGTCCTATGATACGCCATAAAAAGTATCGCTTTCGACATATTTTAATATCTCCTCGAGACAAACTATTGTACACCCAAGATACACCATGTCTTCACATGTGACATTCCACACTCACCACACGAGTTATCATGATATATACAAATTAAAACATACACAGTGTAAACGACATTAGCTTTATGACCTCATGAGTATGTAGGCACAATATCGAGCTTTCACTTTAAAGCACAAGCCCCCATACAAAACACACATTCACACCCATAAATGTGCATCTCAAACTATGTCGACTTTGATATCGTGAACTCGCGAGTACGTAGATACTGCACCGAGTTCTAAATTGTGAGCCCAAGCCCACACTCTTGCACATACTTTCTCCCATAAACACACATAATTGTCACCCCATTATACATTTACACAAACCTGGGAGACACTCAATTGTCCACCACCTATGTAAAACCACCTTGGCGGCTAGAATATATTTTCTCGGGCCTAATTAAAGCATCTACATATTTATGAGAGTCTGGAGATTATGGTTTCTCAAAATTTCCCCATCTTTCATATTAAGAAGTATAAAATAGACAAATATATAAAGTAAATAAAGAACAAGTGGATTGCCTAACACATTCCCCACTCTTAACACGGATCCTAAATCCACACATCCCAAATCTCTAAGCATAGGCTAATAAAGCCTTAACAAAATCCTGCAAGGGCTCACCCAACCTCTTTTATTTGTTTTTCTATAAAACAAACTGGCGTCTTTGATCAAACTCCCACAGTGCTTGCCTCTCCCATTATATAATAAACTGGATCGATAGTGAAACATATAGGATAACGAACGTGAAACATTAATTATCGTACACACGATATATTTTAGGGACCACAAGACTACAATGGGGACTCTACTAAGGATGATAACATTTATTTTAATGTTCAGTGGACCGAACATATTTTCTAAGATTTATTATACATTTTTGTTTTCATACTACTTCATAATTGCTCTCATGGAATATACACACTATGTAGAAACCTCAGTTTATAGACTCCCCCCAAAACTTATATATTTTCTTTAGACCCCTTATGCATTTACTTCTTTCATTAACTGTAAAATTTTCAATGCATAGCTGTCCAAAAAATGATCGCACAGAAAATAAACATTAAAATTTGTAAATATCCAGATTATCGAGTTTCATCACTCACTGTGATAAGCACCCAAAAGTGTTCATTTTATACCCCGAATAGATGCATTGTAGTCGCTCGTTTGTAATAAAAATGGTCTTATGTGCACAAATGTTCAATATGCAGGCTTGATTGCGTTTACGGTTCAAAAAGCATTATTTCGAGGCAAATATGAATCAAATGGAGCTAATTCCTCATTCCCGTAACCATACCCAAGCCTAAACCTACCCCGCACCCCATGTGTGTTTAGTTTGTGCCCTTGTAAGGACAAATTTCCAATTGAGTCATTTATAATATTGGCTACATTCCATTGGACAAAACAATTTTGGGTCATTCCTCATCAAGCATCATTCAACCGTGAAGATTCGAGCATTGCATCCAAAGTTCACGCGACATCAATAAACACGTCATGTTCACTCTTCTAAAAGGTATATGACCAAAATCATTTTAAGTGTCAGAGTATTTTTTTTATAAACGAGAAATTTTCACATAGAGAAAAGTTCACAAAAATTCAATTTCCATAAAGAATTATTTTTGAAATTTATTTTAACCTTCTCTATATAAAATCAGACATCTCGTTCGAAATTTCTCCAGGTCGTTCGAACGACCTGGATCTAACGACATTCCCCAGGCCTCACTATAAAATCATTAGAATCTCGTTAGAAATGTCATTCGAACGACCTCGTTCGAACGAGATTTCTGACGACCTATCTAATCCTATACTGGAATATTGTTAGATAACTCGTTCGAACGGCATTTCGTTCTAACGAGATCTGCCAGATCTAAAAAAAATTTAACTTATTTTCAAGAAGTTATCTATCAAAACTATTTTTGGTTCACTACTTTTACAGTTTCAATATATCGACGAAAATTAGTTATTTTTCACAAGGAAGTTTTATATTCTCTTGAGAGCAAAAATTCACAACTTCCCACTTTTTGGTAAAATCAATCACCAACGCCATTTTCAACTTTTGAAACAAAACCCCTTACAATCAACTTGACATTCAACAAGCAAGTTTACGGTGGATCTCTGCATTCAAGCTTAGTGGAGACGGTGTTTTTGGGCTTCGGTGGATACCTCAACATGATGAGTATCGAGCAACGCGTTGGAGCTTCGCGTACTACAAATTTGGAGGTCGAGGAAGACATAAGCATGTCTTGAGTGAGTCAGTGTCGGTAAGTCTTTTGAGTCTCTTGTAAAACCTATTTTGTAGTGAATTTTCTCTAAGCCCAGTCGTCCGAGGTTTTTCTCATTTTGGTTTTCCTCTTACATTGGCGCGTTGTGGTTGTGATTTTCGCAATTTACTTTATTAAATCACATAGATGTATGCTTAGGATAAAATGGATAAAATTGGATAATTTTGTTTCAATTATTAAAGTTATCAATCTCATCACATTAACTGTAAATTATTGTCTAGGCCCAGCTATCTTATAAATTTGCAAAAGAAAATTAAAGTTTGAATATATCTCTACTTGGAAAATTTTTAATTGGGTTGTGTGTGTATTCTACGAAATAAACTTAGTACATATAACCTTGCAACTTCAAATTGGTATCAGAGCTAGTCTCTAAAAGTTATTTAGATAAATCCTGGAGGTTATATGGAAAGTTTTTCGTTGAATAGACTACCTTTGTTTGATGGAACTAATTACACCTATTGGAAAGCACGTATGAAATCTTCCCTTAAATCTATTGATGAACGTGTTTGGGTTAGTGTTGAAAGAGGATGGTCTCCTCCTACTATGGTTGTTAATGATGAAATTATTTTAACACCTGTAGAACAATGGTGTGATGAAGAACTAAAATGGTGTAACTTTAACTCTAAAGGTTTAAATGGCTTGTTTGGTGTGATGAACCCCGATGAATTTCGTTGTATAATGACATGTGAGACGTCAAAGGAAGCTTGGAATATTCTCCAAGTTACTCATGAGGGAACTAGTGTAGTTAAAGCTTCCAAACTTTAAAACATAACAACTCAATTTGAAACTATCACCATGAAAGAAACTGAAACATTTGATTAGTTTTATGCTCGTATATCTGATATTGTTAACTCTTGCTTTAACTTGGGTGAAAAAATAGCTGAAGATCGTGTTGTTAAGAAAATACTTATATGTCTTCCTCAGCGGTTCATTCCTAAAGTCACTGTTCTTAATTCATTAGGAAATCTAAATACATTGAAACTTGAAGAGATTGTTGGTGATCTTCAAACTTATGAATTAGATATGTTTCCTAAAGATTACAAAAGCAAAGATAAAGGTGTTGCCTCGAAAGTCAAGAACATAGAAGTGTCTGATTCTGATGAGTCTGATATAGATCCTAATGATATAACCTTATTTGCTAAAAAATTTAAAAAAATTCAGAAGTTCAAAAAGCAAAACTCTAAGTTTGAAAAACCAAAATTTGAGAACAACAAAAACAAAGGAGATAGAAAATTCAATTCTCAGGATCCTAAGAAGTTCAACAAAGATAACTTTAAAAAGGATGATTCGGAGAGATGCTTTGAGTGTGAGGGACGTGGTCATAGAGCATTTGAGTGCCCTACTAAACTTAAAAGACAAGGCAAAGAAAAAGAAATTTTCAATGCCACTCTAAGCGATAGTGATAATGAGTCTGAAGACTCTGATGACTCTAACCCGTCTAGAAATAACTTCACTTCTTTTATGGAAAGCCATGATTGTAATTCAAGTGTGTCATACCCTAATGTTGATAATTCTGAGCAAAATCTTGAGGTTGCTTCCACTCACTCTACTAGTAGTGATGAAAAAGGAAGTAAAAGTGAAATAGATGAAAATGAACTGCAATCCGCCTATTCTGAACTATACACTGAGTCTCTCCGTATTCAAAAAAGTTAATAAAATATTAACCTTTGAATTCCTAACTTTAGAAAAAGAGTTGAAAGGCTTGAAGGAGAAGGAGGCTTTAGTTAGTCAACTCGAGGCAATTAAGATATATCTTTCTGAGAATCTTATCTTGATAGGGAAAGAAAAATGTGACTTAATTATCTCCTTGGAAGGTGTCAACAAAAATCTTAATGAGTCTTTAGAGATTAGAAAATCTCTCGAAGCTAAAATTGCCCAACTTGAAAAAGATCTCAAGTCCTCTCGTGAAGTTAAAGTCACACTCGAGGATAATTCAGGAAGAATGGGAAAATTATTTCTAGGTCCTATTTTAGGATATAAGGAGAAAGGTTATCAAGAGAGAAAGGGTATAGGATATGAAGAAGGAGATTCATCCAAAGTCAAACCTGAACCAGTAGCTAAGTTTGTTACCAAACCTAATGTTCCTAAAATAAGTCCTACTAAGCAACCTTCAAAAGCTAGTCCAAAACAACCCTATGTGTGCACTTATTGTCACAAACGGGGTAATCTTAAAGATTTTTGCTACAAACTTGGAAAGAACTCTCATTTCACATCTTCTAAACAACACTATAGCTCCTTATCTAGTCTTAAGAGCTAAGTTGAGTACCTAGTCAATACTTCTAAAGGTCTAATGGAAGAGTTTCTTAGGTTTTCTAAAGTCCAAGGAAATAATTCAAATTATAACACTAGAGCCAACAAAGGAAAGAAAACAACTCACGATTGGGTTAAGAAAAATCACACCAATAAAGCTTTTGTTGCTCATGTTGCACTTAAGGCTCAAAATACCTCACAATGGTATTTTGATAGTGGTTGTTCGAGACATATGACTGGTGATAAATATCTATTTACCACTCTTGAAAACTATAAAGATGGTAAAGTCACTTTTGGGGATGGAAGCAAATCTCGAATCATGGGTAGAGGATCTATTGAAATCTTCGAGTTTCCTAAACTTGAAAATGTACTTTATGTTGATGGTCTCAAGGCTAATTTGATAAGTATTAGACAATTATATGATGAAAATCTTGATGTTAAGTTTAGTCAATCGGAGTGCACCGTATATGATCAATCGGGTGAATCTATTTTACAAGGTGTTAGAACTTGTGAAAATTCCGATGGAATAGTTCCTAAATCATCTTTAGTTTGCAATAGTGAAAAAGCCTCGTCTGCCGATCTTTGGCATCAAAGGTTAGGACATGTTAATTTTAGGGATCTTGATCGATTAGTGAAAAAAGAGTTAGTTTGAGGTTTACCATCTCTAGAAAAGCCAACCTCCACTATTTGCAGTCCGTGTCAATTAGGAAAGAAAATTAAGAATCCTCATAAAAAGTTAAACTCAATAACTACCTCTCGTGTCTTAGAATTGATACACATGGACCTTATGGGTCCCACTCATACCGAGAGAAAAGGAGGAAAAAGATATATCTTAATAATGGTGGATGATTTTTCTAGGTACTCTATAGTAGGATTTCTAAGAGAAAAATCTGAGACAGTTGATTTTCTCACTGTTAAGTGTAGGATTATTCAAAATCAACATGGTGTTAGCATAAACCGCTTTAGGAGTGATAATGGAACCAAATTCAAGGAATCCGGTGTAAATGCCTTTTGTGATGAAATAGGAATTAAACATGAATTCTCGCCCATTTGAACTCCACAATAAAATGGTATAGTTAAAAGAAAAAATTGAACGATCCAAGAAATGGCAAGATCTATGCTCCTAGGAAGAAATGTGCCCCGTAGGTTTTGGGCCGAAGCGGTTAACACCGCATGTCACACCATAAGTAGGGTTTATTTATGTCCTAATACTAACAAAATGCCATATGAATTGTGGAGGGGCAAGAAGCCTAATTTGGACTATTTTAGAGTTTTTTGTAGTCCTTGTTATATACTTCGAGATAAAGAACTTCTAGGTAAATTTGACTCGAGGAGTGATGAAGGTATTTTCCTAGGATATTTTCAAAACAATAGAGCTTTTAGATTTTTCAACTTAAGTAGCTCTAAAGTCATGGAATCAATAAATGTTGTTATAAAAGACGATGCTCCGGCCACATCTATTGAAAATGAGGAAGATTTGTCATGTGAGTGTGATGTTATGTCTAATGTTGAAAATATTGAGTCTCAAAATGACTTGGTTGTTCCCACTACTGAGAAAAAGGATCCTACTCCTTGGGTGCGTAAAATTCATAGCACTTCAAAAATTATAGGAGATCCCAAGGTAGGTGTCAAGACTAGGGCTCAATTAGAAAATGAAGTTACCTATTTGTGCTATACTTCTAAAATTGAACCTAAAAACTTTAAAAAAACATTAAAACATGAACATTGGATTAATGTTATGCAAGAAGAATTATTTCAATTTAAGAAAAATGATGTTTGGGAATTAGTCCCTAGGCCTTCTAATACAAATGTCATTGGCACCAAATGGATTTTCAAAAATAAAATGGATGAAAATGGTGTCATTGTTCGTAATAAAGCTAGATTGGTTTCGTAAGGATACACCCAAATAGAAGGTGTTGACTTTAAAGAGACTTTTGCTCCTGTTGCTAGGTTAAAATCGGTTCGCCTTTTACTCGCCATAGCATGTCACCTTAAATTTAAATTATATCAAATGGATGTAAAAAGTGCCTTTTTAAATGGTATTCTTCAATAAGAAGTCTATCTTGAACAACCGAAAGGGTTTGAGGACCCAAAGCATCCTAATCATGTCTTTTTCCTAAAGAAAGCTCTATATGGCTTGAAACAAGCACCCCGTGCTTGGTATGAAAGACTCACTTCTTATCTCCTTTCTAGTGGCTTTTTGAAAAGGGGAGTAGATATGACACTATTTGTTCGTCGTGATAAGAAAGCTATTCTAGTTGCACAAGTGTATGTCGACGACATAGTGTTTGGTTCAACATGTGATAATCATACTCAATTCTTTTTGAAAGAAATGCACGATGAATTTGAGATGAGTATGATAGGTGAACTTACTTTCTTCCTAGGTCTTCAAGTTCGTCAACTCGAAAGTGGGATATTTTCTTCCCAAACCAAGTATGCTAAAGACCTTGCTAAGAAATTTAAAATCAAATCTGTTAACCATGCACGTACTCCTATGAGTTCTTCGATTAAACTTAGTAAGGACACCGAAGGAAAGGATGTAGAGCACACACACTTTAGGAGTATGATAAGTAGTTTACTTTACCTAACCGCTAGTCGTCCAGATATTTCCTTTAGTGTAGGAGTTTGTGCCCGCTATCAAGCCACCCCAAAAGAGTCTCATTTACTTGCCATTAAACGTATTATCAAATATATTAGTGGGATCCTGTCTTTTGGAATTTGGTATTCCTTCGACACAAAGGATTGTCTATCGGCATATTCGGACGTCGATTGGGCAGGAGATGTTGATGGATGCAAAAGTACATCTGGCGGTTGTTTCTATTTTGGAAGTGCACTTGTCTCATGGATGAGCAAGAAGTGAAATTCTATTTCTTTGTCGATGGCGGAGGACGAATACATAGCCGCTGAGAGTTGTTGCACTCAACTCATTTGGATGAAACAAATATTGGAAGATTACGGCATTTCTCAAGGTACTATGACTATTTATTGCGACAATACTAGTGCCATTCATATTTCTCGTAATCCCGTTCAACACTTTAGAACAAAGCATATTAGGATCCGTGAACATTTCATTCGTGACTTGGTTGAAGAGAAAATCGTTTCTCTAAGCTTCGTTTCTACCGATCAACAATTGGCCAATATCTTTACTAAACCTCTAGATGCCCTTAGGTTTGAAAACCTTAGGAAATCAATTGGGGTTTGCTCAATTGATTGAGATCGAAGCCGTCTATCTAGTTTAGGTTGTTTCTCTTGTATATTTTTATACCTATGAACTAGATTACTTTTGTATATATTTTATTCAAAATCTCAAAAATATTTTCATCTTTCTTATTTTCAAGGAACACGGGAATGGTTAGAAAAGATTTCACAAACTTTTGTCCATATGGCTTTGAGTTCGATGTGTTCAGATCACTATCCTATTTCATGTTCACGGGGCTTTTGATGAGTAGTCAAGCCGGACCTCGTTTATCTTGTGCTAAAAAATGCTCTTTTGTGATATGTATTTCTGTGATTACCTCACATATTTTCCTTTTTGCACACACCTTTCACGAAATATTGCGGATATCTTGTTCACATTGTACTTGTCAAGTGAGATTTGGTGTTGTCTTCGTAATCTTGTCACATCTCTTATAAGCAATCAAAATTATGCATGATCATCCATTGCCCGGATTGAAACAAAAAGTAATTATATTCATCCGGTTGGTTAATGTTTCTAGCAATGGACTCGGGTTGCGAAAAAATAAAAAGGTTTTGCGTGAATAGCCTCCATTTGCATAATAGAATTTGTGCCTAAAATAGAAGCATTGAAAATGATATATAATGCCAAGGCCAAAAGAATTTAGCTTGATTGATTTTTCGAAAAGAATAGTCTTAATCTATTGTTGCTAATGGGAGATATAAGTTGAAGATCAATGGGCATGCACATTTAATCGATTCATCGCTTCATTATTGTGACAACAATGGCGAGAGAATCATCTATCTTGTATGCGTGGTGCATTTGTGTTTGAGTGTCCAATAGTATTTCTTTATTGACACAAGGCTAATGTGAGTGAATATTATGTTTATATATTGTTTGGCATTACACACTTGTACGTTGTCTTGGGTAAAAACTCTCACTCGCATTGTTCACACCCCTACATTCTCGCTCCCACCGTCTGGATGTCTTCACAAGCTAGGACTATTAAAATCCTTATTTTGGCATCTTTCTGGCCTTCCCCATTCCTTCCCTTATGATATTTTTAAAACTATTTTATTTTTACTCATTTTTAAAAAGATTGAATTTTGTCAGAAACCCTCCACTCTGGAACTTCGTTCGTAATGTCGTTCGAGCGAACAGTTCGTTCGAACGAACTTCTAACGAGTTATCAAACGAAATGCCCAATATGTTTCTGGAACTTCGTTCGAAAGACATCGTTCGAATGACCTCGTTCGAACGAGATCTGCCAGATCTGAAATTTTTTTAACTTATTTTCGAGCAGTTATCTATCAAAACTATTTTTGGTCCACTACTTTTACAGTTTCAATATATGGACGAAAATTAGTTATTTTTCCCAAGGAAGTTTTATATTCTCTTGAGAGCAAAAATTCACAACTTCCCTCTTTTTGGTAAAATCAATCTCCAACACCATTTTCAACTTTTGAAACAAAACCCCTTACAATCAACTTGACAATCAACAAGCAAGTTTATGGTGGATCTCTGCATTCAAGCTTAGTGGAGACGGTGGTTTTGGGCTTCGGTGGATACCGCGGCACGAGGAGTGTCGAGCAACGCATTGGAGCTTCGCGTACTACAAATTCGAAGGTCGAGGACGGCCTAAGCATGTCTTCAGTGAGTCAATGTCTGTAAGTCTTTTGAGTCTCTTGTAAAACCTATTTTTTAGTGGATTTTGTCTAGACCCAGCCGTCCGAGGTTTTTCCCATTTGGGTTTTCCTCGTACATTAGCGCGTAATGGTTGTGATTTTCGCAATTTACTTTATTAAATCACATATATGTATGCTTAGGATAAAATGGATAAAATTGGATAATTTTGTTTCAATTAATCAAGTTATCAATCTCATCACATTAACTGGAAATTGTTCTCGCTATCTTATAAATTTGTAAAAGAAAATTAAAGTTGGAATATATCTCTACTTGGCAAATTTTTAATTGGGTTATGTGTGTGTATTCTATGAAATAAACTTAGTACATATAACCTTGCAACTTCAGCCCTTTTTATTTTTTTAAAAATTTTTTAGTACGAGTCGTTTTTATTTTTGGTTTTATTTTAGATTTATTTAGAATTTTTCGATTTTATTTACTATTTTTATTAGTATATTTTTATTTTATCTTTATTTTTATTAGTGATTAGTTTTTATTTTATTAGGATTAGTTTTTTTAGGAATTTATTTATTTTTAATTCTATTAGCTTTTATATTTTTTTTAGGATTTTAGTTTTAGTTTAATAGATTTTAATTTTAATTTTAATTTCTTTTTAGTTTCATTTTTTATTTGAGTCTTTATTTTATTTTTAAAGTAGGATTTTATTTTTAGATTTTAATTTTTAATTTTATTAGTTTTTTTTTAGTTAGTTAGTGTTATATTTTTAGGTGTCCAAATTAAACACACACACTTATCCTAAACCCACTAACACACACTCATACCATATACCCTACATCACACATAACCAACTCTCTCACCCACACCCACCTTTCCATACACACTCACACACCCAAACCCCACCCCCATAATCTTCAACCTCTAACTAACACCCTCATTCTCTCTCCTCACTCACCTCCATTAACACACCTATCAACAATACCCATCTTCCATTTTTATCCCACAAAACTCAAACCCACCTCACTCTCTCTCCCCCATTAAAGCTCCATACCCCAACATACCCAAATACTTCCCTCACACACCACATAACCCACTACAACCAAACCTCCATTAAACCACCCACCTTCTCTTCCTCCATACCTTATAGCCCCTACTGTATTCAAACCACCCTTAACCCGCTGTCCCCGGCCAGACTTCCAAACCGACCCCTGACCCGCGACCCCCTAACCCGACCACCTGCTTGACCCGATTCTCCATACCCGAGCGCCCCTTCTTCAATCCCTTACCCATTTTCAAAACCTAGACCCATTCCATTATTTCCCAACCCTCACACGATTTTAGCTGCCAAATACTAAGCCAAAATAAAGCCCAAGTCAATGTCCACATGTCTTTAAAACCCATAAAACCAACTTAACCCACCAATTTCAAAATTACCCCCAACTAACCACTTATCCCCTTTTCCCCAAAATACCCTCACCCAAATCAGATTTTTGTGACCTCACACCTCTCAAACCTCATGTTCACACACCCCATACTCCTCTCACCATTTCCATTCACACTCATGCTAATTCCCCAAATTACCCTTAGCTCCATGCCTACTATTTAAAAAAAATAAGACCCATTAAAAAATGATCTCAAATTTAGTTTTTTAAAACTCTTTTGTGATAAATTTCTCTACACTCCTCTATAAAGAGTATTTGCATTTTTAGCAAATATCTCAATATAGAGGTGTGCAGTGAAATTTATCTCTAGGATGAATTCCACCCCACCTATCTATAATGAATTTTTTCATTTTTAGCAATTATTTTAAAATAGATTGATGTAATTAAATTCATCCATTAGGAGGGGGCTTTTGATCATATCAATTTTAGAGAGAGAAACACCATTTTTTTAGTTTAGTTTTTTTAGGTTAGAATTTTTTTTATTTTTTATTTTTAGATTAGTGAGAAAAATAAATTAGTGAGAATCTATTTTTGAGTGTAATTGTTGATGTAATTTTGGTTTGATCACATAAATTGGAGGGATATAAATTGCAAATTCAAGGATTAGAGTTCAATTTCACTCAAAGAGATTTGGTTTGATTGTTCTCTTCCCTACTTTTATTTTAATTACCTAGTTTATTTGATTATCATGTTTAATATTATGTTAGGTTAAATCCCATTTCAAGGGGTGGGGGAATCCTTATTTGATGTTATTTAAATTTAATTAGTTTGATTACTTGAAAATTCCCTTTGAATATTAATTTTGATCACTCATCCTTAAATTTACGCCTCAAGAGAGGGTAAATAATTTTCGAGAGAAAATCGAAATTCTAAGTTATAATACTCATTTTAGATTCGAACTAGAGATAGGGGTTTCTTAAGTGTGGTATTATTCCTTGAATTTCAACTCTAAAATTCATTTTTTAGATTTACATAAATTTTAATCGATCGACCCTAGAGGGTGATTAATTCAAAGGAGTGTAGATCTATTTTCTAGAGTAATGGGGGGTTAAACTAAATTTTCTAAAAGATTACTATTAAAATTACACTTGCAATGAGAGTTGATTTGTAATTTTGGTATTAATTTGGAAAAATTCAAATAATTAAATTAATTAGTTAGAATGGCTAAAATTTATGGTGTAGTCACATTCCTTGATTGTTCTCACATTTATTTACCTCACTTTATCTCTTATTTTAGTGTTAGATTTTTTTTTTTTTTTAGTCACTTTTTAGTTAGTGGTTTTCATCTCTCATTTAGTTTAGTGTTATTTAACTTCTTCTCAGCCAAAAATTGTTTTAATATTTGAAAAGCTAAAAAAAATTAGAAAAAGTAAAAATCCCCAAAAGAAAATAAAAATTGAATTACAATTGAGTTTGTCTCTAGCTTACCCCCTTGATGTGGAATGATACCCTTATTTACCGCTCTACACTTTAGTTTGATATTATTTTATATGTATTTTAAGGTTTTGATTGACTTGGCTTGCAACGACTCCACACAAAAGCAAGTTATCACACTGCATAGTCTTGCTTTTCATATTATGCAAGCCCAATACCCTAAAAACGAAAAGATGTCATTAGATAGGTTCTCGTCGATGAATATTTGATGAGTACATTATTTTGTATATTTTATACCCAAGTTAATATTTGTTAGTCCCACTTTAATTTATTTAATAAGTTCTTAAGACTATTTTTTTATAAAGGGAAAAAAAATGCAAGAATTATTGAATTTGGATTCAAAATGGTAATTTTAAGTAAAAAATGACCACTTCAATAATTTTATACTATTTTTGTGCTAATTTGTGAAAAAAGTTGCCTAGTAGAATTTTTGCAGGTAATGATGGAATTTGGTGCCAATTGATGATCAACTCAAAAAAAGTGCAAAAAGAAGAATTTTTACGGTCGTTCGTAAAAAACTATTTTTACACTTAGTCAAAAAAATTTATCCTCAAATTTGGATGAAAATCGGCGTGCATGTTCAGCAAGTGAGTCCTCGAGTGGGGAAAAATTAAGTACCTTATTCCGATCTAAAGACTAAGGAGGTGGAGTGATCGGTTACAACACTATTTGACCAATCAAAGAGAGTTTCACTCCAACCCAAACACCTCGCCTCTTGGTGTATAAAAATGACCCTTGGGCTCACAATTTTGATTAACAATTTCAGGGAGTAATGTTTGAGTGATTGTGTTTAATTTAAAGGCCGAGTTTATATCAATTTTTTAGAGGATTGAAGATTCTTGTGAGAGAACTAATTGTATTTATTAATGAAAATTTCTACTCATTCTTGCAATTTGTTTTTATTCTTCATCATGGTAGCTTAATTATTCTATTAAGATAATGGTGAAGTTTATTATAGTTAGATAATATTGTCACATTAATTTAATTATTGTTTATTCCCTACTCGTTTTAATTGTTATCAAAAACTCTGTATTCATTTTAAAACGACACGAGAGTGTATTTTAAAACCTTCAAAATTATTTTCTCAAATCAAGTTTTGAGATTGCAAAAATAGAAATTTCTGATAGATTATGCTTGCACTTTGATTGTTTTAATAGTCCATGCTTAAATACATTTCCAAACTTTAAAATTTGTATTTTCTAAGGGAATAGGAATTTTAGCCGTCTATTAGAGATGTTAAAAATATTTCGAATATAATCGTCTTATTTTCCAAATTAAACTCAACGAGAGTCGATTTAATTTGAGTTATAGTAAGAGAATGACAACGTTTAATTAATGTGAAATATTAGTTACGTGATAAATGGAGTCTGAATCCTAATTCTTTTATATTATTTACAACTCTCGTGTGTTGCTCTCATTTTTTATAGTTATTTTTATTTAGTTTAGTGCATAATTATTCTCTACCCCATTTAATCTAGTCAGACAGTTGAAATTCTATTAAAAGTTAAAATTGATAAATTCCCGTGATTTCAACCCATATTTACACTCGCTATTTTATGATAATCGTGCATTTGAAGTATTTTATTAATTGATAACAATATTCTCGTTGTTTTCATCCAACCGTCTAATACAATGTCTTATTTAGAAACAATGTTAGGAACCTATTTAGTTTCAGTGTATATCTAATACGCTTCATGGCTATTCAATACGAGGGTAAAGTGGTTTCACAATCCAAAATATCTCTTCGACGCGTATTCCTCTAAAATATGATCTCAGACATATTCACACCATGACTATCCAACTTACAAAGATTATTAACACCATAAATTAAATCTCACCCGTTGCCAATAAAAGCAACAATTATGTGAATATTCCAATTCTCATATCCCCCCACTTAAGAATCTATGCACCATTTTCAAATTGTAAGATTGCGCAGGTTTATTCTAGTCAATACCTAGAATTGAATCTCATAATTGGTTCAGTTTAAACATTCATAATGTATTGATACAAATCCTCTATGAACTATCAAACAAGTTCCCGATGCATCAGACATGTTGTAGACAAGATAAACTATGAAGATTGTACACACAGCTTTATCAATAGGCTATCAACTCCCGATCTAGGCTATGAAATGTTCAAATATATTAGAGTTTGAATTCTGGTATTCTCTATAATTAAGTCAAAATCAACTCACCATAATTACTAGTAAGTATAATTTGCCGAAACATACAATATATTTATAAGGCATTTTCAAAAACATGATTCTTATTTCAAATGAGCTTTAACAATTCTTTATTAATAAATAATAAAGGATTATTAGCACTATAGTCCATCGAAGTTTACCCCCTTTGGAACTTCAAACCTCGAAGTATAAAACTAGTACATAAATCCCAAAGTTTGCTAGTTTAGCCACTTTAGTTCAAAACTTAACGGACTGTTAAGTTTTGTTGGTGGGAAACATATTTTGTGTTTTTTTTATTGGTCAATTTCTTTAAAAAAATCATAACCTTCTATAGAAATTTCAGAAAATTATGAAAAAATCATCATCGGACTTGTGTCATCTTGCAAATGCTTTTTATATATAAAGTTATTAATTTGACTTATTACTGGCACACTTTATATTTTTGGTCTTTGTGATAATTAAAGGTCACTAGATGCTACATTATTTACCAAGTTTTTTTCATAATTATATGCTAACATATTATAATAAATAAATAAATAGATATTTTTGAAAGCAAAATATAATTTTACTTATAATTTTAAATAAATATTCTTCCATTGCCATATTAATTATAACATTACTATCTAAATAGTTCAAAAAATATTTTTAATTTATTTACTATAATTTATAATAGATATAAATATTTAACTGAAGCAAGTATTTTAATAGTTTTATAAGTATTTCGATTAAATGTTTATATCTATTATTAAAATATAGTAAATAAATAATTTAAAATTAGTTTTTGAACTGTCTATATTTCAAAAATATCTATTTATTTATCATAACTTGTTAGTATATAATTATGAACAAAAACTTGGTAAATAATGTAGTGCCTATTGACCTTTAATTAACACAAAGACAAAAAATACAAAGTATATTAACAATATGTAAAATTTAATTAATTTATATATGAAAATGATTTATCCGATGACACGAGTCCAACGATATTTTCTCATCATTATCTGCATTTTATATAAAATGTTAGTTTTTAAAGAATTTAACTAATAAATTAAACGAAATATATGTTTGCCATCCAAAAAACTAACGGTCCATTAAGTTTTGGTCTAAATTGATTGAACTAACAAACTTTGGGGTTTATGTGTCGGTTTGTATATTTTGTGGTCTGTAGTGTCAAATGGGGTAAAGTTCGAGGGACTAAAGTGCTAATAACCCAATAATAAATGTCATAAATCATAATTTTAAGAATAAAACCCTAATAGTCTTGTATGTAAATCATGTATGTCTCATTATAAGACATGTAAATATAATTACTAGTAGTGAACGTAATTGAGTTGGGGTAGGCCGAGCGGGCCCTGACATTTTTAGGGCCCTTAGGAGAATAACCAAATGGAGGCCCCTATACATAATTAAAAAAAATATCCAAATTAAAGAAATTGTGTTCTTCTCCCATTTGTTGATGCAAAACTCTTAATTAAACCATAAAAAAAAATTAACAAATCTTTTTCAATTGGTAAGATGGTTAATTTATTTAATTATTCTTGGGACATGGTAGAACGAATGTGAGATTTTATTACTTTTGACTTTTTAAAACTTATCTCAGCGTATGCAACCATAACATGTATTGTCAAAATTATTCTATAAATAATCGAAGAATTTGAAAAACAACAATTCGTTTTTTTAATATAGTCTAACATAAGAATTGATTTTTAGTTTCTTTTGACAAAACTATTTTTAAATTTTGCAGTAAAAAAAATAAATTCCATCGATATCACAACTATTGTTTTACTTATAATAGGTGGGTTGGGTAAGTTTTTTGTGTTTGAGCTTATTCTGAGTCATTGATTGAACCTTTAAAATTGATTATGTTTTAATCCTATTATAAGTGTAAACAGATCTAGTTTAATTTATGTTGAGGCCTTTTATTTTCAAATTTATTATATGTGGACAAAGTTTTCTTTATTTTGGGACCCTTTTTAAGTGGTAAACTTTGATTTTTTCTTATATATTTTTTTAAAATACATAAATTATTATTTTTTTAAAATTTGGGCTCCCCCCCCCCCCCCCCATTATTAGGGCGCCCTAGGTGACGGCCTAACCTGCCCATAACCAGAGATGTCCCTGTGGTACATTAGTCCTGTAAGGGTTTTCACTATATATAACGTTGTTGAATTGTTTGTGCTTCTTTTTTATTTTTTGCCATAGTTAATTTTCAATCACTAGAAATGAAAGTTGAATCTAATTGGATAGGTATTGAAATTTACCTTAATTTAATTATATTTAATTAATTGATGATTTTAATTTGGTGGATACAATTTAACCAAAATAATTTTTTCTAGTGAATTTATAAGTTGGTATCAATTCAATTATTTTGTGTCATGACAAAATAGTTTTCAAATGATTTTCGATTACGAGTTATTTTGAGGACAAAATTAATAGTCCCGCGACAATTTTCTCGTAGCTCAAACGTATTGTCATGTATAAGAGGTGCTTGGCCACCTGAAGCATATTATGGTTGACCATGAGAAAATAATTATACAAGGCAAGGTTCATAATGTTTTTTTTTTTCAAAACGAAAGTTTATTCAAAGGCAAGGTATTTTGCAAGTGATGTTCGTAACTGCTGACCGAATTGAGATAACATGACTCTGATCATCATTTAAAAAAGGAACGAAAACCTGAGGTACAAACGAAAAAACCCTATAACAAAACGGATCCAACACCGACATAGCAACAAGGACATCGACACAAGTATTTTCTTCACAAAAACACAGGCAGAACGTGACATGGTGGAACTTGTTGAGGACTTCATGTATGACTTTGCGTCAAATCCATGTGGGCTGGATGCTGGACTATTTTCCTAAAAATCATATGGAATGCAATTTGGCAATCTGTTTCTATTTTAATATATTTTATTCCCGCATGAATAGCTACTTCAAGTCCCATTTTAAAGGCACAAAGCTCGATGGTCAAGGATGACACATAACCAATATTACAGGTAAATCCTTAGAGGAAATGACCCCGGGAGTTTCTTATAAATCCGCCAATGGACACAGGCCCCGTAACATGGGATTTCACCCCATCGGTATTACACTGAAAGAAATGTTGGATTGGCAGAGTTCAAGCAATAAGGAACTTCCCGGTGGCCATTCCGACTAGAATGGTTGCGTAGTACAAGCATGAAGAAAATGTACAATTTGATCAGAAACTGAGTGTAGTATAAGGGATTTAGCAATCGCTATATGTCGAAAGAGGGCTTCATTGCGAGTGGTCCATAAGGCTCCGAGGGAAAAAAGGTCAGACCGTCGCCTCCAACCTTAATAGCTTATCATCACGTCCGTATAAGCTACTAATGCAGGATTACCAATCAAATGTCGCCTGATTCTCCAGACTAACCCATCCATGAACTTTGACTTCTTTCTCTCTTCATCGCTTACCTCATCCGGTACAAAATTTGCCAAACAAATGAATTCTTCCTCGTAATCGGCCACTGAACGGTCCCCTTGTGTTACTTCTCGAAATTTCCTCCTCACTTCACCCTCAACTGTTGGCGAAAAATATTTACGGTCAAACCGTACCCAAAACTCGGCAATAGTTATTGTATCCCTTTCCTCAACTGTGGTGATTGACTCCCACCACTGTAGCGCTACTCCCACTAACCTAAAAGTGGCTAGCATTTTCTTCTGCACCTCGTTGCAATCTACCATGCGTAGGTGACGCTGGATATCCCTCTCCCACTGATATGCGAGCACCACATCTGAACCACCTCGAAACTCTGGTGGGTGGACCTTTTGAAAGTCCTCTCGTACTTGTTGCCACTCCGACTGCCCCTGGTGGACTTAAACATCCAGTACCACTAGCGCCTGTAGCTGATCTCGTGGAAAGTACCTTGCCACTGCGATCATCGTCGCTTCAACTGCCTGCGCCACTAATTCAGTTACCTGTGCGGCCGAAATCATCTCTGGCAGTTGCTGCGGTAACTCTGGCTCCTGATGAGCCTCTCCAGTCTCATCTCCCCCTGTTGCACTACCTGCTCTCTCTCTTTTGGGCAGCATCTAAAATGAGAATCGGGTCATATGAGTTCACACTCAAATATAAAGTAATTGGCAGAAGAATATAAATGCGCATACGTATGAGAATACAACAATCCTATGATAACGCTCTACATCAAAGGACGCTAAGCTGAAACGTGAAAAGCCACACAGATCCTAAGGACACTAGAACCTGATGCTCTGATAACATCTGTGACACCCCGCCTAATAAAATACTGGGTGATCAGTCCTATACCAAATTAAAACAGGAATCCTAGTTGGTTCATCCTTAGCATCACTGTCGAAAACCATTTTAAAACTTACTAACCACCTAGTATTCAAAAAGCTGGTGCCAAATTTTAACTTTTTAATTAAACAAAACAGTACATGCGGAAAATAAATATAAACCATTCACACAGTTGAACTAATTCAACTGAAAAATAATGACTACATGCGGAATAAACCATCGGTCACCAAAGTAAATAATCCAATATAAATATTCAACACCGGAATAAAATAAATCTGAAAACTGAACAGAAAGTCTGGGCGACATGCCCTAAATAAAAATGGAACTGATAAATGATTCCTACTCTAGGAATGAAAGAACGATGCGTCTAATCCAAGCTCCTGCTAGCATCCACACATGCCGCAGTTCCATGTCCCTGGAGTAGAATATCAATCATGGCATCCATGTGGTTGGACACCTAAAAGGTTTTGAAAATAGTTTTATAGCAAGGATTGGAACCCAAAACATTTTGAAAATATTTATCAAGTGAATTAACTGCATTAATTTAAAATGTTTGAATGCGCTTCATATATAAGTTAGTGTCGCACTCTCTTGAGGACATTCTTACCCCTCCACTATTGTTCACACCTAACGGTTACCTTAACCCCACCTAGTTGTACTACCCCGTACAACTAGTCCTGGTATAATCTTCCCTGGCCATACTACTCTAACTCGAGTATAATAATTCCTAGATTAATAATTTATCTCACCGATTAACTTAATTAATTTCCTTTAAATAATAGTCATATAACTGTGTCACGGGTTATATAAAACAATTACATCACACACTGTATTATTACCCGCATATAATATTTACTACCATTATATACGTAGCTTTACCACAACATCCACACATATATCACATGTATATCCATCCCTTCGAGTACACCCTCTCCGGATAATTCCCTCTTTAGTGCTATCTTACTAGGGGTTCTCACATAACCTAGTTACCCAAGTTGGAATCGCTCACCAACCTGGCACAAAATATAAACGTAGTGGAATTGGTCACATTCCTTCCCTGAAAGTGAGATAAATCCCTCACCCATATACCGTACGCTATGACCTGGGGATATACTCACCCTACTCCTCAAGCTAGGGGATTCACCCACATCGCGCAACCTCCCTTGATAGCACTAGAGTATATAAATTAAATAAATATCTAGTTATCGATATTTAATAGCACACACAATATATACACGTATATATATACTATCACTACACAATGTATAGATAATATAAATCCCGCCTTTACCGTGTACTCAAAACCCGTAACACTAACCTATAATTTCCTGAGTCTGTGGCCCGACTCAACTTAATTAATTTTCTCACTTATTAATTCACACGTCAATTAATATAATATTTTCCCGAGTCTATGGTCCGACTCTTATAAAAATACTTTGCACATTAATTTATATAAACCCGAGTCTATGATTCGACTCTAATTTAATTAATTTGCACATCAATTAATTAATATTAATCCGAGTCTATGGTTCGACTCTAATTTAATTAATTCACACATTAATTAATTAATTAATCCAATCTGGGTCTATGGTCCGACTCTAATCTAATTAATTTACACATTAACTAATTAACACTTGGTGTCACCCAACCATTATACCCGGACTCGCTCACCTGGCCGGTAACATTGTCAATACCCGATTCTATATTTCGCCCCATAACTAATTGATTACATCTCGATTCCTTTAATAATGAAGTTCCACTCAACTACAATACCCGACTATTTTCCCTCGGTCCAAAATCAATACTCACAAATAAATTCCCGAAATTGAATCATCCCGTGACATACAATTATCACCCTCCTAAACCCAATTATATTTCCACTGTAATTGTTAGGAGCAAGGTTCCATAGTTAATTTTTATCTATTAAATATATGGAAGAAAATATAATTCAAAATTCTAACCCATATAAATTTTCCAAGCCAAACTGTCGAAATCCCTGAAGGGTCGATCGATCGACCCCCAGGCATCGATCGATCGAACGAGCAGGTGATCATCTTCTCCGAGGTTATGTTTTCCTCCATTAATGAATTTTCAAGCTTTTAAGCCTCTAATTTTTCAGTCTTAATTGATCATTGCAACATATATTCACATATAAAACAGATCATGATCATCTTCTAACCATATTAACATAATCAATTTCTAAGAAATATCATCAATTCCAAAAACGGGTTTTTACCTTATCATCAAATTCATTAACCCAAAAAATCGATTTCACAGTCCCAATCAATTTGTCTCTAATACTGGTATTCTATTATAGTTCTAATTCCAATTAACACTAAATGCTTCTATAATATCAATTGAACTGTTAAATCACACAACATGTTCAATTTCATAAAAAACCAATTTCATGCCATAACCCACCCAAAAATGGATTTCGGTTTACACCCACCATAATATGAATTGATTATCACCAAATTAAGAATCACAACCGTTAACCACTTGCCTAGAATGTTTTGTAGAGTCTGATCCGTTGGTGTAGTAAAGGTGTTGATGAAGAACACCCCAATCCGTCCCTTAATTTGGCTCCAAAAGACCCCCAATTGGCTTCTTGATTAGCTTCCTCTAATCCTCTCTCAAACCCTAGGTTTAGAATTTTCTATCTGCCGTTACATAATCCCTCAATTAGGTTTAAAACCCTTAATCCCGTTTTAGGCCATACGGGGCTAATTAAAATGGCCCAAATCATCCCGTGTGGCCCGACTATGCCCAAAAATACCCCGAGACCCGATTACTAGCCCCGAGTACTCTTTTCTAACTATCTCGACCCATCCGGACTCAACTGCGCATTTAGAATTATCATTCGAAATATTTTATAACATCCTCTAATTTTGGCCTAAAAAAAATGCGACACGCATTAATTCGAACAATTTAACTTAAAGTCACCAATAAAAAATAATTCTTCCCACTCAATTAAATTCTCCAAATCATAAATTTAAGTTTCCTCAATTTAAATATTTTTTTATTTCTCCCAAAAATAATTAAATACTAAATCCTCAAAATTACGGGGTGTTACATACTTCCTCCCTTACAAAGAAATTTCGTCCTCGAAATTAAGATAAGCTTAGTGCTCCACGCTTCAAATATCACTCTCCAGTCATGTGCCTCTAAGCTCGCTATATCTATCTCTCCCGCTTTTAACTATAAATTACACAAATATGCATTTTAATTAACCAGGGCGCCCATTTACCCTGTACCCGTGCTTGATGGCACCAAAGTTGCCTTAATTAACCTGGGTGCCTATATACCCTATTCCCGTGCTTTACCGCATGAAAGTTACCTGACTATGCTAGCCGTGACCCGTAATATAACTTCAAACCCGTAGTCATATAACATATATAAATAGTAATACCCGGGGTACCCAACCCATGTACTAACGACCGAACATCTCCCCACTTCCAAGTTGCGCTAAGTTTTATGCGTGGGACGTCTCACAAGCGAAATCCAAACAAGGAACCCCCCCGATACACTACTACCTAACATTGTTGGTCGTTGAGATCTGTTAGACCCTCAGTCCATAGCACGTACCCCCAAATACTTGTTTATTAACACAAAACTATACACGCCTACTCTTATGCTACAAAAGACAACATAAAATACGGCGCCCTTACTATCACCAGTTCTTAAGAAAAATAAACCCCAAGCTATCTCTCCCTGCTCGAAAATAATACTAACTACCCTGATTCACTTCAGTAAACACCCCTACTTATCGGGATAAATATGAGAACACAAGACCTCACTATGTGTCTATCACACCACACAATATAACATATATATATATATAGGCTAGATGCCCTCTGAGTTGATACCTAGTACCAATCACACCCTGGTATCGCAAAGCCCAAAACTTGCCCCCACTATTTACAATAGTTCAAATCCATCGCTATCCAGACGATATAAAAAATTTCCACCTTACTTCCATAATTCTCGAAAGTAGTAACCCCTCGCATAATACCAAATCCCATCTTTGTGCATACCCCCACTCTCTCGTGGTTAACACTAAAGAAATTCATTATCCCATAGAAATATATATGTAATATGGCTACTATAGCCAGTGCACCCACTAAATTCGACCTACCCGCGAACTCTAGTGAAAATAATTCTTATTTTGTGACACCCTCATTGTCACCCAAAATATACCCCATACCCGTAGGATAAAAAGATAATTACCTCCATACTCTAGCTGCAATGGTTGATCTTCGGGTTCCTGAGCAGCTTCCCTATTCCCGAACGCACCCATGACTTGTTTTAGTGGTTGCACATCTAGGACCTCATCATGTAGTTGACCCATTCCTCACTGAGGACAATCTCTCTTCACGTGTCTCGCTTCACCACAAACGAAACACCTCCTAATAAATTCACCCTTCCACTGATACCTTCCTTACTGGCCTTGTCGAAAGTCCTGGTCATCCTAATGATAGCCTCCCGACCTAAATCGGTTGGCCTGATTCCCCTGCCGGGAATCCTGCCCCTGATGTCCCCCTGTCTGCTGCTGAGATACCCCACTGGTACCGTTCCCTCCCGCTTTATCCGACTGACTGGGTTCCCCTCACCTCTTGCTTCCTCTCACGTGGAAGCGATATTCATGACAGTGCAGGAGTGCTGCATTTACGACGTCTGTATAAGATACTAATGTAGGATTACCAATCAAATGTTGCCTGATCCTCCAGACTAACCCATCCATGAACTTTGACTTCTTTCTCTCTTCATCACTTACCTCATCCGCTACAAAATTTGCCAAATGAGTGAATTCTTCCTCGTAATCGGCCACTGAACGGTCCCCTTGTGTTAACTCTCTAAATTTCCTCCTCATTTTAGCCTCAACTGCTGGCGAAAAATATTTGCAGTCGAACCGCACCCAAAACTCGACAACAGTTACTGTATCCCTTTCGTCAACTATGGTGATCGACTCCCACCACTGTAGCATTTCTCCCACTAACCTAAAAGTGGCTAGCATTTACTTCTGCACCTTGTTGCAATCTACCACGCGTAGGTGACGCTGGATATCCTTCTTCCACTGACATGCGAGCACCACATCTGAACCCCCTCGAAACTCTGGTGGGTGGCCCTTTTGAAAGACCTCTCGTACTTGCTGCCACTCCAACTGTCCCTGGTGGACCTGAACATCTGGTACCACTAGCGCCTATGGCTGATCTCATGGAAAGTACCTTGCCATTGCGATCATCGTTGCTTCAATTGCCTACGCCACTAATTCAGTTAGATGTGCTGCCGAAATCATCTCTGGGAGTTGTTGCGGTAACTCTGGTAACTGATGAGCCTCTCTAGTCTCATCTCCCCCTGCTGCCCTAGCTGCTCTCTCTCTTCTGGGCGGCATCTGAAATGAGAATCGAATCATATGAGTTCACCCTTAAATATAAAGTAATTGGCAGAACGTAAATTTGCATACGTATGAGAATACAAGAATCATATGATAAGGCTCTACATCAAAGGACGCTAAGCTGAAATGTTAAAAGCCGCACAGATCCTAAGGACACTAGAACCTGATGCTCTGATACCATCTGTGACACCCCGCCTAATAAAATATCGGGTGATCAGTCCTATACCAAATTAAAACAGGAATCCCAGTTGGTTCATCCTTAGCATCACTGTCGAAAACCTTTTTAAAACTTACTAACTACCTAGTATTCAAAAAGCTGGTGCCAAATTTTAACTTTTTAATTAAACAAAATAGTACAAGCGGAAAATAAATATAAACCATTCACACAACTGAACTAATTCAACTAAAAAATAATGACTTCATGCGAAATAAACTGCTGGTCACCAAAGTAAATAATCCAATACAAATATTCAACACCGGAATAAAATAAATCTGAAAACTGAACTGAAAGTCTGGGCGACATGCCCTAAATAAAATTGGAACTGATAAATGATTTCTACACTAGGAATGAAAGAACGATGCGTCTAATCCAAGCTCCTGCTAGCATCCACATATGCCACAACTCCGTGACCTTGGAATATAATATCAATCCTGGCGTCCCTGTGGTTGGACACCTAAAAGGTTTTGAAAATAGTTTTATAGCAAGGATTAGAACCCAAAACATTTTGAAAATATTTATCAAGTGAATTAACTGCATTAATTTAAAATGCATGAATGTTCTTCATATATAAGTTAGTATCGCACTCTCTTGAGGACATTCTTACCCCTCCACTATTGTGCACACCTAACGGTTACCTTAACCCCACCTAGTTGTACTACCCCGTCCAACTAGTCCTGGTATAATCCCCCTTGGCCATACTACTCTAACGCGAGTATAATAATTCCTGGATTAATAATTTATCTCACTGATTAAGTTAATTAATTTCCTTTAAATAATAGTCATATAACTATGTCACAAGTTATATAAAACAATTACATCACACACTGTATTATTACCCGCATATAATATTTACTACCATTATATACGTAGCTTTACCACAACATCCACACATATATCACATGTATATCCATCCCTTCGAGTATACCCTCTCCAGATGATTCCCTCTAAAGTGCTATCTTACTAGGTGTGCTCAGATAACCTAGTTACCCAAGTTGGAATCGCTCACCAACCTGGCCCAAAATATAAACGTACTGGAGGTGGTCATATTCCTTCCCTGAAAGTGTGATAAATCCCTCACCCATATACCGGACGCTATGACCTGGGGATATACTCACCCTACTCCTCAAGCTAGGGGATTCACCCACATCGCGCAACCTCCCTTGATAGCACTAGAGTATATAAATTAAATAAATATCTAGTTACTGATATTTAATAACACACAATATATACACGTATATATATACTATCACTACACCATATATATATAATATAAATCCCGACTTTACCGTATACTCAAAACCCGTAACACTAGCCTGTAATTTCCTAAGTTTGTGGTCCGACTCAACTTAATTAATTTTCTTACTTATCAATTCACACATCAATTAATATAATATTTCCCCGAGTATATGGTCCGTCTCTTATATAAATACTTTGCACATTAATTTATATAATATTTACCCGAGTTTATGATTCGACTCTAATTTAATTAATTTTCACATTAATTATTACTAATCCGAGTCTACGGTCCGACTCTAATTTAATTAATTTACACAATAATTCATTAATCCAATCTGAGTCTATGGTCCGACTCTAATTTAATTAATTTACACATTAATTAATTAATAACAATCCGAGTTTATGGTCTGACTCAAATCTAATTAATTTACACATTAATTAATTAACACCTGGTGTCACCCAACCATTATACCCAGACTCGCTCACTTGGCGCGTAACATTGTCAATACCGGATTCTATATTTCACCCCATAACTAATTAATTACACCTCGATTCCTTTAATAATGTAGTGCCACTCAACTACAATACCTGACTATTTTCCCTCGGTCCAAAATCAATACTCACAAATAAATTCCCGAAATTGAATCATCCCGTGATATACAATTATCACCCCCCTAAACCCAATTATATTTCCCCTGTAATTCTTAGGAGTAAGGTTCCATATTTTATTTTCATCTATTAAATATATGGAAGAAAATCTAATTCAAAATTCTAACCCATATAAATTTTCCAGGCCAAACTGTCAAAATCCCTGAAGGGTCGATCGATCGATCGAGCAGGTGATCATCTTCTCTGAGCTTATATTTTCCTCCATTAATGAATTTCCAAGCTTTTAAGCCTCTAATTTTCCAGTCTTAATTGATCATTGCATCATATATTCACATCTAAAACAGATCATGATCATCCGCTAACCATATTAATACAATCGATTTCTAGAAAATATCATCAATTCCAAAAACGGGGTTTTACCTTATCTTCAAATTCATTAACCCAAAAAATCGATTTCACAGTCCTAATCAATTTGTCTCTAATACTGGTATTCTATTATAGTTCTAATTCCAATTAACACTAAATGCTTCTATAATATCAATTGAACTGTTAAATCACAGAACATGTTCAATTTCATAAAAACCCAATTTCATGCCATAACCCACCCAAAAACGGATTTCGGTTTACACCCACCATAATATGAATTGATTATCACCAAATTAAGAATCACAACCGTTAGCCACTTGCCTGGAATATTTCGTAGAGTCTTATACATTGGTGTAGTCAAGGTGCTGATGAAGAACACCCCAATCCGTCCCTTAATTTGGCTCCAAAAGACACCCAGTTGGCTTCTTGATTGGCTTCCTCTAATCCTCTCTCAAACCCTAGGTTTAGAATTTTCTATCTGTCGTTCCCTAATCCCTCAATTAGGTTTAAAACCTTAATCCCATTTTAGGCCATATGGACCTAATTAAAATAGCCCAAATTACCTCGTGTGGGCCCGACTATGCCCAAAAATACCCCCCGAGACCCGATTACTAACCCCGAGTACTCTTTTCTGACTATCTCGACCCATCCGGACTCAACCGCTCACTCAGAATTGTCATTAGAAATACTTTATAACATCCTCCAATTTTGGCCTCAAAAAAATGCGACACACATTAATTCGAACAATTTAACTTAAAGTCGCCAATTAAAAATAATTCTTCCCACTCAATTAAATTCTCCAAATCATAAACTTAAGT
This sequence comes from Sambucus nigra, assembly GCA_949130495.1. Classification (NCBI taxonomy): domain Eukaryota; kingdom Viridiplantae; phylum Streptophyta; class Magnoliopsida; order Dipsacales; family Adoxaceae; genus Sambucus; species Sambucus nigra. The sequence goes on from OX422207.1 coordinate 519,297,110, forward strand.
TTCTCCAATATAAATATTTTTTTATTTCTCACAAAAATAATTAAATACTAAATCCTCAAAATTACGGGGTGTTACAATGAATTCAAACAAAAAAGGAATAACAAAAAAAATGCAACTCATCAAATTAAGTGGGAAAGCATCTATAGATGGTAAAAACATTACATGCACAGAGAATTACCCGTATGTTCTTCATAGAGTAGAGGGTTCCCTTCCTATTTTTCTTTAAGACATTTGAACGAATGCTATATATATATACACACACACACACACACACAACGTGACTGCATAACAAAATCATGACATAATCAAATAGAAACTCATACTTCAATGTACCATTCTACATGAATACTTGGAATATTTATCTCCCTCATCTTTTGTAAAATAAATATACAAAAAAACTGTAAAATAAGTAAGAATAATTGCAAGTTGTTGTTGCAAATGGTCGAACCTCCGGTAATAATAATTATTATCATTGATTAACGCTTGAAAGTGAGGGAGAGATTTATATACGAATTCCTTTCTTTGTCAACTTGTTCAAACTGAATGGTCTTGTCAACTATTTTATTGTTTCCATTGGCAATTTGGTGTCGAGAAATAGAGATCCAAATCTGGTTATGGATCATTCTTGATAACAACAATGGTAATATGAAAATGTTGGTGAGGTCCCTATCATTTGTATCCTCAGTTATGTAAGAGTATATCATGTGATCCACCCACAGATCCAATACCACATACTTCATCTGTAACAAAGTCAAGATAATACAGAGTTAGTAAAGTTATATTTAAATATGTTAAAAAACACTCTTTCTATAATGTTTTTTTTAGGAAAAAAAAGAAAAAAAAATCCTATGCCTATAAAGATGCTAAATTATAGATACGTACAAAGAGGTATAGCTATATTTTTTGGGACTTTGTAAATTTAGGACATATTTTAGTATGTATTCTGGAAATAGGAGAACAAACATTTTCTTTCCATTTTTAGTCCCTATTTTTGAATAAAACCGCTGCTGCGGACCCATATCCATAAAACGTCAACCAATCACAGCATTCCACGTCAGGCGATAATTTAAAAATAGGGACTAAAAATGGAAACAAAATGTTTGTTGTCCTATATCTATAACCAATATTATATGAAGTCCTAAAAGTGCATAATCTAATATTTTTATCATCTTTACCGAAAATGACATGAAGCAAAAGAGAAAAGCCAACTCCATATAATACGTTTATGCTCACATCCAAATCTCAAGAAATGTTATGATATGTTGTTGGATTTAAATGTTGTCCAGTGGGCTGAATTGATAAAAAAGAAATTATGGCACTATGAGTTGATTGACATGGCAAACTAAATTTATTAAAAAAAATATAAGGAAGAAATAAAACAAAGTGCATAAGATAGATGAGTATTGATATTCAAAAACTATAATTGCTTTCCAGGAAAACCTTTATCAAAATTCAGATGACCCCATTTAGTCTTCCTTACTGGAAAGGAAGAACCCCCCCCCCCCCCCCCCCCCCAAAGAATCTCCTTTCATATCCAGAAAATAACCATTCCATTACCAATTGAAAAGAAATAAGTAGAAAACACAATTACCCATAGCAGTAAAACCTTTAGGAAACCCCTTCATTCATTAACATATCATATCTCATACCACAAAATAACCATTAATTTAAAAAAAGTACTAAGAAAACACATTTACCCATTGCCGCAAAGCCTTCAGAAAGTTGTTCGACATCCACTAATGTCATCCGAAAATGTCTCACCACAACTTCAAATGTCTATTAGGGAAAGTGAACAAACAATATATAAGTTAGTATACATCTGAGTATTACAGACTCAAACAGAGAGAATAGTCGAGAGAAACCAAAAATAATACATTTGAGTATCAACTTGATGCACCATCGATGGGGGATACGATCGTTGAGAAGGAGAGAGAAATGTAGAGAGGTCATATGCTTAAGAGGTGTCAGAGAGCTTGTCGCCCACAGATATGGTGGCTGGGATTTTGGGAGTGGCGTTGGTGGAGAATGTGAGGGGTTTGGTGTTATACCAATTTTGAAGAAACGTATGGGTATGGGAAGAGTTGTTCAACAAATGAAGAAAGAGAGAGGAAAGAAACGTTTAAGAGGAGATTGGTGGTATATCTGAACGGGTGAGAGAGAAACGTATGGGTATTCATTTGTTTAAAGCGGCGTATTCAATGATAAACCATTCTTATGATACGTGGGAATCCTTCAAGAGGAGACACCAAAATTATATTTAGATATTAGATTAGATGTATTTGAAATCAAGTAATGCAAAAGTAAAATAAAAACTAAAATTAGTATTTGTCATGGAAAATAATTACATGACCATCAAACGGACCCTAATATTTTTAAATATGATCGTTTTATATATTGTGATTATTGAATAATTACAATTATACCATCGTATAAAGTTACTCAAAAATTTAGTTTAGAGACACTAAATGATCTGATGGAGAGGCTTAATAATTTATCTAAGCGTATAGCCTTTCTTGTGTCCACGCAGTGCCATTTTCTCTTTTAAAATAACACTATTGTATAGGCCTGTCAATGAATCAGATTTTATCCGAATATGAATCCAAATTCGATCCATTTAAGCGGATATGGATCATGCCTGAAATCCGAATATCTGTTTATTAAATGGAGCGGATTTGGATTCATATACTCCGATCCGTTAATAATCCGATTCGATTAATATTTTAAATACATATACATATACATATAAGAGACACTAAATGATCTGATGGAGAGGTTTAATAATTTATCTAAGCATATAGCCTTTCTTGTGTCCACGCGGTACCATTTTCTCTTTTAAAATAACACTATTGTATAGGCCTGTCAATGGATCAGATTTTATCCGAATCCGAATCCAAATCCGATCCATTTAAGCGGATATGAATTATGCCTGAAATCCGATTATCCGATTATCTGTTTATTAAATGGAGCGAATTTGGATTCATATACTCCAATCCGTTAATAATCCAATCCGTTAATAATCCGATCCAATTAATATTTTAAATATATATATATATATATATATATATATATATATATATATATATATTTAATTGATATATATTCTATTTAATAATATTTTTAATATATATTATAATAGTTCTTTATTTCATTTTCTATTTTTTTTAAACATTTGCAAAATAAATTTACGAAATAAGAATTGAAAATAACAATATTGCAAATCAAGTTTAATGTAACACCCCGACCGTCCGGGGAGAGCGGAGTGAAGCGCTACTCGATAAAACTAAATCAAATCCACAATAATAAGGTATATAGCATCTAAAAATCCCACAATATAAAATATAAGAGAATCCACTAATCTCAAATCTATTCAAATTAAATACAACCAATAATCTCTCGAAATAATACAACTATCTATCTCGAAAAAAGATAAATCTCCAATTCTCTATACATAAAAAATAAATACAATCTTATCATCTTGTATTCTCGAATATTCTTTTCAAAAATAATCCACGCTAAAATCCATTCTCCAAATCAAATCCAAAGCGTCCAAATCCGCGCTAACCTGCCACTAAAAGAAAATATGGGGAAGTACACAATACGACAGAAAAGATGCTCAACAAATAGTAGTGGTGAATAAAGCGTAACAATACGAGTACGAACATTCAAATCAAATGCGGATCTCATAAGAATTTTTATCAATATAATTTCTCAACAAAACATTAATTAGAGTCACCAGGTCTCACCATATTGCGCCCATACTTTATCAAGTAGCCAAAAAATTTGTGTCTTGGCGGGTGCCCAACATCAGTGCCATATTAAAATCTCAAGACAACATGCCCAACACAATAATAATACCACATTAATCAAAATTAGATTCCAACAAATATTTCCATATTGTCAAAATAATTTAACAATTCAAATATGAGTAAATAATCACATGAAATCAAAGGGAGTAACACTCCCGAGATTAAGGAGCATATTGTGTGAAATCCCATACCTCAAAATCATCACATGAATCATCACATAATTTCAGCCACAAAATCTGATTGCATGATCACGTTCCTCTCGCGAAAATAATCAAATCTCGTTCTAGCGCAAACTCGAGAAAACACCAAATAAGCCTTTTAATCTAAGGTTGAAATCTTGAATAAGTTTGTGGCTATGGTTTGTAGATGAAAGGGAGTAATTTTGGAGAGGTATTCTGGTTGAAAAGTTTGAGAAAAAGTGATTTGAAAAGCCAAGCTACGAATTAGTTGATATATAAAGGATTAAGAAAAGAGTTCTAATCAGATACAAACACTAAAAAATTTATTCCAGAAGATCGAACCATTGGAAATGGATGAAATTTAACAAAAGATTAGCTGAAGATAAAAGGAAGCTGTCCAAAAAAATTCAGCTCGATCGGCCTGTTCAATATTTTTCAATTTTTTTTCCCTTAAGAGTTTTATGTTTTGAGGACTCTTCTATATAATAAAAATTCAATTAAAACTCCATTTTAACTCCGATTCCAATTCCAATTTCGTTTGAAAATTTATTTTTCAGATATAAGAACCAACACTTCAAATTATAAAATCCCAAATTTTATTTTCCTCCGATTTTCAAAATTAATTTAAAAATTCCCATTTAAAAAAAACTCGGGTTGTTACATAGTTCCCCACTAATAAGGAATTTTGCCCTCGAAATTCGACGTGGCCTAACACTCAAAAATCAGGTCACACCAATAATCTCCAAAAGTAAATCTCGTCTCCAAAAATCAACTTTAACTACCTCACATCTAACCTCGATGTCTAACACGACTTATCACAAAAACTTTCTATCTCCAAATAAACATTTCTAACCAGCATTCTAGACCCAAAATCCAAGACCCGAGGGTTGTCGTATATCTAAGCTCTGATACCATTCTGTAACACCCCGCCCGCCCGGGAAAAGCGGAACGGAGCGCTACTCGATAAAACTAAATCAAATCCATAATAATATGGTATAGAGCATCTAAAAATCCCACAATATAAAATATAAGAGAATCCACTAATCTCATATCTCTTCAAATTAAATACAACCAATGATCTTTCAAAATAATACAACTATCTATCTCGAAATAAGATAAATCTCCAATTCTCTATACATCAAAAATAAATAAAATCTTCTCATCTTGTATTCTCGAATATTCTTTTCAAAAATAATCCACACTAAAATCCATTCTCCAAATCAAATCCAAAGCGCCCAAATCCGCGCTAACCTGCCACTAAAAGAAAATATGGGGAAGTACACAATACGACAGAAAATATGCTCAAAAAATATTAGCGGTGAATAAAGCGTAACAATACGAGTACAAATATTCAAACCAAATGCGAATCTCATAAGCATTTTTATCAATATAATTTCTCAACAACACATTAATCAGAGTCACCAGGCTTCACCATACCGCGCCCATACTTTATCAAGTCGCCGAAAAATTGGAATCTTGGTGGGTGCCCAACATCAGTCCCATATTAAAATCTCATGACAACATGTCCAACACAATAATAATACCACATGAATAAAAATTAGATTCCAACAAATATTTCCATATTTCCAAAAGAATTTAACAATTCAAATATGAGTCAATAATCACATGAAATCAAAGGGAGTAACACTCGCGAGATTACGGAGCATATTGTGTAAAACCCTATACCTCAAAATAATCACATAATTTCAACCTCAAAATCTTATTGCACCATCATGTTCCTCTCGCGAAAATAATCAAATCTCGTTCTAGCCCAAACTCGAGAAAACACCAAATAAGCCTTATAATCTAAGGTTGAAATTTTGAATAAGTTTGGGGCTATGGTTTGTAGATGAAAGAGAGTAATTTTGGAGAGGTCTTCTGGTTGAAAAGTTTGAGAAAAAGTGATTTGAAAAGACAAGCCAAGAATTAGTTGATATATAAAGGATTAAGAGTTTGATTAAGAAAAGAGTTCTAATCTGATACAAACACTAAAAAATTTATTCCGGATGATCGGACCGTTGGATTTGGATGAAATTTTACAGAGAATTAGCTGAAGACGAGAATAAGCTGTTCAAAAAATTTTAGCTCGGTCGGCTTGTTCAATATTTTTAAATATTTTTTTTTGCTACAGAGTTTTATGTTTTGAGGACTCTTCCATATAATAAAAATTTAATTAAAACTCCATTTTAATTCCAATTCCAATTCCGTTTGAAAATTTATTTTTCAAATATAAAAACCAACACTTTAAATTATAAAATTTATAAAATCCCAAATTTTGTTTTCCTCCGATTTCCAAAATTAATTTAAAAATTCTCATTTTAAAAAAACTCGGGTTGTTACATTTAACATAAATGGATAATTGGATAATCGATCCGAATCCGTTTAACATAAACGGATATGAATTTGCCTGATCCGATCCGATTAATAAATTGATCGGATTCGAATCCGTTTAACATAAACGGATATGGATTTGGATTTGATTGATCCGGTCCGAATTCGATCCGTTTACAGACTACTATTGTAGATAGGAAATTGAGTTAGTGAACACGTGTTGCGCATGTAACCAATGTGCATAAATAAATACATATCAGGACTAAGAGTTGGAGTCACGTTCTCCTCCGAGAGTATAATGGGATTTATTTTATGACGTTACTATAATGTGTATGAATATATATTATTTAATAAGGTGTATAGAAAATTCCAATTCCAGTCACGTTGAATTCTATATACATAGAGGGACACATTGGATAGAAAATACACTCAAATCATTATATAATGGTGCAAGCCCCATTAACTTAAGCCTCATGAGAGTTGGAGATTCCAATGTTTTCTGTTTTACGTGATTATTCTCTGAACACCCATCATATGTGGAAAATAAGCTAGCAATATATACTAAAGTGAAAAAATATACTTTATTAAATTCATGGATAATCATATTATGTCAAATGAGGCAACTTTTTACCATTAGAGAAAATGTGATGAAATTTACAATTTACGAATGATATTATGTCAAATGTAAAATTAGACTACTTTTTTCATTCCACTAAATGTTATGAAATATAAAAACTTTGTTGCGTTTGATTAAAGTGGGTGTCAAATATAATTATTCGTTAAAAATTATATAATCCCTCAGATTGTAAGTATACAACTAAAAAGGCTCTAATGCCATAGAGAGATTGCTATTTATCTTTTTAACTATGAATACACCATTTTTGTAGCTTCTGACACTCACACTTTTAGTTTTCTATGAAAATATTAACTACATGTTAAATTACATAAATTCATATGATTATCAAGTTTAATGAAGGTGTTGGTCGTCGTGGACAAGGGTGACAATTATAGAAAAAACATGATTACACCCCACAAAATGATATGAAAATAACGCGATATATTGTTTTGTGTTATGTTCGTAAGCTTTTGACTTGCATTTGTGCCGTGTCATTTGCCATGTAATATGTTTCATGTCGGGTTATTCATGTTCTAATCAGGTTTTCGTGTAAAATTTGGTGTAAACAGTGGCGGATTCAGGATTTTAGGGGGGCAATATATATATAATTATTTTTAAGGGGGCCAAATGTGTATACATAATTTATTTATTTCTAAAAACATTATAAATTTCAAGAGTAAAAATTTTAATATTCAAAAGTTTGTGGGTGCCTAAGCCCCCCTGACCCCTAGATGTGCCATTGGGTGTTAAAGTTATTAATTATTTTGGTTGTGTCGTGTTTTAAATGAATTTTATTTTTGTCAAGTAAAAAAAAGGATTGCATTGTGTCGTGGTTGTATCTAAATATTTTGTCATGTTATATGTCGATCCAAAACACGATAAAAACATGCTTTGCCAATCTTACACTTGGGAGAAAGTAATTAGTTATTTGATAGTAAAATTTATATATTAAGAATAATGTTTTAAAGAATTAAATAATATAAACAAGAATAAAAAAGGGTGATAAATTTCTAAAGTACAAAGAAATAATTATAGAAATTTGATAGAAAGAAAAAAATGTCAAATTAATTATGGGCGTCATTAACTAGAGACATAAAATAAGAAAAAATGTATCAATTGTATATACCTGGTCTACACAACGAAAAAATCCATTACCCCTTAGAGCAACCCTTATGGGTATGCTAAAACGGTAAATTTGCAATTTTAAGGTTGCTATGGGTATGGTATAATTCTATATATACCATTTGCTACCGCATAATTTAACAAATATAGAAATAGAATAGAAGCCAACAAATAATTTTTTTGTGGGCCCAAGCCTTAAACGGAACTTCATGTTCCGCGGAAGCCACGAATTAAAAGGAAACAAGGCCTTAAATGGGAGGGTAAATATGGTATAAACCTAAAGCGGAACAAGATGTTCCGCTGAAGAAAGTGTCCAGTTTTTTTATGCTTGTTTGGTGTAAATGGTAGGTTATATATGGTATACCCACAACATTTTTCTCTCTTTTGTGCTGGTAAATTTGGCTTAGCATAGGTTATATTTGAACTACCCGTAAGGGTTGCTCTTAGGAGAATAAAAAAGATGGCCTTTGGCCATTAGAATTTAACAGCTTTAACTTTGTTTATGTCAGATCTCTCTCTCTCTCTCTATTAGAGTTTCTCTATCCATCTCTTAGAGACTCCTTCTAACAGTCTACTACTTTACAATTTATTTCTTTACTTCCTTTTGCCTCCTCCATTTACAGGCATTTCTTGTTCCTTTAACTCTATTTTCAACATGTTTCTGAGCTGGTAGGGACATTGAAGACTTGTGGGCCAAGTTGTAGTGGGTCCTCACTGCTTTCCCCTGCCACTGTGTCATATTTCTAAAAGTGAAAAATGTCTTTTTCGCTTACCAAATCAGCCAACATAGTAGGTGAGGGATTGTCTTCCCTCGTTGGGAAAGTCATCTCTTCTAGAAACTCCAATCTGGCCCAAATTGAAGGCCTAGCTATTAAGGTGTGGAAAGCTAAAGGAGAGGTAAAAATTGCAAAAAACGAATTCAATACTTTGAGCTTTGACTTCAAAAATGAGGCAGATGCTAACAGATTCTGGAGCTCTCTACCCAGTCCCTCTCAAATGGTTTGCTTGTTTTAAAAGCATAGGATGAAAGATTGTGTGCAAATGTGATAGGCTTTGCCACTTTTGAGGTCTGGGTCCGTTAACATGGCCTCCCCATAGACAGGTATAATGTTGAAAGCGGAAAAATTATCACCCAAATATTGGGGAAGAGCATTCAGGTGGACATAAAACTAAGCCTTTATGCGTATATGAGGCTGAAAGTTAGCATGGCAATCAAAAATCCCTCTGGCTAGAGGTTTCACCCTACAACGGGAGGAACTGAACAAACGGATCAATTTTACTTATGAAAAAATTAAAAGGTTCTTCTTTAATTGTGGAAGGATAGACCACATTGAAGAGAAATGGACATCTCCACCCATACATGTCTTGGATCATGAGGTAGCTTTTGGAAGTTGCATGACTTCCTCCCCATCATTCAAAGAATCCATGGATTTCTTCCTTAAGAAATTGCAGTGCTGCACCTTTCCACGGTGTACCACCCTAACAATCGATGGCATTAATATCTCCCTACCCACCCAACCACCAAATCTATCTAATAGCCCCTCCCAAGCCATCACTATCAAATCAATCACCCGCCCTCTATCTGTTACTGACCATCTCAAAACATCACCTTCCGACTCTATGTCAGGGGATAAAGACACTTCCACCTGTACTTCTTCAAATCCCACTGACATCCTAGTCCAATAAGACCATACCATCTCTAATAATGCATAGATTATTGAAGAGTAATGTTTTATCTCGTTTAATCCTAAGACTCCAAACCCAACCAACTAAGAACTCCATAGTACCATCATCAACACACCACCACTTGCTTGTTGTCCTATGCTAACTACCCACTCCTTTTTTAACTCCCCTAAGTTTTATCAAATCGAAATAACAACAGAAGAAATGGGATCCCAACCATCCGTCCCCCCAAAACCTAACTTAGACCCAGTACCACCTTTTCCCCCCAACCCCATTAAAATAATCATTCCCACTCCCAAAGTTAATCCTCCACATTTTGCTACCACCTCCCCATAAAAAAGCAAAATCCAAGATATTCAAATTCCCAAGACAACCCAAATGAATCCAAATAAAGAAAACCACTTAAATTAAAGGCTTTAACACATTAAAGCTATTTAGCCTAGCTCATCCACATGAGATAAAACCCAAACACCTCAAACCTAAAGACAAAACCAAACCTACAAAACTGATGCCCAACTCAAGCCACCAACATTCAATAAGAAACTTATCCCTAAAACCAAACCCTACCACCCCAATGTGATACCCCGTACCTTGAGGATATGGGTAATTAATTATTTTAGTATTTTTTAGAGAAATAGAATTATTTAATTGGGAGAAATTAGATTTTTATTTTCGGAGTCTCAAATGGTGAATTAGAGTGAACGATTGATTCGGGTAGGTCGAGATAGTCAAAATGACGGTAAGGGGGTTTTAATTGGGTTCCGGGATCTTTTTGGTTAGTTTGACTTGAATTGAGGTAACGAGTAATTTAAAGTGTGAATTATCATTTAAAGTTGGGTATTTTTGGGTTAAGAGCTTATTAGGCCACGAGAGTGGACAATCTCATTTTTATGAAGAAACCCTAGATAGAAAGAGAGAAAGAAGAGAAGGAAGAAGAAGAAGAAGAAGAAGAAGAAGAAGAAGAAGAAGAAGAAGAAGAAGAAGAAGAAGAGAAGATGAAAAGCTTCTCTCAATTTTTAGGAACCGGACTGGTTCGTTTTTAGGGACCTCCGATCCGGTACGGTTACTATAATTGAGGATTTTGATACTATTCATTTCCTAATGATTTAAATACTTAGGGAATTCCTTTAAGTTACTGTATAAATAAAAATTCAAACATAATAATAACTAGGATACCCTAATTCTAGTCAAACTAGTCAAAATATTCCGAAACCCAAATCAAACTCCCAGGGCAGTCATTTTGACTTTCTCGACCCTTCCGGAATCAATCGTGCCCTCCAAATTTTCATTCAAAATTTATACAGTAACTTAAAGTAGTTCCTTAAGTATTTAAATCATTCGAAAATGAATAGTACTAAAATCCTCAATTATAGTAACCGGAACAGACCGGAGGTCCCTAAAAAAGGAACCGATCCGATTCCTAAAAACTCACATAAGTTTTTCCTCTTCTCTTCTTCTTCTTATTCCTTATCTTCTTTCTCTCTTTCTCTCAAGGGTTTCTTCATAAAAATGAGATTGGCCACTCTCGTGAACTAATAAGCACTTAACTTAAAAATATCCAACTTTAAATGATAATACACACTTTAAACGACTCGTTTGTGACACCTCGTCCAATTAAAAATCGGGTGATCAGTCCTTTATAAAATTTAAAATAGAATGTTCGGTTGGTTCATTCTTAGCATCACAATCGAAAACTAAAAACCTTATTAACCACGTAATAATTAATTAAGTTAGTGTCAAAATATTTTTCCTTTTTAAAATAATCTTTCAATTTTTAATCTGAGAATATAAACATCAATCATTCGCCATAACTAATTAATGTAATACTAAATCTGAATCACAAACTGAAATAGATAAGACTGGATAAAGCATTCCAGATTTAAAACTCTAAATCAAATATTATAGGAAGAATAAATCCAACTTAAATGAAAAGAAAAAAAATCGAATACAATCTCAAATAATTGTCTAAGGAATGGGGGACACATGCCCTAAATAGAAATTCTAAAAAGAACGGAAATGAAATGATGGAGGCGTCTAATGCAAAGACCTATAGCTTCCACAACAGTTGCAGAACGCCAAACAATCTGAATCTCTAAGGCTGGTGTCTCTGTGGCTGAGCACCTGATATAATACATATATATAGCAAGAGAGAGAAGAGATGTGATATCTCTTAATTTGTCTTCCTTTTGATATGGATTTGAAATGTCGCTGCGGTCAAACTTCGAGTATCAAAATTCCTGAAATTACCTACAAAACTTGTTAAAAATTCAGTATCGTGGCAAATTCGGGTATCAATCCAATTTCTAGCGTTGAAACTGTAATCATGAAAACTTGCAATTCTAATTTTTGTTAAAAATCTTTTTGTCTTTTTAAAAATTTTCTTTAATGTTTTTTTTTTTAATATTTTAAAAACAACTCTCAAGGGAGCAAACGACAATTTATGCAACTAAAATGACTATGAAAAATTAGAAAGTAATCTAGTTGAGAATTTATGAGAAGAAACAAGAGGTGGGATTACACCGCGTAGTCAAATTAATTTAAAATCCTAATTATTCAGTTGTATAGTTCAAAATAATATTGAATTTAAAATTTAACTCTCGTTACAATCCTAAATTCAATTTTATCTTTTACAGCAATTAAATCAGGAATAGTCACAACATAAAAAAAAATAAGATTCACACTCGTTTCAATAAAATATCCGCTAAGATCAATTTGTTAAAATTTGTACGAATCTTTGAATTGCACACACATAATTAATATTTTAATTTAAGAATAATACTTATCTCTAAGTGAAATCCAGAAATCAAATATTAATTTGCACCATTAATTTATTAATTCTCGTTACATAAATTAATGTGTGATTTTTCCCAATTTAATTAGGACGAATCAACAAACAATTATTCAAATAAAACAACTCAACATACGCGTTTCATCCCACCCCTTGAATGGAGTGTTTAGCCAGACATGATTACAATTTCAGCACAAGCACAATTAACAAACAAGAAATTAAAGAGAAAGATAAAGAAATACGATACGCAATAATTCCTTGTGTCAACTGTGTGCATGAACACGCGTCCCAAACTTGTCACAAAATCTGACTTGATTACAAAACTAAAAGTAAAAAAATGAACCTATAAATTTTTCTAGACCTAAAACTATATTTTTTTGTATTTTTCTAACTATTTTTTCTACCCTCTTTTTTTCTTTTTCTGTCTCTCCGTTCTCTCTCTGTATCTCTGTATTTTTATTTGTGCTGAGAGAGTCCTCCTCTAAAATGAGCTTCCTTCCTTTCTTTTAAAACCACGATGTTGTGTTTGTTGGGAGATTTTGTTGGGCTTGGATTTGACCGATTTTTATGGGATTTTGGTTTAAGGGATAAGGGTCGAATGATAACCGGGTTTGGATCGAAGTGGGTCGCATGGGTTTTCGGTTTCGGGTGAAGTTTTATTGCAGCTGGCGGGTCGGGTTGAAGGGTTGGCGTTGGTCTCGCCGGATCGGGTTGAAATCGGGTTGAGTGCGGTTTCGGTCTGGGTTTGGTTGGCCATGGCGATGGAGGTTTACACAGGAGGGTCGAATTGAAGGGTTTTAAATAGGGCCGCCCCGAATTCATGGGTCGTGTCTTGGGTCGAGCTGGGAGCTGAAGGTGGTTCGATTTGTGGGAGAGCGGGACAAAAATGGGTCGGGTTGGTTTTTTTTTTTGGGTTTGTGGCCATGGCTGGTTTCGAGTAGCAGTTGAGTTGGAGGGTGTGCGATGTAGTGGATCTCGGGTTTGGTATAGGGCCGAGAATGGATTGGAATGGGTTTATGCGGGTGGTCGATCATGGGGTTGGGTTGGTTGGGTCAGAGTTACTTGAGAGATGAGAGGTTTGGTGTTGTGGTGTAGGTGATTGTGAGAGAGAGGAGAGAGAAGGTGGATGTTGGTTGGGGAAGATGATGATGAACAGTAAAAGGGGGATTGGTTTATTTGGTGTGGGTGAGGTGTAGGGTGTATGGTGGGGATGAGGGTGTGTGTAGATGTAAGATACTATGGTGTGTGTGTTTAATTTGGACACCTAAAAAAAATGACACCACCTAAAATAAAACTAAAAATAAACTTAAAATCTAATAAAACTAAAAAAAACTAACATTTCAAACTAAATAAAAAAAATGTAAATAAAAAAAAGAGTTAAAATAAAACTCTATTAAAACTAAAAATATATAATCCTAATAAAGTAAAACTAAAATAAATAAAACAAAATATATAAAATGAAATCTAATAACTATAAAATAAATTCCTAAAAATTAATCCTAACGAAATAAAGATTCAAAATTAAAAACTAATCAAAATAAAGAAATCAAAATAAAGAAATAGAAAAATAGAAAATAAATCCTAGAAAATTCTAAATAAATCTAAAATAAATCCTATAAATAAAATGACTCAAAATAAAAATCTAAAAAAATAAAAAAAGGTACAAACTAAACACACACCGGCTTGGGGAATGGTCAAGGCTCGGTATGGGCTCAGGTTAAGGTTACGGGACTGGTTCGGAACATCGGAACTTTTCTGGGCAAGATCAATGAGGACTCTGACTTCGCGGTCTCTTTTGATTTCTTCGTTGCACGCTTTTGACCGCTATTGAGTTGCAATTGTACTGATTTAGCATGATTTGTACCGCAACTGCGTATTGACCTGAGAAATAAATAACTACGAACATAAGGCCATTTTTATTAAAAACGAGCGAATAAAATGCATCTATTCGGGGTATAAAATAAACACTTTTTGGTGCTTATCACACCACCCCCAAACAGAACATTGCTAGTCCTCGAGCAAAAATTAGAGAGAAAATAGAGATAAGTATCCAAAAGTGTGCCACTTTCGCAGGCACTGACGATTGCACTTAGCATGTGCAACAAGCCGTTAAACCTATAGGTTGCCCTACAGGACGAGTGGTGTCTCGTGAGGGTTTGCAGTGAATGTACCCACAAAATTTAAAACTTATTTAAATGCAGTTTTTGATTTGATGATGAAATGCTATACAACCCAACTTTAAAAGGACATCAAGGAACACCGTATTCAACTATCAAAATAAGATATGAAATTACTTAGTACCAAAAGCGTAATCCTTCCTAAAACTCAGCATGTGTAGTGTGAAACAATCTTAAGTATCATTAGAGTAATTCCTATATTGCCTTTACAGAATCGTCGTTTTGACTTCAATTCTCACTGGATATATCTCTCTGAATAGAACTCTCTGAGAATTAGGTAAGTGTATCTCTCTAGTGTGTGAGGATGTGAGTAAATGTAACCAAGTTCAAGCGTCTCACACACTTTATAAGAAATGACGGATACATGAAAGAAATCTGATCTCATGAAGGAATGCTACCCACTATGTCGAGAATGTCGAGTTATTCACCATATAGTCTTCTCGTTTGCCCGAACACGGAAGCAAGGATAAAAATGGTATTTATGAAAGGCATGAGGGGATAATGAAATGATGAATGATGGGAGTGTTTTGAAAAGAGTGTGACACACTTTGATTGACTATTGTCTTCATCATTTGAACTTATGATCGCATGCTTTTCTTTTTCTTCTTTTCTATTTTTATTTGTTTTTTTTTTCTTTTTTCTTTTATATTTATATTGCGATACATTTTTCTTCTCATAGCACAAATGAAGACAATTTACATGGAAAAATTCAGACACTCTTTTTTCTCAAAAACGATGGCAATGATGGATGGTATTTGAGATATATGGATAAGGGTAATATGGAAAATGATAATGGGTGAATGATAATGTTATAGGGAAAATGGTAAGTGTATGGCAAAATCAGTTTAGTGCTCAGGATAAACAACAAGACACATGTTTCTTACAACTCGAAAGTAATGTCATTCTCAGTGATTAAGCCAAATTTGAAAAAAAATGAGATCATTCAACGACTAATTGTAGTACCCAAAGAAAGTTGAGTCCACTTGTGACCCGGAGATACGTAAAAACCCTCAAAAATGTGACAAGTTCAAATCTCACGGGTTTAAGTTGCCACTAATGATCTTTTAAGGCTTTCTTGAGAATATATTTACTCTTTAACTTTTGATCATAGACGTGATAGCGTAAAATTGCCGAGTTTTGGAATTCATGGTGCAGTACGCTTTAAGAGGTATTAATTAGTTTATTGTAAAAAGTGCATTTTTTGGATTCAAACACAGGTATTCTGAGATTTCTAAAAGAGGGATGATAGACAAATCATGTCATAAAAATTTATTTTTAACTGCACAAAAAGTTTAAAATCACTTGTTTCTGAAAATTTTCAAAAGAGGTACGATTTTGATAAATTTCCCACCCCCAAACAAAAGAGAACATCGTCCTCGATATTTAAAACCAAATATAAAAATGAAAAGAACAAGGGAGGAAAGATAGTACCATAATGAACCACTAGTGAAATGTACCGCATTCTGGAGGATAGAATAAACTTGAAGAACAGATGTGATACAAAAATACGTACAAGTCTATAAAGCATGTGAAAAGCATTGGGTGGTGTGAAACACCACCCCCAAAAAGGATAAGACTCATACTCAGAAATAATGAACGACGAGTTGCCTCCCAGTACCGCTAAGTTTAATGTCTTCAGCCAGACCGAACCAATCTCACCCTAAGGCTAGGGACTATGAAAAGTACAGGGTGGCAGAAAAAAAGAGGGTGATAAGTCACCCCCAAACAAGACTGAACAGTCAGTCTTCATAAATGGGATCAACAAGGTCAATTTCTTCAATGGGAGAGGGGCCTAGCTCGAAGAAAGGCTTTAATCGTTGACCGTTGACTTGAAATAGGCTACCATCCTTAGGATTTTTTGAACTGTGATGGCACCATAAGGAGTAACGTATTCAACAACAAAGGGTCCAGACCAACGGGTTTTTAACTTCCTGAGAAAGAGATGAAGACGGGAGTTATATAACAACACTTTCTGACCAGGGTGGAATTCTTTGCGGAGGATGCTTTGGTCTTGTACCCACTTTATTTTGTCCTTGTGCATCTTGGAAAAATCATAGGCATCATTTCATATCTCCTCTAATTCATTAAGTTGGAGCTTTCGATGAAGGCCAGCTTCGTTGATATCAAAATTAAGGGCTTTGACAGCCTAATAAGCATTATGTTCAAGCTCGATAGGTAAGTGGCATGGTTTACCAAAGACCAAGCAATAAGGAGACATGCCAATCGGAGTCTTAAAAGAAGTACGGTAGGCCCACAAAGCATCATTCAAGCGTAAGGACCAGACTTTCCTATTAGGATTAACTATTTTTTCTAAGATTTGCTTGATTTCTCGGTTGGAAACTTCAACTTGACCCCTAGTCTGAGGGTGGTAAGAGAGAAAAACTTTGTGGGTAACACCATACTTTTTGACGAGATGTTAAAAGACTCGATTACATAAATGTTTACCCCCATCACTAATGATAGCTTTGGGAGTTCCAAAACGTGTGAAGACATACTCCTTAAGAAACTAGACCACAATGCGATGGTCATTGGTGCGGCAAGCTATGGCTTCAATACACTTGGAAACATAATCAACTGCAACTAGTATATATTGGAAACCATAAGAGGAGGGAAAAGGAACCATGAAATCAATGCCCCATACATCAAAGATTTAGATGATGAGAATGGGTGTGAGGGGCATCATGTGACGATGAGAGATACGCCCAAATTATTGGCATTTGGCACAAGCCTGGCAGTAGTTGTGGGCATCTCGAAAAAGAGTGGGCCAGTAGAAACCACTTTGCAAAATTTTGGTGGCGGTTTTCTTGGAGCTAAAATGGCGACCACAGGTACAATCGTGATAAAAGGAGAGTATACTTGACTATTCATGGTCAGGAACACATCGGCGAATGACTTGATCAGAGCAGTACTTAAAAAGGAAAGGATCATCCCAAGAGTAAAATTTCACCTGGGCCATAAACATAGAGCGCTCTTGTTTCGACCAATGATTTGGCAATTGGTCGACAACAAGGAAATTAACAATATCGGCATACCAAGGAGCGATAGAGAGAGAAAAAAGTTGCTCATCGAGAAATGTTTCCGAAATAGGGACAGGATCATATGTAGACGTAACAGTGAGGCGAGAGAGATGATCGGCCATCAAATTTTCGCACCACCCTTTCTTATTGCGAATTTTGAGATCAAACTCTTGAAGCAAGAGAATCGTCCGTATCAAACATGGCTTAGAATCCTTCTTCTGAAGAAGGTGCCGCAGGGAAGCGTGCAGTGTAAATGATGATAGGGGAACATATGAAATAAGATCTAAATTTATCAAGTGCGAATACCACATCTAGCAACTCCTTTTCGGTGGTCGTGTAATGAAGTTGAGCATCATGGAGGGTTCTGCTAGCATAATAAATGATGTGCTGGCGCTTGTCAACCCGCTGACCAAGTACAACACCTAGAGAAAAATCAGATGCGTCACACATGAGCTCAAAGGGTAAAGACCAATTAGGAGGCTAAATGATAGGAGCAGAAGTGAGCTCGGCTTTAAGGCACTGAAAAGAAGAAACACATGCGTCATCAACGACAAAGGGAACATCTTTGGATAAAAGGGTTGTTAAAGGTTGAGCAACTTTAGAAAAGTCCTTGATGAAACGATGGTAGAAGCTCGCATGTCCTAAGAAGGAACGAATGTCCTTAACAAACTTAGGAATGGGAAGCGAGGAAATGATGTCAACTTTAGCTTTATCTACTTCAATACCATCGCAAGAGACTACGTGACCTAAAACAAATCCCTTTTTTACCATGAAATGACATTTTTCCCAATTGAGGACCAATTTCTTTTCTTTACAACGTTTGAGGACCATAGTGAGGTGATAAAGGCATTACTCGAAGGAAGAACCAAACACAGAAAAATCATCCATAAAGATTTCGAGAAAACGTTCTACCATGTCGCTAAAAATGCTAATCATACACCGTTGAAAAGTCGTAGGTGCATTGCAAAGGCCAAAGGGCATGCGAGAATAGGCAAAAGTGCCAAAGGGACAGGTGAAGGTAGTTTTCTCTTGGTCTTCAGGGGCAATTGGAATTTGGTTGTATCCTGAATAGCCGTCAAAGAAGCAGTAATACGCATGACCAACTAAATGTTCGAGCATTTGGTCGATATAAGGAAGAGGAAAATGGTCCTTACGAGTGAGAGCATTTAGCTTTCGATAGTCAATGCAAATACGCCAACCCATTTGCATACGGGTGGGAACAAGCTCATTGTCACTATTTTTTATGACGGTGACACCAGACTTTTTCAGTACCACATGAATGGGACTAACCCACTGACTGCCTGAGATAGGGTAGATAACACCAGCATCGAGAAATTTTAAAATCTCAGCGCGCACAACTTCTTTCATAGCAGGGTTAAGTCGACGTTAGCGTTCACGAGAAGTCTTGGCGTTCTCCTCCAAATGAATGCGGTGACTATAAACATTGGGGTTCACACCGTGAATGTTGAAAATGGTCCAACCAATAACAGTGCTATGCTGATTAAGAGTGTGGACTAATTGCTCTTCTTGCACAGGGGTCAAATCGGAAGCAATGATGATAGGGTGATGGTTGTTGGGGCCTAAGAAAGTATATTTCAACTTGGAAGGTAAGGGCTTAAGCTCCAAACTAGCAGGTGGCGCAAGAGTGACATCAGACTCAAACGCAGAAATGGAGTTCGAAGAGTGTGCGGGGCATAAAGTGGAGGAATCTGATGTGGCAGGGAGTTCAGACGGTGGAACAGGGTGATCCACATAGTGAAGAGTATCATCATAGAGGGGCTCGAAGGGAGGATACCAAGAGGAAGTGTCCATCAGTGGAGTGGAATCTAAAAAGGCATTGAGTTTAGAGATAGAGGAATCAATGTCAAAGTCGGATCCAAAATGAGCCAAACATTATTGAAGAGGATCAACAAGGTAAGTTTGGTCTAACATTTCATTAACTAAGGAGTCAATCACACACACCTCATCAATAGAATTGACATCAATCGATTTTTTCATAAGGTGGAATATATTGACTTCTACAGTCATGTTGCCAAAAGAGAGATTCATGGACCCGTCACGACAATTGATGATGGAATTGGCAGTGGCTAGAAAGGGGCGACCCAATATGATAGGAGTATTGGTAGGGTCGGGCGCAGGAGTGTCTAAGATGATGAAATCCACAGGATAGTAAAAATCTGAAACTTTCACCAAAACATCTTCAATGATTCCTTTACGTACTTTCACGGAACGATCAATAAGTTGAAGAGTTACTCGTGTAGGTTTCATGTTTTGTAAACCAAACTCAAGGTAGAGGGAGTAAGGTAACAAATTAACACTAGCCCCAAGATCAAGTAAAGCACTAGTAGTGAACTTGTCGCCTAACATGCAAGAGACAGTTGGACGACCAGGGTCTTTATATTTCACAAAACCGTTATTATGGAGAAGGGACGTAGTTTGCACAGTGAGGAAATCATCATGCGGAACATTGGCCCTATACTTAACAGTGCACACGTCCTTCAAAAATTTGGCATACGAGGGGACTTGTTGAATCGCGGTGAGGAAGAGAATGTTAATATGAACAGTCTGAAAGACTTTCTTGATCTCATCAAATTGTTGGGCTTTCTTAGTGGGGGCCAACCGATGAGGGAAGGGTGCCTTGGGCACATAAACAGAGGTGGGCTCAGGAGGATTGGACTCAGTGTGAGCTGGGGATTTAAAAGGTGGGGTAACCTTAGGGATAGGTGCTAAAGATGGAAGAGTCGGGTGTTGAATAGCAGTGGGAGCCTGAACACCATTATCAACTTGTTTTCTCGAGCGAAGAGTAGACACCGCTTTCATATCCGCTTGGTAATTGGTTGGATTGGAAGTGGAACCAACCTCATAGGCCGAGTCTTTTCCATTCCCCTTAGGGTTAGCAATGGGTTGACTGGGAAAATGACCTTTCTCTCTCTTAGACTCGAACTAGTTGAAATGCTACTTAAGCCGTTGGAGGGATTGAGTCTGAGTGTTCATAAACTGAGTGAGAATATTCTCGAGAGAAGAGGTGGAGGAATTGGGCGGAAGGGCATAAGATGGTTGGGGAACCAACTTGCGCTGGAAATTAAGCGGTTGTGAATACTCAAAGGAAGGAGGGGGAACAAGAACAAGCTGATTATTGTTGTTTGAATGTCCATCGTGGGGGACAAAGGAAGATGGAAAGTGCGATTGATGGTAAGGAGAAGACTGATGCGGGACAGGAGGGCGAGGTTGACTTTGTGGGTTGTGTGGAAACCCAGGTGGACCACCAACATGTTATTGTGTTTGGGAAGGAGAGGAGTTGTTGTCGTACCTATAAGAGAAGTAGGGGTGATTCCTATTGTTAGGATTGTAAGTAAACGATGAGGGAACGGGTTTCCTAATGGTATCAAAGGCACAGGCTTGGGCCATGGTGGGTTCGGGATCATCTTGCAATAAGGGACACAAATTAGCTAAATGATCTTGACTTAAGCAGACACCATAAGAGGAAGGACTAGAATCGTTGACAGTCATTGCTTGTTTAGAAAGTGTAACATTTTGTTGCAAAGTACAACCAAGAGCGTCAACGGCTTTAGTCAATGAGTGTAAGCTGTGGAGCAAAGTTTTAAAATCAGGATCATTTTTTACCTCAGAAGTATTCCCTACACGTGGAGTGTCGAATCTCGAAAATGCATTGGTGCCCTCCCAATCTTGGGAGTCATCACCTAATTCAAGGAGAAAATTATAGGCGGCAGTGGGAGTTAAATGCATGAACTTCCCTTTATGCATGGATTCAATCATGGTGCGAGAAGAAGGGATAAGACCATTGTAAAAACTATGGACTAAGCGACTTTTCTCGAGACTGTGATGTGGGCAACTATTAATATAGTCTTGAAAGCCGCCCCATGCTTCACAAAATTGTTCGGTAGGCTTTGTCTAAAATCCTGAATTGCTTGGTGCATTTCATTGGTTTTTCTCATGGGATAGAATTTAAACATGAACTTCTTGACAAGTTATTCCCAAGTGAGGATAGAATCCGGGGGAAAGGAATGGAGCCACATGGATGCATTATCGTGAATAGAAAAGGGAAACAATCGAAGATGAACATTCTCTTCGTCTAAGTTTTGATTTTTAAAAGTAGCGCACACAGTGAGAAATTTCTGCAAGTGAGTATAAGGAGATTCTCGTTCAAGGCCATGAAAACTGGGCAACATAGAAATAGTCGAGGGGTGAATTTCAAATTGCACGGTCGGAGTGGGCGAAAGAACGATACAGGAAGGCGGAGTGGCCGTAATCGGGGTAAAGTAGTCCCTTAAAGTGCGTTCGTCGGCCATGATGGGTGGGGTAACAGAACCAGGGGAAGTGGGAGAACTAGGCGTCTCCGTAGAAGAATAAAACGGATCAGAAAAATGAGGAGCAACGATAGGAACACGATCACATAAGAGGGATTTAGAGATGGAGCACTAGGGGAATGTGTTATTCTATGATCAATGCGTTGCCAATGTGGCATAAAAGCAAGGAAAAAATATTTTGGGATTTTTGGTTGTTTGAAAAAGAAGAAAATCTTTTTGGATTAGTTTTGAAAAATAAGGAAGGAAAAATGAAAAATATATTTGGAGTTTTTTTATTTTTTTGAAAAAAATGAGGCGGAAAAAAAAGGAAAAATATTTTTGGAGTTTTGGGTTTTGTTAACAAAATGCAGAAAAAACGGGAAAAGGGCAGTGGACTAACGGTGGAAAAATGGACAGTTGGAGAAAAATTGGACTACCTAAAGGAACAACTTAGACACGTACACAAATGGAACAAGTCCGAAAGAGCACATAGCCAAATTATTATCTTCAAGTTAAGTGATTGGGTAGTCAATTTTAATTAGTCCACGGGCGAAAAAAATCACGGAATCTTAGGCCTCGCCGGTAAAAGGGTGCTCCTACTTTATTCCCGAGAGACAAGAGGCTTACTAGTTAAGGCTCACCACACTAGCTACTACAACACACAACTATCCGGAACCACGCTGGGGAAAGCACAAACCCATTTTTCTGGGCGGCCTTACTTAAAACCCAGTTTCCCTAGACAAAAGTCTTAAGATAGTTGAATGAAGATTTGCAGGGGTGGAAAGGACTCACTAGAGTATCCTACGAGGGTCTCATTTCGAAAGTGTCCTAATAAACACCATTCCTACTTGGCTTGCTAGTTGATTGATTTTAATTTAAGTGAGAGCACGAGTAACAAGAAAAGGAGATGTGATTGAGTGGGTGATGAAATTCCAACTCGTTTCAATGATCGGGTATAGGTATTAGGTAAATTTATTCATCAAACCATCCAATTTAAGTGCGATACAGAAATAAAAAGCATATAGGAGCAAGTAGCACACAAAAATTGGCTCGCTTGCAGGAGATTCGCGAGTGATAAAGAGTTTACCTCCCACGATTTTTACACGCGTGGGGTGAAGACCGAGTTGAGTCGACCGGGGGGAAGTACGCCTACTTCAGTCATCCCCAGGAGTCCTACCGACACAAAGTAGAGAGGCTTCTAAATCCTCGCCTTTGGACGCCCTCTCTCTACCTTGTCCAGTTTCCCTTTTCGCTTTTTTTTGGAATAAATATTACAAAAATAATCGGTGTCAAAAATGCACCCAAATTAATTACAAGGCCTCAATAATCCTAAACAACCAGTCTAAGGAGGGATAAGAAGGAATAACTAAACTAAAAAAAATGAAAATTACAAATCTTCACAGGCTTCAATCTTAAAAAAAATCGACAACGGCGCCATTTAATATATCTTTATTTGTCTTCCTTTGGATATGGATTTGGAATGCCGCTGCGGTCAAACTTCGAGTATCAAAATTCCTGGAATTACCTACAAAACTTGTTAAAAATTCAGTATTGTGGCAAACTCGGGTATATATCCAATTTCTAGCGTTGAAACTGTAATCGTGAAAACTTGCAATTCCAATTTTTATTAAAAATCTTTTTGTGTTTTTAAATTTTTTTTTAATGTTTTTTTTATATTTTAAAAACAATTTTCAAGGGAGCAAACGACAATTTATGCAACTAAAATGACTATGAAAAATCAAAAAGTAATCTAGTTGAGAATTTATGAGAAGAAACAAGAGGTGGGATTACACCGCGTAGTCAAATTAATTTAAAATCCTAATTATTCAGTTGAATAGTTCAAAATAATATTGAATTTAAAATTTAACTCTCGTTACAATCCTAAATTCAATTTTATCTTTTTCAATAATTAAATCAGGAATAGTCACAACATAAAAAAAATAAGATTCACACTCGTTTCAATAAAATATCCGCTAAGATCAATTTATTAAAATTTGTACGAATCTTTGAATTGCACACATAGAATTAATATTTTAATTTAAGAATAATACTTATCTCTAAGTGAAATCCAGAAATCAAATATTAATTTGCACCATTAATTTATTAACTCTCGTTACATAAATTAATGTGTGATTTTTTCCAATTCAATTAGCCTAGAACGAATCAACGAACAATTATTCAAATAAAACAACTCAACATACGCGTTTCATCCCACCCATTGAATGGGATGTTTAGCTAGACATAATTACAATTTCAGCACAAGCACAATTAACAAATAAGAAATTAAAGAGAAAAAGAAAGAAATACGATACGCAATAATTCCTTGTGTCAATTGTGTGCAAGAACACACGTCCCAAACTTGTCATAAAATCTGACTGGATTACAAAACTAAAAGTAAAAAAATGAACCTACAAATTTTTCTAGACCTAAAACTGTATTTTTTTGTATTTTTCAGACTATTTTTCTACCCTCTTTTTTTCTTTTTCTGTTTCTCCGCTCTCTCTCTATATCTATGTATTTTTCTTTGTGCTGAGAGAGTCCTCCTCCAAAATGAGCTTCCTTCCTTTCTTTTAAAACCACGATGTTGTGTTTGTTGGGAGATTTTGTTGGGCTTGGATTTGATCAATTTTTGTGGGATTTTGGTTTAAGGAATAAGGGTCGAATGATAACCGGGTTTGGATCAAAGTGGGTCGCATGGGTTTTCGATTTCAGGTGGAGTTTTATTGCAGCTGGCGGGTCGGGTTGAAGGGTTGACGTTGGTCTCGACGGATCGGGTTGAAACCGGGTTGAGTGCGATTTCGATCTGGGTTTGGTTGGCCATGGCGATGGAGGTTTACAAAGGGGGGGGGGATTGAAGGGTTTTAAATAGGGCCGCCCCGAATTCATGGGTCGTGGCTTGGGTCGAGCTGGGAGCTGAAGGTGGTTCGGTTTGTAGGAGAGCAGGGCAGAAATGGGTCGGGTTGGGTTTTTATTTTTTGGGTTTGTGGACATGGATGGTTTCGGGTAGCAGTTGGGTTGGAGGGTGTGCAATGTAGTGCATCTCGGGTTTGGTATAGGGCCGAGAATGGATCGGAATGGGTTTATGCAGGTGGTCGATCATGGGGTTGGGTTGGTTGGGTCAGAGTTACTGGAGAGATGAGAGGTTTTGTGTTGTGGTGTAGGTGATTGTGAGAGAGAGGAGAGAGAAGGTGAATGTTGGTTGGGGAAGATGATGATGAACAGTAAAAGGGGGATTGGTTTATTTGGTGTGGGTGACGTGTAGGGTGGATGGTGGGGATGAGGATGTGTGTAGATGTAAGATATTATGGTGTGTGTGTTTAATTTGAACACCAAAAAAATGACACCACCTAAAAATAAAAACTTAAAATCAAATAAAACTAAAAAAAACTAACATTTCAAACTAAATAAAAAAAATGTAAATAAAAAAAAGAGCTAAAATAAAACTCTATTAAAACTAAAAATATATAATCCTAATAAAGTAAAACTAAAATAAATAAAACGAAATATATAAAATGAAATCTAATAACTAAAAAATTAGTTCCTAAAAATTAATCCTAATAAAATAAGGACTCAAAATTAAAAACTAATAAAAATCAAAAATCAAAATAAAGAAGTAGAAAAATAGAAAATAAATCCTAGAAAATTATAAATAAATCTAAAATAAATCCTAAAAATAAAATGACTCAAAATAAAAATCTAGAAAAATAATAAAGGTACAAACTAAACACACACCGACTTGGGGAATGGTCAAGGCTTGATGTAGGCTCAGGTTAAGGTTACGGAACTGGTTCGGGACATCGAAACTCTTCTGGGCAAGCTCAATGAGGACTCTGACTTCGCGATCTCTTTTGATTTCTTCGTTGCACGCTTTTGACCTCTATTGAGTTGCAATTGTACTGATTTAACATTATTTGTACCGTAACTGCGTATTGACCTGAGAAATAAATAAATACGAACATAAGGCCATTTTTATTAAAAACGAGTGAATAAAATTCATCTATTCGGGGTAAAAAATAAACACTTTTGGGTGCTTATCAAGATGCAAGAAACGGGTCAGAGCATGATGTGTAAAAATATTTATTTTAGCAAGTATTTAAAATTTGCAATAAAGCAAGTATCAAATGCATGTTAGTTCGAACTCTCACATGAGATTCTCACCTCTCGTTTATTGTGCACGCCTAACGTACATCTATTCTCACCTAGCCATCCGTAACATTCTAACTAGATAACTATTTAAACTTCTTGTTATACCTCATAATAGTGACTTGTAATTTCCAATTTTCCACATTATTAATAACATCATTTATTAATCCGTTTAAGTGTTATCACACTAAGTTAAGTATTCATAGCTTACGTCACTTAAGGCTATCCTATCCCAATGACCTACAATTATCTCACAGTAGGAATAAATCAAGTCTATATATACATTCACCACTATAATATACATATACAAATACAACACCCCAAGGCTAAGCCTGTAGTGCATTGCATACTCAGCTATCATGTCCCGATACATCTCGTACTCTAATAAGGACTATCGGTTCGGAAGTCTCCCACGGACCATATACACAAAACACACATAGTGGCGACGAACATAGTTCACATACCTATGGGTCATGTACATACCTACGCTCCCAAAGTCAGCTGACCTATCAACTCATAAATAAGTCTTCACAGTACTATGTTCTAAGATACGAGTCAAATATTCCCCCGAAGGTCACCCATGATAAGACCGTCTCTACACCAACCCCCGTGATAGCAAGTAGCTAGGTATGTCATACAAATAATATTAAACAAGTAATAGGTATTGACATATCCTATTAATATTTATAGGTATTCTCCCTAACCTTCATGTATATATTCCATACGTATTTCATTTTCAATATTACGTATTTTATAGTATTACTAAGTTACCACAATTCTTTAGTAATCTCCAAAATAACTCTTCTTTAATGGATTAATTTAAGTATAAAACTCACATACTTTCTCGTGGGCCTGCCTCATTTCAATTCTGTTAATTGGTAATTCCAATCACTCGTAAAGACTGGAAATTTCCAAAATGTCCCCTAACAAATTTCCCGAAATTCACCCTGTCGCTCGAACCAGATGTCATGTCGTTCGAATGACCGCTACATGTTGCTCTAGCAACTTCGCATGAGATGCAATCTCGCTTGAACGATTTCGCACGACTTCGCGTAAGACCTACTGTTTCATCTTCTACCCAGAATTCCAGCGTTTTCCAACCATTTTTAACCCTAAAACCTCTAAATTAGCATCCCAAACAGCAACCAATCAATCCTAAATCGAGTTCTAATAATTATATATGGATTCTAACATCCTAACATCATTATATCATTACAAATCATCACAGAATTATGAAATCCCCAAATTATTCACTAAAACCCTAGTTCTTAAATTTCTTACTCAAGAACACATATTTCCCAGATTCGTTCTTCACATAAGTTCATCAAAGCGTGATTTCTATTCTACATACATGGAGGGTTTCAATTAAATAAATCTCAGATTCAATTTATACATCCTAATTCTCCAACTTCCATCACTTTTATGAACCGAACCATGTATATAACATCCCTATACTAACATGAGTATGATAAATGCTAAGGTACAACAAGTAATAGACACTTGCCTCAAATTTGTCATCTTATTTCTTGATGTTGTTGATATGGGTGTGTTCCCCTCGTCCCGATCTACACGGTGGTGGTGGTGGTGGTGGTGGTGGTGGTTGTGCAAGGTGGTGCTAATCGAGCCTTCCCTCTTGGAAATTGGTTCTCCCTCACACTTTTTATAGCCGTTCTTACTGTCTATGTCTCTTAACCCTAATGGACTTCTTTTGGCTGATAAAAATAACTCCTAATTTTCGTCCATTAATTAAGCCCAAAAATACAATTTACCATAATGCCCTCTTGTGGTGCCGGTTAGGCCTAAAATTGCTCAGGACCCAAACTAAACACCCGGGTATACTATTTTGACTATTTCGACCCTTTTGGACTCAATGGTGCACTCGAAATGACCATACGAGCTACTAAAACAATTAATATATTTATTCCATTAATTTAGTCTCGACACGACTCGCACGCGCGTCAGACTTAAATTACTAAACTGTCGTATTTCTTATTCTTGACAATTTCTCGAAGTGTATAGTTCCATATTACATATCACACAGTAATATTCAATCAATAAGTATTAACCCTGGCATGTTAGTTAATATTTATTTCAAATCCGGATTAATCAACAATTAATTTCTCACATTTTAATTCAATTAATCCCACAATAATAATTAATCTCATAATTATTTAAATCATAAAAATATGGGGTATTACATACTTCCCCCTAATAACGGAATTTCGTCCCGAAATTCGAGAAATAAGGTATACCTAGTGCAAATAAGTTTGTATATTTCTCTCGCATATCCGCTTCCCGCTCCCAAGTAGACTCCTCTATATTGTGATGCTGCCACTGCACCCGAACAAGTGGAACTACCTTGAACCTCAGCCTCCTCTCACTATGATATAGGATAGCCATAGGTCTCTCCTCATATGAACTGTCAGGGTGTAACTCAATCTCTTCAATCGCGATGTGACTGTGTGCCAACTCATCCCGAAGATACCGCCTCAGTGACGAAATGTGGAACACGTCATGGATACGATGCAAGTGTTCCGACAACCTAAGCCTATATGCCACTGGTCCGATCCTCTCGATAATAAGAAATGGTCCTACATATCTAGGAGCCAATTTCCCCTTTTTCTCGAATCTCATTACCCCCTTCATCGGAGATACTCTCAACAAAACCTGGTCCCCTATGGCGAACTCTCTGATGGACCACTTAGCATCGGCGTAGCTTTTCTTCCTGTCCAGCGCTACTCGTATGTGACCCCGAATCATCTCAATTTTGCTCGATGTGTCCTGAATCACCTCTGGCCCTAGTAGTTTGTTATCCCCCACCTCTAGCCAACAAGTTGGAGAACGACAAGGTCTACAATACAATGCCTCGAACGGGGCCATGCCAATCGTAAACTGAAAGGAGTTGTTATAAGCAAACTCCACCAGTGAAAGGTACTGCTCCCATCCTCCACCAAAATCATGGAAACACATGCGCAATATATCCTTGAGCATCTTATTAGTGCGCTCAGTCTTCCCATCGGTCTGCGGGTGATACGCCGTACTCAACCGCAACTCGGTGCCCATAGCCTCCTAGAAGTTCTCCCAAAAGTGAGATACAAATGTCTTGTCTCTATCTGACACGATATTAAGAGGAACACCATGTAGCCTCACTATCTCTGTAATAAATAGCTAAGCATACTGCCCCATCGTGTAGTCTGTCCTGAGGGGCAAAAATTGGGATACTTTTGTCAATCGATACAATAGCCCATATAGAATCGTGCCCCCTCTGCGAAGTGGGCAACCCGATAATAAAACCCATGGAAATGCCTTCCCATTTCCACGTAGGAATCTCCAACGGCTGAAGCAAACCTAGTGGACTCTGGTGGTCCACTTTCACTAACTGGCAAGTGGTACACTTAGATACGAATTATGCTACATCCTTTTTCATTCCGCTCCACCCATGCTGCCGCCTCATATCCTGGTACATTTTGTCCCCACCAGGATGTACCGCAAATCGATACCCATGCGAATCTATCACCACTTCATGTCGAAGGTCCTCCTTCTCTGGGACAATGAGTCTCCCATTGAAGCGCAAACCGCCCTCGAAGCTTACCGAATTTGACTCGGCTCCACTGGCTAAAAGGTATCAAATCCTTTCCTGGAAAAAAGGGTCTGTTGCTTGTGCCCGAACCACCCTCATCACTATTTTCCATGTGACGGTCATAACTGACATAAAAGAACCTGACAACTGCATCCTGGTGCCCCAATTCCTTCCATTTCGCTTTCCACACCTCGACTGTCTCATCTATCGGCCTACGGCTCAACGCATCTGTAACTACATTAGCCTACCTCGGGTGATAGTGTATCTCGAACTAATAATCTTTAACAAACTCAAGCCACCTGCATTGGTTCATATTCAACTCTTTCTACGTGAATAAGTACTGCAGTGACTTGTGGTCTATAAATAAGTGAAACTATTCCCCCAATAAATAATGCCTCCAAATTCGAAGCACAAACACGACTGTTGCCAGATCTAAGTCATGGGTGGGGTAATTCTTCTCGTGAGGCTTAAGCTTCTGGGAAGCAAAATCTATAGCCTTCTCCTCCTGCTGGAGTACTCCCCCAAGCCCCTGTAAGGAGGCATCTATATAAACCAGGTACTCAACCCCTGCCCTGGGAAGTGCTAGTATCAGTGTTGATGTCAGCTTATCCTTCAGTTCATCGAACGCCAACTGACAAGCATCATCCCAAATAAACATCACACCCTTACGAGTCAGATTCGTCATCGGACCCGCAATCTTCGAGAATCCCCGAATAAACCGTTTGTAGTACCCGACTAATCCCAGAAAACTCCACACCTTCGTCGGTGTCATGGGTTGTCCCCACTCCCTCATCGCTGACACTTTACTAGGGTCCACAGATATCCCTCTCTCTGATACAATGTGCCCCAAAAATTGTACTTTCCGCTGCCAAAATTCACACTTCTCATACTTGGCGTACAACTCATGATCTCGTAAGGTCTGCAGAACCATATGTAAGTGCTCGGCATGCTCCTCCTCGGTGCGGGAATAAATCAGTATGTCATCTATGAAGACAATGACAAAATGATTTAGGAACTCTCTAAATACTCTGTTCATCAAGTCCATAAATATCGCTAGGGCGTTGGTTAGCCCAAATGGCATAACCCTGAATTCATACTACCCATACCTCATCAGAAAAGTAGTCTTAGCCACGTCCTGCTCCCTGATGCGTAGCTGATGGTACCCGAATCTCAAGTCTATCTTCGAGAAGTGGGATGCTCCTCTCAGCTGGTCGATTGACAAAAGTAGCCCACTTTTTGCCCGTCAGGACAGACTACACGGTGGGGCAGTATGCTCAGCTAATTATTGCAGAGATAGTAAGCCTGCATGGGGTGCCTCTTAATATTGTGTCAGATAGAGACAAGACGTTTGTATCTTGATTTTGGCAGAGCTTTCAGGAGGCTATGGGCACCGAGTTGCGATTGAGTACGGCGTATCACCCGTAGACTGATGGGCAGACTGAGCGCACTAATTAGATTCTTGAGGATATGTTGCGAATGTGTGTCCTTGATTTTAGTGGAGGACGGGAGCAGTACCTTCCACTGGTGGAGTTTGCTTCTAACAACACCTATTAGTTTACGATTGGCATGGCCCCGTCCGAGGCATTGTAAGGTAGACATTGTCGTTCTCTGGCTTATTGGCTAGAGGTGGGGGATAACAAACTACTCGGGCCAAAGGTGATTCAGGACACATCGAGCATAATCGAGATGATCCGGGTTCGCATACGGGTAGCGCAAGACAGGCAGAAAAGCTACATCGATGCTAAGCGGTCCTTCAGAGAGTTCGCCATAGGGGACCAGGTTTTGTTGAGAGTATCTCCGATGAAGGGGGTAATGAGATTTAGGAAAAAGTGGAAATTGGCTTCGAGATATGTAGGACAATTTCCTATTATCGAGAGGATCGGACCAGTGGCATATAGGCTTGGGTTGTCGGAACACTTACATCGTATGCATGACGTGTTCCACATTTTGTCACTGAGGTGGTATGTTCGGGATGAGTTGGCACACACTCACATCACGATTGAGGAGATTGAGTTACAACCCGACAGTTTGTATGAGGAGAGACCGATGGCTATCCTAGATAATAGTGAGAGGAGGCTGAGGTCCAAGGTAGTTCCACTTGTTCGTGTGCAGTGGCAACATCACAATGTTGAGGAGTCTACTTGGGAGCGGGAGGCGGATATGCGAGAGAAATATCCAGACTTAGGTATACCTTATTTCTCGAATTTCGGGACGACATTCCGTTATTAGGGGGGAGTATGTAATACCCCATATTTTTATGATTTAAATAATTATAAGATTAATTATTATTATGGGATTAATTGAATTAAAATGTGAGAATTTAATTGTTGATTAATCCGAATTTAAAATAAATATTAACTAACATGCCAGGGTTAATACTTATTGATTGAATATTACTGTGTGATATGTAATATGGAACTACACACTTCGGGAAATTGTCAAGAATAAGAAATACGACAGTTTAGTAATTTAAGTCAGACCCGCGTGCGAGTCGTGTCTAAATATATTAATTATTTTAGTATCGCATATGGTCATTTCGAGTGCACCGTTAAGTCCGGAAGGGTCAAAATGGTCAAAATAGTACACCCAGGTGTTTAGTTTGGGTCCCGGTGAAATTTTAGGCCTAAACAGCACCCCGAGAGGGCATTATGATAAATTGTATTTTTGGGCTTAATTAATGGACGAAAATTAGGAGTTACTTTTATTAGCCAAAAGAAGTCCATTAGGGTTAAGAGACACAGAAAGTAAGAACGACAATAGAAAGTGTGAGGGAGAACCAATTTTCAAGAGGGAAGGCTCGATTAGCACCACCTTGCAGAACCACCACCACCACCGTATAGATCGGGACGAGGGGAACACACCCATACCAACAACGTCAAGAAATCAGACGACTAATTTGAGGCAAGTGTTTATTACTTGCTGTACCTTAGCATTTATCATACTCATGTTAGTATAGGGATGTTATAAACATGTTTCGGTTCATAAAACTGATGGAAGTTGGAGAATTAGGATGTATAAATTGAATATAAGATTTATTTAATTGAAACCCTCCATGTATGTAGAATAGAAATCACGTTTTGATGAACTTATGTGAAGAACGAATCTGGGAAATATGTGTTCTTGAGTAAGAAATTTAAGAACTAGGGTTTTAGGGAATAATTTGGGGATTTCATAATTCTGTGATGATTTGTAATGATATAATGATGTTAGGATGTTAGAATCCATATATAATTGTTAGAACTCGATTTGGGATTGATTGGTTGCTATTTGGGATGTTAATTTAGAGGTTTTAGGGATAAAAATGGTAGGAAAACGCTGGAATTCTGGGTAGAAGATGAAACAGTAGGTCTCGCACGAAGTCGCGCGAAGCGAGATTGCATCTCTCGCGAAATCGCTCGAGCAACACGTGGCAGTCGTTCGAATGACATGCCATCTGGTTCGAGCGACAGGGTGAATTTTCGAGAAATTTCTTAGGGGCTGTTTTGGAATTTTCCAGTCTTTACGAGTGAGAGAAATTACCAATGAACAGAATTGAAACGAGGCAGGCCCATGAGAAAGTATGTGAGTTTTATACTTAAATTAATCCAAAAAAGAAGAGTTATTTTGGAGATTACTAAAGTATTGTGGTAACTTAGTAATACTATAAAATATGTAATATTAAGAATGAAATACGTATGGAATATATACATGAAGGTTGTGGAGAATACCTATAAATATTAATAGGATGTGTGAATACCTATTAATTGTTTAATATTATTTGTATGACATACCTAGTTACTTGCTATCACAGGGGGTTGTGTAGAGACAGTCTTATCTTGGGTGACCTTCGGGGGGATATTTGACTCGTATCTCAGAACATAGTACTGTGAAGACTTATTTGTGAGTTGATAGGTCAGCTGACTATGGGAGCGTAGGTATGTGCGTGACCCAAAGGTATGTGAACTATGTTCTCCACCACTATGTGTGTTTTGTGTATATGGTTCATGGGAGACTTCCGAACCGACAGTCCTTAATAGAGTACAAGATGTACCGGGACATGATAGCAGAGTATGTAATGCACTACAGGTTTAGCCTTGGGGTTCTGTATTAGTATATGTATATTATAGTGGTGAATGTATATATATACTTGTGTTATTCCTACTATGAGATAATTGTAGGTCATTGGGATAGTATAGCCTTAAGTGACGTAAGCTATGAATACTTAAATTAGTGTGATAACACTTAAACGAATTAATAAATGATGTTATTAATAATGTAGAAAATTGGGAATTACGGGTCACTATTAAGAGGTATAACGAGAAGTATAAATAGTTATCTAGTTAGAAGTGTTACGGATGGATAGGTGAGAATAGATGTACGTTAGGCGTGCACAATAGACGAGAGGTGAGAATCTCATGTGAGAGTTCGAACTAACATGCATTTGATACTTGCTTTATTGCAAATTTTAAATACTTGCTAAAATAAATATTTTTACACATTGGGCTCTGACCCGTTTCTTGCATCTCTTCTATCTCTTGATATATATATGTATTATATCAGGTGCTCAGCCACAGGGACACCAACCTTAGAGATTCGGATTGTTTGGCGTGCTGTTGTTGTTGTGGAAGTTGTAGGTCTTTTCATTAGATGCCTCCATCATTTCATTTTCGTTATGTTTAGACTTTATATTTAGGGCTTGAGTCGCTCGAACCAGATGGCATGTCGTTCGAACGACTGCCACATGTCCCTCGAGTGACTTTACACGAGATGCAATCTCTCCTGAATGACTTCGCGCGACTTCGTGCAAGACCTACTGTTTCGTCTTCTACCGAGAATTCCAACGTTTCCCACCATTTTTAACCCTAAAACCTCTAAATTAACATCCCAAACAGCAACCAATCAATCCCAAATCGAGTTCTAACAATTATATATGGATTCTAACATCCTAACATCATTATATCATTACGAATCATCACAGAATTATGAAATCCCCAAATTATTCCCTAAAACCCTAGTTCTTAAATTTCTTACTCAAGAACACATATTTCCCAGATTCGTTCTTCACATAAGTTCATCAAAACGTGATGGAGGGTTTCAATTAAATAAATCTCAGATTCAATTTATACATCCTAATTCTCCAACTTCCATCACTTTTATGAACCGAAACATGTTTATAACGTCCCTATACTAACATGAGTATGATAAATGCTAAGGTACAGCAAGTAATAAACACTTGCCTCAAATTAGTAGTCCAATTTCTTGATGTTGTTGGTATGGGTGTGTTCCCCTTGTCCCTATCTACACGGTGATGGTGGTGGTTGTGCAAGGTGGTGCTAATCGAGCCTTCCCTCTTGGAAATTGGTTCTCCCTCACACTTTCTATGGACGTTCTTACTTTATGTGTCTCTTAACCCTAATGGACTTCTTTTGGATGATAAAAATAACTCCTAATTTTCGTCCATTGATTAAGCCCAAAAATATAATTTACCATAATGCCCTCTCGGGGTGCCGGTTAGGCCTAAAATTGCCCCGGGATCCAAACTAAACACCCGGGTATACTATTTTGACTATTTCAACCCTTTCGGACTCAACCATACACTCAAAATGACCATACGAGATACTAAAATAATTAATATATTTATTCCATTACTTTAGTCCCGATACGACTCGCACGCGCGTCTGACTTAAATTACTAAGGGCCTGTTTGGTTTGCAACTATAATTCTGTTTTCTGTGTTTAAATACAATTCTAATAAAAATCTTCGTTTGGCAACCTATTTTTAAACACAGAATTATAATATTCCTGTGTTATAATCAAGTTTTTTAGAAAACAGAATTTGGGTGTTTTATAACATCTGTTTTTTTTTATTTTTCAACTCAGAATTATTCATTCTTAATATTTTAAAGCAATTATACCTTAATATATAATATACATACATAATACATTAATGTGTGTAATTCTTATAAATAAAAAATATATATGTACATATACACAAAATTACGTATGGAATAATATAAAGTTAAATAATATTATCAATAGATACATGATACTTATATATAGTTTTATACATGTATTATTAATGTATGGAATAATATAAAATATACATATAGTACATATGTATTAAAAAATATTATCAATTCATGTATGTATATAATTTTATAGTGAATTATATATGCGACATCATTATATATATGTATATATATATATATATATATATATATATATATATATATATAGAGAGAGAGAGAGAGAGAGAGAGAGAGAGAGAGAGAGAGAGAGTTAAACTCCCTAACATACCTCATTAAATATACCTAAAAATACATGATATTAAATGTATGTGTATATAATTTATGATGTATGTATGTATATGTATACATTCATGTATCATGTATGTATGAAAGTTTTATATATATATATATATATATATATAATTAAACTCCACAACATACCTCATTAAATATACCTAAAAATACATGTTATTAAATGTACATGTATATAATTTATGATGTATGTATGTATGTATACATTCATGTATCATGTATGTATGAAAGTTTTATGTATGTTTATATGTACATACATAAATATATACACACACACGCACACACACACACACATATGTATGTATGATATAAATATACATATTTGTCAATTTTGTCAAATTTTCAAAAAACTGTATTTAAAAACAACTTTACCAAACGCACACCAATAATTATAAACACAAAAAACTGAATTTTAAAACTGTATTTAAAAACAGTGTTTAAATCGAATTTTCTGAATAGAGAACCAAACGGGCCCTAAACTGTCGTATTTCTTATTCTTAACAATTTCCCGAAGTGTATAGTTTCATATTACATATCACACAGTAATATTCAATCGATAAGTATTAACCCTGGAACGTTAGTTAATATTTATTTTAAATCCAGATTAATCAACAATTAATTTCTCACATTTTAATTCAATTAATCCCACAATAATAATTAATCTCATAATTATTTAAATCATAAAATATGGGGTATTACATCGTTACCTCAATTCGAGCCAAACTAACCAAAAAGATCCTGGAACCCAATTAACACCCCCTTACTATCATTTTAACTATCTCGACCTATCCCGGATCAACCGTACACTCTAATTCACCATTTGAGACTCCGAAAATAAAAATCTAATTTCTCCCAATTAAATAATTCTAAATACTTAGGGAATTCCTTTAAGTTACTATATAAATAAAAATACCCACATAATAATAACTAGTATACCCTAATTCTAGTGAAACTAGTCAAAAGATTCTGGAACCCAAATCAAACCCCCAGGGCAGTCATTTTGTCTTTCTCGGCCCTTCCGAAATCAACCGTGCCCTCCAAACTTTCATTCAAAATTTATACAGTAACTTAAAGGAGTTCCTTATGTATTTAAATCATTAGGAAATGAATAGTACCAAAATCCTCAATTATAGTAACCATAACGGATCGGAGGTCCCTAGAAAACGAACCGGTCCGATTCCTAACAAGTCACATAAGCTTTTCCTCTTCTCTTCTTCTTCTTCCTTGTCTTCTTTCTCTCTTTCTCTCAAGGGTTTCTTCATAAAAATGAGATTGGCCACTCTCGTGGCCTAATAAGATCTTAACTAAAAAATATCCAACTTTAAATGATAATACACACTTTAAATGACTCGTTACCTCAATTCGAGCCAAACTAACCAAAAAGATCCCGAAACCCAATTAAAACCCCCTTACAATAATTTTGACTATCTCGGCCTATCCCGGATCAACCGTACACTCTAATTTCACCATTTGAGACTTCGAAAATAAAAATCTAATATCTCCCAATTAAATAATTCTATTTCTCTCAAAAATACTAAAATAATTAAATACCCATATCCTCAAGGTGCGGGGTATCACACTTAACCCCTTATCTATAAAAGAGGAAATAACAACATAAACATCATCTCACCACCCTCCCCCACCCATCCTCAATAACAAGCCACCGGATACAATCCCAACAAGTTAAGTTCAGGGGTCTCAAGAGTTTGTCAGGCTCCATATCCCACTATATGAGCCATACCTGCATGAAATAAGTGATGCACATACAACCAACACTAGTTACACCAAAAGAAACAAAGGAAAAGAGGTTGAAATCTTGTTTAGTTACCTGTATCAAGACTTTGTCAATTTGTCCATCCAAAAAATGAAACTTCACCCTTCTTTCATGGCTCCTGACTCCAACAAAGTGCAAAAAGGGACAAAGACGTGGCCTGAAACTTAAGTTTTTCTTCATATAGACCCAAAGGAAGGGGATGTTGTGTCTCACACCTACCAATATGTGATACCTGTCACAAAACAAACAAAGAGGAAAGTTATCAAAATAAAAACCAAAAAAAGAATAGTCACTGGAGTGGAGATGGTTGAATATACTGAAGAGAATTTGGTTGATATTGAAGTTAACATGCGCATGCCCTTAAATTTCAATATGGTAAAGGGGTTCCTGTCGTAGACCCCTCAAGGGCAATGATCGTTCTAGCTTGGAATTTTAAGGACTTGGGAAATCCTTGACAATTCAATCTCTTCAAAACCTTTGCGTTTTGAAGAGACCAAATTTTGTAAGACTATTTGACACAAAAGCTCAGAGTCATAGAATCAATTTTATGGAATAATTACTCAAGTTTGATAAGGCTACTTGTGTGGGTCCTGTTGGTTTATCTGGAGGTATTTGTTTATTCTGGAAGAATCTAAAATCTTATGTACTCGACTTACAAAGATTCTTCCAGTAATCATATCCTCCAACCAAAGTGGTTTCATCAATGGGAGATCCATACAAGATAATATGTTGCTTGCCAAAGAAATGGTCCATAACTTAAGGAAAAAATGTCATAGAGGAAATGTTGTTTTAAAGATGGACATGTAGAAAGCTTATGATAAAGTTCATTGGGGGTTTTTAATTCAAGTTCTCAGAGATTTTGGATTTGGGGAAAGATGGATTGATTTCATGTGGAGGTGTTTATCCAATAATTGGTTTTCAATTATGATTAATAGCCAGCCTTATGGATTCTTCAAATCAAATAGAGGGTTAAGACAAGGAGATCCTATCTCTCCAAGTCTGTTTATTATTGCAGAAGATTATTTGAGAAGAGGTCTATATGCATTGGTGCATAATAGAGTCCTGAAGCTTTTTTATATGCCTATTGGGAGTCCTCTTATCTCTCAGCTTGCCTTTGCCGATGATATAGTTATATTTAGTAGAGGGGATAAAAGAAGTTTGAGGAATTTAATGGGATTTTTGAAGGAATACTCTGATACTTCTGGTTAGAATATAAACTTATCAAAAAGTTCTTTTTCAGTTGATCCTAAAATTCCATTAAGCTTCAAAAGCAAAGTTGGAGATTCATTAGGGCTTAAGCATAAAGATCTTCCAATTAAGTACATGTGGTTCCCGTTATTTAAAGGCATAAATAAGGTGAAATATTATGATTCGCTCATCCTTATCAGGTTAGAAAGACAAATTACCCTCAATTGGAGGTAGGTATACTCTGATTAAACATGTGCTATCATCTATGCCATGCTATGTGTTAGGCTTCATTAATCTTCCTAAATTGGTGATTGAAAGAATTCATTCAATGATGAATAAATTCTTTTGGGGTGGTAATGAAGATGAAGGGAAGAAATTTCAATGGAAGAAATGAGAATTCCTGTGCAAAGATCAAAATGAAGGAGGTCTTGGATTTATAGATTTTGGCAAGCTTGCTAAGTCAGCCACCATGAAAATGTTCTGGAAATACAAATCTAAATATTCCCCATGAGCAAGATTCATTTCAAAAAGATATAGGAAGTGGCAATATAACTCTGTGGGGGAATCTCACACTTGGAAGCAATTGTTAGCAGTTAAAGATAAATGCCTTAAGCAGATGGATCTTATAGATGATTAGTTCATCAAGAAGAGTGAAACTTCACGTATTTTTTCTTTATCCCCTCCTTATGAAAGTTTAAAGAATCATTTTCCTTTTTCTATCGTTATTAGTTCTCTGTGGAATGCTAAGATTCCAAAGAAGATTTCCATAAATATGTGGAAATTATTCAATAATTGTCTTCCAATAGATGAGAATATAAAGCAGGTGGGTATAAGATTGAGTTACAGATGCCATGTTTGTAAATCTTCAAAAGAATCAGCGATTCATTTATTTTTAAATTGTCCTATGGTGTCTCGAATATGGGATTTTTTTCTCTAAATTGATGGGACTGTAATATGTCTGCTATATTTTTTAGTTGGTGGATGAAAGTGGGTAATACTGACTTTGAAATTTTTGAGGGGAAGTGAATTCCTCAATTTGTTATTTGGGAGAAATGGAAGACCATAAATAATGCATTTTTTGATGTTATCAATTGCAATAAGCAGGTGATTCAAAATCAAATTAGTTCTCTGATATCTAAGTTATGCAAAGGGAAGATTTTCCATTATAGAGGTTCTTCATTTACTAAAGGCATTCAGGATTTATTTGGTTTGGAAATTAAATCCAAACAAATCAAATACTCCGCTATCAAATGGAATTTCCCAAATGAGAAGAAGGTTAAACTAAATATTGATGGGTCTTCTAAAGGCAATCCAGACAAAAGGTGGAATGGGAGGTATGATTAGGGATGATAAAGGGACGAAGATTATAGCTTATGCTATTTCAGAAGATGATGTTTCTAAATCTTCTATGGAACTAAAAAGTTTAAGTTTTGGAATTAAATTATGCTTAAAGTTGAACATTCAGGAGATTTGTATTGAGTCGGACTCTATGTTTGTTGTCAATTTGATCAATAAGTTATGGAAACCTCCTTGGAAGCTAAAATCTTGCACAAATGAAATTATTTCAGACTTGAAGGGAATAAACTTTTCTCTATATCATTGTCATAGAGAATCTAATATGATTGCAGATAGTTTAGCTAATTTTGGAGTTACGGTAAAAGGGATTCCAATTTTTGCAGATGTTCAGGATTTACCTCGGATGTTTAAAGGAGCACACAAGCTGGATAGAATTCAATGACAATACATAAGATCTACAAAAAGTTAATTTGATTTGTAATGGGGATGTAATAAAATCCCATATTTATTTTTATGTCTTTGGCTTTTGGAAATTAGTACCCATTAGCTTTTTTTTTTTTGAGCTTGCATTGCCACTATGGAGAGGCTTTTTCTCCATCAAATAAATAAGTTTGTGGGGGTTTCATCCCTCTTCGCAAAAAAAAAAATATAACTATCTCCTTTCTTTAATGTTCTAAGGATTTTATT
Source organism: Sambucus nigra (assembly GCA_949130495.1). NCBI lineage: Eukaryota > Viridiplantae > Streptophyta > Magnoliopsida > Dipsacales > Adoxaceae > Sambucus > Sambucus nigra. Next base: position 519,338,102 of record OX422207.1, read on the forward strand.
TATATCATCCTTTTTATTAATGATGACAATATTCCTAATGTGAGATTCACCTTCATGTATAGGAACCCAGATTTTGATCTTAGGCGAGATCAATAGGAAAGACTTATTACGATGGCTGGCAACATTAACATCCTAGGGCTTTGTTTGGGTGATTTCAATGATATTTTCTCCTGAGATGAAAAATAAGGGACTTTTCTTAAATTAGGTAGGAAAATTGTCTGCTTCAATAACATGATCAACAAGTGCCACTTATTGGAACTTAAAGCTAAAGTGAGTAAGCTATCTTAGAACAATAAGAGGAAATAAGTGGATAATGTTAAGGAAAATCATGACTGGGCCTTCAACAATGTGGAGTGGAGTCTAAGTTTCCCTAATACCGCAATTTTGTCTCCGCCTGGCATTGGATCTTATCACAACCACAATGTGGTGGAAAGCAGTCACAGAGTTAGCAAGAAAAGAGGGTGCTTCAAGTTCCAGGTGTTCTAAATCGAGGATAAGGAGTGTCATGAAGTTGTTGAAAAGGTGTGGTCTTATCCAATTTTGGGCTCTCATATGCATAAGCTTTATTTTAAGACGTTCAATACCAAACTAGCCCTTAGATGGAGTAGTAAGAAATTCAAAATTTTGAAGCTTCAAATCGTGAAGCTCTAGGAGAAATTGGGGGACATTCAGTCTATCCCTATGGATGATTACTTTGATGGGATGTTGAGGACCATAACAAACAACATTAAAGCTTTATGGATTAGGGAGGAAAAGTTCTAGGCTACTAGATCGAGAGTGAAGTGGCATAAATATGGGGACAAGAACTCTAAATTTTTCCATCTGACTACAGTTCAAAGAAATTAGAAGAATATCATCACCAAACTCAAATACTCGGAGGGTTATTGGCCGTAGGGTTTTGATGCTCTGGAAGGACATATCAATGGTTATTTCAAGGCTCTTTTCACTTCTGACGGGCTAAAAGGCACTAGTTTGGTTACTAATCTTACCCCCTGTGTTATTATTAATATTATGCATACAAATCCTATAAAATATTTCTTTATTGAGGAACTTAAGGAGGTTGTTTTCTATTTGCGGCCCTTTGAAGATCTTAGGCTTGATAGGATGCCAAGATTTTTCTATTAAACTTTTCGGGAGGACATCAAATGGTATTTACTCAAGGCTGTAAATAATTTTTTTTATCACTGGCCACCTACTGAAACAACTTAATGAAACTAATATCATTTTAATCCTAAAAAGCCCAAATCCTGAAGTTATCAGCCAATTTAGACCCATCAGTTTGATCATTTTTTCCCTTTTAAGTCATTAAATCGTGGCTTTTAGGCTTAAACCTATTATTAAATAATTTATCTCTCCCCATCAAAGTGCTTTCATCTCTGGAAGACTTATTTAAGATAATATCATGGTAGCCCAGGATATTTTTTATTATCTTAGGACAAGAAGACTAATTCATATGATTGTGCCTTGAAACATGGTATGAATAAAGCTTACGACATAACTGAGTGGGTGTTTCTTAAATAATCTCTCTTAAGACTGGGTTTTTGCATTAAATGGGTTGAGTTAATCATGGAAAGCGTCTCTACTATCTCCTTTAAAGTCAATATCAATGGGGTGGGTTGTGAGAGTTTCACCCTTTCCAGGCGCCTAAGGCAAGGGGATCTCCCTTCTCCCTTCCTTTTCATTATTGTGGCCAATTGCCTTTCTCTTATCATCAAGAAAGTTATGGATTATGGTCTTTTAAAAAGGATAAAGTTAGCAAACTCTTCCCCTCATATTTCCTATATGTTATTCACGGATGATTCTCTCTTTTCTTCAAAGGTAATATTGGGGAATGTAAAGCCCTTAAGGAATACATGAGCATCCATTATTATGCTTCGAGGAAAAAATAAATCTTTTGAAATATAGGCTTCTATGTAGTAATAATATGACTCCTAATCTTTGTATGGCTCTGTCCAACGTTCTTATGGTCCCTATTCTGGATAAATCCGAAAAATATATGGGTCTTCCCTCAAATTAGGGTAGATTAAAAAAAAAGAAATTCAATCATGGATTAGAGATAAAATCCTCAACAAAATTGGGGGATGGAAGGAACAATTTCTCAATCTGGCGGGCAAAAAAGTGCTCATTAAGGCAGTCTTACAGGTTGCCCCAACCTATGTCATGTCCATTTTTTAATTTCCCAAGGGCTTTTGTACATACTTATCGACCAAAATTGCAAATGTTTGGTGGAATAAGGACAAATTGAGCAAGGGATCCATTGGAAAGCTTCGGGGAGCATTTATAATCCTAAATTCCTAGGGGGCTTGGGTTCAAGGATTTCGAAAGACAAAATCAAGCCCTCCTTTCCAAGCAATCCTAGTGGTTGCTTACCAACCCAAATTTCTCCCGGGAAAAAGTCCTTAAAGTCCTCTACTTCCCTCATTATACTTTCTGGTAGGTCACTATCAAGAGGAGAAGTTCGTGGATTTGGAATAGCATTATGCATGGCAGGAAAATTTTCAAGGAATAAGTGATTTGGCAAGTGGGTTGTCACGACCCGATTACAGTGCTAAATTATAAATAAGTCTGAATGCTGAAATAACTGAGGCATTTATTAATTCTCAAATTTGTTACAACTAAAATTTAAGAATTCATTATTATATCGGACTTCTATACAAGGGTATTTCTCCTGCCGAATCATGCTCATTTTCTTCTAATACGACCTTTCCTTGTATCTATGTATCATTGATTTCTTAAATATTCAACATTGTTTATATGGACCTGCTTAAAATAACTTAAATTAAAGGAATAAGCAAAACTTTTCCCAGTAGATGATTATCATTCTATAACAAGGATAAAATTAATATTTGAAGATAAACCTTACTCTGAAGATTAGTAACATCAGGAGTATAATAAGAAATTTGATTAAACAAATAAAGTTAAATAAGTATAATAATACATGATGATATTACTAAATGAATAGAAATATTAAGGGCTAGATCAGGTTAAAGGCTATAGATGATTTCTAAACAAATAACCAATAATTATTTGTTTAGAGGCGTTAGGGCAATAGCCATACATACAACAACATCAATCCAATAAAATTAGAGATAATAAATCCAGATACTGGAGATAAAAGTAAACGTGCTAAGTCAATCACAGACATTCCATATGGTAAAAATAACTAGACCCTCAATCATTTGAGTCCTACAGGCCAAATAATACAGTCATGGGTATGACAAAAGATTATTTCTTGGACATGTTGTATGATATAATAGAACCAGATAAAACTACATCATATTAAATACTATAATTGTATAATCATCGTTAAAAATCTGAATCAATTATACGTAAATAGTTGAACTACTCAAATGAGTTCATCAATGAGAATATGATATATTGGGTCTATCACATAATAATATCAATAAAAGGCATAATCGAAATCATTGCATTAAAATAATATTGAATAAGATATCACCTACCAAATAATCCGTGGAAATTTGACTGGTTGGTATGGTTGCATTCGATGCCTCTAGTTGTGATTCAATGTAAAATATTACTATGATTAATAAAAACATGTAGTTATACTATTTGTTATTTCTTTTCAGTGATAAAAGCTTTACTATACACGCTTACTCCTTGGTTTATAATTTAAATAAAATACGGATAGTTAGTGCATAAAAATAACATGACGTATTGATTGAGGTCAAAATTAATATGTTTCTTCTTCTAAAGTCTTCAGAAAATAACCAAAAATAGCGTGATATGGTAAAATATAATTTTTCTTGTTTAAATAAAATTTTCATGTTATCATATATTTAGACATACCTTTCCTGAATTTAAAATTTAAAAAGTCACGTGTTGTTAATATAATTTAAAAGAGTACGCAAATCTATAAATATTTACGTTTATATTAAATTGGCTTCGAAGATCTAACATAGTTATAATATATATATATATATATATATATATATATATATATATAGTTTCATAGAGGACGGATCTTTCATTGTTTGTAAAATGATATTAGTCATCCGAATGACTTTTGAAAAAATATAATAATATTTTATAAATGAGTATTGAGGTTTTATAATAAAATAAGTTAGGTAATTTAGAAACTTATAGTACAAGCACTATGGGATAAAATCGTAAATTTAACTAGTGTTCGAGGCCCATAATTGACACAATGTCCCAATTTTAGTGTTGATAAAAATAGTGTCAATTATAAAATGTTTCAACACTAAAATATTCGTTTCGACGTTTCGAATCCAATAGTACATTTCGTGTATTTTTCTAAGCAACGGTTCGAAAGATATTAATTTTTAAAGATGACATGACCGACCTTTTTGCATGTATTTTTAAATTCATGGTCGCGATTTAAAATTTTTAAGTAGGGATCTCAAGTGTTTAGTCCCATTTTTTAAAATTTATTTGCATCCACACCCATGTATTTAATTATTTAGTTGTTGGTCCTATTATAACCACTATGGGACAAGCGACATTCTTTCCTAAAAGCAAAATAGGCGATTATGGAGTAGTTATGGACAGTTTTGAGTGGTTATGGGACTTAGTACAATTTTAAAAACACGTTGGAGAGGAGCCTAAAAAAACTTAGGAGATGGGACTAAAGCCAAAAAAAATATTTAAAGTATTCTTCTCTTGCACATATACATGACGTAAAAGTTTATTTTTGGTTTTGAATTTTAAACATACCCAACCCACTATATATATATAACAAAAACAAACAAACACTAGATCACACACACGCACACGCGTGTGTTATAGAAATTATCGGCTAAATTATAGGCACACACTCTCTCTTTTCTGGGCTTATCGCTAGGTGACACATGTCCCGTTCACACTCTTAAAATGTGGATTGGTCAGCACAAGAGAAGTATTATTTGTATGTGTGTGTGCGTGTGTATATATGTGTGAATGTGTGTGTGTGTGTGTGTGTATGTGTGTATGTGTGTGTGTGTGTATGTATGTCTGTTCTAAGTGACTTCTATCTCTATAGGGTTGTTTAGGTCGTCCCTTTATAACAACTCTTATGTCTTTATTTCATCTCTATTTTAAGTTTGTGTAGGGTCGTCTCGTACTAATGTCTTGTATTTTCTGCAATCTATCTTATTTGTGAAGAAGGTCCATCAATGGATCCAAGAGACGCTTCCTGAGATTCGACTGGACCGAGAGCCCATTAAGAATAAGAAGGTTTTGAAGAAATAGATCTTAACCAAGGAGATTGACCATAGGAAGGTAATGGACACCCTAAAGACTCAGCACACAGAGGCCTTGGGCAAGATAAACACAGATCATGATGCCGCAGTCAAGGCCTTGGTTGACAAGCAGACATCCGATGAGAAAGAGAAGGTGAAATTTGATGTTGAGAAGGCCCTTGATGAGACCAAGAAAAAAGTTGTGGAGGACTTTAAGTCGTCTGAGGAATTCTTAGGGTATAGTCTCCAGTACTTTGATAGAGGTGCTAAGAAATCCTATCACTAGGAAACGCTAAAATTACTTAACATCTCACAGTTGGCATCACAATTTGAGTCCTTTGATTTCTCCGACCCGTTGTCCATGATTGCATTGATCGATATTGAGTGGTCGGCACAGCCTGAGACGACCTTCTAGACAATCAATGTAGAGGATAATAATGAGCCGGCTGGGGATGAGGCTGAGACCACCCAGGGATGAGGTGGAGGTGAGAAGGATGCTACTGTTGAGGCCAATAATGACAATAATGTTGAGGCCAAAAGGATTATGTCATTGATGTGTTGGCACAGGTAGAGACCAAGGGGAATCAAATAACTTGAACCTCCCATTTTCTGTTAGGGCGGCCGTCTGTGTCATGATGCCCTTTACTTGTGGTAAACTTTTATTGAAATAATATGATCTGTATTCTCGTCCCAATTACTCTTGTCTTCTAACTTTTCTAAGTATTGAATACAAGTATTTGTGCCAATTGTTTTTGTTAACTCCTTTAATTATGTTGTGTCTGCTTGCTTTGGGTTTAATTACTGTCAAACAACCTTGCAACGTTCTGATTGTGGATATATTCTTGTCCTTAGCTGAGAATTAATTCAATAAATTTTAAGATTTTTCAAATTACAACACAATCTGATACCACCACGTTGTGTTGTTTAAATGACTTTCAAATTTGAACCACCAAATTAATGGTGTTTAACTACAAGTCCTCTTTCGTCATTTTTTAGAGTGTACAGATGATAGTCCTCTCGTCATACATTATCGTCTCGTCGAGAGAGTTTGATTCTGATACCACCACGTTGTGATGTTTAAATAAACCATGATTAAATGATTTTCAAATTTGAACCACCAAATTAATGGTGTTTACTATAAGTACCCTCTTGTCATTTTTTAGAGTGTATAAATGAGAATCGTCTCATCATACACTATGGTCTCGCCGAGAGATTTTGACTCTGATACCACCACGTTGTGATGTTTAAATAAACCATAGTTAAATTAATTTCAAATTTGAACCACCAAATTAATGGTGATTAATTACTAGTCCCCCTCTTGTAATTTTTTAAAGTGTATAGATGAGAATTGTCTCGACATACACTGTCATCCCATCGAGAGAGTTTGACTCTGATACCACCACGTAGTGATGTTTAAATAAATAATAGTTAAATGATTTTCAAATTTGAAGCACCAAATTAATGGTGATTAACTACAAGTCCTCTCTCGTCATTTTTTAGAGTGTACAGATGAATCCTCTCTCCATACATTGTCATCTCATCGAGAGAGTTTAATTCTGATACCATCACGTTGTGATTTTTAAATAAACCATAATTAAATGATTTTCAAATTTGAACCACCAAATTAATGATGTTTAACTACAAGTCCCTTCTCATCATTTTTGAAAGTGTATAGATGAGAGTCGTCTCATCATACACTTTCATCTCGCTGAGAGAGTTTGACTCTGATACCACCACGTTGTGATGTTTAAATATACCATAATTAAATGATGTTCAAAACTTCTTATGTTTTTCTCCACCTTAGTGATGTTATCACATTGTTCCACCGTCTAGGTGTTATTGAGAATCAATTGGCGAGGTAAGTCTCGTCTGGTATCTCGTGTCACCAGGGGTGAGTTAATGTTAATTCACCATATGAGCGATGTTTTTTATCTTAGGATAACTTAAACAGTGCATTTAAACACTTAGTACAAGAAAAATATGAGGGAACACTTGAAACTTGTTCATTTATCACTCTGGAATATTTCTTATACAATGGTAAAATAATATTTATACAGATTCCTAGTTATAGTATTTCTTCAAATGGTCGGCATTCCATGGGTTTAAGAATGGCTCTCCATCCAAATTCTTAAGCCTATAGGTTCTTGGAATGACTTCTTTAGTGACTCTATATGGGCCATGCCAATTCGCGTGGAAGTTATTCGACTTCTACCAGGTTTTCTTCATGACCAGATCCATAATAGCTATTGGTCTAGCCTAGACCCTCTTATTATAGAACTTTGCAGTCTGCTGCTGGTAAGAAACTTTTCTAACCTCCACATCTTCTCGTCTGTCTTTGATGAGGTCTAGGTCTAGTCTTCACTCCTCTTTGTTTGCCTCTAGGCTGTATGTTTAGACCCTATGACTTGGCAGGTCGAGCTCAGTGGGTATCACAACCTCTGAGCCATATGCAATCATGAAAGGGGTCTCCCTGTTGGTATTTTCCCACATAACGACATGTACTTATTCTATCCATAGACCCATAGCGTCTTCCAATTTCTTTTTAATCCCGTCTAAGATAGTCATGTTGATCACCTTAGTCTGGTCATTTACCTGAGGTCGACCTAGCACTGAATATAACTGTTTAATGCCAGCCTTCTTATGATAGGCCTCTAGAGACTTGTTTTTAAATTGTCTACTGTTGTCGAAGTTCAAAGTGTTTGGCAAACCATACATGCAGATGATATTCCTCCAAATGAATTTGAAGGTCTTCGTCTCGGTAATAGTGATTATAGGCTCAGCCTCTACCCACTTTGAGAAATAGTCAATCACCACTATTAGGTCTCTATAGTTGCCTATAGCCCTTGGTAGAGATACCACCAAGTCAATCCCTTAGATTACAAACGACTAAGGGGAAGTGATAGACGATAGAGGTTGATGAGGGATGCAGGCATATCTTTGACACTTGTCGCATATCTTCACATAGTCGGGCACATATTTGGCTAAGGTCAGACACCAGTAACCCTGATTAACTACTCTCTTCCCAAAGACCTTCCTTGAATATGGCTTGAGCAGGAACCCTCTTTCAATACATATTTTATCTTAGTGAGGTGAACACATCGTAATGAAGGGTGGAGGAACCCTTTTTTATATACGACATCTCCTATTATTGAAAACTTTATTACCTTGTATCTTAACTTCTTCCTCTCGGACTTAGATTCTGGAAACTCATCGTCTATGATGTGCCGGATGAGGGGATCTATCCATGATGCTCCCAAGTTTAGGTTTAAATAAAACTTAACTATATTATCATCCTCTTTAATGGTCCACCTATACAGGATCTCTACTGGAACTGACCAAATGATCTCAGTTCTTTTTGCAGATGCTAACCTTGCTAGAGCATCAAGTCGGTTATTTTATAATTAAGGGATCCTTTTGACCTTTACCTCTTCAAAGTTCATCAGTACTTTCTTCACCCGCGCTAAGTATTTGGCCATCTTTTCATCATTGGCCACATACACTCCCAAAAATTTGATTTACAATTTACTGGGAATCACTGTGAACTAACATCTGGATGACGTTCAATGCATTGGTGAGGAAGAGTCATGCTAAAAGTGCTTCATACTCTAACTCATTGTTAGATGCCTTGAAGCTGAACCTCAGGGCGTACTCTATGTTGGTTCCATCTGGGGTCGATACTATCAACTCAGCTCCACTTCTTGTTTCATATGAGGAGCCATCTATAAGAAAGCTCCAAATTGTGCCTCCTTTTGAGAAGGCCCCTTCACCTACGATTCCATTTTTAGACAAAAAAAATTCTTCTTCAGTGTTAGCTATAGCAGGCCTTTCTACATTGGTCTCGACCTCAATCGGGCTTCCATTTGGTTTCTCTAACTCAATTACTGGTACCATAAACTCTTCACTATAGTCCCCGACGCAAGTGAATTCTTCTATGAAGTTGGCCAGTACTTGCCCTTTGATTACCGTCCATGTATGATACACGATATTAAACTCTCCTAGCTCTATTGACCAAGCCATCAACGTAACCGATTTCTTAGGTTTATGGATGACTTGTCTCAATGGAGTTTCGATGAGTACCACCATTGTATGAGCCTGAAAATAGAGCTTCATCTTCCTCAAAGTGTGTATTAGGGCATACGCCAACTTCTCCATCTTAGGGTACCTCTTATCAGTCCTTTGAAGGGCCTTACTATTAAAGTATACCGGCTTCTGTACCCCATCATTATCTCATGTGATCACTGCACTAATGGTCGACTCAGATATAGGCAAGTATAAATATAACTTCTCTCCTTAAACTGTCCGGGATAACAACATTGAGGAACCCATGTAAGCCTTAAGCTCTTGGAAGGATTTTTCACACTCTTCGTCCCACTCAAATTCTTTCCTCAATATTTTAAATAAGGGTAGACACTTGTTTGTAGCCCTTAATACAAACGTATTTAGTGTAGCGACTCATCCTGTCAGCCTCTGTACATCCTTGATGGTCTTCAAATGTTTCCATCTCAATTAAGGCTTTAATCTTTTCTAGATTTGACTTTATTACCCGTTGTTTGACTAGGAATCCTAGAAATTTTCTCGCTCATATTCTGAATACACACTTAGCAGTATTGAGCTTCATCCAGTAATTGTCCATGGTGTCAAAGGTGCGCTCACTACACCAAATCCTGCAAATGGTCACGCCCAGAGGGTCACAGACCAAGTCTGCGACCAGCTGGTTGCGGACTTGGGCTGTGACCATCTCATTTTTTGGTATGACCATATTCATTACCACACTGATTTATGGATGCTCTGAAAGTGGTCACGGACTTGGTCCGTAACTACTGTGGGTCACGGACTTGGGCTGTGACCAGGTCGTGACCATCTTGGCGCTAAATTTATGCCAAATTTCCCTCCAAGCTTGGTCACGGATGGGTCACGGATTCGGGTTGTGACCATAGGCATGACGAAGCACAATACACACACATTTGGGGTCACAAATGTGGACCGAAATAAAATTTTAAAGTGGTTCACAACTTGGGGCCGTGACCATCCCTCATTCGAAGAGCTGCTCTTGGTCGCGCATGGTGGGTCACGGCCTAGAGCCATGACCAAAGGTCATTCGAGAAGCATCTTAGGCGCGCATGTGGAGAATAATTGGTCGCGGAGGTTGAGTCTGGGATCTAGGCCATGGCCAGATTCAACATATAAAAAAATGCGGCTCAATTCAACCTATTTTTCATTCTGCCATTTGCAATTTAGGCTTTGGATGATTTTGGTGATTTGGGGTTTTTGTGGATTTCATCTAAGATTCGTGAAAGGTATGTGTGTATATGTGTGTGTGCATTTCAATTTATTGATTTGTGAGATTTGTCTGTGTATGTGTGTGTATGTCTGTGCGTGTATGTATAGATTTCTATTTGTATGTATATGTGTGTGTGTATGTGTGTGCGTATGTATAGATTTTTGTTTATATGTGTGCATGTATAGATTTATGTTTATATGTGTGTATATATGTGTGCATGTGTGTTTATGTGTGTAACTATTAAAAATTGTATTTTATGTCAATAAACCCTAGAAATTGTATTGGGGTTATTTTTTTGACAAAATATTATTCAAAACCCTAGACATTATATTTTTTTTGACAAAATATTATTCAAAACCCTAAACGTTATATTTTTTTGACAAAATATTATTAAATGGATTCTTAATAAGTAACAAAAAAATTACATCTACCATGTTGTGATTTTATAGGGATTATATGTGTGCCATCATATTATATTAGGGATTATATGCATGTCGTGATTTTTTTCTAACAAAATATAATTAAATGGATTTTTTTACATTGTATTGGGGATTATATGCGCGTTGTTATTTTCAATAATAACTCCTACCATGTTGTGACATTTTAGTAATTCTTTACTTCGCTACTTTAAATATGAGTCGCAAACACATGTACACATTAATATAGTTAGATATCGTTGGTTTGTGTCAAAGAGTGTGAGGGGCACAAAATTTTGTGTACTAGAGTTTGTACATGTGTGTAGTAAAACTCTTTCATAATAAACCCTAACAAAACGTGCTATTCCACATCGAAGAGTTCCAAAATGCAAAGGGTTAAGAGAAGGGTAGTGATGAATCAAAACCTTAATCAAACTAATATATTTGAAAATTATGAATTGACCGTGTGACCACGGGACTCCCGGTTTGATAATACGATGATAATATGAAAATATCTAGACTTAGGCTTAAAAACATAGTGCTAGAGAGGGAAATCACGAAACAACCCCTAAATCGCCCCGTGAGAGGCACCGACACCTCGCACGGGACCAATATAACTCGTAGGAACTGACTGCGTGGCCACGGGACTCTCGATTTGATAATACGATGATAATTTAAAAATATATAGACTTAGGCTTAAAAACATGGCGTTAGAAGGGAGAAATCCCGAAACAAACCCCAAACGGCCCCGTGAGAGGCACCGACACCTCGCAAGGGACCAATGTAACTCGTAGTAACTGACTGCGTGGACAAGGGACTCCCAATTTGATAATACGGTGATAATTTGAAAATATCTAGACTTGGCTTAAAAACATGGCGATGGAGGGAGAAATCCTGAAATATCCCCCAAACGGCCCCATAAGAGGCACCGACACCTCGCACGGGAATAATGTAACTCGTAGGAACAAACCGTGTGTCCACGGGGCTCCCAATTTGAGAATATGGGGATAATTTAAAATTTTCTAGACTTAGACTTAAAAACATGGCTCTAGAGGGGAAAATCCCCAAACAGCTCTCAAATGGCCCTGTGAGAGGAACTGACACCTCGCACGGGACCAATGTAACTCGTAGCAACTGACCACGTGGTCACAGGGCTCCCGATTTGAGAATACGACGATAATTTAAAATTTTCTAGACTTAGGCTTAAAAAATGGCGCTAGAGGGGTGAACCCCAAAATATCCCCCAAACGACCTCGTGAGAGGCATCGACTCCTCGTATGGGACCAATATAACTCGTAAGAGCTGATTGCATGGCCACGGGGCTCCCGGTTTGAGAATACAACGATAATTTGAAAATTTCTAGACTTTGGCTTTAAAAATGGCGCTAGAGGGGTGAACCCCGAAATAACCCCAAAATGGCCCCGTGAAAGGCACTAACACCTCGCACGGGATCAATGTAACTCACAGGAACTGACCGCATGGTCGCGGGGCTCCCAGTTTGAGAATACGATGATAATTTGAAATTTTCTGGGAACTGACCTCGCACAGGACCAATGTGTAACACCCCGTGTGTTCGAGAACCTAGGAATTTAATTTTTAGGGTAAAATAAAATCATTTTATTAAGTCTTGAATGAAAATTTAGAGTGCACGATTGATCCGGGATGGGTAGAGAAAGTCAAAATGAGTGTTCGGGGGTTTAATTTGGGTTCCAGAGTATTTTGTTCTACTTTGATCCGAATATGAGTAAACGAGTCATTTTAGGTGTGTATTATCATTTAAAGTGGGAGTTGTTAAAGATAAGAGTTATTTAAGCTTTGAAGAGTTAAGTAATCTCATTGTGAGAAAACCCTTGAGAGAGAGAGGGAGAGAAAGCAAAGGAAGAAGAGGAAGAGAAGAAAGGAGGAGAAAACTTGGAGCCTTAGAGATTTTCGGCTCAAATAGGCGGATTCGAGGAAGATTCAACCTCTAAAACTTTGAGGCAAGTGATTAAACTTGCCAAATGATTGTGTGTGTGAGTTATTTCATAATTTCTTTTGGTGATTTAGTTGATTTTTAGCTTAAATGATTAACCCCTAGAATTTTTTATAAACTCTTGAATTTGATAATATATATATGTAGGGTTGTTGATGTAAATGGTTGGGCTATTATATAGGATGGGTTTTAACGTTAGAATATTGTTGGAATGAAGTAGGTTTGGGTCTTAGAGATGTAAAGTAGATTTGGCAAGGTGTAGAAGGATGGTTTTGGGTTTGAATCTTGTGGGAATAAATTTGTACAGTACCGGAACAATTCATTTTGAGAGGTATCGGATCGGTCTGGACATTAAAATTCTTCTATCGAATTTCGGGAACCGGACCGGTTCATTTTTGGGAACCCTCGGTCCGGTCCGATTACTACATTTTTCCATATCTTGTTTCAACCCTTTTCAATTGGCTTTATTACCTAGGGACACTCTAAATTAGTTTAGTAAACATGTTTATAAGATGTAATAAGGGTTCCTATTGGGATACAAAAGAGGGGTCACTTGGGGGGCTATAATAGAGGTATATATAAGAGTAAATTGTGTTGTTTTCTTTTAGTAAATACTCTAAGGAATGAGGATTCTTTTGAGGATGGTTATGGGCTATTATGGAGGTATATTTGGGAGTTTATCATGCCAAATCCTTTTGGGGATTCTTTGGATCATAGGGCTTGACTTAACGACGGATATGGACAGAATAAGAGAGAAATATTATGTGTCCTTAGTGTTGTTAAATTGGGTGACTATTCATATCATACGTGTGATGGATTAGTAAATCTCAAGTGAAGTATTGAATGATAAAATGAATTGGGAAGGTATGCGAGAGTGTATTGGTTAGTATATGAGAGTTATATACACATAGCCGAATTCATTACTTTTCACATGCGGACGTGGGTTAATATATATATATATATATATAGCGTGAATGTATATACCTTGTGTGATGATTTGTATATATGATGTGATCGAATGTATATATCTTGTGTGTATGATATATATTATGTGCTTCATACCTCTCTAGTGCTATCAAGGGAAGTTGCGCGATGTGGGTGAATCCCCCTGGCTTGAGGAGCAAGGAGAGTATAGTCCCCAGGTCATAACGTCTAGTATTTTACCGTGCGTGAGCTAGGGGTAGGACATCTTGGGTATGATTCATCCAGCTCTTAGGTTAGGAACTATGGCTGCATCCCATTCGTTGTGATTAGGTTTTTACCAAGTCAGTGTAAATTAGTCCGACCGCTGGTAACCCAGGGCCATGTGAGCGATTCGTTGGAAGATGATAGCATTATAGAGACTATTGGTGTACATATATTATGTGTGTTATGTATGTGTACTTTATAGAGAATGATAAATCATGTATAATACGTGCGAGTAATATTATACAAGCTTTATAGATAGTGTGTGATATCTTAATATTATAACTAGAGAAAGTTACAAAGATATATATTATGTTTTGTCTTTTGTATGAGAGTGAATGAGTATACTATCATGCCGATAGACGGGAAGTAAGGGGTTTGCACTATGGATCTACGGCCTAACGGATTCCCACGATCGATAATGTTAGGTGGTAGTGTATCGGGGGGTTCCTTGTTTGGATTTCGCTTTGTGAGACATCCCATGAACGAAACTTAGCTTAATGTTGGGCGTGGGGAGATGTTTGGTCCTTAGTTCTTGAGTTTATGTAAAGTAGTGAGTGAATATTTCTAGCATTAATGATGACGTATGATATCTTATGCTAATAACTTGTAAAGGTTAAAAATTAGAATTCAATAAAATATATGGAGATATATTAACGTATATGTTTGGGTGAAAATTTTGGAGTCGATAGAAGAAGTAGTTAGATGGCTATGTTTTAGATATAGGGGGTTGGACGAATGAGGTTTATGCGTAGATTTAGGAGGATTTATCCATAGAATGTAACAGGTAACTTGATTGAGGTTCATGTGTTTACGCTTAGGTGTGAGCTATAGTTGAGGAGTGAGGTTAAGTTCCAAGAGAGTGCGACACCACTTTAATTATGAAATTTGTACATTTATAATTATTATGCATTTTAATTCACTTGCTAAAATTATTTTCAAACCTCAAGCTCTGACCCGTTTATATCTTTTTTCTTGCTATACATATATTGTCATATATTTTAGGTGTCCCTCCACAAGGACGCCATTGATGCCTATTCTGTTCAGAGTCCTGGGAGCTATAGCAGTTGCGGAATGTTACAGGATTTTGTTGTAGTCGCTTCCTATTTTTGTATATCTAGTTAAGGATCCATTTTTTGTATATCGGGTATGTATACCAAAGGGGTATTTGGATCTCTTTCATGTTTTTATCACTGGATGTTGTATTTTTAACCCTACAACATATTCGGGTATATCTTTTGTTGTACGTGTATATATATATATATATATATATATATATATATATATATATATATATATATATATATATTACCATGTTTTGTAGTCATTGTTAATGTTGGTTTGTAGTTTCTTGTATGTTTTTGGATTTTTGCATCCGTATATTTTTCCTTGGGTGGTTAGTTATGTTTTTTTTAGATTTAGCAATTGATGCTGAGAATGATCCACTTGAGATTCATGTTTCATCTTAGTATAGGGCCAGCCACCCGTTATTAATTTAAGCGGGGTGTCACACAATGAAACTCGTAGGACCTGATATGATGATAATTATAACTTGTAGATGAAATTTCAACTTGAATAAGATTTGTGTAAAACTACTTGGTTACTAATATCTTTTTTTTATCTTATTTTTTGCAGGATAACATTGTATCGTTTTCTTTTTTGCACGTTGAACAAATGAAGGAGGAAATGGTTTACAACATGAAGATTGTTTATATAATGTTGTTGACATTCCGGATTATGTTTTTTATGTGTTATAGCCGAGCAGGATTTTATAATTTGATTGTTAAATTTTATGGCTGTGTGGGCTTTATAATAAGCAAGTTTTATATTAACAGGGCTTGGAATGTCCTGAAAATAGAAGAAACTCAGTCCAATTTTTTTTGGGTCTGTGAATTATTAGGACTTATAATATTTTTAAGTTTGTATGTATATTAGTTTATTAACAATGTTCCCGATTCGCAATTTGTGATTTTTTTATTGTTTTGCTAATAATAAATATTTGTAACACCTCGTACGCGTCCAACGTTACATATAGCAATCGATCGCGCAGTCACAGAACCCCCAATTTTAGGATTGGACCAAAAAATATATATATGATCGAGTGAAAAAACGAGTGTTCGTGTAAATACGCTAGTCGTTGTTATCGGCTTCCAACCGCAATACAAAAACCTAAACTTTAACTACACTCTTGCGGAGTATAGTGGCTAGTCTGGATATCAAATCCTCAGGGAACTAGGACGAGTGAACGTGACGACAAAGGTAAGACTGTTAACCCTAACTTGACTCTAAAAAGAAACAAAAAGATGATTAAGATGGGAAATAACTTAATAACTAAATGCACACTAAATTTAACTACTGCATTAACTATGTGAGCAAAATTAACTAACTAAGAATGACTTAATAAGAATGAAGGTAAAACAGGTTGGGAATACAATCCCCCAAACCCTAGTGTGTTGCCTAGTACAAAACTAGTCATAATTTAATTAATGGATCAAACCTGGTCTTTAGTACTCCCAAGTATTACATATATGAGGGATCGTAGCTCACACAATATGTAAGCAAAGGACGATTAAAGCAGTGTCGTATTATCTACACACGCATTGCACTCTTAAGTATCCCGGTTACCTAGGGCAAACGAGATCAGAAGTCCTACAACGGTTGTGATCACAATACTACACGATCTAATCAACTATTAAATTTAGAGAACTAATTTTATACCCATGCAAACCACGTCGAGTTGGGTTCATGCATCCCAAACCTTAAAAATCTAGCCTAACATGGGGAAATTAGTGAAAACTTCGTTATCTACATTGCATGAACTCATAATTACTTGGAAAGAGAGATTAAACATGATAAATAATAATAAAAGTGCTGGAAATAAATGTTACCAGGATTGAAGAACAAGAACATGCAAGAAGAAATCAAAGGTTGAAGAAAAACTGGAAAAGCTCCTGAATTAAAGGTGAAAAATACGTAAATTCTTCTCCTGGATGTTCCTAATTGATTAGGAGCTTTTACATGAATGAAATCTGAATAAAAAGAGTCCTGATGGCTAAATATATAGGCTAGAGGTCGTTTAGAAGAGTCCCCAAAACACAAAACTCTTTTGGCTAAAAGATAAGGACAAAATAAAAATCCCGTATTTGGCAATTTGTCATACTTAGGAAGCGTGACTGATTTTGTAACGGATATAGAGCATAACTAATGACCGGATCAATCCGTTAAATGGACTTGATGCAGTGAATTCTAGAGGCCAGATTGGTCCATTTTTTCTGAGTCTTCTCTTCATTTTCTCCTTAACTTCTAATGGCCATAACTTCTTCATCGTAGCTCGGATTGATATGTCATTCTTTCCAGTGTTCTTGTAATTTGAAAGCTCTTCAACTTTCTAGTTGGCCCCACCTCCGGAATATGGCTGTAAAATTATGAAAATGCCCTTTAACTCCCCATTTCTTGGTTTCTTTCATTGTTTTGAGTTCTCTCTCGCACTAACTTGTATGAAATACCTGTAAAACACATAAGAGATACACAAAATATGAAATACTTGCCAAAAAGGGTTAGTAGCATATATATGAGACAAATCCAAGGTATTTATAATACACGGGATCATAAAAATATCGAAATTAAGGGGATAAATGTGAAGAATTTATGCCTAATCAATATATTTTTTAATTATAGTTAAATATAGTCATGGACTTTGTCCATGACCATTTTTTATTTTTTTCGTCGCGCATAAAAAGGGTCGCGGCTGACGTGACTAAGAATGTGTCTCAGAAGTGCGTACTCTCTAGGATCAAGTTCAAGCCTGTCGCTCAAGTAATAATCCGATAAGTCGGGTATCGATCCTCAGAGAAATAGGACAAACGAGTTGTAACGACGTTGAACAGACGAAGGAACCCTAACTCTGACTCTAAAGGAAAAGAAAAAATGATTTGATTAGTGAAATAACTACAACTATATGCAATTTTGTAAATGGTTAACTAATGAACTAAAGTATGAATGGAATGCAACTATTCTAAATTACCTAAAATACTAATGAGGAATGATTTAAAACTCAAACTATATGATGAAGAAAACAGTACGGGAATACAATCCCTCAACCCTAGTGTATTGATGGTATAAAACTAATCGTAAATTTAAGTGGTTAATTAGACCCAGAATTTAGTACTCCCAAGCATTACGTATATGTGGTCAAGCCCGCACCATACTTAATCAGAGGACGAGTAAATCGGTATTGCGATAGTTACACTCGCATTGCATTCTAAAGCATCCTGATTACCCAGAAGCAAACGAGATTCAAAGATCTAGAATGGTTGTGTTGCTACACAATACGGTCATAATAAATCATTAAATTTAGAGGATTAATTTTATTCACAGGCAACTACCACATCAGGTTGAGTTCATGTATCCCGACCTTTAAAAACCTATCATAACATGATGAAATTAATGAAAATAATTGTTGAATTGCAGGAAATCATGATTAATCTAAAGGAGAATTGAAGAATGATGTAGAAGGAAGATTAGACGGAAGAAAGTAATCAACTAACTTACCAAATCACTAAAAGCATCAACTAAAATTACTTGTAATCATAGAAATCTAAACAAACTACAATCTTGGAATTAAAATTACAATAAATCTTCAAACTAGGGTTTTCACTGTAAAGGGAAAATTAGATGATTTTTTTCGTCCCTTAAAATGATAATAAATCGGGTTTAAATACCCTACAAGACTCCAAGAGTTTTAGCTTAACCAGGACTCTCCATTGGAGGAGGAGTAAAAAACCAAAATTACGACATTCAGACTAGTCCGGTCCTCCTTCGGTTCGGTCCGACTTGGATTCGGATCGATTCTTTTATTTCTTGGATGAATCGATTCGGTATGGATCAATTCATTTAATTTCTCTCATCTTCGTTCCGTCTTCGGTCCGGGGTTCACTGGAACTTTGCATTTCGGATCAGTCCGATTTCTCTTTAACTTTTTCTTATATCTTTGACTGCACATAACTTTCACATCGGGATTCCGATTGAGGTTTCGTTTCATCCTATGTACTTATAAACTTGATATCTTCAACTTTTCTTTAGATGCCTCTTCCGAATTCCGGGTAAAAATTACAACTTTGCCCTTTTGACTTTCCTTTTTTTCTTTCTTGATTCTTCCTATTTCTTTCTTTCTTTATTGACATCAAATGCCTGTAAAATCAGTACGAAATAGCAGAAACTCGGTGTATTCGATAGAATAAGTTAGTAGAAAGATTATGAGGTAAAATAAAATTGATTACATTGTTCGAGGTGCTAAAAGTAACTAAATTAAAAGGATAAATTTGGAAGAATTTATGCCTTATCAGCGGCCAAAGTCTATGACCCCCAACTGTGATGAAAAATGGTCGCGGCCAATGTCCGTGACGCACACCACCACACAAAAAAATGGAAAAAAATTGATCGCGACCAACGTCCGTGACCGACACCGTGATAAAAAGTTGGAAAAAATGGTTGCGGAATGGGTCACGGACTTTGGCCGCGACCATTTTTTTTCGTCACGATGTGGGTCACGGACTTTGACCGCGACCATTTTTCATCACGGTTGGGGGTTATGGACTTTGTCCTCAATCATTTTCATCATGGTTGGGGCTCACGAACTTTGGTCACGACCATTGTTTTCCCTTCACGGTATGGGTCGCGGTGTGGGTCGCGTCCCAAGTGCACGCCCATCTACCATGACCCCCTGATTGGTCACGAACTTGGGTCGTAACCCATGATATTGGTCATGCCCAAAATGGACACGGCCCAAGTCTGCGACCCATAGTCCTAGTCAGGGATTTTGACCGTGATAATTCACCAGTTTTGGTGTAGTAAGGTCGTCAAAATGACTTGGTATGTCGTTAGAACGAGATACCCTATCTCGTTAAAACATAGTTCCAATGAACTTCAAATGAGCGATTTCTTACATTCTTTGAAATTTTATTGGAAGTCTCGTTGGAAGCTGGTTCGAATGGGATGAGATACTTCGTTCAAATGAGACGTACCTCGTTCGAATGCGCTGGAATTTTTTTCACAAATTTGAGATTTTCCAAACTACTTTTCATCCTTATCTCGTTTTTAACAACCCTCCTATAAATGGGAGTGTAGAGAAGTAATTTTCTGAAAGACTTTTCATTATTTTTTATTTGCCAAACTCTTTCAAAAATTTCTCCAAAACCCTAGTTTATACCTAAGTTGTTTACGATCCAAATTTTAATTCATATATATTTTGAAGATCCTATTTTGGGCACCAAGGTTTATTCTCCACAACTTCATGAGAATCCTTTCATACGGTGGAACCTATATATATACCATTAACAAACGATGGACTCAGTGTTTATATTATTATGATGAAAAAATGGTGGATTTCGTGTTCCAGTTCATAGATAGTTGTTGAGTTATTCAGTGGATACCGAGGTATGTGTGGATTCACACTTTGTGCCATTTACGTTGATGGATTCTTATGTTGTCATTGTTGAGGAGAAGTTGAAGATCGAATACGCCACAAGTCTTACGAGGGAATCGTGTCTTTATGTAAGTCATCTATCGACTTTTGTAAATCCTTTACCATGGTGAATTTGCATAGCCAGGTCGTTCTAGGTTTTTCCAAGCGTGGGTTTTCATCGTACACCGGATATTGTGATTGATTTACTTTATTTTATCCTGCACTCACCTAGATGCATGTTTAGGTTAAGATAAAATTGGTTAATCAATTTCATTACAACTTGTTAAAAATCGGTGTAACGTTTAACTTTGGGTTAATATATTTAAGTTTAATATTTAATTTGAAGAAATTAAAAATGACGTTCCCTATAAAGCACGCATTCTCAAATTGGTATCAGAGCGGGAACACTAAGTTATCATGTAGATCCATTTTTTCGTGTTGTTTTAAGGTTATTTAGGTTTCTCTCTCTCTCTTCTCTCTCTCTCTCTCTCTCTCTCTCTCTTGTTTGTTTATTTCTCTCGGTGGGTCATCAAAGTGATAAGTTGATTAATTTAGCGATGACAACTATTTTAATATTCAAGATGAGTTTAATGAGCTTCATAACCTTGCTGAAAAATCCTCTCTTTTGAATTTGAAGTTCGCAAAAAGAATTAAATTTCTTGGAATTTTTTTTTTGTTTTAAAGTTGAAGCTCACTTTTTACGCATTGTTCAAACTCAAAGAGATGTCTTTTATGAGAAGCTTATGGACACAAATCATGATTATAAAAATTTACAAGTGTCCAAGAAAGATAGTGAGGATAGTGTTTAATTTTTAGAGAACGAATTAGAGAACTCTAAAATTTCTTGGGTTAATGAACGTGCCATTGAGGATAATGATAAAACGATAAATATTTTAAGGCACGTGAGAATAATCTTACGGATAAGTTCTATTACATTAAGGGGGAGTGAGAAAACCTTTTAAGAATGAATGAAAATTTGAAGAAGGGGCCACTTTCGATTCAGGAGTCTAATTGTTTTCTTGAGTCTAGTATTTTCAAGTTAAAAATGATCTAAGAGACTCGAGTAGTGTTGATAGTATTAGTGGTGACTAAGATAATTCAAATTCTTCCACACCTAAATCTATTACCAATATTTGTTTTAGAGTTCCAAACATTACTCAAGATGTTAGAAAAGGTCAACCCTTAGGTAGCATTCCTCATATTTACAAATATTGGCATTGTGGGAGGAAAGGTCACCTTAGGATTTTTGTTATGATCTTAGAAGATATCCTAGGAAGTCTAGATCTCGTGTCATCGTGATTCCTAAATTTCGTGGCATTAGGTATTCATCTATCTGGGTTAGAAAATAATTTTTGGAGACATTGAATATTAGACTTGTTGATTATTTCATGCTTGCACATGACTCTTCACATGCTATATCTTATGGGTGATTGCTTGCGTGTTTTTCATACACTAGCATTTTTACTTCATGATATTATGCTTGTTAGTTGTATGATCTTTATTCTTTTTGTATTTTGATTTTTTCTTTTGGGGTAATATTAAGAAAAATACAAAAAGATTTTGTTTGCCTTTTGAGCTATTTTTGTTAAATCCTGTATCATTTTGAAAAAAAAAATTAAAACTCAAAACGATTTTCGATTTATGTGTAGTTTGGTTTTACTCATTTTGTGTGGCATATTGGTGTATTTGAGTCCACTTCATTCCATGTTTACAAGTGTTTAGGATATTTGATTATGATTTTCAAATCTTAGATTTTTCTTAATCATGCTTGCATGGAATAGTTCGAAAATGACTTGCTCAATGGATTGACTTTACATATTCCTCCTCTGACACATGCACGAGCTCATTTAGATTTCTAACTCCGTATGTTACATGATCTAAGTGAGATATTATCCTAAGAATCTTGTTGTTATACATATATATTTGATTATGAAATTTGTGCATCTAAGAATCATTGCAAGTGATTTTGATTATTATTGAAATTATGAGTGTGATAAAAAAAGGGCTAGGAAGGGAGAAATCTTCCTTGCGTGAAAGGTCACCATTGGCAAGAGCCTAAAAAATTGAGAGGCAAAAGAAAAGATTATATTGTTAAGGCCAAATTTTGTTTCACTGTTTCTTCATTTAAATTGGTATCTTCAAAAATTAAGAGTGAAGAAATGATATATCTAAATTTTTAGGTATTACAAGTTGACGATCAATGGGTTCGCATAATGAGACCTAGATATTTCGTCTTTGATGCTATTGATTTGAGAATCATCAATATTTTCTAGGCTAGTGTGCATTTTATTTATTTGTCCCTTGTGAGTTCACTTTATATGTCTCTATGAGGCTAAAATTTTATTTCATAAAGTTAATGCAGCCATATAGAACTCCTTCCATATTTTTTAGTAATTGGGTCATTTTTTATTTTATTTCTAGTTCACACCCCTTCACTCCATTCCACATGTTTAGACACATTGATATTATGCTAGTGTATAAAGCTTATATATTTTTGTCATGTTATGGTTGTTTATACCTATATATATGTCTCTGTGTGTTATTGGTATATTTTGCATATTTAGATATATGGTATCGTGTGTTTTGACTCTTTACGTTTGGATTTAATTCATGTTTTCAATGTGTTTTATATTTGAATTAAATTGGCATGTTATATGATCATATTGGTATCTCTTGTTTCTTGTTTACAATGTTATCTCATGCTTTATTATGTATTCAAGTTGGTATAATTTATTGCATCAATATTGGTATCAATTAATAATTGTTTGGATTATTTGTGCTTGTGTTGTCATGTTGTGTTTGTTTCACTTTACACCATTACGTGATATTATTTTTTGTTACTTAATTTCAATTTGTATCATATGTTGTCATTTTTGGGGGGAGATATGTTTTATGGGGGAAATGGTTTATTATGCATTCTTTCTTTGGCTATTCTGAAACAAAAGGGGGGAGAAATGGTATCATTCTCTTTAGTTTTATGAGGAGATGTTTCTCTTAGAGGGAGACGTCTTACCTATGAGGGGATAATTAGATATGGTGGGGTTTTACTCATATGCAGATTTATATTATTTATATATTCTCTTTGTATGTGAAAGTGTGTTTAAATGTGCAGGTTTGCAACATGCAAAAAAATTTACAAGCGTGCAAAGTTACTCAGAGTATATGTCTGTCAAGTTTGTAATTTTTCCTTTTTGGGGTTGGGGATTGAGTCTTAGAAGAGCTTGACATCCCATAGGATCTTTTATTTTGGTTTTGTCCTAGAATAGCCAAAGGAAGAGATTTATAAGGATAAATTTCCAACATAGTCAATTTGTATGTAATTTGACTTTATTCCGCGTTGGACAAAACTCTTTGTATCATAAGTTGGGACTTGCGGGTGCTGACCTTGCAAGCCTAGGACGTGGTTTCTTGAAGACGTAGTGGCCAAGTTAGAAGATCTACATCATCGTGTTGTGTTTCATGCTCATTTCGGTCTTCACATTTCGAGGACCTCTCAGGTATGGATGTGTACATATTTTGATCCGTGGATATTTTAATATTGGGTGTTAGGATTTTATAAAAATTCTTTTAAAATATTTTTATCCTTTTAATATTTTTTAAAAGAAAAATAATTTTTCGAGAGGCCGTTAGAACGACTTGGTATGTCGTTTCAATGAGATACCTTATCTCGTTAGAACATGGTTCCAACGATTTTGAATGAGCGATTTCTTATTGTATCTATAATCTCGTTGGAAGTCTTGTTATAAGCCAGTTTGAACGAGATGAGGTACTTCGTTCGAACGAGATGTATCTCGTTTGAACGAGCTAGCAAATTTTTTAAAAATTCAGGATTTTTCAAATTTCTTTTCATCCTTATCTCGTTTTTAACAAACCACCTATAAATAGGAGTGCGGAGCAGCAATTTTCTAAGAGACATTTTTATTTCTTTTGAATTACTAAACTCTTTTAAAAAGCTCTCCAAACCCCTAGTTTTTACCCAAGTTGTTTTAGATCCAAGTTTTAATTCATATATACTTTAAAAATCCAGTTTTGGACAACAAGGTTTTTTCTCCACATTTTTGTGAGAATCGTTTCATGTGGTGGACTTCGTATTTATTGTTTACACACGGTGGACTCTGTGGTGTGGTATTGTGGTAAAGAAGTAGTGGATTGTGTGTTCTAATTCGTACATGATTGCTGAGTTGATCGGTAGATACCAAGATGTGTGTGGACTCACACGGTGTGACGATTGCGTGGGTGGATTCCTATGTTGTCGCTGTAGAGGAGAGGTTAAAGATCGAAGACGCAACAAAGATTGGAGAGGGCGTCGAGTCATTGTGTAAGTCATTTGTTGACTTTTCAAAATCCTTTATTATAGTGAATTTGCATGGCTAGACCATCTAAGGTTTATTCTATTGTGAGTTTTCCTTGTATATCGGGCGTTGTGATTGATTTACTTTATTTTATCATGCACTCACCTAGATGCATATTTAGGTTAATATAAAATTGGTTAATATGTTTCATCACAACTTGTTTAAAATCAATACAATGTTTAACTTTGGTTTGATCCATTTAAGTTTAATATTAAATTTAAAAATTGGCTTTTGTGTAGATTATTCTATATAAAACACGCATTATCAGCATCTATGTATTCATTTTTAAGCTTCAACTTGTTCATCATTGATATAGTTCCAACTAATGTCGAACGGTAGATCGGTTTAAGCTGTTGCTTCTTTCAAGCATATGTTATTCCTCTCTTGTTATATATTATTTCCCGTCAGAATTTTGTTGTAAAATGTTATGAGTAATTTTAAATCTTTCTTATAGATGAAATTACATTTATCAAAATTACCAAATATGATTTTTCATTGTTATCTCGCAATTCTAGTAAGAAAGACTAATTTCACGGTGTAATTTTGCATGTCAATATTGCAGTGCAATTTGGCAGTGCAAAATATGACTACGATAATAACTTCATATATTTCACAACATTATTTCGCATCGACCAACATTCACGGTTATGAATGTTAATCCACAGTAAGGTTTCACAATGTTATATATCATTGAGAAATCATATAAAGGATGAAAAAAAATTGAATCATAATCTATTATATTTCGTCAATCAAAATAAAATTATCAATCCAATGTATTGTCAATGACTGACATTATGAATATTAATGTAATATCAACATACTACTAAGAAGAAATGACTGTAAATAATATATCTGAATGTAATTTCAGAAAACAAACACTGATAACAAATCATTCAATGACTGCAATCACCGACTATAAGATTTTGGATTATCAATGTTTGTTTCTCTAACGAAACTTATTCAAACTCAACGTTTGCACATCTTTTCATTCTTGCCATCTATTAAGATAAAAAAAAAAAAATTAAACTTATAATAAGAGATATATTTTAAATTATATTAACACGATACATAATTGAGTGAAGAATATATAAGGAATTTACATTTTAATTATCCAATGAAGTTGCCCAAGATTTGTATGAAAATGATGATATTCTTCAATATACAACAATGGTGAACTTTTTTTTCGATCCACTTATGATCTTTGAAAATTCAATACACGTGAAGAAGATGAGGGTTTTGCTATGGTAACCGATATAGTTGGTTAACACTTTTGAGCCCTTAATTTATAAGTCACGTTTTGCGTGCACGTTTAAAGGGAATTTTGGTAAGGATTGCATATATTATTTATGAAAAAGGGTCTTAGACTAAACATGTTTCACCATGGAGTTTTTAGTTTTAAACGTTTTATTTCAAGGGTGAATCGTTGATCGCCTCTATTTTTCTTAACTTTTCCGTGTGAGGTATCACACAAACTTTAAAATAAGGCACCTGGTAAGTGTCAAAGAATTTACTATGCTAATGAGAAATGGAGAAAACAATGGAAGTAGTTCTCATTCATAACTTAAGTTAAAATTGATAGGCATATACATAGGGAGAATATTTATTTATACATTCTTTAGCAATGTTTTTATTTTTATTAATTAAAATTTAATAATGAATTGAAATAGGGGGCATTAGCTAATAAATCTCTTGAATGTCTATTTATATACAATCAGTCTAAGCGACAACCTTGTTGGTATCTCAAACTTATAAACTTTTTAATTAATTAATGATAAGTCTAAACGAGACAATTACACTTATTATTGTAAGTACAATTACACTTACTAGTGTATAAACAATTGCAATTGTAAATATATCTACTTACATTAATAAATATAATTATATCTATATCTATATTCATGTTTCTACATTAATAATTGTAATACACGTGAATTATTGAAAAAAAAAACTTTTTTTAACTTGTCTTTACCATTAATTTCTAAAGAGTCTAAGAATTTATTACCATGTTTCTCTTGAAATATATATGTTACCATTTGCAAATCCCAAACTTGCCTCAAATACTAATATATCCTGAATTATCTACGTACCTTTGTCAAACAAAAAATAATTAATGAACCTCTCTCTTTAAAACAATTTATCCCCCTCAATCGACCCTAAAACATCTTCCGTCTTCCTCATCCTAACCCCCTTCTTGCCCTTGTGGGAGAGGGGTGGTCCCTTCATCAACCGATCCTAGATCCTATTTGTCGCTCATCATATCTCATTTCAGATCTGAGATTTATTTTTAGATATAGATGGTTTTCATCTCTCATTTGGTAAAAGTTTTTGCCCTCCTTATTATATGGGTATGGAGATTTCATACATCAATTCAGATTGGAGTGGAGGCCAAGGAGTTTTGTGCTTTTGGTGGGGCAACTTGTTTCAAGACTATGAAAATGTGTTGTTACTAGTTTTTAATTTCTTTGTATTTTCTTTGTGATGTTCTTTTTCATTTCCTTAGGTTAATAGATGTGCTAAATATTGTGGAGAAGATGCACTCTCTTTTGTATTTTAGCTCTCATACTCTAATCCAATGTATTGCTGTAGTTTATATTTTGAAGGTTATCTTCATTTCTTATGTTTAGTGGAAGTATCATTTCATTTTTTTTTTAAATAAGTCAATTATATACTTGGATCGGTTAGGTAGAGATCACATGGCTGATATTTAACCAACCAACCCACAAACTTGTCACATGGCTGACATTTATCGAACCAACCCACAAACTCGTCACGTGTTTTGTACAAAAACAAGCACCCTTCTAAGCGAAAACCCGATCTACAAAGGACCTCATATTTATATCATAGATAAACTCTTTAGACAGATTATAATGCACTAGTCTACACACTCCTGGGCTGATAAAAATGTCTAACACCATCAACAGCCGACACTCCCCGTCCCCACCTCATATAGCTCTGTTCCCAGGCGCCGGCATGGGCCATTTGATTCCCTTCCTTCGACTTGCCGCCATGTTTGCTTCGCGCAAATGTATAGTTACCCTTATCGTTGTCCAACCTACAATCTCTAACGCTGAGTCCAGCCACACCACCAACTTCTTTGCCACCCACCCCAATATCAACCGTCTTGATTTTCACATCAACCCTTATAACTATCCCAACAACAGAGACCCATTTTTTGTTCAGTTTGAAGCAATCAGCCAATCTGTTCATCTTCTTCCCCCTCTATTATCCGCTTTGTCTCCACCTCTATCCGCTATATTCTCTGACTTTGTAGTGGCCACCAGTGTTAGTCGGATTACTGATGAACTCTACATTGTCTGCACCACATCCGCTAGATTCTTCTCTCTCCTCGCCTACCTTCCTCGCTTGACAGTTGAAAATTATGATAAAACTATTAGCAACCAAGTTGAGATCCCCGGTCTATCCCCTCTCCTAATATCAACTATCCCTCCGCCTTTCTTCAACCCAAATGATCTATTTGCATCTGTGGCAGCATCCAACGTCCCATCTCTCTCCAAAGCTAAAGGTATTTTATTGAACACGTTTGATTGGTTTGAGTCGGAAGCAATTAGTGCACTTAACAGTGGCAAAGTTCTAAGTAATATCTCTCCGGTTATCCCTATTGGTCCTTTTGAGCCGTTTGACTTCGAAAAGGACCATCATCTTGCATGGCTGGACGAACAAGCTAATGAATCTGTAGTTTACGTTAGTTTTGGAAGCAGAACAGCCATGTCTAAGGATCAAATAAGAGAATTAGGAGATGGGTTGGAGAGAAGCGGGCACAGATTCTTGTGGATATTAAAAGGAACCAAAGTTGATAAAGATGACAAGGAAGAGGTAGAAGAAATGTTAGGCGATTCATTTATTGAGAGAACAAAGGCGAAGGGATTAGTAGTGAAAGGATGGGTTAACCAAGAAGAGATTCTAGCACATAAAGCCATTGGTTGTTTTGTTAGCCACTGCGGATGGAACTCGGTGACTGAAGCAGCTAGAAGAGGGATACCCGTTTTGTGTTGGCCACTACACGGTGACCAGAAGATAAACGCTGAGGTGGTGGAGAAAGCAGGGTTGGGGCTGTGGATAAGAGAGTGGGGTTGGGGAGGAGAGAGATTGGTGATGGGAGATGAGGTTGGAGAGAAAATATCAGAGGTGATAGAAAATGAGGAATTGAGGGCTAAGGCAAAGACGGTGGGGGAAGAGGCTAACAAGTCTGGTACGGTGGGTGGGAGCTCTGAAAATGCAGTTAATGGAGTTATTAAAATATTGAAGAGCAAACAATTGGAATGAATATAGGGGGATACACGAGAGTTGGGTTTCTAAATCAAAACAAACCTAAAATTATCTTAAAAGTTTTTTTTTTTGTTTTTTGGTACGTAGGATAATAGCAAGACTTTCGCAAGCTGAGCTAACGGCTCAAGTTAAATTATCTTAAGTTTGGTTTAGTTATCTTGAGGTAACACGAGCTTCTATGCCAAGAACACGTGCCGAATTCGAGTATTTTGATTCTTTTATTCTAGCTTAATATGATTATTAGTGATCGGGTCGAATTCGAGCTAAGCTCAATAAGATAACGAACTTGAAAATATATTCAAACTTTGTTCGTTTATTTTTCCGAATGAATACGAATCGAATTCGAATAGCTCGTTTGATTTTACATCAAGTGCAAGTTTTGTGTGTAACTCAATTTGAGGGTAAAACTAATATGGCCTAGTGTTGTTAAATTGCAATTACAACATAGTAAAACTTCAAGAATTAGTCGGAGAGGAGCTGCTCTTGTAATTTTTAACCTTCCATGCGGTTTGTTTTAGGGTTGTCAACGGCTCGGATTTCCAGCCAAATCCCATTTTGTAGCGTCCCATTTATCTGGATTTAAGTTATAATTTAAAAGTTTTATTATGTTTTTTTCTCTATTTTTATATTTGATTATGTGATATCCTTTTTTTATTTTATAAAATTTGTGTTATACCCCAATTCCATAACATTGTTGCTCAAATATCAAATCGTTTGTTTAAACATGTGATTATTGATTTTAAATTAATACATTAAAATTCAAAATAACAATAAAGAACTATTATACAAAAATAAAAAATAAAAAAATGTGTTTAATCCTCAATTTACAATTGTCTTGTATTAACCTCCATTAAAAATACAAATGAAATTTAAAAATAATTATGATAAAATAAAAATATTTAAAATGATATCATAAATAGAGAAAAAAATATGATTCATGATTATTAATGAGAATGTTGAAATTTAAAACCCAAGAAAATAATTTATATATATATATAAATGTATATTATCATCATAAATTATTGTTTGTGTGTGTGTGTGTGTGTGTGAGCGTGCGTGCGGGTCTATATGTGTAAAATACAATATGATTATTTTTTACTTTGGCCTCATATTTTTGGGGTACTTAATCGAAATTACTTATATAGAATTTAAATCTTTCAATGTTTTTATATAAGTTATAATATTTAGTATTTAATGATATATTTTTGCATTTAAGATACATTTTGATTTTTTTTATTTATCAACGTTCTTTCGATCTTTGTTTTCTATTATAATGGATCAAAAAAATAAAGTTTTAAGAGTAGCATGATCAATTGTTAAGACTACTCGTTTGATTAATTATAGTTTATAAATAAATAAATAAAAATAAGTAAGTTTTCTTTACTTATTTATTTTCATTTTTTTTCTACATCAAAGATCTTTGCTAATTTTTATTTTCAATTTATTTGGAATTAACGTTAAAGGTAATAATCAAATGTCTTAGTAATTAGTTTTACTATAGGGGTTATAGAACTTGGGTGTAACGCAGATTTACATAAACAATTGAGGGTAATGCAAAACCAATAGTAGACAGGGGGGAGAATTGCGAAATAACTTAATTTAAAATTTGGTTACCCGATTACATATTTACTTAATTTTGATTATTAAATTTTTAGGATCGGAAACTTTACGAGCTGACAGAGGCATGTGGGATACACACATTTTGGGTCCACATTTGTAAAAGGCGGGAATCAACATAGAGATTTATTTGCTTTACATTTTTGGTCCATTTGGATAAGCATGAAATCAATATTGTTATTCCAAGTTCGTTTCATATTTTGTTTGCTTTTGCTTAATTAATCTCTCTATATATTTTAATTCAAGCTTCTACCACATATGTGTCACTCTATTATTACTCTTTTAATTGCAGTGATGAATGTATAGAAAAATTTTCGAGACCTTAATGTTTATACACATTTTTTCCAACAATGTTATCGATTTTGAAAACCAATTTTAGTTATGGGTATTTAAATTATAACTCAACTCAAGTTGACAAAGCCTTTTTTCAATTAATTGGGGTCGGCGACAATAATCCTATTTTTTCATTCTGTTTTATTTAGCGCAACATCTTATGTAACTATTGATATCTAAAATGTATGTTTGATACTACATACCCTCCTAAAAATCTTTTTTCCACTCATTTGTCATGAAATCATTTCCCAAACATTTTCCCATTCTTCTATTTTCCTCCTCCTTTTCCAAGTTCAATTAAAAATAAACTATTTTTCAATGTTTTTATAACTTTGTAATGAAACACACCCAAAAAAATTATCCGTTTGATATTGTAAATAAGTGAAAATACCATAACTACAAAATTTTAAACAAAAATTATAAATATAATTCAACCCCACATAAGTGAAATTATATTTCACTATTTTATTTTCATCAATGTGAAAATTACTTCATCTCGAACCAGGTAGGGGATCAATTTGTTATAAGTATTTCATAATATTAGACCATCCATCTTACGAATCCTAGATCCGCCCTTGATAAATGTACATTTTCATGAATGGTCTATTTTTTTGGTTAATGCATGTACAAAAAAAATTTCAATGTAGTTGTAAGGACATTTATGTCCATGAGCATTTTATATGTCGTACGCCGTTACACCGTTGAGAATATTTCAGAATCATACGCTCATCAACGGAATCCGAATATCAAAGGCAGAAAAGGAATCAGGGAACAGACCGGACCGATCCGGCGCAGATAAAAGAACCGATCCGGTTCCTCCGGACCGATCCGCCTAAAGAGACCGGACCGATCCGCCTGCTGAGGTGAGGCCAGTGTACCCCGGATCCATAGCGAACCGATGAAGCTAAAAAGCCGAACCGATCCGATGCCAACCGGATTGATCCGCCTTCAAAAAAGGAACCGATCCGATGTCACCGGACCGATCCGCCTAAAGAGACCGGACCGATCCGACGAGGATAATTTCAAACAGATCGTGTTCAGATCATGTTCCGAATTTTAGGGCTCAAGTTCTCCTATTTAATCCCACTACGGAAAGTGGTTTTTCCAAGACTTCTACACACGATTTTCAGAGTAGAGAAAGCCCCAAGTCTTCACCTATTGAGTATCAATACTCTAGGTATTTTGATTCACACAAAATACATACATTTGTGAATCCTTTTGGTAACCCAGGAACGCAGTTTTGCAGTTCAACCCTTGTGGAGGAGACCGTTCTTCTTCTCAATTGCAGCCCTACTGGAAAGGGATAATTCCAGCCGCGACTACAGAATCCGATACCTGAGGGTAATTCTTAGTCAACTTGTATTTTCATTGTAATCCGATTGTAAGCCGTTTTCTTACAAATTATAGTGAAAATAAATGGTTTTGCCCCTGTGGGGGATTTTTCCTCAATTGTGTGTGTTTGAATAACTCTTGCATGATTTCATATTATTTCAATCACACCTAGTTGCATGATTAGGGTTTATTTGGGTTAAAAGGTGTTTAATATATAATTTGATCATTTGAACGCGAGCACACACATTTCTCAAATTGGTATCAGAGCAGGTTACGCTAATCTATCGCGTATTCCTTTTTCCGCAAAATTTTTCTAAAATATCAATTTTCTGAAAAAATTGATTTTTGAAAAAGTGCGTGTTCAAATGGAGAAGTCATATTATAAAATGCCTGTTTTTGACGGGACAAATTATGCTTATTGGAAAGCCCGTATGAGGTCGGCTTTAAAATCCATTGATGAACGTGTCTGGATTTTGGTTGAACGAGGGTGGACTCCTCCCACCGTGACTGTTGATAATGTGACCAACTTGAAACCTGACATTTCTTGGACTGATGAAGAAATTAAATGGTCATCTTTTAATTCTAAGGGTCTAAGTGCTATTTCTGGGTCTGTCACACCTGATGAGTTCAAACGCATAATGACGTGTACCAGGTCAAAAGAGGCATGGGATGTTTTACAACTCACCCATGAAGGAACTAATGCTGTGAAAAAGTCTAAGTTGCAAAACTTGACAACTCAATTTGAAACAATCACCATGCATGATTCTGAATGCTTTGATGAATTTTATGCTAGACTTTCTGACATTGTGAATACTAGTTTTAATCTTGGTGAACATATTCCGAATGCTAGAGTTGTTAAAAAGATTCTTCGTTCTTTGCCTAAGCGTTTTATCCCTAAAGTCACTGTGCTAAATTCTATGGGTAATTTAAATACGCTAAAATTGGAAGAACTTGTAGGAGATTTGCAAACTTATGAAATTGATATGTTCCCTAAAAATGCTAAATCTAAAGATAAGGGAATTGCTCTTAAAGCCCAAGAGAGAAGGAGTGAGGGGTCAGCTAGAAAGAGGGTTGAGTCATCTAGAAAGAGAGAGACTGACACGTCAGATTCTGAGTGCAATTTTGACTTAGATGATTTGGCTCTTTTCGCAAAAAATTTCAAGAGGATTCTCAAATTTAAGAAAAATGGCAATTTTAAAGATAAAAAGAAATTTGAGAAAAATAAGTTTGAAAAGAAAAATGAAAAAGTTTCCAAAAATCCTCCTCTGAAAGAAAGTGAGAGATGTTTTGAGTGTGATGGTAGGGGTCATAGAGCTTTTGAGTGTGCCAATCGTCTGAATAGAGAGAAAGGGAAAGTTGTTCTTAATGCTACGTCGAGACGGTGGATTCTGGAGAAGAGTCACCGCATGAGTGTAACTTCACCGCATTCATGGCCAGCCAAGTGAGCACTCCTAGTTCTCCTCACGACGTTGAGGATGATGCTTCACTGGGACACCTCGACAGTGAGATCGATGTGAGTGAGGGGGAGGATGACACAAGTGAGAGCGAGAGTGAATACAACGCGCCTACACTGAGTTATATTCTGAGTCTTTTAAAACTAAAAAGCGTAATAAAGCGTTAGTTCTTAAGATCACCTGCTTAGAGGAAGATTTAAAGAAAGCAAAAGAAAGAGAGTTCTCCACCTGCACCGCCCTGAGAGAGAGTGATTCTACATGTGTCGAGAATGAGAATTTGTTTAGAGAGAGAGAGAGAGTGTTTTAGAGAAAGAGAGTGGGGACTTGATTAAGCAAGTGGCTAGTCTTACGAGTCAGCTCCATTCCTCCGTGGAGACTCGGAAGAAACTTGAAGCCCTTGTTGCCCAGCTGACTCATGATCTTGAGAAAGCACGGGAAGTCAAGGTACAAATCGAGGACAGATCTGGGAAGATGGGAAAGATGCTCCTCGGCCCCGCTTTAGGTTTTGGTGATCGTCAAGGAATTGGTTATGATGGTGCCTCCACGTCTCAAATTGCACCTGGACCAGTTCCTGAGTTTACTACAACTCCTTATGGTCACCATCAAAAACCTCGAAGGAGAGTTCGACCAAGAAAAGCAAACCAAGGTCCACCTTTGACTGTGCTTTTTTGTACTTATTGCAAAAGAAAAGGCCACCTTAGGGAATCTTGCTATAGTATGGGTCGAACACGACGTACTACTGCTCCACCTCGTCATACTGATAAATTTTCTAGTCTGAGAGAGTGAGTTGAGTTCTTAGCTGCCACGACTCAGAGTTTGATGAAAGAATTCCGACGGATGTCTTCGCCGTTAGTGAATGTTTCTCACATTCCAGCTAAAATCAACAACAACAAAGGCAAACAAAAGGTCATCTCTGCTTGGGTGCCTAAGAAAGATAAAAAGGCCTTTGTTTTTCATGTTGCTCTCAAAGCACATAATACCTCACAGTGGTATTTTGATAGTGGGTGCTCCAGACATATGACAGGCAATGCCTCATTTTTTACGACTCTTGAGGATTATCAGGATGGCAGAGTCACCTTTGGAGATGGGAGAAAGTCTAGCGTTATAGGACGTGGTACTATCGAGTTACCTGGATTTCCTAAGATAGAAAATGTTTTGTACGTCAAAGGTTTGAAAGCAAACCTTCTCAGCATTAGCCAGCTGTGCGACACTGACCTGGCAGTAAAGTTTGACCGGGACGCGTGTAAAGTCTATAATCAAGCCGGTAAGCTTTTGATGCAAGGTGTGAGGACTGAGGATAATTGCTATGGGACTGAGCCCACATCCTCACTTGTCTGCAACAGCGCCACGATCACTCCTATGCATATGTGGCACCAACGTCTAGGTCACGTGAACTTTAGAGATCTCAATCGCTTATCTAAAAATGACCTAGTACGTGGCTTACCATCTCTTAGAAAGTCAACTTCGACCGTTTGTGGACCTTGTCAGTTGGGAAAACAAATTCGTAGTCCCCATAGGAAGCTACATTCCATTACCACCTCTCGTGTTCTTGAGTTGATTCACATGGATCTTATGGGTCTCACTCGTACTGAGAGTCTAGGTGGTAAGAGGTACATCCTCGTGATGGTAGATGATTTCTCCAGGTACTCCATTGTAGGTTTTCTGAGAGAGAAATTCGATGCTGTAGAATTTTTAACGACCAAGTGCCGTGTCCTGCAAAATCAACACGGTGTCACTATTAACAGAATACGTAGTGACAACGGCACGGAATTCACAGAAGCAAAGGTAGACCTTTACTGTGATAGCCTCGGGATCAAACATGAGTTTTCTGCTGTGAGAACTCCTCAGCAAAATGGGATTGTTGAGAGAAAGAATAGAACGATCCAAGAGATGGCTAGATCTATGCTTCTAGGTCGTAAAGTTTCTAGGAGATTTTGGACAGAGACAGTGTCTACTGCATGCCACATGGTGAATAGGGTGTATCTGCGTCCACACACACGTCACACTCCTTATGAGTTGTGGACTGGCAAGAAGCCCAACCTGGCATATTTTCGTGTTTTTGGGAGTAAATGCTACATCCTACGGGATAGAGATCAATTAGGAAAGTTCGACTCCCGGAGCGACGAGGGAATATTTCTAGGATATTCATCCAATAGCAGAGCATATCGGGTTTTTAACCTGAAGAGCTCTAGGGTTATGGAATCAATAAACGTTACCGTGCAAGATGACGAACCTTCGACGGTTATTGATCCTAACCTTCAGTGTGAGGATGAGGACTGTTCTGACAGTGACTTACCTGTTCCTCTCTCACACTCTGTGGACCCTACTCTTGTATTAGGGGACACACCTGCTTGGGTTCGCAAGAGTCATGACCCATCTTCCATTGTTGGCGATCCCACTCTAGGGGTCAAGACTCATGCTCAGCTAGAGAACGTTGTTAGCCATCTTTGCTACACGTCCAAAGTCGAGCCCAAGAACCACAAATAAGCACTCAAGGATGAACACTGGATATCTGCTATGTAGGATGAGTTGCTTCAGTTTAAAAAGAATGATGTCTGGGAACTTGTCCCCCGACCTAGTGAGATTAATGTAATAGGTACCCGGTGGATTTTTAAGAACAAAATGGATGAAAATGGTACCGTAATCCGTAATAAGGCTAGGTTGGTCGCTCAAAGATACACACAGATAGAGGGTGTAGACTTTGGGGAGACATTTGCTCCTGTTGCGAGGCTTGAGTCCGTCCGTCTTCTGCTCGCCATCGCATGTCATCTCCCCTTTAAGGTATATCAGATGGATGTCAAGAGTGCCTTTCTGAATGGCATTCTACAGGAGGAGGTTTTTGTGGAACAACCAAAAGAGTTTGAAGACCCTCAGCACCCTGAGCACGTCTACTATCTGAGGAAAGCCTTGTATGGTTTGAAGCAAGCACCCCGTGCTTGGTACGAGAGGCTTACTTCCTATCTCTTAGCTCGTGGCTTCAAGAGAGGGGGAGTAGATATGACGTTGTTCGTCAGGAGAGATGACAGTGCTATTTTGGTTGCCCAGGTCTATGTGGACGACGTAGTCTTTGGATCCACATGCTCCCAGCATGCTCATCACTTTGAAGAGGAGATGAAAAGTGAGTTTGAAATGAGCATGGTTGGTGAGCTTACATTCTTCCTTGGTCTCCAGGTTCGTTAGCTAGAGGATGGGATGTTCATCTCCCAATCCAAGTATGCTAGAGACCTAGTGAAGAAATTTGGTTTAAACTCCGCTAAGCATGCCCGTACACCTATGAGTACCACTACCAAGCTTAGTAAGGACACTTCAGGCAAGGACGTAGAGCAAACCTTATATCGGAGTATGATAGGTAGTCTTCTCTACTTGACTGCCAGTCGTCCCGACATCGCCTTTAGTGTTGGAGTCTGTGCGCGATATCAGGCATCCCCAAAAGTGTCACATTTACTTGCTCTAAAACGTATTATTAAATACGTAAGTGGGACTCTCTCATACGGGATTTGGTATTCCTTTGATACCGATGACCGTCTGTCCGCCTATTCGGATGCCGATTGGGCTGGGGATGTAGATGGATGTAGGAGCACTTCTGGTGGGTGTTTCTATTTTGGTTCTGCTCTTGTCTCCTGGCTGAGCAAGAAGAAAAATTCCATCTCTTTGTCCACTGCGGAGGTTGAGTACATAGCTGCCGGGAGTTGTTGCACACAACTCTTGTGGATGAAGAAAATGCTGGAGGATTATGGGATATCACAGGACACCATAACCATTTCCTGTGATAACACGAGCGCGATACACATATCCCGCAATCCAGTTCAGCATTCGCGCACAAAACACATCAGGATACGTGAGCACTTTATACGTCAGTTAGTTGAAGAGAAAGTCGTATCCCTGAGTTTTGTTCCCACCGACCGTCAGTTAGCCGATATTTTCACGAAACCTTTAGATGTACTTAGATTTGAGAGTCTTAAGAAATCTTTAGGGATTTGCACAGTTGACTGAGGGGTTGGTCTATGTCTAGAATAGGATGCTCCTTCATGTTCATAACATATGCTTCCTATTGCTAGTCTGTTTTATATGTACCATTGCTTAGTTGTACAGCTTTGTTTTATTCTTGTTGCTTTTTATATTTCTTTTGAAAAATACAAAAAGATTTTCCTTTAAGAAAAATTTTGAGAAAAAGCACAAAAAGATTTTTTTTGAAAAAGGCCAAAAAGATTTTTCTGTTTTTGCACCTTTTATGGATGTGCATTTAAGTTAGCCAAGTCACAACTTCATTCCATATATCCATGTGACTGTTTGATAGAGATTTGAGAGGCTACATCATTTCATCCATGTGCTTTACATTGGTTGGAGTCTTTGAGATGTAATTAGTGATATCTTCCTACATGTTTGACTCCTATGTCCTTTATTGCACACATGCACGGCTATATTTGATTATTGCACTTATCAATCTCATGTTGGCTTGCGTGTTTTCATCTCAATCCTGTCTATACAATGTACAATATGCGATAAAACTTGACAAGATTGGAATGCATGTAAAAACCGTTTTGGTGAGACTGTGTTTTTGTATAACGGGGAGGGGCTGCGAAAGGTAATCATATATCCTTTGCGCAAAAGCCACCGTTAAAAACGACCTAAAAAATGGAGGAATTTTAATATCCGAGGTCCTAAGAGGTTAAAAGAGCCCGAAAAAATTTAAAGGCAATAAAAAGCTATACATGCCAAATATGGGCCACTTAGGTTTCACCATCAATTCTCCAAAGTTTGAGAATTTAGAATGCCTCTATTCAAAATAATATCCGAGGGAGTTTGGTTGGAGCATATAAACGGGTTTGCACTTCCTTGAAAGTCCTGAAAAAGCATAAAATCATTTTGGACGTTATTGGTGTGAAAATCATTTTGAGCTTTGATTTGTTGATTTGATTGAGTCAATATCTTATAAAGTCATTCTTTTACACCAAAGGAAGCATTTGAGTTCATTCTCTAGGAATATCCAATATTCATCGTGCACATATGTCATGTTTGTATGCATTGATTTTCCTATTGAATTTGATCACACCACTTCATTTACGCTATCATTGACTTGGTTACTTTGTGTTCATTCATGGTGTGATATTTTTCGTGTGACCCCCGCTCTTGCTTATTTGATTTATTTCTCTCATTTGTCTATTTGGGGACATCATAAAAAGGGGGAGAATGAATTATCTTATTATGGGGGAGTTTTGAAAGTTTGAGTTTGTTCATAAATTGGTATATATGTTTATCTCACTTCAAACTCGATATGTCACGTGGTATTTTGTTTTTTCTTATGTGTGTAGGTACTACATGGATTATCATTGTATTGCACACCCTGATGAGAAAAGCTTGAGATTCCTGAAGATTTGAAGATCAAACGATGCAGTCTTATTCACTTGTACTCTTTCAGTTTTGGGTTCATGGAAGAGTAGATTTGTATATGCAATTTTTTATGATTGATAATTCGGATGTTTGTTTTTATGTATGTACCGGCATAGACATAGGGGGAGATTTGTAAGGACATTTATGTCCATGAGCATTTTATATGTCGTACGTCGTTACACCGTTGAGAATATTTCAGAATCATACGCTCATCAACGGAATCCGAATATCAAAGGCAGAAAAGGAATCAGGGAATAGACCGGACCGATCCGGCCCAGATAAAAGAACCGATCCGGTTCCTCCGAACCGATCCGCCTAAAGAGACCGGACCGATCCGCCTGCTGAGGTGAGGCCAGTGTACCCCGGATCCATAGCGAACCGATGAAGCTAAAAAGTCTAACCGATCCGATGCCAACCGGATTGATCCGCCTTCAAAAAAGGAACCGATCCGATGTCACCGGACCGATCCGCCTAAAGAGACCGGACCGATCCGACGAGGATAATTTCAAACAGATCGTGTTCAGATCATGTTCCGAATTTTAGGGATCAAGTTCTCCTATTTAATCCCACTACGGGAAGTGGTTTTTCCAAGACTTCTACACACGATTTTCAGAGTAGAGAAAGCCCCAAGTCTTCACCTATTGAGTATCAATACTCTAGGTATTTTGATTCACACAAAATCCATACATTTGTGAATCCTTTTGGTAACCCAGGAACGCAGTTTTGCAGTTCAACCCTTGTGGAGGAGACCGTTCTTCTTCTCCATTGCAGCCCTACTGGAAAGGGATAATTCCAGCCGCGACTACAGAATCCGATACCTGAGGGTAATTCTTAGTCAACTTGTATTTTCATTGTAATCCGATTATAAGCCGTTTTCTTACAAATTATAGTGAAAATATATGGTTTTGCCCTTGTGGGGGATTTTTCCTCAATTGTGTGTGTTTGAATAACTCTTGCATTATTTCATATTATTTCAATCACACCTAGTTGCATGATTAGGGTTTGTTTGGGTTAAAAGGTGTTTAATATAAAATTTGATCATTTGAATGCGAGCACGCACGTTTCTCAGTAGTCAATTTGTATGTATTTTGGCTTTATTCCATTTGGACAAATCGATTGAGTCATAGGTTAGGATTTGAGTTTGTTTATCCTTCAATCCTGTGATGTTTGATTGAAGACCGTAGCGTCCAAGTAAAGAGTCTACATCATCTGGTCGTGTTCCATATCGAGTTTTGTCTTCAACATCCATGGGATCTCAAGAGGTATGAATGTGTATATATTTGATTCGTGGATATTCAATTGGGTGTTAGTTTTTAAATTGAGGACATTTTCGTAAAAACATTTTTCAAAGAAAAATAATTTTTATTAAAGTAGTTTGAACGAGATTTTC
This sequence comes from Sambucus nigra, assembly GCA_949130495.1. Classification (NCBI taxonomy): domain Eukaryota; kingdom Viridiplantae; phylum Streptophyta; class Magnoliopsida; order Dipsacales; family Adoxaceae; genus Sambucus; species Sambucus nigra. The sequence goes on from OX422207.1 coordinate 519,378,770, forward strand.
AACTTGTTTAAACAATATTGAATAAGTCGTTCAAGTCAGATTTTTGTTGGTTCAAACGTGAATGAGTTTTTCGTTCAAATGAGATTTTATCGAGGATCAAACAAGTTTTCTTTGGTTTATATAAACTTTTCGTTCAAAGTTCGTTAAAACGAGTTTGGTTATCATGTTAGAACGAGACTTATTTCGTTTGATAATATTGAATAACTCGTTCTAAAGATCCTATGTTTTTCGTTCGAATGAGTTGCCTCATTTTTTGTGTCGCCTCGTTTTTCCAATTTTTTATATATAGGAGTGCAAGCAACTATTTTATGTAGAGGTTCTGCGAAAATTATTTTTAAAAACATATCCTGTAGCCTCAAACCCCAAGTTTTCACCCAATCATTTTTTAGATCCAAGTTTCATTCTTATATGCTTGTTCGGGATCTCTTGTTTGAGCACCAACGTTCGTTTACTTATACTAATTGAGTTCGATTTGACACGGTGGACTCCATGTTGTAGTGACGGTTTTACTAGCCAAGATCAGCGGATATCGAGATGCGTGTGGAACAAGTGTACTGGCAGTTTGTGCGTGGATTCTTATGTGTTGTTGTGAAGAAGGATAAAAAAACGAAGATGCATCAAGGCTTGAAGGGAGTCGAGTCTGTTGTGTAAGTAATATGTCATCCTTATGTAATTTCCCGTGTCATTCGTGGTTTTTTCTATTGTGAGTTTTCCTCGTACACTGATGTGCTGTGATTTGTTTCCATTGTTTTTGTAACACCCCGCATTTTCATGCATTAAATATTTAATTAATTTGGGAATTTAAAATTACTTGTGAATCGTAATTTAATTGAATTAATTAGGGAAATATTATTTAAATATTAATAAAGGAATAAATGGTTAATATTTACGGGAAGTTATTTACTAAGTGAATAGTAATTATTTATTTAAGTCATTTCGAGTATTAATGACAGGGTAGACACTTATCTCAACCGGGAGTCGGTATAGACTAAAGGGGTGAGGGGATACACATTTTTATAAATTAATTCGGATGCCAATTCTGAGAGTACGGTTGAGTCCGGATGGGCCGAGATAGTCGGAAAAGTGTACCCGAGGGTAGTAAACGGGTCACGGGGCGTTTTTAGACATAGTCGGGCCCACACGGGGGCATTTGGGTCACTTGGGCTTGGCCCATTAGGCAAAAAACGGGATTTAGGTAAATTAAGGAAATTGGAGGAATGATATAACGGCTGATAGAGTTTTAGAAAAAGGCTAATTGAATTAAGGAACCCTAATAGCAGTTAAAGGCAATTTTGGGATTACTAGAGAACCAACAAGGATCATCTTCAACCTTGGAATTCATCTCCGAATCAGACACTACGAAACCTAAGGCAAGTGGATAACTTGAAATAGTATTAAATCTGTTTTGAAATTCATATTCATGTGATGTGTTTGATCAAAAATTCGTTTTGGGTGTTCATGGCATAAACATGAGGTTTTGAAAAGTGATAATCTGATTTACAAATTTTAATGAAAATTCTGGTAGAAATCTGATATTATGAACTGATACATATCTGATAGGATGATATCTGGATAATTAGAAACGAATTTGGTGAAGGGATTTGGGATGTAAATGGGTTAAGGGTTAAAGATGAATTTTTTCCCAAATCCAGAAACTGTAGTTAATGGACGAATTAATGATGTTGGTGGACATCCTGGAGGTCCCTAATAAGGTTTCTAACATGTATTAATGCTAAGAGGGCTTGAGGTTACGGGTAGAAGGAATTAGGGTTTGAGAATTTCCGTCCATGGCTGATTCTATCTTCGCGAAGAAGACGAAGACCTGTTCGATCGATCGGTCGAAGGTCTGGGGTCGATCGATCGAAGGTCGGCAGATTTCGGCAATTCCGCCCAGTTATGTGTATAAAAGAAAATTTTATATAATAAATCCTTATGTAATTAATTATGGGGAAAATTAATACATGAGTCTAAACCTAATTAATAATGAGTAAAGTTAATTAGGATTTGAGGAAAGTTTTGGGTGACACGTCATGATTATAAATTCGAGAGTCGGGAATTTAGAGTCGAGTGAGGTTATTCGGGCTACGAGAGTAAGTCCAAATTTATGGTGGGAGCGACACCAAAGGTGACTAAATTAATTAATGTGCAAATTAATTAATAGTTAGGGTTGGACCATAAACTCTTAATAAATAAAATAGGCTGGTGTTACGGATTTAGTACATGGTGTAGCCGGGACGTTTTATTTATATATATATATATACGGTGTGTGATAGTATATATATATAGTGTGTGTGCATTAATATCAGAGATTGAATATTACTATTATATACTCTAGTGCTATAGGGGGAGGTTGCGCGTAGTGGATGAATCCCCTAGCTTGAGGAGTAGGGCGAGTATAATCCCAGGTCATAGCGTCCGTTATATGGGTGAGGGGCATCTCACTTTCAGGCAAGGAATATGATCGCCTCCAATTCGTATGTTAAACTAAGTTAGTGAGCGAATCTAACTTGGATAACTAGGTTACGTGAATACACCTAGTGGGATAGCACTTGGGAAAATTTATATTTTGTGAGTATTCTTACTCGGTCGAAAGTTTGTATTAAATGTTATTTCAGTATGTTTCTGAATACTGTAATATGATTAAATATAATTAGGTAAATAATTATATAGGGGATAATTAATACATAGTGAAAAATGTATTATGTGCATAACATGTGTGAATGTTGTATGGAATTAAAAAGAGTAATGATTTAAATAAGTTGAAGTTTATAATAACTTAAGAAAAATCATGATTTAAGGCATACTCGTTTAGAGTTGGTAAAGTTCAAGGGTTAAAATAAACAATGGGTCAGGGCATAGGACCTAGTGAATTAATTGGAAGCGTTAGTAGTGCACATTAGGGGAGGGGTGAGGAAGTCCTCAAGAGAGTGCGGCACTAACTAAAATATGAAGAGCATGCATATTTATTTATTACTGCAAGTTAATCATTTGTTAAATATTTTCAAATGTTTTTGGGTACTAACCCTTGCTATAAAATTTTTAAAAACCTTTTAGGTGTCCAACCACAAGGGCGCCAAGCTTGACTCTATTCCAGGTATCCTTGCTGCAGCACATGTGGATGTTGCGGGGTTTTGATAGACGCCTCCTTCTTCCATTCTTGTAGAGACTCTCTAGTAGTTATCTGAGCTTGTCGCTCACAGTTCATTATCAGTAGTAGACTTGTTGAGATGTTTTTCTGATATTTACTTGTATTGGATATTTGGACCGATGGTTTATTCGATTAGGTGTTTTTAATTGTAGATGGTTATTTTAATTAACTGTGATTGTGTATTATTGTATGTTCCGCACGAGTTTTATTTAATTAATTGAAAGATAAAAATTGGCACCAGTCTACTTTTCTCACTTAGGTGGTTAGTAATTAAAAAGACGACAGTGATGCTAAGAATGGACCAACTGAGAAACCTTTTCTAACTTGATTTTGGACTCATCACCCGGGATTAATTAGGCGGGGTGTCACAGATGGTATCAGAGCATCAGGTTCTAGTGTCCTTAGGATCTGTGCGGCTTTTTACTTTTTAGTGTAACACTCGTTGTTATAGAGCCCTATTATTAGGACTGTTGATTCATTTTCCGCTTGTGAGATATCGTATTTCTGATGTGTATATTTTTGTGTAAATTGTGTACTTATACAATTCAATCTATTTCAGATGCCACCAAGGAGACTGAGAGCCGAGAGGGCTGAGGCTTGGGATGAAATCAGGGAGGCTCATCAGGAGCCACAGGTACCGCTACCACCACCACCACCCGAGTTGAATTCCACTACTCAGGTGGCAGTTATAGTGGCCCAGGCGGTCGAAACAGCAATGAGAGCTATGGCAGCTCACTTTCCACAGCCCCAGGCACCGCCTCCAGTGGCACCAGCAGTTCAGGGTCCAGTGGGGCCACCATCTTGGCGGAGAGTTAGGGAGACCTTTCAGAAGGGTCACCTGCCTGAGTTCCGGGGTAGTACATATGTGATAGAGGTTTGTGACTGGAAGAAGAACATTCAGCGCCATCTGCGCAAGCTGGAGTGTACCGAGGTACAGAAGCAGATGCTTGCTACCTTTCGTCTATCAGGGGCTGCCTTACAGTGGTGGGAGTTAGTTACCACCGTCGGGGAGCGAGACTTGATGCCGATAGCAGAGTTTTGGGTGCGGTTCGACCACAAATACTTTCCTCCAGCAGTAGAGACTGAGATGAGGAAGAAATTCAGTGATTTAGTTCAGGGTGACCGATCAGTGGAAGACTACGAGGAAGAGTTCACCATTTGGAAAACTTTGTGCCAAATGAGGTGAGCGATGAGGAGCGGAAGAAATCGAGGTTTATTGACGGTTTAGCCTGGAGGATCAGGCAACACTTGATTGGGAATCCGGCGTTAGTGACGTATATAGACGTCGTTAATGCCGCACTTGTAAATTACCAGGACCATCGCTTCCATGCGAAGGGGAGCAAGCGAACAGGGGAGCCGAGCCAACAGGGCAAGGCTGTTACTAGTAGTGACACAGGTGATACTCAACAGCAGGCGGGTAGTCAGCAAGGGAATTAGGCTAAGAAGTTTAAGCCTGGTGGTTTCCGACAGGGAGGACAGGGGTAGCCGGGCCCGAATCAGCAGCAGCAGGTTCCTCAGGGCCAGGGGAACAATGGGGGAGGCCAGCAGGGCCAGGGCCAGCCACGCAGGGCCAACAGGGCCAACGATAAGGGGGTGGTCAGAGACGATGTTTTGTGTGTGGCCAGCCAGGATATATCAGGAGGGAATGCCCACAGAGGGGCAGAGGCCCACAGCAGGAGGCCCAACAGGGGCAAAGGGGGCAATTACCACCAGCAGCACCAGCCCCACCCGCCCCACCTCAGCAAGGGCAGATGCACTACGGACGTGTGTATAACGTCCGGGATGTTCCTAATCCCCCGGCGCAGCAAGCGCTGCCAGCAGTTGAGGGTATGTTTCTCATTCATGGTTATGAGGGTAGTATTCTCTTTGATACAGGAGCATCACATTCATTCATTAAATTAAATTTTGCTAAACGGGCCGGACTACTAGAAACCGCGGGAGGTCTTCGGATGTGTGTAGAGTCGCCAGTTGGAAGCGGGGCCACGATTCACTCGATTTGTCGGGGTGTGGACATTTTGATTGGGAGACTTAGTTTAGCAGCGGACCTACTAGTGTTAGACATGGAGGGGTACGATGTCATCTTGGGTATGGATTGGTTGGCAGGTTATCGGGCGATGGTGGATTGCTACGAAAGGACTATCGTGTTCTCCATTCCAGGGCAGGAGATGTTCTTAATAGCAATGCCACTACCCGAGGGAGGGTCACGCACGCACTTGTATTACATTAAGGAGGAAACCTCACAGGAGGTGGCTATTCCGCTGGATTCAATCCTAGTGGTGAGAGACTTTGAGGATGTGTTTCAGGAGATACCAGGGTTGCCACCTAGCAGGGAAATCGAATTTGTGATCGATTTAGCACCGGGGACGAGGCCAATTGCTCGGGGCCCATACCGTATGGCCCCTTCAGAGATGCGTGAGCTGAGGGAGCAGATTCAGCAGCTTCTGGGTCAGGGTTTCATACGACGGAGTACATCGCCGTGGGGTGCACCGGTGTTATTTGTGAAAAAGCGAGATGGCTCACTACGGTTATGCGTGGACTATAGAGAGCTGAATAAGGCCACGATACGGAATAAGTATCCGTTGCCTAGGATTGACGACCTATTTGACCAGTTGATAGGGGCGTCATATTTCTCTAAGGTCGACTTAAGGTCAGGATATCATCAATTACGTATCCGGGAGGAAGATGTTCTGAAGACCGCTTTCCTGTCGCGGTATGGGTCTTACGAGTTCAGGGTGATGCCATTCGGACTCACCGATGCACCAGCAGTGTTCATGGACCTCATGAACAGAGTATTCAGGGAGTTTCTCGATCAGTGTGTTATCGTGTTCATTGATGACATCCTGATCTACTCGCGTACCGAGGAGGAGCACGCAGAGCACCGACGTATAGTGTTACAGACATTACGGGATCACCAACTCTATGCCAAATTCGGTAAGTGTGGATTTTGGCTACGGGAGGTCCAGTTTCTTGGCTACGTGGTGTCAGACCGGGATATTGCGGTGGATCCAAGTAAAGTATCGGAGGTGAGGGAGTGGGGACAACCCACGACACCGACAGAAGTGCGCAGTTTTCTGGGGTTGGCCGATTATTACAGACGGTTCATCAAAGGATTCTCGAAGATTGCGGGCCCTTTGACGAATCTTACCCGAAAAGGGGTACCTTTCACTTGGGATGATCACTGTCAATTAGCCTTCGACGAGTTAAAGGACAGGTTGACATCTGCACCCGTGCTTGCATTGCCGAAAGGAGGATTAGAGTATCGGGTTTACACTGACGCATCCTTACAGGGACTTGGGGGTGTGCTTCAGCAGGAGGAAAGGGCTATAGCTTATGCGTCCAGGAAGCTAAAGACCCACGAGAAGAATTACCCCACTCACGACCTGGAGTTAGCAGCAGTCATTTTTGCTTTGAGGATATGGAGACATTATCTCCTGGGGGAGCAGTTCACGCTATTCACGGATCACAAATCACTTCAGTATCTATTCACTCAGAAGGATTTGAATATGAGACAGAGGCGATGGCTAGAATTCGTGAAAGACTATCAGTTTGATATTCAGTATCATCCTGGTAAGGAAAATGTGGTGGCAGATGCATTGAGTCGGAGACCGACTGGGGATATATCAGAAGTCTGGAAAGCGAAGTGGAGAGAACTTCGATACGAGGATGACGTGGCCAGGGCTTTCATGTCAGCATTATCCATCACACGCGAGATCATTATGCGGGTTGTGAGGGCCCAGGCAGAGGATCAGACCTGCCAGGATAGGGTGAGCCAGTTGCTAGCTGAGGGAGCAGAGGGTTACTCGATCAGTTTGGAGGGAGGCTTACGCAATAATGGGAGGTTGATTGTGCCAGAGGATGCGGAGTTGAGGCACGCTGTTATGACAGAGTCTCATGCGTCGAGATTCGCGGTACATCCCGGTGGGGATAAGATGTATCAAGATATAAGGAGACAGTATTGGTGGGCAGGGATGAAACGAGACATAGCAGAATTTGTTTCGAAATGTGCCACGTGTCAGCTTGTGAAAGTTGACCATCAGGGATGCTACAGCCACTTGAAATTCCTATGTGGAAGTGGGAGAGCATCTCTATGGACTTCATTACAGGATTAGCAACATCACAGAAGGGTCACGATTCCATATGGGTTATTGTGGATCGGTTGACCAAAGTGGCCCACTTCCTACCAGTTCGCGCAGACTTTGAGACGATGCGTTATGCACAGATATTCATAGCGGAGATTGTTAAACTGCATGGGGTACCGATTAATATTGTGTCAGATAGGGACAAGATCTTTGTAGCCCATTTTTGGCAGAGTTTTCAGGAGGCCATGGGCACGGAGTTACGTTTGAGTACAGCCTATCACCCACAGACCGACGGGCAGACCGAGAGAGTCAATCAGATGTTGGAAGATATGCTCAGAATGTGTATACTGGACTTTGGGGGAGGTTGGGAGAAATATCTTCCTCTGGTAGAGTTTGCATATAATAACTCTTACCAATTCACGATCGGCATGGCACCATTCGAGGCATTAAACGGGAGACCTTGTCGTTCACCCGCTTGTTGGTTAGAGGTGGGGGACAACAAACTGTTGGGGCCGAAGATTGTTCAGGAGACATCTTCCAAGATAGAGCTGATCCGAGGGAGGATTCGGATAGCTCAGGATAGGCAGAAAAGTTACGCTGACGCTTCACGGAGACACGTGGAGTTAGAGGTTGGGGATCAGGTATTGGTCAGGGTGTCCCCCATGAAAGGGGTAATGAGGTTCGGCAAGAAGGGTAAACTAGCACTGAGGTACGTGGGACATTTCCCTATTATCGAGAGGGTGGGGCCTGTAGCCTACAGGCTAGGATTACCGGAGCATCTTCAGCGGATACACGACGTGTTCCATGTAGCATCGCTGAAGAAATATCGCAGGAGTGAGAGGGCCTTCTGGCACATTCCACTCGAAGAAATTGATTTACATCATTACATCTCATATGAGGAGAGGCCGATGGCTATCCTAGACCGTAGCGAGCGAAAATTACGATCCAAGGTTGTTCCACTAGTTAGAGTACAGTGGGGTCATCACAACATTGATGAGTCTACCTGGGAGATGGAGGAGGATATGCGGGAGCAATATCCAGAGCTTTTCATAGCAGGTATGACCTAATTTCGGGGACGAAATTCCTTTGTAAGGGGGGGAGTATGTAACACCCCACATTTTCATGCATTAAATATTTAATTAATTCGGGAATTTAAAATTACTTGTGAATTGTAATTTAATTGAATTAATTAGGGAAATATTATTTAAATATTAATCAAGGAATAAATGGTTAATATTTACGGGAAGTTATTTACTAAGTGAATAGTAATTATTTATTTAAGTCATTTTGAGTATTAATGACAGGGTAGGCACTTATCTCAACTGGGAGTCGGTATAGACTAAAGGGGTGAGGGGATACACATTTTTATAAATTAATTCGGATGCCAATTCTGAGTGTACGGTTGAGTCCGGATGGGCCGAGATAGTCGGAAAAGTATACCCGAGGGTAGTAAACGGGTCACGGGGCATTTTTAGACATAGCCGGGCCCACACGGGGGCATTTGGGTCACTTGGGCTTGGCCCATTAGGCAAAAAACGGGATTTAGGTAAATTAAGGAAATTGGAGGAATGATATAACGGCTGATAGAGTTTTAGAAAAAGGCTAATTGAATTAAGGAACCCTAATAGCAGTTAAAGGCAATTTTGGGATTACTAGAGAACCAACAAGGATCATCTTCAACCTTGGAATTCATCTCCGAATCAGACACTACGAAACCTAAGGCAAGTGGATAACTTGAAATAGTATTAAATCTGTTTTGAAATTCATATTCATGTGATGTGTTTGATCAAAAATTCGTTTTGGGTGTTCATGGCATAAACATGAGGTTTTGAAAAGTGATAATCTGATTTACAAATTTTAATGAAAATTCTGGTAGAAATCTGATATTATGAACTGATACATATCTGATAGGATGATATCTGGATAATTAGAAACGAATTTGGTGAAGGGATTTGGGATGTAAATGGGTTAAGGGTTAAAGATGAATTTTTCCCCAAATCCAGAAACTGTAGTTAATGGACGAATTAATGATGTTGGTGGACATCCTGGAGGTCCCTAATAAGGTTTCTAACATGTATTAATGCTAAGAGGGCTTGAGGTTACGGGTATAAGGAATTAGGGTTTGAGAATTTTCGTCCATGGCTGATTCTGTCTTCGCGAAGAAGACGAAGACCTGTTCGATCGATCGATCGAAGGTCTGGGGTCGATCAATCGAAGGTCGGCAGATTTCGGCAATTCCGCCCAGTTATGTGTATAAAAGAAAAATTTATATAATAAATCCTTATGTAATTAATTATGGGGAAAATTAATACATGAGTCTAAACCTAATTAATAATGAGTAAAGTTAATTAGGATTTGAGGAAAGTTTTGGGTGACACGTCATGATTATAAATTCGAGAGTCGGGAATTTAGAGTCGAGTGAGGTTATTTCGGGCTACGAGAGTAAGTCCAAATTTATGGTGGGAGCGACACCAAAGGTGACTAAATTAATTAATGTGCAAATTAATTAATAGTTAGGGTTGGACCATAAACTCTTAATAAATAAAATAGGCTGGTGTTACGGATTTAGTACATGGTGTAGCCGGGACGTTTTATTTATATATATATATATATATATATATATACGGTGTGTGATAGTATATATATATATAGTGTGTGTGCATTAATATCAGAGATTGAATATTACTATTATATACTCTAGTGCTATAGGGGGAGGTTGCGCGTAGTGGATGAATCCCCTAGCTTGAGGAGTAGGGCGAGTATAATCCCAGGTCATAGCGTCCGTTATATGGGTGAGGGGCATCTCACTTTCAGGCAAGGAATATGACCGCCTCCAATTCGTATGTTAAACTAAGTTAGTGAGCGAATCTAACTTGGATAACTAGGTTACGTGAATACACCTAGTGGGATAGCACTTGGGAAAATTTATATTTTGTGAGTATTCTTACTCGGTCGAAAGTTTGTATTAAATGTTATTTCAGTATGTTTCTGAATATTGTAATATGATTAAATATAATTAGGTAAATAATTATATAGGGGATAATTAATACATAGTGAAAAATGTATTATGTGCATAACAGGTGTGAATGATGTATGGAATTAAAAAGAGTAATGATTTAAATAAGTTGACGTTTATAATAACTTAAGAAAAATCATGATTTAAGGCATACTCGTTTAGAGTTGGTAAAGTTCAAGGGTTAAAATAAACAATGGGTAAGGGCATAGGACCTAGTGAATTAATTGGAAGCGTTAGTAGTGCACATTAGGGGAGGGGTGAGGAAGTCCTCAAGAGAGTGCGGCACTAACTAAAATATGAAGAGCATGCATATTTATTTATTACTGCAAGTTAATCATTTGTTAAATATTTTCAAATGTTTTTGGGTACTAACCCTTGCTATAAAATTTTTAAAAACCTTTTAGGTGTCCAACCACAAGGGCGCCAAGCTTGACTCTATTCCAGGTATCCTTGCTGCAGCACATGTGGATGTTGCGGGGTTTTGATAGACGCCTCCTTCTTCCATTCTTGTAGAGACTCTCTAGTAGTTATCTGAGCTTGTCGCTCACAGTTCATTATCAATAGTATACTTGTTGAGATGTTTTTCTGATATTTACTTGTATTGGATATTTGGACCGGTGGTTTATTCGGTTAGGTGTTTTTAATTGTGGATGGTTATTTTAATTAACTGTGATTGTGTATTATTGTATGTTCCGCACGAGTTTTATTTAATTAATTGAAAGATAAAAATTGGCACCAGTCTACTTTTCTCACTTAGGTGGTTAGTAATTAAAAAGACGACAGTGATGCTAAGAATGGACCAACTGAGAAACCTTTTCTAACTTGATTTAGGACTGATCACCCGGGATTAATTAGGCGGGGTGTCACAGTTTTATTATTGCTATTACCTAGATGCATACTTACCTAAGATAAAATTTGGCTAATTACTTTCACAACACAAGTTTAATTTGTACATGTTTAAGTTGTTTTAATTAATTTGTTAAAATTAAACATTAGTGTGTGTGTGTTTGGTAATCCATATAACCCTAGGGTTTTTCAAATTGGTATCAGAGTAGTTGTCTACAAGTTATTTAGCCATGAATTCAGGAGGTTTTTATATAGAAGGTTAATCATTTTCTAGGCCACCTTTGTTTAATGGATCGAATTATGCATATTAGAAAGCGTGTATGAAATGCATGTTACTCCAGAACCTCTACCCCTCTCTCCCGACACCTCCCGAGCAAATGAAAAGAAACTCATTGGGTTCTACCTTCTAAAAAATAATCCTAGTGGCAATAAAAATTACCTCCAGGTCTATAAATCTCGGTGTTTGTCGCTTGAAAATATTAATGCTGGAGTCAGGGTAGCAGATAACTGGAAATTAGTTGATCAAGCCATCAAGGATGACGTTTCTGACCAACTTTGTAAGCATTTTCATTCCCTGAACGTTCAAAGCATAAGGTTTTTTTTCGGGTTGCTGAACAACTGAGAACATATCTTATAAACCTTGGGCAGAGACATTTCCCAAAGGGGCCATCGAGATCTGACATTTTAGCTATGAAAGGCAGAGTCCTTCTAAATGTTAAAATGTCAGTCAATCAATGGAACAACATTTTGAAAAATAAGGCAATGGACAAAAAGTTGGTCCAAAAGGAGATAAATAAATAGAACAAAGTGAAGAAAAGTTAATATCTACAGGTTGGGTCCAAATCGTAAGAAGATTTGAAGAATGAATGGTCAGTTAGGACAAAGGGAGGTCCAGATGATGACAAAAAACTTAATTGGGGCAACTTGTATGTACATGACCAATGGAATAAAGATAATAAATTTTCACCATAATTGGCTCCGACTTTGGTGATTATGACCAGTCATTTATTTATATAAATACACGTTGTATAAAATAATGTTAAAATTATAAGACTAAATAAAATTTCATACTACAAGAATCGATTGAATCCATTAGAAATCAATCTGCTTTGAGCCCTTATGATGACATTAAAAATGATGCCCTAACCCAGACCTTTAAGAGGGAGGAAAAGAGGTGTCAAATCACATATGCCAAAAATCAAATTAAAACACATTGCACCTCTCGTGGACGAGATCTCTTCGGTCAAGAATCGCATCTCGAACTAAGAGGAAAGTCGATCCAAGATAGACAACGATATGTAGGAAATTAAGGGTAACTTGGGAGTGTTGATGAGTGAAATCGGGAGCCCTGTGTCCTTATTTACTCAACATTTTCGACCACCGATGCCTCCTCAAGGTTTTCCCTACCCTTCTTCTCAAGGTTTTCCATATCCTTCGTGTAAAGGTTTTTACTCCCAAACGTCGCCTCCTTCAACAGTCCCTTCCCTAGTGCCTCCACCGGCCACAGTCCCTGGATCATCATCATCCATTCACGATGACTATGGAGAGTAGTGTTATTTTAGGGCCTTGACCAATAGCAGGATTATTGGCACGTGCACACTCATTTTCTTGATTGGTGAAACTCGTGTTCATAATCTCCCTTTGAAGATGGGTGAGTCTCAGATAATAATTGATGAAATATGCAACGGTTGTGGAGAAATGCCTATGCACGTTGACAACGGAGAAGGGAACACACTGAAAAACTATCATAATTCTTTTACCACTTGACTAGTTTATTTGATGGTCAAACCTAGGCTATGAATTTTTTTTTTTGATAATTTGTAATATTTGAGAACAAGTTGTAATATTTTGTATTTAAGTTATTTTAAGTTTGTGGGTCATTTGTTGAAATTTTTTTTTGTATGCAACATGAATTTAAGTTTAAGTTGTTTAATTTGATTTTAAGTTGTGTTGAATAATTTGAATGAATTATGACTTGTGCGTTCTTGTATGCAACATGACCTTAGTTACAACCAATTAATACATGTTAATTTAATTTTGAAGATTATTTAATGTATTTCTCATAATACAAAGAGGAAATGGGGCAGAGGAACCGAATATATGATAATCATGTAAAGGGCGTTCGAGAATTTTTTAAATATGCATATAGAAATATTAAAAGTGACAAGATTTTGTGTTCGTGCACTCGTTGTATGAACGAAAAATATAAGTCTTTAGAAGATGTTGAGTTGCATTTACTAAAATGGGTAATTTTGCAAGACTATAAGATATGTACATACCATGGTGAAAAGAATGTACCATGTGTTTCGAAAGAATTATCGGTGCCTGATCGTGTAACGGAAGCCCACCGAGTGGAAGTGGTACGTGATTCGCCAACACATCATTCCTTTGATCGACCTAATTGATGATGCTTACGGAGTCCACCACCATCAAAACCACCAACCTATGGATACAGATAATGTGCATTATGACCAAGTTAATGAACAAGTTGATACTGAATTACCAGAAGATCGAGAATCCATATGGTTGAAAGCCAACGCACCTAGAAAGTTGTATAAATATCGCGATGAAGATCAGTCCGTATTATATGCAATGATTGGTTTGCATAATTTAAAGAGTCAAATTGGTTTATCAGGTAATAACATAACCAAAATTCTTAAGTGTGCTAAAGACATTCTCCTAAAGGAGAACATGTTACCAGACAATTATCCTAGCATGAATAAGAGATTGAAGGGTTTAGGTTTTGTAAGGACATATTTTATAAGTCCTCTTTACATTAGTGTATGTCGTATACCGCTACAAACCATAGAAGAAAAAAATTAAATTTGAAGATACATGAAGACGGACCCGAATATCAAAGTTTTTCAACATTCAGAGCCTCGACGAGATGAGGTTGTGTTTAAATTACTTTACGGTTCATTTAAAAGTGTTGGAATATTCTTCTAAAATATTTTCCAAGTGTTGAGGTGTTACTTTTCATCAAAAATAATTATTTTCTAAGTGTTGATGCGGAATTTTTTTATCGAAATAAAAAAAAAAAAAATTTACTCGTTGGTCGTTCGAGCGACCACTGCTTGTTGTTCAAGCGATAAAGGCATGTCGCGCGAAGCTGTCGTTCGTGCGACAGTGAGGTTTCATTCAAGCGACCTTCCATCTCGTTCGAGCGACGCGCTGATTTAAGTTTTCTATATAAAGCGTGTTAAACCACCCCATTTTCGTTTAGAATACGTAACGAATTTCTTTCTGCAAGAACTGCTAGCAGCAGATTACCTATGTCTTCTTCGTTTAAGGGTTTAATCATTTCTGTTTTTAATTCACAAAATATCCCAATCTTTATGTGAATTGTTTTGGAACCCAAGATGCAATTTTGGTGAAGTTATTTCTTTGTTTAGTGTTATCTCTATGGCTGACTACAACTACGTGTCGATTGGGAGTGCTCATGGGTGTTCCTAGCTGAATTGGGACTGCGTGTTCTTATGGACTGCTGCAGTTGTTCCATTACTAACTCTAGGTTGCGCGTCTATGTGATTATTCTGAGGAGTAATCATTGCATATTTCATTGTGTATGTAAGTTGTGATTTATTTGACATAGTGAAATAAAGGTTTTACCCGAAAGGGTTTGTTAACGAAAATGTATTTTATCCCTAATTAATTAAGTTAGTTTAATTAATGCACATTTTAGTTTAACTTAATATATTGATTTTGATGATTCCAAACATATTGTTTTATAAGGTCATTCTATAAATATGTATTATGGTATTATCCTGTTTATTTCTGACTCTACATACCTCGACTTTACACAACGACATATCCGAGTAAAGGTATTCACGTGTGGTGCACATTTGCACTTGACCCATTAGGCACACATGCATATTTCTGGATCTATGATTTTAATTGTGTGACTAATCAATTATGAGCCGAAACATTTTTTTTAAAAATGAAATTACTTTTTTAAAATAAATTGACACTAAATATTTTCCTTATTTTTTTCTTGTTATAAATATACATATGCGTGTAAATTGTTTTTTGTGTGTTTTCAAGACTTGGCTTTTAGTTGCTTTGTACATGAATGCTTTTGTGTATATAATATATTATATATGTTAGTAACATTTGCTAACAATTTGACAAATGCCAAAAGCTGTTGGGCCATTGTTTTTTTTTGTCTTGTACGATTGTACATATATATATTAACATATGTATGTATATGGTTTTATGTATACTATATTATGCCATAGCAGCGATGTGACCTTAGCAGGACATAGCTTTAGCCATACTCATTTACTGAGAAGCCGAAACCTTTGCTTTCAAAATAGTTGTAGCCGACTTGACCATTGGAAGTTATGATCTCTTATACCTGACTTGACCGTATGACATGGGGCCATGCCCTGTCATCTGCGGTGAAGCACTTTTGGCCACAGTCACTCAGGCTAGCCTTAAGGCTACACCATCATTGGCATTTTGAATAAAGTTGATTTGGTTTATACATGTGCAGTCCGATATCTGTTTTATATATATCTCAAGTCCGTTTTTTTACGTTAATATCTGTCCGAAATCAATTTGTTTTTGTCCGAAATTATCATTATAAATATTTGTTCGAAATCTATTTTTTTTGTACGAAATTCTTTTTATAAATATCTGTTCGGAAATCTCTAATATATATATTTCTGTCCGAAAATCCTTATACATATATCTGTCAGAAATTTATTTCTAGATCTTTTCGGAAACTTTTTTTTATATCAGTGTGGGAAATATTTTTTTGTACAATATATATATGTACACCTTTCATATATATATTTACATACACATTCTTGCAAATCTATGACTGAGTTATGCATGTACTTATTTTGTCCTATTTATTTCCTTGACAAAAAAATTCTCTTGACACACCAGTTATATTCTTTACACAATGGTTCCACATAAATACTTTAGTTTTGTATTTTATCTCTTGGACTAACAATCCGTTTGCAGAATATATATGGGTCATCTCCAAGCTACTTTCAATGACATATATTTTCAGATGTCACTTCCATGCGTCATCAGTTATTTTTATTCAGAAGCAAAATTAAGATTTGCAGAATATTTTATCTCAGCAAAATTCAGTGCATTTAATGCTACACTCAGACCATTCCAAATCTTCTACAACGGCCATATTTTTTTAGAATCAAAATGGAGATGTCTATATCAGATTGGAAGACAGATTACACTTAGCAAAATTTCATCTCAGTACATCAGGAGCATTTAATGCTCAAAATGCATGTGTCTAACAGCTAGTTTTCTGAAGACACATTTAAAGCTTTGAAGAGATGCATTGAAGAGCAGAAGACTTGAATGAGAATATGAGCAAGACTTGAAATAACATTGAGAGCATTTATTTTACTACTCAGCTACACATTCAAGAGAGCAATAAATTTTATCATCTGCTCAATCATTGAAGAAGAAGACTTGTGCCTACTTCAACATCATTTATTGAAGTCTCAGAAACTCATATTACAAATTGTATTTTAAGGAGTTTCAGTATTTTACCTTGTACTACAAAAATTCAGATTTGTTGTGAAGCTTTGTTGAAGCTTCGGTTTGTACCGGTGATTGGTTCCTACCCGCAAGTGGGCCACGGGGTTTGAAGCTCGGAGTTAGCTTGCAAACAGTTGTACGCGGTGGTTTGATCCTACCCGCAAGTGGATCAGGTTTAGTGAAGCGCAAAGGAGACGGGGGCTCTAGGCGCGTGGACGTAGGCCGGGATTTGGCCGAACCACGTTAAATTTCGGTGTCATTTATTTTTCGCACTTTTATTTATTTATTTGCACATGCTTGCTTGAGTTAATATTTTCAGCACACTATCTTGCAAATAAATTAATTCCGAAATTTGACTAAATTGATTTTAAAGTTAAAATAATTATTTTTGAGTTAAATAACTAATTTCAGAATATCACTTAATATTAAATACGAAAATTAAATTAATATTCCTAGTGTGTTAAAATATGGATTTCTAGCTGTTTATAATTAGTTGATTGCATTTATTTGATATTGTTGGATTTATTCTTTATAGTTTTATTAATCTGAAATTTGTTTAAGTGATTTAAATTTACTATTTTTCTAAAATATTAATTTGACTTAAAGTTTGTAAAAACTCAATTCACCCCCCCCCCCTCTTGAGTATAATCTGGGCAACAAGGTTTTTTCCTGAAATCTGTGTGTCAACAATTTTATTTGTGATGGTTTGATTTCACCCGCGTAAATGCATGTTTGAGGGATGAATTAATTTGGTTTAAAAATTGACTCCAAATAAATAAGTCTAAATAGGAAACTTGGGAATTTATTTAAATCAGTATCACACTGCATTTTCAAATTGGTATAAGAGCTTATTTAAGTGATCACCGATTTTATAGGTTTGAAGTACAAATCTATTCGTGCATGCAATTATGATTGAATATTGTACGATAACGAGCATGAAGAGAAGAATGAGTGTCCTATAAACACTGAGCCTAAATATGTGGCTTGTGAGAACGGGAAAGCCAAGACTGCAAAATATCACAAGTGATCGCAAGTTCCACAAAGGTTTTGAAGTATTTTCCCCTTGAGCCACGGTTAAAATGGTTTTTCACTATATCATGGATGGCAATAACATGGCACGCTCGATAGGAGGAGAGTGCGAATCTCATCCGCCATTCATTTGATTCAGTCATGTGGCAACTTTCAAACGCATGACACCATGAATTTGCAAAGAAATCTCACAATATTAGTCTTGCATTATCAACCGATGGGTTTAATCTTTTCAATAATTTAAGCACTAATCAGAGTTATTGGTCAGTTCTCATGGCGCCTTTAAGTCTCCCTCAAACAATGTGCATGAGAAAGGAGTTCACAATATTATCTTTATTGATACTCGAGCTGAAGGTTCTCGATGATGATATTGATTATTTCTGAGCCCCATTAATCAAAGAACTTAAAGAGTTGTGGGATAAAGGCGTGAGGGTGTTTGACTCGCATATGGGTGAAGAGTTCACATTTAAAGCAATGGTGATGTGGGCGATCCACGATCTTCCTGCTTATGGGACCTTGCTCGGTTGAAATATTCATGGTTATTATGGATGAACCATATGTGGGGAGTAAACTAATGTTACTTGTCTACATCATAGTGGTAATATGAGTCATACGGTTCATCGTAGATTTCTACCAACTAGTCACCCTTGTAAGAATGATAAGTCTAACTTCTTACCTGTTGGTCACAAGCGTAGAACAAAATCTGCTTGACTTTCTGGTCATAAGATCGAGGAGAAGGAGAAGGTTGCGACTGCGAGGAATACATATGTAAGCAAACACCCTAAGTTTGTAAACCTGAAGCGTAAAGCTAGGGAGGATCCTAACGAGCGTAGTAAAATGAAGGCATGGTCCAGGCGATCAATATTTTTCAACTCGCGTATTGAAAAGATCATCGTGTAAGGAATGTAACTGATGAAATGCACATGGAGAAGAATGTTGCAGAGCATCTAACAGGAACATGTATGGGTAGATCTCATTAAAGATGTGGAGAGGGGACGTGCCTCGATCCACAGAAGATGAAAATAAAGAAGAAATTGTGGTAAAAAAATAATCCTACAACAGGAAGAATTTATATCATCCCGGTTGCTTTCACTTCGCCTACTAGTGATAAAAATATCCTCCTATACACGTTCAACTTGAAGACTCCAACTAGTTATTCCGGTACTTTGTGCAGGATAGTAAGCTACAAACAAATTACCTGAAGCAGTGCAGGTCTCACAACTGGCACATCATTATTCAATTAATCCCTTTGTTGTTTAGGTATTGCTTCTCTAACACCAAGATCTCCGTCGGGCAATTATGCAAATAAGTTTGTGCTTTACCCTACTTTGTGCAAAAGTCATAAATAAAAAGCACATTAAAGTTGTGAAATTAACTTTAGTCGAGGCAATTTGTGTATTAGATATATATTTTACTTACTCGTTGTTGGATATTAGCATCTACCTACTTGTGCATTTATGTGATGAGGATTTTTTGCATGGTCCCGTTAGGCATCGCTGGATGTATCTTTTCGAGCACTTGATGAAAACCTTCAAAAATTACGTTAAGAATACACGGTATATTGGAGGGTCAAGGTAAAAGAATACATAATTATGAAATTACCGTTATACGCTCGAGAACATATGCTAGAACAAGAGCTGAGGAGATCCAATCCTCATGGAGAACGAGTGATCGAGGAACCTGACGAGTTTGAGGATGAATTGCCTTTAAGAAACCCTAAAGAGGTGAGAATCACTAATCTACAATACGAGCAAGTAACTCGTTACATTTTCGAATCACTAGATAAAGTTGAAGAATAGAGAGAGTGAGTAACTATATAATTAACTGAATTATTCTTGTTTGATTATATGAAATCTGTATATTATGGTCTAAATATAGTCACGGTTCAAGACCGCGAACATATTTTTATTTATTTTTTAAAATATTAGCGGTTACAGATTTAGACTGTGACCCATGTTCAACATCGTCCCGCACATGGTTATGGAATGGCCCAGATTTGTGACCCACTTTGAACACCATTCCACTCATGGTCACGGCCTAGATCCATAACCATGAAGCTAAATATTGTCCCACTTAGGAGACTGTGACCCTCATTATGGTTCATGGATGAAGTCCGTGACCACGTTTTTTGGTCATGAACCTCGGTCGTGACCCAAGACCTTGGTTATGGCCTAGGACCATGACCATCTTCGATATATGGTGTAGTGGACCCAAATTTCATATAATTAAAAATGAATTCAACATATATATAAATATAGATCAATTGCATGCATAGTAATACATAAGTCTTAAAAAAATTAATGTTTTTCCTCTATGAAGTTTTGAATCAATTTACACCAACACTACCTTGAATATGATTAGCATCATCTTACGCATGTCAATTGGTTGATGTCATCATTATTCAAAAAGAATATAATTAAAACCATATGTTTAATTGAAATGTTCAAATTTTAAAGTTGCACACATGTATAGTTATACACATTTACACGAGTGTTTAATAAATGTTACACATGAGCGTGGTTATTATTTGTTTTATGTATATAAAAAACCCTTAAAAAGGAAGCACATGCCCCACATCACACGAGAACTTACTTATAGAAAAAAATAAAAACTACTCAAACAATAGTGACAAACACGTTATCTAGGCATAAATCGGTTCCACTGTTTCATTTCATGGTAAAAAAAAATAGGGGAAGATGGTATTATACTGATTAGGCATAAATTCTTCATATTTATCCCCTTAATTTATATTCTTTTATCATCTTGTGCTATGTAAATCGAGTTGATTTATCTCATATCTTTGCCCTTCTCGATGTAGTGCATCGAGTTTCGTGTATTTCTTGTATATTTTGTAGGGATTTTATATAATGGGAGAAAAGAGAAAACTCATACTCAAGAAAGTTACAAGTAAAGGAAATTCGAGGGAAAAATAGTAATTCTACACTAGGAATTAGGACACGGAAAGGAAACTTAAAGGCCTCGATTCCACAAGCATGTAGGAAGAAACGTCATCCAAATTCGAGTCCCGAGTAAAAAGTTACGAAAAGTCAAAGTTGAGAAGAAATCAAGGACAAAAAGGAAGAAAAAATAAAAAAGGGACCGAACCGAACCGATATATATATCACCGAACCGGTCCACTGAACTGGATTCACCAAATCGAACCGATAGAAAAGCATCCGGACTTGTCCCCTAAACTAGCAGACACCGAACCGCTTCGGCTGAAGGAATTCCAAATTTTCTTTTCTCTAAAAAAGAGTTTTTCATGGTTCAAACTCTAAAAATAACGTGATGTATTTATTTCTTTGTCATACCAGACATTAGAGAGCTTATTTTTAGTTAGTTTTAAAAGAGTTTTGAAGCCAAGAAGGGTAGGATTCATATTGTTCATGTTTTTGCATTAATTCAAGGCTTCATTTTATTCCAAGAAATTTCTTCTTTATTGCTTTCAATTGCTTTCATATTTGTTGTAGGTAATTCATTCTTCGTAGTTAAAATCCTTCTTTGCATGCTTAATTTTACTTTTCACTCAATTATGATTTCATGCATCATAGAATCCTTGGTTAATTGTAGTTTCGTCATGTCTAGCTAGATTTCTAAGGGTTGGGATGCATGAACCCAATCCGATGTAGTTCGCATGGAAATAAAAGTAATTCTCTGAATTAAATAAATGACTGAATCGTGTTGATTAGTTGTTACAACCTTCGTAGGTCTTTTAACCTCATTTGCCCTAGGTAACCGGGGTGTTTAAGATTGTGACACACATGTTAGTTATGTCGACACCGCTTTGTTTCTATTCTTGATTATGTATGATGCGGTCTTGTACCCTCATATATGTAATGCTTAAAATTAATAAAGTCTAGGTTTCATTAATTATTTAATTCACAATTGCCTTTATATCTAGGAAACATACTAGGGTTCGGGGAATTGCAGTCCAACATATTTGTCTCATTCAAATTACTTAGTTCATAGTTAGTTTACTTTTGCGTACGTAGTTTAATTACTAGTTCAATTAATTTTCATTTTGTTCGTAAATAAAATTCAAATCTCATCAACTTTTCCTTTCCTTTTCTGAGTCAGTTTATAAGGATCTTTCCTATTTGTTGTCACGTTCAACGTCCTATTTCCCTGAAGATTTGACTCCGTCTTACCAGGTTTATTACTTACGCGACCGGTTTGCACTTGAATCGTAATTAGCACACACTAGAGACACATTTTTAGTCGCATCAAGTTTTTGGCACCATTGACTGGGAATTAGGTAGACTTTTAGGTTAGGTCGATTTAATACAAAATTGATTACAAATCTTAAAAAGCCAAAAAAAATTATAAAGTCAAAAATCCAAAAAATAATTCAGAAAAGAAGAAAAGCAAAAATCCCTAACATCTCTCAAAGTCCTTTCATGCAAAATTCGTAGCAAACGCTTTAATCAAATCCCAGGAGTGTGTGGGCTATCAGGATCGTACTCAACTATCAGATTTCCGTGAATGCGAGTGGGAGTTGATTGAAGAGATCCATGTCTAAACACACTAATTTTGGTACGGGTTAGGTTGAGATGCCATATCGTCCCATGATAGAACTCCTCTATCCCAAGAGAACTGTCACCCTAGGATGCATTCTATTTCCATACAATGTTGGACAGTTCCATTTTCATAATGGGATGGTACAATTCTTCCCACACTTCACGGGTTTGATTTAGAAAAGCCTTATCTCCACATTCGTGAGTTCGAAGAGGCATGTGATATATTTATCGATCAAGCTTGCACACAAGATGTCGTTCGCCTAAATCTTTTTCCCTTTTCCTTAAAAGGATAAAGCTCAGAATTGGCTTTGGTCTTTGTCATCGAACTCGATTGGATCATGGAGGGAGAGGGCCTCCAAATTTCTCTAAAGTTCTTTCCCCAACATCGAACAAATTCCATCCAAGCTCAAATTTAAACATTCCGAAAATAAGAAAATGAGTCATTTGATCGATGTTACGAACGTTTCAACGAGCTAGTTAGTACATGCCCTCATCATGGTTTTGACAAGTAGCATCTCATATCCTTCTTTCACTACGAGCCAAGTATAGCATCTAAACAACTCGTTGAGACAATGTACAAGAGACCATTTTGGGAATTAAATGAAGACGATGCAGATGCCCACCTTAAGTTTGTCACTGAGACAACTCAATCGTGGGACACATTTGATCCTAATACCCAAAACTAGGTTTGACAAACTCCCAACGCTCCTTCAGCGCCAGGACTTTATCATGTGGAAGATGTAGTCGGATCAAGGATAAGAGAATCCAACCAACCTATGAAAGATAAGGTGTGTGCTATTTGTGAGACGGTCTATTCAATGAAGGAATGCCCGATGATACCCACCTACAAAGTAATGATACATGAACAAGTGATGCAATAGGAGGATTTAAGGGTAATTTAAATGCCCCGCATGGTAATTCTCACAACCCTCCGTGGAGGAACCACCCTGGTTTTAGCTACAGGCAACAACATGTTGTGTTGAATCCTAATTCACACGTTGCCCCACCTCCACCTCCACATTTGCAACAAGCTCCACTTATGCAAGCACCACCTCCCGCACCGTATTACACCCCACCGCGGAGAAAACTCAAAGATACTATAAACCAATTCATCCAATCCCAAAATGCAACCAATGCTAAGTATGACTGCATGTTTACTGAAATAAATACGAATATCAAGGGTAAGTTTCCGGCCTAAGGTCAAAGACCCCCCAAGGTCAAACTATTGTTAGCTCTACTTCCAATGAACATCAAGAGCAATGTCAAGCCGTTACCACTCTACGTAGTGGGTGATTTGTTAATTTGTCACCTCCCCCACACGACACACCTAAAGACAAGGAGGTTTCACCCGGCACGAAAAAGGCAGAAGATTCCCCTTGAAGGAAAGAGACAATGATGACACTAGTGAGCCAAAATTGTAGTGAAACCACTCACCGCTAAGCATTTCCATCAACGAGGTGTTCCTCCCCAAAAATGAATCCGCCATAATGACGTGCTATATGTCTTTAAGCAAGTAAAACTGAATTTACCTTTTCTCGATGATATACAGCAAATTCCCACCTATGCTAAAGTCCTTAAGGACTTATTAACGGTGAAAAGAAGGCTAAAGGTGAAAAAGAAAATCTTCCTAGCACAAAATGTGAACTCCGTTCTACTTAATGACGTCCCACTAAAATTTAAAGATCCGATTTCACCTACCATTTCATGCATCATTAGGGAGAATCAAATAGAAAAGGCCTTACTTAATTTAGGGGCGAGTGTCAACATTCTTCCCTACACCATATATAGGCAACTAAATTTTGGGGACCTCAAGCCCACAAAAATCACTCTTCAACTCACGGATCATACCGTGAAGATACCATGAGGAATTGTTAAAGACGTGATAGTCCAAGTTGACACCTTCTACTTCCCGGTAAATTTTGTCATTTGGGACACGGAACCCTCTATCACCCCAAGTTATCATGTTCCCGTCATTATTGGCTGCTCATTCTTAGCTATGGCTAACGCCCTGATTAACACTCAAAATGGGAAAATGTAACTCACTTTCGGGAACATGACCTTAGAAACAAATATCTTCAATATCACAAGTCAAGTGGGTGATGAGGAATATTTTCACTTAGTGGATCTTATTGAGGAGATAGTAGAGGAGCACGTAGAGGGAAATTTCAGTGGGGATGACTTAGGAGCATGCCTTATTTCGAGTAGTGAGAGCGCAACGGGACGGACACAGATTTTGAGAGAGATGTAGGAGAGTGGAGAGCAGCATTAGACGAGAGAGCGTCAAATGAGGACGTGAGAGATATGAGTTGGGTTTCCAGATTAGAGGAATTACCACCGAGGGAGTCTCGCATGGTTCCCTCCGATGAAAAATTTCCGACCCTTGAATTAAAGAAACTATCCTCCAACGTAAAATGTGCTTATTTTGGAGAGGATGAGACATTTCCTGTTGTTGTCTCCTTTATTAAAAATTATAAGGAAGCACCGAAGTGCTTTTGGTTGGTGCATAGAAGATTTAAAAGGTATAAGTCCTTTGATTTGTACCCATAAAATCCACCTCGGGGAGGACGTGAAGTCCTCGAGGGAAATGCAAAGGCGATTGAACCCCACCATGAAAGAGGTAGTACAAGCAGAAATCATTAAGTAATTGGACATCGGGATCATTTACCGAATATCGAACAGCAAATGGCTGAGTCCTAAACAAGTCGTCCCGAAGAAGTCGGGAATGATTGTGGTGGAGAATGCCAATGGTGAGTTAATTCCCCAACGTACCACCATTGGGTGGCGCATTTCCATTGATTATCAAAAACTCAATGCGGGCACTAGGAAAGATCATTTCCCCTTACCATTTATCGACTAAATGCTAGAGAGAGTAGAGGGACACCCATATTATTGCTTCCTTGATGGTTATTCCGAATATAACCAAATAGAGGTAAATGTTCTTGACCAAGAGAAGACAACTTTCACAAGTCCCTTTGGCATGTTTGCCTACAAACGTATGCCATTTGGATTGTGGAATGCACATGAGACCTTTCAAAGATGCATGCTTAGTCTCTTTAGCAACATGGTTGAAAGTAACCTTGAGGTATTTACAGATGACTTTAGCATTTTTGGCCCTCTTTTGACCTTTGTCTTGTAAATCTTGAAAAAGTACTTGCCCGGTGTGTGGAAAAGAACTTGGTTTTAAATTGGGAAAAATGCCTTTTCATGGTAATCTAAGGAATAGTGATTGGCCACATTGTGTCATCCAAAGGAATTGAAGTGGATAGGGCAAAAATAAATGTCATAGCCGAGCTTCCCCCACCTAAATCACTAAAGGATGTGCGCTCCTTCTTGGGCCATGTAGGGTTTTATAGAAGGTTTATCAAGGATTTTAGTGCCATTGCTAGACCCTTGAGTAACCTCCTTATGAAGGATGTCCCCTTTAAGTGGGACGAAGCATGCTAAAGTGCTTTTGACAAGTTAAAAAGCATGTTTGTTTCCTCCCCCATCATGGAAGCTCCAGATTGGTCCCTTCCATTCGATCTTATGTGTGATGCGAGTGATTATGCTATAGGGGCTTCTTAGGGCCAAATAAAGGATAAGAAAGCTCATGTCATCTATTACCCTAGTCGAACGTTAATCGGACCGCAACTCAATTACTCCACCATGGATAAAGAATTGCCAGCGGCAGTCTTTACCCTTGACATATTTCGCTCCTACCTGATCGGTTCACCCATCACATGCTTTACCGACCACGCGGTGCTGCAATATCTCCTTGCTAAGAAAGATACTAAGCCACGCCTCATAAAGTGGATATTACTCCTACAAAAGTTTAATCTCTCAATCAAATACAAGAAATGGGTAGAAAATGTCATCTATGATAATTTATCCTGGCGTTCGTTCGACGTGCCTAGTGATCCCATACCCATAGACAAGTACTTCCCGAATGAACAATTATTTACCACTTTTTATCTCCCCTGGTTTGCAGATATAGTTAATTACCTTGTCATGAGAGCTATCCCTCTCGATTGGACACCGCAAGAGAAGACGAAGTTCATTACTTGGTCACGCCTATTTTTCTATGACGATCCATTCATATTTAAATATTATGCGGACCAAATCATCCAACGTTGTGTACCGGATGACGAGACTTATAGCGTCATCCATTTTTATCATACGAAAGCATGTGGGGGCCACTTTTGCATGAATAAGGTGGTCTCTAAGATTCTTCAAAGTGGTCTCTATTAGTCCACGATATTTCGGGATGTGAATGCTTATTGTAAATCTTGCGATAGATGTCAAAGGATGGGAGCTATCACCCGTCGAGACATAATTCCATTGACCCCTATACTCGTCATTGAGCTATTTGATTATTGGGGTATTGACTTCATGGGCCCGTTCCCTCCTTCCTTTGGCTTCTTATACATCCTCGTTGCGGTAGATTACGTGTCTAAATGGGTAGAGGCCGTAGCTACCAAAACGAATGACAACAAAGTGGTAATTAAGTTCTTGCAAGAACACATACTCTCTCGCTTCAGTGCTCCGAAGGCAATTATTAGTGATAACGGTAAGCATTTCTATAATAGGCCATTTCAAAAGCTGATGAATAAGTATGCAGTTGTTCATAAGGTTGGGACGACTTATCACCCTCAAACGAGTGGGCAAGCCGAGCTAGTGAATCATGAAATCAAAAACATTCTTGAAAAAATCATCGGTCCTAATCGAAAAGATTGGTCCCTTCGATTGAATGATGTGTTGTGGGCTTATAGAACCGCATACAAGAACCCCCTCGGGATGCCCCCATTTTGCTTTGTCTATGTCAAGCCATGCCATCTCCCCCTGGAGCTAGAGCACAAAGCCTATTGGGCAATCAAGAGGTTGAATTATAATTTGGATAAAGATGATGAAGCTCGCAAGCTTCAATTGAACGAGATGGAAGAGATGCGCAATGATGCATAGGAGAACGTTAAAATATCCAAATAATGGATGAAACTTGCACATGATAAAATTATCCTACGCAAGGAGTTTCATTCGGGGAAAAAAGTGCTTCTCTACAATATGCGTCTACAAATGTTTCTCAGTAAATTACGTTCGCGGTAGACGAGACCATTCGTCGTTAAAGAAGTGTTTCCCCTTTGGTGTCGTTGAATTGGAAGACCCAAAAGGGGGAGACACATTCAAGGTTAACGGATAATGCCTAAAACCATACTTAGAGGCGTGTATCGAAGAAGCCGACACCATTTAGTTGTCGGACCTCGTTTATGGGTATTGAGTGAGAAATAAGTGAGAGGTCGTCGCACCCCGACCCGTATGGGGTGATTCTTGTGTATAGTAGTTAGTTTAGGTTAGGGTCGTAGGAATCAAGTTCGTTAAAGAGAGAAATGAAAAGGAATTGATGAGAAAGAGTAGCGAGTTTCGAGGAAAGTTGTCGCATATTTCATAGCTAAATTTTGGGTAGGAACATCTTTAGGAGGGTCCGAAAAAATTGAGCGAGGATAAGTCTAAGTTTCAAGAGTAAAAGAGAAGGGAGACATACCTTTGACAGTGTCCAGGACCGGTTCGGTTCGCTGCTAAAAAAATAAAAAAAAAAGACCGGATCGGTTCGCCCGTGGCACCCTGACCAGTTCAAATGTCTATATCAGTTCGCATCTTTCCCATGGTTCATCTCCCATTTACCAAAACCTTTCCCTCCATTACCTTTTCCCACCAACTTTTCCCTCCAAATTCATCCCCACCCCTCCACAACCCACCTATAAATACCAACCCTATTCACCCCATTTCACCTCACACCGCCATTTTGCTATTTTATTCTCTATCTCTCATATTTCCAGAAATTCATATTCTCATCAAAATGGCCGCTAGAGAAGCAAGACCACTCCCCACAATTTACACATCCACTGAAATCCCTCCCGACGGCAATAATGAATACCGCTCCCACTAAGAGAAGAGGTGGTGCGACTCCTTCTTCTCCCCATCCTGCTCAATGCATATTGAGCGCAAAATCAAATGGGCGCAACTTCCTCAATCAGTCAATAATTCATTTCGCCCGAGGGGATGATGTCGATTTTTTGGGGAGCCTCATCCCGAGATTTGGGAGGACAAGATGCGAGTCTTCTATGGTACCCTCGTCCGAACGGGGGAATTTCAAGCGGAAGCCTATATTGACGAGCGGCGCATCCCGTTTTCACTCGATATCATCATTCAAAAATTACGTACCATGGATGTCCCAAGCCCCAACCGTTATGACTACCCAACTAATGTCGAGCCCATCACAAAAGGTGCATTCATCACCCACCTTGCCCCCGGGCACTCGTGGAATCAAGAAACTTTTTCTGTGGGGAGCCTTCCCAAAAAAGCCCGAATCGCATTCCATATTGTGTGTGCCAACATCCTTCAAACCTCCAACAATTCAGCTATGCGTACTAGGTAAGTCAATTTCCTCTTCCACCTTTTCGATCCCTATGCCCTAATTCATCTCGCACGAATTATTATGCGGATATCATGAATGCGGCTATGGATCGTAAAGGCCGAGCTCCCCTACCATACCCCCGCGTCATCACTTCCCTCCTTACCGATGCCGAAATTTAGCCCCCCCCCCCCCCCCCCAAGACTTTCCTCACCTTCCAAAGGCAATTGGGCAAGAATCCCGCACCCGAAGCGAACGCCAATGTATGGTGATACAAGCGGCGGAAAATGTGGACGAAGATATGGAGATGGGAGAAGAGGAAGAGCTCGACTATAATGAAGATGATGATTCGGACTATGAGCCCGTGGGAGCGGATATTTCTCATCGCATTGAGAACTTGGAGAGTAATTTTCAAGACTTTTTAAGGGATTATCGGGTGGACCAAGAGGCATACCGTGCGACACTAGCATGATGGTCCACCTCCAAGCGAAAATGTACAAACTCCAAGTAAGTGAGGGGGTGCCACTCCCCACTTACTTCTATGATCCGTATCATCCCAATGCACCCGACCCATCTCACCCTCCTCCACAATGAGCATTGTTAGGATGTGTTGTTATCTTTTGCTTTCCTTATGTATTTCTCATTTTAACTTCTTGTAATTCTGGTTTGGTAATACAAAAAAATTTGCATATTACCTTTGTTTATTTTTATGCACTCTCCTTTTATTTTAGATTTTAGTCATTTTGCATAGGGACTTTGCAAAAGTCTAAGCTAGGGGGGTACGCATGCGCTTCAAAATTTCACAAAGTTCAAAATGCCCCAAAAATTAAAAAAATAGAAAATTTCAAAAATTTCCAAAAAATTGAAAAAATTCGAAAAAGTCAAAAATAATTTTCTTCTAAGTAAATAAAAATTGGAATTTGAATTTTTCAAAAATGTCACAAAAATTTGTTTGAAGTCTCAAATTGTAAAAATCAAGAGCACTAAGCCGAAATTGACCAAAGATAAAAATTAGGCGAAAATTGGTGACTTTACGAATAAGTGTGGACATTAATCAACCCGGTGAGATTTCGAGACTATCACTTTTTAAGAGTATTTAAATCAATCCGAGTTAAAATTAACTTAAAATTCAATTTTGCTATAAAAAAAGTCGTTGAGGATCTCTATTCTTTTATTTTGATTAGTTATGGGAAACTTGTGAGATGTTGCCTTGAAAACGCGCTAAAATATATCTAAACTAAATTAATCTCGCGACGCGTATGGTAAAATAATTAGTAATTCGGACAAAAAAGTAGGCCCTCATTTGTTTCACCCAAAAATATTAGCCATAAAAAGTTGTGAAAAATTATCCCCTTTGCAACCCAACTTTGAGCCGAATAAAATGTTTCCTTTTCGTTTGTAACCCGAAAAATCCAAATAGCCCGGAATTGTGAAAAATGAAAAATTCATAAATTAAGTCCAAATGGTGCAATAAAAAGGGGCAAGAAAAAAACAGAATAATGCTCCACAAAAATAGAAAGAAAAGAAAAGAAAAATGTAAAAAAAAGAAAAAATAAGAGAAAAATAAGCAAAAACCCGAAAAAGCACTAATGGACATCATAAGGATATTTTCTAATTTCAACCGTCCCGACCAATCCCAATTTTACCCAATACACCTTATCTCCTGATAAAGTCCTAACCGAGTCCGAATTACGAAATTAATTACCGCATGGAGAGCCAATACCCAAAAAGATAATAAGAGATTAATTGGTGTGAAAAAAGAAATAATGTTTCCTGTTTTTCAATAACCGTATTCCGATGATGAGATATTTTCACCATAAAAATTTCAGCTTTCAAAATTGTGTGCGTGAACTTTTATTCCATTATATTTACTCTTATAAATCGCGCATGTCGAGATAATTAGCCACATTTCGAGTGATTCGTTTGTGAGTGTATCCGTGAGAAATTGAATCAAAACGAATTTTCGAAAAGTAACATAATGATCAATCGGTGGAAATTGACAGTTAAATTTTTGGCTTTACACACACACACACACCACAAATTGAGACTTGTGAATATAAATTTATAGTGAATATTTTTAGAAAGATTTAAAATGTGCAATTTTTAGGTATTTTGAATTTTTCTTTGAGTCGAAAATGAATTATGTGGGTATATTCACTGCAAACCCTCACGAGACACAACTCATCCTACTAGGGTAACCTAGGGGTTTAAATACTTATTGCATATGCTAAATGCATTCTCTTGCTCGCGAAAGAAGTATATCCTAATAACACGTTTGTTGATAGTTGGACCTTGCTTAGATTCTTTTACATTGCTCGGAACAATCCAAGTTCTAAGCTAGGGGGTTTGATTAGGCATAAATTCTTTGTATTTATCCCCCTAATTTAGAGGTTTTTATCATCTTGTGCGATGTAAATCGAGTTGATTTATCTCATATCTTTGCTACTGACCTTATCTATATAGTGCATCGAACTTCGTGTATTTATTGCATATTTTGTAGGAATTTTACACAATTAGAGAAAAGAGAAAACTCAAACTCAAGAAAGTTACAAGTGAGGGAAAGTCAAGGCTAAAAAAATAATTATACACTAGAAATTTGTACACGAACTAGAGGAAATTTGATGGCCTCGAGTCCACGAGCATGTAGGAAAAAACGGCATCCAAATCCAAGTCCTGGGTAAAAAGTTATGAAGAGTCAAAGTTAAGAAGAAATCAAGGAGAAAAAGGAAGAAAAAAAAGGGGGCCGAACCGAACCGATGGATATATCACCGGACCGATCCACTGGGTTCACCAAACTGAACCGATAGAAAAGCATCCGGATCGGCCCCTAAACTGGCAAACACCAGACTGGTTCGCCCATTAAAGAAGGAGACCACTGGACCGGTTCAGCTGACGGAATTTTGAATTTTCTTTTCTCTAAAAAAGAGTTTTGCACGGTTCAAACTCTAAAAATAACGTGATGTATTTATTTCTTTATCATACCAGACATTAGAGAGCTTCTTTTTAGTTAGTTTTGAGAGGGTTTTGAAGCCAAGAAGGGTAGAATTCATATTGTTCAAGAATTTGTTCATGTTTTTGCATTAATTCAAGGCTTTTATTCATTCCAAGTAATTTCTTATTTATTTCTTTCATATTTGTTGTAGGTAATTCATTCTTCGTAGTTAGAATCCTTCTTTGCATGTTTAATTTTACTTTTCACACAATTATAATTTCATATATCGTAGAATCCTTGGTTAATTGTAGTTTCATCATGTCTAGCTAGATTTCTAAGGGTGGGGATGCATGAACCCAATCTGATGTGGTTTGCATGAAAATAAAAGTAATTCTCTGAATTAAATAGATGATTGAATCGTGATAATTAGTTGTTACAACCGTCCTAGGGCTTTTAACCTCGTTTGCCCTAGTAACCGGGGTGTTTAAGAGTGCAACACATGTGTCAGCTATGTTGACACCGCTTTGTTTCTATTCTTAATTATGTTTGATGCGGGTTGGTACCCTCATATATGTAATGCTTGAAATTAATAAAGTCTAGGTCTGATTAATTAATTAGTTCACAATTGCATTTTTATCTAGTAAACATACTAGGGTTCGGGGGATTGTAGTCCAACCTATTTGTCTCATTCATATTAATTAGTTCATAGTTAGTTTACTTTTGCGTACGTAGTTTAATTACTAGTTCAATTAATTTTCATTTAGTTTGTAGATAAAATTCAAATCTCATCACCTTTCCTTTCCTTTTCTGAGTTGGTTTAGGATTAAGCATCTTTTCTATTTGTCGTCACGTTCTACGTCCTATTTCCCTAAGGATTCGACCCCGTCTTACCCTGTTATTACTTATGCGATCAGCTTGCACTTGAATCGTAATTAGCAAGCACTAGAGACACATTTTCAGTCACGTCATATACCTTTATTTGAATGTATGCGAACACATTCAATTAAGCCATAATTAAGATCCAGTCATTTTGCTTAAGATTAAGGAGAAAAAAATCAATAAGTGGAGATGGTGTTATACTTAAGTTTTAAAGTACACATTTGTTTCTTTAGAGCTACAAATCTTGAAACACGTGAAGACTTAATTAATCCACGCATACATTTAATTAATTCATGCATACGTTCATACAACCCAGAACTAAAAAAAGTCGGGAATCATATCAATTCAAATTTAATTTACATATATATGAATTAAACATCTTAATTAGTAAAATGACAAGTGAGTAAAATACAAAAACATGTAGAAAAAATATTTATTATATGAGTCATAACTTTGAAAATCTACTTACGATTGCCATGCTCAAGTAAACCCTCATTCTCTACCTAAAATTATAGAAACTACAAACTTCCCTCACTTAAGATTTCAATTTTTCATTTCCCATTGGGCGATACTTCCAGTTATTCAGAAGGATCCCCTTAGCCACAAGGTTATGGGTTTTTGAGCATAAATTACACCAAATCATTAGTTATTTTGTGAGTGATTCGAGCGACTTCTCTTTGATGATTTATACCTTTTTGTGTAAATTTCGAGTGTTTGATCTCAAAAGTTATATTTGTTTAGCCACTTTGTATCGAGAAATACGACGGGATTGGAGAGAAGAAGATTACGATTAAGGAGAAATTTTGGAGGCGATGATATATGTGTTGAGAGGAGAGTGGAATTGTTGGGTTTTTAAGGGTCTTTGGGGTGAAGTTTCACTTGTCTGTAACGAGTGATGAGAGAATATGGAGGTTTGGGTTTGGTTACTCACACGATTATTGATGTTACTGTTGTTCCAGCAGCAATTAATTAAATAAATGCAGAATTAAAGTAGGGAACGAAATTACCCAATTTTTGGAGAAAATAAATCTGGGACAGAAAAATATAAGAAATCCCGGAAGCAGGTACAGTCTAGAACACGGCTGAGTCGCGGACAATGTCGCTCTCTTTAAGGTGTTTCGCAGCTCTGCCCAAAGTGTGCTGACAGTCAGAAATGCCTCGCCACCCCCAGGATAAAACAGCCTCCAACAAATAAAATACGGATTGATAAAGCAAAAAAATCAACCTGGTCTGTGTACACCCATTCTGTATAATTGCTCGATTCTAATAATATAATTAATCTGTAAAATGAGATTAATTATTCTGGGAGAAAAATTTCGGAACTGTATCAATGGGGAAGATGAAGTGTAAAGAATTTTTTGTGTGTTGGAACTGTGTTGAAAAACGGAGGTCTCAATCTCCTTTTATGCAAAAAAGAAATTACCGTTAGTGGGCAAAAACGTGGAGAGAAAACTGGAAACGTGGGTGGAAAAAATCAACAGTAAAAGGCCCACGTTTTTCAGGAATTAATTACCTTTAAAAAATTAATTTTTAAAGCCCAAAACTGTTAATTTATTTGTCCAAAAAATTATTTCTTAATGAGCCCAAGCCCAAGCCCAGGACCCGGACACGGGCCGGGTCGGACGGACGGCGGAGGCGGCGCGCGCGCGCGTGTGTGACTTGGCCCAATAAGTCCCCAACCCATACACACAAAACATCTAATGCCCAAAGGGCTTGCCCATTTGTTCCAAATAAATTGTAAATATACCCAACTCAATTTGTTGAGATTTCCGATGTGGTACACGGAGAGAACCATTTCTAAGTTTTGCAACTTATTATAACAGCTGTCTTCGACAGCTGTTTCCAACAATCCCCCACTTGCAAAACTTGAAAACATTTTATCGAGCAATAATTCATAGAATTGTGCATAAGCAAAGGTGTCTTTCGACTTGAACCTTCACGTAGTAAAGATGATTCAGAATATACTAGAGTAACCGTAGTTTTGAACTCTATCTCTGACAACATCCCACACACAACCCTACTTGGATGTAATTCTAATAGCTAGCACGTTACGGCCATGTGCTTCTATCCCAGTATAGTGAACGCTTTAGGAATTTGCCCAAAATATCCATAGGAAGCGGCCACACTTCCACATTCACATAGGTGAGTCTATCAAGAATACTCCTGTAGCTAAGTACCCCACTCAAAATAGAGCTATAGATCTCATTAAGAGTTATAATAACTCATCCTTTAATCGCTTCAGGATATCATGCTCCATAGTGGATTGAGCCAAAATAGTTTGTTTCTTAGATTTCCAAGAAACTGCACCACCAGCGATGCTAAATATATATCCACTAGTAGCCTTAGAATCATCAGATAGGGTGTTCCAATCGGCATCACTAAATCCTTCAAGGACAGCGGGATGCTTATTATAGTGTAATCCGAGGTTCATCGTCCTTTTAAGGTACCGCATGACCCTCTCAATAGCATGCCAATGCTCCATACTAGGTCTACTGGTAAATCTACATAGTACTCTCACAGCATAAGCTATGTCAGGTCTAGTGCAATCTGTAGCATAACGTAAGCTACCAATAATGCTTGCATAAGAATTTTGGTTTACACTGTCGCCAGTGTTCTTAAATAACTTTACACTAGGGTCAAATGGAGTATTAGTAGGTTTACAGTCAAAGTAATTGTATTTCTTTAGAACTTTCTCAATGTAATGAGATTGATCCAAAGAAAGTCCCTTTTCTGACCTAGTAATATTAAATCCCAATATTACACTAGCTTCACCCAAATCCTTCATGTCAAAATTGGCACATAATAATGATTTAACATTTTCTATGGCATGAATATTAGAGCCAAATATAAGCAAGTCATCAACATAAAGGCATATGATAGTGCAAATGTTCCCTTCATATTTATAATAAATGCATTTGTCACTTTCATTAATTTTAAACCCATTAGAGATGACTAAGCTATCAAATTTATCATGCCATTGTTTTGGTGCCTGTTTGAGTCCATAAAGAGATTTATCTAATTTACATACTTTATTTTCTTGACCGTGTACAATAAAACCTTCAGGTTGATCCATATAAATCTCTTCTTCTAATTCTCCATTTAAAAATGCAGTTTTAACATCCATTTGGTGTACAATTAAATCATTTAAGGCAGCTATAGCAAATAGTACACGTATAGACGTTATTCTAGTCACAGGTGAAAATGTATCAAAAAAGTTTACATTTTCTCTTTGTCTAAAACCTTTAGCAACAAGACGTGCCTTATATTTTTCAACAGTGCCATCAGGTTTTAATTTCTTTTTAAGAATCCATTTACACCCAATTGTTTTACATCCAGGAGGAAGGTCCACTAAATGCCAAGTTTTATTTGTTTCCAAAGAATCCATTTCATCATTAATAGCCTCTTGCCATAAATCGGCATCTAAAGAAGATAATGCTTCTTGAATTGTGTTAGGTTCCTCCTCTAAAGTGTAGGCATAAAAGTCGGGACCAAAATCTTTTTCTACACGAGCCCTTTTACTTTTTCGAATTTCTAAAATGGATTCATTATTTTCTTTATTTTTATTTAAAGAAATATTAGTGGATGACTCGCCCCCACTATTTCTCAATTATAAAAAAATTTAACTTCATAAAAATCGGCGTCATTTGATTCAATAATTACTTGATTTTTCAAGTCATAAAATCGGTATGCTTTGCTATTAATAGCATAGCCTATAAAAACGCACTCATATGCTCTACTTGCCAATTTAGACCTTTTAGGGTTGGGTATACGTACATAGGCTAAGCACCCCCACGTTCTAAAGTATGACACATTGGACTTAATATTTTTCCAAATTTCATAAGGAGATATTTTCATCTTAGTCTTAGGAATTCTATTAAGCACGTGACTCACAGTCAAAATAATTTCACCCCCCCAATGTGAGGCAGCCCCTGAATTTAATAAAATAGCAACAACTAATTCAGTTAATGTCCTATTTTTTCTTTCGACTTTACCGTTCATTTCGGGCGAATAAGGGGCAGTTTTTTCGTGAATAATACCGTGGATTTTACAAAATTCAATAAATGGTCCAGAATCATATTCGGTGCCTCTATCACTACGTAACCTTTTTATTTTCCGATTAAATTGATTTTCAATTTCATTTAAGAAAATTTTAAACATGTCAAACGCTTCACTTTTATTTTTCATTATATACACAAATGAATAATCGGAACAGTCATCAATAAAAGTTATAAAATAGCGTTTTCCATTTCTAGTTGTGACACCATCCAATTCACAAATATCCGAATGAATTAAATCAAGTGGTTCAGATTCTCTAAAAACAGATTTATGTGGTGTCTTAGTGATTTTTGCTTGACTACACCATTCACATTTTTTAAAATTATTTAATGATAATTCTGGAATTAATCCTAAAGTGCTCATATTTTTAACAAGTCGTTTATTAACATGACAAAGCCTAGCATGCCAAATATTATATGAACAAGCAATATAAGCAGAAGGAAAAAATGTATTCATTGCATCAACATTCAACTTAAACATCCCATCAGTGGCATAACCCTTGCCTACAAAAATTCCATTTTTGGTCAAAGTAAATAAATCAGCACCAATAGTTTGAGTAAAGCCAGCTTTGTTGAGAAGATAACCCGAAACCAAATTTTTTCTTATCTCGGGAGTGTGAAGAACTTATTTGAGGACAATATTCTTTCCCGAAGTGAACTTCAATTCCACATTTTCAGTACCAGCAACCTCAGTGGAGTGAGAATCACCCAACAACACCTTCTTATCTGTAGTCTCAGAATAAGTCTTAAACAGACTACGGTCATAACAGATATGGCGGAAAGCGCCAGTATCCAACCACCACCCTTCGGCACCGCTAACCATGTTGATTTCTGAAATCATAGCACATAGGTCCACTTCGGTCAAATTCGCTTGTGCTTGTGGCACATTGCGACATTTGCGAGCCATATGACCAGGCTTGCCACACTTGAAACAGAGAAACTGTCCCGAATTGCTAGACTGTCAATTTCCAGGGTTCTTATACTTATTCTGAATCTGAGTCTGATTTTTAAAATTCTGGTTGTGGCTCTTTTTTTGATTTTTCATATTTTTTCCGTTTGCCTTTAAAACAACTGGAGTGTGGTTCTTTTTCTGATTTTTGTTGTTAGACACAACAAGAATTTCATCTTTATAATCCTGTTTTCGGGATTCCTCCTCAATTCTCAATTTAGTAATAAGTGACTCTAGTGAAAATTCTTTAGACTTATGCCTCAAAATATTTTTAAACTCTTTGAACAGTGGAGACAATTTATCAATAATTACAGCCACCTGAAATTGCTCATCTAAAGCCATGCCCTCGGAAATAATTTCATGGGCAATCATTTGCAAATCATGGGTTTGAGCAACAACAGATTTGTCATCCGTCATTTGAAATTTCAAATTTCAAATAACGGCTGACGGCATATTTTTTAGCACCCGCCTCCTCCGTGTCATATTTTTTAAAGAGTGCAACCCAAACATCTTTCGCAATTTTATAGTTGGCATAATAGTCATAAAGTTTGTTACTTAGAGCATTCAGAATATAGTTCTTGCACAAAAAATCATTTTCCTCCCAAGTTCTAATTGTTTTGCTTTCCTCAACAGTAGGTGGATTATTTACTACGGGTTTGTCAAATTGAACACATGATGCGACTTTTTTCATAGTTAAATAAAATAGCAATTTTTTGCTCCAACATTTAAAATGGGTGCCTTCATATTTAAAAGGCTTATTAAGGTTGCTTGAGTTAATTTAGTCCATGGCAGAATTTTCCTAAACACCTTAAAATTGTTGTTCCAGCAGCAATTAATTAAATAAATGCAGAATTAAAGTAGGGAATGAAATTACCCAATTTTTGGAGCAAATAAATCTGGGACAAAAAAATATAAGAAATCCTGGAAGCAGGTACAATCTAGAACACGGCTGAGTCGCGGACAATGTCGCTCTCTTTAAGGTGTTTTACGGCTCTGCCCAAAGTGTGCTGACAATCAGAAATGCCCCGCCACCCCCAGGATAAAACAACCTCCAACAAATAAAATACGGATTGATAAAGCACAAAAATCAACCCGGTCTGTGTACACCCATTCTGGATAATTGCTCGATTCTAATAATATAATTAATCTGTAAAATGAGATTAATTATTCAGGGAGAAAAATTTCGGAACTGTATCAATGGGGAAGATGAAGTGCAAAGAATTTTTTTGTGTGTTGGAACTGTGTTGAAAAACGGAGGTCTCAATCTCCTTTGATGCAAAAAAGAAATTACCGTTAGTGGGCAAAAACGTGGAGAGAAAACTGGAAACGTGGGTGGAAAAAATCAACAGTATAAGGCCCACGTTTTTCAGGAATTAATTACCTTTAAAAAATTAATTTTTAAAGCCCAAAACCGTTAATTTATTTGTCCAAAAAATTATTTCTTAATGAGCCCGAGCCCAAGACCCGGGACCCGGACACGAGCCAGGCCGGACGAACGGCGGCGGCGGCTCGCACGCGCTTGTGTGCATTGGCCCAATAAGTCCCCCACCCATACACACAAAACATCTAATGCCCAAAGGGCTTGCCCATTTGTTCCAAATAAATTGTAAATATACCCAACTCAATTTGTTGAGATTTCCGATGTGGGACACGGAGAGAACCATTTCTAAGTTTTGCAACTTATTATAACAGCTGTCTTCGACAGCTATTTCCAACACTTACATATGTTTAAAAGTAATGATATATGGGTATTAAATGTATGGTAGGTAGTAATGAAAGTAGTAAAGGTTGAGATTTATATTATAGTATATTTGATATATTCAGACATGAATAGTTTAGAAAAAAGTAGACGTAGAGATAGAAACAATAAAGGGTGAGTTTTAACTAAACGTGTATTAAAAAATGTTTGAGGGACTATTTGGTATATGATCCTAAAATTAATTCTAAATCTGGAAAAAAAAACTCATATATATATATATATATATATATATATATATATACATATTCATTATGAAGAATTAAAGCTATTAATATACAAGGCATACAAGGATATCTAATCTTCATGTTACATTAGTTTAGACACAACTTAATCTACCACAAATATGCTATGTTATAGTTGACGTAATTATAAAATTTGCACTATGTGTGATCGTTAAATGACTTATAACTATAAAGTACAAATACGTTACGAGGTGCATTGAAAGCTTAGTTGAAAAGGTAATTTATCACGCAACTTATTTTGAAGTTGGTAATAGAGTTGTTTTAATACTATATGTACTATACATAGAGAATTAAGATGCACATTGACTTACAATTTATGTTCACAAATTATTTCATATTTTATAGTTTTTTTTCAATTTTACCAATAAACATTTTATGCCGAAAGATCTACTATAATAATTAATTTTTTTATGTCGGTCATAATAAAGTAACATTATTTTAAAGCCACAACATAACTTAATTTCAATAAATTTAAAAGTTCAATGAACTACGGAATTTAGAACACAATGAAATGGATTTGGGAGTTTGATATCTTTATAATTCAAAAACAAATAAAATCTGAGAAAAAAATCATTGATAAAAAATCATTTTGAAAAAAATATATATTAAATGAACCTTATTTACATATTTTAAACCCGTATCAATTGAGAATGAGGCAAAACTTCCATGTAAACCCAAAAAA
Organism: Sambucus nigra; assembly: GCA_949130495.1. Classification (NCBI taxonomy): domain Eukaryota; kingdom Viridiplantae; phylum Streptophyta; class Magnoliopsida; order Dipsacales; family Adoxaceae; genus Sambucus; species Sambucus nigra. Next base: position 519,418,799 of record OX422207.1, read on the forward strand.
AAACGCTTCTTAGTCTCATGTCACTTCACCTCAATTTGTTGTTCTTCATTTGCATTCAATACTATTCAATACCGAATCATTTAAAAGGGTGAAATCCAAGCATATACAATTTTATCCTTTTATATCTCACTTGCTCTAATGTGGTTAACTCACTTTTTAATAGTATCAAATTTGTCAAACTATAAAACCCAACAGCTATGTTCTCGAATATAACAAAATCTCGTTTCTCTCTCCCGCTTTCCTCTTCTTTCTTATATCGTTCCCTTCTCTCATTGTACATCTCTCTCTCAGCAACTATATTCTATCTCTACTCCTACACCCCTCTCTCAATCGCTTTCTTCTCTTGCTCTACAGATGGATTTGAGTTTTTTCCTTTCAAAAATCTGTATACAGTGATAAATCAGGTAGTACAAAATAAGGACCCAAGCCAACCCCCTTCTAACCCGAATTCAGACATTTTCCTCATATCTCAATCATGATTGATTTGATTAGAAGCTATCAAATAAGACAAAATTAGCTCACAGCCAACTCAAGTCTCTCACTGTCATGCTCTGCTTGTTGCGTGTTTCATATATGGGAAATTCTAGAGGGACTCTCATTTTGTGACTCACAATGTGAGTCACAATGAGTTGTCAAACTATTATTGGTTCAAATTATTTTTTTAATAAAAATAGAAATTTTGTATTGTTATTGTTAATAAAAACTATGTTTTTAGAACTGTTTTTTTTTTTCAAAAGTGTTTTTAATTTTTTACAACTGTTTTAAAAAATAAAAAAAAACATTTTAATATTTTTTTTAAATAACTTTTATTGAATTTTTTTATTTTCAATAAAAGTCATTTCTTTCAAAAATAGTTTAAATGATGTGGGTCCGCGTCAGCGGTACTAACCAATCCCGACGATGATGTGGGTCCGCGCAAGCGGCACTAACCAATCCCGACGATGATATGGGCCCGCGCTAGCTTTTAAAAAAATAGTTTTTCATATTTTTAATAAAAAAAAAAATTAAAAAGAAATTGTTTTTAGAAAATGAAAAAAATTGTTTTTTTTAAATTATATTTTTTTAAAAGGACATATATTTTTAGTTAGCCCATTTAGTCCCTCGAGCACTCAATATTCTCTTATTTTTAGAGGTCCGCGCCAACGGCACTCCCTCTCCAAAATATGTGGCAAAGGACTTTTTTTAAGTGTTTTTAACTTTTTATAACTGTTTTAAAAAACAAAAAAAAAATATTTCACTATTTTTTTTAAATGACTTTTATTGAAAATTTGTATTTTCAAGAAAAGTCATTTAAAAAAAAAAAATAGTTTAAAGGATGCGGGTCCGCGCCAGCGGCACTAACCAATCGCGATGATGATGTGGGTCCGCGCCAGCGGTACTCAGTAATCTCGATGATTATGTGGGTCCGCTGCACCAGCGGCCCTAACCAATCGATCGCGACGATGATGAGGGTCCGCGTCAGCGGCACTAACCAATCGCGATGATGATGTGGGTCCGCGCCAGCGGTACTCAGTAATCTCGATGATTATGTGGGTCCGCTGCACCAGTGGCACTAACCAATCGATCGCGACGATGATGAGGGTCCGCGGCAGCGGCACTAACCAATCACGACGATGATATGGGTCCGCGCCAGCGGCACTCACTCATCTCGATGATGATGTGAGTCCGCGTCAGCGGCACTAACCAATCGCGACGATGATGTGGGTTCTCGCCAGCGGCACTAACCAATTGCGACGATGATATGGGTCCGCGCCAGCGGCACTAACCAATCGCGATAATGTGAGTTCAAGTCAATTTTTAAAAATAATTTTTTCATATTTTTAATAAAATAAATACAATTTTATTAATAAGAAACTGTTTTAAGAAATTAAAAAAAATTGAAAATAAAATAAGGTTTCAACAATTTTTTAACTGTTTTAAAAAATTAGTTAACAATTTTTTCTAGTTTTTATTTATAAAAATCATATAATTTTTTTTTTATGAATGTAGTATTTTTTTTAACAATATCTTGTTTATAAAATTAAAAAAAAAAAAAAAAAAACAAACATGTTCTCCCCTTTTTTTTTGTCCTTTAGTGGACAAAGGAGAGAGAGTCGGATAGGGAGTCGGAGAGAGAGTCGGTGTAGCAAAGCTCTTCATATATATATAAAGTAATGATGGGAGAAGAAAAAGTAGGAGAAGAAAGGGTGGGGGGAGAGGAGGAGTGTGTACCAATTAATTAAGGGAGATAAAGTGAATCATTTGTGGAGAGTGCATGGGGATGAAATTAGGGATGAAACTCTAAAAATGAATCGAGAGAGTTCAAGAGGGCTTTAATATAGTGTCCACGTCGACACTTTAGATATGGCGGAGAAATAAGTGCACATCTTCCGTTTTATAGAATAGATTAGCATGAAGATCAAGCGATGCGTGACCGAATATATATATATGTATATTATTATATATGTGAATCTGTATAAATAAAAAAAATCATACTTGATTTTTGGAACTTTATTTATGACTGTCCCAACTTAAAAAATAAAATTTACACAAAAAAACTAAATAATTTTAAGTCGTAAGAGATGATTTGAAAAACAAAAAAGGTTAACATTAGTTTATAATTGAAGTAAAAAATTCAAATTATAACCCCCTCTCAAAAAAAAAGCAAATAATTATTCAATAACAACTCATTACTGAAAAATAGATAAATATATTACAAATCCCTAAAAACAATAGCTCAAATCCACTAAAAGAAATAAGCATATTGCAAATACCTCAACAACATCAATGAAAAAATGTCGAATGTCGACATCCTCCCCCGCAAATTGCAAATCCCTAAAAACAAATAAGTCATAACAAATAAACATTAATAGCAATAAAATAAAGCAAATCGAACCACAATATTTTATTACTAAAAAGAGCATCCAATTTAGGTTAGAATTTGGGGAAATACAGTAACACCTAACAAAATATTTGGATATTAACATATACCAATTAGTTAATGTTAGTATAATATTTTTGGATACCTACATATAATATTTCCTTTATAGAAAATAAGAAAACTTGTGTGAATGTTTAATATTTTTTTAAAGAATTAAAATTAAAAATAAATTAGAAGAGTAGTATTAAAAAAAACTAATTTAATGAAACCCTAAATTAATTTGACAAAAAATATAAAACACAGGGAAATCTATAGAATTTTCTTTCTTGTTGGGTATACATCTTTGTGTAAACAAAATGGCCTTTAAGAACTATTTATCTGTTTTGGAAAACCAAACCACTGAAATGGAATAAGTGATGATGGAAGTGAATAATATGGCCAGAGAAATCAAAAAGTCATCTCAATCAATAAAGCTAACGTTGAAAATAACCACCGCTTCTTATAAATCAACCTTTGCAAGGTGAGATTGAGTTGAACACTTCATTAATCCAAGTAGCAACATGCTCAGGCCAAACAAACTTTGGAGCTCCATGGTTCCTATCAATATGCAAAAGGTTGCATAAGACATGTTCACACTGTTTTTTTTTTCTAATATTCATTTCTCTATAACCTTTTACATATAGATCCACCAAACATATATATAGAGAGAGAAAACGATTGGTATTGGTATGGGAAGAGCCGTATGGGTATACCAATTTTGAACAAATGTATACCAATTTTGGGAAATAAGCATTATAGAGAAAGAGAGAGGAGATAAACGTATGGGTTATAGGAAGAATGTGAGGGGTTTGGGGCTACACCAATTTTGAAGAAACGTTTTGGGTACGAAAGAGCCGTTCAACAAATGAAGAAAGAGAGAGGAAAATTTGGACTCTTGGGTCTTTCAAGAGAGATAAAGAGATAGGTCTTTTCGGTTTTGAGTCTACCCCTTCCCACCAATACTCCAAGCTTTTTTTTGAAGAAAGTCGCATTGTAGCCATCCGGACCAGGAGCTTTGTTATCCTTCAAAGAAAAAAGAACCGATCTTATTTCCCCTTCGTCCCTCCCTAGCTCCGTGGACTTGGGTCATTTTCTTGGGAAGAGCCTTCCTAAGAGCCTCAAGATCAATCTGAGTGTTTTGAGAGGCTCCGGTCTCCAATAGTTCCGCTTCTGAGGCGTCCACTGGGATCCGAGATGAGCTCACTTATTATTCCCCATTGGATCTGTATTTGGACTGTTGGACTCTTGATTTCAATGCGTCTACTCCGTATATACATATCGTATTTCAAGAAAGATAAGTGTCGAATAATTAAATAATATGAAATGCATTTATGATATGTCACGTGTCAAGTTAAGAGGCTTTCAGGTTATAGATATATAGATTGCATTTATGTCAATGCTACGTGTCATTCTCTGAAGATTTCAATCTATAATTTTATATAGTTATATAAATATAGATTAGTTTTTAATCCCATATCGCATGGACGCTTTGAAGAATCATTATAGTTAAAAAAATCTTAAAAATAGGATATATGAAGATTGTCAACACAAAAAGTCATGTAACGCTCTATAACTTTTAATCACATTTTTTATATCAAGTGTCAACCCAAATTATATTTATCAAGTACGTAAACAAAATTAGCTCTAGCCAAGAATCCAAGTAATTTAAAAGTAAAAAAAAAAATAGATATTACAGTTTGTTAATATGAAACCAATTTTCCACAAAATAGTGTTTAGAGGTTGAAATATGTTTATATAAATCTTTGACCAATTATAATTCCAACACATGGATATAATTTCAAGCGCAACTTAAGTAAAGTTAAACTCTCAAATAATATAATATAACAAAATTGAACATTACAATCACAGCAAGAGAACAAAGGTTATGAATATATAAGGGTCCGTTTGGTTGATAATGGGCAAAAGAGTGGGCATGGCACCTAATTTTTTCATATGAAGCTATCAAACAATCATTAGGTGAAATTAAAGTCAATCCAATTAATTTATTTAAAAATAATTTTTATATTATATTCAAAAATATTAAAAACAGTTTTTACAATATTTTATATTACGGTTTTTTAAAAAAATTGTAAAACATTTTATTAACAATTTTTTATAATATTAAAAACAGTTTTTAAAATAGTACCAAACAATTTTCAAATATTCACAACAGTTTTTTTAACTATTTAAAATATTTTTTAATTTTGTTTTTAAACTTTAAAACTGTTTTTATATTATATTCAAAAAAAAAATTAAAAATGTTAAAGACTATTTTTACAATATTTTTATATTGCGTTTTTTCAAAAAGTTTGTAAAACATTCTCTTAACAATTTTTTATAATATTAAAAACAGTTTTCAAAACATTACAAAACAGTTTTTAAATATTTATAACAGTTTTTTTAACTATTTAAAATAGTTTTTAAAATTATTTTTTAAAACTTTAAAATTGTTTTTATAATATATTCAAAACAGTTTTATAAAATGTAAAAAAAAAATTTTACAATATTTTGTTAGTACGGTTTTTAAAAAAAAATTGTAAAACATTTTCTTAACAATTTTTTATAATATTAAAAACAGTTTTTAAAACATTGGAAAACAGTTTTTAAAAATTCATAACAGTTTTTTAATTATTTTTTAAAACATTAAAAACATTTAAGAAGTTGGCAAATATTTTCCATTCAAATAGGTAAGCAAAATTTGCTCACAGATTGTGCATAGGAGGTGTTGTACATTGACAAATAATGCCTAGGTAAATTGTGCAGCTAAACAGTCAAAATGTGGACAAATTTTCATATTTGCCAATTTTTTGGCATTTGCCTAGGCAAAAAAAGCCAACCAAACGGACCCTAAGGGGAAAACATAGATTATTTTTGTAATTAGATTAACTTATATACATCTCAAGGTCATTTATCAAGATACCTGAAAAAAATGTAACAAAGAAAGGAGAAGAAATAAGGAAGAAACACACAATAAGTACAATTTATATAAATTAAAAAACAAAGGAGTTTATATGATTTCTCATAAATTAAAAAACAAAGGAGTTTTTGTATACCTGTACAATTTATGTAAATAGATTAGGGAACTTTATTTATGATTTCTCATAAATTAACAGAACATATGAGTTTTTACGTGTATAATGTACAACATATATAGATCATTAGGTGAGCGAGAGAATTGAAGAGAGAGAAAATGAATCATCAAGAGAAACCCACTTACGAAAATAACAGAGTTTTGAAGAGATATGAGGCCGAAAAACATTGAAGTTGAGAGAAAATTTGAAGCAGATTCCTGGACGGGTAAAGAGCGGCAAAAAACACTATCTACACAGAATAGGGCAACAACTTCAAACTTTACATATTGAAAAAACGCAAATGTTCAAATCAAAAAAATCTTTTTATAACAGCGTCGGATTGATAGTATATAGCCCGGTATTGTTTTATCTCAAAAATAAGGAGGAACAACAAAAGATATTAATTGTCCAGTGTCTTATGGAGGTAGAATACAATTATTCACTTTGTTTTTCTCTAAACAAACTTTTCTCTCCTCAGAGAATATTTCTTGACAAACACAAATGTTCTTTAAGTACAAATGTCAATTCCCAAAATAGCAATATGTTTAATATTTTATTATTTCAATATAATTATTTAATTTCATCGGTATTATAATTATTTTATTGTTTCAATGTGTCAGTTCCCGGAGCTAATGCCTAATAATACCGATCATTATTCCAATCGTCCTGTTCCAAATTCAAGCCGACCTCGAGAACCTTCAACTCTATTTAGAGGAATTACGTCCTCCCATTCAGATAAGAAAACTAGTTTGGTGTGCGCACGATCGCCGATCATGAAAGGGTCACGAACCAAATAGTCGTGTCGACTCTACTGTCCAGAGCCTCCCGACTTCATCCCCGCCACCATGATTTGCAGAGGTTTTTTTTAGGGAAACACCTGCTTTAGAAAGAGATCGTTGTGTTAGGAATCCGAAGAAGACGAAACTCGTCTGTGCTTGACTGATTAATTCTCCTAAGACCGATTAATTCTCCTAAGACGAATCTAGGTGGTTCAGTTTTAAAATTCAATTTTTTGTGTTTGACAATTATTAGTGTGCGTTCGGTAAACTTATTTTTAAATACAGTTATATATATGTATATATATATATGTGTGTGTGTTTGTGTGTGTGTGTGTGTGTAATGATATTGTATGTATAATTCACTATAAAATTATATACATGCATGATTTGATAATATTTTTTAATACATATGTACTATATGTATATTTTATATTATTTCATACATTAATAATATATATATAAAACTATATATGAGTATCATGTATCTATTAATAATATTATTTAACTTTATATTATTCCATACGTAATTTTGTGTATACGTACATACATATTTTTTATTTATAAGAATTACACACATATTAATGTATTATGTTTATATATTATATATTAAGGTATAAATGCATTAAAAATATTAAGAATGAATAATTTTGAATTGAAAAATAAAAAATAGAAGTTATAAAATACCATCATGAAAAACTTGATTATAACACAGTAATATTATAATTCAGTGCCTGTTTGGTTTGCAACTATAATTTTGTTTTCTGTGTTTAAATGCAATTCTGGTAAGAATTTGTGTTTGGCAACATGTTTTTAAACACTGACTTATAATATTTCTGTGTTATAATCAAGTTTTTTAGAAAGCAGCAAAAGAGTGTTTTATAACTTCTGTTTTTTATTTTTCAACTCAGAATTATTCATTCTTAATATTTTAATCCATTTATACCTTAATATATAATATACATACATAATACATTAATATATGTGCAATTCTTATAAATAAAAAATATATATGTACACGTACACAAAATTACATATATTTATATTATTATATTATATAATATACTAAGATCCATATGTTAAATAATAATATGAATAGATACATGATACTTATCTATAGTTTTATACATGTATTATTAATGTATTGAATAATATAAAATATACATATGCTACATATGTATTTAAAAAATATTATCAATTCATGTATATATATAATTTTATTGTGAAGTATACATGCAATATCATTATATAAAAACACACATACATATACTACATATGTGTGTGTGTAGTTAAACTCCCCAACATACCTCATTAAATATACATAAAAATGCATAATATTAAATGTACATGTATGTATGAAAGTTTTATGTATGTGTTTATATATATACACATATATGTATAATATAAATATACATGTCTGCCAAAATTGTCAAATTTTCAAAAAACTGTATTTAAAAACAAGTTTACCAAACGCACACCAATAATTATAAACGCAAAAAACTGAATTTTAAAACTGTATTTAAAAATAGCGTTTAAATCGAATTTTCAGAATAGAGAACCAAACGGGCCCTCAGTTTTTAAAAACAGGTTGTCAAACGCAGATTTTTATCAGAATTGTATTTAAACACAAAAAACAGAATTATAGTTGCAAACCAAACAGGCCTTAATAACTATAATACACGTAGCATAATCACACGTGAAGACACCATTTTATATATTAGAATATTACATAATAGATATACGTAGATGAGAAAGGAAAACGACTAAATAATATTTTTCGTCAAGGAGATCTTTCCTGGGGCATTCAAATACAATATTGTTACATTATTCCAAATCCCACCCATATTTGATTCGATTCCTATTTCAGCAAACAAAACACCAAGCAGTCGAGCCACAATATAATTTGGAAAGGCCATTTTCGCATTAAAGATACTGTCAATGTGGGCATCATTTCCTTGAAGTGAATGCTATAGACTTAAACTCATCATTCTCAACTAAAATATCATATGATTGTGAATATCGTTGGTGGAAGATATCAACAATTACAAACACTAAGTATTTATTAATCTAATGGAATGGCTTGACTACTCAACTGCTTACAATGAGGTTTAAGACCTTCTAAATAACAATACAAACCTACCTCTAATCTTATTACTAATCCTATTCCAACTAAAAATAATAATCCAACTAGCTAATATTAAAATAAAATTAAACCTAAACCTATCCATACTCTAACATTATGTATACATCTGATAAATACAAAATTAAATAATAATGATATTTTATTAATGCATCAACATCATCTTATGTTGACAAACTGCCAAATCATCGTTCTAGAGGAAGACCTCAAATTTTTAAGTTTGCATGATTGCATTGAGCAATGATAATATATTACAAGAAAATTGATTATCAAAGGATTTGGTGCCACTGCTAGACTTGAGAATGTCGAACTCGGGTAGCGCTCCGATAGAACTACCTCATGTAGTATTCCTCCCAAGCGGTATGGGTCAGTTGACACCCTTTTTCCGGCTCGCCACCATGCTAGCTTCCCGTAACTGCAAAGTCACCTTCATAACCACGCAACCTTCTGCTACTTTGTCCAAGCATATCTGTAGCTTCTTCTCCAACTACCCAGAAATTAAGCATCTTGAGCTTAAAATCATACCCTTCAACACCTCCAGTTCAACCATCAATGATCCTTTCATAAACCAATTTAAAGCCATTAACAACTCACTTCACCTTCTTGGCCCTCTCCTATCTTCTTTACCCCAGCCTATCTCTGCCATTTTTTCTGACTTTGTTTTAACTGCTGGCCTCACCCAAATCACTGCTGATCTTGGGATTTCTTTTCACTATGTAGTTTCCACCACCTCCGCCTTATTTTACTCCACCGTAGCCTACCTTCCTGTACTAAATTCTGCTAAATTTAGTGGAAATTTTGATCAAATTCAGATTCCTGGTATAGCCCCACTGCCAAAATCAAGCATTCCACCAACCTGGCTAGACAAGTCTCCGTCAAATCATCTATTAGAGTCTTACTTGATGCCAAACGCCCAATCTCTATCGAAACTAAAGGGTGTATTAGTAAACACGTTTCACTGGTTTGAACCAGAAACAATTGGTGCCCTTAACAACGGCAAAGTACTAAGTAATCTCCCACCTGTTTTCCCAATTGGTCCATTTGAACCTTACAAGCTGGAAAAAGACCAGACTCATTTTCCTTGGCTTGATGAGCAATCTGCTGAATCCGTAGTTTATGTTAGCTTCGGAAGCAAAGAAGTGATATCGACCGATCAAATAAGAGAGATAGGATATGGTTTGGAGACAAGTGGGTGTAAATTCTTTTGGGTATTAAAAGTAAACAATGTTGACAAAGATGGTGAGGAAGAGGTTCGAGAATTACTAGGGGATTCGTTCCTCGAAAGAACGAAGAACAAAGGGAGAATAATGAAAGCATGGGTGAAGCAAGAAGATATTTTGGCACATCCAGCGATTGGAGGGTTTGTGAACCAATGCAAATGGGACTCGGTGATGGAAGCGGCCAGGCAAGGGGTCCCGATGTTGGCATGGCCTCAACATGGTGACCAAAAGATAAACGCAGCGGTGGTAGAGAAGATGGGGCTAGGATTTTGGGTTGAGAGTTGGGGTTGGGGTGGGGAAAGGTTAGTGAAGAAGGAAGAGATTGGTGAGATGGTGAGACAAATGATGAGAGATTCAAACTTGAGGGACAAGGTTAAGAAGGTTGGAAACGAGGCAAGGAAGGCCTATGAACTTGGTGGAAGCTCTCAGAATGTGTTAATGGGTGTTATTGATATGTTGAAGCAAAAAGATAGGAAGAAACTCTGAGAAGCTGTTCATGAGTATCACTGATATTTTAGGACAACAAAATGAGAAGTAGCCGAGGATGATGAAAGATTGTTTGCACATTTTATTAAACACTTCGAAGATCATTTGAACTTTTAAATTCTGTATGCTGTTCTTGGTTATTGAGTTTCTCTTGATTCTCAACCCAAAAATAATAATTTATTTTTCCAATTTGCTCCTCTATTTCTCCTTCTCTCTCTAAAAAAAAATGAAAAATTAGAGAATATTTTCATTGTGCAAACCCTAAAATACCTATACACAGATGTATAATCAAATTTGTGTATTCTTTGACATATATGAATAATAAGCAGGAAGGGGAGAGAGAGAGGGGGGGGGGGGGGGGGGGGGGGGGAGTGAGAGGACAGAATAAGAGAGTACTTATCAGATAGGTATTTATTCTCTTTTATTTGTGAATGAAAGATCATATAGAAAACACACCTAGTAATTTTAATTTCTGAAAACTCAAAACATTCAAAAAAACATTTAATTTTTTATTTGAAAAAAATATGAAATGTGAAGGCAATCTCAATCTTTAGTTTCTCCGTTGGAAAAAAAAATTTAAAAAAAACTACTATTTTTTAAACCGGGCCATTGTCTCTGTTTTTCCTTATATGTCCAGGTTCTATAGCAGATTAAGTTATACACAATTCTAGCTGTCGAATGGAAAGTTAGCATTATTAAAATATAATTAGAAGTAAATTAAAATTCATGTTAAATTTCCCCCTGGAAGAGTTTAAAATTTATAAGAATGAGTTTCAGCATAATTAAGGGAAACTGAACAAATATATAACTCAATACACTAACCTAAATTCAATTCTGATAACATGGTGTCTGGACTTTGTAACTCGAGACATTCACTATTTTGGTAGCTGAACTAAGGAACTTTTTGCAAACAAAAATCAATCTCGGGATGGCCATGGACCGGGCCTGCACTAATATAGTGAAAGATGTATTCCTTGCTCAGGCCTGCCAGGGCTAGGCTCAGATTGGACCTGAATGTGTTTGCTCAAGCTCGCACGCCCTAAAACTTGTGAAACCAAAGCCAGACTCATGTCTAATTTAGAAATATAAAATTTATATATTTTGCAGAAGTTTTCTTTATAAAATTTGTGTGCAAGTATAAATAAAAATAATTATTAGGGCAGTTTTAGGGGTCAAATCGCGCCAAGCTTCAGGCTAGGCAGGTCGCAGAGCCTATGTCGACCCTAGTCAATCACCACTGTAGATTCTTGCTGAAGAAGAAAAGGTTCAAACAGCCAAATTTCTACTTCTAGAGAATGCAAGTTCATGGAAGGAACCCTTGTTGGAATTCAAAGATGACCTTAACTATGCATACGTTACTTAAGGAACAAAAAAGATAGAAGAAAATCTGAAGGAAAACATAAAATAAATATATAAATAAATAAGAAAAATGTTGATGTGCCTGTGGCCTCAAGAGTTATGCCGCATTCCTCGTTGGCTCCCAGAGTTTGCAATCATAAACCTTTTAACCCCAAAAGGTGTCATGAATAGTAAATAAGCATCCAATAGAGAGTGAATAAGAACCACAACATATATTCATGACACTCTTAGAGGTCAAAGATAACTTTGGTAAGAGCATCCACATATAATTACAAATTGAAAAGGTGGTATACCTTTCGTTCTCACTCAGCATATACAATGGGGATGGGTAAATAAAACTTCCTACGAACTAAAGTTTGGTGGCAGTTGTTCTTACGAACTAATGTTTTATGACAATTTTGTGGCAAAAGTTCCTACGAACTACATTAGTTCGTAGAAAATTCTTACGAATTAATGTAGTTCGTAGGAACCCAAATATACTTTAATAATACTTCCTATGAATAAAAGAAGTTCATAAGAACCCTTATGAACTTCAGAAGTTCGTAGGAACCCTTTGCAAATTCTCTAGCCAATCTGTATATCTACGGAACCGCTGCAGATTGAACAACGAAATTTGTTCGCTAAACTTCACCAGTGTAGATCGGCTAATTTGTAAAGATACAAATTTCACAAGCATTTTGCATCCCCATTGTGAATGCTCTAAGCAAAGTGAAATATGCCAAAATTAAATAGGAGCCAAAATTTAAATCACCTCCCCTCAACACACCCAAACACACACGCACAAAATATATATGGGCAATTTACAGATATGTCCCTTGATAACAATTTTTAAACATTTAAGGACAATTTACTATTAGGTCCATTTATTATGGACTTGTACAAAAAGAAAATTAGAGGACTTATCAAAATTCCTCTACTGTGTTTAAAATTATTTGTAAGGGACCTAAAAGTACTTTCCTCAATATATATTACATATATATTAAAAAAACGAACAGTTGGCTGCATAATGAAATATCTGCTGCTATAACTTCTTGCAAGTGGGACCCAAAAGATGAAATATCTGCTTGTAATGAAAAATCACTATCATGTCCATTTTCAAAGTTCAAGATTAATTGGCTGCTATATTTGACTATATGCAGTCCCGCATATTTTTGCATCACACCCTTTCTTGAGCAACTGGACTAACAATAATATTTAAGTACTTCCTCCCCCTAGAACAGGGGGGAAGGGGAAAAAAAAGAGAGAAAAAAAGCTCCTAGCAAATGTCAGATTCCGGTGACCTAAATTCTGCTCATGTAGCTCTCCTTCCCAGCTCCGGCATGGGACATCTAACACCCTTTCTCCGACTCGCTGTTTCGCTCATATCCCATAATGTCCAAGTCACGTTTATCACTACTCACTCAACTGTCTCACTCTCTGAATCACAAACTCTATCTCGCTTCGTCTCTACTTACCCACAAATCACTACAAAGCAGCTTCATCTCCTTCCAGAAACCCCATCTGTTAATTCTAATTCAGAAGACCCTTTCTACAATCAATACGAAGCCATCCGGCGCTCCTCTCACCTTCTCTCACCACTTCTATCTTCACTTTCTCCACAACTCTCTGCCCTCATCACAGACATGAGCTTGGCCTCTACAGTTATTCCTGTAACTCAAGCTCTTAGCCTACCTAACTACGTTTTATTCACTTCATCTGCCAAAATGCTGACACTTTTTTTATCCTTCCACACCATGACGGCCTTAAAAAATAGTGATTCTGATGAAAAGAAGGATGTTTTTATAATTCCAGGTTTGCAACCTCTACCTAGATCATGGGTTCCCCCACCACTACTCTCGGACGCAAATAGTCTTTTAAAGACCCACATCATAGAGAATGGAAGGAAAATGATAGATGCAAATGGCATTTTAATTAACACATGCGAAAGTTTTGAGGAGGAGTCAATTGCTGCACTTAATGACGGGAAAGTAGTCAATGGGTTACCACCAGTGACTCCCATTGGACCATTTGAACCATGTGATTTCGAAAGGAGCAAACCATTAGCGTGGCTCGAAGATCAACCAGTGGGCTCAGTTGTGTATGTAAGCTTTGGGAGTAGGACTGCCATGTCAAGGGAGCAAATTAGAGAGTTGGGTGATGGATTGCTGAGGAGTGAGTGTAAGTTTGTTTGGGTGGTGAAGGAAAAGAAAGTTGATAGAGATGATGACAGCAATTTGAGTGAGCTGGTGGGGCCCGAGTTCATGGAGAGGGTGAAGGGAAAGGGGTTGGTCGTGAAACATTGGCTGAACCAAGGAGATTTATTGGGTCACCCAGCAGTTGGCGGGTTTGTAAGTCACTGCGGGTGGAACTCAGTGACTGAGGCTATGTGGTACGGTGTGTGCATGTTAGCATGGCCCCAGCATGGGGACCAGAAGATGAATGCCTATGTAGTGGATAAAATCGGGTTGGGCGTATGGATGGAGAATTGGGGGTGGGGAGGAAGTGAGAATGTGGTGAAAGGTGAGGCAATCGGAGAAAAGATTAGGGACATGATGAGGAATAAATTATTAAAAACACAAGCTGGGAAACTTAGCGAAAAATCTAGGTCAGCAGTCGGAGACGGTGGGAATTCCAAGAAGAGAATGATTGATCTCACTGAAACATGGAAGAAGTCTCGAGTGAATTGGGCATAATTATTCTGTGTGCTCTCTTGATTTGTTATCGCATGTATAGCAAAAAGAGGACATGATCAAATCCCCACTAATGTAAAACTTACAGCAATTAATGAAAGGTGCATGATATAACTGGTACCGAGTTCAAATAAACACAGTTGTGAAAAGTACCCCTCTTACACATCAGAAAAACAAATTCCGAAAACACAAACTTGTTTACAGTACTCTAATCAGCAAAACAAACGTGCAAAGAAGTGATATTAGACAATTCTTCCAGATGATTATATTTTACTGCTGTATGATTTTTTTTCTCCTTTTTAATTTGTCACAAAAACTACCATTTAGGTAGAGAGACCACGCTCTGAAACGACATCAAAAGAGATGCCATTTTCTTGGAGTCGTTCTTGGAGATCTGTTGGGCCAAACAAAATCCCCGGGGGAAAAACACCTCCCTTTGGTAGGTCCTCACGTTGGCTCAGCAGAATAAGAGCACATTGCAGCAGAATTATTGGAGTAGTCAGATAACCAATCTCGGGTCCCATTACCCTTGTTATTATTTCTGTATCAGGTTTCACGTTTCCCTGTGCAATAAGACTGCTGTCGCAAAAACCTTGCCCGACAAACCACATCTTAAAAGACGCACTTGCCACCTCATCCTCTGTAGGGCCCTTCTTTCTGAACCAACCAAGGCTGAAGACTGAGGGGAATGTTAGGAGAAGCCACCTCCCAAACATAATTTTACCCAACAGACCAATGAACAACCCAACAGTGATGAATCTGAAGATGCCCAAGAGAGATTTAGAACCTATCTTCACCCCAAAGTGAGCTGGCTTCACTGTTGACCAGAAGGCCTCCCTTTTCTCACTCTGCTTAGGGTTCTCATTAACCCCGGGAAGACCACTGGGATTTTCTGTCAGAGTTGAGAGTGTCCTTCGGACAACAATAGAGTCTGCTGATGGTAGCTTTACAGCCCAAAGTCCAATCTCGTCCTGATGTTCGATCATTGGTCCTTTGGATGGACCAGGACCAGGAATCTACAAACGCAATCGACAGTTAGATATGGCTCAATTTGTAGTTGAACAATGGGAAGAAATGTAATTGAATTAAAAGTTCCTATTGTATTTAGACATAATTATATGAAATGTCATGCCAATTGTGAACTGCAACATGTCATTGGAAGATCTGATAGACATGAATGAACAAGCCAGCAGATACTATCAGGCAACGCCACCAGATCATCTTATTAGTTTATAATCCCTTGCTAGGAGTAACTAATTTTATAAAGGCAGGAGGAATGGGATTTATGAGCTCTTTAATCTCTAACAAAGTGTTATCACAGATCTAGACTGGAAACAAGGCAGTTATCCTAAAACAATAATAAGTACAAAATCATGCATTAGCTACCAAACATGTTTATAAAAAAAATTGTCCTAAGAAACACAACCATTGATTAAAACAGCATAAATAACCCTTTGAAGACAGTTTTGCCAACCAATGCTCACAAAACAAGTATTAATTACAGACTTACAATGATCAACTCCAAGTTACAGAATAAAAGACGTTGGACATCAACAGAAATCATGGCGGCATGTTTAAACTTTAAACTTTAAAAGATGTTAAAATTCTTCTTCAAGCTAAGACTTCAGGCATGACAATGAAGAAGTGACGCAGGAACTTTGATTAGTGAATTACACTTAAACTTTGGGGTATACCGATAAGGTGTTCCAATTATACTGAAGACCTGGAGTGTTGTGAGATGGCTGTCGATGCTTTTGCTGCTCTTGAGCTGATGGTTGCTTACTAGAGTATGATCTGCTTTCATCTTGCGCCAGTATTTGTGATGCAGGAACATCGATTTTTAAGCTACTTTTTTTTTCGTTTAGTTGTCAATTTCATAGCTACTTTTTATTTATTTATTTTAGTTATCCTTTTTATGTTTTAGGGGTTTTCATGTCTTTAGGCATTTCTTGGTCTATAAAATGGTGCCCCTAGATTATTTTCCACATCATACGACATTTAGAGAGCTTGACTTAGCTTTTCCACAATCAGTTGTGTATTACAAGTTACGATTTGATTTCCACTACGCTACAGCAAATTGCTATAAGATCCGTGTCCGTCCATGGCTAGTGTGTAACGATGACTGATGAAGAAAGGTTGGATTGGAACAGCGGCTTGACCACAGCCTTGGAGACACAAGTTGCCACCCCTGCCCGAGTCACTGGGCTATAAGATTGTCGTTGAGGAACCCCAGTCTGCAGCCCAGCTGCCTCAGCCTTCCCCTTTCTCAATCGCTATTAGCAACGATATAGCCTCCTCACCTATCATGGCCTCATTCCGACCCAAAATTAAAGAGCTCATAGCTCAGTATCGGTCGCGGTATCCGACAATACGCAATTTAGAGAGCCCAACAAAATTTGAAAAGAAATATATAAAATTTTAGAAAATTCAGAATAATATTACTCATTAATTAGATTAGTACAAAACCAACATTTTGAATGCATAGCATTGTGTAGATAACTATATTGATGCGTGTCGCGCTTATTAGCTGCAATATTAGTTCAATAATAAGTAAGCAAAACGATCCAATTAAACACAAAAATTTATAAGCAAAAAGTAAATAGAAGTTGAATACATTGTTTTAATCATTTTCTTAAATGTAATAAACTTTGAATTATTAATTAAGTAAATAATTATACTTAATTAATATTCCATTATACATTTTTTTTTTAAACATTAGTAAATAAAGGTACATTTTAAGGAGAGATAATAATGATATAATTTTATACATATTAAATAAATAATGATACATTTTAATACATATTAAGTGAATGAGGATACATTTTTTAAAATATATTTTAAGTGAATAAAGAAGTTTATTAAATACAATAATACATTTTTGATAAATAGATATAAATTTAGTATCACTCATATGGTAATGATTTAATCCAACCGAAAATAACATCTCAAATATGATAGAAGTGGTACAAATTTAATGACTTTTATAATTAAAATAATTTATTTAATGAATTGTCCGATATTGTCCAAGAAGGCTGAGATTTCACCGATATTATCTGAGACAACTGAGATCGCACCGATGTCGTTCGAGCCGACCGAGATCTCTCCGATATGGTCCGGCTTGAGTCAAGAACGCCTATTTACTCCAACTCGTGTCACGGTATCGGAACGGTAGGCCATGAAACCAAGTCAACTCGGTATCGACCGATATTTTGTACCATCACTCAATCCACTGCTAAAATTCTCTTAGCCCACACAAACCCTATTTATACCACCCCAGTGATTTGTACCGGCTTCACCTGCAACCCGTTGCCTCGCCAAACCCGAGTCCATCACGTTACACCTATGTGGGTTAAGAGATCTGATTTGGAGGCACTTGATGTTAGGCTTGTTGACTCTCGTATGCTTTCACATGATTCATCACATGATCTTATGAGTGATTGTTTGCATGTTTACATACATTAGGTTTTGTACTTCATATTATATTATATGTGTTTGCTAATTGTATGGGGATTGAGTATTTTGATTTTTCATTTATCGGGTCTTATTGAAAAAATACAAAAAGATTTGTTTATCTTTTGAGTTATTTTTTTTTAAATTGGTATCATTTTAAAAAATGTTTAAAACCTCAAAAATATTTTTAGTTTATGTATAGTTTAGTTTTACAATTTTTTGTGGCCTTTTTTTAGTGTGTTAGAATCCACTTCATTCCATGTTTCCATGTGGCTAGAACATTTGATTATGATTTTCAATGCTTAGATTGTCAATCATGCTTTCATGGAGTTGTTCGACTTTGATTTGCTTAATAAATTCATTTTGTATATGCCTTCACACACACATGCACGAGCTCTCTTGAACTTTAACTTCACATGTTATAATTGAGCAAAGTGAGATGTTCTCCCATCAATCTTGTCATTTTCATATATGTTGACTATGGGGGATTTGTGCATGTAAGAACCGTTGCCCCGAGTATGTTATTTATTGAATATATGAGGCTGCACGGAAAAGCGCTAAAAAAGGAGCAAATTTCCTTTGCAAGAAAGCCACCGTTGGCAACAACCTAAAAAAATGAGAGGCAAAAAGAAAAGATTAAAGGCCTTCATGTTTGTTTGATTGATTTTCAAAAAAGGTATCTTCAAAAGAACTGAGTGAAAAAAATATATGATATATGTTTAGCTTTTGAGGGTGTTATAGTTGAAGATCAACGGGTTTGCACAATGAATCCTAGTTATGCTTATCATGTCATGACGCTATTGATTCGTAGAATCATCAAAATTCTAGGCTTGTGCGCATTATTCTTATTTGTTCATTGAGTTCACTTTATCTGTCACTTGAGGCTAAATCTTAGTTTGATAAAGTTTTGCAGTGAAATAGAGCTTCATGGATATTTTTGAGTGATTGGGTCATATTTTATTTGCTCAAGTTCACACCCCTTCACTCCATCCCATATGTTTAGACACATCGATACTATGCTAGTGTGTAAAGCTTATGTGTTTTGAGTCATTTTGTGGTGTTTATACCTAAATATATATGTGTATGTGTGTCACTAGTATATTTGCATATATATGGTATCGTTTTGTTTTGAGTCTTTGTGTTTGCATTTAATCCCATATTTGCCATATGTTTTATCTTTGAATCAAATTGGCAGGTTATTGGCCTGTAAACGGATCATATTCGGACCGAATCAGGCAAATCCAAATCCATATCCGTTTATGTTAAACGAATTCGGATCTGATCCGATTATCCGACGAATTATCTGTTAGGGCTCCGAATCCGATTTGTTAAAAATCCGTTTATCCGATCCGATTAGTTTTATTTTAAATCTTAGGAAAATTCCAATTGCAAAATGGAGGAGACTAATAGAAACTCAATCAAGAAAAAGGAGTTTATGACTACAATTTAAGGAATAAACGACTTTTTGGTGGCTTTTTGCGCCATAGACGAACACATTGCGGATACTACCACATGTTTACAAGTCTGACAGAGCCATGTAAAGAACATCATTTATATAAAGTGAGGATTTGCAAACGCCCTTCATCATCACTTAAATTGGTCGAATGATTGTTGGGGTTGAAACTACATAACTGTGAAAGAGCCAAGGCCAATCGTCAATCAATGTCGACCTGAGTTCACTAAAAATTTGCGATCATCGTAAATACCAAATCAGATCAAGACACCCAGTAAATGAAAATTCATGGTCGAACAACCAAAATGAAATTCCTAAGATTAAAACCAAATGCGGATTTATATTGTTTATATATTCTCTTTGCATTTGAAGGTGTGTTCAAGTGTGCAGCTTTACAACATGTGGCAAAATTTACAAGCGTGCAAAGCTACTCAATATGTGCCTGTTTTGGGGTCGGGGATTGAATCTTTTGGAGAGCTTGACGGCCCATAGGTTTTTTGTTTTATCCCGGAATAGCAAAAGGGGGAGATTTGTAAGGACAAATTTTCAATTGAGTCAGTTTGTATGTATTGGCTTAATTTCGGATAAAATATTTTGAGTCATAAGTTAGGCTTTGTGTTGTTGACCTTTCAAGCCTATGACGTGTTTGATTGAAGACGTAACGACAAAGCTTCAGAGATTGCATTATCGTACATTTTGATCCTTAGAATTTTATTTTGGGTGTTTGTTTTTATAAAATGTTTGGGGCAGTTTTGGAAAGATTTTAAAAGAAAAAATAAATTTTATTTTTAAGTCATTCGAACGACTTTAAAGGTTTCGTTCGAACGAGTTAGGAGTTCATTCAAATGAACATCAAAAGACACTTCTCTGTTAGCAGAATAAATGTCGCTCGAATCTCGTTCGAACGAGATTGGTTGCTTGTTCGAATTAGTTTTGAATTAGTTTGAACGAGATTGTGTTTTCGTTTGAAAGAACCCTTGTTTTCGTTCGAACGAGATTTCTCGAAAGCGCATTGCCTCGAAAAACATGTTTAGCGCTGGCATCAGTTTTCATTGAGACTTTTGGCGAAAATCGTTTACTTATACATATCCAAAAGTTCCCAAACCCTAGTTTCACCCAAACGTGTTTACTGTTGGAATTAGGAAAGGTATGTGGTTATATCTGGTCGTCACACCCTCTTCTAAATGTTTTGTACAGTCAAAGACGTGCATTAATCAATTGGGTTGGTTTTATCGGACCTGATCTTTCAGTTTTTAGCAGTCAAAGACGTACTTTTGATCAATTAGGTTGACTTGTCAATCTGATCTAATATTTTTTAATAGTCAAAGACGTGCTTTATCCAATTAGGAAAGGTATGTGGGCGAATCTTATCGTCACACCCTCCAAACGTTTTGCACAATCAAAGACATGCATTGATCAATTGGGTCGGCTTTAGTCAACTTGATCTTTCATTTTTTAGCAGTCAAAGACGTACTTTATCTAATTAGGAAAGGTATGTGGGCGGATCTTGTCCTCACACCCTCTTCCAAGCGTTTTGTGCAGTCAAAGACGTGCTTTTGTTATATACTTTGAGATGTCTTCGGCTGAAACCTTCTGCCTATCTCTTTTAAATGAATGTTAACAAGAATTTGATAATCATAAAAATAAAACTAAAATTGTTGTAAAAGGTATCTTCATACAAGTGATTCTGCTCGTGCAAATATTTTAACCCTCAACTGCATTTCTACAATCAAAGTATTTCTGACGTAAACTACACATCAATGACCAAGAAATAAAACAAACACCAACTTTAGAGAGAAGCTAAGAGCCTCTTATATTCAAAATCAAGTCTATCCTCAAATGAGGATTACATGGGTATTTAAAGGAAGGGAACTACTTGCTAGCCAAGTAATTGCCTAAAAGACTATCAAGAACAACTACTAACAAAAATATACCCAATTAGTACCAAACATGCTTGGAGACCAATTAAAGGGGGGAAAAGGGAACAAAAGGCTAAAACATAAAAATTAAAAAATCGAAATATAAGGAAAAAGGAATAATAAAGGGAAAATACACGAGATTCCCATCACTCTTCCCCCCTTAAAAAGAGTTCGCCCACGAACTCACATGGAAGACCCACTAAGTCACCCTCCAAAACTGTAATCAAAGCATGCTGGGGAAGCTCCTCGGACGCATCAAGATACTCAGGTAAATGCTCCATCGCCAAAAGGGCACGGCGTCGCGGGAGAGAGCACTCAAAAACTCGATGGCCAACGTTTCCATAATTGTAGCACCGGAATGTAGGAGGACCCAAAGGTGGCACAGCGAAAGTAAAAGTAGAAGCGATTGAAGCCAACATTAGAGTAAGAGCCAATGTTTAAAAAGGCGCCCGAGGCGTACGCCTCGAGGTGAGGCGGAGGAAAAAAGCCTCGAGGCTTAGGCCTCATGGGTGATAGGTGAGGCTACCGCCTTTGTTGGTTAAGGCATTGCGCCTTAAGGCTGTGAAGCGTACGCCTCTGTTTGGGGGGTTAAAAGAAAAAGAAGTTACGTAAGGCAAAACCGAGCCTTTAACTTTAAAAAAAAAACACTATTATCATATTATCGTAAGCCCCAAGTCAAAAAAAGCTTTCAGCCAGCCATCGTTTCTTCCTTACGACCCTCGATTTGATCATTCCGGCGCTCAATTTGTTCATTCCGGCGCTCGATTTGTTCATTCCGGCATTGATTTCTTCCTTACAGCCTTCGGATCTCATTTTTCGGCCCTCGTCTACCCTTCGTAAGAACATCTGGACATCGTTTGCTGCTTATTTTAACTTTCTTTACTTATTTGTTTGAGATAACTGTCTAAAACTATATTGTTATTATAAATTTAGTTTTAAATAACAGTATTGGTTTTTTTCAATGTTTTAAGTTAATAACACTTATATGTTTAAAAATTGGGGCAGCCTTTTTAAGTTGAATAACACTTATTTGTTTGAGATAACTGTTTAAAACTACACTTTGAGTTTTAATTAGTGTTTGTTTAAAAAATTTGTTTTTTTAACTTAAAATTTTTACTAATATGTTGAAATAAATTTTTGAAACTATATTTTTATTATAAATATAGTTTTAAATAATTGTAATTTGTTTTTTTAACTGTTTTTTCACTATATTTGAGTTTTAATAATTTTTTGTGTAAAAGATTAACTTAAAAAAGGTTACTAATTTGTTGAAATAACTTAAAAATATTTTTGTTTTTATAATTTTTCTCAATAAAGTTGTTTTTTGTATAAAAATTATGTTTTATCCACTTTTTTTTTGTAGCAACTTTGTTTATATTTTTTTTTAGTTGAATTATGTCTAGAAAGGATCCCGCCTGGAAATATGGTACGGAAGTTGATAATGGGAAAGGATATGTCTATATCCAATGTAATTTTTGCAATAAGGTTATAAAAGGGGGTGTCAAACGAATGAAAGATCATCTTGCGGGAATGAAAAAAATGCTCGAGAATGTGATAGAGTTCCTCTGGATGTGAGACAGGAAATGGCGGATTTCTTGAAATAAAAACTTTGAAAAAGATGTGTACCGAAGAAAATCCGATGAACATATTGGGAGTGGTGCGTATTTCACGAGTTCAAAAGATGGTTCAAGCATGGGTAGTACGGCTAGGGAAATTAAGGGACCCATGGATAGGTTTTTAGTTGATCTTGATGATGGGAGTTTCAGTTACATCGCCATTTGCATGCGGCGGCATATTTCCTATATCTACATTTTCAATATGAAGAGAACTTCTCTAATCATCCTGAAATTAAATTTGGTTTATTGACTTGCATGGAAA
This sequence comes from Sambucus nigra, assembly GCA_949130495.1. Classification (NCBI taxonomy): domain Eukaryota; kingdom Viridiplantae; phylum Streptophyta; class Magnoliopsida; order Dipsacales; family Adoxaceae; genus Sambucus; species Sambucus nigra. The sequence goes on from OX422207.1 coordinate 519,442,119, forward strand.
AATTTATTCCGAATGAGTACGATAGATTGAAAGCAGATTTACATATTGATGATTTCAGTAATAGGAAGGGGGGTTTTCTTTCGCATCAGCGAAAACTTGCGTAGTCCCAGTAAGTAAATCTTTTATTTAAGTACGTTTTGATTTTGATTAATACCATTAAACACACTTTTGAACTAAATTTTACTTCACTCTTATTTTAACGGATTGGTGGATTCAATTTGGAGATGGAACTCCAGAATTGACTAGTTTTGCGGTGAGAGTCTTACATGCTCTTCGTCCGCATGTGAACGCAACTGGAGCACATTTAATCAGGTATTCGTTTGTTGCCAAGTAAATGTTACAAAAGTTTATTATTTAATGACTAAAAAAATATTATTTGTATAAATTATATAGCTCCATATAAAAAAAAAGAAAGCGTTTGTCAACAAAAAGTTGCAAACGAAGTTTTTGAAAAAGAAGGCGCTTAAGGAGGATGAGGACCCATTGGTTATTGATCATCTACCATCAGATGAGAAGTGGGTTGCAGGCAAGATGATTCCCATTCGACAGATGCCTCGGTGGTTATGGATGCCTCAGGAGCGATGGATGATGTGACAGGGGTAGAAGAGATTCCCATTCCCATTCGTCGTGAACGTGCTAGAGGGGGACGAGGAAGAAAGTGGAATAATTCACAATTGAACACTTCAAGAAAGGGTTAGTATTAAATATTTTTATTGTCTTTTTTATACATTAAATAATTATTTTAAAGTGTTAAAATAATTATATTTTATCTTATAGGCAAAGGAAATGGGATCTTGGTGGATGAAGAAGATGAATTTGTTGATGTTGACTCAGGTGATGATGATGATGATGATGACCATTAGATATGATGATGATTCCATGGACGATCCTATTAGCGATGATGATGATAGCAGGGATGGGGATGGATTAAATCCACTTTTCAAGCCTTTGGATACGGATGATCCATTATTGTTTTACTAGTAACTTGAGGATGCTTTGTTTTTTTATGTTTTTGTGATGAACAATATGTTTTTGTGATGAACAATACGGTAATGATGTAATGGAGATGAACTTTAAGTTTGATTGGGTGATGGATTGAATGATTATGGACCCTTTTGCATCATTTAATGTGCTGGATTATTTTTTTTGTGAATTTATTAAACTTTTTGTATTTTTTTTCTCCTTTTTTTTGTGTGTGAGGGCTTACGCCTTGCCTCACGAAGACTAAACGGCCTCGCCTCGTGCCTTTTTAAACATTGGTAAGAGCTAGAGCAAAAATCGACGTAGGCTGAGCTCGTGAGGCAGGAAGAGCTATTGGTGATGTGTGATAAGCCTCAACCTTAGTCGCGTACTCAATCGCCTTCAAAAAAGTCGATATCTCCCTCAAACCGAGATCATGCTGAATGTACATACGCAGTCCCAAAATATAGCGGTTGATCCGCTGATCCTCAGTCTCAGGGAGGCTAGTCCAGGTGCAAAGAAGCTGGAACTGCTCTGTATACTCCACCACCATAGATGTATCCTGCCAAAGGGACTGGATGCGAGCAAAAAAGTTGCGCTCATAGGTCGGCGATATGAATGAAACTTGTAGAGCGGCCTTCAGCTCAAGCCATGTCTTGATAGGAGGCAATCTCGCAGTTGTCCGGCGATAGCAAAGGTCGTTCCACCAAACGGGAGCAAATACATGAAATTTGGTGGCTGCGAGAACACAAGAGCGGTCCTAAACCCGCTTGTAATAAAAAACCGTCTCTATCGAAGTCAACCAATCAATCATAGTCCGTCAAACATGAGAACGTTAATGCGTATATCCCCATGGAGACTCTGGAAAAGCAATTGAAGCGCCATAGATAATGGGTCTCCATTCTGATGAGCATCAAGGCCCATCACATCACCCGGTACAAGTGTAGCATAGTCAGCAGGAGGAGGTGGCGGTATCCATGCAGGTGGTGGATGAGGAGGATGAACATGTTTGGGTCACAAGTGGTGCTAGGGAGCGCGAAGATAATGGGAACACGTACCAATCAAGTGGACGTGCTTACCACAATAAAAGCACTAGCGGTCCCGTTGTGGCGCGAAACGGAGGGTGTCGAGTGGCGGAGTGGGGTTTGCCAGGGTTGGTAATGGGTCAGGTTTTTTAGGTGGGACTGAGGGGCAAGGGTTTGGGTAGCGAGGTGGTTGGCAGGGGGTGAGGGTGGTTGTGGGTCCGCCTAGGGTTGGGGGGAGGTTTCTAGGACAGCCTCAGATGTGGCTACAAAAGAGTATTTATAGGTAGAAAGTAGCTTGGGCTCTAAGCTATCAAACTAATTACAATTATGTCTCTAGATGCCCCTTGTCATTCCTACCTCTAAATACTAACAAAAGAAGATACAAGAAAAACACAATGCAATACTAGAAAGAACAAAAGACTAAAAAAATGACGAAAAGGCCCATATTCACATCAATTTGAGTCCAGTCTTAATAGTTTTGTGTAAGTGACTATTTAACTTGCCAGATACACTTAATAATGTGTCACCAACCTAACTATAAATGACATGAACCATCTATATGGGAACTAAATTCGACAAAACATGAACCCTAATTCAAAAGGGTAAAAATTGATATAGAAACGTTCATTAATTTTATAATGATTTAGGTTTTAGTCCCATTTCAAAAGATTTATAGTTGGCTCACATCTCATGTATTTCTTAAGTTGGTATGAAGTCTCATAACTACCCAAAACCGTCACATAACCGTCCATAACTCTCAACTTTATTTTTGAGGAGAATGACATGTGTTCCATATTTATTAAAACATGACCGACAACTAAAAAAAAGGAGTTGGGATTGAATTCAAATGTATTTCAAAGAATAGGACTAAATACTTCCACTCCGTTAATTTTAACATTACATAACTTGTACACGACATAAGAGTATCTCCAATGGCATAATTATATTTGAAAACCTAATCAAATTTAACAAGGTTACACTAAAAACCCTCTACAACGGTATAACCATTTGTTAACAAGCCTTTCACCAATAATCAAATTTAACCACTCAATAATCAAATTTGACAATCTTTTTTCAATAACCAAATGAGTGGACCCATCTTCCACTATTCTCATCCACTCCCAACAAATCTTCCCCTTTCCTCTCTCTAAGGTTTTACGTGTGCAAGTGAAGATGTGGAATGGTAGAATTAATATAAGCCCTTGGAAGAACATAAGTAGTTTTCTTTGGATAAGGGATTGGACGGCTAAATGGAATTAACTATTGGTCAATTGTGCTAATAAGCATAACAATACAAGGGTTGTTAATTATAGCAATCATGTAAATGGATAATTAAAAGATGATGGGGCATTTTTGGATTATTAGTTTTTAATTAGGTGGTGAAGATAAGTCTCAAGTATAACAAAGTCGTTAATTACATTATGGTGAGTTTAATGGGGGTAAACAACGCAAGGCATCAAAGTAAGTGCTCAAAGACATAACAATGGAATGTGGCTCACCAGAGGGCGAGCTCTTCTGGGTCTGGCACGCCTCAACTCCTGCAGCTTATCGGCATTGGCCACCCCTAAAACCGCAGACTCAAACGTCCCAAAATTGCCAACAACCCTCTTCTCCGACTCCAAGCTCAAATAAGCTTCGATCCGGTTGGGAACCGCGGGCGACACCCACTGCCTAGAATTAAACATGAACCCCAACTCAGCCGGAACGGAATCAAACCCACAAGCGGAAACAATCAAAGAACCATTTTGGACCCCTTTTTCATGGTACATGGCCTCCATTCTCTCCATAAACTCCGGCTCGCCACATATGTCCAAATAATCACACCCCAAATCAGCGCAAGCTGCAACAACGGGCTCGCCGTAGAGGCGAAATGGGCCGACGCAGTTGAGGATGAGCTTGGTCTGTGCGGCGAGGCGGTGGAGAGATGGAGGATCTGAGATGTCGGCGGAGAGGATGGGGACGGAGGGCGGTGGGCTGGGGTGGGAGGCCCATTTTAGGGTCTGGGATAACTTGGAAGAGTTTCGGCCGGCGAGGGCTAGGGTCTTGAGAGGGGAGGAAGAGGAATGTGTATGTGTGTTGAGGAATTTTAGAGCTTCTCGGACTACATACTTTCCTGTGAAACCTGAGGCGCCCAATATTATGATGTCATATGTTTTGGCAGAGGGAGTGTCCATTACAACAAAAAGGATACAGCTTCACTGTGTGTACTTACATGCACTCCAGGTCCAGGCTTGAGAATCAAAAAATGCCTTCTCTTTCACTTTGGAGGTTCCGTCCAATGTGAGAGATGTGTGCCAACTTTTTGAGCAGGGATTGATTGCATTCTTGTTACAATTAACAGCCTAAATCAACTTGTTCTCATAAAATATAAATATTACCAACAGCGTACGTCATCGGTTCCATGGTGTAGTGGTTAGCACTCTGGACTTTGAATCCAGCGACCTGGGTTCGAATCCCGGTGGGACCTCTTTTTACTATTCTGTTCGTCCATTTGATTTGGTGATCAACACAAGTATGAAACCGTTTATTTCTTCCTCCTATTTTTTGTTCGGCTGTAGGCATTAAGAAACGACTTTTCTTTCACCCGTCATGAAATTATTTGGAAAAAAAACCATGCTGGTAGTTTATTATTTTGACTGAAACCGGTTATAAATTGCTCGAGCCTAACTTGTAATCATACAATTAGAGGTTCGTTCAAGATTAGTCCAAATAAAACAAGTCAAACTTTATCATGCTTTTAATCTTGCTAGCTTACATCGTTTGATACGAATTCAAATCAATTACTTAATAATCAAAATTCTTTGAAACTAGTTAAACTATGTAATTGTAGTTATTCAAGATTTTGGCTTCTGAAATAAACCAGCTAAGCTCAAATTTCTTTAGAAACTAATTAAAACTTTAAAGCTCAACTAGAGTAATAAACACCGTTGTCTCTATTAAGAGTGTAGCATACAATTTTGACACCAACCCACAAGTAATTGAGCTTTTTAGGCTCTAAACCAAACAGCCCTTAGGCTCCCCCATTTCAATATTTGGGAGAACTTGGTAAGCAACACACAATGCAACAAGTGCAGAAGCTCATTTTTGCAATAGAAATTTTAACAAATCATGTGCCACCTCAAGTTGTCCTGTTCGAAAGAATATTCAATGCAATGGATTGAACAGATCTCGTTATAAGTGTGTCAATTTCCTTCATCGCATAATTTTTATTTTATATCCATCATGTGATGAGCGTGATGAGAAAGGTAGGCACACCATTACAGTTAGAGACATTATAATACCCAGTGTTTTTCTGTCCTATTTGCTTAGACTTCTCAAATCAATGGTGATATTACTAATCACAGTGAAGAGATGCATGACATATGCTGAATATTTCAAAGGAGAACGGTAGCCAAGAGAAAAAGGATAATGCGGTGCCCCAGTTTTCAAGGCACCCCTTTCCATTTTATAGTATTGTCACAGCTGAGCAAATGTTGTTTATCTCGCTAAGGAAGAATGCAACATTTTTCATGATGAGCTCCGAAACATCACTCAGGACACCTACCACTATTTTTTTTCTTGGAAAGTGTATAAAGGAAAACACAGAGAAAATTTAAACATACACCAAAAGTCAAAATAAATTGTAGCTTTTTTTTCCTTTCCTTTTTTTTCCCTTGGTACTTTCTAAGACCCACAACATAGCATGTAGACAAGTACGACAATGACCTCAACACCTACCAAGAAAAGCCCAATAACCCCTTGCTCTCTTTTCTTCTGCATTTTCATACTCGACATATTCCTTACCGAAAATACACAGATTAGCATTTCAAGGCAAGTGTTTGATTAGCAGTTGGACATCTGTGCCTTGGCAGGCGCCTCGTCCTCTTTCCCCACCCAGTTAGGCTTCTTTCCTCCGCTCCCACTTCTCTATTTATTGGCTGCTCTATCAGAGGGGTGCAAACTTTTGTTGCAGTCATAGAGGAACCCACATCCCTCAAACGCTTTCTCCCCTTACCATTCTTAACAGTGTTCTTGTGTGAAAGACTCGATTGCCAGCTGCAACCACTAGCTATAAAAATCTCTTCAATCCTCTGAAGATCCTTAGTCACCTCGTGCCTCGACAATGAAACAAGACTAGGCAATATATCCCTTTGAAAGTCCTTTTTCTGCCTTCCCTTCCTCGCTTGCGCTTTCCGAGGCCGCTTTTTCAACGATGTAGCCCTCATTTCTTCATCGAAAACCAGCGGGTTATAGTCGTAATCTTTTTCCTTTGTATCTTTCAACTTTAGCGTCATGAACTCAAAGTAATCCACACCTTCAGGAATGGACTCTTCATCACCGGCATCATCCATCTCGATCAAAACTTCGCTGATCTCGTGACAAGAAATTAACTCCGCAAACCATAGTAGGCAATCATCACTGCATGAAGCCTCCAATGGCTGAGATGACGAGATGGTGATTATAGCCTCAGCTGCAAGTTTGACAAGTTCTTCAAAAGATTCACTGGAGTTGTCTAATGGCAATTTGGAAGGAACCGTAATTTCGTTCTCTAGTGACTCTGATTTAGGGGATGTCTCAGTTTCAGATGCATAGACTGCTGGAGCCTCCAAATCTATTTCTGTTGAAGCAATCTTCACAATGGAACTTGGAAGAGACGGTACTGATGTCACATCTTCTTCACTGAGAGACAAGTTCAAATCAATTTGATACCTCAAACCAGAAATGTAGTTATTTGGTCCATTCTCTTTAGCTATATGGTTCAGTTCAAATTGATTTCCAGATTTGGGATCATGGGCTAAATTTTTATTGGCATTATCACCATCATGTTTAGAAGCATCGACAACGTGAAACCCAATAATTTCCCTACTGTTGTTGCAGTCACCGACTGCAACTTTCCTACACTGGGACTCGTGGGAACATCTTTGTGTTGTGGAATCCTGAACCAGAATCTGAGAGGGACTCCGTATCTTTTCAGCATTGTTGAAATATTGCTGAGAAGAATTCTGCACGGAATCCAAACTCATCTGATAAAAAAACTCCTTCCCTTTGATCTGTTCGCCACTACAATGCTGCTTCGTAACAAGCCAAGGCAGTCCACTTGAAGGGTTTTCATGCTTCTTTAGTCCATCTGGGGACAACGAATTTTGTTGAGAAGCCACCCCATTTTTAAACACGTGTGGAGTTACAAACTGTCTGTTCAAATCATATGCAGACCCTGAATCTACACAATCTACGGCCTCAAAATTCTGTGTGGGGTCAAGCTGCAAAAATTGTTTAGTAGCTGGATTTTTCGCATTTGGAAGATCAAATTCGTTAGATGTGGAGCAACCACGTGACTGTTTTTCATCCAATTTAGAACCAAAACAAAGGCCATTTAGGGATGAAATTTTAGCTACTGTACTTAGAATAGCTCCCGAATTGCTATTAACGTTCATGTTGTTCTTGCCTCTTGTAAACTCTGGGAATTTCATCAATGAATTAGGATTCCCTCCTAGTGGATCATAAGTGCTAGGGTAAGTGCTATCTTGAAGTGATTCCACATTCTGTCCAAAGGTACTTAGAGTTTTTCTCCAAGTTGAAACACAGGAAGACTCGGAGATCGTCACACCAGATTGAGCAATTCCTTCAGAAATTTCTACACCAAAAATTCTCCTTTTTCTCCAAGATTCTGTCTTACTCTCATCAAATAGGAAAGATGTTGAAGGCTTGTTGGCTTTCCTAGGCTCGACATGCGATGTTTTACATAACGGAAGTGAATTGTCAGACCAGAAGCCACCAGGGGCAGCATGGTCATTGTATCTAGTTTGCCCTGAAAAGAGAGAAAATAGCAAAGTCATATCGTCAGTTTGTGATTTTAAAATAAAAGGAAAAGCCTGCAATAAGCTACCAAATTTCTAAATTATGTACGGTGAGGCTTTATCTATTACAATTGAAATTGACAATGGGTATAAGATAAAAGGGACGAAAACAACAGTGGCTCCTGACGCAAGTAACCACAACTCATACGTGTTCTATATTCACATTATACAAAACCTGAAAATGGCTTGAAAGAAATTTACCAAGGAAAAAATTCCACGCAATTATCAAAGAATTCAACATTATTTCAAAAGATTTTACTAAAAAAAAATAACAAATATTTAACGCATATGAGGTGTCCAGCACAAACATGGGTTTTCTTTTATTCCCACTTGTTATCCTCCTCATCTATTTTTGGGTTGTATGTGTGACAGGCCCCACTATTATAGCTGTTTTTTTTTTTATTTATTTCCATGAGTTATCCCAAAATAAACAATACTGATTCAATCAGCAATGGAGAACCTCTTAATCATTTTTAATAAGCAATTCAAATTACTTCATAAGAACATGGCTGAGTGATAGCAGGAAGTGATTGACCTCTAGATAATAGTATATAGCTCAAACCAGAAAATAAGAAAACCTCATGAAACTAAATCATAGCACTCACAAACATAAACTGGACAAAAAAAACTCTAATAATAGGAAAATACAGACAAAAAATACCGGTAAAACATCCTTACCAGCTTTAAAATTATAATTGAGGTGCTTTTTTTCATTCCTTTCACTCCCTGAAGGCCTATTATCAAGGCAAATCCCTCCATTATGTCTTTGGATGTCATCTTCAAGGCTGGTTTTATTTCCAACATTATTAGAAGTAGCAGAAATCGATGTCTCCTCAAACAAGGTTGGTTCATTCAAATCACCCAAATCATGGGTCCTCTTTAAATACAAATTAGATGTCAAAGCATCGCCATCTCTGTGAGACCCCAAACAACTTGCGGGAGACAGAATTACATTTCTATCGCGTAGGACCATGTGATTTTCTTCCTTATTTATGTATGTATCAGCTGGAAGTTCGATGCCAAACATTCTTCTCTGAAAAACGAGAGGAGATTGGATGCTATTAGTCACTGTTGTAGATGGACGACCAAAAGTTGAATCGACCAAGGGAAATTTAGAGGCATTCTGCGTGTTTTTTCCAGCTTCAGAAGGAATTCGAGATAAAAAAGGACTTGACTTGGATGTTTCTGCTAGCATGGAATGATTGTGTAGTTCTCTCCTTTCGAATCCATTCATCAATTCCCTCTGCCTTTTGTAAAGGCGGTGGAGTTCTTGGAGCTGGAGATCCAAAACAAATTCGAAAAGTTCAAATGTTTTGAGAAATGATTTCATGGAGAATTCCGCAATAAAATGCAACAAAAAAGATTAGAAATAGGTATGAAAAAACATTTTTCATGAAATATAAGGACAATAAACCTCACCCTTACAAAAAGACATTGTGTCAATTTATAAACCAAATCCCTTTTTGTTTTAGACAATTAGTGTTAAAGGTCCCTAAGGCTTGGTCAACTCAAGAGATGGAGTTATACCAATGCATACCTGATGCCTAAATATTGAATCATGCTTCAAGAAAGTTTGCCTCACTTGTTCTTTATCATACCCCAAATATCCGTCTCTGGCTGGTCTTGTAAATAACGCGTCATGATATAGGCTATTTTGAAGCGTTTTTCCTTCATTATATACCCACATACCATTTCCTGTATCATGGTCTGAATCTCTCATGGAATAATATCCTGGAAAATATGTCTTAGATTGTAACTCAGTTGCCATTCCTGCAATCAACTCAAGTAGCAAAATTTTGACTTAAAATTATCAAACTTTGACATAAGAAAGGATACAAACTATTGAAATCTCATTTTTTGTCAACATTTTGCAGAAGCACAAATATCAATCAGCATAATTTTCACCACAAGGTATAAGAGTTTGACAAAAAGATGTAGCACTAATGTTAATTTAGTCAATATGGATCATTGCTCAAATTATAAAATTAGTTTTTAGTTTTAATTACGGGATGTTGAGGAAATTTTAGAGTGCGGTAAGCAGATGATGAATTCTACAATTATTTCTTGTTTAACTCCATGACAGCTTTACATTTATTGTTCCTCATTCTCTTATTTTTATCAGGGGAATCAGTCGGAAAGGGGTTGAAGAAAGAAGAAGAAGAAGAAGAAGAAGAAGAAGAAGAAGAAGAAGAAGAAGGGATTGCAAGGATATCCAAGTTTTTCAAATAATGGAAGCCATAAACATTCATTAGTGAAAGCAAGATCACGACAAGGAAGATCAGGTTAGCATTGACCCTTGACTGAATACATCAATAGTATCACAAGAGTATAATCCCAATATATAAATGACAATACCAAAACATGAGACAAAGAAAGCTGCATATATCAAACTTCTTTACAGAAAGTAGGTTGAAACGTATATTATTGTGCGTGTTAAAGAGAGAGAATGAACAACACAGTGAAGCAAGAGTGATTAAATTCCAATAAGCAAATCTAAAAATTACGATCAGAAAAAGAAATTTACCTAACACCCGTAATCTCTCTACTAACCCTTTTCACAACGCCGCTATAAATTCATCAAAATTTCCAGAACTGGAAAAAAAAGGCACAAACCCAATAAGCTCCAAGAAAATTCAGTGTCTTCAGCTAAAACTCGCAGCACCAAGCGATAATCCCTCATAACCCGTGAACTCAAATTCATGAAAGAACACCTTAGAGAGTCCAAACAACAAATTTAATGGCTTTGCACTGTCATTGACAGAACTTAGATGATCACCATCATAAAGAACATAAACAAATCCCGATCTGCTGGGGACTATAAATAAAATCTAAGCAGATAAAGAGAGATCCTAGATAAGATCTCTCTCTTGTCTCTCAAAAAACAAATGAACTCCAAAGAAAGATGAACTTAAATTTGTCAACATGTGGTCCCTCCACCCATGGCTTTGATTCAATCATTTATTTTCCAATTGGCCAAACGTATTTGTATTAAAAAATAATAATATTCACTACTTTTCTGGGTTTTTGAGGAAGTAAAAGATACGGGTATTTGTTACAAATATTTAGATTCTATCCACCCTCCGTGCTTTTTGGCTTCGCACGAATATAATATACTATATTATATTATTAATATTGAGAAACTCTTTGGTTGTTCTCGTTAAATTTCTCAGAAATTGGACACCTGATTTTACTTGCGACGACATCAAAGCACTACAGTTTGAATATCGCATGAAACTGACCTCATCTAAGGTGACAATTCTATACCCACGCTCGTATATAGCGCATCACAAATATTCTCGCACTAACGCAAGTACAATGTGTACGAAATGCAGAGCTATGTGTGACACACAACTGATTTCACCCGCTGTGGGCGCGTGAAATCAGATATGCTCTTGAACAGACTATTTTTTTTGTCATGAAAGAATAGACAGGGACAGGCTGTGAGATTTTTATTGTAATCAGGGAGTTCGGTTGGCTTTCATAAATTGCAAGCAAGAATTGGAAAGGTTCCAGTGTTGTTTGTTTTTGTTTGTCTACCCGCTATCCTAACATAATAGTGAACCCAAAAAAAAAAAAAAATAGTGAATCCAAGGGGTGTCTAAGTTGGTAAGAGTTAGAGTGTACTTATAAACTCACGCATTTGGGTTCAAAACTTGACCCCTACGTTTAGGGGTGTAACCAGGATTTTGCAGCTGGCTGAGCTAATATAAATTTATCATACAGTTAATAAAAATAAACACAAAAATCAATACCATTGAGATAATAGCGATGCATTAATTTTATATTCAAAATAGACAAAAGAATATCATTTTGTTATATCTAGTCAAGTTTGATAGATTTGCACGCATACAAAAAAGAAGTTAATAATAAGCTAATGAAATTGAACCCTACGATCCTTTCGAGAATCAAAATCATCAGTTATCGAATCGAGATTGTTGATACCAAATTTAGTCTGCTGACATGGATCAATAAAGTGAAGACACGTGGCGGTTTACGTGGCAACAACAAACACTTTCGAGGAACCATACTACAACGAGGAACACTGTTTCCCCGAGGAACTCATACGCTCCGAGGAACTCTTGAGCACCGAGAAGCTTAGGCGGTCCGAGCAACTCAGGCAGTCCGAGCTGCACCTCGAACAAAGCATTAATAGCGGGATAACCAACAGTTTGACTGTTCATTAAATGCTTATCATTCAGACGCATACGCTTAAGGAGCATTGAATGTATCACCCTTTCATATGTACATCATTTAATGTATTACCCCTTTCACATTACAGCACCAGGGCTATAAATACATTGTACAATCCTCATTGTAAAGGGCGGAATTTCTGGAGATAATTTGTAATCGAGAATTCCAATACAATCAGCAATACCATAACAATGGACGTAGGCCATTCTTATAAGGCTGAACCACTTTAAAAATTCTTTGTCTCATTTATTTATCTGTGATTGAATAATTAGATATGATCTAATTTTTTACATCAACAGATTGGCGCCGTCTGTGGGAATCGACTGGTAATATCGTTTTCCATCAAAAACAATTCATTATGAATGGCTGACATTCCGGAATCCAGCAATCGAAACGCTGGAACCCCTCCAAATCCATTTCCTCCTCCAAATATTCCAGATCTGGCTGGAATAATGACAAATCTGGCTCAGGGTCAGATCGTCATGCAAGAAACAATGCGACAACTCATCCAAACCCTTTATGGCGGTGCACCAACCCATTCAGGACTGCGGAGTATTCAAAGAAACACCCGTGCACCATCCTCACGTACTAGGCGTACCAATTCATATCGCAATGAGGAGTCTGAAGATTTTTCTTATCAACCTGGACGAACTTCGTCAGTACGAGCCACAGATACTGAACAACGTATCACTCTCTCCCCAGAAAGGGCCAGTGCGCTAGAAAGATTAAGCAGAGTATCTCCTTTCGATCGATTAGGTCCTAGGAGGAGCAAAAGTCCTCCTAGAGACCCATCAAGGAGTTTTCGACGACCAACAGACTTAAGGGAAGGATCTGCCCAGTCGCGACCAGCTGCTCGTCAAGAGAGATCCCAGGAAGCCACATCAACGCGATCAGTTGCTCGAACCAACAGGCCCAAGGAAGGAAATGATGCATGGAAAGGCTCTATTCAAAGACTGGAGGATAGATTGGGGGAAATGGTTAAAGCTAAGAACCCTCTACAACGAACCTTTGTTCGAGGAACACATTTTGTCCAGGCTATTGTAGATTTTCCAACACCATCAAAGTTTAAAGCACCTGTTGTGACACCTAAATATGATGGAAAGACAGACCCTATCCTTCATATAGAACAATACCAGGCTGCAGCCGATATCTATGCTGTTCCAAATGAGATGAGATGCAGAGCATTCTCGGGAACTCTTACCGGATCTGCTCAAATATGGTATAATAATCTTCCTCGGGTTAAGATTTTAACCTTTCTTCAACTGGCCGAGTTATTCATTGGGAATTTTTGTTTTGGGGCAAAGCCAGTTAAACGAGTAGCACATCTGTTAAGTGTTAGACAAAAGGTTGGTGAGAGTACCAGAGATTATATAACTCGTTTTAATAACGAGAAACTTGAAGTTATTGATTACGAGGAGAAGATAGCGATTACTGCTTTGATGAGTGGACTACTGCCCAACAAGTTGTATTACACTTTGGCCAAAGATCCACCTAGAACCATGTCAGACCTGATGGGAAAGGTGTCCAAGATTATGAATGCCGAGGAGGCTATGGCTGCGAAGAAGAATATGGATGCCAAAGAAACCAAGGTGGAAGGCGATAAAGCTAAGAAGAAAGAGCATAAAAACAATGGTAATGACAAACATTCAAAAAACAGGTCGGTATGGGACGTGATGAAGAAATATGATAATTATACTCCTTTGAAGAAGGATATCAACCATGTTCTAGAGGAAATCAAGAACAACGAGGAACTAAACTGGCTAGAGAAAATGAAGGCAGACCCTGACAAGAGGAATAAGGCGAAGTATTGCGAGTTTCATAAAGATCATGGCCATATGACCAAAAATTGCATAGCTCTTCAGAATGAAATTGAAACACTCATCAGGCGAGGAAAGCTATCAAAGTATGTTGATCGTGGAAGCGAAAGAAGGAACAATGGCCGAACAAGAGAGAGGTCTAGATCTCCTCGTCGAGCAGAGGAGAACAAGAAAAGAAACCATGAAGTTGATCCAGAAGACGACCCCGATCTTCCCAAGAGACCAAGGCAGCCAGAACGAGAGGTATTTTCAATACGCTTTGGGCCATTTGACTGTAATGTTATAACATGTGGAGATGCAGGAGGAGGAGATCTTACTGCAGAGAGAAAATCTTACCTCGGTGAGTCTCAAGCTTGCTCGTACATTCAACGAATAAATCTAGCTGAGGAGGATCGCCCGAGAAAGGTGAATAAAGAGAAATTGGTCATTGGTTTCTCAAAGAATGACCTTGCAGGTGTTCTATATCCTCATGATGACCCACTGGTGATCAAGATGAGAATGAAGGAGGTTATAATTTCAAGAGTACTGGTCGACAATGGCAGCTCGGCAGACATCATGTTCTACTCGTGCTTCGATAGTTTAAATCTAAAGCTATCTTAATTGGAGCCTTATCATAGACCCCTCATCGGTTTTGCCGGCGAGAAAGTATTTCCACTTGGGACGATCAAGTTGGATATATTCATTGGTACGTGGCCTGCTTGTCGGACAGAAAGAATACGCTTTTTCGTGATGGATAAGAATGTTCAATCATCATACAATATCACCATGGGAAGAGTAGGATTGAAGAAGTTCGAGGTTGTACCATCTACGGTGCATCAATGCCTGAGATTTCCAATAAATTTTGGAGTAGGAGTTGTGAAGGGTGATCAGAAAGTAGCTCGGGAATGTTATTATTCATCCGCCGAGCAAGAAGAACTGGAAGAATCAAGGAAAAAGACTACTACCTATCAAGTGGATGAAGGTGCAGAAATTGAAACATTGGATCCTAGAGATGAGTCACAACTCGTGAAGGGTCAAGTGGTGGAAGCTACTGAAAACATCATTCTGGACGACGAGCACCCTGAACGTACTACTCAAGTAGGTTCGTCGTTGGAAGCCTCATTAAAACAGGAATTGATAACTTTCCTTAGAAGAAGAAAATAAACTTTTGCGTGGAGTCATGAAGATATGCCTGGGATAGACCCAAATTTCTTATGTCACGAGCTCAATGTGAATAAGGAGATCAAGCCAGTGAAGCAGAGAAGAAGAGTGTTCAGCCCCGAGAAGAATCAGGCTATACATGAGGAAGTCGAGAATCTCCAGAAAGCTTGTTTCATTGAAGATGTTAAATATCCAGACTGGTTAGCAAATGTGGTGATGGTAAAAAAGAAGAACAACAAATGGAGGATGTGTGTAGACTTCACTAACCTCAACAAAGCATGCCCAAAGGATCACTTTCCACTGCCCCGAATTGATCAAATAGTCGATGCTACCTCGGGACACGAGCTGCTAAGCTTCATGGATGCTTATTCTGGCTACAACCAAATCAAAATGAAACCCGAAGACGGGGAAAGTACTTCTTTCATTACCCCTAGGGGAACTTATTGTTATAATGTTGTGCCTTTTGGTTTGAAAAATGCAGGTGCGACATATCAGCGGCTGATGAACAAGGTTTTTGCTGAACAAATCAGTTGCAATATGGAAGTCTATATTGGCGATATGCTGACAAAAAGCAAGAAAGCTGCAGACCATCTAGTTGACTTAAGTCAGACTTTTGATCAACTGGATAAATATCAAATGAAGCTGAACCCGACGAAGTGCATATTTGGAGTACGAGAAGGCATGTTTCTCGGATACATCGTCAATCAACGAGGCATTGAAGCAAATCCTGAAAAGATCAAAGCTCTATTAGGGATGCGATCTCCAACGACGAAGAAGGAAGTACAGAGTCTCACGGGAAGAGTAGCAGCACTCAACAGATTTGTATCACGAGCAACTGACAGATGTCTCCCATTCTTCAAGACACTCCGAAAGACTTTTGAGTGGAATGATGAATGTGAGAAGGCTTTTCAAGACTTGAAGAAATACTTGGGAGCCCCTCCACTGTTGTCCAGGCCAGTGATAGGAGAAAAATTGTACTTGTATCTAGCAGTGTCGGAGAATGCAGTTAGCTCGGCGTTGATCAGAGTGGAGAATGGAGTGCAGAAGCCAATTTATTATATGAGTAAGGCCTTTCGAGGAGCAGAGATCAGATATCCAAGGCTGGAAAAGTTAGCACTGGCGTTGATTGAAGCGAGTAGGAGAATGAAGCCATACTTCCAGGCTCATACCATAGTCGTATATACTGATATGCCATTGAGACAAGCCCTTCATAAACCAGAAAAATCAGGGAGATTGATGTACTGGGCAATAGAGCTCAGTGAATATGATATAGTCTATGAACCCAGATCATCGCTAAAAGGGCAGGCTGTAGCAGATTTTATAGCAGAGTTCACATATCCTGATACCCCCGAGGAGCAAAACTTGCTCGCCGATCAACCTGTGGATGTTACAGGATCAACAAACACAAGCTCAGACCAACTCCGGTTGGTAAAAGGGCAAGTGGATGTTACAAGATCATCAAATTCGAGCTCAGACCAATTCCGATTGGTAAAAGAGCAAGGAAAGATGATCGACGAAGAGCAAGAAATATTCGGGGAGGATGAAAGGAAGCAACAAATATTTCACCGAGGAACTCTGACTGATCAGAAATTTAAAGACGAGTTACGTATATGGAGTCTATACGTAGATGGCTCATCTTGCACAACAGGCAGTGGGGCAGGGATAGTTTTGAGCACTCCGGACGAGGTTGACATGGAATACGCCCTACGTTTTCAATTCAAATCTTCCAACAATGAGGCTGAGTATGAGGCCATGATTGCAGGTCTTAATTTGGCAAAAATTATGGAGGCGCAGCAAATAATTGTCTTCAGTGATTCTCAATTAATCGTAAATTAAATATTGGGAATATATGCAGCCAAAGGAGAATTAATGATCAAATACCATGTAAAGGTGATGGAGTTGGTATCAGAATTTGCTGCTATTCAGCTGGTCAGAATACCGAGAATGGAGAATGCAAGAGCAGATGCCTTAGCTCGATTAGCATCAGCTACTCGTACCGAGCTACGAAGAACAATCCCAATTGAAGTTTTGGCTGGTCGGAGTATAGATGAAGATTTGGCAATGAACTTTGTTACCCTTGATTTAGGACCATCTTGGATGGATCCCCTCAAGGCATATATTGAGGAGGGAGAATTACCGATTGACAAGATCGCAGCCAAGAAATTGAAGTTTAAAGCTGCTCGGTACGTATTAACTAACGGTATTTTATATAGACGAGGAATTATGGCAGGTTTGCAGAGATGTGTACATCCCTCCGAGGTGAAAGAATTGATTAAAGAGATCCATGAAGGGTCCTGTGGAGCCCATGTAGCAGGTCAGACGCTTTTCCAAAGGATGATGACGCAAGGATATTACTGGCCGACGATGAGGGCTGATTGTGTAGCCTATGCCAAGAAATGTGACAAGTGCCAGCGCTTTTCCTCCATCCTAAGAACTCCACAAGCATTATTGACACCCATCACTTCCCCTTGGCCATTTGCCATGTGGGGAATTGATTTGGTTGGGCCACTGCCAACGACTCGAGGAAGGTTCAAATACCTCGTCGTCGCAGTTGATTATTTAACTAAGTGGGTAAAAGCTGAACCACTCATTGATATAACGTACGAGAAGGTGTACCAATTTGTTTGGAAGAACATCATTTGTCGATATGGTCTTCCTCATGCTTTCATCACTGATCATGGAACACAATTTGATAACGAGGAGTTCGCTGCCTATTGCCATCAGTAAAACATTTTGAAGGTCCACTCAGCACCAGGCCATCCTCAAAGCAATGGATAAACTGAAGTGACAAACAGAACACTACTTAATGGTTTAAAGAAAAGATTGGATGATGCGAAAGCAAACTGGATCAACGAGCTACAATCAGTACTTTGGGCTTACCGAACTACTCCCCGAGTAGCAACAGGAGAATCACCATATATGCTAGCGTTTGGAAGTGAAGCTGTTATACATGCCGAGTTGGGCCTCCCAACACACAGGGTACTAAATTTCAACTCCCCTGTCAGCGACTTAATGAGAAAATTGGATTTAAACATGCTCGAGGAAGTTAGAGAAGAAGCCGCCATTAGAAATGCTGCTTACCAGCAGCGAACAGATTTGTTCTACAACAAGAGGGTGAAGAAGTGCGACCTGAAAGAAGGAGACTATGTGCTGAAGAAAGTAATTCAAAAGCAAAATAAGCTGGAGGCAAACTGGCATGGACCATACCGAGTTACAGAAGTTGTTCGACCAGGAACTTACCGAATAGCAACTCTAGAAGGGGAGGAGTTTAAGAATGCATGGAACGCAGAGCACCTGCACAAATATTATCAGTGATGAATAAAATGAAGATATTCTGCCGAATTCTTTCTTTTTATTGAAAGTTTTTTGGGGAATACTAGTGCTACACACTACTCGGCAAAGATCAGGCTACTCAAATTTTTTCTCGAAAATGCCAACTAAGGTTGGTCGAGAAACCTATATTCCTCCGGGAAGTAAAGCTACCAATATTCCTTCGAGAAGTAAAGCTACCTATATTCCTCCGGGAAGTAAAGCTACCTATATTCCTCCGGGAAGTAAAGCTACCAATATTCCTCCGGAAAGTAAAGCTACCTGTATTCCTCCGGGAAGTAAAGCTACTTGTATTCCTCCGAGAAGTAAAATTTGTATTCCTAAGGGAAATAAAACTATATGTTTCTCGTGAAATAAAATTATTCCTAAAAATGCCAACTTATGTCGATTAGGAAGTAAATATATTCTCGAAAATGCCAACTTGAGTTGGTCGGGAGGTAAAATTATTTCAAAAATACTAACTATGGCTGGTCGGGGATAGAAACACACCAACTGTAGTTGGTCGACAAGGAAAATTTACCAACCTTGGTTGGTCGAAAACATTTAAGAGAAAAATCTACCAACTATGGCTGGTTGGGGATAAAAACCCACTAACTGTAGTTGGTCGACAAGTAAAATTTAAAGTGATCAAGCAACATTTTTTATACTCGTAACTTTTTAATTATTACTGAGTTGGTCGAGAAACAAAATATTATTTTTGCCAAATGATTACCACAAGTTCAAACTACTCGACAATAAGTTGATCGACAAACTACACAATATTGTTATCTTTTTATCAGGTACACATGCACAAATATAAAGTGTTTTACAAAACAATAGCAATTAAGATTGCAAACAGAAATGAAAGTCTTTCATTAAATCCAAAACAAATTACATTGATTATGAAATGAAAGTTACATTGATATTGAAATGTATACTAACTATTACATAAAAATTCCTACTCTACTGGTTTTTTCCACTGTTCTAAAAAACCCGCCTAGGCTTAAGGCTTGGGAGAAACGCCTCACCTTACGCTTTTCACGCCTTATTCTTGGTAAAACCCTTAAGGCGCACTTTTTTATAAAAATAACAATGCTTTAGTGAAACGATCTCGCCTTTTAAAGAATTTGTTTACAAACCGGACCATTATCTCATCCAAAATAATCAAATAGTATTTTAATTTGCATATATTCAGACATATTTTTATAATATGTGCAATTTTTGTATTTTAATATCCTTGTTATGGTTAAAAAATATTAAATTATATTAAGAAGGTCTAAACGCTTTTTCACGTCTTTTTACGCCTAGGCCCGCCTAGGCTTCTAAGGCTTAAGGCTTGGCCTCCACGCCTCAATCACGCCCCGCGTTTTTTAGAACCTTGGTTTTTTCCCCTCTGCTTTTGACACAGGTTCCTCGCCAGTAGGCGGATCATTTAAAGCCAGGGGAGAATTTATGAAATTGAGATCCTTTAACATCCTAACATTCATCACGGATGGTCTATCTAGAAGGTGCTCGAGACGAGATACTTCAACAATTGAATGGAGATTGTAGTCACCGAGATATATGGAAATCAAGCTCCGAGGAATGGCCCGAGCAGGGATCCAACTCATGTCCAGTTTGAATGGTGGCACGGGTAAGTCGAGCAGCACGGGATCATGGTAGTCCCACAGGTAATGACCCTGTTCGAGCTGCAGCACACCTAAGGTATTCAACCAGACTTGCTTGTAGCCCTCATTATTGGCATTCTGGATACGATCGTCCAAGTAAAAGAGAGCTTCGTTGAATACAGCCATCCAGAACTCCCTGGGCTGTTTGTGGAATTGATATGTTAATCTATCCAGCTGCTCGTGGAGATTTTTGATGAAGATCTCTTTATTCTCCAAGGTAGACTTCTGCGTGGAAAGCTGTTCTTCCAGGTCCCTGATCTTCTTTGACATTTCATCCAAAGCCTGGTTCTTCGCCATTAATTGGAAGGCCTGGTTTTCTAAGGCAGACTGAGTCCTCTGTTCCTCGATAGGAATTCGAGCTGCTCTTGCTCGTCCCCGAGGATCTCTTGCTCGACCACGAGAAGATGTAGATGGGCCAGACTTCTTCAAGGTTTCCAACTCGTCCCTCAAGTTGGCGTTCTCGACCTCCAAGAACGAGAATCCCTCATCAGTCACTGGGATTAAGGCTTTTGAAGTGGAAGCTGCAGACTTCAATTGTGACAACTCCCTTTGCAGGTTATTATTTTCTTGCTCCAGCAACTCGGCTATTTGTCTGCATTCCTCGACTTCGCCCCTCAAGAGTTCTCTCCCTCACCTCGTAGCCAACAAAACGCTTCTCATACCCCTTGTCAGCATTGAGTTACTGGTACTTTTTCTCGTACCCCTCATGCAACAGGTCAGTGGATTCTTTGTATTGTAGCTGAAGGTCCTCAAGGGTGCCCTAGAGTTCCTCGATCATATCATAATAGGCCACATTATTGGCAACTACTCGATCAAGTAGATACTTCAGATATTGATATGCTTCAACTACCTGTTCTGAAGCATCTTGGCCGAAGATGTCGACGACTTGTGCTGCACTCAGGTCTGTGTGACCAGCCTTAAAGTATTCATTACATTGCCGCAGCAGCTTTGTGTCATGGGCAGATAGTAATTCCATCCTGGCCAGAAACTAACAGAGAAAGAAAGAGCAATCATCAATAAGAAGTACAAACAGAGTATGAATAGAAGATAGATAACAGTATGCAAAAGAAAAGTCCAAGTTTTATTATATCATAGTTCAGAGTTACAAGTTTTGGGTTACATTTGAAAAAAGAAAAATAAAATGTAAAGATAAACACGAACAACTCTACACCTTTTCCTTATCTCCTAAAATCTTCTCGGGAGGCTGGGACGAGGAAGTAGGTTGCTCGGAGGGAATGGATAGTTGCTCGGGGAGCACTGAAAATTGCTCGGAGGAAGTAACAATTTACTGAAGTTCCTCGGCAGCAGGCTGAATGGCTGAGGGATGATCTCCCATCACCATAGAAGACTCTTCGGAGGCAGCTTCGTCCTCTTCTAAGTCTACAGGAGTTGGAGGGGGACCAGGGATGTGTTGCTGAAAGAGCTCAGAATTTTCATCCACTTTCAGCTCCTATAAAGTAGCAACCCATCCATCCCTGAAGTACTTGAGACTGCCATAGTCCACTTGCGACACTATGGCAGCCAACCCCTTGTTCCACCCCTTGCCCTAGCCAGCGCTGAAGGACTTTTTCACAACCATTTTCCTTTTCAACTTTTTCGAGGAAAGCTTCTCGGACAGCAGGTCATCAGTAGCTTTAAGTTTTCTCTCAGCCTCCTCCTTCTGCCGATTTACCTCCCGAAGTTGAGATAACTCCTCTTCAGCAACCTTGAGCTTATTCTCTAGATCTCCAGTATTCTTGAGCTTCTCGTCGAGCTCTTTATTTTTCCCTTCTAACTCCTTTATTCTCTTCTCCAACTCATTGGAGACATCAACAGCTCGAGCTTTCTCCTGCTCGATGGAGGCAAGCTTCTTCTCCCAAACAGCCTTGTCAGTAGCATATGTCTGGAGAGAATCGTCCAAAGACTTGATAGCTTCTTCCAGAGCTCCCTCCACACTGGACGAGGAGCATGAAGCTTTAATTACTTCATCCTTCTTCATAATTATATTAAAGCAGCTCGTCAACTGTGAAAGTAAAAAGAAAGCAAGTCAAAAATAGAAATGACAAGGGAAATATGAAAAGTTCAAAGTAAGAAGACTTACAGAAGCAAGGTGGCGAGCAGCTAAAGAAGTGACCATGTCCCGAGTAAGGTTTTCTTCAGTACCTTGGACCTCGGGAATGATCCAGGATTTTAGCGAGCTCATGGCAGAGCTCGGGGGAACAAAAGTTGGAACACCGGTTCTAGTAACTAGGGGCTGAGTGATGGTGTCAGCCAAGTTGACAGAGGAGCTCTTCTTCAGCCTCCTCGGGGGAACAGGAACAGATTCAACCAAGGAAGAACCCTTCATCGGTGATATTACAATCACTTCTCCAGGAGTAGCAGACCTGCTCGGATCCACTGCGGGCTTCTTGACAACCTTCACAACAGCAGCCGAGGAAGGTGCATCATTCTTCTTTGTCCCCTCCCTTGGGACATCAACTTTACTTCTTTTTGCCTCTCCAGAACCAGAGGCAGGCTTCTCGAAGAGAGTGGGAGGTCTTCTCTTCTTCATTATTTCACTCAAAGGGACGTGAGATTCAGGCGAAGAACTGGTGGAAGCTGGTACTGGCTCTGATTCACTTATTACTGGACAAGCAGTAAAAGAGGTGGTGTAGCTCTTGTATTGCAGCAGATATGAGGCCGACCTAATATGCTCGTCAGCAACAGATTGATGCAGACTCCAGATAAGTTTCAAATGTCTTATACTAACATCTGCTTCCTTTGGACACTTTCTTTTGCTATCAACTGCAAACAAATCAAAAATAAAATATCAGTAGCACATTTTATCAAACACAAAAGAAGCATGATTTCAAAATAAATAAAATAAAATAAAAATAACCTATCCCATTGCCATAGGGAGGGCATCTGGGACCCTGATAAACCTCATCTCCAGATAAAGGAGCATGTTGCCAATTTTTTATGACAACCCCGTGCTCAAAATAATCTCTATTAGCATCCGGGAGATTGACTACTAAGGCCCTATTCAAAAATTTAGTTTTTAAATAAAAGGTGTTATCACCAACTGCCCATCTATAGCAAAACATGATTTCTGGAATCCCTATACGAGTTCCATGGATTTGATTTAACCTATGCACCCCATTAACTATTCTCCATGTGTTGGGGGCTATTCTTGCAGGAACAACGTCAAAGTATTGACAAAATTCCAGACATAAGGGATTGGGTGGAAAAGAAAATCCACACTCAGCAATAAAAAGACTGGGAAACCAATGTCCCTCAGCCAAGCGGAAATAATCAGAAGGCTCAGAAATCTCTTTCAGAACAATCCAGGAGGCAATAGAAAAATCAGAGCGAAACTTATCAAGAGATTCAACAGGGTAAACCATGATGAATAAAAGAAATGAAGAAGAAGGAAGAAAATCTTACAGGAAAAGCGTGGATCTGATGACAACGGACGATGGAAGAGATGAATACACAGGAGAGAAAGAGATGATGGAAAACTCGAAAATACAAATTTGAAAAGGTAGAAGACGATGGGAGTGTCTGTGAAGTTTAAATACCTTGCCTTGGGAAATGGTAAAGTAATGATTACAAAAAGAAACAATTACGCTACCGGCGGCTAGGGAAACAAAAAGGGCGCGGCAATCGAAGCGAGAAGAAACGATTACGCTATCGGTGGCTAAAAGGACAAAAAGTACGCAGATATCGAGGCGGTTGTGAAAATTCAAAAAGCCTGATTCTACAAATTTGGAAAGAGAAATAAATACAAGGGAAACACTCCTAAAAATCAGGAGAACTATTTAAAGCTATCATATACCGAGAAAGAATGTTCCATACTCCTCAAAATTCGAACTATGAAACATTGGGGGCTTCTGTTGATACAAAATTTAGTCTGCTGACATGGATCAATAAAGTGAAGACACGTGGCAGTCTACGTGGCAACAACAAACACTTCCGAGGAACTCACACGCTCCGAGGAACCATACTACAACGAGGAACACTGTTTCCCCGAGGAACTCATACGCTCCGAGGAACGAGAACTCTCCGAGGAACTCTTGAGCACCGAGAAGCTTAGGCGGTCCGAGCAACTCAGGCGGTTCGAGCTGAACCTCGAATAAAGCATTAATAGTGGGATAACCTACAGTTTGACTGTTCATTAAATGCTTATCATTCAGACGCATACGCTTAAGGAGCATTGAATGTATCACCCTTTCATATGTACATCATTTAATGTATTACCCCTTTCACATTACAGCACCAGGGCTATAAATACATTGTACAATCCTCATTGTAAAGGGCGGAATTTCTGAAGATAATTTGTAATCGAGAATTCCAATACAATCAGCAATACCATAACAGTGGACGTAGACCATTCTTATAAGGCTGAACCACTTTAAAAATTCTTTGTCTTATTTATTTATCTGTGATTGAATAATTAGATATGATCTAATTTTTTACATCAACAGAGATCAATATCTTGTGCGAGTTCTTTTTCAATGGTGAGTATCATGCACTCTTCAAGAAAGCCATCATCCATCTTATTGCGAAGAGTTGTTTTGACAAGCTTCATAGCTGAGAAAGCCCGTTCGGTTGATGCCGTGGAAACAGGAAGCGTCAAAATAAGACGAATCAATCTGTCAACCAGATAATAGATCTCTCTCTTTTTTGTTTCAGCTAATTGAGTGCATAACTCAGAAATTGAGGATAAATTTTGGAAACTTGGGTGATGTGGGATATCAAGCTCATAATGTTTCAACTGACTCTTCAAACCATGCATATCATCTATGGTGAAATCTTGAGGATAGAATTTTTCGGCTAGCTTGCATATATCACCAATTTTAAATGATTTATAAGTATCACGTGGGTCCAAAGCAACACTAAGGATAAGAAGTTCCATTACACCCTCAGAAAACCTACAATTTAACTCCATTATCTGAAAATCAATTGCAGCATTGAATGTATCAGCTTGATAATGATGATAAACTGTAATTGTGTCATATTGTTGACAAGAACGCCGTGTACCCACAGAATAACGAGCACTCATATCGGGAATCTCAATGCAAAAATATTCACAAAATGATTTCAATTTCTCAAATAAGGAACTCCAACCATCTTCTCTTAACTTCTGAAGCAATGTTTTTGTACTTGAGACGAGACTCGTAGCATTTACAATGTCTTGAGATTTTCTTTGAAGTGATTGACAAAGCAAATCTGTGATTCCCATAATCTCATTCAATAAATGTAAAATAAATACAAATTCAAATGAAGTCATCGCACTATAAGCACCCTTAGCTTCCGAGTGTATAGGATGACTAGGGCCATTCTTCCAAAGATTTTCAACAACTTGACAAGATGGACCAAATAAATCAATCAAGCTTCTGACAGAATTCAAATGGGAGCTCCAACGAGTTGCTCCGGCTCGATGAAAGGTCTTAAGTTGGTTAGCACCTCTTCCCGTCCCAAGTTCACCACAAGCAACCTTATTCGCAATTTCAGCAGCTTGTCTCGATTGTAATTCACTATGACGTTTGGGAGAAGCATCGATAAGATTCACAACTGTATTCAACTTTGAAAAATAACCATATATCTTGCACATCTCTAGATGCCGAGACTAAATAAAGATGCAGTTGGTGGGCGAAGCTATGCACATAATAGGCATATGGGCACTCTTCAAGAAATAGTGCTTGTAACCCATTCCAAGCCCGACGCATATTGCTAGCACCATCATACCCTTGACCACGCATTTTATCAATATGAAGATCATAAAGAGCAAGTACAACGGATATTTCCTTTTTAAGTGTCAAAGCCGTAGTGTCTTCAACACTCACAATTCCAAAAAAAACGTTCACGTACCACACCTCCCCCATCAACAAATCTTAAGACAATGGCCATTTTCTCTTTAGTAGATGCATCTTGTGCTTCATCAACCAATATGCAATAATTCCCATCTTTAATTTTAGTACGAATCTTACTTCTCACATTATCACCCAAAATTTTCAAAATTTCCTTTTGAATAATTGCAGAGGTATACATTGCATTCCCTGGAGCATTTTGTAAGACAACTTCGGCAACTTTGTTATTATATCTTGCAGTGTGCTTTATCAATTCAATAAAGTTTCCACGGTTTAGTGATTTAGGGGATTCATCGTGAGGTCTAAATGCACATGATTGAAATGCAAGCCATCGCACACAATCGATAGATGTCTTGAGACGCAATCGATTATTCTCCACCACTTCTTTAGATTGTGAGTCAAACACTCTACGAATGTGTTGTAAAGGATTCATTAAATCTTCTGCAGCATTGACACAACTCATATGTGTTGAAGGGGGAACTCCCATGTGTTTAAAAAGTGAACATTTAGGGCCACTAACTCGTTTCCAACTTTGAAACCCTTCAATTGTAAATGCAGCCCGAGTCGGTGGATTACTTTCAAACAAGAAGCAATAAAAATAATATGCTCTATTTTTTTCAACGGAATACTCAAGCCAAGGATATCTTTTAAACCAACTACTTTGAAAGCGACGGAATTGTTTTCCGTCTTGGGTGAGTGGGTACTCTTGAAGTATGGGTTGATAAGGCCCCAATTTGAGATATTTTTTTCGAAGCTCATCACGGTCTTCAACGGGTGCTTGCCATATTTGAAGACGCGAACCAGGATCCCGAGTAAAAGAGTCATCTTTTTCACTAGGTTTGGTCCTTTGAATTTTACAAGGAGGTGGTGACTCGATGAAGGTTAAAGGAGTAACATCGGGTAATATAGAAGGCGACTCTTTATTTGCTTTGTCATCACTTTTTGGTTTAAAAAATGATAATAAAATTTTCCTTGACATTGTAACCTAAGAAAATGCATGAGTAATATATTTTAGTGAACATAATAAAAAATTAACACTATAAATTTAGGGATTGAAATTATAATTTAAATTTGTTCAAGTTATCAGTAGGCAAGAAGAAATAAGATTACAAAAATTAAAAATTAAAGAGAAAAAGTTAGGGTTTTCAATATTTAGGTTTTACAAATTAGGGATTTTAAAACTTATTATTTAAGCATGTTTATAGTAAACAAACAGAAAAAAACGGATTTAACAAATGAAACAAAATTACCTTGTATGCGAAGCCAATTTGACAAAGAAACGCTTTAACTGCTTTAGTTGGTTCCCTCCCCTGCTAGGCTGCTTTTGTTTTGTTTTGTTTTGTTCCTGTTTTTGTCTACCCGATCAACTTTTATTGTTTGGAGGTTTGATGGGTTGGACAAATATTTTCTTGGGTGGGCTTTGAGTTTTGGGCTTTATTATAAAGGTTTTTTTTAAACATGACCCGGGCTTGAGCCCGACCAAGCCCACACACAGTTATGCCCCTGGCTGCGTCTTGGGGCCACGAACCGCAGGAATTAAACGCCTGTTATAGAAAGCCTTGTTCGGGGAGGAGGGACTAGTCCGAGGTGCGCGTAAGCTGACCCGGGATTACCCTTCTTTACCCAAAAAAAAAACGCAATAGTGTGATTAGCTTCATAAATGGATAAGATATCCATGTAAATTTATTTGAATTCAATTAATTACAGGGGCTTTTATGGTCTAGTCCTTGGACTAATAATTTTGGACAAAAAAATCTGGCCCAACAAATTTTAAACGATTAGGTCCAACATATAAATACCCCAAAATTAAAATAAACACGCACTATTCAGAAATCGAAATGCCAAAAACACTGTATTCTCTCTTGAATCAAAACCTTAATCGTACCATCTCTTCGATCAAAACTCCAAAACGAATCTATAGCTCAATCAAATTTTGGTCAATAACAACATATAAATACTCCTGATCGAAGCTCTAAAAACTCTGTTGGATCAAAACCCTAACTCTCTTCGATCAAAACCCTAGCTCTCTTCGATCAAACCCTAATCGTTGAAATTCTACAGTTTACATTCTAAATCAAATTCTTCCAAACACCACTAACAAGTATGTATACATTCTCTTATCACCTTTTTTTCCTTGTGTATTTTGTGTTCTCATATGTATAAATTTGTAGACACATGGACTGATGAAATCACATTCTTCTTCTTCGTAATATGTATTTCATCATATATTTGTTTCTCTCATTTTAATTGCAAAACACACTTTTTGCATGTTAGATATATGTATCTCATCATTGTACTTTTCCTCCTGTATACATCATTTATCAAGGATTTATCAAGGACTAAGAATATATACATGATTGTAATATGTACATGTACAAGCCATGTGTTGTGTGTACTATGTGTATTTTGCGTGTACTATCAAAAAGTACATGCAAAATACACAAAGTACACGCACATTGAAATTGAATTTCTCAATTCATTATGCGTGTACTTTTATGTTTTATACGTGTACGCTATAAAATATTTATTTCAAATCCATATTTGATCAATCCTATGTTATTTTGGTCCGCGCTAGCGGCATTTGAATGATATTCCATGAGTTTGTAAGAAGTATTATTATTTTGTTACTATTTAGGAGTGCTTTTTTTTCCGCACCAGCTGCATTTGAATGATATGTTATTAGCTAATAATCAGTATTATTGCGTGTACTTTTTCATTTTTTGCGTGTAGTTTGTTGAAAGTACACGTAAAAAATTCAGAAAGTACACGCACATTGAAATTCAATTTGTTCAATCCAATATCCATGTACTAATGTGTATTATGAGTGTACTATTTTGTATTGTTGTGTTATTGTTTAGGAATCATATGATCAAGCATTTTCAACTACAAAACTGTTGCTTACACGTTTGAAGATCTTAACAATACAAAACCTTTCACATTGACAATCAATAGTACTAATGATGATGAAATTCATTTTCTCCTTCGCATCAATGATAAAGCTAAAAGGTTACTTGGTTTCTACTACTACTATGAAGACATTTACTGCACTTTTGATGTGCAACAGCTTCAAGTAACTGAATCGAAAGCGAAGGATTTAGCTAAACGAATTGAGTAGTATTGCTTAACGGGTTTTGATAATGTTGGAGCTTTTAGCATTCAGCTATTGTATCACTTCTTTACTGAATATGTTAGGAATAGAGAATCTTGGTTTTTGACTTGTTGAACAACCTCTGTTAGGTATTACCATGAAACTGACGATATTTATTATCGCCTTTAGCATATATTTTATTGAGACTTGTATAAATTGTTTGTGAGAATATTGCATGTACTTTTGTTAAATATGCTTGTATTTTATTATTTTAGTCTATGTTTTATTCTAATTTGCATGTATTTTATTTTTTGTACATATCATTATAGGTTAGTAATTTAAATTTTATTTATAGATCAATATAATGGGGATGAAGATGAAGGCAAGAAGAGGAAAGAAATAAAAAAAAGAGCAGTTCTGATGATAGTTCTTCATCCAGTTCCAGTTCTAGTTCTAGTGTGGCATTGAAATCTAAACGTCCTGCAAAGAAGAATGACCAATATCGGTCAAATATTGTTAGCTTTCTCTATGATTTGCATCAGATTAAAGATAAAATAAACAATAGCCATATTGAACTTCTTAACAAGACTCCATTTTGGGAGCTTTTCAATGCCTACTACAGTAAGAAAGTAGTAGAAATGGACCACAAGAAGACGGATAAAAATATTTTATCAATTATCGAGCTGTACAATACGAAAACCAAAAGTTTCCGTATGAAGAGTAGGATTCCAATAATGCCAATAGATATAAGTGAAATATTTGGCATACCCCTAGTTGAGGGTTTAAAATCAATAGAACTGAAAAAGCGATCGAATACTGCTAAAAAATCTGGATTACAAGCACGATACTTCGCAAAAAAAAAATAAGAAAGTCAAAAATATTGAATGGTTTGAAGAAATTAGTTGAATTGGAGACAGATGAAGGAATTGCTGATTTTGTTAAAATTGTGTATCTCCACTTCTTGAACACGTTATTTTTCTCCAACTAAAACTTCACCCTTGGAGAATTTTGGTTGAAATACATCGACGATATTGAAGAAATGAATAAGTATGATTGGGCATCTGCTGTGCATGAGTTTCTCATACATTCACTTGACAAATCAGCAAGTTCAAAACCTAGCACAGTTACTGGATGTGTCATTTTCCTACTGGTGAGCAAAAAATCATCCTGATATTTTAAAATTTACATACCAATACTCACGTGTATTTTGAAAATACACGTGATATTTTCACGTGTATTTTGAAAATACGCATATATTTTCACGTGTATTTTTAAAATACACTTCATATTCCAGATATTTTAAAATTTACATACCAATACTTACCTGTACTTTGAAAATATTACGTGTATTTTCAAATTACACGTGATATTTTCTCTTGTTCTTTCAAAATACACTTGATATTTAATGTGTATTTTAAAAATACACGTCTTAATGACGTGTATTTTGAAAATACACGTCTTATATCACGTGAAAGTACACTTGTATTTTACAAAGTACACGTGTACTATTTTTTGTAAATATAACCAGTGTACTTTCAAAATACTCTTGTTATATTTTCTGTCAATATTATAAATGTACTTTAGAAAGTACACATGAACTTATATTGACAAAGTACACGTTTAATTTTACGTGTATTTTGAACAAATCACTTGTGCTTTCCATTATGAATCCCTAGGTAATACAAGTATTAAATTCATTTTGTTTTTTGTATGATCACAGTATTGGGCATGTGAGAAATTTGAAATTATTTCTCGTGTTGAAGAATTTAAAGAAAATACTTTAAAATTCCTCAAGTGGAAATTGTCGTCTTTGAAACAATGGTTTGTGAAGAATGACATCGCAACAACAATTTTGAAGCATGCTACAAATAAACCAGCTTGCAAGGACAGTTCTGTACAAAAAGAATCTCACTTTGAAAGGCCAAGTTACTCTTTGAACATATCTACAGAAAGTCCTATACATGCTGATTCATCATCAGAAAAAGTTGCTGAAGATATTAATGACAATGAGTTTTCACATGGTTGGAATATTTCCTTTAAAAACATTGTGACTCCAAAGAAAAAGAAGGGAAAAGATCAACCAAAGGTTAATTTGGAGGAACAAATTGCTGTTTTGAAACGGGAGTTGTTGGAAAAAAATAACCAACTATCTAAAGCAGCTGAAGACATTAATGGTGCACTTGAGAAGGTGACCTCTTTGGAGGCGGAGAGTGCCATTTTGAATGTACAGTTGCAGGTAGATCGTGATTCACTTTTTGAAGCCCATGAAGAAATGAAGAAGTTAAAGGTGGAGAATTCCAACCTTTTGAAGGAAAAAGAGTTATTAAATAAGTTGGAGGTAGAAAATGCCCAACTAGTTGAGTTAAACAATTCTTTAAAAGAAAAGCTTGATCAAGTCACAATGAGTGACTCAGATAGAATTAAAGAATTGGATGAATCATTGAAAAAACAAGCAGAATCAACACGAATTTTGAAACAAAAAAATGGATATCTGTCTTTGAGTAATAAAGATCTCAAAAAAAAGTATGATGATACATTGCAAAAATGGAAAGATGCTGACATAGAAAAGATGACATTGAGGCAGAATCTTGAGGAGTTAGAATTGAAAAGAACTCAATAGGTACTTTTGAATGCAGAGTACACGCAGTTTTCCTAAAGTACACGCAGTTTTTCTAAAGTATATGTTTAAAGTACACGCAGTTTTCCTAAAGTACACGCAGTTTTCCTAATGTACACTTAGTTTTCATAAAGTACACGCAGTTTTTCCAAAGTACACACAGTTTTATTTCATAGTATTTTTAATGCAGTTTTATTTTATATTAGAAATAATGCAGAGTACATGCATTATTTTATTAAAAATAATGCAGTTTTATTCAAGTATTGATTATAATGTAACATTCTTTTTGTATAACAGGAAAACAATAATAAAATCCTTAATGATGAAATTTCGGAGTTGAAGAAAATGCTTGAAGAATCAGAATTGAAAAAAACTGACCAGGTATCTATAAACACGCTTTACTTTCTAAAGTAAACGCAAATTATGTTGAAAGTACACGTATTTTATAATACAGCGTGTATATTATAAAATACACGCATGTATTAAAATATAGGCGTGTACTTTATAAAATACATGTAAGAGAAAATGAATCATTGTTTCAAAAAATGCTTACAATCCAACATTCCTTGTTAAATATATAAGGAAAACATTAATAAACAACTCATGGACAAAATTTCGAGTTTGAAGATTGAACCAGCCTCAAAGACAGTTCAGGGCACCCCCAAAATATCCAAAACAAAAGGACCTCTTACTAGAGGGCAGAAGAAAAGAAAAGCTGACAGCGAAACCGAAAAGCATGAACCAATTAAGAAATAAAAAGAGTCAAAGCTGAGAAAAGGCCGTCTAACAATAGCTCAACAAATGAAAGAATCTCACTTCAAGCTTGAAGCAATCGAAGTATACAAATATATCAATGAAGCTTCGAAGAAAAAGATTGAAGAGTTTATTCAAAAGGCTGAGCCAGGGTAAAGTTTATTGTTTTATGATTTATCACTTCGCTAATTTATATTTTTTTTTGTGCAAAAGAATAAGGTTATTATTATTATACAATTCTTATTGATTATATAAAATGCAGGGAATTTATTTTCCAAGGGTTGGTTTCGTATGTCCCATGGGAAGATTTTGTTGAAGTCCTCAACAATCAAGAAATTTCAAGCCAAGTATGTAGTCCAAATATTAGACATCCATTAAATTTCAACATTATTATTTCCTCACCATTTTATATTGTGTGAAACAGTTAATACTTGCCTTTAGTGAAGTATTGAGGTTAAAATTGTCAGAGGAAGGGCTCTCCTACTCACACACTTTTTCTGATTATTGTTGGGTAAGTACAATTAAACCGAAAGTTTTGAGAAACAAAATTTCAGTTTTTTTTATTAACACAATGTCTATAATTTTTATTCAGATAGAAGCTTGTAGCACAAATGAAGGCAATAAGAAGGGGGAGTTATACAGAGATTTATTTGAATACTTAGGCAGTTGTAATAATTTGTTCATTGTACTAAGACATAGTGTAGGACATTTCACATTACTTGTGATATACAAAAAAAAAATAAAGTGGTCCACATGGATTCCCTTCGACCGAACGACAAAGAAAAAAACACAATATTCTTCGATAATGCAAAAAAATTGGTTAGTGCCTAAACTTAATTAGTAATGTTACATGTATTTATATTATACACGTGTACACGTGTATAATATAATGTGTGTACTTTGTATTAGTTGCACATAATTATCCAGATTATCAAAGTACACGCATCATAATTTAAAATACACGTGAAATGAACCAATACAAGTTACGTGTACTTTAATATTATGCGTGTACTTTTAACTCTTTAGGTAAAATACACGCACCATATTTTAAAATATACGTGATATGAAAAAATAAAATATGCGTGTACTTTTCACTCTTTAGGCAAAGAACACGCATCATATTTTAAAATACACGTGATATGAAAAAATAAAATATGCGTGTACTTTAATATTATGCGTATACTTTTTCCTCTTTAATCTTCATATACTCTTTTATTTGTATACACTAAATATTTGTCTTCTTAATAGTTTTCTGTCTTCCAAAAAACACTGTGCCTATTGAAGACTAAAGCAGAAAGAATGAAAAATAATGGTTTCAAAATTCAGAGGAAGTTTGATGAAGGTACACCAAATGAGGTTACATTGGATGATGATCCATTGACAGAGCAAGAAAAAAGGGCAGTAGATTTCTTGCTAGAAAGTGATCTCAAATTTGACCTAATAAGAGATCATGAATGCCCTAAACAATATAATGGGTAAGAAAAACTTCATTTCTAAAAATTACTAATTTGTATCTTTTCAAAAAAATTCATTCACATCATACTAATTTGTATATTTGTTTTATTTTAATTTCAGGGTTGACTGTGGGGTATTCTGCATCTACTACATTAAACAAATAAGCAGAAACAAGAAAATGCAAAAATTATTTCAAGACCCTGACATGCTAAAACAAAGAGCATATGTACTCGGGAAAATTCTTCTATCAAAATATTTCTTCCCCCGAAAGGAGAAAAAACTTCTATAAATTGTGATTCAAATACAAAACATATTTGTAATTTGTTTTGTGTTATATTGGTTATTGTTTACAATATTTATTACACCAAAATAGTTTTTTTCCGCTGGCGCGGACCATAATCCGCGTAAGGTTTAGACAAACAATGCACCTGAGTGTTATGAAACAATGTACAAGCAGTTTTCACGAAAAATACAACTGATAATTACTAAGTACACCAATGAATTCTTCAAAGTACACGCATTTTTACTAAAGTACACGCACTGGTTAATATAAGAATTTTTTATTATTTTAATTGAAAACTACTTTGAAGAATTCATTCAGGACACAATAACCAAAATCAATTTATTAAGCTCAACTACTCACTTCCCAACTACTTCTGGTCAAGAAATAAATAGCTTTAACTTTTCCTATAAAAGAGTAATATTTGTTCCTTTCTTAACCATTACATGTAGCATAAAGATAACATAATGGCTATTCCAGCAGAAAACTTGCGAGAAACTCTTGAGAGAGATGAAAGAAATAAAACAAAAATAAGGCAAATTGAGAAAAATATTTCCTCATATGAAAATGCCTTTGAGCAGTTTCAAACATATGTGAGGGAAGGCTATTCTGGACTTTCACCCAATCCCATAGATTTATTTGATGTGGATGAGGACCCTACTCAAACACATGAAGACCTCGTGTCTTTCTATACACAAGAAGTTCCCATGAAAATCGCCAAGCTGAAGGAGAAGAAGGCTCTCCATGAAGGCCTTGTAGCTGTCATAGAAGAAGAAATTCGACACTGGTAGAATTTAATTGACTCTCTTCCTGATACCCTAGATGCCTTTGACAAACATCCCTGATAGAAGCCTTCTTTAGTTTTTTCAGCTTTCGTTATTTGAAAAAATTATACTTTATTTTTTTATTTTTAATAAAAATAAATTTTCTTTCATGCATGTGTTCTTAGTTATGTCATACACCAAATATAGTAAAGTACACGTGAACCCTTATAAAAATGATCACGTGTATTGTAAAAAATGTAAACATTAATATCATTTCGTGTAAAAAATTTGGTATGTCAAAATATGATTGCATGTATTATAAATTATAATACACGCAAATTTTTATAAAGCACAAACAAGATATTGTCCCAAAACATTATATAAATGCGTGTACTCTATATATTACACGTGTACTTTATAAAGTACACGCATAGTCTATAAAGTACACGCCTATTGAAATACTTATATAATAATGCCGCTGGCACGGACCATAATACACATAGGAGTTTAAGAATATGAGTGACCCAAATGTCTTTTATAAAGTATAAGCACATTATAATGTTCAAAACCATTTTCCAAATAGTAATGCATTTATATACGTCTACTTGATAAAATTACATGCAGAATGCATAAAGTACACGTATATTGAATTAGATTTTTGTCATATCAATATGCGTGTACTTTGCTAAAACATGCGTGTTCACTTATATTTAAATGCATGTACTTTAATTATCAATGCGTGTACTTCATAAAGTACACGCACATTTCATCAAGTACACGCATATTATATTTATATTATGCGTGTACTTCATGCATGTACATCATAGAGTACACGCATATTTCATCAAGTTAATCTAAATTAAATGTCATTAATAAAGTACACGCATGCTTTTATAAAGTACACGCATATTGAACTGACCAAATCCATTTTTAAATGCATGTACTTTATGTATTCTATGTGTACTTAATAAAGTACATGCATATTTATAAAGCACACGCATAGTCTATAAAGTACACGCCTATTGAAATACTTGTATAATAATGTCGCTGGTGCGGACTATAATACACATAGGAGTTTAAGAATATGAGTGACCCAAATGTCTTTTATAAAGTACAAGCACATTGTAATGTCCAAAACCATTTTCCAAATAGTACATGCATTTATATACGTCTACTTGATAAAATTACATGCTGAATACATAAAATACACGTATATTGAATTAGATTTTTGTCATATCAATATGCGTGTACTTTACTAAAACATGCATGTACACTTATATTTAAATGCGTGTACTTTAATTATCAACGCGTGTACATAAAGTACACGCACATTTCATCAAGTACACGCATATTATATTTATATTATGCGTGTACTTCATGCATGTACATCATAGAGTACACGCATGCTTTTATAAAGTACACGCATATTGAACTGACCAAATTCATTTTTAAATGCGTGTAATTTATGTATTCTATGTGTACTTAATAAAGTACACGCATATTTCATCAAGTACATGCATTGATAAAATTTCTTTGGACATCAAAATAAGCGTCTACTGTACATAACATGCGTATATAAAGGTAAAGTACACGTGAACATCAGGAAAAATGATCACGCATGCTTTATGAAAAATATGTGTATAGCAACACAAAAAACAAACTAAAAAATGAGACTTAAAAATAAATTACATTCATTTATGTGAAAAAAATAGTTTATTAATTAATTTATTCAATCAAGTGGTTAAAATGAATGAATTCAACAATTTTAAAAATAGTCAAATAGGTTCCTTACAAGTAGACCTGTAATGACCCGTTTTACTACACCTCGAGCAAGTAACTTCCTTTACTATGATCTCACCAGAAAACTTTATTCTCTTATTTCTTGGCCTACCTGTCGGTCTCTTAGTCATTGGTGGAAGGACAAATGAATTTTCAGGAATATGAATATTTTAGGAAATCAAATCAGGAAGAGGAACTATAGGTATCGAGTATGATTTTCTGTAGAAAGATACCTTATAGTACTCCTCAATATAATCATAAATACTGGTCCCTTTCCTCCGCACAACAGAAACAACATGAGAACATGGAAAACATCTAATCTTCCAACTCTTACAAGAACAAGTCCTTTATCCTAAGTCAACTGTTGCTCGCACTTCTGAATGAACTTCAAATACATTTTGACTTGAGCGACTAATCATGTCGGCTTTTATTCCAATTTTCATTCAGTAACTTTTGAAAAAAAGGGCATAGATCATTTGTCCAAGTGTCAGACTCAACAAGTTTGTTTGCATTGAAATTCATAATCTTCACTCTCAATTTATCAAGCATATTCATTACTGGTAAATGCCTTTCCTCCAATATCCATGAATTGAATGACTCCGCAACACTAGATGCCATGTCACCATATCGTTTACCAGGGAAATATGCATAGGACCAATTCTCGGGAGGCAAACTATCAATGAAATCGACAATATCAACTCCCCCTTCCTTCTTCAATGATTCAATATTCTTATGAAATACATCTACTGAGACAACATATACACAAGACAAAAAATCTTTAACAATTTTTTTCGAAATCCAGCACAATTCCCACGAATTTTATTTTTTATATTCCCTTGTAAATGATGTATACAGTAGGAATGTGCAGACAACGGGAAGACCCTCGAAACAGCTTCAATTAATCCATTGTTTCGATCTGATATAAATGTTATGTTTCGATATTGCTCAACTACTGCACTATGCAAATTGACAAGAAACCACATCCAGTTATCTTCGGTTTCGGAATCAACAACAACATATGCAACAGTAAAAAGTCCTGAAATATAAAAATATATCAAAATTAAAATAAATAACATATCCATGTACAACACTTTGTAAATTGATGCTGCTGGCGCAGACCCTAAAACACATGAGAAATATATTATGTGTTTAATTTAAATTGTTTGTAAATAACAAGACAAAACATAAAAATGTACCGTACACATGATAAAGATAAAAAGACATGTACGTTTACTTTCTAATCTTTTGCTTGGGTTTATTATTAACAACACTAACATCAACATACACGCATAAAAATGTAAAGTACAGGTAAACTAAACAAAAAAATTCAAAGGTACTTTACATTTTTAACATGTACTTTGCTTTATTATTTCTAAATAGCAGCACCTATCATCAAAGTACACGCATAAAAATGAAAAGTACACGTGAAATTAAGAAAAACATTCACGTGTACTTGACATGTCTATGCGTGTACTTTAGTTTGTATTCAACATAACATCATCATCAAAGTACACGCATAAAAATGAAAAGTACACGTGAAATTAACAAAAATATTCACGTGTACTTGACATGTACTATGCGTGTACTTTACTTAGTATTACACATAACATCATCATCATCATCAAAGTACACGCATAAAAATGAAAAGTACACGTGAAATTAATAAAAACATTCACTTGTACTTGCATGTACTATGCATGTACTTTACTTAGTATTACACATAATAAGACATATCATGAAAATACACGCAGAAAAATGAAAAGTACACGTGAACTAAAACAAAGACCTTCAAAGATATTTTATATTTTTATGCTTGTATTTTGATGATATAGAATGGAACAAATAAAATGTCAATGTAATACACAAAATAAAATATTTACAATTAATTTACCATTGTTCCCATTCCTTGCAGTAGCTGATAGTATTGTTCCACGGTAACGGCTCTTCAAAAAGGCACCATCAAGAAATAAAATAGGTCTACAGCATTAAAATCCATAAATACATCCTCTAAACATTACAAATATTCTCTTGAATATTTTACTCTCATGTTCCACGTCAAGGATGCAATGCGACCCAAGATTATACTGCAATAGAAGGTCACGATAATTATTCATTAATTCATAAGAAACCTTTTCATCACCATGTATATCAACAACAGCCATCTCTTTCGCATGCCATGCATGTTGATAAGCTATATCAAGACCATAATTCTTCTTCATATCTCTAACTACATCAATTGGTCTCGATATCGGGTTATCTCTAAGGTCATCACCTACCAATGTTGAAACCAACTTGGAGGCTATCATTTTGGCTGATGGACTATGAAAGACACCTCTACATGTATGCTCATTATTCATTGCATGTATCTAAAAGTATCCATTTATTATAGATAATGAAGCATGAATTCTCCACATGCAATTCTCGGTAGTCTTTTTAGAGAATTCAGCCGTCACTCGAGTTTTATCATTCTTCAAATACACATACTTGAACCCAACCTCAACGGCATACTTTCGTAATTTATCCCGAAATTCCACTACACCTCCTTCAAAACACTGCTGCTCATGACTTATATAAGTCTTCCAATCATTCGAAAGATAGACTTTCGACTTACTTAGCTCCACACCTCCAAGATAAAGTCATTTTTAATGAAACTATTAAAATCATTTGCAGTGCCTGATGAAAAAGACTCTAACCTCTGTGTATTTGTATCACCACTGTCAACCCTCTCAGAACTTGTATTACTGCAATCAACCCCTTCAAAAAATCGATTAGAGCATTCAACCCGTTCACAACATGTATTACATGGAAATGGTAATGAATCAATGACATATATCCAAATGAAATTAGCTTTCACTATCAATTGGGACCGCAACATACAACAAACATCGTTGTCACAAACCAACATGAACCGACATTCATCACCAAATGAATACCTCAATGAAAAACTCCCACTTCTCAAATTAGTAAACCTAATACACAACTCACTGCATATGAAATGTAATGAGCTATCTTCAAATATTTCAATACAAGCCATATTATCCAAATAACAACACCTTGCTATTACACTACTTACCATAATGTCCTGCAGTAAAACAGAGACAAAAAACATTTACTTCAAGGTCAACAATTCTAAAAATGCTTGCAATAATTTAATGCATGAAATATGAAAATATTTATTTATAATTAATATAAAATTACAAGCACTATTTAAAAACCTATACATGAAGTAATAAAGCACACACATATTTTCAAAAAAACAATCACGTGTACTTTATAAACACTGTGTGTACTTTGAAAACTGATATCGAACTGTTATTTTCGCTGGCGCGGACCTATATCAATAAGTGATTCAATACCAAACCAAAATCAAGAACTCTTAAAATTTGAATGAAACATCAATAATATTCATTCAGCACATTCAACTAACAATTACAAATATTGATAAATATAATTTATATATGAAGAATCCAAACATAAATGCATAAAAAACACAAAATCAAAACATATACATATATAACATATAAAAAGCTATTCAATCACATGAATGAATATTACAATGAGTCTCTTGAATCAAAACAAAGGACATATATTTATTATAATCGATCGAAAATAGAAAAACCAACTGCTGATAAAGATAAACTTACAAATGATAGAGCCAAGTGATACAGCTAGAATCTATTAAGAACATTGTAATCGATTATAGGACAGGCGATCAAAGCATAAGATTGATGTTATTTTCGATTTCGAAGAATAGTCATTAGTTGCAGAGAAAACTCCAATAGCCGATTTGGTTTATGATTTTTTTAAATTGGGGGTATTTATATGTTGGACCTAATCGTTTAAAATTTGGTTCATCATTTTTTTTGTCCAAAATTGTTAGTCCAAGGACTAGACCATGAAAACTTATTAATTATATAAGTATGAGAAGGAAAAAGTAATAAATGTTGGCATGCTCCTAATTTATTTTGTATGTTAACTACAATTTATATAAAAAAATGTCTTTCTTATTTAATGGTAGTGTAAGTTACAATTATGAACCTTAAAATATTTCAACATCTTAATTTACCCCTTCAATATTTTTTTGTTTCATTTCACGCCTAAATTATACAACTGTTTTAGAATATCCCTTCCGTCAGTTATCCATTAAAAACCTAATGAAAATTTTAAACTCTCTCACTCATTTTCCTACCACAAACACAAATACATACCCACTCTCTTTCTCTCTCGTCACATTTATCCTGGGCACCACTTTAATTTTTTATCTTGAAGGATCACATAAGTACCCATTAGAATTGATGAAATTGAGCATGACTCATCAAGTTTGCTCCGCATGGCTTCTCCGAGTTTCTCATAGACCCAATAAGAAAAACACATGCCAAGACAGTAAGGGAAAACATGGTTATATGTTAAACAATACAAATATGATGGGTTCATCCTATGAACTTCTATCCGGATCTACCATCAAATCTCTTTTGTTCAAAATTATTTGACTATTTATTTTACAAGGAACTTAAGTTCTCTTTAAGTGAATTTTTAAAAGGATTAATTACCACGACTTGAAGGTGCACCACTGGATGATCCCAGAATTAAATTTATTCATATTAGGATTAGAATTGTCCTTCGTGGATCAGCCCTCATCCCTCGGCCTTCATTTCTCACCCTTTGGCCCTCGGCCATTTTAGGTCGACCATTTTCACCAAACATTATAAAAAGAGAGGAGTTCTCTAGAAAGGGTATTTTAGCCATCTATTCATGCCAACCATTAACTTTTGAGATCACAATATCATGTGGGAAAAAATCATCTATATTAGTATAGCTTCTAAAAGGATAGGTGTCCACTACACCAAATACCAGAAATGGTCACAGAGAAGGGGTCACGGTTGGAAGTCATGACCAACTGGTCACAACCCAAAATCGTGACCACAGTCAAAATGGGCATGACCAAATCCATGACTCTGTGTGATCATGGGTCATCTTGTATGTGATCACGGCTCGAGACCCTGACTCCTTTGGGTCGGTTTTAGACCCTGACCCAACTGTGACTATTATGGCGCCAAGTTTCCCTCCAATTTTGGTCAGGGAAGGAGTCACGGCCCTTAGTCATGACCACAAACTTCATTTCATAGGGATATGGCCACGGCTTAAGTCTGTGACTAGTAAATTATCTTAGTCACGGATTGGGGCCGTGACCATGGCCTTATTTCCACATTGACGTGTAAAAAATAAAGGGGTCACGTCGTATGGTCACGACCCTAAGCCGTGATCATGGTCTTTATACTTAAAAAATGTAGAACAGTTTTTCATTTCTAAACCCTCATTTTTCCTCCCTCTCTTTGGCGATTTCGGCTCTCTCCTTCTCTCAATCACAATCTCAAAGGTAAATACGTATGTGTGCATATTTCTCTGTGTGTGTATTTCACTCTGCGTATACTGTAAATACGTATGTTTATATATATATATATATGTGTGTGTGTGTGTGTGTGTGTGTCTGTGTATATACGTGTGTGTATTGTGTATATGTATGTAGTTGCGTATTCATTGTCATTGTGTGTATTGTGTATATGTATGTGCGTATACTGTAAATGTGTATGTGTGTGTATTATAGAAAAATATACATATATATGACTAATGTTGGTTTAAGTTTCAAACTAGGGCAATTTTTAATTTAATGGATATTATTGGTTTAAGTTTCAAACTAGGGCAAATTTTAAATTTATGGATATTGTTGGTTAAGTTTTAAAACTAGGGCAAATTTTAATTTAATGGATATTGTTGGTTTAAGTTTCAAACTAGGAATTTTTTTAATTTAATGGATATTTTTCGTTTAAGTGTGGGGATGAAATATAAAAGTATGCATCTCTATTAATATTGATGCTAAATTTGGGATTAATTTTAGGGGCTTAGTAATATTAAGTCCCCAAAATGTATAATCTATTAATTGTAGGGGTAATGTTTGTAAGGGTTAATTTTAGGGTTGATTTTAGGGATTGTTGGCTTAA
Source organism: Sambucus nigra (assembly GCA_949130495.1). Taxonomy (NCBI): domain Eukaryota; kingdom Viridiplantae; phylum Streptophyta; class Magnoliopsida; order Dipsacales; family Adoxaceae; genus Sambucus; species Sambucus nigra. The sequence goes on from OX422207.1 coordinate 519,484,628, forward strand.
ATGACAAAAGTAGGTATTCAAAACCTAATAAATTAACGGTTGATGATTCATTAGAGCCATAATTTATAGGAATCATATTCACGCACTCGTACATAATAACTCGTTAATGATTCATTAGATCCATTATTTATAGGAATTATAATCACACCCTCGTTCTTTTTTCTCAGGAAAAATGAGTCACGATGTTAATAAATGGCAACAAGAGTGGAAAAGGTTGTAATCGGAGCACACACGAACATCTTTAATTAATGAGCCTCCTAAAGTGGGTACTCCGGTTTATTGGTATGGGAGTAGGAAGATCAAATAATTTAACTACCTTGTAAACTGTGGAGTTTATCTCCAGCAATAGTACTTTATCGATCGTATTCTGTTTTCTCTACCACAATGTTAGGATGAAGCTGTACAATATATATATATATATATATATATATATCGCGTACATAATCCCGATAGATCACTGACCTTGCTTACGCTGTTAGAGAAAGTAGAAAAAAATCACCCATTATCGATAAAATTATGCACAAAGAGCATTGACGAACACTGTGATGTCTCACGACATATGCACGTCAAACTCAATCTTGTCCATAGATTGAAGAAGGTGAGATTCCGAGTTCATGTCACTGACATCTATGCATCCATTAGATACGCTTCCTCCTAATTGGCCACGTGAAAAATCCATAGGTTTTTAAAAACAAATCCAGAATGGATGGAGAAGAGACACATTGAACTTTTATTAAAGTCTTATTAGAAACTGATAGATTCTAATATATGGTAAAAAAATTATTTTGTTAGTTACATTTTCATATTGAACTTTGAAATTATGCACATATTATTATATATGCACATTTAACTTTTATTATTTTTGTAGATAATGGCGGGCGGCAATGAAAGCAACGCTCCAATCAACAAAGGGACACAACCACAAGGAGAATTCTCATCACCAATTGGTGAGCAATACTGAACTCCACAAACTGTTCGCTCCCTACTCCAAATTATGTTCACTCCCCTACTCCACAAACTGTTCACTCCCATACTCCGAGTTGCAATAGTCAAGGTACTCCCACTAATCCAAAAAACACGCCCAATGCTCCTGAAACTGTCGGGTCAGTTGAGAAGAAGCCCATTGAGTTCTATTTATTGGGAAATAACCCCATGGGGGATATGAATCACATTCAATAGTTTAAAGCCTAGTGTTTGTAATTGGCAAAAATGAATGTGGGAGTGGGAGGAGTTAACAATTGGAACCTCGTAGATAAAGCTATTAAAGATGACATCTAGAGCAACTCAACAAACAGTTTTCATTTTCCCCCAACTCAAAAAATAAGGTGCTTTCTTGGGTTGCTTAATAACTCCGAACATATTGGATAAACCTTAGGCATAAGCATTTACCTAAGGGAGCATCGAGCGCCGATATTTTGGCCCTCAAAGACAAAGTCCCTTCAAATGTTGAGATGCCAGTCTCTCAATGAAATGATTTTTTGGAGAATGAGGCTAAGGACTCCAAAATACTGCAAATGGAGAAAAATAAGCATAATAGTGCCAAAAAAATTGATGTCCATCGTCTCGGCTCAAAATCTTATGAAGATTTGAAAAACGAGTGGTTGACCGTTACGAAAGGTAATTCGGATGAAGGAAAGACACCGAATAGGTCCAACTTGTACGTGCATGCTAGACGAGATAAAAATAATAAATTCCCTCATCACTTGGACAAGACTCTAGAATCAATAGAGTCTATCAGTAGTCAATAAGATTCAATCATGCTCGACGACATTGATAATGATACCATCGCACAAACCTTTGGGAAGGACCACGGAGGGAGGACGAGAGGTTTGGGGTCGCATATGTCAAAAATAAGATTCAAACATATCGCACCTCTCGCGAACGAGATTTCTTCTGTTAATAAGCGTTTCGCATCCAATGATGAACATCAATTTAGGACTGAAGGGGATATAATGGGGCTTCTAAATGAATTGGAAGGTGTGAATGATAAACTTGCACAAATTGTGTCCCTTTTAACCGGTCATATGCCCCTGTAACCCTCAATGCATCCCGATTTCCCTCCACAGATGCTAGGGATTCCTTAAAATTTTCCCCGCTCTCCATTCCCCCCACAGATTTCGGCTCCTCCTTCAATATTCCATTTCTCATTGCCTCAACATGGCACATGTCTTGGATCATCGTCAACAACCCACGATGACTATGGCGAGAAATACTATACAGGACCTGAGCGATAAATTTATCGTTAGGATTTGCACGTTCATGTCCACTATCGTAGGAACTTTAGTACATAATCGACCTTTGCAGCAGGATGAGTGTCAGATCGTGGTTAATACGGTATATGAGGTTTGTGAAACTGTTCCAGTGCACGTCAACAGTGGAGAAGGGAATTTTTAAAAAAATTATGTAGACTCTGTTACCACTTGGCTAGTGTATCACTTGATGAAGATGTAGTAATATTTTGCTTATGTTGTAATAATGTAGACTCTGTTCCAGCACACGTCAACTATTTCAGGTTTGATTGTACATAAAACATGGTCATGGCTATGGGCTGAGACCAAATGGTTTTTTAATCGGGTGATGGTCACGGGTTAGGGTCGTGACCAGGCTTGTAAATAGGGTCAGGGCTATGGGTCGTGACCACATCCATGACTATGGGAAGTCCATTACCAGGCAGTGGGTTAGGGATTTGGGTCGTGACCATCAAAATTGGTCACGCTTCATCTGGTCATGGACCAAATCCGCAACCCACACTGTCTGGTCAGGATAAAGTCCGTGACTAATCGCCCAGTTTGGTGTAGTGGCCGTAATCTAAGGGGGTCAGATTCAAATCGGCACGCGTCATGTGACTTGGATTGCACATTACACCCTAAATCATCTATAAAAGATAATTGATCACAAACTTATTGTTCAAGTCATTTTTTTTTGTATTATTACTTTGCAGAACTAATTCTAGAGATAGAAAATGAGTGAAATCTTATATGACCTTAATGACGGTGGTATTCCACTAATGATAGTGATCGATAAATAACTTTGATCTTCTGTGGACGTAGGCCATATAAGGCTAAACAAACCAAGTCTCGGTGCTTTGATCTCATTATCTCTTCTTTTCTCGTATATTTATTATTTGTTCATAAACAAAATGATTATGTGCATATGTATTAACTGAGTTACTATCCATCATCTTCATTAACTAAGTTGAACCAAAATCAAGCATCATTAGTTTGGAGTCATCTGTGGGAACTGGTTGAACTTAGTCATTATCACCGAGTAAACTTGTTATAATCTAAGTTATAGGCTTAGGTATGGGTTAATCAAGATCAGTATCTATAATTTGAAGGATTAAATATAAGGTTTTACTCATCTTCATCCATAGATCATATATAGTATGTTCTTACTTTATCTTCATCTGGGTATATTTATGGGTAACAAATTGTTATTCCTCCTCATATTTTTATTAAGTTGAGCATTAATCCTCATCTAGATCATCTAAAAAAAAATTCCTATAATATTCAACTTTCCAGAGACTTTCATTATCGAGTTCATAAGATCATTGTTATTATTCATCCCGTACAATTATAAATTTCTGGGTTGATTCTCATCCTAGATTAGCAAATTTGTTGCTTATAATGACTTTAGATCTACCATTCCCTCACATAACACAAACACCTTATGTAGTGATCCAACCATCTGACATGGTTTTGCTCGCTAAAGCTTTGAAAAAAATGATTGCAAACTAAGAGAAAATGCAATCACAAATGTTGGCTCTCACCCAAACATTGGTGGGTATAGCACGGGAGGAGTTAGTGGTCAATCCTCATACTCTAACTATAAAACTTTACTAATGAGAATATCGCAATGACTTTTCTCATAAATGGTCTGAATTCTAGGCAATTATATATGGTTCTCTCAAAGGGCCTCTTACCACCATGAATGAAATCCTAGCCGAAGTTGGTAAGGTTAAGGCCACGGAGGAGGAAATGGTTTCCATGAGAATAAAATTCAAAGAAAATGGATCAGGAAAGTATGATATGAACAAAGGGAAAGGGGGAAATAAAACTCAAAAGAAGTCTGAGCATAAATTCACAAGTTAGACTCCATTCACCAATAATGTGCACCGTATCCTTAACAAAATCAATAATAAAGAAAAGATTGAATGGCCAACTAATATGAAGTTACCTATTAATAAGAGGAACAAAAATAAGTATTTCGACTTTTACAAAAACCACGAGCATGACAAGGATAAATTTTATGCCATCAAAGACGAGATTAAGAACCTCATCAAACAGGGTCAACTGAAAATATTTTTTAATCATAACGGGCGACCCACAGGAGAAGAGGAAGAGGTATTGGTCTTTTGCTCATAACAAGTTTCGCAAGAAAAAGGGAAGAAACTAAGAGATGAGGAAATTTTTAAGTAGTACTTTCCATAGTCCATTAGGTGGTTAGCTTCCTAACCCACTTTGGTAATGGGGAAGTGATGGGTGATCAGATAAAAGCCCAAGAATGTTACTTTACATCAGCTGAACAAGGGAAGCTTAAAAATGAAGACCACTTCATACAATATCGACACACTGGATTTTTGAGATGGAAAGAAGTTAAATAAGGGTGAGGCGGCCGAGCAAGTTGAATCCGTGATCCGTAATAAAGAGGAGCCTCGAAAAATAGTGCAAATTGGTTCGTCATTGAAACCCTACTTGAATAAGAGATTGATTGACCTCTTGAGAAAGCTGTAATACCCCGTATTTTTTTGTCTTTTAATTATGAGATTAATTAAATAATATTGCTTTTAATTATGGGATTAATTAAATTAATTTGGGATAATTAATTAGAAATTAATTCAGAATTTAAATATCTAGCGAGACAAGAGTTAGTATTTAAATATGATGATAATGTTGAATATTACTGAGTGATTATGGTAATATGTGATTATAGAATTTATTAAAATTGTCTTAGGTTGAAAATATGGCAATTTCAATAATTTAGTTGGGACGCGCATGTCAGTCGTGTCAGGACCCAATTTAATGGATTTAAAAGTATTTTATTTTTATGTCATCCGTATGAGTATTTTGAGTGCGCCAACGTGTTCGGAAGGGTTGAGATAGTCAGAAAACACTAGTCGGGGGTTTAGTTTGGGTCCCGGGGCATCTTAAGGACTAACCAGCAACCCGAGGGGGTATATTAGTCATTTTTATTTTTGGTGAGTAGTGACCCACGAAATTTAGAAAGATTTATCAGCTAATAGGTTAGAGCCTTAGGGTTTCCATCACCAAGTTTCACAGACGACCATTAGAGATTAAGTTGAGAAAGTTACCAAAAGAGAACCACCATCTTTCGACTTTTTGCACCACCGTCACCACCATTGGATAAATCGGAAAGAGAGAAGCATTTCTATACCATCTACTTCAAAGGATCAGAATCTTCATTACCAGGCAAGTGATTTGATTTGCAATAAATTAGTGCATATATCATCCATGTTAGGTTAGAATTGGAGAATAACCTTGAATAATGATAATTAAATGGATTTGAAGAATTAAAATCGTAATCTGGGTAGGTTTTGCATGTAGATTCACTTATGGGATTTTAGCAGCCACGAAATCATAATCCATGTGTAGAGAATTATAAATTTGAAATGAATTATATAGTGTTCTTGAATAAATAGGATAACTAGGGTTTTTATATGAAAATTTATGTAAATTGATCCAAGAATTTGATATCCCATTTTGATTTGATGATTCTAAAACGTTGGAAATTATGCAAACATGTTGGTAGGATTATTAGTATACTTGGTTGGGAGTTTGGGACGTTGAAATGAAGAATTAGAGGTGTAAAAAGAGGAAACCCGTAACTGTTCAAGGAAATTCTGGGCAAATACTTACTTGATCGATCGATCGACTCAAGAATGTCAATCGATAGACTGATCAATTGATCGACCCCTTTTCTTCGATCAATTGACCTCTGCCGATTTTTGGTAATTGTTTCCCTTTAAGGTTTAATAAAAATCCCAAAGCCAATAATGATTCTTAGGCTAATTAATATGATATTGTGTGACTTAGTTAAGGTCAGTAGGGTCTTAGTTGGAGCCCGAAAAAAATAGATTACCTTAGGGAATTGAATACTATTGCTTACGAGGGACTACCGAGTTAGGTATGGTTAGAAATTATTCGAATTGAAACAATAATGGGAATAAAGGTTGAGGTAAGGATAAGAACAACAACGGAGGGACTTCAAGTTACTAAGATAACATTAGAAACTAATAAGAGACCTAGTAACCTTTTGGGATAGGTTTAAGTACTCAAATTGATTTGATGAGACTTTTCGCGTTAAATAAATATTATGTAGAATATCCGGAACGTAAATATTGTAGGTGAGACTTAATATATAGGGGAGGAGTATACCTATATTGAATATATATACTGGTTGTGTGATATTCTAGTATATGGATTATTGTGTGTATAACATACCTACTATACTTGCTATCACGGGAGGTCATTCGTAAGAGGATAGTCTGGTCTCGATGTGACCTTCGGGGGGACTTTAGATTGATACCTAAGAACATAGGACTTGGAAGGGCTTATCGCTGAATGGATAAGTCTGCTAACCTTGGAAGCATAGGTATGTGAGTGACCCATGGGTATGTGAACTATGTTCGCCTCCACTATATGTGATTTTTATTAAAACGATTCTTGAGTGATTCGGAACTTGTGATCCTCACATACATGATGTACCGTGATTCGATAGCAGAGTATGAGGGCATTGTAGGTTCTATCCTTGTTGGGTGCCTGATTTGTATATGAGATATTATACTGGTGTATATACATATACTTGTGATAGTTCTCTTGTGTTGCTTAGTAGATGTGAATAACTAAGATATTGTAATGGACGAAGAATGTGAGAATTAAATTAACACTTGAGATAAGTAATTTAATGAGTGTGAATATGGGTTATGAAAATAACATGTTTGGGTGTTAAAAATAGATACCCTATGATAGAATGCAAAAGCAGGAGTGATACAGACTAGTTAGTTAGCGGCATAGCTAGGATGGGTTAGGGGAATACTTTAAGCGTGCACATTACTGGAGAGGTGAGAAACTCATGTGAGCGTACGCAACTTACAAGTTTATAACATGTGCTGTTTAATTGTAATTTAAACACTTGTAAACTTTTAAACTGTTTTCACCTCGGGCCCTGACCCGTTTTCTTCCAAATCTATTTTGTTTTGTAAAAATATTTTTAGGTGCTCAGCCACAGGGATGCCAAGCATAGGAGTTCCATTACATTGACTTGCTATAGCTGCTGTGGAAGTTACAGGATCTCAGTATTAGATGACTTCACATTCTGTACTTGATTCTACTCAGGGTTACTAATTTGTTAGGGCATGTCTCCCATTTCCATTTAGAGATAGCATTCTTAGACTTTTAGTTTTACTTCAGATGTTGGTTTATTTATTCCGACTCTTGTATCGGGACTTTATTTTACACTGGTATTATTATTGGAGTGTTTACTCTAGACTCAATTGATTTCTTTTCGTTGGTTATTCCTATGAGGCTGTTTATGCGATTGATGGGTAATGATTAAATTCTTGGTTATTTATTAACTTAATTAATAAAAAAAATTTGGCATCTATCTTTTTAAATATTAGGTGGCTAGTAATTAACTAATTGTTTTAGACAGTGATGCTAAGACTGAACCAACTTGATATTCTGTATTAATTTAATAAAGGAGTAGCTACCCGGTATTTAATTAGATGGGGTGTTACAAGTGGTATCAGAGCATCAGGTTCTAGTGTCCTTTAGGATCTGTGCGGCTTATTATGCTTCCAGCGTGGCTTTCTTTGATGTAGAGCCCTATGTTTAGGATTGTTGATTTTTTTAGTGAGATTTTGTTCTCCTGCTATAATGAATATGATAGTGAATCTTATTTGTATTTGGGAGTGTTCATGTGCCGAACAATGCAGTATGTAATGCGAGTTGGGCAGATAGCAGAAGGCAAAGCCCGGTTGAGGTTATAAGGTATATTCAAGAATGATGATCGTAGTTGAGGTCACCCCTATTATGGCACGAAAGGCCAGGACAATAAAGGCGACTTGGACACAATATGACTTCTAAGAACCACTATAGTAAAAAGTTGGGTCAAATTAGACTCACCCAGTAAGGTTGAATTGGGAGAGTGTCAGACGAAACGTTGAAGAGAACCAACAGTGGAAATACTAAAAATGCGAAAATGGTGTGTGTTAGCCAACGAAGCTAAATACCCAAAGGTTTGGGCATATGCCGAAGTATGGCTAATCGGGAATGAAAATTTAGGGTAAAACTTTTCTTGGTTCGTGAGAGCAGAGTTACAATGGTGAGAGGCAACCACCGCACTTAGAAGTGGAATGTTTTGTCAAGAGAAGGCGCATACATATGGTTTGATCATAAGTTCCTTCATCAGATGTTCAAGATAAGATGCGAACGTGGTTCTGAACTCACACAAGAGGGTCGGACAGAAGTCACTTTATGAAGATAAATTTAATTAATTAGCGAACCTTGCACCGGATGAAGTAGGTGCAATGGAGAAGAGGACATTAAAGGGGAAAATTAACTTACAAGAAGAATTGCTAGCACTTTTGGGGAATTTTTCTTGGACGGTCAATGCAGATGATGACAGTGTCGCATTTGGTTAATATGAAGGTAAACTCTTCCTTATATGAGGAGCTATAAGAATTGAAGAATTTAGATAAAGCAAGACGGGGGAAAAACGGTGTTTGTGAAACATCACAAGGGGAGACCCATCAAGGGACCCGTTTAAATGATTCAGATAACTGAATTGTTACCGAGCGATGATGATTTCAGTAGGAGTTGTCGAAGTCAGTAACGTGTTCCTTAGGGCCATCAAAGCTAAGGGAACAACAGAGGTAGTCATCAGAGTCGAGACCACCGATGTCCGAGAGAAGGAAACCCCTATCGTGGTCAGTGTGATCGGAGATAAGTAGAGTATGTGTAAAGGTATTTTGTGGGGAGTAAAACCAGTACGATAAAATTTTTCCGAAGCGAGTATGGTGCCTAGCAAGGGCAATAGTTATTGAAATTTTCAGTTGGGTACGGACAGGTGTGTTAAGTCCAGGAACCATTTGAGCATCCAGGGATATTGGCAAGATAGAAGTATGAGTTATATCCTCAGATGATGATGCGTGTTGTATGTGACGGGAATGAGTTACTACATTTTTATTATTGTTATATTTGCATGAGAGATGAGTTTAGTGAGTATCTCGACAATGTTATTATTTATGTGAATATTTTCCCTGGTATAGTAGGGTTACCTTTAGTGTTATCCACGGAGGATGAATGGGTTATACAAGTATGATATTATCCTAATTATGGTTTTATGATAATGATTAAATCGATTGTGTGCGTCTATTGCTAGTCCATCGGAGTTACTACCTTGGTGTAGAATGTTCTTTGTTATGGCGAGGCCCCATCTGCGAGAGGGCCGGACTCGCGTTTATATATTTGTATATAGGTATATATATTGTTGAGACTTCAAAAAGTATAATGGTCTTGGATATTTGTTTCCAGTATGTGTAGGGACTTTATTGATATGATTCGGAGTGTATTTGGTTTACTGTTCAGTGGGAAGATTTAGCTGGTTATTATAATTAACGCTTAGGATGTGGTACTAAGAAGAGTGCATTATTATATCACCCTTTAGAGACGTGGAAGTTAATACTCATAGTTGTATGTTTTGGGATGGGATTTTGAGAGCCCCGTTTAGATTTTCATGATGTTTATGGAATGTGATTACCATCAATGTTAAGAGACAGTGTCTTTCGGAAGGAGTTCCTTGTTTAAGTATAACTACGGAAGGAGATATAACTTTATTGTCAAGAGATGGGAATATAGGGGTACATGTTATGGATTGAGGGTCTAATGAATTCTGAAGACCGATAATGCTAGGTAGTAGTGTATCGGGGGGGGGGGGTCCTTGTTTAGATTTCGCTTTGCGAGACATCCCACTCATGAAACTTAGCGTAAGGTTGGTAGTATGGAGATGTTTGGCCATTCGTCCATGATTTTCCTCGATCGTTAGGGAAGTATATACTTATAACTGTAAGTTAAAGAATAAATTATGATATAAGGCCAGTAGAGCCAGTTGTGTGGTGAGGAAGTACTGATAATTTTTTTTTATTTTGGCGGGTTGAAGGATGAAATGATGTTTAGGAGGATTTAGAGTTTTGAATTCGGGGGTGATTGAGAATACCCAAATTGGTGTAGCCACGTTGCAAAAGTAGGGACAATAAAGAGTTTGGAGTACTTATGAAGTGTATGTAATGTTTAAACCCGTTTGCACGATGTATAGGGTGTATGGACACCTTGGTTTGCTGGTGTCAGGATCGCCGAAAGAAGAGACATAGATGGGTGAAATTCTTACTTGTGGAAATAACGAAATGGACAATCTATAGATTCGTGTGCAATTAGAGTAGCACGTCCAAAATTAGTTGAAGGATAATGGGAAGCCATTTAAAAAGGGGGTATCCCTTGAGAAGACAAATATTTAACTATTATGGGCAATTTTAAGAGGAGTTCCACCCAATCGAAGGTTGAGGGTGGCTTATACGTAAATAAAGTGAGGATATCAATAAGGTATAAAGAGTCTAGATGTGCACAACGCGGTGAATAGTGAACTGGCCGAAACTTTTGGTATACGCCGCAGGAAGAAGAATATTATTAAGTACCACTTAATGGGAGGAGTTATAAGCGAAAATCGATGTTGAGCGGGACATAATTAGTAGCCCCCACGTGCACCACTTATAGATAGAAATCGGTTAGAGTAGGGGTATCAACCAGAAACTTGGTGTCGAGCCGACGATTCCAGTAGCAGAAGAGTCAAGATGATAAATTTCTTTGATGGGTTGCAATCATAAAGATGAGTAGCGAGTTCCTTTGAATGTGTGGAACAGATTGTCAAGAAGGAAATAAATTGTTATATTCGTGGGTGATTTACACTATTAGATAGTGATCGTGCCGGTATGTGGTCCTACCCAATATTATTTTGATCTAGGATGAGATCCTCGAAACCCACCTTCAATATGGGGTATAAGGAAGTAGTGGGAAAAGTTTCGTTTGAGAAAGTTGTATCACCGATAGCCCGAGGAATAGCCGCAAGGTGATTTATGACTCGTGGAACCGTATGAAAGTAATTTTGGACTCATTAAGACCATTTCTTTGCCACTATGGATATCACTAGTAAGTGAAGTATAATATGGTAATAGGGAGAGGATGTTACCTAATAGTAGAGTTGTGCGAAGGCACCGTACCTATTTATAGTGAACAAGGTACTTATAGATGTTTGATGTAAATAAACCATACTATCCTCCCTCTGGATGCTTATAGGTGAGCGAGTTATCAGAGTGTTGGATCAGTCAGAAGTTAGAGTCCGATGACTACATTGGGATAATCATAACCCGTCTTAAGTGGCTTGTCCCTTATGTAAAAGTCACAACGCCCGAAACAGAGATTCAAGGAATGGACAAGATTAGTCAAATGTTTTATGGTTTCTCCTAGGAGGGGAGAGTTTTGTGTTTAAATAAACGAGGGAGTTGATACGAAGTGAGGTGATAACTCACAATAATATTGAGATAATGCGGTCAATGATGTATAGGCTATTCTTATTAGAATGTTGTTTAGTAAGAGCACAACTTAAAGTGCATTTATTGAGGTGTAACCCTATAACTGATAGAGTGTCAAGAAGTGTTCAACAAGATTATTGTGAAGCGAAGGCCGTAGTGATTGAGCCTTTCTTTATATTTCATTTTGAGTACCGGAGGATACCTAATTTTTCGAGGTATGCCTTACTTTCCGAATTTCGGGACGAAATTCCATTATTAGGGGGGAAGTATGTAATACCCCGTATTTTTATGGATTTTTATTATGAGATTAATTAAATAATATTGCTTTTAATTATGGGATTAATTAAATTAATTTGGGATAATTAATTGGAAATTAATTCGGAATTTAAATATCTAGTGAGACGAGAGTTAGTATTTAAATATGATGATAATTTTGAATATTAATGAGTGATTATGGTAATGTGTGATTATTCAATTTATTAAAATTATCGTGAGTTGAAAATACGGTAGTTTCAGTAATTTAGTTGGGACGCACGTGTCAGTCGTGTCAGGACCCAATTTAATGGATTTAAAAGTATTTCATTTTTATGTCATCCGTATGAGCATTTTGAGTGCGCCAACATGTCCGGAAGGGTTGAGATAGTAAGAAAACACTAGCCGGGGGTTTAGTTTGGGTCCTGGGGCATCTTTAGGCCTAACCAGCAACCCGAAGGGGTGTATTAGTCATTTTTATTTTTGGTGAATAGTGACCCTCGAAATTTAGAAAGCTTTATCAGCCAATAGGTTAGAGCCTTAGGGTTTCCATCACCAAGTTTTATAGACGACCATTAGAGATGAAGTTGAGAAAGTTACCAAAGGAGAACCACCATTGGATAGATCGGAAAGAGAGAAGCATTTCTATACCATCTACTTCAAAGGATCAGAATCTTCATTACCAGGCAAGTGTTTTAACTTGCAATAAATTAGTGCATATATCATCCATGTTAGGTTAAAATTGGGGAATTTCCTTGAATAATGATAATTAAATGGATTTGAAGAAATGAAATCGTAATCTGGGTAGGTTTTGCATGTAGATTCACTTCTGGGATTTTAGCAGCTACGAAATCATGATCCATGTGTAGAGAATTATAAATTTGTAATGAATTATATAGTATTCTTGAAGAAATAGGAGAACTAGGATTTTTATATGAAAATTTATGTAAATTGATCCAAGAATTTGATGTCCCATTTTGATTTGATGATTCTAAAACGTTGGAGATTATGCAAACATGTTGGTAGGATTATTAGTATACTTGGTTGGGAGTTTGGGACATTGAAATAAAGAATTAGAGGTGTAAAAAAAGGAAACCCATAACTGTTTAAGGAAATTCTGGGCAAATACCTTATTGATCGATCGATCGACTCAAGAATATATCGATCGATCGACTGATCGATCGACCGACCCCTTTTCTTCGATCGATCGACCTCTACTGATTTTTTTATAATTGTTTCCCTTTAAGGTTTAATGAAAATCCCAAATCTGATAATGATTCTTAGGGTGATTAATATGATATTGTGGGACTTAGTTAAGGTTAGTAGGGTCTTAGTTGGAGCCCCAAAAAAATGGATTACCTAAGGGAATTGAATACTATTGCTTACGAGGGACTACCGAGTGAGGTACGGTTAGAAATTGTTTGAATTGAAACTATAATGGGAATAAAGGCCGAGGTAAGGATAAGAACACTAATAGAGGGACTTCAAGTTACTGAGATAACAATAGAAACTAATATAAGACCTAGTAACCTTTTGGGATAGGTTTAGGTACTCAAATTGATTTGACGAGACTTGTCGCCTTAAATAAATATTACATAGAATATTCAGAATGTAAATATTATGGGTGAGATTTAATATATTGGGGAGGAGTATACCTATATTGAAAATATATATATATATATATATATATATATATATACTGGTTGTGTGATATTCTAGTATATGGATTATTGTGTGTATAACATACCTACCATACTTGCTATCACGGGAGGTCGTTCGTAAGAGGATAGCCTGGTCTCGATGTGACCTTCGTGGGGACTTTAGATTAATACCTCAGAATATAGGACTTGGAAGGGATTATCACTGAATGGATAGGTCTGCTGACCTTGGGAGCGTAGGTATGTGCGTGACCCATGGGTATGTTAACTATGTTCACCTCCAGTATGTGTGATTTTTATTGAAACGGTTCCTGAGTGATTTGGAATTTGTGATCCTCACATACGTGATGTAACGGGATTCAATAGCAGATTATGAGAGCATCGTAGGTTCTATCCTTGTGGGGTGCCTGATTTGTATATGAGATATTATACTGGTGTATATACATATACTTGTGATAGTTCTGTTGTGTTGCTTAGTAGATGTGAATAACTAAGATATTGTAATGGACTAAGAATGTGAGAATTAAATTAACCCTTGAGATAAGTAATTTAATGAGCGTGAATATGGGTTATGAATATAACATGTTTGGGTGTTAAAAATAGATACCCTATGATAGAACGCGAAAGCAAGAGTGATATAGACTAGTTAGTTAGCGATATAACTAGGAGGGGTTAAGGAAATACGTTAAGCGTGCACATTAGTGGAGAGGTGAGAAACTCATTTGAGAGTACGCAACTAACATGTTTATAATATGTGTTGTTTAATTGTAATTTAAACACTTACTAAACTTTTAAACTGTTTTCACTTCGGGCCCTGACCCATTTTCTTCCAAATCTATTTTGTTTTGTAAAAATATTTTTAGGTGCCCAGTCACAGGGATGCTAAGCATAGGAGTTCCATTACATCGACTTGCTGTAGGTGCTGTGAAAGTTACAGGATCTCGGTATTAGACGCCTTCACATTCTGTACTTGATTCTACTCAGGGTTACTCATCTGTTAGGGCATGTCGTCCATTTTCATTTAGAGATCGCATTCTCAGACTTTTAGTTTTACTTTAGATGTTCGTTTATTTATTCAAACTTTTGTATCGGGACTTTATTTTACACTTGGTATTATTATTGGAGTGTTTACTCCAGACTCAGTTGATTTCTTTTCGTTGGTTATTCCTATGAGACTGTTTATGCGATTGATGGGTAATGATTAAATTCTTGGTTACTTGTTAACTTTATTAATAAAAAAAAATTGGCATCTCTCTTTTTAAATATTAGGTGGCTAGTAATTAACTAATTATTTTCGACAGTGATGCTAAGACTGAGCCAACTTGATATTATGTATTAATTTAATAAAGGAGTAGCTACCTGATATTTAATTAGACGGGGTGTTACAAAAGCGAAGGGACATCTTAGTTCGATTGCATAAAGATAAGTCAGGGATAGACCATGAAGTATCTTCAACCATCTAAGTGTAGACCCTTTCGCTAAAACGTTCAAGCAGAAGAGGACGTATTTTTTCCCATATTGTTACTTGATTATCTAAAAAGAGGTGAAGAAGTTGTTGGGAGGAGGAATTATTGAAGAAGTGTATGCAATGTGGTGTTGGTGCCAAAACCCAATGGTAAGTGACGTATGTTCATTGATTTCACTAATTAGAATAACTATGTCCAAAGGATTAGTTTTCTATTCTAAGAATAAATCAAATGGCTAATGCCATGTCCGGACATGAAATTATGAGATTTAGGGATGCATACACTGGATACAAGAAAATTTCGATGGATGAGGACGATGCAAAAAATACTTCTTCCATTACTAATAAGGGCACCTCACCTACAACTATAAAGCCATTCTATTTGGGTTAAAAAAATTTCGATGCTACTTACTAGGAAATAGTGAACAAAATTTATGAAGACCATATTATCTAGACAATGGAGATCTACTTTGATGCTACTTCCACATGGAGTTGAAACATAACAACGATTTTAAAACTACTTTAATTTTTCGTTTAAAAATATTGTAAAAAGAATTAAGTAAAAGATGATGGGTTTGTGTTTTTTTACTTAAGCTATTTGAACGGGTTTTACTTGTAATTAGCTGGGAGGGAGGTTGTGGATCATTTCATCGACCTATGAAATATGTCAATTCGATCTATTAAGATCAAAGTTGTTTCATCGATCATACTCTTACTTAGGTATGCAATCAAACATGCAAGCATTTGATAAAAAGATTTTTGCGTATGGCCATTGTCTTCAAAAGCCAATCTCAAATTTCCCTTAAAAACCTACAAAACTTGTTTAAAACAACTCGTATTGCGGTAAGTACGGGTATCAATCCAACTTCCAAGGTAAAATAATTATTGCGAAAACATGTAACTCATTTTTTTTCTGAAAATATTTTTTATTTTTTTATTTTTTTTAAAACCATTTCAAGGGAAAAATTAACTATTAAATGCTAAAACTATGATATGACTAAATAACGAAAAATAATGTGCAATCGAGTGTGAAAAATGTGAGAATGTCAAGAGATGGGATTACATCGCATTATCAATTATTTTAATTTCTCAATTTATTAATTTAAAATATTTTGAGATAATATTAAATCGATAATCTATCTCTCGTTACAATTATAAATTTAATAATATCTTTTTCAAAAAACTAATTAAAAATGTCACACGATGAAAAACTAAGAATTATATTATTTTCAAGAAAATTACCTGTTAGGATCAATTTAACAAAAGGAGTATGAATTCTCAAATTTCAACACAGAATTAATATTCAAATTTCGAAAAAACCTATCTTTAGTTCGATCCCTAAATTCAAACATTAATTTGTAAAATTAATTTACTAACTCTCGTTACATAAATTAATTGGTGACAGTCAAAAATTAATTTTCCTAGAAATATAGCATTAATAAAATTAATTAATTAAATTAACATTCTATGCAGTGCATCCCACCCTTTGAACAAGGTGAATAGCTAAGCATTCTCATGTGTGCATAAACAACATTCAATAATATAGCAAGAATGAAAGGGAAAGGGCAAGAAATGCAATACACAAAGTTTCTTTGTCGAACTTGTTCATGAAAGTGCGTCCCAAATCTTCCACAATTTTCAGCACTTAATCACACTAAAAAGAATAAAAAACAAATGTAAACATTTATTCTAAGCTAAACTAATTTTTTTGTATTTTTCTGATTTTTTTATGTACATACTATACACTCTGTCTCTCTCTCTCTTTGCATTGCCTATTCTGTGTTGAGAGTCCTTTTTAAAAGTGACTTGCCATCCCCTTTTTTTAGAGTCCCACAATTTTGTTTTCTTTGAGAGATTTGAGGGGTTATGATTTGACTGATTTTTGTGGGGTTATGGCATGGAGGTTGGATAATGGGTCAGCAGGTGAATGGGTGTAGGTTACGGTTTTATGGGTGGATCAGGCCGGTGGGAAAACGGGTTGAAATCGGGCAAGTGTCGACTTCTTCTTTTTTCTAGGTGGGTCAAGACTAGGAGATACACACTCCTCATAAGGCTCAGAGGGATCCTCAAGGAAACTCGTAGGAGGTGTGAAAGTAAACAATGGAGTGAGCAACTTCTCTACCAACGTGTCACTTTTCGTGGTAGTCGGAAAATCAAACGATGTATCCAAAGCTGAGGTACAAGAATCAACATGAATATATGACTCAATAGGAGCCAAGCATGGTGGGACAATCTCAAATACGACGCCATTTGATAAGTGACTTTTCGCTTATGGTCGTTGTCTTCAAAAGTCAATCTCAAAATTCATTGAATACCTACAAAACTTGTCTAAAATAACTCGTATTGCGCTAAGTACCGGTATCAATCCCACTTTCAAGGTGAAACAATTAATGTGAATACTTGCAATTTCAAAAAAAAATTATTAAATTTTTTTTATATTTATTTTTTAAAAATAATTTCAAGGGGGAATTAACTAATAAATACTAAAAATTATAAAATGACTAAATAAGAAAAAATAATGTGCAATCGAGTGTGAAAAATGTGAGCATGCCAAGAGATGGGATTACACCGCATTATCAATTAATTTAATTTCTCAATTTATTAATTTAAAATGTTTCGAGATAATGTTAAATCGATAATCTAACTCTCGTTACAATTAAAATTTTGATAACATATTTTCAGAAAACTAATCTAAAAAATGTCACACGATGAAAAATTAAGAACTATACTGTGTTCAACAAAATTACCCGATAGGATCAATTTAACAAAAATAGTATGAATTCTCAATTTTCAACACAGAATCAATATTCAAATATCGAAAAAATCTATCTCTTGTTCGATTCCTAAATTCAAACATTAATTTGTACAATTAATTTACTAACTCTCGTTACATGAATTAATTGGTGACAATTAAAAATTAGTTTACCTAGAAATATAAAATTAATGAAATCAATTAATTAAATTAATATCCTACGCAGTGCATCCCTCCCCTTGAAGAGGGTGACTAGCCAAACATAATGAAATAATTAATCACACTCACAAACATGGAACAACAAATTAAAGAGTAGAGCAAGAAATACATTACACAAAAGTCTCCGTTTGAATTGATTCGTTGAATCGCGTTCATGCACGTGTGTCCCAATGCTTTCATAAATCCAACACTTGATTACATAAAAAAATAAAAACTAAACCTAAAAATTATTCTAATGCTAAACTAATTTTTTTGTATTTTTTTATGTACCTACTATGTACATAATATACACATTGTGTCTATATTTTGTGTCTCTCGTCTCTTCTCTGTCTCTCTACAGTATTCGTGTATCTCGAGAGCCTCCCAAATGAGATGATTTCTTCTCCTTTTAATAGCCCACGGATGGTTTGGGATTGAGAGATATTTGGGATTTTTAAAATGCAAGTCAAAGTGTATCTCTTTCAAAATTTTTTTGCAAGTGAATTTTGAGATAATTGTTTTCCGATTTTGTTAGAGATAATGGCTGGTGGAGGTTTTTGTTGGTCTCGGTTCAAATGACATGGGTTGAATTGGAAATGGGTAGTACGATCCGGGTTGGAATCGAGTTGGTCGCGGGTTGTTGGGAGATCCGCTCGGGTTGGTGGTTGGATTGAGTGAAAGAGGGGTGAAGGAGAATCGGGTTGGTAGTGAGGTCGGGGTCGCAAGCTGGGCGACGATGGGTTAGATCGAAACAGGTCTGCTCGGGTATGGACAACAGGTGGCTCGGGTTAATCAGGGGTAAATCGAGTTTTAAAGGTTGCGAGTATGGCAGTGGACCAACAGGTCCGGGGCTGGATGCGGGTTCGAGTTGCTTGGAGGTCCGAATTTGGGTAGTGGATAAGGGTAAGAGGGAGGAGAGAGAGAGAGAGTAGATGTCGGTTAATGGTGGAGGTGATAGAAGTGGGTGTGTGTTGGTTAATGGGGGTAGAGAAGAAATGTGTTAATGGGGGATGGAGATAGGAGAGAGAAATGGTGTGAGGTTGAAGATGATGGTGGGGTTGATAGGGTGTGTGTGAGGTGTAGGCTAGGTTCGTGTGGGTGAGGGTGTTTTAATGTGTAGGTGAATGTAGGATAAGTTAGGTATGAGTGAGTGAGTGTTTAGGATTTGTTTGTGTGTGTGTTAGTTTATGACCCTTAAAAAATAATAACACCACTAAAAATAAAACTTATCCTAAAAAAAAGAAGTAAAATAAAATAAATTAAAACTCATAATAATCTAAAATAATAAAATCTATTAACTAAAAAATAACTCTAAATAAAAAGAAATGAAAAACAAAATAAAAATAAGAAAAATTAAAATCCTAAAAATATAAAATCTAATAAAATAAAAAATAAATTCATAAAAAAACTAATCCTAATAAAATAATAAAATAAAATAAAGATTAAAAACTAATAAAATTCAAAATGAGAATAAAGAAATATAAGAATAGAAAATAAATCCTAGAAAATTCTAAATAAATCTAAAATAAATCCTAAAAATAAAACGACTCAAAATAAAAATAATAAAAGTAATAAAGGTACAAACTGAACACACACAGGCTCGGGTGATGGTTTGGGCTCAGTGTAGGCTTAGGTTTGGTACGAAAAAAGGCTCGGGGCATCGGAACTCATCTAGGCAAGCTCAATGGGACTTCTAACTTCATAGTCTCTTTTTGATTTCTTTGATGAATGCTTTTGACCGCTATTGTGTCGCAATTGACTTGATTTAGCATCATTTGATGTTGCGACTGATGATTGACCTAAAAAATAATTAAATATGACATAATGCCATTTTTAATTAAAAGGAGTGACTAAAATGCATCTATTCGGGGTATAAAATAAACACTTTTGGGTGCTTATCAATACTACTTCCATATGGAGTTTAAAGATAACAACGGTTTAAAAAGTACTATGATTTTTCGTTTAAAAATATTGTAAAAAGAATTAAGTAAAAGATAATGGGTTTGTGTTTTCTTACTCAAGCTATTTGAACGGGTTTTACTTGTAATTACCTGGGAGGGAGGTTATGGATCATTTCATCGACTTATGAAATATATCAATTCGATCTATCAAAGTTGTTTCAATGATCAAACTCTTACTGAGGTATGCAATCAAACATGCAAGGTATAAGCCTTATATGAAAGATGACAACTTTAATAATGCGAGTGTTGACTTCTAACATATATTGTATCTCATATTAAGAGTTTGAAAACATACAATGCTTAACATTATATATGAAGCCTCCATAGTACTAAATTCAATATATATTAAGCTATGAATATACTTCTATACTTTAAAAATCTCGAGAAAAACACTATTTGTGTGGGATGATAATCCAGGACCCTATTAACTAGTGAGACATAATTATAGATGCGATAATTACTTCTCGAGTTCTTAACATACTAGACAAAATGTAAACTAATTAATAAATCAGTAAACCAATTAATAAAGGAATAAACTAAATCAAACTAATTATTAAATCAATTAAACTAATTATTAACGTAATTAAACTAATTAAGGGACTAATTCAAAAATTTTAAACTTTTACTAAAAGAATGTAAAAAAAGTTCTAGAGAGAGAAAGAAGATATGGTGAATTAGCGAGTTTTAAGGAGATGGGGTGTGCCATATTTATAGGAAAAATAAGAAGCAAATGGGGTGCCAGCGGTTCAGATCGATCCGGATTTGGATTGGATCAATCCAATCCCTGTTGACTTTCTGGTTGATTTCAAGGCTTGACTTTTGCTTTATTTGACTTTAATTATTCATAACTTCTTTGTTAACATTGGATTGACGAACATTTGAACCAAGGCGTTTCTCATTTTGAGTTCAAAAATCTTCATAAAGTGTCCAAGTTCGACACTATCTTTGTCAAATTCCCTTTTCCCCTTGGAAGCGTATTTGTGTATGTTTCTTACTCAGAATGCTTCCAAAATTCACATTTAGCTTTTTAGACCCTGTAATTACACCAAAATACCTTATGCAAATGATTAACTATGAAAATCGGGTTTATTTAGTAAATGAGCTTAAGTACAGGTCTTTATGGCTTTCTACATGCTAAAATGTGCAAAAATGGAAGAAATATATACAATAAATAGGACTAATCACACCCCCTAACTAATGTATTCTAGTCCCAAGTGCTGAAGTGTAAAACATGTACACTCGCTAAGTTATTCTTGGATTATATATAGGATAACGATCTACTTTTGTTGGATACACGGTTGCATTTAGCTTATGAAACAAGTCATTAACCTTTAGGCTTCCCGTGAGGGCGAGTTTTGTCCCGTGAGAGTTTACAAAATGATTCTAACAAACATCAAAGATTTTTCCAAACATAGTTTCTTTCGTGTTTCCAAAAGCTTAACACATGTCTAAGCATTTTATGGTAAACGAGCAATAATAAACATATTTCTCCAGAAGTCCTAAAACTATTGAAATCATAAATTTATACTTCGTGTAGACACCACATTCTAGACCCCCAAGTCTCTCCTTAGTTCTCTAACACCTTTCCATTTACCATAAACCCTAGGTCATACTCTGAGTACTAATCTAAAGGCCATCGGGCGCTCCTGAGCCCTGTTTGACTCTGGTCAACTTCATTACCAGATAAAAATCTCAATGAATATTCAAAGAAATCTGAATCCCCTTTCCAATGGTCCACCAAGTGCGCGAATCGGCATAACGGTTTGGACGAACGGTCCATTTTACTACCAAAAATTGATCCAGAGGCCACCGGGCGCTCCCGAGCCCCGATTTGACCCCAATAAACTTCATCGTCAGAGAAAAATCTCAATGAATCTTCAAAGGGCAATAAATTCATTTTCCAATGGTCGGCCCCATCAATAAAATGGCATAACGCTTTGGATGAACGAACCATTTTTATGCAAAAACTTATTCAAAGGCCATTGGGCACTCCCAAGCTTTGTTTGACCAAAGTCAACTCTTCAGCTCAAATAAGACTAAATGAATCTTTGAAGGGAATCGAACACCCTTTCCAACGGTCTACCCCGTGCACGAATCAGCCTTACGGTACGGACGAACAACCCATTTTACTCCGAAGGATCATCGGGCGCTTTCGATCCTCTTTTGACCAAATTTAACTCTCTGAACTGAGCGAATATCTTTGAAACATCGAATTTGATCGAATAACCTTTCCAACGGTCCGCCCTATACCCAATTCAAACTTACGGTTTGGAAGAACGATCCATTATCATTCAATGATCTCTTATCCAAAGGACTGGTGAGCACTTTCGATCCCTGTTTGACCCAAATTCAACTCCTGGTTCCGGACCTCGGAGTGGACCAAAGGATTCTCAAAGGTCTTTGAATAACCTTTTTGATGGTATGCCCCTTGAGCGATTTGTACTTATGGATTGCGTTTTACGACCATTTGTCCAGAAAATTTGCACAATACTGCCAATTGGCCGGTTCATTTCCTTGCATATCGGCACCATGTCTAGGGTTACCTACCGATTGGTAGGACAAGGACAATGTTGATCGGAAGTCCCCTAACCTTATATAAGGAGAGCACGAGCTCACCTTTAAGGCACATTAGAAACATCAACTTTAGTGATCCCAACGACATTCGTCTATAAGTCAGTGAGGTTTCCTTGTTTGAAACCTCTCTCCACCTTCCAGTTCCATCACTTTCACACCCAATTTATCAAAATCCCCCTACATTACTCACCCACCTTCAAGGAAGCTCATCAACAATCAAGGTCCATCTCTAAGTCTCCAAAGAAGGTCCAAACATTCTCCTCTTTCTTTAAATTTCTTTATTTTTGCATTAGTTATATAAGTTCTTAATTTAGCTTTTAATTTAGATCATACACATATTAATATTTAATCATTTATTAGTATTATTTCACATAATATATTTTCTATAAAAAAATGCAAAACAAGGAAAAAAGGATTACACCTATAAACTCCAATGGGATTCTTCACTATAATTTCTCAAAACTACCCCCCTTTTTTACACACACACATATATAATAAAATCCCGTTTGAATCTATGGAATAAACCCCACCCTTGTGTCATATGTGAACTACGTGGACTTTGATGCCTTTATAGGTTACGTAGGCGTCTTTGGCTAAAACTCGAGACTCGAGTCCTATCTTCCTACTTTCCTCTTTTTCCTAATTTATCCATGCATTATTATACTTGTAATTCATATTTACGTCTTATCTAACACATATTATCGTTTCATCAAAATGATATATACCTTGATAGGCTCATCATTAGGCATAAATTCTTCCGAATTTATCCCCTAGTTTAGTAGCTTTTAGCACCTCGAATAATGTAATTCATACTCAATTATCTCATTTATATGCTATTGACCCTTCTACATAGTATCTCAAGTTTTGTGTATTTTTCATGCTATTTATAGGTATTTAATTCTAAGTAAAGAGAAGAAGAATCCAAAGTAAAGGAGTCAGGTAAGGAAGGAAAGTCAAAGGGAAGAAAGGTCAATTTACATCGAGAATTTGAAAGAGGGTCCAACATGAAAAATGAAGATTATACTTCTACGAGCGCGTAAGAAGAGACGATTCCTCAATTCAATCATTGAGATAGAATATATGAGACCTTGAAGATGAGATAATCAGATTGGACCGGATATGAAAGAAAATGAACCGGTTTGGATGAACCAAAGAATTTTGTCCACTTTCAGACACCAGACCGATCCGATTATTAAAAAAATGAACCGGTTTGGAAAGGGAAAAGCACACTTGTCTGTTTTGAGCCCCGGACCGATCCTTTTAAAGAAAAAAACGAATCGATCCAGTCATCAACAAATCGATCCGGTATTACCCATCGGATCGGTCAGTTGGAGATAATTTATGATATTCAGTTCCGAATTTAGAGTTTGATTCAGTTGTAACTCCTGATTTTTCATGATGTATATTCGTGATGTACTCCAATTCTAGTTATTGTTAGACAAAAAAAAGAGTTCGAATAATTTTTTAAGCTAGGTTTTAGTGAGGGTAACTCTCTCACCTATAGAAAAAAAACCCTAGTTTTGAAGACTGATTGTTCCAGTTCAGATTTGGATTTCGGATTCATTGAATGCAAGTAATTTCATTCCATTGATTTGATTTCTTCCCTAAGTAGTTAATTAATTTCCAGTTTCTAGCTATAATCTGTAATTTTAAATTGTTCTTATTAATTTCTTCCACAACTATCATGATTTCCAACTGTATTAAAATTGGTTTTTATTTTCATTTAATCATGTCTGGCTAAACCACTAAAGGTTGAAAAAGCCAAAAATATTTTTCTTCAAAATAAATAAAAATTTAGAATTTTTTTTTGAAAATATCACCGAAATTCTTTTAAAAGTCTCAAATTTGTAAAAATCCAAATGCACAAAGCCAAAATTGACTAAGGATGGAAATTGAGCGTGAATTGACGACTTAACGAATAAGTGTGGAGATTAATCAAACCCGGTGAGATATTGATCCTATCATTGTTAATGAGTTTTTAAAATCAATCCGAGTTAATGGTTAACTCAAAGTCCATTTTAGCGTTAAAAATATGTCACCGAGATCTCAATTCTTACACTTTGATCGATTATGAAAAATGGAATGTTGTCTCGAAAAATGCACTAAATTGATCTCTAAATTTAATTGATCTCGAGACACACATGGTAACGCAATTAGTAATTCGGACAATAAAGTTACGCCCTCGTTTGTCACCCAAAATTAATGGCCAGAAAAAATCGTGAAAAATTATCCTTTTTGCAACCCAATTTGAGAAAAATAAATTTTTTTATTTTCGTTTGACAATCCGAAAAGCCCAAAATTATCCCGAAATTGTGAAAAATCCATAAATTAAGTCCAAATGGTGAGATAAAAAGGGGCAAGAAAAGTAGAAGTATGCTCAACAAAAATAGCAAGAAAAGAAAAGTGTGAAAAATAGAAAAAAATAGGAAAAGAGGAGAAAAATGAGTATAAGCCCGAAAAATCACAAATGGACATCATATGCAAAATTTTCCAATTCCACAATTGCTAACCAATCCCAATTTTACCCAATTCACCTTAAACCCGAAAAAGTCCTAACCGAGTCCGAATTGCAACATTGGTTACCACGTGGAGAGTTAAGGCATAAAAAGTAATAAAAGAGATTAATTATGTGAATTAGAGATGATTTTTCCGGTATCCCAATAATCGCATTCTAATGATGAGATCCTTTCCACCTCAAATAGTCCGTCTTTTAATTTGTGTGCGTGAAATTGTGTTCCTTTACATTTACTCCTTATATCACGCACACCTAAAGAAAATAGCCACAATCCGAGTGATTCGTTTGTGAGAGTATCCCGTGAGCATTTGAATCAAAATGAATTTTCAGAGAAGTAATGTAATGATCAATCGGTGGAAATCCGCGGTTTAATTTTTAGCTTCGCGCACAGACACGAAAAATTGAGACTTACGAATACAATTTTAGGGTGACTATTTATCAAAAGTTTAAATAAAATAGTTTTTAGCTATTTTGAATTTTTTTGAGTCAAAACGAATTTTGTGGGTATATTCACTACAAACCCTCACGAGACACAACTCGTCCTACTAGGGTAACCTAGAGGTTTAAAGGCTTGTTGCATACGCTAAATGCAATCATTTGCTCGCGATAATGGTAGTTTATCCAAATAAAATGAATTTTGAGAGTTGAGCCTTAGTCGGATTCTTTTACATTGCTTGGGACGCATAAAGTTCTAAGTAAGGGGGGGTTTATTAGGCATAAATTCTTCCGAATTTATCCCCTAATTTAGTAACTTTTAGCGCCTCGAATAATGTAATTCTTACCCAATTATCTCATTTATATGCTACTGACCCTTCTACATAGTATCTCGAGTTTTGTATATTTTTCATGTTATTTACAGGGATTTAATGCTAAGTAAAGAGAAGAAGAGTCCAAAGCAGATGAGTCAGGCAAGGAAGTAAAGTTAAAGGGCTGAAAAGTCAATTTACATTGAGGATTCGGAAGAAGGTCCAACATGAAAAATGAAGATTGTACTTCTACGAGCGTGTAGGAAGAGACAACACCTCAATACGATCATCGAGCTAGAAGATAAAAGACCTTGAATATGAGATAATGAGGCTGGAGTAATTCTGGAACCGGATCGGACCGGATATGAAAGAAAACGAATCGGTCTGGATGAGCCAAAGCATTCTGTCCATTTTCAAACACCAAATCGATCCGGTTATTGGAAAAAATGAACCGGTCCGGAAAGAAAAAAGCACACTGGTCAGTTTTGAGCCCCGGACCGATCCGTTTAAACAAAAAAATGAACCGATTCGGTCATCAGCGAACCGATCCGGTATTACCTGTCGAACCGGTTCGATGGAGATAATTTATGATATTTAGTTTCGAATTTAGAGTTTGACTCAACTGCAACTCCTGATTTTTCGTGAGGTACTCTAATTCTAGTTATTGTTAGACAATAAAAGAGTTCAAATAATTTGTTAAGTTAGGTTTTAGTGAGGGGAACTCTCTTACTTGTAGAAAAAAAAACCTAATTTTGAAGACTGATTGTTCCAGTTCAGATTTGGATTCCGAATTCATTGAATGCAAATAATTTCATTCCATTGATTTGATTTCTTCCCTAATTAGTTAATTAATTTCCAGTTTCTAGCTATAATCTTTAATTTTAAATTGTTCTTGTTAATTTCTGCCACAACTGTCATGATTTCCAGAGGTATTAAAATTGGTTTTTATTTTTATTTAATCGTCTCTGGCTAAACCTCTAAGGGTTGGGGTGCATGAACCCCACCCGATGTAATTCACCATAATAGAAAATAAATTTTTGAATTGAATTTTAACGAAATCGTGTTGCGTAATTATCGCAATCGTCGTTGGACTTTTGATCTCATTTGCTCTAAGTAACCGGAATACTTAAGAATGCGACGCACGTGTTAGTGAGTGCAACACCACTTTATTCTTGCCTTTGATTTCGTTTGATGCGGGCTTCGTTCCTTCACATACGTAATGCTTAGGATTAATAAAGTCTGGGTTCATTTAATATTCTAATTCTGAAATCTAGTATCCTACGAGGTGAATTTACTAGGGTGTGGGGGATTGTAACCTGACCTATTATTCTCATTTATAGTTAATCCTTGCATTAATTTATCACTTGCACTTAGTTTAGCTAGATTAGTTGAATCTCACCAACATTTAGTGTAATTAGTAGTTAATTTAAATTCGCATTTAGTTTATAGTAATTCTCCCATTCAAAGCATCTTTTCGTTTCTTTTAGAGTCAAGTTAGGATTCTTCGTTTTTCCAAACGTCGTTACGATTTTCTCATCTTATTTCCCTGAGGATTTGACCCCGACTTATCGGGATTATTACTTGAGCGACAGGATTGTACTTGAGCCTATATAGCATGCACACTAAATACACATTTGTGGTCGCATCAAGTTTTTAGCGCCATTACCGGGGAATTAGGTAGACTGTAGGTTAGATCGAGTTAATCCATAATTTTGACAAAAAAAAATCAATTAAAAAAATATTACATCTCTCAGAAACCTATTAATGCATAATTCACAACGAACTCCTCAAGGCACTCCTACTCGCATTCACGAAAATCCGATAGTCAAGTACAATTCGGATAGCCCACACATGCCTAACCATCCTCAATTTTGGGTTCCAGCTCCTACACCACCAAACTCAATAGCAATTTACCCATCTTGTTATACTTCAGGAAAACTCTGAGTGCATCGAGTGAGGAAACTGAGTCATTAAGTGAGGGAGCCATGTCACAGGATGGTAACGTAGGCACGGGTGAATAAGCACCTTATCGACCCTTGAGAGAATTCATGTACCATAAGAGGTTAGTCACACTGGGATGCATTTTGCTCCCATATAATGCAGGGCAATTCCGCTTTAGGAATGGAATGATCCAAATACTTCCCACCTATTATGGAATGGAATCGTAGAATCCATATCTCCACATTCGGGAATTTGAAGAGGCATGTGAGACCTTCAGTGATCAAACATGCACAAAAGATGTGATCCGCCTCAAGCTCTTCCCATTTTCTATCAAGGATAAAGCTAAGACCTGGCTATGGTCTTTACCTCCTAATTCGATTACGTCGTGGAACGAGTTACAATCCAAGTTTCTCAATAAGTTCTTTCCTCCACATCAAACGAACTCGATTAAGGCTCAAATTCAAACCTTTCGATAATTAGGAAATGAGCCGTTTTATCAATGTTTTGATCATTTCAATGAGTTAGTTACTTCATGCCCTCATTATGGACTTGATAAACAATAAATCATTTCGTTTTTCCATCATGGGTTGAACATCAACTCCAAATAACTTGTTAAAACAATGTGTGATGGCCCATTTATTGACTTAGACGCTAATGATGCTGAGCTCCACTTGAGGTACGTCGTCGACACCACTCAAGCGTGGGATACAGCTGACCCTAGCACTCATAATCGAACTCGCCAAGCGGCCACCACTCCATTGGCATTCGGTCTATTTAACATCTATAAAGATACCATGATGGACCGTCGACTCGATCAAATTAAGAAAGGTATGAGAGAGTTAATCGTTGTGTTTGTAAGAGAGATAAGTGGCCCCATCCATACCCTTGTTGAGATTGTATGTGCTATTAGTGAGGCGGGACATTCAACAGAGGAATGCCCGATGATACCCACCTACCAAGTCATACTTCAATAGCAAGTGAGTGGTGTAGGAGGATTTAAGGGAAATTTTAGTGCTCTGCATGGAAATTCTTATAACCCATCATGGAAAAAGCACCCTGGTTTTAGCTATGGGCAACCACAGGCTGCATTGAATCCTAATTCACATGTTACCCCTCCTCCACCTCCACACTTTCAACAAGCACCACCTCCTCTAGCACCATATATCACTCCATCGCGGATAAATCTCGATGATACAATACACCAATTCATAAACTCCTAAAATGCAACTAATTCTAGATATGAGCGCATGTCACCGACATAAATGTGAACATTTCGAAGTTGCAATCGTCGTCGAGTGTCCAAGAGAAGGGTAAATTTCCTACTCAAGGCCAAAGAACTCCCCAATGTCAAACTAGTTGTAGCTCTACTTCCCCAGAACATCAAGAGCAATGTCAAGCCATAACCACTCTATGTAGTGGGAGGGTTGTTGATTTTTCACCTCCCCCACACGATGCACCGAAAGATAAGGAGATTTCACCTGGCATGAAAGAGACCGAAGATGTCCCCTTGAAAGAGGGTGAAATTGAAAATACTTGTGAACCCTAAATAGTAGTGAAACCACCCACCGAAGCACCATTTCCTCAACGATTGGTTCCTTCCCAAAAAGGAAATCCCCTTGATGATGTACTAGCAGTCCTTAAGCAAGTGAAGTTAAATTTACCTTTCCTCGATGCCATTAAGCAAATTCTCGCTTATGTAAAAGTTATTAAAGACTTATTGACGGTGAAGAGGAGGCTTAAGGTAAAGAAGAACGTGTTTCTAACACAAAATGTGAGCTCCTTTTTACTCAATGATCTCCCACCAACGTTCAAGGATCCGGGTGCACCCACCAATTCCTGCATCATAGGAGAGAATCGAATCGAATCGAATCGAAAAGCCTTACTCTATTTAGGGGCGAGTGTCAATATCCTCACCTACTCCATTTACAGGCAACTTGATTTGGGTGACCTCAAGCCCACAGAGATCACTCTCTAATTAGTGGATCCTACCATGAAGATACCAAGAGGTATTACAGAGGACGTGATAGTCCAAGTCGATACTTTCTACTTCTCAGTTGGTTTTGTCATTTGGGATAAGGATCCCTCCTTTGCCTCAAGTAACCATGTTCCTATTATCCTTGGGCGCACATCCTTAGCTATGGCTAACGCTTTGATTAACACTTGAAATTGGCAGATGCAACTGACCTTCGGCAACATGACTTTAGAGACAAACATCTTCAACATAGACCAATATGTGGATTAGGATGATCTTCACGCAGTAAACCTTGTTGATGAGATCGTAGAGGATCACATAGAGGAAAATTATAGTGGAGATGCGTTAGAAATTTGCCTTGTATGGAGAAATGAGAGTGAGGGTGCGTACACTGACTTTGAGAAGGAGATAGAGAGTTAAGAGAGATTCTTGATGAGAGAGCGTCGAACGAGGACGTGAGAGATGTAAGTTGGGTTTTTAGATTTGAGGAAATACCACCGAGGGAGTCACACATGGTTCTCTCCAGTGAGAAATTTCCTACCCTCGAATTAAAGAAACTACCCTCTAATGTCGAATATGCTTATTTAGGAGAGAACGAGACATTTCTTGTTCTTGTCTCATCTAGCCTAGATGAAGAGCAAGAGGGTAAATTGTTGAAAATTTTGAAGAAGCGCTAAAGTGATTTTGGTTGGTGCATAGAACATTTGAAAGGTATAAGTCCTTTGATTTGTACCCATAAAATCCACCTCGAGGAGGACATGATGCCCTCGAGGGAAATGCAAAGAAGATTGAACCCTACGATGAAAGAGGTAGTGAGGGAATAAATTATTAAGATGTTGGATGTCGGGATTATCTTTCCATTCTCGGATAACAAATGGGTGAGTCCCATACAACTTGTCCCTAAGAAGTCGGGAATGACTGTGATTAATAATTCTATGGGTGAGACAGTTCCTCAACGTACCACCATCGGGTGGCGAGTGTGCATTGATTACCGAAAACTCAATGCAGGCACTACGAAATACCATTTCGCCTTACCATTCATTGATCAGATGCTAGAGAGAGTAGCGGGATACCCTTAATATTGCTTCTTAGATGATTATTCTGGATATAACCAAATAGAGGTAGATGTGTCTGACCAAGAGAAGAAGACTTTCACATGTCCTTTTGGTAAATTTGCCTATACGCGTATGCCATTCGGATTGTGCAATGCTCCCGCGACCTTTCAAAGGTGCATGTTAAGTCTCTTTAGCGACATAATTGAGAGAGGACTATCACACCTCGCAAAATTCGACAGACGGGGTGGCTAACCACCACCACCGATCTATGCCGGGCATGAACTAAATAAATACCATTCTTAGCATGAGACAGATATGAGACATCAATAATCAGTCCATAAGATAAATAATTGAATCAATCTCAAATGATCATAAACCACTAAGCGATAAAAGATCCATCACATGCTAACTCCGAATAAATCCAATCTCCAAAAACGTTTAAATAAAACCTGAATAATAAAGATCTGAATAATCCAACATAAATCCTCTAAAAAACTTTGGAACCGAATGGCCCAATAAAACTCCAATGAAGTATTATAATTAAATACGCCTGAAAAAGAAAATCTAACCAAACTATGCCATAAAATAAATAACTTCAACTGCACCTCCAAATGATAACTCCGATAAACTTATACAGCTTCTCCAATTCTAATCCTGAAAAAGATTAGTCAACGCATGGGTAAGAGCCAAAGCCCCGAGCAAGAATACATACTACTCCCCTCAAATAGGATCCTTGAATCCAGACAGTAGCATTATACGCAATAAATATCACAATAGAATATTTTAAATTAAACGGGATAATTAAATGCGATAAATATAAATCACTAACTACCCGCAGAAATCCCCATTTATAAAGGCACACCAATATGATTTTAAATTCCCAAGTCCCACGATGTTAATTTAATTAAATTAACCAAATTTACTGTTCTCACTTTTTTTTATTAAAGTGTCACACTTCCCCTTGTCAATCTTCCTCTCACCCGTTTAAACTGTTGGCCCCGACACATGACAAGGTTCTACACACGATACGACATAAATCATCCTCTGACCCATTTAAACTGTCGGCCCCGACACATTATGTCGTCACAAATTCTAATACCCGTTTTTATCTTAGGCATTAATTCTCAATTTCTCAATTTATAATCACCCCACCCTTTTAATCGACGTGAGATCCTCAAAATATCCCTTAGTCCCATAACTCAGGATCCCCAAGTTATTATTA
Organism: Sambucus nigra; assembly: GCA_949130495.1. Lineage (NCBI taxonomy): Eukaryota > Viridiplantae > Streptophyta > Magnoliopsida > Dipsacales > Adoxaceae > Sambucus > Sambucus nigra. The sequence goes on from OX422207.1 coordinate 519,516,544, forward strand.
CATCCTACCCTATGTATATGAAGAATTTCTATCCTAAACTTCAACCTAGTCTCATGCCTAGGCTAGCATAACGATGAAAAAGTACCAAAAATCAACCCACCCCCAAGATGATAAAAACGTGATAATCTACCCTCACTAGTCCCATACCTAGAAGGCATAAATCATTAAAAGGCTTACCCACTAGTCCCATACCTAGAAGACATCCTAAAGTATAGGGAGATCAAAATTACCCAACAACCCGTCATCACAAAGGCAATATAATAATACCAAAAAGTCACGCAAATAAGCATAATTAATCAACGTATAAAACTACGCATGATAGTCCAATTCAATTTAATCACAATTTAATTATCACCTCATCAAAAACCTCCAATTAATCTCATTTAATTATTTAAATTAAATATACCGATATTTCATCTTATAAAACATCAAACTTCTAATTTCACTGTTTCAACCCAAATTACATGAGTTATACGCCACCAAATCCATTTATTTTAAAACTAGGGTTTTTCTACATGCAACCTACACCAATAAAATCCAAAATCACTCAAGAATCCTACGCACCCAAAGGGTTATAAATATTATTCAGATTAAAATATTTTATAAATACAGCCCCATAGTTAGTGTCCACTTTTTCTAATTAAGTTACTAATTATTTAAAAAAAATATGTAATTAAGTGTTTAGGCGACACTTAAAACACATACTACTAAAGGAAAAGAATAGAGTATTCATGCCTGTGAAGATTGTGTTGAAAATATGATTAGAAATCTGGATTCCTCTCGAAAAATTAGTAAAAAAGTGTTCTTGAATCAATCTTGATTAAGCCCCAATTAAGCCTCCCAAAACTTGTAACAAAAACTTGATTATGAAGAAGGTTGATGATTATGAGTGAGAGGAAAAATATTTGGAAGTGTTCTCTGGTGAAAAACTTGAGAAAAAGTGATTATGAGAAGTCCTCCTACGGATTAACAAGGTTATATAGTGATTAGGAGTCCTAATCCTACACAAACTCTAATTAAAAACAACTTTCACCGCATGTTTTCTAAAGGCATCAATCGATCTATTAAAATCATAGATCGATCGATCATGCCTAAAATCTGACAGTTTCCCCTTAAAAATGCCATAAGGCAGAATATTAAAAACTCTATATAAAATCCGTTTTAACTCCGATTTCAATTCCACTTGAAGTTTTATTCTTCTAAAATTATAACCAACATATTTAGCCAATAAAAATGATTAAATTAAAAAAATTATTTTCTCGAATATTCCAATTATTTAATTAAATTAATTAATAAAAACACGGGGTGTTACATACTTCCCCACTAGCAACGAATTTCGTCCTCGAAATTAGACGAAGCATACTCATCAAAGCATAAATCTCACAAAAAAAAAATAAGGCTCACATATGCCTACCCATAGAATGACATATTTGGGCGCCCATACACCCAATCCTATGCGCACCTACCCCACGAACAACAAAATAATATATATATTACCCATATGCATACGCATAACGATGAAAATAATGGTGTACCACACGCTCTCACAAATCCCCCACTCGATCCTATATCCGAAAGTCATCAAAATGCTAACGTCCTCAAATTAAATCTCAACATCAAAAATCAATACATACGATACCTAACATCTATACTAAAATGTTCGAAATAATTATCGTCTCCAAAATCCATTTTAAGGACCCTCACATTAAGCTTACTATTTCTAAACTCAATGCCTACGACGTTCTTAGCACAAAGCTTCACATATCCAAGAAACACATCTAACACGTATGGTAGACCCTATACCTTAAGAAGTACAAATCAACAAAGGGAATCAAAGATCGGTAACGCGGAAGCTAAACGGACTCATAACCTACGAGACCTAAGACTATGCTCTGATACCATCTGTCACACCTCGCAAAATCCGACATACGGGGTGGCCAACCACTGCCGCCGAACTATGTCAGACATGAACTAAATAAATACCATTCTTATCATGAGATAGATATGAGACATCAATAATCAGTCCATAAGATAAATAATTGAATCAATCTCAAATGATCATAAACTACTAAGCGATAAAAGATCCATCACATGCTAACTCCAAATAAATCCAATCTCCAAAAATGATTAAACAAAACCTGAATAATAAAGATCTGAATAATCCAACATGAATCCTCTAAAAAAATTTGGAACCGAATGACCCAATAAAACTCCAATGAAGTCTCATAATTAAATACGACTTGAAAAGAAAGTCTAACTAAACTATGCCATAAAATAAATAACTCCAGCTGCACCTCCAAATGATAACTCCGATAAACTTATGTAGCTTCTCTAATTCTAATCCTAAAAAAGATTAGTCAACGCATGGGTCAGAGTCAAAGTCCCGAGCAAGAATACACACTACTCCCCTCAAATAGGATCCTTGAATCCAGACAGTAGCATTATACGCAATAAATATCACAATAGAATATTTTAAATTAAACGGGATAATTAAACGCGATAAATATAAATCACTGACTACCCGCACAAATCTCCATTTATAAAGGCACACCAATATGTTTTTAAATTCCCAAGTCCCACGATGTTAATTTAATTAAATTAACCAACTTTATTGTTCTCACCTTTTTTATTAAAGTGTCACACTTCCCCTTGTCAATCGTCCTCTGACCCGTTTAAACTGTCGTCCTTGACACATTATGTCGCCACAAATTCTAATACCCATTCTTATCTTAGTCATTATTTCTCAACTTCTCAATTTATAATCACCCCACCCTTTTAATAGATGTGAGATCCTCAAAATACCCCTTAGTCCCATAACTAAGGGTCCCCAAGTTATTATTACGTCCTACCCTATGTATAGGAAGAATTTATATCCTAAACTTCGACCTAGTCTCTTGCCTAGGCTAGCGTAGCGATGAAAAAGTACCAAAAATCAGCCCACCCCCAAGATGATAAAAACGTGATAATCTACTCTCACTAGTCCCATACCTAGAAGGCGTAAATCATTAAAAGGCCTACACATTAGTCCCATACTTAGAAGGCATCCTAAAGTATAGGGAGAGGAAAATTACCCAACAACCCGTCGTCACAAAGGCAATATAATAATACCAAAAAGTCACACAAACAAGTATAATTAATCAATCTATAAAACTACGTATGATAGTCCAATTGAATTTTATCATAATTTAATTATCACCTCGTCATAAACCTCCAATTAATCTCATTTAATTATTTAAATTAAATATACCGCTACTTCATCTTTTAAAACATCAAACTTCTAATTTCATTGTTTCAATACAAATTACATGAGTTATACGCTCCCAAATCTATTTATTTTAAAACTAGGATTTTTCTACATGAAACCTACACCAATAAAACCCAAAATCACTCACGAATCCTACGCACCCAAAGGGTTATGAATATTATTCAGATTTGATTAAAACAACCCAATAGTTAGTGTTCACTTTTTCTAATTAAGTTACTAATTAATTTTAAGAAAATATGTAATTAAGTGTTTAGGCGACACTTAAAATGCATACTACTAAAGGAAAAGAATAGAGTATTCATGCCTGTGAATATTGTGTTGAAAATTTGATTAGAAATCTAGATTCCTCTCAAAAAATTAGCAAATAAGTGTTCTTGAATCAATCTTGATTAAGCCCCAATTAAGCCTCCCAAAACTTGTGACAAAAACTTGATTATGATGAAGGTTGATGATTATGAGTGAGAGGAAAAATATTTGGAAGTGTTCTCTGGTGAAAAACTTGAGAAAAAGTGATTATGAGAATCCCCCTACGGATTAACAAGGTTATATAGTGATTAAGAGTCCTAATCCTATACAAACTCTAATTAAAAACAACTTTCAGCGCACGTTTTCTGAAGGCATCGATTGATCTATGAAAATCATAGATCGATCGATCATGCCTAAAATCTGAGAGTTTACCTTAAAAATACCATAAGGAAAAATATTAAAAATTCTATATAAAATCCATTTTAACTCCGATTTCAATTCAACTTAAAGTTTTATTCTTCTAAAATCATAACTAACATATTTAGCCAATAAAAATTATTAAATTCAAAAATTTATTTTTCTCAAATAGTCCAATTATTTAATCAAATTAGTTAATAAAAACACGGGGTGTTAGGAGGACTTGAAGTATTCATGGATGACTTTAGAATTTTTGGCACCTCTTTTGATCTTTGTCTAGCAAATCTTGAGAAGGTACTTGCCCATTATGTGGAAAAGAACTTAGTGTTGAATTGGGAAAAATGCCATTTTATGGTCACCGAGGGAATAGTTCTTGGCCACATTGTCTCATCCAAAGGAATTGAAGTTGATAGAGCTAAAATAGATGTCATAGACGAGCTACACCCATCGAAATCGCTAAAAGACATGCATTCCTTCTTAGGCCATGCGGGGTTTTATAGAAGCCATCACTAGGCCCTTGAGTAACCTTCTCATGAAGGACACCCCATTTGAGTAGAATGAAGCATGCCAATGCGCTTTTGATAAATTGAAAAGCATGCTTGTTTTCTCTCCCATCATCCAAGCTCCGAATTGGTCCTTACCATTCGAGCTTATGTGTGATGCGATTGATTTCTTAATAGGGACTATTTTGGGCCAAAGGAAAGACAAGAAGGCTCACATCATCTACTATGCTAGCCAGACTTTAACTGGACCACAACTCAATTGCTCCAGTATGGAGAAAGAATTACGAGCAGTATTATTTTCTCTAAACAAGTTCCGTTCCTACCTCATCGGTTCACCCATTACTTGCTTCACCGACCACGCGACGTTGAAATACCTCCTTACAAAGAAAGATTCCAAGATGCGTCTCATAAGGTGGATCCTACTCCTATATGATTTTAATCTCTCCATTAAAAACAAAAAAGGAGTAGAAAACTTCGTTGCCGATCATTTATCCAGACTTTCGTCTGACGTGCCTAGCGATCCTATACCCATGGACGAATATTTCCCGGATGAATAACTTTTTGCCACCTTATCTCTCCCCTAGTTTGCGGACATAGTCAATTATCTTATCACGGGAGCTATCCCTCCCGCTTGGACACCACAAGAGAAGAAGAGGTTCATTACTTGGTCACGTATATTTTTCTATGATGATCCATTCCTTTTCAAATATTGTGCGAACCAAATCATCCGACATTGTGTATCGGATGATGAAATACCTAAGGTCATCAAATTCTGTCATTCGAAAGCATGTGGAGGTCACTTCTTGAAGAAAAGATGGTCACTAAAATCCTTCAAAGCGGCCTCTACTGGACCACCATGTTCCAGGATGTGAACAATTATTGCAAATCATGCGATAGGTGTCAACGGATGGGGGCTATCACCCGACAAGACATGATGCACTAACTCCCATACTCATTATTGAGATTTTTGACTGTTGGGGTATTGACTTCATGGGTCCTTTTCCCTCACCTTTTGGATACTTATACATCCTTGTTGCAGTAGACTATGTTTCTAATTGGGTGGAAGCCATATCTAGCAAAACAAATTACAATAAAACGATGATATGTTTCTTACAAGAACACATACTCTCTCACTTCGGTGCTCCGAAGGTGATAATTAGTGATAACAACACGCATTTATGCAACAGGCCATTCGAGATGCTTATGAGAAAGTATGGAGTCATTCACAAGGTTGGAACGACTTATCATCCACAAATGAATGGGCAGGACGAGTTGGCGAATCGGGAAATCAAGAACATCCTCGAGAAGACCACGATCCTAACTGGAAAGATTGATCCCTTCGATTGAATGATTCGCTATGGGCCTATCGAACAACATACAAGACCCACCTTGGAATGTCCCCATTCCTCTTTGTGTATGGCAAGCCTTGCCATCTTCTCGTAGAGTTAAAGCACAAAGCATATTGGGCTATTAAGAGGTTGAACTATGATATGGATAAAGTCGGTGAAGCTCGCAAGCTTCAGTTGAATGAGTTAGAAGAGAGACACAATGACGTGTACGAGAATACTAAAATATCAAAAGAACGGATGAAACTTGCACATGATATGATTATCCTCCGCAAGGAGTTTCATTCTGGGCAGAAAGTGCTTCTCTATAACTATAGGCTTCACTTATTTCTGGATAAGTTGCGATCTAAATGGACTGGCCCATTTGTTGTTCGAAAGGTGTTACCCCATGGCGCTGTAGAATTGGAAGATTCAAAAGGGGGAACCACCTTCAAAGTGAATGTACAACGCCTTAAATCGTACTACGAGGCGTTTATTAAAGAGGTCGACACCATTTGGTTGTCAGACCCCATTTATGAGGATTGGGTAAGTTTTACGAGAAGGTCGTCGCACCCACGACGCGTATGGTGTGATTCTTGTGTATATTAGGTGTGCATAGGTTAGGTTTGTAGACTCGGTTAGGTAAGCGAACACACGTGGGAGCATGCTTAGGATTTTAGGGTATGAATTAAGAGAAAGAGGTCGATTTATGTTGATAAAGGAGTTAGGGTACGCAAAAGTTTGAGAGAGAGTGCAGTGAAATAAAGTAGAAGAGAAGCTGGTGAAATCCAGTAATGGATCGGTCCGCCCCTAGGCAACCGGACTGGTTCATTTTTGGAGAATTTGAAATAAAAAAGGACCAGACCAGTCCAGTCTTGGGAACCCAAATAGGTCCAGTCCCTACAACTCCTTAGATTCCCTAGGTTCACCTCACCTTCCACCCAATCAATCCATTTCCCACCCAAATCGTCCTCTACACCTTTCACCACCCATTTCCACCCAAATTCATCTCCTTTTCCCTCCCAACCTTTTCCCTCCAAATACAACCTTTCACACCACTTATCCACTTATAAATACACACCTATACCCCCCTCTTCCCCACACCACTCCTTCAATCTCTCCTACTCTCTTTCTTCAAGTCTTCTCACTTTACATTTACTCTCACTATGATGGCACTACCTCAGAAATACAACTACACCACCGTTGTTGATTACGATAATGTGCAACTCCCATACCGCTCCGTTGAGGAATGAGATTGGTGCCAAAAAATTTTCTGTCCGTCTCCTAAGCTGCACATAGAGCGTCAGGTTCTCTGGACTGAATTTCCATCATTTTTCACCGCTCTCTTCAATGCTCTAGGTTGATGCCGATACCTTGACGAGCCCTTTGACGAAGTGTGGGCGACCGAGGTTCATGATCTCTATGGCTCTTTAGTCCGAGTGGAGGCCTACACATCCGAGGCACCCGTGTACCATTCTCCCTGGGCCAAATTGTACGTAATTTGGCAACATTAGACGTGCCTAACCCCACCGAGTACACATATCCCAATGACCTCAAGCCCCTCTCTAAGGCCACGTGTATATCTCGGATGGCGCCCAACGAGGTGTGGGCCGCCGAAACCTTTTCGGTGGGGAGGCTCAATGACAAGGTGAAGATCACTTTCCAAATTGTGTGCACTAACATCCTCCAAACTTCAAACGACTCGGCTATGCACCCACGCCAAGCGACACTCGTCTACCATCTTTTCAACACCACCACCGTAATCAATTTGACCCACACAATATAGAAAGACATCTTCTTCACTGCTTTGGACAAAAAGGGATCCCCCCCACTTACCTACTCCCGATTAATCTCATTCTTACTAGAGAATTTCATCATTGAACGCCCGAGTGGGTTCCCTCGACTTCCAAATCCTATCTGGAAGGGTAGTCTCACAAAGAGCGAAATTCAAAGGGCAATTATACATGATGGTCAAGAACAAGCGAAAGAGGAGGCCATGGTCGATGAGGAGGATTCCGAGTCAGAGGAGTCGGACGATGAAAGCGAAGAGGGTGAGGCTACTGGGGCTGATGATGTCAACATGGCCGAGGGCGAGGAGCCCTAGTATGTGCAGGAGCACGACTCTGATTTTGAGCCTCCGGGTGGCGACTATGGTGCATGCATCACCGCACTTGAAACACAAATTTTTGGGTTCATCGAGCGATACGACACTAATCGGGAGGAGAACCTACGCGCGTATCGATGCGATACTAGTATGATGCACCGCCTTCAAGCACAAATGTTTCAAATGTCCTTAGATGCACCCCCCGCCTTACTTCTATGATCCCTAGACCCATGTACCTTCTAACTAGCCCCCACATTAGTTTGTTTGTTTTTGAGATGTTCATGAACTGTTTCTCCTTTTCTTTTTTCACAGTTTTTGTAAGCTTTCTACATATTTTAATGGAAATTGGATTGGCTACCCTATGTGTCTTGTGCTTGTTTTTATTTATTGCATCTTTGTACTTTGTTCATTTGTTGTAGTCCTCTCGTTACTCTAGTTTTAGTCCTTTTTGCATAGCTACTATGCAAAAGCCTAAGTTGTGGGTGTGTGTGTGTGTGTGTGGGGGGGGGGGGGGGGGGGGTACGCATGCGCTTTTACAAATCATAAAGTCCAAAATGCCAAAAAAATCAAAAAAATGAGAAAATTTAAAAAACTTCCCAAAAAAATTGAAAAAATTTGAAAAAGCCAAAAATATTTTTCTTCAAAATAAATAAAAATTTAGAATTTAAATTTTTTGAAAATATCACCGAAATTCAATTAAAAATCTCAAATTTGTAAAAATCCAAATGCACAAAGCCAAAATTGACTAAGGATGGAAATTGAGCGTGCATTGACGACTTAACGAATAAGTGTGGAGATTAATCAAACCCGGTGAGATTTTGATCCTATCATTGTTTATGAGTTTTTAAAATCAATCCGAGTTAATGGTTAACTCAAAGTCCATTTTAGCGTTAAAAATAAGTCATCGAGATCTCAATTCTTACACTTTCGATTATGAAAAATGGAATGTTGTCTCGAAAAACGCACTAAATTGATCTCTAAATTTAATTGATCTCGAGACGCACATGGTAACGCAATTAGTAATTCGGACAATAAAGTTACGCCCTCGTTTGTCACCCAAAATTAATGGCCAGAAAAAATCGTGAAAAATTATCCTTTTTGCAACCCAATTTGAGCAAAATAAATTTTTTTCTTTTCGTTTGACAATCTGAAAAGCCCAAAATTAGTCCAGAATTGTGAAAAATCCATAAATTAAGTCCAAATGGTGAGATAAAAAGGGGCAAGAAAAGTAGAAGTATGCTCAGCAAAAATAGCAAGAAAAGAAAAGTGTGAAAAATAGAAAAAAATAGGAAAAGAGGAGAAAAATGAGCATAAGCCCGAAAAATCACAAATGGACATCATATGCAAAATTTTCCAATTCCACAATTGCTAACCAATCCCAATTTTACCCAATACACCTTAAACCCGAAAAAGTCCTAACCGAGTCCGAATTGCGACATTGGTTACCATGTGGAGAGTTAAGGAATAAAAAGTAATGAAAGAGATTAATTGTGTGAATTAGAGATGATGTTTCCGGTATCCCAATAATCGCATTCTAATGATGAGATCCTTTCCACCTCAAATAGTCCGTCTTTCAATTTGTGTGCGTGAAATTGTGTTCCTTTACATTTACTCCTTATATCACGCACACCGAAAGAAAATAGCCACAATCCGAGTGATTCGTTTGTGAGAGTATCCCGTGAGCATTTGAATCAAAATGAATTTTCAGAGAAGTAACATAATGATCAATCGGTGGAAATCCGCGGTTTAATTTTTGGCTTCGCGCACAGACACGAAAAATTGAGACTTACGAATACAATTTTAGGGTGACTATTTTTCGAAAAGTTTAAATCAAATAGTTTTTATCTATTTTGAATTTTTTTGAGTCAAAACGAATTTCGTGGGTATATTCACTACAAACCCTCACGAGACACAACTCGTCCTACTAGGGTAACCTAGAGGTTTAAAGGCTTGTTGCATACGCTAAATGCAATCATTTGCTCGCGATAATGGTAGTTTATCCAAATAAAATGAATTTTAAGAGTTGAGCCTTAGTCGGATTCTTTTACATTGCTTGGGACGCATAAAATTCTAAGTTAGGAGGGTTTTATTAGGCATAAATTCTTCCGAATTTATCCCCTAATTTAGTAACTTTTAGCGCCTCAAATAATGTAATTCTTACTCAATTATCTCATTTATATGCTACTGACCCTTCTACATTGTATCTGGGGTTTTGTGTGTTTTTCATGTTATTTACATGGATTTAATGCTAAGTAAAGAGAAGAAGAATCCAAAGCAGATGAGTCAGGCAAGGAAGTAAAGTTAAAGGGCTGAAAAGCCAATTTACATTGAGAATTCGGAAGAAGGTCCAACATGAAAAATGAAGATTGTACTTCTATGAGCGAAGAGACAACACCTCAATACGATCATCGAGCTAGAAGATAAAAGACCTTGAATATGAGATAATGAGGCTGGAGTAATTCTGGAACCGGATCGGGCCGGATATGAAAGAAAACGAATCTGTTTGGATGAGCCAAAGCATTCTGTCCATTTTCAAACACCAAACCGATCCGGTTATTGGAAAAAATGAACCGGTCCGGAAAGGAAAAAGCACACTGGTCAGTTTTGAGCCCCGGACCGATCCGTTTAAAGAAAAAAATGAACTGATCCGGTCATCAGCGAACCGATCTGGTATTACCCGTCGGACCGGTCCGATGGAGATAATTTATGATATTTAGTTCCGAATTTAGAGTTTGACTCAACTGCAAATCCTGATTTTTCGTGATGTACTCTAATTCTAGTTATTGTTAGACAAAAAAAGAATTCAAATAATTTGTTAAGTTAGGTTTTAGTGAGGGGAACTCTCTCACTTGTTAAAAAAAAACTAGTTTTGAAGACTGATTGTTCCGGTTCAGATTTGGATTCCGAATTCATTGAATGCAAATAATTTCATTCCATTGATTTGATTTCTTCCCTAATTAGTTAATTAATTTCCTGTTTCTAGCTATAATCTTTAATTTTAAATTGTTCTTGTTAATTTCTGCCACAACTATCATGATTTCCAGAGGTATTAAAATTGGTTTTTATTTTCATTTAATCATGTCTGGCTAAACCTCTAAGGGTTGGGGTGCATGAACCCCACCCGATGTAATTCACCATAATTGGAATTAAATTTTTGAATTGAATTTTAATGGAATCGTGTTGCATAATGATCACAATCGTTGTAGGACTTTTGATGTTGTTTGCCCTAGATAATCGGGATGCTTAAGAGTGCGACGCGCGTGTTAGTTAATGCAACACCACTTTATTCTTGCCTTTGATTTTGTATGACGCGGGCTTCATTCCTTCATATACGTAATTCTTAGGCTTAATAAAGTCTGGGTTCATTGAAAATTCTAATTCCGAAATCTAGTATCCTATGAGGTGAATTTACTAGGGTGTGGGGGATTGTAACCTGACCTATTATTCTCATTTATAATTAATCCTGGCATCAATTTATCACTTGCACTTAGTTTAGATAGATTAGTTGAATCTCCCCAGCATTTAGTGTAATTAGTAGTTAATTTAAATCAGCATTTAGTTTGTAGTAATTCTCCCATTCAAAGCATCTTTTCGTTTCTTTTAGAGTTAAGTTAGGATTCTCCGTCTTTCCAAATGTCGTTACAATTTTCTCGTCCTATATTCTTGAGGATCGAGTCCGACTTATTGCGATTATTACTTAAGCGACAGGCTTGTACTTGAGCCTATGTAGCACGCACACTAGATACACATTTTTGGTCACATCAGCGCACACATCATATTTTTAATTACTATTCTCTTATGGATGACCTCACTTTATCTTTTCCCATGATGCGAGTCAAGCGATTCCGATCTCCTCTTATATATACATGAACACACACTTCACGGAGAAATTAAAGAATAATAACATAAGCCCAAGAGAGACCGAAAGGGCAGGATGGGTGCCTAACACTTTCCCATTCAAGAACTTAGCTCCCGAACATTTGAACTATTGGTTTTGCAAGCATCAATATGTCTTTGATGTCATTCTCTCGAGGCAACAACATTTATTTTGCATGTTTTATGCAAAAAAGGCCGACGAATCTATCTCTTTATATCACCCCACATCGACGACGACCGAAGTGCCCCTAGAAAAGATGCAAGACCTTTTTCTTCCCTCCCTCCGACCGCGAGCGCGAGCTTCGAAACCCCGAGGAGGAGGAGGTAACATGGGGATGGCCACAGTGGCGACTCTGCTGGGGACTTACTTATCTTAAGAGGGCTAGACTCTGTTTGCAATGGTGTTATCATTTCCTTCTTGTGTTCGTGTACATCTAACTTCATGTTCCTTTTTATCCTCTATTATTTATCGTATATATCTACCTCATGCTTATATCACCTCTCACTCACTTTTCACTTCACAGAGTTGTAAATACTCTTCATTTACACCTCACACTACCTACACTTGTATATAGGGTCACTTGTATCCACATGTTTAACACACCACTTAGAATATCCATGCTTAGGCTTCACTAGCACACACCTCCACTTATCACACTTATACATATCCATGCTCACTTGTACTTATCAAAAACCACTTGTAGTTGATCCATGCTTAGATTCACTACCACACACTCACTTATGAATATTTACACATCACTCACTCTCACGTATCCATGCTTAGTGTAATCTTCATGCTCGATACTAGATTTAATTTTCATGATACTTGTGCATTCTTCCCTATTAGTATAGTGATCATCATGCCAAATAAAATACTCTCTCCATAATATACTAATCAAGATTCATGAATTTCTGCACGCTACATCACTAAGAGCATGGATTTTGACCAAAAATTATCCCATACTGGGTGGTCGCTTTGTGATGAGCGGTAGTCCTGCAGGGCGCAGTTAGCCTAAGCATTATGACTTTCACCTTCCATTAGCCTGGTACCTTCAACGTATATCGAATGGTCCCCCCTCTTAGTACCACTTGACCGAACTCATGACGGGATGTATATAGCAGGGAACTCATTTACGTACATCAAGTATATCGAATTCTCTCTCACATTAACTGTCCCCACAAGGTATATATTGAGACAATTCATGTACACTCAGGTATATAAAATCGCTTGTCTACATGTACCAATGGCCCTTAAAGGCAATAATTATATCATGGAAGTCATGCCAAAGGGGGGAACCTTTCCACTAACCCAACAAATGGATACCCTCATATAGGCGTCAAACCTAGGGCACTCATTTTTAGTTTGTCGGTTACTACACGAAACTCTGCCAAAATACCGGGTCAGCATGTTGTCCAAATTTTTGCTCGGAATTCGTTGTTTTTCAAAATGGGACCCTGCCCATAAGCCTGGCAACAAGTCAAATCATGTTTTACATATTTTTCAAACCTCACTTTCCCAGGCTCGGGTCCTGTCCAACATTTCTTTTGCATTTAGGTAAACCTAGTATAAGTGAAAACATAAACATAATAATAATCATGCTAAGACTCTTCTCTCGGTTTTCCCTCAGTTTTTACCAAAAGTTTCAAAAACATTTCTCCTCTTTTTTTACCAACAATACCAAAAACATTTCTTCCTCATTTTCATCAAAATACCAAAAACATTTTTCCTCCTTTTATCATAAATTTCAAAAATATTTTTCCCTCCTTTTATTAAAAAAATACCAAAAATATTTTGTCCTCCCCTTTTCAAAAAATGTCAAAAACCTTTTCCTCTTTTTGAATGAAAATAATTCTTCCTTTTCTCTTTCAAAAATAAATTTTAATCATTTTCCTTCTCTGGTCGATTGCATACCCGACCCTTGGCCTGGATCCCTATTGGCTTCGGTCTTCTGTCGAACCACCCCGAATCTCCGTCACTTCTCCTCGTTTGGAATCTACCTTCACCAGCCTTCCATAGAGAATGCATAATAAGTGACAAATGTGTAACCTAATTTGATGGCAGTCCTAGTCGAACTTACCGCTAAGATTGATAACCTTCAGTCTGAGGTTCACGAGATGCAGCAAAACTGAATCCCAATTCTCGAAGAACCCGAGGTTATTTTTCCTCATGACTGGGCCCTCACACTCTCGAGCCTGTTTGGGTTCCCGAAGAATATCAGCATGCTCTGCATCTCCCGTCTGCTAATGGGCCACCACCAGCTGAACTCCCTATGCTGAATCTTGCCCGACTAGGGGCTAACCTGCTAGTACCTTTTGATCCGAAGGAAGGGGATTTAAACAAGGTCAATGAGAGCCTTAAGTTGTAAACCAATAAGTTTGACCAGGTTCGAATCTTCGAAAACTACATGGATTACACCCATATGTCTCCCTACACTAAAGCAAGGCTGCTGTAAAAGTTTAAGATGCCTAGCATTGAGAAGTTCGGGACTATCGAACCCCCAATTGCTCATCTTCAAATATACCATCGAACCATGACTCTCCTAGGTTCCTTTGAGGAAATAATGGCCCAAATATTCCATTAAACTTTAAAGGACAGTGCTCTTCGTTGGTTTATATCCCTCAAGGAATCTAGAATTCACAGTTGGGAGGATATTGCTCGTGACTTCATGTCGCAATACAAATACAACGAGGAGTTGGAGGTTACACGCCTTGATCGAAAACTTCTCAAGTAGAATCCTGGAGAAAGTATTAGAAATTTCATAGCAATATGGGGGGAGAAAGAGACCACTATGACCAATCGACCTTTTGAAGAGGAGAAAGTTAGTATTATAAAAAAAACTTGTTGCTTCATGTCCTAGTGACGATGGGTGGACAATATTGCCCACATTTTCGAGCCCTCAGGGAGTAAGAGTGGAGATTGAAGAAAGTATTTTGAAGACAAAAGTTTACCTAAAGAAAGTATCCAGACAGTTCACTCCAAGAAAATATGAGAAGCCTGCTACAGTCTCACCCATGAACAACATCTCTCAACTCGCTACCTCTTCGGAGCCAGAAAGTCATGCTAGTCCAGCCAGAAAATAATACATTGAGCTCCATTATCCCCTGTCTAAAGTCTATCAAGACTTTTTAAGCCAAAACCTTATCAAAACTTTGGACCCTCGTCCACTACCAAACCCACTTCCCAAAAATTTTAAACCGAACACCCGTTGTGATTTTCACTAAAGTGTCGGCCATACCATTGATCAGTGCTTCCATCTCCGAAATGTAGTCCAAGGTTTAATTGATCGGGGTATCATTGCCTCACTAGACAATACTAAACCCTACACTACTCACAATCCACTTCCAAACCATACAAATTCCATCTTCCTAAAGAATGACCCAATATTCGATCTATCTACCCGGATTATAGACAGTAAAGCACACATCATACCTATATTTTTACCCAAACCCTTAAAGTCTTCCCATATTTTCTCCAACACCTTACTTGTTTTGCCAACCAAGCTCTATCACTTCTCATAAGAGCGTGTATTATTATTCGTACCCGATCCGGAGGGAAAGATATGTAATTTCCAGCAGTATTGAACCGACTTCTAGAATTTGGGCTGAAATGACCATTGACTGCCAGAAGTTCAACATCCTTTTCATGGAAGACCAAAAGTGGGCTTGAGATTCAGATAATTAGGTGGTATCCATTGACGAAGTTAGTTTAGACGATACAATACAAATTGTGGAAGACATGTTTCGATATACCAATTAGATTTTCCGTATATCCGAGTTACTCAATGCCTTAAAGTTATAAGGGCGGTTGGTCCCTTCACTTTTGCACCTCCCCGTTTAGTGGGAGGATTTTTATGAAGAAGTCGTTGAGATTGTGGAATACATTGACTTCTCATGGCAGGTTAACATCATTTCCACCTAATGGGGGACGAGTTTAATAGTTTAGATGAAGAACCAAGCCAAAATGTTAGTTCAGTAATCAGTATGTGTGGGATGATATATTTTGAAGATATGTCAGGGGAAATCAAAAAATTAGTCGTACAACTCGAAATAGATGAAAAAAATGAGATTTTTGTTCTTCCCCTCCTCCGTGAACCATATGACAAGATCTGGGAGACACTACCAGAGTCCGAATTATCAGTTAGTAGGGATAGATAAAGGAAAGGGAGTTGTCGAGAAACTCTCCATACCAGAAATTACCTTCGAGGAAAGTAAGTTCCTTGACCAACTCAAGAAAACTCAGGCCAACATCACCTTGTAGGTACTCTTCATGTCTTCCTAGCTACACCAAAATGCTTTGATAAAATTTCTTACTAGGACCACAGTCCCTCATTTCACCACTCCAGAAGAAGCTGTGAACCTGGTCGGGTCCTTAACCTCTACTAGATTGCTTTCCTTCTCCGAAGAAGAAATCCCAAAGTTTGGTCCTAATCATAACTATGATCTTAACATCTCCGTTGAGGTGATGGTGAAGACAGTCCCGCTCTCACTCGTCGATAATGAATAGGCACTCAATATTTATCCGTTAAGAACCTTCAACTACTTGGGTTTGAAAGTGAGCGACATTGGTCCAACTTACGCCACAGTGTGTGCCTATGACAACGCTCATCGAGAAGTGATGGGATCCATAACATACACAATAGGGGTTGGCACTATCAATCCCATTACTAAGTTTTAAGTTATTGACATACCTGTTTGTTTCAATCTATTAATTGGTCGACCGTGGCTTCATAGCATCATGGGGGTATCTCCATCAGAAACTAAAGTTTTTCGCCAAGGGACATGTCATCACCATTTTGGGAGACAATGATATTACTAAGAATGCAAGCACCAATAACTCGATATTAGAAATACATCATGGGAAGAATGACATCCTCCTTTTTGACTTTCGAGTCGCACCACGTCTACTCCTAGAAGGGGATGATTTCAAAGATCGAGTCTGTCCAGAGCACATCCCTGATCGTAATGTCAATATGATACAGATGTTTAAGAATATGCACTTCATGCCCGGACTAGGGATGGGATGACGATAACTGGAAATGATAGAACTTATAGTCCTAAATAAGGCCTTTGCTCCATGTGGCCTAAGTTATCAACCGTGATCAGAGGAACTCAGAATTCTCCACCAACCCCAGTTGAAGAGAAGTTTATAAAGTACTAAGACTATTTTGAGGGATTCCTTAAATGGTAGATTCATCAAAGCATGTGAAGATTTTCCTTTTTTTGGCTTTCCCAAAACATGGTATGATCACGTGGACAAAAAGATGATGCCATGGATGGAGATCTTCTCGCAAGACAGTTACTCATGGGCCGAAGACTCTAAGCATCATGTGCAACCACTCATTGAGAAAGCTATAAATATTTTTGAAGTTTTTGAGGGAAGTGACTTTGAGGACTCGTTCAATTTGCAGACACTAGGGATGACACTCTGCATGATCCACTCAACCTCTACATCATCGGATCCGTCTACTCTAATCAAGGGCGCTGATGAACCCCTCCTCAATTGGAATGCTATACCAGTTCCACCTGCTAAAATATAACCCAACCTAGATGTTTATCCTATCTCTTCCTCTTTTATTGTTCCTCCTTTTTCTGATAACAATGTAATTGAGACCTCCTTTGACGAGATTCTCAACCCTGTTTTCCTCGAAAGTGAAATAAATGAAGATTTTGAGTATCTTGTTGTGCCTTACATTAATTATCTTGATCCTAATCAAACTATTGATGATGATGATTTTGCAAATAAATAATTAAATTAATCTCAATAAGGTTACTAACAAACAACATAACCCCGTTCAAATTAACGAAGATGAAACTGTTGTTATTAATCTCGATTCTAATAGCACTATGTGCGAGATTAGGATAGGGTCCACCCTTGATGATCATGAGCGCTCGTAACTCGAAGAACTTTTAAAGGAATTCATGGACGTCTTTGCATGGTCCCACGACGACATGGACGACATTGATTCTGAGATAGCTCAGCACGAGATTCCAACTCTCTTGATATACGAATTGGTCAAATAGAAACTGCAAAAGCTTAGCACTAAATGGTCGCTCAAAGTTAAATGAGGAGTGATCAAACAATTGAACATAGGCTTCATCTGGGTGATAGAATATACCACATGTATAGCCAATATTTTGCCCATGCCAAAATGAGGGGAAAATCCGGTTTGTGTGTCGACTAACAGGATTTGAAAAAAGCATCTCCCAATATGATTACCCACTTCCTAATATGGACATGATCATGGACAACACGACCAGTCACATTCTAAAGTCATTCGTAAATGGGTTTACTGAATACAATCAAGATGCACCCTGATCATCAAGAAAAAATCGCGCATTCATTATCCCTTGGGGGAACCTTCTGTTACATAGTTAGGCCATTCGGTCCAAAAAACACAGGGGCTACCTTCCAAAGGCTCGCCATAACCATCTTGGATGATCTGATACACAAAAACGTCATGGTTTACCTGGATGATATGATCATTAAATCTAAAACTTGATAAGGTCATGTTCCCATCCTACGAAAGTTCTTCAAATGACTACGATAATATAAAATACGACTTAACCCGCAGAAATGCATTTTTAGCATCACCAAAGGAAAGCTTTTGGGATTCATAGTTAGCGAGAAGGGAATTAAAGCAAACCCTGCCAAACTAAAAGTCATACTCGAAATGCCACCACCCCGAACGAAGAAGGATGTCCAAGAATTCTTGGGAAAATTATAATATAATAGCCGGTTCATCAGCCAGTTGGCTTATATTTATGAACTCATCTTCAAACTCCTCCGAAAGGATTCCACAAAAGTCTGGAATGAGGTCTGTCAGGAAGACTTTGACTAATTCAAAAAATATCTTACCCAATCTTCGACACTCATGCCAATGCAGCCTGGTCTCCCTTTTGTTCTATACTTGACCATAAAGACTTCGCAGATGGGGATTAGCTATCCCAATACCTTAATGATTCCCACAAAGAATGGTCCATCTACTATGCCAGTCGTAAATTAGTTAGGTACGAAGTGAACTACACTACCTTAGAGAAAACATGTGTCGCCCTTGACTGGTCACTCAATAAGTAAGACACTACATGATCACTTTTCCCATTAGACTGGTGTCTCGAATAGATCCTATCAAATACCTGCTCTAGAAACCTGCCATGTTTAACTGAATGGCTCGATGGTTAATGCTACTAGTCAAGTTCGATATTGTGTATGTCACACAAAAATCCATGAAAGGAAGAACCATCTCTGACTAACTTGCTGACTACCCTATGGAAGAAGTAGATGTTTGGATATTTGAGTTCACAAATGAAGATATCCTTTGTACCTATCTCAAAGACCTCCGATGGTAAATGTTCTTTGATGGCACTACCACAAAGAAGGGATATGACATTAGGATACTCCTAACCGCCTCTGATTACTCTCACACTCTCATTACCATCAAACTAGATTTTCCCTGAACCAATAATACTGAATATGAGGCATGCACTGTAGGCCTTAAAGTCTCTCTCAAGAAAGGTATCCAGTGCCTAGATGACTACGGAGACTCTGCCCTCATCATCGGCCTGGTCCTTAGAAGATGGAAAGTCAAAGATGAAAAGCTCTTACCCTTTTATACCCACTTAGAAGATCTGGCCTTCCAGTTCCAAGATATCAACTTCCATTACTTGCTCCGAGTAAGGAACAACTTGTCTAATGCTCTCACTACTTTATCCTTCATGGTCGACATGCTCAAGGGAATAACGATGGCCCCTTTCCTAGTCCAAAAATAAGCAAAACTGACCCACTACTACCACGTTGAGCTCGTTACAGAAGAGGACTCCAACATGGCTGAGTTATGGTATTACGATATTTGGCACCTCCTCAATCATGGTAGGTATCCCCAGGATGCCAACAAGAAAGACCGAGCAACCTTTCATAAAATGGCTAACCAGTACATCATATGCAATAAAACACTATTCAAGAGAAACTTTGATGGAACACATTTACACTGCATCATAGGGGCTGACATTGAAGAAATGTTGCAAAAAATACACCACGGGGAATGCGGAATCCACATGAATGGTCATATTCTTGCTAAGAATATTATCTGGCATGGGTACTATTGGACCACCATGGTTTAGGACTACATCGCCTATATCTGAAGATGCCTTAAATGCCAACAGTTTGTCAATCTCTAGCACTTACCTCTGCGAGAATTATATATCATGACTTCTCCCTAGTCATTCTCCACCTGAGGCATTGATATCATAGGGAAACTTACACCCCAAAGTTCCAATGGGCACGAGTTCATCCTGGTTGCCATTGATTATTTCACCAAATGGGTCAAAGATGAGTCATACGCAGTGCTAAATGCCAAAAAGGTAGCCAAGTTCATCTGGAAGAACATCATTTACCGATAGGGGTTCCCTATGAGTTATTATCAGATAAGGAGTTACATTTCGAGGTAGAGGTCATAGAATTAGTCGACGAGCATAGGATTCAGAGACACAAATCTTTTTACTACTGACCACAAACCAACGGTGCAGTTAAATCCACCAATAAGAACCTCAAAGAAATCATCAGCAAGATGACTGAGAGTTGCCGAGATTGGGCCGATCGGATACCTTATGCCCTCTGAGGCTACCGCACTTCAGTCATGACATCTACTGGGGCTACCCTTACTCTTTAGTATATAGTATGGAATAAGTCCTACTCATTGGACTAGAAATACCTTCACTGCAAGTTATGCTTGAAAGCAAACACAACGAGGAAGATTGGTATCAGAGCCACCTGGATGAACTGTCACTCTTGGATGAAAATATACTGAAATCTCTATACCACATACAAGGGTAACATCGCTAGATAGTGCGATCGTTCAACCAAAGAGTTAAGGACCGTGGTGTCCAAAAAGGGGACTTAGCCCTCAAGGAAATCATAGAACCCGTCTGGGACCCCAGAGGGAAACTCAAGCCAAATTGGAGTGGCCCCTACATCTTGATGAAGATCCTGTTCGATGGTGTCACTATTCTTACTGACCTTGATGGAGAAGAGATGGCACCCCTAGTTAACCTGGATACTATCAATAAGTTCTACCCTTAGTTCAAAATCTCGGCGTGGTACGACACTTCTCACCTCCCTTCTATTCTATCAATTTTTTTTATTTTCTCTCTACTTAGAACTATGTGTGGACTGATCCTCTAGAAAACTTTGTGCTCTCAAAATGAAACTCAGAAAATTTTCAAAACCCCAAGAGGTAAGTAGGCAGCTCATACGCTTTACATGGATATGGTCCCCTTCTTTTTCACTAAATGCTATTCTTTTCTTACCTCCGAAAATGATGATTCGTTTTATTATTTACATGAACAAAAGGATTATGTATGCCTTAGCAATTGGTATAGATAATTCAAATGTAAAACTCATCAAAAGGCACAACAATATGATCAAAATTATGTCTTATTCCATAAATGGGAGAATTCAGTACAATTACATGAAGTATCGACGTAGGGAGTCAAAACACTAACCCCCCCCCCCCCCCCCCCCCCCCCGCTAAAAAAATTATTCCTAAAACAAAACTAAACAAACCTTCCCAAAATTATTCCCACAAATAAAAAACAAACCATACACATCTCGATCACAAAAGCTTCATAAAAAAATAAACACAAGCTTCACAAAGACCCTACCCCATCATCATCATCAGCCTCTTGAGGCCCCAACACTTCCCCTGCCTGATTGGTATTACGAAGGTGCTCCATATAACAATATACCCTGACAAGGCTAGAGAAAACTAAAATGCCCCCTTCTTAGTATCAAAAAGGGCAAGCCATCTATGTACGGTCTCCTCTGCTAAGATCTTTTCCACCAGCCGCTTCCATAGCCATTTAAGATAATCTCTAGAAACATGCCAAAACTTGTCAAAGGATTGAGAAGGACGGGTTGATGGTCGATGATTCTCCCACAAAGAACCCAACTTCATGCGCAGGGCTTTAGTCAAATCCTCTACAGGAAAGAAATCTAGGGTAAGGGATGAAACAATTTGCTCCCATCCGACTTGGGGTAGAAGTTTCCAGGGGAAATAGAATGAG
The DNA here is from genome assembly GCA_949130495.1 of Sambucus nigra. Lineage (NCBI taxonomy): Eukaryota > Viridiplantae > Streptophyta > Magnoliopsida > Dipsacales > Adoxaceae > Sambucus > Sambucus nigra. The sequence goes on from OX422207.1 coordinate 519,538,339, forward strand.
GTCTGCCGAAGGCTAACTAACTGTGCATACCGATATTCCCCCAGTTCCAGAATAGGCTGCAACTCCTCCCACCATGGCACCGACCAGTGCAGGCATCGAGCTTCGTGCTCCATAAACCAGTTTACCCAGTTCTTTATGGATGGACCAAAGCTGATGAAATAACGAGTGAAGAAATTCAACACATCTGCCAAGGGATATTCAGTGGGAATGGCCAAAATCTTTCAGCCAGCCACATGAATAACATAACTAGGCTTCCTCTTAAAAAATCAGAGCGATCTTCTAGCCAAGAATCATTCAGGGTCTCTTCCAGTATCATCGCCGATAGATTGTGACGATATAACATCCATGCTGTAATGGCAGCTAGTTGATGGTCTACTATTAGGTCCCCAGTCACCAATAGTAACTTCAAAGTTAGGCCCAGGGAAGTAACTCTGGCATGACCCGCATCATTGAAATCCCGCAGATGCATATAATACATAACAACTGCAAGAGATATTATTCCCCCAGTGACCGATGGCCAAGCTACCGAAGGACAGATGTGGAGAAATTCTTTTAACAGCGCCCGAGGAGATCGAGAGAATTCGAGCATAGCCGCCACCATATTGGGATTAATACCCAATATGGATGAAAACTCCTCATAGGTTGGATCGACCTTGTCCAAGACAAAGAGGAAAAAATGATCCTTAGGATACCTAAATTGTGCTTCCACCACCAATATGTTCCAATTAATAGACCGATTGTGCCACAAAGAGACTTGACACAAGTTAAAAGCGTCATAATCCACAATGTACAAACACATGGCTTCCAGGCTCTCGAGATATGAAGTGAATTCTTCACTCATGGTATGTGTCATTTGGGAAATAATAAGGCAGAAGGCAAGAAATAAGAAATAAGAAATAAGAGAAAATATGAATGGGTGAAAAATTACACCCCCTTCCCCCCTTTTATACCCAAATACCTTGGCTAAAGACAAGAAAACCAAAGGTCTCGAAATAAAGCCTACCCTACCAAGTAATTTGGGCTTGAGGAAAGTGCAATCAAAGCCTTTGGGTTATTTGACTCGACTTACTCGTCGATAGGTAGGACAAGGGATATGCCGACCGACAACCCCCTTATTTTAGAAAATTCTATCTTTCCTTTTTTTGTCAAAATAAAAAATCTAAAAAAATAAAGCCTTATTTCAAAAAAAATCTTGGGTTATTTATTCATATATTATCCATTTTTACTCATCCTTTTTCAAAATAAATTTTCTCTCGAGTTATTTAAGAAAATATCCTATTATTTTTATGGTCTCAACAACAAAGTAAAAAGTGCATGTAGAATAAGTAATTTAAGCAAAGATAAATAAACAAAAATCTCATTCATTTTATATATTGCCATTTGCATCATTACATTTTTCAGAAAAAAAGAAGAAAGAAACACCAAAAAGCAAAAATAGGGAGACTCAGCCCAAAACCCCAATCATAATCTCTCTCTCTAAGACCCCCCATCCCTATGGACAGCGCGCTTCCCCCGGTGGTGAGCTATGGAACCTCCACTACCCAATCCTGATCCCTCCTCCGAGGTAGAAGACAATACCAGACAAGAAGGAACTAGAATCGAGTCCCTGATATAGGCATTTGCGAAGGCCACCCAGCCCCGGATGTCCCTAAGACAAGTAGACGACACCCGTACATGCTGCAGGACATCCTCCGTAAATCCCAACACCCCCAGATCCATCGCATTAGGGCAGTGCGACATACGCAGCGATCCCTCTCCAGTCAATCGAAAATTATAGGAAGGCGGATCAAGCTGAATGAATGGAACCTCCATTGCCACTATCGACGACGACCCACCACCTGTGCTATGGGTGGACCCACCAGCCTATTCGTACCCCTACTCGAAGCCGTAGGAGGTGGAGGCATGTTCACCACATCGTAGATACAAGAAGGCATTAACCAGCTCGTCGCAAAGTGATTCGGCACGAATATTGTATTTTTCACCCCTTATACTTATGCATTTTAGCCCCCTTGGGTACCTTAATTCCTATGTTTATGCTCGTTAACCAGAAAACCTCTGTTTTATATGTTAACATGCTATATGAGGTATAATTGAGATTTTGTAGGTATTTTGGTGCTTAGTGTAAAGTTCGATAGCTTTCTGGAAAAGCTTCATTGAATATTGCATCTTTGGGGGTATTTTAGTAATGTCAACATTCGGGTTTTAATCCCTAACTCTTCACAGAATTTGAATCCCTTTGATTTCTCTTCGCATGTCCATCGACGGTGCATGAATCCGAGTTGTATCGAAGGAGTTATGATATTTTTAGGATGGTTTTGACATCAAAATCACACTCAAGGGCATATTTAAGGGCATTTGAGTCATTTCATCATTTGTCTTTTGGCCTAATTTCTTCTTGGATGTTGCATCCCTCTAAGTTATCTTCACGTAGCCTCCGGCCTTGCGTCATTCCGAGTTATAATGAAGAAGTTACATCATTTTCTTTAAATTTGGACAAATTTGAGAATTGTAGACTCTCAAGTCCGAATAGATTCGATTTGGCACCAATTCCTACTGTTTTATTTCCTCTATTTTCGAATCCATTCGGTCCTGCAGATTTTGAACTTTTCATTTTACAAGTTTGTCACTAGGGTTTTGCTATATATTGTTTTTCCTCTTCAATTGAAGAGATATATCTAATTTTTGTCTAGAATTTAGGGTTTGTCTTTGGGAGCTAAACCCTACTGCTCCATTTTTCCTTTGGGGTAATACCCATTTATGTAAGCCTCTGTTTACTATTCATTATCTTCTGCATATTGTTTAATGCTTTATTTCAATGCTTAGTGATTATTTCCATGCCTAGTTAAATTAGTTAAATTTATTTATTTCTTGTTTTAATTATTTATTAGTTGTTTAATTAGATTAATCATGTGTAGTGAGTAGTTAAATAGGGTTTGGACCGTGTGTCCGCCATTGATGGGCGTCGAGCTCCGAAAATTAGGTTTTGTATAAAATTGCGTTTAATTAAAACCTCGCGTATTAAAGTCGGATTATTATGCATTTAATTTCCTTTGTCATGCAACGTTAGTATTTATAGCGATAATCTGAATTTAATCCGCATGTGACCATTTTCAGTTAAATGTTTTATATCGCAACTTTGAGTTTAATTTCTTCTTGCTTGATGTTTATGATTAACTAAAAATGCTTAGTTAAATATTTTCAAACCTAGATTCTAATTATGCGTAGTTTAGCCCATGGAGGGAATGCGATCCCGACTCTTATTAATGTTGTTTAGCGTTAACCTCTTCCCTTTTCCACTTTTCACCATTTCCAACCTATTACCTTTCGTACTTTTTTTCCTGAAGTGATAAATCAATTAAAATCTATACGACATTCCTTGTGGATTCTCGATACCCGACTTACCGTTATACTTGTATTGCAAGTGCAATCATAATTTAGGTTTTTGTATTAACGCGGTGAAACGAATTCAACGATTAGGGTTTTGCTTTTTTGCCATTAACGAGCGTCGAGCTCCGAAAGTTATATTTTGCATAAAATTGCATTTAATTGAAACCTCGCATATCAAAGTCATTGTTACGTGGTTAACTTGCTTTGTCATGCAACGTTAGTGTTTATAGAGATAATCCGAATTTAATCCGCATGTGACCATTTTCTGTTAAATATTTAATCTCGCAACTTTGGATTGAATTCCTCATTGTGTGATGTTTATGCTTAATTGATTATGTCGATTAAATAGCTTAGTAGTTATTTTGCCCGTGTGGTGGGAATGTGATCCTGGCTCTCATTTTATTAATATTATTTAGAGTTAACTTCTTAATTTTTTTCCCTTTTCTTTTAAACCAAACTATATCACCTTTTACACTTTTATTCTTGAAATAATAAATCGATTATAATCTATACGACACTCCCTGTGGATTCATTCCCTACTTGCCTTTACACTTCCATTAGTGTACCAAGTAATGGTATTTGTTTTGTATAGGGCGTAAACACTCAACGACGTGTTTTAAATATAAAGTTTGCACCTCACCACATAGTAGAGATAGTCATAAATCTCCACTGCATCTGTATATGATGAATAAAGGTCTCCAATCATCGTTGCCGCCCTAGTTTCCTACGAAATCTCCCACACCCACCTCATGTACATCGAGGGCATCACCTGTGGGACCACCTCCTCATCCTATACAATCTGTCAGACCACTCTCTCCCCTAAGTACCAAGAATAGCCGAACTCATGTACCAGTAGTCCCCGTATCTGCGCATGCACCCCAGTCACCCTAATGTACTGGATAACTATCCACCAAGGGTAGAAATTCACCTACAATTTTGAATAAAGATCAATATTTGCACTGATAAAGATAAATGTAAAAAAAGTATTCAAAAGAAAAAGGGAATAACCTCGTCGCTCGTCAAGGTGTTCAAGGCCTGACGCACCACCGATAGAGAAAGAGACTGCTTTGATCGCCGATTGGACTTTCACCAATGGTTCATTTGGCAGAAGTCCATCACCTCCTCATCATGCAAGCCTCTTAAACGGACATTGAGCCTGATCACTTCATAAAACCACGTTTGCAGAAAGACAGGAATCAACAGAAGAAGAAAACTAAAGGAAAGATTCAAGAAAATACATAAAGAGAAATGCAAGAATTACCTCTAGAAGGTACGTGGCCCCCATAAAAGTCTTTCGGCAGCACTGACCGAAAGCGTCCAGAGAAGAATAAAGGGTAGCCATGGTCAGGCTCCCCCAGCCATAAAGAGGGATATTCGAAAATACCCTCAAAATGATAAAAACCACAAATGGATGACGTCGCCACTCAACGTCGTCAAGAAACCCCCCAATAAGAGAAGAATGAATAACGGGCCATCTGTCGTACCTGTAGCCCGTCAGTCTTATCTATCCTACGGCTCAATATCATCTCCCGTAGAGAAGAAATGAGGATCGAATTGCCAGAGACTATCATTCCCACATCTCCCAATACAACCTCAATCGCCTCAGGTGTCACCCTCAAAGATCGATCCACCTCAATCTGCATGCCCTCACAGGCAATCCCCAGCAACTACTGGACGTCGATGGGACTCACCATCATCTCCCCGAATCCCAAATGAATGGTGTGGTTAGTGTTCCACCACCTCTCCTTCAGCGCGCACAGAACAACCATAGAACGCGATGTCTTGTCCAAAGAAGATGCCAGGTGACTGAAACCCACAAAGGAAACTACCCAGCACACTACTGCCAAAAGATGCACCCACACATCCTTAAAACCCGTCGTCCCCCGAGACCAAAAGCTCGTAGAAGATATGTCAATTTGCCAAAACAAAAAAATCAATAAAGAAACCTTTTGTCAACTCAAGGAAATAAAAATAAGAAAAAAATACCGAAGATCATTAATACTTACATAGCGATTGGGGTTCCTTACACTAGACGACCGGTGTTGTAAGGGTGGTGCAGTAGAAAACGATCCTCAATAACTGGATCAAACTACTCGAAGACATTTTCACTATCCAATGCTAGGGTACCCTAGTTCGCCACTCTAGGTTTGCCCAATCATCGACACCTAACCACGCCATGTGGGTCGCATTACAAAACAAATCTGCCATTTTTAAGCCTCAAAGAAGGAAAAAGCTTAGAGATGGATCTTAGCAAGTAAAGGCAGAAAATCTGAATGCTAGGAGCTGTGAAAAATGAAGAGAACTCGCCCCTTTTTATAGAAGGCCAAGGATCATGCATATGGCAGTCCCACATCACCCACCGATCGTCACCTACCTATTCCCCTTCCCAAGGAAGCCCAGAAGACCATGCCACTATCGAATGGCAACCTCTTCCACTCACCGATCAGCAGTCCCCCTAAAATTTCATACAAAAATGCTAGAAAATTCCTAAAATTCTCCGAAAAATTCCTAAAATTGCCAAATAAATATTGGAAAATTTCTTCACTAAGAAAACCATTTTTTCAGTTCTCAAAATCCCCAACCGGATTTAAAACTACATTCTTATCCCCAATTTAAACCCCAAAATGGCATGCTCGCATCCCAAACTCCACTACAATTCCCCAATGGAATCTCAAAACCTCAAGTCATCCCCAGCAGAATCCCAAAACCTCAAAAATCAATTGTTTCCCCAGCATGACTATGTAATATCCTACTTATTTCCCCAGCGAAATTTCCAAATTAAACTTTGTCCCAAAGAAATTTCAACTTCCCCAGCGGTGCTATAAGCCTTAGTTAGATATCTCTCCCCAACGGTGTCTAAGAGAAACACATTCCCCATAGGAATATCAAGTGCACCCAAATTTACAAAGATAAATTAAAGACTCCCCAGAGATCAAAACCCCACATTACAACTATAGGTCCTCATAATTCATCTCGATTCACATAATTGGTCGCTCCTAATTTAGGTCCTCAGAATTGACCTCGACCCGCAGAATTGGTCGCCCCTACTTTAGGTCCTTGGGATTAACCTCGACCTCTGAGGACATTGACGCACAAAATTTGTCTCCCCAACTTTAGGTCCTCAGAATTGACCTCGACCCACATAATTGGTCGCCCCTACTATAGGTCCTCAAAATTAACCTCGACTTGTAGCATTGGTCGCCCCAACTTTAGGTCCTCAGAATTTACCTAAGCATAATTGGTCACCACAACTTTAGGTCCTCATAATTGACCTCAACCCACAGAATTGGTCACCCCAACTTTAGGTCCTAAGAATTGATCTCGACCCGCAAAATTGGTCGCCACAACTATAGGTCCTAAGAATTGACCTCGACCCACAATATTGGCCGCCACAACTTTAGGTCCTTAGAATTGAACTCAACTCGCAGAATTGGTCGCCATAACTTTAGGTCCTCATAATTGACCTTGACCCGCAGAATTGGTCGCCACCACTTAAGGTCCTCGAAATTGACTAGACCCATAAAATTGGTTTCTCCCAACTTTTGGTCCATATAATTGACCTCGACCCTAAGAATTGGTTTCCCCCAACTTTAAGTCCTCGAAATTGACCTCGACCCCTAGAATTGGTCGCCCCCAACTTTAGGTCCTCCGAATTAACCTCGACCGGCAGAATTGGTCTCCCCAACTTTAAGTCCTAAAAAATGACCTCGACCCACAAAATCGGTCCCCTCAACCTAAGGTGCTCATAATCAACCTCGACTCTTTGAAACGATCATCCTCTTCCCTTTGGTCTGTAGAATTGACCTCTTTCCCAAAACATCCATGTGGTGTCTATTTGATGGCTTTCACTTATTCCAATCTCAACCTTTGAAGGGCTCTATAGTCACCACATTCTACGACCCCCTTAAGTCTATGCTTAGGCCCCTAACCCTTCCCCATTTACCATAAACCCTAGTTCATACAATGAGTACCAATCTAGAGGCCATCGGGCGCTCCTAAGTGTAACACCCCGCCCAATTAAACCTTGGGTGATCAAGCCTTAATTTAATTTAAAGAGGTTTCTTAAATGGTTCATTCTTAGCATCACTGTCGGAAACTTTATAAGTTACTAACCACCTATGTGAAATTGAGAGATTGCTAAATTTTATCTTTCTTAAGCAAAACAAATAATCCATAGAAGCACATTACAAGTCTAGTGATAAAAAAACAGTTGCATAAATAACTGAATGAAGGTAAGGTCTTGCTGAAAACCACGTCCAATAAAAGACATCTTAAAATCCAAAATCAGAATAACTGTAAAAGTAAATATAGGACAACATGTCCCAACTAAGAATACTAAAACTGAGATCATGCACTAGAACTGAAAAAGAGGAAACGTCTAAACAATCCTTGCAACATCCACACGTGCTGCAGCTCCCAAATCCCTAGAATGAAATCATGCTGGGTGTCCCTGTGGCTGGGCACCTAAAAGGTTTTTAAAAGATTTTACATTGCAAGAGTTAGTACTCAAAACATTTGAAAATATTTTGCAAGCAGTTATCACAATTGAGTTATTGATTACACATATTAAAGTTTCGCACAACTTCCTTGAACTTCCTCACCTCTCTTCTACAGTGTATGTCTAACGAGGACATTTAGTTCACCTAATTATACTACCCATAAGCGTAGGTAACTTATTTACTGCTCGTTATCCTTATTCTTTTAATAATTACATCACGCTATAAATTATTACTAAGATATTTACAATTCATTTCATTATTTACTATTCTCAATCTGTACATTATGCACATAGAATACATTTTATCACACAATCATGGACTTAATATTAGTTATAACTAACATATCCTTTTACCACACATAAAGGACTCTTGGTTCAGAATGATTCATCGACCCCAAGTAAGAGTTGGTTCAGAATGATCCATCGACCCCAACTATTTAAAAATATGAATATATACACATATTCTGCTTCAGGACTCTTTCATCGCGACACCAGTTTAAAGTTTGGTTCAACATTTTTCATCGACCCCAAACATATAATAACCTTATGTTAGTTCGGAATGTCACATCGACCCTAACATAATTAATTTAGGTAAAATTCTCTTAACCCAAACTTTTATATAATTTAGTAGGTACACACCCGACCTATCAAATCATGCCCATACGTAATATATTTTACTTATATTCACCGTACTCATTAATTTACAATTTATTTCACTATTATATTCATTTGAGTATTCACGCAACTCTAAGGGCCCTGGTTACCCCTCCCTTAATTCAGTAGTTAAGTTAACTTTAACCTACTGTTATTTTTCCTGGAATTTACTCTCACTCTTTCCGTAGCTAAATTCTCTCAACCCCAACATACGGATAAATCGATCTTTCTCCCGTCGGTCCGTTTCTTCAAAATTCCCATTCGATTATTTATGAAGAAATCTCACGGTACCCTACTGTTATTTATGAAGTCTCCTCATAGGTAAAATATCATCACTAAGGTTCCCATTAAACGATGGTAATTAAAAGGAAATTTATTTACAAAACTCTTTAGAGTCCAGGCATGGTCGATCAATCGATGGGATGAGGTCGATCGATCGACTGCTCGATCGATCGACATTCAAGGGTCGATCAATCGATCGAGTAGTGACAGACCCAATTCGAATTCTTCATGCAGGTTTCACCATTTTTATCTATCTATCTTTCATGATAGTCCACCATATTTGCAACCAACAATTTCTAATCATTCCTACATGTTCTGGGATGATTACTAACGATTTACAACAACAAAATATCATAAATCTTGGCCAAATTAACTAAAAATCTTACTAATATTCAAGAACCCTAAAAATACATTCTTTACATCTTTCATCATAATTCCAGATTTTTAGTTCGATTCAATCATTTAGTTTTCTATGATATCAGAATATTTGGAGATCCAAAAACGTTCTACATGCAATCCCTACCAATCATGGATCATAATCAATTGTTTTTCTCCCAAAAATATCATAAAAACCATGTTCTTCATAAAGCTTAAATATAGGTATTATAACTCAATTTATTTTGCAAATAATCACTTGCCTAATGATTTGTAGGGTCTGATTTCGTGGTTGTTGATGATGGTTGATTATTTTGATCCTTCAATCCTCTTTCCCAACAAATTTGTGGTGAAATCTCCTTAGAATTTCCCCCTCCTTGCTTCTTTTGCCTTAGGAAATTGTCTCTCTCACTTCTCTAATGGCTATGGTGTATATTCTATCTTTCTAACGCTAGCCTCAACTCTTATAATCTGATTTAGGGTTTCAAAATTCGTAGGTCTACTTACCCATAAATGTAAAGAGACGAAAATGCCCTCGAATGGCCCTGGTTTAGCCCGAAAATGACCTGACACTCAACTAGTACCCCCGAATATACTATTTTGACTAATTCGACCCTTTCGGAATCATCCGTGGACTCTAAATTATCGTTTGAGTCCCTAAAAAATATTTTTCTAATCTCATCTTCAATTTTTATCTACGCGTGACACTCGGTTGAGATAACTCAGGTACGTCAATAAGATCCCTAGACCGTACATAACAACATTCAAAATTTACTACTCACATTTAGTAAATTTTTAATCGTTATATTAATCTTTATTAACATTATATCACATTAAATTACTCTTCTCACGTAATTTAAATAAAACGTATCACATTAAATTACTCTACTCACGTAATTAAAATAAAAAGTATTTTATCTACTCACGTAATTTAAATAAAACGTATTTTATCATATTAAATTACTCTACTCACGTAATTTAAATAAAACATATTTTCCTAATTAAGCAGAATTGCGGGGTATTACATACTTCCCCTCTTATAAAAGGAATTTCATCCTCGAAATTAGAAAATACCTGCTGTGAATAATTCTGGATATTGCTCTCGCATATCCTCCTCCCATTCCCAAGTAGACTCATCCATATTGTTTTGTTCCCACTGTACTCGTACTAAGGGTACCACCTTGGATCGTAGTTTGCGCTCACTATAATCCAGAATAACCATGGGTCTTTATTCATACGAGACATCTGGATGCAAATCGATCTCCTCCAGTGGAATGTGCGAGAAGGCTCTCTCACTCCTCTTGTATTTCTTCAGCGATGCCACATGGAACACATCGTGTATTTGCTGAAGATGCTCAGGGATTCCTAATTTGTAAGCTACCAGTCCCACCCTCTCAATAATAGGAAACGGTCCCGCATATCTCGGTGCTAATTTCCCTTTCTTGCCGAACCTCATAATCCCTTTCATAGGAGATACCCGAATTAACACCTGGTCGCCCACATCTAGGTCCACGTGTCTCCTACCGACGTCAGCATAACTCTTCTGCCTATCCCGTGCTATTCGAATACGTTCTCTAATCAACTCTATTTTGGAGGTAGTCTCCTGTATCATCTCTGGCCCCAATATCTTGTTATCCCCCACCTCTAACCAACAGGCAGGCGAACGACAAGGCCTCCCGTAAAGTGCCTGGAATGGAGCCATGCCGATAGTGAATTTGTATGAGTTATTATAGGCAAACTCCACCAAAGGAAGGTATGGATCCCAACCTCCCCCAAAATCTAGTACACACATCCTTAGCATATCCTCCAACATCTGGTTTACCCTTTTAGTCTGACCGTCCATCTGTGGGTGATACACCGTACTCAACCGTAAGTCGGTGCCCATGGCCTCCTGAAAGCTCTGCCAAAAATGTGACACAAATATTTTATCTTGGTCCGACGCAATATTAATAGGAACTCCGTGTAGCTTAACAATCTCTGAAATAAATAGCTGCGCGTACCGTATCGTATCATAATCTGTACGAACCGGTAAGAAATGAGCCACCTTAGTCAACCGATCCACTATCACCCATATGGAATCGTGACCCTTCTGTGATGTTGGTAACCCAGTAATAAAATCCATCGAGATACTCTCCCACTTCCACACGGTAATCTCCAGTGGTTGTAGCATCCCTGAAGGCCTCTGATGGTCAACTTTCACGAGCTGACATGTAACACACTTTGAGACAAATTCTGCAATATCTCGTTTCATACCTGACCACCAATATAATCGTCGCATATCTTGATACATTTTGTCCCCATCTAGATGTATAAAAAATTTTGACCCGTGTAACTCCGTCATAACGGCATGCCTCAAACCATCATCTTCGGGTACTATCAGCCTACCATTAAACTGTAGTTCGCCCTCCAAGCTGATGGAGTAGGACTCTGCCCCCTCGGCCAGTAACTGTCGTGCTTTGTCATGACAAAACAGGTCCTCGACCTGTGCTCTCACTACCCGTATAACACTCTCGGGAGTGATAGATAAAACTGCCATGCATGCTCTAGCTATCTCATCCTCGTGTAGAAGTTCACTCCACTTTGCCTTCCAAATCTCTGCCAACTCCCCAGTAGGTCTTCTACTTAACGCATCTGCCACTACGTTATCCTTGCCAGGATGATACTGTATATCAAACTGGTAGTCCTTCACAAATTCAAGCCACCTCCTTTGCCTCATATTCAGATCCTTCTGAGTGAACAGATACTGCAGTGAATTATGATCCGTGAATAGAGTGAATTGCTCGCCCAGAAGATAGTGTCTCCATATCCTCAATGCAAAAATGACCGCTGCCAACTCGAGGTCATGGGTGGGGTAATTCTTCTCATGTGGCTTAAGCTTTCGGGAAGCATAAGATATAGCCTTCTCTTCCTGCTGTAACACACCCGCAAGCCCTTGTAAGGACGCATCGGTATATACTCGGTACTCCACTCCGCTTCTAGGCAAGGCAAGAACCGGTGCTGATGTCAACTTGTACTTTAATTCATCAAATGCTAACTGACAACTGCCACTCCATATAAAGGGCACTCCCTTCTGAGTCAAGTTCATCAAAGGTCCGAAAATTTTTGAGAACCCCTTGATGAAACGACGATAATAACCAGCCAACCCCAAGAAACTATGAATTTTGGTCGGTGTCGTGGGCTGTCCCCACTCCCTCACCGCCGATACCTTACTCGGGTCAACATCAATGCCTCTTTTAGATACAACGTGGCCTAAGAACTGAACCTCCCGAAGCTAAAATCCACACTTCTCAAATTTGGCGTACAACTGATGGTCCCGCAATGTCTGTAGAACCATTCGTAAATGTTCAGCGTGTTCCTCCTCCGTGTGAGAGTAAATCAGAATGTCATCTATGAATACAATCACAAACTGATCCAAAAACTCCCTGAATACCCTGTTCATGAGATCCATGAATACTACCAGTGCATTAGTTAGCCCAAACGGCATCACTCTGAACTCGTATGACCCCTACCATGATAGAAAAGCGGTCTTGGGTACATCCTCTTCACGAATGTGCAATTGGTGGTAACCCGATCTTAAATCGACCTTTGAGAAGTATGCAGCCCCTCTCAACTGATCAAACAAATCGTCAATCCTCGGCAACAGATACTTATTACGTATCGTCACTTTGTTCAGCTCTTTGTAATCTACACACAAACGAAGTGAACCATCCCTTTTCTTTACAAATAACACTGGTGCACCCCATGGCGATGTACTCCGTCGAATGAAACCCTGTCCTAATAGCTGTTGAATCTGTTCTCTCAGTTCTCGCATCTTCGAAGGGTCCATGTGATACGGTGCCCTGGCAATCGATCTCATCCTCGGTTCTAGGTCAATAACGAACTCTATCTCCGTGATGGGTGGTAACCCTGGTATCTCCTGAAAGACATCCTCAAAATCCCTCACAACTGGGATTGAGTCCAGAGAAACGACAGCCCCATGTGAGGTCTCCTCCTCAATATAATATAGATGAGTTCGCGATCCTCCCTCTGGGAGTGTCATTGCCACAAGGAACATCTCTTGTCTTGGGATGGAGAACACGATAGTCCTCTCATAATAATCTACCATTGCTTTATTATGAGCCAACCAATCCATGCCTAGGATGACGTCATATCCCTCCATATCCAACACCAGGAGGTCCGCCGCTAGACTCAATCTCCCGACTATAATGTCCACACCCTTACAAATTGAGTGTATACCCACTACCCATCGGTGACTCCACGCACATAAGATGAGTGTGAGCTGTTGCTAATAGGCTGGCTGCCCGTGAAAATCTAGTGGCAATAAAGGAATGCATCGCCCTCGTGTCAAATAAAATACTACCCTCAAGTCCATGAATAGGAAACATACCCACAACTGTTGGCGTTGCTGGAGGTGCTGGCTAAAATGGAATATCACGGACGTTGAACACACGTCCGTACTGCATATGCCCTGGTTGTGGGGCCTGTACTGCTGCTGGGGCTAACGGAGCCTGCTGCCCCTGTTGGGCACCCTGTTGTTGTGCCCTGTCTGGCTGTGGACAATTTCTACTCTTGTGACCCTGCTGGACACAAGTGAAACACTGACCCTGAAACTATCTCTACCCTTGGCCCTGTTGGCCCTGACGTTGGCCCTGTCGACCTTGGCCTTGCTATCCTCTATTTCGGTTTCCTTGGCCCTGTCGGCCCTGAGGAACTTGTGGTTGGGGACCCTGCTGGCCCTGTCTGTCAAAGTGATGCCTCCCGTGCTTAAAATTCTTGGTAGAGTTCCTTTGTCGGGAATCCTGCCCTAACTGGCCCACTGTTTGCTGTTGTGGTGTGCTGCTGTCGCTACTCCCGCTTACCTTACCCGGTTGGCTAGGTTCAACTCTCTTATTTCCCCTCGCAAGAAAGCGGTGATCCTGACAGTGTAGTAGAGCGGCATTGACGACATCTGTGTAGGTTACCAACACCGGATTACCGATCAAATGCTGTCTGATTCTCCAGGTCAGGCCATCCATAAATTTTGACTTTTTCCTCACCTCATTTCGCACAAAGTTAGCCAAGCAGGTAAATTCTTCCTCATAATCAGCAACTGAGCGATCACCCTGAACCACTTCGCCGAATTTCTTCCTCATCTCTGACTCTACTGCTGGAGGGAAATATTTGCGGTCAAACCGCACCCAAAACTCAAAAATTCCCATAGTGTCCCTTTCCTCGGTGGTAGTAACTGACTCCCACCACTGTAAGGCCGCTCCGGACAGATGGAAAGTGGCTAGCATTTGTTTCTGTACCTCGGTGCACTCCAGCATGCGCAAGTGGCGCTGGATATTTTTCTTCCAATTGCACTCCTCCACTAGATCGGTACTACCCTGAAACTCGCTGCCAAGTAGATGGTCCTGCAGGAGCCTGAACTACCGGTGCCACGGGAGGAGGCACCTGGGGCTGAGGAAAATGGGCTTCCATGGCCCTCAAAGCTATCTCGACTGCCTGAGCCACTATCACTGCAACCTGAGTAGTGGAAATTAATTCGGGTGGGGGTGGTGGTATTGGTACCTGTGGCTCCTGATGAGCCTCCCTCACCTCATCTCTGGCTTCAGCCCTCTCCGCTCGCTGTCTCCTTGGTGGCATCTAAAATAAGATTCAAATTGTATAAGTACACAGTTTATACAAAATTTAAGAGCAGATGTACGATAACGCAAAAGTGGATATTGAATCAACAGTCCTAATAGTAGGGTTCTAATACAACCAAACGTTACGCTGAAACGCAGTAAGCCGTACAGGTCCTATGGACACTAGAACCTAATGCCCTGATACCATCTGTGACACCCCGCCCAATTAAACCTTGGGTGATCAAGCCTTAATCTAATTTAAACAGGTTTCTTAAATGGTTCATTCTTAGCATCACTGTCGAAAACTATTTAAGTTACTAACCACCTAAGTGAAATTTAGCGATTGATAAGCACCCAAAACTGTACAATTTATGCCCCAAATAGACGTACTTTAGTTGCTATTTCTCGACAATATGGGTCTTATGCGCGTAAATGTTTATTATGCAGGTTTAATGTACGTTGCGGTGTTCAAACGCGTATTTCAAGGCAATTGTGCATTTTACGGAGCTAAATACCAAATTCCCTGACCCTAACCTAACCCATCCTAGCCTAAACTTGTCCCTAAACCGTCACCCAAGACCCGTGTGTGTTGGTTTGTTCCCTTTTTATTTTATTTTAATTTTTTAGATTTTTATTTAGTGTCGTTTTTTTTAGATTTTATTTTAGAATTTTTTAGGTTTTATTTCCTATTTTTTATATTTTATTTCTATTTTTATTAATATAATTTTATTTTATTTTATTGAGTTTTTAGTTTTAGTTTTTATTTTATTTTATTTTATTAGGATTAGTTTTTAGGAATTTAATTTTATTAGATTTTATTTTTTTAGGACTTTAGTTTTAAGTTAAATAGATTTACATTTTTCTTTTCATTTCTTTTTAGTTTTAATTTTTTATTTTGAGTCTTTATTTTATAGGAATTTAAATTTTTGATTTTTAGTTTTTATAAGATTTATTTGATTACTTAGATTTTATTTTTATTTTTTTAGTTTTATTTTATTAGGGTCCAAACTAATACACACATTAAACTCCCCTCACCCTCATCCTATTACCTACACCCTCACACACACAATAAACCCCAACTTCATCTTCCCCAACAACTCATCCTCTCTCCTCTCTCCAAAACACAAAAACCACCGTAACCCAACAACACACCCATCTCTCTCTCTCTTACCCTCACCTCTGAAAACCTCCCACCGGCGTCCTAAGACAACCCGAAGCTCCGACCCGCGGCGACAATCCTGCCCCATCTCTCTCTCTCCTCGATCGTGCCCCCTTGCCGCCGACACCGCCCTCGCCCCAGCTCGCCGGCGACGCCGACCTCTCCCTCTCTCCCTCCTCGCGCTGCCACCTCCGGCAGTGATCCCCTTTCCCGGACCCAACTCCTGCCCGGACCTCTAATCCGGCGACCAACCTGCTCGGGCCGACCAAACCCATACCCATTTCCAGCTCCGATCCCCTCGCAACCCGTGGCGTCCGACCACCAGCCCATCGCCGGAACCCACGAGTTCAACCCTTTCACCGGCGACGTCAAACCATCTCACTCCCTACCAGCCCATCGCCGGAACCCCCGCAGGCGATTTCTCCTACCGCCGACCAACCTTTCATTCCCCTGCCAAACTCCGGCCAGCGATCGCGACCTACCTCCGACCTGAACCAAATCCCACAATTCAACAAACCCATGTTCAACCTTTTCCAAACCCTTACCCAAATTCAAAATGAAGACCCATTTCATCCATTCTCCATTTTCTCCCAAATGCAAAATCGTGTTCTGCCAACAAAAACCCAATTCCACTTAATTAAAACCCATGTGCCAAATCTTACCCCACATGCCATTTTACCCTTTTACCCAAAATACCCCTCAACTACCTTTCTAACCCCAATACCCATTATACCCCCATTTAACAAATCAGATTTTATCCTCCCCAACCTCATCCACATGACCTCACACCCCTCATGTACACACCCTAACCAATTTCCAATTGTACTCCTTTGCTCCATTGCATATAAAATGAAGAAGAAGACCCATTTGTTGGAGATTCTACAATAAGAGAGAGCTTTGTAGAGAGAAAATTCTAGAGAGAGATAGTTTAGTTTAGAAAATAAATCCTTGTAAATAGTTTTTCATTTTTTTATTTTTAGATATTTGTGAGATTAAATATTGTTAGAGAATTAATTGAGTGAATATTTTAATTTCAAATCATTTGGATGCTCAATTAAGTGGTGTATGCTTCAATTTGGAAGATTAGAGTTCAACTTTCTCAAGGAGACTTGGTTTGCTTGTTCTATTCTCTTCTCTTTTATTTTAGTAGCCTTGATTATTAATTTGTCATGTTTCATATCATGTTAGGCTAACACCCCTTTCAAGGGGTGGGGAAACCCATTATTTTGATGTTAATGTTAATTTAATTAGTTTAATTAAATTAAAATTCCCTTTGATGATTTTTTTTGCAATCTTACTTTTAATTTACGCCTCGAGAGAGGGTAAATGATTTTCGAGAGAAAATCGAGATTCTAGTCTTAATTTCCATCTTAGAATCGAACTAGAGATAGGTTTTTCTAAAATGTGAAATTATTTCTTTGAATTTCAACTCTAATCATATTTTTATGATCTAAACTAATTTAGCAAATCGATCCTAGCGGGTGATTTGTTAGATGATGTTTAGATCTACATTTTGTGAGTTGTAGGATTGTAACTTTAATCCTCTAAAAGATTATTATTAAAATTACATTTGCAACGAGAGTTGATTTGTAATTTCAATATTAATTTGGGACGTTTAATTTGAATAAATTAAATAAATAGATTAACTAGAAATTATGGTAAAACCCCACTCCTTGATTGTTCTCACCTTTATTTACCTCACTTATCTCTTATTTTTAGTTTTAGACTTTAATTTTCATTTTAGTTACTTTCTAGTTAGTTTTCATCTCACACTTTATTTTAGTTTAGTTTAGACCTCACCTCACCCTATTGTTTTAATATTAAAAAAAAAGCTAAAAAAATTAGAAAAGTGAAAAAGCACAAAAAGAAAATAAAAAGTGAATTACAATTGAATTTGTCTCTAGCTTACTCCCTAGAAAGTGGATTGATACCCTTACTTACCTATACACTTTAGATTGTTATATTTTGTAGGTAATTGAGGTTTTGACTAACTTGGCTTTCAACAACAACGACATACACCCAAAAAGCCTTGTTATCAAATGGCGCCGTTGCCATTCTTGGGATTGTGAAGCTCGGAGCGGATTTCATTTTGTATTTCATTTTTTTTTTGCACTTTATTATTTTTTGTACCATTTTTATATTTTTAGAAGGCTTGTATTAGGACTTTCTTATTATCTTGGCTTGTATTGCGGTGCTTAGAGACACAATTTATTTTTCATTTAAATTCGTAATAATTGAAGCCAAGCGTGATAGGGAAACCGGACAAGGTAGAGAGAGGGCGTCTATTGGCGAGGATTTAGAAGCCTCTCTACCTTGGGTCGGTAGGACTCCCGGGGACGACTGAGATAGGCGTAATCTCCCCCCGGTCGACTCAAATTTTTCGGCACCCCACGTCGTAAAAACCGTAGGAGGTACATTTCTCAAACACTCGCGCCTCTCCTGTTAGCGAGTCAATTCTTTTGTGTGCTCTTGTGTGCTCTTATTTGATTTTATTCTCGCATTTATTTTCGAATGGTGTGATGAATTAAATTGCTAAGACCTACACCCGGTCACTCACGAGAAGGGATTTCATCACCCGACTCACTCTCTTATCATTGTGTGCTACCCTAGCCATCACTAAATTTAAAATCAATCAACTAGGTAGCCCAATAGGAGAATAAATTTTGCAAAGGCGATCACAAAGAGATTTCCGTGAATTTTTATCGCCCGCGGACTTAATTAAAATTTGACTACCCTCTCACTAAATTCAAAGATAAAAATTGGCTATGTGCTAGTTAGGAATTTTTCTTGACTTGTGTGTGTGTCCAATTCCATTTTTCGGTAGTCGATTTTAGTTAGTCCGTTCAATTCAAGAGTCCATATTTTCCCCACCTTTTCTTCCAAAAAAAAAAAAAAAAAAACTCCAAAAATCCAAAAATATTTTTCTTCCTTTATTTTTCAAAAAAAATCCAAAAATATTTTCTTTCTTTCATTTTAGAAACATCCAAAAATATTTTATTTCTTTCCTTTTTAGAAAAAATCCAAAAAATCAAAAAAATATATTTCTCCCCTCATGGCCGAAGAACGTCCTTTACGGGACTACTTTGGTCATTTTCCATTGACACGTGACACGTGTGAGAGTGGTCCCGAGCGATCTCTTTATGATATTCTTCACGATTTCACCTCTCTCACAAGTACCGTTGGTACTCTTGACCCATCTATGCACGCACCACCTATTCCATCACCCTCGGTGTCAAGTGTCACTGTGCCTCCTCCCTTGTTGTGCACCCACTGTTCTTATGCCGATCACATGTCCCATGAGTGCCCATACTCTTCATATCCCTACGCACCCACCATGGAACATGTGTATCCGTATGAAACTGTTTCGGAACCCACCTCAGCCTACTACCCTGCTATACCTAATCCCGAGTTGTGTGAGTCCCCGAGCTATTCGTGGAGGCCTGATCACCCTTCCACGCAATACGTATCCCAACCCGATGTTGTGGATCCTCACACATTCCAACAGTCATCATGGCAACCTTGTGCACCTGTTCACAATCAGTCCCCTCACTACGCACCCCATGAGTATCAACCATTTGTCCATCATGAAAGCAATCCTTTCGTGTCTGATGCACTTGGCCCCACCCCACACACTTCATATGATTATTCTCCATACACTCACGATTATAGCGAGTTGTGTCCACCTCAACCACCACCACCACCCATCATTCCACCAACACCTTCATCCACATCCACTCTCGAAACCCTCTTGCAAAAGTTCATACTTGAGCAAGAGCAAGCAATTCAAACTCAAGCTCTCCAAAGGCTTGAACAAAGGTTAAATGAATTGGTGTGTGCGAGAGAGTTGGATAATCCTATGACCCCACCCATCGTTGCCACCGAGTGTGACGATGATGTGTCCCCTTGTGACACAAAATTTGAGTGTGACCAACCCTACCACCCCGAGAATCTTGAAGTTGAGACCATTCCATGGTCCGGGTCCCAAGTCGACATTTGTGTTGACTTACCTTTCATTAGTGAGCCTGATCAATTCCCACTATATCCATATGAACCTCACCTTCCGGTTCCGGTTCCGGTTCCCATTCACCTTTCCACTCCTGTAATATCCAAAACAATGCCCGAGTCTATACCTATCGAGCCTCACCCTTGTGTTCCCGAGGAACCACTTCATCCTAGGTTAGCTTCGGCTACGAGTGCTCACCATTTTCCCGAGATAGAATCCGTGATAGTTCCTAACTATCCGGATCTGGATGATGTCCCACCATGCATGGCTCCCGTTGAGCCTGATATTTTTAGTGATTCCTCTATCTTAGATCTTGGTGCCTCGTCTTACCCACCCACCCGATTTACCGATGCTACTATTGTGAAGAAGTTGATCACTCCATCTTTAGAAACCACACTCCCTTGTGAGCATTCCTTTACTCCTCCCAATGAGTGTGTGTCTCCCACGCTTGAGTTGGATCATCTTCCTCCACCGTTTATCCCACCCGATACACCATTTATCCCACCCGACCCACCCATTGTTCCTTCTACCCCACCACCTGGTTTGGATCATGATTTTGCACATTTCAAGTTTCCATATACAATTTTAGATCCTCACCTGAAACCATCATCCACCATCTACGAGAGTATTTGTGGTGATACTCTTCACTTCCGTGACATCGAGCTTGTTCCTCCATACGCACCACTCTCTTGTGATGTTGATTTTTCTCAACAGCTCACTGGTGTGTCACGGCGCGACCATTACCATCGCCCATTCATAGAATGGTCGTGTGATTTTTATGAGCCCCATCCAATTCCTATGTCCAAACCATATTTCCTTCCTCACCAACTTGAGCACTATGCTTATAAGGCCCTAGTTGCCCTCACCTTCCGGCTCAACAAGGCCCGTGATCGATGCTTAATCACCCATGCCTTTTTCACCGTAGCCCTTTTTCCCACCCGCCCTTGGTCCACCGATGCTTTGCATCGTGTGATGCACTTAGCCATACAAGTGCATTGACCCGTTTTAGCCTCGATCCAACAAGACTGACGCTTCAGTCTTGTTTGGGGGTGATTCTCATCACCCGATTTTTCTGCCACCTTGCGCTTTCATAAAGCTTATCTTTAGGGTGAGAATGGTTCGGTCTGGCTGAAGACATTAAACTTAGCTCTACCGGGAGGCAGCCCGCATTTCTTCTACTAGTCTTATCCTGTTTGGGGGTGGTGTTTCACATCACCCTATGCCTTATCATGCTTATAGACTTGTACATCTTTTACTCAGGTTTTTTCTTGGCTTCACATGTCTACTTCATTAGCGGTTGATTTCTGGTAATCTCTTTCCCACCTTATGCTCTCAATTTTAAAAATCATTTTATCTAACATCGAGGACGATGTTCCTTTTTGTTTGGGGGTGGAGAATTTTATCAAAATCGTACCTCTTTTGAAAATTTTTGATTGTTGAACCTGATTTTTAAAATTTCATGCAGTTTCTTTCATCTCACTCATTGATGTGAATGTTCAATCATCCATCTTTTAAAGTCTAGGAATCAAGCTAGAGAATATTTTTTCTAAATAGCTTATGTAATACGTAACAAGGCATTTTGCACCATGAATTTCTAGACTCAACAAAATTTGCGCACTTATCACGTCATTACGTTTAGAGTTGAAGAGTACTACAATTCTAAAGAGAACCTTAAGGATAACTAGTAGAGACTTTTGCTTGTGAGATTTGTGCCTTTCACCCTTTCAGAGTGTTTTACGCAATCTCCGAGTCACAAGTTGATTCAACTTCTTTTGGGTCCGCACTTAAATTGTTGTATGATCTCATTTTCTTTCATAAAAAATTGGCTTGATCACTGAGAATGACATCTTTTTCGAATTGTAAGAAACACATGTCTTGAAATTTGTCCCGAACACTAGATTTTCATCCATACACCTACCACTTTCCCCCCATATCACATTTCCATTCACTTCACCCATTATATTCCCATATCTCATATATATTCCCCTCACTATCCATATATTTCCCCACACATCCACCTATCACCTCCATTTATATCTTCCATCATTTCAAATAAAAGAGTGTGATTCCAAATATTAAATGTCTTCATTATTAGATTGAAGTGAGAAAAAAAAAAGAATGAAGAAATAGAAAAATAGCAAAAATAGAAAAAAAGAGAAAAAGGAGAAAAGAAAAAGAAAAAGAAAAGAAAAAGAAAAAGAAAAAGAAAAGAAAAGAAAAGAAAAGAAAAAGAGAGTTGTACTTAATTTTTGTTGAAATAAAGACATTTGTGCCTAATGTGTATACACTCTTCTTTCGCATCCATTTTTCATCCATTTCACATCGCATATCCATCATCCATCCATCATATCATCATCCCATCCTATCCTACCTCATCGCATCCCACATATCCCATTTCATTTACCCCCTCACCCATATACATACATATTCCCCTTAGTGTTCGGGCAAATGAAAGTCAACGTGGTGAATAACTCGACATTCTCACTATAGTGATTAGCATTCTTTCATGAGATCATTTTTCTTTCGTATTGCTCGTTCTTTCTTATGTGTGTGTGAGACGTTTGAACTTGATTACATTTACTCACCTCCTCACACACAAGAGCGATACACTGACCCATATCTCGAGAGTTCGTTTGAGAGTGATATATCTAGTGAGATTTGAAGTTGAAGCGTTGATTCCGACAAGGCAATCTAGGAATTACTCTTATGATTCTCGACCCGTTTTGACTGATTCACACTACACACGTTGAGTTCTAGGAAGGATGTGCCTTGAGTATTTACTTAGCTAACTTTTTACAAATTCTAGCTTGTATTTCTCAAAATATTTCTCATGTGATGGATTGTGCGATTATTCTATGTCTAATAAGAGATTGACTGCCCTTCAATAAATTTTTGTAAATAAGAATTTTGTGGGTATATTCCCTGCAAACCCTCACGAGACACAACTCGTCCTGTAGGGCAACCTATAGGTTTAAAGGCTTGTTGCACATGCTAAGTGCAATCGCAAGTGCCCGCGAGAGTGGTACATTTTTGGTTTCTTATCTTTCTCTTTCTCTCTATCTTATTGCTCGAGGACTAGCAACGCTCTGTTTGGGGGTGGTGTGATAAGCACCCAAAACTGTACAATTTATGCCCCAAATAGACGTACTTTAGTTGCTATTTCTCGACAATATGGGTCTTATGCGCGTAAATGTTTATTATGCAGGTTTAATGTACGTTGCGGTGTTCAAACGCGTATTTCAAGGCAATTGTGCATTTTACGGAGCTAAATACCAAATTCCCTGACCCTAACCTAACCCATCCTAGCCTAAACTTGTCCCTAAACCGTCACCCAAGACCCGTGTGTGTTGGTTTGTTCCCTTTTTATTTTATTTTAATTTTTTAGATTTTTATTTAGTGTCGTTTTTTTAGATTTTATTTTAGAATTATTTTAGAATTTTTTAGGTTTTATTTCCTATTTTTTATATTTTATTTCTATTTTTATTAATATAATTTTATTTTATTTTATTAAGTTTTTAGTTTTAGTTTTTATTTTATTTTATTTTATTAGGATTAGTTTTTAGGAATTTAGTTTTATTAGATTTTATTTTTTTAGGACTTTAGTTTTAAGTTAAATAGATTTACATTTTTCTTTTCATTTCTTTTTAGTTTTAATTTTTTATTTTGAGTCTTTATTTTATAGGAATTTAATTTTTTGATTTTTAGTTTTTATAAGATTTATTTGATTACTTAGATTTTATTTTTATTTTTTTAGTTTTATTTTATTAGGGTCCAAACTAATACACACATTAAACTCCCCTCACCCTCATCCTATTACCTACACCCTCACACACACAATAAACCCCAACTTCATCTTCCCCAACAACTCACCCTCTCTCCTCTCTCCAAAACACAAAAACCACCATAACCCAACAACACACCCATCTCTCTCTCTCTTACCCTCACCTCTGAAAACCTCCCACCGGCGTCCTAAGACAACCCGAAGCTCCGACCCGCGGCGACAACCCTGCCCCATCTCTCTCTCTCCTCGATCGTGCCCCCCTGCCGCCGACCTCTCCCTCTCTCCCTCCTCGCGCTGCCACCTCCGGCAGTGATCCCCTTTCCCGGACCCAACTCCTGCCCGGACCTCTAATCCGGCGACCAACCTGCTCGGGCCGACCAAACCCATACCCATTTCCAGCTCCGATCCCCTCGCAACCCGTGGCGTCCGACCACCAGCCCATCGCCGGAACCCACGAGTTCAACCCTTTCACCGGCGACGTCAAACCATCTCACTCCCTACCGCCATCGTCGCGACCTTGTCCACCGTCCCGCAGGCGATTTCTCCTACCGCCGACCAACCTTTCATTCCCCTGCTAAACTCCGGCCAGCGATCGCGACCTACCTCCGACCTGAACCAAATCCCACAATTCAACAAACCCATGTTCAACCTTTTCCAATCCCTTACCCAAATTCAAAATGAAGACCCATTTCATCCATTCTCCATTTTCTCCCAAATGCAAAATCGTGTTCTGCCAACAAAAACCCAATGCCACTTAATTAAAACCCATGTGCCAAATCTTACCCCACATGCCATTTTACCCTTTTACCCAAAATACCCCTCAACTACCTTTCTAACCCCAATACCCATTATACCCCCATTTAACAAATCAGATTTTATCCTCTCCAACCTCACCCACATGACCTCACACCCCTCATGTGCACACCCTAACCAATTTCCAATTGTACCCCTTTGCTCCATTGCATATAAAATGAAGAAGAAGACCCATTTGTTGGAGATTCTACAATAAGAGAGAGCTTTGTAGAGAGAAAATTCTAGAGAGAGATAGTTTAGTTTAGAAAATAAATCCTTGTAAATAGTTTTTCATTTTTTATTTTTAGATATTTGTGAGATTAAATATTGTTAGAGAATTAATTGAGTGAATATTTTAATTTCAAATCATTTGGATGCTCAATTAAGTGGTGTATGCTTCAATTTGGAAGATTAGAGTTCAACTTTCTCAAGGAGACTTGGTTTGCTTGTTCTATTCTCTTCTCTTTTATTTTAGTAGCCTTGATTATTAATTTGTCATGTTTCATATCATGTTAGGCTAACACCCCTTTCAAGGGGTGGGGAAACCCATTATTTTGATGTTAATGGTAATTTAATTAGTTTAATTAAATTAAAATTCCCTTTGATGATTATTTTTGCAATCTTACTTTTAATTTACGCCTCGAGAGAGGGTAAATGATTTTCGAGAGAAAATCGAGATTCTAGTCTTAATTTCCATCTTAGAATCGAACTAGAGATAGGTTTTTCTAAAATGTGAAATTATTTCTTTGAATTTCAACTCTAATCATATTTTTATGATCTAAACTAATTTAGCAAATCGATCCTAGCGGGTGATTTGTTAGATGATGTTTAGATCTACATTTTGTGAGTTGTAGGATTGTAACTTTAATCCTCTGAAAGATTATTATTAAAATTACATTTGCAACGAGAGTTGATTTGTAATTTCAATATTAATTTGGGACGTTTAATTTGAATAAATAAAATAAATAGATTAACTAGAAATTATGGTAAAACCCCACTCCTTAATTGTTCTCACCTTTATTTACCTCACTTATCTCTTATTTTTAGTTTTAGACTTTAATTTTCATTTTAGTTACTTTCTAGTTAGTTTTCATCTCACACTTTATTTTAGTTTAGTTTAGACCTCACCTCACCCTATTGTTTTAATATTAAAAAAAAAGCTAAAAAAATTAGAAAAGTGAAAAAGCACAAAAAGAAAATAAAAAGTGAATTACAATTGAATTTGTCTCTAGCTTACTCCCTAGAAAGTGGATTGATACCCTTACTTACCTCTACACTTTAGATTGTTATATTTTGTAGGTAATTGAGGTTTTGACTAACTTGGCTTTCAACAACAACGACATACACCCAAAAATCCTAGTTATCAGCGATTGCCAAATTTTATCTTTATTAAGAAAAACAAATAATCCATAGAAGCACATTACAAGTCTAGTGATAAAAAAACAGTTGCATAAATAACTGAATGCAGGTAAGGTCTTACCGAAAACCACGGCCAATAAAAGGCATCTCAAAATCCAAAATCAGAATAACTGTAAAAGTAAATATAGGACAACATGTCACAACTAAGAATACTAAAATTGAGATCCTGCACTAGAACTGAAAAAGAGGAAACGTCTAAACAATCCATGCAACATCCACACGTGCTGCAGCTCCCAAATCCCTGGAATGAAATCATGCTGGGTGTCCCTGTGTCTGGGCACCTAAAAGGTTTTTGAAAGATTTTATATAGCAAGAGTTAGTACTCAAAACATTTGAAAATATTTTGCAAGCAGTTATCACAATTGAGTTATTGATTACACATATTAAAGTTTCGCACAACTCCCTAGAACTTCCTCACCTCTCTTCTATAGTGTATGTCTAACGATGACCCTTAGTTCACCTAATTATACTACCCATAAGCGTAGGTAACTTATTTACTGCTCGTTATCCTTATTCTTTTAATAATTACATCACGCTATAAATTATTACTAAGATATTTACAATTCATTTCATTATTTACTATTCTCAATATGTTGATTATGCACATAGAATACATTTTATCACACAATCATGTACTTAATATCAGTTATCACTAACATATCCTTTTACCACACATAAAGGACTCTGGGTTCAGAATGATTCATCGACCCCACGTAAGAGTTGGTTCAGAATGATCCATCGACCCCAACTATTTAAAAATATGAATATATACACATATTCTGCTTCGGGACTCTTTCATCGCGACACCAGTTTAAAGTTTGGTTCTGCATTTTTCATCGACTCCAAACATATAATAACCTTATGTTAGTTCGGAATGTCACATCGACCCTAACATAATTAATTTAGGTAAAATTCTCTTAACCCAAACTTTTATATAATTTAGTAGGTACACACCCGACCTATCAAATCATGCCCGTACTTAATATATTTTACTTATATTCACCGTGCTCATTAATTTACAATTTATTTCACTATTGTATTTATTTGAGTATTCACGCAACTCTAAGGGGCCTGGTTACCCCTCCCTTAATTCAGTAGTTAAGTTAACTTTAACCTACTGGTATTTTTCCCGGAATTTACTCTCACTCTTTCCGTAGCTAAATTCTCTCAACCCCAACATATCGCTAAATCGATCTTTCTCCCGTCGGTCCGTTTCTTCAAAATTCCCATTCAATTATTTATGAAGAAATCTCACGGTACCCTACTGGTATTTATGAAGTCTCCTCATAGGTAAAATATCATCACTAAGGTTCCCATTAAACGATGGTAATTAAAAGGAAATTTATTTACAAAATTCTCTAGAGTCCAGGCAGGGTCGATCGATCGATCTATGGGATGAGGTCGATCGATCGACTGCTCGATCGATCGACATTCAAGGGTCGATCGATCGATCAAGCAGTGACAGACCCAGTTCGTCTTCTTCATGCGGGTTTCACCATTTTTATCTATCTATCTTTCATGATAGTCCACTATATTTGCATCCAATAATTTTTAATCATTCCTACATGTTCTGGGATGATTACTAACAATTTACAACAAAAAAATCATCATAAATCTTGGCCAAATTAACTAAAAATCTTACTAATATTCAAGAACCCTAAAAATACATTCTTTACATCTTTCATCATAATTCCAGATTTTTAGTTCAATTCAATCATCTAGTTTTCTATGATATCAGAATATTTGGAGATCCAAAAACGTTCTACATGCAATCCCTACCAATCATGGATCATAATCAATTGTTTTTCTCCCAAAAATATCATAAAAACCATGTTCTTCATAAAGCTTAAATATGGGTATTATAACTCAATTTATTTTGCAAATAACCACTTGCCTTATGATTTGTAGGGTCTGATTTCGTGGCTGTTGATGATGCTTGATGATTTTGATCCTTCAATCCTCCTTCCCAAAAAATTTGTGGTGAAATCTCCTTAGAATTTCCCCCTCCTTGCTTCTTTTGCCTTAGGAAATTGTCTCTCTCACTTCTCTAATGACTATGGTGTATATTCTATCTTTCTAACCCTAGCCTTAACTCTTATAATCTGATTTAGGGTTTCAAAATTCGTAGGTCTACTTACCCATAAATGTAAAGAGACCAAAATGCCCTCGAATGGCCCCGGTTTAGCCCGAAAATGACCCGACACTCAACTAGTACCCCCGGGTATACTATTTTGACTAATTCGACCCTTTCAGAATCATTTGTGGACTCTAAATTATCGTTTGAGTCTCTAAAAAATATTTTTCTAATCTCATCTTCAATTTTTGTCTACGCGTGACACTCGGTTTAGATAACTCAGGTACGTCCATAAAATCCCTAGACCGTACATAACAACATTCAAAATTTACTACTCACATTTAGTAAATTTTCAATCGTTATATTAATCTTTATTAACATTATATCACATTAAATTATTCTTCTCACGTAATTTAAATAAAACGTATCACATTAAATTACTCTACTCACGTAATTTAAATAAAACGTATTTTATCTACTCACGTAATTTAAATAAAACGTATTTTATCATATTAAATTACTCTACTCACGTAATTTAAATAAAACGTATTTTCCTAATTAAGCAGAATTGCGGGGTATTACACTGAGCCCCGTTTGACTCTGATCAACTTCATCATCAAAGATAAATCTTATTGAGTATTCAAAGGGATCTAAATATCCTTTCCAAATGCCCACCCCATGCACGAATCGATATAACGGTTTGGACGAACGATCCATCTTATTACTGAAAATTGCTTTGTAGGCCACCGGGCGCTCCAATCCCCGATTTAACCCCAATCAACTTCATCTTCAGAGCGAAAGCTCAATCAATATTCAAAGGGCACTAAATCCCCTTTCCAATGGTGTGACCCATGCATGAAACAACATAGCGGTTCGGACGAACGCACCATTTTCTCCCCAAAAATCGATTTAGAGGCCACCGGGCGCTCCCGGGCTCCGTTTAACCAAAGTGAACTCTTCAACTCGAATGATACCGAGTTAATCTTCGAAGGGCACTGAATACCCTTTCCAACAGTCTTCCTCTTGCACGAATCTGCCTAACAGTATGGACAAACGACCCATTTTACTCCGAAGGGTCCGCAAACTTCTGAGCCCCGTTTAATAAAAGTTAACTCTTCTAACTGAGCAAAGCTCTTTGAAACTTCGAAGTTCCTTAAATAACCTTTCCAATGTTCTGCCCCATGCACGATTTGTACTTACGATTGGGATAAACAATCCATCGTCGTTCGACGCCCGTTTGACCCAAATTAACTCTTGGACCCAGGAGCGGCCCAAAGCATTCTCAAAGGTCTCTGAATAAACATTCCAACGTTATGCCCCGTGTATGATTTGGACTTACAAATTGTGTTTTACGACCATTTTTCTAAAAAATCTACACGAGACAACCAATTGGTAGGTCCATTTTCCTACATATCGACAGTGTGTCTAGGGTAACCTATCGATAGGTAGGTTTAGGACAATGCCTATTAGAAGTACCCTAACCTTATATAAGGAGAGAATGAGCTCACCTTGAAGGGTACCTCAGAAACATCAACTTTAGTGATCTCAACAACATTCTTTCCTTGTTTGAAACCTCTCTCCACCTTTCATTTCCATCACTTTCACACCCACTTTAGAAAAATCCCCCTACATTCCTCACCCACTTGTAATGAAGCTCATCAACAATCAAGATCAATCTCCAAGTCTCCAAAGAAGGCGACACATTCTTCTCTCTCTCTCTCTCTCTCTTTAAATTTCATTATTTTTGCGTTAGCTTTATTAGTTTTTAATTGATCTTTTACTTTAGATCATAAACATATTAATATTTAATCCTTTATTAGTAGTATTGCACATAATGTATTTTTTATTAAAAAAGGCAAGAAAAAGAGGGTTACACCTATAAATTCCAACGGGATTCTTTACTACATTTTCTCAAAACTAAAACCCCCTTTATTTTTACACACACACATATAATAAAATACCCGATTGAATTTATGATATAAGCCCCACCCTCATGTCACATGCAAACTACGTGGACTTTGATGCTTTATAGGCTACGTGGGTGTCTCGGGCTAAATCCCGAGACTCGTGTCCTATCTTCCCACTTTCCTCTTTTTCCTAATTTATCCATATATTATTATACTTGTGATTCATATTTGCAACTTATTGAACACATATTATCGTTTCATCATAACGATTGATATCTTGATAAGCACCGACATCATATTTTTAATTACTATTTTGGGAACACTTCTATGGATGAACTCACTCCGTCTTTGCCCATGATGCGAGTCGAGCGATTTCGAACTCCACTTATATACACACACACACACACACACACACACACACACTTCACAGAGAAATTAAGGAGAATAATAACATAAGCCCATGAGAGACCAAAATGGTAGTATGGGTTCCTAACACCTTCACATTTCGTAACTCAACCCCCAAACCTTTGAACTATTGGTTTCACAAGCATTAGTTTGCCTAGGATGCCGTTCTCTCGAGGCGACAACATTTCTTTTGCCTATTTTGTGCAAAATAGGCTGGCGACTCTATATGTTTATATCACCCCACATAGACGACGATTGAAGCAACCCTAAAAAGGATATGAAACCTTTTTCTTTCCTCCCTCTGACCGCCTGCACGAGCACCGAATCCTCGAGGAGGAGGACGGAACAGGGGGATGGACACACTTCAAGTTAAACATATAATCACAGTGTGTGTATTGTGGAACATAGGTTCCTATTGTGGGTAATGTATTTGAGTTAAGAACCAATTTGTAGAAATCATATGCATTAATTCAAATCTCACTGGAGACCACTCTCAAGATACGAAGGAACTCCGAAGCATTTAGGTGTGTGTCACTCAGAACATATTGTCATAAAGAGTAATTGTAATAGAAATCTAAGCCCTGCACATGTCAGTGATGAACGACATATTTTTTAAAACGAAATAATGTAATATCGAAAAAGGATATTATCTACTAAAGGATGTAAGAGTAAATTTTGTTATTTTCCTTTGATGGGTTGGCCCTTGCATTTTTCATAGGACTTCTGGGGCAAAAAATGGATGAGTGGGTGATATTTTTAGACAATTCCCAATTGACACGGGACTTTATTCGAAAAACATGAGGATATTTTTGAAGATTTTTACTTTTTTGGAATACTTTCTCTTTTTGAATCTCATATTTTTGTTTTTCTTTCCTTTGAGGGGATTTTTCTTTTCTGCCATATTTTCGTCATTTTCTTGATTTTTATCTTCTTTTTTATTTATTTTTCCAACCCCTTATTTCAATTTTGAGTTTTTTTTGCATCAATATTTGAAAAGTTTGTGATGAGGAAGGTAAAAATGAGTTGCCTAGATCATTTGTTGAGGGTCAACCAAGACTTTAAATCTTTAAGAACTTTTCAAAAACTAAGCATTTATATGAAAATTAAATACACCACATTTTAGGACCCCCCCTAAGCATCACCTTAAGTCACTAGCACTTCCTCCCTCACCATAAACCCCAGGCCATACTTCGAGTACTAATATGGAGGCCACCGAGAACTCTCGGGCCCCATTTGACTACTAGTCAACTTTATCACCTGAGCAAAAGCTCATTGAATCTTCGAAGGGCCCTGAATCCCCTTTCCAATGCTTTGCCCCGTGCATGAATCGGCCTTACAGTTCAGACGAACGATCAATTTTCCTTCAAAAATTGATCTAGAGTCCACTGGATGCTCTCGAGCCCCGTTTGACTTTAGTTAACTCTCTAATCCGAGCGAAGCTCTTTGGATCCTTGAAGGTCTCTGAATACCATTTCCAACTATCTGCCCCGTGCCCGAATCGGCCTTACGGTACGAACGAATGACTTATTTCACTCCGAAGGGGCGATTCCGAGCCCCATTTAAATTTGCTCAACTCTTAGAATCGAGAGAATATCTTTGGAACATTTAAGATCCCTGTATAGCCTTTCTAACGATTTGTCCCGTACGTGAATCAGACTTACGGTTTCGATGAAGTATCCATTTTTCTCTTGTCCAAAAGACTGACGGGCATTTCCAAGCCCAGTTTGACCATAGTTAATTCCCGAACCTGAGAGCAGCCCATGTATTCTTAAAGGTCTTTGAATACCCTTTCCAACGGTTCGTAATGTGTGCGATTCAGACTTATGGATTGCATTTTTCGACCATTATTCTGAAAAATCTATGGAGGATTATCGAATGGCAAACCCATTTCCTTACCTATCAGCAGTGTGTCTGGGGTTTCCTGCCGATAGGCAGGACAAGGATAGTGCTGATCGGCACCCCTTTGACCCTATATGATGAGAGAATGAGCTCGCTTTGAAAGGCACCTCAGAAACATCCCTCTTAGTGATTTCAACAACATTCTCTTGAAGTCAGCGTGGTTTCCATATTGAAACTTCTCCCCCACATTTCATTTCCATCCTTTCTTACCCAATTTGGCAACTTATCTTCCCTCTCCTCCTACCACTTTAAGCCACTTACAAGAGCATCCCTTCAACATCTAAGGTCAGCTTCAAAGCTTCAAAAGAAGGTCCAAATATTTCATTCTCTCTTTAAGCTCTCTTATTTTTGCACTAGTTACTTAATTCTTATTTTAGCATTTCATTTCTATTATATCACACATATCAATATCCAACCTTTTTATTAGTAGTATTGCACATATTATACTGTCTATAAAAAAGTCCAAAAAATAAGAAAAAGAGGGTTTGGTTGTAAATTCCCAAAGGGGATTTCTCACTCCATTTTCTCACAGTAAAACATCCTTTTTCAACACACACACACACACACTTATAAAAGAAGTCCCCGGTTTGATTTATGGTATAAATGCCACCCCGTGTTATATGCGAATTACGTGGACTTTGATGCCTTTTTAGGCTATGTAGGCATCTCGGGTAAGATCCGAGATTCGAGTCCTCTCCTATTTTTGTCCACATATTATTTTCATATCATATATTTATGATTTATGCTTATGTTTTATCCAACCTACACCATCGTCCTTCTATAAACGATTGGTGAATAGACAAACACTCAAATAGTATTTTGATTACTATTTTGGAAACACTCCTAAGTATGACCTCACTTCACCTTTATCCATGATGCGAGTCGAGTAATTTCACTCTCCATTTATATATACACATACACACTTCACAGATTTATTAAGGAGAAGAATAATACTTGCCCATGAGAGACCTAAAGGATGGTATGGGTGCCTAACACCTTCCTATTCCATAACTCAGTCCCTAAATCCCGAAGTAATTGGTTTCACAAGCATCAGTATGTCTTTGATGTCGTTCTCTCGAGGTGGTAATATTTTTTTTTCTTGTTTTGTGTAAAATAGAATGGCGACTCTAACTCTATACATCACCCCAATTGATGACGGTCGATGCACCCCAAGGAAGGGTGAGAAGCCACCCGCGCACGTGCACGTCGACCCGAGAAGGGATGGCCACAGCGGTGACTCTACGAGGAATTTAATTCCATTCTCTGAGGAATAGACTCTATTTTCTTACATGGGTGTTATTATTGTTTGCATATGTGCATATGCGCCTACCTATGTGTTACCTTTTTCCTCTATTACTCTGAGTCCTTGTACATATCTACCTGATGTATATATCACTCCTCACTCACTTTTAACTTCACTCACTTGTAAATACCCTCCACGTACACTTTACACTACCTAAACTTGTATATAAGATCACTTATACCCACAAGTTTCACACACCACCTACAACATCCATGCTTAGTCCTCACTAGCACACACCTCCACTTATCACACTTGTATATATCCATGGTCACTTGCACATTTTGCACACCCCTTTTAGTTAGTCTATGCTTAGGCTCACTACCACACACTCACGTGTAGATATTAACATATTACTCACTCACATGTATCCATGTTTAGTGTAATATTCATGCTCCATTTTAGATTTACTTTTCATGATACTTGTACATTCTTCCCCACTAGTACTTTTACTCATCATACCAAATAAAATACTCTCCCCATAATATAATAATTAAGAATCATGCATTTTGCACCCTACATCACCAATAGCATTGCAATATTGACCAAAATTTGTCCCTTTCTGGGGGGTGGGGGCACTTTGTGATGGGTGCTGGTCCTGCAGATCGCAGTTAGGCTAAGCAATATGACTCTCACCTTCCATTTGCCTAGTACCTTTGACGTATATTGAACAGTTCCCTCCGCATCGTACCACTTTACCGAACTCATTACCAGGGGTATATAGTAGGGAACTCATTCACGTACGTCGAGTATATCAAATTCGCTCTTACATGTACTGTCCCCACGAGGTATATAGTGAGGATATCAAATGGCTTGTCCACACATATCGATTACCCTCAAAAGCAAGAAGTATATCGTGGAAGTCATGCCAAAGGGGGGAATCCTACCACTAGCCCAAATAACTACATAAATATCATATAGGCGTCAAACCTAGGGCACTCATATCTAGTTTATCGGTTGCCACACGAAACTCTACCAAAATGCCAGTCAGCGTGCCGCCAAACTTTTCACCCCATTTCGCTGTTTTTCAAAACAAGACCCTGTCCATGAGAGTGGAAACAAGTCAAACCATGTCTTACATATTTTTCAAACCCAATTTTCCCCGGCTCGGGTCGTGTCTGACAATTTTTTGCATCTAGGTAAACCTAATACAAGTGAAAGCATAATAATAATAGTAATCATACTGAGATTCTTCTCTCATTTTTTCCCTCCTTTTTTTCTCAAAAAACCAAAATACCAAAAAACATTTTTCCTCCTTTTATCAAAAATACAAAAAAAATATTTCCACTTTTTTAAAAATACCAAAAAAATCAATTCTTTTTTCTCTCTATCAAAAATAAAACTCAAACCATTTTCCTTCTCAGGTCGATCGCATACCCGATTCTTAGCCTGACTCCCTATTGCCTTCGGTATTCCGTCAAACCATAGGAGCTTTGCAAATTCCTATTCAACTTCATTCGAGAAAACACGACCAAGCACCGAACGTGCAGCCTGATCTGATGACAGTCTTAGTCTAACTCAGTAACAAGATTGATAACTTTCAAACCGAGGGCTATAATATGCAGCGAAACCGGGTCCATGTTCCCAAAGAACCTGAGGTCCTCTTCCCTCATTCCATGGGTCCACCCGCTCTCGAGCCTGTCTGGGTCCTAGAAAAATATCAACATGTTCCACGTACCTTGCCTACCAATGGGCTGCCTCCAGCTCAGCTCCCTATGCTGAACCTTACCCAACCAGGGGCTAACTTGCCAGTACCTATTGATCCTAAGGAAGAAGAACTAAAAAAGGTCAAGGAAAACCTCAAGCTGCTGTCCAAAAAATTCGACCAAGTCAGGATATCTGGGAACTACGTGGACTACACCCATATGTCTCCCTATCCTAAAGAAAGATTGACGAAGAAGTTCAAGATGCCAACCATGGAGAAGTTAGGGGGCAGTGGGCCCCTAATTGTGCATTTTTGTAGTTATCACCGAGCCATGAACCTTCTTGGCGCATCTGAAGAGATAATGGCCCAGATGTTTCAACAGAATTTAAAAGAAAGCGCCCTTCGATGGTTCTTATCCCTCGAAGAGTCCATAATCCATAACTTAGAATATGTAGCCTAAGAATTCACGTCTCAGTACAAGTACACGAAGAACTAAAGGTTACACGTCATGATCTATAGTTTCTTAAGAAGAACCCTCGGGAAATATTTAGTAGCTTCATAGAAAGGTGGAGAGAGAAATCTGCTGCCATGATTAGCAGACCCTCCGAGGAGGAACAAGTTAGTATCGTAAAGAAGAATTTCTTGCCCTATATCTGAGCGACTATGGGAGGTCAGTATTATCCACAGTTTTGAGCCCACCGAGAAGCGAGTGTAAAAATGAAAGAAAATATTACCAAGGTAGAAGCCGAGCTAAAGAAGGTGCCCGAATAATTCATTCCCAAAAGTACACGATGCCTATCAGTGCTACAGTCTCAACCATTAATAATATCTCCCAACCTTTTACCTCTTAGGCACCAAAAAGCCTTCGTAATCCCGCCAAAAAGGAATACACCGAGCTTCATGCTCCCTTATCCAAAGTCTACCAGGACTCGTTAAGACAAAACCTCACCAAACCCTTAAACCCTCATCCATTACCAAACCCACTTCCCAAGAACTTTATAATCAATTTACACTATGACTTTCACCAATCCGCGGACCATACTACCGACCAGTGCTTCCATCTCAGAAACGTGGTTCAATGACTGGGGTCTCGTCGCTCCACCATAATTTCCTAAACCCAATGCAACTCATAACCCACTTTCAACCCATGCAAATGCTATCTTTCTAGAGAATGAGCCAAAATTTGACACATTCGCTCAGATTGTGCTCAGTATAACACCCATCATCCTCGTAATTTCATCCAAACCGCTCCAAGTTTTCCCATATTTTCTCCTACACCCTACTTGCTTCGTCAAACATGCTTTGTCACTCCTCACAAGGTCTTATTTTGTTGTCTGTACCCATAGTGAAGGGAAAGATATGGAGTTGACTTTTGTATTGAACCAACTTTTAGAGTTTGGGTTGAAATTGCCCGCTGAGATGGCCGTCGATTGTCGCAAATTTTATGGTTTGTTCATGTTATCCCAAAAATGGATTCGGGAGTCAGATATTTGGGTGGTACTCATTGATGAAGTCATATTAGATTATGTAGTGTAGATTATGGCTGATGTATCTTGATAGACATGAGAAATTTATCGTATTGATGAACTACTCACTGCTTTGAAGTTGCAAGGATGGTTGGTCCCTTAACTTTTTCACCTCCCCGTTAAGTGGGAAGATTTATATGAGGAAGACGTCAAGGTTATTGAATGCATAGATTTCTCTTGTTAAGAAGACATAGTCACCACCGAATGGAGGGAAGAATTTAACAGCTCAGATAATGAACCGAGTCAAGGAAAAGTCAATCCACTAATCTGCATGTGCATAATGATATCCTTCGAAGAGCTGTTGCGAGAAATTAGTAAAGTAGCCATTCAACTAGAATTAAATAAAGACACAATATTCTTGTTCTTCCCTGCCTCGATAAACAACATGACCAGATCAGGGAGACACTATAAGGATCTGAATCCTCGGTCGTTGGGAACAGATAAGGGAATGTGAGTTGTTGAAGAACTTCCCATGCTAGAAATGACCGCTGAGGAGAGCGAAATCCTCCACCAACTCAATAAGACTCAAGCTAACATCACATTTTGGGGACTCTTCATCTCTTCCCAACGACATCGAAATGCTCTAATAAAACTTCTCATCGGGATCACAGTCCCTCCTTCCACCACTCCCGAAGAACCTGTAAACCTGGTTGGGTCCTTGACCTCCCCTAGACTCCTTTCCTTCTCTGAAGAGGAAATTTTGAAGGTCGGATCTAACCACAACTATACCCTCAACATCTCCGTTGAAGTGATGGGAAAGACAATCCCACTATCACTCATTGATAATGGATCCTCCCTCAATGTTTGTCTATTAAGAACTTTTAATTTCTTGGGGTTAAAAGTCAGTGACCTTACTCTTACTTCCTCCGTAGTGCGTGCTTATGATAATACTCGTAGAGATGTGATGGGATCCATAAACTCATAATAGGGGTTATCCCTATCAACCCTATCCTTGAATATTAAGTCATTGACATACCTGCTTGCTTCAACATGCTACTTGGTCAACCATGGCTTCACAACATCTGAGGGGTATATTTTTCCATTTATCAGAAATTCAAATTCTTTGCTAAAGGGAGGGTTATCACCATTTTTTGGGGATGACGATGGTACAGAAAATGCCAGTAGAAGCAATTTGATATTGGAAATCCAACATAGGATGAATAACATGATTATCTTCGACTTCAGAGTTTATCCACTCCCCCTTCCAATAGGAGATAATTTTAATGACTGAGTATGTCTAGAATACAACTCTCACGATAACCTCAATGTGATACAGATGTTAAAGAACATACATTTCATGCCCGGACTGGGGCTGGAGTGACATCAATAATAATCATAAAATAGGCCTTCCCCCATGTGGCCTGGGTTATTAACCTTCACCTGAAGAACTCAACAAGTTCCATCAATCGCGACTGAAAAAGGGGTTTAGAAGAGGCAAAGACTGTTTCGAGTGATTCTCTGAATTAAGTATTTATCAAGGAGGGCGAAGACTTCCCTTTTTGTGTCTTCCCTAAACCATGGTATTGGTACGTCGATAAGAAGATGAAATAGGGGATCGAGATCTTCCTTCTAGAAAACTACTCTTGGGCAAAAGACTGCCGCCATAAAGTGCAACCTCTCATTAAGAAAGTTATAACAGTTATCGAGGTCTCTGTGGAAAGTGATTTAGAAGAATCATTCAACCTGCAGACACTAGGTATGACTCTCTGTATGATCCATTCAGACGCTACATGATTAGGCAAATATTCTTCATATTTATCCCCTTAATTTCGGTATTTTTATGATCCTGTGCAGTGTAAATAGCTTGGATTTGTCTCGTATTTATGCTACTAACCTATTTTGGAAAGTATTTTGTGTTTTGTGTATTTCTCATGTGCTTTATAGGTACTTCATGCAAGTTAGTGCGAAGGAAAACACAAAACTATGAAAGAAACCAAGAAATGGAGAGTTGAAGGGCATTTTCATAATTTTGTAGCCTTAGTCCAGAGGTGGGTCCAACTAGAAAGTTGAAGAGCTCTAAATTACAAGAACACTGTAAAAAACGGCACCTCAATCCGAGCTACGGTGAAGAAGTTACTATGTTTTGAAGTTGCGCGATAATGAAGAGAAATGGACCAGAAACCAAACCGATCCGGATGGAACATGACCGATCCGGATGGAACCAAACCAATCCGGTCAGAACAAAAAAGAATCGATCCGGTACCAAATATATCCTTGTCTGGACCGGTCCGGCTGTGCGAATTGCTAGCATTAATTATACAGATCATGAGGTGCATAGCTGGTCAAATCTTGCGCAATAAGCGATTCTAGCTGTCAAATTCGTGCTACTTGGTGCTATAAAAGACCAAGCCCTACCTCATTCCAAAGGGAGTCGAATTCTAGAGAGTAGAATAGAATTTTAGAGAGAGAATTAGATTTTAGAGAGTCTTTTTGTAAGTTTGAAGAAGAAGAATTTTTCTGGATTCAAGTTCATCTCTTTTCCCTATTGCTGAAAACAAATATCAATTTTTCATTCTCTTATTTATTCTCTATTTTATTTTCAATTCAATTCTCAATTGTTTTGTAATTTGTTACCAATGTTTGCTAGATCCATAATTCCATATATTGGTATAAATTTGTTTTCTAGAAAAATAATGTCCAGCTAAATTCTCAAGGGCTGGGGTACATGAATACATCCCAATGTAAATTACTTATGTAGAAAATAGAATTTAAATTAAAAATTTGAAAGAGTCGTGCGAGACAATTTTACAACCATTGTA
The DNA here is from genome assembly GCA_949130495.1 of Sambucus nigra. Lineage (NCBI taxonomy): Eukaryota > Viridiplantae > Streptophyta > Magnoliopsida > Dipsacales > Adoxaceae > Sambucus > Sambucus nigra. The sequence continues at coordinate 519,577,810 of OX422207.1, forward strand.
GATCTTTTAATCTCTCTTGCCCTAGGTACTTGGGATGTTTAAGAATATGATGTGCGTAAAATTATTTATCACCGCTTTATATTTACCTTTGATTTCATATGGTGCGGGCTTGATCCTCATATATGTAATGCTTAGGATCTATAAAGATTGGATTCATTCAAATTTATACTTTACAATTCTAGATTTCTATACGGTAAATTACTAGGGTTAGGGGGATTGTATTCCAACCTACTTTATCATTCATCTTAATTAATTTAACTTATTTATTTACTTATTTTTTTCCCTTTTCAACCATCATCATCTTTTTCATTTTTTCTTTAGAAGTAATAAATCAATTAAATTCTATCAACCATTCCCTGTGGATTCGATACCCAGACTCGCCACTATACTCCTTAAGAAGTGTAGTTACAAGTTTAGTTTTTTTTTGTATTGAGGTTGGAAGCCGATAACAACGACTAGCGTATTACACGGACGCTAGGTTTTCGACTCAATCACTACACCATCAGACCCATCCACTCGGATCAAGGATGCTGACCTTCCTCTTCTCAATTAGAATTCTATACCAGTTAAACCTGCTAAGATTCAACACAACCTTACTGTTTACCCTATCTCTTAACATGTTGTTTCTACTCATTTTTTCTGATATCAATGTAACTGAGACCTCCTTTGATGAAGTTCTCAATGGTATTTTCCCCGAAAATGAAATAAATAAGGATTTTGAGTATCTTGTTGTGCCTTACATTAATTATCTTGATTCTAATCAAACTATCGATGATGATGATTTTGCAAATGAAAAATTCTAAAGTGTTCTTATTAAGGTTAATAACAAACAACATAACATCATTCAAATTAATGAGGATGAAATTGTTGTTATCAATCTCGATTCTAGTATCCAACTATGCGATATTAAAATAGGGTCCACCCTTAATGATCATGAGCGGGCACAATTTGAAGAGCTGTTGAAAGAATTTATGGATGTCTTTGCATGGTCCTATGACGACATGCCCAACATCGACCTCAAAATAGCTCAACTCGAGATACTGACATTCCCAAAATGCAAGATGGTGAAACAAAAGCTAAGAAAAATTCGCACCGAATGGGTGTTCAAAGTCAAAGAAGAAGTAGTCAAGTAGTTGAATGTAGGATTTATTCTTGTGATCAAATATCCCACATGGCTCGTTAATATCGTCCCTATGCCGAAATCAGGAGGAAAAGTCTGCATGTAAATCGATTACCGAAATTTAAACAAATCATCTCCAAAGGACGAATACCCATTTCCTAACATCGACATGATTATGGACAACATGTCCAGCCACGCCTTAAGTCATTCGTCAATGAATTTGTCAAATATAACCCGATAAAGAATCACCCTGACCATCAAGAGAAAACCGTATTCATCACCCCCTTGCGAACCTTTTGCTACACTGTCATGCCATTCGGGCTAAAAAATGTGCGGGCTACCTAATGAAGGGCTGCCACAACCATCTTGCATGATTTGATACACAAAGAGGTCGAAGTCTATGTAGACGAAATGATTATTAAGTCTAAGACTCGGGAAGGTCATGTTACCATCCTTCGAAAGTTTTTCGAGTGACTACGGTGATACCAAATGAGGCTAAATGCGTAAAAATACACTTTCAACATCACGAAAGGAAAACTCTCGAGATTCATGGTCAGTGAAAAGGGAATTGAAGTAGACCTTGCCAACCTGAAAGTCATACTTGAGATGACACCAGCCCCAATAGAAAAGAAAGTTTGGGATTCCTTGGTAAGCTTCAATACATCAATGGGTTCATCAGCTAGCTGACTTCTATTTGCGAGCCCATATTTAAACTCCTCTGAAAGGATTCAACCAAAATTTGGAATGAGTCTTGCCAAGAAGCCTTTGATTGAATAAAAATATACCTTACCCGACCTCCGGTGCTTATGCCTCCGCAGCCAGGTCTCCCTCTACTCTTATACTTGAGTGTAACAGATACTGCCACAGGGACTTTGCTAGCCCAATATATCAAAGAACCCGCAAAGAAAGGGCCATCTACTATGCCAACTGAAAATTATTTGGGTACAAAGTCAATTAAACTGCCTTGGAGAAAGTATGCACTGCCCTAGTCTGGGTAACTCAAAAGTTACGACACTATATGCTTACCATGCCTATCAGACTTATATCCCATATAGATCCAATTAAGTACTTGATAGAAAAGTTGGCCCTATCCATCCGATTTCCCAATGGTTGATAATGCTAGTCGAGTTTGATATTGCTTACGTCACGCAGAAAGACATAAAGGGAGAGCCATCTCTAACTACCTTGTTGACTACCCTATGGAAGAAGTCGATGTTCGGGTTTATGAATTCCCAGACGAAGATATTCTTTGCACCTCTCAGGAGGACCTCATTGTGACACCCTGACTAATTAAATACTAGGTAGCTAATCTTTTATGAAATTAATTCAGAATATCAAGTTGGTTCAGTCTTAGCATCACTGTCGAAAAATATTTAATTTTATTACTAGCCACCTAATATTTAAAAAGAGAGATGCCAAATTTTATTAAATTAAATTAACATCTAACCAATTAAATTATTAGCTAATGATACTACAATCGGATCACAGTCACAATAGAAGAATAATGGAATAATAAATGAGCCTGGAGTAATAGTCCTCTGAATAATCCAAATACTGAATAAAACCGAATACAAGGTTTGAGTAATTAATTAATTTACTCCAAAACTGAAATGAAACTGAAAGTATGATAAAACTATCTCTAAAAGAAAAGGGAGATATGCCCTAACAGATGAATAAATTCGAAATAGAATCAATGTAAAATAAGGAGGCGTCTACTATCGAGGTCCTGTAACTTCCACAGCCGCTATAGCATGTCACTAGAATAGAACTCCTATGCTTGGCGTCCCTACGGCTAGGAACCTACAAGGTTTTTCAAGTATATTAATCTCAACATAAATATACAATTAGGGCACCCCTAGGCTAAGCTGCAGTGCACACATACTCTGTTATCGAATCCCGGTACATCACGTACATAAGGACTACGAGTTCCGAATCTCTCAGGAACTGTTTCAATAAGAAAAATCACACATATTGGAGGCGAACATAGTTCACATACCCATGGGTCATGCACATACCTACGCTCCCATGGTCAGCTGACTTATTAACTCATAAATAAGTCATTCACAGCCCTATGTCCTTAAGGTACCAATCTAAATCCCCCCGTAGGCACACAAAGATTAGATGGCCTAATTTCGTAAGCCGACCTCCCGTGAGAACAAGTATGGTAGGTATGTCATACACATAATAATCCATATACTAAGCATTCACACAACTTAGATAACTTATAATATTATTAAAGGCGTGTTCTCAATCCCTACACCGTTACTCCAATTAGTACATTTTTATACTTTCAGATAATATATAATATAATCCACCCATGGGTCTCACGTCGTATAGTTTCGAGTACTTAAATCTAACCAAAGAGGTTACTACATCTCCTACTATTCTCACATATTATTTCAGTACTCTTAACTCCTTATTTATGTCCCAAATCCTAACTTATTATTCCTACGGATTTAAATCATGTTCTCACATCTTAACATAGACAATTACTCGTCGGGCACTTGAGAATTCAATGCGACAATTCAACCCAATTCTAATGTATTCCGGTTTTCAAATATAATACCCTACTGGTCTTCGTCAAGTCCTAATGCATTCACATAATCCCCAACTATAACATTCGATGACCGAAAAACACTAAAAATCAAAAAGGGAAAAATCACCCTTTATGGGGGGATCGATCGATCGATCCTGATCGTCGATCGACCTATGAATGTCGATCGATCGATCATACCAGATGAGGCTACAGACTTCTTCATTTTTCAGCTCTAGATTTTTCCTAAAACCTCATTACAAGATGTGAAATTTTAATATCAGTATATAGGATCATTGTACAACCTAAATACATGATTTTTAACGTCTCAAAACCTTTCAGCCATCAACAATTAGTCATTACTTGGATCAAATCTTCATAAAAACCCTAGTTTCCTATTTTCTTCAAGAATTTTGTTCATCAAGGTTTATGTTTTGGTTACTAAATTTCATCCAGACTAATCTACATGCAATTCCTATCCAAGATTTAGGGTTCTACTCCAAATTTCATGAGCTTTCATCATCTTTCAAGGCTGTTAACAAATCCTACACTAGCATGGAGGAATTATTCGCTGAAAATTAATGAAATCAAATAGCTTGCCTTATGATTGTTGTTCAGATCTACTGGTGATGTCAAAGGCTGGTTCTTTCCTTCTCTCCGATCACAATTCCGTCGAAAATGGTGATGGTGGGTGGTTGTTATGGCTTGTAACCCACCTCTATCTCACGTAGCCCACTTCTTAATTTTTGGCTGATAATGGCCCTAATATCCATCACAATATCAATTAAATAAACCCTAAAATTAGTGGGTCTAATTTCCTTAAAATTTAAAATGACTAAAATACCCTCCTGGGTTGCCGGTTTGGCCTAAAAATGCCTTGGGACCCAAACTAAACCCCCGGCTAGTGTTTTCTGACTATATAGACCTCTCCGAACACGTTGGCGCACTCAAAATGACCATACGGATGATAAAATTAGAATTTACTTTTTAATCTAATTAAATTGATTCCTGACGTGACTGACACGCACGTGCCAACTTAATTTCCCGAATTATCGTATTTAGGACTCGCATAAATTTTAGTAATTTCAATAATCATGTATTACCATATATACTCAGTAATACTCAATATTATCATCATAATCAAATACCAACTCACGTCTCTCTAGTATTTAAATCCAGAATAATTTCCAATTAATTCCCATTTAATTTAATTAATCTCATTAAATAAAATTAGTAAAATTACGGGGTATTGCACTCATACGGAAAAGTTCTTTAATGGAGCTTCCAAGAATAAAGGATACAACATTGGGATACTCTTGATCTCCCCTGATGACTCTCACACTCCCATTGCAATCAAGCTAGATTTTCCCTACACCAATAATTTGATAGAATATGAAGCATGCACTGGAGGCCTCAAAGTTGCCCTCAAGAAAGGTATCAAACACCTCGATGTCTATGGGGACTTTTCCCTCATCATCATCCAAGTCCTTATAAAATGTAAAATGAAAAATGAAAAGCTCTTATACTTCTATGCCTACCTAGAAGAGCTAGCCTCCCAGTTCTAAGATATCATCTTCCACTACCTACCTCGCGCAAAGAACAGCTTAGTAGATTCCCTTTCTACTCTGGCCTCCATAATCGACATGCCCAAAGGAATAACAATGTCCATCTTCCTAGTCCAAAAATAAGCTATGGCAACCTACTGCTACCATATTGAGCTCGTTACAGAGGAAAATTTTGATATGGCAGAATTATGGTATTATGATATTTGAAACCTCCTTAAACATGGTAGGTATCACCACGACACCGAAAAGAAAGATCATGTGACCCTTCGTAAACTGGCTGCCCAGTACATCATCTGCGATATAGTACCGTTCAAGAAAAACTTCGATGGAATCCATTTGCACTGCATTACAGGGTCTGATATTAAAGATATGATGCAGAAGATCCATAACAGGGAATGTAGACCCCATATAAACAACCATATGATTGCTAAGAAAATCATCCGTCAAGGGTACTATTGGACCACTATGGTTCAAGATTGCACCACATATGTTTGAATATGCCTCAAATGCCAACAGTTTGCCAACCTCCAACACTTACCTCCTCGGGAATTATACAACATGACTTCTCCCTAACCGTTCTCCACTTGGGGTATTGATATCATAGGGAAGGTCATACCCAAAGCTTCAAATGGGCATGAGTTCATCCTAGTCTCCATTGATTGATTCACCAAATAGGTATAAGCTAAGTCATATGCAGTGATGAATGCTAAGAAAGTGGCCAAGTTTATTAGAAAGAACATTATATGCCGATACGAGGTCCCCCACGAGCTAGTCTCAGATATTGAATTACACTTAGAAGTTGAGGTCAAAGAACTGGTCGACGAGTACGGGATTTAGAGACACAAATATTCTCCCTACCGATCCCAAACCAATGGTGTTATTGAAGCCGCCAATAAAAAACCCAAAGCCATAATCAACAAAATGATCGAGAGTTGTAAAAATTGGGCCGAACGAATCTCTTACGCCCTCTGGGCTACCGCACTTCAGTCAGAACATCTACTGGCGCTACCCCTTATTCTCTACAATAAGATATGGAAGCAGTCCTACCCGTTGATCTAGAAAAACCTTCCCTACATTTCATGCTCGAGAGCAGAGTTAACGAAGAAGACTGGCATCAGAGTTGCTTTGACGAACTGTCACTCTTGGATGAAATGAGGCTGAAGGATCTATAACACATACAAGGGTACCATCGTCAGATAGTGAGATCATTCAAATAAAGAGTCAAGGACCGTTGTGTCTACAATGGAGACCTTGTGCGAGCCCGAAGGGAAATTCAGGCCTAACTGGAGTGGCCCATACATAGTGAAGAAGATACTATTAGGCGGCACCGCTATGCTCATAGATCTTGATGGAGAAGAGATGGCACGTCCAGTCAATCTCGATCGTCTCAAAACATTTTACCCTTAATATGAAATCTCAACATGCTACGACTCTTCTCATCCCCCCTCTATTCTAAAAAAAGTATCTTCATTTCTATCTACCCAGAATTATTTTGGCATGATCCTATAAAAAAACATTTTTGCCTTCAAAATGAAACTCACAAAAAATTTTAAACTCCATAGGTACGTAAGCTGCTCATACATTTTACATGAGCACAATCCCCTTATTTCTCACAAAATTCTATTTTTTTCTAACCTCCAAGAATGGAAGTTCATTTTATCATTTACTTGAACAAAAGGATTATGTATGCCTTAGCCATTAGTATAGATAACTGAAATGCAAAACTCATCAAGAGGCACAACAAAATATGATCAAAATCATTTTTTTTTATTTCAAATAAGGAAATACGACACCCTTACAGAAACTATGAGAGAAGGGAGTTAAACAAACCACCCCTTTTAATTGACTCAAACCAGCCTTAAGGCAACAACCTTACCAAGCTACATCAAATTTATTTATAAAAAAATAGAAAAACACACAAGCTCTCCCCCAGCTTCACATAAATTATCCACATCTTCACAAAATCCTATCCACAACTGCCAAAAGACCCAGTTTTATCATTAACAGCCACCAGAAATCCGCTAAGAAAAATTAAAATGAACAACTAAAACATCTGTCTCACCCGTCGCCCGTCAATATCGTATACTCTCCTACTTAAAAGTAATTCTCGAAGAGAAGAGATACAAATATAATCCCAAGAAAAATTCATAACCACATCCCTCAGCATCGCCTGAACTGCCTCCAGCATCACCTTCATTATGCGATCCACCTCTATCTGAATACCCTCATAGTCATCTCCCCCAATACCAAATGGAAGGTGTGGGTAGTGTTCCACCACCTCCCTCCTAGAGCACACAACACCGTGGTAAAACGCAACATCTCATCCAAGTCCCGCGCCAGACGAAGAAAGCCAGTAAAAGTGACCATCCCGTGCACCATCACCGTGAGCTTCTCCCAAATATTCTTCAAACCAGTCATTCCCTGAGAATGTAAGCTCTAAAGAGCTATATTAGTCTGCCAAAGAAAAAGAAGAATAAACCTTTCATCAACAGAAAGAACAACGAGTAAAATGAAATGAAATACCAAAAGTCACTCTACTTACGTAGCAACTAAGGTTCATCACCCTAGACGAATGGTGCTGTACAACCGTACACGTAAAAGGAAGAGCTCGTCAGCTACTGGATTAAAAATATTAAAGGCATTCTCATTGCCCAAGGAAAGGGTCACCCTAGACTGCCACTCCAAGCCAGGCCAGTCATTAACACCCACCCACTCCATACTGTATCCCTCATTAGAAGAACCCTCCATTTTAAGTCTCAAAAGGAAAAGGACTTAGGAATGTTTTTTAGAGAGAAAAAATAGAAGATTCAAGAACTTGACGGTGTGAAAAATGAGGAGGGATCGCCCCTTTTTATAGAGGACTAAGCATCAAACCGATTGGTAGACCCCTGTACATACCGATCGACACATACTTGTTCCTTTTCCCAAAGAAGCCCAGGATTCCATGTCATTCTCGAATGACAAACCCTCCATCCTGCTTATCGGCACCCCTATGCAAATTTTGGACAAAAATTCCCGAAAATCCAAAAATTACCCGAAAAATTCTTCAAAATACCAAGAAAATATTATAACATTTTTTCAGAGAACTAAGAGCCCATACATGCCCTTAAGACCCCCCAATAAGATTAACCTTTCAACATTGCATTAACATCCAAGTCTACTACAATTCCCCAGCGAAATATCAACCTCAAATCAAAAAATTCTCTAGCAGAATTGCAAGATAATACCTTCCTAGTTCCTCAGCAGAATCTCCGATCAAAAATTTCTCCCAATCCAATTCCTTAGTGTAATCTCCAATCAAAACATTTATCCCAAATCCGTCCACCAGAGGAACCTTAAAATACGCCTACATCAAAATCCTTCACGGCTTCCCCAACGAAGTTGTCCCCTCTCTGAAACTATAAATTCCAAGGAGAGTAACTCCTCATACAACTTTAGTTCCTCAAAATTGACCTTGAGCCACATAATTAGTCCCTCCAACTTTAGGTCCATAGAATTGACCTCGACCCGTATAATTGGTCCCTACAACTTTAGGTCCTCAAAATTGACCTCGACCCATAGAATCGATCCCCTATAACTTTAGTCCTCAGAATTAACATCGACCCTCAGAGCTGATCATCATAGCTTTAGGTCTTCAGAACTGACCTCGACCCGCTGAATCGGTCATCAAGACTTTAGGTCCTCAAAACTAACCTTGATCCATAGAATAAGTCCCCTCAACTTTTGGTCCTCATAATTAAGCTCGACCCATAGAATCGGTCCCCAATAACTTTAGGTCCTTAGAACTGACCTCAACCTGCTGAATCGGTCTCTACAACTTTAGGTCCTTAGAATCGACCTCGACTAACAAAATTGATCCCTATAATTCTATATCCTCATAACTGACCTCGACCCATAGAATTGGTCCCTACAATCCTAGGTCCTCAAAATTGACGTCGACTCGATGAATTAGTCCCTATAGTCCTAGATCCTCAGAATTGACCTTTACCCGCAGAATTGGTCCCTAAAATCTTAGGTCCTTAGAATTAACCTCGAAAAAAGAATCAGTCCCCTCAACTTTAGGTCCTCGTAATTGATCTCGACCCGCATAATCGGCCCCCTCACAACCTTATGTCCTCAGAATTGTCCTCGACCCGCATAATTGGTCCTTTTATAAATTTAGGTCCTCAAAATTGACCTCAAACCCCGAATAGGTCTGCCCTAGCACAACCTTAAGTCCTCAGAATTGACCTCGACCCTTTGAATCGATCACCCTTGTCCCTTTGGTCTACAGAATTGACCTTAAACAACCTCTCTCCCAACGTCAATGTGGTGTCTATTCTACGGCCTTCACTTGTTCCAATCTCTCCCGTCAAGGGGCTCTATAGAAACCACATTATAGGACTCCCTAAGCATCTCCTTAGGTCCCTAACACTTCCTCCATTAATATAAACCCTCAGTCATACTCCGAGTTTTGATCTGGAGGCTACCGGGTGCTCCTGAGCCCCATTTGACTTCTGATAAACTTTCTCATCTGAGAAAAATCTTATTGAATATTCAAAGGTACCTGAATCCCTTTTTTAACGGTCCACCCCGTGCAAGAATTAGTTTTACGATTCGGATGAATGGTCAATTTTCCCTAAAAAACTGATCTGGAGGCCACCGAGGGCTCTTAGGCCCCGTTTGACTCCAGTCAACTCTCCAAACAGAGCAAATCTCTTTGGATTCTCTAAGGGCTATGAATCCTCTTTCTAATGGCCCACCCATTCACAAATCGTCCTTACGATATGGACGAACGACTCGTTTCACTCTGAAGGGTCACCGGGAGCTTTCGAGCCCTGTTTGACTTTAGTTAACTCTCCAAATCGAGCGAAGCTCTTTGGAACATCTAATATCCCTGCATAAAATTTCTAAAGTTTTGTCTCATGTACGAATCGACCTTATGGTTCTGACAAAAGATCCACTTTTCTCTTATCCAAAAGGTCGACACAAGCCCCGTTTCACCACAGTCAATTCTCGAACCCGAGAGTGTCCCAATGGATTCTTAAAGGAATTTGAATAAATTTTCCAATGATTAAACCCGTGCATAATTCTTACTTACAAGTTTCATTTTATGACCATTTTTCTGGAAAATCTGTAGAGGATTGCCGAATGGCAAACCCATTTCCCTGCCTATCGACAGTGTATCTGGGGTTTCCTATCGATAGGCAGGACAAGGATAATTTCGATCGACACCCCCTTGACCCTATATAATGAGAGCTTGAGTTCACTTCAAAAGGCGCCTCTGAAACATCTCTCTTAGTGAGCTCAACAACATTCTCTCAAAGTCAGCGTGGTTTTCATATTGAAACCTCTCGCCCACATTCCATTTCCATCCTTTCCTTACCCAATTTGGAAAATTCTCTTCCCTCTACTCCTACCACTTTAATCAACTTGCAAGGGCAACCCTTCAACATCTAAGGTTAACTTTAAATCTTCAAAAGAAGGACCAAATCTTCCATTCTCTCTTTAAACTCTCTTATTTTTGCACTAGTTACTTAATTCTTATTTTAGCATTTCATTTTCAGTAGATTGCACATATTAATATCCAACCTTTTTATTAATAGTATTGCACATACTATACTTTCTATAAATAAAACCATAAAATAAGAAAAAGAGGGCTTGTTTGTAAATTCCAAAAGGGGATTTCTCACTCTATTTTCTCACACTAAAATATCCTTTTCCACACACACACACACATAAGAAAAGTCCCCGGTTGGATTTATGGGATAAACCCCGCCCCATATTATATGCGAACTATGTGGAGTTTCATGCCTTTTTAGGCTACGTAGGCATCTCGGGTAAAATTCGAGATTCGAGTCCTTTCCTATTTTTGTTCATATATTATTTTAATATCATATATTTATGATTCATGCTTGTGTTTTGTCTAACCTACACCCTCATTCTCCTATAAACGATTTGTGACTCGACAAACACACACAGAATATTTTGATTACTATTTTGGGAACACTCCTAAGGATGACCTGACTCCGCCTTTATCCGTGATGCGAGTCTAGTAATTCCACTCTCCATTTATATATACATGTAGACACTCCACGTAATTATTAAGGAGAAGAATAATACATGCACATGAGAGACTGAAAGGGCGGGATGGGTGCCTAACACCTTCCTATTCCGTAACTTAGTCCCCGAATCCTTGAACTAATTAGTTTCGCAAGTATCAATATGTATTTGATGTCGTTCTCTCGAGGAGACAACATTTCTTTTTCTTGTTTTGTGCAAAATACCCGGCGTCTCTATCTATATACATCACCCTAATTGACGGTGGCTGAAGCGACCCAAGGAAGGGTGAGAGACCACCCCCCCTGTGCGCACGACGACCTGGTGGGGGATGGCCACAATAATGAAAACAAAGATTTAGATATTACCAACGAGGTAAATACATGAATATGGAATTATGATTGTCTGTATCACTCATAATGGAAAGAGAACTCAAATGCTCACATAGTGTGTAAACCTATGTTTTTAATGTTATCGTGCACTCATTCGTTGAACAAATACCCCAGTAGTTCTATATTATGGTGCAAAGGTGTCACTTCATAATTAAAGTGTAGTATAGAGCATATTATAGATAGTGAAATGACTACTGAGATCTTTTATCAAGTAAAATTAAAGACACGTCTTATTTGTTTTATATAAGAATTTATTGCAAGTACGAAAGAAAACAAACAATTTTAATTTTTTTTAACTAAAACTATTTACCAATATAAAATCAAGCTTGATAATAAAATGCATCTCACTTGATTCATATTTACACCCCCTAACTAGTTTTTGCATTGTCCTCAATGTTAAAATTAAACACAATGTATGAGTCAAGGAATAGAAATAAGGACCTATAGATGATCTGATTTATGGATGTTGACATTTTTTCTGAAAAAATGTTAGTGTCAAGCATAAATATCTATCAACATAACACAATAATATAATTACAGCATTTTTATAATATGGCTTTTATACTGAAAGTTTGCATTTTGGTTCAAAAAATTTGACTCGAAGTCAATTACAATTTTAATATGTATTTTAGAAAGCCTACATACTACTAATAATTAATAACTAATATAGATAAATAAATATGTAGACATGTCAGTGTGGCTCGTCTACTTGTAGTTGCCTCTTGATGGTCAGGGATGGTTGGGGTCACGTGGTGGGTAGGGATAATAAAAGGAAGGCGGTGTGGAATATGCACCGTGCTAGTGATAGTAAATATCTATGTGCACCTATGATATGCGCTCTATATCTTACGCATATGTATCCCAAAACTCTTGTATCTTGGCTCTGAGGGTCTAATAATTTTGCATGTCCTTGACCCTGGATTCTTATACCTCCTGATGGATTACCTCTAGCTGAGGTCCTAGGATAGAAAATTCATAATGTCCCCGCAGGCCACCTCTTCTCTCTATCCATTGGATCTCTTCATCATCCGTCTATTTACCTTCCACATCCTTCCCTCGAGTTCACTTTCCTCAGAAATGATTTTCCCAAGTGTTTCCAAAGAACCTCTTGATCGTGGTGTCGTTGAGCGCCGGTGGAACATAGCTTACTATGTCGTTGTCCTTATCTTGGAACGCAAAATGACGACATATCCTCGTGATAAGCATGTCATTGAGAATATGTTGACTTGATTTCTCATTATTGGTCGTCCTTTCTAATGCACTTAGAATTATGTGAAGGGGGGGGGGGGGGGGGTAATTATGGTTGTCTAATCAAGCAAATAATAAAGAAAGTGAGTGTGCTATGATCGGACTAAAGTCTTATTTTTCAAGAGGGAAATGCATTGCATGATGATCATGTGTAGGAGTTAGTTTTTGTCAGGCATTAAGGTGGACATAATTGTCTCACCCGTTTAAGAAACGCGAGGAGCAATCCTCTCGGAAATGACGTCTTCTGTTTAAATGGACTCGGCAGATGTGATGGGGAATGCATATATATCGGGGTTACTAACCCCGAGCATGTGGGTAGAGGCAAGGCTAGATAAAGTGAGTGGGATACAGACCCCCCTCCCGTAGGATTCGAACATGTGCTATCAATATTCATAAGTGAAGCATAAAAAAGCCTCACTAACTCTTCATTTATGGACCCTTCACGGCTAAATGTTGTTGCTGATTGTGTTTTTGCATGTATATGCGCACAATGGAAGGGAAGTCATTAAGGGTTATTGATCACTCATTGTTCAGAGGGCAGTTCTTAGCAAAATATGTTTGAAACCAAATCTTTTTGGCACGTGATAGAAACCCTTTGATGCCTCTGTTTTTTGAATCAATTGAGTCATATTTTTCTGCTATTTTAATGTTACGAAAAAGATAAGGGTCAATTATTAAATAGTCCCTACTATAAATATATATTTTTTAAAAAGGACACATATTTTTAGTTTAACCCATTTAGTCCCTCAAGCACTCAATATCCTCTTATTTTTAGAGGTCCGCGCCAGCGGCACTCCCTCTCCAAAATATGTGGCAAAGGACTTTTTGAGGCAAAATAAAAAATTTTGGACTAAATGGATATTAAAAAATGTCCGAAGGACTATTTTGTATATGTCCCAAAAGATAAATGCATACACGTTAGTGATAAGAAATAATCATACGAAGTTTTTGAGAAAAACAAAATCAGAGAAAAATTGGTTGGGGATTTTGGTCAAACACTTGTCTTGCAAGGTCTGAAAATGGTCATGGTGGTGATTATTATTTATTGTTCTTACCCCTTTTTTTTCACAATACAACACCCATTGATAAAAAAATATGTGTGTATACAATAATAATAGTGCAGAACATTTGAATTTTATCAAGAAAACATGAGAAACAAACAAAACTACCAAAACCTAGGTTAAGTGAAAAAAATATATGAATTTCAACCCAAATTTGAATAACAAAATGGTAGATTATACCTTTGGGATTGAAATTGGGTTGTTCTTAAATCATTTGTGAAGATTTAAGAGGGTTTTGGAATTTCTACTTGAGGCTATGCAGTGAGTTTGCAAGAGTTTTTGACTTGGTTTGTGTTTAAAAACAAAAAAATTGTATTTAATCGGACATAGTTGTATGGATGTCATCAAATCGATTCGAAATTGGGGTCAGATCGATCCGCACCTAACATTTTTTCACTATAAATAAATATATATTATTATAATAGTAACAATTAAAAAAAGTTTTTATGTATAAACAATAAAAATGTATCTACACTAACGAGCGCGCAGGAGAATGTTGATTGTAAAAAAATGTGATGTGTAGACAACCCTTTGGTTGGTTGAGTAGATGTCAGTTTTAAATTTTTGTTCTTTTCAAGTCCCCAGTACCGACGCTATTTTAATTTTTGTTGTAGGTCCCAAATTTAACTTAAACAAAAACTTTTGCTTTAGCGGAATTAGGTTAAGGATGAATACAAATCAATTTTCTGTTTTTGAAAAACTCTTTTCAATTTTCTAAACCATACCAAGATGTGACACAAATTAATATTTGTCGGATAATTCCCATGACCAAACATTTGAGTCATTGAGTCTGTAAAGTCACATAGACTTGATTCGAATGTGTGAGGCGCGGTCATTTATGTTATATGAACCTTTGAGGATTGAAGATTTTGCAAACCTCTCAACTTCTATTGCCATGCAATCACATTGGATTGAAGAATATAACCTTTTAGTATGTGTTGTGAATTATGTATGGCTAAAAACAGACACACATGCACTAACATTTATAAAATGTGTGGGGATGATAAAATTTTATCTAAAAAGTGTTTAAACTATCTTAGAGTTTTTGAGAAAATATATTTGGCGTTGCGTTTAGTTTTGAACAAAGTTAAGGCTTTTTTAAGAGTGTGCAGACTTCACCGTTTGCACGGCTTTATTTAAGCCCTTGCGCATGGTGGCATTCACATGGGGCCAATATGTGCCCGTGCGAATGGTCTTGGCTAAGATTCCACACTGGTTGGAATCGTGTCCACGACATCATATTTTGAAAATTTTCTATAAAAGGGACACTTTCCCTTCCATTTGTTTAGATTTAAATCCTCATAAATTATATACATTTCTGAGAGTATTTTTGAGGTTAATAAAATTTTTCCTTTGCTTCTCTATTCCAGTTTACCCCGTTCCTTCCAAAATTGATAAAATTTAGATTTATACTTTATCTATTATTTTTAGAGAGAATTACGAGTATTTTGTTTAAGAGTCACATAGCCTATTCAATTCATCAAACTACTTTTTAATTGATATGATCATCTACTCCTAGTTCTAAAAGAGGAGGCATTATAGTTATTGGGGAAATTGGAGTGTGGCATTGACTTCAAGGAATGGAGTAGACTTCTTCATTCACGACGTGGAGCTCGTTGTGAATTTTCATCTTTTATGGGGGAAAAGTTACATGGTTCGTAGGTAACTACACGTGAGAGATTGCGTGAGAGGTATCTTCTTCCCTTGTGTTAAACATCTTTTTAAGTATAAATGAAAATTGAAGTGTGTTGAGGTTTTCTCACACTTAGTGGGGTTTTTCCCCTTATAAACCTTGGCTTGTGTTTGATTATGAATGATTTCTACTCGTGTGCACACACTTGATCTCACACTTCACCTAGTCACATTTGAATCTATTGAATTGATTTAAAATTGACTTACGAGTGTTAGATCTAGTTTTTGTCATCTAGATTTACCTAATTACAATGATTGTGTGAGTTAAATTAATGTAATAAAACTTTTGTTATGTAATTAAAATTGCAAGAAAAATCATTGAAATAAAAAAATTAGTCATGAGATGCATTAAAACCTATTTTCCCCATCTAAGTTTATTTTAGATTAAACTTTTTCATAAATAACGCACATTCTCAGTTTGTATCAGAGCAAAGTGCTCACATTTATTACATTAACGTGCTTGAGTTGATCATGTGTTATTTGTGTATTAATTGTGTTTTTTTCTCTCATTTTACTTGTTTAAGATTTATGCTTGTTTTTTAATAAATGGATCAATACCATGACTCAAGTTCCACTAATCATCCACCTTACATTGATGGCTCTAACTATGGCCATTGGAATGTGAAAACGAGAACACATTTGAGGTCTAAGCATGGACGAATGTGGATGAGTGTATAGGAAGGATGGATTTATCCTACGATAAAAGAGGAAGGTTTAAGGGTGAAGAAATCAAGTGTTTTGTGTAATGATGCGGAGTTTGAGGATTATAACTATAATTCTGTTGATTTGAATGCTTTGTTCGCATCGATTAACACTCAACAATACAATCACATTTTAATTTGCAAAATTGGCGAAAGAGGATTAGGATATTTTTAGGGTGACACATGAGGGAATGTCTAGTATTTAGCATGCTAAGTTGCAACACATTATGATTAAGTTTGAGAACATGAGAATGAAGGAAGATGATAGTTTTAATGACTGTTACACGAGATTGAAAGAAGTTGTTAGTGCTTGTTTTAATCTTGTTGAGATGATTATGGAGAGAAAAGTGGTTAAAATTGTTCTTAGAACTCTTATATCTAGGTTTAACGCTAAGGTTGTTATTTTGAACGAGGTGAAGGACATGAAAAATTATACCCTAGAAGAGTTGGTTGGGTCTTTGCAAACTTGTGACCAAGAGGAAATTATTTTTGTGTCTAAACCTAAGAAGGACTTAGCTTTTGTTATTGAATCAAAAGAGATTGTGTAATTGAAAAGTGATGATAAGCCCAAGAAAGCCTCCCAAGAGCCTCTACGACAAACATTAGCGCAATCACACCAACCTCCTCTACTAAGCCCTTCTCTAAAATCACATAATACAGATATGGTATCTACCAATGCCCTTTATCAATTAGGATCTCCCACAAAATTCTACCAAGAAATCCATCCTCCAAAAAAAACCCTGAACCCATCAGAAGAACCTTACGGACTTGTAAGCCCCACTCAGTCGAGTCTTTTTAAAATTGAAGCCTGATGGACATATCAATCCCCTTAATCTCAGACCTCCACTAGGAAAAGTATACAAAAATTGTTAATTAGAATCACACTGTGTGTTCCATCAGGGACCAAGACACAAAACGGACAATTATTAAGGACTCCTGTATGACATCAAATACCTCATTGACATGGAAGTATGGTCCCCCTTAAACTTAATGTTATGGGAAACCCCCTTCCCTATTATTTAAATCCCAACACCAATGCTATCACATACCACACTCCCACCCCCCAACCATCTTAACTGAGAATGTAGTTCCAACCCCATAGCCAAACAGTATCCCTCCCTAGATCTTCTTCCCTGACCTTACAAATTATACTAAACACTAAAACTACCATTGACCATATGACCTCCTTCATACATATCATGCACTTATTAAAAGGAAACCATTGTAATTACGACCTTTTACAACTCACCGAGTTCACGATCTGAAAGGAACCTACCTTGATTCACCTTTAAAACCTCCGGACAGACTACTCATCTTAATGGGAAGAAATGTATGATGGCTCCCTAAAAAATGTAAAATACTTCACCTCTCACTCCCTGATCAACCCTCGAGGTGGGGAGAGTCGACCAATTTCTATCTCCATGCCATCTCAAATTCTGAGAAAAGAGAGAGTGAAGGGTCATTAACTATATCAAAAACCTCAACGGATCTCACTCTAGATACCGGATAGGGTACTTTATTCTGACCAACATTTCTACTCAAGACCCCCAAATACCCCAACCCTTTTCTCTAATGAGAAAATAAGATAGAC
This sequence comes from Sambucus nigra, assembly GCA_949130495.1. NCBI lineage: Eukaryota > Viridiplantae > Streptophyta > Magnoliopsida > Dipsacales > Adoxaceae > Sambucus > Sambucus nigra. The sequence goes on from OX422207.1 coordinate 519,595,752, forward strand.
GACTATAGGAAGATGACAATTTTATATGGAAGTATCGATACCTTCATGCAAGATTTTATAAGGATGAAGAACGGTATATGACTCACTCCAAACGTAGTGATGCCCCCTGGCTAGCTAAAATACTTGACAACCCAAGTTCGACCATATTCTTAACTAAATACAAGATTACCCAAAAATGATAAAACCTCCTCCTGAAAAGTCATCAAGGTTTCATTAGATAAATACAATTTTAGCAAGAATATGATAGACTCCATTAAAATATCGCTCTACTCCTTGGGGTATCATCCAAGGAGGGATGCCACATCCCTCCTCCCCACGTTATCTACCTAGTCATAACCTATTAAGATAATGATATTGATTTATCTTGGCTGATTGAATCAGGACAGAGCCTACACCCTCAACCTCATACTCCATATTTGATGACAAATGCCAGTATCAAGAACCCTCTCTGGTGATAGATTCAAAGGATGACCACCCGATAGACCCCTACAAAGACTCTATCAATAACTTATTTGACTAATTGCTAATCACATAAGATGAATCACCAACTAAAGCTAGAGTTGAATTATACTTTGAACCAGAATTTAGAAGGATAACGACTTTATGTAATTACACCCACGACAAAGTATTAGGAATCCATGAGAAAGGACCCCCCACCTTCATGGAGCCTGCCCGCCGGGAACTAAAATTTGAACTAGGGTACAAGGATTCTCTCAAAGATCTTGATTACATAAAATGACACAAAAACTGAGTTAGTAGAATAAAGAAGAAGGGGTACACAAGTGACCTCTTACGGCCTTCTATAAAGAGAATCATCATATGGGGGATCGCCCATAATATTCTTCAATGACATTATGGAACTTTGTCACCCTAACATCAACATATACGAGTGCATCTGATTGTTAGGGTATGACCCCATACCCCAAGAACTGTGAGATGATATCCGTAGGGATCTCAGCCTGGACCCTCTCACCTTTGATGATCCTTTCTCACTTGACAATGAGGCCATGGAAGACTTATTTTACCCATACATCAAACTACACCCTCTCATTCACCATCTGGACTTTGACTTATTTTTGTGGGAACATCCCCATGGATCAATCATCACACTACACATGACATAACTATGGGAACATGTACTTAAATTCATTTCATATAGTTTGTATCATAGAACTATAACAAGAATTTATTGACCAAGGGCACTCACCGTCTAAGGGTCCACTAATCAAGAGATACTCATACACCTGCAAGGACGAAATGGTCATTCACACCCCGTATAATGTGAGTGAGGGCACATTTAATGGGATTAGATTCTTGGTATCATCTTTGGCCTTTGCCAGGTTTTTCAGAGGCACCTCCCTCTGGGGACCAAAAAATTGAGAATAACGGTACTACTATGAGGACAAATATTTTTAAACATCAGTATTGTAAAGGATATTAACCTCGAACAATCCACAATATCATATGATTTAGAAGACCCTACGGAGCTTATTTATGATGATGAAATCTGGTATATTGAACCACAATCTACTAAATCCTCAATATCTTCCTATGGTGGTGACTATTCCAATGATAAATATATACTAGCAGCTATGGTTATGACCAATATACCAACAACCTAGCAAAACCTAAGCATTCGGTGGACTGAGGTATATACAATAATCACGAGCAGTTTAGGCATCCTATAATCCCTTGATTAGTACTAAGTAAATATCTCGACTCCAATTTATCCTTCAAACATCCCTATTGCCTTGTCAGGCCTCCTCCTCCTAGGAGAGAAGGCAAAAAAAGAGTTAGATAAAGAAAAACTAATATCCCATAAATAGTTTGACTTCTTGACTTGCTTCAAAAGACACTCAACACTCCCATCCTGCACATACAAAAGGAAATGATCCACTAAGGAACCCCTTCCGGACTCTAATAAAGAGAGAAACAAAGTATAAGAGAAGAACCAGAGGACATCGAAATATATCACCATCTGGGAACTATTGGTTACTTCTACTGAACATAGACCAACCCTCATTAAACAACTCACCCATGCCTCTGTACCTCTGAATATATCTCTAGTGAACATGTCGTCCATTATCTAATCAATCATTATGGAATACCTTATCAATTTTTGCAATGAAAATTTGCCTATACAAGGTTGTAACCACTAATTCTCACTTCACGTAAGCATTGAGGTACATGTCGAGAAGGTCCCACTAGTGCTAATATACAATGACTCCATCATCAACATGTTCCCGCTATGCACGACCACTGGGTTGGTCAAACCGGTCATTGATATCGACCCTTCCATAATTTTCCATCATAGCCATTAATAACACCCTCTAAGAAGTCCTAGAGTCAAATGAGATGTGTAATTTCAAGTGCTTGATATTATGGCTAACTTCTAATTAATATTAGGAAGATCCTAAATTCACCCTATGGTATCTCTACCTTCCTTCCTCTATATGAAGTTGAAATTCCTATTTTCCACGGAGATCATCACTATACATAAGTATGATGGGTAGGCCATAGTGGACAACACTAGCACCACACACATATTGGTCACCAACAATGACATTAACGACCTCTGCCTCAGAGGTACCCATTGAATAAGATCCAATAATACACAACACTCTAGCTCAAATCATATAAAGGATGGGATATATGATCGGAATTGGATTGGGAAAAGACCAATAAGGAAACCTTGAGGCTTACACTCATATCCATTGCATAGGCAAGATAGGTCTAGGGTACTACCCTGACCTGAAGAATCAAGACTCTATGGATATACACTATGGTTGGAATGAACACTTTCATTTGTGGGGAGAAGGCCCCTTACCATGGCATCCACAGACCTTGGGGGATTAGAAAAAAAAGGCCTTACAACCATGCATGGAGATCTTCAGTGAGCACAGGTTATACGTCAATTATAGATAAGTCTACCAAGTCATCCACGATTGTTTCGATGTGTCTTAGGTAAAAAAACCAATAGGAAAGCCACAAGCCTAGAATCTGATTGGGAGTAACCTTCCTTGTTCTCAGAATATGTCTATTTCCTTGTCATTTTACCCACCTCTTACTTAACCCAACCAAAATACTTTGACTCTTGGTATGAAGCCTCAACCACAAAGAGCAATGTAAGGGAAAAGGGGTGACTAGTCATCATGCCTAAGCTCAACCTCTACCTTCGATTACCACTCGTTGAAGATCCTAAAACCCCGTTGCAGGTAAAACCCCAAAGCATACCCTCTCACTCTTCATAGGATTATCAGTGAAAGATAAAAGACCACGTCTTCTTATTATAATCCATATTCTAGGCCATTCGTTATTCCAATCCCGATATTGACACTACCCAAGAAATAAACAAGCCTCCTAAAGAGCATAACTCAATCCCAACAAACCTAGCCTTCCCCCAATCGGAACTGAGGTCAAACGACATGCTCTTCTAATTTTTTTTCATAATACCTTCTGGTAGAATCCTATTAGCTACATAATGAGAAACATATGATCTTCACCACTTAAAATTTTGGAATGTTGTCAATTTTGCAAGGGCGCCTACGATACCCAAACTATTTGAGTCCGTCCTATTGAAAGGTGTGCCCCCATTATTCCCTCTACCGATGTATCCCCTACGAGATATAATTTTTTTCTCTAATAAATTTTGTCTTTCCTCCCTTTGATCCTGTTATAAATTATTACTTCTCATATTTTCTTTCGTGTGTTGCGCGTGGAAATCCTGAACTCATTAGTGAGTCAAATATTGCACCTAATAACGGACATATATATTTAAAAAAAATTTAACAACTCGAATAAAATAAAATAACCATATAACTCCCAGTGAAGATTATATGACTACTAGAAACTTGAGTACCCCTACCCCCCCCCCCCCCCCCCCAAAAAAAAAATAAAAAAAATAAATAAATAAATAAATAAACCTTCACATATTGTCCTCCCTAATTAAAGACAGTAGATAAAATCTCACCCACCACCTTGCAAACTTTGTCAATGTATTTTCTTGGTCATACACTGAAATGTTTGGGATTATCTTAAGATAGTGAGACACGATATCCCTACCTTTACTTAATCTAGGTGAATTAAACAATGACTCCATAAGAATATACTGAAATGGTTCCTAAAATTCAAAGAATAAGTGGAAACATAACTCGACATCGGTTTCATCCTTTTACTAGAATACCCCACTTGGATCATCAATATAGTACCACTACCCAAAGATAATGCAAAGGGGCGCATGTGTATAGAATAGTGGGACCTCGATAGATTTTTCCCCAAAGATGACTTCTCTCTCACGAATGTCGACCTTTTAATAGACAACATTGCTAAAAACATGCTTGATAAAGCGTGAAAAGTAGCGTTGCATCAAAATGCTAATCGTTGAATTAGTTTCACCCTGTTAATATAAAAGAACCTAAATTATGACTGCACTCGCGATACAAGTATAGCGGTAAGTCGGGTATCGAATCCACAGGGAGTGTTCGATAGATTTTAATCGGTTTATTACTTCAGGAATAAAATTGTAATAGGTGATGGGTGGTTGTAAATAAAAGGAAGAAATAAGAAGCTTAAACTAAACAATTATTAATAAAATGAGGGTCAGGATTGTGTCCCCTCCATGCGCTAAACATGTGGAATTGGAATTTCGGTTTGAAAACATTTATTCCAGCATCTTTAGTTAAACATAAACATCGCACATGAAAGGATTTTAACCCAACGATGCGAGATTAAACATTTAATTCAAAATGGTCACACGGGTCTTAAAATCTGATTATCTCGATAAATACTAACGTTGCATGATTAAAAAAGTTAAACGAATAATAAACCTATTTTAATATGCGAGGTTTCGATTAAATGTAATTTTCCACAAAACCTAATTTTCGGTGCTCGACGCCCATCAATGGCGGACACACGACCCAAATCCTATTTAACTACTCACACAACATGAATAATTAAATTAAACAACTAACTATTAATTAAAACAAGAAATAAATAAATTACACTATTTTAACTAGGCTTGGAAAAATAAATAACCAAGGAAAACTAAAATAATACAAAGCTTAAACAAGAAGAAACTTACATTAAATGGAGGAAATACCCAAAGAGGTAGAGAGGGGAGGTCTCCAACAAATAATACCCAATCTTTACTAACCCTAGGTTCTAAGAGAGAAGAGAGCTAAAAATCTAATCTCCCTTCAAATAACACAAGTCTTGCTATTTATAGTAAGTTACATTAATAGAATAAAAGAAAAAGGAAAAAAAAATGAAAATAAGGGATAAGTCTCTTTTAACAACCAAAAATAAAAAGGAAAAATAAAATAAAATAAAAAATAGAAAAAGATGGAAATCAACAAAAATATCTCGACAAAAAAAAATGCAGGGCCGGTCGATTGCGGTGGTAGCCGGTCGACCGTGGAAAAGGGGAGGAGACCACTGTAAAAAATCCACGGCAAAAACCGAAAACTCGGTCGATCGGTGGCAGGAGCGCGGTCGACCGGTCGCTATTGAACAACCCACCACGCTGTAATTCAATACGCAACAACCATGGCCATCAACATCAAAAAATGGCACAAGCCGAGAACATCTATTTTCTGGACCAACATCTTGCTACAAAGGGCCAAAATCGAGACCACCTGATTCACCACTACCATCGCCATAAATGGACAAAATTGACATGGGTCAAAACCTCCATGGATAAACCATTAAGACCCATTTCCCCCATTAATGGCCAAAATCCATGCTCCAAAAATGGCCAAAAAGACCCATTTGCGTATATGGTCAAAGATCGTGCTCTAATTTTGAACCAAAGTCATCAATTTGGGACGAACCGAGATCCCGAGCAAAACCCAAGCCTAGGGAAAAATCGCCATTAGTTTGCTACAAAAAAAAAACGAGTTAGGACATGGGGGGTATTATTTGATTTGTTATAATAACGAAAAGGGACAAGGATGGAATTAATAAAATTGCTATTAATTTCTTATAATTCTTTTCCGATTACAGGTCTGTGTTTCCTTCATTCGGATCATTCGAACTACGATTCGTTCACCGTTCGCAGCCACACGAAGCTTGGCCACATGGATACAACTTTCATGAAAACTTCGGGAAAAAATCCTGAAGTGTGGAATTACAAAAATGCCCCTGAACGTGCGAATCACGGCGAAACTTTATCTGAACGCTCCCAAACTTCATACTAAGCATTTTAATACCTATAAAAGATCAATTATACCTAAAATAACATGCTAGCGTATAAAACATAGGTTGTCCGATTAACAAGCATAATTATAGACATTAAAGTACCCGAGGGGGGCTAAAATGCCTAAGTTCGAGAGTAATTAAATGCATAATTTGATACAAATCAATGCTCAAATCATTCGTGGATGGATTCATAGGTTATAACTAAATGAAAATGCACGTCGACTTACTACCCAAGTAAAGCACTGACCTTCAAAGGGGAAGATTCAGGGGACTCCAACAACACTTTAAGTGCATGTAATTAAATATCAGATGGAGCGAAGGTTCCTAGTTTAAAATTGTTATCGTAATAAAGAGAATATTTTCCTTATAATTATTTCTGGGAACAAATAAGACAACCTAGGTATATGTGAGAGAATATTTCATAAATTAGATTACGCCTAAATTTATCTTTAATATTAGGTGATTAATTTAAAAGCATAACAGGTATAATAATCACACAACACTAAGCCTCCCTCACATTTGGTAGTACATATTTCTCTCCATGACACACTAACTAATTTTCTGGTGCTAATGTCTCCTCTTCAAATGAAATTTCTAGCACATCAGTTGAGCTTTTTAAGTGAGGAAATGGTCCTTTATTGATTTGTAGTTATAAAAAGGGATACCCTGGAGCATAGACTGCACAAGTTGAACTATCCCAGTCATAGGTAACTTCTTATTTTCTATAAGTTCATAAAGAAAATACAAGAATTTGTTAAATCATAAATCAAGGGATTCAAGTCTAGGGTCAAGAGATTGTCCATGAACTTCTATAACTTAAAATAAATAGTTTCTTCCTTTAAACATTTTAGTTCATGGGACAAAGTAGTTTTCTCATTTTCAAGGGTTTTATTTTTCTCAAGTAAAACATCCTTTTCATTCGAAAACTTGAAAGATATGTGATCTTCGTTATTCTTTCAAGCCCTTTATTTTTCCAAAATCTTTACTTTCGTAAAAAATCCATATTCTTTTAAAAAGGCTTTTGATTTTAAAACTATCCTATCATAATAACTACGAAGATTGTCTTCTTCACTAATACTAACATAAATCTTTTTAATGTCAGTTATGGAGTGATTAAAAAGTTGGATGGGTTAACAAGTCCGGTAAAAACATGACTACTATTATTACCATATAAGTCACTAATACGGTCACACATGTTTAAATCCATAATACACACACAAGATCTACCTCAAGGCGATTAAACCTACTAGAAGGAGGTATAATGCTGACACCAGTTGAGTGTGCGTGTAACTCGGATTCAAGATGGGGTTAAGGTACCACAGTTAAATATTTTCCTTTTAATTCCTTTTTGGCAAAAATAAGACAACTTAGGTATCTGTGACAAAATATTTCACAAATCAGATTACAATAAATTCTATCTTCAATATTAGGTGATTAAAATATAAGCAGAATAAGTGGAACAATCACACAACACCAAGTTATACGAGGAAAACCCCACTAATGGGAAAAATATCTAGGGTCAAAAGGAATGACAAATGAATTATGGTAGAGTTTTATAGATAAAAACTAACAATTTACAATCACATAACGCGTTGACTAATTATCCACTCTTTCGCACCATAGCTTCCGTAGAAGGCGCCAATATATGTCAATGTTTTTAGGCGTTTTGATAAAACGTTGGCATATAAATAATTTGCGACGTTTATTTAAAAAGGTTACTAACTTTACCGGCGTTTTATCTAAACGCTAGGAATTAATGACGTTTAAGTGTAAAACGCCGTACATTATCGACGTTTGTTATTAAACGCCACAAAAAAGAGACGTTTTTGAACAAAAAAGTCGGGTACCATTTTCCCGCATTTTATTCCTACATGCAATATTTCAAAAAAAACGTGGGGCTCTAAATTTTTAGTACCTATACTAGTTTCCCTCCAATACTCAATCTTACGGTCTACAATTTTCATCTAATACGCCATCTGATGCTGTAGACAATCAAGCCGTTAAATTGCAATGGATACGATCAATCTCATTAGGTAAGTGAATACTTTTTCACTTTGCTAATCTGACAGCATCAATTACTATGAAATTATTGTAGTAAATCTCATCAAGCAGTCACAACCAAGATTTATAGTAGTCGCAATAGGCAAATAGTTAATAGGGTTTTATTTGGAGACAATCAATCTCATCAGGTCACAATATCTGTAGAGTCCGTTCCCTCTAATTCCTTTCCATAATCAATCTCTCTCGTAATATCTGTAGACTCGTTTTGGTAGGGTTTTATTTGGAGCCAGGAGTTAAAGTAGACATGAGCATTTAATCGGGTGATGGAAGATATGAGGGTATGGAGGTGGCAATTTGGGTCAACGGATCGTGTTTCGAGCCGACACGACACAACACGAATTCGTATTTTTTTAGTTGACACAGACACGACTCGAATAGAAAATAACACGGCACGACACGACATAACACAACACGAATACCAGAATTTCCTAAATTTCACACCTAAAAAACACAATAACACGACACGACCTGACTCATAATTCAGACACGAATACGACACGACACGACTTTATGTAAATAGAACACGACACAAACATGACATATCGTGTCAATTTCGTGTCGTTCCGTATCATTTTTTCATATCGTTTCTAAAATTGCCACCCCTAGTATAGATCTTCGTTTTGGTTGTAATTTGTGATTTTTTACGCCTTTGATTTTCATTTTCTGTTCAATCGCCACCTTTTCGTTTTGATCAGAGATGGATTTTTTCTGTTTCTGATCTAATAATATTTTTATGATGTCTGTTTGTCTATTTAATTAATTAATTAAATGTTGGTTCTTGTAATTAATTAATCAAAAGTTGAAATGCTCTTAGAAAATTTGCGATCAAAGCAAAGTTGATAAAATAAAAAAACTTGGACACAATTCCAATGGTATTTTTATCATGTATATATAAGGTAAATGATTTTGTTTATTTTATTTTTTCTTATAATATGAAATTACAATTTCACATATAACAGTTCTTACAATTTGGTATAGCTGATCGTATCTGGAAATTTTCAGTTCTTGGTATAGCTGATCATATAGCAGTTCTTGCGATTTGTTCTTGCAATTTGGTATAGCTAATCGTATAAGAATCCATAGGTATTTTGCATCTTATAACAATTCTTGTAACACTTCTTATCTTGTAATGGTTTGTATCTTGCAAGACAAGAATCTAGCAGTTCTTGTAAATCCCCAATTTCTTATCTTACAGTTTCATCAAATCCCCAATTTCATATAACTTCTCGTAGTTTCGTGGTTGACTATTTCAGTTTACTCTTAGGTATGTTTATGCTCTTTTTTGTTCACACTATGAAATTATTTACAAACAAACATGTGTTGATATTATTTGGTTGCACAAATTGCATTTGACAGTAATGTTAAACATTTAATAATAAAGTTAACTTTATTATTAACTATTTGAGTATGTATTAGTGTTTGTATATGTATAGATATTTGTGTGTTTCAATATATCATGATTTTGGTTTCATGAAATTTGGGGTTTGGAACCCTAAATTTAAGATAAATTTCTTATTTGCATCTCGCTTCACAGTTCAAAATAAATTCACAACTGAACCAATTACCAATGGTATCCCCCTATTGGCAAATTCACAAATTTGTTTACCTGTAATTGTTTAATGTGTAAGTATGTTTTTCAATACTTATTTGAGTCATAATTGTTTACCTATAATCGTAAGATCTATGTTACCGATAATTATTTCTCGCATTAATTTCAAATCTTTTTTTTGTTTTTGTTTTCACTAGGCCGAATATACTGATGGATAAGAGTTGGGTTAATATAAAACACAGGGACCATCCTTTATACAAGAAAGGAGCGGAGGAATTCCTTAAATTTTACTCTGATAATAGACCAAATGCTGAAAGAATATTGTGTCCATGTAAGAAGTGCCGCAATATGATATTTGTGAAGAAAGATGAGGTGGTGGAACATATATTACTAAATGGCTTTCTAGCGAGTTATATTTGTTGGACTTTTCACTAGGAATCTTCCTCATATTCAGTTCCCTCTTTCGAATCAGTTGTTGGTGATGAAATACGAGAGATGATACACGAATCCTTTGGAATTCCTCCTTCAAACCCGCTTAACTTTATAAATGGTGATGAGGAGCATCAACATATGGGTGGGGGTCCCGATGAAGAAACTAAGAGATTCTTTAATCTGATAAAAGAAGATGAGTGTGAGTTATAACCAGATTATAAGAAGTATTTTACACTCTCATTTATTGTACGACTGTTGCATATAAAGTGCCTTGGTGGATGGAGCGACAAAACCTTTACAATGTTTCTTGAATTATTAAAAGATGCATTTCCCGAGGATGAAACATTGCCAAAGTCTTTTTATGAAGCCCGCAAGCTGATTGCAAAATTGGGGCTAGAGTATAAGAAGATACATGCAGGCCCTAACGATCGCATGCTGTATTAGAATGAGACAGAATAAGAGAGTGAATGTCGAAAGTGCCACGCCCCAAGATATAAGCAATCAAAGGCTCAAAAAGATGACGATCTTACAATAAATTGAAATTTCCTGCGACGGTGGTAAGATACTTCCCTTTGATACCAAGACTCCAGAGGCTATATATGTCATCTAAGACAGCATCAGAAATGAGATGGCATGCCGAGGAACGTATTGATGATGGAAAGGTACGACATCCCGCTGATTCTCTTGCTTGGAAAATAATCGATGACATTTATCCAGATTTTGCTGAGGACCCGCGAAATATCAAACTTGGATTATCCAGTGATGGATTTAACCCATTCGGGAGCTTGAGTATTGTTCACATCACATGGCCCATAATTGTTATAATATATAACTTGCCCCTATGGTTGTTTATGAAACAACCATATATGATATTACCGATACTAATTTATGGTCCTCGCGGGTCTGGTAAAGACATTGATGTTTATTTGTGCCTTTTAGTTGACGAGTTGAAGGAATTATGGGTTGGGGTGGATACTTATGATGCATCGTGTAATCAGATGTTTAAAATGAGTGCATCATTGCTATGGATAATAAGTGATTTTCCTGCATATGCAAATTTGTCAGGATGGAGCACTAAAGGTAAATTGGCATGTCCTTGTTATCACAAATATACTTGCTCTTGTTGGTTCGAAAAGGGACGTAAACAATGTTACATGGTTCATCGTCGATGGTTGCCGGAAGGGCATAAATTTAGAACAGATAAATTCCCATTTGATAGTAAGGGTGAGTTGGATACAAAGCCCATTCGACAATCTGGAGCCAAAGTTTTTGATGAGGTAAGGAACATCAATAATATGTTTGGGAAGGATCCGGAGCCGGAACTTAAGAGGAAAAGGGATGATAATGAAGATGGCGGGAACCTCACATATAATTAGAAGAAACAAAGTGTATTTTTTAAGTTAGAATATTGGAAGGATAATTTAATACGCCATAATATTGATATAATGCATATCGAGAAGAATGCATGTGATAATGTGCTCTGGACGCTATTAGATGTTGATGGTAAGGGAAAGGATAATCTAAATTCTCGTCTTAATCTACAAAAAATGGGTATTCGTAAGTCACTGCATCCTCAAAAATGGGCAAACAACAAATATTATTTGCCACCAGCGTGTTTGATATTGGATAATAAAGGAAAATACATAGTTTGTAAAATATTGAAGGGGGTGAAAGTTCCAGATGGTTATGCTTCGAACATATCGCGTTGTGTCAACCTTAAAAAATGTACTATATCGGGACTTAAGAGTCATGACAACCATATCTTAATGCAAGAGTTGCTTCCTATTTCCCTAAGAAATGTTTTGCCTAAAAATTTGCTTGGGCCAGTAATTGAGTTGAGTAGATTTTTTAGGAGTATGTACTCAAAAGTAATGAACGTAACTGATTTAGATCATGATCAATCTTGTATTGAGCTCACACTTTGCCATCTTGAGAGGATCTTTATGCCTTCATTTTTTGATGTCATGGAACATTTGGTTATTAATTTAGCAGAAGAGGCGAAGATCGGAGGACCACCACAATACCGGTCGATGTACGCTATTGAGAGGTGTGGTATTAGTTGCGATTTTTTGTGTTCTTTTTATCTTCTCATAGTAAGAATTTGTATCTCCTGCTAAAAATTAAAAATTTCCCCATGATAGATACTTGTTCACATTGAAGAATTATGTGAAGACCCGTAGTAATCAGGAAGGTTCAATTGCACAGGGATATTGGGTGGAAGAATGCTTGACGTTTTGTTCAAGGTACCTGCAGGATGCTGAGACGAAATGTAATCGACCAGTAAGTAACGACGAAGGCAATACTCTTGATAAAAAATGTGGTCGTAAGTTAGGAAAATTAGTGGGATTTATGCTTGATAACATTGCATATATACAGGCACATCGCCATGTGCTTGTCAACACAGATGAAATTGCTCCATTTCGAGAGTAAGTATCCTAATTAATTAATTTCTGCCATTTTTAATCATGTAAAACATAGTGTAATGGTTCATTTTAATGCAGGACTCACCGTGCGTCAATTAGGAGTAATTCTCGTCTTAGACCACATGACGTGGATCGCATTCATAATGAAACATTTCATTCGTGGTTTAAAGATCATGTAAGCAATATGTATGCTGAAACTAAATTACACTTTTAATTATATTATTACAAAAGCATTGTGTTTAATGTAGTTTTTGTATAGGTGCGAAAGTTACTTGAGACAACGAACATAGAACTATCACAAGAAATTCGGATGTTAGCTTTCGGCCCCTTAAAAAAGTAAAAAGATTCACGGGGTATATTATTAATGGTGTTCGGTATCACACTAAGGCTCGCAAGAGGAAAAGAACGACACAAAATAGTGGAGTCATGCTAAATGCACTTACTGAAAGTTATGCAAGTGCTAGAGATAGGAATCCCGTATCAGGAGATGTTAGTTTTTATGGAGTTTTAGCCGATATCATTGAATTGTATTATTGTAAAGACTATAAGTTTGTGTTGTTCAAGTGTGACTGGGTTGACAACAATAGGGGTCTCATTGCTCAAGATGATTTTGGATTCACGCTTGTAAATTTCAAGCAGTTGTTGTATCCAAGGCAATAAATAAATGATGATCCTTTCATACTAGCATCTCAGGTGAAACAAGTATTTTATGTACAAGACCCAATGGAGGAAGACTGAAACATTGTAATTAAGACAAAGCCTAGAGACTTTTTAGATGTATTTGGACAATAATATACAACCCAAGGGACTATGATAGATCAAGCGGAGGTATGGAGAGAGAAACATTTGGACGACACACCATTCACACGTGATGACGATGGTAGTTGGGTCAGGCAAGGCATTACTGGAGTAACAGTAGATATGGAAACACAAGTGGAGACAAATGAAGATGATTAGAAAATTTTGTTAGCTAGGCATTTGAACTTTTAATGATAACTTGATTTTGAATTTTTTTTTATACTCATTCATATTAATTGAACTTTCCTAATAGGTTGCATATAAAGACGTTTTAGTTTTGTTGATTTCTTTTATTCATTCATTATTCTTATTAATTTTAGATTTTAGTAGTTTATTGTGGTTTTATTTCTAGTCGTCATTGTTATATGTTCTCTACTTGCTCGAAAATCATGTATGTGCATTCGAAGCATTTGGATTTTGAAGGTTCCCAATTATGCAAGTGCAAAAAAATAATAATGTGGGTAGCTGTTACTCTACACATCTTCGCTATATAACTGTTATGTTTGTAAAAACATAAATGCTCGTCGACTCATTACACCCAGTAAACATTTGGAAGGGATTGGGCGTAAATTAAATGATGTTTCGCTTGCAATTCTTAATAAACAAAGGTAATAAGACATAAATGATGAGAATCAGTACTGATAATTAGATGCCATGGGCATAAATGATGAGTATTGATAATTGCAAAGCTATTCCTGTATGTTATATCATTGGCATAAATGAGTGGTTGGTTGAATCCATTGTCGTGTATAAATATGTCATGTGCGTGTGTTTGGTTATAGTCTTTTGTATTTGGGTCTTTTGCTTCCATTTGTTGTGTAAAATTGGGCCTTTGTGCTCTTTTTGGACTATCACGGAGCTATAGAGAAAATGTAGTTGGTAACGACAATTATAGTCTTTTGTAATTGTTAAATTAGTGAATTTATTTAGGAGTAAATTATTGGTGCATTTTAAAGAACAAAATGTAAGATGCTATTAGCCCTTTTCAACATTCTAGACAACTCATAATTTCTCTAAATCCGTAGCCTTCTCCTTCCAATACCCACACTTCAAATCTATAAATTCATATTTTATTTTTGACTTTGGACATTATTTATATCAGAAACTCCATCCACTATAGTTATTGGACTCTTATATTTGTTGCTTATATTATGAAGCTCGTTTCTAACAAGTTGTATAGCATTAGCTTGCTTAGATTTCCATTGTTTTACAAGGTATGCTAACTGAGAGGAACCCTTTTAGTTTAACTGGCTAGCTTGAATATCTCCAACATGTGTAACAACTATTATTTGTATACAATAACTATAAAATCTGTACAGCTCTTACGCAGCAATGTATTGAAAAATAAAAGAGAAATTACTCTCCATAATTCTCAACACATTTCGTTTAAACAGTTCTGCATTTTCTTATTAACAGCACTGACTACACAGTGCTAATACAACAATTATTTCTTCTAAGTTTTACACTTGTTATTTTGTTTATATATTCATGTGTGTGTGCATATATATGGTAAGCCACACGAGTCTAGGATTTGATGTACGCAGCTATACACCGTATGTACACAAACTATTTCATTCAAATCTGAAACTTGGATTCATGACCTTCATTCAAATCTGTAAAAGATTTCATACCAAATTTTTTCCCACCATGTTAAAATTTTTGTCTAAAGATGTTCATTATTTATATTTATCTTGTGAAAGTACACTATTTTTATTACTTTGTTTCTATTAGCTGATCATTAATAAAATAGCAGTACGCTATTTTTGCTACTTTATTTCTATTAGATATATTCATCCATAGTACAACTAACATTAATGTTTGCTTTTGTTTTGTACAGTACGATGACAACAAGTAGATCTTAGACCCAACACGTTAGAGAACCTATGCCATCCCTTAGTGAGCCGCAAGAGCACATGGGTGAAAGACTATTTGTCATGCCTCAACCTCCATTGAATTGGCCACCTACTAACACTACTACTACACCATTTTTCCCTCCGTTGTCAGGCAATAGTGAACAACAAGATCATGATGCAAGTAAGACAAACTAATATTACACAACTGATTTTGTGGTTGATTTTGGTTGGATATTCAAAAAGACGACTTACTAAATTCCCGTACCTAAATTATATTACTGAAACTAGTGTTCAAAATCATTAATTTTTATCTACTTGTCTATATATAACAAAATTACTAATTTTTATCTTTGCCTACTTGATACTTAGATCATAGTTCCGATCAAGTAGAGGAGGAGCAAAGAAGAGTTCGTGGCCCTATGTTAATGCATAGCGGGTGGGGTGAAGATGGTGGAATTTTAAACATCGAGGTGAATGAGCATGGATAAGCCATTGAGAAGACAACATCTAGACTCGCTTCAAATTTGGGGGTTTTAGCACGCAATGGGCAGTTAGCACCATTGACATTCCTTGATTGGAGACATGTTTCGAAAGAAGCGAAGAATGGAATTTGGACTCATATCACGGTATCATCTAATATTATATAAAGCTATGGGTTGTCAAATTTTCAATTTCTCATAATACCCTCACTTCATTAAACATGAAGATAGATATATATGGGTAATTTTATACATACTCATGGATGTAGTTTTATAAAAATTACAATCATAAATGGATCTTTCTTTTATGCAACCATAATTTGGATAGACCTTATGTAACCATAATTTGCATAGACATTTGATTTTCATTTATACAATCTAAAATAACATTGGTTGATTCTTTTGGTTCTGAATTTGTGATTTAGTTCTCTAACATGTCGTTTATACAGGACAATACAAATGCCACGAATGAGATAAGAAAATTCCTTATGGAGTCCGTCGGAAAAAAGTGGAAGGAGTGGAAGGACACAACAAAGAGTGAGGGTTATTCTAAATGTAGGACTAATGAGGAACACTTGGCGCATTGTCCCCCAAGGGTCGAGGAAGATCAATGGAAAACACTCGTCTATCATTGGAACTCGGTTGAAGCAGAGGTATATTTTAGCAATATTGTTAACATGGTTATATATTCGATTGGGTGTTTTATCACTTTGATCATGATAGCCATATAGTGATTGTACATGTGTATACGTATGCACTAGTGGATGCCCATGCCTAAAGGCACGTGTATATGGTACTGTCTGACACCGTCACATGATATATATCAATTATGTTTTCCATGTATCAGGCAAAAAGTGCAAAGAACAAAGCCATCCGTGCACATTTGGCAACTCCACACACATCTGGTAGGACCAGTCATGCTCAAGTTAAAAACAAGGTAAAAGTTTGATATTTTTAATTATTACTACGTTCTTTTTTCATTGCGGAAAAATTAAGTGAAAATATATGATATCGTGATACTTAAAATCTTATGCTCGTAGATTGCTAAAAGAATTGGACACCAACCAACTCGTAAGATGGTGTACAAGGAGACACATATAACTAATGATAAGGGTCCAGTTAATGAAGAAGCTGCTCGATTAATTGTATGTATATTTTGGATTTTAATGACAATTTAAACAACTTGATTTTTGTTTGCGTGTCGATTATCTTTTGAGAAAACATTATTTTTCATTTGAAAATGAATTTAAGTTCCAGTCAAGTGTTAGTTGTCAAATTATATTTGTTGGAACGGTATTCATTATGATAGCTTGATTTGATTTTTACAGCAAGAAATGGACGAACTAGAATTGCAACATCCAAAGATTGCGAATACCATTGTTGCACGAGATGACATATTTGGACGAATTATGGGACCTAAAAGGCATGGTCGTGTGAGAACATTTGGGCTTGGTGTCACGCCAAGTATGGTCTTCGGTCGATCATATACGATGTACGAGGCTCAGAGGAGGGATATTGAGATGCGGCATCAACAAGAGTTAGAGAGGATGCGGCGTGAGATGGACGCTGAAAATGAGCGGGTGCGGCGTGAGATAGAGGCTGAAAATGAGCCGGTGAGGCATGAGATGGAGGAAAATTATAAAAGGAAGCAAGTCAAAATGAAAGAGCATATGGAAGCTCAAATGCAAGAAAAAGTATCTACTATGGAATCTCGGATGGAATCTCTGTAGGCTCATATGCGTGCGAAGGGTAGTTTTACGCAACCTCCACAAGATGTGTCTTCAAGCACTGAGCAGGTCAACGATTATTAATTATAGATTTATACGAGTACGATCGGCTAATTTTCATGCATTACATCTGATATTTTTTGTATTCCTATAGGTTCCCAATGGAGCCAATCTTGATCCTTTAGCATCATTGCAGCCGTTGATAAATGATATCACGATAATTGCAACCACTAAGGAAAACACCGCCATAAATGATATCATGATACCAACTTCAAAATTATTGTCAGTGTTAACGCAAAAATTCTCCATCTACGGGGACCAATCAGAAAAGGACACATGTCATCCTACGTGGCAATATTCGACACCCGAGGAGAGTTGGTCGGCATCCGAGGAGTATTAGTCGGCACCCGAGGTGAGTTGGTCGGCACCCGAGGAAAATTAGTTATCACCCGAGGAGTATTAGTCGGCACCCAAGGAGAGTTGGTCGGCACCCGAGGAGAGTTAGTCGGCACCCGAGGAGAGTTGGTCGGCATACCAACCAGGAAGATCAAAGGATAACTATGCATTTAATGTGCATTAATGAAGATGGCAGCGCATTTAATGAGCCTTAATGTACATTCATACTGTATTAATAGATGACAACACATAACATACCAAGCAATTCAACAATTCGATTCGTTGAATGTAGACATAAATGTCTACATACAATGAATCTCTTTATCTCCCATCACTATAAATACATGTATCCCCTTAGCCAAAAGGAGGAGATCGAAGAGAACCTAGAAACCCCATACACAAGATACACATCCTTTCTCTCTCTACACCCTATGGTGCTATTGTAAGCCCATAGGAATAAAATAACAGTGGACGTAGGCTTTATTCATAGCCGAACCACTTTAAAAATCTTTGTCTATCATGTGCTTGATTGGATTACTTTCATCTATTTATCTGTGATCATAAAAATGGGATTCGGTCCATTTTTTTGCATCAACAGATTGGCACCGTTTGTGGGAAACGACTGGTAATATCGATTTCTCATCAAATAGAATCCATTACCAATGGATGATATTCCTAAATACAGTAATCTAAACTTTGGAACCCCTCCAAATCTGTCTGCTCCACCAATTGTTCCAGATCTGACTGGAATAATGGCAAATCTGGCTCAGGGCCAGATCGTCATGCAAGAAACGATGCGAGAACTCATCCAAACTCTCCATGGCGGTACATCAGCCCATTTCGGACCACGAAGTATTCAAAGAAATACCCGTGTGCCTTCTTCGCGTACTAGGCGAACTAATTCATATCGCGATGAGGAATCTGAAGATTTTTCTTATCAACCTGGACGAACTTCGTCGGTGCGAGCCACAGATACTGAACAACTTGTCACCCTCTCCCCAGAAAGGACCAGCGCATTGGAAAGATTAAGCAGGGTTTCTCCTATCAACCGATTGGGCCCTAGGAGGAACAAAAGTCCTCTTAATGCAGCGTCGAGGAACTTTCGACGACCATCAGATTTAAGGGAATGATCTGCCCAGTCGCAACCAGCTGCTCATCAAGATAAATGCTATGACCGACCAGCTGCTCGTCAGGATAAATCCTAGGAAGCCACTTCAATGCGATCAGTTGCTCGAACCAATGGGCCCGAGGAAGGAAATGATGCATGGAAAGGATCTATTCATAAGCAAGAGGATAGATTAGGGGAAATGACTAAGGCCAAGAATCCTCTACAATGAACCTTTGTTCGAGGAACACCTTTTATCCAGGACATTGTTGATTTTCCAACACCATCAAAGTTCAAAGCACCTGTTGTGACTCCCAAGTATGATGGAAAGACTGACCCTGTCCTTCATATAGAACAATACCAAGCTGCAGCCGATATCTATGCTGTCCCAGATGAGATGAGATGCAGAGCATTCTCGGGAACACTTACCGAATCTTCTCAAATATGGTATAATAGCCTTCCTCGGGGTAAGATTTTAACTTTTCTTTAACTGGCCGAGTTATTCATTGGGAATTTCTGCTTTGGAGCAAAGCCAGTTAAGCGAGTAGCACATTTGTTAAGTGTTAGACAAAAACTGGTGAGAGTACCAGAGATTATATAACTCGTTTTAATAACTAGAAACTCGAAGTCATTGATTATGAGGAGAAGACAGCGATTACCGCTTTGATGAGTGGACTACTGCCAAACAAGTTGTACTATACTGTGGCCAAAGATCCACCTCTAACCATGTCGAATCTGATGGGAAAAGCGTCCAAGATTATGAATGCCGAGGAGGCTATGTCTGCGAAGAAGAATATGGACGCCAAAGAAACCAAGGTGGAAGGTGATAAAGCTAAGAAGAAAGAACATAAGAACAATGGTGGTGACAAACAAACCAAAAATAGGTCGTCATGGGAGGTCTTGAGGAAATTTGATAATTACACTCCTTTGAAGGTAAATATCAACCACGTCCTAAAAGAAATAAAGAACACCGAGGAGTTAAACGGGACAAAGAAAATGAAGGCAGACCCTGACACGAGGAATAGGGAAAAGTATTGCGAATTCCACAAGGATCATGGCCATATGACCAAAAATTGCATAGCTCTTCAGAATGAGATTGAAACACTCATCCGACGAGGAAATATAGCAAAGTATGTTGATCGTGGAGGCGAAATAAGAAACAACGACCAAACTAGAGAGAGGTCTAGATCTTCTCGTCGAGCAGAGGAGAAAAAGAAAAGAAACCATGAAGATGATCCCGAGGACGACCCCGATCTTCCCAAGAAACCAAAACAGCCAGAACGAGAGGTATTTTCAATACGCTTTGCATCATTTGACTGTAATATTATTACAGGTGGAGATGCAGGAGGAGGAGACCTTACTGCAGAAAGAAAAGCTTACCTCGGTGAGGCACAAGCTTGCTCGTACATTCAGCGAATAAATCTAGTCGAAGAGGATCACCCGAGAAAGGTGAACAAAGAGAAGTTGGTCATCGGGTTATTAAAGAACGACCTCGCAGGTGTTCTATATCCTCATGATGACCCATTGGTGATCAAA
The DNA here is from genome assembly GCA_949130495.1 of Sambucus nigra. Lineage (NCBI taxonomy): Eukaryota > Viridiplantae > Streptophyta > Magnoliopsida > Dipsacales > Adoxaceae > Sambucus > Sambucus nigra. Next base: position 519,616,306 of record OX422207.1, read on the forward strand.
ATGAGGATGAAGGAGGTTATGATTTCAAGAGTACTGGTCGACAATGGTAGCTCGACAGACATCATGTTCTACTCATGCTTTGATTGTTTAAATCTAAAGTTATCTCAACTGGAGCCTTACCACAGACCCCTCATTGGTTTTGCTGGCGAGAAAGTATTTCCACTTGGGACGATCAAGTTGGATATATTCATTGGTACGTGGCCTGCTTGTCGGACATAAAGAATACGTTTCTTCGTGATGGATAAGAACGTCCAATCATCGTACAATATCATCATGGGAAGAGTAGGATTGAAGAAGTTCGAGGCTGTACCATCTACAGTGCATCAGTGCCTAAAATTTCCAACAAACTTTAGAGTAGGAGTTGTGAAAGGTGATCAGAAAGTAGCTCGGGAATGCTATTATTCATCCGCCGAGCAAGAAGAATTGGAAGAATCAAAGAAAAAGACTACTACCTATCAAGTGGATGAAGGTGCAGAAATTGAAACATTGGATCCTCGAGATGAGTTGCAACTCGTGAAGGGTCAAGTGGTGGAAGCTACTGAAAACATCATTCTGAACAATGAGCACCCTGAGCGAACTACTCAAATAGGTTCGTCGTTGGAAGCCTCATTAAAACAGGAATTGATAACTTTCCTTAGAAGCAGAAGACAAACTTTTGCGTGGAGTCATGAAGATATGCCTAGGATAGACCCAAACTTCTTATGTCACGAGCTCAATGTGAATAAGGAGATCAAGCCTATGAAGCAGATAAGAAGAGTATTCAATCCCGAGAAGAATCAAGCTATACAGGAGGAAGTCGAGAAGCTCCAGAAATCTTATTTCATTGAAGATGTTAAATATCCAGATTGGTTAGCTAATGTGGTGATGGTAAAGAAGAAGAACAACAAGTGGAGGATGTGTGTGGACTTCACCGACCTCAACAAAGCATGCCCAAAGGATCACTTTCCACTGCCCCAAATTGACCAACTGGTGGATGCTACCTCGGGACACGAGTTGCTAAGCTTCATGGATGCTTATTCTGGTTACAATCTGATTAAAATGAAACCTGAAGACAGGGAAAGTACTTCTTTTATTACCCCTAAGGGAACTTATTGTTATAATGTTATGCCTTTTGGTTTAAAAAATGCAGGTGCGACATATCAGAGGCTGATGAACAAGGTCTTTGCTGAACAAATCAGTGACAACATGGAAGTCTATGTTGACGATATGCTGACGAAAAGCAAGAAAGCTGCCAATCATCTAGTTGAATTAAGTCAGACTTTTGATCAACTAGATAAATATCAAATGAAGCTGAACCGGACGAAGTGCATCTTTGGAGTACGAGAAGGCATGTTTCTCGGGTACATTGTCAATCAACGAGGCATTGAAGCAAATCCTGAAAAGATCAAAGCTCTATTAGGGCTGCAATCTCCGACGACGAAGAAGGAAGTACAGAGTCTCACAGGACGAGTAGCGGCACTCAACAGATTTATGTCACGAGCAACTGATAGATGTCTTCCATTCTTCAAGACACTCATAAAGACTTTTGAATGGAATGACGAATGCGAGAAGGATTTTCAAGACTTGAAGATATACTTGGGAACACCTCCACTGTTGTCCAGGCCAGTGATGGGAAAAAAATTATAATTGTACCTTGCAGTGTCCGAGAATGCAGTTAGCTCGGCGTTGATCAGAGTGGAGAATGGAGTACAAAATCCAATTTACTACACAAGTAAGGCCTTCCGAGGAGCAGAGATCAGATATCCAAGGCTGGAGAAATTGGCACTGGCGCTGATTGAGGCGAGTTGGTGAATGAGGCCATATTTCCAGGCTCATACCATATTAGTATATACTGATATGCCATTGGGGCAAGCCCTGCATAAGCCAGAAAAATCAGGAAGATTGATGTATTGGGCAATAGAGCTCGGTGAATATGATATAATCTATGAACCCAGATCATCGCTTAAAGGGCAGGCTGTAGCAGATTTTATAGCGGAGTTCACCTATCCTGATAGTTTCGAGGAACAAAAGTTGCTCGCTGATCAACCTGTGGATGTTACAGGATCAACAAACACAGGCTCAGACCAATTCCAATTGGTAAAAGGGCGTGTGGATGTTACAGGATGTGACGCAGAGATAGTTGTGAGGACTCCGAACGAGAAACAAGAGTTGCTCACTGATCAACCTATGGATGTTACAAGATCAACAAACACTAGCTCAGACCAACTCCGGTTGGTAAAAGGGCTAGTGGATGTTACAAGATCATTGACTTAGGGCTCAGACCAACTCCGGTTGGTAAAAGGGAAAGGAGAAACGATCGACGAAGAGCAAGAAAAACCCGAGGAGGATAGGAAGGAACAAATATTTCACCGAGGAACTCTAACTGATCAAAAATTTAAAGACGAGTTACCTATATGGAGACTATATGTAGATGGCTCCTCTTGCACTGTAGGATGCGGCGCGGGGATAGTTTTGAGCACTCCGGACGAGGTCTATATGGAATACGCCTTGCGTTTCCAATTCAAAGCTTCTAACAATGAGGCTGAGTATGAGGCCATGATTGCAGGACTTGGTTTAGCAAAAATTATGGAGGCGCAACAGGTCATTATTTTCAGTGATTCTCAATTGATCATAAACCAAATGATGGGAGTATATGCAGTTAAAGGAGAATTAATGCTCAGATATCATGCAAAGGCAAAGGAGCTGGTGTCAGAATTTTCCGCTATTTAGATGGTCAGAATAACAAGGATGAAGAATGCAAGAGCAGACGCCCTAGCTCGACTAGCATCAACTACTCGCACCGAGCTACGACGAATAATTCCAATTGAAGTGTTAGCTGGTCGCAGCATAGATGAAGATCTGACGATGAACTTTATCACCCTTGATTTAGGACCATCTTAGATGGATTCCATCAGGGCATATATTGAGGAGGGAGAATTGCCAATTGACAAGCTCGCTGCCAAAAAGTTGAAGTTTAAAGCTTCTCGGTATGTACTAGCTAATGGTGTTTTATATAGACGAGGAATTATGGCAGGTTTGCAGAGATGTGTACATCCCTCCGATGTGAAAGAATTAATTGAAGAAATCCACGAAGGGTCTTGTGGAGCACATGTGGCAGGTCAGACGCTTTTACAAAGGGTGATGATGCAAGGATACTACTAGCCGACAATGAGGGTTGATTGCATAGCCTACGCCAAGAAATGTGACAAATGCCAGCGCTTTTCCTCCATCCGAAGAACTCCACAAGCATTGTTGACACCCATAACTTCCCCTTGGACATTCGCCATGTGGGGAATTGACCTGGTTGGCCCACTGCCAACGACTCGAGGAAGGTTCAAGTACCTCGTCGTCGCAGTGGATTATTTTACTAAATAGGTAGAAGCTGAGCCACTCATTGACATGACGTACGAGAAGGTGTACCAATTTGTTTGGAAGAACATCATTTGTCGATATGGTATACCTCATGCCTTCATCACAGACCATGGAACACAATTTGATAATGAGGAGTTTGCTGCATATTGTCATCAGTCAAACATTTTGAAGGTTCATTCAGCACCAGGCCATCCTCAAAGCAATGGACAAACTGAAGTGACAAACAGAACGCTGCTGAACGGTTTGAAGAAAAGATTGGATGATGCAAAAGCAAACTGGATCAACGAGCTACAATTAGTACTTTGGGCTTACCAAACTACTCCCCGAGTAGCAACTGGAGAAACACCATTCATGCTAGCGTTTGGAAGTGAAGCTGTCATACCTGTCGAGTTGGGTCTCCCAACACACAGGGTACTGAATTTCAATTCCCCTGTTAGCGACTTAATGAGAAGACTGGATTTAAACATGCTCGAGAAAGTTAGAGAAGAAGCAACCATTAGAAATGCTGCTTACCAGCAGCGAACAACTCTGTTCTACAACAAAATGGTGAAGAAGTGCGACCTGAAAGAAGGAGACTATGTTCTGAAGAAAGTAATTCAAAAACACAATAAGCTGGAAGCAAACTGGCATGGACCATACCGAGTTACAGAAGTTGTTCGACCAGGAACTTATCGAATAGAAACTTTAGAAGGCGAGGAGTTTAAGAATGCATGGAACGCAGAGCACCTGCGCAAGTATTATCAATGATGTATATGTAACACTGTTCCATCAGTATGAATAAAACGAAGATATTCTGCCAAAGTCTCTCCTTTTTATTGAGAATTTTTTGGGGAATATTAGTGCTACACACTACTCGGCAAAGCTCAGGCTGCTTAGCGAGATATTCCTAAAAATGCCAACTTCGGTTGGTTAGGAAACAAAATATTCCTAAAAATGCCAACTTCGGTTGGTTAGGAAACAAAATATTCCTAAAAATTCCAACTTCGGTTGGTTAAGAAACAAAATATTCCTAAAAATTCCAACTTCGGTTGGTTAGGAAACAAAATATTCCTAAAAATTTCAACTTCGGTTGGTTAGGAAATGATATATTCCTAAAAATGCCAACCTGTTTGGCTAGGAAATGATATATTCCTAAAAAATGATATATTCCTAAAAATGCCAACCTGTTTGGCTAGGAAACAAAATATGCTCTCAATGCCAACTTATGTTGGTCGAAAGGTACTTACATTCTCGAAAATGCCAACTTATGTTGGTCGGGAGGTAAGATTTTTCCAGAAAGTGAAAAAGTTGCTAACTATGGTTGGTCGGGAATAAAAACCCGCTAACTGTAGTTGGTCGACAAGTAGAATTTATCGACCTTGGTTGGTCGGACGCATTTTATGAAAAAGATAAAAATCTACCATGTATGGCTAGTCGGGGATAAAAACCCACTAATCATAGTTGGTCGACAATGAACATTTACCGACCTTGGTTGATCGGAAACATTTAAGAGAAAAATCTACCAAGTATGGCTGGTCGGGGATAAAAACCCACTAACTGTAGTTGGTCGACAAGCATAAGTTAACAACCTTAGTTGGTTGGAAAAATTTTAATAAACATTTTTATACTCATTACTTTATTATTAAGTGATCGAGCAACATTATTGATACTTATAACTTTTTAATTGTTAATGAGTTGGTCGACAAACAACACAATATTGCTATCTTTTTAACAGATATGCATAAATATAAAATATTTGATAATTACAAGACAGTAGCAATCAGGATTTGCAAACAAAAATGAAAGTCTTTCATTGAATTCAAAATAAATTACAAGTACATTGATATTGAAATGTATACTAACTATTACATCAAAAAATTTCTATTCTACTGGTCTCTTCCCCTCTACTTTTGACACAGGTTCCTTGCCAGCAGGCGGATCATTTAAAGACAGAGGAGAATTGATGAAATTAAGATCTTTCAATATCCTTGTATTCATCACGGATGATCGATCTAAAAGATGCTCGGGACGAGATACCTCGACTTGAGAGTGAAGATTGTAGTCACCGAGGTACTTTGAAATTAAGCTCCGAGGAATGGCCCGAGCAGGGATCCACTCCATCTCCAAATTGTATGGTGGCACAGGCAAGTCGAGCAAGCCGGGATCATGGTAATCCCACAGATAATGACCTTGTTCGAGCTTTAACACACCTAAGGTATTCAGCCAGCCTTGCTTGTAGCCCTCATTGTTGGCATTCTGGATACGATCATCCAAGTGGAATAATGCTTCATTGTATCCAGCCATCCAGAACTCCCTCGGCTATTTGTGGAATTGATATGTTAGCCTTTCTAGCTGCTCGTGGAGATTCTTGATAAAAATCTCCTTATTCTCCAAGACGGACTTCTGCGCAGAGAGCTATTTTTCCAAGTCCCTAATCTTCTTTGACATGTCAGACAAAGCCTGGTTCTTCGCCATCAGCTGGAAGGCCTGGTTCTCTAGGGTAGACTGAGTTCTCTATTCTTCGACAAGAACCCGAGCTGCTCTTCCTCGTCCCCGAGGAGCTCTTGCTCGACCGCGAGAAGATGTGGAAGGGCCCGACCTCTTCAAGGCGTCCAATTCTTCCCTCAACTTGGCATTCTTAACTTCTAAGAACAAAAATCCCTCGCCAGTCACTGGGATTAGGGCTATTGAAGAAGAGGCTGCAGACTTCAACTTTGATAGCTCTTTCTACAAATTATTATTTTCCTTTTCCAGCAACTCAGCAATCTGTCTGCATTCCTCGACCTCACCCTTCAAAGTCCCTCAGATCGTACCCAGCAAGAAGCTTCTCGTAGCCCTTGTCAGCCATGATCAGCTTGTACTTCTTTTCGTACCCCTCATGCAACAGGGCAGTTGATTCCTTGTACTGATTTTGAAGGTCTTCGAGGGTACACTGGAGATCCTCTATCATTTCATAGTAAGCCACATTATTGGCCACAGCTCGGCCAAGTAGACACTTCAGGTACTGATATGCTTCAACTCCCTGTTCTGAAGCATCATGAACAAGGATGTCGGAAACTTGTGCAGCACTCAAGTCTGTGTGACTAGCCTTAAAGTAATCATTGCATTGTTGCAACAACTTTGTATCATGGGAAGATAGCAGTTCCATCCTGGACAGAAACTAGCAGAGAAAGAAAGAGCAATCATCAATAAGAAAAACAAGCAGAGTATGAATAGAAGATGCACAACAGTATGAAAAAAGTTCAAGTCTTATTAGATCATAATTCAGAGTTACATATTATGGATTACATTTGATAAATAGAAAACAAAATATAAAGATAAGCCCGAACAACACTACACCTTTTCCTTATCTCCCCAAACCTTCTCGAGAGGTTGGGAAGAGGAAGCAGGTTGCTCGGAGGGAATTGTGGGTTGTTCGGAGAGAACAGCTGTTGCTCGAAAGAAGAAACGACTTGATCGACAACATATTGGATGGTTGGGGGTGATCTCCCATCACCATTGAAGACTCTTCAGAGGTAGATTCATCCTCTTCTAATTCTTCTAGAGTTGGAGGGGGACCAGGGATATGTCTCTGGAAGAGCTCGGATGATTCATCGACCTTTATTTCCTGAAGGGCAGCAACCCATGCATCCCTAAAATACTTTAGACTGCCATAGTCCACTTGAGATACCATGGCAGCACACCCCTTGTTCCACCCCTTGTACAAGCTAGAGCTGAAGGACTTCTTCACAGTATCTTTCCTCTTGGTCTTCTCCAAGGCAAGCTTCTCGGACAGCAGGTTCTCAGCAGCCTTCAATTTATTTTCTGCCTCCTCCTTCTGCCGACCTACTTCCTGAAGTTTGGCTAAATCCCCCTCGGCAGCCTTGAGTTTATTTTCCAGCTCTCCAGATGCTTTGAGCTTCTCTTCGAGCTCTTTATTTGACTTCTACAAGGCATTATTTTTCTTCTCCAACTCTTTGGAGGATTCAACAGCTCGAGCTTTATCCTGCTCGGTGGAGGTAAGCTTCTTCTCCAAGACAGCCTTATCAGTGGCATATGTCTGGCGAGAATCTTCCAGAGATTTTTTAGCTTCCTCCAAAGCTCCCTCCACGCTGGACGAGGAGCATGAAGCTTTAATTGCCTCATCCTTCTTCAGGATTATGTTAAAGCAGCTCGTCAACTGTGAACAGAAACAGAAAGCAAGTTAGAAACATAAATGACAAAGGAAATATGAAAAATTGAAAGTAAAGAGACTTACTGAAGCAAGATGACGAGCAACCAAAGAAGTAACCATGTCCCGAGTAAGATTATCTTCATTACCTTGGACCTCGGGAATGGTCCGAGACTTCACCGAGCTCATGGCAGAGCTCGGAGGAACAAAAGTGGGAACTACAATCCCAGCAGCTGGGGGCTGAGTAGTGGTGTCAGCCAAATTGACCGAGGAGCTTTTCTTCAGCCTCCTCGAGGGAACAGGTACAGATTTAACCAAGGAAGAACCCTTGGTCGGTGATATCACAATCACCTCTCCAGGAGCAGCAGACCTGCTCGGAGCCACTGCGGGCTTCTCGGTGACTTTAGCAGGAGCAGCTGCAGGAGCTGGATTAGTCTTCTTTGTCCCCTTCATTGGGACATCAAACTTAATCCTTTTTACCTCCCCAGAACTGGAGGCATTTTTCTCAAACAGAGCAGGAGTTCTTCTTTTCTTCATCCTTTCGCTTAAAGGAATATGGGATTCAGGCGATGAGCTTGTTGAAGCTGGAACTGGCTCTGATTCACTAATCACTGGACGAGCAGTGAAGGAAGTGGTGTAGCTCTTGTACTGGAGCAGATACAAAGATGATCTAATGTGCTCGTCGGCAACACTTTGATGCAGACTCCAGATAAGTTTCAAATGCCTTATGTTGACATCTGCCTCTTTGGGGCACTTTCTCATGCTATCAACTGCAAATAAATAAACATTGTTATCAGTGGCACATTTTATCAAACACAAATGAAGCATAATTTCAAAATAAAATGAAATAAAAATAACCTATCCCATTGCCATAAGGAGGGCATCTGGGACACTGGTAAACCTCATCTCCAGTCAATGGAGGGTGTTGCCAATTTTTTATGACAAACCCATGTTCAAAATAATCCCTATTGGCATCGGGGAGATTAACTACTAAGGCTCTGTTTAAAAATCTAGTTTTTAAATAATAAATGTTTTTATTGACTGTCCATCTATATCAGAACATGATTTCTGGGATTCCTATACGACTTCCATGCACTTTATTTAACCTATGCACCCCATTAACTATTCTCCATGTGTTGGGGGCTATTCGTGCAGGAACAACATCGAAATACTGACAGAATTCTAGACACAAGGAATTGGGTGGAAAAGAAAATCCACATTCAGCAAAAAAGAGACTGGGGAACCAATGTCCCTCAGCCAAATTGAAATAATCAGAAGGCTTAGAAATTTTTTCCAAGACAACCGAAGAGGGGATGGAGAAATCAGAACGAAACTTCTCAAGAGACTCAACAAGGTAAACCATGGTGAATAAAGAAATGAATAAGAAGGAACAAGATCTTACAGAAAAAGACTGAAGCTGTTGACAACGAACGACGAAAGAGATGAACGCACAAGAGAGTAGAAGACAATGAAAAACTCGAAGATAAAAATTTGAAAAGGTAGAAGACGATGGGAGTGTCTGTGAAGTTTAAATACCTTGCCTTGGGAAATGGTGAAGTAATGATTACAAAAAAGGATGATTACGTTACCGACGGCTAAAAGGGCATTAAATATTGGTGCGGGAATCAAAGCGAACAACAGCGGCTAAAAAGACGAAAAGCGATGCGGGAATCAAAGCACGCAGAAAAGTCCAAAAAAGCATGATTCTACGAATTGGGAAGGAGAAATAAATACAAGGTAAATGCTCCTAAAAATTAGGAAGACTATTTAAAGCTACCATATTCCGAGAAAGAATGTTCCATACTCCTCAAATTTCGAACTATGAAACATTGGGGGCTTCTGTTGATACCAAATTTAATCTACTGACGTGGACCAATCCTATGAAGACACGTGGCTATCTACATGGCAACTACAAACACTTCCGAGGAACCCACTCGCTCCGAGGAACAAGACTACAACGAGGAAGACTAGTTCCCCGAGGAACACTGCTTACTCCGAGTAACTCATACGCTCCGAGGAATAAACCTCTCCGAGGAACTCTTGAATACCAAGAAGCTTAGGCGGTCCGAGCAACTCAGGCAGTTCGAGCTGCATCTCGAACAAAGCATTAATAGCTGGATAACCAACAGTTCAACTGATTCATTAAATGCTTATCATTCATACGCACACGCAAAGAGGGCATTAAATGTATTACCCTTTCATATGTATAGCATTTAATGTAGTACCCTTTCACATTACAGCCTCGGGGCTATAAATACATTGTACAATCCTCATTGTAAAGGGACCCCCAGACCGAAATTTCTTGAGATAACTTGTAATCGAGAATTCCCATACAAATAGCAATACCAAAACAGTGGACGTAGGCCATTCTTATAAGGTTGAACCACTTTAAAATTCTTTGTCTCATTTATTTATCTGTGATTGAATTATTAGAGTGATCTAATTTTTTACATCAACAGTCAGGTTAGTCTATTTTATTAAGAAAATATTTCTTTCTCTCTTTTTTCATACGTTAATCCTGTTTCAATCTACTCGCATAAATCCATAATTCTATATACATACTTGTGTAAAATCTTACACATCATAGAAAATTTGGATAGATTTCTTAGAAGTGCGTGTATAATTAATATATATGTATTCAATGCTTCTATTTGATTCAAATAATCCAATAAGGGGGCCTTGATTTGTCTTCTAAATTTTCCAAACAGTTACAAATAATGTTTCATTTTCTACGGCACATCTTTTCCTCTCTATTTAAGAAATATTTTCCTTCTCCCTTTGTCTCTCATCTAAACTCAATCATCCAAGAAAATTAAAGACTGCATTTTGACAAATCATCATTATGCTAATTATCAAGCTGGAAATGTGTTCTCGGATCTTTACTGTTTCGATCATGGAATATATATTCTCTTTTCCCCTCTGTATATTGTGTCTGTTGTTTGATTAAAAGTACCACTACTTAATCATTGGATACTTAAAGTAAATAACTAAAATACTTAACTGTTCATCATCCCTTCACACTTAACTGTTCATTCGATGTTGTTTAATATATCATTTCAAATATTTTGAAAAACAGAGTAAAAATATTTTCAAACTCCTCACATGAGGTTCTGCTCATGCTATGAGTCCCAATCATAGCTACATCCCCCAAATCATCAACCAAATTAGTTGGATTCAATGTATGATTGTATGTCATCTTTATTATTAAAGACGAGGTTGCCAACTTCAGCCTCTACTGCTTTAACATTCCTAGTGCTGATTTTTTGGGTTTTTACTTGATCAGATTGGTAATTTGTTCTATATATAATCAGTGGAAGGTGACCTCTATGTCTTAGAGGAATTGATTTCAGTTACTTTAGATGACTCATAGCCATAAAAGATCTTTCTCGTTAGAACATGTATACTTAAATATGAGGCCAAACGACTTGTACAATTCCTCAGGGCAAACACAAATGGTTTCACTTGGTAGCCTTATGATCTTCCAGGGATAAGACATAGAGGTCACCTTCCACTGATTATATATGACAAATTGAATATGACAAGTTCGATGCGTGTCTGTATAAATTGAATATGACAAGTTCGATGCACATCTGTATAATCGATTAGACAATGATATGCATATTAAAGGTTGGTTTTGAACTTTTCTAATTAGTCCACGTTATTAAACTTATTTTTTTTAAAATTTCTATAATTTTTTTAAACTTTTTTGTGCTCTTAAAATAGTGTATCTTTGTGTATTACCTGATACCGCGATCAAGTTGAAAGGCGTCCGATATGGGGACCGAGACTGAGACCGAGACTTTGAACCATGTTATTTATGGTAGAGTCTAGGCTGGCCCATGCAAACATATGGAATCTTCTTTTCTCCCTTCCAGAAAAATGGGGCTGTTGCATATTTTCAGAATTCACCCAAGTCCCTGAATTTTGAAAAAAGCTTAAGAACGAGATTGGTTTTATGTGTATGATATTACGACATTATATACATATGTATGTTACCGTTAACAAATTGTATCAATGTATTTTGGACTCCAATGACTGATGGAGTCGAAATCGATACTGATTTATCCAAGCACTTGAAATCAGAACATGTTCGTGAGCATGTCACAAATCTTGGTGAATGAATGAGGAGTCTGCTTTAAAATTGTTCTGTGTACCTACTCTTTTGAGTACATGCTCCATCAATGAGAACATATGATATGGGGTCTCACGTGCATTTGTATTCTTTGATAAAGTATTTATTGTTATGTCATTCCTACGACCCAAATGAAACTTACTGTTTATAATTACAAATATTTAGAACAATTTCAGCCTCTACTGCTTTAACCTTTCTAGTGCTGATTTTTTAGGTTTTTACTTGATCAGATTGGTAATTTGTTCTATATATAATCAGTGGAAGGTGACCTCTATGTCTTAGAGGAATTAGAGGAATTGATTTCAGTTCCTTTAGATGACTCATAGCCATAAAAGACCTTTCTCATTAGAACATGTATACTTAAATATGAGGCCAAATGACTTATCCAATTACTTAGGCCAAACACAAATGGTTTCACTTGGCAGCCTTATGATCTTCCAAGGATAAGACATAGAGGTTACCTTCCACTGATTATATATAGAACAAATTACCAATCTGATCAAGTAAACATTGGATTGTGATAAAACTTAATTCACACCTTTGCAATTGTGAGAAAAGTCTTAGGGGCTTTTCTTATACCATATTTGTGAACAACACCTCATAGACGAAAGACCTTGACCCCGCCCGAGAGATATCAGTTCAAGAGGTCGGCCTAGCCATGATCTTGACAATATTCCTTGCTTAGGTGGATGACAACAAGACAAATTAACAACTTGTAACCTTAGAGACTGGACAACATCATCAATCCATCTTTTCAGATGGTATCCACGTGATACTCCCCCCACCTGATGGGAAAAAGCCTTAAATAATTCAACAATTGCTCCACTAATTTAAGAGTCCCCACCTGGCCCATGTTGGCTAGCGCACCTATTCGTTCTGCAAGGGTCACTATAAATGGATGAATAACCCATAAAGAAGGACGTAGCCCAGTTGATTTTAAAATGAAACTTGTAACATACATACACAAACATCCTTATTGTCTAAAAACCTTAGGCACAAATATATCATCTAAGACAAATCTAAGAGTAGTAAATCACCCTGTGGACGTAGGTTAATCTTAAAGGCTGAACCACCTATATCTCACTGTTCATCCTCGTATCCTCAGCTCTTCTCTTACATATTATATATCAATTGTTTGTTATCTCTAATTTGGTATTTTTCTAGCCAAGACACAAATTAACTTCCATTTATAGATAATAACAACAATCGTGTCGCCATTACTTTCTAAAATTTACATCAAAACTGAGATACAAAAGTCGGATCCCTATCTAAAATAATTGTCAAAGGTACCCTGTGCAACAAAGCGATATTCGCCGCATACAACCATGTGTATTGCTCAGCAAAGAAAATTGTGGGGACAAATAAGAAACATACCACCTCATCAAGTTGTCCATTATAACCCAAATTGAATCATGACGTCGAAGCATTAACATAAATCTTATGATGAAATCCATCATAATGTTGTTCCACTTCCACCTAGGAATGGGTAAGGGTTGAGGTGTACTTGATGGTCGTTGATGATCTAGCTTTATCATATAATAAATGTTACAATGGGACACAAGCGTAGAAATTTCTCACATCATATCTTACCCAAATACTACCTCCACTTATCTTCGTACATCTTATCTACATTAGTATGTAAAGAGAATAACGATGCTAATAACCCCCCTCTGTACCCCAACCACCATCAGAATTGATCGTGTAAAGAGGTACACCAGTAGCCAGAAGCTCATCCACCTTCTCCTTTCTCACCAAATCATCTCCCTATACCTAAAATATTTTAATAATTTTGTTGAGAGTCACTGTGAGCATCCTCATAAAGCATCGACCAACTCACCAATCACTTAAACTGAAGCCAAAACTATCAACTTAATAGTAGGCACACTATCATTTGGTTATTTAATAAAGGCATCTACTACAACATTAGCCTTCCACAGGTGATACTAAATTATAAATCCATAATACTTGGTAAACCTAAACAGACATCTCCAACTCATATTCAAGTCTTTATACATGAACAAATACTGTAGGCTCTTATTGTCGTTGTACAACATGGACTTCTTACATATAAATATTCTCTCCACACATATAGTGAGAATACTATTTCCACCAGCTAGGAATCATGATCCAGTAGTCAACCTCTTAAGGATTCATTATTTTTCATGCATAAAAAACCGATCGATCCTCCGGCATTAATACCCCACCTAGTCTTTACAAGGAAAAATCAACATACACTAAATACTTAACACTACTGACACCTCTTAGTCCACACAAATTTAATCCTTTTTTGAGTTATCTCAATCAATGGCCCTTCTATATCCGAGAAACCCTTAACAAACCTCATATTGTAGCCTTCCAAACCCAATAAACTATGGACCTCCGTAGGTGTTGTGGGTTGTCCCAAATCCAACATGGATAACACTTGTCATGGATCCATCGACAAACCCTTCTATGGAACTACATGACCCAAGAACTTCACCCTTCACTTCCAAAACATGCACTTATTTTCATACAAATTACTCTGTCATAATGTATAAACTGAAATCCTTAAATGCTTGGTATGATCCTCCTATGTGTATGTATAAATCAAGATTCCATCGATGACGACTATGATAAATTGATCCAAGTATGATCGGAACACTAGGTTCATGGAATCCATAAGCATGAAAGGATTTTGGTATGACTAAAATACATCACCCTGAACTCAAACAAGCCGTACCGAGTGAAGAATCTAGTATTGATACATCATTGTACCATATCATTAAGTGATGATAGCTTGAATGTAAATCGGTCCTTCAGAAGAAGGAAACACCCTATAATTGATAAACTAAATCACTAGTTGTTAGCATAGAGTATATGCTATTGACTATCACCTTGCTCAAATCATATTAGTCAATTCATAACCATAATGAACCATTTTTCTTCTTCATAATGATAATTGGAGATCCCCATAGCCATGTCATATGCCGAATCAATGCCCGATCTAACAACTACTTAATGTACTCAAACAACTCTCTCATCTTCAATGGAGCTTTCCGATACAGTTCCTTGGTAATAGGCTTAGTACTACGAGTCAAGTCAATTAAAACATAAACCTCTAGAGATTATCGTCAAATACATCAGTAAAATCACGAATTATTGGGACTGAATCTAATGGAATAATGATCTCCTCCTAAGTATCCTTATCAATAAAGTACATGTGAGTCATTGCACCACACTCCCGCCTAAGCATAGGAAATGTATAAATATCCCGACCCAATATCGTGAATATACTCATTAGACCCGTACAATTTACATGATCCTCATATCGAACCAACTAATCCATACCCAATACCACAACATAAAAGTGGGTATCTGAAACTAACAAATCATCCATAAAATGTACCCTAACAATATCTATCCAAATATCCTCGCAAGTCTTGAAAAATACAAGTTAACAAACCTAAAGGAGTAGATATAGAGAAATCCGCATCATAAGTTATAGGCAATAAACCATATCTTTCAATAAAACTACATTATACAAAGGAGTTTGTGGCACTAGTGTCAAATAAGACTCAAGCTTAGGTTCCAGAAATATAAAATGTATCATCAACTTCCTAGATCACTCCGTGCTCCTTCTGTTGTGGCTGCGCAATATGGTTGGAGGTGTTGGGAGTGCAATTACTTATTACGGTCTTTGTGTCAGGAGTTCTTGACGGAGATTTTCGTGTTTTTATGACTGCTAAGGCCAAAAACCCTACTGTCCCTATTTCTTCTATCCATGTTCCCCCACACTAGGGAAAACTCGATATCTATGTCTTGTACCACCACACTTGTATCATACCTCTATGAATGGGGATGAATGATCCCCATAATATATCTAATGCTGTTGATCGCGTCCTATTTAGGAAGTCTCCACTGCTCTTGGCACTATTAACTCAGATATCCCCTCCGATCTCCATCTGAGTTACTCTTTACCTTGCACCCACTAGATCATTTCATACTTTTTATCTTCCATTTATGCTCTCTATAATCCTATCAATGCATCAAGGAAGAATTTACCACTTGGGCTTAAGTGTAATAACCTACTTGATGTGCTGCATCAAGCTTCGAATTAAACGCTACATATTTGTCTTTCCCGTTCTCACCTCCTCTACCACAAATAAAGATAATGACACAAACTTGTTCTAAAACTCATCTACAATATGAGCTTCCTGTTGCAAGATAAGGAAATACCTATTCTTTTAAACTCGCAAAGACAATGGGATATACTTGTTATCAATCCTTGACACAAACTGGGCATAAGAAAAGTTCTCTTTCTTAGTTGTTGTAGTTAGGTTGTGCCCCCACTAGAAGGCATCCCTGATAAAGAGAAATTTTTTATCACATTCTTCAGCACATTTGTGAATTCTAATAACCTTAAGTGATGCTTAATATCTTTTAACCACCTATGTTCCACAATAAAATTCTTTGCACCACAAAGGTATGTGGACTATTCTTTATAAAATAACCCCATACCTTCTCCCAAGTCCACATTGCTGCTATCGACTGCTCGACTTCTTGGGCCCTCTCTTAGCCGATCGCTACCATAACCACCACTATAGACTAGCGTATGATCTCAACCAGCTCCTGAGGTCCAAAATAATACTAACCCTATGTAGGTGAAGATGGTACTACTAGTGCTTGATCTACTGGGACTAAAGGGTCTGCCCATCCAGCATGTGCCATAATTACTCGTGCATTGCTTTGGGACATGCACCATCTCATGGGGAATATTCTGGGTATGGGAAGCCAACTTCACTACCTATTGATAAAAAATAGGTATACAATTTTGGGGCAGCGATTGACTAGTACGTGGACAGACATTCTCCTTGGCGATATCTTTTCGACAATAATCTCTAGCAGTGTAGTTTTCCCAGCTCCGCTAGGACTTGCAATTGCTGTAATCTCTCCTGGCCTAGCTTCACAATTTATATTCTTTAAAATTGCTTTGGGTGATCTTTTTGGAGATATGCAGGAAAACACCCAGAGCTCGTTTGGTTCGAGGTTTGGAAAGAGAATTTAGGATTCCTAAAATTTAGAATTTCCCTCATTTAGAATTGCAATGTTTGGTTGGAAATTTAAGGGGGAACTTAGAATTCCTGGAATTTAAAATTCCCATGAAATTAGAAATCTCCTTTCCCCTCTAAAATGGGGGTAATCCTATATTCCCGGACATATTATCTTACTTTTGTGGTAAGATAAAAATACCATCTCACATAAATTCACACGCACTCTCTCTCTCTCTCTCTCACACACACACACACATACACTCTCTCACACATACACACACACTCTCTCTCTCTCACACACACACATACATACATACATACATACATACATACACACACTCTCTTTCTCTCTCATTCACACACACTCTATCTATCTTTCTTACACACAAACATTCTCTCTCACACATATACACACACACACACTCTCTCACAATATAAACACACACTCTCTCTCTCTATCACAAACACACACTATCACACACATAAATACACACACTCTTTCTCTCTCACACACACAAACACATGTTTCTCTCTCTCTCTATCACACACACACACACTCTCTCTCTCTCTCTATCACACACACTATCACACATATAAATACACACATACACATACACTCTTTCTCTCTCTCTCTCTCTCATATACACTTACACTTACACACACACATACACATACACACTATCACACATATAAATACACACACTATCCGTCTCACACACACACATACACTTACACACACACACACACACACACACACACACTAATACATACACACACACTCAAACACACACATACACACACACTCATGCGCACACATTCAATGGTATTTTAGTTAAATGATATTTATTCCTAATCTAGAAAAATAATCTGAGATGCCTGGAAAAAAGAATTCCTGCTTAAACCAAACAATGGAAAGGAATCTCATATTCCACGAACTTAGAATTCCTAGAATTATGGATTCCCATTCCCTTTCTAAACCTCGAATCAAATGAGCCCCTAGTTGAATTCATTATACAACTTGTGAAATGTGCAGGACAATTTTTTGGTTTCTATTCTGTATGAAGCTTTCTGGGACTTTATTGGCAATATTTCCATTTAGTTTGAATTGTGGAATGAGAGAGGAAAATGTTTATATGATACACTCCCTATAATTTCACACACTAGAAAATGTTTGTAGTATCTTGAGGTTAATTTGTTATTCCTTCTCAAAGCTACACATGCTTATAGGGCTATAGAGTCTCAAATAGACTCAATCCTAGTTTTATCTACATACGACTTAATTCTACCATGAGCTTGTTCCAATTTTTCACCAAGAAGTCAATTTATACAAGCTTATTGGGAAGAGGTGGTAGGAGTTAATGGGATCAATGGTGTGGGTTTTTTCCTCGTGGAGTTGGTTTATGTGGTGGCAACACACAGATATTGTAGATGTATTGTATAGGACCTCCTCCCAGACCCTTTATACAACTACCCTCTACCCTGCCCCGCCATAGAAACCTGCAGGCCCCTCCTCCCTCCCGAGTTGTTTAAACCTCACACATTGGAAAAGAAATTCTAATTATCCAAGTATTGGAGCTAAAAGGAAATATTTAAAAAAAATCAATTCCTGTGAAACTCAAGAATCGTTTTTCACACTAGATTTAATCACTTTTCTACTGTATGCCTCCGACAAATGTTCTCTGACTTGAATATAAAAGAATCTCAATAAGACCCACTATGCAAGCCACTAAACTAGGAAAAAGTGTTATATTATTGCATTGTTAATGTAAATTTGATTTAAACTTGTTAGTTAAATTTTAATTAGTTATTTGTTCCCTATTTTTTATACTTGCATTTTTAATGTAAATTAAATTATGTCCATGTAACTTTTGTTAATATGATGTACAATTAATATGTATTTTGTGTATGTTTTAAATTATAATTTCATGTCGCCATATAATATAAAAAATATTGAAAATAAATTTATTGATCAAGTGTTTCTTTTTTCTCTCCTATTTCAGGATCGCGTGGCATCAAAGAAGGAAAAGAGTGAATTTACAATGTAAGTCATGATATTTTTATAACTTTGATTTATTCATCTTTGACACTTTGCTTTTCTTCATTTTTGCAGGTTTGCATTTTATCATGCTCATGGACAAGGTGTTTTCACAGATGTTAGACATATGTTTAGTATTAGGCTACGGGTAGAATGCTAGTATGGATATTGTGTTTGGGAATTAGATGATCCGATGTTTTGGACTTATTTAATATTGTTAGGGTATTGGTGGAGAACGTTATACTATTTTGATGTTATAGATGATGATGCTTTGGACCATGGTATATAAAGGGTGACTAGTTAATATAAATGGCTCAAATTATATTATTTTGATAATTTGGTGTCATCATAACATCCTTAATATTTGTGAATAGGCAAAAAAAAAATTGTGATATTTTTGAAAGGGGACTATTTTTTGTTCCGACATTTTTTGTTCAAACCTGGCAAATTATTCCGACGTTTATTATTCAAGCGTGGCAAGTGATTCTAACGTTTTTAGATTAAATGCGACAAATGGTTAGCTGGGCAAACAGATAACCTAATGTTTTAAAAACGTTGCTACAAACGTCAGAATAAAGATGGCCGACGTTTTTAATAAACATTGTGAATTCCCCACTGCGACTATGCCAACTTATTAGAAAAACGTTGGTAAATGTTTTCTCGACATTTTTTTTTTATTTTTTTAACTTTTTATAAACGTCGTCTAAACCAGTTGAGTGTGCGTGTAACTCGGATTCAAGATGGGGTTAAGGTACCACAGTTAAATATTTTCCTTTTAATTCCTTTTTGGCAAAAATAAGACAACTTAGGTATCTGTGACAAAATATTTCACAAATCAGATTACAATAAATTCTATCTTCAATCTTAGGTGATTAAACTATAAGTAGAATAAGTAGAACAATCACACAACACCAAGTTATACGAGGAAAACCCCACTAATTTGAAAAATATCTAGGGTCAAAACGAATGACAAATGAATTATGGTAGAGTTTTATAGATAAAAACTAACAATTTACAATCACATAACGCGTTGACTAATTATCCACTCTTTCGCACCATAGCTTCCGTAGAAGGCGCCAATAAATGGAAAACGCTACACAATCGTGACCCATTTTGGCCTCGACCAATATTTTTGAATCCTTACCCTAAAGTAAAACTCTTCTTTTAAAGTTAAAGATTAACTTTGTTGAGAATACACCAAGTGATTGGGTACCACTTTCTAGGATGTGAGTGATCCTGAAGATTTAAAGGGTTGAATAATACTCTAGCTTACTCAAACCTCATAATGGATTTTTGAGATATTAACACAAGTCTCTTAAAAATAAATATATAAATATATATTTTTAAGTATGAAGGTAGAAGTGTTTTAAGATTTAATAAGACTTGAAGTAGTAAAAAAAATCTCAAATATAATAAAGTGATAAGTGAAAAAGAAAACTATGGTTTTAATTCCTCTTAATCAAATGTCCTTTTCACTCTAAGAAAACCTCTCAAATATTTTCAGTCTAAAGTTTTGGACAAAGATGATGATAATGGGGAAATTCTCTCCACATATATGATGTTTCGACACATGTGTGGTGAACCACAAGTAACACAAGTGGGGAGGGTGATATCATCATCATTATCTCACATTCAAGTGTTTAATAAGGAATAATATGGCTACAGGAAAGTCTTGCATGGATTCCTAAAGAAAGGAAAAATATCTTTAGAAAATATCGCCTTTACAGATCAACTTTACGATCCATGATGCACTATCAAGGTCATGATAAAAGACTTATGTGATGCGAACGATCCATGAGGAGGTAAGTCATACTGGACATTTTGCGAAATTAAGAAATTATTTTGGAACATCCCGTGACCAGCAAAGATATTTTGCAAATGCGAAGTAACATTTCACTAGCGTGACCAAGTCGCGGGAGATACAAGAAATTTGGCAAATGCAGAAAACGTTTTGTAGTTTTTAACCTTAATTAAAAGTATTTATATGAAAATGTATATGAAAATGTCATTACATACTTATATCACTCATATCATATCCATATCAAATTAGACATACAAAAACCATTTTCCAATTATAAAGAACTTTATTTTATTATAACAAAATTGGAAATCTACTATGTTCATTACCTCAACCTAAGTGGAATTCCAAGGATTTTGATCATGTATGAAGCTCAGTTTAGTTTTAATGAAGATTTTGTTTTAGAATAACATTATGTGATGATTTTCCAGAATGACCTTAAGAATAAGAGAATCAAAGTACATTTTGTAACATGGAATAAGACGATCCAATTTTACAGGGGACATGAGTATATATATACTCTTACAAGCACAACCAAGGTGAGATATCCCTTCTATAAAGTCATTCTCGTTTTATAATAGCCAAGTTCATCCAATATCCATAGGGTTGCTTACAACCAATTTAAATCATGAAGGTTAACTTCATCCACCTAGGATGTAAGTATCAAACACTAAATGCAGTATGGTTTTCTAAATATTCGGAACAAACCCACCAATCCCGATATACTTTAATTGTACTTTTTTACTTATTTCATTTGAAACCGTGGTGTCAAATTGTGTTTATATTTTATGTGCCTAACATCTTTATAAAGCCTCTATGGTTGATACCATATAGTGTCAATATACTTGGGAGAAAAATGTAGCCTTTGTTGGGGAGTGGTATTTATGCATATTTACTTGGAGAGTTTTATTAAAGTTCAACACATTAAATTGGAGACTTTGGAAGCTAAACAATACAATTTGAATCTTCCCTACAGTATGCAATAAAATCTCAACAAAGTTATAGAGGAGATTATTGGGTGATAAAGTCTCAATTGATGACATCAGGGTTGGCCAAGGTTGATTTGAGAAATTCCACTCCCCTCACCATTACTTCATATAAGGAGTATCTTGAAAAACTTCAACCCATGGTAACACACTTGCTATAATACCCCCAAATTTTAATGACTTTTAATATGAGATTAATTGAAAGTCAATGAGCTAGTTAAGTGGGGATTAATTGGAATTAATTTTGAAAAATTAATTAGGATTAATCCGGATTTAATATTACTTGAGATAAAAGTAATATATGATTTTGAATATTACTTAGTGATATAAAAGTAATATGTGAATATAATAATTATTGCCAGGAGTTACAAATATGACAATAATAGAAATTTAGTCGGGACGCGCTTATGAGTCGTGTCGGGACTAAAGTTGGGAAATAAAATGAGATTTATTTTCAAGTAATTTGAATGATCATTTTGACTACGCCGTTGAGTCCGAAAGTGTCAAAATAGCCAAAAAAGTCTACCCGAGGATTTGTTTTGGGACTCGGGTCAATTGGAAGATGAAAAGACACCTCGAAGGGACCTTTTAGTCATTTTTCTTGGGAGATGAACAATACCTACGTTTTTTGTCTTTTATCTAACCTTGGAGACTTATTATATATGTGGGATTATATGATACATAAGATTCATTTCATCTAAACACAAGTGAGGTCTTTTGAGAGAGAGTGAAAAGCCTTAGAGAGAAAATGAAAGGTTATCTTGTGGAGAGGAAGAGTTGCTTTTCAAGGAAGAGTCATCTAGGGAAAACTACGGGGACAACCACTATTTCTACACCTTACGCCACCAATGAATTTTTGTCTAAAAAAGGAAGAAGTGGTGCCAAACACTTGTCTTTATCATTAAAGGTTCAGACCTACACATAAGGCAAGTGTAATTCTTGCTTTATTTTGGTGCTTATATTATCCATGTTTGAATAGGATTTCTTTTCGAATTGATGAACTTATGACTTTGGGATTAAAATTATTGATAAATCAAGTTTAATGGATAGGAAAATTCATGTAGTTGGATATTTATACATGTGGAGACTATGAACATGAAAATAGATATACATTTAGAGACTATGAACATGAATATGGATAGGTTATACATGTAGAGGATTTATTTGTTTATTGATGATATGAAATTGATGTTATATTCCATGTAGATAAATTCTACTCATGTTGAATATGGAAATTTGATGATTTGGTTATGAAATGATAAGTCTAAATTATGGGTTTTTAAGAGGTATAGAAATGGAGGATTTAGATAAATTGGAATTTTAAGGATTTAATGGGTTTGATGATAAATACTCTTATGAACATACGAATTTGATGTTATTCTTATGTGAAAATCACCCTTGAACATGTTATAATACTGTTAACAAATCTAGGTTTTGGGTAGAATGAAATCCAGAAGGGTTTGGGTGTAAAAACAGTTAGAAAAATGTAGAAAATTAAGGTTGAAGATGAACTGGAATGACGATGTTCTCGTTCAAATGAGACATGCTGTCGTTCGAATGAGGTGCCATCTCCTTCGAACGAGATTTCTGAATTTTTGACGAGATTCCAGAATATCTGTTTTTAGCCCAGAACAGTTTGAAAAATTATATTTTTAACCCACAGTAAGATCTGAATAATTTTGGTACATTAACATGGAGTGAGGGACTTGGGTTAATGTTGGAAAATTATATGAAATTGAGGAATAAAATTATGTGTAATATGTCTACATAATAATATTTTGTTTAAGAGAAAAATAATCGTCATGGTCAAGTACGGGTTAATATTGGCGATATATATATATATATATATATATATATATATATATATATATATATATACACGAGTAGTTGGGATTATGTGAGTGACAACTACATGATAAATATACGATGACAATCGTAATTAAGAGTACGGGTGGTATTGATAAATATGACGGGTGCTTGGGGTGGGATGAAATCCTAACATGATATTGGTCGAGTGCGTAATGAATTTTATATAGGTTGATGTGTATACCTATTGCTTGTTTAATTTATGTGTATGACATACCCTTCTTGCTATCGATGGGAGGTTTACGCTTAAAGGGCAGTCATATCCTGATGAGCCTTAAGGGGGGGTCTTTGACTTGTTGCCTCAGAACATAGGACTTAAGTTGGATTGCCATTAGTGAGAACAATGGTATTGAACTGTCTTTTGGGTGCGTAGCCCAAAGGCTTAGGACTATGTTCACCTTCCCTATTTGTGATTTGTTAATTATGGTTCGTGGGAAATACCGAACCTATGGTCCTTTATACAGTAACGAGATGTACTGGGACATGATAGCAGATTAGCACGCACTGTAGCTAATCCTCGGGGTGAAGTTTAGTATATATATAATAGAGTGAATGTGTATATATACTTGTAATATTATCTACTATGTGAATTAAGTAGACATGAAGGATAATGAAATCTGAAAAGAATTAACTAAAGGATTGAGATTTTTGACGAGCTATGGAGTCTTGGACTTCGTTTAAAAGCTTTCATATTCATTGATTCATAATTTGTAGTTGATCTTTCATTTAGGGCATGTCGCCCAAGAGGATTCTAGTTATCTCTTCTCTATCATAGACAAATCAAGTTCTTATGTTGGTGTTGGTACATTTAATTTTTGATGGGATTATAGTATTGATATATTTAAACTAGAGAGTTTTATTCCAGTTGCATTTAATTCAGTTTTGATATTAATCAGTTATAATTCATTATGTTATCGAATAGTGTTAAATGGTTTATGTTTTAAAAGTGGAAATTTTTTTTGCATTAAAACTTGAATAATTTAAACTCATGCTTTGTGGGATATTAGGTGATTTAATTAACGAAAATGTTTTTGGACAGTGATGCTAAGAATGAACCAACTGTAAATTTTGTTTTAATTGGGTATAGGACTGATCACCCAGTATTTAATTAAGAGGGGTGTTACAGGTGGTATCAGAGCATCAGGTTCTAGAGTCTTTTAGGATCTAAACGGTTTATTATGCTTTCAGCTTAGCATTTTTTGATATAGAGCCCTATCATTAGGACTGTTGTATCCTTACTTGCGTACATATGATCTTCAACTATTATTTGATATTTAAATATATTGATGGAAATTTTTCTCTCATTCCAAAAGCCTCCTCAACGTGAACATCAGCCTGCCCCAGCTCAAGGAATAATGAATGCTGCAGAGGTTACTGCCATTGCTGCTCAGACAGTCAATGCAACTAAAGTTGTTGTTTAGCAGACACCAACACAAACACCAGCTGTGCCACCCGAACCAGGGAAGGTGTTTCCTACTACTTGGGAATGTTTTAGGGATGCTTTTTAGTAGGCGCATCCACCCGAGTTTCAGGGATATTCTGATGTCATAACTGCTAGCCAATGGAAGAAGGACATCTAGAGGCACTTACGAATATTTGAATGCATGGAGGTTCAGCATCAGATACTAGCTACATTTAAGCTAGTCGGGGCAGCTTTACAGTGGTGGGAATCTATTACCACTGTCGAAAAAAGAGACACTGATTATCCAGGACTTTTAGGTGCAGTTTGACCGCAAGTATTTTTCATCCGCCGTGCAGACTAAGATGAGGCGAAAATTACTCGACCTAACCCAAAAAAGGAAGGATAGTGGCAAAATATGAGGAGGAATTGACTCGGCTGACTAATTTGGTGCCAGGAGAGGTACCTACTAAAAAAAAGAGAATTCAGATGTTCACAGATGGCCTAAATTCGAAGATTTACCAACAGTTATTGGGCAATCTTTAATTCCATACTTATGCAGATGTTCTTAATACTGTGAAGTTCTTACATGCTAAGGGTGGCAAGCGGGGGATTGAGTCGAGCCAGCAGGGCAAGACTAGTAGGGGCAGCTCTAGCAAGACACAACCATGTCAGAGTCAACAGCGCTAGGGTGAGCAAGGTTCCCAACTAGGGGACTATGCTAAATGTTTACGATCCTGAGGATTTCATTTTGGGCAAGGGGGTATTAGGCAGGGGCAACAGGGCCATCACAGGGCCAAGAGAGAGGTGGTAACGGCTAGTAGGTCTGGGGACAGCAGGGACAAAATGGGGGAAAGTTTACTGGCAGATGTTTCGTGTGTGGAAAGACTGGCCATAAGAGATAGGATTGTCCTGAAACGGGAAAATTTCCTAAGCAGGGAGCTCGTCAGTAGCCACATAGACCAGTATTTCCACCAGTAACTCTCCCAGCACCATCTCAGGTGCCAGCATTACATGTCATTCTAGCAGCTCCAGCACAACAGAGACGAAACGGAAGTGCATATACGTCCATCAGGCAGTAGTTCATCAGCCACCACCCGCGATTGAAGGTATCTTTATATGTATGGGGTTGCGGGATGCATTCTATTTGACACGGGGGCCTCACATTCATTTGTAGCCGCTAGATTTTCACGGCTTACAGGGTTACTAGACTTGGCTGATAGCGCTGTTACTTACGTATACTCAACGATGGGTAGTGGGATGCCAATTTTATTTATATGTCGTAGAGTGAGTATAGAGATTGGGAGTCTGATTTTATCGATGGATTGACTTTTATTAGACACGTGCGAGTATGATGTGATTATCGGTATGGATTATCTTATTGCATATAGGGCCATGATTGACTGTTATAGCCGGTGAATTATTTTTACTATTTCGAGACATGAGATATTCCTGGTAGCAATGCCTCGTTCTGAGGGAGGGTCGTCTACTCATTTGTATTATATAGAGGAGGAGACCTTTACGGTAGTAGTAATATCCCTTGATTCGATATCGATAGTTTGTGAGTTTGCAGCTGTATTCCTAGAGATACCGAGATTACCTCCCAGCAGGGAGATTGAGTCTGTGATTGATTTAGCATTGGTCACTTGGTCTATTGCTCGTGTGCCAACCCGTATGGATCCAGCAGAGATGAGGGAGCTCAGGGACCAAATTGAACATCTTTTGGGAAAGGGGTTTATCCGCAGGAGCACGTCACCTTGGGGTTCGACGGTGTTATTTATAAAGAAGAAATATGGTTATTTATGGATGTGCATGGATTATCGGGAGCTTAATAAAGTCACGATACGGAATAAGTATTCGTTGCCTAGAACGATGACGTGTTTGATCAGCTGAGAGGAGAAGCCTACTTCTCAAACATAGACTTAAGGTCTAGTTATCATCATCTTCGTATCAGGGATCAAGACATTTTAAAGAGTGCCTTTTTGACCAGATATAGATCGTATGAGTTACGAGTTATGCTGTTTGGACTGACTAATGCACCTTCCGTATTCATGACCTTAATGAATAGGGTGTTCAGAGAGTTCTTAGACCGGTCTGTCATTATTTTCATAGAAGAAATTTTGATTTATTCTCAGACTAAGGAAGATCATGTCGAGCATTTGCGACAGGTCCTACAGACCCTATGTGGGCATCAACTGTATGCGAAATATGAGAAGTGTGGGTTTTGGCTTTGGGATGTTCAGTTTTTGGGGCATATTGTGTTTGAGATGGGATTATCGGTGGATCCTAGCAAGGTATCCGTGATGAGAGAGTGGGGACATCCCATGACACCGACAAAGGTGTACAGTTACTTAGGATTGGTCGATTATTACAAACTTTTTATACGGGTTTTCTCTAAGATTGCGGGTTCGATGACAAATCTAACCCGTAAGGGCTTACCATTTGTTTGGGACGATGCGTGTCAATTGGAATTTGATGAGCTAAAAGATAAGTTGACTTAAGAAGACGTACTAGCACTGCCCAAGTAAGGAATGGAGTACTTGGTTTATACTGGCGCATCATTATAGGGGATCGATGGAGTATTATAGCAAGCTTAAGCCTCATGATAACAATTACTCCACCCATGACTTGCACCTTGTAACAGTCATGTTTTCTTTTCGAATATGGAGACATTATTTATTGGGGGAGAAATTTTGCCTATTCATATATCATAAGTCACTTAAGTATTTGTTCACTCAGCAGGAGTTGAATAGGCCTCAGTGCAGGTGGCTTGAGTTCATGAAGGATTATCAGTTTGAGATACATTACCACCCAAGGAAGGCTAATGTGAGTTGGCTATAGTATGGAAGGCGAAATGGAAGGAACTAGGGCATCAGGATGTAGTTTCTCGATTATTGATGCCAGTCATGACTGCTTCACTTCAGATTATGATAAGGGTAGTTCAGGCTCAAGCAACAGATCTATTTTGTCAGGGGAGAATTCGATAACTTTTAGCTGGGGGAGCAACGTCTTACTCAGTGAGTTCAGATGGGGGCTTGTGCTTCAACGTTAGATTGATTTTTCCAGAAGGTGTGGATTTATGACATGCGGTGATGACAGAGTCTCACAGATGCAAATTTGTGATACATCCCAGTGGGGATAAGATGTACCAAGATATGCGATGATAGTATTGGTGGAGCAGGATGAAAAGAGACATTGCTAAGTTCGTCTCTAAATGCGCCACTTATTAGTTAGTAAAAGTGGACCATCAGAAGCCTGCTGGATTTCTTCAGCCATTAGAGATCCCAATTTGTAAATGGGAGAGTATTTCCATGGACTTCATCACAGGGCTACCTACTTCTCAGAGGGGTCACGATTCCATATGGGTGATTATGGATTGGTTGACTAAGTTAGATTACTTTTTTCCAGTTCGGACTGATTACTCTATGGGATAGTACACCCAGATTTTTATAGCCGAGATAATGAGGTTACATGGGGTACCACTTGATATTGTGTCTGATCGGTAAAATATTTTTATGTCCTAATTTTGGGAGAGTTTTCACGAGGCCATGGGTACGAGGTGCATTTGAGTACAGTCTATCACCCGCAGACAAATGGAAAGAGAAAACATACAAATCAGATGTTAGAAAATATGCTACATATGTGTATCCTAGACTTTGTGGGAGGTTGGGAGCAATACCTTCCGCTAATGGAGTTTGCGTATAATAATTCTTATCAGTTCATCATCGTTATGGATCTATTTGAAGAACTTTATGGTAGACCTTGTTATTCTCCTATATGTTGGTTAGAGGTGGACGACAACAAGCTACTTGGGCCAGAGGTAATTTAGGACACGTCTTCCAGGATTGAAATGATTAAGAGTCGTATTTGGGTAGCCCAAGATAGAAAGAAAAGCTACGTCGATGTGAAACGGTTCTTTCGGGAATTCAATGTGTGGGAGAAGGTGTTATTACGGGTATCTCCTATTAAGGGGATCATTAGATTTGGAAAGAAGGGGAAATTGGCGCCGAAATATGTAGGACCATTTACTATAATTGAGAGAGTTGGACCAGTTGCTTATAGATTGTGGTTACCGGAGCACTTGCATAGGATACATGATGTATTCCATATTTCTTCAGTGAGGCGATATCTCCTAGATGAGTTGGGCCACACTCATATTGCATTATAGGAGATCGATTTGTATCCAAACAGTTTTTACGAGGAGAGATCGGTAGCGATCTTGGACCATAGAGAGAGACGGTTAAGATCGAAAGTAGTTCTGTTGGTGCGTGTCCAGTGGGAGCACCATAACATTGAGGAGTCTACTTGGGAGCACGAGGAAAAGATGCACGACAAATACTCGGAGTTATGTTTACCAGGTATGCTTTTATTTTCCAAATTTCGGGAAGAAATTCCGTTATAAGGGGGAAGTATGTAATACCCCATAATTTTAATGACTTTTAATATGAGATTAATTAAAAGTTAATGAGCTAATTAAATGGTGACTAATTTGAATTAATTATGAAAAATTAATTGGGATTAATCCAGATTTAATTTTACCTGAGATAAAAGAAATATAAGATTTCGAATATTACTTAGTGATACAAAAGTAATATGTGAATATAATAATTATTGTCGGGAGCTACAAATATGACAATAATAGAAATTTAATCGGGACGCACTTATGAGTCGTGTCAGGACTAAAGTTGGGAAATAAAATGATATTTATTTTCAAGTCATTCGAATGATCATGTTGACTACGCCGTTGAGTCCGAAAGTGTAAAAATAGCCTGAAAAGTCTACCCGGGGATTTGTTTTGGGTCTCGGGTCGATTGGAAGATGAAAAGACACCCCGAAGGGGCATTTTAGTCATTTTGCTTGGGATATGAATTAGTACCTACATTTTTTGTCTTCTATCTAGACTTGGAGACTTAGTATATATATGGTTCTAGATTATACATAAGATTTATTTCATCTAAACACAAGTGAGGTCTTTTGAAAGAGAGTGAAAAGCCTTAGAGAGAAAATGAAAGGTTATTTTATGGAGAGGAAGAGTTTCTTTTCAAGGAAGAGTCATCTAGGAAAAACTAAGGGGACAACCACCATCTCTACACCTTGCACCACCACTGAATTGTCCCCTAAAAAAGGAAGAAGAGGTGCCAAACACTTGTCTTCATCAAAGGTTCAGACCTACACATAAGGCAAGTGTAATTCTTGCTTTATTTTGGTGATTATATTATCCATGCTTGAATTGGATTTCTTTTTGGCTTGATGAACTTATGACTTTGGGATTAAAATGATTGATAAATCAATTTTAATGGATGGGAAAATTCATGTAGTTGGAGATTTATACATGTAGAGACTATGAACATGAAAATGGATATACCTGTAGAGACTATGAACATGAAACTTAATAGGTTATACATGTAGAGGATTTATTTGTTTATTGATGATATGAAATTAATGTTATATTCCATGTAGGTAAATTCTACTCGTGTAAAATATGGAAATTTGATGATTTAGTTATGAAATGATAATTCTAAATTCTGGGTTTTTAAGAGGTATAAAAATGGAGGATTTAGATAAATTGAAATTTTGAGGATTTAATGGGTTTGATGATAATACCCTTATGAACATGTGAATTTGATGCTATTATTACGTAAAAATCACCCTTGAACATGTTAGAACACTATTAACAAATCTGGGTTTTGGGTAGAATGAAATACATAAGGGTTGGGTGTAAGAACAGTTAGTAAAATGCGAAAAATCGACGTTAAATACGAACTGGAATGACGATGTTCTCGTTCGAGTTCGAATGAGATTTATGAGTTTCTGAAGAGATTCCAGAATATATGTTTTTAACCCAGAACAATTTGGAAAATTGTATTTTTAGCCCACAATAAGTTATGAATAATTTTGGTACATTAACAAGGAGTGAGGGACTTGGATTAATGTTGGAAAATTATATGAAATTGAGGAATAAAATTATGTGAGAGAGATTTACATAATAATATTACGATTAAGAGAAAAATAATTGTCATGGTCAAGCACGGGTTAATATTGGTGATATATATATACGGGTACTTGGGATTATACAATGATAATCATGATTAACAAGTATGGGTGGTATTGATAAGTACAATGGGTACTTGGAGTGGGACGAAATCCTAATACGATATTGGTCGGGTGCCTGCCGAATTTATATAGGTTGATGTGTATACTTATTGATTGTTTAATTTATGTGTATGACATACCTAGCCTACTTGCTATCGACGAGAGGTTTACGCGTAGAGGGCCGTTATATCCTGATGAGCCTTAAGGGGGTTCTTTGACTTGCCGCCTCAGAACATAGGACTTAGGTTGGATTGCCATTAGTGTGAATAATGGTATTGAATGGTCTTTTGGGTGCGTAGGTATGTGCATAGTCCAAAGGCTTAGACTGTGTTCGCCTCCACTGTTTGTAATTTGTTAATTATGGTTTTTGGGAAATACCGAACCTATGGTCCTTTATATAGTGACAAGATGTACTGGGACATGACAGCAGAGTACGCACGCACCACAGCTAAGCCTCGGGGTGCAATTTAGTATATATATATATATATATATATATATATATATACTTGTGATATTATATACTGTGTTAATTAATTAGACATGAAAGATAATGAAATCTAAAAAGAATTAACTAGGTGAATACTTCATCATATTAAACTGAAAAAGGGCTTATCCATGTTATTAAGAAATTGGATATATATGTATTACTTGTAGTGCGAGGGAAATACGTGGGATAGATAAGGGCTATGGTTTCTTGGCACTAATATGAACTAGTTCGCGTGGGAATAGTAACTAGTATGATTTTTAAGGTACGATAGGTGTGCACTCTAGATGAGAGGTGAGGATCTCAAGAGAGAGTCCGATAAATCTAACATGTATATAATAATTACTGAATATAGCATTTATTCACTTGCTGTTTTCTAAACTATTTTTACAATCGGGCTCTGACCTATTTTCTTTCATATCCTCTTCTTTCTTGTATCTCCAATATTAAGTGTCCAACTGTAGGGACGCCAACCGTAGAGGATTGAGATTTTTAACGAGCTGTGGATGCTATGGATTCTTAGACTTTGTTTTGTCTCTTTCATATTCATTGATTCATATTCTGTAGTTGATCATTCATTTAGGGCATGTTGGTTTTGGTACATTTAATTTGTGATGGGATTATTGTATTGAGATATTTAAACTGGAGGGTTTTATTCTAGTTGCATTTAATTCAGTTTTGATATTAATGAGTTATTATTCATTTTGTGAATGAATAATCTGAAATGGTTTATGTCTTAAAAGTGGATAATTTATTTACATTAAAACTTGAATAATTTAAACTCCTGCTTTGTTGCATATTAGGTGATTTAATTAACAAATTTTTTTTTAGCAGTGATACTAAGAATGAACCAACTTTAAATTCTATTTTAATTAGGAATAGGATTGATCACCTGGTATTTAATTAAGCGGGGTGTTATAGGTGGTATTAGAGCATCAGGATCTAGAGTCGTTTAGGATCTGAACGGTTTATTATGCTTTCAGCTTAGCATTCTTTGATATAAATCCCTATCGTTAGGACTGTTGTACCCTTACTTTCACATATACGATCTTCAACTATTATTTGATATTTAAATTGAATATTGATAGAAATTTTTCTCTCATTACAGATGCCTCCTCGACGTGCACCTCAGCCTGCCCCAGCTCAGGGAACAATGAATGTTGTAGAGGTTGTTGCCATTGTTGCTGAGACAGTCAACGCAGCTTTAGCTGTTGTTCAGCAGGCACCAGCATAGGCAGCAGCTGTGCCACCCGCACCAGGGAAGGTGTTTCCTACTACTTGGGAACGTGTTAGGGATGCCTTTTAGAAGGCGAATACCCTAGAGTTTCAGGGAGTTTCTGATGTTGGGACTGCTAGCCAATGGAAGAAGGACATCTATAGGCACTTGTGAATGTTTAAATGCACGGAGGTTCAGGGTCAGATACTAGCTACATTTAAGCTAGTCGGGGTAGCTCAGTAGTGGTCAAAATCTATTACCACCACTGAGGAGAGCGACACTATGACTATCTAGGACTTCTGGGTGCAGTTTGACCGCAAGTATTTTTCATCCGTCGTACAGGCTGAGATGAGGCAGAAATTACTCGACCTAACCCAGGAAGTAAGCATAAAGGCAGAATATAAGGAGGAATTTACTCGGCTGACTAATTTGGTGCCAGGAGAGGTACCTACAGAAGAAAAGAGAATTCAGATGTTCACAGATGGCCTGAATTTGAAGATTCACCAATGCTTATTAGGCAATCTTTCATTGCATAATTACGCAGATGTTCTTAATGCTGTGATGCTTCACTTCTGGGATAACTAATTACATGCTAAGGGTGGCAAGCAAGGGATTGAGTCATGCCAACAGGGCAAGACTGGTGGGGGAAGCTCAAGCGGGACATAGTTAGGCTAAAGTCAGCAGCGCCAGGGTGAGTAGTGTTCCCAACCGGGGGACTATGCTTAACGTTTATGATCCAAAGGATTTCATTTTGGGAAAGGGGGTAATAGGCAGGGGAAGCAGGGAGAGTTGGTAAAGGCTAGCCGGGCGGGGGACAATAGGGATAAAATTGGGGAAAGTTTACTAGCAGATTTTTCATTTGTGGCGCGACTGGCCACAAGAGATCGGATTATCCTGATAAGGGAAAATTTCCTCAGTAGGGAGCTCGTCAGGAGTCATAGAGATCAGTATTTCCACCAGTCGCTCTCCCAGCACCAGCTTAGGTGCCAGCATTACCTGTTATTCAAGCAGCTCCAGCACAACAGGGACAATATGGGCATATATATAACGTCCATCAGGTAGCAGTTAAGCAGCCACCGCCCACAATTGAGGGTATATTTTCTTTCTATGGTGCTATGAGACGCATTCGGTTTGACACGGGGACTCACATTCATTTGTAGCCACTAGAGTTGCACGGGCCACAGGGTTACTAGACTTGGCTGACAACATTGTTACTTATGTAGACTCGCCGATGGGTAGTGGGACGCCTATTTTCTTTATATGTCATAGAGTGAGTATAGGGATTGGGAGTGATTTTATCAGCGGATTGACTTGTATTGGACATGTCTGAGTATGATGTGATTATCAACATGAATTTTCTTATTGCATATAGGGCCATGATTGACTGTTATAGTCGGTGTATTATTTTTGCTATTCTTGGGCCTTGAGAAGTTCCTAGTAGCGATGGCTCGTTCCGAGGGAGGGTCGTCTACACATTTGTATTATATAGAGGAGGATACCTCTACGGGAGTAGTAATATCCCTTGATTCGATACTGTTAGTTTGTGAGTTTACGAAAGCATTCCAGGAGATACCGGGATTACCTCCTAACAGGGAGATTGAGTTTGTGATTGATTTAGCACCGGGCACTCGGCATATTGCTCGTGAGCCTTACCGTATGGCTCTAGGAGAGATGAGGGATCTCAAGAACCAAATTGAATAGATTTTGGGATATGGGTTTATCCGCGGGAGTACGTCTCCTTGGGGTGCCCCGGTGTTGTTTGTAAATAAGCGAGACGGTTTTTTACGGTTGTGCGTGGATTATCGGGAGCTTAACAAAGTCACGATATTGAATAAGTATCCATTGCCTAAAATCGATGACTTATTTAATCAGCTGAGAGGAGCATCCTACTGCTCAAAGATAGACTTAAGGTCTGGTTATCATCAGCTGTGTATCAGGGTGCAGGACATTTTAAAGACTCCCTTCTTGACCAAATATGGATTGTATGAGTTTTGAGTTATGCCGTTTGGACAGACTAATGCGCCTACGGTATTTATGGACTCGATGAATAGGGTGTTCAAAGAGTTCTTAGATCAGTTTTTCATTATTTTCATTGATGAAATTCTGATTTATTATCATACTGAGGAGGATCATGTCGAACATTTGTAGGAGGTCCTACCGACCCTATGTGAGCATCAGTTGTATACGAAATATGAGAAGTGTGGGTTTTGTCTTCGATAAATTCACTTTATAGGGCATATTGTGTCTGAGATGGGAATATCAGTGGATCCTATCAAGGTATCAGCGATGAGAGAGTGGTGACAGCCCACGACACCGAAAGAGGTGCATAGTTTCATGGGATTGGCCGATTATTACATACTTTTTATTTGGGGTTTCTCTAAGATTGTGAGTTCGATGACAAATCTCACTCGTAAGGGCGTACCATCCGAGTCACTACAGATACATTACCACCCGGGGAAGGCTTGAGTTTGAGATACATTACAACCCGAGGAAGGCTAATGTGGTAGCATACGTACTGAGCCGAAGGCTGGTAGGTGAGTTGGCCGTAATATGGAAGGAAAATAGAAGGAACTGGGACATCAGGATACAATTGCCCGATCATTGATGTCAGTCATGACTGTTACACCTCATATTGTGACAAGGGTAGTTTAGGCTCGGGCAACATATCCATTTTGTCAGAAGAAAATTCGATAACTTTTAACCGGGGGAGCAGAGTCTTACTAATAGAGTTCAGATGGGGGCTTTCTCTTCAACGGTAGATTGATTGCTCCAGAAGGTGTGGATTTTTGGCATGAGGTAATGATAGAGTCTCAGGGATCCAGATTTGTAATACATCCCAGTAGGGAAAAGATGTACCAAGATATGCGATGGTAGTATTGTTAGAGCGGGATAAAAAGAGACAATGTTGAGTTCGTCTCTAAATGTGCCACTTATCAGTTAGTAAAATTAGACCATCAGAAGCCTACTGGGTTTCTTCAACCATTAGATATCCCAATGTGGAAATGGGAGAGTATTTGCATGGACTTCATCACAAGGCTACCTACTTCTCAAAGGGGTCACGATTTCATATGGGTGATTGTTGATCGGTTGGCTAATGTAGCTCACTTTTTTCCAGTTCAGATTGTTACTCTACGTGATAGTATGCCCAGCTTTTTATAGCCAAGATAGTGAGGTTACATGGGGTACCACTTGATATTGTGTCCGATTGGGACAAGATTTTTATGTCCTGGTTTTGGGAGAGTTTTCATAAGGCCATGGGTACCGAGGTGCATTTGAGTACATCCTATCACCGCAGACATATGGGTAGACATAATGTACAAATCAGATGTTCGAAGATATGATATGAACATGATTCACCCCTATTCAATTTAAAGAAAGTTAATTGCTTGCCTTGGGATGATTATAGAGTTTGATCTACTTCGTGTGTGATGAGTTTGATGCTAGAAATCCCCTGAATCTCATCCCATATTAGCCTCCACAACTTTTTACTTGCTTTATCCTCTTTGCCTTCTCTCTTAGGGTTTAGAGATAATGATATAGCTGCCTTATCCTCCTAACCCTTATGGTCTAGAACACAAACCTCGAAATTAGGTTGTTAGGTTACATTAAAATAACCCAAACACCCCTACATGAGTCCCGACTAGTCTAAAAATCCCCCGGAACCCAAATTCTACCCCAGAGTACTTAATTCTAACTATTTCGACCCATTCGGGACTAACCGTGAACTTAAAATCGCCATCTGAATCACTATACATAATTAACCATCTAAATCTTAAGATAATCTACTCACAAGCCCCAATAAAGATACCGTCGCAATCTCGTCGTTCTTACTCATGACAACGTACTAACAATTGAGCGTATTTGATTCATTACACACATTTAGTAAATTTACCGCATAAATATCGATCTTAATCTCTCGCAAATAATATTTGATAAATATGCAATATTCCATTTTAATTAAATTACTACACACATGCAATTTAAAAATGCCATAAATAATTAAATTCTAAATTATTCAAAAATATGGGGTGTTACATAATCCCCCCTTACAAAGGAATTTCATCCTCGAAATTCAGACGTACCCGCATTAAAAAGCTTGGGATACTGCTCTCGCATATCATCCTTCCACTCCCATGTCGACTCGTTTGCATTATAGTGTCCCCACTAAACCCTTACCAGGGGCACCACCTTAGACCATAACTTACACTCACCACGATCAAGAATAACAACCGATCTCTCCTTATATGAGATGTCTGGATACAAGTCTATCTTCTCCAGTGGAATGTTCCAATAGGCTTGATCATTCCTCTGACATCTCTTCAATGGGGACACGTGAAACACATTGTGGATCCGCTATAGATACTCCGATAAACCCAGCCTATAAGCGACTGCTCCCACTCTCTCAATGATCGGGAAGGGTCCAACATACCTCAACGCTAGATTCCCCTTTTCCCGAATCTCATGATTTTCTTTATAGGAGACACCCTCACCAAGACCTGATTCCTTATATCCAATTCTATGTGCCTCCTATCTACATCCGCATAACTCTTTTGCCTATCCTAAGCTATCCGTATGTGTCCTCGAATGAGATTGATCTTGGCAGTAGTATTCGAAATCATCTCTGGTCCTAATAGCTTATTGTCCCCCAACTCTAACCAATAAGTGGGCGAATGATAAGGCCATCCATAAAGCACCTCAAATGGTTCCATGCCGATGGTAAACTTGTCGGAGTTATTGTAAGCAAACTCCACCAATGGAAAGTACTACTCCCAACCTCCCCCAAAGTCGAGTATACACATCCTAAGCATGTACTCTAACATCTGATTAACTTTCTTAGTCTACCCATCAGTCTGCGGGTGATACGCGGTACTCAATCGCAAATCAGTGCTCATAGTCTCTTCAAAACTCTACTAAAAATGGTGCATAAAAATATTGTTCCTATCTGACATGATATTAATCGAAACCCCGTGCAACCTCACTATATCGGTAATAAACAACTGCGTGTCAGGCCTTGACTCATAATCCGTATGAACTTATAAAAAATGGGCCACCTTAATCAACCGATCCACAATCACCCGGATGGAGTCGTGACGTCTATGTGATGTCGGTAACCCAGTAATGAAGTCCATCGAGGTGCTCTCCCACTTCCACACTGGGATGCCAAGTAATTACAACATCACTGTGGATATCTGGTGAACTATCTTCACTAGCTAGCTACGTTTTTCCTTATCCCCGACCACCAATACTGCTTGCACATATCCTGTCACATCTTATCCCTGCCTAGATATGCCATAAATATCGACTCGTGAGACTCGATCATCATTGTATGTCTCAAGTTCGCATCCTCTAGAACGACAAGCCTCCCATTAAAGTGTAAGCCTCCCTCAAAATTGACTAAGTAGTACTTCACCCCATCCTCTAATAACTATCTCACCCTATCCTGATAGAACTGGTCCCCATCCTGTGCTTTCACTACCCGGATAACGATCTCAAGTGTGATAGCCAAAATTGACATGCAAGCCCTAACAATGTCATCATCACGTCTAAGCTCACCCACTTTACCTTTCAAGCATTTGTTATCTCTCCAGTAGGTCGTCGGATCAATGCATCTGCCACCACGTTAGCCTTCCTAGGTTTATACTGAATATCCAACTGGTAATCCTTCACGAACTCCAACCATATCCTGTGTAGCATATTCAGATCCTTCCACGTGAATAAATACTATAGCAACTTATGGTCCATGAATAAACTAAACCTCTCACCCAAAAGATAAGGCCTCCAAATCCTCAAGGAAAATACGACCGCTGCTAGCTCCAGGTGGTGTGTGGTGAAATTTCTCTCGTGGGGCTTAAGCTTATGAGATGCATAAGCTATAGCCATATCCTCTTACTGTAATGCACCCCCAAATTCCTATAAAGATGCATCTATGAAAACATGGTGATCCACTCTGCCCTTAGGCAGTGCGAGCACGAGCGCTAAAGTCAATTTGTCCTTTAGCTTGTCAAAAGCTAACTGAAAATAGTCATCCCAAACGAATGGTACCCCCTTACGAGTCAAATTAGTTAACGGACCCAGAATCTTCGAGAAACCTGTTATGAAGTGGCGACAATACCCAACCAACCCCCAAAAGCTTCGATCCTCTGTCATTGTCGTGGACTATCCCCACTCCCTCACTATTGATACCTTACTCGGATCTACGAAAATCCCTTTGTTCGACACAATGTGCACTAAAAACTGCACGTCCCCCAACCAAAATTCACATTTCTTAAACTTAACGTATAACTGGTGATCCTACAATGTATGTAGAACCAAACACAGATACTCTGCATGCTCACCCTCAGTGTGAGAATAAATAAAATGTAGTCTATGAACACAATCATGAATTGGTCAAGAAACTCCCTAAAGACCCTGTTTATGAGGTGCATTAACACTATCGGCGCAATTGTAAACCTAAATGGCATCACCCTAAACTCGTATGATCTATGCCATGTTAAGAATACGGTCTTAGGAATGTTTTCCTCCCTGATACGTAACTGGTGGTATCCCGACCGCAATTCTATCTTCAAGAAGAACGCTGCTCCTCTCAACTAATCGATTAAGTCATCGATTCGAGGAAACATATAATTATTCTAAATTGTGACATTGTTCAGATCCTGGTAGTCTTCACACAGATGAAGTGACCCATCTATTTTGTTTACAAATAGTACTGGTGCACCCCACGGCGATGTACTCTGCCTAATAAAGCCCTATCCCAAGAGCTACTGAATCTGATCCCTCAACTCCTACATTTTTAGCATGGTCATACGGTACGATGCACATGGGATTGGACTCATCCTAGGTGCTATATCAATCACAAACTCAATCTCTCAACTGGATGGAAACCTGAGTATCTCCTCAAAAACGTCAGCAAACTCCCTCATAATCGGAATGAAATCCAAGGAGATTACCACCTCCTGTAAGGTATCTTCCTTAATATGGTACAGGTGAGAGATCGATCCTCCCTTAGGTAGAAACATATCCACTAGAAATATTTTTGATCCTGGAACGAAGAATAGAATGGTTCTACCATAACAATCCACGATCTCCCTTTACCCAACTAACCAATCCATGCCCAAAATGACATCATACCCCTCCATATCTAACAATAGAAGATTGGATGATAGATTTAATCTCCCAATGTCTATATTTACTCCCCTAAAAATCAAGTGAATAAGGGATCCGCTACCCAATAGTGAGTATGCACACAAAACAAGATTGTCGGCTATCTCTAATAGACTAGCTACATGCAAAAATCTGGTAGCTATAATTGAGTGTGAAGCTCCCGTATCGAACAAAATGTACCATCTACCACTGGTGGCGCATACGGTGCCTGAGCTATGATTTCATCCCAAATGTTATAGATATATCCATACTGTAATTTCCCCTACCGTTGTGGGGCTGATGGAGCTGTGCCTGCTGCCCCTGTTAGGCACACTGTAGTGGTCCTCTGTTTGGCTGTGGGCAATCCCTTTTTCGATGGACTATATCTTTATAATTATAGAAATGCCCAGAAAAGTCTCCCTACCTCTGGCCCAGGTGGCCCTATCGTGGTTATCCCTATTGCTGGCCCTGATAGCCTCGGCCCTGCTAGCCACTCCAATTTTTCTTTTGGCCCTGGTGGCCCTGGTGAACCTGCTACTGCCGCTGCTGATGATGATGGAGCCACTGGCCTTATCTAAACTCACCACTCTCAGGTCTAAAACCTCCTAATTTGAATCTCTTAGTCGTATCTCCCTACCAAAAATCCCGCTTGTGTTGCCTCCTCACGTGCTACTGTTGTGCCCTATTGGCACCATTTCCACCTGCCTTCCCACTCCGACTGGTCTCTCCCACTCTTTTGTTTCCCTTTAAGCGGAAATGATGATCCTGACAATGTAGTAGTGTGGCATTGAGGACCTCAATATAAGTCTTCAACGTTGGATTACCCAACAAGTGTTGTCAGATTCTCCAGTTAAGTCCATCCACGAACTTCAACATCCTTTTCTCTTCAGTGTTCACCACTTCCTTTACAAAATTAGCTAAACAAGTGAACTCCTCCTTATACTCTACCATGGTCCGATATCCTTGAGAAATATCGAGAAACTTCTGTCACATCTCTATCTGAAGAGAGGACGAAAAATACTTGCGGTCAAATCGCACCCAGAACACATCGATTGCTATAACATCCCTCTGCTCTGTTGTGGTCACAGACTCCCTCCACTCTAAAATTGTGCCCACTAGCTTAAAAGTAGCTAGTATCTTCTTCTGCATCTCACGGAACTTTACAAGGCGAATATGGCGAGTAATATCCTTCTTTCGCTAGGCGACTACCACTACATCCTAGCTGCCCTAAAACTTCGATGGATGGCCCTTCTGAAAGGCCTCCCTGACTCGCTCCCAAGATGAAGGTCCTAGATTAGACTGAATGATCGGTTCCACCTGCGACTGAGGCTAGACCTTGTGAAAATGTTGTTTTATTGCGGTCATCACCGCATTAACTGCATGTGCCACAATGTCGGCCACTTCTACAGCCGTAATGTTCCCCTGTGGTGCTTCCTCCGCAACACTCTCTTTCGTCTAATGATTTATCTTTGGCGTCATCTGAAATGGGATTGAAATTTGTATTTGTTCACAGTTAAATACAAAACTATTATTAGAAGAACGTAAATATGTAAACGCAAAAATGTGAATGCAACAGTCCTAAAAATAGGTCTTTATATCAAAGGACTCTACACAGAATGTAAAAAGACGCACATATCCTATAGGACACTAGAAATCGATGCTCATAAAACCATCTGTGACACCCTGCCTATTAAAATAATAGGTGGCCATCTCGCTACCAAAATAAAACTATAGTCTTATATGGTTCAATATTTGTATCACTATCGAAATTTAATTAATTATCAACCACCTATTTGTTTAACAAGCAGTGTCAAATTTTTAATCTTTAATTACCACGCCAAAGTAAAAACATTCAAGCATAATCCAACAAAATTAAAACTAAATAAACAATTCACACAAAATGAGGAAGCCTAAATGCATAATATAAAACCTGGCACTGAATAAATCCATGGTTACCAAAATCCAATCCAAATATCTGAATGAAATAGATAATAAAAAATAATCGAGTCTGGAATAAATGGGAAACACTCCTAATCGATAATAGAAATATAGAGCATAATCTAGAATGAAATAAAGGAAACGGATTCTTAGAACTCTGTAAGCCTCCACATATGCTACATCTACGTGTTCCTTGAAAGAGTAATCATCCTTAGCATCCCTGTGGATAAACACCTAAAAGTTTTTGGAAAATAATTTTACACCGGTTAGAGCCCTAAACCTTAAAAAAATATTTGCAAGTAATTAAGATGCAATAATAAATATGCAGTAAAACCTTCCATATTTAAGCCGGTGTCGCACTTCCATGAGATCCCCCTCA
Source organism: Sambucus nigra (assembly GCA_949130495.1). NCBI lineage: Eukaryota > Viridiplantae > Streptophyta > Magnoliopsida > Dipsacales > Adoxaceae > Sambucus > Sambucus nigra. The sequence continues at coordinate 519,658,282 of OX422207.1, forward strand.
CATTTCAACTATAGTGCACACCTAGCACATACATCTTAGCCTGCCTAGTTACTCTAGCCCACCTAACTATTTTTATTTCAACTCTCACTAGTACACCACTCTAACCTGCGTATTGACTATCGTTCATTTCTTAGCCATTTTTCTCATTAGCTTAATTAATTATTTATCCTTCTTATAACTTTACCCCATTTATTTATAACATTCACTCTTAATGTATTAAGCCCGTATATAATTAACCACATTATTATGTACGTAAAGTTATACTAAAATAAACACACATATGTCACATATAGTCTCCATCCCCCGAGTAATAACTCATTGTAGGCGGTTAGACTCTCACAATGACTCGATCAAATCATAAATGTATTAGAGGCGGTCATTGTCCTTCGATAGTGAGTCCCAACCATACCCTAATCATCTCACTTCGAATTAACATCACACAAAGTATTAACTCGGTGCTATGACCTGGGTCGATACTTTGTCTGCTATGTTTCGGTAGGTAAGATCACCCAAATCGCGCCACCTCCATTGATAGCACTAGAGGGGTATGTTTCATATAAATATCGTACACACATATATTATTCTCATTCGCACACACACACACACACACACACACACATATATATATATATATATATATATATATATATATATATATATATATATATTGGCTAACCCGTGCCTGTCGCTCGAAGGACTAACCCACTTATCCCGAGTTTATCCCCGACTCTTGATTTATTTAAGTTTTCACCAATTAAATAAATAAAGTAGCGTCAACCTGCTAAAATACTCAGACTTACCCTACTAGTTCGTTATATAAAATGAATAATTTGATAACGTAGCATCATTCCGCTAAAACTCTCAGACTTACCCAACCAGCCCATACATAGAATGCTTTCGGATTCTTCTCTCATAATTCGTTATTTAAAAATCTGTGTATATTATTTCTCTCACAATTTCACATCAAGATTCAATTACCCTATCATCCCAAGATAACTTAAACTCCCTAGGTCACTCCCATTAATTATTCTTTAAATCTTACGAGAGTTCAAATTCCATTTAAACCCTTCTGGATTAACCCAGCAGCTTAAAAAACACAAAGTGATAGCACTGAAATTCCAAACCCATTTGGCCAGAATGTGAACCGATTCACTTTATGTCCTGAAATCCGAACCAGTTTGGCTTAGAATGCGAACCGGTTAGCTGACTCAGTTCAGCAAACCTCAAAATAGATTTCTTCTCCAATTTTGACCCAAACACCTTCTATATGATAGTATACATCCATCAAAACGTATAGGGATACAAATCTTAGATGATTCTAAAATTCTACAATTACCTAACTAATCCATAAAGATGGGTTTACATGATGAACATCACAACTAGCTCTAGTTTTGATTCAAAACTCCAATTAATCATGACTAACTTATGGATCACTAACCGAATTCAATTTCCAATAGGTATAAATCATTAAAGAACATCAAATATACATTTACTCTATAAGTAATGTGGTAATTTCTCGAAAACCCCATTTTTACATGCGAAAACCCTTACCAAAAGAGTTTTGTTCTCCACCTACCATGATATGAACATGATTCATCACTATTCAATATAAAGCACGTTAATTACTTGCCTTGGGATGATTGTAGAGTATGATCTACTTTGTGTGTGATGAGTGTGATGCTAGAAATCCCCTGAATCTCGTCCTAGATAATCCTCCTTTTGCTTTTTCCTTACTTTTTCATCTCTTCCTTCTCAATTAGGGTTTATAGATAACGATATGGATGTCTCACCCACCTAACCCTTACTGTTCAAAACACAAATTCCAAAATTAGGTTATTAGGTTACATTAAAATAACCCAATAACCAGTACATGAGTCCGGGGTAGTCTAAAAATCCCTCGAAACCTTAATACTACCCCGGGTACTATATTCTGACTATTTCGACCCATTCGGGAGACCAAACATGAACTCAAAATTTCCATTCGAGTCACTACTAGATAATTTTCCTTCTCAATCTTAAAATAGTCTACTTACATGCCTCGATGTAGATACCGTCGCAATATCATCATTATTACTCACTACGACATACTAACAATTTACCATTTTTTATTTACTACACACACTTAATAAATTTACCTCATAAATATTAATCTTAAGCTCTCTAAAATTAATATTTAGATATATGAAATATTCCATTTTAATTAAATTACTGCACACATATAATTTAAAAATGCCAGAAATGATTACATTCTAAATTATTCAAAAATACGGGGTTTTACAATTGCCTCAAGAAACATACTTCAATGTTAGAGGAAGAACGTTATTGGTTCCTTGCTCAAATTCTAAAGGTAAAAGATGAACTTGCAAATATTCGAACCACACTCTTTGTGGATGCATAAATGATTGATGACATAGTCCAGACCAAGGCTGTAAAATACTTAAATTCTTCAACTTTCAAAGACTATTTACAAATAACGTACATTCCTTTCCATGATTTCAAGTTAAACGTCTAGGCCTTGTCTCTCACCTTAGTGTTGGGGTTTTATTATTAAAACCATGTAGTAACATTTATTTTGCAAAAAAAGTATTGTATAGTTCAATTAAAATGAGAATCATATTTGTGAGAATTCTTTATATTTGACATCCTATTAGTATGAATGTGGGTTTAGTCCTAGTAATTTCCTATCATACGAATGTGTGTTTGGTCCTAGTAGTTTATCTCCAACAAATGGGAATCTTTTTATGGTTTGCGAATTTCTATGATAGTTAGAAAGAGGATTGTGACCGCTACATTAAAGAATGTATTGAATAGACCACTCGTGAGATTTAAGTATAAGGGTTGTCAAAATTAGAATTAGGTAATCTCACATCATTTGCAACCATTTGCAAAGGGTGGACAGATTCATAAACCCGAGAGTTATGATGATTGAAATTCCTATGTGACTATTAGTTTGATTATTATGGATGCAATTCAATTTTAAATTGGTTCAATATATTCCCATAAGTTGGGCAATGGTTATGTAAGTAGGTCTAAGATCATAATTCATAGGAATCTACGTCTAAGAAATATCTTGGATTATGATGCCCCTTTGATAGACTTATAAGATTTGTTTCCAGTCGTAAACATCATCAGTGGATTATTTTATAATCCGATGGGGGTAACAAAATGAGTTAAGTCTGAGAATTAAGGAATTGAGTAGATTATTGTTAAAATTGATTAACGAAAAATTTATTTGACTGGGAGGGTATCCAAGGCTTAACACGGGGAGTCGTATTATTTTGCCAAATCAAATTTGCCAACAAGACATAAAAACTCTAGTGATTTTGAGATAGTTCAATTGGGGCGCATTCATTATTAATTAATGAAATCAATTATGACTAAATAAAGAAATGGGATAAATTACGGGATTATAATTGGGGATTTTCAAGTATTTATTTAGATGCCTATTTAGTTATTTTTTCTTAGGTCCCCAGTTTAATCCATATTCCCAAGTAGCGGGTCTAAACTCTCTAGAAACCTGGGTTATCTCAAAGACCATAACTTATACCTATAAATATTAGTGTAAGCTAGGGTTTGAAGTTTTATAATAATTATTAAGGGTTATAGAAGGAAAGAAAAAATAATATTCACTTTTTTAAGAGACTTATGGAGAGAGGTTTATATATAGATTTTAGCCAATCATATACTAGAAGATCCAAATCATTCGGTTTACACAAAAAATATTTTGAGGACAAAAAAAGGCATCCCTTTCACATTCTCCAAATACCATTTTCTCCTTATTCGAATCACCAATAATATCCTCTAAGGTATTGTATTCAAAACTCTAAGTCAAACCTAATTTTTATTTTGTACTTTATATTTCATGATTAGTCAAATATTGTTACGCTGAAATATTTTCGCGTATATCGATCCCCTATAATTAGTATTAGAACCCTAGATTTAGATTGATCATGCTTTGAAAAGTTCCATGTTATCCACCATCAAAACCCTAGTTTGCATGTCGTGGGAATATTCATATATGTATGTTTCTTTGCACTAACATGGTTTTTCAGAGATTCTAATGTTTATATCACTTCCATCATGATCACGTGAATATTATTTTGTGTGAATGGATCATACAATGGTTTATCTGTAGTTATTTTCTTCATATATACTATTTGGTTGTAATAATTAGGTTATTTAATTACTTATTCTAATAGATGTATATGGATGAGTATATGAGGGGATGTAATAGTTTTTATCAGTTAGATTCATGTATTTACATGGTTTATTGACTTAACCAAAGTTTCATGGAGTTTGGTGAAGTTTTAAATATGTTTTAGAGGTCTTTGCATGAACATGGTGAACCCCAAACGAAGTTGCAAAATTACAGACTCGAATAGATCCAACCTCCTTTCGAATAGATCTAACCGTAATGTGGATCGATCGATCCCTATTTCGGATCAATTTGGCCCTAAAAATATGTACGAATTTTTGCTGATTGATGTTGTGTTTCACCATTTCAAAGATATATCTTCATCTCGATGTTTCCTATAGCACAAAGTATTTTTCCAGAAGCCGAGGACGCATATAAATCAAGTCTTTTTCTAGTTTACTTCGAGGAGAACTCTAGTTCGAAAAGAAGTCTACTTTAAGGAAGATTCTTAATCTTGAAGAGCTCTACTTCAGGGAATAACTCTAGGCCACGATGGAAAGGGAATTTGATTCCTAATTGAGTTATGATTTCTTGATTATTCTATTGTATTATGATTATACCCTCTTAGATGTTGATAATTTTAGAATTGTTAATTAATTGATTAATTCGGATACCACATTATTATGGACAATATGGATTTTTATTGAGACCGACCTAGATCACTTTTTTTTTAACATTCCTCTTATTTATTATTTTTTTAAAATTAACTTTAATCAAGTAATTAACTTAAAGGTATAAATAAAATCGCCATATCCAAGTTTTGTTTAAATTAAATATGGTTTTATTTTGAAAAATTAAATTAGTGAGATTAAGATATTTAACTTGTACAAGTAAATTGGAAATTACCAAGGATTTAATTAGAATATTTAGAATTGAATAAATTAATTTTCATAATACCGTCAAGTTTTAAAATATTAACTTGGAGAGAGATTTCAACATAAACCCTGCGGTCTCCATTGGTGTTTTAAGAAAGTGATGTGATTAATTCCTCATATCATCTTGTCTGTCCCCCAACGAATGAAATTAAATCACAACATTCGATATTCTTAAAATTCTTAAGTTATAATTCCTAGAATTAAAATGTGAGTGAGTCGATCCGGCCAACGGGGAAGTTCTTCATAAACTGATTCAATTTCAAGTAATGTACCAATGATATAAACTTAAATATAATTAATAATATCCTCCCCAATAGAGTTAGTGTCATTCATTGTGGAAGCAAAGGACACCGACTACTCAATTATGTAGGATAAAAGATTCCTATACTATCCGGAGAACATAATTGAAAGATGAAAATTTGTCTAGTTGAAGGTGTAGTGATTTAAGATCCTAATGAGAAATCTCACTTCATAAAGGAACTAGGAAGCTCAATGAGACTTTATTTTTGTTAGTGTTTGAGGGATGCCAAATTAAAGTTAATTCTCACATGTTTATTTAAAATTAACATCGTTATCAAATTATGATTCTCATATTTCAAAATGGCCTCAACATTCAACCCACTTCCTTATATATTAAAGAAAAAAACAGTAACTGAATTGAACTAAATAGATAGGAAAAAAATATACATTGTCCTAAGTACGAAGAACTATAATTTTTTTAACTGAAACCCGCCTTGCTAAGCATGATGATGGGGCATCCAAATAGGATGAATCAGGCTTATCATAGGTGGAAAAAGTTTGATCAGATGGATCAATGCTACATATTGGCCTTTTTAACCAATGTGTTTCAACACTATAATTATCACATGTCAAGCTCTTATGACATGATTTTGAACATTAAGGACACTTATGAAGATCAAAATCATGTCTCAAGAATCGTTGTTATTTCAAGGATGGTTAACATAAGGATACTAAATGGTACTCCCGTACGCGATCATGTTATTAAAATGATGTCCATGTTGGGCAAACTATAAGCGCTTGGATCTAACATAATTGGGGGAAACCTAGATTTATTTTTCTCCAATCGTTGTCGAAGTCATTTAAATAGTTTCACCTAAAAAAATATATGAACAAACTTGATTACTCACTAGCACAACTGCTTAACGAATTCTAAGCTACAGATTATATCACCAAGATAAAGGGTGTTGTTCAGGTTGATGAGAAAGGTCCTTCTTCTTTTGCACAACATGATAAGAATAAGAAAGGTAAAGTATCAGTCACAACATGTGGTTATTAAAACTATTTTTAATCATCGGGTGGCGGGGTAGAAGATGAAAGGCAAAATAATATATTTACAAATAGTCATCACATTGGAACAAGAAGTACCTTGTATTTTTATCCATTAAGAATGAAAACAATAATTTATCCTTAGTCATTTAAACATGTCTTGGTTTGTAATCCACCAGTATATGGTGTGCATATTTGGGATCCACTAATCATGTTTGTAATTCTTTTTGGGGTTCCGGGTAACTAAGCAGCTAAGTGAGGGATAAATATATATGTTCATGGGCGATCACAAAAAGGTAGCACTATTAGCAGTAGGATATTTAGCTTTAAATTTTTGTGAAGACAATAAGTTAATATTTGTAAATTGTTAATATGTTCCTAGCATTAGAAGAAATTTGATTTCTTTTTATAATCTAGTCTTGAATGGATATTTGGTTCACTTTTATAAATGTGTATTCATCAAAAATGGAAAATCTCTCATCTATTTTGTTATATTGGAATGATATTTATATTGTAAGAAATGTCTCTCCATTACTGCTAAATACTAAAAAAAGTAACTTCGATGGAAATTAATTTTATGAGGAAATAACCTTCTATGTTGAACCGAACGTTTCTTTGGCACTCACTCTTAGGTCATATTAATCTAAAAAGAATTAAAAGACTAGTTTTATATGGAAAATTGAGTTCACTAGTAGTGGAGACACTTTTCCTTTGTGAATCCTTCTTTGAGGATAAAATTTTCAAGAGGACTTTCACGGTAAAGGGCTATAAAGCCAAAGATGTTTTGGAATTGGTTAATTTTAATTTGTGTGGATCTATAACAATATGAGAAATAGGTGGCTATGAGTATTTCTTCATTTTCATTGATGACTACTCAAGCTTTGGATATATTTACCTTATGCTTCACAGTTTGAAGCCTTTGATAAGTTTAAAGTATATAAGAATGAGGTGGATTGTAGGTATTTTAAGCTTATCCAAACTTTACGATTTGATCATGGAGGAGAGTATGTCTTGGGAGAGTTTAGGAATCACTTATTGTAGGTGGGAATTACATAAATTATTTGCACCAGGCACTCTATAACAAAATCATCTAGTAAAAAGGAGGAACATAACTCTTTAGACATGGTCAGATCCATGATGTGTTATTCAGATCTACTATATTCTTAGGAGGGTTTTGCATTAGAGATGACAACGTACTTACTGAACTTAGCTCCTTCTAAATTAATCTCAACGAATCTAATGAAACTATGTACAATGTGCAAGCCTAGTCTAGGATATGTTCGAATCTAGGGTTGTTCAACACACGAGGTGAGGAAGGAGACATGGAAGTTGGAATCGAGGATGTATTTATGTATCTTTATAGGTTATCGAAAGGGAAACACGGGTGGTAAATTTTATGTTCCTACGGATCAAAGAGTATTTTTAGCACAAATTCTCATAACTTAGAGGAAGATTATATAGCTAACTACAAGCCTAAGAGAAGGTTTATCTTGCAAGAGCTAAAAGAACAAGACCAAGTAATTTCTTCTAAACTGCTCTTACAAGATGAGATACAAAATGATATAGATAATACACTTCCTAATTTTAGTGGTAGTATTACTGATGATCAGGATATACGTGTCACTTATACTAGACCACAAGTGGAGCCACGTCGTAGTGGGAGGGTCACATATCAGCCTAATATGTTAGTGTATTTGGGGTGAACACTTCAGTGAGATCTGAGGGAAACATGAAACAAATCCCAGGAACTATAATGTTGAACTCTAGGATAATTACTCCAAGGTTTGTCTAAAGGCTATAAATTTTGAAATGGATTCTATGTATTCGAATCAAGTTTGGGAGCTTATATAATTTCTAAATGGAATAAAACCCATCAGATGCAAGTGGATATACAAGCAAAAAATAGGGGTGAACGGGAAGGTGGAAACCTTCAAGGTGAGGATTGCAGTGAAATTGTTTACTTCAAAAGAGGGGATCGATTATAAGGAAAGCTTATCTTCGGTAGCCATGCTAAAGTCTATCCGTATTCTTTTATCCATTGTGACTCATCTCGATCTCGAGATTTGGAAAATAGATGTTAAGACTGTGTTCATGAATGATAGTCTAGATAAGGGCATATATATTATGCAACCCGAGGTATTCATATCAAATGGACAATAAAGAAAGGTGTGTAAGCTTAAGAGATCCATTTATGTACTTAAGAAAACTTCAAGGTCTTGGAACATCCATACTGATCACGTAATTAAATCTTTTAGTTTTGATTAATGTTCGAATGAGACTTGTGTGTATGAGAAGTACAAAGGAAATATGGTGACATTTGTATTACTGTACATGAATGATATTATCCTAATAGGGAACGATGTAGGTCTAATATCTAGTATAAATGTGTGGTTGTATATTCAGTTCGATATGAAGGACTTAGCAGAAGATAATCACATCCTTGGGATCAAGCTTATGTGTGATTGAAAAAAGGATGATGGGCTTATCCCAATCCATTTATATCTATAATGTTGTAAAAAGGTTTAGAATTCAAGATTCTAATTAAGGGTTTGCCCCTTCCTTCCAGTAATGGAATATTTGTATCTAAGGATTAGTGTCCTAAGACACCTGATTGGATAGAAATGATGAGGAATATGCATCATGCTTCGGTGGTGGGAAGACTCATGTATGCTATGTTGTTTATATGACTAGATATATTATTTTCCACTGGAATTGTCAGAAGATTCTAATCTAACCTAGGTGAGGATCACTGAATTAATTTAAAGCAAACTATCAGGTACCGGAAGAGGATTAGAGATTATGTGATAGTTTACTCATCGGATAGTATATTACCTATTGGGTACACAGACTCAACTTTTAAATCAGATAGAGGTTTAAGGAAGTCACCCTTGGGATATATGTTTACCCTAGGAGGTGGAGACATAATCTAGAGGAGTATCAAGAAATCTTGTATTCCTAATTCGACTATGGAAGACAAATATGTTATCACCTTGGAGGTAGCAAATGAGGTTGTTTATCACCGTAACTTACTAAGTGACTTAGGTGTGGTTCCGACAATACATTTGTCTATTAGATTTTATTGTGAAAATAGTGGTTCAGTTTCAAATTCAAAACAAAAAGGACTCACAAAAGGGAAAAGCACATTGAGTGAAAGTATCACCGAACTTGGAAGATCAGGAAGAGAGATGAAGTCATCGTAACCAGGATTGCATTTCATGTCAACCAGGAGGACCCTTTTTGAAAGATCTTATTAGAGCTAAGGCTTTTCATAATCATGTACAGGGAATGGAAGTTGAATTTGTAGGGTCTTTAAGACTAAGTTGGATATTATTAGGGTTTTATTCTTAAAATCATATAATGACATTTTATTTTTCAATAAAATGATTGTCTAGTTCATTTGAAATGAGGATCATAGTTGTGAGAATGCTTTACATTTCTGTTTTAAATAAATTGTTTATTATGTTGGTAAATTTTACTCAGTAGGAATTCTGGTGACTTGGGTTCGACTTAATCACATGAGATCAAAATTTCAATTCTCATAGAATTAAACAATTCACAACCTAGATAAGGAGTTAACATCCTAACAATATGGATGTGTGTGCAATCCTAGTAGTTTATCTTAAACAATGATAAATTTTTTATGGTTTGGGACTTATATAATAGTTTGAAAGAGGGTTGTGACCGTTTAATTCAAGAATATATAATACAAGACCACTCTTGAGATTCAAGTCTAAGGGTTATCTTAATTAAACTTTAGAAATCTCACACCATTTTCAAACATTTAAAAAGTATGCATATATTATAAATTTATATAGTTATGAGGATTGGAATGCCTATCTGATTGTTTCTTTTATTGTTATGGTTATGATTCAATTTTAGATTGGGTAAATATATACCCACAATTTGGGCAATGGTTATGTGAGTAGGTCTGAGATCATAATTCGGAGGATCCACATCCAGGAAAAATTATGTATTGTGGTACCCCCTTGATAGACTTAGAAAATTTGTTTCCACTGGTAAACCTGGTCAATGGAGTATTTTATAATCTTATGGAGTAGCAAAATGTGTTAAGTATGATAATTAAGGAATTTGTTAGATGTTGGTTAAAATCGATTAACGAAAATTGATTTAACCAAACGGGTATCAAATGCTTAACATGGGGGAATCATATTATGTGCTAAATCACATTTTTAAATAAGACCTCATTTCACCAAGTGATCTTGAGAAAATTAAGTTTGGGTGCAGTGATAATTAATTAGTGGAATTAATCATGATTAAATAAAAAAGGAAAATAAATTACTGGATTGTAATTTGGGATTTTCGAGTATTTATTTGGAAGATAATTTAATTATTTGGTCTTGGATCCCTAGTATAGTCCATATGCCCAAGTACCAGTCCAAACTTTTTAGATTCCAAGTTTAGCCCAAGCCCATGACATATATATATATATATATATATATATATATATATATATATATATATATATATATATATATATATATATATATATATATATATATATTGGTGTAAGCTAGGGTTTTAAGTTGCATAATCATTATTAAAGTTTAGAGGGGGATAGGAAAAACACTTTTCACATTTTTTTGAAGAGGCTTAGAGAGAGAGGTCCATATCTCACTCAAAACCCACACACCTACACAACCTTTGGAGGAGCATATACAAGAATATTTAAGTCATTCGGTGCATACAATCAAGCTTTTGGAAGACCAAATGAAGCTATACCCTTTATCTTCTCCAAATCCATTTTCTCCTCATTTGGATCACTAACAAGATCAACTACAGTATTGTATTCAAAACCCTAGGTTTAAGCCTTAAACCGAGATTTTTGTTTTGTACTTTTGATTGCATGATTAATCAAAGAGTTTTTATCTAAACTTTTCCGCATATATCGATCCCCAACACTTAGACGTCTTTGGTTTATTTCTAGGATAATCATCTACGGAAGTGAAAGAGGATCCTGTTGATAAATTAGAAGACACTACTGAAGAAAAATATTATGAAAAGGCCATTGAGGTTGTTGTCGACTCTCTCCTGTGATCCCATTGTCCTAAAAGATCTTAGGGTTTTTGAGGATCTCCATGTTCTTGAGAATAAGGTTGATAAAATTTATAAGGATCAAGGAAAGGATCTTTAAGGATGTACGAAATTGTTTTTTTTTTATTTGTGAAATATTGTGTAAAAATATTTTTTATTATTGAAAGAACATCCCGTGGTCCCACATTATTCGTATCTAAGTGGTCTTCATCATGGATTATTTTTCTTTTATATTTTTCATTTGGAGATGATAATTTGATTGTGTTTTCAAATTTTTCTCTAAAATATGAGGTTTCTAGGGAATTCTCGAGTCGTTTATGACACTTACCCCTCTATTATTCTTGACATAGGCCAGTAATATATGCACAAATTGACCACATGTATAGTTTGTAAATCATTGAAACTCAAAAACCAAAGTTTTGAACCTTGAAAGTCATGAAAGTTTCTTAAGTTCCGGGTATTTAGACCATAAAACCTTAAAAGAAAATATGTGAGACTTGTAACTCATGAAACTTACTTAAGAATCAATGATTAAATCCTGATAACTCGGAAGAATTTGGATTCTGGGTTTATCAAACTTCAAGATTGCAATTTCTAAGGATAAACCCTTGCACTTTCCTTTTGGAGAAAGAAAAAAGAAATGAGCTAATGGGGCAAAAGATGGACTTTATTTCACTCCATTTAGTACTTTACGTCATTGATAGTATTTTAAAAAAAATTACATTCCATGGATGTGGGAATTCATAAACTCTCTGATCTTTAAAAAAATAGCAACCTCACCTTGATATCTTGGTGACATCATAAGGAACTTTCCATTTTATTCCTAACTTTACATCACTAGTTTTTTTTTTTAAAATTTCTATAATGCCCTCTTATAGGACTCTTATAGGACTAGATCTCCCACTTTCAATTCTAGTGGTTCACTCAGTCATTGAAATATTGACTTATAATATACTTGTATTCCTCCTCCACTATGATTAATGTTTTTTCATTTTTATAGTCAAGATCATCCACGGAGAGATTAAGTCCCTTATTGGTTATTTTGCAATAAAAATGAGCCACTATTTGACTATGAACCCCTATCTTAGTTGGGATGACTGAAACCTTGATACCACGATTAAATTTTAAGGAGTTTGTCTAGTGGGACCTATCACAGTTATTCTATAGGTCCATATGATGGTTGGTAACTCCTTCGCCCAGAGTATGTTATCCTTTTTAAGCCTATTATCCAGTTTGGGGAAGATGGTTATGCGACTTCAACTAGACCATTTTATTAAAGATTCCCTAAGGACAAATAGTAGTTGTTGATTTCATACTCTACGCATAACTTTAGATGGATGGGTTATCAAATTATTTTCCATTATTAGATATGATGGTACTAGTCATACCAAAATGGAAAATGATATCTTTTTAAATGAAATTGGTCTTTCAACTCTGCGATGGTTGAGAAGAGCTCAAGTTATACCCATTTTGTGAAATCATCATTGTCAATTATGATGAACTTATTCCAACCTTTTTTGGGAGGTAAATATCCTACAAGGTGTATCCCATAATATGATAAGGTACATGGACTTAGTATTGAATTCATCTTATCTATAGGTTACTTTTGGATTCTTATAAACCTCTAGCTTTTATAGATTGTTGCACCAAGTAAATACGTTCTTTTACCAAGGTTAGCCAAAAGTACCCCTACCTTATGACCTTTTAATCTACAGTCCTAGATTCATTTTTTATCTACATAAAGACTTTATTGTATACCCATGATGACATATTTAAAACTTTAAGGTATGAGACACTTCTAAGAAGACATGTTGTAACCATTTTTAAACATCACTAATTGATCGAGGTAATATTTATTGGACATACACCTCTACCATGGAGAACAAAGATTTTATTTGTATATGTGGAATTTACTGAGGTAGTTCCAGATTAGAGTGGTTTAGTTGAATCTATGCTTTAATTTTATTATATTAACCTATTATTAGTGTATGATTGGTTTATACAAGGTCTCTATCAAGAGCCCAAGTCAATTTAATCTAATGATTCCTCCTATGTTAAGTGGTAAACTTTAGAATTATCAAATCTTGGGAGCCGTCAGATGATGAAGATTGGTATGAATTTAATCAGGCCTTTCCCTAATTCCATATATTTAGTCATTCATTCATCCTTAGTTTCGTAAACCATTGTAATATGGTGACTACTATTTAAAAATCTATACTAGCCATAACTTTTTCACTTTTGTGATGAAAGTCAAGGCAAGGGCTTGCCACCATAGCCTCATATTCTCCCTCATTATTTAATTTTTTAAACCTAAATCAAAGAGCAAGACCGATAGTAACTCCTTCTATTTTCGTTATCTCTCAGGTATTTGAATTCTGCCAATAAGTCTAGTAAGGTCCGTTCTTTAAGGGAAATCCTTGGATGATATCTTATCTCTAACTCCTTTATCTCAACACACCATCAAACCAATATCGTAGAGGCATGTATCTCTTGGAGGATAGATCTTAATGTTTTTTGAGTCAACACGAACATGATGGTGGGAGACTGAAACAAATTCCTCAAGAGTTTGGGTAAAGTGATTGGGCAAAATGCTAACTTCTCAAGCTTAGGATACATACTCTCTACATCTTAGAGGTATTTTCTAATGTAGTAAATGAAAGAAGCCATACGGGGTGAATAACCTTTTTAAATTTAAAAGTCCAAATATGGGATGATGGTTCAACTAAATTATGAGATGGTTCAATTAAATGCCAAACTAAAAATTCTTTTTAAATTTTGACAAAATTCCAAATTTTAGTTTCACCAAACTTAAAATTAAACTTAAACAAATTGTTGAATTTTTCTTTAACAAAAAATTTAATCTAACTTAAGTCTTCTAATTAGCCTAGCAACAATTAATTCAATTTTCAATATAAGACAAACCAAATTTTATCAAATTAAATTATGGTCTTGAATTAATATAAACTTAAACTTACCCAAACTTATTTTAGCACCAAATTAAACGAGATTGTGATTAAACAAAATTTTATCTTGATTAAACCTAAGCATGCATTCTAAGTGAGTTTTGCAATATAAAATAAATCACAATCACACCAGATTTCAGGAAAAAAAATCTAAAATCTCGGTCGAACGAGATTTCAGGGAATTGTTCTAGAGAATTTCGATACGAATTTTTTTTTAATTAGTTATGATTTTTCTACGAAAAAGTGTCCGAGAGTAAAATATTTAGATAGTATGAATTCAAAAAAAACATTAACAAAATTACTAACACCCAAAAATATTTTCCAAGCTCCTATATATATAATAATGCATTCATACCTTTAGAGACTTTGGAAAATCAAATGTTGATGACGAATACACTTGGCACAAAAATCGACAAGGTTGAAACTTTAAGCTTTTGGCCGCTACGTTTTCAACTCTTCAAGCATCATAGGCTTGGTAGGTATAAACATCCTATGACTCAAGTATTTTTGTTCGAAATTAAGTGAATAATACAAATTGAATCGATTGGAAATTTGCCCTTACAAATATCACCCTTTGGCTATTCCGGGACAAAACCAAACCTAAATTCCTAAGGGCCGTCAAGCATGTCTAGACACAACATCCCACCCCCAAAAAAAGAAAATTACAGACGCTTGACTCGACTCATCGAAAATGCTTTGCCGCTTTAGATAATGCCACTAAAAGAAATATCTTGCACACTTAAAAAACCCAGTAAACGTATAGGGAATATCAAAAGATTAAAATGTGAAAATAATTTTTTTCTCCTTAATTAATTCTCCCCCTTTATCTAACAACGATTTACCTAGAAAGACGTTTACCCCTAAGCTAAATCTCCCAAAATTTCAAAGGATTAGAACCATTTCTCCACATATTTATTCAGGAATACATAAAGATTAAGAAAAAAATTAACTTATTTCTCCAACAATTAAAGCAAAAACTATTCCTCCCCCTTAAATCTATATAAGGGATATAAATTTAGGAAAAACAAGTTAAACATGCAATGATGTATAAATAGGAACAATAAGGAAGATGACAATAATGAAATACAACTAATCCATACAAATATTAATGGATACCAACTATGATTCGATAACAAAAAGATATCACTTAAAATGTATTGTGCTAAGCATGGGATATCAAACCAAAGATTCGCAATAATATAGATACCAATTTTGAATTCAAAGTATATATTGACTAGATAGCAAGGCAAAGACACAAAACAAACAAAATACCATATATATATATATATATATATATATATAGATACAAAAGATATTAAGGAATCACAAGAACATATATATAGATATAAACAACACTATGACACAACACAAATTAAAATGAACTTTCCACACTCTTATGGTATAAATGTGTCATATGAAAACGAAAGTGAAGGGTTGTGAACTAGTAACCAAAGAATTAAGACCCAATCACTTAAAAATGTTCACAAAGTTCTTTTTTTATTGCACAACTTTATCATCTAAGATTTTTCCTTATGTGACAGGATAAAGTGAACTCGATGAATAAAACAAGCATAATTCATACAACCCTAGCATATTGATGATTCTACAAATCAATAGAGTCATGACAAGATAACGTAACTAGGATACATAGTAATTGTGCAAAGCCGTTGATATTCCATACAAACTCCCTCAAATATAATATTATACTTTTCTTTTCTTCTGAATGAAAATATCAATCTAAATAAACTAGGCCTTGGCTATATTTTCTTTTAATGCCATATTTTTCTTTTAAGCCTTTAGACCACATATTTCATTTAGATCCATTGCAAACGGTGGCTAAATCGCAAAGGATGATTGTTCCTTTCGTATCCCTTCACCGTGCACTTTCATATATCATTTTTTTAAACACACAATAATCTCACGTGCAATGGTTCTAACATGCACAAATCCTCCTAACTCAAAAAATATGTAGATGACTAGATTGGTCGAAGAACATCTCACAAAGCTGAAATATACATGTGAAGTTAAAGGTTCAAAAGAGCTCGTGCATGGGTGCGAGAAGGCATATAAAAAGTGAATCTATTAAGAAAGTCAAATTCAAACTACTCCATATAACCATGACAAAGAATACTTTAAGGATGGAATTCCTAACCAAAAGTTCTAGCCACATGGAAGCGGAATGATAGGATTAAACACAAGCATATGCCACGAAGATGTGTAAAACTAAAATATATACACACAGAAAAATCTTTTTGAGATTTGTAATTTTTTAATCAACACAAAAAAATAACTCGAAAGACAAAAATCTTTTTGTATTTTTCATTAAAATCAAATAACTCACAAAAGTAAAATACAAATGATAAACAAAATATTTTTTTAACTTTCATTTAATACCAATAAAAATGAAACGAATAAAATAGAAAATATAAATAAGTCATAGATCTAGCAAACATATATGATGAATCATGGATAGAATATGACAAACAAATATACAACTAGCATGAATTTATAACATGTAGTACAAAAGCTAGTGTATGCAAATAAAGCTAACACATTTAATAACCTTTAGATTTAGTATGGGGGGTATCACGTGATAGCAAATGAGAATCATAAATCCTATCTTATAAAGTTACTAAGTCGAATCTCCTAACCCAAACAAGTGAAGAATGACTATCTCGAGATTGGGTGACCTTGTCTACCTTGGGGACCTTATGCTTAGATTTCCTAGGACCTCTTCTAAGATCAACACAAAATTTCCTAAGATGACCTTTTCGACCACAATATGAACAAGTGAAAACTCAGCGAAAAGTAGTACCTAAGGATTGACCCTTAAAATTGTTCCTAGAAAATTTTCCCAAACTTATAGTTTTGTCTTTACTAGTTGAAGCATTTTGGGAATTGAAGCCCATACCTCACATGTCATTTTTAATTGGGAAGGTTCCTAGTATTTTGTCTAATTTTTCCAACCGACACTCCAAATCAAATTTGACACGACTTGAGTCTCTTAATTTTTTTTCCAACTCTAAAATTTTTTACTCAAGCAAACACTTTATCTCTTCAAAACAAAGAAGCTCTTTCTTCATAGCGTACATTAAACCTCTAAGGCTATCTATCTCATTTTCATCAAACTTAAGCATCTCACGAATATCTCTCTCACGTGTTCTAAGGCCTATAACCAAAGCACTCTCATTATTAATCTCGACACGTTTTCTCAAACTAGCTTCCAAATTCAAGTTAACCCTTTTTATTTTAATTGATTCCTCATATAGCTCTTGAAAGTATACTTGAATCTCACTCTCATCAACCTTCATTCTCACTCTCACTTTCTTTTCCACTCTCTAAACCAACAAATTTTAGGGATTCACAAATAATGGCCTCGAAAGTGTCACGTAAAGAAATATCTTCATGGGAAGATTCACTATCAATGGTTACATGACTAGCCAAGAACGAGGTAAAGTTGCGTTTAATGGTGGAATCGAGTCCCTCTTCCTTTTCACTATCACTAAGGGTGGCATTGTATGCAATAGGTTGCTTGACCTCCCTCCTTAGTTTAGTGGGACACTCTTTCGACCTATGACTATAACCTTCAGAACCATAACATCTATTTGATTCATCCCTATTAATATCTTCATTAAGTTTTTTAGGGAATTTTTTGGCTTTGTCATATTTAGATTTATCAAATTTCTTAAAATACTTTTTAAAATTATCTTTATCAAACTTAAGAAATTTTCTAAACTTCTTAGCAAACATAGCCATCTCCTTGAAATTGATGTCACTCTCATCATCCGAAATTTGTTTTTCCTCCCTTTGGGCTTTCAAAGTGATGCCCTTATCTTTCTTATTTTCATCCTTGGAGGTAAACATGTCAAGTTCATAGGTTTGTAAGTCACCTATGAGCTCTTTAAGTTTCGTAGAGGCTAAAGTGGGTAAAGAATTTAAAATGGTCACTTTGGGGATAAATCTATCGGGTAAGGACCTCTAAATTTTCTTTACTACACGGTTGTCAGGTATCTTTTCTCCCAAATTAAAAGATGAATTAACAATATCAGAAAGTCTAGCATAAAATTCATTAAAAGTCTCACTTTCTAACATTTTAATGGTTTCGAATTGAGTGGTGAGATTTTGGAGTTTCGAAGCCTTAACGACACTAGTTCCCTTATGGGTGAGTTGTAAAATATCCCACGCCTATTTAGCGGTTTCACATGTCATGATACGTAGAAATTCATCCGGTGTTATCGCACTAAAAAAAGCATTTAAACCATGGGAATTCAAATTTGCTAATTTAAGTTCATTCTCACTCCATCTCTTAACGGGTTTAGAAACACGCTCATTTTCAGCTAGACACGTAGGTGGGGACCAACCAGTAACTACCGATTGCCAAACTGCTCATCTAGGGATTTAAGTGTCGATTTCATTCGCGCCTTCCAATATGCATAATTGGAATTAGGGCTGTGTTTTTTTTCGAATTTCGATTTTTTCGATATCCGATCCGATATTTTTTAATTTTGGAACGTATATAAGGTTTTCAATTTTCAATTTTCCGATTTTCGATTTTTTCGAAAAAAATCGGATAAAAAAATGGAAATAATTCTGAATTTCCAATTTTTTGATTTTTCCGATCCGATTTTTTCGAAACTATGCCGATCCGATTTTTCCGAATTATTTCCAATTTTTTCCGAAATATTTTTCAATTTCCAATTTTTCTAATTTTTTTAAACATTCTCATGTGTCCCACATCGGCTAGGAGAGGAAGAGAGACCCAGAAAAGTCCTTTATAAAAGGAGAATATCCCTCTATCCTCTACAAAAATAAAAATAAAAATGGTTAAATCCTTACATATTTACATGTTGGGTTAAAACTTTTTTTTGATTTCTTTAAAATGAGAATTTCGAGTAATGGAAAATCCTATATTATTTTTTTTTTAAATTTGGAATTTCCAAAATTTCTGAATTTTTAGTATATTTTTTGAATTTCCGAATTTTTCCCGATTTTCCGATTTTTTCGAATTCAGAAACTTTTTTGATTTTCCAAAAAAATTGGATAGGAAATTAGAACAAATATTTTATTTTCGAAATAATTGGAATTTTTTCCGAAAGGTCATTTTCCGATCCGATCCAGCCGAAACATAACCCTAATTGGAACCATCTAAAATAGGAAATTTTGAAAACGGTGAAATTTTTATTTTTAAAGCAAGCGCAAAAAGGACCAAAATGCAATAACTTAGCACTCCTAGCTCTGATACCAATTGAAAGAACGCAGACGGGGTGAATATGCCTTTTCAAATTTTAAAGTCCAAATATGGGATGATGGTTCAACTAAATTATGAGATGGTTCAATTAAATTCCAAACTAAAAATTCTTTTTAAATTTTAACAAAATTCCAAATTTTAGTTTCACCAAACTTAAAATTAAACTTAAAAAAATTGTTGATTTTTTCTTTAACCACAAATTTAATTTAACACAAGTCTTCTAATTAACCTAGCAACAATTAATTCAATTTTCAATATAGTCCAAACCAAATTTTATCAAATTAAATTCTGGACTTGAATTAATTTAAACTTAAACTTATCGAAACTTATTTTAGCACCAAATTAAATGAGATTGTGATTAAACAAAATTTTATCTTGATTAAACCTAAGCATGCATTCTAAGTCAGTTTTCCAAGATAAAATAAATCACAATCACACGTGAGGCGTGATGTACGAGGAAAACCCAAATGGGAAAAAACTCGGATAACCCATCCTATAAATCAACTAAGTACGGTATGTTTACAAAAGATGCGACAAGAGGACTTACACAACCGACTTGACTGCCTTCATGCCTTGACGCGCTCCTCCGCTCTTCAACCTCTTCCTAGTAGATAACCACGAAATCCACCGCAGTCTCAGAATCCACCGATGGGGTCTGGCCACCGTCAACCTCCAGACGGAGCGTTTCTCCGTATGAGAACACCGCAGCGTAAACGGACTTCTTCCTTTTTGGGTAGAAAAGAAAACCCAAACTTCTCCTTGCTAGGGTAGAGATAAACCCGGTGCCAAACAAATCTCCAAGAAAGATATATATAAAGGAACTTGGATTTAAACAAAACTTTGGGTGTAAAACTTGTGTTTTTATGGAATTAAAACATTTAAGTTCAAGAACACAAAAGGACATTTTTATTGAAGGAATTTTTCTCTCAAGTGTTTTGTAAAGTCATCAAAAGTCCAAGAAAAAGTGTCTTCCCACACATATTAAAATTGGTCGAAAGTAATGTGGGAAGTGGGGGGGTTAAAAATGAAAACTGCCAAAAACGGACAAAAAAAGAAATTTCGTTTGAAGTTCGTTTGAACGACATTTCGACCGAGAATTTTGGAAAAAAAATCTAAAATCTCACTCTAAATCTCATTCGAACGACCATTCTAACGAGATTTCAGGCCATGATTATAGGGAGTTTGGATACGAATGCGTGGCCGCCAGTTTCAAATTTTTTTTAGGTTTTTTGAAGTAGTTATGATTTTTCTACGAAAAGGTGTCCGAGAACAAAATATTTAGATAGTACGAATTCAAAACATATCTTAACAAAACTACTAATACCCAAAAATATTTTCCAATCTCCTATATATATATATATATATATATATATATATATAATAGTACATTCAAACTTTCGGAGACTTTAGAAAATCAAATGCTGATGACGAATACACTTGGCACGAAAATCGACAAGGATGAAACTTTAAATTTTTGGCCACTACGTCTTCCACTCTTCAAACGTCATAGGATTTATAGGTACAAACATCTATCCTATGACTCAAATAGTTTTGTCTAGAATTAAGAATTAAGCCAATACTACAAATTGACTCGATTGTAAATTTTTCCTTACAGTAAACTGGATTCTAAACTATAAATCTTATCTTTTATACGAATGAGTCCTTCCCAACTATCATTTCAAGAAGCAAGGGAATGGATCATGTTATTTCTTGAGGCCCTAGAAAGCCTCCATAACCTTAGGACTCCACTGAAAGGTATTCTTGAGGATTTTGAATAATGGGAGATACTTATATATATATATATATATATATATATATATATATATATATATTTTATGCGAATTAATTAAGGGACACCACTCTTCCTTATAATCACTTTACCTCCTTCACTATTTATCCAGGTTATAGTCATTATCTCTCCTTGTAACCTTGAAGCCTATGAATTTTCCTCTTATTATCCCAAAGGAAAAATTATTTGGTTTAAGACTCACCTTATTCTTATGAAGGACTTGAAATGTCTTTTAGAGGCGTTGCACATGATGTGAGAATTCTTGATTTTTCAATAGCATGTCATTAACAAATAATTTCACTGTCTTTTCGAAGGCATGGACTTATTGAATTAAGTGCTTTTGTCTATGATATTAAACATCTTCCCCTCATCACAAGGAACCATTTTATGTGATTGCATCTAGAGTAGGCATCCATGAAGGAAGGGGGTTAATGACTTGTTGTAGAGTCGACTAAAGTGCCAATCCTTCGAATATAATATATTGAGGTTAAAAACAGTCAATAGACATTCTCCCCTTTCTGTTAGGCTATGGAACAAGCACAACGTTGGAAAATAGTTCTTGATACCATAATTTCGTGATGAAGTTATCTTCTAAAAGTTTCATGAGTACTTTAGCGGTAACTTTATTCATTTTTGGGGCGAAAAATATGTTCTTTTGGTGAATAGTCTTGTTATTTCGCTCCATGCTATGGTAGTGGACCATGACATATGGTGTAACAACCCGCGTAATTTTGGGGGTATTTTAAATTAATTTAAAAAATATAGAGGAAAATAAAGTTTTTGATTTAATTATTTGTCTTGCTCAATAATGTTGATAATTATTTTTAAAGATGATATTTCAATCGGTCTCAAAATCGGAGTTAAAATGAATTTTTAAATGATTTTTAAAGTTTATCCCTTAAGTTATTTTTAAGCCCGCAGAATCAAAAATTCCTGAGTGATCGATCGATCGACCCCAGAAGATTTTGGGCACACGGGGTGTTACAAAATGGTATCAGAGCTTAGGTATACGATAACTCTCGGAGCTTGGGTTTTGGGTTCATTGCGTGATTAGAAATTTTTGGAGATAGAGTATTTATGGTGATATTCATGTTAGGTTCTGAGATTAGATGTGAGGAATTTATTTTTGGGAGACAAGATTATTTTTGGAGATTATTATAGTGGCCTGATTTAGAGAGTTAGGCTTTCAGCGAATTTCGAGGGAGAAATTCCATTGTTAGTGGGGAAATGTAACAACTCGCGTAATTTTTGGGGTATTTTAAATTAATTAAAAAAATATAGAGGAAACTAAAGTTTTTGATTTAATTATTTTTCTTGCTCAATAATGTTGAGAATTATTTTTAAAGACGAGATGTTCAATCGGTCTCAAAATCGGATTTAAAACGAATTTTTAAATGATTTTTAAAGTTTATCCGTTAAGTTATTTTTAAGTTGGAAGAATCAAAATTCCTGAGTGATTGATCGATCGACTCCAGCAGATTTCGAGCGCGTGGGGTGTTACATATGGGTCTGGACCAATCATATCAATAATACTCCAAGAGGCCAGATGTTTTCTCTCTTGGAAGAATAAGATTAAACTTTTTCTAAATTTGGAGAACATGTTAGATCTAATTTGTAAAAATTAGTTATGGATGGATTCATAAAGTTTGCTTTCTATGAGTTTAGGTGTTAGCTCCCCTCTTTAATCCTTCTTCATCATGTGGATCTAGAGTATATGTATTTAGGAACTCGATCTTCGTGCTTCCCATGGGCTATAATAGCATTGATGTTACCTCTGATATCTCTATTAAAGTCTTAGGATCCCTTTTTCTGTCACACGCATTTAAATGTTGTATTATCCCCTATATTTGTTTTGATCTCCATAGACCTCCCCTACTTCGAAAATAGTTGAAAATTACATGAGCATCCTTCATGTTGAGGTCATTACGGTTAGCACATTAAGAAAAGGTCTTCTGAAGATTAAATTATAGGTTGATGGAAGGTCTATCATAAGGAACTTATTCCAAATGATTATTTAACAAAATTATAATCTTGCCATGAGGGGAGATGTGATGTATCATTTGTAATAGGCATGTTCCCCATTCTAGTATATTAAGGGAATCATGATAAGGAGTAGGTACTTCAAGGTTTGTCCCATTGTAATAAATGCATACATTTTTCTAATATCCCTTGACATGCCTATGTGAATAAGGATCCTCCGCAGTTTTATATAACTCATGATTATGGGGGCCACTAAGGGGTCGCCATAAGGCATGGAAAGTATTGTGTGATCAACTTTCGGGAAAACCATCATAACAACCTCCCTCCTTGGGTTGCTCGTGAATTTGATTGCATGGATCTTGTTTCTCGTATTTTGAAAGCTTCTAAATGGTTTTGAGAGTTTTGGATGAAGTTCTTCCACCTAATAAAGCTTTAGAGATCATAGTGATATCCATTAAGATCACTTTCTCCTTCCCTTTTTCCTTATCTGGATTTTGCACATCCTTGGAAATAAAATTTTCTAAGTATCCAAGCGTGATGACCTTACCTATGTACTCATTGAGTCAATATAACTCATTGGTTATATGAACATGATCTTTGTGGAATCGATTGTACATTGATTTATCCATTATTTTCTCTAGAACTCGCAAAGCAGAGATGGTGTTTTTCAATTCCACGATAAATAATTTTTCTTTAACACATGTTGTGAGAGGAGTGCAGGGCTTAATCTTTGGGGGGATTCTTCCACTTCGTTTTTGCTTCAATTGGTTTTGTCAGGGTGTTTCCTAGTTTGGAGAATACATTTTTCTTCCTTCCCTATTGTGACTAAAAGGATGGACCAAGGTATCCCCGCCAGGATATGACAACATCTATGACACTCGGTCTATTCTAATACCGGGTTATCAATCCTTTATTAAAATAAAACAGGAATCTAGTATGGTTTCATTCTCAACATCATTGTCGCAGCAAGGAATAAAACACAAGACAAAATAAAACCACACATACAATTAAACAGATAGAATAACTGAATGCATAATAAATAACCGTGAACCGAATAAACCATCGATAACTACAAATAACCATCCAATGTAACTGAATACTACTAAATAATTACACATCTCTAATATGAATAAAGGCCTATCCAACTACAGGCAACACGCCCAAAAGGAAAAGATGAAATAAAACTGCATCCTATAAAAATAGAAATGATTGAATTGTCTACAATCAAATTTAGCATCATCCAAAACTACTACTTTAAACGGCATAAAAAATCTACCCCTACTGTCCTTGCTATTATTGCATACCTAGGTTTTGAAAAAAAGAAAATAGATTTACCCGCAAGTCAAAATCGAAAATGTTTTAAAATATTTTGCAAGTATTTAGATGCTTTAAATGATAAAACATGTAGTGTATTACTTTCACGATCAATTCACCATGCGGACTCACATGAGACTTATCCTCACCTCTCATCTACAGTGTTCACCTAGTTCTTTCATTTTATGATCCTAATTACACTAACCAGTCTAACTAGGATAATAATTTCTATCAAAGCCCATCCTTCTAGTAATCACCATTAACTGACCATATGCCACCCTCACTAGGTACACTCTCACAAATAGTAACATGGCTACACACTTGCTATAGACATAGGCACACATGATATAATAATATAACTACACTCACTCTATAAATAGATATTCATATAATATAATAAGATAGCTACACCCGTGATATATATAAATATACACATCACACACACACACACACACACACACACATATATATATATATATATATATATATATATATATGGGACAATGGTCTAGTGAATAGTGCCATCTTATTTTATCTTATCAAAGTAATCAAATGATCTACCTTTTGCCATGTGTACCATCCAACGGTTGAGACTAAAAAAACTCCTCTCACAAGAGAAACCCTACCTCAAACAAAACCTCCCATTCTCTACCTTGCCCCATAAACTCATCATCCGCCCACACAAACCCTACCTCACATTCTCTCCCTTTCATTGGCCTCCTCATTTCTGCCGCCGTACATCATCTATGTCGTCGCCCCTCCTCATTTATGTCATCTACCCCAGTCTTCACCTACAAGCAGATGCCCCCCACGGGCACCTACATTCTCCATGCCTGGTGTCGAACGAGGCACCCAAAATAAAAAAATCGCCATAACCATATTAACCTCTACGAAGAGAACATTTTCAATGTATTGGTTTGGGTTTCACTATAAATCTTTACTATTGTTACTTAGTTTTTTTTTTTAGTTCTGGATTTTGGTTGTTTTCGATTTAACTCTGAGTATTTTTTTGGTTTATTTTTGGAGATCTAACTGCGATTTTCGAGTTTGTATACATATTTTGGGATTTATCAGGTATACACACTATCTCTACTTCTATATTTACATTTTTGATTTTGTATACATGTTGAAATATTTGCCTTTTTGTGTGTGGATCTCAGATATGTTTGCTCTCTACCCACAAGTGTTTGGGATTTTAGTTCCATGTTGCTAGCCATTTTATGGAATTGGTTTCGGTTCGTTTCATTTTGTGTTACTAATTGGTTTTAATATGCATGTTTATCTGTATTATCACAGGACTGATGCCTGTGCGTGCAGCTCTAAGACATCAAAGTTGAAGACCCTAGGTATTTTGTTTTTGGAATTTTAAACTATAACTTATGTTTATTAGCAAGATTTCTTTTTATTCATAGTCTTAAATGAACTTTGGATAGCAATTAGATGTGTGAACGCAGAAGACCACCTGTTGTCTCAAAATAAAAGAGCGATAGTCTGGAATGCAAATCGAACCTCGTTAAAATTATCAAAGAGATAGTCTGGAATGCAAGAGGCATTGGGGATAAATCTACAAGAAGGCAGCTGAAAAGGTTAGTAAAATTTCATTATATTTCCTTTTTAGCCATTTTAGAACCTATGATTGGTTTTGATAATATGAAAATAACTTTGGGGTTTGCTGGCTGCATTAATAATATCTAATAAGGTATGGTATTTTTGGAGGGATAGAATGGATTGCATAGTGTCTCAAAATGAAGTCCAATCTATCTCTTTTAACATTGAACACCATGTAATCCCATGTAAGACAGCTCTTGCAGTAGTTTACCACATTGGAGATTTCAATGTGGTAAGAACCAGTGAGCAGAAAATTGGGGGTAACCCTATAGATTTAAATGCCACTGCTTAATTCAACAATTCTTTAAACTTCAATGCATAGTTGTCAAATCGCGAATCGTATTATGAATCATTTACCCCCCGAATCGCGAATAGTGAATCGAATTGGTAATTAAGCATGATGTGACAAAACACTAATCGTAGCACATGATAATATACGCAAATGGGATTTATTTTGTGGAAGTTTCTTAATTTTTGTGTGATTTTGGTGGTGTACTCTAGGGTTTCATGACCATACCTGTTGTTGCATTGATTTTCTTCACATTAGAAAAATTTTATCTTATTATCATCGAATGACTATTTAGTGTTTTTATTAGATTACTTTTATCATATTTTCATAATGGACATAATAGGATGAATGGTTGATATTTAGTATTTTCTTTTTTTTAGATCATAAACGTGGCCACACACTTGATAGGGAGAAATGCAAGGGGATAATAGGAAGATGTGGATAGTGTTTTGGGAAGATGTCAAGAACTTTGGTAAGTTTTAATTGTTCTTATTTTTTCATAAGATGATTTAACATTTGATATGAAAAAAGTATCAACATTATGATTGATCTCTCATCTTTGTATGTGGTGGATTCAAATCCACATAACAATGATACCATAAACAACACTAGAAACAAGTGAGGACGGAGACCCTAGCAACACTGGATCTGTGCCAAGTAAAATAAAAACTCAAATGCCAGAGTGTAGCAAGTCCCCATTAGAAATAACTACAATGGGAAAAGCAAGACCGCCTGTCCTTTTTATGCTTTTACAATCTTATACCTTCTAAACTATAATTCTATAGCTTTTTCTGTACCCGGTAAGAGATAGTTTCTTTCAAATTATCATGTGTCAAATGTTTGAAAGCATGAAATTGACTATAATATGATTTGTATTTTTTATAGTAAATATTTAACAGGTTTTAGTACTTTTATAGTTTATATTACTCTTATATTTGGCACGAAGTTGAAACATAATTTAGTTTGACACATTAAGTTTACATTTCTAAACCAATTGTGTTTTGCATTTGTAGCAAATGATGTCTCTATTATATAAGGCAAATGATGTTATCTTTTTCTAATATATGTCAATGATGTAATTGGATAAACGAGATTCTAAGGATGAGATTCGAAGGGCCTCCGACTTCGTATTTAGTGGACTAAGCAAGAACGTGGAATTAGGTGGCCTGGGATCATCAAGGTCATTCCCATCTCTTCATATATTTGGTCAATTTGCAATCTATTTCATTGAGTTTTTTTCATTTCATTCATCTCCATAGTTGTGTTCGTTCACATGTGAATTAAAAACTTAGTTTTGATTCCATTAATGATTAGTTTTAATGCTATAATGTTTTAGAGTTGCTATAGGGTTTTAGAGTTTTTTTATCAGAGGGAGACAAATTGTTGTGAAATGGTAATGTATGCATCCAATTTCTACAAGACGTTGGTAAATCATCCCTCCTTATGTGGTGAGGGGCGTATGTGTTTTCTTATTTTGTTCAGAGTCTAAATTTATTTGTAGGTACTAACTTCATCACTTAGTAGATGGTGGAAACTAAAGAATCCCGTGTCTTACGCAAATGAGTTCTTGCAGGTTTGAGTTATTTATCAAAAAGCAAATGAGTTCTTTCATCAAATCGCTGACTTTGTATAATTATTAGGCCTACGATGAATCAAATGCCAAATGTCATCCCTAACATGATAAAAGTTTCAGCAAGACTATGACATTAATACCAATTGGCCTATATTGCAAATCTTATTTTCTTCCATTTTCAATCAGGTAGATAATTAGATCAATTAGTTTATTAATATTCGTTGTGATAGTTTCAGTTGCATCTGCTAACTTCTTAAAATAAAAATATCGGTTCTTAGAATCTCTGCTTCAAATAACTTCATTTGTTTCGACTCTAATAGGAGTGCCTTCTCCCTGACATATCATGGTAGAGTGATGGAGTCCAGATTACAAACTGCAGTTTTCATCGAATTTATTATTTTGGCAGATAATTGTTCGATGTGTTACAGATTAACGACAAACAATTGCTCGATATGTGTTGCAGATCAGTGGTAGAATGTGGTGCATAATTTGGTAAGCCTTCGATTATCCTTGATGTGCTTACACTTCTTTGTTTTTGGGTTTCAGTGTTAATGATTAATGCAACTCTGCCATTTATTGTAAATTTACTAATAAAATGTTCTTTTTCTCTTGGATTTTAGCTTCACTAATGGTCACAGTGGAAATAAGACCTAGATTGGGGGATTTGGGCTTCTTCGAAATGGTGGCATGAGATTGATGGCACCGGGAGTTTAATCATTCGGTGAGTGTAAAGGAGGGAGATTATTTGAAATTGGCAAAATTTATGCAGGTTTCAACGTTCTTTCCTTGGATAGAAGATTGACAAATAATTACTGATTATTGATGAATACATAGCGATTTTGGAAAACCAGTGATCCACGGAATAGTCACCTAACCTTTGTAATAATTTTTCGATTTCATTCGAAAGTATTGGTCCTATAAAGTCAAGTCATGTTAAACTGTGAAATGTGGTTCTGCAGTTAATGTTGAAAGCGAGTATAATGTCCTCTCCGATTGCTGCCGCTTTCTTCCACACTCCGAAATACCACACTTCCACCCTCTCTGAAATCATCAGATCTCCACCTAATCCGCACCGATCTCCTAGGTACGAAATCATCAGATCTCCATCCGGTCTACTAATTATTTGATGTTTGTTTATTTTGTTTGACTCTTATACTAAGATGTTTGTTGGTTTTGTCAAGTGCACCAGTGGTCGAGAAGCAATTCTATTCTCGAGTCTCATGGATACTTTTTACTTTAATTCAAAGCATACGCTCTCCCGAACATACATACCCCTTCATCTTATTCTTTATCTCACTCTTGCATCTAGGCTCGCATACCCATAAAAACCCCAATGCAAGTACTCTATATTAAAGATTTATCTTCAAATAAGGGTTTTAAAAATGGAGATTACATTTTTTTGGGTACCATATTTGCCTTCAGGTGGGTCTTTTAAGTTGATTATTTTCTTTTTAGAACCGGGTTCTTAAAAGATCTGAAATTTTTAAGCTTTTAAATTTGTTTTGCTTCAGAATATAGGTATGATTTCTTCTATGATATGCTTTGCAGATTCTATCCTTAAACGTATGATGATTCTCACAAGATCTAAATGCATCTGTGCATATGTGATGGTTTGTTGTTTCGGGGGTTTCCGATATGACCTACACCCTTTATTTTTAGAGGTCTTGCAATTTATTTTTTACTTTTCTTTTTATTGGAACCCACCCAAACCGTCACTTGGTTTATCTCACTCTTGCATCTAGGCTCGCATACCCATAAAAACCCCACTGCAGGTACTCTGTATTAAAGATTTATCTTCAAATAAGGGTTTTGAAAATGGAGATTTCATATTTTTTTGGTACCATATTTTCCTTCAGATGGGTATTTTAAGTTGATTATTTTCTTTTTAGAATCGGGTTCTCAAAAGATCTGAAATTTTTAATCTTTTTATGTTGTTTTGCTTCAGAATATAGGTCTGATTTCTTCTATGATATGTTTTGCAAATTCTATCCTTAAACATGTGATGGTTCTCACAAGATCTAAATGCATCTGCATATGTGATCGATGACATTGATTTAGATGCGAGAGAAAAGAGTCACGAGACGCACAAGAAGAGCAGGTGGTTCGTCGCGTGTTTTTATCTATTTTTTTCTTAATCGGGTAACAAAGCTTTTACCTGTTTAGGGAAAAAAAGTTGCAACAGTTGTGAATTGCAATTGTTTGGCATTACTTTTTTTCTATTTGTCCACCTTTCTTTCTTTGTTTTATTCGGATCTTTGATATTATTATCACATTATGTTGATTAGTCCAATCCCCCCCCCCCCTTTTACTTTCTTTAATTTGTCTTGACATTCTGAATTTGTATTTATTTATTATCTAGACGTCATAGAATTTTCGTATGTGGAAGATTTATTAGCATATCATATTTATTAGAATATCATATTTATTGTTGTTTTAGTTTAAAAATTACTATTAGTTTGTTCATTAAAACATGGTCTATATTTTTCATGTTGTCGGCTTTGTGTTTGTCGATGGTGACAACAATGCACATTTTTCCTATTGAAGTTGTTTAAAATTTAATGGACTAAGTTGTTTAATTGCTATCCACTTTTGTTCATTAATTGTTTTGATTTCTGAAATCATTTGGGATTATGGTTTTCTACAATAATGTTGGAGTTTCCCTGTTAGACAACACATGACCATATCAAGCATTGCTTCCATAAAATGGCATTAAGGTATTGTTGCCATATCAGTTACTAATTGCTGCCATATCTGTTAGAAGAAGTCTATGAGACCATAACACCTTGCAAAGCTATTTTGTGTTATATATCAATGCTGAATTATATTTATTTGTAAATTTATTGCAGTCCAAATTTACGTCTTCGATGGAAAAGGATATCTGTTGGTGAGGTTTTATACTCTTCGTGGCACGACTGATTTTGAGTACATAGGCAAGGCTGTCCCAATGTGTATATAGGCAGGGCCTCCCCAATAAAAGGTAACCGATCTATCTCTTAATCGATTTAGAGTTATAGGTTTTTAACCCGTGTGTCTATCTGTGACAATCACTTGAATTTCATTTTTTTGTTTTGATTTTCTTCTCAAGTATAATTAGTTTCTCAAGTACTGAAATTTTATTTTTCCATATAGGCTGTCCTTATTGTATTTGGCCTATTATTTAGCATGACATCCCTAACTGTGGGTGGTGCCATTCCTTGGGATATTTTGATATGCGCATCTTATATAATATGATTATTGATTCATTTAATTTCATATCCATCCATTGTATTAGCTTTTCAGCAGCTGTGAGATACTTTGTACTGATATGATTATTGGTTCATTTAGTTGTAACTATATTTTTTGTATCAGGTCACATTTTAAAAACTATGGACAATCTATATGGTGGAACATATGAGACGACCTCAATTTGATATATATATATATGTAATTTTTTTAACAAGTTTGTTTTGTTGTAGTAGTTATTGGATGAATTTGGATTCTTTGAATATTATTGGAATTATTATTATCCCTTAAGCAGGATGGATAGTCCGATAAACAAAGGAGATTTTGTCCATTTTTTTTAAATTGACACTATTTACTTGAGGCACAATGTGAATTGAGTTGATGAATATTGTATATTTCATATTATATGTGAAATTTTTCGACCAATTTATACAATTTGAATGTTATTGAACTATTTTTTTATTTGTTAAACAAGGTGGATAGTCCTATAAATAGAGGAAATTATAGCCATTTTTTTAAATTTTACTTTTTTTTTTGTCGGGGAATGCTGTTTTGTGATTACGTACTTTGGAAAATTTTCTTTGTGCCTTCAGGCACGGGCATATACTAGTATATATATATATATATCACTCATATATCACTCATTATATACGTATAACTGCATACCTAGAGTCAAAACCTCACAGATGCATCCCTCATGTGCTATCAGGCTATAGGCATATCACGCATTAGATTGAGCCACCGGGTCGAAATCTCACCACCAAACCCAAATGTAAATAAAAATAATTAAGGCGGTCATAAACATACGTCTAGGGGATCGCAACCATATCACATTGCACCCTACTGGTCTCCAAACTAGCACATATCCTCACACACAGATAATGGAGATGCAACAGTACTATGGCTGGGGGAATCAATCCAACACTCGTTGGTCGACGCTAGAGTGGAATCCCCACTACGCCCAACCTCCTATCGATAACATTACCGAGTAGGTATGCTCAATACAAACAAGTAACAATCACTCACTCACACACACACACACACACACAAGTCATCCCAGTATGTATGTATAAAAATTATTGACCTCATACGCAAATCCCATAGCGTATCACTCTACCAATCCCAAAGTCCGAACCGATTTCTTGGTTTTTTGTATATAAGTTTTCACTCACTTGAATTCCCGGTTCGTCTCGTATGAATCCATATAACCGTTCTCCTAAAACATGTAATAAACCCTAAAAATATTCTCAAGTAGTCCCACTAGACCCTGAAACCTCCTACGCTCATTCCCCAAGATCTAACGGGTAAAAACATTGCGTAAACAAAATCTGGGCAAGCCAGTTGACATGACAGAGAATGTGTGTACTAAGGGTGTACTTATGGCTCAATTGCAAGCTGGTCGCTCAAGTAATAAACCGGTAAGTCGGGGTTGAATCCTCAAGGAATAGTTTGTAAGACGATGACGAATGCAAGGTTGGCTTCTAATATCTAAGCTTCGACTCGAGAAAGAAAGAAAAGGTGATTTTGTATTTTGAGAAATTTCTATTTATCCACACAAATTAAAGTAAGCAAGTGCAAATTAAAATACTAAAAAGTAAAAACTTGAACTTTTGGTTTTGAAAACACTTTTGAAAAAAATGGGGCTGAGATCTAACCCCCAAACCGTAGAGTATCTCCACTAAATATAAAATTCTACAATACTATTTATTAATTGAAAGAAGATCACAAACTAACTCGAAGCACCAAATATGTTTGGGCATTAACCCGCGCAATTCTTGGTCAACCAATAAGTTAATGCGAATGATAAAATTACTGACACTTTTATTGCGTTGCTTTCAACAAACGGAATTAAGAGATCTACAATATTAGTCTCGATTAAAGTAACAGAATTTAAGAATTAATTATTAAATATGCTGAATTTTGTCTTTAACATAAAAATCCCTAGGTTGGGTTCATGTTCCCCAACAAACTATTAGTTTAGTTAGACATGGATTTAGTCTCTACACTAATTATCCTCATTATCCTAGTTTTCGTACTTGAATAACGAGAGAAAAGAGATGGAATTGTTATACCAAGCTTGAAGAAATAAAATTGCAATGCAAAGAATCCACACCAATGGAAAAAATCCAAAAAAATAATAATTCTTGAATTAATTTGATGTAGAAAAGTGCAATCTTTTTTCTCCAATTAATTATGGTTTATTCATTGCATAAGAAAGTGTAGAATAATAAAAATTAGACTCCTAGATGGCCTAAACATGTGCCAACATTCAGCCAAAGAGGTTAACTTGGACCCCAACTACATTAGCTAAAATCTAGGAAAAGATAAGAAATTTTGCTAGAGACCAAGCCCTCAGACCAAACCGAACCAACAGCAAAGGCGAAGCATTTCTCTTGCAAGAACAAATCGGTTTGGTCTTTGGTTTTGGAAATCCTACGTTTAGCTTGCTTTTTCTCCTTATTTGCAGTTTTACCCCTAGACTTTTTCTCAACTTAAAATGGTCATAACATCTTCATCGTAACTCGGATTGAGGTATCATGAACTAAAGATCTTCAACTTTTCAGTTGGCTCCTTCTCTGGGTTTTGGATGGAAATTTAACGATTTTCCCTTGACTTCTCTTTCTTGCAAAGCTTTCATTGTTTTGACTTTTCTCTTTCATCCAAATGCACGATTTACCTATAAAACACATGAGAAATACACAAAACAAAAAATACTTGCCAAAAAGGTTAATAACCACAAATATGAGATAAATCTAGGATAAATGTAATGTTCAGGACTACAAAAATTTTGAAATTAAGGGAATAACTTTGGAATATTTGTGCTGAATTAAACCCCCAACTTAGAATGTTCTTAGTCCCGAGCAATGTAAAAGAATGAGAAAATAAGGTCTATTAATACCTCCTATCAACTATGGGAATAAATACCTTTTTCGCGGGAAAGAAATTGTATTTAGCGAACACAACAAGTCTTTCAACTCCTAGGTCACCCTAGTAGGACGAGTGGTGTCTCATGAGGGTTTTTAGTGAATTTACTCACAAAATTCATATTGTACCACATGTTACAACTCAAAGAAAATATCAAAATAATTAAAAATTGTATAATTTAAATTCCATAAAAATAATCACAAGAAATTTTTATTCCTTGAATATCAATTCATAGTGTGTGCGTGCGAAGCCAAAAATTAATCACCAACTTCCACTAATTGATCATTACGTTACTTTTCAAAGATTTTCTTTGACTTAATTTCTCATGGGATGCACTCACAAACGAATCACATGGATAGTAGATTTTTCTCTCAGTGTGTACGAAATTAAGAGTACATATAATGGACATGGGTTCATGCAAATACGAGTTATAATCATTGAAAATTTGAAAAATCATCATTCTTTATTCACATCGTTTTGTCACTTTATAATATTTTGTATTTTTAGTTGTTCACGCAGTGATTGACTTGGTTATTTGAACTCGATTAGGACTTTTTTGGGTTAAGCTATTTTTGGTACTAATGAAAATTCCGAATTTTTTTTCAGGGTTAGAAAATTTTCTCATAAATGTTTGTTGGCACTTTTTTAGGCTTTTTCTCATTTTTCTCTCTCGTTTTTCAGTCTTTAAATTTTTTTTATTTTTATTTGAGCATTTTCTTATTTTTTGCCCTTTTCATGTACCCTTTGGACTTAATTTCTAAATTTTTTTATTTTCACAACTCCGTACCAATTTGGATTTTCTTAGTTAATCAAATGAAAAAGGATATTAATTTACGCTCAAGTTGGCTTTCAAAAGTTGGATAACTTTTCAAAAATATTATGGCTAATATTTTTGGGTGAACAAACGATGGCTTAACATCATATGTCCGAATTACTAATCAAATTACCATATGCGTCTCGAGATTTTTTTAATTTTATTTTGGAGACATTTTTAGGCGCATTTTCAAAACAACATTTCCACTCATTTTTCGTAACCGATAAAACAATGATTTAGAGATCAACGACTGTAGCCATACCAAGGGGTTTAGGAGGACTTTCCCCCTCTCTCGCTGGTGTGCTAACGAGATTGCACCCTTTATTGAGGCGCTCGACCGTCGTCAATGTGGGGTAATATGTAGAGATATTTTTCACAAAATACGCAAAAGAAATGTTATCGGCTCGAGATAATGGTATCGAGGACAATACTGAAGCTTGTGAAACCAAATAGTTCAAAGTCCTAGGGACTATGTTATGGAATGGGAAGCTGTTAAGCACCCATCCCGCCCTTTCGGCCTCTCATGGGCATGTGTTACTCTTCTCTTATTAAACTTTGTGAAGTGTGTGCTTATGTGCCTAATATAAATGGAGAATGAAATCGTTCAACTCGCGTCATGGAAAAGGACGGGGTGATTTCATCCTTAGAAGTGTTCCTAAAATAATAATTCAAAATATAATATAGATGTTTGACGAATCACAAGTCATTATGGAAGAACGAATGTATATGTCTAATAAGACACAAGCATGCAAGAATATGGCATCCATTAAGAATATATATATATATATATATATATATATATATATATATATATAGATAAACAATGTAATAAATGGGCATAAGGGAGGACTTGAGTCTATGGATTTACCCAAGAGGCCTGCGTAACCCAAAGGGCATTAAAAGCCACGTAGTTCGAAGATAACATGTGGGGGTGTTAACCCATAAATCCAAACGGGGGATTTCTCTTATGTATGTATGTAGAGATAAACTTGTTTATGTGTGAGAATGTGTAGTGAGAATTCCTTTTTTGGAATTCATACGAAAACCCTCTTTTTCTTATTTTTGGATTTTTTTTATGAAAATAATGTATGTGAAAATACTACTAATAAAGGTTTAAGATTAATGTATGTGATGTAATGAAATATAGCGCTAAAGTAGAAATAAAGCAACTAATGCTAAAAGAAGAGAATTTAAAGACAATGATGAAGAATTGGACCTCTTTCTGAAGAATTGAAGTGAATCTTTATTGTAAATATGCTATTTCGCAATGAGATGATGATATAAGGAGATGGGGGGAAATTTACTAAATGGAGTATGAAAATAATGGAAGGAATCTTAGAAATGAGCTATTTAGGAAGGAAACAACTCTGAATTTGAGAGAATGTTCTCTGAATGGCTCAGAGGGAAGTTCAGGGGTTCTTTTGAAAGTGAGGTCATGGCCTCTATTTATGGGGACAAGTGGGTGCCGATTAGAAGCATCCTAGACCTACCTATCGGTATAGAACCCCAGATACATTACCGATATGCAGAGTGCTAGGAGTGCCATTCGGCAGTCTGAGACATATTTTTTAGAAAAAAAAGGTCATAAAATGCAATACATAAGTTAGAATTGTGCACAGGGTCGACCATTAGAAAGGTTATTCAAATCCCTAAAAGAATCCATTGAGCCACTACCGATTTTGAGAGTCGATTGAGATGGTCCCCGAAAGCGCCCATTGGTTATTAGCCAGTAATTTTTTGGAGGAAAACAAATCGTTCATCCGAACAGTAACTCCAATTTTTGCATGGAATGGATTGTTGGAAAGGGAATTCATAGCCCTTAGATATTTCATTGAGCTTCATTAAGTTTGGAGACTTAACCAAGGTCAAATGGGGCTCAAAAGTGCCAAATGACCCTTCGGAGTAAAATGGGAACCTTCAAAGATTTTTTGAGATTTTGCTTAGGAGAGGAAGTTTACCAGAGTCAAATGGGGCCCGAGAGATCTTGGTGGCCTTTAAATCGATACTCAGATTATGACCTAGGGTTTATGGTGAATAGGTGAGTGCTAGGATCCTAAGCAAGTGCTTGGGGGGGGGGGGGTCTTAAGATGGTGTGTCTACAGAAAGCCCCTCGATGGGTGAGCATTGAATAAGTGAAAGCCGTCAAATGATAGACACTACATCAACATTAGGAAAGAGGATTTAACATCAAGTCTGAGTACCTAGAGAATGAGGGTGACCGATTCAGAGGGTCGAGGTCAGTTTTTAGGACCTAGGGAGATGAAGATGACCGATTTAGCAGGTCGAGGTAAGTTCTAAGGACCTAAGGAGATGAGGATGATCGATTCAGTGGGTCGAGGATGTGTTAAGATTGGTTCGAAGGGGAAAGAGAGACCAATTCAGTGGGTCAAGGTCAATTCTAAAGTTATGCTGAGGATGACCAATTCTGGGGGCCGAGGTCAATTCTCAGGACTTAAAGTTAGGGTGACCAATTTTGGGGGCCAATGTAAATATAATGATCTAAAGTTGTGATGACCAATTCTAAGGGCCGAGGTCAATTCTGAGGACCTAATATTTGTGACGACCAATTCTGAGGGTCGAGGTTAATTCTGAGAACCTAAAGTTGTGATGACCAATTCTGAGGGCCAAGGTCAATTCTGAGGACCTAAATTTGTCATGACCAATTCTGAGGACTTAAGTTGTGACGACCAATTCGGCGGGTCAAGGTAAATTTTGAGGATCTAAAGTGGTGACCACCAATTGTGATGGCCAAGTTCAATTCTGAGGACCTAAGGTCATGACGACCAATTTTGAGGGCGAAGTAAATTATGAGGACCTGAAGTTGTAACGACCAATTCTAAGGGTTGAGTTCAATTATGAGGACCTAAAGTTGTGACGACCAATTCTGCGGGTCGATATCAATTATGAAGACCTGAAGTTGTGACGACTAATTCTGAGGACCGAGGTCAATTCTAAGGACTTAAGTTGTGATGACCAATTATGAGGGTAGAGGTCAATTCTGAGGACCTTGAGTTGTGACCATGGGCGGATATACTTTATGACTAGAGTGAGCGAAGGTCCCCCCTGATTTTTCTAAATAAATTTTTATTAGGGGTGCTATACGTAAAGATAGAAACTTAAAGGCATAAATAATAAGGTTGTCACAAATTTTAGGGTAAAAACATAATAAGTTTGTATAAATTTAGAAATAAAAGCTATAATTTTGTATAAAAATCTAATGAACCAAAAACAAAAATTTGTCTCGGGAGCTCCCCCCCCTCCCTAAAGCCCCAAAATTTGACACCTCGGACTGAAATCTAAGATTCGCCACTGGTAGGGACAACTAATTCTGAGGGATGAGGTTAATTTTGAGGACCTAAAGTTGTGATGACCAATTCTGAGGCCTTGGGTCAATTTTTAGGACCTAAAGTTGTGATGATCAATTCTAAGGGTCGAGGTCAATTTTGAGGACCTTAAGTTGTAACGACCAATTCTGAGGTTTGAGCTCAATTTTGATGACCTAAAGTTGTGACAACCAATTCTGAGGCCTGAGGTCAATTTTGAGGACATTAATTTGTAACGACCAATTTTGAGGGCCAATATTAATTTTGAGGACCTTAAGTTGTGATGACAAATTCTACGAGTCAAGGTCATTTCTAAGGAATTTAAGTTGTGACGACCAATTCTAAGGGTCGAGTTTAATTCTGAGGACCTAATGTTAGGGTGACTAATTTTGCGAGCCGAGATTAATTTTGAGGACCTAAAGTTGTGATGATCAATTCAGCGAGTCAAGGTCAATTCCGAGGACCTTAAGTTGTGAAGACCAATTCGGAGGATCTTAAGTTATAACGACCAATTCTGAGGGCCGAGGTCAATTCTTAGGACCTAAA
The DNA here is from genome assembly GCA_949130495.1 of Sambucus nigra. Lineage (NCBI taxonomy): Eukaryota > Viridiplantae > Streptophyta > Magnoliopsida > Dipsacales > Adoxaceae > Sambucus > Sambucus nigra. Next base: position 519,697,285 of record OX422207.1, read on the forward strand.
TTTATGACAACCAATTTTGATGCTTGAGGTAAATTCTGAGAACCGTGAGTTGTAACAACCGATTCTAAGGGCCGAGATCAATTTTGAGGAACTTACATTGTAGCGTGGGGAATAGCACTGCAGGGGAAATTTAGATTATTTTGGGGGTGCAGGTGCTCTTGTGGTTTCGCTGGTGATTATGTTGTCTTGAGATTTCACTTGGGGGATGTTTAGTTTTGGGGTTTCGGCTTGGGAATTTTAGTAGACTTGGATGCGACTGCATCATTGGTTATGATGTGTAGTATGCTAAGGATAAGAGTGTAGGAGTAATCACGCTAGGGACTTTGAGAGTTGATACGGGGATTGGTGCTAAAAAATGGTTATTTGGGGAAAATAATGTTTCACATATTTTTTGAGTTTTTTGGGAATTTTTTGGGTAATTTCTGAAAGTTTATGGAATTGTTTCATATATTTTGGTTGTAATTTGAAAAGGGCTGCTGATAGGGAGGCTTAAGGGGGTGCCAATCGATAATGGCATGGACTCCTAGGCTTCATTGGGAAGAGAAAAAAGCAGTTGTAGATCGATAGGGGTTGGGGCTATCAATTGGTAGGCCCTTTAACCTTCTATAGAAAGGGGTTGATCCCTCCCCATTTTTTACACTGTCAAGTGTTTGATTCTTTGGCTTTATCTCTATAGAACTGTTCCTAAGTCCTTTTTTCTTCAAGACTTTAAATGTCTAGTTCTTCAAATGAGGTGTACAATAATGAGTGGTTGGATATTGATGACTTGACTGGCCTGGAGTGGTGGTCTAGTTTGCCCCTTGCATTGGGCAATTATAATTCTTTTGATTTGTTTGAGCCTGTAGCTGATGAGTGTATCCTATTACATGAGCCTGCATTTCATCATTCATCTAGGGTGAAGAACCCTAGTGGCTATGTAAGTACGGTGACTTTTGGTATTCCAATTTATTTTTCTCTTTGTTCCATGCGCTAATGAAGGGTTTTGGTTATTTTTTCCTACATACTAACATAGCTCCTTGGACCATTTGGTAATGGTGGATGACTGGGCTAAAGGAGGTTTAGGAGAATCTCCCTTTCATTACGTGCTGGATGGTTTCGTATGCTAGTTTTGGTCGTTTGGCACAAGCTTTGGATGACACACCAAATTCCACTACTGTTTTATGTGCTCTGGGGGAGTGGTGGTAGCTCACTACCCACATATTTCATGTTGGCTTTGAGGAGATGATATTTACTCCCATAAATGTCTAGCAGTTAACGGGGGTGGCTTGCGATGGGTTCAACATAATGGTGAACCGCACATTGAGGGTCACACCATAGGCGGTGCAGGTGGCGTTAGGGGACGTGGGTATAATCATGTCAGGCGATTCTATTCGTATTTCTATTTTAAGGGAGAAACTTTGGAGGAGGAGTGTGGACGTGACCAACGGGCGATAGGTAAGACAAACGGTCTTTCTGTTTACTATACTTTTGCTTTGTGGTTTCTTGGTGGCGACGAGTGGCGACGTTGTCCATCTTTGGTTCTTACCACATTTGAGGACGATCCCTGATGTCTAGCTGTATGATTGGGGGAGCTTGACTTTGGCATCACTTTATTCTTCTTTGGATGCTTTTAGCCCGTGCCGTTGGTAGACTTTTACGGGGGCCACATACCTTCTAGAGGTAACTTTGTATTTTTTTTATTATGCATTTCCTTGCACTCTTCTTTTCTTCTTTTTGTTGATTCTTATATTTTCCAAATGCGGTTTTATGAGGTAATTGGGAACAATGCAGGGTTGATGACCCTGAAGGATGAGGATTTTGAGGACTTCTATCGGATGTTTCGCTGGCAGAAGTTTAACCGGTGGTTAAATTAGTCCTTATAGGTTCTGAACGCCCTAATGAGTGATTAGGTTATCTTTAATCATTCCTGAGTTTTTATTTGGCATCTTCATTCCTTGAGTAGATATTAATTATCTGTTGGGTATTATAGGTGACCTTATACCCTTGGGGGGGTAACTCCGTAAGATACGGGGGTTAAGAGGCATTCATGTACAGATGTTGCGATTGATTGCACATGAGTTTGAGTACGTCTATTACCTAGGAGAGAGAGTGGCGAGGCAGATTGTGGAGGAAGAGGTGGTGGTCCCACCGTCAGCACCCCCTATGTATATAAGGCAGGAGAGAGAGATGTTTTACGATGCCACACCAACAATGATGATCGGAGAGAACTATATGCACTACATGAATACAGTGGCGAGATATGATTATTTGGACTTTGTGACGAGCTGGTTGATGCCCTCCTGTATATATGACATGGAGAACATGACACCACCTTCCACGGCTTCAGGTAGGGGTACTAGTGCGCTGGTGGGATCGACCCACAACACGGGTGGAGGCACATCCGCGACGGAGGCGACAGAGGAGTCTTCGATCATTCAGGTTACTCCCCCTTCCTACAATTTTTTACTAAGTAGCAAGGAGTAACTGAGTGTGCCGCACCATACTCATGCTTCGGTGTCTAGGTTGATGGGGCTTACGGAGAGGGCCCTCCAGCCTGAGGTATATCCTTTCTCTTTCTCTTTCTCTTTCTCTTTTCTATTAATTTTCTTTGCTTCTTTACTGACTGATTCGTCTTCCTATTGTTGTTTCATTTTCCCCTAGTATGTTCATGTGTCGACCAACTAGCTGTGGGATATTAAGGATAGGATGTCCTCTATGTCTGATTATATCAAAAAGTCTGCTCCTTCCTGTTTTGTGTCACCGTCCACCTTAGATGAGGGTTCTGGTTATGGGAGTGGAGGATCCACCGCTCGTTGCGGGGGAAAGCGTGTATGCCATGGAAGTTGAGGGTTTGAGAGGTAAGGTTGAGGTTTGGGTGGAGTCCCGCTTATATGGTTTGTCTTTCTTTTCTATCTTCAAAATGTAACCAAGTAAAACAAGACTATTTATGAAAAAATATGCTTTTTCTTTTTTGGTATTTTTTTTGATTTAGTGACTTATCCTATATGCATTTTTAATTTTTCTATTGAGATTGTTTATTTTATGCAAAGATAGAGATAAGTATGAAAATTATAATGAAAGGAAAAATATTTATTTTTTTAGAAAAGAGGAGTAAGAATAATTAAAAAAATATTTTTTTATCAAGAACTTATTTTGGTAATGAAAATGATTTTTGGAGGAAAATATTTATTGCAATAGAGAAAAGGAGTAATTTTAAAAGGAAAGACTTGGGGGTAGTTTTTCAAAATAAGGATTTTTTGGAATTTGATTTTGGTGAAAGAGGAAAAATGGAATTTTCCAAAATAAGGAGGGTGTCAATTGGCATACCTCTTGACCTGCCTATCAGTATGGGGGTCAAGTCAAATAATCCCTAGGCTTTGATTACACTTTCCTGCACATTAGTGTACTGCTGTAGGACTGAGAATTAATCGGGTTTCTAAAGTTTTTATTTTTTTACAAAGGATTTTGAGTATAAAAGGAGGGGCATGGGGTGTGCATTCTTCACCTATGCCCACATTTCTCTTCTTTCTTATCATTTCATTTTCCCCAAATGTCTCTTCCCGTGTATGAATAATTCTCCTCTTACCTTGACAGTCTGGAGGCCATGTGCATTTATAATGTTGACTATGATGCTTTTAACCTGCGCCTCTTAATGGCGTAATCGAGCCATAGGCTGAAACTTGTTAGCAGCGACGGTATAATTTTGGTACCCCGAGGACCATGTCTTCCATTTTGTCCTGGATGAGGTCTATCCTACCTACGAGGAATTTTCTGTAATATTGGGGGTTAGCCCCAGTGTAGTGGTGGCTATGCCCAATTTTTCTCATTCTTCTCGAGCATTTTTGGTGGAGTTTCTCCATATTTCTCCTTCGGCGGCACATTCGTTAGTTACTAGAGGGGTTATTTCTTTTCAGGGGATTATGTATTCAGTGCGTCTGAGAGGCTTTGAGGATGATGGCTTTGCTGGCGGTGTTGCCTTGGGCCTTGCTGCGAGGCTTTTAGTGGTAATAGGGAATTTAACGGATGATCCCCATGTGGTTGCGATAACGACATGTATGTCTTACCTCCATAATTATGTGGCGATGGTGCTGGATGAGGCCCTGAACGGTATTGATTCTTGGAAGGATGGATCTTCTGACTTTTTAAGGGGGAGACCGATAATGCTGTTCATGTGGCTTGTAGAGATGTTTTGTCTAGCGGCCCTTCCTAAAGAAAGGCCAAGTTTGTCTAATTTTTTTATCCCGCGTTTCTTCAATTTTGGCCCATCTCTAGAGAATTGGGTCAATTGGTTTGTGGAGCATGGATTTCGGTGTCTTCGTTGGTCAGTGCCATGGTGGGGATACTTAAAGCCTTTTTTGCAAATTGGAGAGTACCGGTATGCGCGGTTGGCTAACCTCCGCCAGACTTCCCTTTATTTCCCATACTAGCTTCTACACCAAGTCGGATGGGAACAAATTATGTCTCCTCATATAACTAACTTCTTTTTGGTGAAGGACCTGACTGAATCATTGCAGATAATGTTGGGATCCTTGTGGAAGTGCCTCTAAACGTCTACCCGTCCGTCATAATCTGTAGTAGGGTGTGACATGTGTTTGGGGATTACTTGAAGTGGTTGTAGAAGTGGATAATAGAGAAAACCATGGAGGGGATATTGATCAAAGGTTATTCCTCACCTTCGACACCATGGAGGAAGGTATTGTGGTTTTGTCCAGGCTTGTCCGAGCGTACCGCTCCATGAAATGCATATGGAGTGTTAACTAGTAGTGGGAGACTTGGGAACGTTTGGGGGTTGGGAATGATGAAAAAGCGGGGTCGTCGGGCAGTTGAAGGCCATATTTATGAAGCTTGGGTGATATGTTATAAAGCTAGGGTAACTTTGGTTTTTGGTGTTTTCGGGGTTTAGAATATTTTTTGTGAGAATAGTAAAGATTAGGTTTGTTTAAGGATAATTTAGACAACGGAAGGGGGTGGTCTGTTTAACTCCTTTTACTGATACTTCGTGTAACAATAATGTATTCCTTTATTAGAAATAAAAATGATTTTGATTTTATTGTGCCTCTTGATGAGTTTTGCATTTGAATTATCAATACCAATTGCTATGGCATACATAATCCGTTCGTTCATGTAAATGATAAGATGGACCTCCATTCTCGGAGGTTAGAAAATAATAGCATTTTATGAAAAAAGGGACCATGCCCATGTATGGCGTATGGGCTACCTACGTAGGTATGGGTTTTTTTAAATTTTCACGAGTTTCATTTTGAAAAGAAAATATTTTTTGAGAGGATAAGGTCCTACATAGTTTTGGGTAAGGGAAATGAAGATTTTTTTTAAGAATAAAAGAGGGATGAGAATATTCGTAACGTACCGAGATTTTAAACTAAGGGTAAAATTTCTTGAGATGGTCCAGGTTGACTGGACGCGCCATCCCTTCTCCGTCAGGGTCTATGAGCATAGCGGTACCACTTGAGAGAATTTTCTTTACAACGTAGGGGCCGCTCTAATTAGGTCTAAATTTTCCTCTAGGGTCCTAGACGGGTTCTTTGATCTCCTTGAGGGAAAGGTATCCTTCCTAGATACCACGGTCCTTGACTTTTTGGTTGAATGATCGCACTATTTGGCAATGACACCCCTATATATGGTATAGAGCCTTAAGTCTCTTTTCATCGAAAATTGATAGTTCATCAAAGAGGCTTTAATGCCAGTCTTCTTCGATAACTTTTCTTTCGAGCATAATATGCAGGGAAGGTATTTCTAGATCAATGGGTAGGAGTGCTTCCATGTCGTACACTAAAGAATAATGGGTAGCCCCAATAGGCGTTCTGATTTAAGTGTGGTATTCCTAGAGGGCATAAGGGTTCCGGTCGTCCCAATACATACAACTCTCATCCATCTTGTTGATTATGGTTTTGAGGCTTTTGTTGGCCGATTGGTTTGGGGTCGGTAGGGAAAATATTTGTTCTCTGAATCCCGTATTCATCAACTAGTTTGTAAGAGCATGATTTATATCATTTTCTCATATCTTAGGCAAATATATTCTTTGGCATATCCCGCTACCAGTTGAATAGAGTCATCATGAAGATTTGAATGTGCATCATCTCCAAATTTTAAGGAAGTCCACACTCTAAAGTTATAATGCTATTAAGTTTAAATTTATTCCTTGAATTTATTTTGGGATGTTTATTTTCATTAAAACTGGAAAAAAGATTTTTTATGTAAAACTCGAGGCATTTTTCTTTATTTAAATTTTTTTCAAAGTTCTTGTATCTCGTTCAGACGAGATGGGATTCTTGTTTTAACGAGTTTTCATTTCTGTTCAAAATCTTGTTTGGAGTTTATTACGATCGAACATCAAATGAGGGAGTACTATTTTAGGTCATTTGAACTTCGTTTAAAAGATATGGTTGATTGGTTCAGACGAGATTTATTTCGTTCAAATGAATTTCCATTCTCGTTCGAACGAGCTTTAAAATTTATTTGAACGAGCAGTCGCCTTGAAAATTGTAAACGTCATATAAATACCAATTTTGTGTTTGTTTTCGTTAAGACTTTTGCCAGAACTGTTTCTGCATATCTTTTTCAAAATTTGTAAACCTTTTGAGTTCAGAAAATCTTTTTGATTCACTAATCACATCTTTAGAATATATCTGGATGAATCAAATTTAAACCCTATAGTTTGTAGCTTACATACACCTTTGTGAAGAGTTATCTTCACGGCTGAACTGTGATTCTCAAGGGAACTCACTACTGACGACAAAGGTTGATCGGTGGATACTGAGAGTGGAAGCCCGCGTGTGGACGACTTTGGACAAAGTTGTATTCTTTTGAGATTTGCGAAGGCACTGAACATTATATTTATTGCGGTTATGAAGTATTGTGTAAGTCGATAGTCTTGTAAACTCTGTAAAGTGATGAATGAAAAAAGATTTTACCCGAAAGGTTTTCCCCCTGAATTTGCCTCTATCGAATGAATATTTTAATTTATCTGTTTTATCACCTAGATGCTTGTTTAGGACAAAAAGATAAAATTTAGAATTGTGTGTGATTGGAAATTCAATTATATAAATATTCCATTAAGATCGAAATAATGTACTATAATATTAGTTTCAAAGCATGTTACACCAAGTTATCGTGTGATCCTGATTTTTTAAAGAGTTTTTCCCGTTGATACCATTTCTTCTCAAATTGGAATCAGAGCCCGTTACACGAAAATACTATGTGATCCTTTTTTGCCAAATATTTTTCTCTTGATATTAATTTTTTTAAAATTGTTGATCTTTGAAAAATCGGATTTTAATGGAGAATTTGTATAATAGAGTGCCTATCTTTGATGGTACCAATTATGTTTACTGTAAGGCTAAGATGAGGTCGGTTTTAAAAGCCATAGTCTGGTTAGTTTGTGAAAGAGTGTGGACTCCTCCCACTATCAGTGTTGATATTGTTGTTGGCCCTAAACCTGTTTCTTCATGGACTGATGAGGTATTTAAATGGAGTAATTTTAATTTTTGTTGCCTTACTGCTATTTCTGGAGCCGTAAACCCTGACGAGTTTTGTCGCATCATAATGTACACTAAGTCTAAGGAATCAAGGTATACACTCCAACTCACTCACGAGGGTACCAATGTTGTAAAAGTGTCAAAGATTTCGAATTTGACCACCCAATTTGGGACCATCATTATGTTAGAGTCCGAGTCTTTTGATGAGTTTAATGTGCATTTATTGGACATTATTAACTCAAGTTTTAATTTGGGTAAGAAAATTCCTAAAATGAGAGTTGGGAAAAATATTTTCAGGTCAGTCGCCACCCGCTTTATTCCTAAGGTTACTGAAGGTACCTATATAGAGTGAACCTAGGGTTTTCTTTTCGTGCTTTAGCTATATATACCTTCATCTAGTTGGGATTGAACTTTGACAAAATATTTTTTGTAATTAAGATTGTGTCTCGCCTATCGACGCCAAGCTCTCTATGGTCGTCTACATCAAATGAGATTTTGACTTGGTCCAACATTCCAGAATAAGATAATTTCCATACACTCTTTGGCTCATAGGATTTATTTTGTCACATAGGACACTTCAATGCATGCAATGGCATCATTTCTTACGTGTTGTGTTTGTGTGTCTAAAACTAATTTTTAAAATTGTCTAAAAATTAAATTTGGAATTTATAAATTTGATTAAATATTTTCTCATATAAATTTCAGAATTAATTTTGAGACATAGTTTCTCTTTAAAAAAAAATTATTCGTTTGTATATAGTCTGATATCTGCTATATATGTTATTTACTATAAAATGTGTCCCTTATAATTGTTAGCATCTAATTGTTCCATCAGTATATTATTTTATATAATATACCTAGTTGCATGTATTGGTTTGTTAAAAGATATGGCATATCAATTGGACTTTATCATAACACATACCCTTGCCTTATGACCTTAGCCTTACTCGATTTGACTGTAGTCGGTCATACGGATGTTGACTTTGTTATTAGATTTTGACGAATTGACCATAGATGGTCCAAAACTTTACCTGTTTGCATGTACAGCAATTTGTATTGTCGATTTGCCCTTGTCAAATAATTCTCTTTTATGCTAGAGAGTTGACTGTATATCCCCTTGAATTTAAATCAAAAAACAAAAATCTAGTCTTTTAATTTTGCGAAACGACGTTGTCACATCTCTTTGTTAAACTAGCCCACGGGTTTAGACTAGTCCAACCCATGGTTTTTAACTAAAAATCAAAACCGATTTATCTTCCCTAAAATGGCAATGTATTTCTAAAATATGCAACGGTAATATTTGGTTAGCGTTTTTGTTACGCAGTTGGTAATAGCTGTAAATACACACATCTAATTTCTAAAGGCATCTTTTGTGTTTCGTTACACACGGTCCGATCATCTCTTATCTGTGGTTGAAATCAATTTGTGTTAATCCATGTGAACATCGTTTCCACCAATCAGCACACACTTGTGCACTCTATAAATAGAATCCTTTGGGTCTCACTTTTAAGACTCATAGAAAATTAATTTTGTTGTCAAATTCTGTCAAAATTTTTAGTGAGAGAGAGAGAGAGAGAGATTAAACTATAATTTTTTTTTTGTCATCTTCAAGTGTTGATTTCTGTTCAAAACCAAAATAAAGATTGAACATCTCTCATTCTAAATCTGCACTTACTATTTTTCAAGGGTACACATTATTTGTAAGTGATTTCTCTCATATTTTGTGTGGATTATTTAGATCAGACTTTAGATCTAATTTTTGTACATAACACACACTTGATTCACGAAATTAATTTTTGTGTGTTAATATTTTGTTTGTGTCATATTTGTAAGATCTTGGATGTTTTTAAACATTTTGTTTTAAAACATATTTTTCAAAAAAATATTTTGTTAATATTCATATATATATATATGTTGTTTGTGGTTTAGAAAGTTAAACCTAAGATTTTTTGAGAACTAATTTGAGAAGATTTAATATCTGGACTGAATATTATTTTCTTGACTGTGTAAGACTGTTTTGGACTAATCCAAAATACTTGTGAAAATAGTCTTGATATGCTTTTAGATTAAAACCTGAATTAATCTAGAATTAGTTTTCGAAAAAAATAAATTATGAACATTTGACTTTGTGAGTTTATTGAATATGTTCGAAGTCATATTATTTTTGTGAATATGATTGCTTGGTCTTTGAAGCGATTTCAGGATTTTTCATGACCATGTCACTTAGAAATCACTCACTATACAAAGTTATTCACTTAGGCACTTTTTCATGTGTATATATTAGATCAACTCGGATTGTTCTATTTTTTTAGATAAGAGAAGGTAAAGATTGCAAACTTTATGTTAATTCAAGAAAGGTTGATTTAAACAATAGAACATAACATAAGAGTTGTTGCTAATATCTAGGAGAAAGATAAATTATTGCATTGCATTTTATTGTACCATTAAGTGTGGGTGTGTCATCTAGGATAGAACACCGTGCACAAATACTCCACTAAGAATTAGGACACAATAGGCAGTGAGCCAACCTACACTAAAGAAGCTAGAGGGGAGGATAAGACTTGAAGAAAGCAAAGTGAATGAGAGCTGCAACGTGAGGATAATTGCGGAAGAGCAACCAGAGTGGAGAGAAGCTTGGTTTGAGTCTTATTGCATGTTTGTATAATCGTTCCTATTTCGTTTGGTTTTAGTGGAAGTAGAATGGGTTGACTCTTAGGAGAGTCCGTCATTTTTCCCGGGGAAGGGTTTTTGCGACGGTAAATAAATACCGCGTGCTTTACATTTTTCGCATATCACCTCACAAGAAAAAGTAGGTTTAAATAAATAGAAACTCGCCTAAAAACTGAATTGTTTATTATTTTGTAAATCACATAGATTTAACAAAGATAATAATTTGGACTTTTAATTAACTTTGAAAATTAAATATGTTTTCATAAAGTTAACAATTCAAGAAAAGTTTGAATTGGTTCCTCCTAGAATAACTGATAAAACTCGTAGGTAAATTGCATTTAATCGACAATCGTTTACTTCCGCACATAGTCTATTTGCTCATCATTAGGTGCTTTCAAGTGGTATCAGAGCTAGACTTTAAAAAGATCCATTTTCAAAACTTTTGTCAAACTCTTTTTACCTTGTTTTAATGGAAGATTCTAGTCAGTTGCATAGGTTAGGAAATTTTAGTAGACTTCTTATTTTCAATGGCACGAATTTTCCCTATTGAAAAATTAGAATGATAGCATTTATTCAAGGCACATTAGGAGATGATGTTTGGGATTTAATTGAAAATGGTTATAGGCACCCCACTACTCCTATAGAAGAAGTTAACACTATTTTTAGAAAACTTAGAACATCTAAATTAAATGTTGGTCAGAAAAAGATAAGTAATTTCAATAATAAGGGCAAAAATGCGATTTTCATGAGTGTGAGTGAAAATGAATTGAAACGTATATGTCATTGCACTACTAGTAAAGATTATTGGGATACTTTAGTAATTGCACACGAGGGTGACGATAGAGTTAAGCAATGTAAAATGAAAATGTTGGTTCAACAACACAATATGCTAGTTATGAACGATAATGAACCATTTGATGATTTTTATATGCGTTTCACTGATATCATTACCCAATTGCATGCGAATGGTATTGAATATTCTGATAAAGATGTGTGTTCTAAAATTTTGAGGTCCATTGCCCCTAGATTTGATCATAAATGTTATATCATAGAAGAGATTAATGATCCATCTCTCACAGCTGAATTGCTAAGCTCTAAATTGAGAATTATGGAGCTTGAATCATCTTTTAGGAAAACTCTCACATCTTATGCTAAGAATGAGTTGATCAATACTTCTAAAGTCTCTTTTAAAATTTCCTAACCTAATAAAAATAAGCATAAGGTAGTTAAACAACAATCTGAATTGGATGATGACTCGGATGTGAAATCAGATGAAATTGATAAGATTGACAATTAACTTGTTGTTATGTCCTCTCAATTTAAGAAACTTTTGGAGCAAAGAAATGGTATCGATAAGAGACGTAAGCAAGTAAATAATCAGTCTACTCAGTTCACCTGACACCATAATAGAACATCAAAGGGAACTTCTGATTATGATAGTAGAAGTAGTAAGGTTGATAAATCTGAATTGGCTTGTCACAGTTGTGGGAAACTTTGTCACTTTATTGTTGAGTGTAGGTCTAAACCATAGTCCAAGAATTCTAAACAACACAAGGCGCACATAACTAAAACTTTGTATGACTCTTCTTATTCTGAATCAGAAGATAGCCATGGAAACTCTGAATCAAATTTCCGTGCATTTTAGGAGAAGTTTATGAATGTTCCGGAGACGTGTACTTAGTAAGAATGACTAATTACGAAGATGATTCTGATGATGATGAAGTACTTAATTTTATTGATAATGTTAAATCTTTGTTAGCTAGACAACCTTCTATTCTTGAAATAACTGCTCCATTTTATGCTTAACGTGTTTTATATGATACTAAATTTGACGATAGCAACAATTCACACAATGAGACTAATGAGCACGAAAAGTTTGTTGGCTATGATGATTAATCGAAATTGTATGTCAGGACTTTGCAAAATAGACAAGAATTATCGAATTGGGTTAAAATTCTTAGTGAGGCCTTAGAGAATCAATATAAGATCGTTCAACAAAATTCCATTGAAATTAGCAATGTCAAAACTGATTTTGAAAAATAGTAACTTGATTTTAAATTTCAGATTACGACCTTAAATGAAAATTTGTCTTCTTTAGAAGAAAAATAAAATGAAGCGCTTTTGCAAGTTGAAAAATCAAAACAAGTTTGTGAAACAACTTTCAAAATGTGTCATAGTCATGATATAAAATGTTTTTCCTTAACAAAATGATTGCAGAACAACGATATAACGGTGATACTAGAGTATTTGGATATGAGGGTACTCTGGAAAAGGTTGATCCAAGTAGACCAATCTTCTTTGTAAAAGCACAAGAAGAAATGGATCTTCTGTTATAGTAAGTTGTCAGAAAAGGCTAAAGGAAAACAAGTTTTAATTTAAAGTGATTATGAAAGTGATATTGAAAATTTTATTGAGAACTTTGTAGGACCATCTATGTCAAAATATTCACCCCTGTAAGAGACTCTATAGACCTCCTAAGCCAATTATTCTTAATGAATATGATAAGCATGTAGAGGGAAAAAACTACCATTCAGACCTACCCTTGTCTAGTAAATTTTGTACTAGGTGTGATGTTTTTGGTCACCAAAACTGGGAATGCCTTAGTAATCGCAAGAAAGGTACTCATTTTAAAAGTCATAATCTAAATGTGAAGCGTTTTATAAATTTTCGTGGACAACGCACTAATAATAATTGGAATCATTTCTTCAATAAGTCTAGGCCTCATGTTAACAAGAAAATATTTTCGAAATATAAATTTGATCCTAAATTTTGAAAGGCACAAAAACCTTTGAAAACTTTGCCTATTTCGATTAGGGCTTGTGACTTGAGACCTCAAATGGATTTTTTAAAGTTGGAGAAATGCCCAACTAATGTTCGTGATGCTTGAGAGAGTGAGAAAATCATTAAGTCTCCTCACGACATGGTTAAGGACTTCAACACCACCAAACCCTTAGATTTATTCAATGATGGGGGAGGTGAATTTAATCAAAATGGAGTTACCAAGTATTATAGCACTAATGGATATTCTTACCAGTTTAATTCTCCAATAACTCCTAAAAAAATGAGGGTAGTTCATTCTATTGCTTGTGCTTTTTAACTTGCTGATATGCTTTCTATACCTTATGATAACTCTTGTTTAGAATTAACTTCAACATTTGATTGGAGAGATTGTACTTGAATTTTAGTCTATGTTTATTCTTCATCTTGATTATTAGATCTTTGAGATTTTAGGATAAAGATATCTACTAATAACCGGTATCTCTTAAAGTCATGTTTAATGTAGGAGACGCTTATTTTACAGTTTATAAACACTTACTATTTTTTCTTCTTACCGTTGTCTAATTTAGCCAATGTGGTGGAGAGTTGAGTACATATTCTTGTCTTGTGTTGTTGATATTCTTCATACATATTTTTTTTGTTATTTCCTGCTCATTTAATTCTGTCATTTTAATATGTTGATAGAGTAAATTCTATTAACTTGATTTCTCGGCAGAAAGTGTATTTATGTTTTGCAGGTATTCTTGCGGTCATCAAGAGTTTAGTCTTTTATTTTCTAGGATGGGTGGGTAGTTAGATACTCTTTTGTATAGGACTTTTTAGGAATTATTTAACCTTAGTATGTCATTTGATGTACTCAAGGGTTTTGTCAAAATTAGCCCAATGTGGGAGTTTGAAGGTACCTATATAGAGCACACCTAGGATTTGCTTTATGTGCTTTATCTATCTAGACCTTCATCTAGTTAGACTTGAATTTTGACAAAATATTTTTTGTAATTAGGATTGTGTCTCTCCTATCGACGCCAAGCTCTCTATGGTCGTCTACATCAAATGAGCACTTGACTTGGTTTGACATTTCAGAAAAAGGTAATTTCCATACACTCTTTGGCTCATAGGATTTATTTTGTCACATAGGACACTGCACTGCATACAATGACATCATTTCTTATGTGTTGTGTTTTTGTGTCTGAAAAGAATTTTTAAAACTATTTAAAAATGAAATATGGAATTTATAAATTTGATTAAATATTTTCTCATATAAATTTCAGAATTAATTTTGAGAAATAATTTCTCTTTAAACTTTTTTTATTCGTGTGTATATAGTTTGATATCTTCTATATATGCAATTTAATATAAAAATGTGTCCCTTATAATTGTTAGCATCGAATTGTTCCATTTGTATATTTTTTATATAATATACCTAGTTGCATGTATTGGTTTGTTAAAAGATATGGCATATCAATTAGACTTTAGCATAACACATAGCCTTGACTTATGACCTTAGCCTTACTCAATTTGACTTTAATAGGTCATATAGATGTTGCCTTTGCTGTTAGATTTTGACGAATTGACCATAGAAGGTCCTGAACCTTACCTACTTGTGTGTCCAACAATTTTTATTACCAATTTGGCCTTGTCAAGTCATTCGCTTTTAAGCTAGAGAGTTGACTGTATATCCCCTTAAATTTAAATAAAAAAAATAAAAACTAGCCTTTTAATTTTTCGAAATGACGTCATCGCATCTCTTTTGTTAAACTTGCCCACAGTTTTAGACTGTCCAACCCATGGTTTTTAACTAAATATCAAAACCGGTTTGTCATCTCTAAAACGACACCATATTTCTAAAATATGCAACTGTAATATTTGGTTAGCATTTTTGTTACGCAGTTGGTAACATCTGTAAATACACGCGTTTGATTTCTAAAGGCATATTTTGTGTCTCTTTACACGCGGTCTGATCATATCTTATCTGTGGTTGAAATCAATTTGTGTTAATCCATGTGAACATTGTTTACACCAATCAACCCACACTTGTGTACTCTATAAATACCTTTGGGTCTCATTTTTAAGAGTTCGAGAAATTAATTTTGTGGCCAAACTCTGTCAAATTTTTTAGTGAGAGAGAGAGAGAGAGATTAAACCAGATTTTTTTTTATCATCTTCAAGTGTTGATTTCTTTTCAAAATCGAAATGAAGATTGGACATCTCTCATTCTATATCAGTATTTACGATTTTTCAAGGGTACACATTATTTGTAAGTGATTTCCCTCATCTTTTGTGTGTAATATTTAAATCATACTTTAGATCTAATTTTTGTACACAACTCACACGTGATTCACGAAATTAATTTTTGTGCGTGAATATTTTGTTTTTGTCTTGTTTGTAACATCTTAGATGTTTTTAAACATTTTGTTTTAAAACATATTTTTCAGAAAAATATCTTGTTATTATTCAGTTATATATATTGTTTGTGGTTTAGAACGTTAAACCTCAGATTTTTTTAGAACTAATTTGAGAAGATTTAATATCTAGACTGAATATTATTTTCCTGACTGTGTAAGATTGTTTTGGACTAGTCTGAAATATTTGTGAAAATAGTCTTGATATGTTTTTAGATTAAAACCTGTATTAATCTAGAATTAGCTTTCTGAAAAATAAATTGTGAATATTTGACTTTGTGAGTTTATTGAATATATTTGAAGTCATATTATTTATATAAATATGATTGCTTGGTCTTTCAAGTGATTGTAGGATTTTTCATGAGCATGTCACTTAGAAATCACTCACTATACAACACTTATTCACCTAGACACTTTTTGATGTGTATATATTAGATTAACTCAGATTGTTCTTTTTTTTAGAAAAGAGAAAAGTAAAGTTTGCAAACTTTGTGTTAAATCAAGAAAGGTTGATTTAAACAAGAGAACGTAACATAAGAGTTCTTGTTTATATCTAGGAGGAAGATAAATTATTGCATTGCATTTGGTTGTACCATTAAGTACGGGTATGTCATCTAGGTTAGAACACCGCACACAAATACTTCACTAAGAACTAGGACACAACAGGCACTGAGCCAACCTGTGCTAAAGAAGCTACAGGGGAGGATAAGACGTAAAGAAAGCAAAGTGAACAAGAGATGCATTGTGAGGCTAATTGCAAAAGAGCAACCAGAGCGGAGAGAAGCTAAGTCGAGATAGGTAATAGCTTGTTCTGATTTATCTTGCTTTGAGTCATTTTGTATGTTTGTATAATAGTTCCTATTTCGTTTGATTTTAGTGGAAGTAAACTAGATTGACTCTTAGGAGAGTCTGTCATTTTTCCCGCGGAAGGGTTTTTGTGACGTTAATTAAATACCGCGTGTTTTACATTTTTCGCATATCACCTCACACGAAAAAGTAGGTTTAAATAAATAGAAACTCGCCTAAAAACTGAGTTGTTTATTATTTTATAAATGACCTAGATTTAGCAAACATAATAATTTGGATTTTTAATTAACTTTGGGAATTAAATCTGCTTTCATAAAGTTAAAAATTCAAGAAAAGTTTGAATTGGCCCCTCCTAGAATAACCGGTAAAACTCGTAGGTAAATTGCATTTAATCGACAATCGTTTACTTCCACACATAGTCTATTTTCGTATCATTGGGTTCTTTCAGTTACCATGCTTAATTCGTTATGTATTTTAGACACTCTTATGTTAGAATAAATCTTAGGAGACCTTTAGACTTATGATATTTATATGTTCTCTAAAACCATTAAACCTAAGAATATGGGTGTAGATTTAAAGACTCAAACTAAGAAGAAGAAAAAAAAGAGAGTTTGTGTGTCTGGATCTGAGGATGAGTGTGATTTTGAAGACTTGGCCTTGTTTGCAAATTTTTTGAAAAGTTTCTCAAATTTTCCAAAAATAATTCTTCCAATAAAAAGATTTTTGAGAAAAACAAAGATAAGAATGACATAAAGGATAGCGGTGAGAAAGAGGAAGATATAAGGTGTTATAAATGGGAGGGTAAAGGGCACAAGTCATAATAGTGTCCCACTAGGCTAAAGTTAAAGGAAAAACATATTGCAAATAAATCCACCCTTAGAGATAGTGACATCGAGTCGATTGATTCAAGGGAGAGAATCACCACATGAACCATGCATTGCATTCATGGATAATCAAGTGAATACTTCTAGTTTGTCCCATATTGATGAAGACATATCTAAACATGAAAGCCTCGATGATGTTTCGATCCATTCTAGTTAGAGTCAGGATGATATTGTAAGTGGGGGATAAAGGGATATCCAAAAGTTTTTTAGTGATTTATACACCGAGACGTTGAAGACGAAAAATATTAATAAGGATTCGTCTCTTAGGGTGTTAGATTTGGAGAGATAGGTGAATGTTTTGAGGGTGTGTGAGGCGTCGACGAGTCATCTCGAGAAGGCGAAGGTTTCTTTGAGTGAGTAGTTCATCGTATTAGGTTGGAAAAAGAGTAATTTGACCAACACCGTGGCTAGTCTTACGGGAGATCTTCAATCTACATTGGAGACTTGTGAGAAACGTGAAGCCCATATATCCTAACTCGAGAGAGATCTCGAATGTGCCCAGGAGGTCAAGGTTAGTTTAGAGGACACATCAAAGAAGGTTAGAAAGATGCTCCTCAGTAACTCTTTAGCTAACTTTGAGTGGCTAAGAATAGGTTATAAAGTGCGTCAACTTCCCATGTTGCACCTGAACCGGTTCCCAAGTTTGTATTCGATCCATATGGCCCTCGACTTAACCAACCTAGGCGAGGTTGTCCTAGACATTTTAAGAGAGGCGTACCTAAGTCCGTTTATGTTTGTTCCCATTGCAAGCAAAGAGGTCAGCATTGGGAATTTTCCTTTAAGTTGGGAAAGTGTCTCTTGGGTATCTTCCACGATATTCTACCGCACGAAATCCTGCATGCAACCCCACCCATGTTACTCCGCATGCTCCCGAACATCACATGAGAGATTTTGAGAGTTGTCGAGAGAAATTGGAGAATTTAGTCAAGACTTCACAAGATTTGATGGGGGGTTTTCATAGGATGTCATCTCCTTTGGATAACTCCTCCGGGCCTAATGATTGAGGTTGCAACTTATTTCTAGCATATGATGTTTTTCATGTTCATATCTCACATGCCTATTGTTAGATTGTAGTATCTTTGTACTCATATTTTTCATTTTTGATATATTTTTTGTAAAAACCAAAAAGTGTTTTGTTTTTCCTGAAAAATACAAAAAGATTTTCGGTTTCTTTTTAAGAAAAAATGAAAAAGACAAAAAGATTTTGTTTTTGATAAATTTTTGAAAAATTTAAAAACTTTTTGTATTTTTTTACACCATATGTGCATGAACATGAAAGATGTCTGATCACCATTCATTCCATATCCACGTGACTATTTTATCATGTTTTAAGATGTGACGTCATTTTATTTTTGTGCTTTATAATGTGTGTTGTCATTAAGATGTGATATGATGACAACTTGCTACACGTTTGACTCATTTTCACCTTTAATGCACTAGAGCAAGAAATTATTTGATTGTTTCAGTTACCCATCACTTGTCGCTTGTAGCGTTTTCATCTCAATCCTGCTTTTAAAATGAACCAAATGTGAAAAACGAGATAATAAAAGTAGTGCATGTAAGAACCATTCCCCAGATTGAAAAAATAGAAAATCATTTATTCTAAATATGTGGTATATTTTATTCAATGGAATCGGGATGCGAAAGATATGTTGAATTTGTGTGAATAGACACCATTTGCAAAAGAAAAGAGCCAAAAAGATTAAAGGCATATAAAAACAGAAGTGTTAGGTTAATTTGTAAGAACATTGATGCTTTGCTCCATATGAGCTTTAATTTCTTCAAAATGATTTAAGTTAAAATATTCAATATGCGAGTTTTAAGGGAGTTAAGTTCAAGATCAATGGGTTTGCACATCCTTAAAAATTTCATAAAGCATTACATAGTTTTGGGCGTTATTGGTGTGAAAATCACTTATCATCTTGATTAGTTGATTAGGTTAAGTCAATTTCACTTGAGTTCACCAATTTACACCTAAGGTAGACTTTGTGTTCTTGCGTTAATGGTGTATCATTCCTTCGTGCACATATATTATGTTTGTCTACGTTGATTAACTTATAAAATACGTTCACACCCTTACATTTCGTTTGCATGATTCGGTTATTTTTTTGTTTCTCAATGGTGTGTATTATTTGTGTAAAAAATTCACTTGAAATTTTTCAAAAATAGTTGATGGATCCTTTGAGATTATCATTGCATGATTTCCATTCATATCTTTTTGTGATGAAATCTTATTCTTTTCGATGATGTTCCCTATTGTGGCCATCCCCGAACCTTACCGTGCGGGCGGACGCTTGGAGGAAGGATCCTCGGGTCCCGCGCATCCCTCTCGAAGGAGCTTCGGCCGGCGTCGTTTGAGATGTAGTGTAAAAATGTGGCGAGATTCGGAGTCGCCAGTCTATTTGACTCAAAACAGACAAAATAAAAAGGGGAATCCATCCCGAAGGATGGCATCCAAAGACATACTGGTGCATGCGAAACCAACATGATTCGAGAAGGGTTCGGAGAATTAGTTACGAAATGGGAAGGTGTTAGGCACCCATTCCGCCCTTTCGGTCTCCCATGGATATTTGCTATTTTCCTTTATATTTCCCCCCGTGATATGTGTGCATGTGTATATATATAATGGAGGTAGGAATCCTCGACTTGTATCATGGAAAAAATAAAGCTAGTCATCCGTAGGAAGATATAAGAATAGTATTAGGAGAATAAGATTTACACGATTACCCCTACGTTGGTCCTTATAATGGAACGATAATGCATATGGAGTAATACGTCACTTAGAGAAAGTATATAGATTATAAGGAAATTGGATTTAGAGAAAATAGAAAATAAGAGAAAAGTAAAAAAGGGACTCGAGTCTCGAGTTTTGCCCCGAGACGCCTACGTAGCCTATAAAGGCATCAAAGTCCATGTAGTTCGCATACAAAACGAGGGGTGGGGTTTATCCCATAAATCCAAATGGAGAATTTCTTATTTGTGAGTGTGTGTGTGTGGAAAAAAAGTGTTTTAGTTGTGAGAAAAGTGTGAGAAAAGTATGAGAATCCCTATTTGGAATTTATGAGCAAACCCTCTTTTTCTTGTTTTATTGGGTTTTATTTATATGAAAATAAGAGATGTGAAATAATACTAAATAAAAAATTAGATTAGGATGGGTGAGATGAGATAATAAAAACGTTAAGTAATAAAACAAGTTATTACAAATTTAAGAGAATTTGAGAAAAAGTTGAGAAAATTGGACCTTCTTGCAGATCTTGAGCTTGATCTTGAATGTGGGAGGGTAGCTCTTGCACTTGGATGATGATGGAGAGTGGATAATTCACCAAGTTTGATGAAAAGGATGATGAAAAGTGGAAGTAAAAAAGGGATTTGGAAGTTTAAATCACGCTGCCTTTGAGAAAGGTTTCTGGGATTTGTTGAGAGAGGTTTTTATTAGATCTGGGCTCCCCTTAAAAATGAGGTGAAGGCCTCCTTTTATAGTCTCAGGTAACTGCCAATCAACATAGACCCGTTCCTGCCTATCGGCACCTGCCGATAGGCAGGGTCTGGAACCTGCCATTTGGCAGTGCGCTTTAGGCTTTTCTATAAAATCGACTGTTGAGGGCAAACCGTTGGTCAGAATCATGCACGGGATAGAATGTTGGAAAGGTAATTCAGAGACCTTTGAAAGTCCTTTGGACTGCTCCCGGGTTTGGGAGATGACTTTGGGTCAAATATGGCTCGGAATCACTTGTCAGTCCATTGGACGGGGAATCGCTCGGACGCAAACGGATCGTTCGTCCGCATGGTAAGTCCAAATTGCACATGGGGCAGACCGTTGGAAAGGTTAGGAGATGTACTTCGACATTCCAAAGATTTTGACCCAGTTTGGGGAGTTGGCTTTGGTCAATCGGGACCCAGAAGCGTTCAGTGACCTCTTGAAGTCAAACGGATCATTCGTCCGCATGGTAAGTCAGAATTGCGCACGGGATGGACCGTTGGAAAGGTTATTTAGTGTCCTTCAAAGATTTATTCAGTCTCAGTCGAGATCAAGAGCTGTCTTAGGTCCAAAAGTGCCCGGGAGCACCCGGTGGTCTCTAGGTCAAGTTTCGGATGCAAACGGATCGTTCGTCTGCATGGTAAGTCAGAATCATGCACGGGACGGACTATTGGAAAGAGTATCTAGTGCCCTTTGAAGATTCATTTAGTCTCGATCGAGGTGAAGAGTTTGACTTTTTGGTCAAACTGAGCCGGGGAGTGCCCGATGGCTTCTAGGTCAGTACTCGGGACATGACCTGGGTTTGTGGTGATAAAGGGAGGTACTAGGGACCTAAGGAGAGTTTGGGGGTAACGGAATGGGGTGTCTATAGATCCCCTCAATGGGTGAGTTTGGAACAAATGATGACCGTCGAGTAGACACCACATGATGCTTTTGAGGGAGTACGACCGATTCAGAGGGTCGAGGTCGATTCTGAGGACCTAAGGAGTGTACTGGGGATGGAATGATGATCCAGGGTTTAGGTCAATTCTGAAGACCTGAAGTGGGGGGATGACCAATTCTGCGGGTCGAAGCCAAATCTGCGGGCTTAGGGTGAATTCTGACCTAAGAGTGGTGACGACCGAGGACTAGGGTCAATTCTGACCCAACTCAGGTGATGATCCAAGACCGAGGTCAATTCTGACCTAAAGAGTGGTGACGACCGAGGACCGGGGTCAATTCTGACCCAAGTCAGGTGACGATCCAAGATCTAGGTCAGTTCTGACCTAAGAGTGGTGACGATCGAGGACCAGGGTCAATTTTGACCCAACTTAGGTGACAATCCAAGATCGAGGTCAATTCTGACCTAAAGAGTGGTGACGATCGAGGATCGGGATCAATTCTGACCTAACTCAAGTGACAATCTAAGACCGAGGTCAATTATGACCTAAAAAGTTGTGACGATAAAGGATCGGGGTCAATTTTGACCCAACTCAGGTGACGATCCAAGACCGAGGTCAATTCTAACCTAAAGAGTGGTGACGACAGAGGATCGTGGTCAATTCTGACCCAACTCAGGTGACGATCCAAGACCGAGGTCAATTCTGACCTAAAGAGTGGTGAGGACCGAGGACCGGGGTCAATTCTGACCCAACTCAGGTGACGATCCAAGACCGAGGTCAATTCTAACCTAAAGAGTGGTGACGATTAGGACCGGGGTCAATTCTGACCCAACTCAGGTGACGATCCAAGATCGAGGTCAATTCTGACCTAAAGAGTGGTGACGACTAGGACCGGGGTAAATTCTGACCCAACTCAAGTGACGATCCAAGACCGAGGTCAATTCTGACCTAAAGAATGGGGATGACCAAGGATCGGGGTCAATTCTGACCCAACTCAGGTGATGATCCAAGATCGAGGTCAATTCTGACCTAAAGAGTGGTGACGACCGAGGATCGAGGTTAATTCTGACCCAACTTAGGTGACGATCCAAGACCGAGGTCAATTCTGACCTAAAGAGTGGTGATGATCGAGGACCGGGGTCAATTCTGACCCACTCAGGTGACGATCCAAGACCGAGTTCAATTCTAACCTAAAGAGTGGTGATGATCGAGGATCGGGGTCAATTCTGACCCAACTCAGGTGACGATCCAAGACCGAGGTCAATTCTGACCTAAAGAGTGGCAACGACCGAGGACCGGGGTCAATTTTGACCCAACTCTGGTGACGATCCTAGACCGAGTTCAATTCTGACCCAACTTAGGTGATGATCCAAGACCGAGGTCAATTCTGACCTAAAGAGTGGATGAGGATTGGATTTTGATTTCGCTGGGGAAAGTGATTTGTGATTTTGATTTGAGCTGGGGAGCTGATAACTGGGGAAGCTTTTATTTCATTAGGAGATCGCGCGGGGGAACAACCTATTTTGGGTGCTGTAAGAGAATTCCGCTGGGGAAGTGACTAGGTGATCCTTAGAGATCCTCCGGGGCAGTGTCGGGAGGAGTTTTCACTTGGTTTTGGAGGGTTTTGCTGGGAAATAGGGGTTTCGCTCGAGGAACGCGAAGTTTTTCTTGTTGAAAACGCTTTAAATCCTTCCTGAGATTTTTAGGAATTTTTTGAGAATTTTTGGAGGCTTTCTGGTATTTTCTGGGAATTTCTGTACAAAATTTAATGGGGGTGCCGGTCGGCATAGCATGAAGGGTGCCATTCGTCAGTGGCACGAACTTTTGGGCTACCTCGGGAAGGTAAGGAGTCAGTACCGATCGGTATGGTGGGGGGAAGTGCCGATTGGCATGGCGCTTGGCATCCTATATAAAGGGGGCGAATCCCCTCATTTTTTCACAACTTCTTTTCTTTCTCTCTTTTTACGATTTCTCTACAAATCGTTGTAGCATTCCGATCTTCAAGAAATGGTCGCTTTTGTGAGCACTGCAGTCCACTGGGAGTGGTTGACCGTTGATGACTGGGCGAATTTGGAGTGGAGGGCCAGGGCGCCTCTTGCTTTGGGGAGTGAGAACTCCTTTGATGCATTTGAGCCTGTTGCGGATTAGCGAACTTTGCTGAGGGAGCTGTCGCGTCATCTCTCTTCGAGAGTGATCCCCGGCGGTTATGTAAGTAACCTGACCTTTGGCATTCCTTTCTTTTTTGGTGATTTTTCTTTCTTTCTTGACTTTTGATGAGATTTTTTCCTTTTTCTAGTTTGATATTTCTTTGAAGAACACACGCGCCCGCGGGACGACAGGGCTCAGGGATGTCTGGGAGCATCTCCCACCTGTGGTGCATTGGGTGGTATCATCAGCGGGTTTTGGGAGGTTGGCATCTGCGCTGGATGAGACGCCTCGTTCGACAGTGGTCATGCGCGCTTTGGGAGAGAGGTGGTGGGATACTACCCACACCTTCCATTTTGGCTTCGGGGAGATAACTGTGACTCCCATAGATGTGCAGTAGATACTGGGGCTAGATTATGATGGAGAGCAAATAGAGGTGGATCACTCTTTACGGGTGAGACCGGAGGCAATGCGTGCGAAACTTGGTGATGTAGGGAGGATAGTCCCTGGGGATTCTATCCGGTTGTCCCTACTGGAAGGATGTTCTACTGAGCAGGGTGATTGATGTGGAGGACGGGGTGTAAGTGAGGCAGATGGCCCGGTTATTTATTCTGCTGGTGTTAGGAGGTTTCATAGTGGCGTCGAGCGACGACGTCGTCCATTTGTGGTTCTTGTATACCCGAGGATGTTTTCGAACATCCTTTTCTATGATTGGGGGAGTCTGACCTTGGCGACCCTTTACTCTTCTCTGGATGCATTCAGTCGGTGCTGCCGACAGACTTTTACTGGAGCCACATACCTTATCGAGGTATTCTTTGATTTGCGCATTTCTTTTCATGCATCCGCATTTTCATTTCATTAGCATTTTCCTTATGCGTCTCTTTTGCTTGTGAATTCAGACGTGGTTTTATGAGGTGATTGGGTGCAATACCCCATTGATCGCTCTGAAGGACGACACTATTGGGGACTTCTGTCGATTGTATCGATGGCGTAAGGCCAATCGATAGTCGAAAGGATCTCTCTCCCTAGAGGCGGTGCGTCAGGTCTTGAATGACCTGACCAGTGGTAGGGTAAGACACTTTCCATTTCAATCTTGGTTTTTTATCCTTCTGATCTTGTATTAATTTATGCTCGCTTGGAGATTTTTAGGTGACCTTTTATCCCTAGGGGACAACCATTCAGGATGCGGGGGCAACTGGGGTGAACGCGTGGATGAAGCATTTGCTGGCGCATGAGTTCGGCCATTCCTGGTATCTCGGGGAGAGGGTGGTTCGTCAGATTGCTGAGGAGGAGGTGGTGGTGCCACCTGCGCAGCCTCCTACCTTTATGAGGCGGGAGCGACTATTGTCGGAGGATGAGAGGATCGTGGCGATGACTGGCGACTCCTACTTATTGTATACCGATATGACTGTGCCGTATGACTATATGGATTTTCTAACGAGCTGGTTGATGGTGCCCAACATATATGATGCCCTGACTTTCCCTCCTGTGGGTTCGAGTCAGGCGGTGGGATCTTCCCACAGTGGCGCTGGTCCGACGGTAGCTACGACTTCAGAGGTTCCTTCTGTGCAGTTGCATACCCCCTCGTACAACATTCGACGGGCTGATGGAGGGATGGTGCCTATGTTGCACCATCCTCATGTGATGGATCCGGAGGAGTTGGGTTTGACAGAGGAGGTCCTTCGAACAGCGGTATACCTTTATGTTCCTCTCTTTATTTCTTTTCTGTTTTGGTTATCCCTGCCCTGATACTGATTTCACCTTTTCTTGCAGTAAGTCCGGGTGTCGACTACTTGGCTCAGGGACATCAGAGACTGGATATCTTTGGCTACTGCTCATATTCGGGATGCGGTTCCCGTTCCTTCTTGCTTGGTGTCATCTGCCTCATCTGGAGAGGAATTTGGCTCGAGTAGTGGTGGTGCGTTGTCTCGCCGTAGGGGGAAGAGAGCACGTCACATGGGTGGAAGCTCTTGAGAGAGAGAGAAAGAATGTGGGTTAGGGATGAATCCCGTTGTTTTTTCTTTTTTCTTTTTATTTCCTGCAAAATTGATGTAACAGAGAAAACATATATATGCAATGCAATGGAGTTTTTTTATTATCTCTTATTAATGATGAATGAATGCATGCACATGCACTTTTTACTTTGCTGCTGAGACCGTAAAAAGGAAAAAAAATTAGAGGAAAGTTTTTTTTATTAAAAAGGGGAAATTTAAAGGGGTTTTGAAATTTTGTTGAGAATATCAATTTATTTTTATTTGAGTATTCTGATTTGACAAAAGAGGAAAAGGGGGAAATTTCTAAAAATGGGGGGTTGCCGATCGGCAAGCACCCTGACCTTACTATTGGCAGTTCAGTCCAGTCCCATCAATTCAAAGTTTTGATTGGTACCCTTTTCAACCTTTGGTACCTTGTGGGGTAGGATTCCCTCTAATTTCTACAAGGATTATGTCTCTTGTGAGGGTTCTCAAGTATAAAAAGGGGTAGGGGTGGAGTGTTTTTCATCACACCTTTGCATTCTTACATACTTACCCATTAATCTATTACCTTTGCAAGATGGCTCTACCTGGTATCACCGAGTTTTCCAACTACATCGAAGACTTGGAAGCAATGTGCTCCTATAATGTCGACTACGATGCTTTCAACATGCGTCGAGTCTCCCTTTGGCGAAATCGGCCTCTTGAGTGGAACATGTTGATGGCGACGGTACAATTCTGGTACTCCGAAGACCATGTATTCCGCTTTGGGTTGGATGAAGTTTATCCTACTTATGAGGAATTTTTTGCCATACTAGGTGTAAATCCTAGTGTTATTGCGGCTCTGCCCGAATTTTCCCGCTCTCCCAGGGATTTATTGGCCGGGCTTCTTCATATTTTGCCTTCAGCGGCTACATCATTGGTTACTGGAGGAATGATCTCACTCCCGATGGTGCTGCAGTCCGTGCATTTGCGAGAAGTAGGTGATGCTGCTATGCTAGAGCCGTTGTTTTGGGTCTGGTTTCAAAATTGCTGCTGGTGATTGGAGAACTGCAGGTGGACCCGCAACTTGCAACTCTTACTTCATGGATGTCATATCGTCGCAATCCTGCGACAATGATACTGACGGAGACCCTGAATGTCCTGGATGCCTGGAGAGAAGGTCGTTCTGACTTTTTGAGGGGTAGCCCCGTGATGTTGTTCATGTGGTTGTCTAAAAGATTCCACTTGGCAACTCCTCCAGAATATCCCTTGTCAGCTGTACCCAACTTCTTTTCATGCTACTTCATCAGCGTTGGCCTGTATGTTGAGAACTGGGAGCATTGGTTTGTGGAGCATGGGGCTCGTGGGTTGTATTGGTCAGTGCCTTGGTGGGGGCAGTTGCATCCCATTCTGGAGCTAGGAGAGTATTCATATGTGCGGCTGGTTTGTCTCAGGCAGACCTCCTTTTATTTCCCTTGGCGACTTCTGCGCTAATTGGGTTGGGCACAGGTCGTGCCACCTCGGACCTCAAATTCTTTTCCGATAGAAGATTTGACTGAGCGCCTACGTCTGTTGCTTAGATCTCTGTGGGAAAATCGGCGTTCGTCGACCCGTCCCTCCCAGTCTGTCAAGAAAGTTTGGCATGTCCCCAAAGATTATATGAAGTGGCTGTGGAGGAAAGTAGTCATCAAGATGTTGGCAGTGGAGACTCGACAAAGATGGTTTGTTTTATCCAACACCATGGAAGGGGGTGTTGTGGTCTTTTTGAAGATGGTTCAGGCTCATCGATCCATGGAATGTTTATGGAACTCTATTCAGGCAGGGGAAACTTGGGGACCTCCGGATGTAGATGATGAGGGTGAAGGCTCCTCTGGTAGCTGTGGGTAGGACTCCTGGGGAGTTTATTTGTGTAATAGGTGCGCAGATTTTATTTGGCTTTTAGAGTTGTAGGGGGAAGGGAGTTATCCGTTCCTTTTCTTATGTAATCCGTACTATAATTTCTTATTAATGAAATAAATAAGTTTCTGATCATCCAGCTGTGCCTTTTGATGAATTTTGTATTTTGAATTATCTATACTGATCGCTAAGGCATACATAATTCTTTTGTTCAAGTATTTGTTAGAATAAATCGCCGTTCTTGGAGGTAAGAAAAGAATAGTATTTTTTGAAAAAGAAAGAGTCGCACTCATGTGAGGTGCATGAGCTACCTACGTACCTCTGGGGTTTTTGAAAAGTTTTTTTTATCTGTTTGGAAATAGTTTTTACAGAGGATCAAGCCCACGTAGTTCAGGGTAGAGGGAAATGAAGATTTTGTTTTAGAATATAAGGGGGATGAGAATAATCGTAGCGTGCCGAGATTTCGGACTAGGGGTAGAATTTATTGAG
The DNA here is from genome assembly GCA_949130495.1 of Sambucus nigra. Classification (NCBI taxonomy): domain Eukaryota; kingdom Viridiplantae; phylum Streptophyta; class Magnoliopsida; order Dipsacales; family Adoxaceae; genus Sambucus; species Sambucus nigra. Next base: position 519,725,142 of record OX422207.1, read on the forward strand.
ATGGTCCAGATTGACTGGACGAGCCATCTCTTCCCCATCTAGGACAGTGAGCATGGCGGCACCGCCGGATAAGATTTTCTTCACAATGTAAGGGCCGCTCCAATTGGGCTTGAATTTCCCTCTGGGGTCCCAGATGGGTTCTATCATCTCTTTGAGGGCTAAATCCCCCTCCCGGACGCCGTGGTCCTTGACTCTCTTGTTTAATGATCGCTCTATTCAGCGATGGTAGCCCTGTATTTGGTAAAGAGCTTTTAATCTTCTTTCATCTAGGAGGGCTAGCTCATCAAGACGGCTTTGGAACCAATCTTCTTCGCTAACTTTGCTTTCGAGCATGACGCGTAGCGAGGGTATTTCCAGCTCCACAGATAGGACTGCTTCCATGCTGTAGATCAAGGAGTAAGGGGTAGTCCGAGTAAAGGTTCGGATTGAGGTTCGATAGCCCAGAGGGCATACGGGATCCGGTCAGCCCAATCCCTACAACTTTCGATCATCTTGCTAATGATAGCCTTAAGGTTTTTATTAGCGGCTTCCACTGCACCATTGGTCTGAGGTCGGTAGGGAGAAGATTTGTGTCTCTGAATCCCGTACTCGTTGACTACTTCTGTGACTTCTACTTCGAAATGCAACCCGTTATCTGATACTAGCTCATGCAGGACCCCATATCGGCAGATGATATTTTCTTGAGGAATTTGGCCACTTTCTTGGTGTTCAATACCGTGTATGACTCAGTTTCGAACCATTTGGTGTAGTAATCAATGGCAACTAAGATAAACTCATGTCTGTTTGAAGCCTTTGGCATAACCTTCCCTATGATGTCGATACCCCAGGTGGAGAACGACCATGGAGAGGTCATGTTGTATAATTCTCGCGAAGGCAGGTGCTTAAGATTGGAGAATTATTGGCATTCGAGGCATCTCCGGACATTGGCAGTGCAGTCGTAGGTTATTGTGGTCTAGTAGTAGCCCTGTTGGATGATTTTCTTGGCAAGCATGCGATCGTTCTTATGGGTCCCGCATTCCCCGCTATGGATTTTCTACATCATTTTCTCAATCTCAGCCCCTGCGATACAATGTAGATGAGTTCCATTGAAGTTCCTCTTGAGTATAACGTTATGATAGATGATGTACTGGGAGGCCAGTCTTCGGAGGGTTATTCGATCTTTCTTATTGGAACCCTCGGCATACCTACCATATTTGAGGAGGTACCAGATATCATAGTACTAGCAATCGTCTAGTTCGGGATCTTTGGTGGAGACAAGCTCAATATGGTATCAGTGGGTTGGTTTGTCTTGCCTTTGGACTAGGAAAGGGGTCATTATTATTCCTTCAGGCATGTCGACTATGGAGGCCAAGGTAGCGAGAGCATCGACTAGGTTATTCTTTGCTTGGGGTAGGTAATGGAAGGTAATATCTCAGAATCGGGAGGCTAACTCTTCTAATTGGGAAGCTTTTCATTCTTGACTTTCCACTTTCTGAGCACTTGACCGATGATGAGGGAAGAATCCCCGTAGACGTCAAGGTATTGAATATCTTTCTTGAGAGAAACTTTGAGGCCTACTATGCATGCCTCGTATCGTGACATGTTGTTGGTGCAAGGAAAATCTAATTTAATGGCGATAGGAGTGTGGGAGTCATCTGGGGCGATCAGTAGTATCCCAATGCCATATCCCTTTTTATTGGCAGCGCCATCAAGAAACATTTTCCATCGAAGGCGGTCTTGAGTGGTGCAGAGGATATTTTCATCTGGGTATTCGGAGATCCAGACATCTTCTTCTTCTACAGGGTAATCAGTGAGGTAGTCAGAGATGGCTCTTCCTTTAACATCTTTATGTGTGACGTACACGATATCGAACTCGATTAGGAGCATCAACCATCGGGCCATTCGACTGGATAAGGATGGTTTCTCAAGAAGGTATTTGATGAGATCTATTCGGGATACAAGTTTGATGGGGAAGGCGAGCATGTAGTGTCGTAACTTTTGGGTGACCCAGATAAGTGTGACACATGCCTTTCCAAAGCAGTGTAGTTGACCTCATACCCGGCCAGTTTGCGATTAGTGTAATAGATGGATCTTTCTTTATGGGAGTCCTTAAGATATTGGGCTAGTAAATCCCCCAGCTGTAGTGTCGGTTATGGTTAGGTATAAGAGCAAAGGGAGACCAGACTGTGGTGGCATGAGCACTAGAGGTTGGGTTAGGTATTATTTGATTCAGTCAAACGCTTCTTGGCAGGCCTCATTACAAACCTTAGTTGAATCCTTTCGGAGGAACTTAAAGATCGGTTCACAGATGGAGGTTGGCTGGCTGATGAACCGGCTAATATATTGTAATTTCCCAAGAAAACCTTGAACTTCTTTCTCTGTTCAGGGTGGTGGCATCTCAAGTATGGCCTTCATCTTTGCAGGATCTGCTTCTATCCCCTTTTTACTGACCATGAATCCCAAGAGTTTTCCCTTTGTAACGCCGAAGACACACTTCTGTGGATAAAGTCACATCTAATACTATCGCATTCGTTCGAAGAACTTTTGGAGAGCAGGAACATGACCTTCTCTGGTTTTGGACTTGATAATCATATCATCCACATAAACCTCGACTTCTTTGTGAATCAAATCTTGTAGGATGGTTGTGGCGGCCCTTTGGTAGGTAGCCCCAGCTTTCTTGAGACCAAATGGCATAACGGTGTAGCAAAAGGTTCCCTATGGGGTGATAAATGCGGTTTTTCTTGGTGGTCTGGGTGCATCTTAATTTGGTTGTATCCGGTAAACCCGTCGACGAATGACTTGAGAGCATGACTGGTTGTGTTGTCCACGATCATGTCGATATTATGTAGCAGATAATCATCCTTTGGAGAAGCTTTGTTTAAATCTCGGTAGTCTACACACATTCAGACCTTCCCTCTTGATTTCGGCATAGGCACTATGTTGGTTAGCAATGTGGGATATTCGATCACCGAAATGAAGCCCACGTTTAACTATTTGATCACTTCTTCTTTGACCTTAAGTGACCATTTGGTGCGGAGTTTTCTCAATTTCTATTTAACCGGCTTGTAATCTGGAAGAGTGGGGATCTCGTGCTGAGCTATTTTAGGATCAATGTCGGGCATATCATCATAGGACCATGCGAAGACATCCACGAACTCCTTTAGAAATTCTTCGAGTTGTGCGCTCATGCTCGTCAAGGGTGGCCCCTATCCTAATCTCGCGTAATTGGCTACTAGAACCGAGATTAATAACAACAGTCTCTTCTTTATTAACTTGAATACGGTTATGTTGTTTATTATTAACCTTATTTAGATCAGTTAATAATTATTCATTTGTAAAATCATCATCATCAAAAGTTCGATTAGAATCTAAATAATTAATGTAAGGCATAGCAAGATACTCAAAATCTTCATTTATTTTATTGATAGGAAAAATAGCATTGAGAACCTCGTCAAAAGAGGTCTTGATTACATTTGAACAAGGATAGACAGTAGAAGAGGAAATAGGGTAAATATTGGGGTTAGGGGAGATTTCAAGAGGTAGAAATGGGGAAGCGTGCCAGTTGAGGAGGGGTGAAGTAGCAACTTTAATCAGATGGGATGGATCCATTAATGTAGTGCCTGAATGAACCATGCAGAGTGCCAGCCCCAGTGTCTGTAAGTTGAAGGAATCTTCGGAATCACTTTCCTTAGTCTCTTAGATATCTTTTATGAGCGGTTGTAATCGGTGTTAGAAACTTTCGGCCCATGGGTAGCTATCTTGGAAAAAGATCTCCATTCCAAGCTTCATCTTCTTTTCTGTGTGGCCGTACCATGGTTAGGAAAACTGTAAAAGGGAAATTCCTTGCTTTCTTTGATGAATCATCCATTCAAGGAGTCTCCTAGGATAGTTGGGATGCAGTCTAACCTTCTCTTTGGTCGAGATTGCTGGATCATTCTAAGATCTTTTTCTGATGGTTGATACCCTAAGACACAAGGAGGAGAAGATTTCTTTAGTTCGATGGGCTCAAGTATCCCTTGATGCCTTTGCCCTAGCCCCAGTTCGGTCATAAAGTTCATGTTTTTGAACATCTGAATCACATTGACATTGCCATGAGGGTCATATTTTGGACAAGCCCTTTCTTTGAAACTGTCCCCTGCCGGGAGTAGGAGTGGCTCACCTCGGAATCCTGATAGGAGCATATCATTTGACCCGTGCTGTATCTCAAGGATTGGACCGCTGGTGCTTACACCCTCGACATTTTCATCATTGCCCAAAATGGTGATGACTCGCCCGTCGGTGAAGAACTTCAATTTCTGATGGAGTGAGGAAGACACCCCCTTGATACTGTGGAGCAAGGGTCGTATGAGCAACAGATTGAAACAAGTTGGGATGTCTATGACTTGGAATTCAACGACATGGTTTATAGGGCCAACCCCTAGTACAAGCTTTATGGATCCCATCACCTCCTGGTGGGTATTATAATAGGCAAATACAACGACGGAGGTTGGCGCGAGGTCGCTTTCTTTTAGGCCTAAACACTTAAAGGTTCTCAGTGGGAAAACATTCAAGGCGGATCCATTATCGACAAGAGAGAGTGGCAAGGCCTTCCCCATAACTTCGACGGAGATTTTGAGTGCATGATTGTGATTCGCCAAATTCTAGGGATTTCTTCTTCAGAAAATGACAGTATTCGGGTAGAGGTCAAGGATCCGACCAGATTTATCGCCTCTTCTGGTGTGATAGAAGGATGAACTGTGGGTTCAGTGAGCAGCTTGATTAAAGAATTTTTGTGCAGCTGGAAAGACATGAAAAGTCCCCATAGAGTGATATTAGCTTGAGTTTTCTTCAGTTGATCGAGGATCTTGCTCTCCTCGATGGTCATCTCTGGCATTAGAAGGTTTTCAATGCCCTTCCCTTTGTCATTTTCTAGTAGTGAGCTTGGAACCTGGTAGTGTCTCCCCGATCTGGTCATGTGATTTCCTGAAGAAGGGAATAACATGAATCCCATTTCCTCGTCAATCTCAGGTCGTTCTGTTACCCTGTTTACTTCTTCGAGGAGTTCTTCAAATGATATCATCCCACATATGTCGACTACTAGGCCAGTTCTTCCTGAAGCTTGTTCTTCACTCGAATCTTTGAATTCTTCCCCCCATCCGGTGGTAATAATTATGTCTTTCCATGTAAATTCAATGCATTCCACAACTTCAACGGCTTCTTCATATAGGTCTTCCCATTCTGTGGGGATATGTATGGTTGAAGGGACCAAGCGCCCTTGTAGCTTCAAAATGTCAAGTAACCCGGTGATACTACAAATGTTGTTGGTTTGCTCGAATAATTCTGCCATAATCTGGACAACATCATTTAGGCTGACTTCATCGGTTGGTACCATCCATCCGTCTTAATTTTGGGCCCATATCGTGCTTCCATGAATAGTGTACTGAACTTTTATCAATCAATGAACATCTGTGAGGGCAATTTCAGCCCGAACTCTAGGAGTTGGTTTAACACCTTTGACAATTCCATACCTCCATTTTCAGAACGGGTACGGACAGCGATACATGCTCTGGTAAGGAGTGACAGTGCTTGATCAGCGAGGCTAGTAGGGTGTAGGAGGAAATATAGGCAAATTTGAAGAGTTTCAGGAGAGTATATGCGTGTGATTTGAGTTGAGGGATCGAAATGTAGGTTTTCTTCTAAGAAGATGGCATTGGAATGATTCGAAAGTGGATTGTGAGTAGTGTTTGGCTTAGGATTGGCTGGTGGGGCGATGGTACCCCGGTCAATGAGATCTTGGATCATGTTCCGAAGGTGAAAGCATTGGTCGGTGGTAAGGCTGGCAGTTTGGTAAAAGGCACAATGAGCATCGGTCTTGAAGTTTCTTGGGAGAGGATTTGGCAATGGACGTGGATCCAAGGGTTTGATGAGGTTTCGGCTTAACAAGGCTTGGTAAACTTTCGAGAGGGGAGCATGGAGCTTAGTGTATTCCCTTCAGATGGGGGCAGGGCGTCTTTCTGGTGCCCATGATGTGGTTGGTTGAGAGATGTTGTTGATGCTTGAAATTGTAGCACTGGCAGGCTTGTCATACTTTCTAGGGGTGAACTGTCCGGACACCTTCTTCGGTTCAACCTCTGTTATAACGAGGCTTACCTCGATTTCCACTCCAGCCTCTCTGAGAGCTCAGAAGTGGGGGTAGTATTGTCCTCCCTTCATCGCTCGAACATGGGGCAAGAAGTTCTTCTTCACTATGTTAACATGTGATAATCACCCAAAACTGTACAATTTATACCCCAAATAAACATACTTTAGTTGCTAATTCTCGACAATATGGATCTTATATGCTTAAATGTTTATTTTGTAGGTCAAATGTGCATTGCAGAGTTCAAACGCTTAAATCAAGGCAATTGTGCGAAAAATGGAACTAAATACCCAATTCCCTTACCCTAACCTAGCCCATCCTAGCCTAAGCCTACCTCGAAACCCGTGTGTGTTGTTTGTGTCCTTTTATTAATTTATTTTTTAAGATTTTTAGTTTGAGTCATTTTTATTTAGAATTTCTAGGATTTATTTTCTATTTTTATATTTCTTTTTATTTAGTATAATTTTATTTTGAGTTTTACTTTTTATTCTATTTTATCTTATTTTATTAGGATTAGATTTTTTTAGGATTTATTTATTTTTAGTTTATTTTGATTTTACATTTTCTTTTTAGGATCTTAGTTTTAGTTTAATAGATTTCTATTTTTTATTTTCATTTCTTTTTAGTTTTATTTTTATCTAGTCTTTATTTTATTTTTAGAATAGAAATTTAATTTTTAGATTTTTAGTTTTTATAGTTTTATTTTATTAGTTAGTTTTAGTGTTATTTTTAGGGGTTCAAATTAAACACACACACAAAGACACACCCTATCCTACACCAAACATCCCCTCACCCTCATCCTATTACCTACACCCTCACACACACAACCTACCCCACTTCATCTTCTTCCTACCTCACCCACACTTTCTCTCTCTCCTTCACCATTACTAACATCAAAACTAAAACCATCTTCTCTCTCCAAATTCCATACCAACACAACCCAACTCACCCTTATCTCCCATCCACAAAACCCACCTGCTGGCACCCGCCTCCTTCTTCCATTCCCCTCACCCCTCCGACCTCACCATTCCGGCCAACCTCCATAGCCCCTTCTCCAATCGGGACAGAACAAACCTCTCTCCCACCTAAATCTGTTGCCGGAGAGTGACTCCCCACGATAAGCCACTAGCGTCGGAGACACCCGGCATCCCACTCCCTACCGCCCGGCAGCGACCCACGGCCGAGACCTCCCCTGCTCCTGAAACTAAACCCGCCCCTCTCTCCGGCGATGGCAGAAATCACAACCTCCGACCACCTCTCCGGTCAGATTACCACCGGGAAGACCCATACCTTCATAACCATCCAACCCAATTCCTTTTTCAAAGCCAAAACCCATTACCCATTTGCAAACTTTGCCATTTCCCATTTCTCCCAAAATCGTTTTCATCACTTGTTAACAAACCAAAGACCAAATGAATTCCCCCATGTGCCAATTTAAACCCCTTTTTCCAATATACCCTTAAATACCCCCGACTACCTAACTTTAAGTCATTTCCAAAAATACCCACAAATCATATCAGATTTTTATTCCCAAATTCCCTCACCCATTTAACCTCACACCTCACCATTCCCATAACACACCCAAACCACATGCACACTTAAACCAATTACCTAAATTAACCCCCCATGCTCCATTCCTTGTATAAAAAGAAGATGAAGACCCCATTTTAAAAAGAGAGCTTTTAGATAGGAAAATTCTAGAGAGAGAATTGTAGAGAAAATTATCCTTTGTAAATAGTTTTTGTTTTATTCCTTTTTATTTTTTTAGATATTTGTGAGGTTAAATATTGATTGAGATTTAATTGAGTGTTGATTTTAATTTCATATTACTTGGATTCTCAATTGGAGGGTTGTATGCTTCTCATTCAAGGATTGAAGTTTATTGAATTCAAGAAATTGGTTTGATTATTCTTCTCTCTACTCTTTTATATTAAATGCCTATTGAATATTTGTTTATTATGTTTGATACCATGTTAGGCTAAATCCCCTTTCAAGGGGTTGGGTGAAATCCTTGTTTGATATTATTTTAGTTTAATTAGTTTGATTACTTGAAAAGTCCATTTGAATGTTGATTTTGATCCCTCGCCCTTAAATTTATGCCTCGAGAGAGGGAAATAATTTTCGAGAGAAAATCAAAATTCTAATTATAATACCCATTTTAGATTAGACCTAGAGATAGGGGTTTCTTAAGTAGGGTATTATAATTTGAATTTCAACTCTAAAATTATTTTCTAAGATTTACATGAATTTTAATCGATCGATCCTAGCGGGTGATTAATTAAAAGGAGTGTAGATCTATTTTTCTAGAGTTGTGAGGTGATAAACTTAACTTTCTAAAAGATTACTATTATAATTACACTTGCAACGAGAGTTGGTTTGTAATTTTGATATTAATTTGGGAGAATTCAAATAATTAAATTAATTAATGAGAATAGCTAAAATTTGTGGTGTAATCCCACTCCTTGATTGTTCTCACAATTATTTTCCTCACTTATCTCTTATTTTTATTTTAGACTTTAATTTCCATTTTAGTAAATTTCTAGTTAGTTATTTTCATCTTACACTTTAATTTAGTTTAGTTTAAATCATCACCTCACCCTATTGTTTTAATATTGAAAAAGCTAAAAAAATTAGAAAAGCGAAAAAGCACAAAAAGAAAATAAAAGGTGAATTACAATTGAATTTGTCTCTAGCTTACTCCCTAGAAAGTGGATTGATACCCTTACTTACCTCTACACTTGAGTTGTTATATTTTGTAGGTATTGTGACGATTTTGAATAACTTGGCTTTCAACAACAACGACATACGCAAAAGTCATTGTTATCAAATGGCGCCGTTGTTGGGGACAAAATCTACATTAGAGGCAATTTTCCTTTGTTATCAAATGGCGTCGTTGCCATTCTTGGGGCGTGAAGCATTCGAAGCGGATTCAATTTTTTATTTCATTTATTTCCAATTTTTTGTTGCATTTTAGTACCTTTTTTTCCTTTATTTTAGAAGGCTTGTGTTAAGATTTCTATCATTGCTTGTATTGCGGTGCATAGAGACACCATTTTATTTTTCATTTTAAAATTGTAATAATCAAAGATAAGTGTCATAGGGAAATCGGACAAGGTAGAGAGAGGGCGTCCAAAGGCGAGGATTTAGAAGCCTCTCTACCTTGGATCGGTAGGACTCCCGGGGACGACCGAGATAGGCGTAATCTCCCCCCAATCGACTCAAATTTTTCGGCACCCCACGGCGTAAAAACCGTGGGAGGTACATTTCTCAAACACTTGCTCCTCTCCTGTTAGCGAGTCAATTCTTTTGTGTGCTCTTGTGTGATTTTACTCTCTCATTTATTTTTTAAATGGTGTGATGAATTAAATTACTAAGACCTACACCCGGTCATTCACGAGAAGGGATTTCATCACCCGACTCACTCGCTTACCCATTGTGTGCTACCCTAGCCATCATTAAATTTAAAATCAATCAACTAGGTAGCCCACTAGGAGAAATTTTTGCAACGGCGGTCACTCATATAAATTCCGTGATTTTTTATCGCCCGAGAACTTAATTAAAATTTGACTGCCCTTTCACTAAATTTAAAGATAAAAATTGGCTATGTGCTAGTTATGAAATTTCCTTGACTTGTGTGTGTGTGTCCAATTCCATTTTTCGGCAGTCGGTCTTATTGAGTTCGTTCAAAATTCAAAGAGTCCATATTTTTTTCCCCACCCTTTTTCTTCCCCAAAAAAAATCCAAAAATATTTTCTTTCTTTTATTTTTAGAAAATCCAAAAATATTTTCATTCCTTTTGAAAAAATTTAAAAACTCCAAAAAAATATCTCTCTCCTTATGGCCGAAGAACATCCTTTACGAGACTACTTTGGTCATTTTCCATTGACACGCGACACGTGTGAGAGTGATCCCGAGCCATCTCTTTATGAGATTTTTCATGGTTTTGGCTCTCTCACGAGTACCCTTGATACTCTTGACCCGTCATTGCACGCACCTCCTAGTCCATCACCCTCGGTGTCATGTGTCAGCGTGTCGCATCCTTGTGCACCCATTTCGATCAGTCCCCTCACTACGCACCCCATGAGTATCAACCATTTGTCCATCACGAAAGAGATCCTTTCGTGTATGATGCATTTGGCCCCACCCCACCCACTTCTTTTGAGTATTCTCCGTATAGTCATGATCATAGCGAGTTGTGTCCACCTCAACCACAGCCACCACCCGTCACTCCACCACCACCATCATCCACCTCCACTCTCGAAAGCCTCTTGCAAAAGTTCATACTCGAGCAGGAGAGATCCACTCAAATCCAAACTCAAGCTATCCAAAGGCTTGAACAAAGGTTAAATGAATTGGAGTGTGCGGGAAAGTCAGACATTCCCATACCTCCACCCATCGTTGCAACCGAGTGTGACGATGATGTGTCCTCTCGTGACACGGATTCTGAGTGTGACCAACCCTACCACCCCTAGAATCTCGAAGTTGAGACCATTACATGGTCCGAGTCCCAAGTCGACAATTGTGTTGACGTACCTTAAATTAGTGAGCCTGATCAAATCCCACCATATCCATATGAACCCAACCTTTCGATTCCTATTCCCACTCACACTCCCGTAATATCCAAAAAAATCCCCGAGTCTATACCTATCGAGCTTAACCCTTGTGTTCCCGAGGAACCACTTCATTCTAGGTTAGCTCCGGGTACGAGTGTTCACTATTTTTTCGAGATAGAATCCGTGATATTTCGTAACTATCCGGATATGGATGATGTTCCACCATGCATGGCTCCCATTGAGCCTGATAATTCTAGTGATCCTTCTATCTCCGATCTTGGTGCCTCGTTTGAACCACCCACCCTGTTGATGTAAAAAACTAGATTGCTCTAATTATTCAATCACAGATAAATAAATAAGACAAAGATTTTTAAAGTGGTTCGGCTAGGAATAAAGCCTACATCCACTGTTATGTTATTGCTGAGTGTTTGTGGAATTCTTGATTACAAGTTCTTTCAAGAAATTTCGGTCCCCCTTTAATGAGGATGATACAAGGTATTTATAGCCTTGAGGCTGTACATGAAAGGTTCGATACATTAAATGACATACATATGAAAGGGTAATACATTTAATGCAGAGTGCGTGCTAAGAATATACGCATTCAATGAATATCTGAACTGTTGATTATCTGGCAATTAATGATACGACCGAGATGCAGCTCGGACCGCCCTAGCTGTTCGCTGATCAGGAGTTCCTCGGAACGTTAGAGTACCTCGGTGCGATAGAGTTCCTCGGTGTGATAGAGTTCCTCGGTGTGATAGAGTTCCTCGGTGTATTCTCGTTGCTCGGAAAGAAGCATGGTTGGTCGGGAAATGATCTTCCTCGCTGCTATTGTGCCACGTAGATTGACACGTGTCTTCGTATTATTCGTCCACATCAGCATATTAATTTTGGTATCAACAGAAGCCCCCAATGTTTCATATTTCGAATTTTGAGGAGTATGTAACATTCTTTCTCGGTATATGGCAATATTAAATGACCTTCCTGGGTTTCAGGGACATTGTATTCAAATTTCCTTCTTATTTCGCTGTTTTCCGCCTTTTTTTATAAGCGCTTCGATCTTCGTGCAATTTTTGTCCTTTTAGCCGCCGGAAGTTCAGTAGTTTCTTTTTGGTAATCATTTCTGTCGCCGCTTCCCAATGCAAAGTATTTAAACTTCTTTGGTAACCATACCGTCCTCTACGTTTTCCATTTTCTGCATTCAAGCTTTCTATTCTCTTCTTCTCTCTTGTGCGTTCGTCCTTGTTTCCGTTCGTTGCCAACATACCTCCTTTCTTTCTGTAAGATATTCTTCCTTTCTTCTGTATGTCTTTTATTCAATATGGTTTATATTGTGGAGTCTGTTGAGAAATTTCGTTCTGATTTTTCCATTCCTTCGTGGGTAACTCTAGAGGTTCTTTCTGAGCCTTTAGATTACTTTCGATTGGCTGAGGGACATTGGTTCCCCAGTCTTTTTGTTGCTGAATGTGGTTTTTCCTTTCCACCAAACCCATTATGTCTTGAGTTTTGTCAATATTTTGATCTTGTTCCTGCAAAAATAGCCCCCAATTCATGGAGAATAATTAATGGGGTGCACAAATTAAACCTAACTCATGGGACTCGTATTGGGATCCCTGAAATCATGTTTTGTTATAAATGGGTTGTTCTAGATAATATTTATTATTTAAAAACTAGGTATCTGAATAGGGCTCTTGTAGTTAATCTCCCTGACTCAAATAGAGATTATTTTGAGCATGGGTTGATTATAAAAAATTGGCAACATGCGCCTTTAGCTGGGGATGAAGCCTACAACGGTCCCAGATGCCCCCCATATGGCAATGGGATAGGTTTATTTTTCATTTTATTTTACTTATAAAATTATGCTTTCATCATGTTTGATAAAATGTATGACCGATATTTCATTATGTATCTATTTGCAGTTGATAGCAAAAGAAAAACTCCAAAGGAATCAGAAGTGAATATTAAACATCTGAAACTTATCTGGGGTCTGCATAAGACGATTGCTGACGAGCATATTAGGTCTGCGTCATATTTGCTACAGTATAGGAGTTACACAACCTCTTATACTGCTCGCCCTGTTGAACCAGCTTCAACTCCAGAAGGTTCATCTTCAGATTCTCATATCCCTTTATCTCAAAGAATGGGCAAGAAAAGAGCTCCTCCTGCTCTATTTGATGAAATTTCTTCTGCTGTTGGAGCCAAGAAAGGAAAAACTGATGTCCCAGAAGGGACTAAAAAAGTAGATGCTGGGTCCTCCAAAGCTTCCGAGAAGCCCCCAGTGGCCCCGAGAAAGAAAAATGCTCCTACAGATGTAATTACAATCTCCCCGACCAAGACTTCTTCCTTGGTTGATGCTGCTGACCCTCCTTTGAAGAGATTGAGGAAATCATCCTCAGTTAATCTTGCTGGAACTGCATCTTCTCTACCCGCTGGTGGTAGTAGTGTTTCAAACATCATTCTTCCGAGTTCTTCAATGAGCTCAGTTATACCCGAGGTTCTCGGTGTTGATGAAAAAATTCCTAGGGATACACTGACATCCCTAGCTGCTCGTCATCTTTCTTCAGTAAATTTCTCTTACCTTTGGTCTTTCTTTCTTTTTTTTTTTGAATTCTTGTATTTGTGTTGACTTTATTGTTCTTCTTATCTTTCAGCTGGTGAACTGCTTCAATACCATCGTGAAGAAAGATCAAGTTATTAAAGCTTCCAGTTCCTCGTCCGATGTTGACGATGCTTTATTGGGTTTAGCCCAATCTGTGAAGGAATCTCGCCAACAGTACATCGAGGAGAAAACTGTTTGAGAGAAAAAGCTGGCTGTGGCTGAGGCTGATAAGATGAAGATGGCTGAAACCTCCAAGAATTTGGAGGAGAAAGTTAAAGTTTTGGAGGTTAAACATCAGGACTCTGATGATAAGTTGAAGAAGGCAGAGGAAGAATTATCTACTCTGCGAGATATCAAGGTCAAGAAAGAGGAATTGGAGGTCAAACTCTCCTCGGAGAGATTGAGGAGAAAGGTCGCAATCAAGAAACATTTCAGTGCTGGTTGGGAGAAAGGATGGGAGAGAGGGATAGCTGCAATGACATCCCAAGTCCAATATGGGAAGTCGAAATACTTCCATGAAGGCTGGGTAGCTGCTCTGAAAGAGCTAAAGGTCCAAGACGATTCTGATCTATTCCAACAACATCTCCCTGGTCCTCCTCCACCAATTGTGGAAGAAGAAGAAGATGAGCCTGCCTCAGATGAGTCTTCTATGGCTATGGGTGATCAAGTTTCTGCCTCTCAACCCTCTGCCACCGAGGACGTTTCTTCCATGCTTCCTCCTCCCGAGAAGATTCCTACCGATCAAGCTGTTGTTACCACCGAGCAACCGAGCTCCTCGTCCCAGCCTCCCGAGAAAGTCTTGGGGGACAAGGAAAAGGTGTGAAGTTATTCGGTATCATTTCTATATTTCCTTGTAATTGAACAATGTAACTTTTTTATGATCTAATAAAATATATCTTTGCTCATCTCTGTTGTTGATGATTTATATTTGTTGATTGTTGTCTTTTTCTTGTCTTTAGTTTGTTGCTAGAATGGAATTGATCTCTTCACATGATACCGAGCTGATGCAGCAATGTCACCAATACTATAAGGCTGGTCATACAATCCTTAGTACATCAGAAATTGTCGACATCCTTGGTCATGGTGCCTCAGAACAAGCAGTTGAGGCTTACCGGTATCTGAAGGATTTGCTTGATAGATCTGTGGCCAATAATGTGGCGTATTACGAACTGATCGAGGAACTTCATGGTTCCATAGAGGATCTCCAAGGTCAGCACAATGAATCAATGGCTTTGTTACACAAAGATTATGAAAATAGATACCAACAACTTTCTTCTGAAACAGGCCATAAGAAGATCATTGCTGCATATGATATTAGGGAAAGGACCCTAAAAGGTGAAGTTGAAGCCTGCAGACAAATTGCCGAGATCCTGGAACAAGAAAATAATAATTTGCAGAAAAAATTGGCTCAATATGAATCTGCTGCTTCATCTTCTACTGCATTAATACCAGTTACTGATGAAGGCTTCTCGTTCTTAGAGGTAGAAAACGCCAAACTAAGGCAAGAGCTGGAGGACTTAAGAAGATCTGCCATTTCTGGAACTGCTCGGGGACGAGGAAGAGGTTCTCGGGGGCGAGGAAGAGTCCTCAGCCAAAATGTTGAAGAGGCTCGCACTCAGTCTACTCTGGAAACTCAAGCATTCCAGTTGAAAGTAAAAGACCGTGCTCTGACTGAAATGTCCAATAAAAATCTGTCTCTGGAAGATCAGCTTACATCGACGAAATCTGCCTTGCATAATAAGGATCTTTTTGCCAAAAGCCTTCATGAACAATTGGATAGATTAACCTTCCAATTCCATAAACAGCCAAGGGAATTCTGGATGGCAGGATACAATGAAGCCCTTGTTCACCTGGATGCTCGTATTGAACATGCCAACAACGAAGGTTACAAGCAAGGATGGTTGAATGCACTGGGTGTGTTAAAATTGGAGCAAGGGCATTTTTTATGGGACTATCATGCCCCATCATTATTAGACCTACCTGTACCACCTTTCAAATTGGACATGGCATGGATCCCAGCTCGTTCCATTCCTCGCAGCCTAATTTCAAAATACCTTGGTAATTATAGCCTTCATTCCCAAGTTGAATTATCTCGTCCTGAGCATCTCTTGGATACACCTTCTGTTATGAACGTCAGAATGCTCAGAGATGTTAATTTCATCAATTCTCCCCTTTGCCTAGAAGACCCTCCTGCCGGCGAGGAACCTGTTTCTAAAGCACAGGGCAAGAAACCAATAGAATAGTAATATCCATGTAACAATTTAGTACATTCTTGTATCCTGTAATCTTAAATTTAATGAAAGAATTTCATTTTCTATTTGCCAATTTTGCTATTGTCTTGTGTTTATCAAACACATTTATATTTGTACATATGTATCTATGTATCTGTTAAAAAGATAACAATATTGTGCTAACCAGCAACCAACTTAAAAAATTACAAGTATCAAGGTTGTTCAATCACTTAATAAAGTAAATTGTTCAAACTGTTACCAACCAACCAAGGTGGATAAATAATGTTTGTCGACCAACTACAGTTGATGGGTTTTTATCCCCGACCAGCTATACTTGGTTCAATGTAAAGATGCGTCCGACCAACTAAGATCAATAATTTGTCCTCGCCGACCAACTACAGTTATTGGGTTTTTTATCCCCGACCAACTATACTTGGTGTATTTTTTGAATATTTTGTTCTTCAAAGAACTCTTTGTAATAATATTACCTCCCGACCAACATAAGTTGTAATATGAGAGTATATTTTTATCTTACCAACCGTAATTGATCACGCTGGTGTAGCTGGTGTACACCTTTTAACCAAAGGAATATTTTTGGCTCCTTAGAGCTGTCCTCCTAACTAAAGGAGGTTGGCTACTTATAGCACTTTTGCTCCGTAGAGCTGTCCTCCTAACCAAAGGAGGTTGGCTACTTATAGCACTTTTGCTCCGTAGAGCTGTCCTCCTAACCAAAGGAGGTTGGCTACTTATAGCACTTTTGCTCCGTAGAGCTGTCCTCCTAACCAAAGGAGGTTGGCTCCTTAGAGCACTTTTGTTGTGTAGTGTATTACACTAGTATTCCCCGAAAAACTTTCAACCAGAAAGAAAATGGCGAAACATCCTCGTTTTATTCATAATGAAAGAAATGCTTTACATTTGACATCATTGATAATACTTGCGCAGGTGTTCAGCATTCCATGCGTTCTTAAATTCCTCTCCTTCTAGAGTTGCTATTCTGTAAGTTCCTGGTCGAACAACCTCTGTAACTCGGTAAGGTCCATGCCATTTTGCTTCCAGTTTATTCTGCTTCTGAATGACCTTCTTTAGCACATAATCCCCCTCTTTTAGATCACATTTCTTTACCCTTTTGTTGTAAAACAGAGCTGTTCGTTGTTGATAAGCAGCATTCCTAATGGCTGCCTCTTCTCTGACTTCTTCGAGCATATCCAAATCCAGTCTTATCATCAAATCACTGATCGGAGAATTGAAATTTAACACCCTGTGCGTTGGTAGGCCCAACTCGGCAGGTATCACAGCCTCACTTCCAAATGCTAGCATATATGGTGATTCTCCTGTTGCTGCTCGGGGAGTTGTTTGGTAAGCCCACAAAACTGACTGTAGCTCATTAATCCAATTTGCTTTAGCCTCACTTAACCTCTTCTTCAACCCATTTAGTAATGTTCTGTTCGTCACCTCAGTCTGTCCATTGCTTTGGGGATGGCCTGGTGCTGAATGAAACTTCAAGACTTTCGACTGATGACAATAGGCAGCAAATTCTTCATTATCAAATTGCGTTCCATGGTCTGTGATGAAAGCGTGGGGGAGACCATATCGACAAATGATATTCTTCCATATGAACTGATACACCTTTTCGTACGTCATATCAATTAGTGGTTCAGCTTCCACCCACTTAGTAAAATAGTCTACTGCCACGACGAGATACTTGAACCTTCCTCGGGTCGTCGGCAGCGGTCCAACCAGATCAATTCCCCACATGGCAAATGGCCAAGGTGATGTTATGGGTGTCAACAATGCCTGTGGAGTTCTTCGGATGGAGGAAAAACGTTAGCATTTGTCACACTTCTTAGCATAGGCTATACAATCAGCCCTCATCGTCGGCCAGTAGTATCCCTGTGTCATTACCCTTTGCAAAAGTGTCCGACCTGCTACATGAGCTCCACAAGATCCTTCATGAATTTCTTCAATCAATTCTTTGACTTCTGATGGATGCACACATCTCTGCAAACCTGCCATAATTCCTCGTCTATACAAAACACCATTAGTTAACACATACCGAGCAACTTTATACTTCAATTTCTTGGCAGCTAGTTTGTCCTCCGGCAATTCTCCTTCTTCAATGTATGCTCTGGTAGGATCCATCCAAGATGGTCCTAAATCAAGGGTAATAATCTTCACCGTCAAATCTTCTTCTATGCTCCGACTTTCTAATACTTCAATTGGTATTGTTCTTCGCAGCTCGGTACGCGTAGCTGGCGCTAGTCTGGCCAATGCGTCTGCTCTAGCATTCTCCATTCTCGGTATCCTCACCAATTGAATAGCATCAAATTCTGTCAATAACTCCATCACTTTTGCATGGTACTTCACCATTAACTCTCCCTTCACTGCATATATTCCCATCATTTGATTCACAATTAATTGAGAATCACTGAAAACAATTACTTGACGTGCCTCCATAACTTTCGCCAAATGAAAACCTGCTATCATAGACTCATATTCAGCCTCATTATTGGAAGCTTTGAATTGGAATCTCAAGGCATACTCCATGTCAATATCATCTGGAGAGTTTAAAACAATCCCTGCTCCACAACCAGCCGTGCAAGATGATCCATCTACATATAATCTCCATGTATGTAACTCGTCTTCAAATTTCTTATCTGTTAGAGTTCCTCGGTGAAATATCATCTGTTTTCTTTCATCATCCCCGGGTATCCTTCGTTCCTCGTTGGTCATTTGTTCGCGCCCTTCTACCAACCGGAGTTGGTCGGGGTTTGAATATGATGATTTTTCTACATCCACAAGTCCTTTTACCAACCTTGGTTGGT
Source organism: Sambucus nigra (assembly GCA_949130495.1). Taxonomy (NCBI): domain Eukaryota; kingdom Viridiplantae; phylum Streptophyta; class Magnoliopsida; order Dipsacales; family Adoxaceae; genus Sambucus; species Sambucus nigra. The sequence continues at coordinate 519,743,444 of OX422207.1, forward strand.
CTGGATCTGTGTCTGTTGATCCTGTATCGTCCCCAGGTAAGTCAGCAAGCACCTTTTGCTCCTCGGGGGTATCAGGGTATGTGAACTCTGCTATAAAATCTGCCACGGCTTGCCCCTTCAACGATGATCTCGGTTCATACACAATATCATATTCACCGAGCTCTATTGCCCAGTACATCAATCTTCCTGATTTTTCTGGCTTGTGAAGGGCTTGTCTTAACGGCATATCGGTATACACAATGATGGTATGGGCCTGGAAGTATGGCCTCATTCTTCTACTTGCTTCAATTAATGCCAGTGCCAATTTTTCCAGCTTTGGGTATCTGATTTCCGCACCTCGGAAAGCCTTGCTTGTGTAATAAATTGGCTTCTGGACTCCATTCTCCAATCTGATCAACGCCGAGCTAACTGCATTTTCTGATACTGCCAAATACAAGTACAGCTTCTCTCCAGTTATTGGCCTAGACAACAATGGTGGGGCTCCCAAATACTTCTTCAAATCTTGAAAGGGTTTCTCACATTCATCAGTCCACTCAAAAAAATTTCGCAGTGTTTTGAAGAATGGGAGGCATTTATCAGTTGCTCGGGATACAAATCTGTTGAGTGCTGCAACCCGTCCGGTAAGACTCTGCACTTCTTTCCTCGTCGTCGGAGATCGCAGCCCTAAAAGAGCCTTGATCTTTTCTGGATTTGCCTCAATACCTCGTTGGTTGACGATATATCCGAGGAACATTCCTTCTCGTACTCCAAAGGTACACTTCGTCGGGTTAAGCTTCATCTGGTATTTATCCAGTTGATCAAAAGTTTGACTCAAGTCAACCAAATGATCTGCAGCTCTCTTGCTTTTGGTGAGCATGTCGTCGACATAGACCTCCATATTGCGGCTGATTTGTTCGGTAAAAACCTTGTTCATCAACCGCTGATATGTTGCACCTGCATTTTTTAAACCAAAAGGCATAACATTATAACAATAAGTTCCCCTTGGGGTAATAAAAGAAGTACTTTCCCTGTCTTCAGGTTTCATTTTGATCTGGTTGTAGCCAGAATAAGCATCCACGAAGCTGAGTAGCTCGTGTCCCGACGTAGCATCCACTAGTTGATCAATTCTGGGCAATGGAAAATGATCTTTTGGACATGCCTTATTGAGATCAGTAAAATCAACACACATTCTCCATTTGTTGTTCTTCTTCTTTACCATCACCACATTCGCTAACCAATCTGGATATTTCACATCTTCAATGAATTGGGATTTCTGGAGTTTCTCGACCTCCTCTTGTATGGCCTGGTTCTTCTCGGGACTAAACACTCTTCTTCTTTGCTTCACAGGCTTGATCTCCTTATTCACGTTGAGCTCATGACATAAAAAGTTTGGATCTATACCTGGCATGTCTTCATGACTCCAAGCAAAAGTATTCTTCCTGCTTCTCAAGAAAATTATCAACTCTTGTTTTATTGAAACATCCAAAGACGATCCTATCTGAGTTACTCGTTCAGGATGCTCGTCGTCTAGGATAACAGTTTCTGTAGATTCCATCACCTGTCCTTTTACAAGTTGAGATTCATCCCTAGGGTCAAGAGTTTCAATTTCTGTGCCCTCCTCTACTTGATAAGTAGTAGTCTTTTTCCTTGATTCTTCAAGTTCTTCTTGCTCGACAGACGAATAATAGCATTCCCGAGCTACTTTTTGATCACCTTTCATAATTCCTACTCCAAAATTCGTTGGCAATTTCAAACACTAATGTACTGTAGATGGAACTGCTTCGAATTTCTTCAATCCAACTCTTCCCATGATGATGTTGTAGGCGGACTGCACATTCTTATCCATGACAAAAAAACGTATTCTTTCTGTTCGACAAGCAGGCCAAGTTCCGATGAGTATATACAACTTGATCGTCCCAAGTGGAAAAACTTTCTCGCCAGCAAAACCCAGAAGGGGTCTGTGATAAGGTTCCAATTGAGATAATTTTAAATTCAGGCTATCAAAGCATGAATAGTACATGATGTCTGCCGAACTACCATTGTCTACTAACACCCTTGAAATGACCACATCCTTCATCCTCATTTTGATCACCAAAGGATCATCATGAGGGTAAAGAACACCTGCCAGGTCGTTTTTTGAAAAACCAATCACTAGCTTCTCTTTGTTTACCTTCCTCGGACGATCATCCTCGACCAGGTTTATTCGCTGAATGTATGAACAAGCTTGAGACTCTCCGAGGTAAGCTTTTCTTTCTTCAGTAAGGTCTCCTCCTCCTGCATCTCCTCCTGTAATAACATTACAATCAAATGACCCAAAACGTATGGAAAATACCTCTCGTTCAGGTTTCCTTGGTTTCTTGGGAAGATCGGGGTCATCATCTGGATCCTCTTCATGGTCCCTCCTCTTTTTCTCCTCTGCACGACGAGGAGATCTAGATCTCTCTCTAGTTCTATCATCATTTTTCCTTTCGCCTCTGCGATCTACATACTTTGATAATTTTCCTCTTCGGATGAGTGTTTCAATCTCGTTCTGAAGGGCTATACAATTTTTGGTCATATGGCCATGATCTTTGTGAAACTCGCAATATTTGGCCTTATTCCTCAGGTCGGGATTTGTCTTCAGTTTCTCTGGCCACTTGATTTCCTCGTTATTCCTGATTTCTTCCAAAACATGATTGATACCCATTTTCAATGGAGTATAATTATCATACTTCTTTAGGACTTCCAACTTCATCCTGTTATTCCTGGAATGTTTGTCACCACCATTACCTTTCTGATCTTTCTTCTTAGAGTTGTCGACCTCCACTTTAACTTCTTTATCCATATTCTTCTTCGCAGCCATAGCCTCCTCGGCATTCATGATTTTGGCCGCCTTTGCCATCAACTCCGACATATTTTTAGGTGGATCTTTGGCCAAAGTGTAGTACAGCTTGTTAGGCAGCAAACCACTCATCAGAGCAGTGATTGTTGTCTTTTCTTCATAATCTATGACTTCCAACTTCTCGTTATTGAAACGAGTTATGTAATCTCTAGTACTTTCACCTGATTTTTGTCTAACACTTAGCAAGTGTGCTACTCGCTTTACCGGCTTTGCTCCAAAACAAAAATTGCCAATAAACAACTCGGCTAACTGAACAAAAGTTGAAATCTTACCCCGAGGAAGATTATTGTACCATATCTGTGCAGATCCGGTAAGAGTTCCCGAGAATGCTCTACACCTCATCTCGTCGGGGACAGCGTAGATATCTGCAGCAGCTTGGTATTGTTCTATATGAAGTACGGGATCTGTCTTTTCATCGTACTTGGGGGTCACTACAGGTGCTTTGAATTTCGACGGTGTAGGGAAATCCACAATGGCTTGCACAAAAGGTGTCCCTTGAACAAAAGTTCTCTGTAAGGGGTTCCTCGCCTTAGCCATTTCTCCCAGTCTATCCTCCAACCGTTGAATGGAACCTTTCCATGCTTCATTCCCTTCCTCGGGCCGCTTAGTCCGAGCAACTGATTGCTCTGACGTAGCTTCCTGAGATTTATCTCGACGAGTAGCTGGTCGTGATTGTGTTGATCCTTCTCTCAAACGTGATGGTGGTCGAACACTTCTCGATGGAGCTCTAGGTGGACTCATGTTTCTCCTTGGTCCTAACCGACTGAAAGGAGACTCCCTGCTTAATCTTTTCAAAGCGCTGGTTCTCTCCGGAGAAAGAGATATGAGTTGATTTGTATCTGTAGCCCGTATCGATGAAGTTCGCCCAGGTTGATAAGAAGAATCATTAGACTCCTCATTGCGATATGACCCAGTACGTCTAGATTGCGATTGCCCACGATCACTCCTATACCCTGAATAGGTAGGTGCACCGCCTTGAAGAGTTTGAATGAGTTGCCTCACAGATTCTTGCATGGCGGTTTGTCCTTGAGCCAGATTCGTCATAATTCCAGCCAGATCTGGGGATGCAGATGGATTTGGAAGATTTCCAGTATTTCCAACATTTCGATTACTGGATTCTGGATTATCTGCCATTGGTGATAAATGATTTTTATGAGAAACGATAATAACAGTCGTTTCCCACAGACGGCGCCAATCTGTTGATGTAAAAAACTAGATTGCTCTAATTATTCAATCACAGATAAATAAATAAGACAAAGATTTTTAAAGTGGTTCGGCTAGGAATAAAGCCTACATCCACTGTTATGTTATTGCTGAGTGTTTGTGGAATTCTTGATTACAAGTTCTTTCAAGAAATTCCGGTCCCCCTTGAATGAGGATGATACAAGGTATTTATAGCCTTGAGGCTGTACATGAAAGGTTCGATACATTAAATGACATACATATGAAAGGGTAATACATTTAATGCAGAGTGCGTGCTAAGAATATACGCATTCAATGAATATCTGAACTGTTGATTATCTGGAAATTAATGATACGACCGAGATGTAGCTCGGACCGCCCTAGCTGTTCGCTGATCAGGAGTTCCTCGGAACGTTAGAGTACCTCGGTGCGATAGAGTTCCTCGGTGTGATAGAGTTCCTCGGTGTATTCTCGTTGCTCGGAAAGAAGCATGGTTGGTCGGGAAATGATCTTCCTCGCTGCTATTGTGCCACGTAGATTGACACGTGTCTTCGTATTATTCGTCCACATCAGCATATTAATTTTGGTATCAACACACCCCATCTACCGATGCTACTATTATGGAGAAGTTGACAACTCCATCTTTAGAAACCACACTCCCTTGTGAGTATATCTTTACTCCTCCCAATGAGTGTGTGTCTCCCAGGCTTGAGTTGGATCATCTTCCTCCACCATTTATTCCACCTGATCCGCCGTTTATCCCACCCTACCCACCCATTGTCCCTTTTACCCTACCATCTGGTTTGGATCTTGATTTTACACATTTCACATCTCCATATATAGTTTTAGATCCTCACCTCAAACCATTCCCCACCCATGCGAGTATTTGTGGTGCTACTCTCTACCACCGTGACACCGAGCATGTTCCTCTATACCCGCCACTCTCTTGTGGTGTTGATTTTTCTCAATAGCTCCCTGGCATGTCACAGCGCGACCATTATCATCGCCCATTTATAGAATGGTCGTGTGATTTTTATGAGCCCCACCCCATTCCACTTTCTAAACCATATTTCCTTCCTCACCAATTAGAGCACCACGCTTATAGGGCCTTAGTTGCTCTCACCTCATGGCTCAATAAATCCCGAGACCGATACCTTTGCACCCTCACCCTTACCTTAATACCTACACGCCCTTGGTCCACCGATGCTTTGCATCGCGTAATGCACTTTGCCATACAAGTTCATTGACACCTTTTGCCTGTTTCCAACAAGACTGACGCTTCAGTCTCGTTTGGGGTGATTTTCATCACCCAAATTTTTCTGCCACCCCGCACTTCCCTCGATCTTATCTTTAGGGTGAGATCCCATCGGTCTGGTTGAAGACATTAAACTTAGAGCTACTGGAAGGCAGCCCGCGTTTCTTGTACTAGTCTCATCCTGTTTAGGGGTGGTGTTTCACATCACCCTATGTTTTACCATGCTTATAGACTTGTACACCTTTTTTTTCTCTATTCATATATTCATGTTTATTCTTGGCTACATCTTTCCACTTCATTAGCGGTTCATTTTGGTAATATCTTTCCTCCCTTATGCTCTCAATTTTAAAAATCATTTTACCTAACATCGAGGACGATGTTCCTTTTTGTTTGGGGGTGGGGAATTTTATCAAAATCGTACCTCTTTTGAAAAATTTTGATTTTTAAACCTGATTTTTAAAATTTCGTGCAGTTTCTTTCATCTCACTCATTGATGTGAATTTTCAATCATCCGTCTTTCAAAAGTCTAGGAATCAAGCTAGAGAATATTTTTTCTAAATAGCTTATGTAATACATAACAAGACATGTTGTACCATGAATTTCTAGACTCAACAAAATTTGTGCACTTATCACGTCATTACGTTTAGAGTTGAGGAGTACTATAATTCTAAAGAGAACCTTAAGGATCACTAGTAGAGACTTTAGCCCGTGAGATTTGTGCCTTTCACTCTTTCAGAGTGTTTTACGCAATCTCCGAGTCACATGTTGATTCAACTTCCTTTGGGTCCGCACTTTAATTATTGTATGATCTCATTATCTTTCATTAAATTTTGGTTGATCACTAAGAACGACATCATTTTCGAGTTGTAAGAAACAGGTGTGTTGAAATTTGACCCGAACACTAAATTTTCATCCATACACTTACCACATTTCCATTCACTCACCCATTATCTTTCCATATTTTCCCCATCCATATACATTCCCCACACCATCCATTTATCATTCCACTCATATATCATCCATCATTTTTGAGAAAAAGAGTGTGATTTCAAATGTAAATGTCTTCATTGTTGATTTGAAAAGTGAGAGAAAAAGAAAAAAAAAAGAGAGAGAAAAACATAAAAAATAGCAAAAATAGAAAATATAAATAAAAAAGAAAAAAAGTAGAGAAAAAGAAAAAAAAAATCGAAAAAAAAGAGAGAAAAGAAAAGAAAGAGAGTTTGTAGTTAGTACTTAGTTTTTAAATAAAGACATTTGTGCCTAAAGTGTATACACTCTTCTCAAATATCCACCATCCATCCATCACTCATCCATCACCATTCTATTATATCCTACCTCACACCATCCTACCTCATATCCCATCTATCCCATCTCATTTCCCCTCACCCATAATCATCCATATTTTCCCCTAGGTGTTCGGGAAAATGATAGTCAATGTGGTGAATAACTCGACGTTCTCACTATGGTGATTAGCATTCTTTCATGAGATCAATTTTCTTTCTTATTGTTCGTTCTTTCTTATGCGTGTGTGAGACGTTTGAACTTGCTTACATTTACTCACCTCCTCACACACAAGAGCGATACACTAACCCATATCTCGAGAGTTCGTTTGTGAGAGTTATATTTCGTGAGATTTGAAGTTGAAGCGTTGATTCCGACAAGGCAAACTAGGAATTACTCTTGTGATACTCGACCCATTTTGACTGATTCACACTACACACGTTGAATTTTAGGAAGGATGTGCCTTGGGTATTTACTTAGCTAAAATTTTTACACTTTTAGCTTGTATTTCTGAAAATGTTTCTCATGAGATGGATTATGCGATTATTCTACGTCTAATAAGAGATTGACTACCTTTCAATAAATTTTTGCAAATAAAGAATTTTGTGGGTATATTCCCTGCAAACCCTCACGAGACACAACTCGTCTTGTAGGGCAACCTATAGGTTTAAAGGCTTGTTGCACATGCTAAGTGAAATCGCAAGTGCCCGCGAAAGTGGTACACATTTAGTTACTTATGTGTCTCTTTCTCTCTATCTTATTGCTCGAGGACTAGCAACGCTCTGTTTGGGGGTGGTGTGAAAAGCACTCAAAACTGTACAATTTATACCCCAAATAGACATACTTTAGTTGCTAATTCTCGACAATATGGGTCTTATATGCTTAAATGTTTATTTTGTAGGTCTAATGTGCATTGCAGAGTTCAAACGCTTAAATCAAGGCAATTGTGCGCAAAATGGAACTAAATACCCAATTCCCTGACCCTAACCTAGCCCATCCTAGCCTAAGCCTACCCCGAAACCCGTGTGTGCTTGTTTGTGTCCATTTATTATTTTATTTTTTTACATTTTTAGTTTAAGTCATTTTTATTTAGAATTTCTAGGATTTATTTTCTATTTTTATATTTCTTTTTATTTAGTATAATTTTATTTTGAGTTTTAGTTTATTAGATTTAGTTTTAGTTTTTATTTTATTTTATCTTATTTTATTAGGATTAGATTTTTTAGGATTTATTTATTTTTAGTTTATTTTGATTTTACATTTTCTTTTTAAGATCTTAGTTTTAGTTTAATAGATTTCTATTTTTTATTTTCATTTCTTTTTAGTTTTATTTTTTTTAGTCTTTATTTTATTATTAGAATAGAAATTTAATTTTTAGATTTTTAGTTTTTATAGTTTTATTTTATTAGTTACTTTTAGTGTTATTTTTAGGGGTTCAAATTAAACACACACACAAAGACACACCCTATCCTACACCTAAACATCCCCTCACCCTCATCCTATTACCTACACCCTCACACACACAACCTACCCCACTTCATCTTCTTCCTACCTCACCCACACTTTTTCTCTCTCCTCCACCATTACTAACATCAAAACTAAAACCATCTTCTCTCTCCAAATTCCATACCAACACAACCCAACTCACCCTTATCTCTCATCCACAAAACCCACCTGCTGCCCCCCCCCCCTCCTTCTTCCATTCCCCTCACCCCTCCGACCTAACCATTTTGGCTAACCTCCATGGCCCATGCCCCAATCGGGATGGACCAAACCTCTCTCCCACCTAAATCCGTCGTCGGCGAGTGACTCCCCACTACAAGCCACCAGTGCCGAAGACACCCGGCGTACCTCTCCCTACCACCAGGTAGCGACCCACGGCCGAGACCTCCCCTGCTCCTGAAACTAAACCAGCCCCTCTCTCTGGAGATAGCAGAAACCGCAACCTCCGACCACCTCTCCGGTCAAATTACCACCGGGCAGACCCATACCTCCATAACCATCCAACCTAATTCCGTTTTCAAAGCCAAAACCCATTACCCATTTACAAAACCCACTTTGCCATTTCCCATTTCTCCCAAAACCGTTTTCATCACCTGTTAACAAACCAAAGACCAAATTAATTCCCCCATGTGACAATTTAAACCCCTTTTCCCAATATACCCTTAGATACCCCCAACTACCTAACTTTAAGTCATTTCCAAAAATACCCACAAATCATATCAGATTTTTATTCCCTAATTCCCTCACCCATTTATCTTCACACCTCATCATTCCCATAACACACCCAAACCACATGAACACTTAAACCAATTACCCAAATTAACCCCCCCATGCTCCATGCCTTGTATAAAAAGAAGATAAAGACCCCATTTTAAAAAGAGAGCTTTTAAATAGGAAAATTCTAGAGAAAATTATCCTTTGTAAATAGTTTTTGTTTTATTCCTTTTATTTTTTTAGATATTTGTGATGTTAAATATTGATTGAGATTTAATTGAGTGTTGATTTTAATTTCATATTACTTGGATTCTTAATTGGAGGGTTGTATGCTTCTCATTCAAGGATTGAAGTTTATTGAATTCAAGAAATTGGTTTGATTATTCTTCTCTCTACTCTTTTATATTAAATGCCTATTGAATATTTGTTTATTATGTTTGATACCATGTTAGGCTAAATCCCCTTTCAAGGGGTTGGGTGAAACCCTTGTTTGATATTATTTTAGTTTAATTAGTTTGATTACTTGAAAAGTCCATTTGAATGTTGATTTTGATCCCTCGCCCTTAAATTTACGCCTCGAGAGAGGGAAATAATTTTCGAGAGAAAATCAAAATTCTAATTATAATACCCATTTTAGATTAGAACTAGAGATAGGGGTTTCTTAAGTAGGGTATTATAATTTGAATTTCAACTCTAAAATTATTTTCTAAGATTTACATGAATTTTAATCGATCGATCCTAGCGGGTGATTAATTAAAAGGAGTGTAGATCTATTTTTCTAGAGTTGTGAGGTGATAAACTTAACTTTCTAAAAGATTACTATTATAATTACACTTGCAACGAGAGTTGGTTTGTAATTTTGATATTAATTTGGGAGAATTCAAATAATTAAATTAATTAATTAGAATAGCTAAAATTTGTGGTGTAATCCTACTCCTTGATTGTTCTCACAATTATTTTCCTCACTTATCTCTTATTTTTATTTTAGACTTTAATTTCAATTTTAGTAAATTTCTAGTTAGTTATTTTCATCTTACACTTTAATTTAGTTTAGTTTAAATCATCACCACACCCTATTGTTTTAATATTGAAAAAGCTAAAAAAATTAGAAAAGCAAAAAAGCACAAAAAGAAAATATAAAGTGAATTACAATTGAATTTGTCTCTAGCTTACTCCCTAGAAAGTGGATTGATACCCTTACTTACCTCTACACTTGAGTTGTTATATTTTGTAGGTATTGCGAGGATTTTGACTAACTTGGCTTTTAACAATAACGACATACGCAAAAGTCATTGTTATCAACATGTTCTTCCTCGGATGGCCTATTAGTCATGGTAGGTGCCTATTCCCTCCACCGGGTTATGAAGTTGCTGACTAATTCTCCTGAATTCTGTTTAAGAAGCTCTATATCACGACGGGTGACCTCTTGCTCTTCGTTGTATTTATATTGCGACATGAATTCTCGAGCTACATCCTCCCAGCTACGGATTCTGGATTCCTCAAGAGATAGAAACCATCAGAGGGCACTATCCTTCAAAGTTTGCTGAAAAAATTGGGCCATCAGTTCTTCAGAAGCCCCTAGTAGAGTCATGGAATGATGATAACTGCGAAGATGAACAATTGGGGGTCCACTCCCTCCGAACTTCTCGATATTCAGCATCTGGAACTTCTCGGGCAACCTCGCTTTAGGATAAGGAGACATGTGTGTGTAGTCCATGTAATTCCCAGAGATCCTGACTTGGTCAAACTTCTTGGTGAGCATCTTGAGATCCTCTTTGACTTTATTCAACTCCTCCTCCTTTGGATCAGCGACCATAGGCAGGTTAGCCATAGGCTGGGCAATATTGGGCATTGGGAGCTGGGCAGGCGGCGGCCCATTGGCAGGAGGGGAACGTGGAGCGTGATGATATTCTTTCGGAACCCAGATAGGCTCGGGTGGACCCTTAGCACGAGGGAATAGGGCCTCGGGCTCTTGAGGAATTGGAACCTGGTTTCATTGCATTTCTCGGACCTCAGTTTTGAGGTTGTCAATCTTGGACACGAGCTAAGCTAGGACTGTCGTCAGATCCGACTGTATGACTGGTGCTTGATCTGTATTCTCCATGGAAAGTGGATGGATTCCGAACTCGAAAGAAGTAGTATAGGAATGGATGAAACTCCGGGGTGATTTGACTGAAGGCCGAAGCCAATAGGGAGACAGGCCAAGGGCTTGCGATCGACCTGAGAAGGCGTAGGATGAGATTTATTTTTGAGAAAAAGGGAAGAAACTATTTTTGGATTTTTGATAAAGAAGGGAGAAATGTCTTTGTATTTTTTATAAAGAAGGGAAAAATGTTTTTGGATTTTTTATAAAGAAGGGAAAAATGCTTTTGGAGACGGAACTCAACATGATTATTATGATTATTATGTTCTCACTTGTATTTAATTCTCCTAAATGCAATGCCGGACGGGACCCGAGCCGGGAAAAGTGGGGTTTTAATAGATGCAAAGCTACGGTTGGACATGTAACCAGGCTCACGGATAGGATCCCGTTTTAAAAATGCACAAAAATTAGGTGGCAGACCGACTCGGAATTTTGGCAGAGTTTTGGGTTGAAACCGGCAATCTAAAGTGCGTGTCCTAGGTTTGACACCTATATGCGGGTATTCAGTTAGTTGAGTGAATCGGCATGGGTTCCCCCTTTTGGAGTGACTTCCACGATATATGACTTGCTCTTGCGGGCAATCGGTACGTATGGACAAGCCATTTGATATACCTGAGTGTACATGAATTGCCTCACCATATACCTCATGGGGACAGTACATGTGAGAGCGAATTCGATATACTCGGCGTACGTGAATGAATTCCTTACGACATACCTCCCATCATGACTTTGGTCAAGAGGTACGATGCGGGGAAACAGTTCTATATACGTCGAAGGTACTTGGCCAATGGAAGGTGAGAGTTATATCGCTTAGGCTAATTGCGACCTGCTGGACCAAGGCCCATCACGAAGTGACCCTCCAGTTACTGGGTAAAATTTGGTCAATAGCAATGCTCTTTGGTGATGTTGTGTGAATCATGCCTGATTCTCTTATTAGTATCTTATGATGAGGATGCCTTTCTGGATTATGCCAAATAGGGAGCAAAGTACAAACACCCAAGGTACACCAAGTATGGATGGGTTATGTGTGCAACATGTGGATATATGTGATCCTAGGTGCACGTGGTGTGAAGTGTACATGGAGAAATTTCTACAAGTGTGTGAACATAGGCATAAGAATGGGATACACATGGAAAAGTGGGAACATGAAGATATGGGGGAAAACATAAGCAAATATAGCATCCATGAAAATAGAGTTAAGCACACAAAATATAAAATAATCCCCAGCAGAGTCGCTACTGTGGCCATCCCCGATCGTCGCCGTGCGGGCGAGCGCTTGGATGAAGGATCCTCGGGTCCCGCGCATCCCTCTCGGGAGCGCTTCGTCCGGCGTCGTTTGAGATGTAGTGTATAAAAGTAGAGAGATTCAGAGTAGCCAGTCTATTTTACTCAAAATAGACAAAAGAAAAAGGGGAAGCCATCCCGAAGGATGGCATCCAAAGACATACTGGTGCATGCGAAACCAAGATGATTCAAGAAGGGTTCGGAGGCTTAGTTATGATATGGGAAGGTGTTAGGCACCCATTCTGCCCTTTCGATCTCTCATGGATATTTGCTATTTTCCTTTATATTTCCCCCCGTGATATGTGTGCATGTGTATATATATAATGGAGGTAGGAATACTCGACTTGTATCATGGAAAAGATAAAGCGAGTCATCCGTGGGAAGATATAAGAATAGTATTAGGAGAATAATATTTACGCGATTACCCCTACGTTGGTCGTTATAATGGAACGATAACGCATATGGAGTAATATGTCACTAAGAGCAAGTATATAGATTATAAGGAAATTGGATTTAGAGAAAATAGAAAATAAGAGAAAAGTGAAGAAGGGACTCGAGTCTTGGGTTTTACCCCGAGACACCTACGTAGCCTATAAAGGCATCAAAGTCCATGTAGTTCGCATACAAAACGAGGGCTGGGGTTTATCCCATAAATCCAAATGGAGGATCTCTTATTTGTGAGTGTCTGTGTGTGTAGAAAAAAAAAGTGTTTTAGTTGTGAGAAAAGTGTGAGAAAAAGAATCCCTATTTGGAATTTATGAGCAAACCCTCTTTTTCTTGTTTTTTTGGGTTTTATTTATATTAAAATAAGAGATGTGCAATAATACTAAATAAAAAAGTAGATTAGGATAGGTGAGATGAGATAATAAAAACGCTAAGTAATAAAAGAAGTTATTGCAAATTTAAGATAATTTGAGAGAAAGTTGATAAAATTGGACCTTCTTGGAGATCTTGAGCTTTATCTTGAATGTGGGAGGGCAGCTCTTGCACTTGGATGATGATGGAGAGTGGATAATTCACCAATTTTGATGAAAAGGACGATGAAAAGTGGAAGTAAAAAATGGATTTGGAAGTTGAAATCACGTTGCCTTCGAGAAAGGTTTTTGGGATTCGTTGAGAGAGATTTTTATCAGATCTGGGCTCCCCTTGTAAATGAGGTGAAGGCCTAATTTTATAGGCTCGGGTCACTGCCGATCGACATAGACTCATTCCTGCCTATCGGCACCTGTCGATAGGTAGGGTCTGGAACCTGCCATTTGGCAGTGCGCTTCAGGCTTTTCCAGAAAATCGACAGCTGAGGGAAAACCGTTGGTTAGAATCACGCAGGGGCATACCATTGGAAAGGTAACTTAGATACCTTTGAAAGTCCTTTGGACCTCTCCCGGGTTCGGGAGTTGACTTTGGGTCAAATATGGCTCGGAAGCGTTTGTCGGTCCATTGGACGGGGAATCACTCGGACGCAAATGGATCGTTCGTCCGCATGGTAAGTCCAAATCGCGTATGGGGTGGACCTTTAGAAAGTTTAGGAGATGTAATTATACATTCCAAAGAGTTTGACACTATTTGGGGAGTTGACTTTGGTCAACCGGGCCCCGAAAGCGTTTGGTGACCTCTTGGAGTTAAACGGATCGTTCGTTCGCATGGTAAGTCAGAATTATGCACGGGATGGACCGTTGGAAAGGGTATTTAGTTCCCTTCAAAGATTCATTCAGTATCGATCTAGATGAAGAGTTAACTTAGGTCCAAAAGAGCCCGGGAGCACCCGATGGCCTCTAGGTCAAGTTTCGGACGCAAACGGACTGTTCGTCAGCATGGTAAGTCGAAATTGCGCACGGGATGGACCGTTGGAAAGGGTATTCAGTTCCCTTCGAAGATTCATTTAGTCTCAATCGAGATGAAGAGTTTTTTTTTTGGTCAAACTGAGCCGGGGAGTGCCCGATGGCTTCTAGGTCAGTACTCGAGACATGACCTGGATTTGTGGTGATGAAGGGAGGTACTAGGGACCTAAGGAGAGTTTGGGGGTAATGGAATGGGGTGTCTATACCTATATTGTCATAATTAGTTTCTACTCCTTGTCTATTTCGGACAAAATAAAAAGGGGGAGAACAAATTATGGGGGATTTTTTGCTCCTTGTCTATTTCAAACTCGATGCATCACGGGATATTTGTTTTGTTTCATGTGTGTAGGTACTTTTGGAAGGTCATACTCTCATTACACTCATTGAAGACAAAGTTCATAAGAGAAGAAAAAGAAGATGTTGAGATTTGAAGACTTTATTTTATAGACAACTTTATCTTATACCGATCCATTTTAGGGTTTGGGAGGTTATTAGAATATTGTATTTGTCTTGGGGGATTTATTTATAATTCGGATTGGATTTTATGTTTGTACTAGAATAGCCAAAAGGGGGGAGATTTGTAAGGGCGTGATTTCTATCGTTTTCTCATACCGTAGGCTAATATAGTTTTTAGCATATCCCGCTACCGATTGATTCGAGTCGTCACAAAGATCCGAATATCTAAAATATCCAACTTTCATAGATCTCCACACTATGAAGGTATAATGCTATTAAGTTTAGAATTATTTCTTGAATTTATTTTAGGATGTCTAATTTTATTAAAATTGGAAATAAGATTTTTTATTTAAAACTCGAAGCATTTTTATTTATTTTAATATTTTTTCAAAGTTCATGTATCTCATTCAAATGAGATAGGATTCTCATTCTAATGAGTTTCCATTTTCGTTCGAAGTCTCATTTGAAGTTTACTTCGATTGAACATCGAACGAGGGCATACTGTTTTTGGTCGTTTAAACATCGTTCAAACGAGATGGATGATTTGTTAGAACAAGATTTATTTTGTTCAAATGAATTGCCATTCTCATTTCAACGAGCTTTAAAATTCTTTCCAACGAGTCGTCACCTTGAAATTTATAAACGTCATATAAATACCTGTTTAGTATTTATTTTCATTGAGATTTTTTCCAAAACTATTTTTGCATATCTTTTGCAAAAGTTTTCAATCTTTTGAGTTTTGAAAACCCATTTAGTTAACAAATCACATCCCTAGAATATATTTGAGTGAATCAAGTTTAAACCATATAGTTCGTATCTCCCATACACCTTTGTGGAGAGGTATATTCACGGCTGAACTTGTTATTCTCGAGGAAACTCATTGCTGATAACAAAGGCTGATCGGTGGATACAAAGTCTAAAAGGCTACGTGTGGACTACTCTTGATAGAGCCATATTCTTTAGAGATTTTCGAAGGCACTGTTCATTATACTTGTGGCGATTATCAAGTAGTCTGTAAGTCGATAACCTTGTAAACTCTCTAAAGTATTGAATGAAATAAGGTTTTATCCGAAAGGATTTTTTTCCCCCTAAATTTGCCTTTGTTGAATGCATGTTTTAATTTGTCTATTTTATCACCTAGATGTTTACGTAGGATAAAAAGATAAAATTTGGAATTGTGTGTGATTTGACATTCAATTGTATAAATATTCCATTAAGATTGAGATAGATCACTCTCATAGTTCTGTGACCTCGACTTTGAAGTGGAGTCCTTTATCTGATGCTAAATCGTAGGGAACTCTGTATCGATAAATGATGTTCTTTCTAATATTCTTGGCCATTTTCCTAGCATTTAACATTGCGTATGACTTGGCTTCAACCCATTTAGTAAAGTAATCAATGGCGAACATGATGAATTCCTGACCGTTTGAAGCTTTAGGAGTAACCTTACCTATGATGGCAATGCCCCAAGTGGAGAAAGGCCATGGACATGTCCTATTGTATAGTTCTAGGGGAGGTAAGTGTTGAAGAGTGGCAAACTTCTGGCGTTTGAGGCATCTTTGAACATAGGAAGTGCAATCTTGAATGATGGTGGTCCAATAGTATCCTCAATGGATGATATTCTTAGCAAGCATATGACCATTCATGTGAAGCCCGCATTCCACATTATGGATCTTCTGTACCATTTCTCCAATATCAACCCCTACTATGCATTGTAAATGGGTTCCATAGAAGTTTCCCTTAAAAAACACTTATCACAAATGATCGTCTGGGTAGCTAGTTGGCGAAGGGTTGCATTGTCTTTCTTATCTGTGTCTTGGGGATACCTACCATGTTTGAGGAGGTTCCAAATGTCATAGTACCATATCCCGACCATATCATAATCTTCCTCAGTAACGAGCTGATGTGGTAAAAGTGAGTAGCCATAGCCTATTTATGAACTAGGAAAGTGGCCATTGTTATTCCCTCGGGCATATCAACTATGGTGGCCAGGGCAGCAAGGGCGTCAACTAGGTTATTCCCCGGATGAGGAATGTAGTGGAAGATGACATCCTTAAACTAAGAGGCCAACTCTTATTGGTGGGCATAGAAGGGTAGGATCTTCTCTTCTTTGACTTTCCATTTTCTGAGGATTTGGACGATGATGAGGGTAGAGTCTCCATAGACATCTAGGTGTCAAATTCCTTTATTGGGGGAGATCTTGAGGCCTACATTGCATGCCTCATATTCAGTCATGTCGTTGGTACAAGTGAAATCTAGCTTAATGGCAATGGGGGAGTGAGAGTCATCAAGGGCGATCAAGATTATCCTAATGTCATATTCTTTCTTATTAGTAGCTCTATCAAAGAACATTTTCCATCTAAGGTCCTTTAAGAGATGCAGAGAATATCTTCATCCGAGAATCTAAAGACCCAAACATTGGTTCTTTCCATGGGGTAATTAACAAGGTAATCGGAGATAGCTCTTCCTTTCATAGCTTTTTGCGTGACGTAGATAATATCGAAATCGGCTAAAAACATCAACCAGCAGGACATTTAGCCGAACATAGAAGGTTTTTCAAGAAAGTATTTAATGGGATCCATTCGGGATACTAGTTTGACGGGGAAGGAAAACATGTAATATCATAACTTCTGCGTGACCCAGACCAAGGCGACACATGCTTTCTGCAAAGCCTTGTAGTTGATTTCGTATTCGGATAACTTCCAACTGGCATAATAAATGGCTATTTTCTTACAGGATTATTCAATGTATTGGGCTAGTAAATCCCTTACAGCAGTATCTGTGACGGTCAAGTATATGAGAAGGGGGAGACCTAGCTATGAAGGCATGAGCACCAGAGGTCGGGTGAGGTATTTTTTATTTGGTCAAAGGATTCTCTGCATACCTCATTCCAGACTTTAGTTGAATCCTTTCGGAGGAGTTTGAAAATGGGTTCACAAATATAAGTCAGTTGGCTGATGAACCAACTGATGTACTGTAGTTTACCCAGGAATACCCAGCCTTTCTTCTCCACCCAAGGTGATGGCATCTCAAATATGACTTTCAACTTGGTAGGGTTTTCATCAATTCCCTTCTCACTGACCATGAATACCAAGAGCTTTCCTTTCGTGATGCCGAAAATGCATATATGTGGATTTAGCCGCATTTGATATTGTCACAGTCGCTCGAAGAACTTTCGAAGGGCATGAATATGACCCTCTCAAGTCTTGGACTTAAGGATCACGTCATCCACATAGACTTCAAAATCATTGTGAATAAGGTCATGTAGGATGGTTGTGGTATCCCTTTGGTAGATAGCCTCGACATTCTTGAGTCTGAGTGGTATGACAGTATAGCAGAAGGTTCCCAATGGGGTGATGAAGGCAATCTTATCTTGATGGTCAGGGTGCATCTGGATCTCATTATATCCGGTGAATCCATTAAAAAATGATTTGAGGGCATGGATAGCCGTGTTTTCCATGATCATGTCGTTGTTAGGTAACGGTTCATCGTACTTTGGAGATTCTTTATTCAAATAATAATAGTCGACACACATACGTATTTTTCCTACCGACTTCGACAAGAGGAAAATATTAGTGAGCTATATTGGGTATTCGACTATGCGAATGAAACCCACGTTCAACTATTTGACCATTTCCTCTTTGACTTTGAGTGACCATTCAGTACAGAATTT
Source organism: Sambucus nigra (assembly GCA_949130495.1). NCBI lineage: Eukaryota > Viridiplantae > Streptophyta > Magnoliopsida > Dipsacales > Adoxaceae > Sambucus > Sambucus nigra. The sequence goes on from OX422207.1 coordinate 519,761,633, forward strand.
CCTTAGCTTGTGTTTGATTGGCTTGCATTCTAGGAATGTTCGAATCTCATGTTGTGCTATTTTCAGATCAATGTCGGGCACGTCATCGTAGAACCACGCAACTATGTCCACGAATTCGTTCTTCAAATTGTGCACGCTTATGCTCGTTATGGGTGGACCCTATCCTAATCTCGTGCTGATGGCTACTAAAACTAAGATTAATAACAACAATCTCATTAGCATTAATTTTAATATGGTTATATTATTTGTTATTCTACTTATTAAGACCAGTTAAGAATTATTCATTTGCATAATCATCACCAAAGGTTTGATTAGAATCAAGACAATTAATGTAAGACACATCAAGATACTCAAAATCCTCATTTATTTCATTTTCGGAAAAAACAGCAACGAGAACCTCGTCAAAAGAGGTTTTAGTTACATTGATATTACGATAAGGAAAAAAATAGCTGGTGAAGAGACTTGGATAGGGTAAATAGCAAGGTTAGGTTGAATTTGAGCAGGTTGTACTGGTATGGCATTCCAGTTGAGGAGAGGCATGTTAATAGCTTTAAATTGAGCGAATGGGTCTGATGGCATGGCATCTAAGAAGATCATGCAGAGACTTAGCCCCAATGTCTATAAGTCAAATGAGTATTCGAAATCACTTTCTTGAAAGTCCTTGGTACTTGTCACGACTTTCTCGGTAAGAATTTTCACTTCATGTTTGTAGTCTTCGACCCAAGAGTTACTGTTTTGAAAGAAAATTTCCAACCCTGGTTTCATCTTCTTCTCAGCATGGTCATGCCACGGTTCAGAGAAACCAAAAAAGGGGAAGTATTCACCCTCCTTGATAAATCTTCCACTTAAAGAATATCTCGAAATAGTCTTTTCAACTTTCAATCTTCTTTTTGGTCTCAGTCGATGGAGCACTTTGAGTTCATCTAGTGAGGGTTGGTAACCCAGGCTAAATGGGGAAAAGGCTTCCTTAAGAAAAGGCTTCCTTGAACATCTGAATCATATTAAAATTTCCATAAGGGTTGTATTCTGGATAAACTCGATCTTTAAAATTATCTCCCGATGGAGGGGAAGTGGATCAATTTTGAAACCTGAGAGGGGCATGTCATTCGTTCCATACTGGATTTCTAATAATGGATTGCTAGTGCTGATATTGTTTGTACCGTCATCATCCCCTAAAATGGTGATAACCTGCCTTTGGTGAAGAACTTTAGTTTTTGATGGAGGGGAGAAGATACCCCTCGAATGCTGTGGAGCCATGGTCATCGAGGGAGTAGTGTGAAGTATGCAGGTATGTCAGTGACTTGGAACTCTGTGACATGATTGACTGAACTAGCCCCTAGTGTGAGTTTTATGGACCCCATTACTTCTCGTTAGGTATTGTCATAAGCAGGCACGACGATAGAAGTATGAGTGATATTACTGACTTTCAGTCCCAAAAAGTTGAAGTTTCTGAGAGGATAAACATTGAGAGCAGATCCATTATCAACAAGTGATAGTGGGACAATATTTCCTAAGACTTCAATGGAGATGTTGTGGGCATAATTATTATCAGGTTCAAACTTTGGTGTCTCTTCTTAGGAAAAGGATAGGAGTCTGGAAAAGGTCAGGGACCAAACCATATTTAAGACTTCTTCGAGAATAGTGGAAGGAAGGATTATCGGTCCGATGAATAATTCTATCAAGGCATTCTGGTGGAATTGAGAGGACATGAAAAGCCCCCATATGGTGATATTGGCTCGAGTATTTTTTAGATGATTAAAGATTTTTTTTTCTACGGTGGTTATTTATGGCATGGGAAGTTCTTTGATAACTCCCTTTCCTTTATTTGTATCGGTTGCATAAGGAATTGGATCTTTGTAGTGTCTCCCTGACCTGGTCATGTGGTTCACTGAGGAGTGAAAGAGAAAGAATCTCATGGTTTCATCTATATTGGGCTCAATGGACACCATATTGATTTCCCTCAAAAGATCTCCGAATGATATCATTCCACACATTCTAGCTACTGGACGGACTTCTTCCTTCCATGGTTCGTCACTTGAGCTGTTAAAATCATCCCCCAATTTGGTGGGAACTATGTTCAGTAATGAAGGGACCCACTATCCCTGAAGCTTCAAAGTGGTGAGTAACTTAGAAATGCTATAGATTTCATTTTTCTGTAGAAACATATCGGCCATGATCTGTACCACATCATTTAGACTGACTTTTTTAATAGGTACCACCCACTTATTTGATTCTTAATCCCACTTTCGGGCTTCCATAAACGAGCCACTAAATTTTTTATAATCAATGGTTATCTCCACGAACAATTTCAGCCCAAACTCTAAGAGTTGGTTCAACACAACTGGTAACTCCATGTCTCCCCCCTCAGATCGAGTGAAAATGGTGATGAAGATCCTCGTAAAAAGTGATAAAGATTGATCAATGAAGCATATAGGGTGTAGGAGAAAATATGGGCAAACCTCGAGCGGTTTGGGTGAGATTATAGGGAAGATGGGTGCTTTGTTGGGCACGATTGGAGTAGATGGGTCAAATTAAAGGCAACTTTCTAGGAAGATGGCATGTGTATGCATTGAAAGTGGATTATGAGTGGATTGGGTTTAGGATTAACTGGTGGGGTGATGTTACCTCGATTAATTTGGCCTTGAATTACATTCCTAAGGTGGAAACATTAGTCAGTGGTGTGACCTGTGGATTGGTGGAAATCACAACAAGCATAGGGTTTCATGTTTTAGGGAGTGGATTTAGTAGTGGACAAGGGTCCAAAGGTTTGGGTATATTTAGGCTTAACAGGTCCTAGTAGACTTTGAATAGGGGAGCATGGAGCTCTATGTACTCTTTCTTGGCAGTATTATGGCGACTTTTGGATGCCTAAGAGGTATCAGGTTGTGAAATATTATTGATTCTTGAGACTGTAGCATTAGCAGGCTTATCATACTTTTAGGGAGTGAACTATCTGGTCACTTTCTTTATTTGAGACTCGAATTTGGTAATGCGTTCCTCAATTTCTACACCATCCACTCGAAGGGCTGAAAAGTGTGGGTAATACTTTCCTCCCATGGATGCTCGAATATGAGGCAAGAAGTTCTTCTTCATAATACTTATTCCTCCTCGTAGGGTTTGTTGGTCATGGTGGTAGCTTTCTTTCTCCAACTTCCTATAAAGCTACTGAATTTTTCCCTAAGGTTTTGCTTAAGAAGCTCAAGATATCAGCGCGTAACCTCTAGCTCATCATTATACTTGTAATAATACATGAATTCTCGGCCACATCTTCTGAACTACGAATCCTGGATTCTTCGAGGGATGAAAACCATCGGAGGGAACTTTCTTTCAAGTTTTGTTCAGACATTTAGGCCATTATCTCTTCGAATGCACCAAGGAGGGTCATGGCTCACTGACATCTTCGAAGGTGAATAATTCGGGATCCACTTCCCTCTAATTTTATGATGTCTGGAATCTTGAACTTCCCTGATAGTCTAGCTTTGGGATATGGAGACATATGCATATAGTCCACGTAGTTCCCTATATCTTGATTTGGTCAAACTTCTTTGATAGAGCATTGAGGTGTTCCTTGACCTTGTTCAGTTCCTCCTCTTTGGAATCCATGAGTACTGGCAAATCAGCCCCTAGTTGGGCAAGGTTCGAAATCGAGATCTAAGCCGGTGGCAACCCATTGACAAGTAGGTCACGGGGAGCATGTTGGTACTCTTTTGGGACCCATATAGGCTTGGGAGAAGGCGAACCCATATCACATAGGAATAACACCTTGGGTTCTTCAAGAATCTGGGCTTAATGTCGCTGCATTTTATGGACCTCGATTTGAAGGTTATTAATCTTGGCACTGAGTTGGGCTAAGATAGCCATCAGATCGGGTTGAACATTCGGTGTTTGGTCAGTGTTCTCCATGTAGAGTTCGTGGAGGTAGATCCCAAATTCAAACTAAGTAGTAGAAGAGGAAGCGAAGCTTCGAAGAGGTTTGACGGAAGATTGAATCCAATAGGGACCCAAGCCATAATCGGGCATGCAATCGACCTGAGAGGGAAAATGATTTGAATTTTTTTAAAGAAGGAAGAAGATAATTTTTGGCATTTTGGAAGGAGGAGAAAATGTTTTTTTTGGTATTTTTGGTTTTTGAAAATAGGGGAAAAGGAGGGGAATCTCAAAATGATTATTATTATTATTATTATTATTATTATTATTATTATTATTATTATTATTATTATTATTATTATTATTATTATTATTATTATTATTATTATTATTATTATTATTATTATTATTATTATTATTATTATTATTATTATTAGGCTATCACTTATATTAGGTTTGCCTGAATGCAAGAAAAATGTCGTATAGGACTGAAGCCTGGGAAAAATATGTAAGACACAGTTCGACTTGTTTTCAGGCTCGCGGATGGGGTCCTGTTTCGGAAAAATGTAAAATAGCCTGAAAATTCGTGCGGTACACCGACCCGAAATTTTGACAAAGTTTTACATGGTAATCGACAAACTAATTATGAGTGCCCTAGGTTCGACACCTATATGAGGTTTAGGCAATTATTGGGTTAGTCTCACCTTTGTCATGACTTCCATGATATACCTCTTACCTACGTGTGGACAAGCTATTTGATATACCTGAGTGTACATGAATTACCTCACTACATACCTTACGGGGACAATACGTGTGAGAGCGAATTCGATATACTCGACATACGTGAATGAGTTCCCTACTATATACCTCTCGTCGTGAGTTCAGTCAAGCAGTACAATGCGAGGGGAATCTATCGATATACGTCGAAGGTGCGAGGCCAATGGAAGCTGAGAGTTATACTACTTAGGTTAACTGCGCCTCACAGGACCAGTGCCCATCACAAATTACCCCCCAGTACAGGACAATATTTTGGTCAATAGTGCCATGTTCTTGGTGATATATGTGCAAAAATGCATGAGTCTTATTTAGCATATTACGGATAAATAATATGTTTTTTTATATTTTCAGTTGCATGATGAGTAAAAGGATCACAATACTAATGAGGGATCATATACAAGTATTATGAAAAGTAAATATAGCATGGAGACTATACTACGCATGGATATATGTGAGTGAGTAAGTGACATGGGAATATATATATAAGTGATTGTGTGTGGTAGTGAGCCTATACATGGATCAGCTACAAGTGGTGTGTGTAAGTGAGCATGGAGATATATACAAGTGTGGGAAGTGTGGGTGTGTGCTAGTGAAGCCTAATCATGGATATTCTAAGTGGTGTGAGAAGCATATGAATAGAAGTGAAGCTAAGTGTAAGTGTGTGAAGTGTACATGGAGAGTATATACAAGTGTGTGGAGTGTGTAAGTGAGTGAAAAGTGATATATACATCAGAGAGATATACACAAAAAGGTAAATAGAGGAGAAAAAGGAACATAAAGGTAGGTTTATATGCACACATGTAGAAAAGAATAACACCCATGAAGAAATAGAGTCCAGTCCTCTTAAAATCGTCCCCAGCGGAGTCGCCACTATGGCCATCCTGAGGGGGTCTAGGAGGGCTTACCCCTCTCTCGCTGGCATGCGTCCCCGCTCGGTCGTCGTTCATGTGGGTTAATATGTAGAGATAGAGTCGCCAGCTTATTTTTCACAAAACAGGCAAAAGAAATGTTTCCGCCTCGAGAGAACGGCATCAAGGACAATACTGATGCTTATGAAACGAAATAGTTCAAAAGTCTAGGGACTAAGTTATGGAATTGAAAGGTGTGAGGAACCCACCCCTCCCTTTCAGACTTTCATGAGAATGTGTAAATATTCTCTTGTTAAACTCCGTGAAGTGTGCGCTTATGTGCATAATATAAATGGAGAATGGAATCGTTCAACTCGCGTCATGGAAAGGATGAAATGAATTCATCCTTAGGAGTGCTCCCAAAATATAAATTCAAAATATAATGCAGGTATTTTCCGAATTAATAGTCATTATATAAGAACGAATGTATGCATCAGACAAGACAGAAGAATGAAAGAATATGTCATCCATTAAGAATATACATATAATAAAAACAATGTAATAAATGGGCATAAGGGAGGACTCGAGTCTAGGGATTTATCCAAGATGCCTACATAGCCCAAGGGGAATCAAAGTCCATGCAGTTTGAAGATAACATAGGGTGGGGTTTAACCCATAAATCCAAATGGGAGATTTCTCTTATGTGTGTATCTAGAGATAAACGTGCTTTAAGTGTGAGAATGTGTAGTGAGAATCACTATTTTGGAATTTATTGGTAAGCCATCTTTTTCTTATTTTTTGTTTTTTTAAGAAAATAAAGTATGATCAAATACTACTAATAAAGGTTTGATTTTAATATATGTGATGTAATGAAATAAAGCGCTAAAGTATAAATAAATCAACTAATGCTAAAATAAGAGAATTTAAAGACAATGATGGAGAATTGGACCTCCTTATGAAGACTTAAAGTGGATATTGATTGTAGATACACTGATCCCGCGATGAGGTGATGATGGTATAAGGATAGGGGGATTTACTAAATGGAGTATGAAAAGGATGGAAAGAATGTGGGAAATGGGCTTTTTAGGAAGGGTACGACCTTTAATTCAAGAGAATGTCCACTGAATGGCAGAGAGGGATGTCTAGGGGTCCTTTTCAAAGTAAGATCGTGGCCTCTATTTATAGGGCCAGGGAGTGCCAATCAGCAGCATCCTAGACCTACCTATTTGCATAGAACCTCATACACACTAGAGATAGACAGGGTCTTGGGGGTTCCATTCGACAGTCTGAGACGGATTTTTCAGAAAAATAGTTGTATAATGCAATCCATTAGTCAGAATCAAGAATGTGGAAGATCGTTTAAGATTACATTAATCCACTCCCGGGTTCGAGAGTTGAAAGAGGTCAGACGGGGCCCGAAAGCGCCCATTGATCACTGAACATAAAAGTTTCGGAGGAAAATGGATCGTTCGTCCGAATAGCAAGTCTGATTCCCACACGAGTGTAATACCCCGTATTTTTGTGTTATTTATTTTTGGGGATTAATTGAATTAAACGTTTATTAATTGGAAATTAATCCGGATTAAAAATATTAACGAGATGTGAGTTAGTATTTTATTATAATGTGTATACTTGGCATTATATGAATATTGGTAATATTGAAATTGTCGTGAGATTTATATACGGCAATTTGGGAATTTTATTTGACGCGTGTGACCGCCACGTCATGGTATTTTATTAATAAATTAAAAAGTGAATTTTAGTTCCATTAACCGTATGGTCGTTTTGAGTGTGTCAACGCGTCCGGAAGGGTCGAGATAGTCAGAAAACACTAGCCGGAAGTTTAGTTTGGGTCCCGGGGTATTTTTGGGCCATACCGGCATCATAAAGGGCATTTTGGTAATTTGTATTTTTGGGAATTAAAAAGTGACGAAAATTAGGATTTCAATCTGACTATTTCTTTAACCCACTTAACCCACTAACTACACTATGTGACAATATGGGCTACGGGAGAAGTTGATATACCATTCCAACTTACCAAAAACCAAAACACACCTCCATATCTCCATTGTCTTCAACCTTGGGAAGAGCTTGAGAGAGAGAGAGAGAAGGAAAGAATTCTGCAGAAAGAGAGAGAGAGGACAGACTTAACTTCAAGATTCATCACCAAATTCAGAGTTAAATTAAGGCAAGTGATTTAAACCCATTTGATTCAAGATATGTTTTCATGTTTAGTAATTTTCGAAATTATTCTTGGGAGATGATCTAGACCCATAAATTGGAAGTTAAAATCTTGGATATATGTTAGGAATTGCATGTAGTAATAATCTGGACGAAATTTATGTTCTAAACAGAACCTTTGATGATTTAAAAATGGAGTTAGAAGAAGTTTAATGATGTTCTTGAATGGAAGAAATCTGGAAAATTATTTTGATGTAGTTTTGATCTAAACTAAGCCTTTAAATGATGAATTAAGGGACTTAGAATGTTAATACTGTTGTAGGATGATAGTATAATGTTATAGTAACCTTGTCTTGGAGTTTCATGCTTAAAAATGGAGTATTGGGACGAAACTGTAACTGCAAAACGAAGCAGCCCGTAACAGACCTGGTGCAATCGATCGATCGACATTCATCAGTCGATCGATCGACCACCATCGATCGATCGAAGGTAAAGGTCGATCGATCGACCTTCCCAGAATGAATAAAGTTTTCCTTAATTAAATTTTAATGGTGTTAACCCTTGGATAATATTATTAGAGACATTGTGAATACCCTTAACCTTAAGGAAGACCAGTAGACATGATTATGAGATTGGACTTTAATTGGAATTTAATTTAAGGAATTATTCTAAATTGAAGAAATTCGTTATGTGAGATAATATTTGGGTTAATAGTGCAAATTTGAATAATTTGATGGAATAAGGTTTGGGGCAGAAGTAAAGACCTTAGGTATAAAGATGTTATAGGTGTGAATAATGGGAACTTAATAGTCCATTTGAGATAGGTTTTAAGTTAAGAAATTACGACGTGAGACGTGTCGACTATTTAATTTATATATTATCGGGATACTTGAAATATTTGAAGTTGGAATAATGGTATAAAGATGTAGAGAATACCTTTATTAATACCGAGATATCTAAGATGTGTGAATGCTTAGTATATAACTTTATGTGTATGACATACCTACCATACTTGCTATCACAGGAGGTTTACGTTCGCTTAGGGCCTTCTTATCCTTGTGTTGCCCGAATTTAGATTTGTTACCTCGATGAACATAAGTCATAGAAGGACTTATTGTGATATTAATAAGTCTGCTGATCGTGGGAGCGTAGGTATGTGCGTGACCCATGTGATGGTGACTGTGTTCGCCTCCACTATTTGTGATGTTGTTATCTGAACAATTCCTGAGAGATTCGGAATGTGTGATCCTTATGTACGTGATGTACCGGGATGGATAGCAGAGTATGTGTGCACCGTAGCTTAGCCTCGGGGTGCTTGTATTGTATATATATATGATGTGAATAATATACGGTTAAAGGAAAAAGGAAATTGTTATGTTTAATTGTGACCATAGTTATGGTAATGTTGTGAAAAGATAAAAAGAGAGAACTTATATCTATAAATGGTTTTGTAAATAATTGCGAATCAGAGAATTAAAGTAGAACTCTCTATTTGATTGTTAAGATTAGAAATTAAACGTGAACCGAGTAGTAGTGTTAGAAACTCTTCAGAATTAGATAGTTATGAGATAACACATGAATGGGTATAGGAACGTTAGGAGTGCACAGTTAGACGAGAGGTGAGTATCTCATGTGAGAGCACGTCCTAACATGTATTTTGCATATACTGTTTTAAATGTTTTTAAAGCACTTGCAGGTTTTTAAAATATCTCCACATTCGGGCTCTGACCCGTTTGCTTTCAAATCTACTTTTTGTAAAACCATTTTAGGTGCCCAGCCACAAGGACACCATGCATAGGATTCTTACTCAGATGACGATCTGTAGCTGTTTGTGGGAGCTATAGGGATTTGCTTTTAGACGCTTATATCATTTGGATTCTTTACTCAGTATTCCTCAGTTGTAGGGCATGTTGGCCCAAATTTTATTAGATACTTTTCCATTTCAGTTTTCAGACTTTGGCATGTATTCATTCAGTATTCAGTATTTCATTAGTTACTTCAGTTGTGGGATTATGTTGTGAGGAGTTTTCCTCCAGATTTACTTATATCATGTGATGGTTATTCAATTTACTTCATTATGGTGAATGGTGTTATTATTCTTCATTACACTTGTTGCATGTTAATCAGACTTTAATTAAAATTTGGCAACTTACTTTTTAAATACTAGGTGGTTAGTAATTATAAAAATGTTTCGACAGTGATGCTATTAACTGAGCCAACTTGGCGTTTTGATTTAATTTAATAAAGGAGTAGCTACCCGGTATTTAATTAGTCGTGGTGTCACAACGAGATGGACCATTGGAAATGCTATTTAGATCCCTTCGATATTTCTACATCTTCATTCACTTTGGAGAGTTGACCAAAGTCAAACGGGGCTCAAAAGCGCTCGATGCCCCTTCAGAGCAAAATGGGTTGTTCATCCGTACTATAAGGCTGATTTGCACACGGGCCGGACCGTTGAAAAGGGGATTCAGAGACCTTGGAATATCCATTGAGCTTAGAAAGGTATGGAGAGTTGACGGGGTCAAATGAGGCCGAGGAGCACCTAATGGCCTCCAGATCAATTTTTCGAGCAAAACGGATCGTTCATCTGAAACGTAAGGATGATTTGTGCATAGGGAAGATCGTTGGAAAGTAGATTCAGAGCCCTTCGATGTTTCATTGATCTTTCACTCAAGAGAGGAAGTTTACCGCAGTCAAATGGGGCCTATGAGAGCCCGATAGCCCCTAGATCGATTTTTGATAATAAAGCGGATCGTTTGTCCAAACTATACGGTCGATTCGCACATAGGGTGGACCGTTGGAATGGGGACATTCATTGAGATTTTTCTCAATCGAGGAAGCTGACCTAAGTCAAACGAGACCTAGGAGTGCTCAGTGGCCTCTAGATCGGTACTCGGAGTATGACCTAGGGTTTAAGGTGAACGAGTGAGTGCTAGGGTCCTAAGGAGATGCTTGGGGAGGTCTTGGGATGGGGTGTCTACAACGACGAATTTTCCACTAAAAGAAATTTTTATTTATTTTTTAACTTGAATTGATTTAATTACTTGAAAACGAGGATAGGCACAAAAATCTCATTGTGTTAAAATCTCCACATTTATCCATATAAGTCGTCAATTTTTACTCAATTTTCTATTTTGATCAATTTCGACTTAGTGCATGGAATTTTTACAAATTGATACTTCAAAAACAAATTAGTGATATTTTTAAGGATTTTAAATTCTAATTTTTATTTATTTTGAAAAATATATTTTTGGCCATTTTTTAAGAAATTTCAATTTTTTTAGAGTTTTTGTCATTTTTCATCTTTTTGGGGCATTTGAAAATTTTTGTAGTTTAGAAGACGCACTTGTACACCATAACTTAGACTTTGCATTGTTTTCAATGGAAAGGACTAAGATCAAAATAAGAAACGAATGAGTGCGAAATATAAAATAAGCAAAATTTAAGATGCAATGATATAATATATAACGCAACATAAACAACACAACTTTCATTTATAGCGAGATAGAATATTAAATAGTTTCTTTGAGAGATAAAACAATGAAATATAGAGAAACTACGTAAAGAAAGGCGAATGTCCACAAGAGCATAACGGGAAGGAGCAGGGGAGTGGGGTACGTAGTCCCCCGAACCCATGCTTATACAGTAGAGTTCCGCTTGGAGCCGCATCATCATTTGAGTATCCCGACAGTAATCGACCCTATCTTTGCAGTACTCCAAGATGAAACCGTCGAGACGGAACTCGATTTGGTCCATGCGACTATTGATCGCCACCGTATTGTTAGCGTGCTCATCAAAGTCACATTCAAAATTTGGGTTCGTCGAATCGTCATCTTTTTTCTCGCCCTTGTCAAATTTCCCTTCCTCCTCTTCATCGTCACTTTCTTCTTCTTTAGCCTCTTCCTTGTCTTCACCTCCCTCCCCTATTTCAACATCTTCAAAAATTGGCTCTGGGGGAGGTAGCGAGCTTCCTTGTTATTATGGTCTATCGATGTGGCATTAATTAGATTTGGCACCCGAGACTTATCACCCCATGGAACAAAACCTTCTTTGAGGCATAAGGAGGTGATGAATCATCCATAGGGTAGAGAAGTCGTGCCGATTGGGAAATAGGCTGCGGTGGTGATCTCTTTGTAGTAGATATGTGCAAGGCTCATTTTTTACTCCATATCGAACAATAAATATAAGAATGTCTTGCGCCTCAAAGGGATTGCAGAATCATTTTTAGCTAGGAGGATAGTGCCACAAGTAATTTGTAAGCACAAATTTCTATTCGAGTCAATTTGTTTGTAATTGTCTTAATTCCGAACAAAATAAATTGAGTCTAGACTAGTTATTAATTTGAGAATATTCAAAGTCTACAAAGATTCAAGATTGAAGGAGTTGCAATTTAAAGTCATGAAGAAGAAATCAAGTCAAGTCGCAATTTCACACTTTGTTTGTTCTAAGATCACACATGTATGAATAATCAAAGGAATATGTGATTTTATAATTTTGTTTAAATATTGGATGAATTAAATATTTTTTTATTAATGGGAATTAAAATAAAACTTTTGAAAACTCATTAATTATATCCGAGCTAAATTATTTGTAAAATATTCGAGGATAATTAAATGGGAAATATGTTTAATGTCGTTCTAATGACACTTAAAGTCGTTCTAACGACAACGCCTGTCGCTCAAACGATAGTGTTTGTCGCTCAAACGACAGCACCGCTTCGAATTTTGAGTTTCAATTTTTTGGGACACTGTTTTGCTCAGGTATAAATATAACACTGCATAAACATTTTTCAGTGAGATGAACAGTTTTAAAATTCCCATTCTGTTTTGTTTCATCCAAAGTTTATTTAAGATACAATTTGCATAATTCCAAAGGTTTGTGATCTTGAACATGTTTGTTAGAAGACTTTCTGCACAAGTTGTTGACTGGGGTCATTGGGAGTGCTTGAGGGTATTCCTTTTCTGAAGACTGGACTGCGGTCTTTGAGGTTACCTGCGTGTGGATCTTTACTGAAAATATAACTGCGTATTCTTGAGGAGTAGTTGTGGTTATTCCTTTACTGACGACACTGACCGACACCTGCGGGTATTCGTGTGTCACTGTATTTCATTGTAATCTGTGTGAGTTGCGATTTATAAATTACAGTGAAATAAAAAGGTTTTTGCCCTTCGGGGTTTTTTCTTGAAATTGTTTCTTTTTCCTGCATGATTTATTTGTTCAATGGATTAAATTATTTAGATGAATCGTTAGGGTTTAAAGAAGATAAAATTATAAGCAAATGAATTTTAATTGAAAAATTGGTTTTACCTAAAGCACTAGTTAAAGGGCCTCTTTATAATTAAGTTCGCCAATCAGGTGTGGGCACCGGCTAGATAACTTGAGGGTCTTTGCAGAGGTAAGGATATTTGTAGGACTTGAAATACTTAACGCCCGTCTCTTTCATTTTGCATTTGGCGATTTGGAGAGAGAAGGGGACGATGACCCCATCAATATAAGCTTCGTATATGTCGATGGAAGTACGAACAAGTAACTCGTAAAATTATTTGAGAACGGGCTTATAAATGGGGTCTGTATCCTTGGTATACCAATCCTTCCTCCCAAACTGGGAGAAGGGAGAGACTACATTGTCGGGCATATGGTCCCACACTATTTTTCGTCCGATGAACAACATGCGCCAAATGCTGAAATATTATTTGCACCAATTTCATTCTTGAGTGGAACGAAATATCTCTCAGTCATCACCCTCGGTGACCTCGGTGGAGTTGTACTTTTTCAAATAAATCTTAGGGGCGATTGGGAAGGATGTGAAACTTAGGGATAACAGGAGAGAATTTTAGGATAGGAGAGTTTTTAAAAGGTGTGGGGAAAAAGACTGGAGGAAGGGGGTATTTATAGTTGAGAATTTGTGGGAAAATGAAAGGGTAATTTGGTGGAAAATTGATGGATTTTGGAAAATTAAAGAATTTGGAGGTTAAGGGGATGTTTTTGGGTGAATTTTCATGGTTGGAGGGAAGATTAATAGTTTTTGGGTGGGGGGAAAGTGAAAGGTTAGAGGGAAAGGGAGAGAATAAACATCAAAATTCGGGTTGCCCACTCAGAAAAGCCAACTAGTTCGCTCTGGGGGATGAATCGATTCGGTTAGTAAACGGGTTTGCTCCTAGAACCGAACTGATTCTGTTCGGATCTCTACCAAAAGCAAACCCTAAGCTCTGAGGGTTCATTTTTGGGACCAAACCTCTTCGCTTCCTGAACACAATTTTTTAACGTTTCCCCTTTTCCCTTGCAAATTTCACGCTCCCTTGGGCTTGGGGGTTGGGTTTCCTAAAAGTCTCACTAGGATCAACCAAAATTCAACATTTTTGATCGAAAATCATCAATGTCATCGTGCGCTCATTTTTCACTCTCGGTACATGTCTTCAAAAATGGAAAAAAATTCGACTCTCGCTCAAACACACACGAATCACTCCTAAACACATGACACGCTCACACGACTCAAATGTAAAATGTAAACTCACCCCATACATGTTATGGATGGGACGACCTTTCTTAAAAACCCACTTACACATAGGGTTCGACCATATAATTGTCTCCACCTCCCCCAACTCGTAAATCAATAGTCTGGACAATTAGAAGTCAATCTAATAGAAAAAGTATACACATAGAGGCACACAATGAATATGGTGAGTGAAATTATCGAGATGCACAGTCACATTATAGCATAAATGGTCAGACTTGAAGAGACTATCATACTGAAATTCTGAATGACACGTTAAGCCTAGATTTCCCTTAAACTCGAGAATGAATAAATCGGACTCCAAATCGAAGGATACTCTAGTCATGTCCTCGAGTTCATCTAAAAGCTCAAATGGCACGAGTGGACATGGTCTTTTCCACCATCTCATCACTAATAGATAAAACCTCACATTTTATCAGACTTTCGAAAGTCCTGGGTTCACGTTCACAATGAAGGAATCGATCCATCCTTTCATTCTAGTCGCTCTCATCTAACTGACAAAAGTAGTCCAATAACGATTGAACTTCAATAGTGAGATCCTCATCAACCGACCTGAATTTTTTCTCAAAATTTTCAAGACCCATATCTAAAGTCAAATTAGGTGGCCAAGCATGTAGATCGATTATTTTACTATCCCGTGGGGGTAGTGACATCGTTCACTTCTTGAATGTACTTGACTTCATTCTCACCTAGCATCTCTCTTATCATACTCATTTCATGATCATACTCCGAATACTCTCTATCCTCCTCAACAGTCATCATTAGACACGCTTCTAGTGGATCCTAAAAATTAGTACCCTCAAAGTGTTCTTGTACTAGGTCCCCGATAAGATCGCGTCGTGTAGATAGTCCTCACCACCCATTTCCTTAGTGATGTTGAAGATATTTGTTTCAAGCGTCATGTTCCCAAACGTTAGTTGCATTTTCTCACTACGTGTATTGATCAATGTGTTAGCCATAGCTAGGAAAGATTGACCAAGGATAACTATAACATGATAACTTATCGAGAGGAGGGATCCGTGTCCTAAATGAAAAAATTTACCGGGAAGTAGAAAGTGTCAACTTCGATGATCACCTCCTCAACTTCCCCATAAGGTACCTTCACAAAACGATCCACTAGTTGGAGAGTAATTTTGGCGGGCTTAAGATCTCCCAAATCGATCTTCCTGTAGATGGAATAGGGTAGAATGTTGACACTCGCCCCTAAATCTAATAAATCTCTTTCTATTTTAGTATCTCCAATAATGTGCGAAATGGTGGGAACTCACGGATTTTGCAATTTGGTGTGAAATCTCTCAAAAGTACCAAGCTAACATTTTGTGCAAGAAAAAGCTTCTTTTTAACCTTTAAATTTCGTTTAACTATGAGAAAATCCTTTAATAACTTACCGTACGTGGGAATTTTCTTCATAACCTCGATAAAAGGTAGGTTTGACTTCACTTGCTTAAACACCTCTAAAATTTCATCGCGAAGGTCCCCTTTAGGAGGAGTGGCCAACTATTGAGGGTATGGTGCGACTATCGGGGGTACCACTTCGGGCCTAACTGTGTCTTCTTTCTCACTCACTCTCTTCCTAGGGGGCATCTTCATCCTCTTGCGTATCGGGTGAAACCTCATTATCTTTTTGTACGTCTTTCGAAGGAGGTGATAAGTCAACAACTCTTCCACTACGTATAGTGGTTACCACTTCACATTGATCTTGATTTTCATTGGGAGTAGAGGTCACACAGTTTTGACTTTGGGGAGGTCATTGGCCTTGGGTGGGAAATTTCTCCTGCTCTTAGACACTTAAAGAGGATTGAAATTTAGATAGCAATGCTTTTAGGTAGGCAAAATTTTGATCATTTTAGGCATTAATCATTGAATAGTTTGCATAAATTAGGCAAGAGTGTCCTTGAGACTCTTCCGTTATGGGATCACATGATGTGCCAGAGGAGGCACTTGCATTTATGGCACTTGTTGGAATGGTGGGAGTGGTGGCAGTTGTCAGGCAACATATTGATTTGGGTTCAACAATGCATTCGGTTACCCATAATTAAAACCAGGATGGTTCTGCCATGAGGGGTTATAAGAGTTTTCGTGAGGGACATTAAATTTTCCTTTATAAGCTCCCACCACTTTAACTTGCTCTTGAAGCATAATTTTGTAGGCGAGAATGGCTGGACATTCCTCCCTTAAATGTCTCACCTCACAAATTGCGCAACTCTCCTCCTTTAAAGCTCGAGATAGGCTGGATGTATCTCCCCTAAGCTTCTACCAAGTCTTCTAGCTAATTGACTAATTGATTAATTTGGATCTTAAACTCAGCTTCCTTGTCCAATTCGTAGAGTCCGGATGCGAAAGGAGCTATAGACATTATTCTAGCCTTAGGTTAGATGTTCAGATCAGATGTGGCCCAATATTAAGTAGTCTTCACGACGACATAATTCAAATAAGCCTCCGCATCTTCTGCATCTAACCTGAAGAACTCTTCCAAGAACATTATTTCTATGAGTTTCTTAAAGCTTGGTGTAAGCCCAAGATGGAAGTAGGAGATGAGTCTCCACTTCTAAAAATTTGTGATGTAGACACATGTTAAACAACTTGTTGAACCTATCCCACCACTTATCAAAGGGCTCATCGTCATTTTTCTTAAAAGTTTGAATTTGATCCTTAGTAGAGTTGGTCCTATGAGCAGGAAGGAACTTTTGGAGAAATTTAACTTGCATGTCTCTCCACGTACTGATAGATTTTGGTGCCAATGTCCAAAGCCAAGTCTTGGCTTTATCCTTAAGTGAGAAGGGGAAAAAGCTTGAGACATACAACATCTTGGGTGTAAGCTTGATCGTAAAATGCTTTTCATGCCTCCTCAAAATCTAGAATGTGGAGATAAGACTTCTCCGACTCCATACCATGAAAAATAAGAAGATTTTGAATCATCCCGATCCTGAAGTGAAATTTCCCTGCATTATACGGGAATATAATGCATCTCAAAGGGACAGTTTGCTTCGGATATAAGAGGTCTCTTATAGGGTGGTACGACATCATACCCTATTCCGTTCTGAAACTAGCGTCGTCTTACATCGCACTCAAACTTAAATAATCACAATCCTCATCAGAGTTCCTAGACATTCTACGCGTGGTGTGACTACTCAATGCAGGATGTGGTACCCAAAAATTTGGAGTGTTATTACTAAGAAGGAGGGAGTTTTACTATTGACTTGGGATTTGGAGTGGGATATTTTGCATTTAAGGGCTCAAGAGAAATATCTTTCGTTTTTTCTTTTCATTTTTTTGATTGTTTTAGATATTTGGATCTTTTTATTTTTTTTGGATTTTTGGAATTTATGATTTTTTCGGCTTTTTAGGATATAAATTAAAATTAAGATCAATTTGACCTAACCTACAATCTACCTAGTCCCCGGTAACGATGCCAAAAACTTGACGGGATGCAGAATATGTGTGATGCTTGTGTACCTACGACTCAAGTGCAATCTGGCCAGTCTAGTAATAACCTGGTAAGTCGGGGGTCGAATCCTCAGGGAATAGGTCAAAAGATGATGAAGAATGCAGGGTTGGTTTCTAATATCTAGGCTTTAACTCGAGAAACAAAGAAAAAGGTGATTTTGTATTTTGAGAATATTTTTATTTATCTACGCAAATTAAACTAAGCAAGTGCAAATTATACTACTAAAAAGCAAGAACTTGAACTTTTGGTTTTTAAACACTTTTGGAAAAATGGGGTTGAAATCTAATACCCCGAACCGTAGAGTATCTCCGCTAAATATAAAATTATAGAAAACTATTTAATTAATTGAACGAAGAGCATAAACTAACTCGAAGCATCATGTTGGGGCGTTAGCCAGCGCGATACTTGGTCAACCAATTAATTGATGCAAATGATAAAATTACCAACACGTATATTGCATTCTCAAACACACTGATTGCTTTCAACAAACGGAGTAAAGAGACCTAAAGTATTATTCTCAATTAAAGTATCAATCTCTAAGAACTATTTATCAAATTTTATTGAATTTTATATTTAACATCGAAAACCCTAGGTTGGGTTCATGTTCCCCAACCCACAATTAGTTTAGCTAGACATGGATTTAATCTCTAAACTAATTATAATCATTATGCAAGTGTTCATAATTGACTAACAAGAGAAAAGAGATGGAATTTTTATACCTTGTTTGAAGAAATAAAGTGGTAATGCAAAGAATCCAAACCAATGGAAGATATACGAAAAAATAGCAATTCTTGAATTGATTTTATGTAGAAAAGTGAAATCTTTCTTCTTCAATTAATTATTGTTTATTCGTTGCATAAAAAAGTGTAGAATAATGAAAATTAGACTCCTATATGGATTAAGCAAGTGCCAAATTCGGCCTAAGAGGTTAACTTAAACCCAAACTACATTAGCTAAAATCCGCTAGAGACCAAACCCTCGGACTAAATCGAACCCTTAAGACTGAGCCCTCAGCAAAGGCAAATCGGTTCGCTTTTCGGACCGAACCGGTGTGACACCCCACTTATTAATATAATGGGTGGACAAACCCCTCTACTAAAAGAATACAAGAATATCAAATGGTTCATTCTTAGCATCACTGTCGAAAATCAATTAATTACTAACCTATTATTTAATTAAATCGCGTGTCAATTTTAAGCTTTAAATAAATTACCGTAAATAAAACCATTTTCCATTAACCATTCCAGATAAATAATCAACTACACAATCACATAATCAAATATGAATGACGAAATATAATAAAAATCCATTAACTGAATAAACCATTGGTTTACAATCCAATACAACTAAGGTAAATAAATTGAAATAAAAACTGACATTGGGCAACATGTACGGATTAAAATTGACTGAATCTTATCTAGAATCTCAAAGATAGAAAACGGATGAACAATCCCCGCAACACTCCACAACTGCTGTAGCTCCGATGACCTAGAAGTGATAATCATGCTAGGCCTCCCTCTTGCTGGACACCTATAAGTTTTTGAAAATATCTTGACATGGTTCAGATCCCAAAACCTTTTAAAAACATTTTGCAAGTAATTAAAATGCATAATAATTATGAATACATTCTTCCATGTTTAAACTGGTGTCGCACTCACTTGAGATAGTCCTCGCCATTCAACAACAGTGCACACCTAACATATGTAATTTAACATCCTAATTATGCTACCCAGCCTAACTTATCTAAATATATCCATAATTCCATACATTACCCTATATTCTGTGTATTTTATCTATTTAGCTTACACATTCGCTAAACCAGTATAATTCTCAATTATAATTCATAAGTTCGTTTCAAATAACTTTCATTAAACATTAAGTCCTTATAGACACTTTAATGTCTTATGTCCGTATATATTTTTCTTCACAAATATATATGTATTTTTAACATCACATCAAGCACACACATATATATCACTCGCTATATTCGTATAACCGCTATCCCTTGAAGTAATAACTCACTGAAAGAAAATATCTAGTATGTTATCTATTCTAGGGCATACACACATCATCCTAGGCCACCTGGTCGGAATCTTACCACCAAACGCAAAACGTACACGTACTTAGAGGAGATCATAGTCTTAAGTTAACGGGTCATAACTATACCACATTAATCCACTTGGACTCCAACCTCATACAGGGTGGCGCACATACCTATGATTGTGGAGACCGATACTACACCTGCTAGGATTCTCCAGGAAAGATCACCCACGGCGAGCAACCTCCACCAATAGCATATCCACTAGAGTGGTATGTTTAATATATATATCATGCACATAGATATATTCACACATATATATACTGTCTTTATACCCATATATATGTCCAATGCCCCGGCTAGTCTTGCTTATCACTCGTAGCACTATCCTATAAATCCCGAGTCTAAACATGAATCTAAATTATTAAATATTCACTTATTTAATCAATTTGTCCCTTAAAATGACATTCTGGACACGAGTTTAATCTCAACCATCCCGTATCCAATTTTCACTTAATTCATTAGTTTATCTTTCGAGTATAATTCATCCCAAAATACTCCAAATCTCACCCCGAATATATCCCGATTATTCCAAGGCATTTTATCAGTGTTGAATAATTTTTTTTCTAGAATTCCTAACTTAGTTAGGGACATCAGAATTTTAACCTAAAATTAAGTCATTAACAAAATTCCTCGAATAACCAAACCTCGTTGTAACAGGTACACCGATTAGTCCGAGTTCTTCCCATTTCAAATGGTTCATTTTAGCTATAATAAGTTAAGACTTTTTCAGAAGTCTTAATTTAGTCCTAGTTCTTCCCATTTCGATTTTCATCAAGATTTAACCCAAAAAACAAATCCATCAAATAAACAAACCTAGTTGTAATAAATTAGGTTTTCAGATGTCCTAACTTAGTCCTAGTTCTTCCCATTTCGATTTTCATTAAGATTTAACCCAAAAAACCAAATCCCTCAAATAACCAAACATGGTTGTAATAAGTTAAGACTTTTTTCAGATGTCCTAACTTAGTCCCAATTCTTCCGATTTCGATTTTCATCAAGATTTAACCCAAAATGATCAATCCCGTGTCATATTTTTCTCACTGATTAACAATTCTCATGAATCCTAAATATCAAACACGTCCATTTTAACGTATAATTTATCTACACATGATCATGACATGGGATTTATTCTTACTTTTCAAATATTATGAAATTTTCCCAATATCACAACAATTCATAATTTTCTCATTCTACTAAATCAATGGTTCATCTATCTATATGGGATTCAAATTTCCACATTTCAATATAAACAAATCACACAATTTTATTATGAAATCATTTCTAAAAAAACCCAATTGTTTATGAATCCCACCCAAAAATCCTTTTTCAATCATGATCGATATGAATTGAATACTACAGATAATTATTTAGCAAGATAATTACTTGCCTTTAAACACTTCTAGAGTCTAAATTTAATTGAAGAACCTCCTTTGATATTATCCTAAGCCCAAAAATCTTCAAGTTCTTCACAATTCCTAGCCTTTCTTTCGCATCCCTTGAGTTTTCTCCAAGAACTCTTGAATTTTCTTCTTTGTTACCTTCAAATTCTCCCTATCTCTTGGTATAACATAAGAAAGACCTTTGATATTGTACAATGACTTGTCATAACACCCCAATCCTGTAATATATATCTTAAATCCCAACATTTCAAAAACCTTCATTTTTAAAATGACCAAATTACACCTATACGAGTCTTGCCTAGTCTAAAAAGCCCCCCAAAATGAAATCACAACCCCAGGTCCTTAATTTTGACTAGTTTGACATATTCTTGATCAACTATGCACTCGAAATCATCATTCGAGTCACCCATCATCAATTCACTATCTTATTCACAACACGACGCCACACGTGTGTGCCGAATAAGATACTATCAACGCAACGCTTTTACTCACTTACGACATAATATAAAATAAAGAAATTTCATTTACTTATCACACAAGTAATATACAATTACACATATATATTAACCCATTTCTCACTAATTAGTATTTATTTAAATTTTCTTTATTTTACAATTTAATTAAATTACTTCAACATGCGTAATTCAAGTATTCCTATAAATATCAATTTAATTAAATTACTATGACACGTGTAATTTAAGTATTCCTAAAAATATGGGGTATTACATACTTCCCCCCATGCAAAGGAATTTTTCCCCCGAAATTTGGATATGTCTGGTACTAAAAACTTCGAATCCTTACCCGTATGGCATCCAAGCGTACCCAAAGTCAAATCATATAATCTTATGGTGCCTCAGCTATACCACCGCTAGTGGTACCATCCTTACTGAAGGCCTACTTGCTACGACCCAAGATTAGCTACAAGGCTATTCAAATCATTTCATACTATTATACTCCATCCTTTGTAAGGTGTGACCTATACAATGATACGCAAGACTATTGTGGATCTCCTAACAATTGGCCCTATCATCTCAACATTAGGAAGAGGTCCAATTTCCCTTTTTGTAAACTCACATAATTCCTTCATGGGAGACACTCAAAATAATTTCTAACCACTCACGTCAATATCTAACTTTTTGGTTCTTGATGACGTAACTCTTACGACGTTCCTGAACTATATGAACATGACTTTGATTAACTAAATCCCTGTCAATCGACTCTAAATCATGTCCGACCCGCTAAACTTTTTATCTCCTCACCCTTAATCAACGACAGGGAGAATAACACGGCCTCCTGCTTCAAGTCTCAAAAGAAGTCATTATAATAATAACTGGTAAGAGTTATTACACGCAACTCTAACAATGGTAATTTCTCCTCTCAATTACCTTAAAGTCTAGCATATGAATTTCTCACATTCTTCAACAATTTAGCCACCTCTCCCACCTACTTCCTACACTTTATCCCCATTACCTCGTGATAATCCCAATCAGAGATGGGACCTAAGGATCTCATCCTTATCACAATAATGTTGGGTGGCACCTTATGCTCATTCATTCCCTCTCTTCAATTAAATATTGGGCACGCTGCCCAATTAATAATAACTACTCATGTCAGTCAACCAATTTCACATCCCCAAAATAAATCTGGACCGTTTCATGATGTTAGTAACCCAACGATGAACTCCATCAGTTTGCCTATCCATTTCATCACTGGAATCACCAATAATTCTGGTGGATCGCCTCAGACTAACCTCTTCCAATTTACGAGTGGTGCACCTAATGGAAACTTCACTATTTCTCACCCCACTCTAATTCACACGCTCATTATCCTATGCACGTGGTACTTCTTACTCCCCTGCCTGGTTATGCCAAACCCCATGAACCCATGTGTCTATTCTAAAACTACGCACATTTTAAGTACTTTTTGTTTACAAGAAATTGACACCCTAATTATGCGCAAGCCATCCTCAGAGTTGACTGAGTACAACTCTCCTCTACTCACCAAAACTGTTGGACTCTCCCTTGGATAAAGAGATTCCTCACCCGTGTATCCACAGTCTGTGAACCTATCTCGAGGGTAATAGATCTCCTTGTTGTATATATATATTACTGAAGTTCAGTCCATCTTGCTCTTCTAATACTGATTCTACTATCCCACGGGCATATGGTTCAACACATTTATTACCATATACCCTTATCCTAGATGATTCTGAAAATCAAACCAATCAGGGCGCCCATACACCCTATATCCCGTGCATAACTGCACAACTAGCACAGACTTAACATATTTATCTTAAGCTTAGTCTCGCATGCTCAGCGTAATTATATTGTAAGGGTATTATCAATATCCCCACTAATCACAATTTAATTCTTCAAGATCATCCCACCTATCCACTAGTGGTGTAAAAAATTTCCCATTACTTCCTACATAGTACTACCTGACTCCACTGACCTTATATCATATAATAGCTCTCAAGTCAAAGTATTATGTCCACACGTACAATGATCATCGTTCAAAACTGATACCTAAGAATCCATCAATGTCTCCCAACTCCCGACGTTTATTAAGGTTCTTGTATGGAACACCACGCAAAAACTAACGAATTTCCCCAACGCCCTATCACCAGGCATTGTCGGTTATTGAGGTCCTTTGACCCAAAGCACATCACCGGAACACTCAAAATCCTATCCCCCGATGTATAAATCTAATCCTCAACTCCCAAATATTTAAAGGAGTTATACAATACGATGCTCATACTATCACAAAGCCCCTAATGCTAAATTAATAACGAGTTAAATATCCCCACCCGTCGATATATCCTGAATCACATCAGTACAGTCCCTACGCACCGGAATCGAATACTACAAGATAATTATACTCTTCCAAGTCTCCATTACGACATAGTATTTACGTGGGTTCAACCCTCTTTCAGGTAAAACATCGCAAAAACAACACATCTTTTTATGGAATAGCAAACATGATAGCCTTATTATAACATCCCACCATCGTTCAAACCATCGCTAACCAGTGTATACCCAGGATAACAACATACTTTCATAAGATATCTCTCATATAAAAGCACATCCACTTAAACATATCCTCTCAGTTTCCGCACCCACTCTCCTGCAGATAGAAATAAAAAGATCTCCTATACTCACCGATAAAAATAAACACACAATAGTGATACTAATGATACATCCACCCAACTCGTCTCACACGGGAATTTAGTGTTAAAAAATATTGTGATGCACTCGTGTCGTGCAAAACTTACCCTATTTGCCCTAGCTTAAAAATCGTACCTTCCATTGCCAATGAAACTAGATGTTCAAATGATTATTGGACATTATAATCATGCAAAATCTAAATAAAAAACTGCTATAACTATCTATGTCCCCTATATCTCTGCAAATAAGATCGACACAGGTGGTCCCTCTCTTCACATATAAAATACCTTCCTGAAAAATCCACCTGTCTTTGGCTTCACTGTCTATGTTGGGGCTGCCTTACTTTCTGGCTCTGGTAGCCTGGGTTCTGATTGCTACCTTAGTTGTTCCCTTGGCTCCGCTGGCCCTCTGGAACACGTTGCTGGACTTGATGGCCCTGTCTAAATAAACCTTCACTTGGTCAAAATTCCCTTGATCTGAATCTTTTAAATGGGTCCCTCTCTTGCTTATCCCCCTGTGGTTCCCCGTTAGCACCGATTATATCTAGTATTGACCTGCTGAATAGATTCTCAAATCTCTTAGCTCCCTTTACGTAGAAGGATTGATATTGACACGGGAACAGTACAACATTGACAACATCGTCATAAGTTTTCAAAGTCAGATGTCGACATAAGTGTTGGCGAATTCTACTCGTGAGTCCATCATCAAACTTAAGGAATCAATTCGCCTTTGTATCTATTTCGCCAGGTACGAAATTCACTAAAAAACACATTCTTCCTCATACTCGACCCTTGTCTGGCCCTCGTGTGACAAGTCCTGAAACTTTCTCCGCGTATCTATTTAAATAGTAGATGAAAGGACTTTCTATCAAACGACATCCCAAATTTTCTCGATATGTATAGTATATCTTTCCTTAGATGTGGTGACTGACTCCCACCACGGAAACGATGCTCTAGTGAGCTAAAGAAAATTACCAAAATTTATTTCTGAGTGTCACTACACTCCACCATACTAAAATTCCTTTACATGTTCCCCTTCCATTGTCTATCTAATACACGTTCGCACTTTCCCCGAACTCTTACGGATGGACCTTTTGAAAAGGCCATTTGACTCTCTCCGACACCGAATGCACTGGGTGAGTTTGAATTGGTGCCACCATTTTTTGTGGCAGTGCTTGGGGAAACTACTATGCCTTAGTGGTCATCACAACATTATTGTCCAGAGTGATAATAGTGGTGACTTCTACTGAGGTCATTATTCCTAGAATACTCAATGGCTTCGGCTGAGTCTTTCCTCTTGCAGTCTTATAAACGGCTCTCGTTGGTCATCCCTTATTTTTCAATATATAAAGCCTAACCTAACCTGTATATGACTCACTTCAACTATACACAATAACAGGAGAACGTAAATCACAATAGGAATCGACATTCCTAAGCATAGGGCTCTATATCAAAGAAAAGCAACGCTAAAAACGTAGTAAGTCCGTATAGATCCTAAGGACACTAGAACCTGATGATCAGATACCATCTGTGACACCCCGATTATTAAAATAACTGGTGTTTATCCCTTTACTAATATAAAACAGGAATTTCAAATGGCTTATTCTTAGCATCATTGTCGAAAATTAATTAATTACTAACCACCTATTATTTAATTAAGCCACGTGTCAATTTTAAACATTAAATAAATTACTGTAAATAAAACCATTAACCATAAACCATTCAAGATAAATAATTAACTACACAATCACATAATCAAATCTGAATACCGGAACATAATAAAAATCCATTAATCGATTAAATCATCGGTTCACAATCCAATACAACTCAAGTAAATAAACTAAAATAAAAGCTGACAATGTGCGACATGCTCTGATAAAAACTGACTAAATCCTATCTAGGATCTCAAAGATAGAAAACGGCTGAACAATCCCTGCAACACTCCACGGCTGCTGCAGCTCTGATGACTTGAAAGTGATGATCATGCTTGGCGTCCCTGTGGTTGGACACCTAAAAGTTTTGAAAATGATTTGACACGGGCCACAGCCCAAAACAATTTTAAAATATTTTGCAAGTAATTAAAATGCATAATAATTATGAATACATTTTTCTATATTTAAATTGGTGTCGCACTCACATGAGATAGTCCTCGCCGCTCAACTACAATGTGCACCTGACATATGCATTTTAACATCCTAATTATGCTACCTAGCCTAACTAGTCTAAATATACCCATAAGTTCATAATCTACCCTACGTCCTGTGTATTTTTATCTATTTAGCTTACAAACCCGCTAAACCAGTATAATTCTCAATTGTAATTTATAAGTTCGTTTCAAATAACTTTCACTAGTCATTAAGTCCCTATTCACATTTTAATGTCTTATGCTTGTATATATTTTTCTTTACAGATATATACATATTTTCATTATAACATTAAGCACACACATACATATCACTCACTATATACGTATAACTGCTATCCTTCAGAGTAATAACTCACTGGATGCGAATCTCTAGTATGCTATCATGCTCTAGGGCATATACACATCATCCTGGGCCACTGAGTCGGAATCTCACCATCGAATCCAAAACGTACACGTAATTGGAGGCAGTCATAGTCTTAAGTCAGTGGGTTATAGTTACTACACCTGCAGGGATTCGCCAGAAGAGATCACCCATAGCGCGTAACCTCCACCGATAGCATATCCACTAGAGTGGTATATATATATATATATATATATATATATATATATATATATATATATATATATATATATATATATATATATATATATATATATATATATATATACTGAAAGTCTCCTATAAGGGCTCCTTATGGTACAGACCTGGGCATATACCATTTTTTTTAAATAGAAAAAATTGAGTTTTTTTATAAAACTTCATGGATATGATATCCATGGTAAGAAGATCATCTCTAATTTTTTTCATCAAAAAATTCAATCAAAAAACCATTGAGATCAGGTAATATGTGAAAAAATGTTATAAATATTCATTTTCAGCCGTTGATATGTTGGGTCGGCGCCAACCACTATATTGATTGAATTTTTTGATGAAACTTCGTGGATATGATCTTCTCACTGTAGAGATCATATCAATTCATTATTTTACTATTTTAAAAAAATAGTATGTACCAGGATCTGCACCATAAGAAGTCTGTATAGGAGGTGGCCTCTCTCTCTCTCTCTCTCTCTATATATATATATATATATATATATATATATATATATATATAGAGAGAGAGAGAGAGAGAGAGAGAGCGGTTCTCATGCATACCCCAGTTTGCATACCGCTGGCGCGGACCAATTTTGATAAAATAGTAAAAAAAATATTTTTGATGTAATTTTTTTTTATAGTTTCTAAACATTTCAATAGGACCATAAAAAAAAATTCAACTCAAAATAAATTTTTTTGCTATTTTAAAAAAATCGGTCAAACTTTGTCAGTTTTTAACAACTTAAAAACAACTTAAAAACTGACAAAGTTTGACCGATTTTTTTAAAATAGCAAAAAAATTCATTTTGAGTTGAATTTTTTTTTATGGTCCTATTGAAATGTTTAGAAACTATTAAAAAAAAATCAGCCCGAAATTATTTTTTTTACTATTTTAAAAAAATGGTCCGCACGGAGGGTATGCAAACTGGGTATGCATGAGATCCTTTCTGTATATATATATATATATATATATATATATATATATATATATATATATATATATATATATCATACACATAGATATATTCATACATATATGTACTATCTCTATACCTGTATATATATCCAATGTCCCGGCTAACCGTACATATCACTTATAGCACCAGCCTATAATTTTTGAGTCTAAACTTGACTCTAAATTATTAAATATTCGCTTATTTAATCAATTTATCCCTTAAAATGACATTTTGGACACGAGTCTAATCTCAACCATCTTGTATCCCTTTTCTACCGAATTTTCATCCTAATTCATTATTTTATTCCCCGAGTACTATTCATCCCAAAATACACCAAATCTCACCCCAGCTATATCCCGATTATTCTAAGGAATTTTATTAGTGATAAATAAATCTTCTCTAGATGTACTAACTTAGTCACGGACATCAAAATTTCAACCCAAAATTAAGTCATTAACAAAATCCCTCAAATAACAAAACATGGTTCAGCTTGAGGGTGAACCGGTTCGCCCCTACAGATAGTCCTGGTTCTTCCCATTTCGATTTTCATCAAGATTCAACCAAATATAATCAATCCCGAATCATATTTTTTTCACTGATTAACAATTACCATGAATCCTATATATGAAGCACATCCATTTTAACATAGAATTTATCTACACATGATCACTACATGGGATTTATTCTTAATTTTCAAATAATATAAACTTCTCCCAATATCATAACAATTCATAATTTTTTCAATCTACTAAATCGATAGTTCATCTATCTACATGGGATTCAAATTTCTAGATTTTAATATAAATAAATCGCTCAATTTTATTATGAAATCATTTCTCGAAAAATCCCAATTGTCTATGAATCCCACCCAAAATCCTTTCCCCATCATGATATGAATTGAATACTACATATAATTATTTAGCAAGATAATTACTTGACCTTAAACACTTTTGAGTCTGAATTTGATTGAAAAAACTACTTTGATGATTATCCTAAGCCCAAAAATCTTCAAGTTCTTCATAATCCTAGCCTTTCTTGAGCACCCTTTGAGTTTCCTTCAAGAACTCTTGAATTTTCTTCTCTTTTCTCTTCAACTTCTCTCTATTTCTTGGTAGAACACATGATATTGTAAAATGACTATTCATATCACCCCAAGTCTCCAATATATATCTTAAATTTCGAAATTTCAATAACCCTCATTTTTAGAATGACCAAATTACCCCTATACAGGTCTCGCCTAGTCTAAAAAGGCCCCGGAGCCCAATAACTACCCCGAGTACTTAATTTTAATTATTTTGATCTATTTCGGATCAACTGTATACATAAAATCATCATTTGAGTCACCCATCATCAATTTACCATCTTATTCCCAACACGACCCCACACGCATGTCCCGAATAAGATACTATCAGCTCGTAGCTTTTACTCACTTACGACCTAATATAAAATAATGCAATTTCATTTACTTATCACACAAGTAAATATAATAATACCTAAATATTAATCCATTTCTCGCTAATTAATATTTATTTAAATTTACTTTATTTTTTAATTTAATTAAATTATTGCGACATGTGTAATTTAAGTATTCCTAAAAAATATCAATTAAATTAAATTACATCGACGCGTGTAATTTATGTATTCCTAAAAATACGGGGAGATACAACGAGTCTCTGGTTTTGGAAATCCTTTGTTTAGCTTGAGTCCTCTCCTTATTTGCAGTTTTACACCTGAACTTGTTCTCAACTTCAAATGGTCATAACTTCTTCACTGTAACTCGAATTGAGGTGTCGTTTCTTCCAGTATTCTCATAAACTCGAGATATTAAACTTTACTGTGGCTCCTTCTCCGAGATGTGGATGAAAATTTAGCGATTTTCCCTTGGCATACCTTTCTCGCAAAGCTTTTATAATTTTCACCTTTCTCTTTCATCCAATAGCACGATTTACTGTAAAACACATGAGAAATACACAAAATACAAAATAATTGCCAAAAAAGTTAGTAACAACAAACATGCGATAAATCCGGGATAAGTGTAATTTCAGAACTGTAAAAATACCAAAATTAAGGGAATAAATATAAAATA
This sequence comes from Sambucus nigra, assembly GCA_949130495.1. Lineage (NCBI taxonomy): Eukaryota > Viridiplantae > Streptophyta > Magnoliopsida > Dipsacales > Adoxaceae > Sambucus > Sambucus nigra. Next base: position 519,791,715 of record OX422207.1, read on the forward strand.
TTTGTGCCGAATCACTAGGAAATTGAACCGGTTCGCTTGGCAGACCGAACCTGTTCACTCAACTGAATCGATTTGTTCCCCAGCGAACCAGTTTGGTTTACTGGGTTGCCAATCATCTTGTTCCTCGTGTTTCCTCCTCTAAAACACTCCAATGGAGGTCCCAAGTCTCCCCAAATCTCAAATTGATAACCCACATCAAAACCTAACCAACCCAGAAGCATTAAAACTCTGAAATGTACCCAAATCCATAGTCAAAACCCTAGGATTCGTAACCATTAATCAATTCAATCAAACCCAGAATTAATCAAACTTGAATTTTCATTGATTCTAACACACTGTCAATGTTCTACGTGTTATTACTTGTAATCCCAGAATTTAATCACGAAATCCCAATATATTCATCATCATTCAATTATCAAATACAATCAACTGTTAATCACAACTTAAATCTCTTTATTTTAATTCTCAAATTTTTAATCTTTTAATCTCATATTTGGTCCTAACAATTATGAATGTAATTAACTACAAAATTTTGCAATCTAAAGCAAGTAAACACTTGCCTTTAAGGATCTGAATCCAAAGTCACGTTAAATAGGGATAAATCTGAATCCGGAGATGCTCTTCTCCTCTCTTCTTAAAGGTTCTTCTCCATTTATTCCTTTTTCTCTTCTCTTAAGCTCTCTCTTAATCTCAAATATGCAGAAGCCAAAAGTGAGGCTATCATCCACCTCTTAATCACACCTTAATCTCGTTTTTATGTTAAATCTTAGGTGTACAAAGATAACTATTCCCCCATATGGGTCCTGCTATATCTAAAATGCCCTCAAAACCTGATTATAACACTCGGGTACCTATTCCGGACTATTTTAACCCATTATGGATCACTGTTGCGCTCCAAAAGGTCATCTGAGTCACCCAACTACAAATACACCAACATCTCATTCACTAGGCCCGACACGTGCGTACAGTACACGTTGCCCATAAAACATATAAATCTGCCGATATAACTCTCTATCGCCATAACGTAATAAATCGTTGCTTTTCACTCATAAATGATATATAATAAATCACATCTCTATTTACTTATCACGAGCAAGTAAATAATAATAATAATAATAATAATAATAATAATAATAATAATAATAATAATAATAATAATAATAATAATAATAATAATAATAATAATAATAATAAATATTAATCCTTATCTCGCTAATATTTACCGAAATCAATTTAATTTTCCCAACTAAATTAATAAATCCATTCATTTATCTAGCTAATTAATATTTACTGAAACCAATTTAATTGCAACAACTAAACTAATAAATTCATGCACATGTGGAATTAAATACTTTTAAAAGTACAAGGTATTACATTCTCCCCCTAATAACAAAATTTCATTCCCGGAATTTGAATGTTCCTTCCACAAACATCATGGATACTTTTTTTGCATGTCATATTCATTCTCTCACGCCGACTCGAAAATATTATGGTGTGCCCACTGCACAGGCACTAACGGTTCAACATTTGACCGAAGCTCCCGCTCACTACCGCCCAAAATTTCATCAGGTCTTTCCTCATAAGAAATTTTTGACTATAAGTCTATTTCCTTTAGCGCTATATGCCAGTAAGCCACGTCATCCTTGAGATACCTCCTCAACGACGACACATGAAACATATCATGAATATGCTGCAAATGCTCTGGTACGGCGAGCCTATACGCAACCGACCCTACCCTCTCGATGACAGAAAATGGCCCCGCATAACTAGGCAACAACCTCTCCTTCTTCCCTAACCCCATCATTCTCTTTATGTGAGATACCCACAATAATAATTGATCACCCACATCAAACTCCAAAAATCTCTAGTTCGCATTGGTTAACTCTTATGACGGTCATGAGCTACCCAAATATGACCCCTGATTAACTCAATCTTTGACGATGTCTCTTGAATCACGTCCGGCTAGAGAAGACTGTTATCCCTCACCTCTAACCATCCAGAGGGAGAATGATAAGGTCTCCTATTCAAAGCCTCAAATGGCTCCATGCTAATAGTATACTACTACGAGTTATTATATGAAAACTCTACCAAAGGTAATTACGGCTCCTAAGTACCCTTAAAATCTAGAATACTCACCCTAAACCTATCCTCCACCCTCTGATTCACCCTCTCCATCTACCCATCGATCAACGAGTGATGTGCCATGCTCAAACGCAATTCTACCCCCATCGCCTCCTAAAAACTCTGTCAAAAGAATAACACGAGGATCTTATCCCGATTCGAAATAATATCGAGCAGCAATCCGTGCACTCTCAATATTTTTTCTATGAAAAGCTGGGCATACTGCCCTGTCGTGTACTCCACCCAAATGGGTACGAAATGATATACCTTGATCAATCGATCCACCTAACCCAGATGGACTCGTGGTTGTGACATCGGTAACTCCGTGATGAAGTTCATCTATATAATATCCCATTTCTATAGCAAAATCTCTAACGGTTGCAAAACCCTGACTAGTCTCTAATGATCAACCTTCAGCACCTGACAAGTGGTGCACCTAGAGACAAACTCGTCTATATCCCGCTTCATACCTACCCACCAATACTACCTCCTTATATCTTGGTACATCTTATCCCCTCAAAGATGCACCGAGAATTGTTACCCATACGCATCCTCCATAACTACGCATCGTAGTTGCCTGGGACAATCAACCTCCCATTGAAGCGTAAACCACCCTTTGAACTGACTGAGCAAGATCCTCTACGTATGCCAACAACTACAATATTCTCTCCTGACAAAAAGGATCCCTTGTCTGTGCCTTCATAACCCTTCAAATCATCTCGAGTGGGATGGTCATCACTGCCATATCGGCCCGGACTTCATCCTTCTCCTAATGAAGCTCATCCTACTTCTCCTTCCACACTGTTGCCAACTGTACTACATGCATATGGCTCAATGCATCTGCCACCATGATATCCTTTCTCGAATAATATTAAATATCGAACTAACTAGGGCATCCAGACACTCTATACCACATGCTCACGCATAATTATCACCAATGTAACACTGATACATCTAAAAATCAACCATATATACCATCTAAGACCATATAGTAAAGGTATATTCAATTACTTTACTAATCGCGACTCAAATCTTTTTTAGATTGCCCCACTTATGCAACTAGTGTTACAAACATGTATAAGTGCTCCTGACATTGCACTCCTTAGCTCCACAGGCCTAATTATATACCTCGATGCTCGATGCATTACATTTCACACTTATAATGCCTAATGTATAAAACCAACGTCTTAAATCCCAAATGTCTCTCAACTCCCAACACTTACTAAGCCTAATGCATGGGATGTATCTCAAGAGAAATCCAAACAAGGAACCCTACCGATACACTATCGCTTTAATCAGTCGGTTATCAAGATCCATTGGCCAAAGACACTGTATTGGGATACCCCAAGGTAATGGACTCTTATGGATAAAAACCTATCTTAAAAGCTGCTAAATCTGATCTCTTAACTCCTGTATCTCAAATGGAGTCATACTACACAGCGCTCGCACTATCGACCTAGTCCCTGGTGCTAAGTCGATCACAAACTAAATCTCTCAACTTGGCGGTAACCCCGATTTCTCCTGAATCACATCAGCAAAGTCCCTAACCACAGGGATCAAATCTAGTGAGACGGTTATACTCTTCAAAGTCTCTTCCTCGATATAATATAAATACGTACTCGACCCTCCCTCTGGATAGGGAATCGTGACAAGAAACATATCCTTCCCTAGAATAGCAAACATAATAGTCTTACTGAAAAATTCCACCATCGCTTTATATGTCACTAACCAATCCATACCTAGGATAACATCATTCTCGTATGTCTCTAAAATGAGCAGATCCATGTCCACACCCACTCCTATACAGATGTAACGAATGAGAGCCCCACTACCTAATGGTTAATCTACGATCATAATGATATCTGAGTTGTGTCCATTAAACATATCTCATGCGCGAATCTAGTTCTTACAAAAGAATATGACGCACCCGTTTCAAATAAAACTTGATCCATGTGACCATGGATATAAAACATACCCCCAATCTCTAGTGACGTTGGAAACAAAACTGGTGTATAGACATTATACACATTCTTAAACTTCAACTGTCCCTACGGAGGCGGTAATACTAGAACTGCTAGTAGGGCTGGAAGCTACGGTAGCTACTTCCCTGGTAGGGCATTCTTCTGTTGACCCGTAGCCTTATTCGGTCATGCATTACCCATGTGACCCTACTTCCCAAATACGAAACATTTTCCTATTTGGTCCTAATGAGGCTTCCCCTGTCTTTGGCCCAGATAACCCCGACCCTGCTGGCCTCCAGTCTAGTTTTCCTCTGCATGCCTCGAAGAGCATGTTGCTGGCCCCGATGGACCTGCCTATAACTACTATTACCCATCTTAAATCTCTTAGTCAAGTCCCCCTACTGGGAACTTCACTCCTGCTACCCACCCTGCTGTTGCGGTGCCCCACTGGCATTGTTTCCCCTAGTCTTACCCTGCTCCTTGACTCTCCTGTCCTCTTAGCTCCCCTTAGATGGAAGCAATGATCATAACAATAAAGTAATGCGGAATTAACGACATCGGTATAAGTCCTCAACTTCAGGTTCCCCAACAGATGCTGACGGATCCTTCAAGTAAGCCCATCCATAAAGGAGGAGGATATCACAGTGAGGATAACTCAGGGTTCATCACCAAACAAGATAAGAACCATTGTAAGGACAAATTTCCAATTTAGTCAATTTGTAAGTGTTGACTTAATTCCGGATAAAACTCCTTGAGTCATAGGATATAAGTTATTTGTCACCATTCAAGCCTATGACATTAATGTTGAAAACTTAGCGAACAAGTCCAAGAAGATCGCACATATGCCGTGTTTCGTGGCTTGTTTCCGTCATCAACATTCCAAGGATCTCTCAGGTATGAATACTTATATTATGTTGAGACTTGAAAATTTATTATTGGGTGTTAGAATTTTTGTCATTTTTTTGAATTCATATTATCTAAAGATTTTGTTCTAGGACACCTTTCCGTAGAAAAAACATAACTAATTAAAAAAAAATCAGAAAAATACGAAACTGGCGACCACGCGTTCATATCAAAATTATCTAGGTTCATGACCAGGAATCTTGTTCGAACAACCTCGTTTGAACGACTTCTAACGAGATTTTGTTTTGCATGCGCTGACATCTCGTTTGATGTCGTTCGAATAAGATTGAGAGTCGTTCGAATGACCGGAGCAATTTTTGCAAAAATTGTCAATTTTCAAGTAGCTTTTTCTCCATAACCTCCCACTACTTTTTCCACCCATTTATGTAGTGCCAGAGTTAACTTTCTTGGAAGAATTTTTCCAAACATTGAGAGAAAACACTATTTAAAAATTCCCTTGAGTTTTTGTTAATTTTTAATGATTTATCTTTCAAAACAAAAACCAAATTTACACCCAATTCATCATATGATCCAAGTTTCTACATGATATATGTTTGAGATCAGTTTTGGCACTGGGTTTTATTCTCTACACTATTGAGATTATTTTTTGCGGCAGATTCCATATTCGTGGTGTATATACGATGGATTCCGTATGTTTGACGGTAGCAGTGCCCCATCGGTGGACTCCGAGACGTAGGTGGACTGCTAGGTTGTCACTAAGCAGAGGTTGAAGGAACAAAGAGCGTCAAGGCTTGCGAGGCGTCGAGCCGTTGTGTAAGTATTTTGTCGTGTCCTTACCTAATTCCATACTTAGGGGACTTGTGGCTATGTCATCCGAGGTTTTCCCGTTATGGATTTTCCTCGTACATCGCGGCGTTGTGGTTGTGTTTATTCTATCTTGCAAATTCATCTAGATGAATGCTTAGGTTTAACAAAATAAAATTTGATTTAATCACAAAAAGTTGTTTAATTGGTGCTTAATTAAATTGGGTAATTTTAGTTTACTTTAATTTGAGTTAGAAGTATAATTTGGCAAAATTCATATTTGATTTGATTTGGATAAATTTGAACTTAAATTGAAGTTTTGTTTCACAGAAGTATAAATTAATTTGAAGAATTTAAAATTTCGAAAAATTCGGAGAACCATCCCTTTAGAACTTAAAAATTGGTATTTTTCGACCTTAACAAAGTGGTATTATAGCACATATTAAGAATTTGGCGTTTTCAAGTGGTATCAGAGCTTTTATAACTTAAGGAAACTTCCGATTTTTCAACCATTACAATTAAATTAAAAAAAAAAAGGAGGATGTGGTCACGACAATGAACTCTTAGACCTAGAGAACAACTTATACATTTAAAATACCTCCCATTTATGGGGAGGGCGTACAATCTAGATTATCGTAATCTATAGTCTAACTCTCAAATAGCAGTTGTAACCCTCAAGTCCATTATTGAATAAAATATATTTCTCCTCTTTTACAATGGATGTAGAGAAGGCCGACCTTATGGAACCACATACATATTTTATCTCTTTACATTCTGCATTGTGCAATTTAGTATAAAATTGTCCATTTATATTGTGCAAGAGTTAATCCCCCATAAAATAACTATATACCACATCTAAACATGGAAAATTCGCATTTTACAATTAAATTAGGTTTTAGCCCCGCACGATGCGCAGATGCTTTGTAATTCATATTGTGGAGCTTTCTGTGAATTGTTACTTGGCCCAAATACCAAAAATTCCTCAAATATTTTTTAATACACAGTTGGTCTAAGTCTTTTATTTTGTACCAAAAAGTCTCTTATTCTCTTACTTGTAAAGGTTCGCATCAGCGACATGGTGAATGACTTTTTGGAGAAAAATAAAAAAGCTTGGATTAAACGTGTATTAAAAAATATTCGAGGGACTATTTGGTATATGCCCCTTTTTACTTTACTGCTACATACCAAACGAACAAAATGAAAATCACTGTAGAGATTTTAATACCACCTCCATTGGATGAGCAGTATCATATTCAATTCAATTTATCAAACTCCCCTTTGATCCACTAACATCCATGGTCACTCCTTTATCGAGATGATCAGTGATGAACATCATGCTCATCATCTACTAAAATAAAACAATCTCAGTCAACCTCAACCAGCCCCTTCACACTACATCGCTTTTGATCACTCCGAATGCGAGGCCTGAAACCTCAAAGACAACCTCCAAAACCTCAAAACAAAAGCACTCTAATCTCTAATCTCGAATGCCCCTACCCACTCAGTCACTTCCCGACGTGACCTCCTCCAAAACTACTTTAAAGTGGCACGAAGAGGGGTATAGGAGTAATAATCCAATTAGAAAAAGCAAATTGAAAACAAACTCGAGAGTAGAAAATTCCATAAAGAATGAAGAAACAACACACACATCATTTATATGCACACGTTCATATCCAGCAACATAAAGCTAAACAATTACAACGAAAAGCACAAACAAAATGGTGTATCGAGAAGATAATCAAGATTAACCAAATCAAAAATCATAATTGAAGTTTTGACAAAACCAACATCCTAATGTATTCTTAACACTTTTTTCGCTCTTCTCTCTCTTTCTCTAGTTCAATGGGCATTCACTAATACACTAATGTACGATGACAAGCAACTGAAAACTTTGTTAGATGGAAAATATATAGATGAGTCTTTTAGACATTTAGAGGGAAGTGGATATTTAAATGTGAATCCTTTTTTCAAGGTCTTGGTGGTGGGAAACATTGCGTACCATCTATGAAAGCATTGAGTGGGGTTGGATACATTGAATGGTTAAAAAGTGACAACTCCGTTACTAGTTGTGGTTGCTACTGTGGTTTATGGTTTAAATAGATATGTATTGGCGATTTAGCTATTAGAAAATGAATGAACACAGGCAAGAAGCCGAAGAGTTGATACTCCAAAATGCTCATGATACCATGGCTTTCATTGATCGTATTAAATAGAAGATGACATCAACGGTTGACACATGGCAAAAGAGGTTCCTTGATACTCCAAAATTATATTTAGTTATATGATATGATTATACAATTTTTTTGTACAAACTAATATGACACAAGTTATGATGGTGAAGAAAACTCGTAATCATCGAGTATCATTGATTGGTTGTGTAGCATTTAGTCCAAAAATATAAACCTATAGTATTATTCATTCCATAGTACATACACAAGATGCAAACTAGAACTGGCGTATCAGCCATAAGTAATTGGTAAAATAAAGTTAAGGGTGCTCTATTTCTATTTCAAAAACGAGAGTGAGTTCTATCAAATCAGATAGTGTCAATTGTATATAACATTGTCAATAGGACCAAGAAATAACCACATTAACATTCATACTAATTTACAGGGTTAATTTATAGTGAGCGTGAGCATGAGCATGACCCTTTTCCCACAAAGGTGACCTTGTTGCGAAGCCCAACAAACAAAGAGTCACCAAACCTTTTTAGTCCCCATGAGGCCAAGCACTTCCTCCCACAATCCAACACGCCCCACACTAGTCATCCCAATAACACTGGGACTACAAGCAGCCACAGACCAATAGCCAGCCCTAATCTCATCCTTTAACTGTTCTTTCTCCCACCCACAGTACCCATCAAAGAAGCGGAAATCTCCCACCATGATCACATTTCTCTTCACCATCTCAGCAGCACACCCCACACTCTCTTTAGTCCCATAGTACAACCCCTTCATGACCTCCTCAAATACCCCATTATGATTATCCCCTTCTTTTGGACTCACCAGAAACAAACCCTCTTCTAATGGCCCCCCAAAGAACAATGGCCTGTCGGAAAATACTCCAGCGACATCCAATGCCGTCGATCTCATCTCCTTGATCGACATTAACGACGGCCGGTTCAGTATGATTCCGGTTGGGCCCACTGGGCCGGTCGAAAGTACAAGGACCACGGTCCGTTCGAAAATGTGGACCCCATCAAGTTTTTCGGTGGCCACGAGTAAACACCCCTTCTCCGGCTCGTGGATGGTGTGGGCCCATTTTCCCCCTATTGATATGGCAGGAGGGTGATCCACATAAGATAAAGGGTTTTCTGGAAGGGAGGCTTGTTCCCCTGCCACAAGTCTTGCTCGGAATGATCTCCAATCGGCGTTGACCGAGGGTTTGTCCTCGTCTTGTGATGAGCCCAATTGGCAACCTATAAACGTTAGAGAAGATGGAAGGGAAACTTTTTTGGTACGAAATTGACTCCACTTAATTCTGTTTGGGCGAGTGAGTAACGGGGAAACTTCTATTGTTTTTGTGAAGGAGGACGAGGTAAGAAAGCAACCATCCATGCTCCTTTGATAGATAGAAATGGAATATAGGATGAAGGATAGGAGGAGGAGGATTGATAATGTTATATAGCGGGGGGAGGCTGTGTGTATACCACCCACATGGACATGGGTGATTTAAACCCCATCCCCTCTCCTAGTATCATGTTGGTTTATCTAGATTACTATGTATGGGCCTGTGGATAGACCTTTCCACGTAGCAATTACAACGCTCCATTTGGACCTTTCTCACGGTGTTGGTTCAACTTCTGACCCACAATTTCCATTCATTCATTTAATTAGTAGTGCTCAACAAGCAAACAAGGCTACAGGGGATTATTGAACATAATAATTATGTGTTTTTTTTTTTTTGTTGATTGGATGAGTAGTCCGAATCAGTTTGCGTGCACTTTGATTAATTCTCATTTATATTTTGTATTTTTGCTAGTCAAACATTATTTTCACAATGTTGACGATTAAATTGGAAATCAAACTCAATTCATTTTAAAACTCTCGATAGCAACCTTTGATTACGAACTAATTATCTACTATGAACTCAAAGTTACTATATTTTTGACAATGCAAACAAATAAATTTCAAAAACAGAAGAGATCATTTTAATTAATTTATATATAGAAGTCGGTATGAGTGATTTTAATAACACCCAATTTTATATTAATTGTCTTGGAGGTTGGAACTCCAGCCCTTTATGAATGTTGTGCTCCTAGCCACTTCTTTTTATGGTTAATCTCAACCAAGTGACTACTGATAAGTGAATAAAATAATCTTAAATGTTTTATGACAGACCATCACAGTTGCTCTGTTAGGTAGAAGCTTATGCGATTCTTGCCGGTACTCTTCTAGAAACGGGCATCTAGCTGGGTTTGGTCAATGACTGCTCCTTGTCTCTGAACACGCAAAAAAAAAAGATAAAAGACAGGGTCTCTTTGGTTGCAAATTTGGATAATAAATTTTTTCGTGATATTTATGACAAAAATAAGAGTATTTAATAATATTAATTTTTCAAGTAGCAAAATAAAATATTTATTAGAATTAATGGTAAAAATAATAAATATAAATAAATTGGTAGATATAAAAATGATTCTTAATAAAAAAGAATAATAAAAAAATAGTTTTAAAAAAACAATTTGAACAGAAAAATAGCTTGCAACGAAAAAACAGTTCTTAAGAAAATAGTTTTTAACAATACATAATGCTTATGACGAGGAAAATAAAGAGTTTTATTTCAAGAAAAACAGTTTGTAACCAAAAAAATAGTTTTTAGTCCAAAAGTGAAACAATTGTTATACAAAAAAATAGTTTTTTAAAAAATATGAGTAAACTATCCCATAGGTCCCTTACCTTTTCACTTATTTCAATTTCGTCCTTATCTTTTTTGGGGGGTGTTGATATTTACACCAAAAATTTTACTCCAAAACACCATTTTATACAAAACACCACATAAGTACCTAATATTTATATAAAACACCAAAAAAATCCAACACCACATTACCATTAAGTTTCATTTCTAGTTGTTAAACCATTAAACGTTACTCCCATTACTCTCATGTTCTCATTTCGCTTTCCCATTTTGTGTGTTAAACCCTAACATACAAACTACATATAAGAAATCCATTATAAACTCTTTAAAATGTAACCCTAAATAATCTAACTGCTAATATATTCCATTTGCGCGAACACACCTAAGGTTTACCACGGTAAGAAAAAACTAGGGTTTAACGATTTGAAAAAAATGAAAAAAAATGGTCTGCACCTACGGTTTCTCGTCACCGTAGGTGCCAATAATATTCGGTCATGTCCAACCGTGATTCCATAATATACGACCAGTTCTCATCGTGGTTGTAGGTTTCATGGCCAAACCCAACCATGGTTACATCTTTACGGTCAAACCAAACGGTATGTAAATATTTCACGGCCATATAGAACCGTGATTTCCTTTGTAGCAATTATTGTTTTTAATTTTAATTATAATCTCTTAAAGTACCATTTATTTCCTATTTCATATATTCATTTGCTAGGTGATTCGACATAAATTCTTCCAAATTTATCCCTTTAATTTAGTTACTTTTAGCACCTCGAACAACGTAATCGATTTGATTTTATCTCATAATCTTGCTACTGACTTATTCTAATGAGTACCCCGAGTTTCTGGTATTTTGTACTAATTTTACAGGTATTCGATATCAATAAAAAAAGAAAGAAACTGGAAGAATCGAGAAAGAAAAGAAAGAAAGTCAAAAGGGCAAAGTTATAATTTTCATCCAGCATCTAAAGAAGAGTTGAAGATATTAAGCTCACAAGTATATAGGAAGAAACGTCACCTCAATCGGAGTCCCGGTGTGAAAGTTATGAGCAGTCAAAGCTTGAAGAAAGAGTCAAAGGAATCTCAGATCGATCCGAAATGCCAATTTCCAGAGAACCCCGGATCGAAGACGGATCGATGCTGAAGGAAAATAAACGAACCGATCCGTACCGGATCGATCCAGTCAAGAAATAAACGAATCGAACCGGATTCAAGCCAGACCGAACCGAAGAAGGCCCGGACCGGTCCGATTGTCGAATTTTGATTTTTTACTCTTCCTCTAATGGAGAGTCCTAGTTCAGCTAAAACACTTGGAGCCTTATAGGGTATTTAAACCCGATTTATTATCATTCTAAAAAATGGAGAATTTATCTAATTTTCCATTCTTTTCAGTAAAACCCCAGTTTGAAGATAGATTATAGTTTTAATTCCAAGATTGAAGATTGTTCAGATTTATGTGGTTACAAGTAATTTTAGTTGATGATTTCAGTATTTTGGTGAGTTAGTTGATTAATTTCCTCTGTCTAATCTTCCGTCTACATCATTCTTCAATTCTCCCTTAGTTTAATCATGGTTTCCTGCAATTCAAAAATCGTTTTCATTAATTTCAGCATGTTAGGCTAGGTTTTCTAAGGTCGAGATGCATGAACCTAACCCGATGTGGTAGTTGCATGTGTATAAAAGTAATCCTCTAAATTTAATGATTTGATTACGACCGTATTGCGTATAAACGCGACAATTGTAGATCTTTGGATCTCGTTTGCTTCCGGGTAATCGGGATGCTTTAGAATGCAATTCGAGTATAACTATCACAATACCGATTTACTCGTCATCTGATTAAGTATGGTGCGGGCTTGAACCTCATATACGTAATGCTTGGGAGTACTAAATTCATGGTCTAATTAATCATTTAAATTTTAATTAGTTTTATATCATCAATACACTAGGGTTGGGGGATTGTATTCCTGTCCTGTTTTTCTCATCATATAGTTCGAATTTTCAAATCATTCATCGTTAGTATTTTAGGTAATTTAGAATAGTTGCATTGAATTCAACTTTAGTTCATTAGTTAAACATTTTCAAAATTTTCATATAGTTGTAACCATTTCACCATCCAATCACCTTTTCTTTTTCCTTTAGAGTCAGAGTTAGGATTCCTTCGTCTGCCCAATGTCGTCACAACTCTGTTGTCCTATTTCCCTGTGGATACGATCCCGACTTACCGAGTTTATTACTAATGCGACAGGCTTGCACTTGAGCCTAGAGAGAACGTACATTAAAGACACTTTCTGAGTCGCGTCAAGTTTTTGGCGCCGTTGTCGGGGAATTAGGTAGACTTAGGATTAGATCGAGTCAATCTAAAACTTTGACCAAAAATCCAAAAACATAAAAAAATTTGAAAAAGCACAAAAAGATTCATCATCATCTCTCATAAGCCGTTAATGCAAAATTCTGAACTCACTCCAACTCCCCATAATACTCCTACCCACATTCATGAAAATCCAATAGTTGAATACGACCCTGATAGCCCTCACACTCCGAACGCTCCATAATTCTAGGTTCCACCTCCCACACCGTCACACTCAATCTCCAATAACACTCCATTTTCCTTCTTAGGACACACTTCAGAGTACACCCCGAGCATACCAAGTGAGGATACCGAGTCGTTAAGAGAAAGAGACATGTTGCAACACGGTAGTGCAGCCACCGATGAGGAAGAAGCCCCGTATCACCCGTTGAGATAAATCTTATATCCCGAGCGCACTGTCCCTCCGGAATGCATTATACTCCCGTATAATGCCGATAAATTTCGTTTTAAAAACTAGATGATCCAAATGTTACCCCATTACCATGGTATGGACTCTGAAAAGCCATATCTCCACATCAGGGAATTTGAGGATGTGTATGAAACTCTCAATGATCAAACTTGCACGCAAGGGGTGATCCGCCTAAAACTCTTCCCATTCTCACTAAAAGATAAGGCTAAGACCTAGTTATGGTCTTTACCTTCAAGCTCGATTGCATCCCGGAATGAGTTGCAATCTAAATTTCTCAAGAAATTCTTTCCTACACATCGAACGATCTCCATCAAGGCTCAAAATCAAGCTTTTCGACAATTGGAAAATGAGTCGTTTCATCGATGTTACGAGCGTTTCAATGAGTTAATTACTTCGTGCCCCCATCATGGATTTGATACACTGTAAATCATTTCCTTCCTCTATAATGGGTTGAACCTTAACTCCAAGCAACTCGTTGAAACCATGGGTAGTGGTCCATTTGTCGACTTAGACGCCCACGATGCTGAGCTGCACCTGAGGTATGTCGCCGAGACTACCCATTCCTGGGATATATCTGACCCTAATGCTCAAAATCGAAATAGCCAAGTGACCACCCCTCCATTGGCGTCCAACCTATTTCACTTAGAAAATAATTCTATGATGGACAGTCGACTCGAGTTACTTGAGAAAGGATTGTGAGACCTACGTGAAGTATGTGGAAGAGGACCAACTGGATCCATCCCAAACTCCGTCGAGAAGGTGTGTGTGATTTGTGAGGCGGGTCATTCAACGGAGGAATGCCCGACTATACCCGCCTACAAAGTAATGCTTCAAGAGCAAATCAGTGGTATAGGAGGATTCAAGGGTAATTTCGGTGCACCGCACGGGAATTCTTACAACCCTTCATGGAAAAACCATCCTTGTTTTAGCTATGGGCAACAACATGCTGCGATGAATCCTAATTCACATGTTGCCCCTCCTCCACCACCGCACTTTCAACAAGATCCACACATGCAAGGCCATGTGCAAGCACCACTACCTCAAGGAACATATATCACTCCACCGTGGAGAACTCTCGAGGATACGATGAACCAATTTATCAATAGCCAAAATACAGCCAATGCTAGATATGATCGTCTGTTCAGCGACATAAATGCAAATATTTCAAAGATACAATCATCGTTGAGTGTCCAAGAGAAGGGAAAGTTTCCTTCCCAAGGCCAAAGACCTCCTCAAGGTCAAACTAGTGTTAGCTCCACCTCTACCCAACATCAGGAGCAATGTCAGGCTGTGACCACTCTTCATAGTGGGAGAGTCATTGATTTATCACCTCCCTCACACGACACAACCAAAGACAAGGAGATTTTGCCCGACACGAAAGAGGCCGAAGATGTCCCCTTGAAAGAGAGTGATAAAGAAGACACTAGCGAGCCCGAGGTAGTAGTGAAACCACCCACCGCAGCACCATTTCCTCAAAAGGTTGATTCCTTCCCACAAAGGAAACCCCCATGATGAAGTGCTAGACGTACTAAAGCAAGTAAAACTAAATTTACCTTTCCTCGATGCTATTAAGAAAATTCCAGCTTATGCAAAAGTCATCAAAGACTTGTTGACGATAAAGAGGAGGATGAAGGTAAAGAAAAATGTCTTTCTAGCACAGAACGTGAGCTCCATCCTACTTAATGATCTCCCGCCAAAATTCAAAGATCCCGGTGCACCCACTATTTCCTGCATCATTGGAGAAAATAAAATTGAAAAAGCCTTACTTGACTTGGGAGCAAGTGTCAATATCCTCCCTTACGCCATCTATAACAACTTGATCTGGGTGACCTCAAGCCCACAAAGATCACTCTCCAGTTAGCGGATTGAACCGTGAAGATCCCAAGAGGTATAGTGGAGGATGTGATCATCCAAGTTGACACTTTCTACTTCCCGGTAGACTTTGTCATTTGGGACACGAAGCCCTCCTTCGCCTCGAGCAATCATGTCCCATCATTCTTGGGCGCCCATTCTTAGCTAAAACTAATGCAATTATCAATACTCGAAATGGGTAGATGCAAATCACCTTTGGGAACATGACCTTAGAGACTAACATCTTCCATATAACCCAACATACGGGGGAAGAAGATGATCTTCACGAGGTGAACCTAATCGACGAGATTGTAGAGGAGTATTTTGAGGAAAATTATTGTGGAGATTCCTTAGGGTCTTGTTTAGTATCGAGCCACGAGAGTGAGGGAACGTACACCGAATTCGAGAGGGAAGTTGAGGAGTTGAGTGAGCCCTTGAGTGTGAGAGAGAGCGATAATTTATAGGGCATCGGGAGAGGATCGTATGAGTGCTTAGAGGAGAGCGAAAGGCGAGACACGATAGATACTTCTCTCCTCAATTGCTACCCACCCACACCACCTAATAATTTTGAGATGGAGCGAGGAAGGAGGGATGTGGAAACAAAGCAAGAAAGAGAGCTAGAGGAGTTGAGCCTAGCGAAATTTGAGAGAGAATTCGGGCAGGTGGATGAGAGCCTTAATGACGAAGTCCAATCCCTATTGGACTCTTGTAGTCACTTAGAAGAAAGTGAATGGAAAGAAAAAATTGATGAATTCCTTCATTGTGACCATCCATGCATACCACTTGAGGTCCCGGAACTGATTGACGAAAAAAGTTATGTTTCGTCCGACTTAGAGCCCGACCCATGCATCCTAAAAATTGAAATAAACCTAGGTGTTCCCTCCAAGTCAGTCCACGCATGCCACTCTTTGAATCAGCATCATGAGGATCCCTTTCTGATTAGTCACGACGAGCCTCCCGGTCTTCCCCTTATCTATGAGCGAGGTCCCAACTTGTTCCAATTATTAGTTTACGATATGAATAAGGGAGAGACGAAGAGAGCACCGAACCCCGTGAGTGGGGTCGGGTGAGTTTGTGGAGAGATGAGAGGTCGTCGCACCCCTGACGCGTATGGGGTGATTTTTAGTATATTATTGAGTCATGTGTTAGGGTCATTTAGTGTCTTTATGCATTTTAAATATTTGTTTATTTTATTTTCCGCACCTTTCATTCGCTTTGAGTTAGATTTTAGTCCTTTTTGCTTGAGGACAATGCACAAGTCTAAGTTTGGGGGGGTCACAAGTGCGTATTTCTAAAACTTCACAAATTTTCAAAAATGTCCAAAAAATTCAAAAAAAAAAAATCATAAAATGTTGAAAAACCCAAAAATATTTTTCTTCAAAATAAATAAAAATTGGAATTCAAAATTTTCAAAAATATCATTAAAAGTCGGTTTAAAGTCTCAAGTCATAAAAATTCAAAACGCACAAAGCCTAAATTGACCAAAGATGGAAATTGTGCAAAAATTGACGACTTAATGAATAAGTGTGGAGATTAACAAAACCTGGTGAGATTTCGAGCCTTGAGATCTTTTTGAGTTTTTAAATCAATCCGAGTTAATGGTTAAGTCATAGTTCTAATTCATCGTTTCAAATAAGTCGTTGATGATCTCAATTCTTTGTTTTGATCGGTTATAGAAAATTGAATGTTGTCTCGAAATGTGCGCTATAAATCTCTAAATTAAATTCATCTCAAGACGCATACGGTAATGCAATTAGTAGTTTGGACAATGAAGTAGGCCATCGTTTGTTACCCAAAAATATTGGCCATAAAAAGTTATGAAAAATCATCCATTTTGTAACCCAAATTTGAGCCGAATAATTTTTCCTTTCATTTGACAACCCAAAAAACCCAAATAGCCCGGAAAAAGAAAAAATGGACATCATAAATGACTTTTCTAATTCCAACCTTCCCTACCATTTTCATTTTACCCAATATACCTTAAAACTCGAAAAAGTCCTAACCGAGTCCAAATTGCAAAATTGGTTACCGCGTGGAGAGCTAAGACACCAAAAGATAATAAAAGAGATTGAATGCGTGAATAAAAGGTAATGTTCCCATTTTTAAAATCGTATTCCGTTGATGAGATCCAATCACTATAAAATTTTTGCATTTCTTCTTGTGTATGTGAACTTAGTTCCACTACATTTACTCTTATATTTCACGCACACCGAGAGAATAGCCACAATCAGAGAGATTCGTTTGAGAGAGCATCCCATGAGCATTTTAATCAAAATGAATTTTCGGATAAGTAACGTAATGATCAACCGGTGAAAATTCGTGGTTAAATTTTCGACTTCGCACACACGCACTATGATTTGAGACTCTTGAACATGACTTGATGATGATTTTTTTCTAGAAAAGTTTAAATATATAATTTTGCTTATTTTGAGTTTCTTTGAGTCGAATTTTGTGGGTATATTCTCTGCAAACCCTCACGAGACACAACTCGTCCTACTAGGGTGACCTAGGGGTTTAAAGGCTTGTTGCATATGCTAAATGCAATCGCTTGCCCGCGAAAAAGGTATTCTATCCCAAAAAAATGATTTTCAAGAGTTGAGCCTTGCTAGGATTCTTTTATATTGCTCGGGACGCGCAAAGTTCTAAGTTAGGGGATTTGATTCGGCATAAATTCTTCCAAATTTATCCCTTTAATTTAGTTACTTTTAGCACCTTGAACAACGTAATCAATTTGATTTTATCTCATAATCTTGCTACTGACTTATTCTAACGAGTACCCCTAGTTTTTGGTATTTCGTACTAATTTTACAGGTATTCGATATCAATAAAGAAAGAAAGAAACCGAAAGAATCGAGAAAGAAAATAAAGAAAGTCAAAAGGGCAAAGTTATAATTTTTACCCAGAATTCGGACGAGTCATCTGAAGAAGAGTTGAAGATATCAAGCTCACAAGTACATATGAAGAAACTGCACCTCAATCGGAGTCCCGGTGTGAAAGTTATGAGCAGTCAAAGCTTGAAGAAAAAGTCAAAGGAATCTCGGACCGATTCGAAATGCCAAATTCCAGAGACCCCCGGACCGAAGACGGATCGATGCTGAAGGAAAAGAAATGAACTGATTTGTACAGGATCGATTCGGCCAAAAAAAAATGAACCGAATCGGATTCAAGCCAGACTGAACCTAAGAAGGCCCAGACCGGTCCGATTGTCGAATTTTGATTTTTTACTCTTCCTCTAATGGAGAGTCCTAGTCCAGCTAAAACTCTTGGAGCCATGTAGGGTATTTAAACCCGATTTATTATCATTCTAAAAAATGGAGAATTTATCTAATTTTCCATTCTTTTCAGTAAAACCCCAGTTTGAAGATAGATTATAGTTTTAATTCCAAGATTGAAGATTGTTCAAATTTCTGTGATTACAAGTAATTTTAGTTGATGATTTCAGTATTTCGGTGAGTTAGTTGATTAATTTCCTCTGTCTAATCTTCCGTCTACATCATTCTTCAATTCTCCCTTAGTTTAATCATGATTTCCTGCAATTCAAAAATCGTTTTCATTAATTTCAGCATGTTAGGCTAGGTTTTCTAAGGTCGGGATGCATGAACCCAACCCGATGTGGTAGTTGCATGTGTAAAAAAGTAATTTTCTAAATTTAATGATTTGATTATGACCGTATTGCGTACAAACCCGACAACTTCCGGGTAATCGGGATGCTTTAGAATGCAATTCGAGTATAACTATCGCAATACCGATTTTCTCATCCTCTGATTAAGTATGGTGCGGGCTTGAACCTCATATACGTAATGCTTGGGAGTACTAAATTTTGGGTCTAATTAATCATTTAAATTTACGATTAGTTTTATATCATCAATGCACTAGGGTTGGGGGATTGTATTCCTGTCCTATTTTTCTCATCATATAGTTCGAATTTTCAAATCATTCATCGTTAGTATTTTAGGTAATTTATAATAGTTGCATTTAATTCATACTTTAGTTCATTGATTAAACATTTTCAAAATTTTGCATATAGTTGTAGACATTTCACCATTCAATCACCTTTTCTTTTTCCTTAGAGTCAGAGTTAGAATTCCTTCATCTGTCCAACGTCGTTACAACTCTGTTGTCCTATTTCCCTGTGGATATGATCCCGACTTACTAGGTTTATTACTAACGCGACAGGCTTGCACTTGAGCCTAGAGAGAACGCACATTAGAGACACTTTCTGAGTCGCGTCACTAGGGTATATAAATGTTGATTTGCTAATATAATTTGTTAATTTCTTATGTAGGTCATATAAATGGTGAGAAGAAAAAATCCTCCTACCGCATCCGAGCGAAAAAGGAGGTTGGAGGAGGCTAAGGAAGTACAACGACCCGTATCTTCCTCTAGTAGTAATAGTGCCAGTGATGCCAATACTTCAAGAAAATAATATTCTTCGATGACTTCGTTAGATAAAGTGGTAGGAGATTTACTTAATGTTGAGGCGGGTGATACTTCAAAGTCAATTGAGCAAGTAGTTGAGGCGATTGTTGGTGATTTGATTAGGGTTAGTGAAGGGGGTGAGATAAGAATAGTGGGAGATAAATAGGAGGAGAAAAAAAAGAAGATAAATCATGAGAGAAAGAGAGAGAAAAGGAAAGGGATGAAGAGAGAGAGAGCGAGAGGAGGAAAGTGAGGAAGATAGAAAGGAAGAAATAGAGGAGGAAAGAGAAGGAGAGAGAGATGAAGAGAGAGAGGAGGATAAAGAGGAAGAAGGAGAGAGAAGATGAGAGGAAGATAGAGAGGATAAAGAGGAAGAAGGAGTGAAAGGAGGAGAGGAAGATAGAGAGGAAAATAGGGAGGAAGAATGAGAGAGGGCATGAGAGGATGAGTCTTCTTCCTCGGAAGATGAAATCCAACCGTCCACATCAAAAGGGCTAGAGTAGAATGCCCGAAAAAAATAAGCCACTCTGATTCCCAATCGCTCGAGGGGTGTACGCCAAACAACCCTAAACTACTGAAAATTTATCATAACGATATTGGTTATTCTATTTGGAATAGAGATGAAGAGAGGGAAATAATGAAGTGTGTGTACCACTTCCAAAAATTTGTTGAGTGGGATCAAGACAAATAGGATGAACGGGTAATAGAGTTGGTGAGGAACTCGGGGTTGTACGGTCTGATTAAACACTCCTGTCGACACATAGACTATGTATCGCTTGGCATTCATTGAACGGTGGAAGTCAGAGATAAATTCATTTCATATGTTATTCGGCGAGATGACCATCACCCTAAATAATGTGTACCATATCCTCCAAATCTTGATAGTGGGTAAACCGGTCTATGGTACCGTTCTGAAGAAAGTTGAGGAGAAGACGTTACAAATCCAATGGCTTATAAAATATTTGGGTTATACCGAGGAGGATGCCAAGAAGGAGTGTAAGTCTGTATACGCGATTCGTTTTGATTGGTTAATGAATTTGTGTAAGGGGAAGGTTAAGAAGCTAGGGGAAAGCGCTTCAAAGTGGAAGATTGAGTAGGCTGCTAGGGGGTATTTTCTTTTCATGGTCGGTTGCTTATTGTTCCCGGATAAATTGGGCAAATGAGTTCCAGTGTACTACCTGAAGTCTTTGCGAAAGGTCGGTAAATGCAAAGACTATGCTTGGGGGATGGGTGTATTGACCCATTTAAATCGGAAGTTGGGGATTGCCTCTCGATGGACGTTCGGCAAGTGTCCGGATATCTTCCCCTTCTCGTGGTACATATTTTAAATTTTTTTTGTAATATAAAAGTCTCCTAATTAATATGTCTATATTGAAATTTTATTTTGTTTTGACTGTAGGCGTGGATATATGACCACTTCAATTTGGCAAGGGGTGTTAGAAATCTCTATTTCGAGCATAGCGAGCCGCGTCTATGCAAATGGAGGGTGCAAATGGTGTCAGGAGATGCATTTGCACAGTTACGGGAGATAAGGGAGACCTTAGATGATTTAAAAGCTTCAGACGTAAGTATTAGTTGTTTTAATTTTAGTAATTATTTTCTTTATTTATGTACATACCAGCTTTTAGAAATAGGTTTAGGTTGTATGGGATCCCTACTTCGAAAAAAGTGAGGCCTACTCATTTCAGGAGGTCTCATGGTACAACAACCTCCTTATCTTCTATGATGTCAGGGGAACCCTACTACCCGGAGAGAGTCCTACGCTAAGCTGGACGTGTTCAAACAATTCCTAGAATGCTAATGTGCCCTTTGTCAGAGAAGAGGGGGAAGACCCAGACCCGATACAAATTAAAGTTTGATATCGAGAAATGATATCAACTTAACTGGGTCGACCATGTACTGTCTGATGCCAGACGTTCGACCCCGGTGAGGTTCGTCCCTTGGGAATGTGTGGATGGGTACATGTCTTAGTACCTAAAAAGATACCATCCATACATTCAAAATCCCGATAATAAAATAGGCAAGAAGGAGCTAAAGCACTTGGATAAAATGGTAAATGTTTTGAAATTTATCATTAAATTGATGCCCTTTGTTCAGGATTTGTCTCACACAATTGATGACAATTTATATAGGCTAAGGGGATACATGTAGCCATTAGCCTGGTCCAAGAAGCTATTGACGGGGGTTTGGACTAGGAGGTTACGGATGTCCTTGAACTATCACGTGCAGCTCTTGATGCCCTTCTTAAGGCTAAGGGGACGCACACTCATACAGAAAAGGGAAAGGCCCCGGTACATGAAGAAACTCAGACCAAGGCATGTCACGATCCAGCCCCCAAGAAAAAATCCCCTAAGAGAAATTCCCCCAAAGCAAAAACCACATCGACGAAGCGTTTAAAGAGAAGATGGAGAAAATTTGTTCAAATAATTTGAATGTAAGTGTATTCTTAGAAATTTTGTTTGTAAAGTATCCCAAATTTTCTTGTGTGTTATGCGTTGGAACAACTTCGCAATAATTATGTTGAAACAACTTTTTTGGAACAACTTTGAAACAAATATGTTATGTGATATGTGTTTGATTGTTAACAAAATTGTGTTATGTGTTTAAATGTTATGTTATGTACTTCAATGTTATGTTATGTCCTTAAATATTAACCGTGAACATGTTTGAATGTTAACAATAAGGTGGGTTCTCACCATTCATTACGTCTATACGTCGTGGTGTCACCATCATACTAACATCCACGGTGTGGTGTCACCACCAAATAAACAACCACGGTTACATTAGACTGTGTAAATTGTTGAAAAAATTGTTAAGTCTCTGCATATATTTCACGGTTGGATCAAATCTTTGAGAGTATACTTATGGCTACAACTAACCGTATATATACTTTTCACGGTTACATGAAACCTTATGTGTTGGGGTGAAAAAATAGCCAAGTCTATGCATATATTTCACGGTTATAACTCATTGTGGAGTGGAAACACACGACACTATTTCACCGTGAGTGTACATTACATGAAATCATGTATGTTGGGGTGAAAAAATAGCCAAGTCTCTGCATATATTTCACGGTTGGGTTAAATCGTGGAGATTATACTTATGGCTACCACCAACCATTTATATACTTTTCATGGTTACATGAAATCGTGTGTGTTGGGGTGAAAAAATAGCCAAGTCCCTGCATATATTTCACGGTTACAACTCACCGTGTAGTGAAAACACACGATGCAATTTCACTGTGAGAGTACATTTCACGGTTACCTAAAACCGTGTATGTTGGGGTGAAAAAATAGCCAAGTCTCTGCATATATTTCATGGTTGGGTCAAACCGTGGAGAGTATACTTACGGCTACCACCAACCGTCTATATACTTCTCACGATTACATGAAACCGTGTGTATTAGGGTGAAAAAATAGCTAAGTCTCTATATATATTTCACGGTTACAACTCATCGTGTCGTGGAAACACACGACGTTATTTCACCGTGATAGTACATTTTACGGTTACATTGACCGTGTAAATTGGGGGGAAAATTGCCAAAGTCTCTGCATATAATTCACGATTTGATCTCACCGTGGAGAGTATCCTTACAGCTACAACCAACCTCCTATATACTCACCGTGGAGAGTATCCTTACAGATACACGATTTGGTTACTTGAAAGCCAAGTCTCTGCATATATTTCACGATTACAACTCACCGTGGAGTGGAAACACACGACGTTATTTCACCGTGAGAGTACATTTCACGGTTACCTGAAACCGTGTATGTTGGGGTGAAAAAATAACTAAGTCTATCCATATATTCCATGGTTGGATCAAACCGTGGAGAGTATACTTACGGCTACCACCAACCATCTATATACTTCTCACGGTTACATGAAACCATGTGTGTTGGGGTGAAAAAATAGCTAAGTCTCTACATATATTTCACGGTCACAACTCATCGTGTCGTGGAAACACACGGCGCTATTTCACCATGACATTACATTTCACGGTTACATTAGACCGTGTAAATTGGGGGGAAAATTTCCAAAGTCTCTGCATATAATTCACGATTTGGTCTCACCGTGGAGAGTATACTTATGGCTACAACCAACCGTCTATATACTTTTCACGGTTACATTAAATCGTGTATGTTGGGGTGAAAAAATAGCCAAGTCTCTGCATATATTTCACGGTTACAACACACTGTGGAGTGGAAAAACACGACGCTATTTCACCATATAATTCACGGTTGGATCTCACCGTGGAGAGTATAATTATGGCTACAACCATCCGTCTACATACTTTTCACGGTTACATTAAACTGTGTATGTTAAGGTGAAAAAATATCCAAGTCTATGCATATATTTCACGGTGACAACTCACCGTGGTTATTTTTTTCACGGTGTGGTGTCACCGTGTATACATTTAAGCGGTGTCAATGGATCGTGAGTTACTTTTAATACCCCAAGATTTCCAATTTATCACATATAACCAATTTATCAGATACATAACCAATGAATATTATAATAATGATTGTAAAAACTTAGAAAAGTTCCAATCAATAATTGTTAATAATTACATACAATCCATTTTCATCTAATCAATGATTGCAAAAAGTTACAATCATTAGCACTAGACTTTCTCCAACAACCAATTTACATATAACCAATACTGATAAATTACAAAAAGTTTCCAATCCTGATAATTACAAAAAGTTACAAGAAACCCTAGGAATTCCACCACAAAAATTTTGCCCCCGTTAAGTCCTCGTCCTCATCTGATGATTTCAAGCACGGTTCATCTCTCGTCGTAATGTTTTTAGGATATAGATTCTGAAACATTTGAAAGTGGGACTTAAATAAAGTATTCCATTGAAGGGCATCTTCACAAGCCCTTGATTTCTAGTTAGAGGCAATTGGTGGTAAGGGGTAAGATCGTATGCATTTCAAACTCACCCAATAAATATTTGATGAGTTCAGGATATTGATGATGCGATTGTCTTCCATATTAGGTTTTGGTCCGACGTCGAATTGAACAAAAGTTAAGCATTGAAATTTGGATATCAACACAGCCATAATTCCTCTACCACATCGGTTTGTTCATTCCTTCGATGCCAGTGAACATAATTCTTCTCCCTGAGCAAATGCATCAACTGTTGCATGGAGGTGCGACCTTGAATCTCAACGTTCTTCATTTTTCTTTTAGTATTATAGATTGTTCGTATTGATGAACAATTGTACTCCGAACTCTTTTTCAATGTATGGATTACTTCCTTCGGGCCAACCCCATTGTTTATCATCTCATTTGCAATGTTCTACTCTTCTTGGGAGAGTCGGCTGACATATGGGTGACTAACAAGTGATTTTGACACCACGTGGTTGTGTACCCCATAGAGAACTTCAACCCCCCAATGGCCATTATCGTGTATAGTCCCTTTAAATCTAAATGGGCAATCACATTTTCGCGTTTCCGAAGAACGCTTCCTCTTCTTTTACAACTCCTCGTCTTTTTTGGGTCTATAAAGCTCGCTTCGCTCACAACCAAGTGCGACCCTACCCTTGCAGACTATACTGGCCTTGTCGAATTTTAGAATTATCATGATCGCATGAAGCTGGCGATCAACTTGTTAACATCAATCAATCATCTTTTCCCGATCATCAAAAATCTGCACAAGATGAACATTGTTAAATGAAAGGACATTGTAAATGAAGATTTCAAGTATAATTGTAAAATCATGTTGAGTACAATATCAATAAACAAAACATACCACCTCAGTTGTGAATTCGACTATATGGTCTTGAATAATCGCATTAATATCCAGTCCTACTTCTATTTTCGCATCCTAATAATGCACACAATCAAATTATATCATACAATAATATTATATATTAAATATCTCAAAGTGTTGGAAATTAACTACGTGATATGGTTTTGTACCATAGACGATGTGAAATCTAGAAAAAAATCACGCAAACATTTGGGCGAAGTAGATGTAGTTGCTTGTTCAATCATACTCGGTTCACGCATATTCATTTTCTCGGTGGATGCATATTCAGTAGGTACACTCGGTACAATGAGATTGTCTATATCATGCCAAAATGTATCATCTAGAACCGAGTCATCTAACTGAAATGACAATACAATAATCAGTATATGAATGAACGGCAATATGTTACATGAATTATATCTATATTGAACTTATCACGGCCACATTAGACCGTGGGTATAATACCACGGTCAAATAAAATCGTGGTGAACTTATCACGGCCAACTTAAATCGTGAATATATAACCACGACTAAGTGAAACCGTGAATTTATAACCACGGACAAGAATCATTACACGATCAAGTGTAACCGTGTTATGTTAATATACGATAAAATGTAACTGCGATATGTCATTACACGACATCTTGGGGCCAAAGCTCATTGTCACTTACGGTGACGGGAAATTGTAAGTGCAATTTTTTTTCTTCATCTTTTCATCATTTTAAATGTTGTTTTACAGATTATATAGTGTGTAGAGGTGTTTTAATACCTCAAAATAATCAAACGAGCATGGGATATTTCGAGTTTGGGAAGCTTGATCATCAACATTCTTTTCATCACCCATTGCAATATAGCCCCTTGAGACTTGGTTTCTGTATATAAACAACACAACAAAGACCACAATAACACAACAAACACACGAAAATAGAGATTTGGGAAGGAATAGTGAAGATTATTTTGGCTAGGAAGAGTAACTGGTTTGAAAATGTGTCTTTTGATTGGTTTGTGGTGTTTTAGTTAATGTGGTGTTAGTTTGTGTGTAATTTTTTATTTAGTTTGGGGGTATATTAGACATTTTACAAGAAAAAAAAAGCTACAACACTTTTAGGTGTTTTGGAGTAAAGTTTGGATTTAATTTTTATGTGGTGTTTTGGAGATATTTTCTGGGTTTAAATATCATGACCCTTTTTTTGTTTTAATTTCGTTTTCAACCTTTCATTTTGTCTCAATTTAGTCCATCTGTTAACTATTTTGGATACAATTGACAATTTTATCCCTATTTATTGAAAAATAAAAAAATAAACTATTTTATTATTATTTGGGGATTAAAAATATTTTTTCATCCGAGAATAATAATAAAAAAACACTTTTTATTTTCATTTTATCATAGTTGTTTTTCATTTTTTAAAAAAAAACTTGAATAATAATCTTAATAGTCAACATAGTTTTTATTTATAAAAAAAATCTTTTTTTAATTTTAATTAAAAATATTTAAATTGATGTCTTAGATTCACGATTGATTGGTGCCGCTGGCGCGGACACACATCATATGAAATTTTTATTTATCAATTATATTACATATATGGGGGGGAATTAATGTCTTAGATTCATAATTGGTTAGTTCAGTGGGTCCATGCGAGCGACACTAATCAATTGTGAATCTAAGATATCAAATTGAACATTTTTAATTTAAATTAAAAAAGAGCTTTTTATCAATAAAAAAAATAATATTGACTATTTAAATTATTATTCCAGTTTTTCAAAAAAAATAAAATAATAAGTAGGATAAAATAAAACTAACACTATTTTTTATTATTATTCTCGGATGAAAAATTATATTTTATCCACAAATAATAATAAAATACGTTATTTTTAAAATTTTATAACATTGATTTTATTTTTTTCAATAAAGAGGGATAAAATAGTCAATTGTATCCAAAGTAGTTGAGAGACGGACTAAATAGATGAAAAATGAATGGTTGAGGATAAAATTGAAACAAAAAAAAGGACATGGACGAAATTGAAACAAAATGAAAGGTTGAGGATGAAATTGAAATAAAAAAAAGAGGATAAGGACAAAATTGAATTAAGGGGAAAGGTAAGGGAACTATGAAGTAGTTTACTCAAAAAATATAGTTTTAACACAAAAAACCATTTTTATCCCAAAAGTGAAACAATTTTAATGGGAAAAAAAATAATTTAACAAAAAATAGTTTTTAATGAAAAAGAAATTTTGATAAAAATAAAATAGTTTTTAGTGAAAAACTAATTTTTTAGGAAATAGTTTTAACACAAAAATCATTTTTTCGTGAAAACAATTTTAAAAAAAAGTTTTTAGCCCAAAGAAAAACAATTATAACGAAAAATAAAAAATATTTAAAAATAATAATTGTTAAAGAAAAATAATTTACCAATAAAAAAACAGTCTTGACAAAAACGAAACAGGTTTTAACGAAATATAGATTTTGGTGAAAACTCACTGCACCAAAACTGTCGACTTGTCAAGGTCTAAAATCGTGACAAATCTGGGGGTGACAACTGCATTTATCATGGACTTATCATGGTCTTTAACCGTAATAATTCTAGGCAGAATTTAAAAAAAAATTGTTGGGCAGTGTTGATACCAAAATTTACCATCCTATATGGACCAATTACAAGCCAGCATGTATCATCCTATGTGACACAAGTCCAAGTCAGCATGATAGAAAAATCTAACCAACAAGGAGGCCCGACCAACAAGGAAGCCCAAAAAACATAGTTACCCGACCAACTGGGATGCCCGACTAACAGCCGAAAAGTCATTCTGCATAGCTAACCAAGATCCAGCAATCTTACAGTCTGTATCACTTGTGAAGCGACAACGTTCATATAATTAATTCTCATTATGTATTGATGTAAATGCCTAATAAATAAAAGAATTCCATCCTCTCACATGACAACGATCAAGACCCCCCTTGGGCTATAAATACATTTTATCACCCTCATTGCTAGAGATAAAAAAACAACTCAAGGAAGTCAATACATAACAGTGGATGTAGGCTAGTCTATTTAGCCGAACCACTTTAAAAAGTTTTCTTGTGTCTTGTTTGTTTTACTTAATTTATTTGTGATCAACTAATTAAACTTAGTCTAGTTTTTTTCATCAACAGATTGACACCGTCTGTGGGAACGTATTGCTAAACATTTTCACTCATTCATCATTCATCACCTATGGCTGAAATTACAGAATCAAGTCATAAAAATGAAGGGATCCTGCCTAATCCCTCTGCTCCTCTTAACAACAATGATTTGATAGGAACTTTGGCTAGTCTGGCCGAAGGTCAAGAAGCCATGCAAGATACTATACGACAGTTGGTCCAAACTCTGTAAGCTGGAGTGCCGACGCAATCTAATAACAGGAATATGCCACCATCGCCAACCCGGAGTATTGGGCACAACCGTTCCAGAACTTCTAAGGATCCTTCATATCTACCCGGAGTAACCTCTTCTATCAGAGTCACTAATTCCACGAATGGATAATCTCTCATCCCAGAAAGACTGAGTGCCTTAGAAAGGCTAAGTAGGGCCACTCCTTTTGATCATTTGGGACCAGAGGGAAATGCCATGTGGGTTGCATCAATAAATACTCTACGACCAAGTGATCTAAGGGAAAGTTCAGCCCAATCCAAATTAAATACCTGACGAACTGAAAGGTCTAGTCAGAGAGAAGGTTCACAAGAAGAAAGTTCAGCAAGATCTGGAGGTCGTAATAAAAGAGCTGCCATCCATGACACTAGCAACAATGCTTGGAAGGGTTCCATTCAACGTTTGGAAGACAGATTAGGTGAAATGGAAAAATCCAAGAATCATCTTCAAAGAAGTTTTATTAAGGGATCCCCCTTTATGCAAACCATCGTGGATTTTCCTATGCCGACCAAGTTTAAAGCTCCAGTAGTCACTCCCAAATATGATGGGAAAACTGATCCAGTTCTCCATATTGAGCAATACCAAGCAGCCACGGATATCTATGCTGTTCCCGATGAGATGAGATGTAGGGAGTTCTCAGGAACAATCACTGGATCTATTCAAATCTGGTACAACAACCTTCCTCGGGGATAGATTTCTTGCTTTCAGTAACTAACCGAGCTATTCATTAGTAATATTTTCTTTGGAGCAAAGCCAGTGAAACGAGTAGCTCATTTACTTAGTGTGAGACAGAAGGAAGGAGAAACTACTAGGGATTACATCACTCATTTCAATAATGAGAAACTGGAAGTGATTGATTATGAAGAGAAGACATCAATCACTGCTCTAATGAGTGGTTTGCTCCCTGATAAATTATATTATACAATAGCAAAAGATCCACCAAAGAGGATAATATAATTGATGGCCAAGGCAACGAATATTATGAACGCCGAAGAAGCTATGTCTGCTAAAAAGAATTCAGGAACGAAAGCAGAAGCAAAAGCAGAAAGGAAGTCAGATAAGAAGGAGAAAAAGAATCATAATGAGAGTAGGAGTTCGAAGGGAAAGGAAGGTTTAGATTGTCTCAAAGAATTCACCAATTACACCCCTCTGACGTTGGATATACATCATGTGTTAGAGGAAATCAAGCACAACAATGATTTGAGTTGGCCTGAAAAGTTAAGGTCGCCAGTTGATAAGAGGGATAATTCCATGTATTATGAGTTTCACAAAGATCATGGCCATACTACCAACCAATGCATTGCCCTCCAGAATGAGATAAAAGCACTCATCCGAAGAGGAAAGCTAGACAAATTTTTTGATTGGTAGAATGGTGGAAGAAATGGAGGAAGAGGTCGATAGAGGTCTAAATTGCTAGTTGAGCCTAAGGAAGATAAGAAGAGGAACCACGTTGATGATATAGAAGATGATCCTGATCTTCCCAAGAAACCTAGACAACTGGAACATGAGGTATTCACACTCAGTTTTGGATCTTTTAATTGTCACATGATTACAGGTGGAGATGTCGGAGGAGGAGATCACACAATTGAAAGGAAATATTACCTCAATAAGGCTCAAGTTTATTCCTATATCTAGCGTATCAACCTTGCCGAGGAGGACCGTTCAAGAAAAGTTAACAAGGATAAGCTAATAATTGGATTTTCCAAAAATGATTTGTCAGGAGTTTTATATCCTCATGATGATCCTTTAGTGATCAGAGTCAGGATGAAAGAAGTATTGGTAGTAAGAACATTGGTGGACAATGGCAGTTCGGCAGATATCATATTCTATCCATGTTTTGATAGTTTAGGTTTAAAACTCAGTCAATTAGAGCCATATCATAGGCCACTCATTGGATTCTCAAGTGAAAATGTGTTTCCACTGGGAACTATCAAATTGGATATGTTGATCGGGACTTAGCCAGTGAGCAGGATAAAGAAGGTAAGATTCTTTATAATGAATAAAAATGTTCATTCTGCTTATAATATAATCATGGGGAGGGTTGGTCTGAAAAAGTTTGAAGTTGTACCCTTAACTATTCATTAATGCTTGAAATTCCGGACCAACTTTGGGGTAGGAGTAGTGAAATGAGATCAGAAAGTAAATCAGGAATGCTACTATTCCTCTGCCGAGGAAGAAGATATGTTGGAGGCCAAATGAAAAACAACCACTTATCAAGTGGATACAACTGAGCCAAACAGAGAGTCTGCGTTGAAACCTTAGATCCAAGAAGTAAATCTGAGCTTGTAAAAGGTCAAGTGATGGAGGAAACATAAAGCATTGTTCTGGATGATGATAATCCAGAACGGACAACTCAAATAGGAGCATTGTTGGAAAAAGTTCTTAAACAGGAGTTGACATCTTTCTTGAGGAGAAGAAAATAAGTTTTCACTTGGAGTCATGAAGCTATGCCTGACAAATATTTAAGCTTTTTGTGTCATGAGCTTGATGTCAATAGGGAAGTCAAACCTGTGAAGCAGCGAAGAAGAGTTTTTGGCCCAGAGAAGAACTAAGCTATACAGGAAAAAGTGGAGAAGCTTAAAAAAACTTACTTTATTGAAGATGTGAAGTATCCTGATTAGTTGGTCAATGTAGTTATAATCAAGTAGAAGAACAACAATTGGAGGATGTGTGTGGATTTTACTGACTTGAACAAAGAGTGACCGAAGGATCACTTTCCTTTGCCACAAATTGATCAACTGGTAGACGCTACTTCAGGACATGAATTGCTGAGTTTTATGGATGCATATTCTGGTTATAACCAGATCAAAATGAATTCAGAAGACAAAGAAAGTACTTCCTTTATCATTTCCCGAGGAACTTATTATTACACTGAAAAATGTAGGTGCTACTTATCAGAGATTGGTGAATAAAATATTTGAGGAGCAGATAAGCAAGAATATGGAGGTCTACATTGATGATATGCTCACCAAAAGCAAAAAAGCTGTTAATCATATTACCAACCTCAGTCAGACGTTTGATCAACTGGAAAAGCAACAAATACAGTTAAACCCTACCCAATGTGTCTTCGGAGTGCAAGAAGGAATGTTCCTTGGGTATATAGTAAATCAAAGGGGAATTGAAGACAATCTAGATAAGATTAAAGCTCTGATCGAAATGAAGTCCCCAACCTGTAAAAAAAATATCCAAAGGCTAACTGGGCGTGTACCAGCACTCAACAGGTTTGTGTCAAGGGCAACAGATAAATGCTTTCAATTCTTTTAGGTACTCGGAAAAACCTTTGAATGGAACGATGAATGTGAAAAGGCATTCCTGGAGTTGAAGAAGTACCTGGGAGCACCACCACTACTTTCTCGACCAATGTTGGGAGAAAAACTGTATCTGTATCTGGTAGTATTTGAGTCCGCAATTAGCTCTAATTTGATCAGGGAGGAAAATAAAGTTCAAAAGAAAGTTTATTACACCAGCAAAGCTTTTCGAGGAGTAGAAGTAAGATATCCCAAACTGGAGAAATTGTCACTGGATTTAATTGAATCTAGTAGATGAATGAAGCCATACTTTTAATCCCACACTATAGTGATTTACACTGATATGCAATTAAGGCAGGCTTTGAATAAGCCGAAGAAATCTGGAAGACTGATGTATTGGGTTGTGGAGTTGGGGGAGTATGACCTTGTGTATTAACCAAGGACTGCTTTAAAAGGACAAGCTGTAGCTAATTTTATTGCAGAATTCATTTATCTGGAGGTCCCCGAGCAGCAAGGGACTCTAGTCAAGCAACACATAGGAATCAGTAGACCAATCGAAGATACGCCCGACCAACTCCAAACGGTGGAAACTGTAGAAAAAGACCAACCAGAACAATCCAGTGGAGTACAGGAGATGAAGAGGAAGTATGAGGAGGCGAAGGATAAAATCTTCCATCAAGGGACTCTGACCAACCAAGTGTTTGACAACAATATCCCCATATAGAGTTTATACGTCGACGGGTCATCTTGTGCAACCAGATGTGGAACTGTAATCATTCTCAATACCCCAGATGAGCTAAACATAGAGTATGCTCTACGTTTCCAATTTTAAGCCTCGAATAATAAAGCAGAGTATGAAGCTGTGATTGTCGGTCTAAATCTAGCTAAATCATTGAACGTCGAGCAAGTTGTGGTGTATAACGATTCGCAGTTAGTTGTAAATCAAGTGTTGAGTTTATATGTAGCAAAAGGAGAACTGATGATTAGATATTTGGAGAAAACTTTGGAAGTAATTGACACTTTGCTAGCAGTTCAGATGGTAAGGATTCTAAGATTGGATAATGATCGAGCAAACACACTTGCTCGATTAGCTTCAGTAACCAGAATGCAAATACGAAGAACTATTCCTATTGAGCTACTTGCTAATAGGAGCATTGATGAAGATATGATGGTCAACTTTATTGAAATTGATATGGGTCCATCTTGGATGGACCCCATAAGAGCATATATTGAAGATGGAATTCTTCTACCCGATCTACTTGAAGCTAAGAGGCTGAAATACAAAGCTGCAAGGCATGTACTAGAAGGTGGTGTGTTATACAGAGGAGGAATAACTGCTGGTCTGTAATGATGTGTGCATCCAACTAAGGTAAAGTGTTTAATTGAAGCAGTCCATGAAGGATCCTGTGGGGCCCACGTAGCAGGAA
Source organism: Sambucus nigra (assembly GCA_949130495.1). NCBI lineage: Eukaryota > Viridiplantae > Streptophyta > Magnoliopsida > Dipsacales > Adoxaceae > Sambucus > Sambucus nigra. Next base: position 519,825,205 of record OX422207.1, read on the forward strand.
GAACGTTGCTACAAAGAATACATCCGCAAAGGTACTACTGGCTAACCATGGGAGCAAATTGTGCAGATTTTGCTAAGAAATGTGACAAGTGTCAGAGGTTTTCCAATATACGCAAGGCTCCACAAGCCCTCTTAACACCAATTAATTCACCCTGGACTTTTGCCATGTGGGGAATTGACTTGGTCGGGCCCCTGCCAACAACCCGAGGAAGGTTCAAGTACCTAATTATAGCTGTAAATTATTTTACAAAATGGGTGGAAGATGAACTATTAATTGATATATCCTATGAAAAGGTTTATCAATTCATCTGGAAAAGTATTATATGCAGGTATGGTTTACCTTATGCCTTTATAACTGATCATGGCACTCAGTTTGACAATGAAGAATTTGCTGCTTATTGCGCCCAATCAAATGTCCAAAAAATCCATTCCTCTCCTGACAATCCTCAGAGCAATGGACAAACAAAGGTAACTAATAGGACTTTATTGAACGGGATGAAGAAAAGATTGGAAGATGCAAAATAAAATTAGATTAATGAACTGAATTCAGTCCCGTGGGCTTACCGAATAACTTCCAGAACAATTACTGGAGAAACTCCCTATCTATTGGCATTTGGTATTGAAGTTGTAATACCCGTTGGGCTCGGTTTACCTACGCATAGAGTTCTTAACTTCAATACCCCAGTTAATGATTTGATGAGCAGGTTGGATTTAGACATGCCGAAAGAAGTCCGTGAAGATGCATTTTTAAGGAATGAAACCTATTAACAAATGACTACACATTTTTACAACAAGCGAGTCATGCCGAGAAACTTAAAGGAGGGAGATTACGTTTTGAAGAAGGTTATTCAGAAGAGTAATAAGCGGGAAGCCAATTGGCATGGGACTTATCATGTTATTGCAGTTATCCGACCAGGCACATATATGATTGAGACTTTGGAAGGGGAAGAGTTTAAGAACCCATGGAATGCAGAGCACTTGAAGAAGTATTATCAGTAAATGTAATTGTGTTGTACTCAACCCATTTTAATGAGAACATGACTTTCTAGGAAATTGTTATTTGGTTTTTTTCAGAGTAGTAGTGCTATACACTTGTAGAACCATGATAGTAGTTCTAATTATAAACACACCAACACCAATAAACTTGGTACGCGTTAACAAATACCACCAATAAAGTCCATCGGTATCTACAAAAGCCATTAACAAAATTGGTTGGCATCAATGAAACCACCAACAAAGTTGGTCGGTAACATTATGAAGACACTAAAAAAGTTGGTCGGTATCTACTAAGGCTACCAACAAAGTTGGTCGGCATCAATAAAAACCACTAACAAAGTTGGTCGGCATCAATAAAACTACCAACAAATTTGGTCGGTATCAAACTTATAAAACCATCAAGGAAGCATCATAAGTACCAATTGCTTGGTTAATGAAGACTTGGATGACAAATGTTCATTTAAACTGGGCTAAAAGATGGACAAATGTTCCACTTATGCATGGGAACCAAGGTAACTACTGCAATTATCATAAAATTCAGGTACACTAGTAGAACCATGGTGAAACATCGATAATTGGTATAAACTTTAGGATAATCCTAAGAATATCAATAGAACTGGTAAAAAAACAGAGATTAACTAAAACAGTTGATCCATTCATGGTCAAAGACTAGAAAAACACTCACAGACATTCAAAGATTAACTAAAAGTTGATCCATTCACAAAATAAGCTTTTCATTAAATATAAATGAATACTTAGTGTTGCTAAAATATGGAGAAATAAAATATAAAACTTTATTCTACAGGACATTTTCCTTCAGCTTTAGAAATAGGATCCATACCAGTTGGAGGGTCATCCAGAGTAAAAGAATAGTTGATGAAGTTAAGATCCCGCAGTATCTTGGTGTTGCTACTACTAGGGCGGTCAAGAAAATGAGGAGGATAGACGATCTCAAGCTCATCATGCAGTTCGTAGTCCCCCAAGTACTTGGAATCAAATAATGGGGAATACGGTGAACATGCACCCAATTAACATCCAATTTAAATGGAGGATTGTCAAGCTGCAACAAGCCTGGATCATACCAATCCCATATAGTATCATTCCCATCCACCTTCAAGACAATTAAAGCGTTAATCCAACCCCATTTGTATGACTTATTTTGGTCTTGTTGGTGTCTATCATCATAATGTCCCAAAGCTTCATTATAACAACCCATCCAAAATTCTCTAAGCTGCTTATGGAATTGGAAAGTTAATCTATCAACTTGCGATTTCAGTTTCTTTAGTACCCCATACTTAGCCTCTAGTTGAGAAGATTGAGTAGATAATTGCTCAGATAAAGTCTACAGCTTTTGAGACATTTTAATAATAGCTTGGTCCTTTTCTTTTAACTGTGCATCTTGGTTGGCAAGTGACTGTTGGGTCCTAAGTTCCTCTGTAGTTCCTCGGCCAACCCTATTTCTAGATCAGAAAGAAGAAATGAATTTCATATTTTTTAAGGCCTCTAATTCATCTCTCAATGTGGCATTCTCATCTTCCAAAAAGGAATGACCTTCATCAGTAGTAGCAACAATAGCTCCAGAGGAAGACTTCAGAAGATTTAACTGGTTCCTCAAAAACTATTCTCCTCTTCCAGTAGATTGGAAATGGTACTAGTTTCTTCAATTTCAAGCTTAAGTAAAGCTTCCTTTTTATTATAGACGGAGACGAACTTATCAAAGCCCCGATCTTCACTCAAACTTTGATACTTCTGCTTATAGCTCTGATGTAGCAGCGCAGTGGATTCCTTACACTGTTCTTGAAGTTTTTCTATCATTTCATAATAGGCAACATTATTTACTATCACCCGATAAAGTAAGTACTTCAAATATTTATAGGATTATCTAACTTATTTTGAAGCATCATCATTCAGAAACTTGGTAACTTCTTCATCGGACAAGTCCATATGGACAGCTTTGAAAAAAGCATTGCATTTCCTCAGTAGCTCGGTATTATGGGAAGACAGTTGTTCCATCTTTGCAATAAACTAGCAAGAGCAAATAATCACCAATCAACAACAAGAATAGAGAACGAGTGTAATTAACAAGAGATAGAAAGGAGCAACAAGAGGTTCTTTTATTGATAATAAAAAGTTCAAGTACAGTCAAAACAAAGGGAAAAGAAATAACAAAAGTAAAAGAGAAAAATGCTAAACAACACTACACCTTCTCCCTATCACTCTCAACCTTCTTGCTCTGCTAAGAAGAGGGGGCTATAGGCTATAGTTGCTCGATCTGCTCAGCTAGGAGAATAGAAGACTCATGGAATTCAGGTTATTTTCCAACAGATTCAACACCAACTGAAGACTCATTAGAAGCATCTTCATCTTCAACCTCTTCCTCAATGACTGGAGGAGGCCCATAAATATACCTCTGAAAAAGTTCAGAGTCTCCATTTGTGTTCAACTCTTCAAGGGCAGTAACCTAACCACCTCTGAAATATTTTTTCTTCATAAACTCAATTTTAGCAAAACCATAAAAAATGGCTTTATTCCAACCCTTGTCCCAACCAGCACTGAAGGAGGTCTTCACAAAATCCTTTCTTTCAGCTCTGACAAAGGACACAATCTCTTCAGCAGCCTTAGCCCTATGCTCAGCTTCTTCTGCCCTGCACTCAGCTTTCTCTTTCTAGCGCTTAACTTCCTCTTTCTCGTGCAAAACTTCATCCTTTTGGAGCCCAGCCTCCTTAGCCCCACGCTCAGCTTCAAGGGCATTTGTATCAGAGGTTTGACGAGCTAATTCAACTATCTTCAATTTCTCTGCCCAAATGCTACTCTCAGTCTCCAAGGGTTGCTGAGACTCAAGCAGAGACTTACTCAAACTTGACAAAGCTTCCTCTACCTCATTAGAATAAGAAGAAGCCTTGATTGCATCATCCTTCTCTAGTATATTATTGAAGTGTACCAAGAACTGCAAAAAATAAAGATTAAAGTGAGCATGTGAAGAATATAAAGGACAACTAAATCAAGATAATGGAAATTACTTACTGATGCAAGGTTTTGAGCACCCAACCCAGGGACCTTCATTCTGGAGAACATGGCATCCACCCCCTATGGTCTGGAAGAGTACCAAACTTGATCAACTTCCTAGACAAACTGGGAGTAATGGCTATTAGAAGAGCATATTCAAATGAGGGCAAACCAGCCAAGTTCAGTTGATCGGTCACTTGATCGACTTTCTTCTCTGCAAGCCCTCTCCTAAGTCTTCTCAGAGGAACCTCGACCTCTTTAGGAGCTACATCCTTAGGAACCAAGTCTTTGGGAGCTGGATCCTTGGGGACTGGATCTTTGGAGACTGCACTTTTGGGAGTTGGGGGCTTCATAACATCCCCTGTTTTATTCTTAGATCCATCAACAGATGATTGGGAGCCAGAAGAAACACCGATGCAGAGATCAGGAAACTTCGTCTTCTTCTTCATTATTTCAGACAGAGGAGTGTCAGAATCAACAACAACCTCTTAGCCAAGATCAATTATCAGAGAAGGAGATGCAGTAGGTCTGGCAATAAAAGAAGAAACATTGTTCTTGTACTGGAGTAGATTAAGGCAAACCTCATGTGCTCCTTAATAACTACTTTGTAAAGTCCCCAAATAAACTTCTCTTTGGGACACTTTCTTTTTTGCTCAACTGCAAAACAATTTATAAAATAACGGTCAGTATGATATTTTATCAAATATAAACAGGGCAAACTTACTAAAATATAAAGCAACCTATTCCATTGCCAAAGAGTGGACATCTAGGTCCTTGGTATTTAGCATCTCCAACTAAAGGGGTATGTTGCCAATTTTTTACAACGACCCCGTGATCAAAATAATCCCTATTAGAATTAGGGAGGTTAACTACCAAAGATTTACTAACAACCTTAGTTTTCAAATAAAAAGTGGTATCACTAGTTATCCACTTATAACAAAACATAATTTCTGAAATCCCTAGGTGGGTTCCATAAGTTTGATTTAACCTATAAACTCCATTAATAACTCTCTAAGTGTTAGGAGCTACTCTTGCAGGTATAATGTCAAAATATTGACAAAACTCCAAACATAAGGGATTGGGAGGAAATGTGAAGCCACATTCAGCAACAAAGATAGAGGGGGAACCAATGACCCTCAGCAAGGGAGAAAGAATTAGAAGGAAAAGTGGGATGTTCTAATAAAACCCAAGATGAAATATTAAAACTATCTCTAAAATTATCAAGTGACTCGATAGAGTAAACCATGATGAAGAAAACAAAGAAGAAGAGAAGAAAGATTTATACAAAGATTTAAGGATTCAGCAAGAACTGAGGATAGAAAAGAAAATGATCGCACGAAAGCAAAGAACACAACAACAGAATCAAAAGTAAGAAGTAAAAAATAATCGAAGTTTTTACCGCCCTTTTTACAAGACGCATCGAAAACTTGGTCAAGTAATGATTAAAGCAAACGACGGTTGGGTTTACGACAACTAAATAGACGAAAATATAAAGATACCCCAAAAGTATTCGCAAAAATTTAAAATATTTATAAAATTGCCATTCGCCCTAAAAAGTTATCAAGTAAATTAATTTCACAAGTTTGGAAGCTCTGCAGCCAACTAAACAGCCCGAGCTACTACCAAAGCATAATATTACACACTTTCGCATAAACTTCAAGTATGAAACATTGGGGGCTTCTGTTGATACCAAAATTTACCATCCTACATGGACCAATTACAAGCCAACATATGTCATCCTACGTGGCACAAGTCCAAGTCATCATGATATAAAATCCCGACCAACAAGGAAGCCCAACCAACATAGTTACCCGACCAACTGGGTTGCTCGACCAACAGTCGAAAAGTCATTCTGCACAACCAACCAAGCGCCAACAGTCTTACAGCCTGTATCACCTATAAAGCAACAATGTTCATATAATTAATTCTCATTATGTATTGATTTAAATTCCTAACAAATAAAAGTATTCCATCCTTTCACATGACAACGATCAAGACCCCCCTTGGGCTATAAATACATTGTATCACCCTCATTGCAAGGGATAAAAAAACAACTCAAGGAAGTCAATACATAACAGTGGATGTAGGTTATTCTATTGAGCCGAACCAATTTAAAATTTTTTCTTGTGTCTTGTTTGTTTTACTTAATTTATCTGTGATTAACTAATTAGGCTTAGTCTAGTTTTTTGCATCAACAGGCAGCATGGACTGCCACTATCCAACAGTATATTTGTACCCGTTATTGAAAAATTATACATGTCCAAATAGAATATAACTAAATAAAATAGAAATAATGTCCCAAATCAATATGTACCAAATCATGGAATATATAATCCATATCTAAATAAAATAGAAATACAAATATGCATTTCCAAACCAACAAATAAAATAGAAATAAAAATATCCAATATCCAAATAAAAAAGATAGAAAGAATGTCACAGCATAGGGTCTTGAGTAGGTTTGAGGAGGAAGGAAGGCCACATGATATATGCATTGATAACCCCATCAATTCGCTGAACGCCACATTATTCGCGCAACCACAGAGCTGAGTTCTCCTTTTCGAACACCACATGTGTGACGAGCACCCTTGCCTCAATTTATTAAAGGAGACGTCCATGAACCACCATACCTGGGAGGAAGGAAGGGTCCCTCAACCCCCTCACTATTCTCTCCCCAAAATATATGTCGATTATAAATACGCTCTGCCAATCGATTGTTGACATAGGCAGCTCGGCAGGAGTCAAGATGGGAAATAGATCACATAGCAGTGAGTCCATGCATATCGGTGATGAATCAATGACGTCCTCGTCTACCTCTACCTCCTTATCCTTCCCCAACTGACGCTTTATGAAGGCGTACATATCTAGGACATTCGCCTCCAACCTTGACATCTTGTCGTCATGGGTGTCCACCGTATGAGTCAAATCGGTGTTGCTCCTCTCCATTCTGATGATCATCGACTTCCCTAGCTGCGAGCTCACTCCCTAGTCCTCCCCTTGCGATCCGTCCCGAGCACTTGGTTGAGTGCGTCCTTAGACAAAGATGCTTTGTTGGCATCAGACTGCGACTCATGCAATTCCTTAAGCTTTGCCTAAAATGACAAAAAGTACACGATTAGTTAATTAAGTAAATAAAAAAATTATAACGTAATAAAAAAAATTAAACATTTATAACTTACAATCGTGGCTGCGATGCTCGGGGCCACCTTCGTGTCCTTGCCCTTATTTCTCCGAATTGCTACATAGGTATCGGGCCTATGTGGCCTACCCTAGGGACATTCCCCCTCTCCTGAAATAAAATAATGCAGAATTAATAAGTAATGCAAGGTAATTTTAAATTAGAATAACATAAAACTAAAATTAAAGAAAAATAAAAACTTACCATCATGTGCTCCTCCTCGCCAGAAGATGTTTGATTTCGCATCACAGCCCTAAATGTTAGATAATTCCTAGGGCCAACCAACTTAATGACCATCTAAGTGTTCAAATCCACCAGTCAACAACAATTCAAGAATTCAAAATAACAATGCAAATAATAATGTCTTTTATTAGAAATTCATAGGGCCAACCAACTCAATGGTCATTTAAATGTTCAACTCCACTAGTGAACAACAATTTAAGAATCCCATATATATATATATATATATATATATATATATATATATATATATATATATATATATATATATATATATATATATATATATATATATATATAAAGAGAGAGAGAGAGAGAGAAATACCAAAATATGTGTAGAGAGAAAGAGAGATAGTGGCCGCTGCTGCAATTAAAGAGAGAACTCAAATTTTAATTTTAGAATTGAATACCAAAAATTAAATAGACATATACCAAAAATCAAATACCAAATACCAATTTCAATTTAAATTTCTAATACTAATTTTAATTTCAATTTTAATATCAATTTAAAATACCAATTTCAAATTCAAATTCAATTTTAATTTGAAATTGAAATTCAATTTATGATATTAATTCCTATTTCTTCCATCTCCTCTAAAGGGCGAGTGGTCCTATCCCATTCAAGACCGCATATTTCTGTAATATACTTAACAGCTCATGCACATTATTCCAATTTGAGGAATATTCGACAGCATATCCCCATAGTTCTCTAAGTACACGACATAGATTCGCAAGTTGTTATTCCAATTGAAATAACACTTAACATCGCATCATCTAGTATGTACCTAGAGAACATTAAGATACGACTGCAGAACTTCCCCCCAAAGTAACAAGTTTAAGCCACTAAGAATATTATTATGCAGAAACTATGTTGTCCTAAACTGTCCAAACGAGATAATTCGAGAGATCTCATTACAGGGGTAATGACTCTCGAACGAGTCTAAGGGTTATTTAATGCGTATGCATAAGAACTAGGAGGCTAGTATCTATGCGCACTATATGTAATGTAAAGTATGTTTCATTTAATTATGTCTTATCACAATTCAAGAGATTATATTTAATTATGTAATTTAAAGTACGCATACGAACTAAAACATATACCAATATATACCAATATGAATACCAATTAAATTCAATTTCAATTTATACCAACTTATACCAATTTATACTAATATCAATAGCAATTCAAATGAAATTTCAATTTATACCAATTTATACCAATATCAATACAAATTCAAATTCAATTTTAATTTATACCAATACCAATACATACAAATTCAATTCAATTCAATTCAATTCAATTCAATTCAATTCAAATTCATAATAAATACCAATTCAATTCAATTCAATTTCAATATCAATATCAATATCAATACCTATTCAATTCAATTCAATTTCATTCAATTCAAATTCAATTCAATTTCAATTACCCCCCCCCCCCCCCCGCACACTGCCCCGACACCCCCTACTTACACACACTGCCCCCCATCCACACACACACACTACCCCCCAAAGACCCCCCCACCACACTTACACACACACGTGGACCCATGCACACTCACACCCACACACATATACCCACCTACACACCCACACACACATACACCCACACATATACACAAAGGAAAGAGAGAGAGAGAGAGAAAAAAGTCACCTCAAAACGAAGAGATGTAATACCCCGTAATTTAATGACTTTTAATATGAAATTAATTAAAAGTTAAGGGGCTAAATAAATGGGGATTAATTGGAATTAATTATGAAAAACTAATTGGGATTAATCCGGATTAAATATTACTAGAGATTAAAGTAATATATGATTTTGAATATTACTTAGTGATATAAAGTAATATGTGTATAATGATTTTAATATTGTCGTGAGTTAATAATATGACACACATGGAAATTAGTCGGGACGTGATTATGGGACGTGTCATGACTAATTTATATAAATAAACAGGAAGGATTCTTTTATATCAACCTTACGGTCATTTTGAGTGCACCATTGCATACGAAAGGGCCAAAATAGTCAGAAAAGTCTATCCAGGTTTTGAAATTGGGTCTCGGGTCAATTAGAAGATGAAAGGACACCCCGAAGGGGCATTATAGTAATTTTGCTTGGGAGATGAATAGTAACTTCGTTTTGGTCTTTTAGCTAACCTTTAAGACTTATTATTTAAATAAGACTAGACTCTACGTAAGATTCATTTCATCCAAAAATAAGTGAGAAAGTTTGGGAGAAAAAGAAAAGTCTTAGAGAGAAAATGAAAGGCCATCTTGAAGAAAGGAAGGGTTGCCCGGAAAGGAAGAGTCACCTAAGGCAAATCAAGGGGACAACCACCATCTTTACACCTTGCACCACCACCGAATTGCCGCCAAAAAAAGAAAGAGGAAGTGCCAAACGCTTTTCTTCTCCAAAGGTTCAGACCTACACATAAGGCATGTGTTATTCTTTCTTTATTTTGGTGCTTATATTATCCATGTTAGAATAGGATTTATTTTTGGATTGATGAACTGTGAAATTGGGATTAAAATGATTGATAAATCAACTTTAATGGATAGGAAAATTCATGTAGTTGGAGATTTATATATGTAGAGATAATGAACATGAAAATGGATATACATGTAGAGGTTATGAACATGAAGATGGATAGTTTTTTCATGTAGATAATTTATTTGTTTATTGATAATATGGAAATGATGTTAGGAATTACATGTAGATGTATCCTAATCATGTTGAATATAGAAATTTGATGATTTCGTTTTGAAATGATAATTGTAAATTCTGGGTTCTAAAGAGGTATAAAAATGGAGGATTTAGAGAAATGGGAATTTTAAAGATTTAATGGGTTTGATGATAATACCCTTATAAACATATGAATTTGATGTTATTCTTATGTGAAAAAAATCACCCTTGTATATGTTAGAACACTGTTAACAAATCTGGGTTTGGGTAGAATGAAATCCAGAAGGGTTTGAGTGTAAGAAGAGTTAGAAAAACACAGAAAATTGAGGTTGAAGATGAGCTAGAATGACGCTGTTCTCGTTCGAACAAGACATGCTCTCATTTGAATGAGGTGCCATCTCATTCGAACGAGATTTTTGGATTTTTGACGAGATTCCAGAATTATTGTTTTAGCCCAGAACAGTTTGAAAAATTGTATTTTAGCCCACAATAGGTTCTGAATAATTTTGGTACATTAACAAAGAGTGAGAAACTTGGGTTAATGTTGGGAAATTAACTATTGAATTAAGGATAGAAAATTATGCGAATTTTAACCACATAATAAAATACGACGAAGTATGTTTGTATAATTTTGTTACATTAACAGGGAATGAGGGACATGGGTTAATGATGAAAAATTATATGGAATTGAGGAATAAAATTATGTGAGAGATATCTATATAATAATAATATGATTAAGATATGAATAATCGTCATGGTCAAGTACGGGTAATATTGGTAATATATGTATGGGTACTTGGGATTGTGTGAGTGATAACTAAATAATAAATATATGATGATAATCGCGATTAACAAGTACGGGTGGTATTCGAGAAATACGACGGGTACTTGGGATAGGATAAATTTCTAATATGATATAGGTAGTGTAAGTACCTAATACTAAATAGGTAGATGATAATGCCTATTTTATTGATTGATGGTTTATGTGTATGACATACCTAGCTTACTTTCTATCGGGGGATGTTTACGCGTGAGGGCAGTGGGATCCTAATGAATCTATGGGATTTTTGACTTGTCGCTCGAGAACATAGAACTTAGGGATTGATCACCACTTTTGAGTGTGACCGGTCATTTGGGTGCGTAGGTATGTGCGTAGCCCAAAGGCTTAGGACTATGTTCTCCTCCAATGCTTATGTTTTATAGTTGTGGTTTGAGGAATCTTTACCAAACCTATAGTCCCCTATAGAGTGACGGGATGTACTGGGACATGATAACAGAGTAATGAATGCACCGCAGCTGTGCCTCGGGGTGTCGTAAGTGTATATATATATATATATATATATATATATATATATAATTGTGACAATATCTTCTATGTGAATAAAGTATAAGTGAAAGGTAATGAAATCTGGAATTTATTAAGTATGATAATACTTAATTACGTTAGACAATTAAAGGGATTTTTCATATTGAATCTAAATGTATATATATATATTATTACATGTATTACACGTGAGGGCAGTCATATCCTGATGAATCTATGGGATTTTTGACTTGTCGCTCGAGAACATAGAGCTTAGGGATTGATCACCACTTTTAGGTGTGACCGATCGTTTGGGTGCGTAGGTATGTGCATAGACCAAAGGCTTAGGACTATGTTCGCCTCCAATACTTGTGTTTGATATTTTTGGTTTAAGGATTATTTACCGAACTTATAGTCCCCTATACAGTGACGGGATGTACTGGGACATGATAGCAGAGTAATGCATGCACTGTAGCTGTGCCTCAGGGTATCGTATAGTATATATATATATATATATATATATACTTGTGATAATATCTTCTATGTGAATAAAGTAGAAGTAAAAGGTAATCAAATCTGGACTTTATTAAGTATGATAATACTTAATTACGTTAGATAATTAAAGGGATTTTTCATATTGAATCTAAATGGATATACATATTATTATTATTTCACGTATTATGAGAGAAATACGTGGAAATGAATTGGGCTATAGATAGTGGAAACATTGGGTTAAACTAGTTAGCATGGGAACTGTAACTAGTATGAACTAGAGGTACATTAGGTGGTACTCTAGATGAGAGGTGAGAATCTCAAGTGAGAGTCCGATAATCTAACATGTATATAGTAATTGCTGAATATATCATTTATTCACTTGTTATTTTCTAAACTATTTTTACACCGGGCTTTAACCCATTCTATTGCATATTCTCTTGTCTCTCTTGTATCTTATATATTAGGTGTCCAGCCACAGGGACACCAGGCATAGAGGATTGGAGTATTTGACGTGCTATGGATGCAATGGAGTTATAGATTTTGTATTAGACGCTTCATATTCTTGATTCCTACATCTGCAGTAGTTGATTTCATTTAGGGCATGTCGCCCAAATGATTCTAGTCTTTTCATCTCAGACAATTTATTTACTTGTATCGGAGTTATTTACATTTGGTTTATCTTGGATTATTGTATGAGATTTTAACTGGAGAGTTTTATTCCAGTTGCATTTAATTCAGTTGTGATATTTACTCAGTTTTTATTCAATGTGTGAATGGATTGTGTTAAATGGTTTATGTTTTAAAAAAAGTGGAATTTTATTAAATTAAAATTTAAAAGTTTTTAACACCTGTTTAATTAAGTATCAAGTGATTATAAAATATTTTCAACAGTGATGCTAAGAATGATCCAACCGTATATTCTGATTTAATTGGGTATGGGACTGATCACCCGGTATTTAATTAAGCGGGATTTTACGAGAGAGAGAGAGAGAGAGAGAGAGAGAGAGAACGGAGGCAAAAAAAACGGTGGGAAAAAATAGGGGTCTAGGGTTATTTGTTAAAAGATTTATCACGGACCTATCGAGGTCTTTGACCGTGACAAGTCCATAACAACTATACTTATCACGGTCAATGATCATGACAACCAATTGTCATGCACTTGTCACAGTCATTGACCATGACAAAAAATGTGTATTTTTTTGTCACGGTCAATGACCGTGACAAGGTTGACTGGCTCAAAGGTGACAATATAGCCTCTTTGGTGTGGTGACTATTTTTTTTAGAAAAATACTTTTAACACAAAAAAAGGTTTATAGTGAAAAATAATTTTGAGCCCAAAACAATAGTTATAACAAAAAATAAAAAACATTTAAGAAACAGTTTTTAACAAAATAAAGAAAGTTTTAACCAAGAAAAACAAGTTTAGGGATGAAAAATATGTGGAAAAACTTTGCCATCCTGTATGGGTAATCAAAATTTTCCCATAAGTTTATCGAAATGATGACAAAACATGTACGTGGACATATTATCCATGAAAAATTTACCATGAAAAATAAAGGCTATCAAATACACAACATAATAGGCAAAACCTTCATTTAGCACCATTTATCATAGCAAATGTGACCTATCAAACGAACCCTAAGACATTCATCGAAACCAAAGAAAAGATAGAAAATAAGAATCTTTCTATGCGTAGTCACTAACACATACATATGGTGCGACAAACTAAAGTGACGTACATGTATTGACTCGTGTTTGGGGTCAACATTAGTTAAGCTCAGACACAAATCGATACTGGCGTGACAAGTCACTGTGTCACACAATTCAGAATTGCATTTCGGAATCGGCATAAATTATGGGGTAATAAGTACTAAGTTCCATTGACTTGATCAATGATGCAAGGGATCCTTTGACTTGGTCAATGTTGTCAAAGGTCCTCTTTTGTAAACTCCGCGCATTAAAAGACCAGTATACCTCTTTCGACTACTATTACCTCATTTTTAAAAAATTAACTCATGAAATCTTCAAAATTCCATAACTTCAAATCTACAAATCCAAAATTCACACAATTTATATATTTGAAATCTACTCCTAAAGATCCATCAAACAACACCCATACCCATATTTTTTGACGAAAAAATCGAAACAGATAAATTTACTGTATTTGTAAAACTTTGATGTTTTTAATCGAAAAACCTTCTTCTCCAGCTCTGAGGTTGGTGCCCCTGGCGCAGATCAAAAAAAGGAAACAAATAGACGAAGATAAAGAGAGAAAAACTCTGATGAGGATTCCAACAGCGACCGACGAGCTTCTCTGACGGACTATGCTGGCGAGTCTCCGGTGGGGTGGGGTGGGTGTACTAGAGAGAGACACAAAGAGAGGGGTTATGTGTCTGTTTTAATAGAAAGAGTAAGTGTGTTTACAATGAGTATGAGTGATGGGTATATTTATCTAAATATATGTGTTTTATAATGAAAAATGATCTGTTACATTAAAGAAAAATATTTAATGTATCTTTGACCCAACAAATAGAATTAACTCATAATGATGCCTAATATCTATATCTTATATATATATATATATATATATATATATATATATATATATATATATATATATATATATATTCTAAAATGCTCAATAAGAGCTTTTAGTGTGAAAGACTGCTAAAGTATCAACATGGTAAGTAGATTTTTCTTATATGATACATTAACATCTCGTAAAAGAAGAGGCTCTTCATTTTTAATAGTTCGTTTTCATCTTTTCTCTCTACAAACCAAGAACCCAAACCATTATCACACTCTATCTCCCCACAAGCCTAAATCGGTTTATCTCCTCGCTTCTTATGATCTTATCACTTATTGTGGAGAGCCTTGGCATCTTCCACTCTAAATAAATATTCTACATAACCAAACAACACGAAAAAAAATCCCAGCCATTTACAAAACCATCTGTAACACCCCGTGTTTTTAATTGTTAATAAAATTAATTAATTGAGAAATTCGAGAAAAAATAAAATTTTGGATTTAATTATTCTTGGTAATTAAATATGTTGGTTTTTATATATAAAAATAAGACTTTAAGTGGAATTTAAATCGGGATTAAAATTTGAAAATTATAACTTTTTGTATAAAAATCGAGGGAGGATTCGAGTTAAGTAGGATGAAAATAATATTTTTTTTAAATCCAACCGTTGGATCGAGCTGAATTTTTCATAGCATCTCCGCTCACCATTCGCTACAACATACTAAAATTTCAAGCCATTTTAAAGGTCAAATCGTCTGTAATAATTTTTTGAGTGTTTGTAATTGATTTGGATCAAATTCTTTTTGGTATATAAACAAAGTGACGAGTTTATTACTTTTAATAACACATTATTCTAAACCCTAATAGAAACAATGTCCTCTTTTACATGTTCTTCCTCTATCAAAACCTTAACTCCATTGGAGAGCTATTTTCAATCCAAGTTTTGAAGCTTTAAACCGGGTTTTCTCAAGATTGTTCAAGAACGACTCTTTGCTAATTTTTTGAGAGGAATTCAACCTTCAACTCATATTTTCTTCATGTAAATCACACGCATGGACACTCTATCCCCTTTTTTTTAGTATTATGCGTTTTAAGTGTCGCCTAAACCCTTAATCATGTTTTTTCTTAAAAGGGATTAGTGACTTAATTAGGAATAATGACAATTTTTGGGACTCTTTTTATAAAATATTTCAATATGAATAATATTCATAACCCTTGGGTACGTAGGATTTATGAGTGTATTTTTGGTTTTATTGGTGTAGATTGCATGTAGAAAAACCTTATTTTTGATTTAAATAAATTTGGGAGCGTATAATTATGTAATTTGTGTTGAGATAATAAAATTGGAATTATGATGTATTAATGATGAAATCTCAGTGTATTTAATTTAAAATAATTAAATGGGATTAATTGGGCATTTATGACAATGTGAAAATTAAATTAAGATTTAATTGAATTGGACTATCATGCGTAGTTTGGTACATTGATTAATTATGCTGGTTTGTGTGAATTGTTGGTATTATTAAATTGCCATCGGGACGACAGGTTGTTGGGTGTTTTTGCTATCCCTATATTTTATGATGCCTTCTAGGTATGGGACTAGTGGGTAGGCCTTTTGATGATTTACGCCTTCTAGGTATGGGACTAGAGAGGGTAGATTATCGCGATTTTATCATATCGGGGGTGGGATGATTTTTGGTATTTTATCTTCGTTACACTAGTCTAAGTGTGTGACTAGGTCAAGATTTATGTGAGAAATTCATCCTATATATAAGGTAGGACGTATTGATAACTTGGAAACCCTTAGGTATGGGACTAAGGGGTATTTTGAGGATCTCACATCGATAATAAGGGTGGGGCGAATTTGTAAATTGTGAAATTGAGAAAATTGAGAATTTAATACCTAAGATAATAAAATGGGAATTAAAATATATTGACGTCGTTAATAACATGCAAGACCGATAATTTAAACGGGTTGGCTGGCTATTGCGACATTTGGTGTGTGACGTCTGAATAACATGCAGGGATGATAGTTTAAATGGGCTGGTAAGCTATGAAGACGTGTCATGTATGGAACCTCGTGCATAACGTGCATGGCTAACAGTTTAAACGGGCTGGCTGGCCATGGCGAAGGGAATTGCGGGTAGTGTAGAATTTATTTCGAAAGTACCGTAATGGATAATAAAATTGAGATAAATAATAACTTTGGGTTAATTGAATTCAATTAATACTTTGGAGCAGTGGGTTAATTAAAATATATTGGTGTGATTTTTATAAGAATCTCTGGGGGTAGTTCGTAATTTATCTTTCCCGCGTTTAAATTACTCGTCTAATTAAAATACTCTATTGTGATATTTATTACGTATAATGCTATTGTCTGGGTTCACGGACCCTATTTAAGGGGAGTGGTGTGTATTCGTGCTCGAGTCTATAACCTCGTGCGTTGACTAACTTTTCAGGAAATAATATTTGGAGAAGCTGCATAGAATTATTTGAAGATTTGATTGGAGGTGCAGTTGGAGTTGCTCTACCTTATGCATATTGATTTAGTTTTGCTTTTCATTCCTTTGTATTTACTTTGAGACACAATTTATGGTTTTGATTGGGACATTCGGTTCCAAAGTTGTTATGGATTTTATTCAGTTATTTCACTGGATTCAGTTGGAGATTATTTAGTTTCATATTATTAGAGATTGGGTTTACTTTGAGTTTATCATGGAGATGGATCTTTTATCGCTTAGTTGGATGGTTTATCTTTTGGGATTGATTATCATTTATCTTGTGGATTAATTTTAAATGTCTCATATCTGTCTCATACTAAGAATGGTATTTTATTTACTCACGCCCGACGCCAGAATTTAGTGGGTGTGACACCTTCCCGTTGTTGAACCTCTATACACACACACGGACAAACAATCATCAATTCACACATGGATGAAACCCACGTAACTCCGATTTATTCTTCTCTGCCTATGGTGACTTGAGATTTGGGTGAGCAAAGGGCGACTTCAGATCTAGGTATTTGACTTCCGGTTGCCGTTCATCTATGATTTTGCTTGCTACAAGTTGCGATAAATTCATCCACGGATGCATTGAAACTGAACAATTTTGAGGAAAAGTCAGAATAATGATTTACCCAGATCCCTACATCGGTGGCCCCTTCGACAGAGGAATTCAAGAGTTGGTCGGGGAGATTTTCCAATGGGAGTCTCATTTCGATTTGGGCCGCAAAGGATTAGTCATTTTGAAAATTATAATATGAATTTTTATATGATCGGAGGAATCGAATTCAAAAGTGATGGTGGATGTCAGCAACAAAATTTTAAATTAGTTTTTTGTGTCAACCTCAACGGAAAATCAAGATCCCCTCTTATAATAAGTTCATCGGCGAATATCGAGGCCTCCAATTCCTGTTCCAGTGTTAACCTCGACTAATCAAATTCTCCATATAATTCAATAACACTATCACAGATGTGCTTATGAAAGTCTGTTCTCTCCATTACTCCATCCCTAGTAAAAACCCTAGCAATAAATATTTGTACAAAAAAAGAAAAAAGAGCTTCAAAGATATATTGACTGGAATTATTTCCAATAACACATCTCCATCTTCAAATTAACAAAACTTTTCCAATAACACCCTATACCGATTCACATTTTTAATTATTGATGGGAACGAAAGATAAATTCAATTGCATGCTCTTCCTTTTATTCACCAATAAATCTACCTAATTTTCCTTTTATTTTTTCCTCCATATAAGTTGCGTTGATACCTTTGTATATATTGTATATGTATAGTATTATGCACCAAATACTTGGTGAAATGATTTAGGTAAATTCTGTTATACTGCGATTTGCATACCTATTGCATAAGATATTATTTGCTAAATAACATCTCTGCATATTGCAACAGATGGTTAAATTTATGGAGAGGGTTAATTACAAATTTATTCTAAACTATGCATAATGGTTAGGAAGGTACTTTCATGATGCACGAAGTAAGTTTTTAGCAACAAATGAAGAATTGCAACATTTTATTAGTTTAAAAGAGTTGTGATTCTATTTTTTTTTACAATTTTTCCATACATTAACATGCTCCCAAGCCTTGAAATTCTATACCAAAGGAATAACTAATGTAATTAGAACAAACAATGGGTATAAACCTATTTTTTAAATCACATTATTGACGGTACTCATAGTTTCATTTTCAATGACAGGACATGGCACTAATGATTTAATGTGTTATAGAGTTATCCTAGATTTTTATTTAAATGAAAAATATGTAATTATTTGAGTTTACAATATATCTAAAATAAATCAAGAATTTCATTATGTTTTTAGTATTATTTTTTAATATATATTTTTTATATCTATTGAACTTAAAGTGAAGTGAAGCTAGATATTGTCAACTTTGACCGGTAATATAATAATATTATACCAATATTAAACTAATAACATGTTATTGTCAACCAATAACATCTATCGAACGTATATGCGTTTGGAATATAACTCCCTTCACACTTTTTGATGTGAAGTGGGTATTTGGGGCATAATGATATAATAATATTAAACCTCACAATTTGTACTTCCATTTTATCCTCCTTTTTTTTTCTTTTCAGAATTGATATATGAATTTAATATCCAAGGCGATGAAATCATAGGACGAAACTTTTTTTATTTTACACTTTCAGTATTCTCACTATTTCAAAAAATAATAAATTGACATAATTGATATATATATACAATCTACACTCCATGTATGAACACACACAATCAAATATTTATTTTTAAAGTGCAATTTCTGATTGGTATTTACTCAATTGATGAGATATTAGAATGCAATCAATGTAAAATTGGAGTCTTATATATGTGTATGAGTATGACTTTGGGGCTATCGCAATCTCTGCCAGACAATATCACAGAAGGATTATTGGCATCGCTTGATCCGCGCATCGCACGGATTTACACCTAGTTATATCTATAATACGATATTACTAGGTTTAAGCCCCGCGCGATGTGCAGTCATTTTGTATTACTTGTACAAAGTTAAGAATTTAAATTAAATATAAGAAACTTTATATATAAAGTAAAATAGATCATATAGAAAAACGAAAGTAGTATAATGAAGACGAAGCATACGACTATTTCCATAACAAAAAGGTTCTATGCAAAATTTGCATAATATTAGCAAAAAAAATAATTTAGTTGTTTTCTTGGAACTTCTCTGAAATACTTGAAAACCCCATCAAAATATGACTCAATTTTTTTTACTATTAAAAAAAATGGTTCAACTTTGAGGTTCGTTCTTTTCGTCATTTACACACACACACACACACGCACACACACACACACACACACACACACACACACACACACACACACACACACACACACACACACACACACACACATATCAAAATTCATTCTTTTAATAAACCGATAAACGACTCCCAAAGACATGAAAAATCTATATATCAACGCAATTGCATATTTATGATAGAATGGGGTGAAAAAGATTGATGCTCAGAGATCTAATTAAAAACTGTGTGTTGGACATAGCTTTTTTTTAGATGAAAAGAAATAAAACCCTTTAGATCTCATCATGTTAATCTGGAAGTGGGTTTGGTTTCTCAACATTTTTTCAAAGAAAGTAAATAAAACAAAGTATAGTGTCCCTCCATTTGTTTTCCTTTAACTTTCTTAATATGAATTATTTAAAATTGTAAGAACTAAATTTTTTATTTGGAACAAAGATCAACTCAAAATAGAACATTCAATACTACATAAAGTCAAGTTGTATGCCACACAAAGAAGAGAAAAAGTTTCTTACAGTATCCATAAACATGGATATCAATACACAAAATTGGTAGAGTGCCACACTTTGTAGGATCAAAAGTTTCTATAAATACTTTGGATCTCTGTTTGCTTGATCTCTACTTATTACTATTTTTTTCTTTTGTTTTTCTCCCGGTTTGCACAAATTAAGGATTATTAACACATGAACAAATAAGATAGGATCCAATCGACAACTTGAATAAAAAAAATATGAGAAGTAAATTTATGTCTAAAATGTCTTGAGTTGAGACCAATGTTAAAGACATATCCTTTGTACAAAGAATAAGATGCTTTGAATAAAGATTAAGAGTATTTATATACTCCATACATATTTTGGCTCTTAATTTGTGAACTTCACTTTCAAGTGTCAGATCTTAAAGTCTTGATTTTCTAGAAACATCGGATAAAAGGGAATTAAGAAAGACAAAGAGACATGGAAAAATAGGGGGAGGTATCCATTTGAGAAAAATAAAAGAAGAAAAAGAAGAAAAAGAAGAAGAAAATTAGGGTGGCAGAGAATGGGTGGTGAGTTTCATCAATTTAAAGAGAGTGAGGGGTTGTTATTTTCTCAGAATTTGAGATAGAGATACAATTGTCATATTGAGGTGAGAAATGTGGTCTCTTCACTTGCTACGAAGAGAAGCATTATAAGGGACAGCCAAATGGAACATACTTGAACATGATGTGACAGAATTAATATTGAAGCTTTCATTAGTTACGTGGAGAATTTAAAGAAAGACACCATTTTTATATATACATATTAAATTAGAGGTTTAATAACAATTTATGCACCTTGGCAATTATACTAACCCATGAAATCATATAAAAGAAACTCAAAAGTTGATTAAGAATTAAAATATTGATGAAGCTAAATTACGTATGTATATTTATCTATTCGTCTCCTCTTTTTCTGACATTTTCCATGTATAACAAACTCTAAAAGAAAATATACATACACATAGGCTATGTTCCTACCTGTGTATCAACCGATTCAACACCTTAAAATCGCTGTGGAGATTTGTGTTAAGGCTGCAACTAGTGCCCCTGATATTCTTGGAGACTTTCCATTATGTCAAAGGGTACTTCTGACTTTGAGGGAGAAGAAAGTAGCTTACAAGATTCACCTCATCAATTTGAGCGACAAACCCCAATGGTGATTATATTCTTTTGCAAAGCCATTTTTCGTTATTTATATTTATTAATGACATGATAATTTATAGGTTTTCAAAGGTGAGCTCGGAAGGGAAGGTTCCAGTTATGAAATTTGATGAGAAATGGAATGTTGACTCTAATGTTATTATTGGCATCATTGACGACAAATGCCCTTGTTAAAATTAATGCATAGCTGCTTAGGGGCTGTTGTAGGGGTTGCTATAGGGATAATTAATGTGTACCTAAGTGGTCCTAAAGTCTAGTTGGTGTACCGACTTTGTAAGGCAATTAATGTGTCTAGTTAGTAGAAAAATCTGAGTAGATAAATTTAACTCATCACTCATGTTTGTTAATGTACTCTGCTAAAAAAATACCAACACTTCTCTCTTTAAGAACAAGTTTGTCTTCTCCAACTTATCTCCAATTTTTTCTTCACTTCTTCACTTCTTCTAATACAACCATATAGTTCTCATTAAATTCCAACAAAGTGGTATCAGAGCCCTGTTCAGATCAAGAGCTGGGTGTATTTTCTTTGCTGGTCGAAAAATAAATCCGACAAAAAGTGACAAAAAATTTATGGCAAGTTCTAGCAACAAAATGGGTACCCAATAACCCTTCATTCCAATTTTTAATGGAGAGAACTATGATTTTTGGTCTGTAAACATGAAAACCATTTTCCTTTCGTGTAATTTATTTGAGTATATTGAAGATGGGTTTGATGAACTAGAGGATATCACGACTTTGTTGGAAGCTCAAACGAAAAAGTTGAAGGAGCACAAGACGAAAGATGCAAAAGCTCTAAGACTAATCTAACATGGGTTAGTTGAAACAATATTTCCAAGAATCATCAATGCAAACAAAGCAAAGAAGGCTTGGGATATTTTACAAAAAGAATTCAGAGGTACTTTAAAGGTAAGGGCTATTAAAATTCAGTCCTTAAGAAGAGATTTTGAGAATATGAAGATGAAGGATGTGGAAATATTGAAAGATCATTTCCCTAGATTAATGGAAATTGTGAATCAAATGAAAACATATGGGGAACAACTTTTTGATCAAAGGATTGTTGAAATTTTTTTGATTAGTTTGCCGGAAAAGTATGACCCCATTGTTGCCATTTTTGAAGAAACTAAAGAAATAGCCTCTTTAAGTGTTGAAGAATTGATGGGTTCCATTAAAACATATGAACAAAGGTTGAGTAGACACTCTGAAAAATCTATTGAGATTGCCTTTAAATCTAACCTCAATGTTAGGGCCAAACCATTTTTGGAGCAACCCAAAGGTGAGTCTTCAAGAGGTGGAAGAAATGGAAGAGGAAGAGGAAGAGGAAGAGGAAGAGGTAGAAATAATTTTGAAAGAAGACAAAGTAATGAAAGCTGTAATCAACAAAAGTGTAGTATTTGCAAGAGAAGCAACCATATTGATAAAGATTGTTGGTTCTGGGGAAAGCCACAATTGCAAGAAATTTGGGCATGTTCAAAAAGATTATCGGCTCAAGAACAACCAACAAGCTAACTTCACCGAAGAACAAGAATGTGAGGGTAATATGTTTTTTTCTTGTCAATGTGCATCAGAGCAAAGAAATAATTTGTGGTTTCTTGATAGTGGGTGTAGTAATCACATGATCGGAGATCAAAATATTTTTACCTCTATGGATACTTCTTCTAATTCTCAAGTGAAGATGGGTAATGGTGCCTTAGTCCAAACAAAGGGCAAGGGGACTATAGCCATTGAAACGGAGAAAGGAACAAAGTGTATCCAAGATGTGTTACTAGTTCT
This sequence comes from Sambucus nigra, assembly GCA_949130495.1. NCBI lineage: Eukaryota > Viridiplantae > Streptophyta > Magnoliopsida > Dipsacales > Adoxaceae > Sambucus > Sambucus nigra. The sequence continues at coordinate 519,848,392 of OX422207.1, forward strand.
GAATTTAGATAAGAATTTATTGAGTGTTGGGCAACTTGCGAAACATGGGTACACTATTCTCTTTGAAGAAGACTCGTGCAAAATTTTTGACAAAGAGGGGATAAGCCAAGTTATTTCAAAAATCAAGATGGAAAAGAATAGAAGTTCTCCTCTCACTTTTTGATACTCAAAGAATGTGTCCTTGAAGATTAATGAGGTTGATGACATATGGCTATGACATAGAAGATATGGGCTCTTGAATTTTCAAAGTATGAAGAATTTGCATCAAAAGAGCATGGTTTACAGGCTTCCAAGCATCCAAGAAGTAAATGGAGTTTATGAAGGATGCGCTCTTAGAAAGCACCACCGAGAGCCTTTTCCAAAGGAGAAAGCATGAAGAGCTAAAGCACCATTGGAGCTTGTTCATACCGATGTGTGTGGACCAATGAAGAACACTTCTCATGTCGGTAAAAAATACTTCGTTACCTTTATTGATGATTTTACAAGAATGACTTGGGGTATTTTATGCGACAAAAATCAAATGTTAATGCCATTTTTAGAAAATTTCACAAACTAGTTGAAAAATAGTGTGGTCACTACTTGAAAATTTTGAGAAGTGATAGAGGTGGAGAATACAACTCTAAGGAGTTTGATAAATTTTATGAAGATATTGGCATGGAAAGATAACTAACGGTTGGGTATACTCCATAAAAAATGGAGTGGTGGAAAGGAAGAATAGAACCATTAAGGAAATGGCAAATTCCATATTACATGAGAAAGGGCTGCCATATACTTTTTGGGCTGAAGCTGTGTATACGACAGTTTATTTGATGAATAGATGCCTTACAAAGGCGGTAGAAAATATAACTCCATTTGAGGCATGGAGTGGAAGAAAACCATCTCTGAACCATTTGAGGGTGTTTGGTTGTATTTTCTTTGCTCATGTCCTTAAAGAAGTGAGACACAAGCTTGATGAAAGTAGTGAAAAATGCATCTTTGTGGGGTATAGCTCAAAATCAAAGGGCTATAGACTCTTTAGCTTGAAGAGGAGCAAAGTGATTATTTGTAAAGATGTGATTTTTAATGACAAAAGATTTTTGGGATTGGAAAGAAAAAAAATCTCAAAATCAAGTTATCACCCTTAATGAAGAATCAAAAAGCGTTAAAGAAGATGAAGAGGAAGATGTAGAAGCTCCTCAAATGTCTCCAAGTGCAGGTCCAAATGCAAGTCCACAATCATCCTCAAGTTATCCATCAAGCTCAAACTCCTCATCTCTAAGATCAACTCCAAGAAGAATAAGAAGTCTAAATGATGTGTATGCTAGATGTAACTTTTGTGTAACTGAACCGTAGACCTTTGAAGATGCTAAAAATGAGAAAGTCTGGTAGCTTGCAATTGAAGAAGAAATTTAGGTTATTGAGAAGAACAAGACTTGGTAATTGGTGGAGAGGCCTAAAAATAAAGAGGTCATTGGTGTGAAGTGGATTTACAAAAGCAAGGTTAATTTGGATGGCTCAATCCAAAAGAACAAAGAAAGACTTGTAGCAAAGGGGTATTCTCAATAACTCAGAATTGATTTTCAAGAGACATTTGCACCCGTGGCAAGGCTTGACACAATTAGAGCACTTGTTGCCATGGCCATTCAAAAAGGTTGGTTTTTGTATCAACTTGATGTAAGATATGCATTCTTAAATTGTGTGTTAAATGAAGCGGTGTACATTGACCAACCTCAAGGATTAGTGATGAAAGGTGAGGAAGAGAAGGTATACAAGCTGAAAAAGGCCTTGTATGGCTTGAAGCAAGCTCCTTGAGCATGGTATAGTGATATTTATGCATACTTCAATGAAAGAGGTTTTCAAAGAAGTAAAACCGATCCAACCTTATACATCAAAAGAAGTGGGGAAGCAGGTATTCTTATTGTCTCTCTTTACATTGATGACTTGGTGTTTAGCGGTAGTGATGCAAAAATGATTGAAGATTTCAAAAGTGACATGATGAAAAAACATGAAATGAGTGATTTGGGTCTTCTAAATTACTTCTTGGGCATTGAAAGTTATCAACAAAGAGATGGTATTTTTATTTGCCAAAAGAAGTATGCTAAAAACCTTCTTGAAAAATTTAAAATGATGAATTGCAAATCGGTGGCTACGCCTTTGGTAGTGAATGAAAAATTATTGAAAGAAGATGGAAGCAACAAGGTTGATGCATCTATTTATAGAAGTTTGGTTGGAAGTTTGTTGTACTTAATGGCTACGAGGTCGGATATCATGTATGCTACTATTTTATTATCTTGGTACATGCACAAGCCGAGTCAAACTCATTTTGGTGCTGTAAAAAGAGTGTTGAGGTACATCCAAGGAACTTCTGATTTTGGCATCATGTATAAGAAGAATGTTGAGATAAAGTTACTTGGGTTTTGTGATAGTGATTGGGCTGGTTATATTAATGACATGAGATGTACTTCTGGGTATGCATTTTCTCTTGGCTCCGGAGCAGTTTTGTGGGCATTAAGGAAGCAACAAACGGTACCACAATCATTCGTCGAGGCTAAATATGTGTCGGTATCATTGGCAACTTCACAAGCGATGTGGCTAAGAAGAATTTTAGAGGATGCTGGTGAAAACCAAGGAGATGCTACTCCAATACTTTGTGACAACAAATCCATGATTGCCATGACAAAGAATCCCATCTACCATAGTCGCACCAAGCACATTGCAATCAAGCATCATTTCATTAGAGAGTCCATGGAGGATGAAGAGATTCAACTCAAATATATCAAGACCAAAGAACAAGTTGTGGATATCTTCACTAAAGCTCTACCCAAGGACAAGGTTCAATTTCTTAGAGAAATATGGATGTTCAACAAATGCATTAAGGGGGAGTGTTAAAATTAATGCATAGCTGCTTAGGGGCTGTTGTAGGGGTTGCTTAGGGGCTACTGTGGGGACTGCTTAGGGGATGATGTAGGGTCTTCTACAGGGATAATTAATGTGTTCCTAAGTGGTCCTAAAGTCTAGTTGGTGTACCTACTTTGTAGGGAAATTAGTGTGTTTAGTTAGTAGAAAAATCTGAGCACATAAATGTTACTCATCCCTCATGTTTGTTAATGTACTCTGCTGAAAAAAAATAGCACTTCTCTCTTTAAGAACAAGTTTGTCTTCTCCAACTTATCTCCAATTTTTTCATCACTTCTTCACTTCTTCTAATACAACCATATAGTTATCTTTAAATTCCAATGACCCTGACCCTCTCTTGCTCCTCCCTCTCAACTTGCCTCTGTGTACTCTCTCTCTCTCTCTCTCTCTCTCTCTCTCTCATAATTAAGAAAAACATTTGGGGATTTCGTTTGCCGTTAATTGAGATGTATATTATCGGTTATTTCTCTGGGGTTTGGGTTGTTTCTTTAGGCTTAATTCTATATATATGTGTGATTATATGTTGGTACTGTATCTGTAAGGGTTTAAGTTTAATATTTTATTTTTGCTTTTATGTATTTGTGAGCTCATATGCATACATGTATGTCTTCAATATGCAACTTCTTCATTATCTTTTTTTTTTTCGTTTCAAGATGATGGGAAGTACAAAGGTCCCACTTTTTCGCATTTTCACAGAATCATGCACACGAGGAAGCTAAGTGATCACCATTCACAATAATGAGGACTTAAAAACTTCTATCCATTTGTATATAAAATTCATGCAAGCCAGAAGGGCAACGCGAGTAGAAGACATGTGATCAGAGGAAAACCCAAAGAAGAGGATTATTTTTGGTTTAATCCACAAGAATGCTTGCCACATGTGAAAGGACAAACACACTTACTGATACTTTCTTAGTATAGACAATATTACTAACAAAATAGTAATACTAGGAGACTTTCCATATAAATGAATAGGGTACTTTGGTAGGAAAAAAATATTTTCATTTTTAAGCAATCTTGCTATAGTCACACTTTTTTCACATGTTTTCATACTATATGATCTTCCTTTGAGGTATTCAATTACTAAATAGGTAGTATACTGCCACTACTAATACTCAAGTGCTTTGAAATGAATTTGATGAAAGTTGTCCTTTTCTTTTTTTTGATGTATTTTTACTAACGATTTGACACTCGAGGAATGCACATAATATATTAGATTCTTTCATATTTTTTCTAATTAAATGTTGAAAGATTCTCCTCCCTTGAAATTAGGCAAATTAGGCGTTGAGGGGAGCAGTTTTTTACTTAGTTCTTCGTCTATATTTTTTGGGTAAGATGCTACATGTTTATTTTTGCGTAATTCTAAGGTGGTGTATGTGTGACACATTAATGTGTCATAATTGTATCGATTAATGTATTAAATGATAATCAGTGGACCTATGATACCAAAAAATTCAGACATGACACATAAAATGTGTCAGTATCATATAGACCTTAGATTACTCTTATTTTTTTAAAGTTAGTCTTTCAACTATATATTTTAAAATAATGTGTCGTTACTTTGAAGGAGCGAAGGAATAGTGATCAAGGATTGAGTGATCGTAATGACGCTTGGAATGTTGAAGACATTTTAATTTTTATAAATGAAGTTTCACTATGTTTTGGGTTTTCCTTAATAAAATACATGTATAGGGATAAATTTTTTAAAGTTAGTGTTTGGTATATCGAAATATATGTCAATTATATATAATGAAATAATATAATTTAAGAAATATATTGAAATAATATATTTCATTCAAAAATAATCGTAACATACATTTTCGTCCGTGTATCGCACATGTTACATTCTAGTTATTAATATAACAATTAAGCATATTGAGTTTTCATCTTTTCATGATCCTCATGTCAACATAAAGACCTTATTCAATTATTTTATTACGTTAAAAGAAACAATAATGGGTTATGATGAAAACAATAAGCATCTATGTTCATAATTTCGTTAAGTAAAAATTCAATGATTAACATTTTAAGTTTCAAAACTAGATCTCAAACATATAAGACATTTCAAAAGCTATTTAAGTAATTAAAAAAATAGTTATTTATCCCAATGGCCTTCTATATTAATATTTGATATTTTTATCCCCTAAACTATGTTAACTATTCCATTAAAATTAACGAAAATTCTATAAAAATTAATTATCATTAATAAAAAATGACAAAAATTAAGAGAATTTGCAACATTTAGAATAAAAACAAAAAAGGGTACTTTTCCTCCTTAAATTTGGCTAAAACATTTTATTTTTACTCATAATTCAACACAACGTAATTAAATACTTAACACAAACACAACTCAAATAAAATGAAATATGACCTAAAAACGTATCACCAACACAAATACGACTTAATGGACACGACACAATGCTATTTTTGTACCCGTCACAAAAATGATTACATAGAATGCGAAACAACCCGAAGTTGTCTTTTTTACCTACCACGAACATGACCCAATTATAATACATCATAATTGTTTTAACATAACACGAGCATGACCCAATCAAACACCACATAAAAAAGTTTTGTTACCTAAGATATGAACAATTATATATGACAATAATATGATTTAGAGCCGTGTCCTATTTTATCCGGGTCATCTTTGTGTTAGGTACTCAACTCAACAAATCTTTTTCTCAACTATTGAGGGTTCGCTACATGAATCACAGTTTCCCTTCATTTTTGTTTAGCAGAATGTCTATCGTGTTTTAAATGGGTCATTATCGTGTTAAATAAATACTATACTTTTATGTTGTGTCATTTTTTATCTGGGTCTCGCATGTTGGGTAAAATAAAATGATTTCCTGTCGTGTCACATTTTATTTGGACAATGTTCGTGTTAGTTAAAATATGATTTCACATCGTATTTTACTTGGGTTGTCTTTTTGTTAGCTAAAAAAATACAATTTCATGTTGAGTCGCATTTTATTTGGTTCATGTTAGTTTCTTTCCAAAAAATATTCTATGTCATGCCGTGTTTCAATTATTTCATGTTTGTGTGAGGTTAAACAAATATGACTTTATATCATGTCGCATTTTATTTGCTCGTGTTCGTGTTAGGTAAAAATGATTTTGTGTTGTGTCATGTTAATTGGGTCGTGTTTGTGTCGGTTAAAAAAGAAGATTTCACATCATGTATTGTTTTATTTTGATATGTTAGTGTTCAGTAAAAAAATATATAGTATTTAATTGGGTTGTGTTGAATTATATGTAAAAATAATATTTTTTGAGCTAATTTTAGGGAAGGAAAGTCCATGTTTTTTGTTTAGGATCTAAATGTTACAAATTTCCTTAATTTTTGACATTTTTTAAATGAGTATAATTGATTTTATAGAAATTCCGTTAACTTTAACGGAATAGTTAACCAAGAGACTTTAAAATTGATTTTTTCGTAGTTTAGGGGATTAAAAGTTTAAAAACATTATTTAGGGACTAAATAGGTGACATTTTAGGGGCCATTGGGGTAAATGACTCTTTTAAAAAAGTAGATTGATACTCAAAAAATTTCAATGATCACTATTTATGAGATATGATCAATATTCATGAAAATCATCTCATTTGTTTTGTATGAATAGTTTTTATACCAGAATAAATAAACAAAATGTACTAATTGACAAAATTAAAGAAATTGTATTTTATTAAAGAAAATTGCAATAATTACCAATGATAAAATATGTAGATTTACATATTTTGGATTAAGTAGAATTGATGTCGATTGAGGCCACTATTGGACAATATGTCCTCAAGGTAGTTACGTCCCCGCTACAATACAGACAGCCTTACGAAAGACTTCCTCCCAAGATACAATGATCACACAAATCAAAAGCAATACTCCAAATTTGATTTGCATGTGAACTAATGTTTCAGGAATGAACTCTACACACAATAGGATATCAGAGGTGATAAACATAGATTAAAACGAGATTTTGAATGAAAGTAAACAAGGAATTTTAAATAGAGTGTTTTGGTGATAGTTTTGAACAAATTTGAGTCTATTTAGACAGGTTACTAAAAAAGAAACTACTTTTTGAAAAGAAACGAAGAGACACCTACCTGTATAGGCATGCTTTTGGACAAATAACTACCAAAGAATTGGATTTTTTATCTGAAAAAGTTTCATAAATGGGTCGGGATGAGCTCATAGATTAAAATATGTATGAATAGTTTTTGTACCATAATAAATAAACAAAATGTACGAATTGACAAAATTAAAGAAATTGTATTTTATTAAAGCAAATTGCAATAATTACCAATGATAAAATATGTAGATTTACATATTTTGGATTAAGTAGTATTGTTGTCGATTGAGGCCACTATTGGACAATATGTCCTCAAGGCAGTTATGTCCCCGCTACAATATCGACAGCCTTACGAAAGACTTCCTCCCAAGATAGAACGATCACACAAATCAAAATCAATACTCCAAATTTGATTTTCCTATGAACTAATGTTTCAGGAATGAACTCTACACACAATGGGATATCAGAGGTGACAAACACATATTAAAACGATATTTTGAATGCAAGTAAACAAGGAATTTTAAATAGAGTGTTTTGGTGATAGTTTTGAACGAATTTGAGTCTATTTAGAAAGGTTACCAAAAAAGAAACTACTTTTTGAAAAGAAACGAAGAGACACCTACTTGTATAGGCAGACTTTTGGAAACTACCAAAGAATTGGAATTTTTATTTGAAAAAGTTTCACAAATGGGTCGGGATGAGCTCAAGGACCACTGACCCGAAAACATGCTAGAAGAGCAGGCGGTAATGTGCGCACATATTTGGGCTTTAGGACCAAAATCCAAACCATTCATAGTGTAGGCCCTTTCCTATTTAAAGGGTTGGAATACCCAAAAGCATCCAAGACCTCTAGTCACTTAATGATATACACTACTCACTTTCCTTATAATTTTTCTACGTGTGACAAACCCATTTTACCCCACTACACACTATTTTACCCATTTCAAGAGGGCTACTTTGAGGCAATCCGACTCTTATTAAGGTCTAAAATCCCCCGCCTGAATGAATTGGGACGATAAAGTCCAAAAAATAAATAAAGACACTAAAAAGAGTTCAATTAAAAATTTAATTCATAGGACCAGGTAACTTGCTTTTAGCCTTAGTGAGAATCTATCAGATTTACTAGCTAAGAAATGAACATTTCTTGAAGTGTCAGACGTCTGTGAAAACCAAGACAATAAGTCTTACACATATTACTCCTGCACATGGTTGGTTTTCATAGTTATGTTCATTTTGGCCTTGAACATTCACATTACTCATGAGTTCTTTAAAAAATCAAGAATATGATATTCTCATATAAGCGACCCCGCTTCACACTCACATAGGCGATTCCCCAATAAGAGTACCCTAAAATACTTCAATTGTTTAATAAGAAATAGGTATCATTAAAAGCATTGCTTAAGCTAACATATAACAGGTTGCACTTCTTGCATTACGTTAATGGGTAGGAGATATAATATCCAAAATGCAACTTATAGAGTCATCCATAACTTTGTTGTCCTATTGAACCTAGATCGTGGGATCTCCATTTAACTAGGTTGGGTTGCCATCATGGTGACTATTTGTTGTAGGCCTTTAAGGTCACTCCCCTCTATGTTAAGTAAACTTGATATCTCGGTAAAGGTTTATAAATGAATCTGTCAAGTTATTCTTTGACTATACGAAGTCAATGGATATAGTTACATCAAAGAGAAATTATCAAATTGTATTATGTACGCAACTAATATTTTTAGACTTGCCTTCAGACAAAAATTCCATTCCTAAGAAATTGTTGCTTGCTTATCATAATGTATCATTATAACAAGCATACGTTTTGGCAAGAAAGGGATATCTTCTAAGAAATGTATAAGTCATTCATCTTCTTCTCCAGTTTTGTCTAATGTTATAAATTCATACTCCATTGTTTATCTAGTGTTGCACATCATTTTTCAGGATTTCCAAGATATGATATACTTAACTACCCAAAGTGAATATTGAGAATGCTAGTGATATGGCTTTCGAATTTTAAATTTCAATTAAATTAATCGAATGAGAATTAATCTAGTGTTAATTCAAGCATCAATTAACATACTTTGTGTCACATTAATCCATTTTTATCTTACCTAAGTATGCATTTAGGTTATTAATGCAAGAATAAAATTAATAAACCACACTGTCACGACGTTTAAGAAAAACCCACAACAGGAAAAACCTCGGACAACCTAGCCTATGCAAATTCACTATGATATTGGATTTATACAATAGTGACAAACAAACTTGCTTAAATTGGCTCAACACCCTTAGGTATTGATGTAGTGTTCACTACCTGAACCTTATTCACCATAACACTGCAGAAATCCACCCACGATCTTCATAACGCGTGCTCCTCGTGCGTCTCGGTGTCCATCGATCTTTGGATAGAAAACTGTCATCATAGTCATACGAAATCTATCACTCCAAAAGAACTCTCTCAAAGATGTAGACTAAAAAAACTTGATGCAAAAACTTGAGATCTCAAACTAACATATTTTCTTGATTACTGGATTTCAAAACTAGAGTGTAAACAAGGTTCTTTGAGGCTTAGGTTTTCTCTTTGTAAGATTGTTTTAGAAACCCTTATCAATTAGAACTCTTTGTTATGCCTTATATTTATAGAAAACTATGAAAAAATGGCGGCACGTAACTCGAGGAAAGTTGTTCAAATGAAGTCCATACTCATTCAAACGACTTTGGTAACCCCATTCAAATGAGACCCAAGGTCGTTCGAACGAGATACCAAATCTTGTTAGAGTAAAGATTGTGAGCTTTAAACGAGACCCTACTATCTTTGCAAAATGTTTCATTTCAAGCTCGTTCGAGTGAACACTTTAAACTTATTTAAACGAGATATAAACTCGTTCGAACGAGACTAACAAATTCGTTTGAACAACAATAAAGTCGTTCAAACGACTTTCGAAACCCCAAAAATAATTCTTTAATTTTTTTTTTCAAAAATTAGCCCGAGTAAACTTTAAGAACCCAAACTGTAAAACCAGGGATCAACATAATAACCCATTGATACCTTTTTTGAAATCCTGAGATTGAAGACGAAACACGACACGAAAGCTGATGTAGCTTTAACTGGAGCCGCTTTGTGTCTTCGAATGCACAATCTTGAAGGACAAACAAAACACAATCCTAACCTATGACTCAAGAAATTTTGTCCAAATGGAATAAAGCTAATATTACAAATTTATAATAAACATGTTACAAACTCGGCTCATTATGAAATTTGTTCTTACAAATCTCCCCCTTTGGCTATTCAGGGACAAAACCAAAAATAAAAAACTAAACCATCAAGCTCTAACACCCAATCCCTAAATCCTAAAAGAAAAAAGTACAAACTAACACTTGACTGACACTAATTCTTGAGTATCTTTGATGTTGTGAAACTTTTTTGCATCATCTTTTAAAACTGAGTTCTTAACACATCTTTCAAATGCAAAGATAATATAAAATATTTAAGCAATATATGAAAAATCCTCCCCCTTTGTTAAAACATCTCTCCTTATGACAAACATCTCCACCTTTTTGTTCTAGAATATATGAACGTAAAGGTGCATTATATGAAACAACTTCTCCCCTTAATGTGACACATATATGATCATAAAGGAAACAAGCATATCATGTGATGTAAAGTGAAATGGCAATGACAAACAAACTCGGCAGCATAAACACAAATAATCCAAATGAAACAAATTACATCAATTTGAGACAAATGATGAACATGGATTAAATGCAATGCAAAGACTTAAACAAATATATATATATATATATAATCAAGAACACACATAAATATATAGGTATAACACCACAAAAGACACAAAACAATAAGTTTTTCACACCCGTATGACATAAATGTGTCAAAACCAAATGTGGTACGGAGTGAAGGGGCGTGAAATAGAAAATGAAAGAAACGTCCCATACACTCAAGATAGTCCAAGGAGTTCTATCTGATCGCATTAATTTATCAAACTTAGATTTGGCCTCATATGACAAATAAAGTGAACTCAAAATAGACAAATGAACTAAATGTGCACAAGCCTAGAAAATATAGACGATTCTCAAACCCGTAGTATAAAACATTAAGAATGAACTAAGACTCACTTTACAAACCCATTCATATTTAACATATAAGACCCTAAAAAACATAATATTCCCATTTTTTTGTTCTCCTTTTGAAGATATCACTTTTGATGATCAATCTATAAACTTTGGCCTTGACAAATATTTTTTTCCCTTTTTTCCCTATTTTTCAAGGGCTCTTGCCAATGGTGGACTTTCATGGAAAGGAGGTTTACTCCCTTCATTGCCCTTTTCATGGCACACTCTTTAATTTTTTCATTCCTAAGAATAAACTCATGCAATGGTTCTAATATGCACAAATCCGCTAAATAAACAGATATGTATAGGACAAGATTAATAGGAGAACACCTCACTTAGATCATATAACATAAGATGTTAAAATCCAAAAGTGCTCGTGTAAGTTTCTGCGGAGGCATATACTTAGATGAATCCATTACAAAAACCATATTCGAACAACCCCATGCAAGGCATAATTAAGAAATAATCCAAAGCATTGTAAGCTATATTATAATGTTCTATCTATATGGAAAACACGGAATCAATAGGATTTAAACACTCCAATATGCCACACAAAATGTGTAAAACTACTACATGAACAAAACAAGATCTTTTTGAGTTTTTAGAAAATTTTCAAAAATAACTCAAAAGACAAATAAAATCTTTTTATATTTTTCTCATGTAGATAAAAAAAATAAAGAATCATAAAATAAAAGACACAAACATCATATCACTAGTTATAATATTTATCATGAAGCACAAACTAGTGTATGAAAAACATGCAAACACAATCACTCATAAGATATATCGTGTGAAGAATCATGTGAAAGCGTGGGAGTATCAACTAGTTTAATGTTAAGTGCCTCCAAATTGTATTTTCTATTGCCTCAAGTTTTGGGAACCATGGTGACATGGAACTTAGACTTTCTAGGACCTTTTCTAAGATCACAACAAAACCTCCTAAGGTAACCTTTTCTACCACAATGTGTGCAAGTGTAAACACGTGGAAATCTATCCTTGGTTGAACCTTTTGTAACATTCTTGGAAATAGTTGACTCTCCTAAAATATTGGCCTTGGATTTAGGAGCGAAAGCATTGGGATCATCGAAGCCTAGACATATCTTATCATTTTTTATTTGGACAGTACCTAAAATTTGATCCAATTTCTACGACCCATATTTCAAATCGAATTTTACACGACTTGAGTGTCTTAATTTTTCTTCTAACTCTAAAATCCTATACTTAAGAAATATCTTAGACTCATCAACTTTTAGGGACTCCTTTTTATATGTTCAATCATTTTTAGAAGGCCATCTCTCCCCCCTTAATGTATGCGAGCTTTCCCCTAAGAGTCTTATCACGTGCCTTTAAATTCTCATTCAATTTATCATTATTATTACCTATGGCATGTTCTTTTAAATTAGCGTCTAACTTTAAGTTGGTCCTCTTCAGTTTTAATGACTCCATATACAACTATCGAAAACAAAATTGAAGACTATTCTCCTCATCATCATAACTTTTTTCTTATTTTTCTTCTTCTTCTTCTTGGGAATCATAAGACCGAACCTCAGAAATGTCATGCATATCACTACACCAAATGCTGCGAATGGTCTCCCCCAGAGGGTCACGACCCAAAGTCATGACCACCTAAAATTTGGCATGACCATATCCATGACCCACTGTGGTCATGGATTCTCTTAGAAGTGGTCACGACCCAAATCCCTTACTAGTGTGGGTCATGGCCTTAGTCCATGACCAGGTTGTGACCATTATGGTGCCATATTCACGCCAAAGTTCCATCCAAGTTTGGTTACGGATGAGTTACGGACAAGGTCCATGACCGAGGCCACAATGTACACCTAATGGGCTAAGGCTTTGTGCTGTGACCATCTCAATTTGTTCATACGCATGGGTCACGGCTTGGGACCAAGACCACATGGTTGCCAATGCGTTGATGTTGAAAAAATTTAAGGGTCATGGCAATGGTCACGGCTCTAGGTCATGACCACTGTCCCTATAATAAAACCCCCCCCACCTTCATTTCATTTCTTCCCGTGTCAATCTCTCTCTCTCTCTCTCTCTCTCTCTCTCTCTCTCTCTCTCTCTCGGTGATTGGAATTCCCAAACCCTTATTTTGGCAATTTTCATTCCCAATCTCAATCTCTCTCTCAATCTCAAAGCTAAACCCTGATTTTTTTCTTTCTGTCTTAAACCCTAATGTATATGTGTGTGTGTGTATTTATGTGTATGTGTGTATTTGTGTGTGTATGTGTGTGTACGTGTGTATATGCATATATACGTGTGTGCATATTTATGAGAAGGTGTGTGTATATTTGTGTATGTGTGTGTACATCTGTATATGTGTGAATATGTGTGTATATGTGTGAGTATATGTGTATAATTTTTTTTTCAAGAAAAGGGATGTTATATTTAGGGATTGAAATTTATTATATTATTTATCGGGTATTTATTGGGTATTGTTAACATTGATTGGGAATTGTTATTTAGAGTTTGAAATTAACTGCATTATTTAGGAGTATTGTCATTATTAGTATTGACTGAATGTGATTACTTAGGGATTAAAATAAATTATAAATTTAAGGGTATTGTCATTTAGGGCTTGAAATTTATTTAGAGTTTGAAATTTTTTGAGTATTATTAGTATTGACTGAATGTGGTTACTTAGGGATTAAGATAAATTGCATTATTTAAGGGTATTGTCATTTAGGGATTGGTATTTATTTAGAGTTTGAAATTGATTGAGTATTTTAGGTTCTGCACCCTAATCAAACTAATATACTCAAAATCCTTTATTTATTATCAATACCTCAATCAAACTAATGTACCCTAATATACCCTTATACCTTAACCGTAGGACTCATATTCACGCCCTCATATATTTTTCTCAGGAAAAATGAGGCACGATGATAATCACTGTAACCAAGAGTTTGAGAGGTTGTAATTGGATCGCGCACGTAACTCTTTTATTAATGAGCGTCATATGGATGGTACTCCTATTTATAGTTATGAAATTAAAAGATCGAACAATTTAACTACCTTATAAATCGTGGAGTTAATTTCTAGAAAGATTACCTGTTCGATTGTATTATATTTTCACTACCAGAAAATTGGGATGACGTTATACAAAATATATTTCACACACATAATCCCGACATAGCCCTGACCTTGGTTACGTTGTTGGAGAAAGACGAAAAAAAATTCACCCGTTATGCATACAACTACGTACAAAGAGCATTAACATAGACTGCGATGTCTCGTGCCATATGCAAACTACATTGAATCTTGCCAACAAGTTAAAAATGATGGGATTCTGCGTTTATGTCATGGATATATACACATCAAGAATAAATACCCTTCCTCCTAGTTGACCACGTGCAAAAATTCATAGGTTCTTAAAAACTAACACCGAATGGATAGAGATTAGGCACATTAAACATATTCTAAAGTCTTACTTTGAAAAGGTGTATGTGTATATATATATTCGTAAGCTTGATTAATTAATTATAATTTTTTAGTCACTTATAATTTTTCATTTTTGTAGATAATGTCAGGAGGAAACATCCCAAGGAAACAAAATGCCGAGGGGACATCGCAATGAGGTTCACCATCTGGTGCACAACCCGAATTATCAACACCAATTGGTAAGCAATACACAACTCCACCAATGGTTCCCTCCTCACCAAGTCCAAGGGCCTCGATGCCCTCATCCATCACTCCCATTGCTCCACTGCCCCTATCCAACGCTGTCAATGCCTCTAGCTCAACCCAAAAGAAGCCCATTGGGTTATCCCTTCTAGGTAATAACTCGATGGGTGATAGGAATGACGTGATGGACTTTAAAGCCCAGTGTTTGGCTTTGGTAAACATGAACGTGAGGGTTAGTGGACCAGACAACAACTAGAAATTGGTTGATCAAGCCATCAAAGATGACATATACGATCAACTCAACAACTATTTCTCATTTCTCGATCGTTCCAAAAATAAGATTCTATATTGGGTTGCTAAAGAATTGAGAACATACATGAGAAACCTTCGAATGAAACATTTCTCGAAGGAGGCAGCGAGATCCGATATTTTATCTTTGAAAGAGAGAGTGCCTCTCAATGTTGAAAATTTGGTGGAGCAGTGGAATAAGTTTTTGGAGAATGAGGTGACGGAGAAAAACTTGGTCCAAAGGGAAAAAACTAAAAAAATAAGGCACAAAAAGTTGATATCTACAAGTTGGGATCCAAATCCTATTAGGATTTGAATAATGAATGGACGAGTAGGACAAATGATGGTCCAGATGCAACTTATTCATTCATGCTCGACGGGGCAAAGATAATAAATTACCGGCGCACTTGGCTGAGATGCTATAATCAATATAAGACATTAGCAGTCAGTCAGGTTCAATCCCTAATAATTACTTTGATCTTGAAAATGATACCCTAATCCGGAACTTTGGAAAGGACAAAGAGGGGAGGACGAGAGGTGTTGGCTCACATATGCTAGAAATAAAATTTCAACAGACCGTACCTCTTGTGGACGAGTTTTCTTTGATTCAGGATCGTTTCTCATCCAACGAGGAACCATATTTCAAGACCGATGGGGATGCCTAGGGTATCAAAATAACCTGGGAATGTTGACGAATCAAATTGGGCAAGTTATGTCCCTTTTATTTAATTATGGGATCCCAATGCCGGCTCCTCAAAGTTACCCTTACCCCCACTCTCCTCCTCAATGTTTTCCCTATCCCCCTGCAAGTTTCCCTTCCCAAATGTCGCATCATCGAAAATTCCCATTCCTCTTGCCTTCGCCTATCATAGGACTTAGATCATCATAAACAAATCAAGGTGACTATGGCGAAAAGTACTATTTTAAAGACTTGAGCAATTAGAGGGTTGTTGGGGTGTGCACTCATCTCCAAGGTTATCGGAACTCGAGTACACAATCAAACTTTGGAGACGGGTGCGGCTCAAATACTGGTTGATGAAATATACAATGGTTGTGGAGATGTACCCGTGTTCGCTGATGGCGGGGATGGGCTGGAATTGAGGAATTATGCAGACTCTTTTCTTGGTTGGTCAATTTATCTGTTGGAAAAGATCAAATAATATTTTTTTTTCGTTTTTGTTGTAATAACATTTTTTTTGTTTCAGTTGTAATAATTTTTTTTTTGTTTCAGTTGTAAGAATATTGGTTTTATTTCAGTTTAAGAATATTGGTTTTGTTTTAGTTTTAATAATATTCTTTTATTGCTTCAGTTGTTACAATTGTTTTTGTTTCAGTTGTAATAATATTGTTTAACCTATATCCACAGGATTGAAATTTTAATATTATTACATGGATTTCCCACTATACAAAGAGTGGATGGGAGAGACTAACCAAATTTCAAATAATCATGTAGATAACGTTCAAGAATTTGTTAAATACGCTTTCAAAAATCTTAAAAGTGACAAGACTCCATGTCCGTGCACCCGTTGTATGAATGGAAAATATAAGTTATTGGAATATGTTGAGTTGCATTTAATAGAGTGAGGAATCTATTAAGACTATAAAATGTGGACATACCATGGTGAAAAAAATATACCTTATGTTGTGAAAGAATTGTCGGTACCCGACCGCGTAACGTAACCCCATTGAGTGAAAGTGGTACATGATTCACCAATAAATCATCCATTGACCGACTTAATTGATGATGCTTACGAACTCCACAACCATCAAAACCACCAGTCTATGGATACGGATAATGCGTATTATGGCTAACTAAATGAAAAATTTTATGTTGAACTTCCAGGAGATCGGGAATACATATGGTTGAAAGCCAATGCGGCTAGACCGTTGTATAAAGATTGTGATAAAGATCACTGGATATTATATGCAATGATTGGTTTGCATAATTTAAAAAGTCAATTTGGTTTGTCTGGGAACATCGTAACCATAATTCTTATGTGGGATAAAGACACGTTACCAGAAAATTATCCTACTATGAAGAAGAGATTGAAGGGTTTGGGATCAAAATACAAATCTATTCATGCATGCAAGTAAGATTGCATATTATACCGTAATGAGCATGAAGAGAAGGATGAATGTCCTATATGCAGCGAGCCTAGATACGTGGTTTATGAGAATGGAAAGGACAAAACTGCAAAAAATCACAAGTGCTCGCAAGTTCCACAAAAGGTTTTAAAGTATTTTCCACCCGGACCACGGTTAAAATGATTTTTTTACTGTACCATGGATAATGGAGGCAATGACATGACACGCTCGATGCGAGGTGGGTGGGAATCTGATGCATCATCGAGTTGATTCACCCATATGGCAAATTTTAAATGCACAACACCATGAATTTTCAAGTAAACTGCGTAACGTTCGTCTTGAAATATCAACTGGGGGTTAACTCTTTCAGTAATTTAAGTACTAGTCAGAGTTATTGGTCAGTTCTCATGGCGCCTTTAGGTCTCCCTCCAACACTGTGCATGATAAAGGAGTTCATTTTTTTCATTATTGATACCCAGGCCAAAGTCTCCCAGTGATGATATTGATATATTCTTAGAACCATTAATTGAAGAACTTAAAGAGTTGTGGGATAAAGGCGTGACTGTGTTTGACTCTCATAAGGGTGAAGAGTTCACACTTAAAGCAATGGTGATGTGGGCGATCCATGACCTTCTAGCTTATGGGACCTTATTCGGTTGTAATGTTCATGGTTATTATGGATGTCCTATATGTGTGGAGGAAATTGAAGCCTGTTGGCTAAAACATAGTGGTAAGATGAGTTACACAGGTCATCATAGATTTCTGCCGGCCAGTCAACTCTCACTTTTTGCCTGTCGATTACGATCACAAAATGCCACCTGCTTGGCTTTTTAGTTAGCAGATCGAGGAGTAGGTGATGGCTACGATTGCGGGGAATAGGTACATAGGCAAACACCCCCAATTTGTAAACCTAAAGCATAAATATAGGGGGGATCCGAACGCCCCTAGTAAAGCGAAGCCATGGTCTAGGCAATCAATATTTTTTATTTGCCGTATTGGAAAGATCATCGTGTAAGGCATGTAGTTGATGTGATGCACATATAGAAGAATATTGGAGAACATTTGATAGGAACATGTCTGGGTGGATCTTATTCCAAAAATGGAGGGCGGGCCCGCCTAGATCTACATGATATGAAAATAAAGAAGAAACCATGGTTAAGAAATAATCCTACAACAGGAAGAATTTCTACCCCCGGGATGCTTTCACTTTGACTACTAGTGAGAAGAAGATCCTCTTAGACACGTTGTTCAACTTTAAGACTCCAACCGATTATTCTGGTAATTTAGGTAGGGTAGTAAGCTACCAACTAAATGACTTGAAACAATGCAAGTCTCACGATTGGCACATAATCATCTAATTAATCCCTCTCTTATTTAGGCATTGCTTTTCTAAACATAAAGATCTCCACCGGGAAATTATACAAATCAGTTTGTGTTTTACCTTACTTTGTGCAAAAGTGGTAAACAGAAGGCACATTAAAGATGTGAAATCAATTTTAGCCGACGCAGTTTGTGTGTTAGAGAAATATTTTCCTCCGTCATTCTTCGATATCAGCATCCACCTGCTTGTGCATTTATGCGATGAAGCTTTGTTATGTGGTCCCATTAACTATAAATAGATGTATTATTTTGAGCGCTTAATGAAAACCTTAAAAGATTACGTAAAGAATACAAGGTATATTGGAGGGTCAATTGGTGAAGAATACGTAACGGTGGAATCATCGCTATACGCTAGGTAATATATACCATAACAAGAGGTGAAGAGGTTCAATCCTCATAGAGAATGAGTGATCAAGTAACTTGACAAGTTTGAGGATGAATTTCCATTTGGAAACCCTAAAGAGGATAAACTCACAAATCTACAACACAAGCAAGCAACTCGTTATGTCTTCGAATCGCAAGATGAAGTCGAAGACTAGAGAGAGTGAGTATCTGCTAAATTCTTCTTCTTTGATTGTATGTTTGTTATATTTTATGATCTAAACTCTACAATTTATCGGTAGGAAGTACAAGAATGAAATTGCCCAAGATTAAAGGAGAAATTACACGATAATTGATTTTAGGGCATGGGTATCAAAAGAGGTAAATTTCATATCTTATGTGTGCAGTTATTTATTCGTGTGTGATAAAAACATGCCCTGATACAAATTCATTAATAAATGCAACTTCTAAAAAGAGGTTATGTCTCTTCCAGGCTTGCATGCCTAGCAAAAGGCCCTAGTTTTTGTGTAAAAGAGTTTAAGTAATTTCGCACCAACGGTTTTGATTTCATTTCATATCCATATGAGGAAAATCTTTTGGACACAGAATAGTGGAATACCAATTTCTTCCTTGACCACCTGTATCAAAGAATACAGTGCTAACCTATTATGGGATAATCCAATAAATCCTAGAACTTGATTACTTAGATTTCACAGAAATCGTATTCTATTGTGATTGGGTAAAGGTGGAGGATACAAAGAATGCTTGCAAAGTTGATACTGACTCCAAACTTGTTATGGTAGATTTATCAAAGTTGAAGAGTAAAGATCGCATAGTTGATGAGCCTTTTATTTGTGCCTTTCAGAATGTAAAGAAGGTATTCTACTCGAGTTTCATAAATTATGGGAATTGGTCTATTGTTATGCATGAACCAAAGGGTTTTAATACTGAAGTGGATGAATTAAAGGCTCCAAAAGAATTTCAGTCAAATCTTGATGACAACCCTAATTTGAAGGATCTTTAGTTTATTTAGAGGAAGATTGAGTATCAAAATATTATATTATCCTTCTCGATCTTATTTGTATCCTATTATGATATTTACATTGTATTAGCACTTTACTTTAATGTATGGATGTAAAATATGATTTATGTAAGTCAACTTTCGATAATATGTTATGCTCAGTCGATGTTTAGTTACTTTCACAAGACGCTCGATTTGAGAATATAATCATTTGAGTTTGTGATTGGATCAAATTGACCCATCTCAATTTCCACGTGTTGTTGTACATATACATTTTTTGATCAGCTTCATTGATGCAATGTTCATAAAATGAAGTTAAATTAGCTTGATTTTATGAAGATTGTATTAATGAAGCTAATCAACAAATGTACATGTAAAAGAATACGTTGGGGGATCCAAGATCAATTTGGTCTAATCACATATTCAAAAGACTCTATTTAATGGCCTTCTTGGATCGCAGGAATCAGATACTCTTTACTTTAATTGTAGTAGTTATATAATTGATATGCATTATCTTTTAAATCTTTTAGATGATAGAAGGAGTACAGGATAATTATTGGTTTTGTTTGGTTTGGCTGTTTGATAATTATTGGTTGTTGGCTTCTTATTGGATAGTATGCTAGAAGGATTATGGGATAATTATTGATTTTGTTTGGTTTGGCTGTTGGATAATTATTGGCTGTTGTCTTGTTGTTAGATATTATGCTAGAAGGAGTACGGTGTAATTATTGGTTGTTGGCTTATTATTGGATAATCGCGGGCCCCCCAGTTTGAGAATACGACATTAATTTCAAAATATCTAGACTTAAGCTTAAAAACATGCCCTTAGGGGGCGAAACCCAAAATCACCCCCACACAGCCCCGTAAGAGGCACCAACACCTCACACCAACACCTCTCAGGAGGCCATTTGGGGGGGTGCTTTGGGTGCATGTTTTTAAACCTAATTCTAGATATTTTAAAATTATCCTCATATTCTCAAACCGGGGGTCTCGTGACCACATGGTCAGTTTTTACAAGTTACTGGGGTTGTTTGGGGGGTGTTTTGGATTTTCTCCCTCTAACGACATATTTTCAAGCCTAAGTGAAGATATTTTCAAATTATCATCAGATTCTAAAATCGAAGGTCCCGTGACCATGCGGTTGGTTCCTGCATGTTATATTGGTTTCGTACAAGGTGTTCACGCCTCTCATAGTGCCACTCGGGGGGTGTTTTGTTTTTTTCCCTCTAACGACATGCTTTAAGCCTAAGTATATATATTTTCAAATTATCGCCATATTCTCAAATCAACGGTCCCGTAACCACGTGCTCAATTCCTGAGAGTTACATTAGTCCCGTACGAGGTGTTTTTACCTCTCACGGGCCTGTTTGGGGGGTGATTTGGGTTTTCTACCTCTAAAGGCATGTTTGACAAGAAAATCTTCCTTTTCTGGCCTTGCCAAATTCATCATGTTATAGAGCTAATTGAAATTGTTCTGGAAAGGAGTCCCGGATAATATGATGCGTTTTCTCGTTTGGAGTTTGATAGGGTATTCCAAATTCGACTCCTCTTGTTACGGGGAGTGTGGCATTCATCAAGAACCACCAACATAGGACACTCCAATAGTATTTTTCCCCATACTTGATGTTTCTCATTTAGAACACTCCTTTTCCCTTTCTTTGAGTGTTCCTTCATCGTGATTCTCTCCTATGAGGGTTGCCAAGCTCTTAATCTTCCTGTGAGACCACCTTGGAATGTTTAGTTTCCTGTACCCATTTTGTAATCTTACAAGGTGGTCTTACAGGTAACTTAACATTACAAAATAGGTGAAGGGAACTAAAGATTACAAGGTGGCCTCACAGGAAGATTAAGATCGTGACAACCTTCACAAGAGATAATCACGGGGAAGGAATGCTCAAAGAAAGGGAAAAGTAGTGTTGTAAATGAGAAACATCAAGAATGGGGGAAAATACTATTATAGTGTCCTATATTTGTGGTTCTTGATGCAGTACACACTCCTTGTAATGAGAGGAGTCGTATTTGGAATACTCTATCAAACTCCAAATGGGAAAACACATCATATTATTCGGGACTCCTTTCCAGAACAATTTCAATGAGCTCTACCACATGATGCATTTGGAAAGGACAGAAAAGGTCGATTTTCTTGCCAAACATGCCTTGAAGAGAGAAAACCCAAATCACCCCCCAAATGGTCCCGTGAGAGGCGTAAACACCTCACATGGGTCCAATGTAACTCGCAGGAACCGATCACGTGGTCACAGGGCCACTGATATGAGAATATGACGATAATTTGAAAATATATATACTTACGCTTAAAACATGTCATTAGAGGGAAAAAAATCCAAAACGTCCCCCAAGCATCCCCGTCAGAGGTGTGAACACCTCACATGGGACTAATGTAACTCGCATGAATCGGCCACGTGGTCACGGGATTACCGGTTTGAGAATATAACGATAATTTGAAAATATCCACACTTAGGCTTGAAAACATGCTTTTAGAGGGAGAAAACAAAAAACAACCCCCAAACAGCCACTTGAGGGGGGCGACCGCCGCACACGGGTCCAATGTTGCTCGTAGAAACCGACAAAGTGGTCATGGGACCCCCAGTTTGATAGCACGACCCAATTTAAGAATATACAAACTTAGGGATGAAAATGTTTCGTTAGAAGACGAAACCCCATAACGCACCCCAAACGGCCCCATGAGTGGAGCCAATACCTCTCAGGGACTAATGTAACTCGTAGTAACTGATCGCGTGGTCACAGGACCCTTGGTTTGAGAGCACGACCCAATTTTGAGAATATCCATACTTAGGCTTGAAAACGTGCACTAGATGGCGAAACCTTGTAACGCCCCCCAAACAGTCCCGTGACCGGAGCTAACACCTCGTATGGGACCAATGTAACTCGTTGGAACCAATCGCATGGTCACGCGACCCCCAGTTTGAGAGCACGAACAAAATTTTAGAATATCCACACTTAGGCTTGAAAACATGCCGCTAAACGAAAAAATCCCGTAACACCCCCCAAACGGCCCCGTGAGCGGCTCCAACACGTCACTCGGGACCAATGTAACTCATTGGAACCGATCACATGGCCACGGGACCCCCAATTTGAGATCATGGCCCAAATTTGTTAATGTAAAGACTTAGGCCTAAAAATGTACCGTTAGAGGGCGAAACTCCGTAACGCCCCACAAACGGGCCCCCTAAGAAGCACCGACACCTTTTATGGGACAAATGTAACTCGTTGGAACCGACCGTGTGGTCATGGGACCCCCAATTTGAGATCACAGACCAAATTTGAGAATATCCAAACTTAGGCCTGAATATGTACTGTTAGAGGGCGAAACCCTGTAATGCCCCAAACAGCCTTGTGACCGACGTCAACACCTCGAACGGGACTAATGTAACTCGTTGGAACCGATTGCATGATCACACCCCCCGATTTGATACCATGTCCCAAATGTGGGAATATCCACACTTAGGCTTGAAAACATGCCGTTAGAGGGTAAAACCCCGTAATGCTCCCTAAACGGCCCCTTGAGCGGTGCTAACACCTCGCGTGGGACCAATGTAACTCGTTGGAACTGATGTCATGGTCACGGGACCCCCCATTTTTGATAGCACATCCCAAATTTGATAATATAAAGATTTAGGTTTGAAAATGTGCCGTCAGAGGGCAAATACCCGTAATGACCCCCAAACGGCCCCACAAGTGGCGCCAACACCTCGCATGGGTCAAATGTAGCCCGTAAGAACCGACCGTATGGTAATGGGACCCCTGGTTTGAGAGCATGGACCAAAATTGAAAATAAAGGCATTTGAATAATAAAATGGTCCCGAGAGTGGCACGAACACCTCGCACAGTCCAATGTAGCTCGTAGGAATCGATTTCCTGGTTAGGGACCCCCGATTTTAGAGCACCACCCAAATTTGAAAATATATAGACTTAGCCTTTATAACGTGCCGTTAGAGGGAGAAATTGCGTAACGCCCTCCAAATAACCTTGTCAGCGGCGCTAATACCTCACACGAGTCCAATGTAACTCATTAGGACCGACCGAATGGTCATGGGACCCCCGATTTGAAAGCACGACCCAATTTTGAGAATATCCACACTTAGGCTTGAAAATGTGTCTCTAGAGGACAAAACCTCGTAATGCCCCCTAGACGACCCCATGAGCAGTGTCAACACCTTGCCCAGGATCAACGTAACTCTTTGGAACCGACCGCATGGTCACGGGATCCGTGGTTTGAGAGAACGGCCCAAATTTGAGAATATCCACACTTAGGCTTGAAAGTGTTCCGCTAGAGGGCGAAATCTCGTAACGTAACACTAATGGCCCCGTGGGCGGTGCCAACACCTCGCACGGTACCAATGTAACTCCGTTAAACTAAGCGCGTGGTCACGGGACCCCGGGTTTCAGAGGATGACCCAATTTTGAGAATATCCACACTTATGCTTAAAAATGTGCCGTTAGAGGGTGAAACCCCGTAACGCCCCAAACGTCCCCATGGGAGGTGCCAACACCTTGTACGCGACCAATGTAACTCGTTGGAATCGACCGTCTGGTCACGGGACTCCTGGTTTGAGATCATGACCCAAATTTGTAAATATCCACACTTAGGCTTGAAAACGTGCAGCTAGAGGCCAAAATGCTGTAATTCCCCCCAAACGGCCATATGAGCGGAGCCAATCCCTCATACGGGACAATGTAACTCGTTGAAACCGACCGCATGGTCACGAGACCCCCGGTATGAGAGCACGACCCAATTTTGAGAATATCTACACTTAGGCTTGAAAAGTGTCTCTAGAGGATGAAACATTGTAACACCCACCAAACGACCCTATGAGCGGTGCTAATACCTTAAACGGGACCAATGTAACTCGTTGGAACTGGCCATGTGGTCACGGGACCCTCGGTTTGAGAGCACGACCTAATTTTGAGAATATCCACACTTAGGGTTGAATATGTGCTGCTAGAGGGAGAAACCCCGTAACACCCCCCAAACGACCCCGTGAGCGACACCTCGCATGGGACAAAATGTCACTCGTTAGAATGGACTGCATGGTCACATGACACCCGATTTGAGAGCACAACCCAATTTTGAGAATATCCACACCTAGGCATGAAAAAGTGCCGCTAGAGGGTGAAACCCCATAATTCCCACCAAACGGCCCCGTGGGAGGTGTTGACACATCGCACGCTACCAGTGTAACTCATTAGAACTGATAGGATGGTCACGGGGTCCCCAATTTGAGAGCATGACCCAATTTTGAGAATATCCACTCTTAGCCTCGAAAATGAGCTGCTAACGGGAGAAACCCCGTAATGACCACCAAATAACCCCGTGAGATATGCGAACACATCGCACATGATCAATGTAACTCATTAGAACTGATCGCATGGCCACAGGACCCCCGGTTTGAGAGCATGACCCAATTTTGAGAATATCCACACTTAGGCTTGAAAAGGTACCATTAGAGGGCGAGATCTCGTAATGCCCCCCAAACGGACCCGTTAGTGGTGCCAACACCTCACACGGGATGAATATTACACGTTGGAACTGCTCGCATGGTCATGGGACCGCTAGTTTGAGCTAATCACCTAATTTTGAGAATATCCACACTTAAGCTTGGAAACGTGCTACTAGAGGAAGAAAACATGTAACCCCCCCGTGAGCGGTGCCAATAACTTGTATGGGACCAATGTAACTCATTGGAACCGACCTCGGGGTGGGTCTGAGAGCACAACCCAATTTTGAGAATATTCACACTTAGGCTTGAAAACGTGCTGTTAGAGGGTGAAACCCCGTAATGCCCCCCAAACAGCCCCATGAGCAGTGCTAACACCTCGCATGTGACCAACGTAACTCATTGGAACCGATCGCTTGACCACGAGACCCCGGATTTGATAGTACTACCCAATTTTAAGAATATCCACACTTAGGCTTGAAAATGTGCCGTTAGAGGGCGAGACTCCGTAATGCCCCCCAAACGACCCCCAGAGCGGTGCCAACACCTTGCATGGGACCAATGTAACTCCTTGAAACTGATTGCGTGGTCAGGGACCCCAGGTTTGAGAGCACGACCTAATTTAGAGAATATATCCACACTTAGGCTTAAAAACATGCCGCTGGACGGTGAAACCTCGTAATGACTCCCAAATGGCCCCATGAGTGGCGCCAACACCTCGCACGGGACCAGTAAAACTCATTCGAACTAACCTCGTGGTCAAAGGACTCCAGGTTTGAGAGAACGATCCAAATTTGAGAATATCCACACCTAGGCTTAAAAACGTGCTGTTAGAGGGTGAAACCCTATAACGACCCCCAAATGGTTCTAGGAATAGTAGAAAAACCTCACACGGGACCAACGTAACTCCTTGGGATCGAACGCGTGGTCACATGAACCTCGATTTGAAAGCACGACCCAATTTTGAGAATATCCACAATTAGGCTTCAAAAGGTGCTGTTAAAGGGCAAGACCCCATAACGCCCCCCAAACGACCTCGTGAATGGTGCCAACACCTCGCACATGACCAATGTTAATCATTGTAACTAACTATGTGGTCACGGGACCCCTATTTGAGAGTACGACCCAATTTTGAGAATATCCACACTTAGGCTTGAAAACGTACTGCTAGAGGTCGAAACCCCAAAATGCCCCCCAAAATCCCTGTGAGCGGCACCAACACCTCGCACGGAACCAATGTAAATCGTTGGAACCGACCGCGTGGTAGAGGGACCTCCGATTGGAGAGCACGAAACAATTTTGAGAATATACACGCTTAGGCTTGAAAACATGCCATTAAAGGGAGAAACCCTGTAACACCCCCCAAATGGTTCTGTGAGTGGCACCAACACCACACTCGGGACCAATGTAATGCGTTGGAACTGAACGCGTGGTCATTGGATCCCCAGTTTGAGAGCATGGCCCAATTTATAGAATATACACACTTAGGCTTAAAAACATGCCGCTAGAGGGCGAAACCCCATAACGCCTCCGAAATGGCCCCGTGAGCGGTGCCAACAACTCGCACATGACTAATTTAACTCGTTGGAACTAACCGCGTGGTTACGGGACCCTCGATTTGTGAGCATGAACCAATTTTAAGAATATCCACACATAGGCTTGAAAACGTGCCGCTAGAAGGCGAAACCCTATAATGCCTCCATAACGGCCCCGTCAATAGTGCCAACACCTCGCACATGACCAATGTAACTCGCTGGAATCAACGGCATGGTCACAAGACCCCCGATTTGAGAGCATGACCCAAATTTGAAAATATTGACACTTAGGCTTAAAAAGGTGCCGTTAGAGGGCGAGACCCCATAACGCTTCCCAACCGACACCATGAGTAGTGCGAACACCTCGCACGGGACCAATGTAACTCGTTGGAATCGACCGCGTGTTCACGAGATCCCCGATTTGAGAGCATGACTAAATTATGAGAATATCCACACTTAGGCTTGAAAACGTGTCGCTAGAGGCCGAAACCTTGTAATGCCCATCAAACGGCCCCGTGAGTGACACCAACACCTCACTCGGGATGAATGAAAGTCATTAGAACCGATTGTATTATCACAGGACCTCCGGTTTAAGAGAACGGCCCAATTTTGAGAATATCCACACTTATGCTTGAAAACGTGCCGCTAGAGGGCGAAACCCCGTAATGCCCACAAAATGGCCACATGAGCAGCGCCAAAACATCAAACGTGACGAATCTAACTCGTTGGAACTGATCGTGTGGTACTGGGATCCCCAGTTTGAGATCACCACCCAATTTTAAGAATATTCACACTTAGGTTTGAAATGGTGTCGTTAGAAGGGGAGACCCTGTAACGCCCCCCAAATGGCCCGATGAGCAGCGCCAACACCTCGCACGGGACTAATGTAACTCGTTGGAACTGATCGCGTGGTCACGAGATCCCTGGTTTGAGAGCACGAGTTAATTTTGAGAATATCCACACTTAACCTTGAAAATGTTCCGCTAGAAGGCAAAACCTCGTAACGCCCCCCAAACGGCCACGTACGAAGTGCCAACACCTCGCACAAGACCAATGTAACTCATTCGAACTGATCGTTTGTTCACAGGTCCCCCGGTTTGAGAGCAGGTCCCAATTTTGAGAGTATCCACACTTATGTTTGAAAAGGTGCCATTAGAAGGTGAGACCCTGTAACGCCCCCTAAACGGCCCCGTGAGTGGTGCCAACACCTCGCATGCGACCAATTTAACTCGTTGGAATCGACCGCGTGGTCATGAGACCCTTAGTTTGAGAGCTCGACCCAATTTTGAGAATATCCACCCTTAGTTTTGAAAACGTGCTATTAGAGGGAAAAACCCCATAACGCCCCCTAAACAACCCCGTGAGCGGTGATAACATCTCGCACGGGATCAATGCAACTCATTGGAACTGATTGGGTGGTCACGGGACCGCCGATTTAAAAGCATGGCCCAATTTTGAGAATATCCACACTTAGGCTTGAAAACATACCTCTATAGAACGATACCCGATAACTCCCCCCAAACGGCCACGTGATCAACTCTAAGACCTCGCATGCGACTAATGTAACTCATTAGAACCGACCCCGTGATCACAGGGCCCACGGTTTGAGAGCATGGCACAATTTTGATAATATCCACACTCAGGTTTGAAAGGTGCCATTAGAGGTCGAGACCCTATAGCGCCCCCAAACGTCCCTATGAGTGGCGCCAACACCTCGTACGGGACCAATGTAACTCATTAGGACCGACCTCGTGGTCACAAGACCCCCGATTTGAGAGAATAACCCAATTTTGATAATATCTGCACTTAGAATTGAAAAGGTGCCATTAGAGGGCGACACCCCGTAACACCCCCAAATGACACCGTGCGTAGGGCTAATACCTCGCACGAGACCGATGCTTGCCGTTGGAACCGACTGTGTGGTCACAGGACCCAGATTTGAGAGTAAGACCAAATTTTGAGAATATCCACACTTAGGCTTAAAAATATGCTCCTAGAGGTCAAAACCCCGTAATGCCCCCCAAGCGGCCCCGTGAGCGAAGCCAACACCTCACATGGGACCAATGTGACTCATTGGAACCGACCGCATGGTCAGGGGACCCCCAGTTTGAGAGCACACCCCAATTTTGAGAATATACACACTTGGCTAGAAAACGTGCTAGTAGAGGGTTAAACCCCATAACACCCCCAAAACGGCTCCGTTCACGGTGCCAACATCTCATATAGGACTAATTTCACTCATTAGAACCCACCACGGGGTAACGTGACCCCCCAGTTTGAGAGCAAGAACCAATTGTAAGAATATCCACACTTAGGCTTAAA
Organism: Sambucus nigra; assembly: GCA_949130495.1. Lineage (NCBI taxonomy): Eukaryota > Viridiplantae > Streptophyta > Magnoliopsida > Dipsacales > Adoxaceae > Sambucus > Sambucus nigra. Next base: position 519,877,553 of record OX422207.1, read on the forward strand.
AACAGACCGTTAGATAGTGAAAACTCGTAAAGACCCCCTAATGGCCCCGTGAAGAGTGCCAACACCTTGCACATGACCAATGTAACTCCTTAGAATAGACTGCGTGGTTACAACACCCCCGATTTGAGAACAGGTTCTAATTTTTAAAATATCCACACTTAGGCTTGAAAAGGTGCTGTTAGAGGGCGAGATCCCGTAACGCTCCCCAAACGACCCTGTGAGCGGTGCTAACACCTCGTACGGGACCAATGTAACTCGTTAGAATTGATCGCTTGTTCACGGGAAACCCCGATTGAGAGCACAACCCACTTTTGAGAATCCACACCTAGGCTTCAAAATGTGCCGCTAGAGGGTAAAACCCCGTAATGCCCGCCAAACGGCCATGTGAGGAGTGCCAACACCTCACACGAGGCAAATGTAAATCATTGGAACTGACCGTGCGGTCATGGAATCCCCGATTTGAGAGTACAACCTAATTTTGAGAATATCCACACTTAAGCTTAAAAAGGTGCTGTTAGAGGGTGAGACCCCATAACGCCCCTAAACGGGCCCGTGAGCGAAGCCTACACCTTGCACGAGACCAATGTAACTCGTTGGAACCGTTCACGTGGTCACGGGACCCCTGGTTTAAGAGCACGAGTTAGTTTTGAGAATATACACACTTAGGCTTGAAAGCGTGTTGCTAGAGGATGAAACCCCATAAAGCCCCCGTGAGCGGTGCGAACTACTCGCATGGGATCAATGTAACTCATTGGAACCGACCGTGTGGTAACAGGACCCATGGTTTGAAAGCATGGCTCAATTTTGAGAATATCCAAACTTAGGCTTGAAAATATGCCGCTAGAGGGCAAAAAGCCCGTAGCGGCCCTCAAACAGCCCCGTGATAAGTGCCAACACCTCGCACATGAGCAACGTAACTCGTTTGAACCAATCACGTGGTCATAGGACCCCCGATTTGAGAGCACAACCCAATTTTGAGAATATCCACACTTAGGTTTAAAAAGGTGTTGTTAGAGGGAGAGACGATGTAATGCCCCCAAACAGCTCCGTGACCCATGCCAACACCTCGCATGGGACTAATTTAACTCATGGGAACCGATTGCTTGGTCACAGGATCCCCGATTTGAGAGCACGACCCAATTTTGAGAATATCCACACCTAGGCTTGAAAATGTGCCCCAAGAGGGTGAAACTCGGCAACACCCCCCAAACGCTCCTATAAATGGTGCCAACACCTCACACGGGACAAATGTAACTACTGGGAACTTCCCGCATGATCAGGAGACCCTCGATTTGATAGCACGACACAATTTTGAGAATATCCACACTTAGGCTTGAAAACGTGCCATTAGAGGGAGAAACCCCGTAATGCCCCCTAAATGGCCCCGTGAGCGGTGACAACACCTCGCACGCGACCAATGTAACTCGTTGGAACCGATCACATTGTCACGGGACCCCCGATTTGAGATCTTGGCCCAATTTTGAGAATATCCTCACTTAGGCTTGAAAACGTGCTGCTAAAGAGCGAAACCCCATAACTTCCCCTAGGGCTGTGTTTCGATCGGATCGGATCGGAAAATGCCTCTTCGGAAAAAATTCTGATTTTTTTAGAAATAAAATAACTATTCCGATTTTCGATCCGATTTTTGTGGAAAATTAAAAAAAAAATCAAATTTGGAAAAATCGAAAAATTGGCAAAAATCGAAAAAAATCAGAAATTCACTTAATATATTAAAAATCCAGAAATTTCGGAAATTCCAAAATTTCAAAAAAATAAATTATGGATTTTCGATTACTCGAAATTCTCATTTTAAAGAAACAAAGAAAATGGCTTGACCCAAGATGTAAATACAAGAGGATTTGACCCATTTTTTCATTTTTATAGAAGTTAGGAGGATACTGTCCTTTTATAGAGGGTATTTTGGAGCCCTCTCCCTCTCCCTCTCCCTCTCCCTCTCCCAACCGACGTGGGATATGGGAAACTTTCAAAAAATCAGAAAAGAAATCGAAAAAATAGAAAATCAGAAAATAATTCCGAAAAAATCAAAAATAATTCGGAAAAAATTGGATCGGTATAGTTTCGAAAAAATCGGATCGAAAAAATCAGAAAATCAAAAATTCAGAATTATTTTCGATTTTCGATTCGATTTTTTTCCAGAAAATCGGAAATCAGTTAACTAAATTTCATTCCAAATTCGAAAAAAATTGGATCGGAAATCGAAAAAATCGAAAAGTTCGAAAAAAAACCACAGCCCTAACTTCCCCCAAATGGCCACGTGAGCAGTACCAAGACCTCGCATGTGACCAATATAACTCATTGGAACCGACCGCGTGGTTGTGAGACCCCCGATTTGAGAGCATGACCAAATTTTGAGAATATCCACACTTAGGATTGAAAAGCTCCCATTAGAGAGCGAGACCCCATAATGCCACCCAAACTTCCTCGTGAGTGGCGCCAAAACCTCACACGAGGCCAATTTAACTCATTACAATCGACTGAATGGTCACGAGACACCAGGTTTGAGAACAGGGAAAAATTTATAAAATATCCACATTTAGCCTTGAAAATGTGCCGCAAGAGGGTGAAACCATGTAACGCCCCCCAAATGTCCCCGTGAGTAGTGCCAACACCACTCACGTGACCAATGAAACTCGTTGGAACTGATTGTGTGGTGATGGGACCCTCGGTTTGAGAGCACAACCCAATTTAAAGAATATCCAAACTTAGGCTTGAAAATGTGCTGCTAGATGGCGAAACCCCGTAACGCCACCGAACGGTTGCATGAGCGGAGCCAACACCATGCACGGGACTAATAAAACTCATTGGAATTGATCGTGGGGTCAGGGGACCCCCGGTTTGAGAGACCGACTCAAATTTGAGAATATCCACACTTAGGATTGAAAATGTTCCGTTAGGGGGTGAAACCCCATAACGCCTCCCAAACGGCCCCAGGAGTGGCGTCAAGACCTCGCATGGGACCAATGTAACTCATTGGAACCGACCGCATGGTCACATGACCCCTGATTTGGGAGCACGACCCAATTTTGAGAATATCAACACTTAGTCTTGAAAAGGTATCGTTAGAGGTAGAGACCCCATAATGCACCCAAACGTCCCTGTGAGTAGCGCCAACACCTCGCACGGGATCAATTTAACTCATTAGAATTGACCGCATGGTCACGGGACCCCCAGTTTGAGAGCACGACCACATTTATAGTATATCCACACTTAGCCTTGAAAATGTTCCGCAAGAGGGTGAAACCAAGTAATTCCCCCAAATAGCCTCGTGAGTAGTGCTAACACCTCTCGCGTGACCAATGTAACTCGTTGGAATCGACCGCGTGGTGATGGCACCCTCAGTTTGAGAGCACAACCCAATTTTAAGAATATCCAAACTTAGGTTTCAAAACGTGCTGCTAGATGGCGAAACCCTGTAATGCCACCGAACGCCGCATGAGCGGAGCCAACACCTCGTACGGGACCAATAAAACTTGTTGGAATTGATCTTGTGGTCACGGGACCCCCGTATTGAGAGAAAGACTCAAATTTGAGAATATCCACACTTAGGATTGAAAATGTTCCGTTAGGGGGCGAAACCCCATAACGCCTCCCAAACGGCCACGGGAGTGGCGCCAAGACCTCGCATAGGACCAATGTAATTCGTGGGAATCGACCGCATGGCCATAGGACCCCAGATTTGGGAGCACGACCCAATTTTGAGAATATCCACACTTAGGCTTGAAAAGGTGTCGTTCGAGGGAGAGATCCTATAACTCCCCCAAATGTCCCCATGATAGGTGCCAACACCTTGCACGGGACCAATGTTAGCCATTGGAACTGATTGCATGATCACGGGACCCCTAATTTGAGAGTACGATCCAATTTGGAGAATATCCACACTCAGGCTTGAAAATGTGCCGCTAGAGGGCGAAACCCCGTGATGCCCCCCAAGCGGCCTCGTGAGCGACACAAATACCTTGCATGGAACCAATGTAACTCCTTGGAATTGACTGCGTGATCACGGGACCTTCGGTTTGAGAGCAGGACCAAAATTTGATAATATACACACTTAGGCGAGAAAATGTGCCGTTAGAGGGCGAAACCCCTTAACGCCCCCCAAACGGCCCCACAAGCGGCACCAACGGCTCGCATGGGACAAATGTTACTCATTGGAACCAACCTCTTGATCACGGGACACCTAATTTAAGAGCACGACCCAATTTTTAGAATATCCACACCTAGGCGTTAAAACGTGCCACTAGAAGGAGAAACTCCGTAATGCCCCCTAAATGGCCCCCTGAGCGGTGCCAACACCTCGTATGGGACCAATGTAACTCGTTGGAACCGATCGTGTGGTCACGAGTCCCTCGCATTGAGAGCATGACTCAAGTTTAAGAATATCTACACTTAGGCTTGATAATGTGCCGCTAGAGGGAGAAACCCTGTAATTCCCCCTAAACGGCCCCGTGAGTGGTGACAAAACCTCGCACGGGACCAATGTAACTCGTTGGAACCGGTCGCGTGGTCACGGGACCCCCGATTTGAGAGCATGGACCAATTTTGAGAATATCCACACATAGGCTTGAAAATGTGCCGCTAAAAAGAGAAACCCTATAAGTCCACCCAAATGACCACGTAAGCAGCACCAAGACCTCGCATGGGACCAATATAACTCGTTGGTACCGACCGCGTGGTCATGGGACCCCAGATTTGAGAGCACAACCCAATTTTGAGAATATCCACACTTAGGCTTGAAAAGCTACCATTTGAGGGCGAGACCCCATAATTCCCCCCAAATGTCCCCGTGAGTGGCTCAAACATCTCGCACGGGACCAATTTAACTCATTGGAATCGACCGCATGGTCACGAGACCCCCGATTTGAGGGCAGGGCCAAATTTATAAAATATTCACACGTAGCCTTAAAAATGTGCCACAAGAGGGTGAAACCAAGTAATCCCCCCCAAAAGGCCTCATGAGTAGTGCCAACACCTGTCACGTGACCAATGTAACCCGTTGGAACCGACCGCGTGGTGACGGGACCCTCGATTTGAGAGAACAACCCACTTTTTAGAATATCCAATCTTAGGCTTGAAAATGTGCTGCTAGATGGCAAAACCCCATAACGCCACCGAACGGCCGCATGAGCGGAGCCAACACCTCGTACGGGACAAATAAAACTCGTTGGAATTGATCGTGTGGTCACGGGATCCCCGATTTGAGAGAACGACTCAAATTTGAGAATATCCACAATTAGGAATGAAAATGTTCTGTTAGGGGGTGAAACCACATAACTCCCCCCAAATGGCCCTAGGAGTGTCACCAAGACCTCGCATGGGATCAATGTACCTCGTAGGAATCGACCGCATGGTCACAGGACCCCCGATTTGGGAGCACGTCCCAATTTTGAGAATATCAACACTTAGGCTTGAAAAGTTGTCGTTCGAGGGTGAGACTCTGTAACGCCCCCCAAACATCCCAATGAGAGGCGCCAACACCTCGTATGGGACCAATGATACTCGTTGGAACTGATCGCATGGTCACGGGACCCCCAGTTTGAGAGTACGACCCAATTTGGAGAATATACACACTTAGGCTTAAAAATGTACCATAAGATGGAAAAACCCTATAATGCCCCCCAAGCGACCTCGTGAGCCGTACCAATACCTCGCACAGAACCAACATAACTCCATCGAACCGACTGCCCGATCACGGGACCTTCGGTTCGAGAGCACGGACAAAATTATAGAATATACACACTTAGACTGGAAAACGTGCTTTTAGAGGGCGAAACTCCTTAACGCCCCCCAAACGGTGCCAACACCTTTCATGGGACCAATGTTACTTGTTGGAACTGACCTCTTGGTCAGGGGATGCCCGATTTAAGAGCATGAACAAAATTTTGTGAATATCCACACCTATGCTTGAAAACGTGCCGCTAGAGGGAGAAACTCCGTAATTCCCCCTAAACGGCCCCGTGAGCTGTACAAACACTAATGTAACTCGTTGGAACTGACTGCGTGGTCATGGGTCCCTCGTATTGAGAGCACGACTCAAGTTTGTGAATATCTACACTTAGGCTTAAAAATGTGCCGCTAGAGGTTAAAACCCCGTAACGCCCATCAAACGGCCCCGTGAGCGACACCTACACCTCGCTCGAAACTAAAGCATATTGTTGGAACCGACTACGTGGTCACGGGACCTCTATCTTGGGAGCACGTCTTAATTTTGATAATATCAACACTTAGGCATGAAAACATGTTGCTAGAGGGAGAAACCCCGTAATGCATGCTAAACGTCCGCATGAGTAGCGCCAACACCTCACATGTGACCAATGTAACCCATTGGAACTGGCCGCAATTTGAGAGCACGACCCAATTTTGAGAATATCCACACTTAGGATAAAAAAGGTTCCATTAAAGGGCGAGACCCCATAACGCCCCCCAAATGACCCTGTGAGCTGCTCCAACACCTCGCACGGGACCAATGTAACTCGTTGGAACCGATCGTGTCGTCTTGGGACCCCTGGTTTGAGAGCATGACTTAATTTCAGGAATATCCACATTTAGGCTTGAAAATGTATCGCTAGAGGACAGAACCCATAATGCCCCCGTGAGCGGTGACAACACCTCGCATGGACCAATGTAACTCGTTGGAACCAACCGCGTGGTCACGGGACCAACAATTTGAGAGCATGGCTCAATTTTGAGAATATCCAAACTTAGGCCTGAAAACATGCCTCTTGAGGAAAAAACCCCGTCACGCCCCCCCAAACGGCCCCGTGAGCAGTGCCAATGCCTCGCATGTGACCAATGTAACTCGTTAGAACCAACCGTGTGGTCACAGGACCCCCGATTTGAGAGTACAAACCAATTTTGAGAATATCCACACTTAGGCTTGAAAAGGTGCTTTTAGAGGGCGAGATCCTATAACGCCCCTAAACGGCTTCGTTAGTGGCGCCAACACCTCGTACGGGACCAATGTCACTCGTTGGAACCAATCGCGTGGTCAAGAGATCCGTGATTTGAGAGCACAATCCAATTTTGATAATATGCACACTGAGGTTTGAAAACATGCTGTTAGAGCTCAAAACCCCGTAATGCCCCCCAATCGGCCCCGCGAATGGTGACAACACCTCGCATGGGACCAATGTAACTCGTTAGAACCGACCGCGTGGTCATGGGAATCCCAATTTGAGATTTTGAGAATATCCACGCTTACGATTGAAAACGTGTCGGTAAAGAGCGAAACCCTGTAACTCCCTCCAAACGGCCACGTGTGTAGTACCAAGACCTCGCATGTGACCAATATAACTTGTTATAACTAATCGCGTGGGTATATGACCCCCAATTTCAGAGATTGACCCAATTTCGAGAATATCCACACTAAGGCTTGAAAAGGTACCGTTAGAGGGTAAGACCCTATAACACCCCCTAAACGTCCCCATAAGTTGCGTCAGTACCTTGAACGGGACTAATGTAATTCATTGTAATTGACCGCATAGTTTCGGGACCCCTGGTTTCAAAGCACAACCTAATTTTGAGAATATCCACACATAGGTTTGAAAACGTGCCGCTAGAGGGTGAAACGCAGTAACGCACTCCAAACGGACCCGTGAGCAGTGCTAACACCTCGTACGTGACCAATATAACTCGCTGGAATCGACCGCGTGGTCATGAGACCCCTGGTTTGAGAGCAAGGCCCAATTTTGAGAATATCCATAATTAAGATTAAAAACGTACCATTGGAGGGCGAGACCTGATAATGCCCCCTAAACAGCCCGGTCAACGGCACTAACACCTCGTACGGAACCAATGTAACTTGATGGAACCAACCTCATGGTCACGGGCCCCCCGGTTTGAGAGAACGACCAAATTTTGAGAATATCCAAACTTAGGCTTAAAAATGTGTTGCTAGACAACGAAGCCCCATAACACCACCGAACGGCCCCACGAACGGAGACAACACCTCGCTCGGGAATAATAAAACTCATTGGAACTGATCGCGTGGTCACAGGACCCCCGGTTTGAGAGCACAAACCAAGTTTGAGAATATCCACAATTAGGCTTAAAAATATTTCGTTAGAGAGTGAAACCCCGTAACGCCCCCCAAACGGCCCCATGAGCAGTGCCAACCCATCGCATGGGACCAATGTTACTCGTTGGAACCGACCGCGTGGTCACGGGACCCCCAATTTGAGAGTACGACCAAAATTTGAGAATATCCATATTTAGGCTTGAAAATGTACCGCTAGAGGTTGAAACCCCGTAATGCCCCCTAAACGGCCTCATGAGCGATGCTAACACCTCGCACGGGACCAATGTAACTCGTTGGAACTGACCGTGCGATCATAGAACCTTTGATTCGAGAGCACGATCAAATTTTGAGAATATACACACTTGGGTTTGAAAATATGCCATTAGAGGGCGAAACCCCGTAACTCCTCCCAAATGGCCCCGTGAGTGCCGCGAACACCTCGCGCGAGACCAATGTAACTTGTTGGAATCGACCGCCTGGTCGCAGGACCCCTGGTTTGAGAGCACGACGCAATTTTGAGAATATCCACACTTAGGCTTAGAAATGTGCTGCTAGAAGATCAAGCCCTATAATGCCCTCGTGAGCGGTGCCAACACCACGCATGGGACAAATGTAACTCATTAGAACTTGCCGCGTGGTCACGGGACCCCTGGTTTAAGAGCACGACCCAATTTTGAGAGTATCCACACATAGGCTTGAAAATGTGCTATTAGAGGGGGAGACCCGGTAACCTAACGACTCCGTGAGTAGTGTCAACAACTCGCACGTGACTAATGTAATTCGTTAGAACTGGCTGCGTGGTCAAGGGACCCCCGATTTGAGATCACAAGCAAATTTGAGAATATCCACATTTAGGCTTTAAAACGTGTCATTCGAGGGAGATACCCCGTAATGCCCCAAATGGCTCCACAAGTGGCGCCAACACCTTGCACGAAACCAATGTAACTCATTGGAATCTATCGCGTGGTAACAAGATCCCCGATTTGAGAGCAATGCCTAATTTTGAGAATTTGTGCACTTAGTCCTTAAAAGGTCCCATTAAAGGGTGAGACCCCATAACACCCTCCAAAAAGCCTCGTGAGCGGTGCGAACACCTTGCACGGGACCAATGTTACTCGTTGGAACCGATCGGGTTGTCATGAGACCCCAGATTTGAGAGTACGACCCAAATTTTAGAATATATACACTTAAGTCTTGAAAAGGTGCCGATAGAGAGAGAGACCCCGTAACACCCCCCAAACGGCTGCGTGAGCAGTGCTAATAGCTCTTACGGGACCAATATAACTCGTTGGAACCCACCTCGTGGTACGAAACCCTCGATTTGAGAGCACGACCCAATTTTAAGAATATCCACACTTAGGCGAGAAAACGTGCCACTAGAGGGTAAAACCTCGTAACGTCCCCCAAACGGCTTTGTGAGCGGTGCCAACACCTCGCATGGGGCCAATTTAACTCGTTGGAACCGACCGCATGGTCATGAGACCCCCGATTTGAAAGCACAACCCAATTTTGAGAATATCCACACTTAGGCTTAAAACATGCTGCTAGAGGGAGAAACCCCATAATTCCACCATAACGTCCACGTGTGTAGTACCAACACCCTGCACATGATAAATATAACTCGTTGGAACGGACCGCGTGGACACAGGACCTCCGTTTAAGAGCATGTCCCAATTTTGAGAATATCCACACTTTGGCTTGAAAGGGTACCGTTAGAGGATGAGACCCCGTAACGCTCCCCTAAACGGCCCCGTGAGTGGCACCAACATCTCGAACGAGACCAATATAACTCGTTAGAACCGACCGCGTGGTCACATGACCCCCAATTTGAGAGCACGACCCAATTTTAAGAATATTAACACTTAGACATGAAAATGTACATCTAGGGAAAAAATCTTGTAATGCCCCCAAATGACCGCATGAGCAGAGCCAACACATCGTACAGGGAAAATGTAACTTGATGGAACCGATCACGTAGTCACGGGACTCCCATTTTGAGAGCTAAACTCAAATTTGAGAATATCCACCTTTAGACTTAAAAATGGGCAGCTAGAGGCCCAAACCCTGCAACGGCCATCAAACGGCCCCGTGAATGACTCCAACACCTTGCAAGGGACTAATGTAACTCGTTAGAACTGATCGCGTGGTCACGAGATCTACTCTTTGAGAGCACGACCCAGTTTTAAGAATATCAACACTTACGCCTTAAAATGTGCCGCTTGAGGGAGAAACAACATAACGCTCCTCCAAAGGCCATGTGAGCAGTGCCAACAGCTCACACATGACTACTGTAACTCGCTGGAATCGACCGCATGGTCATGGGACCCCCGGTCTGAGAGCACGACCCATTTTTGGGAATATCCACACTTAGGCTTGAAAACGTGCCATTAGAGGGAGAGACCCTAGAACGCCCCCAAAAGGCCTCGTGAGACGCTCATCACCTCGTACGGACCAATGTAACTCTTTGGAACCGATCGCATGGCCACGGTACCCCTGGTTTGAGAGCACGACCCAATTTTGAGAATATCCACACTAAGCCTGGAAAATGCGTCGCTAGAGAACAAGACCCCACACCCCCCGTGAGCTGTGCCAACACTTCACATGTGACCCATGTAACTCGTTGGAACTAACTGCGTGGTCACAGGACCCCCAATTTAAGAGCAGGACTGAATTTTTAGAATATCCACATATAGGCTTAAAAACATGCCGCTAGAGGGTGAAACCCCATAACGCGCCCAAACGGCCCCATGAACAGTGACAACACTCGCACGTGACCAATGTAACTTGTTAGAACCGACCTCATGGTCACAAGACCCCCGGTTTGAGAGCACGACCTAATTTTGATAATATCCACACTTAGGCTTGAAAAGGTACCGTTAAAGGGCAAGACCCCATAACGCCTCCATGAGCAGCGCCAACACCTCGCACGAGACCAATGTAACATATTGGAATAGACCGCGTGGTCACAAGACTCTCGGCTTAAGAGAGAATCCCAATTTTGAGAATATGCACACTTAGGCTTGAAAACATGCCGCTAAAGGACGAAACCCCGTAACGCACGACAAATCGCCACGTGAGCAGTGCCAACACCTCGCACATGAGCAATGTAACTCGTTAGAACCGAACACGTGGTCATGGGATCCCCGACTTAAGAGCACGAGCCAATTTTGAGAATATCCACACTTAGGCTTGAAAAGGTACCGTAGAGGGCAAGACCCCGTAACGCCACCTAAACTGCCCCGTGAGAGGCGCCAACACCTTGCACGAGACCAATGTAACTCATTGGAACTGACCACGTGGTCACAGGACCCCATGTTTTAGAGTACGACCCAATTTTCAGAATATGGACACTTCGTCTTGAAAACATGTCACTAGAGGATGAATTCCCATAAAACCCCCATGAAAGGTGACAACACCTTACATGGTGATTAGGCTCAAATTCTTTCGAATTTAACACTTCAATTTAGCGGCTTTTATTATCTCAAATAATTTAAAATGAGTGAAATTATCACATTTCTTTGATACTAACTCCTTTTAACAAGTACATCTAGTTTCGTATATTTCTCACGAGTTTTGCAGGTATTTTAAGTATTGAGAAAGAAAGAAACGGAAAGAGCAATTAATAAAGTCAAAGGAGGAAAGCCAAAAGGTTGATCTCATAAATTTGTAGCCTTTGCCCAGAATTGAATCCAACTATAAAGTTGAAGAGAAATCAATCTAAAAAATAATGGAAGAAACGGCAAGATAATCCAAGCTACGGTGGACAAGTTATGAGGATTTGAAGTTGAGAAGAATCAAGAGAAAGATCCCTGCATAGAAAAACAAGGCTATCGAGATCCTTTTTCCAGAAAAGGATCTGGACCGCGCTCTAAACAACTCTCTGGATGGAAAAGCAAGACGATCCGGACCACCCTGGTAAAAGATTCACTGTAAGGAAAAGGGGTGCGATCCAGACCTTTTTTCAGAAAAGGATCCGGACCGCCTCAAGCTAAGGCATGCTAGTTCAAATTAGGGGTCGATCCGGACCGCCTACCCCAACCGTTCCGGACCACATTGGATTTCTTCAAAAAATTTTGTTCTTTCTCAGAGTTGTAATGGAGTAAGACTCTTGAAATTTTCGTGGCTATTTATTCAAATTCATTCTCTAATATAGGGGGTTTAATTTTTAGGTTATCTAAGTAGGAGTAGAGGGTTTTTTGTAGTAAAAAACCATAGTTTTTAATAAGAAGTATTACTGTAAGGATTCAAGCTTTAATTTCTGCAATTCAAGTAACACTTTTCCTTTTATTTTTGATTGCTCATTAATTTTATTTGCTGGTTTTGAATTTGAAATTCTCTTTTTAAGTAGTTGCTTTAGATTTAATGTTTTCTTCTTTAAAATCATGTCTTTCTCTAAGTTAATTATGTCTGGCTAGTTTTCTAGGGGTTGGGATGCATGAACCCTACCCGATGTAATTTTCGAGAATGGAAATATACTTTTAAATTAAAATATTAGATGAATCGTGCTGCATAACTGGTGCAACCATCGTAGAACTTTTAATCTTGTTTGCCCTAGGTAACCGGGATACTTAAGAGTGCGATGCGCATATTGGTTAATGCGACACTGCTTTACTCATTATTTTCTTACATACTGTGTGGGCTATGATCCCTCATATATGTAATACTTTGTAGTATTATAGACCGGGTTCATTTAAAATTCTAATTCTGAATTTAGTATCCTATGAAGTGAATTACTAGGGTGTGGGGGATTGTAACCCGACGTATTGTTCTCATTCCATATTTAAATCGTAAAAATTTTGGCATCAGCTTTTCATTTAACTTAGAGTAGTTGCATTTCATTTAGTCGTAATTTCGTTAGTCAATCATTTTAAAAATTGCATTTAGTTGTAGTTATTTCGATTTCCAAATCACCTTTTTCTTCTTTTTAGAGTCAAAGTTAGATTAACCTTATCTTTCCAATGTCGTCACGACTTCGTTCATCCTGTTTCTCTGAGAATTGATACCCGACTTATCGGATTATTATTTGAGCGACAAGCTTGCACTTGAGCCTAGATATTATGCACACTAGACACATTTGTGGTCACGTCAAGTTTTTGCCTCCGTTGCCGGGGAATCTAGGTAGACTTAGGTTAGATCGAGTCAATCTAAAACTTTGACTAAAAATTCAAAAAAAAAAAAAATTATTTCTCAAAAGCCTTTAAAGAAAAATACTGAACATAATCAAACCCCTCACAATACTCCAACTAGAATCCAAGAAAACCCGATTGTTGAGTATAATTCTGAGAGCCTCCACACACATTGCATTCCACAATTCTGGGTTCCACTTTATACTCCTGAGCACTCCATATGTAGTTACACATGAGTCAAACTTCAAGTCACACATCTAGGACACTGAGTCATTTGAAGAGAGCACGAGCGCAATGTCTGACGCAACGAGTTTCGGTACTAGAGAGGGAGATTTACCCTATCATCCCATGAAAGATTTACTTTTTCCTAAGTGGACTATCACCCCTGGTTGCATTTTACTTCCATACAATGCCGATCAGTTCCATTTTCGTAATGGGATAATCCAGATCCCCCCTACGTTTCACGGCATGGATTCGGAGAAACCATACATGCATATTCATGAGTTCGAAGAGGCGTGTGACACATTTAGTGATCAAGCTTGCACGCAGGATACCATTCGCCTAAAGCTTTTTCCTTTTTCCTTTTTCCTTAAAGTATAAAGCCAAGACTTGTCTATGGTCTTTACCCTCGAATTCTGTAACTTCCTGGATAAATATACAGTTTAATTTTATCTCAAAATTCTATCCACAGCACAAGACCAACTCTGCCAAAACTCAAATCTAAGGTTTCCGACAACACGATAATGAGTCCTTTGGCAGGTGTTGGGAACGTTTCCAAGAGTTACTAAGCGAATACCCCCATCATGGTTTTGACGAACACCTAGTGATCTCTTTCTTCCATAATGGGTTGACAGTAGCTTCCAAACAACTTGTGCAAATAATGTGCGAAAGACCCTTTTTGGGATTTAAACTCCTGTGATGCTGAGGCCCATCTTAAGTGTGTTGCAGAGATTACTCAAGCATGGGATACATCTGATCCCAATACCCAAACTCGGCCTAGACAACCATCTATCGCTCCAATTGCATTCGGTCTATACCATTTGGATAACAATACCTTAATAGATCGTCGATTCGATCAGTTTCAGAGAGATATAAAAGAGTGGTTTGATAGTCAGTTGAAAGATATATTCGGATCCAACTGTGGTTTGAAAGAAAATGTGTGTGCTATCTGTGAGGCAAGCTATTTACAAGGGCATGCCTGACGATTTCCTCTTACAAGGCCATGCACACTTAGCAGGTGGATAATATAGGAGGATACAAAGGAAATTTTAACGTCGCGCATGGGAATTCGTACAACCCTTCATGCAGAAACCATCTTGATTTTAACTATGGACAACCACAAGCTGTGATGAACCCACATTCACAGGTTATCCAACCTCCACCACCTCCTCAATACCAACAAGCACCACCACCTCCAGTGCCATATGTAGCTCCACTGTGGAGGAATTTCAAGGATACCACAAACCAGTTCATAAATTCTCAAAGTGCAACCAATGCTTGAAATGAATGCATGTTCGCTGACATTAATGCGCATATCTACAAGTTTCATTCATTGTTTAGTATCCAAGAGAAAGGAAAATTTCCTGCCCAGGGCCAAAGACCTCCCCAAGGTCAACCTAGTGTTAGATCCACCTCTACAGAAAAACAGGAGCATTGCCAAGCAGTAACCACTCTTCGTAGTGTGAGAGTTGTTGATTTATCACCTCCCCCACACGTGTATTAAAAGACAAGGAGAAATCACCTGGCAGGAAAGAGGCCGAAGATATCTCCTTGAATGAGAGTGACAAAATAGACACTAGTGGGCCCGAGGTAGTTGTAAAGCCACCCTCCGCTGTGCCATTTCCTCAAAGATTGGTTCCTTCCCATAAAGGGACCATAAGTGATGAAGTGCTAGAAGTCCTTAAGAACGTGAAATTGAAATTTCCTTTCCTCAATTCAATAAAATAAATACCATCTTATGAAAAAGTCATTAAAGATTTATGGACTGTAAAGAGGAGGATGAAGGTAAAGAAAAATGTGTTCCTAGCATAGAACGTGAGCTTCGTTCTTCTTAACGATATCCCACCTAAATATAAGGATCCCGGTGCACCCACCATTTTTTGTACCATTGGAGAGAACAAAATTGAGACAGACTTACTCGACTTGGGGGTGAGTCTTAATATCCTCCCCTATTCAATTTATTGGCTACTTGATCTGGGTGATCTTAAGCCCACAAAGATCACTCTCCAATTAGCGGATCGAACCGTGAAGATACCGAAAGGTATAGTTGAGGACGTAATAGTCCAAATGGACACTTTCTACTTCCTAGTAGATTTTGTCATTTGGGACACGGATCCCTCCTTCGCCTCGAAAAATCATGTTCCCATCATCCTTGGGCTCCCATTCTTAACTACGACTAACGCACTGATCAATACTCGAAATGGGCAGATGCAACTCACTTTTGGGAACATGACATTAGAAACAAACATATTCAACATAGCCCAACAAGAAGGGGAAGAAGATGATCTTCACGCGGTGAGCTTAATTGATGAGATCGTAGAAGATTACATTAAGGAAAATTTCTGTGGAGACGCCTTAGAAGCTTTCTTAGTGTCTAGTGATGAGAGCTAGGGAACTTATACGGAGTTTGAGAGAGAGATTTAGGGGACGTGAGTATGGAAGAATTTGAAAAAGAATTTGGGCATGTGGATGAGATCCTGAATGTAGAATTCCAACCATTATTAGACTCGTTTATTTACTTGGATGAGAGCGAATGGCAAGATAAAATAGACAAATTCCTTCTTTGTGACCATCCACCCATACCACTAGAGGTCCCGAAGACGATTGAGGAGAAAAATTATGTTTCGTCCGACTTAGAGCCCGACCCATGCATTCAAAAAATTTAAAGAAACTTAGGTGTTCCCTTCGAGTCGGTGCACGCAGGCCATGCTTTGAGTAAGCATGACAGGGATCCCTTTTCGAGTAGTCACGATGAGTCTCCCGATCTTTCTTTTATCTATGGGCGAGGTCCCAACTTGTTCCGATTATTGCTTTATGATATGAAGACGGGGGAGACGAGGAGAGCATTTGACCCAGTTCATGGGGTCGGGTGAGTTTATGGAGAGATGAGGGGTCATCGCACCCCCGACGCGTATGGGGTGATTTTTGTTCGATTATTGAGTCATGAGTTAGTGTCATTAAGTGTCTCTTTGCATTTTAAATATTTGGTTGTTTTATTTATCACACTCTTATTTTGCCTTATTTAGATTTTAGTCCTTTTGATTGAGGACAATGGAAGAGTGTGTGTGTGTGTGGGGGGGGGGGGTGACGAGTGCGTATTTCTAAAACTTCACAAATTTTCAAAATGCCAAAAAAAATAGAAAACTTCAAAATTTCCCAAAAAATTGAAAAATTCAGAAAATCCAAAAATATTTTTCTTCAAAATAAACAAAAATTTGGAATTCAATTTTTTTAAAAATATCATTAAAATTTGATTTAAAGTCTCAAATTGTAAAAACATAGTACACAAAGTCGAAATTGACCAAAGATGGAAATTGAGCGAACATAGACGACTTAACGAATAAATGTGGAGATTAATCAACTTGGTGAGATTCGAGCCTATCCTTTTTTTTGTGAGTTTATAAATCAATCCGAGTTAATGGTTAACTCAAAGTTCTAATTCAGCATCTAATAAGTCGTCGCGATCTCAAATACACTTGTTTTGATCGGTTATGGGAATAGTGTGTAATGTTGTCTTGAAAAGCGCGCTAAATAGAACTCTAAATTAAGCTCGAGACGCATATGGTAAAATAACTCGCATTTAGACAATGAAGTAGGCCCTCGTTTGTTTACCCAAAAATACGATCCAGAAAAAGTCGTGATAAAGTACCCCTTTTTGCAACCTAATTTGAGCCGAATAAGTTTTTCCTTTTTCGTTTGACAACCCGAAAAACCCCAATTGGCCCGAAATTGTGAAAGTTGATAATCCCAAAAATTAAGTCCGAAAAGTGCATAAAAAAGGGGAAAAAGAATAGAAATGCTCAACCAAAAAGGGCAAGAAAAGAAAATCATGAAAAATAGAAAAAAATAGAAAAATCAGAAAAAATGGGCAAAAGCCCAAAAAGCACTAACGGACATCTTAGGAAGATTTTCCAATTCCAAAATTCTTAACCCATTTCCTTGTACCCATTACACCTTAAACCCAAAAAAGTCCTAACCAAGTCCAAATTGCGAAATTGGTTACCGCGTGGAGAGCTAAAGGAAAAAAGATATTAAGAGATATTAATTGGTGTGTATAAGAGGCAATGTTCCCGTTCCCTACGATCGTATCCTGATGATGAGATCTTCTCACCCAAAAATATTCCGTCTTTCAAATTGTGTGCGTGAATTTTTGTTCCATTACATTTATTCTGTAAACCACACACATCGAGAGAAATTAGCCACATTTTCGAGTGATTCGTTTGTGAGGGTAGCCCGTGAGAATTTGAATCAAAATGAATTTTCGGATAAGTAACGTAATGATCAAACGGTGGAAATTCGAGGTTAAATTTCTGGCTTCGCACACACGCACTATGATTTGAGACTCTTGAACATGAATTGATGATGACTATTTTCTGGAGAAGTTTGAGTTATACAATTTTTACGTATTTTGAGTTTTCTTTGTGTCAAATTTTGTGGGTATATTCTCTGTAAACCCTCACGAGACACAACTCGTCCCATTAGGGTGACCTAGGGGTTTAAAGGCTTGTTGCATATGCTCAATGCAATCGCTTGCCTACGAAAGTGGTATACTATCCAAATAAAATGAAAATTTTGAGAGTTAAACCATAATTACATTCTTTTACATTGCTCGGGACGCACAAAGTTCTAAGTTAGGAGGATTTGATTAGGCTCAAATTATTTCGAGTTTACCCGTTCATTTTAGAGGATTTTATTATCTCGAATAAAGTAAAATGAGTGAAATTATTGCATTTCTTTGATATTTACTCCTTCTAATAAGTACATCTAGTTTTGTATATTTCTCATGAGTTTTGCAGGTATTTTAAGTATTGAGAAAGAAAGAGACTGAAAGAGCAATGAATAAAGTCAAAGGAGGAAAGTCAAAAGGGAGATTTTGTAAATTTATAGATTTCGTTTGGAATTGAAGACAACTAGAAAGTTGAAGAGAAATTAATCTAAAAAACAATAAAAGAAACATTAAGATAATTCGAGCTACGGTGAACAAGTTATGAGGATTTACAGTTGAGAAGAATAAAGAGAAAGATCCCTACATAGAAAAACAAGGTGATACGGATCCTTTTTCCAAAAATGGATCCGGACAGCGCTTTAAACAACTCTATGGATGGAAAAGCAAGGCGATCCGGACCGCCCCTGGGTGACCGATTCGGACAGCCCTGGTAAAAGATTCGCCGTAAGGAAAAGGGGTGCGATCTTGACATTTTTATAGAAAAGGATTCGGACCGCCCCAAGCTAAGGAATGCTGGTTCAAATTGGGGGCCGATCCGGACCGCATTGGATTTTTTCAAATTTTTATGTTCTTTCTCAGAGTTGTAATGGAGTAAAACTCTTGAAATTTTTGTGGTTATTTATTCAGATTAGTTCCCTAATACAGGGAGTTCGATTTTTAGGTTAGCTAAGTAGGAGTAGAGGATTTTTGTAGTAAAAAACCCTAGTTTTCGATAAGAAGTATTGCTGTAAGGATTCAAGCTTTAATTTGTGCAATTTAAGTAACACTTTTTCTTTTATTTTCGATTGCTCATTAGTTTTAGTTAATGGTTTTGAATTTGAAATTCTCTTTTTAACTAGTTGCTTTAGATTTAATGTTTTCTTCTTTAAAAACCAGGTCTTTCCCTAAGTTAATTATGTCTGGCTAGTTTTCTATGCGTTGGGGTGCATGAACCCTACTGGATGTAATTAACGAGAATGAAAATAGACTTTTGAATTAAAATATTAGATGAATCTTGGTGCATAACTGGTTCAACTGTCATGAACTTCTGATCTCGTTTGCCCTAGGTAACCGGGATGCTTAAAAGTGCGACCCGCGTATTGGTTAATGCGACACTTCTTTACTCCTCCTTTGCTTACATACTGTGTGGGTAATGATCCCTCATATATGTAATACTTAGGAGTACTAAAGACTGTGTTCATTTAAAATTCTAATTCTGAATCTAGTATCATATTAAGTGAATTACTTAGGTGTGGGGAATTGTAACCCGACCTATAGTTCTCATTCCATATTTAAATCGTAATACTTTTGGCATCAACTTTTCGTTTAACTTAGCGTAGTTGCATTTCATTTAGTCATAATATCGCTAGTCAATCATTTTTAAAATTTCATTTAGTTGTAGTTATTTCAATTTCCAAATCACATTTTCCTTCATTTTAGAGTCAAAGTTAGATTAACTTTATCTTTCTAACGTCGTCATGACTTCGTTCATCCTGTTTCCTTGAGGATCGATACCCAACTTATCGGATTATTACTTGAGCGACAGGCTTGAACTTGAGCCTATATAGTACTCACACTAGACACATTTGTGGACGCGTCAAGTTTTTGGTGGGGTTTGATTCGGCTCAAATTCTTTCGAATTTACCCCTTCAATTTATAGGCTTTTATTATCTCGAATAACGTAAAATGAGTGCAATTATCGCATTTCTTTGATACTAACTCCTTCTAACAAGTATATCTAGTTTCGTATATTTATCATGAGTTTAGCAGGTATTTGAAGTATTGAGAAAGAAAGAAGATGAAAGAGCAATGAATAAAGTCAAGGGAGGAAAGTCAATAGGGAAATTTCGTAAACTTATAGCCTTCGCCTAGAATTGAAGCCAACTAGAAAGTTAAAGAGAAATCAATATAACAAATAATGGAAGAAACGACAAGATAATCCGAGCTACGGTGAACAAGTTACGAGGATTTGATGTTGAGAAGAATCAAGAGAAAGATCTATGCATAAAAAAACAAAGAGATCCAGATACTTTTTCTAGAAATGGATCCGGACCAGGAGCTAAACAACTCTCTAGATGGAAAAGCATGGCGATCCGGACCGCCCCTGGGTGACTGATCCAGACCGCCCTGGTAAAAGATTCGCTGTAAGGAAAAGGGTTACGATCCGGCCCTTTTTCTTGAAAAGGATCCAGACCGGCTCAAGATAAGTAACGCTTGTTCAAATTAGGGGCCGATCCGGACCGCCTACCTCGACCAGTCCGGATCGCATTGGATTGTTTCAAAATTTTCTGTTCTTTCTTAGAGTTGTAATGGAGTAAAATTTTCTGTTCTTTCTTAGGATCCATGAAATTTTTGTCGCTATTTATTCGGATTAGTTCCCTAATATAGGGAGTTCGATTTTTAGGTTAGCTAAGTAGGAGTAGAGGGTTTTTGTAGTAAAAAACCCTAGTTTTCAATAAGAAGTATTGCTGTAAGGATTCAAGTTTTAATTTTTGCAATTCAAGTAACACTTTTCCTTTTATTTTCGATTGCTCATTAGTTTTAGTTGCTGGTATTGAATTTGAAATTATCTTTTTATCTAGTTGCTTTAGATTTAATGTTTTCTTCTTTAGAAATCATGTCTTTCTCTAAGTTAATTATGTCTGGCTAGTTTTCTAAGGGTTGCGTTGCATGAACCCTACCCGATGTAATTCACGAGAATGGAAATAGACTTTTGAATTAAAATAGTAGATGAATCGTGGTGCAAAACTGGTGCAACCGTCGTAGAACTTTTGATCTCGTTTGCCCTAGGTAACAGGGATGCTTAAGAGTGCGACGCTCGTATTGGTTAATGCGACACTGCTTTACTCATCCTTTGCTTACATACTGCGCGAGCTACGATTCCTCATATATGTAATACTTAGGAGTACTAAAGACCGGGTTCATTTAAAATTCTAATTCCAAATCTATAATCCTATGAAGTGAATTACGAGGGTTTGGGGGATTGTAACTCGACCTATTGTTCTCATTCCATATTTAAATCGTAAAACTTTTGGCATCAGCATTTCGTTTAACTTAGCGTAGTTGCATTTCATTTAGTCATAATTTTGTTAGTCAATCATTTTTAAAATTTCATTTAGTTGTAGTTATTTCGATTTCCAAATCACCTTTTTCTTCTTTTTAGGGTGAAAGTTAGATTAAACTTATCTTTCCAACGTCGTCATGACCTCGTTCATCCTGTTTCCCTGAGGATCGATACCCGACTTATCCAATTATTACTTGAGTGACAGACTTTCACTTGAACCTATATAGTACGCACACTAGACACATGTATGGTCTCATCACATGGGATCAATGTAACTCGTTGGAACTGACCGCATGGTCTCAGAACCCCCAATTTGAGAGCAAGACCCAATTTTGATAATATCCACAGTTAGTCTTGAAAATGAGCTGCTAGAGGATGAAACCCTACAACGCCACCCAAACGGCCCTGTCAGTAGCGCCAACACCTCTCACGGGACCAATGTAACTCCTTTCAACCGACCACGTGGCCACGAGACCCTCGGTTTGAGGGCACGGTCCAATTTGGAGAAAATCCACACTTAGGCTTTAAAATGTGCGGTCCCCCTAAATGGCTCCGTGAGTGGTGACAACACCTCGCACGGGACCAATGTAACTTATTGGAACCGACTGCGTGGTCATGGGATCCCCGATTTGAGAGCATGACCCACTTTTGAATATATCCACACTCGGCTAGAAAATGTTCCCCTAGAGGGTGAAACCCTGTAATGCCCCCAAAACGGCTCTTTGAGCGGTGCCAACACCTCGCATAGGAATAATTTAACTTGTTGGAATCGATCGCTTGGTCACGGGACCTCCGATTTGAGAGCGCAACCCAATTTTAATAATATCCACACTTAGGCTTGAAAACATTCTGCTAGAGGGTAAAACCCCATAACGCCCCCATAATAACCCCGTGAACAGGTTCAACACCTCGCACATGACCAATGTAACTCGTTGGAACCGATTGCGTGGTCACAGGATGCCCAGTTTGAGAGCATGACCCAATTTTGAAAATATCCACACTCAGGCTTAAAAAGGTGCCATTGTAGGGCGAGACCCCATACCATCCCCATGAGCGGTGCCAATATATCGTACAGGACCAATGTAACTTGTTGGAACACCGCGTGGTCACGGTACCCCTGGTTTAAGAGAATGGCTCAATTTTTGAGAATATCCAAACTTAGGATTAAAAACGTGCTGCTATACGGCAAAACCCTATAGCCCCACCCCCAAAAGGCCCCTTGAGCAGTGCTAACACCTCACACGTGAGCAATGTAACTCGTTGGAACCGACCGTGTGGTCACAGGACCCCCGATTTGAGAGCACGACCCAATTTTGAGAATATCCAGAGTTAGGTAAGAAAAGGTGCCATTAGAGGGAGAGACCCTGCAATGCTCCCCAAACGGCTCCTTGAGCGGTGCCAAAACCTCGCATGGGACTAATTTAACTCCTTGAAACCGACCGCTTGGTAACGGGACCCTCGATTTAAGAGCACGACCAAATTTTGAGATTATCCACACCTAGGCTTAAAAACGTACCAGTAGAGGGTGGAACTCAATAATGCCCCCCAAGAATCCCTTTGAGTGGTCCAACACCTCGCATGGGACCAATGTAACTCGTTGAAACCGACATTGTGGTCACGCGACCCTTGGTTTGAGAGCACGTTCCAAATTTGAGAATATCTACACTTAGGCTTGAAAATATGCTGCTAGAGGTCGAAACACCATAACGCCCATCAAACGGCCTAGTGAGTGATGCAAAAACCTCACTCGGGACCAATGCAACTCGTTGGAACCGACCTCATGGTCATGGGACCTCGGGTTTGAGAGCACGACCCCCGGCCCAAGTTTGAGAATCTCCACACTTAAGGCTTGAAAATGTGCCGCTAGAGGGAGAAACCCAGTAATGCCCACCAAATGGCCATGTGAGCAGTGTTAATACCTTGCACGCGACTAATGAAACTTGTTAGAACCGACCGCGTGGTCACGGGACCCTCGATTTGAAAGCACGACCCAATTTTGAGAATATTCACACTTAGGCTTAAAAAGGTGCCGTTGGAGGGTAAGACCCCATAGCGCCCCCCAAACGGCCCCGTGAGCGATGCCAACACCTCACACGGGACAATTGTAACTCGTTGGAACGAATCGCATGGTCACGGGACCCCTTCTTTGAGAGAATGAGTTAATTTTGAGAATATACACACTTAGGTTTGAAAGCGTGTTGCTAGAGGATGAAATACCATAAATGCTCCGTGATCGGTGCGAACTCCTCGCATGGGATCAATGTAACTCATTGGAACTGGCCATGTGGTAACAGGACCCACGGTTTGAGAGCATGGCTCAATTTTGAGAATATCCAAACTTAGGCTTGAAAACTTGCCCCTGGAGGGAAAAACCCCGTAGCGCCCATCAAACGGCCCCGTAAGCAGTGCCAACATCTGACACGTGATCAATGTAACTTGTTGAAACCGATCATGTGGTCACAAGACTCCCGATTTGAGAGCATGACCCAATTTTTAGAATATCCACACTTAGGTTTGAAAAGATGCTGTTAGAGGGAGATACCGTGTAACGCCCCCTAAACGGCCCTGTGAGCGATGCCAACACCTCGCACGGGACCAGTGTAACTCGTTGGAACTAGTCGCGTGGTCACGAAACCCTCGATTTGAGAGCATGACCCAAGTTTTAGAATATCCACACTTAGGCTTTAAAACATGTCGTTAGAGGGCGAAACCCCGTAACGCCCCCTAAACGGCCCCGTGAGTGGTGACAACACCTCACACGGGACAATTGTAACTCGTTGGAACCATCCACGTGGTCATGGGATCCCAAATTTGAGAGCATGTCCTAATTTTGAGAATATCCACACTTAGACTTGAAAATGTGCCGCTAGAAAGCGAAACCCCATAACTCCCCCCAAACAGCCACATGAGTAGCACCAAGACCTTGCATATGACCAAGCTAACTCATTGGAACCGATCGAATGATCATGGGACCTACATTTTAAGAGCATGGCCCAATTTTGAGAATATCCACGCTTAGGTTTGGAAAGGTGTCGTTAGAGGGAGAAACCCTGAAATGCCCCCCAAATGGCTCTGTGAGTCATGCCAACACCTCATATGGGACTAATTTAACTCGTTGGAACCGATCACTTGGTCATAGGACCCCCAATTTGAGAGCACGACCCAATTTTGAGAATATCTAGGCTTGAAAACATGTCGCTAGAGGGTGAAAACATGCCGTGAGAGGCGCCAAAACCTGGCATGGGACCAATGTAACTCAATGAAACCAACCACTTAGTTACGGGACCCTCGATTTGAGAACACGAATCAAATTTGAGAATATATGCACTTAGGCTTAAAAATGTGCCGCTAGAGGCCAAAACCCTGTAATGCCTATCAAATGGGCCCGTGGGCAATGATAACACATCGCTCGAGACCAATGCAACTCGCTGGAACAGATCGCGTGGTCAAGGGACTTTCGGTTTGAGAACACGGCCCAATTTAGAGAGTATTCATACTTAGGCTTAAAAACATGCCACTAGAGGGTGTATCCTCACAATGCCTACTAAACAGCCACGTGAGCAGCGTCAACACCTCGCACGTGACCGCTGTATCTTGTTGGAACTGACCGCGTGGTCATGTGACCCCTGGTTTGAGCGCAAGACCCAATTTTGTGAATATAGTCACTTAGGCTTAAATAGGTGTCGTTGGAGGGTGAGACCCCGTAACGCCCCCCAAATAACCTCGTGAGAGGCGCAAATACCTCACACGGGACCAATGTAACTTGTTGGAACCGATCGCATGGTCACGGGACCCCTAGTTTAAGAGCACGAGTTAATGTTCAGAATATCGACATTTAGTCTGGAAAACGTGTCGCTAGAGGATGAAACCCCATAAAGCCCCCTTGAGCGATGCCAACACCTCGTAAGGGACCAATGTAACTCATTGTAACCGACCGCGTGGTCACGGGACCCACAGTTTGAGAGCATAGCTCAATTTTGAGAATATCCAAACTTAGGCTTGAAAACGTGCCACTAGAGGGAAAAACCCAGTAATGCCCTCCAAACAAACCCGTGAGCAAGGCTAACACCTCGCACGTGACCAATGTAACTCGTTGGAACCGATCGTGTGGTCACAGTACCCCTGATTTGAGAGCAGGACCCAATTTTGAGAATATCCACACTTAGGCTTTAAAAGGTGCCGTTAGAGGGTGAGACCCTATAACGCCCATTGAATGGCTCCATGAGTGGCGCCAACACCTCACACGGGACCAATATAACTTATTGGAACTAATCGCGTGGTCACGAGCCCCTCGGTTTGAGAGAACGACCCAATTTGGAGAATATCCACACTTAGGCTTTAAAACATGCCGTTAAAGGGCTAAACCTTGTAACGCCCCCTAAATGGCCCCCATGAGCAGTGAAAACACCTCATCTGGGAAAAATGAAACTCGTTAGAACCCAACGCGTGGTCACAGAACCCCCGATTTAAGAGCATGACCCAATTTTGAGAATATCCACTCTTGTGCTTGAAAACGTGCCGCTAAAAAGTAAAAGTCCATAACTCCGCCCAAATGGACACGTGAGAAACACCAACACCTCGCATGGGACCAATTTTACTCGTTGGAACCGATCGCGTGGTCACGAGAACCCCTATTCGAGAGCACGACCCAATTTTGAGAATATCTACACTTAGCCTTGAAAATGTGCCTCTAGAGGGAGAACCCCGGTAATGCCCCCAAACGGTCCCGTGAGTAGTGCCAACACCTCGCACGTGACCAATGTAACTCATTGGAACCCACCGCGTGGTCACATGACCCCCAATTTGAGTGCACAACCCAATTTTTAGAATATCCACACTTAGGCTTGAAAAGGTGACGTAAGAGGGTGAGACCCTGTAACACCCCCCAAACGGTCGCGTGAGCAGCACCTACACCTCGCACGAGTCCACTCTAACTCGTTGGAACCGATCGCATGGTACGAAACCCTCGAATTAAGAGCACGATCCAATTTTGAGAATATCCATACTTTGGCCAAAAAATGTGCAACAAGAGGGTGAAACCCCTTAACGCTCCCCAAACGGTCCCGTGAGTGACACCAACATCTCGAACGAGACCAATGTAACTCATTAGAACCGACCGCGTAGTCATGGGACACCCAGTTTGAGATCACGACCCAATTTTGAGAATATCCACACTCAGGTTTGAAAACTTACCATTAGAGGGTGAAATCCTGTAACGCCCTCCAAATGGCTGCATGAGCGAGGCCAACACCTCGCACGGGACAATTGTAACTCATTGAAACCGATCATGAAGTCACGGGACCCCCAGTTTGAGAGGATGACTCAAATTTGAGAATATCCACCCTTAGGCTTAAAAATGTGTTGCTAGAGGCTGAAACCCCGTAAGGACCATCAAACAGCCCCGTGAGTGATGCCAACACCTCGCACGGGACCAATGTAACTCGTTGGAACTAGGGTTGTGTTTCGGCTAGATCGGATTGAAAAATGGCCCTTCAGAAAAAAAAATTCGATTTTTTTCGAAAATAAAATATTTGTTCCGATTTCCTATCCAATTTTTTCAAAAAATCAAAAATGTTTCCGAATTCGAAAAAATCGGAAATTCAAAAAATATAATAAAAATTCAGAAATTTTGGAAATTCCAAAATTTCAAAAAAAGTAATATAGGATTTTCGATTACTCGAAATTCTCATTTTAAAGAAATCGAAAAAAAGATTTAACCCAAAATGTAAATATATAAGGATTTAACCATTTTTTTCATTTGTGTAGAGGATAGAGGGATATTCTCCTTTTATAGAGGACCTTTTGGGTCTTTCTTCCTCTCCTAGCCGATGTGGGACACATGAGAATATTTTAAAAAATTGGAAAAATTGGAAATCGCAAAATATTTTGAAGAAAATAGGAAATAATTCGAAAAAATCGGATCAGAAAAATCGAAAAATCAGAAATTCAAAATTATTTCTAATTTTTGATCCGATTTATTTGGAAAAATCGGAAATCGAAAACCTTATATACGTTCCAAAATCAAAAAATATCGGATCGGATATCGGAAAAATTGAAATGTTCGGAAAAAAACACAGCCCTAGTTGGAACCGATCGCATGGTCACGAGATCTTCGGTCTGAGAGCACAGCCCAATTTTATGGATATCAACACTTAGGCTTGAAAACATGCTGCTAAAGGGAAAATTCTCGAAGCGCTCCCCAAACGTCCAAGTGAACAGTGCCAACACTTCGCACGTGACCAATATAACTTGTTGGAACCGACCGCATGGTCATGGGGCCCCCGGCTTGAGAGCATGGCCCAATTTTGATAATATCCACACTTATGCTTGAAAAGGTGTCGTTAGAGGGGGAGACCCCGTAACACCCCACAAACGGCTGTGTGAGTAGCGCCAACACCTCTCACAAGATAAATATAAATCGTTGGAACCTACCGCGTGGTCATGAAACCCCTAGTTTGAGAGCACGAGCCAATTTTGAGAATATCCACACTTTGGCAAGAAATCGTGCCGCTAGAGGATGAAACCCCATAACGCCCCCAAAACGTCTTCGTGAGCGGTGCTAACACCTCGCATGAGACCAATTTAGCTCGCTGGAACTGACTGCGTGGTCCCGGGACCCTCGATTTGAGAGCAAGTTGCAATTTTGAGAATATCCACACTTAGGCTTGAAAATTTTCTTCTAGAGGGAGAAACACCGTAATGCCCCCCAAACGGCCCCGTGAGTAGTGCTAACACCTCGAACGTGACCAATGTAACTCATTAGAACCGAGCGAGTGGTCATAGGGACCTAGGTTTGATAGCACGACACAATTTTGAGAATATCCTCACTTAGGCTTGAAAAGGTCCCGCTAGAGGGCGAGACCCAATAATGCTCCCCAAACGGCCCTATGAGCGACACCAACACCTCACACGGGACTAATGTAACTTGTTGGAACCGACCGCATGGTCACAGGACCCCCGGTTTGAGAGCACGACCCAATTTTGAGAATATCCACACTTAGGCTTGAAAACGTGCTACTAGAGGGCAAAACCTCATAATGGCCCCCAAATGGCCCCGTGAGCAGAACTAACACCTTGCATAGGATAAATGTAACTCGTTGGAACCGACCATATTATCACGGGACCCCCGATTTGGGAGCACAACTCAAATTTGAGAATATCCACACTTACACCTGAAAATGTGCACCTAGAGGATGAAACCCCATAACGCCCATTAAACGGCCCCGTGAGCTACACCAACACCTCGCAGGAGACCAACATAACTCGTTGGAACCGATCGCGTGGTCACGGGACCTTCGATTTGAGATCATGGCCCAATATTGACAATATCAACACTTAGGCTTGAAAACGTGTCGCTAGAGGGCGAAATCCTGTAACGCCCCCCAAACGGCCACGTGAGTATATAACCAATGTAACTCGAGAACCGACCCCGTAGTCATGTGACTCCCGATTTGAGAGTACCGCCCAATTTTGAGAATATCCAAACTTAGGCTTGAAAAGGGGCCTTTAGAGGGCGAGACCCCATAACGGACCCCAAACGGCCCCGTGAGTGGTTCCAACACCTCGTACGGGACCAATGTAACTCATTGGAACTGATTGCTTGGTCATGAGAACCTTGGTTTTAGAGCATGGCCTAATTGTGAGAATATCAAGACTTAGGTTTAAAAACATGTCTATAGAGGATAAAACCCCATAACTCCTCCGTGAGTGGTGCCAACACCTCGTATGGGACCAATGTAACTCGTTGGAACCGATAACCTGGTCACAAGCCCCCCGATTTGGAGCATAAATTTGTTTTGAGAATAACCACGCTAGAGGGCGAAACCCCGTACTGCCCCCTAAATGGACATGTGAGTATTGCTAACACCTCTCACGTGACTAATGTAACTCGTTAGAATTGATCGTGTGGTCACAGGACCCAAGATTTGAGTGCACACAAAATTTTGAGAATATCTACACTTAGGATTGAAAAGGTGCCATCAGAGGGCGAGACCCTGTAATACCCCCCAATCGGCCCCATGAGTGGTGCCAACACATTGCACGAGACCAATGTAACTCGTTGGAACCGATCGCGTGGTCACAGCACCCTCGGTTTGAGAGCACAACCCAATTTAAAAAATATTCACACCTAGGCTTAAAAATGTGTCGCTAGAGGGAGAACCCCTTAATGCCCCCCAAATGGTCACGTGAGCAGTGCTAACATCCCGCACGTGACTAATGCAACTCGTTGGAACTGACCGCGTTGTCATGGGACCCCCAATTTGAGAGCATGTTCCAATTTTGAGAATATCCACACTAAGGCTTGCAAATATGGCGTTAGTGGACGAGACCCCATAACGCGTCCAAATGGTCCCGTGAGAGGCACTAAAACCTTGCACATAACCAATGTAACTCGTTGGAATTGACTGCGTGGTCACGGGACACCTAGTTTATGACCACGACCCAATTTTGAAAATATCCACACTTAGGATTGAAAACTTGCTACTAGAGGGAGAAACCCCATAACGCGCCCCAAATAACCCCTTGAACAATACCAACACCTTGCACGTGACCAACGTAACTTATTGGAACCGACAACGTGGTCATATGACCCCCGATTTAGGAGCACGATCTAATTTTGAGAATATCGACACTTAGGATTGAAAAGGTCTCGTTAGAGGGAGAGACCCTGTAATGCCCCCCAAATGGCCTCATGAGCGGTGCCAACACCTCGCATGGGATGAATATGTAACTCGTTGCAACCGATCGCATGGTCACGGGACCCCCGGTTTGAGAGCACGACTCAATTTTGATAATAATCAAACTTATGCTTGAAAACTTGTCGCTAGAGGGAGAAACACCATAATGTCCCCCAAACGGCCCCGTGGGTAGTGCCAACACCTCGCACGTGACCAATGTAATACGTTGGAACCGATCACGTGGTCACAGGGCCCTCGGTTTGGGAGCATGACCCAATTTTGAGGATATCAACACTTAGGCTTGAAAAGCTCACGTTAGAGAGAGAGAGACCATGTAACTCCCCCCAAACGGCCCCTTGAGAGGCACCAACACCTCTCACGTGACGTATGTAACTCTTTGGAACCGACCGGGTGGTCACGAGACCCTCGGTTCGAGAGCAAGACCCAAATTTGAGAATATCCACACTGAAGCTTTAAAATATACCGCTAGAGGCCGAAACCCCGTAATTCTCCCAAAACGACCCCATGAGTGTTGTCAACACCTCATACAGGACAAATGTAACTCATTGGAAATGACCACGTGGTCTTGGGACCTCCGGTATGAGTGCACCGTCCAATTTTGAGAATATCCATAGTTAGGGTTGAAAACGTGTCATTAGAGAGCGATAACCCATAATGCCCCCAAACGGCTTCGTGAGTGGCGCAAACACCTCATTCGGGAAAAATGTGATTTGTTGGAATCGAACACGTGGTCACGGAACCCCCGCATTAAGAAAATGACCCAATTTTGAGAATATCCACACTTAGACTTGAAAACATTCCATTTGAGGGCGATACCCCTTAACACCCCCAAAATGGACCCGTGACCTGCGCTAACACCTCGTACGGGCCAGTGTAATCCATTGGAACCGAGTGCGTTGTCCTGGGACTCCCGATTTTAGAGCACGACCCAATTTTGAGAATATCTACTCTTAGGCTTAAAAACATGCCCCTAGAGGGAGAAACCCCGTAAAACCCCCCAAACAGCCCCGTGAACGACACGAACAGCTCCGACGAGACCAACGTAACTCATGGGAACCAACCGCGTGGTCACGGGACCCCTGGTTCGAGAGCACAACCCAAATTTGAGAAGATCCACATTTAGGCTTAAAATTGTGCTACTAGAGGCTGAAACCCTGTAACGCCCCCCAAACGGCCCCGTGAGTGGTGCCAACACCTCGTAAGGGACAAATGTAGATCGTTGGAACCGGTGGAACGGTCACGGGGCCCCTGGTTTTCCATCACGAGCCAATTTTGAGAATATTCACACTTAGGTTTGAAAAGGTACAACTATAGGGCAAAACCCCATAACGCCCCCAAAACTACCTCGTGAGCAGTGCCACATATTGCATGGGACCAATGTAACTCATTGAAACCGACCATGTGGTCATGGCAACCCGTTTGAGAGCATAGACAAATTTTGAGAATATTCACACTTAGGCTTGAAAAGGTGCCTTTAGAGTGCGAGACCCCATAGCGACCCCGTGAGTGGCGCCACCAACACCTCGTACGGGACCAATGTAACTCATTGGAATTGACTGCTTGGTCATGAGAACCTTGGTTTCAGAGCATGGCCCAATTTTGAGAATATCAACACTTAGGTTTGAAAACATGTCTCTAGAGGATGAAACCCTGTAACGCCTCCGTGAGTAGTGCCAACACCTTTCATGGGACCAATGTAACTCCTTGGAACTGACAACCTGGTCATGGGCCCCCCGATTTGGAGCACAACTTAGTTTTGAGAATATCCACGCTAGAGGGAGAAACCCCGTAATGCCCCCTAAATGGCCCTTGAGTAGTGCTACCACCTCTCACGTGACCAATATAACTCGTTAGAATCGATCGTGTGGTCACAGGACCCACAATTTGAGAGCACACTAAATTTTGAGAATATCCACGCTTGGGCTTAAAAAGGTGCCATCAGAGGGCAAGACCTTGTAACACCTCCCAAGCGGCCCCGTGAGTGGCACCAACACTTTGCACGAGACCAATGTAACTCGTTGGAAGCCACCGCGTGGCCATGGGACCCTTGGTTTGAGAGAACAACCCAATTTAAAGAATATTCACACTTAGGCTTGAAAATGTGCCACTAGAGGGATAACCCCGTAACGCCCCACAAACGGCCACGTGAGCAGTGCCAACACCCCGCACGTGACCAATGCAACTCGTTGGAACTGACCGTGTTATCATGGGACCTCCAGTTTGAGAGCGTGGCCTAATTTTGAGAATACGCACACTGAGGCTTGAAAAGGTGACGTTAGTGGGCCCCTGACACATGACCAATGTAACTCGTTGGAATTGACCGCGTGGTCATGGGACACCTGGTTTAAGACCACATCCCAATTTTGAGAATATCCACACTTATAATTGAAAATGTGCTGCTAGAGGACAAAACCTCGTAACGCGCCCCAAACGACCCCGTGAGGAGTGCTAACACCTCACACGTGACCAACGTAACTTGTTGGAACCGACAATGTGGTCACAGGACCCCCGATTTGGGAGAACGATCCAATTTTGATAATATCGACACTTAAGCTTGAAAAGGTCCCGTTAGAGGGCGAGACCCTGTAACGCCCCCCAAACGGCCTCGTGAGCGGTGCCAACACCTCACACAGAATGAATGTAACTTGTCGGAACCGATCGCGTGGTCATGGGACCCCCAATTTGAGAGGATAACTGAATTTTGAGACTAATCAAACTTAAGCTTAAAAACATGCTGCTAGAGGGAGAAACCTCGTAACTCCCCCCAAATGGCCCCATGGGAAGTGCCAACACCTCGCACGTGACCAATGTAATGCGTTGGAACCCATCACATGGTCACATGGCCCTCGATTTGAGAGCATGATCCAATTTTGAGGATATCAACACCTAGGCTTGAAAAGATCACATTAGAGAGAAAGACCTCGTAACGCCCCCCCAACGGCCTCGTGAGCGGTGCCAACACTTCACACAGGACGAACGTAACTCTTTGGAACTGATCGGGTGGTCATGAGACCCTCGGTTCGAGATCAGGACCTAAATTTGATAATATCCACACTTGGGCTTTGAAATATACCGCTAGTGTCATTATTCCCCCAAAACGGCTCCATGAGTGGTGTCAACACCGCACAGAACAAATGTAACTCATTGGAAATGATCGTGTGGTCTTGGGACCTCCAGTATGAGTGCACGACCCAATTTTAAGGCTTGAAACGTATTGTTAGAGAGAAAAACCTCATAACGCGCCCAAACGGCTCCATGAGTGGCGCAAACACCTCGTTCAGGACAAATGTAACTTGTTGGAATCGAATACGTGGTCACGGGACTCCCGCATTAAGAAAATGACCCAATTTTGAGAATATCCACACTTAGACTTGAAAATGTGCCATTAGAGGGTGTTACCCCTTAACGCCCCCAAAATGGCCCCTTGATCTGCGCTAACACCTCACACGGGACCAGTGTAACCCACTGGAACCGACTGCATGGTCCTGGGACCACCGGTTTTAGAGCACGACCCAATTTTGAGAATATCCACTCTGAGGCTTGAAAACATGCCCCTAGAGGGAGAAACCTCATAACACCCCCCCCCCCCCCCCCCCAAACAACCCAGTGACCAATGTAATTCATGGGAACCGACCGCGTGGTCATGGGACACCTGATTCTATAACACAACCCAAATTTGAGAAGATCCACATTTAGGCTTGAAAATGTGCTGCTAGAGGCTGAAACCCTGTAACGCCCGCCAAATGGCCCCGTAACCGGTGCCAACACCTCGTAAGGGACCAATGTAACTCGTTGGAACCGATGGTATAGTCACCGGGCCCCTGGTTTGACATCACAGGCCAATTTTGAGAATATCCACACTTAGGTTTGAAAAGGTACCGCTATAGGGCAAAACCCCGTAACGTCCCCAAAACGGCCACGTGAGCAGTGCCACATCTAGCATGGTACCAATGTAATTCATTGGAACCGACCGCATGGTCATGAGACCCCGTTTGAGAGCATAGCCCAGTTTTGAGAATATCCACACTTAGGCTTGAAAATGTGCCGCTAGGGGGAAAAACTACGTAACGCCCCCAAATAGAACGACGAGTAGTGGCAACACCTCGCACGGGACCAATGTAACTCCTTAGACCGATCGCGCGGTCATGACTGCGTAAATACGGGCCCCCTAGTTTGAGGGCATGACACAATTTTTAGAACATCCACACTTAGGTTTGAAAACGTTTCGTTAGAGGGAAAGACTCATTAATGCCCCCCAAACGAACCCGTGAGCGGCGCCAACCCCTCGAACAGGACTAATATAACTCATTAGAACCGACCGCATGGTCACGGTACCCCCGGTTTGAGAGCACAACCCAATTTTGAGAATATCCACACTTCAGACCTAAAAATGTGCCGCTATAGGGTAAAATCCCTTAAGGCCCCCCAAATTCCATTACCTCGAATGGGATCAATGTCACTCGTTTGAACCGATCGCTGGGTCACGGGACCCCCCGTTTGAGAGCACCGTCCAAATTTGAGAATATCCACACTGAGACTTGAAAATGTGCCGCTAGAGGCCGAAACCACGTAACATACCCCAAAGGGCCCCGTGAGTGGCTCCAACACCTCGCACGGGACTAGTGTAACTTATTACAATTGACCGCGTGGTCACGATGTCTTCGATTTGAGAGCATGACCTAATTTTGGGAATATCAATACTTAGGCTTGAAAACATGACGTTAGAGGGAAAAAACTTGTTACGCCCCACAAACGGCCTCGTGAGGTAACCAACACCTCACTCGAGACCAATGTAACTCGTTGGAACTAAACGTGTGTTCAATAAACCCTCAATTTGAGGGTCGGACCCAATTTTAAGAATATCCACACATAGGCTTGAAAATGTGTCGTTAGAGGGCGAGATCCATTAATGCCCCCAAAATAACCCTGTGAGCGAGATCAACACCTCACACGGGACCAATATAACATGTTGTAACCGACTGTGTGGTCATGGGGACCCCAATTTGAGAGCACGACCTAATTTTTAGAATATTCGGAGTTAGGATTGAAAATGTCCCGCTAGTGCGCAAAACCCCGTAACTCCCCACAAACGTCCGTGTGAGAAGCACCTATACCTCGCACATGACCACTGTAACTCGTTGTAACTGACCACGTGGTCATTGGACCCCCGATTTGAGGGCACAACCCAATTTTTAGAATATTCACACTTAGGCTTGAAAACGTGCCGTTAGAGGGAGAGACTAAGTAACTCCCCCTAAATGTCCTCGTGATGGGTGACAATACCTCGCTAGGGACCAATGTAACTCATTAGAACCGACCGCATGGTCACGGGATCCCTCATTTGAGAGCACGATGTAGTTTCGAGAATACCCACATTTAGGCTTGAAAATGTGCCGCTAGAAGGCAAGACACTGCAACGCCCCCCCAAATGACCCCATGAATGGTGGCAACAACTCGCACGAGATCAATGTAACTTGTTGGAACCGATCGCGTGGTCATGGGACTCCTGATTTGAGATCTCAAGCCAATTTTTCGAATATCCACACTGAGGCTTGAAAACGTTCCTTTAGAGGGTGAAACTCCATAACGCACCCCAAACGGCCACATGAGCGATGGTAACACCTCGTACGGGCCTAATGTAACTCATTAGAATCGACTGCGTGGTCACAAGACACCTGATATGAGAGCATGAAAATATTTTGAGAATATCCAGACTTAGGATTGAAAATGTGCCGTTAGAGGACGAAACCTCGTAATGCGTTGAAATGGCCTTGTGAGCGGCATCAACGCCTCGCACGGGACTAATGTAACTCATTGGAACCGACCGCATGGTCATGGGACCTTCGATTTGAGAGCACATCCCAAATTCGAGAATATCCGCATTTTGGCTTAAAAACATTCCTTTAGAGGGAGAAACCACGTAATGCCCCCAAACGGCCCCGTGAGTGGTGCCAACACCTCTCACGGGATCAATGTAACTCGTTGGAACCAATCGTGTGGTCACAGGACCCCCAATTTATGAGCACAACCAAATTTTTAGAATATCCACAGTTAGGCTTAAAAATGTGTCGCTAAAGGGAAAAACCCCATAACGTCCCCCAAACGGATCCGTGAGCAATGCTAGCACCTTGAACGTGACCAATGTGACACATTGGAGTCGACCACGTGGTCACGAGACCCACAATTTGAGAGCATGACCCAATTTTGAGAATATCTACACTTAGCATTGAAAACGTTCCATTAGAGGGTGAGACCCCGTAATGCCCCCCAAACAATCCTTTGAGCGAGGCCAATACCTCGCACGTGACTAATATAACTCCTTGGAACCGGCCACGTGGTCACAAGACCCCAGATTTGAGAGCACAACCTAATTTCGAGAATATCCACACTTAGCTTGAAAATGTGCTGCTAGAAGGAGAAACCCCGTAACGTCCCCGTGATTAGTTCTAACACATCACACGTGACCAATGTAACTCGTTGGAACCGACCGCATTGTCATGAGACCCCCAATTTGAGAGCAAGGACCAATTTTGAGAATATCCACACTTAGGCTTGAAAAGGTATCGTTAGGGGGTAAGACCCCGTAAAAACCTCAAAACGGTCCCGTTAGTGACACCAACACCTCGTATGGGACCAATGTAACTCGTTGGAACCGACCATGTTGTCACGAGACCGCTCGTTTTAGAGCATGGCCCAATTTTGAGAATATCCATACTTAGCCTTGAAAACGTGCCGCTAGAGGGTGAAACCCTGTAACGCACTTAAATGGCCCCATGAGCTATGCCAACACCTCGTACGGGACCAATGTAACTCGTTGGAACCAACCGCGTGGTCACGGGACCCTCAGTTTGATAACACGACCCAATTTTAAGAATATCCCTACTTAGACTTGAAAACGTGCCGCTAGAGGGAGAATCCCCATAACACCCCCCAAACGGCCCTGTGAGCGACGCCAACACCTCGTACGGGACCAATATAATTCGTTGGAATCAATCGCGTGGTCACGGGACCCTCATTTTGATAGCACGAACCAATTTTAAGAATATCCCCACTGACTTGAAAACGTGCCGCTAGAGGGAGAATCCCCATAATGCCCCCCAAATGGCCCTATGAGCGACGCTAACACCTCGTACGAGACCAATGTGACTCGTTGGAATCGACCGCGTGGTCATGGGACATTCTATTTGAGAGGATGGTCCAATTTTGAGAATATCCACACTTGGGTTTGAAAACGTTTTGTTAGAGGGTGAAACCCCGTAACGCCCCAAAACGGCTCTGTGAGCGATCCCAGTACCTCGCACAGGACCAATGTAACTCATTGGAACCGACTACGTGGTCACGGGACCTTCGGTTTGAGATCAAGGCCCGAATTCGAGATTATCCAGACTTTGGTTTAAAAATGTGCCGTTAGAGGGAAACACCCTATAATGCTCCCCCAAATGACCCGTGAACGGCGCCAACACCTCGTACAGGATCAATGTAACTCGTTGGAACCGATCTTGTGATCATGAGACCCCCAATTTGAGAGCACGACCCAATTTTAAGAATATGGACATAGACTCAAACTGAGGGACCCGTGACCACGAGGGCTTTATATTTTTTTGTTTAGCATTTTGGTCGTGCGGTGTATACATTACGCATGTTTTAGAATGTCCAGAAAATGGAGAAAATTCTACTCAATTTTTTTAATATAGTTAAAAAGGGTCACGACCAAAGTCCATGACCATCCCTAGTTTTTTTGGCACACGTAAATCGGGTCATGGCCTAGGGCCGTGACTATTTTGGTTAGGCTGAATTATGGGTCATGGCCTTGGGCTGTGACCAGTCGCATAAATGAAGGTATGGGTCACGAATTTGGGATGTGACTAGTGGTGTGTCCAGTCACATAAATTAAGGTGTGGGTAATGATCATGGGAAGTGACCAGTGGCATGACCAATAGTATAAATTAAAGGATGGGTCACGGCCTTGGGCCGTAACCTGTGGCGTGACCAGTCGCATAAATTAAAGGATAGGTCATGGCCTTGGGTCATGACCAGCTGTGTGTATGGGTCACGACTATAGTCCACGACCATCTGCCATGACCCCAAGGTTCATGACCCCTCGTTTGGTCAGGCATTTGGGTCGTGACCCACCATAATGGTCATGCCCAAAATGGTCATGGCCTTTGGTCGTGAACCACAATCTTGGTCAGGGACTATGGTCGTGACCATTCGCCTAATTTGGTGTAGTGTGAGCTTATCTTCATTGTCAGAAGACTTTTATTTTAAAGTCACATGATGATCCTTGAAAGCGGTGAAGTTACGCTCTATGGGAGAATTGGGTTCCTCTTCCAACTCACTATTACTTGGGGTTGCATTGTAAGCTTTGAGATTCTTACCTTATTTTCTTAGTTTAGTGGGAGACTCATGGGCATTATGCCTAAAACCTTTAAGATTAAGAAATATTATGAACTTACTTGCAAACCTAGCAATCCCTTTGGGATCTAAATCAGCCTCACTATCTGATTTCGACAGACCCTTCTTGCGAATTTGTAAGGAAACACTATTTTCTTTATTTTCAACTTTCTTCCTAGGAGGATACATACTCATCTAATAGGTTTGGAGATCACCTACAAGTTCTTAGACTCTCATAGTGTTAACACCGCCAAGAGAATCTAAGACCTTGACTTTGGCATTAAATATTTTAGGCAATGACCTTAAGACTTTTTTCATAACTCTCGATTCAAGGATAGGCTCACATAAGTTGAGTTAATAGTATCCGACAATTTTGAAAAAAAAATCATCCAAAGACTCATGCTCTCCCTTTAATCATTTCAAATTTCATTGTAAAATTTTTTAACTTAGAAACCCTAACTGTGTCAGTGTTCTCGTGTGTGGATTTTAAAATTTCTCAAGCATCTTTCGCGTTATCACATGTTATAATACGTCGAAACTTTCCATCATGGACAACACAAAGAATAGCGTCTACATCTTTGGAATTGAAAGTTGAGGCATCTTTTTCATACTTGGAACAAATGGAATACACTTTGACCAAAACATTCTCATTAGGAGAATACCACCCTTATTTTACGTAGTTCCAAACGTTCTCATCTATCGATTTTAAGAAAAATCTCATCCGGACCATCCAATAGGGATAATTTGATCGTTAAACATGGGAGGCCATATTATGGAAATATCCTTATGTGTAAAATATATCTAAAACCCTAAAAGTTCACTAAAACATAATAAACACAATACCTTAGTACAACTACTCTGACACCAATTTGAGAAAGCTAGTGCTAGGATTATCAAATTTTAAATTTCAATTAAATTAACCAAGTGATAAATTAATCCAATTTTAATTCATGCACTGATTAACATACGTCATGAAACATTATTCTAATTTCTATCTCGTTTGAGCATTCATATAGGTTATATTTGAAAGAATAAAATCAAAAAATCAGAACGTTGTGATGTACGAGGAAAACGTGCAATAGGAAAAACCTTAGATGTCCTAGTGAGAGTGGGCTAGATATTTTAATGGAATGATTTATATAATTAAATGTCCACCAAACACAAATCCAAATTTTATATATTTACCCTAAGACATACATCTTGGTGATAAAACAAATAAAGTAAATCATGCAAAGCCCCAAGCAAAGTTTGAGGAAAAACCATTTACAGTCAAAACTTTTTATTTTAGCACTTTAGAAATATTAAAAGATAGTTAACTTACAATACTACTTTATACTGGCCACAAGTATAAATTGCTAGTCTTGGCAAATCTTTAAAGAAAACTGCCATATCAGGAGCAGTCCATAAGCGGTGTTCCACCCTCGGTATACACCGATCAACCTTTGTCTTCTGTAGTGATAACTTCGAGTATCACAAGGTCGGTAGTAGAGATGATCTCTCCACAAGATTAGTGTATGAAAGGATGCAAAACTATCTAGGTTTTAAAAGTATTCACACCAATCTATTTGTGGATGAGTTTAGTGAATTCAATGGGTTTTCTAAACATAGAAGTGTGAAAACTTTTGCAATAGGTATGCAAAAGTAATTTTGGAAAAAGTCTTAGAAAAATAAACAGAAAATAGGTATTTATAAGGTGAACATAAATTTTGAGGCGGCGTCACTTGTTCAAATAAAAATGAGGATCATTCGAACGAGAATAGCATATCATTTTAACGAAAGCAAGTTCGTTTGAGCGACCGTGCTATCTCATTTGAACAAGTTCAAATGAGCTTCAAAAGATACAAAAAAGTACACCCTCGTTATATGCATGCTAGATGTAGAGATCAAACGATGCTTCGAACGAGTTTGACATCTCGTGAATGAGGTTAGCAAAATTTGAAAATATTTTAAACATAAAAAATGGCTAGATTTTAAACTTAAAAATTTTGTTCCAGTTTTAATAAAAATAAATCATCCCAAAATAAATTTTACGAATGAATTTAAATTCCTAAAAGATTTATACCTTCATAAAGTGGATAACCATAGAACTTAGAGATGTTAGAGATTCAGTTCTTCGTGATGGCTCGAGTCGATGTGTAACGGGATAAGCCAAACTAAATGTAAGCCTAAGATATGAGAAATGATAGAAAATTTTCTCTTACAAATCTCCCCCTTTGGCTATTCCAGTACAAAAATAAAATTGTAATCCCAAATTACATTAAAAATCCCCAAAGATAAAAAAAAAATCCTAATACCCTCCCAAACCCTAGAAAATAGATTGATACAAGGAAAGAATATCTTCGAATGATGTCTTCAAATCTCCACTTCTTATTCTTCTCTTCTTGATCTTATAATTTTGTAATTAATGCCCAAGGGAACCCACACACATGAAATAAGAAAAATACCTGTGATGCACATAGATTTCAATATAAAATGAAACTCATCAGCATTTTCCCCCCATAAAACAAAATCATGTAATCTTCCCGTAATCCCCCCCCCCCTATTTTGTTCGAAATAGACAAGGAATAGAAACTAAAGCATTTTAAATGGAAAATATCATAAAAGATAAAATATCATCACAAAGATATATCAAATAGGAGAATGTAATGATAAACTCAAAGGCATAAACAACTAATTTATAAATTTTCAATTTTTTCTTAATGATTTTTTTTTTATAATAACAACACACCATGGAAAAATACAAAAATACACGAATCGTGGAAATGGAATGTAGGGTTGTGAACATATTCCATAGGTTAATCAACGTAGATAAATAACATATAGGCAATAAGGATTGAGACACCACTAACGAAAGATCTCAAAGTCTACCTTAGGTGTAAAAATAGTGAACTCGTGTGAAATTGATTAACTTGATCAACAAATCAAGACGATAAGTGATTTTCACACCAATAACGCCCAAAACTATGTAATATTTTTTGAGATTTTTATAGTATGTGCAAACCCATTGATCTTAGACTTAACTCACTTAAAATCTC
Organism: Sambucus nigra; assembly: GCA_949130495.1. Classification (NCBI taxonomy): domain Eukaryota; kingdom Viridiplantae; phylum Streptophyta; class Magnoliopsida; order Dipsacales; family Adoxaceae; genus Sambucus; species Sambucus nigra. Next base: position 519,918,830 of record OX422207.1, read on the forward strand.
ACATATAGAAATTACACTCCCAAACTAGGAGTCCTATGACTACGCGATCAGTTGCTATATGTTGAGTTAGTCCCATGCGAGTTATTCGTGCCTCTTGTGGGGCTATTTGGTGGAGATTTTGTATTTTTTCCCTTTAACGACATGGTTTCAAGCGTAAGTCTAACTAATTTATAAGTTTGGTCATATTTTCAAACCTGGAGTCACGTGACTATGCGGTCAGTTACGGCGTACTACATTGGACCCATATGAGGTGTTCCTGACTCTTGCGAGGCCATTTAGGGGTTGATTTACATTTTTGCCCTTCAACGGCATATTTTAAGGACTAAATCTAAATATTTGCAAGTTTGGGTCATAAACTTGGAGTCCCGTGACTATGCAATCAGTTGATACATATTATGTTGGTCCCGTATGACGTGTCCGTGCCTATTACGGGGCTGTTTGGGGGCTATTTTACATTTTCTCCCATTAGCAACATGTTTTCAAGACTAAATCTAACTATTTGCAAGTTTGGTTCGTATTTCCAAATCAGGACTTTCATGACTATACGGTCAATTGCTAAGTGTTACATTTGTCCCGTGCGAGATGTTCGTGCATCTTACAGGGTCGTTTAGGGTCTATTTTGTATTTTCGTCCTTCAACGGTATGTTTTTTTAACCCAAGTTTAACTATTTGCAAGTTTTGGCAATATTCTCAAATCGGGAGTCCCATGACTATGCAGTTAGTTGCTACATGTTATATTCGTCACGTGCGAGGTGTTCGTGCCTGTTATGGGGCCATTTGGGAGAGGTTTTGCATTTTTCCCTTCAACATCATGTTTTTTAGCCAAAGTATAATTATTTAAAAGTTTGGGTCACATTCTCAAATTGAGAGTCCCATGAATACGAGGTCAGTTGTTATATGTTATGTTGGTCCCATGTGAGGTCTTCATGCCTCTTGCGAGGTTATTTGAGGGATGTTTTCTATTTTCGCCCTTTAACGACATGTTCAAGCCTAAGTCTAATTATTTACATGTTTCGATCACAATCTCAAAATGGGAGTCCCATGACTACGCACTTGGTTACTATATGTTACGTTGGCCCTGTACGAAGTGTTCATACCTCTTATGAGACTATTTGGGGTCTTTTTTGCATTTTTGCCATTTAACGACATGTTTTCAAGCCCAAGTCTAACTATTTGTAAGCTTGGGTCATATTCTCAAACTGGGAGTCCCGTTACCACACGTTCAGTTGCTATGTTCAGTTGCTATGTGTTACGTTGGCCCCGTGCGATGTGTTCGTGCCTCTTGTGGAACCGTTTGGAGGCTATTTTTTATTTTCACACTTCAACAGAATATTTTAAACCATTACCCTAACTACATGCAAGTTTTAATTATATTCTGAAATCAAGAGTCCCATGACTATGCGGTCAGTAGCTAAGTGTTACATTGGTCCCGTGCAAGGTGTTGAAGCCTATTACGGGGCCATTTAGGGATTATTTTTCATTATCACCCATTAATGACACGTTTTTAAGCCTAAGTCAAACAAGTTGTAATTTTGGGTCATATTCTCAAATCGGGAGTCATGTGACTACGCGATCAGTTGCCACGTGTTACATTGGTCTCGTGTGAGGTATTTGTGAACTTGCAAGACTTTTTGGGGCCTCTTTTTGCATTTTCACCCTCCAACGACATGTTTTCATGTCCAAGTCTAACTATTTGCAAGTTCGAGTCATATTCTCAAATTGAGAGTCCTATTACTATGCGGTCACTTGCTATATCTTGCATTGGTCCCATGGTTTTCGTGCCTCTTGTGGGATCGTTTGGGGATATTTTACATTTTCTGCCTTCAACATCATATCTTCAAGTCTAAGTCTAACTACTAATAAGATTGGGTAATATTCTTAAACCAAGAATCTCGTGACTACACGGTTAGTTGCTACATGTTACGTTGGTCCCATGCAAGGTATTCGTGCCTCTTACGGTCCATTTAGGTGCTATTTTATGTTTTTTTCCTTTCAATGGAATATTTTCAAGCCTAAGTCTAATTATTAGCATGTTTTAGTCATATTCTCAAACAGGGAGTCACGTGACTATTCGGTCAGTTGCTGTGTGTTATGTTAGTTATGTGTGAGGTGTTTATGCCTCTTGTAGGGCCGTTTGGGGACTATTTTGTGTTTTTATCCCTTCAACGACATGTTTGTAAGCCTAAGTTTCACTATTTGCAAGTTTTGATCATATTCTCAAATTAGAAGTCCCATAACTATGCATTCAAATGCTACGTATTACGTTGGTTCCATACGAGGTGTTCGTGCCTCTTGCGGAACCGTTTTGTGATTGCTTTTCATTTTCTCCCTTCGACCACATGTTTTCAAGCCTAAGTCTTACTATTTACAATCTTATGTCATATTCTCACATCGGAGGTCCCACGACTATGCAATAAGTTTCTACGTGTTACGTTGATCTCGTGCTAGGCGTTCGTGCCTCTTACATGGCCGTTGGGGTTTTATTTTTATGTTTTTGCCATTTAACAATATATTTTCAAGCCTAAGTCTAATTATTTACAAGTTTGGGTCATATTCTCAAACTAGGAGTTATGTGCCTATGCGATCAGTTGCTACGTGTTACACGGGTCCTGTGTGAGGTGTTCATGCCTCTTGCGGGGCTGTTTGGGTGTTGTTTTACATTTTCTCTCTTCAACGACATATTTTCAAGCCTAAATCTAACTATTTTCAAGTTTTGGTCATATTCTCAAACCAAGAATCCCATGACTACTCGTTATTTTACTACTGTTACATTGGTCCAGTGCGAGGTGTCCGTGCCTTTTGCGGGGCCTTTATGGGCTGCTTTACATTTCTCCCATCAACGACATGTTTTCAAGCGTACATCCAACTATTTGCAAGTTTTGGTCATATTCTCAAATCTTGAGTCTCGTGAAGATGCGATCAGCTGTAATATTTTACATTGGTCCCGCGAGAGATGTTTGTGTCTTTTGCATGGCCTTTTGGGGGTAGTTTGACATTTTTCCCTTCAACGGCATGTTTTCAACTATAAGTTAAACTATTTGCAAGTTTGGGTCATATTCTCAATTTAGGAGTCCCGTGACTATATGGTCTATTGCTACGTGTTACGTTTGTCCCGAGCAAAATTTTTAAGCCTCTTGTGTGCCATTTAGAAGTTATTTTGTGTTTTCTCTCTTCAACGACATGTTTTCAAGCCTAAGTGTAACTATTTGTAAGTTTTGATCATATTCTCAAATTGGGTATCTCGTGACTATGTGGTCAGTTACTACCTATTAAATTGGTTCCATGCGAGGTGTTCGTGCCTATTGCGAGGCTGTTTGGGGGTTGTTTTCCATTTTCTACCTTTAATGATATGTTTTCAAGTCGAAGTCTAACTATTTGTAAGTTTTGGTCATATTCTCCAACTGGGAGTCTCGTGACTATGTCGTCCATTTCTACGTGTTACGTTGGCCTTGTGCAAAGTATTCATGCCTCTTTCAAGGAAGTTTAGGGACTATTTTACATTTTCTCCATTTAATGGCATATTTTTAAGCCTAAGTCTAACTATTTACAAGTTTGTGTCATATTCTCAAATTGGGAGTCTCGTGACTATGCATTAAGTTATTATGTGTAATGTTCATCCCATGTGAGGTGTTCGTGTCTCTTACGGGGACATTTAGGGGTTGTTTTACATTTTCTCCCTTCAACAGCATATTTTCAAGCCTAAGTCCAACTATTTGAAACTTTTGGTCATTTTCTCAATTCAAGATGTCCATGACTACTTCATCATTTGATACATGCTACGTTGGTCCCGTGCGAGGGGTTCGTGCCTCTTACGAAGCCTTTGGGTGATTTTTTTGCATTTAGCCCTTCACTGACATGTTTTCAAGCCTATAACTAAAAATTTTCAAGTTTTGGTCAAATTCTCAAATTGGGAGTCTCGTGACTACGTGATCAAGTGCTACGTGTTATGTTGCTCCCGTGTGAGATGTTCATGCCTCTTACAAGGTCGTTTGGGGGATATTTTTTTCTCCATTCAATGACATGTTTTCAAGCCTTAGTATAACTATTTGCAAGTATTGGTCATATTTTCAAATCGAGAGTCTCGTAAATACATGATTAGTTGCTACGTATTATGTTGGTCCGGTGCGAGGTCATTGTGCCTATTACCAGTCTATTTGGGGGTTGTTTTGTGTTTTTACCTTTCAATGGCATGTTTTCAAGCCCAAGTCTAATAATTTGCAAGTTTTGATCATATTCTTAAACTGGGAGTTTTGTGACTTCACGGTGAGTTGCTCCATGTTATGTTGGTCCCGAGTGAGGTGTTCATGCCTCTTGTGGGGACGCTTGGGTGTTATTTTCATTTTCTCCCTTTAACAAGATGTTTTCAAGCCAAAGTCTAAATATTTGCATGTTTGGGTCTTATTCTCAAGTTGGGAGTTATGTGACTATGCGGCCAGTTTCTAAGTGTTATGCTAGTTTTGTACGAGATATTCGTGCCTTTTATTGGATATTTAGGCATTATTTTTGTCTTTTCACCCCTCAATTGCATATTTTCAAGCCTAAGTCTAACTATTAACATGTTTTGGTCATATTCTTAGATAAGGAGTCACGTGACTACACGATCATTTTCTATGCACTATGTTGGTCCAGTACGTTTTGTTCACGCCTCTCATGAGTCATTTGGGGTTCGTTTGACTTTTTTGCCTTTCAACAACATATTTTTGAGCCTAAGTCTAATTATTTGCAAGTTTGGGTCATATTCTCAAATCGGGAGTCTCCTGACTATGTTGTCAGTTGCGACATGTTACATTGACCCCGTGCGAGGTGTTCGTGCCTCTTACGGGGCCGTTTGGGAGCTATTTTCTTTTTCACCCTTTAACGACATGTTTTAAAGCCTAAGTCTAACTATCTACAAGTTTGGGTAATATTCTCAAAATGGGAGTCTCATGACTATGTGGTCAGTTGCTACGTCTTACATTGATCCCGTACGAGGTGTTCGTGCCTCTTGTGAGGCCGTTTGAGGATTATTTTGCATTTTTGCTCTTCCATGACATATTTTCAAGCCTAAGTCTAACTAAATGCAAGTTTTGGTCATATTCTCAAATTGAGAGTCTCGTGATGACACGATCAGTTACTACGAGTTTCATGTGAGGTGTTTGTGGCTCTTGCATAGCCTTTTGGTGACTATTTTGCATTTCACCCCTCAACGACATGTTTTCAAGCCTAAGTCTAACTATTTATATATTTTGTTCAAATTATCAAACCATGAGTCCTGTGACTACGCGATTAGTTGCTTCATGTTACGTTGGTCCCGTGCGAGGTGTTCATACCTCTTATGGGGCCGTTTGGGGGTTGTTTTGTGCTTTCGCCCTTCAATGGTATGATTTCAAGCCTAAGTCTAACCATTTGCATGCTTTGGTCATATTATTAAATCGGGAGGCCTGTGACTATGCGCTCAGTTGCTACGTGTTATGTTGGTCCCGTGCAAGGTGTTTGTGCCTCATGTAGGGCTATTTTGAATTTTCTCCCTTCGATAATAAGTTTTCAAGCCTAAGTCTAACTATTTGCATGCTTGGGTCATATTCTCAAATCAGGAGTCCTGTGACTATGCAGTTAGTTGTTGTGTGTTACTTTTGTTCGTGTAAGGTATCCGTGCCCCTTGTGTGGTCTTTTGGGGCCTATATTGCATTTCGCCCTTCAACGGTATGTTTTAAGCCTAATTCTAATGATTTACATGTTATAGTCGCATTCTCAATCAATTGCTACGTGTTATGTTATCATATGCGAGGTGTTCATGACTTTTGTGGGACCGTTGAGGGTTGTTTTGTGTTTTCACCTTTAAATGGCATGTTTTCAGGCTTAAATCTAGCTATTTGCACGTTTTATTCTTATTTTCAAATTGAGAGTCTCATGACTACACAGTTAGTTGCTATGTGTTATGTTGGTCCCGTGCGAGGTGTTGGTGTCACTTATAGTGTCATTTTGGGTCTGTTTTGTCTTTTCTCCCTTCAATGACATGTTTTCAAGCCTAATTCTAACTTTTTGCATGTTTTGTTCATATTCACAAATAGGAAGTCCCATGATTACACGATCAGTTACTACTTGTTACGTTCGCCCCGTGCGAGGTCTCCGTGCCTCTTGCATGTTTTGATTTTACCCTTAAACGATATGTTTTTATACCTAAGTCTAACTATTTATAAATTTTTTTCATATTATCAAATCGAGAGTCCCATGACTATGTGATTAGTTACTACATGTTACGTTAGTCATGTGCGAGGCTTTTGAGCCTCTTGCAGGATATTTAGGTTTTTTTTTTGTTTTCTCCCTTCAACGACATGTTTTCAATCCATAGTCTAACTATTTGAAAGTTTTGATTATATTCCCAAATAGGGAGTCTCGTGACTACGTGGTTAGATACTACATATTACATTGGTCCCGCGTGAGGTGTTCGTGCCTCTTGCGGGGTCGTTTGGAGGTTATTTTCCATTTTTATCCTTCAATGTCATATTTTCGAGCCGAAGTATAAATATTTTCAAGTTTTAAATATATTCTCAAATCGGGAGTCTCGTGAGTATGTCGTCCGTTGCTACGTGTTATGTTGACCCCGTGCGAGGGATTCATGACCCTTGTCGGGCTGTGTGGGGGCTATTTTTCATTTTTGTCCATTAACAGTATGTTTTCAAGCCTAAGTCTAACTATTTACAGGTTTGGGTCATATTTTCAAATTAGGAATGTTGCGAGTATGCATTCAGTTGCTACGTGTAGAGTTGGTTCCGTGCGAGGTGTTTGTGCCTCTTACGGGATTGTGTTGGGGGTTATTTTGCGTTTTCATCCTTCAATGACATATTTTCAAGCCTAAGTCTAACCATTTGCAAGTTTTGGTCATATTCTCTAACCAGGATTCCCATGACTACTAATCATTTTCTACATGTTACGTTGGTCCATGCGAGGTATCCGTGCCTCTTGTGAGGCCTTTTAGGGATTACTTTATATTTAACCTTTTAACGGTATGTTTCCAAGCCTAAGTCTAACTATTTACAAGTTTTGGTTAATTTCTCAAATTGAGAGTCTCATGACTATGCGATTAATTGCTGCGTGTTACGTTGGTCCCGTGGGAGGTGTTTATGCCTCTTGTGGGACCGTTTGGGGGCTATTTTGCATTGTTACCCTTCAACGACATATTTTTAAGCCCAAGTCTAACTGTTTGCAAGTTTTTATCCTATTCTTCAACTGACTCCCATGACTACGCTGTCAGTTGCTACATATTATGTTGGTCCCATGCTGGTGTTCGTGCCTCTTGCGAGGCCGTTTAGGGAATGTTTTATGTCTTTGCCCTTTAATGACATACTTTCTAGCCTAAGTCTTACTATTTGTAAGTTTTTGTCATATTTTCACATCGAGAGTCTTGTGATGATACTGTCAGTTGCTACAAGTTACATTGGATCCGAGCGAGGTGTTTGTGCCTCTTGTGGGGCCGCTTGGGGATTGTTTTGTATATTCCCCCTTCAATGGCATTTTTTCTAGCCAAAGTCTAACTATTTGCTTGTTTTGGTCTTATTCTCAAACCGGGAGTCTCATGACTATGCGATTAGTTGCTTCATGTAACGTTGGTCTCGTACGAGGTGTTTGTGCCTCTTGAGGGTCTTTTGTGGGCTATTTTGCATTTTTCCCCTTCAACGGCATGTTTTCAAGCCTAATTCTAGCTATTTACAAGTTTTGGTCATATTCTCAAACTGGGAGTCCCTTAACTATGTGGTCAGTCACTTCGTGTTTCATTGATCCCATGCGCGGTGTTTATGCTTCTTTTAGGGTCGTTTGGGGGCTATTTTGCATTTTCACCCTTCAATGTTTTCAAGCCTAAGTCTAATTACTTACAAGTTTTGGTTATATTCTCAAACCGATAGTCCTGTGACTAAGCGATCAGTTGTTACATGTTACTTTTGTCCTGTGTGAGGTGTTCGTGCCTATTGCGGGGCCACTTAGGGCTCTTTCTGCATTTCCCCTTCTATCGGCATGTTTTCAAGTCAAAGTTGCATGTTTGGGTCATATTCACAAAGTGGGTATCCCGTGACTATGCGGCTAGTTTCTAAGTGTTATGTTGGTCGGGTGTGAGGTGTTCGTGCCTCTTATGGGCCGTTTAGGGACAATTTAGTGTTTTCGCCCTTTAATGGAATTTTTTCAAGCCTAAGTCTAACTATTTTAATGTTTTGGTCATATCCTCAAACAAGGAGTACTATGACTATGCGGTCAGTTGCTACGTGCTATGTTGGTCCCCTGCGATTTGTTCGTGCCTCTCATGGGGACATTGGGGGGCTATTTTCCTTTTTCTCCCTTCAGTGACATGTTTTCAAACCTAAGTCTAACTAGTTGCAAGTTTGGGTCATATACTTAAATCGGGAGTTCGATGACTACGCTGTTAATTTCTACGTGTAATGTTGACCCCGTGCGAGGTCTCTGTGCCTCTTATGGGGTTATTTGGGGGCTGTTTTGGATTTTCAGCCTTTAACGGCTCGTTTTCAGGCCTAAGTCTAACTATTTAAACTTTTGAGTCATATTCTCAAACTGTAAGTCCCACGAATACGTGATCAGTTACTACATGTTACGCTGGTCCTATGCAGAGTGTTTGTGCCTCTTGTAGGGAAGTTTGGGGATTTTTTTTGCATTTTCACCCTTTGACGGTGTATTCTCAAGCCTAAGTCTAACTATTTACAAGTTTAGGTCATATTCTCAAACAGGGAGTCCCGTGACTACGCGGTCAGTTGCTACGTGTTATGTTGGTCCCATGCAAGGTGTCCGTGCCTCTTGCATGGCCTTTTGGTCCTATTTTACATTTCACCTTTCAGCGACATGTTTTCAAGCCCAAGTCTAACTATTTGCAAGTTTTGGTTATATTATAAAACTCATAGTCCTGTGACTACGTGGTCAGTCACTACATGTTACGTTGGTTCCGTGTGACGTGTTCGTGCCTCTTGTTGGATTGTTTTGCATTTTCACCCTTCAACTGAATGTTTTCAAGCCTATGTCTAACTATTTGTAAGTTTGGGTCATATTCCCAAACCAAGAGCCTTGTGTCTACGCGGTCAGTTGCTATGTGTTACGTTGACTGCGTGCGAGGTGTTCGTGCCTCTTGTAGGACTGTTTGGAAGAGGTTTTTTGTTTTCTCCCTTTAACAACATATTTTCGAGCCTAAGTCTAACTATTTACATGTTTGGGTCATATTCTCAAATCGAGAGTCCCACAACTATGCAATCAGTTATTACATGTCACGTGGGTCCCATGCGTAATGCTTGTGCCTCTTGTGGGGACGTTTAGGGGTTGTTTTGTATTTTCACCATTTAACGGCATATTTTCAAGCCTAAGTCTAACTATTTTCTAGTTTTAATCATATTCTCAAGTCGAGAGTCCCATGACTACGCACTCAGTTTCTACATATTATGATTGTCCCATGCGAGGTCTACGTGCCTTGCGCGGGGCCTTTTGTTGGCTATTTTGCACTTTTCCCTTCAATGGAATCTTTTTAAGCCAAAGTCTAACTAGTTACAAGTTTTCATCATATTCTCAAATCAGGAGTCCCATGACTATGCGATCAGTTGCTATGTGTTACATTGGTCCCGTACGATGTAAAACATGTCCTAAGGGGTCCCAAATGTCGTACGGGACCCCAAATATCCCAATGTTACATTGGTCCCAAATGGCCCCGCAATTATTTTGGCACGCTTTAACCACACAACATTGTCTTTCTCTAACAGCCTATTGTATTTCTCTTGAGCTCTATTTTCTCAAATGAGGTACAGTTTAAAGCCCTCATTAATGCAGGTGTGTTGATCTTTAAGGTGTTCGATCTTTAACTAGCACCTTTTAAAATAAACTTCCATTTTTATATTTTCTAACAAAATTTTCCCCTGTTCATTTTCCATGGCATCATATTTGGGTTTTCTTATTGACTCTGGATTCATCAGAATTCTTTCGACATTATCAAACTCGGATATGCAAAAGGCTGGTCGGACTGTAGAAATGAGCTATGAGATAGTTCTCATCGAGTTAGCTATCCAATCATCCTTTTGCATGTCCGAGTTCCATAATGTTGAAAGAAATTTGGTGGATCGAGAATCAGACATGAAAACCAAATACGACACCATGGAAAAAGAAGCATGGGGAAATGGTGCTGGAAAAGCTTAAGGTGGAAGTTAATTTGAAAAGGTGCATGTTAGAGGTTGAACACCTTATAGAGAAACTCACCCACATTAACATGTACAACTAACTGTACCTCGTACGAGAAAAAAAGGGCTAAAGATAAATAGATTCGTAAATTAAATCGGGCATCTTGTGCGAGGTGTTCGTTCCCCTAAACATTCATAATTCAAATTAAACATTCATAAAACAAACTAAACATTCATAAATTAAACTAAACATTCGTAAATGAAACTAATAGGATGCAATTTGGATATAAATCGGATTTTTTAGGGCCAATATAATAATAAGATACAAATAGGATTGCCAAGGGTAAAATAATATTTTTATGCTCAATTTTAATCTAAATCAATTAAAATATCCTTTAAATTAGGGTTTCTATCAATAGTAGACTAGGAAACTTTAGGAGACTTCAATGCGTCTGCTTCAGTAGTCATACCCTCCAGTGCATGCACAACAAGGGACCAATTTCCATCATTTATACACTTTAAGTAGAATACCTTCTTTACATTCTGAAAGGCACAAATAAAAGGCTCGTCTACTATGCGATCTTTACTCTTCATCTTTGATAAATCTACCGTGATAAGTTTGGAGTCAGGATCAACTTCACAAGCATTTGAAGTGTCTTCTACCATCACCCAATCATAATAGAATTCCGTTTCTATGAAATCTATATAATCGAGTTTTAGGATTTATTAGACAATCCCATAATATGTTAGCACTGCATATTTTGAATTTTTATTGCTTATTCTAGAAACATAGGTAGTCAGGGAAGAAATTGATTTTCTGTTATTTTGCGGCAAAATCTTTTCCTTAAATAGATAGGCATCGAAATCAAAATCATTGGTGCAATATTTCTTGAACTCTTTTTCATGAAATTTGGGACGTTTTGCTAGGTATGCAAGCCTTGACGATACATCACCACTTTTTAAAAGCTACATTTATTTATAAATTTATAACGGGACATATTTTTACCGCACATGATTAAATAACCGCACACTTAAGAGGTGGAAATTACCTCTTTTTTTATCCATGCCTTAAAATCATTTGTTGTGTAATTTCGACTTTGATTTTAGGCAATTTCATTCTAGTAATTACTAAAGGTATATTATAGAGTTTAGAAATATAAAATATATAAAATCAAACAAGCGTAATTCAGTTAATTATGTAACTACTTGCTGTCTCTAATCTTCAACTTAATCTTGCGATTAAAATACATAAAGCTACTTGCTCATATTATAAATTTGTGAGTCTAACCTATTTAGGTTTCCCAAAAGGAAATTCGTCTTCAAACTCGTCAGGTTCCTTGATCACTCATTCTCTACCAGGATTAAACCTCCTCAACTATTGTTTAGGCGCATGTTTATGAGAATAAAGTAATGATTCCCCCGTACGTATTCTTTAGTAATTGACCCTCTAATATATCATATAATTTTATGTAATATTTTAAGGTTTTCATCAAGTGATCAAAATAATACATCAAGAGATACCTAACAGAACCACACGATAAAGCCTCATTGCAAAAATGCATAAGTAGGTGCATGATGATATCAAAGAACGATGAAGAAAAATATTTCTCGAATACACAAACTACCTCGACTAAAGTTGATTTTGTGGCTCTAATATCCTTTTTGTTCCACTTTTCCACAAAGTTGGGTAAATCAAAATATGATTTGCATAAATTCCTGACAGAGAACTTTGTGTTCAGAGAAGCAATGCCAAAATAGCTGAGGGATTAATTGAATATGATGACGTGCCAGTCGTGAAACTTGCATATTTCCAAGTCATTTGTTTGGTAGTTTACTACCCTGTGAAAATTATGGAAATAACCAGTTGGAGTCTTCAAGTTGAAAAATGTGTCTAAGGGGATCTTTTTCTCATTAGTAGTCAGAGTGAAAGCAGCCGGAGGGGTAGAAATTCTTCCTATTGTAGGATCATTTTTAACCATAATTTCATCTTTATCTTCATATTCTTTAGATCCCGACGTGCTCTCTCTCCATCTTTTGAATGAGATCCACCAAGACATGTTCCTATCCTATGTTCCATAACATTCTTCTCCATGTGAATTAGATCAATTACATGCCTTACACGATGATCTTTCCAATACGACAAGTTAAAAAAATATTGATCATCTGGACCATGCCTATGTTCTACTAGGGTTATTCAGATTGATAACTTGTTGGGTTCCCCTATTATGCATAAGCACCCTGAGATCGACCTCACTACTTTTGGAAGTGTTAATGTTTCCCATTTTATTACCAATAATAGTTGGAATCTCTCTAAATCACTCTCATCTAATTTTGAGACCTTATCCGCTGTCATCACCAGAATTAACCTCCCTATATCTTTTACCCCTAACTCCCTCACAGATGTTATTTCCTTCTTCTCCCCCATTAAGCCTATTTTCACATGGTGATCTCCCCTATGGCAAAATTTTATCCCACCAGAACCTATTTGGATTGGAGGCCCCTACTAAACAATCTCCCAACCGTTGATATTCTTTAAAGGAGGGGCATCTCCATTATTTCCAAATGCACCCTCTGCTAAAAAATTCTGAAACTTCTAACCATGTTTTATTTCTTTGTGACTTCGCAATGAAGGTTTGGATATTGATCTTCTACTCTTTTGATAAAGAGATGCCTCGTGTCAGCACCTTATTTCATCTTTGGGTTAATGCCTATAGATTGAGATGGAGTTCTCAACTCAAGACCATATGGATTGTTTGCTTTTTTTAGGTTATTGACATCATTTTCTAGCCCCACCCTAAGACCATTGTTCAACATCTCAAAGCATGGACTAAGTTTATCAACTCTTACACTAATGGAATTATACACAATAACTTAACATACCTCACTGATATACATAAGTGTAACCTCATCCAGGACGTGGTTCAACCCAACATCATGACCTCTCCTTAGTGTTCGTCAGACTCATCTACATATATGCCCACATCATAGAGGCCCCTACCAATCAGTATCGGCCTCCATGACCTCAACCTTATAATAGTTAAAGTTACACATAAAGTTTTACTCTACAATCCAAGATGACTCTATGTCTCAGCTCTACCATATGTCGGCCTCATACTGAATTGAGATGTCGAGACCTTCATGATTTTCGTAAGATGATATCTACTGTCTCAGAGTTATTTACCTGGAAGACCACCTCCACAGTCTCGGCTTGTCTAACACTAACGAACATAACTTTAGTACCTCGTGTGGAATAAAATCATTAGGCCACTTGGACCGTGCATTTATAACAGATTTCCAACCCACGTAAGGGAATATTTCATCATCATGACATACTTTTGTAGAGGATATGTGGCACTCTTCTAGTGGATGGCTTATCTCGTTCATACCAGGTGCATGCTTAAAGGGTACACTGTGCACCCTCAAGCCTATATATACCTACTTCATCTTTTGCACCAGGGATCGAGTTATTATGTACCTAGAAAAAACTCTACCCATTTGTAATTCTAGAGAGAGAAAGATTGAATGACCATAAAACATAGCCTTAGTGCCCAATAGTAATATAACAATATCACCCTCTCTCACAGTTGAGTACGCTTAAGATGAACCACTTATATCTCAGTGTTTTCTGTCTCTCTCATCCCCATATATATATATATATATATATAATGGTGTTTTCACTATTCATAAGATGGGAGACACTTCAAGGTTCAGATCGAAGCCAACAAGGCAATAATCTAATGGTTGAAATTAAAAAACCACTCTTACCGTTTTTCCCCTTAAATATTTAAATTCCCCCTCTTTTTTAACCCTCATTTCCTTTCCTCCTCTTACCGAAAATTCAAATCGATGGATAATATAGGAAATTAACACTTTGTAACCTTCTTACACTACCGAGTACACTACTCCCTCTCTCTACCAAATCGACCAACTCTCCTTCCAAACCCTACTCCTCTCCTCACACCCCCTCTCTTGAATCACGCCCCTACTCCTCCATAGAAACCCTTGCCTCTCTCTCTCTCTCCCCAGCCCTTGCTCTCGCCTCTCTCTCTGCTCTCCTAATGTATTCTCTTCTCCATTAGGTAAATCATTTTTTTTCCAGGTTTAGTTTTGAAGATCTAATAATGTGTGATTTTTTCGTTTTTTTTTTCAGATTGCAACCTAATCAATCTACTAAGGTATGCCTTCTTCTCTCTTTCTCCGATTGAGTGTTCTGGGCTTTTTTTTTGGTTCATTTTAACGTTTTCTTTATCTACATATCTGAAGACTTTGAACCATTTGTTTCAAAGTTTAGATTTTTGAGTTTTTTTGATATTTTTAATTAGGGATTTTTCTGGGATTTTTGAAATTTCGAATTGGGGATTTTAGTGTTGAACTTTTGATGTGTGTACGTGTTTATCCTATCTTGGTTCATTAATCTACGTAATATCTATTTTTAGAATGTTGGATGGTGATTTTTCTTTGGTGAGCCTTAGTTTATCACTCACCATTGTTCAAATAAATTTTATGGGGCCTGATTTGTGTGTTTTTAGTTAATATCTTTGTATACACACGATCTAGGTTGAATTTCACATGAATTATGTTATTTTATATGGAATTTACTTCCTTTTTATGTGTGTTTTGTGCAAAAAAAAAACATAGGGCAATCTCTATCCACTCATTTCTTTAATACAGTAGAGTTAATACATTAGAGGATGTTTTTATTTTTCTATTGTTATTGGTTTGTGAGGTGACCAACTATTGTTCAATGGTGCATGTGTGTTAAGGTGAATGTCATTCATCCGAGAGAACAACAGGTATGTTGTGACTGACTGGTGAATGCTAAATTTTTTCAAATGTAAACTTTGAGTCTAATTAATCTTACAATCAATGAATTGATCTTGGACTCCCATCTTTTAAATATGTATAATTGTTTTTATTTTTACATATGTGTGTTATAGGTTGATGTGTTTGGCAATTTTAATTTTGATGTGTCAAGTATTACCCATTCTATGTCTATATATCTCAAGTGGTTTTATGTATTTTTATTCACCTTTATCGGCTTATTTAGTGTTTAATTTGGTTTAACCGAAAATATTTTTTTCTACTCAAATCGGATATGGGTATCCGTATTTATTTGGTAAGAAAAGAGAACTCAATGAGTTTTAGAGGAGAAATGAGACGGGTAGTTTAAATTTTGTCTCAGGCCAAAATGAGAATCACATTCAATGTTTTCACATTCAGTTTATGTGTTGTATGGATCATAGACAGAAGAGAGGTGCTCTATTTTTATTATCAAGAATTTGAGGAGGGAAATAATGTCCGCCGATGTGAAAAAATTAAATATAACTATTGGCAGGTTTCCACGCATTCTCAATTACAGAACCAAAAGTTTATTTGAATGTTTTCTTTTTATGGATTCTTTATTACTCATAATGACTTACAAAGGAAAATATTCATTAATTTTAGTATTGATTGTTACAAAACAAATTGGCAGTTATATTTCTTCAACCCATTGTTCAGGAGCATGATAAAAAATGGCTATGCAGTTTCAGCGAGAATGATGATAATCGACAATGCCTTTTTATCCAGAATTATTAATTTACCCTTGCATTTTGATCCAATGTTGTTTCCTTCTGATATTAGTACTGTATATGTTAAACTGCTAATCTTTTAGGTTTTCCCCCTTTTGTCTTCCCAATTTACCCATCCTTTTGAATCATTTAAAAAACAGAATGAAATGGTCCAGAACAATAGTCCTTTTTAACCTACTTATTTATTTGAATGAAAAAAATTCCTTAAAATATAGCTAAAATGATTTTGAAAACTGTACAAGCATGGCACACTGATCCCCTAAAATGATTTTGTGTCCATCATTACCATTCACTACCAGTGTAGGCTCCTGTTCATGTTAATTTCACAAGTTTTCTTTTACATTATTGAGGCCTCTTTGATAGAAGTCATGTTATAATTAAAATGGTTCAATGCTTCCAGATGTAATGTAACTTATGATTCACTGCTTTACATATTATGTAAAGTTCAATGTTCCTGATTACCATAGATGTAACTGTCATGTTTTGATAGTTACATCATCTCTAAGTCAATAAAGCAATTG
This sequence comes from Sambucus nigra, assembly GCA_949130495.1. Lineage (NCBI taxonomy): Eukaryota > Viridiplantae > Streptophyta > Magnoliopsida > Dipsacales > Adoxaceae > Sambucus > Sambucus nigra. The sequence continues at coordinate 519,935,060 of OX422207.1, forward strand.
ATAAATAGGTTATTTTTCACCATAAATGTAAGTGTCCCGTTTGACGTTCCATTTCTTTATTTTTTTATATAAGTAAATTCGCAGTGATGGTGTAGGCTCGATAGTAAGAAGTAGGCTCGAGGGTAAGAAGACAACGAACCGTAATACATTAGTCATAGTAGCAGCACGTATGACCTCTCCATGTTCTATGTGTTCTTATAATAATTCAGTTATTTTTTATTTGATAGCTGTGAAACTGTTGTTTTTATTTGGTTCATACGTAGGCACAAGGTATGAGTACTTGGATGTGTGTGACTTAGATGTGTGTGATAATTAAAAGTCATACATTACCTTATGGACCATTTGGCAATTTTTTGGCAAATATGTTTTGAGTGAATAATTTGAACTCACTCAAATGTTCGGTATATTTTACCAACGCCACAATTGATCCTTCTGGGAAACTTGGGATGGCTACAGAACATGTACTTTTTTTTGTTTTAGTTTTGCAAAATACCCTTCATCAGAGCTTATCTTACAACGCATAGCACATGCCGAGTGTATCTGATGGGAGAGAATGTACATTTTGACTTTCTAACATAGGTGGTAGGCTTATGAATGATTTAGAGTCTTTGTTTGTTATCTTTGGCCATTTTTATTGACCAAAGAAAAAAAAAGACTCGAACGGTATTTAAAAGACACATTGGTCTAATGACAAGAATTAATATCAAGAATACAATATAGAGTTGGTACTTGAACCTTATGGTCAATTTAAAAATCTGATCCCAATAGGTATATTTGTAAATTATAGGCTCAATGCACATAGATCATGTAGGTAAACAAATCACTATTCAAGTCCTCGACATGAGTTTTTATTTTGAAATATTATTCCCGAGGGAGATACGAAGTCTTATAAGAAAATATGGATCTTTTTTGTGTATGAACTAATATTTCACTCCGTGGTGATGTGTATTATAAGAAATATGTATAGTGGATTCAGATTTAATTTTAAATAGATGGAGTTTATTTAATCTACAAATGCAGCTGATGCTTTTGTTTCAATGACTCCCAGTGACTATTGTTTATGTATTTAGATATATGCATTTGTAGTGTAACAGTTATTGACTCAGTTATTGCTAATCTACAAAAGCGTACAAATGCATTTGTAGTGTAATAGTCACTGACTAAATCACTGGAGCAACTGATACAAATGCTTTTGTTTATGCATTTAATCTACAAATAATTTTAAACATTACACTAATTCCTAATGACTATTGTTTTCAATAATCCAGTGACTAATACTTTTGTTTTTGCATTTGATTCTGCTGCTGACTTTGTTTTATTTTTTGTGCATATGTCGGTGTATAAATGGGGATACGATTCAGTAGGGCAATTGGAATGGGCATACGCTAAATGTCATTTTATTGGCATTTGGAAGCTTGAAAATTGAAGCGACTGTCCTACATACGGATAATTTATTTTATAACAAGAGGCTTGAGGTGTTCCTGACCTCCAATTGTCCTGCATATTGTGTTAAATTAGTAGTCTTATTGTTTTTAGTCATTTATAAGGTGATGGATCACACTATAAGTTGATTCCAATTGTCAATTTGGCTAAATTAACAAGTTTTGATCCTATTGAGGTAAGGGTTTACTTTTAGTGTTTTACTTTATTGTTTTGATCTCTCATATATCTTTGTCTAATTCTACTTGCATTTTAAAAACTTTATGCATAAATATTCATATAGGTATTTGTAGGCATGTCACAATTTTGAAACATTTATGTTTCTTTTTCTTACAGATGGCAAGAGGGAGAATTTGAATACATCCTCAAAGTAAGTTGTGATCCCCTTTATAGGACTTTATATCTCTTCGAAGTTTGATCACATATAAGAAATAGATTACAATGTAGTTATCAATGTATATTCAATGTATATTTGAGTTAACAGCTGTTGCATATGTACACTGCATATATATTAGAAAACTGCTATTGCATTTGTGTGTACTTGAGTTTTTGCTAACTCTGATCGCAAAGTTGCGATCCTCCTGTTTAATGTTATGTTATGGTTTTTAGTAAACTGTTCAGGAAAATGTTCAAGAATGTGATGTTATTGTTCTTAACGAAGTCCATTTTCTTTTCTCCAGGTAACAATGAGAGGTTTTGTACACAAAAAAAACAGTGATATGTCAAGTACAAGATTAGGACGGCTCATCTAGACATTGATTTGAAGATCAAATGGAGGGAAGTTTGAAGATGAGTATAGTTATTCTACCCTTCAAGGAAATATCAATTTGATTAATAAATACTAAACTTAATTTTCCCTCGGTTATTGTGGCATCATTACATCTTCTTAGGATTTCTATTTTTTCTTTTGCAAATGAGTACTTTTTAGGAAAAGAGTACATAACTTGGAGGAAAAAAATATATCCGTTTGGTTTGGTTTTAGAGATGGATAATATCAAGTTTTTTGCACCACGCATTTAATTTTTTTTAACCATCGTTTCGTTTGGTTTGCTTTGGTTTGGTCTCTACTACAAAGGTTGTGACTAGCTTAACAGTTTCTATTATGTGTGTTTGTGTTGCAACCTTGCAGGTACTCTCTTATCTGTCACACTCGACCCCCATTTCCCCTTTCATAGGCAATGCATTTTCCTCTTGATTGTGAGCGCGATGAGAGAATGATGCTTGGGCCTATGCCTCTTTAAAGAGGGGTGATTGTACATCGAGGGCCTGCACTTCTTGAGAGAGTGACAATTGTACATCGGGGGCCCGCGTAAGTCCCTCGTGAACCTCCCTTAAAAAGGGATCAGCCCCTAAGGTATAATTGTGTGCATTTATCATTTTGTGTGCGTAATTCTTAACTATATAGTTGTGCGCATACAACTAAGTTAATTCTCCTCCAACTAAGTTCTTTTTTTGTGATTTTTTTCATCCATAATATGTATTTCATTTATATGTCTCATTATAAAGTACACAGAGTGTTTGGTGAGACTTTGATTAGTTAGATAGTAGCCTTTTTTAGAGTTAAAGAACATGGTTATTGGTTTGTATCTTTCAGGTATATGCCGATGTTTTTGTCCTTTGCTGATGTTTGAGATCAAGTCCAACTTATTCCATTCACAACGATGTAAACAATCGATATCTATAGCCAAAATTCGAGTGGGTGACGCATCCCAAGTAATACTCACATTCTACAAATAGAGGACTCTTTTTTGTTACAAATAGTTGATTTTTGTACCAATACTAGATTCTTATTCAAGTATACAAGTACAAATAGTTGATTTTTGTACTTTTTTTGTCAAACTGATAGACAGGCAGTTTCAATCTGCTATGGTTTTGGTATGATACTAATGGTAGGGTTTTCTTTTTAACAAATAATTGATTTTTGGTATGATACTAATGGTATGGTTTTGGTTAAGTTTTTTTTATAATTCTTTATTCTTTATAGTTATAGTGCATATTTAATGCAAGGCCCACCCTCTTTGCTCTGTACGAAACCAATACAGTACACTCTTCAAGTTCAAATTTACATTATAGCACAAATGTGTTTCTATTAGGAAACAAAGGTATAACTTATTCTTTTGCATTTAATAAGATACATAGTTCTTCTGGATTAGCTTAGTGTGATATTTCTTTCATTAAGACAATTATAAGTTCTTTAATGAATGTGATACGGCTTGAAAAGTATGATATCACTTTAGAAAATTTATATCTTATATATTGATTTATCCGTGATAAAACTAATGTGTTTGCTTATGATGTTATGGTGAAATAAAAAAAAAATGGCAAGAGGGAATGGTGATTGGGTGGGTGATCAACACTGAGAAGGAAAGACTGATTTACCATGTTTGCCTATTTTTTATGGGAACAAATATTTATGTACCCATTTATATTTCAACATGGAAACTTTGAACGGTCTTCACTTTTTGTCACAGATTTTAAAATCAATTAGTAATATGACATCTTAAATTTTAAATGAGCCTCAATTTTTTGAGTACATGATTGGGTTTGTTTGCACAATTTTTTTTGTTATGAAATCGACCTGGGTCCACCGTTTATGTCGTTGCCACCTATGTTGCTTTTCCCAGATATTAACCATTCCTTCAAAAAATTATCGTCATGCCACATGTTACTTTTTCCTAAAATTGTTTTTATGTTGCGAACTAAATACAAGTATGGTCCTATCAATGACGCGCACTTTCAAAAATTAGCAAGTTGTTTATTTGTGGAAATTTTGACCAATGTTTTTTAATATTACACTTTGTTTTTCCGGGATACGAAATTTTTTTCGTTTCGCAATTATGTACTTGGAAATTTTCATCACTTTGCGATTACGTGCTTTGAAAATTTTCATCGTGCCTTCAGACACGGGCATACCCTTGTGTGTGTGTATATATATATATATATATGTGTGTGTGTGTGTGTGTGTGTGTGTGTGTGTGTATGTGTGTGTGTGTGAGTGATTATGTCCATTGTTGACGTACCTAGACCTTGAGCTTCATATACATTTGAGGTGGTGAATGTCAACATCATCATTTTGGCACCGTTTATGGGAAGATATTTCCTCTTCCTCTTCATTTTCTTAGATTAGTCCTCACTTTTTTCCTCTAATGGTGATCCATATCCACCATTATTAGACCTATATCACCATTGAAAGATCTTAAGTGAATGCTTTAAGCTTCCTTTTATTTACAACTCACTTCTAGACTTTGCTATTTTTTTCTCTCCACATGTGATGAGATCTCACTGGAGATATGGAATCTGATTTACCTCCTAAAGAATGCCCACGCTCCACCCACCCACCACCTCAGTCCGAAATGGAAGAGGCCCTATGATCCTTGGTGTCCATCCAACAGAAGATGCAGGAACAATTCATGGTGTTCAGACAAAGTCCTTTGGGAAGATCACCCATCGAATCGATAGAAGATATCATTACTCTAGATGCCGAGAACATGGGATCACCCTCGACCCCACTGAAGGAAGTATAACACCATCAGCGGCGGAGAGATATTGCTGATCTTAGGCATCTTCATATGGGAAAATAATTCTAGGACTACCCAGACGACTAAGTCTGCGACGAAGAGCATTATTGGGAGCCATATGAGGTTTTCGATGACATAATTTTCCTAGGCCCGACCTACCAAGGAAAAAGTGCTCGACGAACCCCTGAATGCCAACCAAGGGTCTCAACTTTTGATAGACTCAGCATGGGGTTAGCCTTTGACCATATCATCGCCAAAGGAGATGAGCGAGATCGACATTCATGCTCTCACAACATCACTTCATCAAGAGGAAAAGTCAGACGTTGTGGGGATCAACCAGGAAAAGTTGAGATAGGGAAGAGCAGAGATAAGTCAACAGTCGATAGATGACTATTGAATGAGAAGCAACACCAGTTGTAATAGTAGTGGAAGGAGGTGATGGTAATGTATTTTCCAAATACATGCCTTAAAATAACTTCATTCAAAGGATGGAAGACAAGATTGACACTCTACTCAAGACCCGAGACCTCAACCACTAAGGTTACATATATGGGTCTTCTTTCATTGCAAGGATCCTAAGCTACCCTACTCTTGCAAAGTTTAAGCCCCTCATGTGAGTCCTAAGTATGATGGGGGTTCAAACCTAGTACATCAAATAGATATGTACCAGACAATGATCGATAACCACTCCATCCCTGATGATATAAGGTGCAAGGAATTTTTTAGCACCCTCACGGGTGCTACTCACATATGGTATACAACCTTTCCCAAAATGTCCATTAAAAACTTTAACCAGTTATACGAGAAAATTATATATAATTTCATCTTCGGCATAAAGCCACCAAAGAGGGTAACTCACCTCTTGAATGTAAAGTAATGCAAAAATGAAGCTCTAAGGGACTACATTTCTCGGTTCAACAAAGAAAAACTAGAGGTGGAGGATTATAATGAGAGTATCTCTATGGAAACCCTTATTAGTGGGCTACAGTCGAGCAAACTCCTCTAAAAACTCTCTGAAGATCCTCCAAAAATAATAACTCAAATTCTGGCCTCGATCGGTAGGATCAGGAATGAGGAAGAGGCCATGGACGCCAAGAGAGGAGACATAAATGACTCCGATGGAAAAAAGTCCAACAAGTAGAAGTATAAGGAATAAAAGAAGAGGTCGGATGGAGATAAATTTTGCCAAGTATACTCATCTGACGATGAGCCCTGACTTGGTTCTCAATGAGATCAAGGATGACAGAGCACTTCGATGGATAAAGATGATCAAGTCCCCACCTCACAAGAGGGACAAGAGAAAATGGTGGGAGTTTCACCAGGACCACAAGTCCTTTGCCCTGAAGGATGAGCTAGAAAAATTATTAAAACATGGTAAACTCCAGAAGTATTTATACAGGAGTGGTGATAAGGATGATTCTAAAAAAAGTTCAATGGAAGGAAGTATGACAAATCAAGACGAGAAGTCCAAGATAATGATGATGATTTTGATGATAGAGGGGAAGTCGACCCCGACTTTCTAGAGAAAATCCCTGATCCAAAAGGTTGGTTTCATATGATTCCATTTGATGTTAAGATGATCTGTGAAGGATTGGTAGGCGACGTAACAGAGTCAAACGATCAAAAAGCATATGTGGTTGAAGCCAAAATAATGTCGAAATGGATGAATGCGAATCTAGCCATGGCTGAGCCAAAACTAGGGAAGCTAAATAAGGTAGATATGGACACTCTAGTTATCTCCTTTTCCAGACTTGACTTTAATGGAAACCTGGCTCTCCACGATGACCCTTTAGTCATCAGTATGAGGGTACATGGGTGTGATGTTTCTTGAATTCTTATTGATAGTGGGAGTTCTGCATACGTGATATTTTGGAATTATTTCAAAGGGTTGAAGTTGAGAAAGAAAAGACTCGTCCCTTATCACGAGCCACTGATAAGCTTCAACGGAGAGAAATTTCACCCTTTGGGGGTATTTGAGATGGACGTATGCATGGGGACCTGGCTGAGGTGATTTACCAAGGAAATTAGTTTCTTTATCATGGACGAGCACATGTTCTCGGCCTATAATATAATTTTTGGAAGAGTAACCCTCAAGGAGTTCAAGATCGTACCTTCCATGATTCACCAGATGGTAAAATTCCTGACTCTCTATAGACTAGGGCTAGTAAACGGTGACCAAGTGGAGGCTGGTGAATGCTACTTTGCCTTGGCCAAAAAAAGGTAGGCCTATAAAAAAAGTAACCACTACATACAATATTGACACTCTAGACCCAAGAGATGAGAAAAAGATAAAAAGGGTGAATCAATTGAGGAGGTAGAATCCATCATCCTTAGTGAGTATGAGCCAGAAAAAATTCTCCAAATTAGTTCTTCACTCAAAGTAGAGATCAAGGAGAAGTTAGTAAAGCTACTTAGAAGAAGGGAGATAATTTTTACCTAGAGCCATGAAAATATGTCAGGGATAGAACCTAAAATTATCCATCATCGCCCTAATATTGACGAGAACATAAAACCAGTGAAGCAAAGGAGAAGAACTTATGCAAGGGACCAATATGAGGTCATTCAAGATGAAGTCAAGAAGCTCTAGGCAACTAAATTCATTTGTGAAGTTCAATATCCTAATTAGATATCTAACATTATTATTATTGTGCTCGAGGCTAATGGAAAGTGGAGGATGTGTGTGGACTTCACAAACTTGAACAAAGCTTGTAATAGAGATAGTTTTCCCTTACCCCAAATAGATGAAATGGTTAATTCCTTGGCCGAACATGAATTAAAGAGTTTTATGGATGCGTATTCAGGTTATAATTAAATATTTATGCATGATGTCGATGCCGAGAAAACTTGCTTTATCACAAATAAATGAACTTACTGCTATAAAGTCTTAGCCTAAAAAATGCAGGGAAGACCTACCATAGGTTGGTTAATAAAATGTTTAAAGATCAGATAGGGAAGATGATGGAAATTTATGTGGATGACATGCACACAAAGAGTCTAAGCCTGAGGATCACATAGAAAATCTTGAGCGCACTTTTAACACAATGGATTGATACATGGTGAAATTAAATTCTGCAAAGTGCGTGTTCGGTGTCGGAGCAGCAAAGTACCTCGACTTCATTATGAATTAAAGGTGGAGAGAAGCCAACCTCATAAAAATCGAGGAACTTATTAACATGTAGACAATAAAAACCATTAAAGATGTTCAGAGACTAATGGGAAGGGTCACGACCCTCAACCATTTTTTCTCTCAGGAAACATATAAATGTCCGTCATTTTTCAAGATACTAAGAAAAGCCTTTGTCTAGGATGAATAATGTTAGAGAGCCTTTCAAGAACTGAAAACCTATATGGGGTCTCCTATGTTACTGTCGAGGCCCATTCAGGGGGGAGAAATTATTTTTGTACCTAGTGGTGTCAGAATTGGCTATAAATGTGTCAATCTTATGGGACGATGAAGGGGTTCAAAAATCGGTATACTTTTATAGAAAGGCTTTGCATAGTGACGAGATCAAATATGTAGACATGAAAAAATTAGCCAACTCGTTTATACATGCTTCTGGGAAGATGAAACTGTACTTTTAAGCCCATATAATGGTGGTGCTTATCGACACTCCTTTGAGGTAGGTCATCCATAAACCTGAGAAATCGAGTAGATTAATGGCCTGATTAATTGATCTAGATGAGTTTGACATCTTCTTCCAGCTCATGAATTCAATCAAAGGGAAGGCTTTAACAAACTCTGTGGCCAAGTTTACATGGGCTGAGGTCGATAATGAAGTTATTGAAGAAGTATAGACATTGGAAGTAATGCTAAAGAAGGTTGTGGCAGACCCCACACCAGTCGATGTTTCATATTCAGAGATGGAATTTTATGTGAGGATCCTTTCTCGCGGGAAGCCCCAACTTGGAGTTTGTTTGTAAAAGAATCATCTTATAAAAAAAGTAGCAGCGCGGGGCTAATATTGTTAACCCCAAATGAAATAGATATTGAGTATGCCATGAGATTCAACTTCAAGGCATCATTGAAGAAGGAGTCAAAGTATGAGGCTATGTTGGCAGTTCTCTCTCTCACCAAAGCATTAAAAGTCGGTCAAATGATTTCTCTTAGTGATTCACAGTTGATCGTCAACCATATATTCGGCATTTATGAGTCTAATGATGAGAAGATGGACAAATAATTGTCTAAAGTAAAGAAGATGATGGTAAACTTCAAAGAAGTTTAGAACATAAGGGTTGCTAGGCTTGGAAATAGTCGATCTAATGCTTTGTCTAGATGAGCATCGACTAAAAGAATCGAATCAGATGGTCCGTTCCTATTGAGATCCTACAAAAGTCGAGCATTGAAGAAGAAAATAATGGACTTGTGTTTTGCTTAAACCTAAATTTCGGGGAATCGTTGATGGATTCATTAATCAAATACATTCATGATGGAGAGATCCTAGAGTCTAAGGCCTAGAGGAAGAAACTTCGATCCCGAGCTGAAAAGTTCACTTTCATTGGTGATGTACTCTATAAAAGAGGGTTTTTCCTACTGTTACTCATGTGTTTTAATCCCACTCAGGTAAATTACATCCTATGAGACATCCAAGAGGGTTCTTTCACAAGTCATATAGGTTTCTAGTCACTTGCTAAGAGGATCATTGCCCAGATTTATTTTTTCCCGACACTTGCTGAGGATGCAGTTGAGAATGTCAAGAAGTGTTATAAATATCAAAGATTTGCTATCATTCCTTACCAACTTCATTAGCCTATATTTTCCATTACTATACTTTATCCATTTAAAGTTTGGGGTATTGACCTGGTAGGTCATCTTCCTAAGGTAGCATTCAACTACCAATATCTGATAGTGGCCAATGAATATTTCTCAGAATGGGTGGAAGCCGAAGCAATGATTTCCGTCACCTAGGTTAAAACGTTCAAGTTCATCTGGAGGAATATCATCTGGTGACATGGTTTTCTTCATACCCTATTATGTGATAATTGTAAACAGTTCAAGAACCAGTCGCAGGAAGCCTACTCCAAGAAGGTGGGCATAAAATAATTTTTCTCTACTTCAGTACGACCAAAAGCCAATAGACAAACAAAGGTCACCAATCGGACGATACTTGATGGAGTTAAAATTAATTTGGAAGATGCCAAAGGTATGTGGATATAAGAATTTCATGGCTATGAACTTACAGGACGATTGAGAGGATGTTGACAGGTCAAACACTGTCCATGTTGGCATACGGGTCCGAGGTAGTTATCCCTACTTAACTTTGACTTCCCAGTAACAGAGTTTAAACTTATAATTGGATGCTGATGTAGAAGAGAGAAGGCTAGATCTAAAGTTAATTGAAGAAAGATAAGAGGATACATTAGTTCGACAGTTTACTAACATAGGGCTTCCAGATTTTAAAACAAAAGGTTTAAGCCCAAGACAATAGCCATGGGTGATATGGTTTTGAATAAGGTTTGGAAAAAGTCGAACAAACTCCATCTCAATTGGCACGAACCATACAGGGTGATTAAAGAGCTCATGTCAGGCACCTTTGGGCGGGAAAACTTGGATGATGAGCCCTTCTCTAACCCATGGAATGCTGACCATTTGAAAAGATATTATCAATAGTTATTTTTTTTATCTTAGTGTAACTTTCTATTTCATTTTCAGTGTATTTCAATTTCAATTTCATCTGTACAACAATGTGATAAATGAAAAAACAAAATCCAAGTGTTGACTCGTATTTATCCTACTTATTGCCAGCATGGTTTAAATTTTGTTAAACTAAAGAGAACCATTTACATGATGAATTAGTTTATAAATCACTCTCGGCGATACGAGAGTGTATGGGGATTATCATCTCCTCCATACACTCCCAACAACGCCAAGAGGGAGGTCAGTGTGGAAACATCACTTAGGTCGCGAAAAAAACAAGTTTAAAAATCATTCTTAAATGATTGCTTCAACATCAGCTTATGGTGACTTAAAGATCATAACTTTCTCAATGATATGAGAGTGTGTGAGGGGTCTCGTTGATTAAGGGTGAAAAGTAGCTTGTGTCAAACATCGATCGTTGTTTTCTGTTCACCACCTTAATACAAAAATCTAAACTTATGACTACACTCAACAGGTGAATATAGCAACCAAGTCCGGGTATCAAAAATTCACAGAGACGAGTTATTAGAATTTAATTGGTTTAATATTTCTAAATAAAAATGTAAAAGGTATTTTCTTAACTAAAAATAAATAAAAGATAAACTAGGCATGAATGTATTTAAACTAAATTATCAAAAAGAATAAAAGCTATAGGTTGCGTCAAATATCCCTCACCCCAAGTTAATTAGTATAAAATGGTTACATGGGTTCACGAGTTATTAAGATTGCATCTCATTTCGTCAAATAATTAAATTAAGGGTTGCACACCCCTAAATTCGCATAAAAGACTAATAAGATTTGGTGTCAACAAATACCCCAGAAATTAGGCACGCAAGGTCGTAAATACAGAGTATACATGATATACCTCGTGAAATCTCCTAGGCGTAACAACTAGGACAACCCACTCGAAATAAACCCATGAGAAACCATCACCAAAGCAAAGCAACCCGTCAACCATAGGTGAGTTCAATCTAATACAACCTAGACTAAATTAGCCGCTACACATAATTAATGACATAAATAAAATCAACTAATTAATTAAAGCGTTCTAATTAAATTAAAACTAATTAAATTAACTACACAATTAATCTAGTAAGAAATAATAAATAAAGCATGGAATAAAAATAAACAAAGATAAGAAAAGTAGGCAGAAGTGACAATGAATAGTAAACTTACATTAATGGAGGAATTACACAAATAAAATGGAGGAGAGGGGAGGTCTCCACATAATCGCCAAATGTTACAAACCCTAACCTAAACTAAGAGAGAGAAAGAAACTAGATATTATGTTGTCTTTTTTTCCAAAAAGAACCAAAGTTGGTATTTATACTAAGTTACAAAAATTGAAATAGAAGAAAATGAAAAAGAAATGAAAAAGGGGGTTTAAGTTGCAATTAATATAACAAAAGAAAAGGAAAAATAAAATAAAAGTAGAAAAGGAAGTTCGCAGAAAAAAGTAGTCGGCCAAACTAAAGGGGACCCGTCGACCGCGTGAACATGAATAATGGCCACTGGAATTGCACTAAGTCAAATCGACAAAACCCAGTCGACCGGGGGCCCAGTTGCAGTCGACCGACACTGGCAGTAAGTCCCACGCATTTCTCCTTGTTGTTTAGCCCGAGACCCATTTCGAACCTTGGTCTTCATTAATGGCTGGAGACCCAAGCTCCATAATGTCGTGGCCCTGTATGAACAATGGCCAACTGCAAATATGCTATTATTATCCAAGCCGAGACCCGCCACTTTCCATGTCCAAAATTGGTGAAAAAAATGAAGAACCCAAATCTCAATTAATGGCCAAGCCAATACCCATTTCGAGCTCATGAGTGTTTTGCGCAATCCAAAGATTCATAATCGTGTGTTCAATTTGGCCAAAAGCATTCCAATTTCGGATGAACCCAAAACCCGAGAAAAACTCGAGCCTAGGGCTAAATTTCCATTTTCGAAATGGGTTTGCTGCAAAAAACGAGCTAAGGACTCAAGGGGTATTATATGAATTGTTAATGAAAGAGAAAAGGGACATGGTGGGTATTAATGAAATTGTTATTTTCTTATAATTCTTTTCCAATTAAAGGTCCGTATTTCCTTCGTTCGGACTCCGATTCGTGCACAGTTCGCGGCCACGCGAAGCTTGGCCCGAGAGCTACAACTTTCATGAATACTCCAGGCAAAAATCCCAAAGTGTGAAATTACCCCTGAACATGCAAATCGCGACCAAACTTTATCGAAACACGCCCAAACTTCATACTAAGAACTTTAATACCTATACAAGCTCAATCATACCTCAAATAAGATGTTATCATATAAAACTGAGTTTGTCTAATTAATGAACATAATTATAGTCATTAAAGTACCCGAGGGGGCTAAAATGCCTATGTTCGAGGGTATAATTATGCAATATTCGATACAAATCACTCGTATCCTCTATGCACTCCAACAATGACAAGAGGTGGAATCAGTGTGTTAACATTACTTAAGTGGAAAAAAACTCAAGTTTAAAGGTCATTCTTATATAGTTGCTTCAATATCAACTTATGGTGAATTAAAGATCATAACTCTCTCAGTGATGTGAGAGTGTATGAGGATCCTTGTCTCATCCATACCCTCCCAATAAGTCGAGAGGAGGGGATCATTATGGTAACATCACTTAGGTGGTTAAAAACACAAGTTAAAACTCATTTTTATGTGGTTGCTTTAACATCATCTTATTATGGTAAATATAATGTATTAAAGACAGAGTGTAATCATAAGCATTATGTTCAGGAAACCATTTAATGGAGATAAGATAAGAAAATGCAAAAATCAGACTTGGTAAAAAAAATAGAACACACAACCAACACAAGATCGTATATATCAACACAAAGAATATATATCAAAAAAAATTTAAGTGTTGTTAAGTGTTACAGATATTCAAAAATATGAGAATTATTAAAGCTATTGATTACATCAGATAGGTTATTAAGACACATAAGGCGACCCAATTGAAAATGAAGATCAATCTTCCTTGTCCTTCTCGGCCTCATCCTGGATGACATCAGCTGCAGGGGACTTTGTTTGAACTTCATCTTCCACATTGCCACCATCTACTGCCCCTGGTCAACTTGAACTTTGGTCTCGACCATAGTGGCCTCAGGAGAAGCCTCAATTTCCACTTCACCAAGAGCGACAGTAGCTGACGGGCCAGCAAAATCAAATGTCTTTAGGTCCTCTTCTAGTTAAGGGTTAGCCTTACCGAGGTTAGGATGTTTATTAAGGACCTAACGGCAAGCCGTCATAACTCCCCTCTCTAGGTACTAGAAGCCATAACCAACAAATTCCTCAGATGCTTTGAAGGCTTCAATAACCTTCCTTATAGCTTCCTTAGTCTCATCCCTGTGCTTTTTCTAAAGAGCTTGAATATTAGGGTCATGGCCCTTCTTTTGGATCGCCAGTTCATCTTCTAGCTTTTCATCTAGCTTCTCAATTGCCTGCCTATGACTAAACTCGACATCTTTTAATTTTTTCCTCAGTAATTTTTCGGCCTTAATGGCCTCATTTTCCTGATGGACCACAAGAAGGTTATCCTGAAGCCATTAATTTAGCCGGTGAAGGGAAAGCAAAGACTATAAAACAAAGAAAGAAAAACTTAGTAAAAGATGAAATAACACTTAAAAATAGTGAAGATCAACTTAAAATATTATTACTTAGGTGGGATTGTGAAGGGTAAAGTCCCTAGTCGAGACGGGTCCGTGGCTTGAAGAAAATTTCTATCAGAGTCAACCAATATGGACTCGATAGCTTCCTTTGCTCTCCTTTTATTACCGATTAGAGAGTTGGTGGAGATTTTCAGTTAAGACATCCATGAAGTAAGCGGATAATCGCTTGATATTAAATAGCATAGTCGGTGGAAGATTTAGACGAATCATCCTTCTTATTTTTCATTGGTGGAGGGGGACCAATATTGGCACCCTCGACTTGCTATTTTTGCTTCTTACCTCCCTCTGCCTGGTTGATCCCTCTAGTTATTATCTTTTTATCTACAGTCGAGGGGGTGGGCTTATTAGCAGTGATTATGTTTCGCATATTGGCTAAACTTGGGGTAGCCATCTTCCAATTGTCCTCAGGAGTGTCGACTGGATGACCTATAAATAAAAGATGGCGATTAGTATCGGTATTTAAATGCAATACGATAATACAGTTGTAATAATTGCTAACTTACACAGCTTAGCGAGGGGTGAACCCCCAGACCCGTCTTTTCGAAAAGGCATGGCCATCAACTGGTCCAACTCGACCAGGTCATCCGCTTTGCCTTGAGTTCATATATGATTTTTTTTCCTCATCCATCAATACTTAGGTCGAGATTAAGGCTGGATGCCATAGAGGTATTTCCCCACTTTTGGTTCCGTTGGCATTGTATGGAGCATCAGTGTTGAACTCCTAATCCCCCGACTCATAGAAGTATAAAGGCTTTCAATGATGGTTTGAAGTTTTATTTATAATCATAGTATTCTTATTAGACTTCTTTTTATGAGGTGGAAGTAGCCAGGCTGAGCCTTATTTGGGGACATAATGTAACACGCCCAAAAATGCTGACAGGAAGGTCGGTATCATAAAATAGTCTCCACGGTAGGATAAAGCCCAAAATAATTCTCCAGGCATTAGGGAAAATCTGAGATAGGGAAAGTCCCATGCTAGCAAGAATGGTTCTAACATTAGGATGGATAGGCAATCTAAAGTCGCCCCTAAACATTTGTTCATAAACCTCTACCTCGCCCTCTCGTTTGTCATATGACCTCTTATCATCAAATGAGACTCTTACATTAATGGACGATTTTATCCCGTAGATATGTCTCCCGGAAAGAAGATCTATCTCTCGAACAGTGCAATGAAAGGTTACAACATAGGAAGTGTTAAATGGTTCCTTGTCCTTAACATCAATGGAAGGAACGCTGCTTGGTAATCTTGTTCAGAACTCGACGCTTGTCATGGACGATAAAGGAACATCCATGGGGAGTTATGTGTAAGAAACCTCGACTCTCATCTCATCATTGTCTGAGGCCTCTTGGGGATTTTCTTGATTGTTGGACTCGGCAGCGTCAGTATCGCCTAGACAGGACCTTGGAACTTACATAGAATATTTGAAAGAGTCTGCCTTTTCAAACTCCCTAGATGCAGATGGGCTGTAACACTCAGATGAAGACATAGACTGTGACCCCTGTGAAGAGATATCAAACATTGTGTCACTACTGATATCAATAACACTAGTCTCATTCAGAGACGAATATGTGAGAAGTTGGGGAGGACGTACTACATACAACGGGGGTGGTTGAATTAAAAGACTAGATTCAGCCTCGGCTCAATGTTTAACCTCGGCCTCAGCTTTGCATATCTCCTTAAGTATCCTCTCCCTAAGATGTGGGTATTATTCACCTAACTCTTATGGTATTTTTTACATTGACACAATAAAAAGTTTGACCTACGTTGACTATTGATCAAAGTGGAAGTTTAATCATTTTCAAATGGTGAACCAGTCAAGAATCAATATGAAAGTCACTAGAGAAGATGATCAGAGGATCGCCAAAAAATCAAGTTGACGATAGAAAAGCCTAGAAATCTCCAAAATCTACCCCTCCTAACTTTCTACAACCTAAAAAATTGCTCAAAGTCATTAAAAACATCCCTGAAACAACGACGAATGGTCGCCTGAAAACTCAAAAATCACCGAAAAATAATCAAAACCAAAGAGAAATAACTAAACATAAATTGAACTAAATAAAAGCAAGGAAAGGAGTTACCTGAATGATGAAGAAGAAGAGTTTGGGATAGGAATGAAACTCTGGACTCGCCTGAAAAGGGATAGTTTGAAGAGATAGAATGAACGTCAAAGGTTCATTACATAATAAAACTTGTGAGCAGGAGAAATTATGGAGAAGAAAGAGAAAATTGTTTGATTTTTGGGTGTTTAAATGGGACAATCATTACACACAATTTTTTAGGCGAGCATCATTAGGCCACAAGTCCCCAAACAGGCCTGTTACCACCATAAGTTGGCCAACACACCAAGTCACACGCTCATTGACATGTGTCTAATAAAGGACATATGAATGCCATATTTGTCTAAGACATGAAAATGATTATCACGACCTCAGCATGAACCATTCACATCTCTAAAGAAACTTTTGATATTAGGGGGTCAAACGACTATACCCTTCGACCTTCCATTCACATTGAAGACTAAGGTCTATTAGTGATTGATATACATAAGTGTAAGCTCATCCTGAATGAGGCTCATCCTAACACCATGACCTCTGCCTAGTGTCCATAAGACTCATTTATATATGGGCTCATAGCACAGAGGCCCACACCAATCAGTCTTGGCCTTTGATATCGTAACCTCATAATAATTGGAGTTATACATGAATGTTTACTCTGTGGTCCAAGCTTCCTTTATGTCTCAGCTCTGTTATGTGTCGGCCTTATACTGAATCGATAGGCTGAGACCTTCATGAGTTTCCTACGATGATCTCTATATCTCAAAGTTATTTACCTAGAAGACCACCTCCATAGTATCATCTTGATCGAGACCAATGAAGTCAATTTTAGTACCTCATATGGAACACGCGACTAGTTCATCATTAGGACATGTGGACCATGCAGTTATAATAAACTTTCAACCCACGTGAGGGAATATTTCATCATCATGACACACTTGTGTAGAGTATAGGTGGAAGTCTTCTCGTGCACGGCTTATCTCGTGCACACCAGGTGCATGCTTGGGGGGCACATCGCGCACCCCAAGCCTATATATACATATTTCATCTTCTTTACCAGGGATAAAGTTATTGTTTACCTAGCAAAAACTTTTCCCATTTATAATTCTAGAGAGAGAAAGGTTAAATGACAATATAATATGTCCTTCAGTGCCCAATAGTAATATAATACTCTCACCATCTCGCACAGTAGAGTATGCTCAAGCTGAACCACTTATATATCTATGTTTTCTGTCCCTCTGATCCCCTTCTTTACATACATATATCTCTGTGATTGTCTTCATTGTTAACTTATCTAGACCTTGAGCTTTATATGCATTCGAGGTAATGATTGTCAATATCACCACTCTCTATTCTTCACAAATTAGGCTTGGTTGAGAGACCTAGAAAAGCTCCAAAATTCGTCCCTATTTTTTGCTACCCTCCTCATACTGACTAGATCAATCTTGAGATTGATGGACTTTTTAGATGATATTCTGGAATCTCTAATTCAGCTGTGAATTTTAAAAATCATATGGGGATCTTCATTAGAGCTTTTGGTATGAACATTGGAAACCACAATGCCTTTTTTATGTACTCCTTATGGTCATCATTGTGATTAATCTTACTTGGTAATATTTGGATCAAAGTAAACTCCATGGTAGCTCTTTGTTGTACCCTATGTGATAAATTTCACCCTCATTGGGAGCTTACCACTGGATTGTCTAACTATAAAACTCATCTCTCTCACATGAGTATCTACTGCTCTCATATCTGTAAGGAAGACAATGCCACCGACGACAAGTTTTCCCACCTGGCTATCCATCATCACACCCTTATCAAATGGTCCTCTCCTCCAACTGAAATCTCTTCTTTGCTCATTGAGGACATCATCACCCTTCTTAGATATAAAGTTATTTTTTATTAGTGTTCGCTTTTATGTTTTGCACCTCTCTTTTAGATCTTGTTTCTTATTCGATCTGTAATCTCCAGGGTACTTGTTAATTTTATATATTGTCTCCCAAATTGGGATTAGTTAAAAAAACTCATCCCAAGCCATTAAACCCATTTATTTCCCACAGTTTGGTTCATTATTAAAAATACTAACTTCCTTTAAGATTTCAAAACCCTTTAATCTCTCTAACGTCCGTAAGTCTTCTTATTCCTCTTGCCTTATATTTTTTATTTCCTTTTAAAAGATCTTGGGATTTATTTTCTTTATTTGAAGTTTTTATATTTTCTTTTGTCTCTTATTTTGGATTGTGAAATTGTTTATGTCATTAATGAAAACACCATTGAAGCTTTTAAGCGTTGCTACATCCCTTCGTGGGTGACTATTGAGCTAGACTCTGTCCCCATCGAATTCTACAATGTTGATGGTATCCATTAGATCTTTTCACAGTTTGTGGGTGAGGTTAGAATCATATTTACCTCTAATAACCTTTTCATGGTTGATGTTGATGGTTTATGATTACTCTATTGCCGTCCCTACTCAATTCTCACCCAATACCTAGAGGATCGTCAACGGTGTTAACCATTTGAAGGAACTTGATGGGACTTATCTAGGGATCCCAGAGATTTTCTACATATACATATGGGTAATAACATCAGATAAGGTCTATAACCTCAAGGGAAGTAAGAATAAAAGGGACTTGGTCATCAATATACCAAATTTTGATAAGGAATATTGGGCTTAAGGATTGCGAACATTTGCCCAGTGCAGAGGGCGATGAACCCTATAATGTACCCAAATGCCCTAAAGGGGGCATGGAATAGACTTACCTCTTTCTTTTTTCACATTACTTTATCATGTTGTGAATAAAAGTATGTTCTATGCTCAATTAAACATCTACAAAAAACCTATAAGGGGTGGATAGGTTTGGATTCATCCTAAGGTCTTTCAATTTTCATAAAATTGGTTAAAAAATTAAAACTCTCAATGCATGATACAAAAAATTCCTTTCCAATTGTCTGGATTAATTCACACAATGATTAAAGTAACTAAATCTAAAGATGAAACCTAGATCTAACACACTTAATCTAATTTTAAGGAAATTCACTAGATTCAAATAAGATCTTAATGATACGTGTATTCAATTAATACTGTTGTTGACATAGCTTTCTCTAAAGGATGGCTTCATCTTTGGTTGGAATGTGACTCTCATAGTGTTATTTCTTGCTTCAACAACAATGGCTTATTCCCCCCATGGCCTTTAAAAATTGCTTGGATTAATTGTATCCATCAAATATCTTATATAAACTTCAAATGCTCTCACATCTATAGAGAAGGGAATTGTCCTGCTGATAAGCTTGCCAACTTAGGTCTAGCCCATAACAATGGTCTATGGTTAGACCAATGCCCCAAAGATCTCTTTAGTCCTGTCTTCAATTACTTCATGGGCATGCCTTCTTATAGGTTTCATTAAGACAGGAGGATTTTTTCGTTCATTCTCCATTGTAATTTTTTTCTTTTTCTTTCCCTAGTAATCTCTCCTTGTACCGTTCTTGTTTTGTTTCAATATTTTTTCTTGTTTGCTTAAAGAAAATATACAAGCATACACAAGTCAAGAAGATACGTCTCACACAGGCACTCTCGTGCAGTTACTAATAAACCTTCAAACTTCCCCCATGGAAAATGAAAACCTGTAACGAGCTCCATAATGTGAATGAAGAAGTCCACTCTCTTCCTTGAAGTCCACACCACACTCCATTTTTCTCGATAAATCTTTATGCCTCCAAATTTGGATCAAGGAGTAATAGATCAAATCATTTGAGTTAAAATATGATGAACTAACATAGGTTGATGTCAAGATATGATAAAATCTACTATTGATTCACTCACAAACACTTTGGATCAAACCATATATTAATTAAAGTTTCAAAAGTTTATGATGAATAATTGAGATTTGGTTTCAAGAGAGATAAAAAGACCTCTCAACTTTCCAAATTTGCTGAGATAGATATTTCAATCGAGTAAAATTCAGATATTATGAAATAGGAGGGGAAATGGCTTATATATAAAAAAATTCAAAATCTGGCTCCACCGTGCGCATGGTGAAATTTTTCCATGTGCACGACTCTAGGTAGTGAGGAACCATGGAAAAAATCGTGTGCATTATCATGCTTTGATGTCTTTTAACTCCTCTATGTTCACGGTCTCAAAATAGAGTCGTACAAATGGTATAGTCAATAAATATTTTCAAAATGTCTTAACAAGTTCAAATCACAAAGCGAACTCCCTAAAACAATTTTAAATTTCCCATAAAACTAGTTTAAATCACTTATTCAATCATTTTTCAAAATGATCACACATTTTAGAAAACGTGGTTCATGTGCGTGTTTAGCCGTGAAAATTTAGATCATTCATAAGAAAGGATATAATCATCGTTCCAAGGTTAATGTACTATAATAGAAGTCTTTAATGAGCATCTTTCAAAATCTTCAATCTGGGAAAGTTCACTCTAACTGAAATGATCGCACCTCACTCATCGATCAAGTCTATATGACTTAAAGGACCCAATGACTCAAATATATTTTCATGGGAACTAGCCAGCTACTATAAGTACAAAAATAAAATTTTTAATCTTCCCTTTTGGTTATTTCATGGACCCCCCCCCCCCCCCCAAAAAAAAAAAAAAAAAAAAAAAAACAATCTTATTACCCAAGAAAACTCTCACCTCACTAGCCATATAATGAGATTGGTAGGAAGGTAATGTACAAACAATACATAAGACCAATGAGAAATCAAAAGTCAAGTCAATAAGGGGATAGAGTCGAAATCATTAAATTTATACCTAAAATCGCACGAAACAATAAAATGCATCACACAGCTAATAACATGCATAAAGATAAACCCCCATGCTTTGGGTTTCTTTGATAAATATCAAAATATATACGAGATAAAACATGTGAATAGCATGTGAACATGTGAAATATAAAAACATGTGAAATAACATCATTGTTGATGTAAAAAACTAGACTTGATCTAATAAATTAATCACAGATAAATAAGAATAAAGAAATAAGACATGGGATTTTTAAAGGGGTTCAACCTTAATGAAATGACCTACGTCCATTGTCTTGTATTGTTGGGTGTCTTGCCTTAATCTTGATTATGTTTGCTTATGATTGCTTACCCCACTATAAGGGTGTTAAAAGGTACTATAGCCCTTGGGATGTCAGTATGAATGGACAATATGCCGTAATTAAATAGGCATATACATCTATACATGGTAAGAATATTCATTGAATCTGTCTTCGTCGTTTGATCTTCCTGACTAGGTGCTCGGTATGTTGAGTAGATTGTTACGCTGAGTAGCTCGGTGCTTTAACTTGCTCGATACGTATATTTATGCCATGTTGGATGACACGTGTCTTCACATAGCTGGTCCACATCAGCTGATTAATTTTTGTATCAACAAAAGCCCCCAATGTTTCACAGTTGAAGTTGGATGTGAGAGTGTGGAATATTATACCCAAAAGTTGCTCGGGCATGTTTATTCTATCTTGTTTGATTACAGACCTCCAACACTTGTAAAAATCTTGCTCTTATCATAACAGTTTTGAGCGCGAAATGGCAAACTTATAAATATTTTGAATTTTAGGCGAATGCTTGGGTTCTTGCGTCTTTTTCCTTGATTAGCCGTCGGAAATGCAATCGTCGTCATCTGTGATCATTATTTTTCCCGTTTTCCAAAGCAGCGTATATAAAGGCGGGAAAATCATATTATCTTATACCTTTTTCCATCTAGATTCCCAAACCTTTTACCTTCTCACTTTTCTTCTTACGGTCGTTCTTTCTGTCATCTGCCTTAGCTGATTTCTTGATTTTCTGTAAGAATTTCTTCCTTCTTCTTTCTTTGTTTTATCCATTATGGTTTATGTTATCGAGTCGTTGGTAAGTTTAGGGCTGAATTTGGGATTTCTTCTTGGGTTGTTTTAAGATAACCCCCTTACCCTTCTGATTCAATTTCTCTAACTGAGGGGCATTGGTTTCCTTCTATTTTTGTGGTCAAATGTGAATTTTCTTTTTTGCCTAATCCCCCATGTTTGGAATTTTGCCAATATTTTGACATTGTTCCTGCCAGAGTAGTTCCAAATACATGGAGGGTAGTTAATGGTGTATATAGATTGAATCATATTCATGGAACTCGTCTAGGAATTCCTAAAATTATGTATTATTATAAATGGGTTACCAGCGACACCACCTTTTATTTAAAAACTAGGTTTTCTAACAGAGCTTTAGTAGTCAATATCCCTGATGCTAATAGGGATTATTTTAAATACGGGGTTGTGATGAAAAATTGGCCACATCCCCCACTAAAGGGGAAAGACGTGTACCAAGGTCCCAGATGTCCACTTTATGGCAATGGGATAGGTTGTTTTGTTTTTCAAATTAGCTCTGCTTTTATTTGATAAAATGTGTCACTGACATTTACTTTTTGTTTTGTAGTTGATAGTAAAAGGAAATCCCCGAAAGAGAGTGACATTAATATAAAAGAATTGAAGCTCATCTGGGATTTACATCAATCCATTGATGGGGAGAACGTGAGGTCTACTTCCTATTTACTAAGATATAAGAACACCACTTCTTGTTTTATTGCTCGACCTCTTGTTCCTCCCTTTATGATTGATCTTGAGTAGGCTCCATCTTCTTCATTTATTGAAGAATCTTCCTATAACTTAGGTACTTCTATTGCTGACCTGATGATGAAGAAGAGGATAATGCTTGATGTCTTTGCCAAGGTTTCCCCTGGTGCTGATGGGGCGAAGAAGAGCAAAGATGATGTCCCAGTTGAAGGGACTAAGAAAAAGGATGTTGCTCCATCTGGGGGAGCAGTCACAACTTTCAAGGAAGTCAACAAGAAGCCCCCAATTTCTCTAAAAGAGGCATCACCTTTGATTGAAGGGGTGGTCATTATTAAAGAAGAGGCAACACCTTTGATTAAAGCTCCTTTGAGAAGATTGAGAAGGGGTATTGCTGAGAAGACCATGGATGTTTTTGCTCAACCTTCTGGGATTGAGGTACCTTCTTTGAGAGCTATTTATCCATCACTCATTACCCCTGGCTTGGATAAAAAAATTATTTGGTCTGGAACTCTTCCTAATTGCCGAGCTTCTAAGACTTCTACTCCTCGGGAGAAGGTCACTGAATTAGCAGCCAAACATTTTACATTAGTAAGTGTCGTTATACTTGTCATTTTGATTCTTCGTACAATGTTCATATTCTAACTTGAGCTTTTCTTCCTCTTACAGTTTTTGGTTTACTTTAATAATATCCTGGAGAAGGATAAGGCTATCAAAGCTTCAAATTCGTCTAGTGGAGTAAAATAAGCCTTTGCTGGGTTATTAAAATCTTTGGTGGAGTCCCGAAAGAAGTAAGAAGATGACAAAGCTGCCTGGGAGCATAAAATCAAGTCTACTATGACAGCTCAACAAAAAGCTAAGGAAGTTGCCAAAGAGGCTGATACAACTCGTTAGGAAGCTCACACAGCTCGTCAGGAAGCTGTAAATGCTTCCAAGGAGGCAGAGGAGAAATTAAAGGTTGTTATTTCTAGAAAAGTGGAGGCCGAGGGAAAGCTTGAAGAGGCTGAACGACGTAAGAAAGATCTTGAACAAAAAGTGAAATCTGTTGAAGAGCTTCTTAGGGAAAAGGCTTCCTCGGAGAGGGTGAAGAGAAAATATGTTATGAAGAAGTACTTTAGCTCTGGCTGGGACACAAGGTGGAACAAAGCTATAACTGCTGCTTCTACTCAAATGGAGTATGCAAGTTTGAAGTTCTTTGGGGATGGATGGGTTGCAACGTTGAATGATTTGAGTGTTGCTGGTGATTCTGAACTATAACTATTTTAGAAACACGTTCATGGCCCTCCTCCTTCTATTGAAGCAGATAAAGAATAAGAAGAAGGAGATGAAGCTGGATCTGATGAATCTTACTTATTCATTATAGAATAAACACTTGATGAATCAGTCCGCCGAGAAAGTTCAGCAGGTAATAACTTCTGCCGAGCAACGCCAGCTGCCCATCGAGTAACCAATTCTTTCTACAAAATTAGTTGAGAATGTTATAGGGAATAAGGAGAAGGTCTAAAGTTATTCGACAATTTGTTTCTTTGCTCTTTTATTTTGTACCTTTGGTTGTACCCTCTTATTTTACAATCAATAAAATGGACCTTGCTATTTATTTTGGATTTCTCCTTTACTTATTCAATATCGCTATACTATTGTTGATCTATTTTCACTTTGCCTTGCTAATTTATTTCCAGGATGGAACTGTTATCAGCTCATGATACAGAGTTGATGAAGAAGTGTACTGATTACTTCAAAGTTGGTCGTGCAGATTTCACTGAAGCACAAATAATTGATATTCTTGGATTTGATGCCTCTGAGCGAGAAATTAATGCTTACCAATACTTGAAATGTCTGCTTGATCGGGCTGTAGAAAATAATGTAGCTTACTATGAATTGATCGAAGATCTCCAAGGAGTGATCGAAGAACTTCAACTTCAACACAAGTAAGCCACTACTCTTTTGCATGAAGGTTATGAGAATAAGTACCAACATTTGAGCGCTGATCGGGGCTATGAAAAATTTGTCTCAGCCCCTAATAAGAGAGAGAGAGAGAGAGAGAGAGAGAGATAGAGAGAGAATGTGTGTGCTAAAATTTGAAGTTGAGGAACATAGAAACATTTCCAAGCCGCTGGAGGAAGAAAATATTGCCTTATGAGATGAGTTGAGGCAGTTAAAATCTGCTGCTTCTTCTGGAGCTCTGGTCCTAGTTAACGATAAAGGTTTTTCCTTTTTGGAGACTGAGAATGCTTTATTAAGAGAAGAATTAGAATCTTTGAAAAGAGCCAGGACTATATCTTCTTCCCGGGGTAGAGAAAGAGTTGGTAGGAGCAGCATTGAAGAGACTAGAATTCAATAAGCTTTAGAAAATCAAGCTGCTCAACTGAAGGAAAGGAATCAAGCTCTGACAGAGATGTCCCAAAAAATTCAAAATCTTACCGAGAAAATTTTTAATCAGAGTTCTGCGTTGGAGAGTAAAGAAAACTTAGTGAAGAGGCTTCATCAGCACGTTGAACGATTGAATTATCAATTCCATAAGCAACCCAAAGAGTTTTGGATGGGGGGATATAATGAAGCTTTGTTCCATCTTGATGTTGGGTTGAAGCAATCAAACAATGAGGGATACAAATAGGGGTGGTTGAATGCCCTAACTGTGATGAAGGTTGAGGATGGAACTGAGTTATGGGGTTGGTATGACCCTAGATTACTTAATCTACCAGTGCCTCCCTTCAAACTTGATGATAGCTGGATTTCAGTTAGGTCCATTCCTCAGTGTTTGATTTCCAAATACCTTGGTGACTACAATCTACACGAATATTTTGAAATATCCTGACCTCCTCATCTTCTTAACCGACCAAGTATGAGCAATACCAGGATGCTGAGAGATTTGAACTTTATTAACTCTTCATTCGCTTTAGATGATCCTCCAGTTGAAATGGATCCTGTACCTAAATCTGAAGGAAAGAAACCAGCAGAATAGGCTATTTATATTTCGTTAGTGATTGTGTAAAGAAGAAAAATCATCTTTTTGTAATTTTGTTTCCTTCGAAATAAATTAATTGTATGATGTTTATCTTGTCAATCTTTATGAAATCAACTATAAGAATGGTGTACTTGTCAGTCACTAAGTGTGTATATATATATATATATATATATATATATATATATGAATGGACAAGTGTGTATATATATATTTCATTTTCAGTGTATTTCAATTTCAATTTCATCTGTACAACAATGTGATAAATGAAAAAACAAAATCCAAGTGTTGACTCGTATTTATCCTACTTATTGCCAGCATGGTTTAAATTTTGTTAAACTAAAGAGAACCATTTACATGATGAATTAGTTTATAAATCACTCTCGGCGATACGAGAGTGTATGGGGATTATCATCTCCTCCATACACTCCCAACAACGCCAAGAGGGAGGTCAGTGTGGAAACATCACTTAGGTCGCGAAAAAAACAAGTTTAAAAATCATTCTTAAATGATTGCTTCAACATCAGCTTATGGTGACTTAAAGATCATAACTTTCTCAATGATATGAGAGTGTGTGAGGAGTCTCGTTGATTAAGGGTGAAAAGTAGCTTGTGTCAAACATCGATCGTTGTTTTCTGTTCACCACCTTAATACAAAAATCTAAACTTATGACTACACTCAACAGGTGAATATAGCAACCAAGTCCGGGTATCAAAAATTCACAGAGACGAGTTATTAGAATTTAATTGGTTTAATATTTCTAAATAAAAATGTAAAAGGTATTTTCTTAACTAAAAATAAATAAAAGATAAACTAGGCATGAATGTATTTAAACTAAATTATCAAAAAGAATAAAAGCTATAGGTTGCGTCAAATATCCCTCACCCCAAGTTAATTAGTATAAAATGGTTACATGGGTTCACGAGTTATTAAGATTGCATCTCATTTCGTCAAATAATTAAATTAAGGGTTGCACACCCCTAAATTCGCATAAAAGACTAATAAGATTTGGTGTCAACAAATACCCCAGAAATTAGGCACGCAAGGTCGTAAATACAGAGTATACATGATATACCTCGTGAAATCTCCTAGGCGTAACAACTAGGACAACCCACTCGAAATAAACCCATGAGAAACCATCACCAAAGCAAAGCAACCCGTCAACCATAGGTGAGTTCAATCTAATACAACCTAGACTAAATTAGCCGCTACACATAATTAATGACATAAATAAAATCAACTAATTAATTAAAGCGTTCTAATTAAATTAAAACTAATTAAATTAACTACACAATTAATCTAGTAAGAAATAATAAATAAAGCATGGAATAAAAATAAACAAAGATAAGAAAAGTAGGCAGAAGTGACAATGAATAGTAAACTTACATTAATGGAGGAATTACACAAATAAAATGGAGGAGAGGGGAGGTCTCCACATAATCGCCAAATGTTACAAACCCTAACCTAAACTAAGAGAGAGAAAGAAACTAGATATTATGTTGTCTTTTTTTCCAAAAAGAACCAAAGTTGGTATTTATACTAAGTTACAAAAATTGAAATAGAAGAAAATGAAAAAGAAATGAAAAAGGGGGTTTAAGTTGCAATTAATATAACAAAAGAAAAGGAAAAATAAAATAAAAGTAGAAAAGGAAGTTCGCAGAAAAAAGTAGTCGGCCAAACTAAAGGGGACCCGTCGACCGCGTGAACATGAATAATGGCCACTGGAATTGCACTAAGTCAAATCGACAAAACCCAGTCGACCGGGGGCCCAGTTGCAGTCGACCGACACTGGCAGTAAGTCCCACGCATTTCTCCTTGTTGTTTAGCCCGAGACCCATTTCGAACCTTGGTCTTCATTAATGGCTGGAGACCCAAGCTCCATAATGTCGTGGCCCTGTATGAACAATGGCCAACTGCAAATATGCTATTATTATCCAAGCCGAGACCCGCCACTTTCCATGTCCAAAATTGGTGAAAAAAATGAAGAACCCAAATCTCAATTAATGGCCAAGCCAAGACCCATTTCGAGCTCATGAGTGTTTTGCGCAATCCAAAGATTCATAATCGTGTGTTCAATTTGGCCAAAAGCATTCCAATTTCGGATGAACCCAAAACCCGAGAAAAACTCGAGCCTAGGGCTAAATTTCCATTTTCGAAATGGGTTTGCTGCAAAAAACGAGCTAAGGACTCAAGGGGTATTATATGAATTGTTAATGAAAGAGAAAAGGGACATGGTGGGTATTAATGAAATTGTTATTTTCTTATAATTCTTTTCCAATTAAAGGTCCGTATTTCCTTCGTTCGGACTCCGATTCGTGCACAGTTCGCGGCCACGCGAAGCTTGGCCCGAGAGCTACAACTTTCATGAATACTCCAGGCAAAAATCCCAAAGTGTGAAATTACCCCTGAACATGCAAATCGCGACCAAACTTTATCGAAACACGCCCAAACTTCATACTAAGAACTTTAATACCTATACAAGCTCAATCATACCTCAAATAAGATGTTATCATATAAAACTGAGTTTGTCTAATTAATGAACATAATTATAGTCATTAAAGTACCCGAGGGGGCTAAAATGCCTATGTTCGAGGGTATAATTATGCAATATTCGATACAAATCACTCGTATCCTCTATGCACTCCAACAATGACAAGAGGTGGAATCAGTGTGTTAACATTACTTAAGTGGAAAAAAACTCAAGTTTAAAGGTCATTCTTATATAGTTGCTTCAATATCAACTTATGGTGAATTAAAGATCATAACTCTCTCAGTGATGTGAGAGTGTATGAGGATCCTTGTCTCATCCATACCCTCCCAATAAGTCGAGAGGAGGGGATCATTATGGTAACATCACTTAGGTGGTTAAAAACACAAGTTAAAACTCATTTTTATGTGGTTGCTTTAACATCATCTTATTATGGTAAATATAATGTATTAAAGACAGAGTGTAATCATAAGCATTATGTTCAGGAAACCATTTAATGGAGATAAGATAAGAAAATGCAAAAATCAGACTTGGTAAAAAAAATAGAACACACAACCAACACAAGATCGTATATATCAACACAAAGAATATATATCAAAAAAAATTTAAGTGTTGTTAAGTGTTACAGATATTCAAAAATATGAGAATTATTAAAGCTATTGATTACATCAGATAGGTTATTAAGACACATAAGGCGACCCAATTGAAAATGAAGATCAATCTTCCTTGTCCTTCTCGGCCTCATCCTGGATGACATCAGCTGCAGGGGACTTTGTTTGAACTTCATCTTCCACATTGCCACCATCTACTGCCCCTGGTCAACTTGAACTTTGGTCTCGACCATAGTGGCCTCAGGAGAAGCCTCAATTTCCACTTCACCAAGAGCGACAGTAGCTGACGGGCCAGCAAAATCAAATGTCTTTAGGTCCTCTTCTAGTTAAGGGTTAGCCTTACCGAGGTTAGGATGTTTATTAAGGACCTAACGGCAAGCCGTCATAACTCCCCTCTCTAGGTACTAGAAGCCATAACCAACAAATTCCTCAGATGCTTTGAAGGCTTCAATAACCTTCCTTATAGCTTCCTTAGTCTCATCCCTGTGCTTTTTCTAAAGAGCTTGAATATTAGGGTCATGGCCCTTCTTTTGGATCGCCAGTTCATCTTCTAGCTTTTCATCTAGCTTCTCAATTGCCTGCCTATGACTAAACTCGACATCTTTTAATTTTTTCCTCAGTAATTTTTCGGCCTTAATGGCCTCATTTTCCTGATGGACCACAAGAAGGTTATCCTGAAGCCATTAATTTAGCCGGTGAAGGGAAAGCAAAGACTATAAAACAAAGAAAGAAAAACTTAGTAAAAGATGAAATAACACTTAAAAATAGTGAAGATCAACTTAAAATATTATTACTTAGGTGGGATTGTGAAGGGTAAAGTCCCTAGTCGAGACGGGTCCGTGGCTTGAAGAAAATTTCTATCAGAGTCAACCAATATGGACTCGATAGCTTCCTTTGCTCTCCTTTTATTACCGATTAGAGAGTTGGTGGAGATTTTCAGTTAAGACATCCATGAAGTAAGCGGATAATCGCTTGATATTAAATAGCATAGTCGGTGGAAGATTTAGACGAATCATCCTTCTTATTTTTCATTGGTGGAGGGGGACCAATATTGGCACCCTCGACTTGCTATTTTTGCTTCTTACCTCCCTCTGCCTGGTTGATCCCTCTAGTTATTATCTTTTTATCTACAGTCGAGGGGGTGGGCTTATTAGCAGTGATTATGTTTCGCATATTGGCTAAACTTGGGGTAGCCATCTTCCAATTGTCCTCAGGAGTGTCGACTGGATGACCTATAAATAAAAGATGGCGATTAGTATCGGTATTTAAATGCAATACGATAATACAGTTGTAATAATTGCTAACTTACACAGCTTAGCGAGGGGTGAACCCCCAGACCCGTCTTTTCGAAAAGGCATGGCCATCAACTGGTCCAACTCGACCAGGTCATCCGCTTTGCCTTGAGTTCATATATGATTTTTTTTCCTCATCCATCAATACTTAGGTCGAGATTAAGGCTGGATGCCATAGAGGTATTTCCCCACTTTTGGTTCCGTTGGCATTGTATGGAGCATCAGTGTTGAACTCCTAATCCCCCGACTCATAGAAGTATAAAGGCTTTCAATGATGGTTTGAAGTTTTATTTATAATCATAGTATTCTTATTAGACTTCTTTTTATGAGGTGGAAGTAGCCAGGCTGAGCCTTATTTGGGGACATAATGTAACACGCCCAAAAATGCTGACAGGAAGGTCGGTATCATAAAATAGTCTCCACGGTAGGATAAAGCCCAAAATAATTCTCCAGGCATTAGGGAAAATCTGAGATAGGGAAAGTCCCATGCTAGCAAGAATGGTTCTAACATTAGGATGGATAGGCAATCTAAAGTCGCCCCTAAACATTTGTTCATAAACCTCTACCTCGCCCTCTCGTTTGTCATATGACCTCTTATCATCAAATGAGACTCTTACATTAATGGACGATTTTATCCCGTAGATATGTCTCCCGGAAAGAAGATCTATCTCTCGAACAGTGCAATGAAAGGTTACAACATAGGAAGTGTTAAATGGTTCCTTGTCCTTAACATCAATGGAAGGAACGCTGCTTGGTAATCTTGTTCAGAACTCGACGCTTGTCATGGACGATAAAGGAACATCCATGGGGAGTTATGTGTAAGAAACCTCGACTCTCATCTCATCATTGTCTGAGGCCTCTTGGGGATTTTCTTGATTGTTGGACTCGGCAGCGTCAGTATCGCCTAGACAGGACCTTGGAACTTACATAGAATATTTGAAAGAGTCTGCCTTTTCAAACTCCCTAGATGCAGATGGGCTGTAACACTCAGATGAAGACATAGACTGTGACCCCTGTGAAGAGATATCAAACATTGTGTCACTACTGATATCAATAACACTAGTCTCATTCAGAGACGAATATGTGAGAAGTTGGGGAGGACGTACTACATACAACGGGGGTGGTTGAATTAAAAGACTAGATTCAGCCTCGGCTCAATGTTTAACCTCGGCCTCAGCTTTGCATATCTCCTTAAGTATCCTCTCCCTAAGATGTGGGTATTATTCACCTAACTCTTATGGTATTTTTTACATTGACACAATAAAAAGTTTGACCTACGTTGACTATTGATCAAAGTGGAAGTTTAATCATTTTCAAATGGTGAACCAGTCAAGAATCAATATGAAAGTCACTAGAGAAGATGATCAGAGGATCGCCAAAAAATCAAGTTGACGATAGAAAAGCCTAGAAATCTCCAAAATCTACCCCTCCTAACTTTCTACAACCTAAAAAATTGCTCAAAGTCATTAAAAACATCCCTGAAACAACGACGAATGGTCGCCTGAAAACTCAAAAATCACCGAAAAATAATCAAAACCAAAGAGAAATAACTAAACATAAATTGAACTAAATAAAAGCAAGGAAAGGAGTTACCTGAATGATGAAGAAGAAGAGTTTGGGATAGGAATGAAACTCTGGACTCGCCTGAAAAGGGATAGTTTGAAGAGATAGAATGAACGTCAAAGGTTCATTACATAATAAAACTTGTGAGCAGGAGAAATTATGGAGAAGAAAGAGAAAATTGTTTGATTTTTGGGTGTTTAAATGGGACAATCATTACACACAATTTTTTAGGCGAGCATCATTAGGCCACAAGTCCCCAAACAGGCCTGTTACCACCATAAGTTGGCCAACACACCAAGTCACACGCTCATTGACATGTGTCTAATAAAGGACATATGAATGCCATATTTGTCTAAGACATGAAAATGATTATCACGACCTCAGCATGAACCATTCACATCTCTAAAGAAACTTTTGATATTAGGGGGTCAAACGACTATACCCTTCGACCTTCCATTCACATTGAAGACTAAGGTCTATTAGTGATTGATATACATAAGTGTAAGCTCATCCTGAATGAGGCTCATCCTAACACCATGACCTCTGCCTAGTGTCCATAAGACTCATTTATATATGGGCTCATAGCACAGAGGCCCACACCAATCAGTCTTGGCCTTTGATATCGTAACCTCATAATAATTGGAGTTATACATGAATGTTTACTCTGTGGTCCAAGCTTCCTTTATGTCTCAGCTCTGTTATGTGTCGGCCTTATACTGAATCGATAGGCTGAGACCTTCATGAGTTTCCTACGATGATCTCTATATCTCAAAGTTATTTACCTAGAAGACCACCTCCATAGTATCATCTTGATCAAGACCAATGAAGTCAATTTTAGTACCTCATATGGAACACGCGACTAGTTCATCATTAGGACATGTGGACCATGCAGTTATAATAAACTTTCAACCCACGTGAGGGAATATTTCATCATCATGACACACTTGTGTAGAGTATAGGTGGAAGTCTTCTCGTGCACGGCTTATCTCGTGCACACCAGGTGCATGCTTGGGGGGCACATCGCGCACCCCAAGCCTATATATACATATTTCATCTTCTTTACCAGGGATAAAGTTATTGTTTACCTAGCAAAAACTTTTCCCATTTATAATTCTAGAGAGAGAAAGGTTAAATGACAATATAATATGTCCTTCAGTGCCCAATAGTAATATAATACTCTCACCATCTCGCACAGTAGAGTATGCTCAAGCTGAACCACTTATATATCTATGTTTTCTGTCCCTCTGATCCCCTTCTTTACATACATATATCTCTGTGATTGTCTTCATTGTTAACTTATCTAGACCTTGAGCTTTATATGCATTCGAGGTAATGATTGTCAATATCACCACTCTCTATTCTTCACAAATTAGGCTTGGTTGAGAGACCTAGAAAAGCTCCAAAATTCGTCCCTATTTTTTGCTACCCTCCTCATACTGACTAGATCAATCTTGAGATTGATGGACTTTTTAGATGATATTCTGGAATCTCTAATTCAGCTGTGAATTTTAAAAATCATATGGGGATCTTCATTAGAGCTTTTGGTATGAACATTGGAAACCACAATGCCTTTTTTATGTACTCCTTATGGTCATCATTGTGATTAATCTTACTTGGTAATATTTGGATCAAAGTAAACTCCATGGTAGCTCTTTGTTGTACCCTATGTGATAAATTTCACCCTCATTGGGAGCTTACCACTGGATTGTCTAACTATAAAACTCATCTCTCTCACATGAGTATCTACTGCTCTCATATCTGTAAGGAAGACAATGCCACCGACGACAAGTTTTCCCACCTGGCTATCCATCATCACACCCTTATCAAATGGTCCTCTCCTCCAACTGAAATCTCTTCTTTGCTCATTGAGGACATCATCACCCTTCTTAGATATAAAGTTATTTTTTATTAGTGTTCGCTTTTATGTTTTGCACCTCTCTTTTAGATCTTGTTTCTTATTCGATCTGTAATCTCCAGGGTACTTGTTAATTTTATATATTGTCTCCCAAATTGGGATTAGTTAAAAAAACTCATCCCAAGCCATTAAACCCATTTATTTCCCACAGTTTGGTTCATTATTAAAAATACTAACTTCCTTTAAGATTTCAAAACCCTTTAATCTCTCTAACGTCCGTAAGTCTTCTTATTCCTCTTGCCTTATATTTTTTATTTCCTTTTAAAAGATCTTGGGATTTATTTTCTTTATTTGAAGTTTTTATATTTTCTTTTGTCTCTTATTTTGGATTGTGAAATTGTTTATGTCATTAATGAAAACACCATTGAAGCTTTTAAGCGTTGCTACATCCCTTCGTGGGTGACTATTGAGCTAGACTCTGTCCCCATCGAATTCTACAATGTTGATGGTATCCATTAGATCTTTTCACAGTTTGTGGGTGAGGTTAGAATCATATTTACCTCTAATAACCTTTTCATGGTTGATGTTGATGGTTTATGATTACTCTATTGCCGTCCCTACTCAATTCTCACCCAATACCTAGAGGATCGTCAACGGTGTTAACCATTTGAAGGAACTTGATGGGACTTATCTAGGGATCCCAGAGATTTTCTACATATACATATGGGTAATAACATCAGATAAGGTCTATAACCTCAAGGGAAGTAAGAATAAAAGGGACTTGGTCATCAATATACCAAATTTTGATAAGGAATATTGGGCTTAAGGATTGCGAACATTTGCCCAGTGCAGAGGGCGATGAACCCTATAATGTACCCAAATGCCCTAAAGGGGGCATGGAATAGACTTACCTCTTTCTTTTTTCACATTACTTTATCATGTTGTGAATAAAAGTATGTTCTATGCTCAATTAAACATCTACAAAAAACCTATAAGGGGTGGATAGGTTTGGATTCATCCTAAGGTCTTTCAATTTTCATAAAATTGGTTAAAAAATTAAAACTCTCAATGCATGATACAAAAAATTCCTTTCCAATTGTCTGGATTAATTCACACAATGATTAAAGTAACTAAATCTAAAGATGAAACCTAGATCTAACACACTTAATCTAATTTTAAGGAAATTCACTAGATTCAAATAAGATCTTAATGATACGTGTATTCAATTAATACTGTTGTTGACATAGCTTTCTCTAAAGGATGGCTTCATCTTTGGTTGGAATGTGACTCTCATAGTGTTATTTCTTGCTTCAACAACAATGGCTTATTCCCCCCATGGCCTTTAAAAATTGCTTGGATTAATTGTATCCATCAAATATCTTATATAAACTTCAAATGCTCTCACATCTATAGAGAAGGGAATTGTCCTGCTGATAAGCTTGCCAACTTAGGTCTAGCCCATAACAATGGTCTATGGTTAGACCAATGCCCCAAAGATCTCTTTAGTCCTGTCTTCAATTACTTCATGGGCATGCCTTCTTATAGGTTTCATTAAGACAGGAGGATTTTTTCGTTCATTCTCCATTGTAATTTTTTTCTTTTTCTTTCCCTAGTAATCTCTCCTTGTACCGTTCTTGTTTTGTTTCAATATTTTTTCTTGTTTGCTTAAAGAAAATATACAAGCATACACAAGTCAAGAAGATACGTCTCACACAGGCACTCTCGTGCAGTTACTAATAAACCTTCAAACTTCCCCCATGGAAAATGAAAACCTGTAACGAGCTCCATAATGTGAATGAAGAAGTCCACTCTCTTCCTTGAAGTCCACACCACACTCCATTTTTCTCGATAAATCTTTATGCCTCCAAATTTGGATCAAGGAGTAATAGATCAAATCATTTGAGTTAAAATATGATGAACTAACATAGGTTGATGTCAAGATATGATAAAATCTACTATTGATTCACTCACAAACACTTTGGATCAAACCATATATTAATTAAAGTTTCAAAAGTTTATGATGAATAATTGAGATTTGGTTTCAAGAGAGATAAAAAGACCTCTCAACTTTCCAAATTTGCTGAGATAGATATTTCAATCGAGTAAAATTCAGATATTATGAAATAGGAGGGGAAATGGCTTATATATAAAAAAATTCAAAATCTGGCTCCACCGTGCGCATGGTGAAATTTTTCCATGTGCACGACTCTAGGTAGTGAGGAACCATGGAAAAAATCGTGTGCATTATCATGCTTTGATGTCTTTTAACTCCTCTATGTTCACGGTCTCAAAATAGAGTCGTACAAATGGTATAGTCAATAAATATTTTCAAAATGTCTTAACAAGTTCAAATCACAAAGCGAACTCCCTAAAACAATTTTAAATTTCCCATAAAACTAGTTTAAATCACTTATTCAATCATTTTTCAAAATGATCACACATTTTAGAAAACGTGGTTCATGTGCGTGTTTAGCCGTGAAAATTTAGATCATTCATAAGAAAGGATATAATCATCGTTCCAAGGTTAATGTACTATAATAGAAGTCTTTAATGAGCATCTTTCAAAATCTTCAATCTGGGAAAGTTCACTCTAACTGAAATGATCGCACCTCACTCATCGATCAAGTCTATATGACTTAAAGGACCCAATGACTCAAATATATTTTCATGGGAACTAGCCAGCTACTATAAGTACAAAAATAAAATTTTTAATCTTCCCTTTTGGTTATTTCATGGACCCCCCCCCCCCCCCCCAAAAAAAAAAAAAAAAAAAAAAACAATCTTATTACCCAAGAAAACTCTCACCTCACTAGCCATATAATGAGATTGGTAGGAAGGTAATGTACAAACAATACATAAGACCAATGAGAAATCAAAAGTCAAGTCAATAAGGGGATAGAGTCGAAATCATTAAATTTATACCTAAAATCGCACGAAACAATAAAATGCATCACACAGCTAATAACATGCATAAAGATAAACCCCCATGCTTTGGGTTTCTTTGATAAATATCAAAATATATACGAGATAAAACATGTGAATAGCATGTGAACATGTGAAATATAAAAACATGTGAAATAACATCATTGTTGATGTAAAAAACTAGACTTGATCTAATAAATTAATCACAGATAAATAAGAATAAAGAAATAAGACATGGGATTTTTAAAGGGGTTCAACCTTAATGAAATGACCTACGTCCATTGTCTTGTATTGTTGGGTGTCTTGCCTTAATCTTGATTATGTTTGCTTATGATTGCTTACCCCACTATAAGGGTGTTAAAAGGTACTATAGCCCTTGGGATGTCAGTATGAATGGACAATATGCCGTAATTAAATAGGCATATACATCTATACATGGTAAGAATATTCATTGAATCTGTCTTCGTCGTTTGATCTTCCTGACTAGGTGCTCGGTATGTTGAGTAGATTGTTACGCTGAGTAGCTCGGTGCTTTAACTTGCTCGATACGTATATTTATGCCATGTTGGATGACACGTGTCTTCACATAGCTGGTCCACATCAACTGATTAATTTTTGTATCAACAAAAGCCCCCAATGTTTCACAGTTGAAGTTGGATGTGAGAGTGTGGAATATTATACCCAAAAGTTGCTCGGGCATGTTTATTCTATCTTGTTTGATTACAGACCTCCAACACTTGTAAAAATCTTGCTCTTATCATAACAGTTTTGAGCGCGAAATGGCAAACTTATAAATATTTTGAATTTTAGGCGAATGCTTGGGTTCTTGCGTCTTTTTCCTTGATTAGCCGTCGGAAATGCAATCGTCGTCATCTGTGATCATTATTTTTCCCGTTTTCCAAAGCAGCGTATATAAAGGCGGGAAAATCATATTATCTTATACCTTTTTCCATCTAGATTCCCAAACCTTTTACCTTCTCACTTTTCTTCTTACGGTCGTTCTTTCTGTCATCTGCCTTAGCTGATTTCTTGATTTTCTGTAAGAATTTCTTCCTTCTTCTTTCTTTGTTTTATCCATTATGGTTTATGTTATCGAGTCGTTGGTAAGTTTAGGGCTGAATTTGGGATTTCTTCTTGGGTTGTTTTAAGATAACCCCCTTACCCTTCTGATTCAATTTCTCTAACTGAGGGGCATTGGTTTCCTTCTATTTTTGTGGTCAAATGTGAATTTTCTTTTTTGCCTAATCCCCCATGTTTGGAATTTTGCCAATATTTTGACATTGTTCCTGCCAGAGTAGTTCCAAATACATGGAGGGTAGTTAATGGTGTATATAGATTGAATCATATTCATGGAACTCGTCTAGGAATTCCTAAAATTATGTATTATTATAAATGGGTTACCAGCGACACCACCTTTTATTTAAAAACTAGGTTTTCTAACAGAGCTTTAGTAGTCAATATCCCTGATGCTAATAGGGATTATTTTAAATACGGGGTTGTGATGAAAAATTGGCCACATCCCCCACTAAAGGGGAAAGACGTGTACCAAGGTCCCAGATGTCCACTTTATGGCAATGGGATAGGTTGTTTTGTTTTTCAAATTAGCTCTGCTTTTATTTGATAAAATGTGTCACTGACATTTACTTTTTGTTTTGTAGTTGATAGTAAAAGGAAATCCCCGAAAGAGAGTGACATTAATATAAAAGAATTGAAGCTCATCTGGGATTTACATCAATCCATTGATGGGGAGAACGTGAGGTCTACTTCCTATTTACTAAGATATAAGAACACCACTTCTTGTTTTATTGCTCGACCTCTTGTTCCTCCCTTTATGATTGATCTTGAGTAGGCTCCATCTTCTTCATTTATTGAAGAATCTTCCTATAACTTAGGTACTTCTATTGCTGACCTGATGATGAAGAAGAGGATAATGCTTGATGTCTTTGCCAAGGTTTCCCCTGGTGCTGATGGGGCGAAGAAGAGCAAAGATGATGTCCCAGTTGAAGGGACTAAGAAAAAGGATGTTGCTCCATCTGGGGGAGCAGTCACAACTTTCAAGGAAGTCAACAAGAAGCCCCCAATTTCTCTAAAAGAGGCATCACCTTTGATTGAAGGGGTGGTCATTATTAAAGAAGAGGCAACACCTTTGATTAAAGCTCCTTTGAGAAGATTGAGAAGGGGTATTGCTGAGAAGACCATGGATGTTTTTGCTCAACCTTCTGGGATTGAGGTACCTTCTTTGAGAGCTATTTATCCATCACTCATTACCCCTGGCTTGGATAAAAAAATTATTTGGTCTGGAACTCTTCCTAATTGCCGAGCTTCTAAGACTTCTACTCCTCGGGAGAAGGTCACTGAATTAGCAGCCAAACATTTTACATTAGTAAGTGTCGTTATACTTGTCATTTTGATTCTTCGTACAATGTTCATATTCTAACTTGAGCTTTTCTTCCTCTTACAGTTTTTGGTTTACTTTAATAATATCCTGGAGAAGGATAAGGCTATCAAAGCTTCAAATTCGTCTAGTGGAGTAAAATAAGCCTTTGCTGGGTTATTAAAATCTTTGGTGGAGTCCCGAAAGAAGTAAGAAGATGACAAAGCTGCCTGGGAGCATAAAATCAAGTCTACTATGACAGCTCAACAAAAAGCTAAGGAAGTTGCCAAAGAGGCTGATACAACTCGTTAGGAAGCTCACACAGCTCGTCAGGAAGCTGTAAATGCTTCCAAGGAGGCAGAGGAGAAATTAAAGGTTGTTATTTCTAGAAAAATGGAGGCCGAGGGAAAGCTTGAAGAGGCTGAACGACGTAAGAAAGATCTTGAACAAAAAGTGAAATCTGTTGAAGAGCTTCTTAGGGAAAAGGCTTCCTCGGAGAGGGTGAAGAGAAAATATGTTATGAAGAAGTACTTTAGCTCTGGCTGGGACACAAGGTGGAACAAAGCTATAACTGCTGCTTCTACTCAAATGGAGTATGCAAGTTTGAAGTTCTTTGGGGATGGATGGGTTGCAACGTTGAATGATTTGAGTGTTGCTGGTGATTCTGAACTATAACTATTTTAGAAACACGTTCATGGCCCTCCTCCTTCTATTGAAGCAGATAAAGAATAAGAAGAAGGAGATGAAGCTGGATCTGATGAATCTTACTTATTCATTATAGAATAAACACTTGATGAATCAGTCCGCCGAGAAAGTTCAGCAGGTAATAACTTCTGCCGAGCAACGCCAGCTGCCCATCGAGTAACCAATTCTTTCTACAAAATTAGTTGAGAATGTTATAGGGAATAAGGAGAAGGTCTAAAGTTATTCGACAATTTGTTTCTTTGCTCTTTTATTTTGTACCTTTGGTTGTACCCTCTTATTTTACAATCAATAAAATGGACCTTGCTATTT
Organism: Sambucus nigra; assembly: GCA_949130495.1. Lineage (NCBI taxonomy): Eukaryota > Viridiplantae > Streptophyta > Magnoliopsida > Dipsacales > Adoxaceae > Sambucus > Sambucus nigra. The sequence goes on from OX422207.1 coordinate 519,975,048, forward strand.
ATTTTGGATTTCTCCTTTACTTATTCAATATCGCTATACTATTGTTGATCTATTTTCACTTTGCCTTGCTAATTTATTTCCAGGATGGAACTGTTATCAGCTCATGATACAGAGTTGATGAAGAAGTGTACTGATTACTTCAAAGTTGGTCGTGCAGATTTCACTGAAGCACAAATAATTGATATTCTTGGATTTGATGCCTCTGAGCGAGAAATTAATGCTTACCAATACTTGAAATGTCTGCTTGATCGGGCTGTAGAAAATAATGTAGCTTACTATGAATTGATCGAAGATCTCCAAGGAGTGATCGAAGAACTTCAACTTCAACACAAGTAAGCCACTACTCTTTTGCATGAAGGTTATGAGAATAAGTACCAACATTTGAGCGCTGATCGGGGCTATGAAAAATTTGTCTCAGCCCCTAATAAGAGAGAGAGAGAGAGAGAGAGAGAGAGAGATAGAGAGAGAATGTGTGTGCTAAAATTTGAAGTTGAGGAACATAGAAACATTTCCAAGCCGCTGGAGGAAGAAAATATTGCCTTATGAGATGAGTTGAGGCAGTTAAAATCTGCTGCTTCTTCTGGAGCTCTGGTCCTAGTTAACGATAAAGGTTTTTCCTTTTTGGAGACTGAGAATGCTTTATTAAGAGAAGAATTAGAATCTTTGAAAAGAGCCAGGACTATATCTTCTTCCCGGGGTAGAGAAAGAGTTGGTAGGAGCAGCATTGAAGAGACTAGAATTCAATAAGCTTTAGAAAATCAAGCTGCTCAACTGAAGGAAAGGAATCAAGCTCTGACAGAGATGTCCCAAAAAATTCAAAATCTTACCGAGAAAATTTTTAATCAGAGTTCTGCGTTGGAGAGTAAAGAAAACTTAGTGAAGAGGCTTCATCAGCACGTTGAACGATTGAATTATCAATTCCATAAGCAACCCAAAGAGTTTTGGATGGGGGGATATAATGAAGCTTTGTTCCATCTTGATGTCGGGTTGAAGCAATCAAACAATGAGGGATACAAATAGGGGTGGTTGAATGCCCTAACTGTGATGAAGGTTGAGGATGGAACTGAGTTATGGGGTTGGTATGACCCTAGATTACTTAATCTACCAGTGCCTCCCTTCAAACTTGATGATAGCTGGATTTCAGTTAGGTCCATTCCTCAGTGTTTGATTTCCAAATACCTTGGTGACTACAATCTACACGAATATTTTGAAATATCCTGACCTCCTCATCTTCTTAACCGACCAAGTATGAGCAATACCAGGATGCTGAGAGATTTGAACTTTATTAACTCTTCATTCGCTTTAGATGATCCTCCAGTTGAAATGGATCCTGTACCTAAATCTGAAGGAAAGAAACCAGCAGAATAGGCTATTTATATTTCGTTAGTGATTGTGTAAAGAAGAAAAATCATCTTTTTGTAATTTTGTTTCCTTCGAAATAAATTAATTGTATGATGTTTATCTTGTCAATCTTTATGAAATCAACTATAAGAATGGTGTACTTGTCAGTCACTAAGTGTGTATATATATATATATATATATATATATATATATATGAATGGACAATTTGTCCTCTGTTGATCTGGTTACCTAGACAATGGAACTTTGCCCCATATGTTTGCTTAGTTGTAGTGACTTATCACCCATAAGTGCCTAAGGAATGGAATTATTTTTATCCCATGTTCCTACTTAGTTGTAGCAATCATTTAAGTAAATAATTTCCCTGGTGCCTAGGCAATGGATATTTTACCCATCTTCTTGCCTAGTTTAGATGCCACTTGGGTCACCCATAATCAAATAGGCCTTGAATTTCTTGATCGTTGTACCAACATTATTGGTTATGTTGGTGTCGACTAACTTTGTTGGTGTTTGTGTTGATGCTGACCAACTTGCTGGTGTTTGTGCTAATGCCGACCAACTTTGCTGGTGTTTTGTTGCTGCCAAATGAGTTAAGTGTAGTGTGTAGCACTAGTACTAAAAAAATGAATATTGGGAAATCACCGTTTTCATTTATACGAAAATAATGGGGTACATGTTCACTTACATTCTGGTAATATTTTCGTAAGTGCTCTGCATTCCAAGCATTTTTGAATTCTTTCCCCTCTAGAGTTTCTATTATGTAAGTGCCTGGTCAAACAACAGTTGTGACATGATAGGGCATATGCCAGTTGGCCTCCAACTTATTATTCTTTTGAATTACTTTCTTGAGCACATAATCTCCTTCCTTGAATCACACTTCTTGACCCTTTTATTGTAGAACATGGAAGTCCTTGACTGATAAGATGCATTTCGGATTGCTGCTTCTTCTCTGACTTCCTTGAGCATATCCAAGTCCAAGCGTCTCATCAAATCACTTACTGGAGAATTTAAATTAAGCACCCTATGAGTAAGTAATCCTAATTCAAGAGGTATGACTGCTTCACTCCCAAAAGCCAACATGTAAGGGGACTCCCCTGTTGCTGTTCGGGGCAGCATTGTTGGATAGTCCCATAACACTGAGTGCAGCTCATTGATCTAATTCCCTTTAGCATCACCCAATATTTTCTTCAACCCAGTCAGTAGAGTTCTGTTCGTCACCTCCGTTTGCTTGTTACTTTGGGGATGACCCGTAGCTAGATGGATCTTTTAAATGTTAGACTGTAGACAATACGCAACAAACTCGCCATTATCATATTGGGTATCATGATCAGTGATAAAATCATGTGGCAAACCATATCCGCAAATAATATTCTTCCAGATGAATCGATATACCCTTTCATAGGCCATATCGATGAGAGGTTCAGCTTCCACCCATTTTGTGAAATAATCAACAGCGACCACTAAATATTTGAATCATCCTCTTGTAGTTGGCAGAGGCTCGACTAAGTCGATTCCCCACATAGAAAATGGCCAAGGTGAAGTGATTGGTGTTAACAGTTCCTGAGGAGTTCTTCATACAGTAGAAATCGCTGACACTTATCGCATTTCTTTGCATGAGCTGTACAATCAGTGCGCATTGTTGGCCAATAGTATCCCTGCGTATTTATTCTCTGTAACAGAGTTCTACCTGCTACATGAGTTCCACAGGATCCCTCATGAATTTCTTTGATTAGATCTTTGACTTCTGCTGTATGAACACATCTTTGCAGACCAGCTATCACACCTCTTATGTACAAAACTCCATTGTTTAAGACGTATCTGGCAGCCTTAAACTTTAACCTCTTGGCTGCAAGTTAATTGGATGGTAAAGTGCCTTCTTCGATATAAGCCCTGAGGGGATCCATCCCGAAAGGTCCCATATCCAAAGTATTAAAGTTCACCATTAAATCGTCATTAATACTTCTGCTTGCCAGTATATCAATGGGAATTGTTCTTCGTAGCTCTGTGCGTGTAGCCGAAGCTAACCGAGAAAGTGCATTTTCCCTTGCATTCTCCTGTTGTGGTATTCTAATCACTTGGACAGTCGCCAAATTGGATGCAATCTCTATAGGTTTAGTTAAGTACCTTGACATGAACTCCCCTTTTATTGTGTAAAGATTTAACATCTGATTTACCACCAATTGTGAATCACTGAACACCACAACTTTCTTTGCATTTAATGATTTATCTAAGTTAAGGCCCACAATTACTGCTTCATACTCAGCTTCATCATTGGAAGCCTTGAATTGGAAACGGAGAGCATATTCTATGTCTATTCCATCTGGACTGTTGAGAATAATTCCAGCTCCGCAGCTGATTGCACATGAAGAACCATCAATGTATAAAGTCCATATAGGGAGATTATTATCAAACCCTTGGTCTGGCAAAATCCCTTGATGGAATATCTTGTCCTTCTTTTCATCATCCCTCAATTCTAGCTGCTTATCAGAAGATTCTAGTTGATCGATTGCCATCCCTTCTGGTAATTCTGCTGCTGGGAGTTGATCGGGGATAATTTCTATTGATCTTCCAGCATCCTTGAGTTGCCCTGCATTAGCCCCCTGTTGATCAGAGAGATCTGGATAGGTAAATTCAAGAATAAAATCCGCCACTGCCTGCCCTTTGAGAGAAGATCTTAGCTCGTAGATAATGTCATATTCCCCTAATTTCACTGCCCAATACATCAATCTTCCAAACTTTTTCGGCTTATGTATAGTTTGTCTGAGTGGCATGTCAGTGTATACCACTAGCGTATGGGCTTGAAAATATGGCCTCATCCTTCTACCTGCCTCAATCAGTGCCAATGCTAACTTCTCCAGTTTTGGATACCTGATCTCTGTTCCCCTGAACCCCTTACTCGTGCAGTAAACTGGTCTTTGCACTCTGCTTTCTATTCACATCAAAGTCGAACTGACTGCACTCTCTGAAACGGCTAAGTGTAAATATAATTTTTCTCCTGCCACTGGCCTGGACAATAGGGGAGGTGTTCTTAAGTATTTCTTAAATTCTAAAAATTCCTTCTCACATTCGTCATTCCACATGAAGGTCTTTCTGAGCACCTTGAAGAATGGAAGACATCTATCAGTTGCTTGGGAGAGGAATCTGTTGAGAGATGCAACACGCCCCGTAAGGCGTTGCACTTCCTTTTTGGTGGTTGGAGATTGTAATTCTAGCAAGGCCTTTATCTTATCAGGATTTGCTTCAATCCCTCTTTGATTCACAATATACCCGAGGAACATGCCTTCTTGTACGCCAAAAATGCACTTGGTCGGGTTCAGATTCATCTGGTACTTCTCCAACTGATCAAATGTTTGGCTCAAATCGACGATATGGTAAGTTGCTTTCTTGCTTTTGGTCAACATGTCGGCGACGTACACCTCCATATTTTTGCCAATCTGCTCTGCAAAAACCTTGTTCATTAGCCGCTGATATGTAGCACCTGCATTTTTAAGACCAAAAGGCATAACATTGTAACAATATGTTCCTCATGAGGTAATTAAAGAAGTACTTTCTCTATCTTATGGGTTCATTTTAATTTGATTGTATCTGGACTAGGCATCCATAAAGCTTAGCAATTTATGCCTCGAAGTTGCATCTACCAGCTGATCTATTCTAGGCAGAGGGAAATGATCTTTTGAGCAAGCTTTATTCAGGTCTGTGAAGTCTACACACATTCTCCACTTGTTGTTCTTATTCTTTACCATCACCACATTAGCCAACCAATCAGGATATTTGACGTCTTCAATGAAAGAAGCCTTTTGCAACTTTTTTACTTCCTCTTGAATAGCCTGAATCTTTTTTGGACTAAAGATTCTTCTTCTTTGCTTCACTGGCTTAATCTCTTTATTGACATTGAGCTCGTGACATAGGAAGGTTGGGTATATCCCCGGTATATCTTCGTGACTCCACGCGAATGCTTGTTTTCTCTACTTAAGAAACGCCACCAGCTCCTGCTTCACTGTTGGATCAAGTGAAGCACCAATCTGAGTCATTCTTTCTGGTTGCTCATTATCCTGAATAATACTTTTTATCGCCTCCATTACTTGTCATTTGACAGGTTTCGTTTCATCTCTTGGGTCTAAGGTTTCAATCTTAGACTCATCATATTTGTCCACTTGATAAGTGGTTGTTTTCTTCCTTGCATCCTCCAATTCTTCTTGCTCGACAGACGAGTAGTAGCATTCCCGAGCTACTTTTTGATCTCACTTCATAATTCCAACCCCAAAGTTGGTCAGGAACTTTAAACGCTGATTTATAGTGGATGGAACGACTTCAAACTTTTTCACGCCTACTCTCCCCATAATTATATCATAGGCTGATTAGATGTTTTTCCTCATCATGAATAAGCATAACTTTTCTGATCTGCAAGCAGGACAAGTACCAATCAACATGTCTAACTTAATCGTCTCAAGCAGAAAAACTTTTTCTCTAGAGAACCCAATGAGGGGCCTGTGATATGGCTCCAACTGACCAAGTTTTAAGTTCAAACTATCGAAGCAAGGGTAGAACACGATGTCTGTCGAGATGCTATTATCCACCAGTACTCTTGAGATGATTACCTCCTTCATTCTCATTTTGATCACTAGAGGATCATCGTGAGGATACGAAACGTCTTCCAGATCATTTTCGGAAAAACTAATGACTAGCTTATCTTTGTTCACCTTTCTTGGGCGATCCTCTTCTGCTAGATTTATCCGTTGTATATAGGAACAAGCTTGTGACTCATTGAGGTAAGCTTTCCTCTTAGCGGTATGATCACCCCCTCCTGCATCTCCACCTATAATCATGTCACAATCGAATGAACCAAAATGAATTGAAAATACCTCACGCTCAAATTGTCTTGGCCTTTTCGAGAGATCGGAGTCATCTTTAGGGTCATCTTTATGATCCATTTTCTTGTCGTCTCTTGGTTGGCGAGGAGATTTGGACCTCTGTCGTGCTCTGTTGTTGGTATTCCGACCAGTCTGGCGATCAACATACCTGTTCAGTTTTCCTCATCTAATGAGTGCCTCTATCTTATTTCGGAGAGCTACGCACTGCTTGGTCATGTGACCATGATCCTTCTAGAACTCGCAATACATGGACTTATCCCTTCTTTCAGGAGTTGTCCTTAATTTTTTTGGCCAATTTAGTTCCTCATTGTTCTTGATCTCCTCCAGAACATGGTTTATATCGACCTTTAAGGGAGTATAATTTGCATAATTCCTCAAGTGTTCCAACGTTTCTTTGCCTTTTGACTACTTGCTCCCACCATTATTCTTGTGGTCCTTCCTCTCCGAATTGCCTTCAACTTTAGTTTCTACCTTTTGCCTCAGCATTCTTCTTCACAGCCATAGCTTCTTCGGCATTCATAATTTTGGCTTCTTTAGCCATCAACTCAGCCATGGATTTAGGGGGATCCTTGGCCAAAGTATAGTACAGCTTATCCGGTAAAAGACCACTCATGAGAGCTGTAATAGCTGTCTTGTCCTCATAATCAATGAATTCCAGTTTCTCGTTGTTAAAATGAGTGATATAGTCCCTAGTGCTTTCTTCTGCCTTTTGCCTTAGGCTCAATAGATGTGCTACCCTCTTGACTGGTTTTGCACCAAAATAGAAATTTCCTGTAAAGAACTTTGCCAGTTGATGAAAGGTTGCAATCTTTCCCCGAGGAAGGTTGTTGTACTATATCTGAGAAGATCCTGTGATGGTTCCTAAGAATGCCCTACAACTCATTTCATCCGGAATCGCATAAATATCTATTGTAGCTTGGTACTGCTCTATGTGGAGAACATGATCAGTTTTTCCATCGTACTTCGACGTAATTACAGGAGCCTTGAACTTTGAGGATGTAGGAGAATTTACAATTTCTTATGCAAATGGAGATCCTTTGATAAAGGCTCTTTGGAGAGGATTTTTGACCTTAGCCATCTCCCCTAACCTGTCTTCTAATCTCTGAATGGATCACTTCCATGCATCATTTCCATCTTCTGATTTATTTGCATGAGCAACAGATTGGGTAGAGTTATCTTCTTGTGATCTTTTTTTATGAGCTACAGGCCTGAGATTTGGACGTGACTGGGCAGAACCTACATTGGAGACATGCTTCTATGAATGCTTCGTTGACCTGACTGAGCGAACGCTCCATTTTGAATCATCTGAATGAACTGTCGCATAGTCTCCTGCATTACTGTTTGTCCCCTGGCCAAGCTGGCCAAGATTCCTATGATATCGTTTGCATTTAGAGGAGCAGACATGTTAGGAGGATTCCCGTCGTTGTTCATGTTGCAAGATTCTGGGATATCAGCCATTTATGATAAGTTTTTAGTGAAAACATTACGTATAGTCATTCCCACAGACGACGCCAATCTGTTAATGTAAAAAACTAGACTTGATCTAATTAATTAATCACATATAAATAAGAATAAATAAATAAGACAATGTATTTTGAAAGTGGTTCAGCCTTAATGAAATGGGTTACGTCCACTATCTTGTATTGTTGGGTGTCTTGCCTTAATCTTGATTATGTTTGCTTATGATCGCTTATGAGGTTGTTACAAGGTATTTATAGCCCTTGGGCTGTCAGTATGAATGGACAATATGTATTTATTAAATAGACATATACATCTGTACATGGTAAGAATATGCATTGAATCTGTTTACGTCGTTTGATCTTCCTGACTAGGTGCTCAGTATGTTGAGTAGCTCGGTGCTTTAAGTTTCTTGGTACGTATATTTATGCCATGCTGAATGACACGTGTCTTCACATAGCTGGTCCATGTCAGCTAACTAATTTTTGTATCAACAATCATCATATAATTTAAAAATATCAAGTGAATCATAATGTAATAAAGTTTTCCCTCTACACAGGATATCCCAAAGTAATATCAATAACTCCCATTATCATAGATATTTCTCCCCCTTTGGGACAAAGTGAAAAACACAAACTTTCTCCCCCTTAGTGAGTGAAAGGAATATTCACCCCCCCCCCCCCCCTCTTTTTACACAATGGACAAATAAAGGAAATAAATTTGTCTCCCCCTTAATCTCAAGGAATAAAGTTTTTCTTGCCATTTCTAACAAGAAAAAGCTAAAGCTAAGACTTATCATAGATAACGGGTATAGCTAGGCAAAAAGAAAAGTCACAATAGCAAAAGAAATACTTGAAAAACAAAAGTTAGCAAACATGTGAACAAGCATTGCTATATCACGGGAATCAACAAATGAGCATATACATGTGAATCACAATATGAATCTCATAAGGAAACACTAGAAGATAAGGATATATTTTTAATGAAGGATAGAAGAAGGAGATGAGATATACATATGATCAAAATAGAGAAATGAGATCATATAACAAACATGGATAGAGAACATTTATATATCATGAATACGATAATTTATCACAAAAGATATGGATGAAAACATAAAAATCCATAAAAATGATGTAATATCCATACAACCATCAAAACTATACAAATATCCAAAATCATACATCAAACGTATCTAAAGTACCAAGCAAAAGTATGACTATCTAAGTACAGAAAAGATGTGCAAAGTAGCATAGGAAATACTACAAAATCAATAACATGTAATAAAAAAAAAGTACGAATATCGGGTGGAGGAACCTCGGGAACAAAATCCTGAATAGGTTGTGATATCCTCAAGTAGTTTGCTATAAAAGCAACATCAGTGAGGATATTATCCCGGTCTCTCTTAATTGTCTCAACATGTAGACGAAGGCATACCAGATCATCACGCGTATCCCAAAATTATCCTCTCATATAAGTTGACTGAGAAGCGATAAAAGGTCTCTAACCCTGATGTCCAATTGGCTTGGGTATTGGCTGAGGTGCGGGTGCAGGATCCAATTTTAGTGCATCAGTATTTATATGTTGTCTGACTGGGCATCGTGTAGTCCGACCTGCTGATCGTGAGGAACTCACACTCAAAATTGGACTTAGAATAGTTGCAAACTCATCTGAATGTAATCTAGGAATGCATAAGGAATAAATATACCATATAATTAACCTACCATAGGGTAAAGCCTCATCTTCTATCTCTGTACAAGCTCTCACATAACCTAAATAATCAACTAGGGATATTCTATCATATAATGACATGCTAAGGTATGCATAGGACGACTTATGGAGAAAGGAAAATCATGGTGTTGATACCAAAATTAGTATGCTGATGTGGACGAATAATAAGAAGACACGTGTCAATCTACGTGGCACAATAGCAACGAGGAAGATTATTCCCCCGACCAACATACTCACTCCGAGGAACACAGTCTTCCGAGGAACACCAACCCTCCGAGGAACTCCAATGCTCCTAGGAACTCTTGGACGACGAGCAACTAAGGAGGTTCGAGCTGCATCTCGACCGCAACATTAATTGCCAGATAATCAACAGTTCAGCTATTCATTGAATGCTTATCATCTTGACGCCCACGTTTGAAGAGCATTAAATGAATTACCCTTTCATATGTATAATTTAATGTATCACCCTTTCATGTACAGCCTAAGGGCTATAAATACCTTGTATCACCCTCATTCAAGGGGACCGGAATTTCTTGATAGCACTTGTAATCGAGAATTCCCAAATACTCAGCAATAACATAACAGTGGATGTAGGCCATTCATATAAGGCTGAACCACTTTAAAATCTTTTGTCTCATTTATTTATCTGTGATTAAATAATTAGAGTAATCTAGTTTTTTACATCAACAGATTGGCGCCGTCTGTGGGAACGATTGTTATTATCGTTTTTCACCAAAAATCATTCATCATCAATGGCAGATAATCCAGAATCCAGCAATCGAAATGCTGGAAATGATGGAAATCCTTCAAATCCCTCAGCACCTCCAGATCTGGCTGGGATTATGACGAATCTGGCTCAAGGACAAACCGCCATGCAAGAAACAATGAGGCAACTCATACAAACCCTTCATGGCGGTGCACCTGCATGTTCAGGACAGCGAAGTGGTCAGAGGCAAACTTATTTACTTTCTTCACGATCTAGGCGTACTGAGTCATATCGTAATGAAGAGTCTGATGATTTCTCTTATCAACCTGGGCGAACTTCACCAATAAGGGCTACAGATACTGATCAACGTATCACTCTCTCTCCAGAAAGACCCAGTGCCTTAGAAAGACTGAGTAGGGTATCTCCTTTCAGTCGATTAGGCCCTAGGAGGAATAGGAGTCCACCTAAGACCATGTCGAGGAGTTTTCGACGACCATCAGATTTAAGAGAAGGATCAGCACAATCACGACCAGTTGCTCGTCAAGATAGATCTCAGGAGGCCACATCAGAACAATCAATTGCTCGAACTAATAAGCTCGAGGAAGAAAACGATGCATGGAAAGGTTCCATTCAGCGGTTGGAGTATAGATTGGGAGAAATGGCTAAGGCGAAGAATCCCCTACAACGAACTTTTGTTCAAGGGACACCTTTTGTCCAGGCCATTGTGAATTTTCCTACACCGTCAAAGTTTAAAGCACCAGTAGTGACCCCCAAATATGATGGAAAGACAGATCCTGTTCTTCATATAGAGCAATATCAAGCTGCCGCCGATATCTATGCTGTCCCCGACGAGATGAGATGCAGAGCATTCTCAGGAACTCTTACTGGAGCTGCCCAGATATGGTACAACAATCTTCCTCGGGGTAAGATTTCAACTTTCTTTCGGTTAGCTGAGTTGTCCATCGGCAATTTTTGTTTTGGAGCAAAGCCAGTAAAACGAGTAGCACACTTGTTAAGTGTTAGACAAAAATCTAGTGAGAGTACTAGAGATTACATAACTCGTTTCAATAACGAGAAGCTGGAAGTCATAGATTATGAGGAGAAGACATCAATCACCACCTTGATGATTGGGTTGTTTCCTAATAAGTTGTATTACACTTTGGCGAAAGATCCACCTAAAACCATGTCAGAATTGATGGCAAAAGTGGCCAAAATCATGAATGCCGAGGAAGCTATGGCTGCAAAGAAGAATATGGATAAAGACACCAAGGTGGAAGTCGACAAGTCTAAAAATAAAGAGCATAAGGGCAATGGCGGTGACAAGCGTTCCAGAAATAATAAGTCATCATGGGAAGTCCTGAAGAAATTTGATAATTATACTCCCTTGAAAATGGGTATTAATCATGTCTTGGAAGAAATCAAGAATAGCGAGGAGGTAAAGTGGCCGAAGAAACTGAGGTCAGATCCTGATGCGAGGAAGAGGGATAAATATTGCGAGTTCCACAAAGATCATGGCCATATGACTAAAAATTGCATAGCTCTTCAGAACGAGATTGAAACACTCATCCGAAGAGGAAAGCTAGCAAAGTATGTTGATCGGGGAGGTGAAAGAAGAAATAATGATCGAAATAGAGAGAGATCTAGATCTCCTCGTCGAGCAGAGGAGAAAAAGAAGAGAGGCCATGAAGATGATGCCGAGGATGACCCCGATCTTCCCAAGAAAAGGCAGCCAGAACGAGAGGTATTTTCCATACATTTCGGGTCATTTGATTGTAATGTTATTACAGGAGGAGATGCAGGAGGAGGAGATCTTACTGCAGAAAGAAAATCTTACCTCGGAGAGGCACAAGCTTGCTCGTACATTCAGCGAATAAATTTGGCCGAGGAGGATCGTCTGAGGAAGGTAAACAAAGAGAAGCTGGTTATTGGCTTTTCAAAAAATGACCTGGCAGGTGTTCTTTACCCTCACGACGACCCTTTGGTGATCAAAATGAAGATGAAAGAAGTAGTGATTTCAAGGGTGCTGGTAGACAATGGCAGTTCGGCAGACATCATGTACTATTCATGCTTTGACAGTTTAAATTTGAAATTATCTCAATTGGAACCTTATCACAGACCTCTTCTGGGTTTCGCTGGCGAGAAAGTTTTTCCACTTGGGACGATCAAGTTGGATATATTCATTGGAACTTGGACTGCTTGTCGAACAGAGAGAATACGCTTCTTTGTGATGGATAAGAATGTGCAGTCAGCCTACAACATCATCATGGGAAGAGTTGGTTTGAAGAAGTTCGAAGCAGTCCCATCTACCGTACATCAATGTTTAAAATTCCCAACAAATTTCGGAGTGGGAGTGGTGAAAGGTGATCAAAAAGTAGCTCGAGAATGCTATTATTCATCTGCCGAGCAAGAGGAGCTTGAAGAGTCAAGGAAAAAGACTACTACTTACCAGGTGGATGAAAGTATATAAATTGAAACACTTGATCCAAGAGATGAATCCCAACTTGTAAAAGGACAGGTTGTTGAATCTACAGAAAATGTTATTCTGGACGACGAACACCCTGAACGAGTAACCCAGATAGGTTCGTCGTTGGATGCTTCAATAAAATAGGAGTTGATAACTTTCTTGAGAAACAGAAAGAAAATTTTTGCGTCGAGTCATGAAGACATGCCAGGAATATATCCAAACTTCTTATGTCATGAGCTCAATGTGAATAAGGAGATCAAGCCTGTAAAGCAGAGAAGAAGGGTATTTAGCCCCGAGAAGAATCAAGCTATTCAAGAGGAGGTCGACAAGCTCCAGAAAGCCCAATTCATTGAAGATGTGAAGTATCCAGACTGGTTGGCAAACGTGGTGATGGTAAAGAAGAAAAACAATAAATGGATAATGTGTGTTGATTTCACTGACCTTAACAAGGCCTGCCCAAAGGATCACTTCCCATTGCCCAGAATTGACCAACTAGTGGATGCTACCTCGGGGCACGAGCTGCTCAGCTTCATGGATGCTTACTCTGGTTACAACCAGATCAAAATGAAACCTGAAGACAGGGAAAGCACTTCTTTTATTACCCCTAGGGGAACTTATTGTTATAATGTTATGCCTTTTGGTTTGAAAAATGCAGGAGCGACATATCAACGGCTGATGAATAAGGTTTTTGCCGAACAAATCAGTTGCAACATGGAAGTCTATATCGACGATATGCTGACAAGAGCAAGAAAGCTGTTGAGCATCTAGTTGACTTAGGTAAGACCTTTGATCAACTGGATAAATACCAGATGAAGCTCAACCCGACGAAGTGCACCTTTGGAGTACGAGAAGGAATGTTCCTCGGGTACATCGTCAACCAGCTAGGCATTGAGGCAAATCCAGCAAAGATCAAAGCTCTTTTAGGGTTGTGATCTCCAACGACGAAAAAAGAAGTGCAGAATCTTACAGGACGAGTTGCAGCGCTCAATAGATTTGTATCTCGAGCAACTGATAGGTGCCTTCCATTCTTCAAAACACTCCGAAAAACTTTCGAGTGGAATGATGAATGTGAAAAAGCCTTTCAAGACTTGAAGAAATATTTGGGAACACCTCCACTGCTGTCCAGGCCAGTGATGGGAGAAAAGTTGTACTTATACCTGGTAGTATCAGAGAATGCAATCAGCTCGGCATTGATCAGATTGGAGAATAGAGTCCAGAAGCCAATTTATTACACAAGTAAGGCTTTCCGAGGTGCAGAGATCGGGTACCCAAAGTTGGAAAAATTGGCATTGGCATTAATTGAAGCAAGTAGAAGAATGAGGCCTTATTTCCAGGCCCATACCATCGTCTTATACACCGACATGCCATTGAGACAAGCCCTTCATAAGCCAGAAAAATCAGGAAGATTGATGTATTGGGCAATAGAGCTTGGTGAATATGATATTGTATATGAACCCAGATCGTCATTAAAAGGACAGGCTGTAGCAGAATTTACATATCCTGATACCTCCGAGGAGCAAAAGTTGCTCGCTAACCAACCTGTGGATGTTACAGGATCAACAGACATGAGTCCAGATCAACTCCGATTGGTAAAAGGGCTTGTGGATGTAGAAAGATCATCAAATTCAAACCCAGACCAACTCCGGTTGGTAAAAGGGCGAGAAGAGATGGTCGACGAAGAACAAAAATTACCAGGAGAGGATGAAAGGAAACAGCAGATATTTCACCGAGGAACTCTGTCAGAAAAGAAATTTGAAGACGAGTTACCTACATGGAGATTATATGTAGATGGGTCATCTTGCACAACAGGTTGTGGGGCAGGGATTGTTTGAACACCCCAAACGAGATTGACGTGGAATATGCCTTACGATTCCAATTCAAAGCTTCCAATAATGAGGCTGAGTATGAGGCCATAATAGCAGGTCTTAATTTAGCAAAGATTATGGAAGCGCAACAAGTGATGGTATTCAGTGATTCTCAATTAATTGTGAATCAGATGATGGGAACGTATGCAGTTAAAGGAGAATTAATAGTCAAGTATCATGTAAAGGCGATGGAGTTGTTGGCAGAATTTGATGCCATTTAGTTAATCAGAATACCCAGAATGGAGAATGCATAAGCAGACGCAATGGCCCGACTAGCATCAGCTACTCGTACCGAGTTACGAAGAATGATACCAATTGAGGTGTTAGAAAGTCGAAGCATAGATGAAAGTCTGACGATGAATGTTATTTCCCTTGATTTAGGACCATCTTGGATGGATCCCATCAGGGCATATGTCGAGGAAGGAGAATTATCGGAGGATAAGATCGCTGCCAAGAAATTGAAGTTTAAAGTTGCTCGGTATGTACTAACTAATGGTGTTTTGTATAGACGAGGAATTATGGCAGGTTTGGAAAGATGTGTACATCCCTCCGAGGTGAAAGAATTGATTGAAGAGATCCATGAAGGGTTTTGTGGAGCCCATGTAGCAGGGCGGACACTGTTGCAAAGGGTGATGACGCAGGGATACTATTGGCCAACGATGAGGGCTGATTGTATAGCCTATGCTAAGAGATGTGATAAATGCCAACGTTTTTCTTCCGTCCGACGAACTCCATAAGCATTGTTGACACCCATAACTTCCCCTTGGCCTTTTGCCATGTGGGGAATTAATTTGGTTGGACCACTGCCAACGACCCGAGGAAGATTCAAGTACCTCGTCGTCGCAGTGAATTATTTTACTAAGTGGGTAGAAGCTGAACCTCTGATTGATATGATATACGAGAAGGTGTACCAATTCGTTTGGAAGAATATCATCTGCCGATATGGTCTCCCTCGTGCCTTCATCACAGACCATGGAACACAGTTTGATAACGAGGAGTTTGCTGCCTATTGTCATCAGTCAAACATTTTGAAGGTTCATTCAGCACCAGGCCATCCTCAAAGCAATGGACAGACTGAAGTGACGAACAGAACATTATTAAATGGTTTGAAGAAGAGGTTAAGTGAGGCTAAAGCTAATTGGATTAATGAGCTACAATCAGTATTGTGGGCTTACCGAACAACTCCCCGAGCAGCAACTGGAGAATCACCATATATGCTGGAGTTTGGAAGTGAGGCTGTAAAACCTCCTGAGTTGGGTCTCCCAACACACAGAGTGCTGAATTTCAATTCCCCAGTTAGTGACTTGATGAGAAGATTAGATTTGGACATGCTCGAGGAGGTTAGAGAAGAAGCAGCCATTAGGAATGCTGCATATCAACAACGAACATCTCTGTTCTACAACAAGAGGGTGAAGAAATGCGATTTAAAAGAAGGAGATTACGTGCTAAAGAAGGTCATTCAGAAGCACAATAAATTGGAAGCAAATTGGCATGGACCTTACCGAGTTACAGAAGTTGTTCGACCAGGAACTTACCGAATAGCAACTCTAGAAGGAGAGGAATTCAAGAATGCATGGAATGCTGAACACCTACGCAAGTATTATCAGTAATGTAAAATGTAAAGCAGTTCTATCAATATGAATAAAACGATGATGTTTCACCATCTTCTCTCCTTTTATTGAAAGTTTTTCGGGGAATACTAGTGTACAACACTACGCTGCTCGACAGCAAAAAGAAGACGATAGTTCAGACCCATGACCAACTCCGGTTGGTAAAAGGGCGAGAACAAACTATACTCCTTTGGTTAGGAGGCATACACTAGCGTGACCAACTCCGGTTGGTAAAATAACTAGTGGACACTGATAGTTCAGACCCACGACCAACTCCGGTTGGTAAAAGGGCGAGAACAAACTATACTCCTTTGGTTAGGAGGCATACACTAGCGTGACCAACTCTGGTTGGTAAAATAACTAGTGGACACTGATAGTTCAGACCCACGACTAACTCCGGTTGGTAAAAGGGCGAGAACAAACTATACTCCTTTGGTTAGGAGGCATACACTAGCGTGACCAACTCCGGTTGGTAAAATAACTAGTGGATACTGATAGTTTGAACTCAGACCAACTCCGGTGGGTAAAAGAGCGAGAAGATGTGATTCCTAAAAATGCTAATCTCGGTTGGTTAAGAAACAAAATATGCCAACTTATGTTGGTCGGAAGGTAAAACTATTCCAGGAAATACAAAATATTCCAAACTGAACCAAGTATGGTTGGTCGGGATCAAAATCCACTAACTGTAGTTGGTCGACGAAGATAAAATTATCGACCTTGGTTGGTCGGACACATTTTATGAAAAAATTTACCAAGTATGGTTAGTCGGGGATAAAAACTCTCACTAACTATAATTGGTCGACGAGCACAATTTAACAACCTTGGTTGGTTGGAAAAATTTTAAACATTTTTATACTCATTACTTCATTATTAAGTGATCGAGCAACATTACTAATACTTGTAACTTTTTATTACTAGATTGGTCGATGAACCACAAAATATTGTTATGAAATCAAAATATAAAAGTGTTAGACAATTACAAAATAATAGCAATACAGATTTGCAAACAGAAAATGAAAGCCTTTCATTAAAATTCAAAACGAATTACAAATTACATGTATACTAACTATTACATTGAGATCCCTACTCTATTGGTTTCTTTCCTTCAGCTTTTGAAATAGGTTCCTCGCCAGCAGGTGGATCATTTAAAGTCTGAGAAGAATTAATAAAATTCAAGTCCTTCAGCATTCTGACATTCATTACCGAAGGTGTGTCCAATAGATGCTCGGGACGAGATACCTCGATCTGAGAATGAAGATTGTAGTCACCGAGGTATTGTGCAATTAAGCTCCGAGGAATGGCACGAGCTGGGATCCATTCCTTGTCCAAATTGAACGGTGTCACAGGCAAGTCAAGTACCTCAGGGTCATAATAGTCCCACAAGTAATGTCCCTGTTCAAGTTTCAACACGCATAAGGCATTCAAATAGCCTTGTTTATAGCCCTCATTAGTGGCATTCTGGATACGAGCATCTAAATGGAATAGTGTCTCGTTGTACCCAGCCATCCAAAATTCCCTGGGCTACTTATGGAATTGGAAAGTTAGTCTCTCCAACTGCTCGTGAAGGTTTTATGCAAAAATGTCCTTATTCTCTAAAGCAGACTTCGTCACAGTAAGTTGATCCTCCAAAGTTAGGATTTTCTTGGACATTTCAGACAAAGCCCGATCTTTTGCATTCAACTGGTACGCTTGAGTTTCCAATGTTGACAGAGTACGAGCTTCTTTAATACTACGAGGAGTTCTTGATCGACTCCGAGCAGGTGGAGTACTTTGTTCCTCGACAACATCCTGGGCAACTCTTCCTCGCCCACGAGAACCTCTTCCTCGTCCCCGAGTAGAAGTAGAAGTACCAGATCTTCGCAGGATATCCAACTCTTGCCTTAATTTGGAATTCTCAACCTCTAAGAAGGAAAATCCCTCATCGGTCACTGGGATTACCGCTGTTGAAGAAGAGGCTGCAAACTTATATTGTGCTAGCTCTTTATGCAAATTATTATTCTCTTGCTCCAGCAGTTCAGCAATTTGTCTACAAGCTTCAACTTCTCCCTTTAGGGTCCTTTCCCTGATATCATACCCAGTAAGGATTTTGTCGTAGCCCTTCTCGGCAGAAAGCTGTTGATATTTCTTTTCATACCCCTCATGTAACAAGGCATTTGACTCCTTGTACTGAGTCTGAAGATCTTCTAGAGTATATTGAATCTCCTCGGTCATATCATAGTAAGCCACGTTATTGGCTACAGCTCGATCAAGTAAGCCCTTCAGGTATTGATAAGCTTCTACTGCCTGCTCTGAAGCACCATGGCCAAGGATGTCGGCAACTTCTGATGCACTTAGGTCTGTGTGACCAGCTTTATAATATTCATGGCATTGTTGCATCAACTTTGTGTCATTAGCAGACAGAAGATCCATCCTGGCCAGAAACTAACAGAGAAAGAAAAAGAAGATCAAGACAGAGTGCAGATAAAGAAGAGACAATCATATGGAAGAAAAGAACTTAAATTTTATTAGATCATAAGTCAAAGTTACAAAGATCTGGGATACAAAGTACAAGTAAAAGAAAAACAGAAAGAGAATACCGAACAACTTCACACCTTTTCCTTGTCTCCCAAGACTTTCTCGGGAGGCTGGGACGAGGAGCTTGGTTGCTCGGTGGAAATAATGAGTTGGTCGGCGGGAGCTGGAACTTGTTCTGGAGGAGCTGGAAGAGATGAAAGCTCCTCGTCAACAGGTTGGGTAAGGATGAGATCACCCACTACCAATGAAGATTCTTCTGAGGCAGCTTCGTCCTCTTCTTCATCCTCGATGGCTGGGGGAGGACCAGGGAGATGCTGTTGAAATAACTCGGAGTCCTCGCTCACCTTCAATTCTTGCAAAGCAGCAACCCAGCCATCTCAGAAGTATTTCAAACTTCCATATTGCACCTGAGTCATCATGGCAGCTACTCCCTTGTTCCACCCTTTGTCCCAACCTGTGTTGAAAGACTTCTTTATTTCCATCTTTCTTTTCATTTTCTCCGAGGAGAGCTTCTCGGATAGATTGTCCTCGGAGGCTTTCAGCTTGGCCTCCAACTCCTCCTTCTGACGATTTACTTCGCGCAGAAGGGTCAGCTCTTCCTCAGCTGATTTCAGCTTATTTTCAAGCTCCCCGAAAGTAGTGAGCTTCTCGGTGTATTTTTTATTCTCTCTTTCCAAGTCCTTCACTTTATTTCCCAACTGCACCTTCTCTGCTTCAGATGCAGCCAATTTCTTCTCCCATTCACCTTTATCCTCGTCGTACTTTTGACGGGATTCCTTCAGAGATTGGGCCAAACCCTGGAATGCATCCTCTACTCCAGACGAGGAGCTTGAAGCCTTGAGCGCTTTATCTTTCTTCACAATGGTGTTAAAGCAACTCACCAGCTGAAAAAAGAAGGTAGTGATGAGTTAGTGCCGAGATACATATATTGATAGAAGGAAAGAAGAATTCAAGATAAGAAAAAACTTACTGAAGCAATGTAACGAGTAGCTAGGGATGTCAACATATCCCTTGACATGTTTTCCTCGATGCCTTGGACTTCGGGAATAGTCCAGGTCTTTACCGAGCTCATTGCAGAGCTCGGGGGAATAATGGTTGGAACACCAGCTCCACTAGCTTGGAGCTGGGGAATGACTTCAGAAAAACTAACCGAGGAGGACTTCTTCAATCTCCTCGGTGTCTTCTCAACAACCTCAACCAAAGAAGAATTTTTGGTTGGAGAGATAGTGATTACTTCCACAGTCGCATCCTTCTGTACAGGAGCCACTGGGGGCTTCTCGGCGGCCTTCTGAGGAGCAACAGAAGGGGCAGCATCCATTTTCTTTGTCCCCTTTGGGACATCAGCTTTATTTCTCTTTCCATCTCCAGCAGAGGAGGTCTCTTCAAAGAGAGCAGGAACTCTTCTCTTGCCCATCTTCTGACTCAAAGGAATGTGAGAGTCTGGTGAAGAGTCTTCAGAAGCTGGCAATGGTTCACTAATTCTAGCCACAGGACGAGTAGTATAAGAGGATGTATAGCTCCTGTACTGCAGCAAGTATGAAGCAGACCTAATGTGCTCGTCTGCAACCTTCTGATGCAAACTCCAGATATGTTTTAAATGCTTGATATTAATTTCTGTTTCTTTTGGAGTTTTTCTCTTGCTGTCAACTGCAAACAAAAACATAGTGAAATATCAGTCATACATTTTGTCAAACACAATGAAATCATAATTTCAAAAAACAAAATAAGATGAAAATAACCTATCCCATTGCCATATGGGGGGCATCTGGGACCCTCATATACTGCATCTCCAACCAAAGGGGCATGTTGCCAATTTTTTATAACTACTCCATGTTCAAAATAATCCATGTTAGCATCAGGGAGGTTGACTACTAGAGCCCTATTCAAAAATCTAGTTTTTAAATAATAAACATTGTCCAAAACAGCCCATCTATAACAGTACATAATCCCAGGAATTCCTATACGAGTTCCATGAGTTTGATTTAACCTATATACCCCATTAACTATTCTCTATGTGTTAGGGGCTATTTTTGTAGGGACAACATCGAAATACTGATAGAACTCTAAACACAAAGGGTTTGGTGGAAAAGAAACTCCACATTCAGCAATAAAGAGGCTAGGGAACCAATGTCCCTCAGCCAAATCAAAATAACTTGAAGGCTCAAAAAGAACCTCCAAAATTACCCAAGATGGAATAGAGAAATCAGAACGGAATTTCTCAAGAGACTCAATAATGTAAACCATGATGAATAAAAGAAGAACGAAGAAGAGCTTACAGGGAAAAAGGAGATCTGTTGACAAACAAACGAAGAAAGGGATTGACGCACAGGAGAGAGAAAAGCTATAGAAAACTCGAAAGCAGAAATTGAAAAGGTAGAAGACGATGAGATTGCCTCTGAAGCTTAAATACTTTGCCTTGGGAAATGGCGAAAGAAATGATTACAAAAAGGAAACTATTACGCTACCGGCGGCTAAAAGGACAAAAAGGGCACGAAGATCGAAGCGCCTATAAAAATGCAAAAAGGCGGATTCTGCGAATTTGGAAGGAAATTCAAATATGAAGAAAAGGCTCCTAAAACCCAAGAAGGTCATTTAATATCGCCATATACCGAGAAAGAATGTTACATACTCCTCAAAGTTCGAAATATGAAACATTGGGGGCTTCTGTTGATACCAAAATTAGTATGCTGATGTGGACGAATAATAAGAAGACACGTGTCAATCTACGTGGCACAATAGCAACGAAGAAGATTATTCCCCCGACCAACATACTCACTCCGAGGAACACAGTCTTCCGAGGAACACCAACCCTCCGAGGAACTCCAATGCTCCGAGGAACTCTTGGACGACGAGCAACTAAGGCGGTTCGAGCTGCATCTCGACCGCAACATTAATTGCCAGATAATCAACAGTTCAACTATTCATTGAATGTTTATCATCTTGACGCCCACGTTTGAAGAGCATTAAATGAATTACCCTTTCATATGTATCACCTTTTCATGTACAGCCTAAGGGCTATAAATACCTTGTATCACCCTCATTCAAGGGGACCGGAATTTCTTGATAGCACTTGTAATCGAGAATTCCCAAACACTCAGCAATAACATAACAGTGGACGTAAGTCATTCATATAAGGCTGAACCACTTTAAAATCTTTTGTCTCATTTATTTATCTGTGATTAAATAATTAGAGTAATCTAGTTTTTTACATCAACACATGGGTACGACGATGAGGCATAAAGTTATAAACAACTAGAGAATGAAGTAAAGACAATTATCGATCCATGTCATTTTGAAGAAACAGGCCGAATCCATGAAGTCTAAAAACGTGCTAAAAGGACGCAATCCCTTCCATTGAATACCCATCATCACAATAGGCATTATACCCGGTCCTGTAAATATGCATCTCAAGGCCTAAATGATTTACAAGGACATCACTAGTAAACTCTACAGTAACACCACAGATATAATAATGAACAACATATGTGGTTTATATAGTTATATTTATGTTCGCATTGAACTCTTGAGCAAGAGTAGCATTGGATGCACCATGCCGTCGAACCAACGGAAAATCACGTATAACATCAATCAATGATAAGAGGTACAAACCCTCTTCGCTCATCTCAAGATGTGTCAAATTAGTATCTCTCCCGACTATGATGATACGAGACATAAATGACGCAGACAAAGAGGAACCATCTCCAGTGCTAATTTTAGAAGTATCAACCTGTGTATTCAGAATAGGAATCGAGGCGTTTGGGGCCTGACAATGTTTCCTAGTCGATCTAGGGTTCATCGAAGAATCTCTTGCTATAAAAGTCCCACCGGGACCATAAGTTGGATGAACTTCCTTCATCGTTCATCTCGTTTCTCTCACCGAAGCTCAAAAATATGGATATGAACAAGAAATAATAGAAATAACTAAAGAAAACCTAGGCCTAAAATGACAAAAGTACACAAAATGCAAATGTACTAGCCCAACAACTCTAGAATGCCAACTAAATCACCAAACCAACTCCTAAATCACTGAATCCAGCCTGAAATCACTAGAATAAAAGAAAATCAACAAGAATCAAAGAGATTTGAAGACTTACCCAATTGAAATCAAGAAGATAATGACACAAATCTATTAAAACTAGGGCTGCATATCAACACGCACTCAAACTCGTATGAAATGGCGTGAAAATGCTACAGGGACGATTTCTCTAAGGTTTCAGTTATGGGGAACGTTTGAAATGAAATGAGAAACTTAAAAAAGTTTCCCATTTTTAGTATGCTGACACAGTGTGAAATGTTGCATACATCAGTGCGCATGCCAAACCGTGCGCATGAAACATAATATTTTCTCCAAAATGTCTGAAACTCCAAAAATTCTCTACGATACCTCTTCAATCTTGACTTTAAGAATCTCAGTTATATAAATGAATGAAGATGCATAAGAACTCATTCATTTTGACTTTAAGAGAACAAATTTGGGACAAAATGCAAATAAAATAGCAAAAAATAAACAACTCCCCGACACATATATACAAGTGCAAACACAAAGCATATAAAGTGTGATTGTGATTAGGCAACGCAAGATCAATTAATTTGACACAAAGATTTAATTTAAACATGATTAACAAACATGAATTAAAAAATATATTTAACTTAATTTCAATCAATTAAACATTAAAGGCCTACAATTCTCATCAAATAAATATTTTGCAACTTTGTAATATCAATCAAGTATGATTCTTGTGACAAAGAGGGATACAAAATCAATATGAATACACATAATCAAATCAATTAAACATCACAAATAGTGCTTAAAATACAATAATTACATCAATATCCTTTATGATAATTTTTTTTTATAGTTTTTAGCCATCAACTCCCTCAAGCACATGTTGATAAAAATCTTTTAAATTTCAACCACATAGAAATTTCATTTTGAAAAGCTATGCCCTATCTTGTTTTTCATACAGGTTTAAGCTCTTGGATTATGTCTCGTTTTTAACATATTTTGGCTTTCACCATTTATAGACTTTTCACACATCTAGATTACACCTACCCAAAAATATTTGAATTTCCAAATTGGTGTAATCACTTTAACAGTAGACCTTATATGGATTTCAATGCTTTTAAAAATGGTCCTTTTTCAACTCCATCACAGTAAGAAACTCACAAAATCTCACATATGGACCAACGAAACACCAATAAGATCTAGGGATTTGATCGTGATCAAGTTAAGAACCAAAAATAATATCCACAAAATTAATATCATATGCAATAAGGGATCTACATGGGCTCAAGTAGTGTGAAATCGATAGCATAGATTTCATCAAATTTGTCAATCACGATTTATCAAATGAATTTAAAATAAACAATTAAATCAAATAAACATTTTCATCAAATGGTTTAGAATTAAATTTTAATCATGATTCAAGTTAAATCGATCAAATCAATATAAATCAAAGACTTGTCCACATTTCACAAAAATAGTAAACACAAAATCTTTTTGGATTTTTGAATAAGAAGGATGAATGAGTATTTACAAAACCATGTTTAGTAATAAAACTGAACATCGAAAGAAAATGCTTGAAAAATACACATACGCATGAAATCTCACTAACCCATGAAAAATGATACCAAATGAGATCAATTGAAGATTTATCACCCACATTAACTTGTTTTCCCCACAAATCAAGAATGAACTAGAAATGGAAACATACAAGAACCTAGTCATCCTAGAAAACTATCTACCTAGATAGCGATGGGTGGTTCATCCCCCAGGTCAATGTGATACAAAAACTTTACCTCCTTAAACTATACGTCCCTTTTGTGGTGTATCAATCTTAACTTTCTTTTGAGGACTAGGCAAACATCTACCTACTCTAGGTATCCATCTCTCATTCCTCCTAGAATTCTTATGGCTAGTACATAGAAATTGATTATCATGTGTAGGTAAAAGAATGTTACTTCTAACCTCATTATTACCTTGAACTAGATATGTCATTTTTCTCATTAACACATCAACTTGGCCTCTTATGTCGTCAATAGGATTCCTTTGGTACACGTTTCTTCTATTTTAACGAACCTTTGGTTTCTTTTCTTCAAGAACTAACAAGATTAATTTAAGTGACCATGTACTCAACAAAAAGTATAAAAAGTCACTTCCACATTCCTCTTTGAGTCTTTCTTCTCAAATTTTAGCGTTTGACATGCTCTTTCAAGTCTTTTCTTTTTGAAGCGAAAATGCACAACATGGTTTGACTTACCACAAAAGTACAACCAAATCCATTTTTACCAATATAAAATTTAGGTTCAACCTTCTTAGTTTTCAATAAATGAGTTTGTTCCTCATCCTTCTTTTGAGCATTTGAACTTTGAATATTAAATTTTGATTTTTAATCTTCTTCTCAAGTTTTAAATCATTGAAATTAATCCCATTATTAATTGGCTTGAATTAATCATTACTTAATAAAATTATATTAAGAACATATTTTTTATCTTGAATTGTAATTTGTAAATCTTTATCAAGCTCAAGTTCAAGTTTTAACTTTTCAAAGTCAATTTTTAAAATTGAATTCTCAATCTCAATTTATTCTTTTTCTTTTGAAATGATTGCATTTGATGATTTCAAAGACTTGCATTGCTTAGTCAAAACTTCAAAAACTTTTTCATGATAAAAAACTTTGATTGAACATTTTTAAACTTTTCTTCTTTCTTTTCATGTTCATTTGAAACTTTCATTTTTGAAAAAAGTTTGATGTTAGACTTTTTGAGTTTTAGAGACTCTTGATAAAGTTCATCAAAAGCCTCTTGAATCTCATTAACTTCCTCATCAATATGACCTTGTGATTCTTGAATCAAAGTGTGTGAATTCTTGCTACTCATGTAAGACGAGTCACTCAAAGTCTCATCACTTGTAGCTCTCTCTAGATTTTTCTTCACCACGCTATCTAATTATAGTCTCTCATCACTTCTTCTATCACCTTGTTCTAGAATAACCATAAATGCTATTTCTCTTCCACACTTATCACTAGACGAATTATCTTCACACTCAATTTTTGAGTCACTCAAGCATTCCTTATACGTTTTTTTTATCCCCACTACTATTTTTCTCAAGACTTTTAAAATGTGTAGGATACATATTCATGTGATGATTAATTCTACCTCAACCAAAGCATTTTTCTTTTTTAAATCACCATTAATCAATAAAAGAGTTGTGTTTAAAAGATTTCTATGTATTTTGTTCAAACTTCTTTCCATTTTTGAAAAACGTTTTGTTATTTTACAAAATTTTCTAATTTTTTAACAAAAAATGACATGTCTCCTTGGGCCTTTCAACACTTTTCTCGGGAACATTCTCACGTGATACAACATCAAATGCCAAGTCCTTTTTCAATTTTGGAACTACCAATCTTTTATCTTGATCATAAATTTGAAGTGATCCAACAAGTTCTTCTAAACTACAAGTGTCGGTGTCCTTGACTTCATCCAAAGTAGCATACGTAGAAGCTAAGGATCTTCCACAACCTTATTTTCAAAAATCTTCTCACCTAGGTTGAAAAAGGCATTCACAACCTCCGCCAGCCTAGTGTAGTAGTCATTGAAAGGCTCACCCTCCTCCATTCTCATGGTTTTAAATTTTTTATAATGTGTTACAATTTTGCACATTTCACACTCAAAGTTCCTTCATGAGTTACTCTCAAAATATTCCACGCCTCTTTGGCTTGCTCGCAATTTAGAATGGGATTATATTCTCGTGTGCACACCGAAGCAAACAAAGCATTCAATGCAATTGAGTTTCAATTACAATCAACGAATTCAACATCTGTCCATAACACTTGCAATTTCTTCACCCTAACTCCATTTTCCTTTATGGTTTGGTAAATCCATCATTCTTCTATACTCATCCAAAAATACTCATCTTCTGATCTCAAGTGAGTTCACATCTTAACTTTCTAATGGCCATAGATTGATCCACCAAAGAATGGTGAACGATTCGTGGAACTTAAATCATGATATTGATCCATCTAATAAGGATAAAATGAGCATAATTCACAATCAAACAAAGGATATACCACATGACCATCATAACACAATATTTACTCAAGCACATTAATTCTGCAAAAATGAGAACCTTGCTCTTAGACCAATTGAAGAAAAGTGTGTTCTATGATCAATTAAACATCTACACCAAACCTAAAGGCGATGAATATGTTTGAACGCATCATAAGGTCAAATTTGCAATTTTCATAAAATTTCTTCCAAATTTAAAACTCCCAAAGCATGATGCAATAAATTCACTTCGAATTTTATTTATTAACTCACATAATAATGAATTTAATTTAATCTAAAGATGAAACCTAAATCTAACACACTTAATCCAATATTAAGAAAATTCACTGGATGCAAATTAGATCTTAGTGATGTGTGTGTCCAATTGTGTGCATATGAATAGAAAACATACACAAGGATGCCCAAGGCAAGGTTTATGCTGAAAATCCCTCACCTAGGGGCTAAAAAACCTCGACGCACTCTAATTTTTATTTCTAGTTGAAAATATATTTTACATATGGTAAAAAGATACTTCTCACATAATTATTATCGTCTAGTTACCTTTGAAGCTTACAACTTCCCCCACAGATAATGAAAATCCACAACGATCTCCAGGATGAGAATGAATAAGTCCACTCTACTCCTTGAAGTCCACGCCACACTCCAATTTTTCCAGTAAATTGGAATACCTCCAATTTCAGATCAAGCAGTAATAGACCAAAGCAATTCAGTTGAAGTAAGATGAATTGGCATAGGATAATAAAAAGATCTGATAAAATTCACTCTTAATTAACTCACAAACACTTTGGATCAAGCCATAAATCAAAGTTTCAAAGGTTTATGATGAACAAGAGAGATTGAGTTTGAAGAGAGAAAAAAAATATCTCAATTTTCAAAATTTCTTTAGAAAGATATTTCAATTGAGTAAAATTCAAATCTTATGAAATAGGAGGGAAAATGACCTATTTGTGGTAAAATTTCAAAATATGGATTTGTCGTGCGCACACTACACTTTTTCCGTGCACACTGTTCCATCCAGTAAGGAACCATATTAAGGATTGTGCGAATTGTCATGTTTTGATGTCACATGAATGCTCAATGCACACGGGCTCAAAATAGATCCCACAAACGGTTAAGGCAATAGATATTTTCAAAACTTCTTAACAAGTTCAAAACACAAAGTCAACTCCCAAAAATGGTTTTAAGCATCCTCTGAGAATTTTTTAAAAACACTTGTTCAATCATTTTTCAAAATCCTTAACATTTAAAAAACTTAGTGCTCGTGTGTGTGTTTAGCCATGTGAATTTCATAACATTCATAAAAAATGATTTTCTCTTCATTCCAAAGTGAATGTATGATAATAGAAGTCTGCAATGAGTGGCTTGCAAAATCTCCAATCGTCAAAGGTTCATTCTAACTTAAATGACTTCACCTCACTTGTTGAATTAAACCGCAACTTGAAATACTCAACGACTCAAATATTTTTTTCACGAAAACTAGCCAACTGATATTAATACTATATACGTTCTCATGTTGTGTCCTCTGATCTTTATATCTCATGCGTTGTAGCGACACTTTTTGCTTTATTGTGTAGTTCCACAGAAAAAGAAAGAATCATAGCAAAAAAACATCAATTTTTCTGGTCTGAAAAAAGATCTAGGGGATCAGACAAAGACTTGGAAACCGAGATTATCCCAAGTCAGCTGCTCCTTTTCTCTCTTACACTTCGTAAACAAATTCTTTTATTGTCAAATAGTAGATATTGAGAAATAAATATTATAGGGGTTTGCCGACCATAATTCTAACACTGCTAGAACTTTGTTCTCTTTTGAGTTTGTTGACATTTCATTCAACTGTTATCCCTACTTCATCTAAGGATGAGACGGATCCTACGAGGATGATCCCCAACTTGATAGGGATGCATTATGCCCAACTCATCCAGCTCTCCTTCTAGTTAAGCAAATGGAGGTTAGAAGGACCTCTAACCCCGTAGTCATGAGCTATTCCCCTTAGAATGTGAAGGGAAACCTTCCAAAAAATCATAAGAAAAATATTAGCCTTGCTGTCGAGGTGACGACCTCCAAGTCGATAAATTCCGTTAGCAAGGGGAAAGCCCCCGTTAAGGGATCAATTGCCAAGACACCCGATCTGGCTCTTGGTCTTTT
The DNA here is from genome assembly GCA_949130495.1 of Sambucus nigra. Taxonomy (NCBI): domain Eukaryota; kingdom Viridiplantae; phylum Streptophyta; class Magnoliopsida; order Dipsacales; family Adoxaceae; genus Sambucus; species Sambucus nigra. The sequence continues at coordinate 520,003,838 of OX422207.1, forward strand.
GTGGCGAGCTTGTCTCTCTAGCAACCAATCTTTGGTCACAAGTCTAACCTTTGAGAAGTTATCCATGAACACCGCCCAGGCACTATCCCTTGTCAGTGCGGAATTCCTATGGCTTTTTATTGATTTTGATATATACTACTGGATAATAAATTATCTTTTCTTTTTACTTGGAAGTTTGACTTCGTCAACTTACTATACAGAAATGCTGACCATAAAAAATAAGCGTGTGAGTTGGGGGCCACTCTAACTGAGGCCCAAATGTCCCTTGATGCCACTATGGTCAAGGTGATTGAAAGTGAGGTCCTGCTGAAGGCCAAGGATGAGGCGATCATCCAGTTGAAGGCCAAGGTGGAGGCCTAGGGGAAGGTGAACAAGGATTCCACCCTGATGAGAGCATTATTTTATATAAATTATGCCAAAATCTAAACCTTGTTAGGCCCATTGTATTATAAATAATGAATTTTTAGAATAATTTTCGTAAAAAAAAAATGCAAGTTTAAATAAAATTTGAGTTAAAAATATAATTTTAGTAACTCCAGGGATGAAACTATAATTTTAGAAACTTTATGGGCCTAAAAATAAATTTTTAAATAATTATCTAGGCAAAATAAAGTTCTCTCTGAAATTTGGTTGAATTTCGGATTACAACCAGCAATTTATGAATTTCGAGGGTTAAAATGCAAAGAGGGATAATTTTGTAATTTTTAAATATTAATGACCCTAAATTTGTATTAATTATTTTTATTTTGCATTTTTACAGGTACCCCGGAGATTCGGACAACAAGGGAGTCGATGTGCAAAAAATTGTTACGATACGTCGCGATACGACACGACATGACACTGTTGTACTAAATATTTTTTTATAAAATCGCTCGTGTGTCCGTTGAAGGCGTGCCATACCTTTTCAGAAAGGTCTTGACAAGACTCACAACTTTGAAGTTCAACGAAAATGAGATTTTAAAGTCCGGGGGGTCAAAAATGCGATTCAATCTAGTGTTATGAATAGTGACGAAATTGGGGATAATTATTTAAAAAAAAAGACTTCTCAATAATTTCCAACTCTTCCCAAGACTCCATAATACAATTACCAACTCAACTACAGCCAAGTAAAGAGAGTTTCACTCTAATTCAAATGCCTCATTCCTAAGCATATAAGTAAGATCGTTTAATTTATTATTTTGGGGAGAAAAATTAGAGAGCCACTTGAGAACAATTGTTGGTAGTGTTATTTTGAGTGTTTTATTTATATTTGAGAGCCAATAATTATATCTTTGGGGAGGAATTTTGTCAAGAATCTTTGTGAGACACACCATTTGTAAGTTAATTTATTAATGAAAATTAGTATTCATTCTTGCATTTGTATTTTGTCTTCAATTATGCTAGCTTAATTTCTTTACTAGGACTAGGTGAAATTTATCATGTTTGATTAGTATTGTGCACGATTTAAAATCTTCTTTATTTCGCGATATGTTTTAAAGGTTTTAAAAATTCGATATTCATTTAAAACAGCATGAGAGTGTGTCTTAAACCTTCGATTTTGTTTGGAAAAAAAATCAATGTTTTATTTTCAGTGTGAATACTTTTTGATGGATTATGCTTCCACTCGTTTGTTTTGATAGTTCATGCTTAAAGACTACACTTTTAAATTTAAAAGTGAATTTTTAAGGGAATATGGATTTAAGTCATCTAAATGTAGAGACGTTACATTTTATTTTGAACTTAATCGTTTTATTTTTTGAATTAAATTCGACGAGAGTCGATTTAATTTGCGTTATCAAATTGGGAATGACGAGTTTAAATTATTGCATAGTAATAGTTGAATGTGATAAATGGATCATACATCCTAGTTTTTACGCTCATTTGATTATATCTCTCGTATTTATATTTTTTGTGTGTGTTTGCTTAGTTTAATACTAAATCTCATCTCCTAACCAATTTCGTCTAGTTGAACAGTCACAATTATTTTTAACAAAAAAAATGATAAATCTCTATGGGTTCGACTCATACTTACACTCGCTATTCTATAATAACCCGTGCGTTTGCGGTATTTATAAATTTGACAACAAGTTTTTGGTGCCGTTGTTCGATTTTTTAAGGAATTGTGACTTTTGGACTAGTTTTTTTTTTTTTACTTTTTGCACTAGTTTATCCTAAAATACAAAAAAACAAAATGAAAGAAAAAACTCAAAAAGTTTTTTTTTTCTAAAAATTTCCAAATTCACTTTTTTTTAGTCAATTGCCTATAAAAAAATTTCAATAATTCAAAAAAATATTTTTTTTTCCAATAGTAATTTCCAGAATCAAAGAAATAAACAAAAATGTTTCAGAAGTGTGCTTGTACATTTTTGTTTGTGTGTTGAATACAGCATTAGTGTGCGTGTCATGTTAATTTTTTTTCTTTTCTTTTCCTTGTTATTTTTTTGTATGTCGCACTTTACGTTTGACGTAGTTTCTTTTTTTTTTTTTTTTTTCAGAAGTACATTCGAAAAAAAAGAAGCAACGTGAATAAAATAAAAAAGTGTGCAACATTGATCGAACGTGAAGAAAACTTATGAAATCTTGCAATGAACACAAGGGATTCTTGGGGATGATGGAAACATAAGCGATTTTTTCGTCCGATCGATGTCAACTTAAACTTCTGGCCGGCATAAGCAAGTGACCGTAAAAAGTCCACACCGAAAGTACGTTTTTGTGTGCTCCAACGTGGTTTAATTTCACACTTAATTTAGCACGTTGCATAAATTAACTTAAGGGTAAAACTCTTAACGACGCTAGAATTAAAAGCTACCCCAACGTGAACTTATCAAATCGATTCCCTTTTACCTTGTATAGGAGTTTTGGTTTTTAATGAGTCTTTGTACCGACCACCTACCTGGAGGAAAAAGAGGGATTTGAGGCGATAATCGTAGTTGACCGTCTTTTAAATTCTCTCTTGTCAAAGAGTATGGGCTGCCAAATTAGATTTTGAGTCAATTATAATTTCTTTTGCATTCTAAATTAAAAAAATAGAAAAAAAGAGATAAAAATTCACGCGTTATAAATTACAATGGGTGATCCTCATATTATTATCATGTCATCTTTCTCATATTCCTCAATTGATCCTTTGGACGTATTTTTACAAAATACGGAAAATTTAGATGACTACATGTTTCAATTTGAGTGAGATGGGTCAATAGTCATTTTAAAAATTAAAGAAGGTATGGATGAGAATTCAATCCCTGTAATTACTATTTGTCCACCAAAGTATATTAATTGGAAAGATATAAACAAACGGTATAATGATGTTATTTTTAAAAATAACCATGAATTAAATGGGGATAATCAATTTTGGAAGGAGAAAAATATTGATAATCTTGACACATATAATAATTGTGATGATTTGGATGTTAATTTCTGTCAAGATTTTTCTCCTAATTTAATTGAAAAAAAAATTCTTATTCTTCTTATATGTGGGAAAATTTATTTGAGGATTCGTCATCCAATTTTAGTGATACTTCAAGTATTGATGACGATCCTCCTATTTTTGATGAAGAAAGTGTATCGCCTTGTGATACCTCTTATTTCCGCGCTTTTCATAAAATCTCACATTTAAGAGTGAAGTATGCATCCCCAATTTTATGTGACTACTTTTGGAAAATGGATAGTAAATATTTGGATACTTATTGTAATTTGCTACCCCGATGTGATGCATCAATATATGATTCGTGTGATTCAAATTTGTTTATTATTGATGATGTCGGTGCGCACCATTATGACCATGGATTTAAGATTGAAATTTGTATTGTGCGGTCATGCTCTCAAATTTATGATGTTTTGGCACTTAGTACTATAAAGTTTATTAATTGGAATAACCCACAACTATATCAATTATTAATTTATGGTGTTGATGATAATTTTCATGGGTTTGTATATTATTAATGTATTTTTTTTTCTTTTTTCCTTTTTTTGTGTTTGTTAACATACACTTGTTACTTTCGATGTTGGTAGCGAAGTGAAGTTCGCAGGTAATATCGTCATTTCACTTCTTTACTTTATTTTCTTTGTCCATATTTTTATTTGAGCATACATTGAGGACAATGTAAAATTTAAGATTGGGGGTCAGGATGGTATTTTTGAAAAAAAAATCAAAAAAATTCAAAAATCCAAAAAGATTTTCAATATAATTGAGTTTTGAAACAATTTCTTAATATAGAATTAATACACGGATCTTTCATCTTATGAAATTTTTACACATTAGCCATATAATATGATCGAAAATGGATATTGAGGCGAAAGTTAATATGCTTAGCGAATAAATGTGGAGATTTTAACCCAATGAGATTTTGTGCCATTCATCGTTTTCGAGATATTTAAATCAATCCGATTTAAAATAACTCAAACTTTCCTTCAGTGATAAATTTGTTGATGATCTCAAATTCTTTGTTTTGTTCGATTAATGAAAACAAAAAGTAAAAATGTGAATCTTAAAGCACTAGAAGTCTTAGTAAGTCGTCTTGAGATACAAATCAACTAAACGAAACTTAAGAAATGAGATTAGGCCATCGTTTGAAAGCTCAAAATTAAGCCTAAACTCCAATAGTTTTTCATTATTCCGTTGCAAGCGCATTTGAGCCAAAAATAAAATATGCCTTTTTGTTGAAAACTCATTATCCTACCTAACTCCAACCGGGAGTCTAAAGCCCATAAAATGAAGCGATAACCATTTTCTGAGAATACCAGGGTGAAATTACGGTTGGAAAAAAAAAAGCCAAAAAAAAAGAAGTTTGCAAAAGAATGATGTGTGAAAAAAAGAAAGAAAAGAAAGAATGAAAAAAAGAGAACTTGGAAAATAAAGGAAGAAAAAGTCCCTAAGACTCAAAATACCAAAAAACCTCTATATTCTCAGAAATTTTGAACTCCAAAAACCATTCTTTCTAGCCAAACCCGAGCCTACAATACAATCAAAGAAAGTCCTAATCGATCTCAAGTGAAGTTAGTTATAGTGTGGAGAGAAGATGAATAGGATCTATAGTGTGATTCAGTATTTTAAAAAAGTAATCGATTTTCCATTCATGAGATCATATTCATCCATTATTAAAAAAAATCATTTTTTATCATGTATATGTGAAATTTGCTCACCTAAATTTACTCTTTTATTCACATATACCGAGAGAAAATAACACATTTTTGAGTGTTCGATTGAGAGTGCATCCCGTGAGATTTTGAAATCAAAAAGAACTTTCGAATAAGAAATGTAACGATCAAATCTTTTGATGTGGACGGTTATATTGGCTATGCACTCACACACACACACACACACGATAAGTTGAGATTGAAAAATGAAGTTCTACTATATTTATGAAGTTTTCATTCAGACTTGATTACATTACTTTTGAGTATTTTGTATTGAGTTAAGTTTTTGAATTTTGTGGGTATATTCACTGCAAATCCTCACGAGACAAAACTCGTTCGCTAAGGTAACCTAGGGGTTTAACGGTTTGTTGCACATGTTAAGTGCAATCGTGATATCTATGAAAGTGAGTTAGATTTTAAATTTTAGTTTTGCTCGAGGACTAGCAAAATTTAGGTTTGGGAGTATTTGATGAGTGCATTATTTTGTATAAATTATGCCCAAATCTAGACCTTGTTAACCCATTGTATTATAAATAATGAGATTTTAGAATCATTTTCGTAAAATAAAAGAAAAATACAAGTTTGAATAAAATTTGAGTTAAAAATACAATTTTAGTAACTCCAGGGGTGAAACCATAATTTTAGAAACTTTATAGACCCAAAAATAATATTTAAATGCTTATCTAGACAAAATAAAGTTCTCCCTGAAATTTGGTTGAATTATGGAATAAAACGAGAAATTTATGAATTTCAGGGGTTAAAATGCAAAGAGGGGTAATTTTTAAATATTTATGACCCTAAATTTGAATTAATTATTTTTATTTTTTATTTTTTATTTTTACAGGTACTCCGAAAATTTGGACCACAAAGGAGTCGATGTGCAAAATATTGTTACGATACGTCGCGATACGACATGATATGACACGGTTGACACAACTGTACTAAATATTTTTTATAAAATCGTTTGAGTGTCCATTGGGGGCGTGACATACCTTTCAGGAAAGGTCTTGACAAGACTCACAACTTTGAAGTTCGGACGAAAATGAGATTTTAAAGTTTTGGGGGTCGAAAATACGATTAAAGCTGGTGCTAAGAATACTGACGTGAATAGTGATGAAATTGGGGATAATTATTAGAAAAAAAAAGACTTCGCAATTATCTCCAACTCTTCCCAAGACTCCATGAGATAATTACCAACTCAACTACAACCAATCAAAGAGAGTTTCACTCCAACTCAAACACCTCATTCCTAAGCCTATAAATAAGACCATTTGGTTCATTATTTTGGGGAGAAAAATTAGAGAGCCACTTTAGAACAATTGTTGGTAGTGTTATTTTAAGTGTTTTATGTATATTTGAGAGCTAAGAATTGTATCTCTGGGGAGAAATTTTGTCAAGAATCTTTGTGAGACACACCATTTGTAAGTTGTTTTATTAATGAAAATTAGTATTCATTCTTGCATTTGTATTTTGTCTTCAATTATGCTAGCTTAATTTCTTTACTAGGACTATGTGAAATTTATCATGTTTGATTAATATTGTGCATGATTTAAATTTGTCTTTATTTCCCAATAGGTTCTAAAGGTTTTAAAAATTCGGTAATCATTTAAAACGACACGAGAGTGTATTTTAAACCTTCGCTTTTGTTTGGAATTAAAAACCATATTTTTATTTTAAGTGTGAGTACTTTTTGATGGATTATACTTGCACTCGTTTGTTTTGATAGTCCATGCTTAAAGACTACACTTTTAAATTTAAAAGTGAACTTTTTAAGGGAATAGGGATTTACGCCGTCTAAATTTAGATACGTTAAATTTATTTTGAACTTAATCGTGTTATTTTCCAAATTAAATGTGATGAGAGTCGATTTAATTGGATTTATAAAATTGGGAATGACGAGTATAAATTATTGCATAATAATAGTTGAATGTGATAAATGGATCCGACGTCCTGGTTTTCACGCTCATTTGATTATATCTCTCGTAGTTATATTTTTTATGTGTGTTTGCTTAGTTTAATACTAAATCTCATCTCCAAACCAATCTCGTCTAGTTGGACGGTCACAATTATTGTTAACAAAAAAAATGATAAATCTCTATGGGTTCGACCCGTACTTATACTCGTTACTCTATAATAGCGTGTGCACGTGTGGTATTTATAAAATTGACAACACGCCCCAAACCTTACAACGACATTGTATGCCAACTATGCTGTATTTCATAAAGGTTAGGATAAAGACTTTTGCAATCATGAAAGGCAATTGGGCTTTGTCCAAAAATAATTTTTTTAAAACTTTAAGATAAGGCGTTAAGGACAAAGGTACCACTGAGTCCAAGTTATTCATCGAGGAAGTCCCCATGTCTCCTCTGAACATGGAAGAGGAATAAGGGAAAGAAGAAGTTACCGACTAGACCAAGGTCACAGAAGACCTAAAGAAAATTACAACAAATTAGTATATTTCCAGAATCTTTAGTAATTTTTAGTGTACATATTATTTCATGTAATTTATATAAGGGACTTGCTCCATTATATTTGAATAAAATACAATCTTTTCTTCTCGATCTTTTTCTTAATTGATCATTTTATGTTTTTCTTATGTGTGTCTTGTGTGGTTACTAATTTAGATGTTAAACTGACATCATATATTCATGTAATTTGCTGATCAAATGGAACTTAAACCTTTGGTCCACAAAGTGATTACTTGGACTTTGTCCTTGAGGTCGAGCATTCGGATCGAGCTCAGATGGCCTTTGCGATTGTTCTCTAGGAATTTCATAAGATGCCGAGTCTTTATGGAAACCATAAAAGGACGTTTTGAAGTCTTTAGGTCGAGTTGGAGGAGATGAGGAACATTATTGGCATATTACAAAATGAGAATGGTGAGCTAAGGTAGGATCTCGGCAAGGCCTAATAACCATTTTATCAGAATGAGGTGATTAGGAGAAGGCTGAATCAAAGGATGAGATATCAGTTTAAAAAGCAACCGCTAGCAGTTTAGGTTGACGAATATTACAAAGGCTTTGTGAACTCTACAATACATCCAAATGAAGCCAAGAATCGTGTCTATAAATATGGTTTTCTAGATGCATTGGCAGTCCTTAAGATTCCTTATGACTTTGAGCTATGGTACTGATATGTCATGGAATCACCTTGCTACAAGTTTCCTCCCTTTAGTATTGAGGACTCTTGGGTGTAGGTTGACACAATCCCTTACTACTTAATTGTAGATTATCTTGACAATCATGATAGTGATGATGAGACGTCTCATCATAGCCCAAAGAATGCAAATTTAGTGTCTATAGTAAGGCCATCTAGTGGTTCCCAAAGAAAACATTTGGTTATTTTGTAACCATTTGTCTGTAAATATATTTGTAATCAAACAATACTTGAAATGAAATGAAGTATTTGTTTTTAATTGGTTTTGGCATCACCCCTTTCCTTTTTCCTAGCATGCCTTCATTAGTCTTACCTTTTGGGAAGTGTTGTCACACTACCTGTGACACCCCGCTTATTAAAATAATAAGTGGCCAACCCTCTACCAAAATAAAATAAGAATATCAAATGTCTCATTCTTAGCATCACTGTAAAAAATCTTATCTATTACTAACCACCTATTGTTTAATCAAGTCGTGTGTCAATTTTAAACTTTGATCAAATTAACATAAATAAAAGCATTCACCATCAACTATGCCAGATAAATAATTGAATATGCAATCACATAATCAAATCAAAATACTGGAATATAATAAAATACGTTGACCGCATAAATCATTGGTTTACAATCCAATACAATAATTCAACACAACATAATTAAATAAAACTGGCATTGGGCGACATGCTCAGATAATAACAGACTAAATCCTATCTAGAATCTCAGAGGCAGAAAATGACTAAACAGGCCATGCAACACTCAACAACAACCGTAGCTCCGATGACCTAGAAGTGATAATCATCCATAGCATACATGTGGCTGGACACCAATTTTTTTTTTTTTGAAAATATTACGACACGGGTCAGAGCCCAAAACCTTTTGAAAATATATTTAAAGTAATTAAAATGTAAATTAATTGTGAATATATTCTTCCATATTTAAATTGGTGTCACACTCACATGAGAGACTCATCACCTCTCAACTACAGTGCGCACCCAACGCATGCATCTTAACCCCTAGTTATGCTACCCAACCTAACGAGTTTAAATATACCCTTAAGTCCATACGTTACCCCGGGTCATAAGTATTTTATAAAATTAATTTCCATAACTATTTAATAACTATAATTCTCAATTGTAATCTATTAGGGCCTGTTTGGTTTACGACTATAATTCTGTTTTATGTGTTTAAATGCAATTCTGATAAAAAATAGTGTTTGACCTACCTGTTTTTAAACACCGAATTATAATATTTTTGTGTTATAATTAATTTTTTCAGAAAACAGCAAAAAGATGTTTTATAACTTCTGTTTTTTATTTTTGAACACAAAATTATTCAATCTTAATATTTTAATGCAATTATACCTTAATATATAATATACATACATAATACATTAATATGTGTTTAATTCTTATAAATAAAAAATATATATGTACATGTACACAAAATTATGTATTTTTATATTTTATTAAATTATATAATATACTAAGATCCATATGTTAAATAATATTATCAATAGATACATGATACTTGTATATAGTTTATTCATGTATTATTAATATTTTTATGTTTTTATATATAAAAATATGCATGTGTGTACGTATACATTTATATTATGTATGCATATTTTTATATATATAGTTAAATTTCCCAACATACCTCATTAGATATACATAAAAACACATTATATATATATATATATATATATTCATGTATCATGTATGTATGGAAGTTTTATGTACGTGTTTACACACACACACACATATGTATAACATAAATGAATGCCAATTTTTTAAAATTTTCAAAAAACTCTATTTAAAAATAAGTTTATCAAACGCACACCAATATTTATAAACACAAAAAATTGAATTTTAAAATTGTATTTAAAAACAGTGTTTAAATCGAATTTTCTGAATATAGAACCAAACGAGCCCTAATTATTTCGAGTACCTTTCACTAGTTATTACATTATTATCCACCATCAATGTCTTAAGCCCATATATATTTCTCTACACATATATATACGTAATTTTCATAACACAACAAGCACACATATATCGCATATAACCGCCATCCCTGGGGTAATAGCTCACTAGATGCGGGTCTAAAAAATGCTATCATGCACCAGGGCACACACACACACATATACTGTCTCTATATCCGTACATATATTCCCAAAAATCCGGCTAACCGTGCCTATCACTAGTAGTAGTAGCCAATAATCATTTTCATTCCCAATTTATTTTAACATCCACTTGTTTAACTAATTAATTTTTTAACTTTCATTTCTGGACACATACTATTCTCAACCAACCCATATCCCCATTTCCCGAATTTTCATTATAAATCCATTAATGAATTTCCCAAGTGTAATTCCTTCCAATACTCCCATTTATACCCCAAACATATCCCTATTCATCTCGAGACATTTTTATCAGCATTAACTATTTTTTTAGAAATCCAAAATATTCCCGAACATTATAATTTATCCCGAAACCAAATCATGACCAAATTATATCAATTAACCCAACTTCACTATAATAGGTACGCCGAACCAGTTCAGCTTGAGGGGGCGAACTGGTTCCCTGCAGACAAACCCAGTTCTTCCCATTTTGATTTTTAGCAAAAGTTTAACCCAAAATAATTAATCTCAAATCATATTTTTCTCAGTGATCAACAATTCTCATGAATCCTAAATATGAAACAAATTCATTTTAACTTATAATTCATTTACACATGATCTTTACATGGTATTTATTCTTAATTTTCAAATAATTGGAGATTCTCCCAATATCACAATAATTCATAATTTTCTCAATGTACTAAATGAATAATTCATCTATCTACATGGGATTCAAATTTACAGATTTTAATATACTAAATCAGGCCATTTTATTATGAAATAATTTCTCCAAAAACCCAATTTTCTATTAATCACACTCAAAAATCATTTTCCAATCGTGATTTGAATTGAATACTACATGTCATTATTTAGCAAGATAATTACTTATATTTAAACACTTATAGAGTTTGAATTTGATTGAAGAACCTCCTTGGATGAGTATCCTAAGCCTATAAATCTTCAAGTATTTCACATTCCCTAGCCTTTCTTGAGCACCCTTTGAGTTTCCTTCAAGAACTCTTGAATTTTCTTTTATTTTCTCTCTAACATTTGATATAAATCAATGAAAACCTTTGGTATTGTAAAACGACTAACCATATTACCCCAACTCTTCATTATATAAGTTAAGTTTCGAATTTGCATTTTCTCCTTCTTTTAAAATGACTAAAATGCTCAGATACGAGTCCCGGCTAGTCTAAAAAAACCCTAGGACCCAATCACTACCATTGGGTACTTAATTTTGATGTATTCCAGATCAACCATGCATTCGAAATCATCATCCGAGTCACACATTAAAGACACCACATTCTAGGACCCCCTAAGTCTCCCCTTAGGTCCCTAGAACCTCCCTACTCCGAGTACCGATTTAATGGTCATCGGGATCTTTCAGGCCTCATTTGACTTTGATAACTTCATCATCAGAGTGAAAGCTCAATGAATTTTTGAAGGACTCTGAATCCCCTTTCTAGAGGTCCACCCCTTGCGCAAATTGACATAATAGTTCGAACGAACGGTCCAATTTACTATTAAAAATCAATTAAGAGGCCACTGAACGCTCACGGGCCTCGATTTGACCCCAATAAACTCTATCATCAGAGAAAAATCTCAATTTATCCTCTAAAGGAACTGAAACCCCTTTCCAATGGTCCACCCCGTATGGAAAATGGCATAACCATTCAGACGAACGATTCGTTTTCCCTCGAAAACTAATCCGAAGACCATCAGGCGTTCTCGAGATCCGTTTGACCAAAGTCAACTATTTAACATGAATGTGACCGAATGAATTTTTGAAGGTCATCGAATACCCTTTCTAACGGACTGCCCCGTGTGGGAATCAGCCTTACGATATAAACAAATGATCGGTTTTATTCCAAAGGGTCATTAGGAGCTTTCGGGACCCAGTTGAACAAAGTCAACTCTCTGAATCGAGCGAAGATCTTAGGAAGATTGAAGTACCTCGCAAAACCTTTCCAACGGTCCACCTAGTGCACAATTCAGACTTATGATTTGGACGAACGATCCATCGTTGTCCGATGATCTTCCATCCAAAAGACTAATAGATGCTTTCGATCCCCATTTGACCCAAAGTTAACCACTGGATTCGGAAGCATCCTAAGGATTCTTAAATTTATCTAAATTAGATTTCTAACGGTATGTTCCGTGCACGATTTGGACTTACGAATTGCATTTTATGATCATTTTTCCAAAAAATTTACAAGAGACTGCTAATTGGCAGGTCCATTTTTCTGCCTATCAGTAGTGTATCTTGGGGTACCTGCCGATAGGCAGGGTAAGGAACATTCCGATCGTCAGTGCCCCTACCCCTAATCACAACTAACTAAATTTGTTCTTAATAACTATTCTAAGGATTTATGGCTACATCACTTGTGGATGCTTGCTGGATTTGGATTAAACGCTTTAGTCAGTTCATTCCCAGAGTAAGATGTAGTTTAGTTAGTTTTTTTGGGCATACTGCCCCTTCTGATATTTATTTTATTCATTTTATCAGACTTTGTATTTTTGGACTCAGTTTTATTTCATTAGATGTTTAATTGGACTTTTGTATTGGGAACCGATGGTTTATTCGGTATTATTTTTATTTTACTTATTTATCTTGTGATTGGTTCAGATTTTTATTACCGCGTGAATAGCTTGGTTATTGTTTTTGTTTTCGCATGTTGTTACTGTTTGATAAAAAGATAAAAATTTGGCACCGACTTTTTGAATACTAGGTCTTTAGCAAGCTTTAAAATGTTTTCGACAGTGATGCTAAGAATGAACCAGATGAGATTTCTATTTTATTTTTATAAACGATTTATCACTCATTATTTAAATATGCGAGGAGTCACACATGGTTCAGTATTGCACCACTTATGTCCGGAGATGCCTTAAATGCCAACAGTTTTCCAATCTCCAGCACTTGCCCCCGTGGGAATTATACAACATGACCTCTCCCTGGACGTTCTCCACATGGGGCGTCGATATCATAGCGAAAGTTACACCCAAGGCCTCCAATGGGCATGAGTTCATCCTTTTGCCATTGATTACTTCACCAAATGGGTCGAAGATGAGTCATATGAAGTGCAGAATGCCAAAAAGGTAGCCAAATTCATCCAAAAGACTATTATTTTCCAATACGGGGTCCCGCACGAGCTAGTATCAATAACGGGTTACATTTCGAGGCACAAGTCACATAATTGGTCGATGAGTATGGTATTCAGAGACATAAATATTCTCCCTACCCCCCCACAAACCAACAGTGCAGTTGACGCCACCAATAAGAACCTCAAGGCAATCATTAGCAAGATGACCGAGAGTTACCGAGATGGGGCCGATTGGATCCCTTACGCCCTCTGGGGATACCGCACTTTAGTTCAAGCTTCTATTGGGGCCACCTCTTACTCTCTGGTATACGATATGGAAGCAGTCCTACTCGTTGAACTTAAAATACCTTCACCACGTGTCATGCTTGAAATTAAATTTAACGAGAAAGACTGCCATCGGAGCTGACTTGACGAGTTGTCACTCTTGGACAAAAGGATACTAAAGTCTCAATATAATATATAGGGGTACCATCATCGGATAGAGTGATCTTTAAAACGTAGAGTTAAGGACCGTGGTGTTTGATAAGGGTATTTATCCCTCAAAGAAATTATAGAACCCGTTTGGTACCCCAAAGGGAAATTCAATCCAAATTTGAGTGGCCCCTACATCGTAAAGAAGCTCATGTCTGATGGCATCGCTATTCATAAGTACATGGGGCTTGGTTGACGCGACTGAAAAGGTGTCTCAGAAATGCGTTCACTCTAGGCTCAAGTGCAAGCCTGTCGCTCAAGTAATAATCCGACAAGTCGGGTATCGATCCTCAGGGAAAAAGGACAACGAAGTTGTGACGACGGGAAAAGACGGAGGAATCCTAACTTTGACCGCAACAATAAAGGGAAAATGATTTGATTTTGGGAATGATTATAACTAAATGCAAATATGAAATTATAAAAAGATGCAACTATACTAATCTACCTAACTTATGAGTGAAAAATAGTCCGAAACTTTTTATTTAAATGATGCGAAAAATAGGACGGGAATACAATCCCTAGCCCTAGTGTAGTGAAGATATAATACTAATCTTAAATTTATCTGATTGATTTTACCCAGAATTTAGTACTCCCAAGCATTATGTATACGAGGTTCAAGCTCGCGTCATACTTAATCTGAGGATGAGTAAATCAGTATCGCTATAGTAGCGTTCGAATTGCACTCTAAATCATCACGAGTACCCAGAGGCAAACGAGATATAAAGATCTACAATCGTTGTGCAACTACGCAATACGATCAAGGTCAATCATTAAATTTAGTGGTTTAATTTTATACACACGCACTAACACATCAGGCTGGGTTCATGCATCCCGGCCTTGGGAAATCTAGCCTAACATGTTGAAAAGCATATAAACAAGGATTAATGTGCAGGAACTCATAATTACTCTAAGGAAAATAATGATTAGATGCAGAAAAGAATTAGAACTAAAAATTACTCACTAATATTATCCAAGAAATAAGTGAAATAATGAAAGAAACATATACTCACAGAAATCCCTGAATAAAATTTTCAATCCTTGAAATAAATCTCAAAATATTAACTAAGCTAGGGTTTCTGGAAAAGAAGAGGTAAAACCTGCTAATTATCCATGTCTATAACAATACTAAATCGGATCTTTTATACCCTACAAGAATATCGGAAGTCAGCTGCACTAGGAGTCTTTTTAGGAAGAGAAAAGATTTTCAAATCTCGAAGACCGGACCGGTCCGGGTCTTAGGTGGACCGGTCTGCCCCCAAGGCGGATCGGTTCTTTTTATTTTGGGACGGAACGGTTCTTTTTATTTTTTCCTCCTTCAGTTTGCATGCGATCCGGGGTCTTCTGGAGTTTGGCAAGGCGGACCGGTCCGGGGTAGGGGAGGATCGGTCCGGCTATTTGACTTTTTTTTTCCTCTTTGACTGCTCATAACTTTTTGTTTCGGGATTCCGATTGAGGTGCCATTTCTTCCTTTGTGCTCGTGAATGAGATGTCTTCAACTTCTGTTAGGTACCTCATCCGAATTCCATGTGCAAATTACGCTTTTTCCCTTGAGACCTTTCCTTCTTTCTTTCTTGATTCTATCGATTTCCTTCTTTCGTTTCTTGACATCAAATACCTGCAAAATCACTACAAAATACCAGAAACTCGGTTTACTCATTAGGATCAGTCAGTAGCATAGTTATGAGATAAATCCAACTCAATTACGTTGTTCGAGGTGCTAAAAGTAACTAAATCAAGGGATAAATTAGGAAGAATTTATGCCTAATCAAACCCCCTAACTTAGAACTTTGCGCGTCCCGAGCAATGTAAAAGAATCCTAACGTGGATCAGCTCTTTGAAAATCAATTTATTGGGATAAAATACCTTTTTCACGGGCGAGCGATTGCATTTAGCGTATGCAACAAGCACTTAAACTCCTAGGTCACCCTAGTAGGACGAGTTGTATCTCGTGAGGGTTTGCAGAGAATATACACACAAAATTCGACTCAAAGAAAATTCAAAATACTCAAAAATTGTGCAATTCAAACTTTTCTAGAAAAATAGTCATCATCAAGTCATATTTACAAGTCTCAAATCATAGTGCGTGTGTGCGAAGCCGGAAATATAACCGCCAATTTCCAACGATTGATTATTACGTTACTTATCCGAAAATTCGTTTTGATTTCAATTTCTCACGGAATGCTCTCACAAACGAATCTCTCGAATTATGGCTATTCTCTCGGTATGCGTGATATAAAGAGTAAATATAATGGATGAAAAGTCACGCATACAAGTAGAATGACGTAAATTTCATAATGATTGGATCTCATCAATGGGTTACGGTTTTAAAAACGGGAACATTGCCTCATTTTTGCGCATTCAATCTCTTATATTATTTTTTGGTATATTAGCTCTCCACGCGGTAACCAATTTTGCAATTTAGACTCGGTTAGGACTTTTTCGGGTTTTAAGGTATATGGGGTAAAATGACAATTGTCGGGAAGGTTGGAATTGGAAAAGTCATTAATGATGTCCATTTGTATTTTTTTTCTTTTCTTTTTTTTTTGGGCTATTACTCAATTTTTTTTTGAATATTTTAGTTGAGCATCTTTATTTTTTTCTTGGCCCTTTTTATGCACTTTCCGGAATTAAATTCTGAATTTTCTCATTTTTCACAATTCCGGATATTTGGGTTTTTCGGGTTATCAAACGATAGGGACAATTTGTTTGGCTCAAATTGGGTTACAAAAGGGGTAATTTTTCGCTACTTTTTCTAGCCAATATTTTTGGGCGACAAACGAGGGCCTACTTCATTGCCCAAAATGCCAATTGTGTTACCATATACACTTCGAGATGAATTTAAGTTTAGAGATCAATTTGACACGTTTTTTCAAAGCAATATTACACACATTTTTCAAAACCGATCAAAATGAAAGGATTGAGATCCTTGACAACTTTTCAGGCGCTGAAAAGAACTTTAAGTTAACAATTAACTCGGATTGATTTAAAAACTTGCAACACGTGATAGGCTCGAATCTCACCGGGTTTGTTAATCTCCACACTTATTCGTTAAGTCGTCAATTTTCGTTCAATTTCCATCTTTGGTCAATTTTGGCTTTGTGTACGTTGAATTTTACAACTTGAGACTTCAATTCGACTTTTAATGATATTTTTGAAAAATTTGAATTCCAATTTTTATTTATTTTGAACAAAAAATATTTTTGGGTTTTTCAAAATTTTATGATTTTTTTGGAAATTTCTGGGCATTTTGGAAAATTTGTGAAGTTTTAGAAATACACACTTGTGACCCCCCTAACTTAGACATTTGCATTGTCCTCAAGCAAAAAGGACTAAAATCTAACTCAAAGCGAATAAAAAGTGCGGAAAAATAAAAAAAACAAATAGAGAAAATGCAGTTTTTATTACAACAGGACTGTGTTACATGTGCAGGGAAAAACATACAACTGTGAACAGGGAAAAATAAAGAAAAAACTGCCAACACCATATAAAGCTTCACCGGGGTGGGGGATGGGAGGAACCGGGTGCGTTGGGGTCATAGGGGTTCTGTTAGTAGGAAGGTGGTGTCTCATTAGGATCCCCTATGCGCCGATAGATGTCTGCTTGGAAGTGGAGAATGATGCTCATGTCGCGCTCGTAGTTGGTCTGAAAGGTGTTGAAGTTGGTCTCGAGCGCCGACATATGCGCGGATAGGTCCGTGCCCTCCCACTCAAAATTTGGGTCGTCCTCCTCGTCCGCCGACTCTTCGTCCGGACCAAGATCCCCCATCTCAACGTCCTCACCAGCTGCCCCTACGTCTTCCTCGTTGTCGCTCGAGGCAGCCTCCTCTTCGACATCATCACCCCGCCTAGCCTAGAGGATGGCTAGATGTTTGGTGCTTAAGGATGGACGTGATCAATCGGGCATAAGGAAGTGGGGCAAAGCCGTTCTCATCCAAGGACGCGTTAATGATGTCCGTGTATAATGTGCGGCCCAAATGGATGGAAGTTTGGGGGTCGAAGAGATGATATGTCAAGGTAGCTTGCCGAGGACGCATGGCAGAGTCATTGGACGTTTGTAATAGGTTGGCGCACACAATCTGAAATGTAAGACGCGCCTTCTCGTTGAGGGGTCCAACGGCGACGGTTTGCCCCTCCTAAGCCACGTTCGGTGCAATGCGGGCCATGATAATGTCCTTGTCGACCGGGGGGACGTTTTGGGGATAAGTAAATTCTTGGACATCCGGGACATCAAACTCGGCCAACTTGGCCGTGAGACGGGATAAGGAAAAGGGTATGAGAGTCCCATCCATGAAAGCTTCGACCTCGAATTGGCCCGTCCGGACGAGTGTACCATAGAATGAGCGGACTTCGGTTGCCCAAACCGCTTCGTGAGGTTGGTTGAGGAAACGGAACCAGCCCCGGGCCATGAAAAGGGCGGTGATGGAGTTGGGCAGGGCTTCCCATTGGACTGCGCGCTTCATATGGAGTTTGCGGCCCAAACCGAAGTATTGAGCGCACCATAGCTCCTCTTGACGGGAGCAGTATTCGCCGTGACCGGAGGGGTGGATCACGCTGGAGTCTTATTTGGTGGGGGCAACACGGGGTGCCATAGAAATAGGAGGGAAGTATTGCTTGAAAAACTAGAGAGGAAGAAGAGAGTATTTGTGTTGAAGGTGTGAGGAGAAAGGGAGGATTGGAGGTGTATTCATAGTGGAAATGGGAGGGGAGGGATTGGTTTTGGAGGGAAGGGGTTCGGAGGAAAAAGGGGATGAATTTGGGAGGGAAAGGTTGTGTTTGGGAAGAGAAAAAATGGATTAGAGGGAATGAATGGGATTGGGGGGAGAGGGGGGGTGAATCTTGGGAAGAGGAGAAGGCAGGTCTGTAGAAGGCGGACCGATCCGGGGTAGGGGTGGATCGGTCTGGCCTTTTGACTTTTCAAATCCTCGACAGGCGGACCGGTCCGCCTAAAAAAGGAACCGGTCTGCCCCAAGGTTTTTGGGATGGACTTCTTCTCCTTTGGTTTTGAGCTCTCTTCTGTAAAAAAATTTCACGTTCCCGATATCCTCTCTATCCAATTGAACTAAAGACCCTCTCGATTTCACTGGTCAACACCCTTTGACTCAGAATTCCCAAAACACACGAATGTTTCTCCCGAACGAAACCTGGTCCTAACGACTCTCAAAACACACAAGACTCTCACACACACGACTCTCACCCCATATGAGTCAGGGGTGCGACGGCCTCACTTCAATAGCTCACTCAACCCCATAAACGGGGTCCGACAACTAGACGGTGTCGACTTCTTCTGCACACGCCTCTAGATATGGCTTTAAGCGTTGTCCATTCACTTTGAATGTATTTCCCCCTTTTAAATCATCCAATTCAACAGCTCCATTGGGGAAAACATTGTTCACAACGAACAGACCAGACCATCGTGACCGCAACTTGCTCGGAAATAGGTGAAGCCGAGAGTTGTAGAGGAGAACTTTTTTCCTGGGGAGAAACTCCTTTCGTCGAATGATGCTATCATGAGCGAGTTTCATCTTCTCTTTCAAAATTTTGGCATTCTCATACGCATCATTGCGTAGTTCTTCTAACTCATTCAATTGAAGCTTGCGGGCTTCACCAGCCTTGTCCATGGCATAATTTAATTGCTTAATCGCCCAATAAGCCTTGTGTTCGATCTCCACAGGAAGATGGAAAGGTTTGCCATACACAAAGCGGAAAGGGGACATGCCGAGTTGGTTCTTATATGCGGTACGATAGGCCCATAGCGAATCATTCAATCTAAGGGAACAATCTTTTCGGGTAGGATTGACGGTCTTTTTGAGAATGTTCTTGATCTCCCGATTCGCTAGCTCGGCCTGCCCATTCGTTGACACCTATTGCATGATTTGCAAGCATCGTTAACATCCCGAAAGATTATGGGCCAATAGAGGCCGCATTGCAGAATTTTAGCGGCCGTCTTTTTCGTCAAAAAGTGGTCTCCACAAGCTTCCGAATGACAAAACTGGATGACTTTTGGGATTTCGTCATCCGGTACACATCGTCGGATGATTTGGTCAGCACAGTATTTAAAAAGGAATGGATCATCGTAAAAGAACATGTGCGACCAACTAAGAAATCGCTTCTTATCTTGCGGTGTCCAGTCAGGAGGGACAACTCCCGTGACAAGATAGTTGACTATGTTCGCAAACCAAGGATACGAAGAGGTAGCAAAAAGTTGCTCATCCGGAAAATGTTCGTCTATGGGTACGGGATCACTAGGTACGTCGGACGAAAGCCGAGATAAATGGTCGGCAATGACGTTTTCTACTCCTTTCTTATCTTTGATGGAGAGATTGAACTCTTGTAGGAGTAGGATCCACCTTATGAGGCGCGGCTTGGCATCTTTCTTCGCAAGTAGTTATTCAAAGCCGCGTGGTCGGTGAAAACAATAATAGGAGAACCAATGAGATATGACCAGAACTTATCAAGGGCAAAGACTACCGCTAGTAATTCTGTCTCCGTGGTCGAGTAATTGAGTTGAAGTCCGGTAAGAGTCCAACTAGCGTAGTAGATGACATGATCTTGCTTATCTTTTTGTTGGCCCAAAATAGCCCCGATCGCGTAATCGCTGGCATCACACATAAGTTCGAACGGTAAGGACCAGTCCAGAACTTGCATGATGGGAGCGGACACAAGCATGTTCTTCAATTTGTCAAAGGAGCTTTGGCATGCTTCCGTCCACTCAAATGGGGCGTCCTTCATGAGTAAGTTGCTTAAGGGCCTAGCGATGGCGGTAAAGTCCTTAATGAACCTTCGATAAAACCCTGCGTGGCCCAAAAAGGTGCGCACGTCCTTCAGTGATTTCGGTGGGGGAAGGTCAGATATGACATATATCTTTGCCCTATCCACTTCTATTCCGTTGGATGATACAATGTGGCCAAGAACTATTCCCTCGGTGACCATGAAATGGCACTTCTCCCAATTCAGCACTAAGTTCTTTTCCACGCATCGGGTAAGTACTTTTTCCAGCTTTTCTAGACAATGATCGAAAGAGGTGCCAAAAACGCTAAAATCGTCCATGAACACTTCGAGTCCTCTCTTGACCATGTCGCTAAAAAAGCTCAACATGCACCTTTGAAAGGTCGCGGGTGCATTACACAAGCCAAATGGCATACGTTTGTAGGCAAACGTCCCAAAAGGGCAAGTGAAGGTCGTCTTCTCCTAGTCAAGTACATCTACCTCAATTTGGTTATACCCAGAATAACCATCAAGGAAGCAATAGTAAGGGTGGCCCGCTACTCTTTCAAGCATTTGATCAATAAATGGCAAGGGAAAATGGTATTTCCTGGTTCCTACATTGAGTTTTCGGTAATCAATGCAAACGCGCCACCTGGTGGTGGTACGTTGGGGAATTAGCTCTTCCTTGGCATTCTCAATCACAGTCATACCCAACTTCTTCGGGACGACTTGAATAGGTCTTACTCACTTGCTATTTGAGATTGGGTAGATGATCCCGGCATCCAATAATTTGATTATTTCGGTTCTCACAACTTCTTTTATGTTGGGATTCAGTCTTCTTTGCATTTCTCTAGAATGTTTGACATCCTCTTCGAGATGGATCTTATGAGTGAAAATTAAAGGACTTATCCCCTTCAAATTAGCTATGCACCAACCAAAGGCACTTTGGTGCTTCCTCAGAATTTTCAATAATTTACCCTCCTGTCCTTTATTTAGTCTAGAGGAGATAACAAGAGGAAATGTCTCATCCTCTCCTAGATATGCATATTTAATATGGGAGGGAAGTTTATTTAACTCGAGGGTTGGAAATTTTTCACTGGAGAGAACCATATGTGTATCCCTCAGAGGTAATTCCTCGAATCTAGAAACCCAATTAACCTCTTTCACATCCTCGTCCGACTTACTCTCATCGAGTATCTCGCCCAACTCTTCAACCTCCATATCGAAGGTTGTGTACATCCACTCACTCTCGTGTCTCACCGCTAAACAGGATTCTAAAGAGTTGCCACAGTAATTCTCCTCAAAGTACTCCTCTACTATCTCATCTGTGAGGCTCATCGCGTGAAGATCGTCTTCCTCCCCTGCATTTTGGACAATGTGGAAGATGTTGGTTTCCAAGGTCATATTACCAAATGTGAGTTGCATTAGCCCATTCCTAGTATTGATGATTACGTTAGCCGTAGCTAGGAAAGGGCGCCCAAGGATGATGGGAACATGATTACTCGAGTGGAAGGAGGGCTCCGTGTCCCAAATGACAAAATCCACCGAAAAGTAGAAAGTGTCAACTTGAACGATCACGTCCTCGACTATACCTCGTGGGATCTTCACTGTTCGATCCGCTAATTGGAGAGTGACCTTCGTGGGCTTGAGGTCTCCCAAGTCAAGTTGCCTATAAATGGAGTAAGGGAGTATATTTACGCTTTCTCCTAAGTCAAGTAAGGCTTTTTCAATTTTATTCTCCCTAATGATGCAGGATATGGTGGGTGCACCGGGCTCTTTGAATTTAGGCGGGAGTTCATTTAGTAGGATGGAGCTCACATTTTGTGCTAGAAAGACGTTCGTCTTCACTTTCATCTTTCTCTTAACCGTCAACAGGTCTTTGATAACCTTGCCATACACTGGAATTTGTTTAATGGCCTCAAGGAAGGGTAAATTAAGCTTGACCTGCTTTAGCACTTCTAGCACATCATCACGGGGATTTCCTCTGTGGGAGGGAATCAACCTTTGAGTGAACGGTGCCGCGGAAGACGGTTTCACTACTACCTCTGGCCCACTAGCAGCTTCTTGGTCACTCTCATTCAAGGGGACATTTTTGGCCTCTTTCGTGTCGGGCGAAATCTCCTTGGCTTTCGTTGTGTCGGGTGGGGGAGGTGATAAATCAACAACTCTCCCACTACGAAGAGTGGTTACAGCTTGACATTGCTCCTGATGTTCAGTGGAGGTGGAGCTAACGCTAGGTTCACCTTGGGGGGGTCGTTGGCCTTAGGCAGGAAACTTGCCCTTCTATTGAACACTCAATGAGGATTGTATTTTAGACAGATTCACATTTATGTCGCCAATCAGACGATTATATTTGGCATTGGTTGCGATCTGGCTTGCGATGAATTGATTCATGGTATCCTTGAGAGTTCTCCACTGTGGCGGGATATAATTTCCTTGAGGTGGAAGTGCTTGCACATGTCCTTTCATGTGTGGAGCTTGTTGAAAGTGTTGTGGTGGAGGAGGGACAACATGCGAAGGAGGGTTCATTGCGGCATGTTGTTGCCCATAGCTAAAACCGGGGTGATTTTTCCATGAAGGGTTGTATGAATTCCCGTGCGGGGCACCGAAATTACCCTTAAAACCTCCTACACCATTAACTTGCTCTTGAAGCATTGCTTTGTAGGCGGGTATCGTCGGGCATTCCTCAGTTGAATGTACCGCCTCACAAATAGCACACACCTTTACAACGGGGTTTGGAATGGGTCCAGCTAGTCCTTTTCCATAGATCTAGCCCAAATATCGAAATCCTATCTCAAGAGTCTCTAATCGGCTATCCGTCATAGAATTCTTATCTACATGGAATAGGTCGGATGCTGACGGAGTGGTGGTAGCTTGTATATTTCGATTTTGAGTGTTGGGATAAGAAGTGTCACAGGATTGAGTAGTCTCAGCGACATACCTCAAGTGAAGCTCAGCATCCTGGGCATCTAAATCGATAAACGGACCACTTCCCATTGTTTCAACAAGTTGTTTGGAGTTAAGATTCAACCCATTATAGATAAAAGAGATGACTTGTGCTGAATCAAATCCATGATGGGGGCATGAAGCAACTAACTCGTCGAAACATTCATAACATCGATGGAATGGCTTATTTTCAGCTTGTCTGAATGCTTGAATTTGAGCCTTTATGGAGATTGTTCGATGTGGTGGGAAGTATTTCTTGAGAAATTTCGACTGTATCTCATTCCAGGAGGGAATCGATCTTGGAGGTAAAGACCATAGCCAGGCCTTAGCTTTATCTTTCAGCGAGAAAGGGAAGAGTTTGAGACGGATTACCTCTTGTGTGCAGGTTTGATCATTGAGAGTATCACACACGTCCTCAAATTCCCTAATATAGAGGTATGGCTTTTCAGAATCCATACCGTGGTAATACGGTAGCATCTGGATCATCCCATTTCTGAAACGGAATTGCCCGGCATTATACGGGAGTATAATGCATCCCGGAGTGACAGTACGCTCGGGATATAATAATTCTCTAATCGGACGGTATGGGGGCTCTTCCTCACCGACAAGTGCACTGCCGTGTTGAGACATCTCTCCCTCACTTATTGACTCGGTGTTCTCACTGGGCATGCTCGAAGTGTGTCCTAAGAAGGGAAAGGGAGTGTTATCATAGACTGAGTGCGACGGTGTGGGAGGTGGGATCCAGAACTGTGGGGCGTTTGGAGTGTGGGACTATTAGGATTATACTCAACAATTGGATTTTCGTGAATGTTGGTTGGAGTATTATGGGGTGTGGGAGTGGTTTCAGAATTTTGCATTAAATCTTAGGAGAGATGATGGTGAATGTTTTTTTTTTTTTTTGCTTTTCGAATTTTTTATGTTTTTGGATTTTTGGAATTTTTGGTCAAAGCTTTGGATTGACTCAATCTAATCCTAAGTCTACCTAATTCCCCGGCAACGGCGCCAAAAACTTGACGCGACTGAAAAAGTGTCTCAGAAATGCGTTCACTCTAGGCTCAAGTGCAAGCCTGTCTCTCAAGTAATAATCCGACAAGTCGGGTATCAATCCTCAGGGAAAAAGGACAACGAATTTGTGACGACGGGAAAAGACGGAGGAATCCTAACGTTGACTCTAAAAATAAAGGGAAAATGATTTGATTTTGGGAATGATTATAACTAAATGCAAATATGAAATTATAAAAAGATGCAACTATACTAATCTACCTAACTTATGAGTGAAAAATAGTCCGAAACTTTTTATTTAAATGATGCGAAAAATAGGACGGGAATACAATCCCCCAACCCTAGTGTAGTGCGGATATAATACTAATCTTAAATTTATCTCATTGATTTAACCCGAAATTTAGTACTCCCAAGCATTACATATACGAGGTTCAAGCCCGCGTCATACTTAATCCGAGGATGAGTAAATCAGTATCACGATAGTAGCATTCGAATTGCACTCTAAATCATCACGAGTACCCAGAGGCAAACGAGATATGAAGATCTACAATCGTTGTGCAAATACGCAATATGATCAAGGTCAATCATTAAATTTAGTGGTTTAATTTTATACACACGCACTAACACATCAGGCTGGGTTCATGCATCCCGGCCTTGGGAAATCTAGCCTAACATGTTGAAAAGCATAGAAACAAGGATTAATGTGCAGGAACTCATAATTACTCTAAGGAAAATAATGATTAGATGCAGAAAAGAATTAGAACTAAAAATTACTCACTAATATTATCCAAGCAATAAGTGAAACAATGAAAGAAACATATACTCATAGAAATCCTTGAATAAAATCTTCAATCCTTGAAATAAATCTCAAAATATTAACTAAGCTAGGGTTTCTGGAAAAGAAGAGGTAAAACCTGCTAATTCTCCGTGTCTGTAACAATATTACATCGGGTCTTTTATACCCTACAACAATATCGGAAGTCAGCTGCACTAGGAGTCTTTTTAGGAAGAGAAAAGATTTTCAAATCTCGAAGACCGAACTGGTCCGGGTCTTAGGCGGAACGGTCTGCCCCCAAGGCGGATCAGTTCTTTTTATTTTGGGGTGGACCGATTCTTTTTATTTTTGCCTCCTTCGGTTTGCATGCGATCCGGGGTCTTCTGGAGTTTGGCAAGGCGGACCGGTCCGGGGTAGGGGCGGACCGGTCCGACTATTTGACTTTTTTATTCCTCTTTGACTGCTCATAACTTTTGTTTCGGGATTCCAATTGAGGTGTCGTTTCTTCCTTTGTGCTCGTGAATGAGATGTCTTCAACTTCTCTTTAGGTACCTCATCCGAATTCCATGTGGAAATTATGCTTTTGCCCTTGAGACCTTTCCTTCTTTCTTTCTTGATTCTACCGATTTCCTTCTTTCATTTCTTGACATCAAATACCTGCAAAATCACTACAAAATACCAGAAACCCGGTGTACTCATTAGGATCAGTCAGCAACACAGTTATGAGATAAATCCTACTCAATTACGTTGTTTGAGGTGCTAAAAGTAACTAAATCAAGGGATAAATTAGGAAGAATTTATGCCTAATCATTGGTCCTCTAAAAAACTGTTCATAAGTACATGGAGTGGAACCTCTCAACCCCCTTTTATTCTAAAACAAATTCTTCATTTCCCTTTATTCATAAGAACCTGGGGCTTGGTCCTATAAAAAACCTTTTTTCTTTCAAAAAATGAAACTTAATTTTTTTTCAAAACCCTCAGATGTATATAGGTAGTTCATAAGCTTTACATGGGCACGGTCCCCTTCATTTTCAAAAAATGCTATTCTTTTCTTATTTTTGAGAACGGTAGTTCATTTTATCATTTACATGAATGAAAGGATTATATATGCTTAGAGATTATTATAGATAATTCAAATTTAAAACTCATCAAGAGGCACAATAATATAATTAAAATCCATTTTTGATTCCATTTTGGGAGTCAAACAACTACCCTCGCCAACCTAACTATCCTAAAAACAAACCAAACCAAACTACTAAATAAAACTTCCCAATTTATTTCCACTACTAAGAACAATCAAACACATCCCAATCACCAGCTTCACAAATATCACCATCTTTACAAAAGACCCTACCCGTAACTACTAGAATATCCATCCCCATCACCACCCTGAGGCCCCAAACTCCCCCTGCTTGGATGGTACGCCAAAGGAGCTCCATGAAACGATAAGCCCAGACTAGGATATAGAAAACCACTACGCCCCCTCCACAGTGTCAAACATGGTAAACCATATCTACACGGTCTCCTCGGCCAAGAATTTATCCACCACCCTCTTCCACAACCATTTCATATAATCTGCGGACACATGCCAAACCCTGCCAATAGATTGGGAAGGAGGGGTTGATGGCCGACGACTATCCCACAAAGAGCCCAATCGAATGTGAATGCCTTTTGCAAAATCCTCTATAAGAAAGAAATCCAGGGTATGGGAGGGCACAATCTTCTCTCATCTGATTTGACGTAGGAGGTGCCAGGGGAAATAAAATTAAGTCTGCCAAAGACCAACTAACCGAACATATCGGTATTCCCCCTATTCTAGAATGGGATGCAACTCCCCCACTAGGGCACTGACTAGCTCGGACATTGAGATTTGTGATCCACAAACCACTTTACCCATCTCTCTATAGTCGGGCCAAAGTTGATGAAATAGTGGGTGAAGAAATTTGGCACAGTTGCCAAGGGATATTCAGGGGGGGCCTAAAAGAAATCTCTTAGACAACCACATGAATATCATAACTATCCTACCTCTCAAAAAATCAGAACGACCTTCCCACTAAGCATCTAGACTGTTCAGGGTCTCTACTAGTATCACCGTCGCAGGATTGTGATGATATGACATCCACGGTATAATAGTTATGGGACTTTTTTATTTCTTATGCGAAAAGTGTTTTAAGGATGACAAAAATAATTTCTCTTTTAAAGAAAAACCTTTTTCTAATTTTTAATTCACACCAAGTTGTGAACCAATTTTAACTTAACCAAATTTTATCTTGATTAATCATAAACCTCTATATAGTGATTAAAGCAAGTAAAATAAATTAAAGCATACTCACAATGTCGGATGTACGAGGAAATCACAACGGGAAAAAACCTCTGACGACCCAAGCCACAATCACTATGAATGCGGATTTACAACAAACCGACATAAGTCTTAATCAACGACTCGATCCCCATGATAATTTATGCTCTTATGATCTTCAACCAATCCTCTCACAGTGCCCATAGAGAAAGTTCTTTTTCTATGATACCTGTCCACAACACACGCGTCCACGTATGTTTCGGTGCCCACCGATATGGCTTGTAACGTCTACGACGTTGAACACAGTTCTTCGACTTCTTCATCGCAAAACCTAGAAAAGTGCTTCAAATAAAAACCTTATTCTTAGTGAAAATAAGATCACTATTTAATTTATTAATGAAAACCCAGATCTTGTAAACTCTAAGGATGTGTTTAGCTTTGGAAAACCTTATAAAACAATGTGCAAAAATGTACTGGTTCGTAAACAGTTTTTCCAGTATGCACACTTTTGAAATATGATTGGAAAATGTCATCAAATATTTTTCCTAAGGCGATCGCTTGCTCAAGTGATATAGACATGTCGCTCGAACGAGATACACATCTCTCTCGAACGACCTGTCTGATCGTTTGAATGAAACGACTCAACTCCAATCCTCCCTTATCACACTAAAATGAATTGTAAATGATTTCAAACATCTTTAAAAACATTTTAAAACATTTTCTTAATAAAATAACATCCTTATACATTTTTAAAATAAATTTCGAGTCCCATTAAAATTACGCATTCATACCTAAGTGATCTCAGAATGCAATTGAACTTGAAGATGAATAAACTTGCACCAATTAAATATTCGGCATAAATAATTCCTTGAAGCTTTGTCGCAACGTCTTTAATAAACTTCAACGCGTCATAGTCTATGTGGGATCGTGATAATAAAAATCTCCCTATGACTCAAACGTGTTTTGTTTCGACAATAATTCAAAACTATACAATGAACTCAATTGGAAATTTTGTCCTTACAAATCTCCCCCTTTGACTATTCCGGGAAAAAAACCAACAGTGAAATTCCTAATTCTGACGTCAAGCCGTATGACACCTAAATCCCATCCCATAAACCCAAAATAAAAAATTACAGGACTAAACTAGTAAACAATGATCCGACAAGCATGAACTGTCTATGAATGTCTAAATGTGATGTAAATATTGAAATCTCGAATCTCTTTAAGAAAACCTACACACATGAAACATATAGATACCTAGTGAAGTATGGAGGGACAAATGATAGAAACCAATATGAAAATTACAAATCAAAATCATTTGTTATGTGAGCAAAACATGATATCAATATGTAAATAATAATTAAATCGGGATACCAAGCTCATAACATAAAATCTCCCCCTACATCACATCACATACATATCTCCCCCTTTTTGTCTCAAATAGACAACCCGGTGAAAAGATAAACATATCAAGAATCAGATCAATGAATGAAAATATCTGATAAATATGCAAACAGCCAACTAATAATGATCAACACTATCAAATCCATAGCTAGCAAACAGTATTCAAACAACAGGAATCAACAATCTAAACAGGTGGGACTAAACGAATATAATGCAGCAAAATAAGCAAATATATCAAAGTGAATTGCATAACAAAAACCCAAAAGCAACCCAGCAGTACCAAAAATATATCAATATGAACCAAGGTACTGAAACAGAAGGAACCAAACAAAATCCCAGACTGGTCCCTCGAACGAATAAGGCGTGTCGCTCGAATGACAGAGGCTTCTTGTGAGAAAGCTTCATGAGACACACATATCTTGCTCGAACGAGAAAACCAAATTCTCACATTCAGTCCAGAAAATCAAATAGTTTTTCTTAGTGAAAATTTTTAGTTAAAAAACTAATTGGAAGGGGAAGAAAACTGTAAAATAGTAGCAAACAATAGCTAAAACTACAAAAAAAAAATAAGAGTTACATGCTAACATACTATTGATGTGCTCAAACATAAACATGGAATGTATGGGTGTGAACTACAACAAATGAATCACAATTCCAACACATCGAAACGATCAAGAAGCTATAATTGATGGCTATAAATCATCAAACTTTATTTTAGCCACATGTGATAATTAAAGTGTGATCTAAATGAACTAAACAATCAAACATGCACATAAATCCAGAATTTTGACGATTCTATAAGCAATAGCATCATTATACGATTTTTTCAACGTTAGGATTCCTGGTGCAAACCTTTTAAATTATCCATCCAAACTCCCTCAAATATATCATATTTTTCTTTTGTATGAACAAAAACTAAATGGGCCATATTAGAATATAATTCTTTTTATTGCCTTAAATTTTTTTGGTATCTTTTAAACGGTGGCTTTCAGTGCGAGTAAATTTTACACTCTCATAGCCCTTTCCCGTGAAAACTCATCATTTTTTAATTATTATCCTCACGGTAAATGGTTCTTATATGCACACCTCCTCCTTATGTCTACTTACGCATTTATGACAAATTGAGATAAGAACGTCTCACCAAACTCAAATATGCAAGAGATGTCAAATATCCATATAAAATCATGCATGTGTGCAAAGATGGCATATAGACAAAGTCAAATCAAAATGCATATCAACTTTGAAACAACCCGATAATATAATGGTTAATATCATTCTAAGCATCAAGAATTATGACCAAATGTCTTAGACACATGGATAATGAAAGGAAGGGGTCCACGTACACCAATATACCACATCAAACATATAAACTCATGACACAAAACAAATTGAAAATCTTTTTGGCTTTTCAACATATTTTGACGCAAATAAATTAAAAATATTTTTGTATTTTCTCAGAAAATATTTAAACCAAAATCTTTTTGTATTTTTCAAATAAGACTCAATAAATGAAAAATATAATAGAAAGTGATACACATGTAATAACAATAGCAAGACATAAATCATGATGCAAAGACTAGCATATGACAGACATGGTAACACAATCATCCTTTAGATTGAACAGCGGAAGAATCAAGTGCAACCAAATGAGAACCATGAAGTTTAAATCCTAAAGCTACTAAATCCGATTTCCTAACCCAAGTAGGTGTAACATGACTGGTGGGGGTTTTGGGAACCAACACGGCTTTATTCCTAAATTTCCTAGGAGCATTCCTAAGGTCATAGTAAAAACGTCTAAGGTGACCTTTCCTACCGCACTGTGTACAAGTGTAAAGATGGAGGGGATTATTACCAAAATGTTGACCTCTCCTCATGTTCCTAGTGTCTCTCTCACACGGTTAGTATTGGATTTGGTAATGGGAACAACTCTATCATCGTAGCCTATACCACACCTATCACTTTTGACTTGGATGGTGCTTAACATCCTATCCAACTTCTCTGACCTAGATTTCAAGTCAATCTAAACCTTACTTGAGTCTTTCAACTTCTCATCTAACTCCCAAATCCTAGACTAAAGCACACACTTAGACTCCTCAAACTCTAGAATCTCCTTTTTTAACGCCTCCATCAAACCACGGAGTCTATCTCTCTCTCTCTCTTTCTCCATATATTCTATCTTCTCCCTAAACATATCCTCCCATTCCCCACGATCCTCAATCAAAGCATCACTATTTTCTATGGCACGTTCATTCAACCTATTTTATAATTTATAGTTGTCCTTTTTCACTTTCACCGCCTCAGCATACAACTCATAAAATGCAACTTGCAGCTCTTTCACATCAACCTCCTCTTCCTCACTAACTTCTCCCTCACTCACTTGGGATTCAATGAACTTGAAAGTGTCATGCACATGAAAATTTTCGTGTGAAGATTTATCGTTGTCACTCACATGACATGCCAAGAAAGCAACAAACTTGCTCTCATTGGGGGAACTCTCTGCCTCTTCCGGATCACTATCACTTAAGGAGGCACTATAAGCTATCGATTTCTTTCCCTCTTTATTAAGTTTAGTGGGGCACTCGACAACTTAGTGACCATACCCCTCACACCCAAAACACCTATCCAACTCCACCCTATTAAATTTCTCACTCTTATCTTTAGTGGTGGAATCTACCTTGTTCATGACTTTCTCAAACTTTTTGGCATCTTTTGATTTCTTTTGAAATTTAAGAAAAATTTTGAACTTCTTTGCCAACAAGGGGACACCCTCAAAATTAAAATTGGAATCGTCATCCAAAACTTTAGCTTCCTCCTTCTAGGCTTTCTAAGCAATTCCCTTTTCTTTCTTTGGCACTTGCTTGGAGGTAAACATATCGAGTTCATAGGTTTGTAAATCACCTACAATCTCTTTAAGTTTCGTCGAATCACGCATACCTAAGGGGTTTAAAATGGTCACTATCTTGATTAATCCTTTCCAATTAAGAATATGTGGAAAGTTCTTTAAGGATGATAAATATAATTTTTTTCCAATTTTTAATTCACACCGAGTTGTGAACCAATTTTAACTTAACCAAATTTTATCTCTATTAATCCTAAACATCCATCTAGTGATTAAATAAAGTAAAATAAAGTAAAGAATACTCACAACGCCGGATGTACGAGAAACTACAATGGGAAAAAACCTTAGACGACCCAAGCAAGACAATCACTATGAATGTCGATTTACAAGGAACTGACATAAGTCTTACTCAACGACTCGATACCCACGAGACTTGACGCTCTTTTGATCTTTAACCACTCCTCTCATAGTGACCACGCATAAATTCCTTCTTCCACAATACTTGTCCATAACACACGCGTCCACGTATGTCTCGGTGTTCATCGATATGGCCTGTAACATCTATGATGTTGAACACTACTCTTTCGATTTTTCATCACAAAACCCAGTAATGTTGTTTAGAGAAAAACATTATTCTTGGTGTAAACAAGATCATTATAGAATAAAGTAATGAAAACTCTAATCTTGTAAACTCTAAGGATGCGTTTAGCTTTGGAAAATCTTATAAAACAATGTGCATAAATATACTAGTTCGTAAACAGTTTTTCCAGACTGTACACATTCAAAATCTGATTGGAAAATGCCATTAAATATTTTTCCTAACATGGTGGCTCACTCAAGAGACATAAACATGCCACTCAAACGAGATACAAATCTTGCTCGAACAACTTGTCTGTTCGTTTGAACGACACGCGTGTTAGAGTCCCACTTAAACTCAACTCTAATATGGACATATTAGATTAAAACGAATTGTAAACGATTTCAAACACCTTTAAAAATATTTTCTTAATAAAATAACATCCTTAAACATTTTGAAAATAAATTTCGAGTCCCGTTAAAATTACGCATTCATACCTGAGTGATCTCGAAATGCAATTGAACTTGAAGAAGAATAAACTTGCACCAATTGAACATTCGACATAAATAATTCCTTGAAGATTTGACGCAACGTCTTTAATAAACTTCAACACGTCATAGTTTGTGTGGGATTGTGACAATAAAAATCTCCCTATGACTCAAATGTGTCTTGTTTTGGGAATACATCAAAACTATACAGTGGACTCAATTGAAAATTTAGTTCTTACAATAGCAGCAAATTGAGGTCCACCATTAAGTTCCTTTTCACCAATAAAAGCCTTGATGTTAGGCCCAAGGCAACAACTCTAGCATCAGTATAGTCTCTTTAACACATCAGATTTAACATAATCCAACGAAGTTGACAAGCTTTTATCTTCTCATCTATATACCAACTAAGCTTCCAAGGCCCTCCTCTACTAAAAACTTCCAAAAAACTAATTTTCCCCACATTTTACCAAAATAAATCCTTTCAAAGCGAAACTCTTTGCCAATATGCCTCCAAGGCCTCTCTTTATTCCAAACAAAAAACACATTCTCCTTGTTTTTCTCAAAATAAAAACTCAGCAGCAAAATAAAGTGCATGTAGAGTATGCCACTAAATCAAGATAATCAAACAAAGTATACATCTACTTTTGACTTTTTGAGTCTCTTTTCAGGTGCAATGCTGTTGATACGAGAAATTGGACACAAGTCGCTCTCATATCAGCATATCAAGTATGAAATAGATGTAAAGAATGTAAAGAGACAAAACGCAAGATATAGAGTGGTTCAACTATTAAAACGAGACCACGTCCACTATGTTGCACCACTCTCATTATATACACGTTGTTAAACTCAAGTTTATAATGCCTTAGGAGGCGTACATGGGGAAAAAAGGACGAGAATACATGTAATAAGTACACTGTGAGCGACCTGAGATCGGTGTGACTGCAGCAGAGGGTTAGCCCCTAAGTTCAGTGGTCTCTAGTGTGAGAGAGGAGAGTTGAATATGGATTTTCCTTAATCATTTTTTTTCTCCCCTCCGTCATGTGGCGAGAACCTCTATTTATAGGAGTAATAGAGGTGACATCACGTGCCAATATCACGTGACAAGTGGATAAGTAGATGAATATAGTCCTTTTAGAAGCTTGGACTGGAATCTGGATTATACATTCTGCGGCCTATGTATGCCTAGGCACAGAATGTATATGTCGCGGCCTATCTGTACACATGCAACGGCTTGTGCGGGACGACAGTAAAACATATATGGTACGAGGTTGTGACCTGTGTGAGCCCATCTCTGCCTCTCAAGATTGTGTAGCAACATGTTTGTCCCCAGGCTACGGTAAATGATTATCCAAGGCTCTCAACGTAATCCTAATAAGAGTATGGTCCGCAACCTATTGGGACCTAGGCAGTGGGATATAACAATCTCCTTCCACGACAATGAGGACTAATTTGGGAATATCAATAGGACCCCAAGTCGTAGTGCCAAGAGGTTCTGAGTGGGGCTGCGGCTTAAGTATGATCATGCCGCAGAAACTACGATGCGTTGTTTCTTATATAAATGGATTCGGCCATGCCTTCATTATAATTTCCAAATCTTTGAGAGCATATTGAAAGCTGCACTCTGTCAGTCAACTTCTTTGAGTTTTCTAAAAATCTTCCAAGGCGGTGAGTGGTGGTTCCAAGGTTGGGCAACCAATTTCTCCACATTTTCTTCAGTTTCCAGGTAAGTTTTCGAATCAAATCTCCATTATATGTCATTTTTGTTCAACTCTTGCTTCTAATTTTTGATATTTTATACAACTTCCCAACTTCTGATTTGGGTGGGAAAAATGGAAAATTAATCAATTAATCTGTGATACAACCCTTTATTGATCAGAGTTTTGCGATTCCTGAGTAGTGTAAGGTGTCTGGACTGATTATAAATAGGAATAGAGAACGTTTTTGGGCGAAACAACCTTCTGTTGATGATTTCTGGCCAAGAACATCAAGAACGTGTTCTTGATGTTCTTGGCAAACCCCTCAAAATTCTGGGCTTTCAATCCTTTAGCAAGTAGGATTAAAATAAATTTATTTGTATAACATGCCTTTCACTAACCTGTCGCAGCTACATTGGCTGCAACACTTAGTCGTTTCAGTCATTTTGCGACAGCCCCTTGTGACACCCAGCCTAATTAAATACTGGGTGATCAGTCTTTTATTAAATTAAATCAAAGTGTCCAGTTGGTTCATTCTTAGTATCACTCTTGAAAAATATTTTTTTTTATTAATCAACTAATATATAATTAAGCTAAGTGTCAAAATATATCATTTTAAATATTAAGTCATATTGTTATGATTTAATACACGAAACCATTTTCATGAACACGAATAATATTAAATACCAAACCATCCAAGTGGAACAAACAGACTAGATAAATCATTCGAATAAAATATCCTAAATCGTAGGACAGTGTAATAATCAAAAGCAATCCCAGCTAAAATAGAATACTGAAATAAATAAAGAGTACAAATCTCTCTTAACTTGATAAAAACTCGAAATGGGCGACACATGCCCTATCTAATAATCACTAAATAGAAGACTGGGAAGACAAGGATGAAGTCGTCTACTACAAGGACTTGCAACTTCCACACTAGTTGCAGCATGTTAACAGTCCAAAGATCTAATCCTAATGCCCCTGTGGCTGGGTACATGTAATATATATATATATACAAGAAAAATAATAAATGACAGGAAACAGATCAGAGCCGGAGTGTAAAATAGCTTTAAAATAGTTTAGCAAGTATTTAAAATACTCACCAGTTGATATCACATACATGCTAGTACCTCGACACTCACTTGGGAATTCTCACCCCTCAACTAGTGTGCACGCCTAACGTACTAATGAACTAATCTAGATAAATCTAACCAATTCACTAGTTTAACCCAATACACTAGTCTAACCCAATTTCCCCTCACCAATTCTGTTTCAAGTAATCGTATAACTATAGTTTATATTTAATAACCTTTTCTTATGAATATATTAAGCCAGTTATATTCATCTCAATACAGACTTAAGTTCTCAATCGCTTAATTCATTTAATATTAATTATTCAAATTTGATCTACTTACAAGCACAGTAGATTAATCACAGGTATATATATTTATGATTCACAATATATATACTAATAGGGCACCCCACATAAATCTATGGTGCCGATAATACTCTACTATTAGGTCCCCATATCTCTCGTATATAGGAAAATATTAGTTCGGAATCACTCTCGAACTATATTAACACAAAACAAACGTACTGGAGGCGAAGCATAGTTCCCAGTCACTAAAAGTTCAACACATACCCTAACGTCTCTTAGGACCGTCTGACTATCATTATCAGATAGCCTGTATCCAGGGACTATGTTCTAGGGTACAAGTCAATATCCCCCATAAGATCCAATCTAGATAAGACTGTCCCGACACGGAAACCTCCGTGATAGTAAATAGCCCGGGTATGATTACACACAGAAATATTCACACACATATTTATATTGTCGTCATTCAGATAAGTACACACACGACTCATATAATATTCTGACCATACGCGACACGTCGCGCTCGAGTCCCAAGTATAATTAATCCACTCTTACTTTCTCAATTTTCTTAAGTCCTTTAGTGCTTCTCGGCTCTCGAAGTGTATCATCATGATAAATGTAAAATAAGTATGTGTACGCTCTCTGCCCTACTGGTCTAAGTCATTCTTAATACTCACAAGACCTAATTTAACGTACGCACAAGTTCCACTCCATTTCATACCCCTGAAATCCTACGATTAAATTTCACATATCAAGTCGCGTTACCCTGACCTTGCCTATACCCTACTGGTCCTTCCCAAGTCCCATTATGATATTTAAATTATGTCTAAGGTTCCTTATTCATTTGGGTTGGATTAACATTTAAAAGGGGAAAAAATTTTAATTTCCAGGAGGAGTCGATCGATCGATCAAACCGTTATTGCCCAAAATTTTATTTATCAAGCTTACGGGCTTCTTCCAATATAAATCATCAAACCTCCATTAACATGTCCCAAACTCCCAACCAAACATCATGGACATTACATAAATCAATATGGATGGTTTCTAACGTAAAACATTGATTAATTCCTCAAGAATCTTCATCAAATGGATTAATTCAAGAATTTATCATTTAACCCTAGTTTATCTAATTTTCTAAAGAATTCAATTATTTTTCAGATTTCTATCTCTACTGGCATCAAAGTTCGTGGTTAATATTCTACATAGAACAAGATATTCATCCTAACATGGTTTCTACTCCAAATTGCAATAATAATCTCCCAAACAACATTATATTTTCATGAGACATAAAATTATTATCTCCTACGCTAGCATGGATGTGTTATCAACTAAAGAACAACAAGTTAGATACATGCCTGGAAGCCAAAAGTCTGATCCGATGAATTTGAGTGGTATAGGAACGATCCTCTTCTTTCGATCTACGCGTTGGTGGTGGAATTGGCGAGGATGGTGTAGGGTTGGTGGTTCTCCTCCTTGGGAACCTTCTCTCTTCTCTCTTCCTTAGCCCCTCTGCAACTCCAATATTTCTAACCCTCAAGGACTCTAACTCCTATCAGATATAACCCTTTAATTTTTGTCATTAATTAAGGCCTAAAATGGAAAATTACTAAAATGCCCTCCCACGTTATCAGTTAGGCCTAAAAATGTCCCAAGACCAAAACTAAACCTCCAAGTACAATTTTTTGACTATCTCGACCATTTTGGACACATTAATGCACTCAAAATGACCATACGACTGACTTATAATTAATTTACTTTTTATCCCATTACTTTAGTCCCGACGCGACCTATACGTACGTCCAGACTCAATTTTTATAACTGGCGTATTATACAGTTGCGATAATTTTAATAAATTCGATCTCATATATTACTTTACTCATTAAGTAATATTCAACATAATTCCTACCAATAATTACTAACTCTAGTCACGCTAGTAAATATTTATTTTAAAATCCGGATTAATATTAAACTACGGTATCCCAATTTAATTTAATTAATCCCATAATTAAAAGCCATAAAAATACGGGGTATTACACCTCTATAGGTTTAGGGATGGCCTACTTTAGGCCGTGGCCTTAGATTAAGATGGTCTTTCTTTTTGCACCCATTTTTCTCGCTTTATGCTTTCCATGCCGCGTTTCTAACCATGTTGGTTGCGGCACCTAACTGCGGAGACTGTTATGCTTTTCAGGTTTCGCAGCGGCCATATGAGTTGGAATTCAGACGACTTTTTGAGGAACTTTTAGAACACACACTATTGGGGTTGTATACTAAAAGTCATGGTTCACTAGTGAATTTTAGTATGTCTATTTAATGAGAATCTTCATAAGTAATGTTTGCATCATATTATTTTATATATTTATGCATATGTGTCTTTTACTCTACACAGTAGATGATTTTGTGTGTAGAGTTCGACTTACACACGGAAGATCAGATCAGCGGTCCTTGTAGAATATAAGTCTGGTTCACAATCTTAGATGGGGATTGACACACCATCAGTAGGATTATAGCACACTATTTTAGTAGGTCTATCTTGATTATGGGAAACGATATAGTTTCGAGTTATTGTACTAGTACACTTTGTGTGTATTGAACGGGACCAATTAGAGATAATTGTCTTTATACTAACTATATAAGATAATGAACATATCATGGTTGTTATGAGTGCTTAATATCTTATTCCAAACATAATTGATGGACATGTACATCAATTGTTCATTAGTTTGACCTATTGGGTGAGATTCATTTATGGATCAATAAGCCTGGTAGATTGGATAATGTCGATTAGTGTATGGTGAAAGTTAATTATGAATGGAATCCACGTCTCAGTTAGAGATTGATGATACCATCTTGATATAGCTTAGAAGTTTTGATTATTTTAAACCTTGCCAGTGGATTTAATTATCTGACATATCAAATAAGTTAAGAGAACGGTTTCAAGGAATTTATAAGGGGTCGACTAAATATAATTGTCACTAATTTAATTTAATCGACGGGTATTTGTAATCTTAACGTGGGGAGATTATTAAGCATTTAATAACGTGGAGCTCGAAATTATAATTTCGAGATAGTAGACTAGAATGCAATTATTATTCTTTAGTGGAATGAATAATAATTTATAGAATTATGAAATTAATTATAGAGTTTAATTAGAATTCTTAAATTCGGTAGGAAGCTAGTCTTCTGTTTCTCCTGGGAGTCCCCGTGGTAGCCTATATAAGCAACCCCTTATCTCCTAATAAGTGAGAGATCAATATAGATCATGAAAAATACCTAAAAAGTAGTAGTAGGGTCATGATCATTGGTGACCACACACCAATGACATGTATTGTCTTAAAGGAATAGCATGGAAGATCTCGAGGTCTCTTTCAAATCTCTCATATTGTAAAATCGATTATGGGCAATAGGAGAGTCCAAACATTCTGAAACTAGAACCATGGGTTCGTGACACATAGAGGAAAATACACAAGAAATTTAAAGTCATTTCGAGATCATTTGATTCGCCTGCCTCACACATCTTTACCAAATTTCAGCTATCTAGATAGATGCACGACACACCACGATTTCTACTTGTTAGACCCATAAACCATTGATCGGATGGGGCTAAAATATTTTCTATATGTTCCAGAGTTCGAATGACATAAAAAGTGGAGAAAGATCTTTTTTTGAGACTGTTATGATTTTTAAAAAAAAATATTTCATTTTTGTGGCTGACACACCGTTAAATTTGCGACACGGGTGAGTGTAACATGAGAGAGATCAAATCTCTATGGTTCAAGCCAAAAGTAACCGCAAAGGTATGAGATCTTGAATATCCTATGTACATTATGTCTAATTATTTTTAATGATTCGATCTATACGCGTTTTCAATAGACTCTTGGACTTTCGCTCCAATAAATTGGTATCAGAGCCATGTTGATACCGCATATAGGTTGAATTCAACCATGTTGTCTGATTAAAATAATTGTATATGTGCATGAATATTGGGTAGAATATAGATTTGTGCTAACTTTTGTTTTGTAGTGATCTAATCCCACTATTATGGTCACATATTTATGTTTTTATTCTATGTGATTGGACCCACGATGGTTTATTCGCGGTTATTTTTTTTTTATTCTGGAATAATATAATATTGATGTAGAATGTGAACTCCTTAATGGAGGGATAGGACATCTGTAATTTGTTACTATTTTGATCATGACTCTTGAGTTCAAAGATGACTTTTGGGTTCAAGGATGACTCTTGGGTTCAAGACTCTTGGGGTTCAAGGATGACTATTGAGTTCAAGGATGACTCTTGGGTTCAAGACTCTTGGGGTTCAAGGATGACTGTTGAGTTCAAGGATGACTTTTGGGTTCAATACTCTTAGAGTTCAAGGATGACTGTAGAGTTCTCAACATAATTGCATGTTGACCATAATAGTCGGAAATCCTTATTTATCTCAATTTTTTTTATTCATGTTGAGTTATGCCTATATTATTCATGTTTTAATTATTGGTTTATTAATATGTGTCAACGACCCTTAGAATTATGGACAACATGGAATACCAACCCCGGCTTAAATCATGGTCTTCTTGGAAAATAAAATTTTGGTGGTTCATTTTAAATTCATTAAATTTAATGGGTTTTATTTATTACTCAAATTAAATTTAATTTCCAGAGTTATATTAATTTAAAATAGTTTTATTATTTTTGGATATGTAAAATAAGGAAATTAGTTATTTTAATTTGAATAAATAAATTAAAAAATCCCATTTTTTTAATTGGACAATTTGAAATTGAACTATCTCAATGGTTATATGTTTAATTTAATTTTTTTTTAAATTACGGGGCTTTGTTTTCAATGTGTAATTAGAAAACATAAAATAAATTTTTGGATTTTTTTGGGAATATAAGGGAATTTAGAATTTATATTTATTACACATGTTTTGGACGAGTAGAAATTTAGGCAATCATAAATTTTGACATGCGTCAGTTACCTTGTATTTTTTTAAACATTAAAATCAAAGTTCTTTTTTCACAACCCTAAAAAAATATTTAACTTACTAAGTGGGAGAGGAATTTGGTCACAAACAAATCCCACGGTCTCCACCAATGGTTTATAGGTTTTCAATAATGAGTAGGTCCTCCAAAGAGGAATACTAATTATTGTGGTAGACAGTGAAAATTTTCTTAGGGGTAATTTTAGGCTCATATTCATATAGACGACCCCCCAAAGGAGGAGTCTATGTGATATGGGATAGTCTAAAATTAGTTGGTGGTATACACTTAGACACAAAATTATAGTAGGTTCTCCAAAGAGAAATGCTCTTATTTTATAGGACTGAAGTGTCAGCTATTAATTTTATTTTGTATAGTCTTTGCTTAGATGATGAAATTAAAGGAATTGTCCTGCCTAATGTGATTATGTATAGTAGGTTATCTAAAGAGGAATGCTATTCAAACAGTAATTGGAATGCTGACGAATTCTTTTAATATGGTAGATGGAACCAAATTTAAATTGAATTCAAAGTCAATTGTTTGTCATAATATGTTATTTATTATGTGATTCTCTAGTTTTGAATGGTAGCTCCAATATTCATGTATTTCATACTCAGTTTTATATACCTTCTGGTAATAATTAAACAGGCTGAATTTAAATTGGACATAGTATTGACGATAAATTAATGCATATGTGTATTTTCTTAATGTTGTCTTGAATAGTCACATTATAAGAATTCTATAAGAAAACATGGAATATAATTGGAAAATATTAATGGCATGACACAATATGACTTGTTCGTTAAGTTAGATATATTGTGGCATTAATATTAATCAGTGTCAAGTGCCTATAATATGATGATTATCTCACATCTAATGTTTGATAATTAGGGCATATAGTTAGGGAGGTTGCTATGAATGACTTTAAAGGAGTATTAGTATGATTGTATAACCTTAGTTATAAGATTATGTTTTAATGATGATTTCTCAGCTAAAGGAACTAGAAATCTAAAGAGGTGAAATAGACGGGGAAACCCATGTCGATATCCTCCTCAACAAAAGGTTTTATCATGATATCATATAAGTATTCAAGTTACTGAAATAACTTCACTTCTTAGCTGAAAGGTTGATAGAAGCTAAAGGTAAATTAGAAACTATTAAGTCAGAATTCAAGCAGTGGCTAGGTTTTAAAGACAGTTAGCAAATTGCGTAATTGCAAGTGAATTCACTAAGAGTAGTCAAAATACTAGTAGGAGTTAATAAGCTTATCTTCTTTTAAATAACAAGGTAAATACATTTTATTTGCAAAAAAATTGAATAATGTTAATGGTTTATTCTACGGTAACCTGGATTGTAGAAACAGGAACCATTAATCATTGGTTCCAGGAAACCAGTCAACTAGTGATAGGTGAATTTGTCTACTATTAGGAATTTATAATTACAGTGGGAGACATGAGTCTCATTTTTTATAATTAGAGATTAATTTTAAATTATTGCTTATAAGTAAGTAAGAATAGAAGGAACTTTAGTTCAACTTCTACTCTTTTATGAAAGGATATTTGTTTTATTTTAATAACACACGTGTGTTGTTAATGGTAATAAACAATATATTCATCTTTGGTACTAAAGCGGATAATCATTATAAAATAAATCTCATATTTTGCACACTATAGTTTTTTAATAATATTCATGATTTATCACTAAATGGACAAGATTATTCTTTACAAACCATAATATACCTATAGCTCCAAATACACAGGTTATTTTGTCTACATGAATTCTAAATTGGTGGAAGGTGGATTGTTACATTCATCGGAAGTGAATGCACTTCTAGTTAATGAATATGGTTTAGATAAAAAATGATCAGGAGGTACTATAGCTACAAAAATATTAGAATTGGTTTATTATGATTGATGTAATTCTAGAACTACCTATTTAGGAATTTAAGAATTACAGATCATTAGTTCAAATTATATCCATGAAGATTATGCCACAAGTTACTTTCAATAAAGGTGTGTCAAAGGAAGAAGAATTTGGTGTCTTTCACACGTGATAAAGTTCATGATGGTTATTTATAAGATATAGATACGCATATGTCAATATTGTTTCCCATGTCATTTTTCTTTACTCCCATTAAAAATAATGAATCGTTTTCAACTCAATTCCAGTATTTTATATAATGGGTAGTGCAACACTGGCGTTGAGAAAAAACCTGACAAATTGGAACAAGGATACATGTTTAAATCTATATTCCAGATCACATTCTCAAAAGCATTGTTTAGAACAAAGAAGTTTTAATAGGCTTATGAGAATTTCTCTCATACCACCAGTATAGGTGAAAACATCACAAAGAAATGAGTATGACATTTTTCTACCTTATCTTAGTGGGAGGATTATCAATTCTTATGATGGTAAAAACCATATAAATGCATCACGATTTGTACACCCGTAAAGGGATAACTTTATCATAGTGGGAGCATTTTTTATTCTTAGGATTGTCACCCTTCCTGACCCCTGGAGAAGAAGATAACAAACCCTGTAACTATAATAAGGTATTCCTTCACAAGGATGCATAACATTCTTAGAAAAGTTCTGACATTTGGTACCATATAGATTCATCAAGATGGGGTCATACCCATCAGTTTTAAGTGAATCAAGTAAGAGAGGTAATCAAATTCATGATTTTGATAAATGGTTAGATGTGTTCAGTGTGTATAACAGGAGTGATAGAACCGTGGTGGTGTTTTTAGCTACTAGATGTATAGATATATTTATTGCCGCACGCGAGGTAGGGATATGTCATACATTTAGACTTTGATAGTACAATAAGTTCAATATGAAAACATTAGAATATTTTTATTATATTTTTGGGATCAAATTAACATTTGAGCACTATAAAAAAATGAACTTTTACTTATCTAAGTTATCATATTGATATTGTTGTTTTAAGGCTTTGTTATGCAATATGCCAAGAAAGACATTCGGTCTTTCAGATTTGAAAATTTATATTACTTCATAGTAGAACATTGGTTTTGATAGAATAAATATTCAAGTACCTGAAAAGGATTAATGAATATATATTTGGTTGCCAAGTAAACCGATAAGTAACTTGTAGGTTACTAACTCATGTATTCAGTCAGATTCAAGATTTCAGAAGGTGTATAGTACCCATTGTATAAGAAATTATACATAAGGGAGTTTCTAGTGGTTGTGATTGCAGTCATGGAAAACTGGTAAGACTTTTACTTTAAGTGTGAGGTTTGGTTGATAGATGCGTAACTCCACATCTTTGAGTATAAGTGGGAGATTATTGGGGTTGTATACTAAACTTCATGGTTCACTAGTGAATTTTAGTATGTCTATTTAATGAAAATCTCACAAGTAATGTTTGCATCGTATTATTTTATATATTTATGCATATGTGTCATTTATTCCACACAGTAGATGATTTTGTGTGTAGAGTTCGACTTACATACGGAAGATCAGATCATCGGTCCTTGTAGAAAATAAGTTTGGTTCACAATCTTAGATGGGGATGGACACACCATCAGTAGGATTGTAGCACAGTATTTTATTAGGTCTATCTTAATTACGGGAAAACGTACAGTTTCGACTAATTGTGCTAGTACACTTTGTTTGTATTGAACGGTACCAATTAGAGATAATTGTCTTTATATTGACTATATAAGATAATGAACATCTCATGGTTGTTATGAGTGATTAAGCACTTAACCCAAAAATAATTGATGGACATGTGCATCAATTATTCATTAGTTTGACCTATTGGGGGACATTCATTTATGGATCTATAAGCTTGGTAGATTGGGTAATGTCATGTATGGTGAAAGTTAGTTTTGAATGGAATCCACGTCTCAGTAAAGAGATTGATGATACCCTCTTGACGTAGCTTATAAGTTTTGATTATGTCAAACCTGGACGGTGGATTTAATT
The DNA here is from genome assembly GCA_949130495.1 of Sambucus nigra. Taxonomy (NCBI): domain Eukaryota; kingdom Viridiplantae; phylum Streptophyta; class Magnoliopsida; order Dipsacales; family Adoxaceae; genus Sambucus; species Sambucus nigra. Next base: position 520,048,832 of record OX422207.1, read on the forward strand.
ATTTGGCCTATCAAATAAGATAAGAGAATGGTTTCAAGGAATTTATAAGAGGTAGACTAAATATAATTGTCACTAATTTAATTTAATAGATGGGTATCTGTAATCTTAACGTGGGGAGATTATTAAGCATATAATAATGTGGAGCTCGAAATTATAATTTTGGGATAGTAGAATAGAGTGCAATTATTATTCTTTAGTTGAATGAATAATAATTTATATAATTATGGAATTAATTATAGATTTTAATTAGGATTCTTAAATTCTGTAGGAAACTAGTCTTCTGTTTCTCCCTGGGGTCCTCGTGCTAGCCTATATAAGTAGGCCCTTGTCTCCTAATAAGTAAGGGAACAATATAGATCATGAAAAAAACCTAAAAAGGACTAGTAGGGTCGTGATCATTGGTGCCCACACACTAATGACATGCATTGGCTTAAAGGAATATCATGGAAGATCTCGAAGTCTCTTTTAAAGCTCTCATATTGTAAAATCGATTACGGGCAATCGAAGAGTTGAAAAATTCTAAAAGTAGAACCATGGGTTCCTGAAATATATAGGAAGAGTAGGGATGTAAATGGATATTCGAAAATCCGCATCCGTTCGATATCCGAATCTGAATTTGCGGATATTTATTCGAAAAAATGGAAATGGATATGAATATGGATACTCTATAAAAACATCCGAGAAAACGAATACGGATACGGATAGTACTAGTATCTGACATGGATAATCCGTATCCGATGCAGAGTATCCATTTTATCGAATATCCGTTTTACCGGATATCCGTGTCCGTCTAACATTGGTTTAAAATATTGCTTATATAATATTTTAGGTATAAACTAACACTTAAAATAAAAGTTGGGGTAGAAGTTTAATTATGAAAACTTTAAAATCTAACCTAATAAATTAAGAACACAAACTATTTTCCCCATTTTCCCAAAACACACATTTGTCAAAACCCCAAATCGGCTCAAACCCTCTTTCCCTTGTCCCGCCCAAGCCCTCCCTCCTGTCCAGTTGCCAGTTGTCGGTCGTCAGTCGCAGACGACAAAACCATTCCCAACAGCCACCGATGACGATGAAACCCTTCCCAACAGTGGAGAAAAAAACCCTTCCCAACATGTAATGTTTTTATAGATCTTCTATTCAAACCCTTCCCAACAATCGCTAGGGCTCATATTTTTTGGAGTTATTTGTTGGTGTTATCTCGACTGGAGTTAATAGTCGCTCATATTTTTTATTGGTGTTTCTTTGCCATCACTTTGGATGTTCCTTCTCCTCTTGTTATTAATATAAACATATTTGTTAAGCCAGTCTGGTTTGTATTCGTTTACTAAAAAAATGAGAAATAGATTTGTATTCATTTGAAATCGCATTTTTATTTTTGATACACACGATTACTGTAGTGGTTTATTAATATGTTAAGCTAGTCTGGTCTATTTTCATTTGTTTATTATTATATGAAATCTCTTAACCTTTCACTTTTAATTTAGAATAAGGGAAAAGGTCCTCTAAGCTGATAGTTTTGATTGAAAAATCAAAAGTTAAATTCCAATAGAAAGACAATAATAAGGTTACACAGAACTATTAGAGTAATTTGATATTCTAATCAGTAAGTTGTTGTTGAATTATTTCCTGAATGTCCTCGACTGGCGAGGCTATTAAAGTGACCCAATTCCCACGTATAGATTATTTGTTTTTATATAAAAGACTGTTAAATTTGAGAACTTTAAATCCAACTCATTTGACCATTGAAATTGAATTGAAATTTTTAATCTGTTTTTGTACTTAAATTGTTAAATTCGTTATTCGTGATTATAGGATTATGTCGGAAGAAGAGGCAAGCCGAACAAATATTTCAACCAATGAATCCTCCCCTGATCCTCCTAGCAATGAGAATCAAATCAGCGATGGATCAAAACATGCAAACAGGAAGCGCACATCTGAGGATTGGAATCACTTTTCTCGTGAGATACACCCGGATAATAATGTTACCTCCACTTGTAATTATTGTAAGAGAAAGTTTGATGCTGGAAGTTCGAAGAGGACATCTAATTTAAATAATCATTGGAAATCATGTAAAAAAAACTAAGAGATGGTGGTGATGATATTCGACAAAAAATTCTCGAATGTTTTAAGTCTCCTAACGATCCAATTACAAAGGTCAAAAATCATAAGTTTGACCCAGAGGTGGAACGAATGCTATATGATCAAATGGTTGCACGACACGATTATTCATTTCTTATGGCTGAGCATGAGTATTTCAGGTATTGGCTTTCTTATTGTTTCCTCACATACAAATTTCGTTCAAAAGCTACTGTGAAAAATGATTTCAAAAATTATTTCAAAATCGAGAAAGAAACACTTTACAAAGTTTTGGAAAATATTTCTTCAAGAGTTACCCTAACCACTGATATATGAACTCCTAAGCATCAAGGAAGCGGTTATTATTATTTAACATGTCACTTTATTGATGATGAATAGAATTTGCATAAAAAGATAATTTCGTTTTGTTGGATTGAATGCCCTCACGATACGAAAAATGTGGACGAGTGGGTGAAGGCTAGAATATTGAAGTGGAATATTGATAAGAAACTAATAACTATTGTAGTTGATAATGCTAGATATAATAAGCCAATGGTTGATCATATTAAATTGTGGTTGAATGGTAAAAAATCCCTTCTTAAAAACGGTGATATATGTCACACTCGTTGCACCGCACATATAATAAATATAAATGGGTTGAAAGTAATTGATCATTTTATTGAAAGGATTAGGAACATTGTTAAGTATGTTGGTTCGTCACTTCCAAGAGCTCACACATGAAATATAACTTTATGACAAACCTAATTGAACTTGAAAAAGAATGTTGAAATTGATTGTCAAACTAGATGGAATGCCACTTTCCATATGCTTGAGAGTGCTATATATGTGAGAGAAGCATTTGAGCGTTTAGCAGAATTGGATAATGAATACCAATGGCTTCCAAGTGAATAAGATTAGGAGCGTGGTAAACTTATCTGTCAGTGTTTCAAAATATTTTATGACATGACAAATGGTCTTTCTGGCACAAAATATCCAACGACAAACTATTACTTTAATGATGTATGCCAAATTAATTTTCAGTTGATGTAGTGGCAACAAAGTAATGTAGATTACTTTCGTTTGATGGCATTAAAGATGCAAGTTAAGTTTGAAAAATATTAGGAGGATTGTAGTTTGGTGTTGACATTTGGATTAGTGCTTGATCCTAGGTACAAAATGGAGTTTGTTCAATTTGCTTACCATGAGATATATGGTTCTTTTGCTGATAGTTGCATACATAGAGTTCGTGAAGCTTTATTTGATTTGTACGACGAGTATAAGAGTTTAAATGTTTCATCTTCTTCTCCCACAATATTTGGGCATTCTCGTACAAGTGATAGTGATGGTGAAATAACAAACCAAATGAGGGTTCGATTTACTAGAGGGTTTAAGAGGTACATTAGGGAGAGTTCCGGCACTTCATTGGTGAAAAATACGGAGTTGGAACAATATTTAGAGGAGGCTTTATTTCCTCTGGATGATTCAAATGACTTTTCTTCTGATATATTGAATTGGTGGAAACTTAATGGGCCAAAGTATCCAATACTTGCAAAAATGGCTTATGATATTCTAGCTATACCTGTTTTGACCGTAGCGTTAGAGTCCTCTTTTAGTTGGGGACGTCGGATTATGGATGACTCACGTTCATCTTTGTCTTCAGAGATCGTTGAGACTCTTATATGCATAAAAGACTGGTTGCCATCAATTGGTGACAAACTAAGTAAGTCAATTAATTATTTATTAAGTATTAAAAAAATCTAAGTAGTTAATTAATTTTTCATTAATTCATAATTTTTTTGTCACAAGGGATACTGAATGACGACTACTGAGACGTTGCAAAATTTTTGTTTATGAAGTGATGTTTTTTTTTTTGGCAAAAACAATCTTTATTATTATTTCAATTCTCAATATGTATAGTGGCACCACTTTTTGTTTATGGACATTGCAAACTTGACTATGTATCATGGCACCACTTTTTGTTATATTGCAAAACTATTTGAACTTAGTTCAAATCATTTACTTGTTAGTTATAGTATTTTCATTATTATTTGATTTTATTATTGTATGCACTTCGTATTCTATCAATCAACAGGTTTTTTGGAACTTGATTGTCATGCTGATTTAAGAAAACAATGTGGACACACAAATGATCTATGAGTATGGATATAAAAGGTTAGTACTTCATTTATTACTAATTTTCTATAGAGTTTATATTGTAGATTTTTTAGTAGTTATTTTTTGCGATGGATAAATAATGTAAACGAATACGGATATTATCTGAATCTGAGGTATCCAAGCAGATACAGATACGGATACGGATACGGATAGCTATTTTAACTATCCAGGCGGATACGAATACGAATATGGATAGTGCATCCAGATAGCGGATACGAATATGGAAAACATTGTATCTGATCCGTATCCATCCATTTACCACCCCCAAGGAAGAGGCACGAGAAATATCAAGTCATTTAGAGATCATTTGATCCGCCTGCCTCACACATCTTTATGAAATTTCAGCTATCTAGACAGATGCGCGACACGCCATGATATCTACTTGTTATAGCCATAACTTGAGAACTGTTGATCGGATGGGGCTGAAATTTTTTCTACGGGTTCTAGAGGTCAAAAGACATAAAAATTCATGGAAGATATTTTTTTGAGGTTGTTATGATTTTTGAAAAAAATTATTTCATTTTTGTGGCTGACACATAGTTCAATTTGCTACACGGGTCGGTGTAACATGAAAGAGATCAAATCTCTATGGTTCAAGCCAGAATGAAAGGTATGAGATCTTGAATATCCTATGTAGATATACCATTTCAATTTTTTTTATGATTCGATCTATACGCATTTTCAATAGACTCCTGGACTTCCACTCCAACACACACTTCTGCACGTCTCCTCCTAAAATTCAATCCGTGTGTCCTTTGAAGATATTTGGGCCTTGTATACTAAAAGACTGCCTCAATTGCTTCGATATTGACTCTGACTCCGCAGGCTCCAATAATTATTAGGTTTCTTGCAATACTACAACAATGGTTGAAGACACCAACTCAAGTAATAATCCCCTGTTAGGATAATTACTGCGGCAAGAGGTCCTTCCAAAGCTAGAGATGCACCATCTAGTCCATCTAATAGGGCCTAAAGAGCCTTAGATGGGGTGATTTTCACCCTTCCTGTCGCGGACCAAAGTTCATGCTCTGTCGTACCCAAAGACAGATTGTGCTTCCCTCTTCATGCTTTTATTTATGGGTTGCGGCTGCCCGTGTCAGTCCCAGTTAGGAGAATCTTTGCATCTATGAACCTAGCCCCAGACCAACTGGATCCAAATGGCTGGAGAGCTATGCTTACGTCAATGATTCTATGGTAAGAAAAGTTCGGCCGGGACATAACTCCCATGAAATTCTTCCATTTCTATAGGCCGAAGGAGAATTCTATAAAGTTTGCCTGGTATTATTATTTCACCCTCCAAGACAATGACGAGTACCTATACACTGAGAAGGCCTCAAGCGTAAAAAAATGGTAGGGCAAGTATTTTTTTATTTCTGGGGAAAATTGGGAGGTTCACCTAAAAGAGTCTGAAAGAGAGAAATCTAATAGGCCGCCGGGGCAATAGGGGTGGCCTTCAAAAATAGGTATCTTACTCTGGCTGCGGCATGTGTTGCATTTTACACTTGTGTTTATTTTATTAGCCTTGATTCTATTTGCCCCTTTAGTTTAACTATGCCACGACATTTAGTGACATAAATCTTGTGTTGCAGCCCTTGATAGCTTGAGACTTAACAGTAGGGCTAAAAAGAGATATGAGGACGCAGTCTATTTCAACAATGATGAAAAAAGGTTTTCGATGTTTGCTACCTCGGCAAATTTTTAAAAGTTTGGATATTTCCCAAGAAAACACCTCACAATGGTCGTGGAAGGTAAATTCATTCCTTTATTTATTTATGCTTGCTGCAGCGCCCATTGATTTAGTTTCTTAGCTTCTCAACTTTGACTTTGCTTCTCAAAGGAAGAAATTGATCGTTCGCTTTTGGCTGCCCAAATTTTAGAGATGGGTGAGGATGAGACCATCCTCAATGATGACGTCAAGAAAGGCAAAAAGAGGAAGAGATCTAAAGCCCCAGCTGCTGCCAAGACTTCTACTGAGACTGCTGCGACAAGTGGGTAGAATGTTACTGAGGGTATTGCAGTCACCCAAGGGGCCCAAACTGATGTTGTGGCCCAAATTGAGGTACCTTATGAGAATGTTGTAGCCATCAACATATATGAGGAAAACTTCGATGATGACATAGGAGAAAACCTAGATGTGGAAGGTTTAATGCCATTGCAAGGAAATCTTAGTGGACGCATCCCTATCCACATTTCCCCTTCTCTTTCTACTGCTTCGCAAAGGGTAATAGATATGAATGCAAATGTGGCTCCTCCGCAACCAAGTCACCCAATGGTAAGCACTAATGGCCATCTGTGGCCTCAATTGAGAATACCCAATCCTCATTCTTCTTGGGACACAACTGCTAGGGCTATACACAAGATGAAAAGGGCCATAAACGATATTAATTTGGACCGACTGGTGAAGGAGGATCATAAGAACTTGTAAGACTATGGCTTCCACAGTCTGCTGAGGGTAAGCACTTTTGTTAAAGTTAAAATTATAATGATTTCTTCTTACTGACCATCTATCAATTTTCAGGCCGTAGAGGTTATACCATCTCAAACTGCCAAGTATGAGGGCCTCTATAAGATGAAGCAGGATGCAGAACGTGTGCATGCTGATGACTTAAAGAAGGCCAAAAATGATTATTTTCAATATGGAAAGAAGTCATCTATCTCGGACCTTAAGGCCTATAAAATGAATGCTGATGCTTAAGTACAGGCTATTGTCCAAGCCAAGCGAGTGGCCAAAGAGAATTTCAAAGCGGTTGTAGAGTCTCTCAAAATTACTCAATCTCAGGTTGTTGAGGCTACCGGCTACGATCTCATCTAATAATAAACTTGAACTTCCTTAAAGGACGTTCACTGAGCTAAAGTAAAAAGCTTCAAGGGAGTCCTTAGATCATGCTACAGCCATCCAGAAGATGAAAGATGACCATGCCACAACCATTACAAAAAAGGATGATGAACATGCTGCAACACTTCAACAGGCCGTTGACAATGTTGTGTCATCATATAAAGGGTCAAGATAATTCTTCCTTTCCAATAATAGAGCCTACCTCGGTGGCTTCCAAGATCTTAGGTAAGGGGTTGTGAAAAACTTCCCAGAATATAAGGATACAATCCTTGCCTGGGGGCTTGGTGATGCAGAGCACTTAGAGTGCGCGGCTGAAATAAAGGCCCCGACAGAGGATAGGCGGAGGCAAAGGCAAAGGCTTGAGGCAGAGGTTGCGGCAGTTGACGAGGAGACTTAAACTACTGCAGAGGGTGAAGATGGAGACGATGAAGACGGTGCGGCCACTTAACCTTCTTTTTTACTTGCAATTCTGAATATTAGGCTACGTCCCTTTTTTGACTTATAATTTTGTTTATAACTTTACTACATTGGGCTGCGTCCCAATGTATACATATTTTTGCTCTTCAAAATTACACATAGGCTGCAGCCATATATTACTAGGCTGCGATCACTAATCATTATCATTTGTCTGTATCTTTAGTACTTTGCATATCTGTTTTGATTTCCCTTTTTCATTTTATTCTAGAATGCACATGAACTGTTGCCACTTGGTTTTTGTTTTGAGATCTTTCTTTCCATATTTATGCCTTGGTATCCCCCAAGCCGCGGTGCCAAGGAAAATGACTTTGGGGCTGCGGCTTAACTCTTTTCCCCTCTTAGTTAACTTATCCATAATTTTTCCAAGTTGTAGCAATTTTGAGGCTGCGGCTAGGTTTTTAGACTACCACGACATTTGAGTTGTTTCATTATCGAACATTGTGCTGGGTTACGGCCATCTGTTCCTTCTAGCTTTCACATGCTTCAAGATGCCAATACCATAACACCTTTAGTCGCTTTAATTGCATGGGACATTTTCCATGAGTCCCTTTTGATGATTATATTTGTAACATTTGAACTGATCTTGTATGTGGCTGCGACCATTGATGTAATTCCAAATAAGGTTGCACAGTACACCAAAATGGGTAAATTGGTACCCGTCCAACGCTTAGCCTTGTCACGATCAATTATCGTGACAACAAACACGCGTTTTGTGTCACGGTAATTGATCGTGATAAGGACGTGACAAAGGATTGTCATGGTCATTGACTGTGACAAGTCCGTGACAAATCTATTTGTCACAGCCTTGTCATGGTCATTGATCGTGATAATACTTATAATGTTGTCACGGTGTCGCAGTAAAAGAAACCTTTCCCCTTCTTTTTTCCCCCGCCATTTCTTCTCTCCTTTTTTCTCTCTCTCTACTCTCTCTCTCTCTCTCTCTCTCTCTCTCTCTCTCTCTCTTCCATTTATATATATACGTGTGTGTATATATATATGTGTGTGTGTATGTATGTGTGCGCGTGTGTGGTAGGTGGGGGTGGGGTAGGGTGGGGGGCTGTGCATGTGTGTGTGCGTGTGTGGTGGGTGGGGGTGGGGTGGGGGTGGGGCAGGGGGTAGGGGGTGGGGGCTGTTTGTGTGTGTGTGTGGGGTGTGTGCGTGTGTGTGGTGGGTGGGGGGTGGGGCAGGGTGGAGGGGGGAGGGGGCATGGATGGGTCGGTGGATGGTTGGGCAGGGATGGGGGCTGTGTGTGTGTATGTGCGCGTGTGTGTAGTGTGCGTGTTTGTGCATAATGTCCCTTGTAAACGAATTGATTGATTGTCCCTCATTGTAAATTAATATATGATTAATTATGAAAGTAGGATTGCCCCTCATTGTAAATTGGTAAACTAATAATTGTATACTTTAATTGTTAGTTTAATTGATGAAAATAATTAATTGAGTAGATGAATTAGAAGGAGTACGGGATGCACATTTGTTGTTGACATTGCTGTTGGATGATAGTGGATCGATGTTGGGTTGGTTAATTTTAAAAGTGGCATGACCACTGGATTATTGTCCATATGGGGGGTGCGATTTTTCAACTTTTTTTGAAAATTACTATGTATATCGAATAATATATATATAGTATGATAATTAAATGAAACATACTTGGAATTACATAAAGTGCGCATAGATACTAGCCTTCTAGTTCTTATGCGTATGCATTTAATATCCCTTAGACCCGTTCGAGAGTCATTACCCCTGTAATGAGATCTCTCGAATTGTCCCATTTGGACAGTTTGGGACTGCATAATTTCTGTATAATATTCTTAGTGGCTTAATGTTGTTACTTTTGGAGGAAGTTCTGCAGTCATATCCTAATGTTCTCTGGGTACACACTAGATTGACAAGTGTGACTGTTATTTCAATTGATCAATTGAAGTAACACTCACACTTGCCAATCTACGTCGTGTACTTGGAGAACTACGGGGATATGCTGCTGAATTTTTTTCAAATTGTAACAATGTGCATGAGCTGTTAAGTATATTACAGAAAAATGCGGTCTTGAATGGGATAGGACCACTCACCCTTTAGAGGAGATGGAGGAAATAGAAATTTATATTATAAATTGAATTTGAATATAATAAGACATAATTAAACTAAACATACTATAAATCTAAGTTTTGTTTATACTAATCCATGAATATACGCTTCGTACCTTTAATAGGTGATTAGTTGTGGTAGCTGTGATGGGATATCCGAAATACAAAGAGTGGATGGGTGAGACAAATAGAATGGGGGATGTGTTTCGCAGAGGTGCTAATGAATTTGTGAAATATGAAAAGAAATGTCATAATGATGAAGAGTTTTTGTGTCCATGTTCTAGGTGTAAGAATGGTAAGGTGAAGAAGATCAAACAACTTTACATGCCATGGTTGGTTTGCACAGTTTGAAGACTCAGTACGGTTTGTCTGGTAATAGCGTGACAAGAATTCTGAAATGGGTGAAGGGATTATTAACCAAGGAGAATACACTTCCAAATAGCTATCCTATTATAAAGAACAGTTTGAAAGGTTTGGGAATGAAGTATAAATTAATTCATGCTTGTGTGTATGACTGCATACTATACCAAAAGGAGTATGAAAATCTCGATCGTTGTCCGGTATGCGATGAACCTAGATATGTCCAATCTACTAGTAAGGAAGGCACAAGCTCAAAAGTTCCTCAAAAAGTATTGAAATATTTTCTCGTTGGGCCTAGATTAAAGTGATTTTTCACAGTACCATGGATAGCAGAGGCAATGACTTGGCATGCTAGGGCAGAAGTAGGGGTAATATCATGCGTTATCGTATTGATTCTACTGCCTGGAGGAGGATGAATTATGAGTATCCCGATTTTTCTCAAGAACAACACAACATTCATTTGTCTATATCAACAGATGGTTTCAATCCATTTGGAAATATAAGCACCAATCAGAGTGTATGGCCAGTGATCCTAGCCCCACTCAACCTCCCTCATTCAAAGTGTATGAGACCTGAATTTTCAATGACGGCTTTATTGATACCAGGGCCAAAGGCACCAAGTGATGACATCGATGTCTACTTGGCTCCTTTTGTAGAAGAATTAAATAAGTTGTGGTAAGAGGGTGTGCAATCATTTGACTCTTTTAGAAAAGAAGAGTTTACGCTGAAAGCTATGTTGATGTGGGCAATTCATGATTTTTTAGCTTATGGGACATTATTCGGTTGTGTAGTACATGGTTATTTAGGGTGTCCTATTTGTGGAGAGGAGATTGAATCTCTTTGTCTATCCTTTAGCTCAAAAAATGTATACCATTGCCACAGGGGGTTTTACCCCCGGCTCATAGTTTCAGATCTGAAAAAGGTTACATTTTTTTATTGAGTGGGGTTGAACATAGGCTACCGCCGAGACAACTTTCGAGTTCATAAATTGAAAGTAAATCTTCTGAATGCGGCCCTAATATGCCAGGTAAGAATACCAAATTTAAGAACGTCAAGCATAAGAAGACCCCAATTGGGAATGAAACTGAGACAAGAAAGGCATGGTCTAGGAGGTCAATTTTATTTGACTTTCCTTATTGGAAGAATAACCTGGTGCACCATGTATTGGATGGGATGCATGCAGAGAAGAACTTCGCTGAACATATTGTGGGCACTTGCCTTGAGGGGAGTCATTAGAAGGATGGAGAAAATGCACGAAAAGACCTTAAATCGTTGAAACTTAAGCCACAACTATGGTTGAAAGAAGATAGTAGGGGAAGGACAATAATTCCCCTTGGTGCATTTACTTTGATGAGTGGGGAAAGGAAGGTGCTTTTAGACACATTATATAATTTGAAGGGCCCATCTACTTTTTCGTCCAACTTGCAAAGGATTGTGAATTATGCTACTCATAATTTACATAAGTGTAAGTCCCGCAATTGGCATGCGATCATGCAATTGGTTCCTCTATTGTTTAAGCACTGTTTCTCCAAACACAAGGATTTGTCGAGGGATATTATGCAAATTAGTATTACCTTCTCACTCTTGTGTGAGAAGGTAGTCAATCGAGAACACATAGTGGCCGCAAAATTGGCGGTGACCGAAGATATTTGTGTATTGGAGAAGTACTTTCCCTTAGCATTCTTTGACATAAGTGTTCATTTGTTGGTACACCTATGCGACGAGGCACTTCTTTGTGGTCCAGTTAGATATCGGTGGATGTATGCGTTTGAAAGATTGATGAAAGTTTTTAAAGATTACTTCAAGAATACGTGATACATTGCAGGATCAATTGTAGAGGAATACATCACCGTGGAGTCATCAATATATACTCGGGAATATATTCCTGACTCGACTAGCGTTGATGACACTGATGAGTTCATCGATATGGTGGTCATGTGATGGGAAAACGAGTGAAATTAACGAGTTTACAACATGAATAAGTAGCTCATTATCTATTTGACACACATGAAGATGTCACAGAATGGAAAAAGTAAGTTTCGATTATTATAATGTTTAATATTATTTTAGATTATTTTATACATGATTAATTTTGTAATATGCAGAAAATATGAAGCCTGGGACAACAATAAAAGACGAAAAACAATGGTAAAATCAGACAACGAATTTAGATTGTGGTTGACACAAGAGGTAATTATAATGAAATTGACCGTTATATAACGTTACATTACACTCAAATTTTACCACTAATATAATTAATTTATCTATATTCTCAGCTCTTAAAGACGGGTGATGCGACATCAAGGCTTGATCGTCTAGCCACTGGACCCTTGTTCGTGGCACAAGAGTACAAAAGTATAGATTGAACGGTTACATTTTTGGCGCTAAAGTGTACGAGGAAATTACAAATGTACAGAACTCGGGCATTTCATAGAAGGCTCTTACTTCCTTTCGAGCGAGCGCAAAAGATAAAAACCTCGTTGAAGCTTACATGACTTACTATGGTGTAATCAGAAATATATTTGAATTGGATTATATAAGCTTCAAAGAGGTTGTATTTTACTGTGACTGGGTAAAATTTGACGATAAAAATTCTTGACTTGTCCAATTTGATCATGGAGGACTTGTCCAAGTTGAATAGCAACGACCACGTGAGCGATGAGACATTTATTTGTGCATTTCAAAAGGTTAACCAAGTGTTTTACTCGAAGTATATTAACAACGAGTCGTGGTCAATTGTCCAACACGCGCCAAAGCATCTAAATAGTAGTGTGGATGACTTGGCTGCTCCTACCGAATATCAATCAATTTTTTATGATAACCCAAATTTCAAACAAGTTTTCAATTTGTAATAAATATTCCAATTTGTACCGAAACATCCATTTTTAATTATTTTAATTGATTTGCACTTTATCATTTTCACTCTTGTGTAGTGTGCGTGTGTGTGGGCAGTAGGGGTGGGGATGGGAATGTTTCACTCTCGTACATATTATTAGCTAGATGCTGTTATTTTGGAATTCAGAATTGAGGTGTTTAACAGTAAAAATTCATTTTTATTTGTAGTAATTGTACATATTTGCATGTCTTCTTTTAATTCATTTTGATATGTACTAATAACATTTTTTTTACAGCAAATATGTCCTTCAGGTATTAAGGTGAGGATGATGATGATGGTTATGATGATGTCGTCTGGGCTCGGTGGTAGCGGAGGCGACGAGGGCTCCTCGGTCCCTACTCTCCCCAAATATGGTAAATTGGGCATGCCCATCGATAACAAGTCGGGGCTATTAGCGAGATCCCTCGAGCTGGTAAAGACGATCATCGGCCCGGGGTACATTAGTTGGAAGGAGGTGCCATATGAGCTCATGTTAGCTGTTTGGGTGGCACTACACGTAATATATTTATATTTATATTCATATGAATATTTCAATTTCAATTTTAATTTTAATTTCGATTTCGATTTAAATTTCATTTTATATTTATATTTATATTTATATTATTTGCAACTAATATTGTATTTGTTGGACATGAACAATTCAACCTGGATCCAAAGCTAAGAGATTCCGTCTTGGAGCAGTTGAGGGAGCAACACAAGACGTGGAAGAAAAATATACAGACCTGGTACTTTGGAAAGACACGAGAGTCCATTATCGAAAGGCGTGAATCCGTCCTGTCGAAGGAGTCGATATAATTGGCACAATGGCAAGGTTCATTGACAATGAGATCGGGAAAAAAAGACGGACGTGCACTACTCCGGCCGGACGTCTTACGCCGAGATGGAGCATAGGATGATGATAAGATTTAATTTTTCTATAACTACATAAAATATATTATTCTGCATTATTTTACTTTGCAGGGCCGATACTAATTTTACTTTATTTTATTTCAGGGGACAGGGAGTGGCCCTGGGGGTAGGCCACATAGGCTTGATACTTATGTGGCTCTTCGGACGAAGAAGGGGAAGGACAAGGAGTTGTCCCCAAGAGTTTCGGCCACGATTGTAAGTAATTTGACAGTTTAAGATGTGTTTGGAGAGATTTGATGAGCAATTGAGTAAGTGCCCCTACCATTGTTTTGAAAAATGGAGACTCATCTCCCTTTTCCATAATGGGATTACACTCAGTTCCAAAAAATAGTGGAGACTATATGCTCTGGGGAATTTTTCGGTTTAGATCTAGATGATGCTAATGCACACTTCAAATATTATGACGAAACCACCTAAGCTTGAGACACTTTGGGCGCAAACAAATGCAATTTGCAATCTTCCATTCTGCCCTCCTCTAGACATGGGATATATCACTTGACCAATGAGGATGAAATGAAAATAAGGATTGATAAATTATCAAAGAAAGTTGAGGAGTTCGAGTTGAAGAGTCAAGCTCCTGATGTTCCAATGCATTCCTTAATCGAGGAGTTATGTGCCATTTGTGACGTCGAAGATCATCTCTGAAGGATTGTCCCACAATCCCATCCTATAAGGTTATGCTTCATGATCAAGCCAATGTAATGACCACTTATAAAAAGCAATTCATGACTCCTTTTAGATAAGGGTACAATCCATCGTGGAGAAACCATCCCGATTTCTCTTATGGAAAACCCCAATAAGACTAAAATTTCCCTCTGGCTAATTATCAAGGTCCACCGACTGGACCACCCAAAAATTATTAATAATCGTACCTACAAGCATCTCCTACTCAATTGCAAAATCAAGGTCCCCCACCGGGACCTTCTCCTACGGTTATATCTCCCTATTTAACACCACATAGGAAGAACCTCGAGGACACTTTTCATGCATTCATATAAGTGCTAGTGACATTAATAATCAAAATTCTCAACAAGTTGTACTTATTAAGTCACCAATTGCAAAATTAATAGTGTCATTGGACCCCCAAGAAAAAGGGGAAATCCCCCACTCAATACCAATCATTGGAACATGCCAACTCCATTATAACTCTTAGGAGTGGTAAAGTGATTAAAACTCATATCCCATTTCACTAAAAGAACCAAAAGAGATATCACTAACACTTCAAGCCTGATAATTACCATTCAATAGTCAATGATAATGCACCAAAGCTATCAAATGAAACTCTGATCGCACGTTTAGTGTCCAGGAAGGTATGGGTTAGGGACAATTTCCTGACTTCTGTCATGCTCGATGTCCACCATCTCCTCCACCATGTAAGAGTGAATAACATCCTCCCCACCTAAACCAAATATGTTCTCCGATATAAGCATGCCCTCTTCTTATACAATATATTAGAGGATGATGCAATCATCAGCCTACCCACCCTTATGTATGAACAAATGTTAGGTGTCTCTTATGATAAGAAGGGATCTAATACTCTCCCCTATGTGCATCTAATTTTATGGATTTGTAGGAACTCGGGATGTGAGGTAGCGCTTAGTGATAATATTCCTAAGAACCCCAAACTGCTTAATGAGAAGGTGATTTCCAACTGTTTGGGTGAGGACTATTGGGAGAGGAGGAAGAAGATATTGTTGGATCACCAAGTTGTTTGGAGATGGGGAGAGGAAGAGGGTCCCAATGATGCATAGGTGATGGAGCATGATGTCCCAAAGGTCCCACCTATGGCTGATCCTATCCGTGATTTAGGGGTGATGATGGGTGCCCTCCAAGATGAGTTCACATCTTTTCAGGGTGACTACCAGAGATATATTAGCAAGATCAACTGCATGCGGCGGAGATGTACCACCATATGCATGGGGGAAAATAATCGATTCCACCATAATTTTATGACCCTTATACATCGCATAACCCCACCATACTCGGACATTCTAGCCGCCAGTAGGAGTTTCCCCTTTCATCCTTCTGCTATGCTGTTATTACTATTATTATGCTGGGTCATTTTGGGGTTTATATTTATCTCAATTGAGGGTTGTGGGGATGTATTTCATGTACTTCCTCTTTTTGCATTTGGAGCCCAATGTACACAAAATTTAATATATTAATGGAATAAATACAATTTCATTTATTTTTATCATTTATATATCTCTATCTGTTTATATACTGCTATTTTTGGTGCTAACATGTTCATAGGTGTGTCATTGCTCTTTTCGGGGTCACTTTTTATTAGGTGACAATTTTTTCACCCTCGTTTCCATTTTTGTCCCTTTTAACATTGAGGACAATGCGTATTTCAAGTGAGGGGTGTGATTTACATTTTGGCAACCACTTAACATGTTAATATTAATTCACATTTATTATTTATATATAAACAATATATAAAAAATCAGACCTTTTTTTTCTCTCTTATCTCTAATGATTTCGTATATGATCGCTCTATCCATTTGTATAACAATAATTCATGTGTAGACTTTATGATTTATTAGCCTTTAGGCTGTGTATTGTTAACATTTTGAATAACTTCATAAATTAAACTGTGAAGCCCATGAGCCCATACACAAATACTTGTTTATGATTGGGTTTAAAGATTTTATAACTCGATGATAATAAGTTGTATGGTATACACTTATATAGAGAGCTTTGAGACATACCTTATATTATGAGCGTATACAATTACTCTTTCTCTTTCTTGAAAATTGTATCTTCTTGAAAATCTTATAATCTTTTCATTGATTGTGTATTAATTGAATTTATCACAAAAATGACACTCGAGCATGATTTTCAAAAGTGTTGAGTCCTTATAATCACAAGAAACCCTAGGAAAGGATCATAGTCCACCTTTGCTATTTAACCCATAATGACCTTATCCTTGCCAATATATATTAACTAGTCACCACCTTTCAGCCTTAATACAACCTTTCGTTTCATAACCCAAATCCCCTAACTAACTCCACATTTGAGTTTTTAACCCTATATACACCCTTCACACCTCGATTTGGGATTATTTCCAAGATTGAATGATGTTCGTATTATGTGGAATGCAATCAAGCATTGAGTGAAAAAAAATAAAGAAATGAAAAGAAAAAGACAGAAAATAAAAATAAAAATACAATAAATGGCTCCAAAATCATGGATCCCTTTATCTTGTGGGTGTGAATATAAAAGTCTTACTCTCATGAATATCTTGCTTGTGTAACATAAATTCCAATTTTGAAATTGCCCACTTTTCCCATTATCATGCATGTTATTCCAAAATCCCCGTTTCTTCCATAAATAGATTTTCATTTCCAAACCCTCGCCTCCCAAGTTACATACCCAAAAAGTCATATTTGGTCCTAGGGCGAGGTTGATATAAAGGTCGAACATTTTCTATAATCTATTAGAGTTTGTTTCACCTCATTTGATATGTAATATCCCTTCATGAGATTATATTTTTCACTTTTATACATCGTTCTTCACTTATGACATGTGCACGACCTAGCTTCCTTTCATAATTAATCATTATGGAAGCATGCCCTGTGTGTGTTACATACCATTTTTGAGTTCTTTCATTTGTTAAGTGTAACAACTGAAGAGGACTTGAGTCATGCATGTTTTAGCATCTACATGGGTTATGAAATTTTTACCAACTCTACATTATCACATCTGTCCTATTATCTCGTATTTCTATGGTTTTAATTTTGTTGAAGTTCCTAAAGTAATGTCAATAATTGCAGACTTATGTGTGAACGTCATTCACTTTGTTGATAAATTATGATTTCTTTGTTATTGTTGAGTTGTTAATCATTTTTAGGTAATCATGATATGAGTTAACTTGATGTTCATGGGTGTCATCCCTGGAAACCCTCACGAGACAAAGCATGTCCTTTAGGGCCACCTAGGGGTAATGACTTATTTCATATGCTAAATGCAATCGTTCGTCGGCGAACGTGGCATTTTCCTTCTTTGTACGTATCTCCTTTGTTGTTGTTATAATTATGGCTATTGCTTCTTCATGCTTCATTTCTCGGGACTATCAATGTGTAAGTTATGGGATGTGATTATTCACAATTATTGCATTTAAAGCCCCGTATATTTGCGTATTCTAGTATTCCCGTGCATGTCATTCTCAAAACTTATGCTCATTTACTGCATAACCCCTATTTTCATCATATATATATATATATATATATATATATATATATATATGTTTGTGGTTTATTTGAGCTTTTATAGTTGTCAGGATTGCAAGGCTTTAAGTTCAGTTGATTCCTAGGAAAGTTCAGTTAATAGTCGCAATATCGATGGCATTTTAGTAATTTCATCATTAGAGTTTTGATCCCTAAATCTACATGGAATTGAAGATCTTCGAGTCATCTTTGCGTGGCCTCTGACAGCATGTGGATCCGAGATATAATGAAGAAGTTATGAAAGTTTCTTTGGAGTAAGGGCTTACATACTCCATCTCAGCTCATCTCTCATCTTACAAGTAGGTCTGAATCGATTTGGGACTCGGACCGAATCGATTCATTTTGAACCAGTGGTATGGAAATGCTATGCTAATCGATTCACATTTGTGGGGGAATCAATTCGACCCTGTTTACTTTTAAGTACAAGTTTTCCATTTTGTAAAAATTGGGTATTTTAACTTTGTTTGCCTCTTGCAAGGGGAATATATTTTAATTTAGAAAGCTCCTAAATTTAGAAACTATCTCTTATCTCTCTTAGGTCAAAGACATTTATGGTTTCTTCTTACTTATAAAGCATTGATTACATCAAGTTAGTTGATTTAAATGCAATATTTGTTCACATACTTCTTCTTTGATTGCTTTTCTTGCTTTAACTTGTATTTATTGTTATCTCTTATGTTGGTTTGTGTTTAAATAGATGAATTTCTTAGTTATGATGTTCATTTGCATGTTTAGCTTAGTTTCCACCATAAGTGGCTAGACTTTAGGTTGGGGATCATGACCTCACCATGGATACTTGAGCTTCATAGTTAGGGTTTTGTTTATAATCATTCTAATGGAACTTCATGTGTTCATAGTAGAGTATCATAGTTTCTTAACTTCCATTGTATTGTAAGGGTAGTTCTTGAAGATTTACTACAACCCTAACCCATTTAACACCATAACTAATTAACCCCCAATCCTCCAGTAATGAGTTTTGTCTTTACATGGTTCAATTTGAATCAAATACCATCATCTACTTAGCAAACCCAAGGTGGGAAAATGATCCCTAATGATTTTTCTCTTGTGAACTAAAAATTTTCCTAGATTATTTCATTGTATCTTCATTATTTACTCTCTCGCTAGTAATTAAACGCATATTAGGATATTGGTTAATGAAACTTCACCACTTGAAACAAAAATAATCTTTTACACGTTCCCTTTGTGACGTATAGCGAGGATTTTATAACCCATCTTAGTTCTCTTAGGAGCGTCCAATCCTTGTGGAATACGATCCTGGACTTGCCCGGTGACTACTTGTTGCGAATGATTTACATTGGAATCACACACTATTTTTAGAGAATCAATGGTCTTGGGAATAATACTCATGTCTAATCTAAACCAAATGTTGTTGTAGATGTTTCCATTATTGGGAACCCTACTATTGTCCCCTATCTTTTCGTGGAGAAGATAAATGCATGATGTCCTGCTTTCCACATATAAAACACCTTCCTATATAATCCCCTATTTTTGGCCCCACTAGCCATGTCGGGGCTGCCTTACTCTCTGGATCTGGTGGTCTCGGCCCTAATGCCTCCTGTGACAAGTCCCAAAACTTTCTTTGCATCTCTAATTGAATAGTAGTTTACAGGACATGTGGTCAAACTGTACCCCAAACTTCTTGATATTTATTGTACATCTTTCCTCAGATGTTATAATTCTCCTACGTGTTAAAAAATTGCCAAAATTTATTTCTGAGTGTCATTGTACTCCACCATACTCAAATGCCTTTGCTTGTTCTACTTTCATTGGTTAGTTAATTCAACTTTCACATTTCCCAGAGACTCCAGGGGATGTCCTTTCAAAATGGCCCCACTGACTCTCTCCTATACTTACTGAGATGGATGAGTCTGAATTATCACACTCGGTCTCTGTGGCAGTGCTTGGAGAAACTGCTATGCCACGACGGTCTTCAAAGCATCAACTGTTGTGTAACAACTATGGTGTTCTATACTACAATCACCATTCCCCGAATAGTCTACGACTCCAGCCTCTCTTATCCTCCTGTAGTCCTCCTAACGGCCCTTGCTAGTTGTCCTCCATTGTTCAACGTATGCAACCCAACTATACTCGTATAAGATTCATTTCAATTATACGCAATATCATGAGAACGTAAATCGCAATAGGAATTGACAGTCCTAAGCACAGGGCTCTATATCAAAGAAAAGATATGCTAAAAATTTAGTAACTCCACACTAATCCTAAGGACATTGGAACCTGATGCTCTGATACTATTTGCGACACCCCTCTTATTAAAAGAATGGGTGGTAAGCCCTCTACTAAAATAAAATAGGAGTTTGAAATGGTTCATTCTTAGCATTACCATCGAAAATGTAATTTATTACTAACCAACTATTATTTAGTCAAGTCATGTGTCAAATTTCAAACCTTAATTAAATTAACATAAATAAAACCATTCACTATTAACTATGCCAAATAAATAATTAAATCTAGAATCACATAATTAAATCTCAATACTCAAATATAATGAAATACAATAATCACATAAATCGTTGGTTTACAATCCCATACAATAATCCAATACAGCGAAATTAAATAAAATTGAGATAAAACTGACATTGGGAGACATGTACGAATAATAACTGACTGACTCCTCTCTAGAATCTCAAAGGTAGAAAATTACTAAAAAATCCCTGCAATACTCCACAACTGCTGCAACTCCAATGACCTGGAAGTGATAATTGTAATTGGCATCTCTGTGGATGGACACTTAAAAGTTTTTGAAAATATTTGGACACGGGTCAGAGCCCAAAACCTTTTGAAAATATTTTGCAAGTAATTAAAATGTATAATAATTATGAATATATTCTTCCATATTTAAATTAATGTCCCACTCGCATGAGATACTCCTCACCCCTCAACTACAGTGCACACCTAACACATGCATCTTAACCCCTAGTTATGCTACCCAACCTAAGTAGTCTCAATATACCCTTAAGTCCATACGCTACCCTGTGTCACAAGTATTTTATAAGACTGTTTAATAATTATAATTCTCAATTATAACATATTAATCATTTCCAATAAATTTTATTAATTATGACATTATTATCCACAATTAATGTCTTAAGCTCGTATATATTTCTTTATACACCCACATATATATATATATATATATATATATATATATATATACACACACACACACACGCGCGCGCGCGCTCATGTATAACTCAAAGAATAATAATGAACTCAGAAGTGACTCGTTTAGAGGGAGAGAGAAGTAAGCACCCTAGATACACCTTGGCAGGTAGCCAAACACACCAACTCTCAAAGGCTTTCAATCAAATATTAAAAGCTTAGTAAATAATGACAATGGTAAAGGGTAAAAGCTCTAGTTCTTTCAATAAATCCTTCCTCACTGATAATAAATCTCTATCTCTAGCCAAAAATCCCTTGAAAATAACTCTCTCCACTGAGAAGTGGTTGAGGCTAATAAATAACCCCCCACACCACTCCCGAGATGACTCAGTCATTAATAACTGTGAAAGACATCCCTCATACTTTATGTCACAAAGATTAAATACCTGATCGACTAGTCATCTCCACGTCATAAACATTAAATGCCAAGATATGCCTTTTGCCTAACCACTGTGCATCAGGGGGTTGTCGTCACAGAGGTGGCTCACCAACTATCTGACAGTTCCAAATACCACGGTGGTTTACTCAAGTGCATATTTGACATTTCCTAGCTAGCTAGTGACATCACATAAAGTAGATGTGACATTAAGTAGAGGGTTATTTGGTTCACAACTCAACGCCCGATGGAACTCAACACTGCTCCGCCTAAGGTTCCACGATCAAGGTCCTTTTGTGTTTTACCAGGTGTATCTAAGATGCTCAGGACAAGCCCCAACAGTGCCTCACTTATCAATCCTCCAACCAAGTCTCTTTGAAGTTCCCACGGTGATGTCATTCGATAGAGCATGCAAGCTCTCCCAGGACCTGCCAGGCCTGGTCTCTCATGAGTACCGTTCGACCTCAGACTAAAAATCATTATAATCGTTACAACTCATAGTCAATATAAATAAAAAAATCAACAAGACTAAGTAAAACAATAGTACTAAAGGATCAGCTCTCTCGGACAACTTCTTCACTGGGAGATCCCTTTGGGTTGCCATGCTGAACTACCTCGCTTGAGCTGCATCATTGCCTTACTGAGATGCGCCGCTTTGATCTGCATCACTGACTTACTGAGCTGCATTTCTTACCTTACTAAGTTTCATCGCTTGGGCTGCCTTGCTACCTTAATCCCTTGAGTTTGTTATGTTATCTGGGGAGATTAACTATAATCTTGACATTATATTCAAGCCCCCTACACACATATGTCAGGTATAATCTCCATCCCTTAGAGTAATACCTCACTGTATGCGGGTCTCTAAAATCCTATCATGCACCAGGGTATACACATATCATCCCGCGCTACCGGGTTGGACTCTCATATCAATCCTGACAAATTGCAAAACGTGTTGGAGGAGGTCATAGTCTTAAGACATAGGCTAAGGCTAAGGAATTTTCCTTAGTTGACCTCCGTAGAGTTGTTAGTCAAGCCCAAATAATGTGTGGGAATTTTTTCACCCATGCACTTTTTTCCATTACATTATTTTATTAATTTTGCTGATGACCATTTTATTAAAAGCCTCATCTTTCCCATCGCTCTTAGGGTAATCCACCAAACCCTATTAGTGATTGATAGTGTGGTTATTATATAAATCTTAAAAACACTGACTCTCAAACTATGTCTTAATACCTATAATGAATGTTCATGGTACACCACAACGGTTTATGATGTTTTATAATATCAAAAGTATGCTCAACTGTCCTTGAATTTAGGATTGTCTTCTTCTGATAGCAAAACACTTTGAATCAAAGTCTATATTATTCCGGAAATCATAATTGTGAAGATTTCAAAACTGAACTTGTTCATCTTCATCTAAGAGATACCTCATACGACAATCTAGACTTTGAAGCAAAGTAATTACATGACTGTATTAACAAAACAAAGTAGAAATCTTTATTCTCCTGGATGGTTTCCTTCAGCCTTTGAAATGGGATTGATTCCAGCATGAGGATCATCTAAAGTATAAGGAGAGTTGATGAAGTTAAAATCCTGAAGCATTATGGTATTACTGCTACTAGGACGATCAAGCATGTGAGGAGGTCAGACGATTTCTACTTCATCATGAAGCTCGTAAACCCCCAAGTATTTTAAAATCAAGCATTGAGGAATACGATGAACTGGAATCCAATTGAAATCTAATTTAAACGGAGAATTTTCAAACTCAATCAAGCTTGGATCAAACCAATCCCACAATGAGCTGTTCTGATCCAATTTCATCATTGTTAAAGCATTTATCCAACCCCATTTATAGCTCACAATCTTATCTTGTTGAAGCTTATCATCAAGATGCTCGAGAGCTTCATTATACCCGTCCATCCAAACTTCCCTTGGTTGTTTACGAAATTGAAAGGTTAATTTGTCCACATGGGAATGATGTTTCTTCAACACTCCATCCTTAGAATGTAACTGAGAAGACTGGGTGGATAGTTATTCAGACAAGGTCTGTAGCTTTCGAGACATCTCAGCAATATCTTGATCTTTAGATTTTAATTATGCATCTTGATTGGCAAGGGCCTATTGGGTACTAAGTTCCTCTGTAGTACCTCAGCGAGGTTTGACACTAGCTCGGGAAGATGAATAAGCAAGTTTTATTTTCTTCAGACCCTCCAACTCCTCACTCAACCTTGCATTTTCAGCCTCTAAGAACGAATGACCCTCATCTGTAGTAGCAATAGCATTGGATGACTTTAGAAAATAAATTTCATCTCTCGTGTTGTTATTCTCATCCTCTAGAATCTTATCAATGTCCCTTACTTCTTCCACCTTACGTTTCAACAGGAATTCTTATCTTCAAAAATGAAACGCAAATCTATCCAACTTTTGCTCAAAGACCCAATCTTCACTAAGGGCTTGGAATTTCTTCTCATAATACTCATGAAAAAGTTCCCTAGCTTCATTATGATCCTCATGCATCTCTTCAATCATTTTATAATAAGCAACGCTGTTGGCCACTACACGATCAAGAAGATACTTCAGATGAACATAAGCCTCTTCGGCTTGCTCGGATACCCCTTCCCCAAGCAATTACACTAGGTCGGCATCAGTCAAAGATAAGCGACCATCTTTGAAAAGGTCATTAGACCTCTGGAGTATCTCGGAGTCAGTAGATGAGAAGTATTTCAATTTATCCATAAACTATAAAGAATTCATCAATCAACAAGATGTAGAGTATTGACAAACACAAGCAGAGGAGCAAAAATATTTCTCTTTTCATTAATAAAAAGGAAAGTATAGATACATATTCAAAAAAAAGAAGAAAAAAATACAACTATCAAAAAAGGAAAACAAAAGATGCTTGATTTTACACCTTCTTCTTATCTACCTCAGGATTAGTTGAAGAAAAAGCGGGAGGTGAAGGAAGAGGAGGACTAACTTTGGAAGGCGTAGTAGAATAAAAATCTTGGTATTGATCGACAGACTCCAGCATTATTAAAGATTCACTGGAACCCACATCATCAACTTTATCATCCAGGCTTGGAGGAGTCCCAGGATCATGTCGCAAGAATAGCTCGAAATCCTTTGGACTGCCGACCTCCATTAGAGAAGTAGACCTGCCATCCTTGAAGCATTTTTTCTTCACAAACTCAATTTATGAAGAAGCTGCACCAAAGGCCTTATCCTATCTCTAGCCTTAGCTCTCTTCATCTTCTCAGCACCCAGGTCCTTCTGTACCTTGACAAACTTAACTTTTTCACCATTTAAGTTCTTCTGCAGCTTGTCAGCCAGACCCCAAGCAGTCTCAGAAGCTTTCCTCCTCTCCTTCCATTTCTTTTGTTCATTAGCCAATGATTTCTGGGAATCAAGTAATGATTTTTTGAACTTGTTGAAAGCTTCTTCAACTTCACCAGAGGAAGAAGCTCTCAAAGCCTCATCCTTCTCCAAGATATTATTGAAGTTAATGAGGAAGAGCATAATAATTGTAAGAGGGTAGTTTAGATAAGATGGAGGCGTAACCCCTTTTAAGTAGGGTGATGACAAGGTTAGTTAGAAAAGCACTAGTAATTTAGCCACAAGACACAAAGAGCAGTTTGGAATGTATGGAACCCATCTTATACTCACAAATCTCTCGTGTATAACTCACAATATAATAAAGAACTTCAGAAATAACTTAGCTAGAGGGAGAGATAAGTAAGCACCCTAGATACACCTTGGTAGGCAGGCAAAACATACTAAAACTCTCAAGGATCTCTGTTATGCATTAAAAGCTTCATAATAAATGACAAAAAATGGTGGGTGGCAGAACTCTCTGGTTCTTTAATAATTTCTCT
Source organism: Sambucus nigra (assembly GCA_949130495.1). Taxonomy (NCBI): domain Eukaryota; kingdom Viridiplantae; phylum Streptophyta; class Magnoliopsida; order Dipsacales; family Adoxaceae; genus Sambucus; species Sambucus nigra. Next base: position 520,074,329 of record OX422207.1, read on the forward strand.
AGTAATCACTTTTTGAACTCTCAAAAGATCATCCTTTCCTCAGAGGTGGTTGGGGTCCTTAAATAGCCCCCCACACCACCCCCGAGGCAACTCAGTCATTAAAGACTATGAAAGACATCTCTCATACTTTATGTCACGACGTTAAATGCCTAATGCACTAGTTGTATCCTACGTCATAAACATTAAATGCCAAGACATGCCTTTTGCCTAACCACTGTGTGTCAGGGGGTTGTAGTCGCAGAGGTGGCTCACCAACTATCTGACAGCCCCAAATACCACGGTGGTTTACTCAAGTGCATGTATGACATTGTTTAGAAGGCTAGTGACATCACCCACAGTAGATGTGACTTTTAAGTAGAGGGTTGTTTGGTTCATAACTTAATGCCCGATGGAACTCCAAGCTGCTCCGCTTGAGGTTCCACGGGCAGGGTCATTCGGTGTTTTACTAGGTGTATCTAAGATGGTCAGGACAAGCCCCAACGGTTCCCCACTTCTCAATCCTCCAAACCAAATCCCTCTAAAGTTCCCACGGTGAGGTTGTTCGATAGAGCATGAAAGCTCTCCCAGGCCCTGCCAAGCCTGGTCTCTCGCGAGTACCGTTCGACCTCACGCCCATTCATTATTCTCGTTACAACATTACAGTCATTACAACTCGTAGTAAATATAAACAAAGCTATAATATGGCAAAGTAACAATAAGCTAAAGTACGAGTTGCCATGCCAAGCTGCCTCACCAAGATGCCACGCTTGAGTTGCCACGCTGAGCGGCCTCACCAAGATGCCACGCTTGAGTTGCCACGCTGAGCTGCCTCACCAAGATGCCACTCTTGAGTTGCCACGCTGAGCTGGCTCACCAAGCTGCCACGCTTGAGTTGCCACGCTGAGCTGCCTCACCAAGCTGCCACGCTTGAGTTGTCACACTGATCTTATCCTCAGAACACTATTGCTAATTGGTGGATTATCCCTAATCCCAGGATTACCTTCAGGCCCCCTCTACAATAATAATAAGGAAAGCCATTATTCTGAAGAACAAATTAAGATATAGAAAATTAAAGAAGGAAAAAGAATATTTCAGAGTAAGGCTTTGAGCAGCCGTGCCAGAACTCTTAGAGCGAGGTAATGCATCAGCAACACTCCTATGGTCTGGGAAAGTGCCAGACTTTATTAATTTTGTTGCCAATCTAGGGCCAAGGACCACTAGAGAGGCAGAAGAAGATATGTCAACCAATCACGTTGGTCGGGAAGAGGAGAATAACCTTCTAATAACTTAGAAGCAAGCCCTTTCTTTATTCTCTTCAGCGGGCTCTCTTCAATTTGCTTGGCTGGGGGCTTCTTCCCAATCTCATTTTTATTTTTCACCCTTGTTTCTGCTTGTTTAGAAGAGGGATTAGCAGCTATGTTTCTCAAAATGTTGGGAATTCCTCTTCTCCATGGATACAGCAAGAGGAAAATTTAAATATAAGGAGGAAGGGGAAAGGGAAAGAAGATCACCACTGCCAGATGCACTGGCTAAGGAAGTGGAAAGAATTTCTTTCTCAAAGTCAATCAAAAGGTAAGGATTAGGACGAGAAACAAAGGAAGATATTGTGTTCTTGTACTGCAGTAAATAAGACGCAGACCTGGCATGATCCTTGCCAATCCTTTGATGAAGTCCCTAAATAAATTTCAATTCCCTCAGATTCACTTTACTTTCCTTTGTGAACTTTATCTTCTGATCAACTGAAATAAGAATTTACACAACAACAATCAGTGTAACATTTAAACAGGTATGTACAAGGCAAAAGAGTTAAAAGAGGAATAACCTATCCCATTGCCAAAAGGAGGGCATCTAGGCCCCTGGTACTCAGCATTTCCAGTCAATGGGGCATATTGCCAATTTTATACAATAATCCCATGCTCAAAATAATACCAATTGGAGTCTGGAAGATTAAGTACTAATGATTTATTTATAGCCCTAGTCTTTAAATAAAAAATTGTGTCACTAGTCACCCACTTATAATAAAACATTATTTCTGGAATCTCTAGATGGGTTTCATGAATTTGATTCAACCTATGAACTCCATTCACAACGCTCCAAGTATTGGGCTCGACCCGAGCTGGGACAACGTCAAAGTATTGACAAAATTCAAGGCACAATGGGTTGTGAGGAAAGGAAAAACCACACTCAGCTATAAAAATAGCGGGAAACCAACCCTTAGTAAATGAGAAAAAATCAGCAGGTAAAATAGTGTGTTGCAAAACAACCTACGATGGAATTTTAAAGTCATTTATGAATTCATCAAGAGAAAAAACAGATTAAACCATGATGAAAAATATAAAAGAAAAGAATGAATTCTTATAGTAATTAAGCATTCTGCAAGAACTGAAGAACAGAAAACGATTGCTCAAGAGAAAAAAAGGCTTGAAGATAGTGTAGCCAAAAACACTCAGAAGATTTGAGGTAGCAACAGTTCGTGGCTTTTCCCATTATAAGTTTCCTCAAAACTGGAAAATTAATGATTAAAAGGTAGTATCAATTGAACTGGCGGCGGCTAAAAGAAAAAAAAAATATGGATTTTCCCAAAAAACGATTCGTTAGAGTTGGGGATAATTTCAAAAATGCCACGCACATTACATTTCCATAATTAAACCATAAATTTTTACAAGGAGAGGAAGTCGGCAACCGAACAAGCCTAAAATTGTTGCCCGACCAACTTTAAGAGCCAAATACTACATACTCTTGTAAAAACTCCAAGCATGAAATATTGGGGGCTTTTATTGATACCAAAAATTGTCCATCCACATAGACCGTTCAGATACTGACACGTGTTATAAAATGGGAGATTAATCCTAGTCATTAAAGATGGAATAACGACCAACTTCAGGACTGCCGACCAACGATGATAGGAAAATGCCAACAGTTGTATACATTAATGATTGTAGAGATATTAATGTCTATGATATAGAGGCATTCCATTATTTGATATTCCAGCTCTTGTACAACTCCTGAGGGCTATAAATGCATTGTAAACCCTACACACAGGGACATACGAGAAAAAAGGCAATTGAACAAACCCAAAATAATACACAACAGTGGACTTAGGCTCTTCCTTTAAGCCGAACCACTTTAAAAATATTTTTTCTCTTTTACTTATATTTATCTGTGATCAATTAATTAGCCTAGTCTAGTTTTGTGCATCAACAAATTTGGTTTCATTTTTTTTAACTTCCAAATTATCATAAGTTTTCTTGTTTCTTTTGTAGATTAGCAAAGAAAAGCATAGTAGATGAAATATAATGCTTTACTCTAGACTATATTAAGAGTGTTCGTGGTATGGTAAAAATTTTCACCGTATCGTTTTGTACCGATTAAAATGGTAATGGTTTACCTTTTTTACTTACCAAAAATCAAAACTACTGAAATCGAACTTATCGATTTTTTTGTGGTTAGTTTTTGTTTACATATCTAAAATACCAATTTACCGAAATTATCGTATCAAAATTAAATACCGAAACTACCATCCAAAATGCGGTATTGTAACAATGAAAAAAGGATAGGAAATAATGTTATAGTTCACTATTTGGGTAAAGTGAAATTGTTGCGATTAATTTTTATATAAATATACAGAGTTGGGGTAATGTCATTTGAAATGGACACATAGACTCTTAAATATATCATTATTCATAGAACATATTAAAGGAAAAATTCGTTGAAATAATAAAAACAATAATTTTGAGCTGGATTTTTTTTATGGATTGTTAACATTTAAGGAAACCCCGGTAAAAAACATAACATCAAAATGATATTTTTTGCTATTTCAAAAAATAGGTAAAATAAATGTGAGTTTATAAGATGTTATAAACTACCAATTTTTTTACCAATTATTTTAAAATAGCAACACAATTGATTTTTAATTAATTTTTTTAGGGGTACCACGATATATTAAGAACCCATACAAAAAAAATCAACTCAATTTTTTTTTACTATTTTAAAAAAATTGCTTGTTAATCCGTTTTAGAGAATTTTCCTTGAGATGGAACACTAGCATAATTGTATGTATTTTGAAACCATTATAATCAAATGATGATACGAGAAATCGACCATAAGGCGTTCTCATACCAGCAAGTCAAGAGTAAAGTGTGTAATAAACAAGTAAAGCAAATAAATAGAGAGAAGACAAGATATAGAGTGGTTCAGCCCCCAAAATGGGCCTACGTCCACTGTGTTTCTCCATCCTCATTATGTGAGTTATATTGTACAATATAATCATGCCTAAAGAGGCATACAAGTATGAGAATAAGGGTGAATACATGGCAGTAGTGGAGATTCCGGTGAGCCTGGGAGGTGGCTGTGATGTAGATTTGTGTCTCCAAGAGGTATCTTGAGGTTGTGTAGAGAGAATCTGTATTGTAGAGCTTGCACCGGACTGGTATGGAATCGATCCCTTTCCCTCTAGGTGTGGTCCTCTATTTATGAGGAAATGTGTTGAGTCACATGTCCTAAGCACGTGGCGTATACTAAGTCTGCAGCAGTTGAGGATAAAGGGGGGTGGGACATGCAAAGCAAGCAGTGTTGTAAGATGATGGAGGGGTGTTGCGTACCATACGGTGGAGCTCTGCGGCCTACAATGGATAGGGCTGCACCCCGTGCCATTTAGTCCTGAAGGGATGCCATGCTAAGTGAGTTCTGGCCGCGCCCTGTTTGACCTATGATGCCTGCGAACTGGAGAAGAATACATTCCGCGACAGGGTGTTATATTTGTACTAACAATAAGCCCCCAATCTGTAGTGCCAAAGGAGATCAATTGGGACTGCGGCTCAGTAGCCTAGGTGCCACGGATCTTCCAAAGCGACGATTCGTATTCCGCGCTCCCTTATATAAATTGTTTATGGCCGTGGACTTCATTACGTTTCCAAAACTTTTGAGAGCACATCGAGAGCGAAACTCTGCACTCTCTCTTGCATATTTCGGCAACCTTCCGAGGCGGTGTGCGGCGGTTCAAGGAGGTCTGAAGCTGATCATTGCGAGTTTCTTCATTTCCAGGTGATTTTTCAACCACCATACTTTCGTAAAAGTCTTTGAACTTTACAGTTTTCTTCCCTTTTGATATGATTTTTTTTCTGGTTCATTTGCTAGAAATCTAGGGTTTTGTTTGTACGTTTTGTCCTTCCCCACTTATGCTACATATGAAATACATACAACTGTTGTTGGTGTTCATAATCGAACTCTTCATATTCTGTGAGTTTGATCCTAAAAATGATTAGAATTTAGATAATCAACTGCTTAGGATAGAGGCCGCCACATGGTAGGATTTCAATAATCATTCCCATGAATTATTACAATCCTTCTACGTCATACCGTGCCAAATGGCCGCGGTCCCTCAAATTATCATTCGCGGCATCAAATCACCACCCTTGTAGTCTCGAACAACCTTCAAACTTCCATGAAAATTTAGGAATGTCCGTGGCCAGGAATGCCTTGAAGAAATTCTATCTTATTATCGCGGCATCTTATGTTCCTCTGCTGACATGGATATGGCCGCGGCTAGTAGGGACAGTACGAACCAAAAGTTCAAGTAATAGTCGACCCTTAATAACTCGTTAGGGAAATAATTCCCAACGCTTTTCCAAGACCTATAAATAATTCTTCTACGGCTTCTTAAAGTCTTTTACAAACCATACTGGCTGCGGCGCCTAACTATGAACACATCTTTTTAGGTACTGCTGCAGCCATATGAGCTTTGACCCAGAAGAGTTCCTAAGAGGATTTTGGGCAAAGAATTTTGGGACCTCTCCCCCCGAGCTTACTTCCGTGCCCCCTCTAAGATCAATAGGCCCTTGAAAACTAAAAGACTGCCCAAACTGCGTGATACTTGACTCAAACTCCGCGAACTCTGCATCTGGGAAGGATTTCAAATCTCCGCCGATGGAAGAGGAAGCTAACTCAAGTACTCATTCAATGGGTGTAGGAGACAGTGCCGCAGCTGTTAGAAATAACCCAGGTGGAACATCTGGGAGAGCCGAGAGACCCTTAGCCGTGCTTGATATCCACGGCTCCATGACCCAAAATTGGGTTGAGCAGGTGGCTGAGGCCTTCGAATTTCCAAAAAATTTGACGTGCTCAGCCCCTGCCGCAAACCAAAAACCATGCACGGTTCTATCCGATGATGGAATTTGCTTCCCTCTTCACGCCTTCATCTATGGGCTGCGGTTGCCTGTTCCAGTTCCTATTCATCGCCTTTTTCAGGCAATGAACCTGGCCCCAGCACAGTTGGATCCTAATGGCTGGAGAGCCATTCTCGCTGCAGTTGTCCTTTGGGAGAATTTGTTCAAAAAGGACATCACTCCCGCATAGTTCTTTCACTTATACCGCCCAAAAAAGAACTCAGTGAAGTTTGCGAGCTACTACTACCTCTCTAGCCACGGCAGGGACGAGACCCTTTACACTGGGAGACCGACCAGTGTGAAGAACTGGAAGGGGGAATATTTCTACATCTCCGTCGAAGGCTGGGAGATGCACCCCGAGGAGAATGAAAGAGAAAAGACATATAGAATGCCACGTCAGTGGGGGTCTACCTCAAAGTTAGGTAATAAGATTGTAGCCACATCCTTTTATTTCACATAAATATGCATAACTTCCACTAACCTTTGAATCATCTTTTCTTTCTATAGCCCTTGACAATCTGCTCTTGAACAAGCGACAGGAAAAAAGAGTTGTCGAGGCCGCGGAAGTTCCTGCTGAACACAAGAAGTTCGACACACTTGTAACATCGGCAACCATATTTGAAGCAGGATTTTTCCCAAACAAATCCATTCCTCAAAAAATGGGCGCAAAAGGTAATTAACTGCGCCATAATTTTTACTCCACGATCATTTATTCTCTTGAACTCATGCTATTCCTTTTCAGGTGAAGAAGTTGACAGGGAACTGCTAGCGGCGCAACTAGAGGAGATGGATGAGGATGCAGTCGTCCTAAATAATACTGCATGGAGAAGAAAGAGGAAGAGGTCCAAGGCCAAGGGACCTGCCGCGGCTCCCTCCGGAGAAAATGCTTCCCCTATCGTGGCTCCTGCCGAAAAAACTACAGCACCTGCCGCGGATCAAATGGTTAATGATGTTAACCTTTCGCATGACCATTTTGATGATGACATAGGGGAAAAACTGGCCGCGGCGGGCTTTATGTCAACCGATGTCCCCCTTCACTCATCCTCTCCTCCTCCGCCAACTGTTGTGGCGGTTAACGCGAACTTGCCACCTCCTCAATTCCGCAGAGAGTCTGGGCCTGATGGTAGACTAAGGCCCTAATTAAGGTAGCCTAACCCCAATTCCTCTTAGGACACTACCGCAAAGGCTGTGTGGAGGATGAAATGAGCCTTGGATGCCGCGGACCTTGACAGTCTAGTGGGAGAAGATCATGAAGATTTGGAGGACTGTGGCCTCCATAGCCTTCTGAGGGTACATACCAGTTATCATTCTTTAACTTTTGCATCTCATATTTTTCCATACTTTTGCTAACGTCTTTTATTTCAGGCCGTGGATGTGATTGTGGTCCAGAAGAGGAAGTACGAGGCCTTGTACAGGTTGAAGGAGGTCGAGAAGAGTGCTTATGCTGCAGACCTGCAGGTTGCACGGACTTCTTCTTTTGAAGCAGGAAAGAAGTATGCTTCCACGGTTCTTCAGGCAGCCCACATGGACCTTGAGAAAGCATTCAAGGCGAGGAAGGAAGTGGAAGAGAATTTTAAGCAAGTCTCGAAATCCCTGAAATCCTCCCAGGCCCAGACTATCGAAGTCACCCGTGTCGCGAAGATTTCAAATACCAAGCTCGCCCTACTCTAGCAAAAATATGAAGAGTTGGAATCCAAGTCCGCTCAAAAAGATGAAGATCATGCCACGGTAGTAAAAAAGTTGGAAGTTAATCATGGTGACGCCCTCCAGATAGCCAAAGATCATGCCGTGGAGTCATTCAAAGGCTCCAAGGACTTCTTCCTTATCAATAACAGGGCATACCTCCGCGGATACCTGGAGCTGCGGCAAAGATTTATTAAGAGGTTCCCTAAGTCCAAGGAGGAGGTCCTTGCCTGGAAGTTGAGCGATGCTGAACATCAAGAGTGCATCGCTAAACTTAAGGCCGCGGCGGAAGAGAGAGCAAGGCTCAGGGCTGAGGCAGAGGCAGAGGCAGCTGTTGTGGACGGAGAGTCAGAGACTGCTGCGGGTGAAGAAGAAGCTGCTGATGATGATGACGCAACCTCTTAAACTCAATTTCTGTTGAATCATTAATATAGGGTTGTGTCCCTCCTTTTTATAATCTTAACTTCTGATGTGGCTGCGGCCTTCATTCTGTAATCTTTGGCTATTGATACCAAGGCTGCGGCCATATTTTTACCACTACGATTGACTGCTTGATATTCCTTGTTCTTTTACATCGCATGTTTTACATTGCTTGCTATAATGAATGGTTGTACGTAACTTCCTCATTTTTGAAAATGCATCCGTGCCCCTATAGACATAACATTTTAAGTCCGCGGACAGAGATCCATTTCTTCGTAGTATGATTATTTGTCAATGTCCGCGCCCACATAAATGGTGCCATTTTACTCCCGTAGGACATCAACTGCCGCGTCACAAGGCAGCTGCTTTCAAGCCGCGGCCCTTTATTATGCCGCGTCATTTTAACATCTTTACTTGATTGCAGCGGACATGATTTCAAGGATGGGGCTTGCTGATTGCATGGATCCCCAGTTTTTTTCATTGCACCTGGTTTTCTGAACCGTTTATCTTTTGTCATACCATAACCAACATGGAACATGTAGAGAAAGCCTTTCCTTAGACTTTATACAATTGATTCTCCTCCACCGTGGCATTTGACGTTGTGGCAGTTGTAGTTTTTTCATGCTTCAAGATGTTTGTGCCTCAGCACTTTCATGAATAAATGTCTCCTAGAGCTCTGCAATCGTATCGGTGGGATGCGGCACATTTTTGGTTCACCTGAACAATGTGCCTCTGTAGACACACGTTGGTATTTCCAAGCCTTCTCAGGCTGGTTCATATTGCCAAGCCCTAATATGCGAGACACTATCAAGCCTCTCCAGGCTGGGTTATGTTATTAAGCCACCCACAGCTAATATGCGAAACACTATCAAGCCTCTTCAGGCTGGGTTATGTTATTAAGCCACCCACAGCTAATATGCAAGATACTATCAAGCCTCTCCAGGCTGGGTTATGTTATTACTATCAAGACTCTCCAGGCTGGGTTATGTTATTAAGCCACCCACCGCTAATATTCGAGATACTATCAAGCCTCTCCAGGCTGGTTTATGTTATTAAGACACCCACAGCTGCTGATATATATAAAGCCATCCCTTGCTAGATATTATAAGCCTCCCGGCTCGTTGATGCATCCTGAAAGCTAAGAGCGAGCATTGTAAGCCCTCACGACTGATTATGATTTTCAAAAGCTGAGAATGGACATTGTTAGCCCCCGAAGCTAATAAGAGCCCCTTGAATAGATTTTTTTGCGAATATGATCATCAGAAGATAAGATGTAGTTGCACATTGCGAGGGGAATTTTTGAGCTGATGAAGGTCGTAATCCCTCCATAAGTGCATCCTGAAGTTGAATAATCCTTCGAGATAATTTTGTTATTCTTCCTATGGAATCTGTTTGAGACAAAAAGTCTTTTTGTGAGATAACATATTATGAAACCAAGAGAAATATCAGATATGGAAAAAATTGCTAATTCATATATTTATATATATATGCTTTAGCTAATGACTTTGTTAACAAAGCATAAAGTCTTGAGTATTAAGGCTACAATGAGGTTCATAAAACATAAACATAAACAGTTGAAATTGGAAAGACTAAGGATGAGGTGCGGCATGCAGCCTCTGTTAGGTCTGGCTGGGTCCTTTATGCACTCTTCAGGAATCACAGCAGCATCCCTTGCCCAATTAGCCTTTCAACTTCGTCTTTCAGAGCATAGCATCGCTCTGTGTCATGGCCATGGTCCTGATGGAATTTTCACCAGGTAGCTTTGTTCCTTTTGTGGGGTGGAGCTCTCAGCATTTCTGGCCACCTCAAAAGCTTGTCCTCTTTGATGAACTCAAAGATCTCTTCAATTGGGAAAATGAACGGCGTATAGACACCTGGTTTTTTCTCTGATTTCTCTGTTCTCCTTTTCTGACTTCTGCCAGTTGATTCTGCGGCTTCTTTAACTGCCGCGACAGACAAAGCTTTTTCCTCCGAACCCGCACCTATATTTTGAGAGGACGTGGCCTCTAGCATTAGCACCCTCTGAGTTAGAAAATTGACCTCGGTCTGAAGTGAGGTATGGCTGTCATAGAGGTGATTAAGGTGATTGTACAGTTGCACAATCTTGTCCTTGACTTCTACGCTCTGGCTGGATTCTCCTTCCATTTCTTCTTTTGTTAGTCTTTATAAAGTATATATAATCTGAGACAAAACTAACAGAAGTGAGTGATCATAGAAATATTGGGAAGGAGGGGTTGAACTGCTCCATGATATGCTGAGGAGGTCGCGATAAGTGTGGCACACAAGTGCACTGCCGCAACCCTTTAATGTTATTCACCAAGGTCGATCCAAAGGCCACTTAAGTCCTTCCCACAGTGATTTTGAACTATTGTAATAGGTCCGCACTAGTAGGGGTCACGGAAGGAGATATTGTTGAACTTACAGGCCGCACCCCTGTCTAGGCAGTGGAGAGATCCCAAGATAGGAGCCGAGGAACTGATATTTTCTCCCCCAATATGCAAAGAAAAGCTACTAGGGTCCATTGATGAGAGAATTCCCTTGCGGTGCGCAATACGGCACAACTTCAATGATAACCCCTAGATCATAGGTAGATGGCAACAACAATGGGAGTAAATATAACCCTTCCCTAATCATCTACCTTTTCGGGACTAAAGTCCACCATGCCTTTCAACATTATCTAGATGGAATGATATCATATGGGTATGTAAAATAGATCCAAAGCCATCAAATGAAGATCCAAAGACAGATCCAGAAATATGAAATACCCATTAAAGGGGGCGAATGTAAAGCAGAGCCCAATAACCAGTAACCGACCCGTGAGAAGATGATCCATAGGACCCTCCGGGGTCGAATAAGGTGTTTAAGAACTCATATATGTAGAGAAAAAAGATTGGAATATCTCGATTCCCAAAGACGGCGCCAAACTGATGATACGAGAAATTGACCATAAGGCATTCTCGTACTAGCAAGTCAAGAGTAAAGTGTGTTATAAACAAGTAAAGCAAATAAATAGAGAGAAGACAAGATATAGAGTGGTTTAGCCACCAAAATGGGCCTACGTCCACTGTGTTTCTCCATCATCATTATGTGCGTTGTATTGTACAATATAATCATGCCTAAAGAGGCGTACAAGTATGAGAATAAGGGTGAAGACATGGCAGTATTGGAGATTTCGGTGAGCCCGGGAGGTGGCTGTGATGTAGATTTATGTCTCCAAGAGGTATCTTGAGGTTGTGTAGAGAGAATCTGTATTGTAGAGCCTGCCCCGGACTGGTATGGAATCGATCCCTTTCCTTCTAGGTGTGGTCCTCTATTTATGAGGAAATATGTTGAGTCATATGTCCTAAGCACGTGGAGTATACTAAGTCTGCAGCAGTTGCAGATAAATGGGGGTGCAACATGCAAAGCAAGCAGTGTTGTAAGCTGATGGATGGGTGTCGCGTACCATACGGTGGAGATCTGTAGCCTACAATGGATAGGGCTGCACCCCGTGCTATCTAGTTCTGAAGGGATGCCGTGCCAAGTGAGTTCTGGCAGCGCCCTAAATGAGGTCTGGCCGCGCCCTGAATGAGGTCTGGCTGCGCCCTGTTTGACCTATGATGCATGCGAACTGGAGAAGAATACATTCTGCGGCAGGGTGCTATATTTGTACTATCATCAAACATCGAAAAAGAGACTAAATGGATGAGAGTTATGGTATATAAATATGGGTCTACTTTTTGAGTGTTTCAAGTATAAGCTTGCATTTTGAGCGTTATAAAGTAATTGCATTTTGTAGAATTTTAGCTTGCATTTTGTTTGGTGAATATTATTTTGGTAATTATTTTCATTAAATAAAAAGTATTATAACTTTTTTAAAATCTAATATTTTGAATTGAGATATTTGTAAAGAAAAGGCCTAATGGTAGAAATTAAAAATTTATTATTATTTAAAAAATTTAAAGTTTTACCAAAACAATCGATTTTACCCTTGTTTATCTGAAAACGTGTGGTACGATTTTGGTTTAAGTTAGGTTGTACCGAGTGGTATAAATGGTAATTTTGATTTTAATATATTAAAATTGGCTGGTATTGATATGTTATATATACCTATCAAATCGATCGAAATCCATCCTTAGACTATATAATGAGTTTTATTTGGACAAGAGGATAACATAATATTTAGCCTCATGGAGAGCTCAATATTGTGAAAATCAAAAGACATATGACGCCTAATGCTTTATCTATATATGGATTCTAAGGCTCTCGAGTTTAGTAACTTGAGCTAATGGGAAAGCTTCATACCCAATTGTGTTAACCCTAATTTCAATTTCCATCCATAAGAAAAGAGAATGATTGTGATAGGAATTTGTTGTAGGTTAAAAGATATAATAGTCCCAATTAACATCCTTCTTCTCGAAGGGCTTACCTAACCCAATAACACCACTCGGACTAAAAATTAAGTTCAAGGGCTACAGTATGCCATTTCTTGACACCAATTAAAAAATGGCACGAATTGTCAATACAAATAATAAATAGGTCGGTTTATGGTGAAATCTAAATAACCTGAAGATGGCACGAATAAATATCTTTATCTTATTTGAATGAAAAAAGTGCATCCATTTACAATTATTCTAGATAACCACACACATTCTCATTGCATGCATGGGGGTACATTACACCCCCTAGGTACTATATATATAGGTCATCCTCTACCATGCAAAGGGGATCCCCCAAATATAAAAACCTTACCTGAAACTCTAGATACACAGTAGAGAGAGAAAGCTTGAGAGATTGTATCCATTGCCATTAGTGCCTTATTGCAGTGAGATTGCACACACAGTGGACGTAGGCCAATCTAGGTTGAACGACTTATATTCTGGTGTTGATTCCTCTTCTCCTCATCTCATTCCCTTACCATTTACATAAATGTGCTGCCATTGCTGTTCTTAGAATGAGCTTGAAAACACCTTACCTGGTGGTGCTGATTCCGGCATCATCATTTTGGCGCCGTCTGTGGGAAGGAGAAGCTATCTCTTCCTCTTTTTCTGCTTAACCTCATCGGAGACTCTGGTGGTGAACCAGGCCTCCCCCAAGCGCGGAGCTGTTTCACCATTGAAAGAGGTCCTCTGAGGTACTAAGCTCATCTGCTGCTCAAGCTTTATAGTGTTAACATATGGCACCAGACTTACCACCGCCTCTTCCGCCGCTTGGGGGTGGAAGGCCTAGTTCCAGTCAGGCGCCCCCCAGTTCGAAATGGTGGAGGTAGCTATAGCCTTGAGATCCTTAGCTGCAACGCAACAGGCTATGCAGGAGAAATTTGCAAAGCTCAGCCAAACTATGATGAGGCCACCTGGAGTCTCATCGGATATTATTACTCCGGCGGTCGTTCAGCCTCATCCTGATGCCAGGGGACCACCCCAGACACCAATGAAGAACCAGCCTGTACCCCAGTGGAGAAGGGACGTTGCTGACCCTAGGCGCTTGCGCCTGGGGAGGCAAGGAAACCCTTTCCCAGAGGACAGGTATGACGATATAGAGGCGGAAGAAGCCCTGGAGGACTACTGGGAGCCGTATGAGGTGTCAAATAACATTGTACGGCCTCTTCGGCAAAGTCAAGGTTGTGTCGCCTGAAGAGGTGAAGAGGCCCAACAAAGAAGGTCGGCCTTTGATAGGTTGAGCAAAGGGTCGACCTTCTAAAGACTGGGCCCGATTAATGACCTAAGACAGAGGCTGTCGAGATCAAAGAGCGCAGTAGGCTCTCAGAGAGGGAACATGTAAGATCGGACAGACCAAGGCCGACCCTGTGAAAGAAGTGGCAGGGAACAGAAAGAGGTCAACAGCCAACGTGTCATGGCAGGGGAACCCTCGGTCCATCGCAGGGAGGTGGCAGGGGATAACCTCGTCCAAGTTGATGACAGGAGACCATGGAATGACTCTATCCAATGCCTTGAGGAGAAGATAGGAGACCTTATTAAAATCAAGGACCCATTACAAAGGGGTTACTCAGAGGGCTCCCCATTTGTTGCTAGGATAGTGGGCTTCCCAACCCCAGCTAAGTTCAAGCCTCCTACAGTGTCTCCCAAGTATGATGGAAGCACTAACCCTGTACATCATATCGAGATGTACCATTCAACAGCAGACATTTACTCGATACCCGATGAGATGAAGTGCAGGGCCTTCTCTGGGACCTTGACAGGGGTCACACACAGTTGGTTCACCTCTCTTCCGAAGAACTCAATTGAGAACTTCAAAGGCTTGGCTGAGAGATTCATCCACAACTTCTGCTTTGGGATGAGAACTCAAAAGAAGACTACCCACCTACTGTATGTCAAGCAGGACAAGGGTGAGAGCCTAAGAGACTACATAACAAGGTTCAACAAAGAAAAATTGGAGGTGGAAGATTATGAAGAGAACATAGCCATGACCGCCCTTATAGGAGGCCTCCAGAAGGGGAAGCTATTGTGGAAACTGGCGGAAGATCCCCCTAGGTCTATGGCGGAGCTGCTGGAAACCGCAGGGAAAGTGATGAATGCGGAAGAGGCAATGGCCGCCAAGTATGAGGATGAGAACCGCGGAGGCAGCGGGAAGTCCCAAAGCAAGAAAGAGGGGAAGAAGAGGTCAGGAGATGACAAGTTCGCTCACTATACTCCTCTGACTGTGAGCTGTGAACACATCCTCAATGAGATTAAGAGTGACAGGGATCTGAGATGTCCAGAGAAGTTGAAAGCCCCATCACATAAGATGAACAAAAACCTATGGTGTGAGTTCCACCAAGATCATGGTCATGTCACGGATAGATGCTTCGCTTTAAAAGATGAAATTGAAAAGATGTTGAAATCTGGAAAGCTGAGGAAGTATGTGGATGGTAAGGATCCAAAGGGTGGAAGAGATGACCCTAAGAAAAGAAGAAATGACAGATGCCGTGACAATGTTCCGTCCAGAAGAGACGATGATTAAGAAGGAGATGACGAAGAAGATTCGAATCTCCCGCCAAAAGATGACAACACCCCAGTGAAGAGGTTCGGTACGATCTCCTTTGGTATTAGCACCATATGTGGGGGATTCGCAGGAGGTGGCTCTGAAGTAGCAGATATGAAGGCTCATGTAGTAGAGGCCAGGTCAGTGGCCAAGTTTGAAGATGTGAATCTAACGTCTTCCGACACAGTGCATATGAGGAAGAAGGTAGACATGGACACCCTCGTAGTGGGGTTCTCCAGACTCGACTTCAAGGGTATCTTATCCCCCCATTATGACCCTTTGGTCATAACAACGAGGGTGCATGGGTGCGAGGTACAGAGGATCCTCATAGATGGGGGAGCTCAACAGACGTGATGTTCTGGCCTTGCTTCAAGAGCCTAGGTCTTAGCAGAGCAAGGCTGGTGCCCTATCATCACCCATTAATAGGCTTCAGTGGTGAAAAGGTTCACCCCTTGGGCATGTATGAGATGGACGTATGGATGGGTGATGAGTGGCCTAAGAGGCTGACCAAGAAGATAAACTTTTTTGTTATGGACAAGAACGTTTTCTCGGCCTACAACCTCATAATAGGAAGGGTGGCCCTTAAAGAGTTTGAAGTTTTGCCATCGACGGTCCACCAGATGCTAAAATTCCTGACCCATTATGGGGTAGAGGAGGTGCAAGGGGACCTGACCACGGCGCGAAAGTGTTACTTCAACTCAGCCGAAGAGAGAGAAGACCATAAGAGGGCAACCACCACTTATATCATTAACACTCTTGACCCAAGAGATGAAACAAAGTTGAAGAAGGGAGAGGCCGCGGAAGAGGTAGAATCCATCGTCCTCAATAAGGAAGAGCCGAAAAAAACCGTCCAGGTCGGTAAGCCCCTAGATCCAGGAACTAAGGAAGAGCTGATAAACTTCCTCAGGAGGAGACAGAGTGTCTTCGCATGGAGTCACGCAGACATGCCTGGCATCGACCCTGAGATGATGAGCCACAAGCTCAACGTGACAAGAGATGCGAAGCCGATTAAGCAGAGACGAAGAGTCTACTCCAGGGACAAATATGACGTCATCCAAGAAGAGGTCAAAAAGTTAGAAGAGGCCGAGTTCATAAGAGAGGTTACCTATCCGGAGTGGCTCTCAAATGCAGTCATCGTGCCTAAGGCCAATGGGAAGTGGTGAATGTGTGTGAATTTCACTGACCTGCACAGATCTTGTCCAAAAGACAACTATCCCTTACCTCAGATAGATCAGATGGTGGACGCGACGGTAGGGCACGAGCTCATGAGCTTCATGGATGCGTATTCAGGCTATAACCAAATCTTCATGGATGCTGAAGACTCTGAGAAGACAACCTTTATTACTGAAAAAGGGACGTACTGCTACAAAGTGATTCCCTTCGGTCTGAAAAATGCAGGGGCAACGTATCAACGTCCTATCAATAAGATGTTCGAAGAGAAAATAGGTAAGACCATGGAGGTGTATGTAGACGATATGCTAACGAAGATCTTGAAAGCTTGTACTCACGTAGCAGACCTTGAGAAGACTTTCGATGTTATGGACTCGTACAGAATGAAACTCAACCCAGCAAAGTGTGTCTTCAGAGTAGGAGCTGGAAAGTTCCTAGGATTCATCGTTAACCAGAGGGTAATTGAAGCAAACCTTGAGAAAATAAAGGCATTACTCGACATGAAGACTCCTAGGAGTATCAAGGATGTTCAAAGACTCACGGGAAGAGTGGTTGCCCTTAACAGGTTTATTTCGAGGGCAACGGACACGTGTCTTCCATTATTTAAAGTTTTAAGAAAGGCCTTCCAATGGGACGAAGAGTGTGAAAACCCTTCAACCAACTCAAGTCCTACTTAGGGTCTCCCTTATTGCTGTCTCGGCCCATCGCAGGAGAAAGGTTATTTGTGTATTTGGCAGTCTCTGAATCAGCCATCAGCGCGGCCATCATACGGGAAGAGGATGGGATCCAAAGGCCTGTGTATTTCAACAGTAAGCCCCTTCAAGGGTTTGAACAAAATTATCCCTGTATGGAGAAGTTGGCTCATGCCATAATACATGCCTCAAGAAAAATGATGCCTTACTTCCAAGCTCACTCCATGGTAGTCCTCACTGACTCCCCACTAAGGCAGGTCCAGCATAAACCTAATAAGTCCAAGAGGTTGATGACCTGGGCCATCGAACTAGGAGAATATGATCTTACCTACCAGCCTAGGACAGCCATCGAAGGGCAGGCCCTCGCAGACTTTGTCGCGAATTCACCTGGGAAGAGGCCGATACAGAGAAAGGCCTAGAGGACGACGAAGAGACAAACCGTAGTGTCTTCCGAAATTGGGAAGAGACAGCACCAAACGTCTTCTGAGATCGGGAAGAGGTCATTGTAGGCAAATCCTGGAGCAAAGTATAAGAGAACGAAGAGGATCGATACCTCTTTAAGAGAGGAATTATGGAAGAATGGGTCTTCTCATCAGATACAGACATCTGGAGCCTCTTTGTTGATGGCTCTTCCTGTGATAGTGGAAGCGGTGCGGGGCTAATACTCTCGGCTCCAGATGGCGCCAACATTGAATACGCCTTGAGATTTAACTTCCAGGCCTCAAACAACGAGTCCGAGTATGAGGACATGATAGCAGGTCTCTTATTGGCAACAACTCTTCGAGTAAAGCGACTCCTACTCCATAGCGACTCAAGGTTGGTGGTCAATCAAGTACTGGGGATATACGAGGCCAAAGACGAAATAATGGCCAAGTACTTAAAGAGGGTAAGAAGATTGTTAGAATATTTTAAAGAAGCAAAACTGAAGAGAGTTCCTCGACTAAGTAACAACTATGCTGATGCATTGGCAAGGCTGGCCTCGGCAATGAAGACAGATATGGGAAGGACCATTCCGATCGAGGTCTTAGGACAGACAACCATCGAGGAGGACGAGGTATGTAACCCTTGTCACAATTTGAACCTAGGAGACTAATGGATCGACCCTCTCGTCAGATACCTTAGAGAGGGAGAGCTGCCTGAGTCCAAGTTAGAAAGGAGAAAGTTAAGATATAGGGCCGCCAAGTTTTCAATGGTAGGAGACGTCTTGTACAAAAAGGGGTTTCTATTGCCTCTCCTCAGATGTGTGCATCCCATGGAAGTTCCCCGGGTCTTACAGGAGGTTCATGAGGGGTCTTGCTCTAGCCATATAGGGGGAAGGCCCTTGGCCAAGGGGATCATCACCCAGGGATACTGGTGGCCTACCTTGTCCAAGGACGCTGCAGACTATGTGAAGAGGTGCGACAAATGTCAAAGGTTCACCACTATCCCTCATCAATCCCATCAGCTAATGACGTCAATCTATTCTCCATAGCCATTTGAGATATGGGGAATTGACTTAGTAGGACCTTTGCCAAGAGCTGTCAATAACTATAGATTCTTGATAGTTACCATTGACTACTTCTCAAAGTGGTTGGAGGCAGAGCCGATGATAACAATCATAGAGAAGAAGACCTTCCAGTTCATTTGGAGGAATATCATATGCAGATATGGCCTCCCAAACACTCTCATCTCGGAAAATGGGACCCAGTTCAAAACTCCTCCTTAGAAAAGTATTGCCTAAGAGTAGGGATCAAGCAGTTCTTCTCATCTCCTGGTCGACCTCAGACAAATGGTCAGACCGAGGTCACAAACAGAACGATCTTGGACGGGATCAAGAAGAGGTTAGAAGATGCGAAGGGAAGATGGACTGAAGAGATCTATGATGTGTTATGGGCCTATAAAACCACGGTAAGGACACCAACAGGAGAAACCCGTTCATGCTGGCACATGTCTCAGAGGCCGTCATACCAACGGAAGTAGGACTCACAACTCATCGGATTCAGACCTACGACCTTGACAGCAATGGGGAAGAGAGGAGGCTAGACCTAGATCTTATCGAAGAAAGAAGAGAGGACACAGAGGTCAAAAAAGCAACCTACCAGCAGAGGGCAGCGAAATTCTACAATCAGAGGGTGAAGTCAAGACCCATTGCAGTGGGAGACCTAGTGCTAAAGAAGACCCTACAGAAGGCAAATAAGCTTCACCCAAACTGGCATGGCCCCTACAAAGTAATAGAAGAGGTTGTGCCTGGCACTTACAGGCTAGAAAACCTTGAAGGAGAACCTTTCACTAACCCATGGAATGCTGACCACCTAAAGAGATATTACATATGATGTTGCATAGAGTTTTATGTAAATGAACCATCTTATGGTGAAGAGGTTATTAACAAAGATCAGTTCCCATGATAGTTCTTGCTTCATTCTTAAATCAGAGATTAATTATGAGGATAACATCTTAGGTGATGACCTCAGACCCTTATAACATCATAATTTGGTGACAAGGTCTGAGAGCAGACACCATAATGAGATGACCTCAGACCCTTAACATCATTAATTTGGTGAAGATTTATTATGAGGATAACATCTTAGGTGATGACCTCAGACCCTTATAACATCGTAATTTGGTGAAAATGTTTGAGGTCAGACACCATAATGAGATAACCTCAGACCCTTAACATCATTAATTTGGTGAAGATTTATTATGAGGACTACCTCTGAGATAATAACCTCAGACCCTTATAACATCATAATTTGGTGAAAAGGTTTGAGGTCAGACACCAGAATGAGATGACCTCAGACCCTTAAAATCATTAATTTGGTGAGATTCATTATGAGGATAACATCTTAGGTGATGACCTCAGACCCTTATAACATCATAATTTGGTGACCAGGTCTAAGGTCAGACACCATAATGAGATGACCTCAGACCCTTAACATCATTAATTTGGTGAGATTCATTATGAGGATAACCTCTGAGATAATAACCTCAGACCTTCATAACACCATTCATTGGTGACAAGGTCTAAGCTTAGGACCATTGGTTGAGTTTAAACAAGACCATTGCAAAGACAAGCCTAGAAAGAGGGATTCAGAGGTTGAAGCTCATTGTAAATTTATTTTTCACAGACACCATCACAATGGAACTAAGAATGAAAAACATCACATGACATTCAATGAAAAGAAAGTGAAGATGGTCCTCATCAGAGGTTGATATATATATTCAGAAATTATATGTTCAATGAGTACAGACAAAAGTTCAACAATGTTAAGTTACAAATAATGATCAAATATCCTAAGAGTCTGAGGGGGGGACGTTGACACCCTCGGCTTGGTTAGAGACCTCGGCCACATCATCACAAGGGTCTGCCCCTCCAACCTCGGTGACCTCTAATGTAGCAGTCTCTGCAGGAGAGGCAGCCTCTTCCTCAAACTCTTGAAGAGCTTGGGCAAATTGTGGATCAGCAAAGCCAAGACCCACGAAATCAGAGGCCTTCAAAGTTTCGGCCTCTCTCTCTCTGATGTCAGCCCATTTGGTAGTGGCTTTGTTACCTCTTTCAAGGTATTCAAAGCCAAACCCCATGAACTCATCAGAGGATTTGTAGTCAGCAATGATCTTCTCAGAGGCGTCCTCAATGGCGGCCCTAACAGCTGAGTCGACCTTTTGCTGAAGAACATAGTCCTTAGCCTTTAATGCAGCAGCATGATCCTTGCCGAGCTGGGAGATGTCCCTCTCCAACCCCTTCACCTTCTCCTCAGATCCCTTCAGCTCAGACTTGAGGCGCTCTATCTCTGCGTTCAGAGTAGTCTGAACTTTCTCGTCCTCTTGCCCCTTTTGGATGAGAGGTAACTTCCTCAGAGTCCAGTTTGACAAATGGTGCATAGCGGTCAAACCCTGCATGTTTAGTAATCATAAGTAAGCTGAAGCTGAAGAAGAATCAAATGTTACACTTAGAAGAATTTTTAATGAAGGATCAAATCATACTTGAACGGCTCTGTGAAGGCCGAACTCAACCAGCAATGGGGTGTCCATAGCCCTGTAGAAGCGTTTGTCAGCCTCGGTCATTACAGAGCCGATGGCATCCAGGGCCTGCATGTTGTGGCCGACTACACTATCAATTAACTTCAACTGATCCAGCCGAGCCGACAGGATGTCAACTAAAGAGATAGGGATGGCAGCTTCAGTAGTCTTCTTCCTTGGCCTCTGATCCTCAGATGCATGATCTTCGGGAGCCCTCTTCTTTTTGGCTGGGGGCTTAGAGGCCGAGGGAGCTGGGGGAGGAGCGTTAAGACCTTCTTTTTTGGCAAGTCTTGTCAAGCTCGGTGCAGCCATCTCCCAAAGCTCGTTTGGAATATCCCTTGGTCGCTCTGTAAAAAATTAGTAGTCCTGAGTTAGATAATCAGATATGAATAAACTCAGAGGTTAAACTTGCAAAACAAAAATACTTACCAAGCTCGGCAAGGGGACTCCCACCCAAACCTGTCTCAGAGAGGAAATGGGGATTCATCAGATGTTCGAACCTGACAAATAGACCATTAACCCCCTGATCTTGAAGGGCTTTCACCTTCTGGAGGTTTTGTAGACTTAGGCCAGGGTTGGCCCTGACAAAAATGGTGACCTTACCCCACCTCGGGGGCATCCTCTGCTCCAGGTTGGATGAGGGAACACATGGGCCAAACTCCCATGGCCCAGAGGCAAAGAAATACCGCGGCTTCCAGTTATGGTTGGAAGTCTGGGTCACCTGAAGCAATTTCTTCTCAGGCCTCTGAGCTATAAAATGGTAGTAGCTCGGATGATTTTTGGCCGAGGAAGGGACGTAACAACCTACAAAGACTTGAACTGGAAGGTCTGAGTGGTGAACAGACTTCCATAACACTATGGCCCCTATTAGGATTCTCCAGGCATTAGGAGAGAGTTGGGAGGGGGAAAAATTAATGTAAGAGAGGATGGATCTGATTATGGGGTGAATAAGAAGACGGAACCCTAACTTAAACATCTGCTCGTACAAACAGATTTCACCGTCTCGGCCATGATAAGCCCTCTCTTCCCTCCGAGGTCTCCTAAGTTTTATTGAGGGGCTAATAGAATACAGGTATCTGAAGCAGAGAAGGTCTACCTCAGTAATTGTACTCTCGATCTCGGCCGCCTCAGAGACGTCGACATCGCTTTCAACCTCATCCTCATCATCCAACTCAACGTCGGCCGGAGCAGATGTTGATGGGTAACTTGGAAACCTCTGAGAAAACTCTGCCCCGATGACAGCCGACATAGGGATGGCGTCAATTGGTGGTGGAATGGCCACACTCGGCTCAAGAATCTCAACCTCTGAGGAAGACCCTGAGGTGCTTGAGTGGTTATGGGACGAGGCTCGACTGGAGACCTCGGCCTGATCAGGGGCCTGATCAGGCCTAGGTGTGAAGTCCATGGACTCTTGAAAGGAATCCACAGATATGGGGTCTGAGGTAGAAGATTCAGACTCAGACATAGGTATGGGATCAGCAGGAACCCCTGTCTGATAGAAGTTCTCCAGGGGGTTAGGATATATCACCTTCAGAGGTGGTGGAAATATAGGTCTAATGGGAAACTCCTGGGATCTACGAGCTTCCTCCTGTGCTCTTTCTATTTGCCTAATCTTTTCTAAAGTCTTCTCCCTAAGAGAGGGGAACTCCTCAAGAAGCTGATATAAGGGTCTGAGCATCAGAGGACAACACTACACTTAGGGATTTTCCTAAACTCCAAAAATTAGAAACAAGACTGGGTGATAAAACGAAGGAATCTAAAGATCAAACTACTTAAATTTGGGAAGAAAAGCTTGCCTAAAACTATGGTGGTTTCCCCGGAAAACTAAGAAAGTCATCGGAAAGTACGAAAATAAGGGTGCTTGTAGGTAAAATGAAGGAAAAAGTATGGTAGACCTTACCTGAGGATGAAATGGTAAGGAAGAGAGGAGAAGACGCGAGAAATCACCACCTAAAAGCCTTGAACCAAGATCTTTCTAGAGAGAGAGAGCTGCTGGAGCGAAACGGCAGAAATCGAAGAAATGGAGAAGAAAGAGAGAAAGAAGGGTTCAAAACCCTTATATACTCAGGCACAACTCCCAAGGCTCATCATTGCCTTGGGAGCCCCAAAGGGCGACTGACAGCATACGCCTACCAAGCAAGCATGTTCCAGCATTGGACAAGTGTCAAACAAGTATTGGCTTGTAACAGACAAGCCTCGGAGGTGTAGTAATCCCCTAGTCACTTGCTCTCACATATGACTAAGGGTTGGGGGGTGATTGATATGCCCAAGTGTAACCTCGGCCTAGAGACACCAACCTCGATCGAGATCATGGCAGACGTTGGACGAGTCTTTGACACGCGATATCACCCCTCGGCCATATCAAGGTCGGCCCAGATCGACACTACTATGAGCCTCTCTAAGGGACGTCATGAGGATCAACAACACTCGCATACGCCTTGAAATGGCAACCTCGGCCATACATAGGCCGAGCCTACAAGAAGTCACCAGCAACCTCATCAAGCCACCAGTTCAACCTCATCAGACGTTGGACGAGTCTTTGACACGCGATATCACCCCTCGGCCATATCAAGGTCGGCCCAGATCAACACTACTATGAGCCTCTCTAAGGGACGTCATGAGGATCAACAACACTCGCATACGCCTTGAAATGGCAACCTCGGCCATACATAGGCCGAGCCTACAAGAAGTCACCAGCAACCTCATCAAGCCACCAGTTCAACCTCATATCAGGTCGACCCTGTCCATTGTCTCGGCTAGGATCGGGCCAAGACTTCCATGGAACACTCAGACTGAATAGGTATCAAGACTCACCAGCCTCGGCCTAACCAAGGTCGAGGTCATACACCAGACGCCATAGCCGAGCACCTGCTGGCACTTACATGAGCACACGTGGACACAAATCAGTTATAACAAGATTATTCTCCACACGGGGGGAGAATATTTCATCATCATTCTCTACATGTGACAGTGACAGATGGCACTCCCACATTGGTGAGGTAACCACACACATGCTCGTTGCATGCATGGGGGGTACATTACACCCCTAGGTACTATATATAGAGTTCATCATCTACCTTGCAAAGGGGATCCCCTAGATATAAAAACCCTAAATGAAACTCTAGATACACCGTAGAGAGAGAAAGCTTGAGAGATTGTATCCATGGCCATTAGTGCCTTATTGCAGTGAGATTGCACACACACAGTGGACGTAGGCCAATCTAGGCTGAACCACTTATATTCTGGTGTTGATTACTCTTCTCATCATCTCACTATCTTACCATTTACATAACTGTGCTGCCATTGCTATTCTTAGATTGAGCATGAAAACACCTTACCTGGTGGAGCTGATTCCGGCATCATCAATGACCTCACTAAAAAGGGTTTGGTTAGTGGGGCCATTTCTAGGTGGAGGCCAGATATTGTGTTCCTTCAGAAGACTATTCTGGGGAGCGTAGATAATAAGTTGGCGCGATATATTTGGGGAGGGTGTAGGGTGGAGTGGTGTTGTTCGGATGCATATGGGGCATCTGGAGGGATCATCATTTTGTGGGATAGTAGAGCGGTGGAACAAATTTACGTGCTTGTGGGCAGTGGTTTCTCTCTTGACTTTTTAGGAGTGTAGATGATGGGTTCATTTGGAGCTTTTAAGGGGGTTATGGGCCAGTGGAGGACTCATATTGTTGGGAGTTGTGAGAGGAATTGGCAGGAGTCAAAAGTGTCTGAGACATTCCATGGTGCACCGGGGGAGACTACAACATCGTTCATTTCCCTCGGAGAGGACCGATCGGGGAAGATTGAATTCTTTTATGCGGGATTTCTCAGACTTCATCAATGAGATTCAATTGGTGGATCTTCCTTTAGAGGGAGGGGTATTCACTTGGTCCAGTCATAAGGATGAGCCCTCGCTTTCTAGGATTGACCGTTTTCTTCTCTCTAATGAGTGGGAGGACTATTTCTCGAGGGTGACACAATCTTGTTCCCCTCGTGTGACTTCGGACCACTCCGCAATTCTCCTCGAGTGTTGGGGGGGGGGGGGTAGGAAGCCATTTAGATTTGAGAATATGTGGTTAAAGGAGGAGAACTTTGTTGGGAAGGTACAAGAGTGGTGGCAGGGTTATGAGGTGGCAGGGAATGCGAGCTTCAGATTGGCGGATAAATTGTTTTGCCTCAAAGGGGACCTCATTCGGTGGAACAGAGACGAGTTTGGGAATGTGGGGGTGTTATTGAGTAGGTTCTAGAGGAAATTTGGATTCTTGATAAGAAAGAAGGGTCGAGCAGTCTGTCGGGGTCTGAGAGGTTGATTAGAGAAGAGTGAAAAAGGGAGGTGGGAGCGAGATTGATTCAGGAAGAGATTAGTTGGAGACAAAAGTCTATAACTCTTTGGCTTAGGGAAGGGGACAACAATACTAGATTCTTTCATAAATAGGATAATTCCCATTGTCGCTTTAACCATATCGGGTAGGTGGTTATAGAGGAGGTTGAGTTCACTGAGGGAGGTGAAGCACACTGAGGAGAGTGAGGTTCAAAGAGCGATCAGTCAGTTCTATGAGAGCTTATATATAGAGGAAGATCCCTGGTGTCCTAAAATGGATGGGCTTCCTATGGCGAGTGTTTAAGGGGACGGGGTGGATCAACTGGAAAGTGTGTTCACTGAGGAGGAGGTGGTTCAGGTTTTTAGGTCGATGTGCCGTGATAAGGCGCCAGGTCCGAACGGGTTCACTATGGACTTTTACCAGCATTGTTGGTCGGTTCTTAGGGTGGATATTATGTAAGTTTTTAGCGAGTTCTATGATAGGGGGTACTTTTTGAGGAGCTTGCACACCACCTTCATTACTTTAGTTCCCAAGGAAGGGGGGAGGACAAATGTGAGAGATTTAAGGCCCATTAGTCTAGTCGGGAGCGTGTATAAGCTCATCTCTAAGGTCTTATGAGTTAGACTTATAAATGTGATTGACTCTATTATCTCGGATGCTCAAAGTGCCTTTATGGGTAGTCGTCAAATCATGTATGCGACCTTGGTGGGGAATGAGTGCATTGAGTTCAGATTGAGAGGGGGGGGGGGGGGGGGGGTTCCCGGCATTCTCTACAAGTTGGATATTGAAAAAGCATATGATCATGTGAACTCAGAGTTCCTTCTTTATCTTCTTAGGAGGATGGGGTTTGGGTAGTGGTGGTGCGGGTGGATGAAGAGGTGTATATCCTCTGTCAAATTCTCGATCGTTGTGAATGGGTCTCTAGAGGGCTTCTTCTCGAGCTCTCGTGGTCTTTGGCAGGGCGAATCTTTGTCCCCTTTTCTTTTTATCTTAGTTATGGAGGCATTCTATCGGATGATGAGTCATATGGTGGAGGGTGGTCTGGTCTCCGAGTTTTTGATCGGAGCATTATTCCCTATACTGTCGAGATCTCTCATCTTCTATTCACGGATGATACTATCATTTTTTGCGGGGCTTCGGTGGATGAGGTGAGGACGTTGAGGATGCATCTTGTGTGTTTTGAAACTGTGATGGGTTTGCGTATCAAGATCAGTAAGAGTGACTTGATTGGCGTGGGTGAGGTGGGTAACATGGGTTATTTGGCTATTATTCCTGGTTGTCGGGTCGGCTCACTCCCATCCACTTATCTTGACCTCCCTTTAGGGGCTAAGTTTAAGTAGACTTCGATGTGGTATCCGTTCCTTGAGAGGGTCGAGAGGAGATTAGCAGGATGGAAGGATGGTTACCTTTCCAAAGGGGGTCAGTTGACGTTGATCAAAAGCGTTTTGTCGAGTCTACCGACTTATTTTATGTATGTTCTCCCTTTCCCTGTATCAGTTGGCAAGAGGCTCGAGAAAGTGATGCGAAATTTCTTATGGAGAGGCGTCGAGGATAAATTCAAATATTATTTGGTGAGTTGGGATGAGGTGTGCAGACCGTAGTCAGAGGGTGGGGCTGGGGTGTGGAGCTTAACCCAATTCAATAAGGCTTTACTCAGGAAGTCGCTATGGCACTTTAATAGGGAAGGGGACAGAATGTGGAGAAAAGTGGTGGTCTGTAGGCATGGGGTGGGTCCTTATGGATGGGGCCCTATTTTGGGGCGCTCTGCTCATGGGGTGGGGTGGTGGAGGCATATTGTGCTTGGGTGGGGGGACTTCTCTTTGCTCACTTCCTTCAGGCTTAGGAGTGGGAGTCGTATCAGGTTCTGGTAGGATACATGGGGTGCGTGGGGATCTTTGGAGGTTCTTTTCTCGAGGATATTTTGTATTGGGGAAGACAAAGAGGGGTTGGTTAAGCATCATAGGCGGAGGGTTTGGGCTCATGCGGTGTGGGATCCGAAGTTTAGGAGGGGACTCTGGAATTAGGAGCAGGAGGAGGCGGTGGAGTTCTTTGCATGGCTGAGGTCGGTGACGGTTCCGTCCTTAGGGGTACATGGGCTGAGGTGGTCGAGCTCTCAGGATGGCATCTTTTATGTCAAGAGTCATTATAAGGTATTGAGGGGTCGTGGGGGTGTTTCTTTTTCGTGGAAGGCCATTTGGAAAAGTCCTACACCTCCCAAGGTTAGTTTCTTTGTGTGAACTGCTGCCAGGCAGGCCATGTTGACTATTAAGGGGCTCCAGATTAGAGGGTAGAGGTCTTCCAGTAGATATTGGTTATGTAAGAAGGAGGAGGATACGTCCAATCATCTTCTTCTTCATTGTCAGGTGGTAGGGGCCTTTGGGATTTTTTTTTCTCTCTTTGCCAGATTGCTTGGGTTATGCCTTGTACGGTGTGCGATGGGTTGGCAGCTTGGAGGAGGCCAAGGGGTTGGATTGGCCCGCGGGTGGTCTGTATGATGGTCCCTCATTGTATTTTTTGGACCATCTGGCAGGAGAAGAATAAGAGATGCTTCGAAGTGGGTCGAACTTGATCTTTCTCGAATCTGTAATAGTTTCGTGAGCCTTCTGCTTACTTGGTATATGAAACGTCATGATTTGTCGTTGTCTCTCTTTCTTATGTTTTTGGAGGAGTGTCAGGTTATTGTTTAGTATGTTTTGGATCTCAACCCTTTGTTTTTTGCTTTGTGTACTTCCTGTATATGGGATTCTGCCCCCTTAGGCGGGTTTGTTTTATTGAATCATTTACTTATAAAAAAAATTGTAAATAAAATAATTTTGAGTTGAATTTTTCTATAAGGCATTTAAACATTTCAAGGGCCCTATACAAGAAAAAATCATCTCAAAATAACGTTTTTTTCTATTTTTAAAAAACGGGTCACACTTTCGCACCTTTTAAAGCACACTAAAAACTGTGAAAGTTTGACCATTTTTTTAAAAATAAGAAAAAGAGTTATTATTAGCAAATTTTTTTATATGGGTCCATTGAAATATTTAAATGCCATATAAAATAATTCATTTCAAAATTATTTTTTTACTATTTTAAAAAATAGATAAAAAATCAGTGTGCAAACTTGGTGTGGATGACATTTGCCTCTCTCTCTCTCTCTCTCTCTCTCTCTATATATATATATATATATATATATATATCATTTTCAGATGTAATTGGAGGTAAAGAGGGAAGACTTCATGAGACTCTGCTTGGCAAACGGGTCGATTATTCAAGGCGTTCCGTCATTGTCGTGGGCCCTTAACGATATATATATATTTTTCAGATGTAATTGAAGGTAAAGAGGGAAGACTTCATGAGACTCTTCTTGACAAACGGGTCAATTATTCAAGATGTTCCGTCATTGTCATGGGCCCTTCACTTTCATTACATCAATGTGGACTGCCTCGTGAATATATATATATATATATATATATATATATATATATATATATATATATATATATATATATATATATATATATATATATAGACACACACACACACACACAAGGGTGTACCCATCCCGATGGCACTGTGATAAATTTGCTCTGAATTATTTATGGTCATACCACACTCATAACCGTGTCGATGGCATTGTCCATAGATTGTTATGTTAGAGGTTGGGGGAGTTGGTCTGTTTTTCATATCGTAAGATGAGATGTTTCTGCAAATAAATTAATAAAAAAATGAATATATGTAAAGAGAAGAAAATATATATAAAACTACAAAAAGAAAATATACGTAAAACCCCCAAAACTGGAGAATGAGAGAAATGATTTTGTAAAATAATACAAACACCACTTAGGTATATGCATAAATCAAAATTCATGTCATAACGCAAACACCGCTTTGGCGGAACACCCAAACAAAAGTATTTTCAAGTTACAATGTAATGAGGATTAGTTTTTCGACTTTCAAGTCGTATCACCCTGCCATGTCTAAATTCAAATTGAGAAGTATTTATTTCTGAAAACTAATACCAACTAAGTGTGCTGTGTTTTTTGTAAGTCACGAACTGGGCTCTAAGCTTAGTGTATTCAGTTTTGGCAACTGGGTTCCAAAATTCAGTTTTAAAACGTATCACATAAAATGCTAATTTTTTTCAAAATTCTTGCAAAATGTGGGTTCGCAATGGTGAGATGTTACCTAAGTCAGATACATGGTCAATGATTGTAAAGATTCGTGACTAATGTATCATAAGAGTGCAAAAAAATATCCTTGCAATGTATTGGATATGTGAATCCTCCAATGATATTTCTAAGCATTTTGACTCCTAAAAAACAGATTTCCAAAAGATTAGCGTGAGTTTGTAGGTTCTTATAACATAATATTTTTTCCACTTATGATACCTTTAGAACCTAAAAAGCATAATAGTAGGTAAAAGTATTCTTTACATTTATTATAGTTCTTCTATCCTTACTATTCATTTTAAGACAAATGAAGTGTTGATTGTTCTATACCCAGTTACTGAGTTTAGAACGAAGAGCCTTAACCCGGTCCTTAAGCATGGGTATATACCCGAACCTTAAGCATGGATAAATATCTAAAACATTTATAACCAAAAACCTTAACCCGACCCAGTTACTGAGTATTTGCTTAAACATGTTAACCCTTAACTCTTAACATCGCAAAACACAACTCCACAAATCTGAAGCAAGAAACAAAGTAGTAGAAAAAACACAACTCGACAAATAACATGTTAACCCTTAACTACAAAAAAACACAACTCGGCAAATAAAATAGCAAGTGAGGTATAAAAAAACATAACGACAGGTATAAAAAAACAACGGTAGGTATTAAAAAAATAAAATAGCAAAAATCATACCAACAAATAAAGAAACAAAGTTGTGTTTAGTTTTAACATGTTAACCCTTACACTCATATACATAACTCTTAACATAAAAAATAAAAAGAAACACATCTCCACAAACCTAAATCAAGAGACAAAGTAGTAGAAAAAAAACATACCAAGTTAGATGTTACGCTGTGTAGAGAAATATCAGTTCAACGTTTCATGCAAGAAGTTTATGAGATGATGATTCGTGTGGCCGAATTTTATAGGATGAAGTCTGTCTCTCTGTGTACTTACGTTACAACAAAAATATCGTTCTCCAACAAAACAAAGTGTAATTTTAAAAAGAGGGAGCATAATCTCCTTTGTTTATAGGACTATCCATCATATAAATAACATTCAAATAGTCTAAATTCATAAAAAAAAAATTCACATATAACATGAAATATGCAATATTCATCAATTGAATTCACATTACGCCTCAAATTAAAAAAGTGTCAATTTAAAAAAATTGGACATAGTCCCCTTTGTTTATCAGACTATCCACCCTCTTAAAGGATAACAACCAATCCAACCATATTAAAAATATACCTGCCAAAAATAATATACAAATCAGAATGCACAAAATCTCAACCAAAACTTAATGGATAATATGTACAGGGATTCTACGATAATGAAAAAACAAAGAAAATAAAAATACAAAAAATGACAATAAACCTGACCATAGGCTATCCTAACAGTGTTAAGTATTGGACATTATAATTGATTTGATATTGGACTAGCCCTGCCTATATACTCATAGGGGTAGCCTTGCTTATGTACTCAAATCGGTCGTGACACAAAGAGTATAAAATTTCATCAACAAATATCCTTTTTCGTTGAACGCACACGTTTAGACTGCAATAAAATTACAAATAAGTACAATTCAGTTTGGTATGGTGTTATGGTGTCATACACTCCTTCTAACTGATATGACAATAATTACTAATTGATGTGGGAGTAGTTATTAACTGATATGGCAACAATACATGAATGCCATTATATGGAAGCAATACCTAATATGGTCATGTATAATAGGAAAACTTCTACAATATTGCAGAAAATCATAACCCCAAATGATTTCTGAAATCAAAACCAGAAACGAACAAAAGTAAATAGCAATTAAACAACTTCAATATGAAAAATGTGCATTATTGTCACCATCGACAAATACAAACTCAACAGCATGAAAAATACAAAACATGTTTTAATGAACAAACTAATAGTACCTTTTAAACCAAAACAACAAAAAATTCGAGTTACCTTAAATTAAAATTTGATTAGAAATAGAAACAAAATTGCTTCTAAATTGTATAGGGATCAATCTTCTTGTATCGGTAACGTAAAAAAGAACAGTCATATAAGAATTG
The DNA here is from genome assembly GCA_949130495.1 of Sambucus nigra. NCBI lineage: Eukaryota > Viridiplantae > Streptophyta > Magnoliopsida > Dipsacales > Adoxaceae > Sambucus > Sambucus nigra. The sequence goes on from OX422207.1 coordinate 520,105,937, forward strand.
AAGAGATAATATTCAATTATTGTTGGGAATATATTATCAAACTTAGATGCTAAGAACTGAAGAAAAGGCAAAAACCAATAAGATCTATGTGATTTCTTCCTCTGGTGTACAAATTTTATCTGTTTACACAATAACCTATAATCTTAGTCGGACATATATAATTACCTAAAGCATGTAAATAATAAAAAAAATTAAAAAATCGTAAAAAATAAACAGATATGCACTAGGGTGGGGTAAGGGAGAGATTAAGTGCATTCGTTGATAATATTATAGAATTAAATGGAATTTATTAATTTTGTCCGAAAACTTCACCTCGAGGGAAAACTTTTATCTTAAACGTATTTGTTCTCAGTCGTAGAGTACTTTGGACATGTGTTAAGACTTCAATCGTCTTTTAAATGAAAACATATCTGTTCCTGTGAATATGAAAACAAGAAGCATCTAAGTGCATATTTTAAATGTTATTAAAAGTCACAGCATTTAGAGTAGAATCTACATTATTTTAACCATTTACACCTAAGGCACCCAAATAAAATATAATATGAACATTATTGACACCCCTGAAATTATTTCCAGTCTTTCTCTAAGTATTCAATTAATTTGGGCATATCCTGCCTACAAAAGATATCCCAAACAACACCTCAAAATTCAACCTTAAATAGAGAACTTCAGCCACAACTGCATTTTTGATGTAACTGCAATATATGAAACTCCTACATTTAACACCGTGTGCGCAGTACCTAAGTATAAAAAAATGGGAGTATTAAGGCTTATAAATTGCAGAAAAAATATAATCTTATAGACTATGATTTACCTTTGACGTTTTCTACCAGTTATCAAAACAAAAGAGATCAGATGTATCGATGTGTGACACAAGCATGAAAAAAAAATCAAAAGTCAAATATAAAAACATAAATATGTGTGTCATTGTTTATGTGTCACTCTCTGTGTGTGGAACTCACCTTTCGAATTCTATCTAAAAAACAATTAGTTTAAATAATTACAATTATATAAGCTTTGAATGCATATGTATTCACCTCTCTGCAAGACAACCTACAAAAATAAAGTATTAACAATTACTATAAACTTTGTCATGATAAAACCTAAGTTTGATAGGAAAGACCAAAGACAAAAAATGATTCAGCATGGGATGTGGTTCATTATAATTCTTCCCATATCACTACAACAAAAATGATTTTTAGGGGGATGATTTTTTGCACCTAATCATTACAAATTCGCCAACAAATATTTTAGTGGAAAAAAAATCGGCATGCTATTGCCACTAAAACTGTGCCGCGAATTTCTTTCTTGGCAATTCATTAAAATCGCCACTTAAAGTTAATTTTTTAGTGACCAAATCACTTTGCCACTAAAAAATATCTTTATGTGGCAAATAAATTTTCATCTAATAAAGATTAAATTGCAACTAATAATTGATAGTTTTCCACCAAAAGACTATTTTTGGTAGCAAAACAAAGATTCACCACCAAAAGGGACTTTTCATGGCAAAACAAATCGTCAAAATTAAACTTAAATTTATATGGAACAACTTTTTAAATATTAAATTACCACCCATAGTTGATAGTTTGCCATCAAAAAGCTATTTTTTGTAGCAAAACAAAGATTCGCCACCCAAAGGGACTTTTCGTGTTAAAAAATATCACCATATTTGATCTTAATTTTGTATGGAACAACTTTCTTGGCAATTTAAACTCCCCACTAAATGACATTTTTCATTGCAAAAAAATCTCCATAAATTGATGAAATATTTATCACAATACGTATACATATTGCTTTGGTAACAACTTAATTTTGCTACATGTTTTTATTACTTGCATTCTATTTCATATAATACTCAAAATAACTCATATACACAATTTTAATAAAGTCATTGACATTTATATTGCTCATAAAGATAGAAATTTTTCGAAAACAAATCTGTGGCCATCCCCCGATCCTCGCGGCGGGTGAGAGAGGAGGATCCTAGGTCCCGCGCATCCCTCTCGGGAGTGCTTAGGCCGATGTTGTTGATGAGGTGAAAAATGTAGAGAGATGGAGTCTCCAGTCTATTTTACTCAAAACGGACAAAAGAAAGGGATCCATCCCGAAGGACATCAGCCAAAGACATACTAAAAATACGAAACCAAAATGATTCAAAAAGGGTCCAGAGGCTAAGTTACGAAATGGGAAGGTGTTAGGCACCCATTCCGCCCTTACGGTCTCTCATAGGTTTTTTGTTATTTTCTTTTATTTTCCATGTGATATGTGTGCATGTGTATATGTAGTGGAGATAGGAATCATCGACTTGTATTATGAAAGAGATAAAGCAAGTCATCCATAGGAATGTTCATAAAGATAATATTAGAAAATAGGATTTACGTGATTATCCTTGCGTTGATCGTTATAATGGAACGATAACGCATGTGGCATAATAAGCCACTAAGAATATATATATATATATATATATATCTGTGTGTGTGTGTGTGTGTGTGTGTGTGTAAATGTATAGAATCTAAGAGAATTGAGTTTAGGGAGAAATAGAAAATGAGAGAAAAAGTAAGAATAGGACTCGAGTCTCAGGTTTTACTCTGAGACGCCTACGTAGCCTATAGAGGCATCAAAGTCCACATAGTTCGCATGAAAAACGAGGGGTGGGGTTTACCCCATAAATCCAACCGGGCCTTCTCTTATGTGTGTGTGTAAAAAAAGTGTTTTGTTGTGAGAAAAGTGTAAGAAAAGTGTGAGAATTCCCGTTTGGAATTTATGAGCAAACCCTCCTTTTCTTATTTTTTTGAGTTTTTATTCATTTGAAAATAAGAGATGTGCAATAATACTAAATAAAAAGGATATTAGGATATGTGAGATGAGAGAATGAAAGTAGTAAGTAATAAAACAAGTTAATGCGAATTTATGAGAATTTAAGGACATAATTGAGAAAATTGGGCCTTCTTGAAGATCTTGAGCTTGATCTTGAACGTTGGAGAGCAGCCCTTGCACTAGGATGATGATGAAGGGTAGTTAATTCACCAAGTTTGATGAAAAGTATGATGAAAAGTGAAGATTGGAAATGGATTTGGATGTGGAAATCACGCTGACTTCGAGAGAGGTTTTCTCGATTCACTGAGAGTGAGGTATTTCAGATACGGGCTCCCTTTCCAATGAGGTCAAGCTCTATTTTTTATAGGACCAAGTCATTGTCGATCATCATAGCCCTGTTCCTACTAATCGACAGGTGAGTTTAGGCACACTGCCGATAGGCAGGGTCTCAGACCTGCCGTTTGGCAGTCTCTTTCAGGCTCCTTCAGAAAATTGGTCATAGAGCGCAAACTGTTGATCCAAATTTTTCACGGGTCAAACCATTGAAAAGGTAATTCAGAGACCTTCAAACGTCCTTTGTACTTCTCCGGGGTTCAGGAGTTTACGTTAGGTTAAATGTGGCTCTGAAGCGCTCATCGGTCCTTTGGACGGGGAAACTTGAGACGCAAATGAATCGTTCGTCCGTATGGTAAGTCAGAATCGTGCACGAGGTGGACCATTGGAAAGGTTAGGAGATTACTTCGACATTCCAAAGAGTTTGACCCAGTTTGGGGAGTTAACTTTGGTCAACCGGGCCCTGGAAGTATTCGATGACCTCTCAAAGTAAAATGGATTGTTCGTTCGTATCGTAAGTCAGAATCGTGCATGGGGTGGCCCGTTGGAAAGGGGTTTTAGTGACCTTTGAAGATTCATTCAGTCTCGATTGATTTAAAGAGTTGACTTTGGTCAAATAGAGTCCGGGAGCGCCCGATGGCCTCCTGATCGGGTTTCGGGGGAAGACGGATGGTTCGTCTGCATGGTAAGTCCAAATTGCACACAGGATGGATCATTGGAAAAGGGATTCAGTGCCCTTTGAAGATTCATTTAGTCTCGGTCGAGCTGAAAAGTTTGACATTTTGGTTAAATGGAGCCTGGGAGTGTTCGATGGCCTCTAGGTCAGTACCTGGGGTATGAATTGGGTTGGTAGTGATGATGGGAGGTGCTAGGGACCTAAAGAGAGTTTAAGGGGTAATAGAATGGGATGTATATAGAACCCCTCGATGGGTGAGTTTGGAACGAATGGGGAAGCATTTTCGATTGATAAGCAACAAGTAAAGGAAGAAATAATTTTTTTAGCATTTCGATACTAATTGAAAGTACGTTGCCGTGTTAGAAGAAGGATAGATATATTGATTCGGTAATAGAAGTCGAATAGACACCGTATGATGCCTTTTGAAAGAGGTCAATTTTACGGACCTAAGGAAACGAGGATGGCCAATTCAGAGGGTCGAGGTCGATTCTAAGGACCTAAGGAGTGTGTTGGGGATGACCAATTCTGCGGGTTAAGGTCGATTCTAAGGACCTAAGGAAACAAGGATGACCAATTTTGTGAGTCAAAGCCAATTCTGAGGGCTTAAGTAGAGGTGACCAATTCTGCGGGTCGAAGACAATTCTGCGGGCTCATGTAGAGATGACCAATTCTGTGGGCTTAAGTGGAGATGACCAATTATGCAGGTCGAAGCCAATTCTGTGGGCTTATGTAGAGGTGACCAATTCTGCGGGTCAAGACCAATTCTGCAGGCTTAAGTGGAGATGACCAATTCTGCTGGCTTGTGTAGAGGTGACCAATTCTGCGGGTCGAAGCCAATTCTAAGGGCTTAAATGGAGATAACCAATTTCGTGGGTCGAAGCCAATTCTACGAGATTATGTAGAGATGACCAATTTTGCAGGTTGAAACCAATTCTGTGAGCTTAAATGGAGATGACCAATTCTGCAGGTCGAAGCCAATTCTATGGGCTTAAATGGAGATGTTCTCGGGGAACTCTGTCGAGGAAATTACCTTGTGTTGCTGGGGAGCCTATTGCTGGGGAAATCTTTGTGATTTTAGAGATCTTGCGGAGGAAAGGCAAATTTAATGCTGTAAACTCCACTGGGGAGTGATTAGGTGGTCCAGGTATTGGACGTATTGCTCGGGGAGGTTTGAGTCCTTTAGGGTATAGGAGGCGATCCTTAGAGATCCTTTGGGGACATCGCCAGGAGAAGATTCAATTGGTTTTTGAGAGTTCCGCTGGGGAAATAGGGGTTTCTCTTGAGGGATGTGAAATTTCCTTAGTGAAGATGTTCTAAATCTTTCCTGGGGTTTTTATGAATTTTCTGAGGATTTTTCAGGGTTTTCTGATATTCTTGGGGAATTTTAGTATGAAATTTTAAGGGGGTGCTGGTTGGCATGGTGTAAAGGGTGCCATTCGGAAGTGGCACGATCTTTTGGACTACCTCGGGAAGGTAAACGGGCAGTGTCGATCGGTAGATGGGGGGTCAGTGCCGATCGACATGACCCTGGGCATCCTATAAAAATGGGCGAATTCCCTTCATTTTTCACAGCTTCTTTCCTTTTCTCTTTCTGTGATTTTCCTCTGCGAATCATTCTAGCATTTCGTAATCTGAAAAATGGTCTCTTTTGTGAGCACTGCTGTACACATGAAGTGGTTGACTGTTGATGACAAAGCGAATGTGGAATGGAGTTCTAGGGCGCCTCTTGCTTTGGGGAGCGAGAACTCCTTTGATGCGTTCGAGGCGGTTGTGGATGAGAGGACCCAGTTGCGGGAGCTATTGCATCATCGTTCTTTGAGTGTGGTGAACCGTGGCGATTATGTAAGTAAAAATGACCTTTGGCATTCCTTTTTTGTGTGTTTCCTCTTTTCTTGGATTTTGACAAGGATTTTTCTTCTTGAGAGTCCAATATCTCTTTGAAGAACATGCGTGCCCGCAGGACGACGGGGCTTAAGGATGGCTAGGATCATCTTCCACCTATGGTGCATTGGGTGGTATCATCAGTGGGTTTTAGGAGGTTGGTGTCTATACTGGATGAGACACCTGATTCGACAGCGGTCTTGTACGCTCTGGGGGAGATATGGTGGGACACTACCCACACCTTCCATTTTGTCTTCAGGGAGATGACTGTGACTCCCATAGATGTGCAGCAGCAGCTGGGGTTGGATTGTGATGGGGAGAAAATAGAGGTGGATCGCTCCCTGCGGGTGAGACTGGAGGCAGTGCGGGTGGCGCTCGGTGACGTGGGGAGGATAGTATCTGGGGATTCTATTCGGTTATCCCTTTTGAAGGATGTTTTTTTGGGTAGGGTGGTTGACATGGAGGATGGGCTGAAGGTGAGGCAGATGGCTCGGTTGTTTATCTTGCTAGCTCTGGGGGGATTTATGGTGGCATCGAGTGGCGACGTCATCCACTTGTGGTTCTTGTCGTACTTGAGGGTGTTTTCGAACATCCCTTTCTATGATTGGGGGAGAAAGACTTTGGCGACCCTCTATTTTTCTTTGGATGCATTCATTCGGTGTTGCCAGTAGACTTTTACTGGAGCCATGTATCTTCTTGAGGTATTATTTAATTTGCATATTTTCCTTTCATGCATTCGCACGTTCCTTATGCATCTCATTTTTTTATTGCAAGTTCCTGTCTTTGGCAAAAGTGGTTCTATGAGGTGATTGGGTGTAAACCCAACTGATCGCTCTGAAGGATGAGACTGTTGGGGACTTCTACTGGTTGTATCGATGGCGCAAGGCCAATCAGCAGTCTAGGGGATCTCTTTCTCTGGAGGCGGTGCGTTAGGTCTTGAATGGCCTGACTAGTGATAAGGTAAGACTTTTACTTACTTAGTTTTGTTCTTTGTATGCTCTGATTTTGTATTGGAAAATACTTTCTTTGGGATTTTTAGGTGACCTTTTACCCTTGGGGGATTGCTATTCAGGACACGGGGTTGACTGCGATGAACGCACAACTACGACGCTTACTGGCGCATGAGTCTGACCACTCTTGGTATCTCATGGAGAGGGTGGTTCGACAGATCACTGAGGAGGAGGTGGTGGTGCCACCTGTGTGGCCTCCTATGTCTATGAGGTGGGAGCGGCTGCTGCCGAAGGATGCAACGATCGCGGTGAAGATCGGTGAGTCCTACCTTTTGTACACTGATACGGCTGCATCGTATGATTACATTGAATTTGTGATGAGCTGGATGATGGCGCCTAACATATATGATGCCTTACCTTTCCCTTCAGTAGCTTCGAGTCAGCCGGTGGGGTCCTCCCATAACGATGGTGGTCTGTCAACGTCTGCGACGGCGGCGATTTCAGAGGTTCCCTTCGTGAAGTTGCATACCCCTTCATACAACATTCGGCAGGCGGATGGACGGATGGTGCTTATGTTGCATCGTCCTCATGCAATGGATTGGGAGGAGTTGGGATTGACAGAGGAGGTCCTTCATCAAGTGGTATACCTTTCTGTTCCTCTCTTTCTTTCTTTTTGATTTCTTTTCTGCTTTGATACTGATTCTGCCTTTTCTTGAAGCAAGTCCGGGTGTCGACCACTTGGTTGAGGGATATTAGAGACTGGATATCTTCGATGACTACCCATATTCGGGATGCGGTCTCGATTTCTTCTTGCTTGATGTCGTTTGCTTCGTCTGGGGAAGAATCTGGCTCAGGTAGCGATGGTGCACCGTCTCGTCACATGGGGAAGAGAGCGCGTCGCATGAGTGAAGTTTAGGTTAGAGGGAGAGAGAGAAAGTGTGGCTTCGGGCTGCGTCCCGTTGTTTTTTCTTTTCTTTATTTCCTACAAAATTTGATGTAACACAGAAAAACATATATATGCAATGCAATGGGGTTTTTTATTATCTTTTGTTAATGATGAATGAATGCATGCACATGTTCTTTTTACTTTGCTGTTGAGACCGTAAAAAGAGATATTTTTAGGATTATGAAGGAAAGTTTTAAAGGTGAGAAATTATACGAGGGATTTTTGAAATTCTGTTGAGAATATCAATTTATTTTTAATGAGTTTTTAATTTTGGAAAAAAAGGAAAATTTCCAAAAATAGGGGGTTGCCGATAGGCAAGCCCTTTGTCCTGCCTATTAGCAGTCAAGTCCAGTCCCATTAATTCAAAACCTTGATGGGTATCCCCTTCAGCCTTTTGTACTTTGTGGGGAAGGATTCCCTTCGATTTTTGCAGGGCTTATGTCTTTTGTGAGGGTTTGCAAGTATAAAAAGGGGTAAGGGTGGAGTATTTCCATCACACCTTCACACTTTTACTTTCCCACATTCTCACTTGCTTACTATTTTTTAATTTTTCAAGATGTATCTCCCTTGTAGCATTGAGTTTACTAACTACCTCGAAGCCCTGGAAGCAATGTGCTCTTATAATGTCGACTACGATGCTTTCAACATGCGCCGAGTCTCTTTGTGGCGCAACCAGCCCATTGAGTGGAACATACTGATGACGACGGTACAATTTTGGTACCTCGAAGATCATGTATTCCTCTTTGGGTTGGCTGAGGTTTTTCCGACTAATGAGGAATTTTCTGTCATGTTGCGGATAAATTCTGGCGTTACTACGGCTTTACCTGAATTTTCCCGTTCTCCTAGGGATTTGTTGGTCGGGCTTCTTTGTATTTCGCCTTCGGTGGCTAGGCCACTGGTTGCTGGAGGAATTATCTCCCTTTCGGCGGTGTTACAATCCGTGTATTTATAGGAGGTTAGTGATGCTGGATACGTCGGAGCCGTTGTTCTGGGCTTGGTTTCAAAATTGTTGCTGGTGACTGGTGAACTGCTGGTGGACCCAAAACTTATAACCGTTACTTCATGGATGTCATACCATCACAATCCTGCAAGGGTGATACTGGCGGAGATTTTAAACGGCCTGGATGCCTGATGAGAAGGTCGTTCAGACTTTCTGAGGGGTAGCCCCATGTTGTTGTTCATGTGGTTATCTGAAAGAATTCGCCTCGTGACTCCTCCAGAATATCCTTTGTCGTCTGTATCTAACTTCTTCTCATGTCATTTCATCGGTGTTGGCCTGGATATTGAGAGCTGGGAGAACTGGTTCGTGGATCATGGGGCTCTAAATCTATATTGGTCAGTACCTTGGTGGGGATAACTGTTGCCTATTCTGGAGCAGGGAGAATATCCATACGTTCGGCTGATTGGTCTCAGACAGACCTCTTTCTATTTCTCTTGGCATCTTCTGCGCCAATTTGGCTGGGAAAAGGTTGTGCCACCTTGGGCACTAGATTTCTTTTCGGTAGAAGATTTGGCTGAGCATTTGCGCATGCGGCTTGGATCTTTATGGGAGAGTCTGCGTCCATCAAATCGTCCCTCTCAGTCTGTTGGGAGAGTTTGACACATCCATGGGGATTATATGAAGTGGTTGTGGAGGAGATTAGTTAGCAAGATGTTGGAAGTGGAGACTGGACAAAGATGGTTTGCCTTATTTAATACCACGTAAGGAGGTGTTGTGGTTTTTCCAAAAATGGTTCGAGCTTATCGGTCCATGGAGTATCTGTGGCACTCTATTCAGGCAGGGGAAGCTTTGGGACCCCAGGATGTAGATGATGATGACGGAGCAGGCTCCTCTAGTAGCTGTGGATAGGACTCTTGGATAGTTTATTTTATACGGGGAAATAAGTTTGGGAATTTATTTGGCTTTGAAGGTAGGGGAAGGGAATTATCCTTTCCTTTTCTTGTGTAATTGTACCGTAATTTCTTATTAGTGAAATAAATAAGTTTTTGATCATCCAGTTGTGCCTTTTTGATGAGTTTTGTATTTTTGAATTTTCTATACCGATTGCTAAGACATACATAATCCTTTTGTTCAAGTATATGTTAGAATGAACTGTCGTTCTCAGAGATAAGAAAATAACAGTTTTTTGTGAAAAAGAAAGGGCCGTGCTCATGTAAAATTTGTAAGCTGCCTACATACCTTTGGGGTTTTGATATTTTTTTAATTTTCTTGAAAATGGTTTTTGCAGAGGATTAGGCCCACGTAGTTTTGGGTAAAGGGAAATGAAGATTTTTTTTAGAATAGAAGGGAGATGAGAAGAGTCATAGAGCGTCGAGATTTCGAACTACGGGTAGAATTTCTTGAGACGATCCAGGTTGACTGAATGAGCCATCTCTTCTCCCTCTAGGTCGGTGAGCATGGCGGCACCGTTGGACAAGATCTTCTTGACAATGTATGGGCCGCTCCAATTGGGCTTGAATTTCCCTCTGGGTTTAAATCCCCCTCTCAGACACCGCGGTCCTTCACTCTCTTATTGAATGATCGGGATATTCGGCGATGGTATCCTTGTATGTGGTATAAATATTTCAATCCCCTTTCATCTAGGAGGGTCAGCTCGTCAAGACGTCTTTGGCACCAGTCTTCTTAACTGACCTTGCTTTCAAGCATGACGTGCAAGGAGGGTATTTATAGCTCCATGTGTAGGACTTCTTCCATGACGTACACTAGAGAGTAAGGGATAGCCCCAGTAAAGGTTCGGATTGAGGTCCGGTATCCCTAGAGGGCGTAAGGGATTTGGTCGGCCCAATCTCGACAGCTTTCGATCATCTTACTGATGATGGCTTTAAGGTTCTTGTTGGCGCCTTTGACTGCACCATTGGTCTGAGGTAGGTAGGGAGAAGATTTGTGTCTCTGAATCCGATACTCGCTGACCACTTCTATAACTTCTGCCTTGAAATGCAATTCGTTGTCTGATACTAGCTCGTGCGGGACCCCATATTGGCAGATGATGTTTTTCTTGATGAATTTGGCCACTTTCTTGATGTTCAGGACTACGTATGACTCATCTTTGACCCATTTGGTGAAGTAACAATGGCAACTTAGATGAACTCATTCCCATTAGAAACCTTCGGTGCAACCTTCCCTATGATGTCGATAGCCCAGGTGGAGAACGGCTAGGGAGAAGTCATGTTGTATAATTCATACGGAGGCAGATGCTGAAGATTGGATAACTGTTGGCATTTGAGGCATCTCCGAACATAGGCGATGAAATCTTGGGTTATGGTGGTCCAGTAGTAGCTTTATCGGATGATCTTCATGGCAAGTATGTGACCATTCATTCGGGGCTCGCATTCCTCGCTGTGGATTCTCCGCATTACCTATTCAATGTCAGCTGTGATGTAGTGTAGATGGGTTCCATCGAAGTTTCTCTTAAATAGTGCTTTATGATAGATGATGTACTAGGCGGCCAGTCTTCGGAGGGACGTTCGGTCTTTCTTTTTGGAACCCTCGGGATACCTACCATGTTTGAGGAGGTGCCAGATATCATATTACCAGCAATTGGCTAGCTTGGGATCTTCTGCGATGATGAACTCAATGTGGTAGCAGTAGGTAGGTTTATCTTGCTTTTAACTCGGAAGGGAGTCGTTTGTTATTCCTTCGGGCATGTCGACCATGGAGGCCAAGGTAGAAAGGGCATCGACTAGGTAATTCTTTGCTCGAGGTTGGTAATGGAAGGTGATATCTTGGAATTGGGAGGCTAGTTCTTCTAAGTGGGCATGGAAAGGTTGGAGTTTCTCGTCCTTGACTCTCTACTTTCTGAGTACTTGACCGACGATGAGGGCGTAATCCCTGTAGACATCTAGGTATTGAATGCCTTTCTTGAGAGCAACTTTAAGGCCTATCGTGCATGCCTCGTATTCAGTCATGTTGTTGGTGCAAGGGAAATCCAATTTGATGGCGATGGGAGTGTGGGATTCATCTGGGGCAATCAGAAGTATCCCAATGCCATATCCCTTTTTATTGGCAACATCGTCCAAGAACATTTTCCACCAGATATTGTCATGGGAAATGCAGAGGATGTTTTCATCTGGGAAGTTAGAGATCCAGACATCAGCTTCATCCATGGGGTAATCAACGAGGCATTCAGAGATGGCTCTTGCTTTTATAGCTTTCTGCATGACGTACACAATATCGAACTCGTCTAGGAGCATCAACCACTGGGTCATTTGGCTGGATAAGACGGGTTTATCAAGCAGGTATTTGATGGGGTCCATTCGGGATATAAGTTTGATGGGGAAGGCGAGCATGTAGTGTCACAACTTTTGGGTAACCCAAACAAGCGCGACACATACCTTTTCCAAAGCAGTGTAGTTGACTTCGTATTCGGCCAATTTTTGACTAGCATAGTAGATGTATTTTTCTTTGCAGGAATCTTCAAGGTATTAGGCTAGCGAAGCCCCAGCTGCAGTGTCGATTATGGTTAGGTATATGAGCAAAGGGAGACTAGGCTGTGGTGGCATGAGTACCGGGGGTTGGGTCAGATATTGCTTGATTCGGTCAAAAGCTTCTTGGTAAGCCTTGTTCCAAACCTTGGTAAAATCCTTTTAGAGTAGTTTGAAAATGGGTTCGCAGATGGAGGTTAATTAGCTGATTAACCGACTGATGTATTGCAATTTCCCAAGGAAACCTCAGACTTCTTTCTCCATTCGGGGAGGTGGCATCTCAAGTATGGATTTTAACTTGGAAGGATCTGCTTCTATCCCTTTCTCACTGACCATGAACCCCAAGAGTTTTCCCTTTGTAATCCCAAAGACTCATTTCTGTGGATTGAGTCTCATCTGATACTGTCGCAGTCGTTCAAAGAACTTTTGGAGAGCAGGGACATGCCTTTCTCTAGTCTTGGATTTGATAATCATATCATCCATATAGACCTTGACTTCTTTATGAATCATATCGTGCAGGATGGTTATGGAGTACTCTGTTTGGTAGCCCCAACGTTCTTGAGACCAAATGGCATGACAGTGCAGCAAAAGGTTCCCCATGGGGTGATGAACGCGGTCTTTTCTTAGTGGTGTGGGTGCATTTTTATTTGGTTATATCCGGAAAACCCGTCTACGAATGACTTAAGAGCATGATTGACTTTGTTGTCCACGATCATGTCGATATTGGGTAGTGGATAATCATCCTTTGGAGAAGCTTTGTTCAAGTTTCGGTAGTCTACACACATCCAAACTTTCCCTCCTGATTTAGTCACAGGCACTATGTTGGCTAGCCATGTGGGATTTCGATCACACGAATATAACCCAAATTCACCTGTTTGACCACCTCCTCTTTGACTTTGAGCGACCATTCCGTGCGGAGCTTTCTTAACTTTTGTTTAATAGACTTATGATCTGGAAGAGTGGGGATCTCATGTTGAGCTATTTCAGGATCAATGCCAGGCATATCTTCATAGGACCATGCAAAGACATCCACAAATTCCTTTAGAAATTCTCCGAGTTGTGCACGCTCATGCTCGTCAAGGGTAGCCCCTATCCTAATCTTGCGCTATTGGCTACTAAAATTGAGGTTAATAACAACAGTCTCTTCTTCATTAACTTGAACGCGGTTATGTTGTTTATTATTAACCTTATTTAGATCAGCTAAGAATTGTTCATTTACAAAATCATCGTCATCAATAGTTTGATTAGAATCTAAAGAGTTAATGTAAGGCACAACAAGATACTCAAAATCTTCGTTTATTTCATTGATAGGAAAAACAACATTGAGAACCTCATCAAAGGAGGACTCTATTACATTTGAGCGAGGACAAATAACAGAAGAAGAAATATGGTAAATATTGGGATTAGGGGGGATTTCAACAGGTAAACTGGCACAACATGCTAGTTGAGGAGAGGTGTATCAGCAGCTTTAATCAGGTGGGATTAATCCAATGATGTAGTTCTTAAAAATACCATGCCGAGTGTCAGCCCTAGTGTTTGTAAGTTGAATGAGCCCTCAGAGTCACTTTGCTTAGAATCTTCGGTATCTTTGATGAGTGGTTGTACACGGTGGTGGGAACTTTTGGCCCATGGGTAGTTGTCTTGAAAAAAGATCTCCATTCCAGGCTTCATCTTCTTATCTTTATGGTCATACCATGGTTCCAAAAAGCCGCAAAAGGGGAAGTCTTCACCCTCTTTGATGAATCGTTCATTCAAGGAGTCACTTGAGATAGTCTGGATGCATTCTAATATTCTCTTTAGTCTAGACTGACGGATCATTTTGAGCTATTGTTCTGATGGTTGATACCCCAAATCATAAGGAGGGAAAGCTTTCTTCAGTTCAATGGGATCAAGTATCCCTTGTTATGTTTGTCCTAGCCCCAATTCGGGCATGAAATGCATTTTTCTGAACATCTGAATCACATTGACGTTTCCATGAGGGTCGTATTTTTGACAAACCCTTTCTTTGAAGTCGTCCACTGCCGGGATTAGAGGTGTCTCAAATCAGAATCCTGATAGGAGAATATCATTTGACCCGTGCTGTATCTCAAGGATTGGATTACTGGTACTTGCGCCCTCGGTATTATCATCGTCACCCAAGATGATGATGACCCTTCCGTCGGCAAAGAACTTCAATTTCTGATGGAGTGAGGAAGACACTCCCTTGATATCGTGGGGATAAGGTCGTCTGAGCAACAGGTTGAAACAAGATGGGATGTCAATAACTTGGAATTCAACGACAGGGTTTATAGGGCCATCCCCTATTACAAGTTTTATGGATCCCATCACCTCCCGATGGATATTATTGTAGGCACGTACAGCAGTGGAGGTTTGAGCCATGTCACTTTCCTTTAGTCCTAAGCATTTGAAGGTTCTTAGTGGGCAAACATTCAAGGCGGATGCATTATCGACAAGAGAGAGTGGTACGACCCTCCCCATACTTCGACGGAGATGTTGAGTGCATGATTGTGGTTTGGCCTAATTCTGGGGATTTCTTCTTCGGAAATAGGATAGCATTCGGGTAGAGGTCAAGGATCCGACCAAATTTATCGCCTTTTCTGGTGTGGTAGAAGGAGGAAATGTGGGTCGAGTGAGAAACTTGATCAAGGAATTTATGTGCAGCTGAGAAGACATGAAAAGCCACCATAGAGTGATGTTAGCTTGAGTTTTCTTTAGTTGATCAAGGATCTTGCTCTCCTCGAGGGTCATCTCTGGCATAGGAAGTTTTTCAATGCCTTCCCTTTGTCATTTTCCGGTAAAGAGCTTGGGATCTGGTAATGCCTCCCTGATCTGGTCATGTGATTTACCGAAGGAGGGAAGAACATAAATCCTATTTCCTCATCAAACTTGAGTTGTTCTTCCATCTTGCTTATTTCTCCTAGGAGTTCTTCAAATGATATCATCCCACACATATAAGCTACCAGGCTAGTTTTCTCAAAAACTTGTTCTTTATTCGAATCTCTGAATTCTTCCCTCCATCTGGTGGCAACAATTATGTCTTTCCATGTAAAGTCGATGCATTCCATAACTTCAATGGATTCTTCATATATGTCTTCCCATTCTGTGGGGATATGTAAGGGTGAGGGGACCAGGTGCCCTTGCAATTTCAGAGTATCAAGTAACTCGGTCATACTGTAGATGTCGTTGGTTTGTTTGAATAATTCTATCCTGATCTGACAATATTATCTAGGCTAACTTCATCGCTTGGTACTACCCAACGGTCTGACTCTCGGGCCCATTTTCGTGCGTCCAAGAACAGCGTACTGAACCTCTGGTAATCAGTGGTCATCTGTGACGGCAATTTTAGCCCGAACTCCAAGAGTTGGTTTAACACTTCAGATAATTCCATACTTCCATTTTCGGAACAGGTACGGGCGACAATGCATGCTCTAGTAAGGAGTGACAGTGCCTGATCAGCGAGGCTAGTAGGGTGTAGGAGGAAAGATGGGATTTTTTGGAGAGGTTTAGGAGAGTATATGGGTGTGATTTGAGTTTAGGGATCAAATTCTCGGTTCTCTTCTAGGAATATGGCATTGGCATGATTTAGGAGTGGGTTGTGAGTAGTGTTTGGCTTAGGATTGGCTGGTGGGGCAATGGTACCCCGGTCAATTAGACCTTGGATTATATCTCTAAGGTGAAAGCATTGGTCAGTGGTATGGCCTACGGTTTAATGAAAGGCACAATGGGCATCTGCCTTAAAGTTTCTTGGGAGTGGATTTGGCAATGGACGGGGATTAGCAGGATTTAATAAACTTTGGAGAGGGGAGCATGGAGCTCGGTGTATTCCTTTCATACTAGAACAGGGCGGATTTCTAGTGCCCATGAAGTGGTTGATTGAGAGATGTTGTTGATGGTTGAGACTGCAGTGCTGGAAGGTTTTCCATATTTTCTGGGGTTGAATTGTCCGAAAACCTTCTTTCGTTCAACTTCTGTTTTAGCAAGAAATTTCTCGATTTACACTCCTGCTTCTCTGAGAGCTCGAAAGTGGGGATAGTATTTCCCTCCCATCGTTGCTCGGACATGGGGTAAGAAGTTCTTCTTCATTATGCTGACTTGTTCTTCCTCGAAAGGCCGATTGGTCATGGTAGTTGCTTTTTCCCTCCATCGGGCTATGAAGTTACTGACTGATTCTGCAGAGTTCTATTTGAGTAGCTCTAAATCAAGATAGGTGTCCTCAAGATCTTCGTTGTACTTGTACTGCGACATGAATTCTCGGGCCACATCCTCCCAGCTACGAATTTTGGACTCCTCGAGACACAAAAACCATCGGAGGGCACTATCCTTCAAAGTTTGCTAAAAAAATTGGGCCATCACCTCTTCAGAAGGTCCTAGGAGAGTCATGGCATGGTGATAACTACGAAGATGGACGATCGGGGGTGAACTTCCTCTAAATTTCTCAATATTTGGCATCTTGAACTTCTTGGGTAACCTTGCTTCAGGATAAGAAGACATGTGGGTGTATTCCATGTAATTCCCAGAGATTCTGACTTGGTCCAACTTCTTAGTTAGCCTCTTGAGATCTTATTTGACTTTGTTCAACTCTTCCTCTTTCTAATAAATGATCATAGGTAAGTTAGCCCCAGGCTGGGTAAGGTTCGGCATCAGAAGTTGGGCAGGTGGTGGACCATTAGCAGGAGGGGCACATGGAACGTGCTGATACTCTTAGAGAACCCAAATAGGCTCGGGTGGGCCCATAGTGCGAGGGAATAGGGCCTTGGTATCTTGACGAACGGGAACCTAGTTTTATTTCATCTCTCGGACCTCATCCTGGAGGCTTTCAATCTTGGATACGAGTTGAGATAGGACTTCATTCAAATCCGATTGCATAACGGGTTCTTGGTTTGTGTTCTCCATGGAAAGAGGATGGATATCGGACTCGAAAGAAGTAACAGGGGGATGGATAGAACTCCGAGGTGATTTGATATAAGACCGAAGCCAATAAAGAGCCAGGCCAAGGGCATGCGATCGACCTGAGAAGGCGCAAAATGGGATTTATTTATTAGAAAAAGAATGAAAATATTTCAGACATTTTTTTTTCTTTTTGATATTGAAAAATAAAATATTTTTTTTATTTTTGATAAAGAAAGGATAAATATTTTTGGATTTTTGATAAAGAAGGGAGAAATATTTTTGGTTTTTTTTAAAGAAAGGAGAAATGTTTTTGGATTTTTGATAAAAAAAAAAAGGATGAATGTTTTTTTTGGCTTTTTGATAAAGAAAGGAGAATTGTTTTTTGATTTTTTGGGAGACGGTCTCAGCATGATTATTATGATTATTATGTTCTCACTTGTATTAAATTCTCCTAAATGCAAAAGGAATTGCCGGACAAGACTCGAGCCTAGAAAAGATAGGTTTGTGATATATGTAAATCTATGGCTGGACTTGTAACCAGGCTCACAGTCGGGGTCCCGTTTTAAAACATGCGCAAAAATTTGGGCGGCAGGCCAACCCGAAATTTCGGTAGAGTTTCGGGTTAAAATTGAGAATCTTATATGTGTGTCCTAGGCTTGACACCTATATGCGGGTATGCAGTTGGTTGGGTGAATCGGAAAGGGTTCCTCCCTTTGGCGTGACTTCCACGATATACGTCTTGCTCTTGAGGGCAATCGGTACGTGTGGAAAAGCAATTTGATATACATGAGTGTACATGAATTGCCTCACTATATACTTCGTGGGGACAGTACGTGTGAGAGGGAATTTGATATACTCGGCGTATGTGAATGAGTTCCCTGCGATATACCTCCCGTTATGACTTCGGTCAAGTGGTACGATGCGGGGGAACCGTTCGATATACATCAAAGGTAATTGGCCAATAGAAGGTGAGAGTCATATCTCTTAGGCTAACTACGCCCTGTCGGAACAGCGCCCATCATGAAGTGACCCTCCAATTACTAGACATAATTTGGTCAATCACAATGCTCTTTGGTGATGTCGTGTGAATCATGCATGATTCTCTTATTAGTATCTTATGATGAGAATGTCTTTCTTGATTATCTCAAACAGGGAGCAAAGTACATGTACCAATGGTACACCAAGTATGGATGGGTGATGCATGCAGCATATGGATATATGTGATCTAAGGTGCACTTGGTGTGAAGTGTACATGGAGAATTTTTCTACAAGTGTGTGAATAGAAGCATAATTATAGGGTACACATGGAAAAGGGGAACATGAAAAACGGGGGAAAATATAAACAAGCATAACATCCATGTAAATAGAGTCTAGCCCTCAAAATAAATTCCCCAGCAGAGTCGCCACTGTAGCCATCCCCCGATCCTCGCGGTGGGTGTGAGAGGAGGATCTTAGGTCCCACGCATACCTCTCGGGAGCGCTTCGGACGACATCGTTAAAGAGGTGAAAAATGTAAAGAGATGGAGTCTCCAGTCTATTTGACTCAAAACAGACAAAAGAAAGGGAGCCATCCCGAAGAACATCACTCAAAGACATACTGATACATACGAAACCAAAATGATTCAAAAAGGGTCGGGAGGCTAAGTTACGAAATGGGAAGGTGTTAGGCACCCATTCCGCCCTTACGATCTTTCATGGGTTTTTTGCTATTTTCCTTTATTTTCCCCGTGATATGTGTGCATGTGTATATGTAGTGGAGATAGGAATCGTCGAATTGTATTATCGAAGAGATAAACCGAGTCATCCGTAGGAATGTTCATAAAGATAATATTAGAAAAAAGGATTTATGGTATTATCCTTGCATTGATCGTTATAATGGAACGATAACGCATGTGGAATAATACGCCACTAAGAACGAATATATATATATATATATGTGTGTGTGTGTGTGTGTGTGTGTGTGTGTAAATGTATAGAATCTAAGAGAATTGAGTTTAGAGAAAATAGAAAATGAGAGAAAAAGTAAGAATAGGACTCGAGTCTCAGGTTTTACCCCGAGACGCCTACGTAGCCTATAGAGGCATCAAAGTCCATGTAGTTCGCATGCAAAATGAAGGGTGGGGTTTATCCCATAAGTCCAACCGGGTCTTCTCTTATATGTGTGTGTAAAAAAATGTTTTAGTTGTGAGAAAAGTGTGAGAATTACCGTTTGGAATTTATGAGCAAACAATCCTTTTCTAATTTTTTGAGTTTTTATTTATATGAAAATAAGAGATGTGTAATAATACTAAATAAAAGGTATGCTAGGATATGTGAGATTAGAGAATAAACTAAGTAATAAAATAAGTTAATGCGAATTTATGAGAATTTAAGGAGAGAATTGATAAAATTGGACCTTCTTGAAGATCTTGAACGTTAGAGAGCAGCCCTTGCACTTGGATGATGATGAAGAGTAGTTAATTCACCAAGTTTGATGAAAAGGATGATGAAAAGTGAAGGTTGGAAAGAGATTTGGATGTGGAAATCACGCTGACTTCGAGAGAGGTTTTGTGGATTCGCTGAGAGTGAGGTATTTTAGATCTAGGATACCTTTGCAATGAGGTTAGGCCCTCCTTTTTATAGGCCCAGGGCATTTCCAATGGGCATAGCCCTATACCTGGCAATCGATAGGTGCGTTTAGGCACACTCCCGATAGGTAGGGTCTGGCACCTGTCGTTTGGCAGTCTCTTTCAGTTCCTTCGGAAAATTAGTCGTAGAGTGCAAACCGTTGATCCGAATCATGCACAGGGAAAACCGTTATAAAGGAAAATCAAAGACCTTCGAAAGTCCTTTGGACCGTTCCCGAGTTCGGGAGATGACTTTTGGTCAAATATGGATTTGAAGCACTCATCGGTCCTTTGGACGGGGAAACTTCGGATGCAAACGGATTGTTCGTCCATATGGTAAGTCAGAATCGCACACGGGGAAGACCGTTGGAAAGGTTAGGAGATGTACTTCGACATTCCAAAGAGTTTGACCCAGTTTGGGGAGTTGACTTTGGTCAATCGGGCCCTAGAATCATTCGATGACCTCTCAGAGTAAAACAGATCGTTCGTCCGTACCATAAGTCAGAATCACGCACAGGGTCACCTGTTGGAAATTCATTTAAGTGCCCTTTGAAGATTCATTCAGTCTCGGTTGAGTTGAAGAGTTGATTTTTGTCAAACGGAGCTCGGGAGTGCCCGATGGCCTCCTGATCGAGTTTCGGGGGAAAACGGGTCGTTCGTCCGCATGGTAAGTTAGAATCGCGCATGGGATGGACCATTGTAAAGAGTATTAGATGACCTTTGAAGATCATTCAGTCTCGGTCGAGCTGAAGAGTTTGACTTTTTGGTCAAATGGACCCTTGGAGTGCTCGATGGCCTCTAGGTCAGTACTCGGGGTATGACTTGGGTTGGTAGTGATGATGGGAGGTGCTGGGGACCTAAGGAGAGTTTAGGGGGTAATAGAATGGGGTGCCTACAAAATCTTTATCGCAAAAGTTCCAACGCTAAACACTATTTTGAACAAATTATTTGCAACAAATGTTCCACCATTCAAAAAATAAATAAAACAAGTCTAATCCATCCTTGTTCTTTGTTGTTACGCTCATTCTCTACAAAAACTTCCACTAAATCTATAAAAAAAAAACAGAAAGAACATGTTAGAATTATCACTTTGAAAAACAACGATAATAGATTTTAGAAGATTAATCAAAGTACATTTATAAGTTTCACTTATAAGTCTTGCAAAATAATAATAATAAAAATATCATAAATCACATTCATTAATATCAAATTTTTTTCCGAATTATATCCCCCCCCCCCCCCCCCCCCAAAAAAAAATACCATAATTTTTCTTCTCTATGTATTAGGATTATTGTGAGCGGATAATAAGAGAAAGAAAAAATCATGCATATCCAATATAAAACAAGTATGGGGTTATGTGATTACCACAAAGAGTTATATTCTCGTGTTACGAGGTTACTTAATGCCTCAAGTTTTTCATTAAGCTCATCCATTCATCCTTTCATTTACACGTTCTCCCTTCTTGCTTTATTAGATTCTCTCCTTGCTTCATTTGCTTCCCTGCTTGCCTCATTAGCATCCTTCCTCGCCTCAACAACTTGCCTATCTCTCTCAGTGTCTTTCTCCTTTTGAATATTAGCAACTGAGAATGATGTGGGTTTAAGACCAGCCGACGATACTGTACATATCCTGAGCGATGTCATAGAATTTCTTAAAATGCATCAACATCATTCATCACCACACCGTCTTCAAGTTGAGTTTGTGATGTGAGTAATGCTTGCACATCATTCTATTAATAACAGTGAATATATTAGTATTATATCATACGATATATGTAAAAAGGTATTGATAAATTACTATTGAAGCACATCTTACATAGACATTTCCAGTAGTTGAAGCCACCCAATTTCCCTTTTTTGCTCCATTGAGTCGTATGACGTACCTTACTCATGGATGCGGGAGTTCAAGTCTCCTTATCATGTTATACAAATTTTGATATCAAATAAAGTGCTAAAACATATTAAAATGATTGATTTAGACATAAGATTTTTAGAGATATTTACTATCTCAAACTCCACTCGATGAAATCCTTTGCTTCCACTGTTGTGGAGAATTGTCTCCTTTGATTGATTGTTCAAGTTTATTACACTTATTTTCTGCAAATATTTATGTTCAAAATAAATTTTAAAATATATAACTAGATGTAAACCCCTAATTAAAAGTCTTAATATAACAAAACTCAAGAAGAACATTGGATCTTATATGGACTCTCCCCATTAACATTTGGTTTAGTAAGTATGAGAAAAATAATATCAAAGTAAAAAGAGCATAATGTTTACTACAATAATCTAATATGCATAGTGTTTACTAGAGAAAAAATAGCATGCCAAATAAGAACCTCACTTAAATAATAAAAAAAATTGGAAGTCGCATATAACCTGGAAAATTTCATCTGCAAATGTTGAACAAAGATCATTCCATTTAGCCTCATATAATTTCGGAGGATGATGTTGAAGAGTTCGTTCCAAAGAGTCGTGTGGATTGAAATGTTCACGATATCTTTTCGAGAAGAAGTTATGAAAGTGATTATTGAGTTGTGTCATTACTACACACTTCATGTAATCATCATTTGGCAATTCAAACCTGTCATATTTAGAAGAAATAAAAAAAAATAACTCATAAGCCTAAATGAGGATTGTGTTCCATATATAAGTATAGGTAGCTTACTCGCACAAGTATCTACATATGATTTTCGTTCTCCTCTGGAACTTTCTTCCAATAGCTGAAATTGAATGGGGCTTTTTCTCGAATAATAATGTCCACCTTTGATTTTAAATTCGAAGAAGAGAACCCTACTAAATGACCCTTCGAGATTAGTATTTGAATATTCTCCACCCTTTCTAACTTCTTCTGAAAACCATTCCCCCGTGTTGGTAACTCGTTTCCTATAACTAGAACCTATTATAACAAAAATAACAAAAAGTAACTAAAAAATAGTAAATTTGACTTTAAAGAAAAAATTAAAATTAAACCCATAAGTTTGAAGTCATCAAAAGCATAATCACGGTACAAAAAGAGCACACACATGCGTGTCACTTTTATCCGCATTAACTCCAAAAAATAAATTTATGATAAGAAATGTAGCATAAAATCAATGCGTAAAGCTACCAAGATCACAATCATAACCTCACTTGTATTAGCACCTAAAGAAACAGTGTTTGAAAGATCGAAAACATTTTCATGACTAGGGTGTGAAGGAGAGTGATTGGAATCTCTCACAAATCGTTGCACGAGTATTACTCTTTCACCTATAATATGCATAAAATGGATGAACATAATACTAATTAAATCTATACTTAAAAAACATTGATATCCTTACTTGTATAAAATTATCCGTATGTTGTCAATTAATATATTTTCAAATACGAAGGTTGTACCCTCATAGTTGTTAACATAAAAAAGGATATCGTTAGGAGAGTCGTTGAAATTTGGATTAGTTGAACTAGAATGAAGACGCATGGGTTCCCTCATGAACCCTTGCAGCATAAAAGATCTTGGGGAGTGTGCACGACCGGAACCTAATACAACAAAAAAACTTACATTAGCTACAAAGATATGTATGCAATATCTACCAATGCACACCTCATGACAATAATAAGATTAAAATCAATTTCATTGCCCATGGTAAAGTTCATAAAATTTGTCTGTGTTGGACGATAGAGAAATCAGTAAATGTCACATATTAAAGAACTCAAGGCTATATAAGTGATCCTTCTATACAAGAATTTGCATGAACTAATTGATAATAATAAACATAAACTAACAAATATGTCTATCAAGGAGTCAACACGTTGAATAAGAGGAGAATTGGATTATTAAGGTCCTAGTAGATGACAATGTACCCAAAATATACCAAATATATCATTTTATATTCTGTTAGCAAATCAATTCAAAACAAAATATTAGGACCTTTATGAATCAAAGAATGCAATGCCAAAGCTTTATGTAACAATCCCTCCATTGCAAATTTAACTTTTATTTTTTATTTACGGGAATGATTCTAAAATAACGATAGATGCCAAATTTACCCTTCCTTTAAATAACACCAGGAAAACTTTATTACAAGGATCACCTTCTATGCTACATTACAGCAGTAAGTATTAGAAATTAATGGGTGACCTTGTATCCATAATGCCTACCAGACTTCTCATTCATGTCGCAATTATGAATGTCAACCAATCCAACACAAACACTTTAATATTTCCCCCACTAAGACCAGAAATCAAACCATTTATACCAATATCCCTCTCCATCACCTTGCTGCAACTTTCTCCTCACAGTACTTGAATGAAAGAAATCCCTTTGGATCACCCCCCACCAAGAAAATGTAGGAATACTTTGCACTAGATCGTCACTAAATAGAAGTTACAAGAGAAATCAGATGAACACTAATTCAAACCAAAATTCATATATGTCCACGTTCAATGATAGAGAATTCAGATGAAGAATAACAAATATTGGTCTCTAAAGGACTCTCAAGTGTTAGGGAATCTTTAGGATAATTTCTCTAAATGATATCAGGAGTATAGTTAGTCATACATAAAATGGGATATAAGAAAGCCTCATGACAATTATCTAACTCAATAACAAGAAAGTAACACGTATATCCCAGTTTTTTATCTGAAACTAAGCACATTGTTTTGATTTCAATGGAGAAATCCCATAAATTTTATTGTCAATCATAATCATGTAATCGACATATAAATAACAATGATACAACCGTCTAACCTTTTGACATGCATAGCCTAAATATGATTACCAGATCTTAAAACAAACTGGAGGAGGCTTCTATTTGAGATCATAAACTGCCTTTTGGGTCTGCATACCCAAGCTTATTTTATCATTAGGATTTGGAGTCATATAAACTTCTTCTGTAAGAGCCTATTTAATTCATATTTTGACATCATCTTGATCAAACTAGAGAAGAAAACATGAAGGTGGGAAAACATTCTCAACTGAAATCAGTCCAGATCAAGGATGTTTACAAACATCCTCTTCTAATAGTTTCAAATCGCATACAGTCCAGACCAATGATGGTATATGGAATTAATGGGACAAATTTTAATTCCTTCCAACCTCGTACTAACCTGAGCTTCAGTAGTAAGGGTATAATTTTCATACTGTACAACACCATTATTTAACATTTTAGTATATGTTCTTTGGTCTCTTAATTAATATGTTTAGTTTGTTATTCAAGACAAGCGCAATATTATCATTCAAACCATTAAGCTTTTTTATAATCTTGATGTGTATATTAATCTTGGCAGGTACATATTGCAAAGAAACATTGACCCAAACATTAGAAGTTAGGTTGATAAATTTCTCTAAGATTAGTATTTGCTTTAAATCTAAGTTGTCAACCTTTATAAGGTTTGGGGTTTTAGGTATAATGACAAATTTACAAACCTTTACTTTATCTACTATCATCCAAGTGTTTCCTAAGTCTATATGTGTTTTGACATGTGTGTTTTAACATATTTTTCTTTGATTTAAGATTTACTGCTCATTTCTTCTTGTTTTGTTTTAGTTTTTTTTTATTTTTTTTGGAGATTTTATGAGGTTTTTATGAACAAAATAAGCATTGAATGAAATATTTTACTAATATTCAAGTTTGGGGTTTCGATTTTATTTTTGCATATTTTTATGGTTTTTTTTCCTTATGTCCATTTATTTGTTAGTTTATATTATTTTAAATGTGTTGTTCTGTTTTAGGTTATCAGAAGTGCAAAGAACAAGTATCACTTAGAAGTTTGATGCATCAGAAAGGAAGTCAAGATGTGGTTGTAGGAAGTGTATTCTAACTTAACTACAAAGTAATTTTTATTTCTTTGTTATAGTGGCATAGCCTTATATTGGGTGTGTCTAACTTATCTGGAGAGAAATTTGTACTGGCCAGAATTCTTAGTCATGTGTATTGTTTGGAATGATTCTTAATAAAGTTTGTAATGGCCATCAATAAAGGTCAATAAAGTTTATATATATATATATATATATATATATATATATATATATATATATATATATATATATATATATATATATATATATATATATATATATATATATACAGATATTTGGGATAGTTTCATTTGAATTTTTCTATGATTTTAATGCCATGGCTAAGCATATCTCACATTTATTTATTTATCATTGTTGTAATATTATTTGAGGCTAAAAATGGTTGATCCATTAATTTCTCACCTTCTTATTTAGGGTTGTTTATATGTTTTGTGATCTCTTTTCAGTTTACAATTTTGAATTTTGCATATATAATTTTTTATTTTAATGGTAGATTTTTATTAATAAACAATGGGATAACGCAAAGAACTTACAAGGGAAACTGAAAGAAAATTAGCCCTTTTATCATAGGGTCCTTACAATAAAGCTAAAGAAATTTGAAAGAGGGGATATTCAGTCTATCTATCCTAAGAAGCCCTTTGAATTCCTTAGGAAGAAACTCCACCTCATGAGTAAAAAATGAAACATCTTGATCACTTCCTCTTTTAGACAGAAAATCAGTTGTCCAATTAGCCTCCCTATAAACATGACATAAAGTACAATTAAGCTCTGAAGCTAAAAGAACAATTTGGTCAACCATCCATTTTATTCTCCAAGGACACTTGCATCTGTTTAAAATAACTTAAATTAGAATTTTTGAATCCTATTCTATAATCACTTCATACCTTTTAAAGCCTTGCAAATGATTGAGACCCCTTAAACGAGCAGCAACCTCTGCTTCTAAATTGTATATTTCCCCAAAATGATCATGAAAACACCATATGAGCTGACCTTCATCATTTCTAAGAAGACCCCCTCCTGTACTTAGCCTAGGGATACCTAAAGAGCTTCCATCTATATTTAATTTCAAGACACGTTTTGGAGGAAGCATCCACTAAATAAACATATGTCTAGCCTTTCTAACATTGGAAGGATTGCAGGTTACTTGAATGGCATCATAAACCTATTTGATAATTTTAAAATGAGACATTTTACTTTTATCAAATTTGGCCTTGTTCCTACTTAACCAAATATGCCAACAAATGAGATTAGGAATAAGTTTAAAGGAATTTTGATTGTCACTGATAGGAGAAAGCCACCAGGATACCATTCTTTGTCTAACTGATCCTTTATTTTAAAGAACACCAAACTTCTTATCAAAGTGTTCCCAAACCTTAGTAGCAACTTCTCTAGAAGAAAACAAATGCTCTAAATATTCTTCTCCATTTGGACTACAATATTGACATTTTGAAGGTAACGAAAAGCCAATCTTCTTTAATTTATCATCTTTAGGAACTAATTCTCTGAGAAGCTTCCAATTGAATAATGAAAATTTAGTAGGAATGTAAGAGTCCCATAAAAAATGAGAAGATTTGACACTTACTGAAGGCTTCCTAATTAACTCCCAAGCATATTTTACAATGAAATCACCTGAGTTGGAAGAAGACCAGTAGATCTCAACCTTCTGATTAACATATATGTTGGTTTTGAGGACTATTTTAATAATCTGATCAGGTAACTCTTGCTTCAACTTGGCTAAATTCCATTCCCCTTCATTATTCCAAAATTCTTTGACCTCACAAGACTTATTTGAATTTATCATATCACATATTGCCCCCCTCTCCCATCCAAGAATCTTTGAAGAGATCGATTTTACCCTCACCCAATCTCTAACAAATGAACTCCTCATCTATTTAGCTAACTTGACACATTCTACCCCAAACATTTGTTTTAAATCTGTACTTTTCTTCTGATGGATGATTCTTCCTACGGTATCTAGCTTTGATGAAGTCATGCCAAAGGGAATTGCCTTTTTTGAATTTCCACCATCGTTTTATAGCCAAGGCATTACTGATATCTACCATTTTCATGATATCCAACCCTCCCTCTTTAATAGGTTTTGAGATGTGATCCCAGTTACACAAGTAGTATTTTCTGGTTTCTTCCATAGACCCCCCAAAAGAGCTTCCATATGCTTCCAACAGTGCTTTTTAGGAGGCATAGTTGCCATTGTATGAATTGGAATGGATCTTAGAACATGTTTAAGGAGAATTAGCTTCCCTACCAAAGATAAACACTTAGCCTTCCAGGTAGTTAAATAACCTCTGATCTTCAAAAACAAGTGTTCAAAGTAGCAAATTTTCTTTTTACCTGCATATAATTTTCAATTTTGTATATTTTTGCAGTAAAATGTTTAACGACATACTTTCCCATTATTTTATTTATATTTTTTTGTATTGCATTGCTAGTATTTGATATACTCAAACAGATATAATGTATACTTCTAATATGCTATAATCTTTTGTTATCTATCAATGATCATTCTCCACCATTGAAAACAATGCTTTCTATGTATTTAAAACTACAAATGAACCTTTCCTGGCTTTCTCTAAAATCTACTTTATCAGCAGCTTCTCCATATAATCATCATCCTCTTCACTAGTAACAATATTATTTAAGGGATACTAATGGAATGGTGATTAGGCATAAATTCTTCATATTTAACCTCTTAATTTCGATCTTTTTATGATCCCGTGCATTGTAAATAGCTTGGATTTATCTTGTATTTATTCTACTAACCCCTTTTGGCAAGTATTTCGTGTTTTGTGTATTTCTCATGTGTTTTACAGGTATTTCATGCAAGAAAGTGCGAAAGAGAGCTCAAAACAGTGAAAGAAATCAAGAAATGGGGATTTCAAGGGCATTTTTGCAATTTTACAACCTTAGTTCGGAGGTGGGTTCAACTAGAAATTGTATATCTTTCAATTACAAGAACACTGGGAAAAACGTCACCTCAATCCGAGCTGCGGTGAAGAAGTTATGCTAATTTGAAGTTGAGAAGAAATCTAGAAAAGATTCTGCCTAATTTTTCATAGCGAACCGATCCGATTTAAATGGAAAACGGACCGACTCTATCATTAGCCATGCTCCATAACCGTTACAACATTATTCATGCTTTCTAAGCGTAACAAATTTCCAAATACGGGATTTTTATTTTGTCCTTATCTTTTAGCCAAAAGAGTTGCATGTTTTGAGGAATCTTCTAAACGAACTCTAGCATATATATTTAGTCATTATGACTCTTTTTATTCAGATTTCATTCATGTAAAAGCTCAATAACAAGTAGAAACATTTAGGAGAACAATTTACATATTTTGTACCTTTAATTGAAGAGTTTTTCCGATTTTTCTTCAATCTTTGATTTCTTCTTGAATGGTCTTGTTCTTTAATCTTGGTAACATTTATTTCCAGTACCTTTATTATTATTTATCATGTTTAATCTCTCTTTCCACGCAATTATGATTTCATGCAACGTAGATAATGTAGTTTTCACTAATTTCATTATATTAGGCTAGATTTTTAAGGGTTGGGATGCATGAACCCAACCCGATGTGGTTTGCATGGGTATAAAATTAGTTCTCTAAATTTAATAATTGATTAGATCGTGTAGTATGGTGATCACAACCGTTGTAGGACTTTTGATCTCATTTGCCCTAGGTAACCTGTATGCTTAAGAGTGCAACACACATGTAGCTTATACGACACTACTTTATTCGTCTCTTTATTATATATAGTGTGGGCTACGATCCCTCTTATATGTAATGCTTGGGAGTACTAAAGACTAGTTTTGATCAATTAATTGATTTACGACTACTTTATACTGGGAAACATACTATGAGTTGGGGGATTGTGTCCCTACCTTAATTTTCGAATTAGTTTTAGTTAGCTTCATTATTTTCCCCCTTTTTCGTTTCTCACCCCATCGTCATATTTTAAACTTCATTTTTGAGGTAATAAATCAATTAAAATCTATCAAACATTACTTGTGGATTCGATACCCAGACTCACCTCTATACTCCATAAGAGTGTAGTTAAAGTTTAGGTTTTTTGAATTGTGGTCAGAAGACGATAACAACGATTAGCGTATTTACACGGACGCTCGATTTTTCCACTAGATCAAAATGGCGTCGTTGCCGGGGAGTGTTTTGTTAAAGATTATAATTGATTTACTATTTCCTAAGATATTTTTTCTTTTGTATTTTTTTCTTTTAAATTTTTTTGGAGGCTTGCACAATTGTGCTCCAAGAAACATTGAATCCTCAATAACACATTTTCTTTATGTGGATTGTCCATTTACAAACTATTCGGTTATCATGTCTTTTTATAATGAGTTCGGTAATTATAAAGGTTCATATGGGAATAGTATTCAATCTTTTTATTTTCAAGAATATCCGCCTCGAGCTATTAAAATGGGTGAGTGGTTTTTAATTCATGAATATGAAAGGCTTGAAAACAAATATCGGGGAAAAAAATCATTTTTGGGATCAAGAGTTGGATGCATTATTCGAATCTAATGACAACTTTTCGTCCGAGGTTATAGCGCCAAGGAATCCAACTTTGAAAGAAAAAATGATTTTTCTAATCAAATAATTACTCGATTTTATTTCCACCCAAAGCACGATGGATATTGGTCTTGTGACGAAAATGATCTCATTTTGCGATGAGATGCATTCTAATTTGGAAAACAAAGAGGAGGTTGAGACTTGCGTGTCACCTAAATTTTTTGAAGAACATCTCATTGAAAGTGAGTCTTTCTCCCTTGAAATTCAATCTCTAAGTGATGGAGAATCACTTGAGATTGAATTTATTTCATCACCTTTTTTGTTCTCCATTATTGAACCATTACAAATACCGCTAGATTCGCATGAGTCGGTTGAAACTTTTGAAACGTTTGAACCTTTTACCTACAAGGACTCTGTACTTGAATTTTTTTCCACTACGAACTCTCCCTTTTTGTGTGCCCCACTTCCCATCCTACTTGAAAAATCTTTGGGAAGTGATTCTATTTTTTTTAATGCCAATTGTACTTGTCCCCTTTTACATCCAAATCCCCCATCACCCCTTTAAAAAAATTAATTGGTGATGGTTCATTTTTTCAATCTCACACATGCCTTCTATTGTTCAAACAGAATCCTTATTTTTCGGGATGCATGCATCCTAGTGAGGGTACACCGATTATCCCTCAAATTTTGTGACTTCTACTGTATGAGTTATTAGAAGTTAAAATCGTAGGTTGTACATAATTAGTTTTTATTTTTCATTTTTCTTTTCCTTTTTTTTATTATAGTCTAGTGTCATTAGTTAAAGTTTTTGTTATTCTTTTTTCTATGCTTGGTTCTAACGTGTTTTATAGGTTCAATGGATTCGTACTTATCAAGGATCACTCCATTTGGGTAATATCTTTCTTTTCCTCTCTTTATGTTGTGTTCTTGATTTGCATTGAGGACAATGCAACATTTAAGTTAGGGGGTGTGGAATATTTGTCCTATTTATTATGTAGGTTCATTGATTCGATCAGATGTTCTTTCCAAGTGTGTGTTTTTTAGAAACTTTCAAAAATTTCCAACACAATTGAAACAGTTTAAAAAAGCCAAAAATATTTTTCTTCGAAATAAATAAAATTTGGAATTTAAAAGCTTCAAAAATGTCACATGTTTTCTGTTTCAAATTGTAAAATTCAAAATGCCCAAAGCTAAAATTGACCAAAGATGGAAATTGAGCAAAAATTGACGACTTAATGAATAAGTGTGGCGATTGATCAGCCCGATGAGATTTTGAGCCTATCAATTTTCTCGAGTTTTTAAATCAATTCGAGTTTATGTTTAACTCAAAGTTCTTTTCATCATTTTAATAAGTCGTTGATGATCTCTATTTTATTGTTTTGATCGGTTATGAAAAATGCGTGAGATATTGTCTTGAATACCGCGCACCAAAATATCGCTAAACTAAATTAATCTCGAGAATATGGTAAAGCATTTAGTAATTTGGACAATGAAGTATGCCCTCGTTTGACACCCAAAAATATTAGCCATAAAAAGTTGTAAAAAAATCATCCCTTTTGCAACTCAATTTGAGCCTAATAATTTTTTTCCTTTTCGTTTGATAACCCGAAAAAAATCCCAATTAGCCTGGAATTGTGACAACCGAATATTCATCTAATAAATTCTGAAAAGTGCATAAAAAGGGGTAAGAAAAAAATAGAAGAATGCTCAACAAAAATAGAAATAAAAAGAAAAGAAGAGAAATGAGGAATAGCCCGGGAAAAGCACAAATGGACATCATAAATGAATTCTCCAATCCGAAGTTCCCACCATGTCCATTTTACCCAAATACACCTTAAACCCAAGAAAGTCCCAACCGAGTCCGAATTGTGAATTTGGTTACGTCGTGAAGAGCTAAGGCGAAAAAGATAATATAAGAGATTAAATGGTGTGAGTTAGAGGCAATCTTTCCGTTTCCTTATAACCGTACTCTGATGATGATTTTTTTCACTATAAATTTTCGTCTTTTCAATATTTTGTTCGTGAACTTGTGTCCATCATATTTACTCTTTTTACCACACACACCGTGAGAATAGCCACCTTTTAGAGTGATTCATTTGTGTTAGTATCCCGTGAGGTTTTGAAATCAAAGCGAATTTTCAAAAAGTAACGTAATGATCAAATGGTGGAAATTTGCAGTTTATTTTTGGCTTCAAACACACACACTTAAAATTGAGACTTGTGAATATAAATTTAAGGTGACTATTTTTGGTGAGTTAAAATTATACAATTTTTAAGTATTTTGATTTTTTTAGTCAATAACGAATTTTGTGGGTATATAACTCCAAACCCTCACAAGACACAACTCGCCCTACTTGGGTAACCTAGGGGTTTAAAGGCTCGTTGCATATGCTAAATGCAATTTCTTTCCCGCGAAAAAGGTATTATATCCCAAGAAAGTCTTTGAAGAGTCCTTAACCCATGCTCTCATTCTTTTACATTGCTCAGGACGCGCAAAGTTCTAAGTTAGGGGATTTGATTAGGCATAAATTCTTCATATTTATCCCCTTAATTTTGATATTTTTATGATCCCGTGCATTCTAAATAGCTTAAATTTGTCTCTTATTTATGCTACTATCCCCTTTTGGCAAGTATTTCGTATTTTTCTATTTCTCATGTGTTTTATAGGTATTTCATGCAAGAAAGTGTGAAAGAGAACTCAAAACAGTGAAAGAAAGAAAGAAATGGGGAGTTCAAGGGCATTTTTATAATTTTAAAACCTTATTCCAGAGGTGGGTCCAACTATAAAGTTGTATATCTTTAAATTACAAAAACACTGGAACAAATGTCACCTCAATCTGAGCTACGGTGAAGAAGTTATTCTCATTTGAAGTTGAGAAGAAATCCAACAGAGATTCT
The DNA here is from genome assembly GCA_949130495.1 of Sambucus nigra. Taxonomy (NCBI): domain Eukaryota; kingdom Viridiplantae; phylum Streptophyta; class Magnoliopsida; order Dipsacales; family Adoxaceae; genus Sambucus; species Sambucus nigra. The sequence goes on from OX422207.1 coordinate 520,138,696, forward strand.
GCCTAAATTTGCATAGCGGACCGATCTGATTCAAATGGAAAACGGACCGATTCGGTCATTAGCCACGCTCCAGAACCGTTACAAAATTAGTCATGCTTTCTAAGTGTGATAAATTGCCAAATATGCCTTTTTATTTTGTCCTTATCTTTTAACCAAAAGATTTTTATGTTTTGAGGAATCTTCTAAACGAACTCTAGCCTATATATTTAGTCATTAGGACACTTTTTATTCAGATTTCATTCATGTAAAATCTCAATAACAAGTAAGAACATTTAGGAGAACAATTTACATATTTTGTACCTTTAATTCAAGAGGTTTTCCGATTTTTCTTCAATTTTTGTTTTCTTCTTGCGTGGTCTTGTTCTTTAATCTTTCTAACCTTTATTTCCAGTACCTTTATTATTATTTCTCATTTTTAATCTATCTTTCCACGCAATTATGAGTTCATGCAATGTATATAATGTAGTTTTCACTAATTTCACCATGTTAGGCTAGATTTTTAAGGGTTGGGATGCATGAACCCAACCCGATGTGGTTTGCATGGGTATAAAATTAGTTCTCTAAATTTAATAATTGATTATATCGTGTAGTATGGTGATCACAAACATTGTAGGACTTTTGATCTCATTTGCCCTAGGTAACCGGGATGCTTAAGAGTGTAATGCGCATGTAGCTAATACAACACTACTTTACTCATTTCTTTATTACATATGGTATGGGCTACGATCCCTCATATATGTAATGCTTGGGAGTACTAAAGACTGGGTTTGATCAATTAATTAATTTACGACTAATTTTATACTGGGCAACATACTAGGAGTTGGGGGATTGTGTCCCTACCTTAATTTTCCAATTAGTTTTAGTTAACTTCTTTATTTTTTCCCTTTTTCGTTTCTTACCCCATCATCATCTTTTACACTTTATTTTTGAATTAATAAATCAGTTAAAATCTATCAAACATTTCCTGTGGATTCGATACCCAGACTCTCCGCTATACTTCATAAGAGTGTAGTTAAAGTTTAGGTTTTTTGTATTGTGGTCGGAAGCGATAACAATGATTAATGTATTTACATAAATGCTCAGTTTTTCCTCTAGATCAAATGGCTACCACCATTTTGATTAAACTAATGCAGATCTTCACAATGGTCGTTTGAATCATCTTCATTTGCATCATTTTTCTTTGAGAACACGTCATAAGCCTCATTGTACACATATAGAGCTTCGCTCCATAAATTAATAACCACAATCTGATCTGCAAGGATTTAATCTTCTTCGACTGGGCTTTGTTAGATATAGGAAGCTCCTGAGTTGCTACTTGAGAACTCTTTCCAATGTTTCGTGCGCTCTGATTCCAGGTGGTGGCGAAGAGCCTTTATCCAACTGTTTTACAGTGTCGTCTCGAGCTCCTTGACACATTCCTCTAGGCTAGATTCAAGGAGTTCATGTAAACGCAAGCTCATATCTCTAGAGTAGACTTCTTACTTGGATAGGTGAGTGGTGGTACTACCGCTTATGTCTCGATCCGCATATTATCAGGCACCAGTTTGTGTACTAAACATGTCACCTCTCAATTCTCCATGAATAATGTTTGGTACAAAGTTTGGGTCACCCTTAACTAGATCACATAATTTCCCTCTAAATTGGATGAGTTCATGTTTACTTCTAGCCTCTTAAGTTCAGCATCAAGATCTGCTTCAATTTTACTCATAGAATCCTCATCTACCTTTTGATCATGAAAATCTTTATGACAATGTTATGTTAATCCATCCAAATTATTTCCAGGGGAAAAACTGTCCCATTGTTTGTATATATTTAGGAATTGTCTTGAATAACTGTGTGTTGATGGTGGTTAGAAGGAACTCATTAGTATTCATAACAAAAGGAACTCATTGTCTCTATATAAACTGATACAAAAATAAAATCATATAACGTGATATATAAAAGATATAAAAAATACGCAGGGGTAAAAACCTAGTTAGAAGTAAACCCTCATTGGTATTAAAACCCGACGAAATAATGTCCGAAGATTCAGCTACATATTATATAATTATGCCGTAAAGAATGATGAGTCGGTTCTACAACAAATCGTTGCACGAGAGATGCTCTATGACCAATAACAGTTATGAAATGAATTAACACAATGTTGTTTTAACTAAACTTAACTATACATAGGTATATTTCTTACTTCTTTAAATATTTTTATATTGTTAAGTAATTTATTTTAGAATACAAAGATCACACCTTTATTATTATTATCATCAGATGCAATAGTGTTGGTGGAGTAGTCGACATTTAGGTCTTTTGATTGAGAAGAAAGGGGGTGTGTGTATTCTCCCATGAATATTTGACGTGTAGATGATTTTAGGACACGTGCACGACCAGAACCATCCATAACTAAATAAGAAATCGACAACCTTAGATGAAGAAATACGTATGCAGAAATTATGTAAAACATTAATACACTTTTAACATTTTAGCATAATTCGAATGAAAACATGGTGAAAAATCACATCAGTGATGAAAATTATAAAGTATAAAATCATATCAAATAACTTAGATAACTTCAACAGCAGCCGCAACATCATATCATTCAAAATATTTTATAAAAAATGATAAGGATAATTAACAAATCTAACAAATAGTCGTCGTCGTCATGTTTTTATCTAGGTATTCTTTCAATCAAACTCTTAAAACTTATATCAATAGTCACTAAACAAAAATAAGATATTGTCTCCTATATTAACATAAATTTAAAATTATGAATTGACAATTTATGATATCATGTAACATTCAAGATTAGTATCATGGTTGCAATATCTAAACTTTTCTGCTCAGAATGTTCCCGTGGTGGATTCTATGTAATGCTTTAAAGTTTAAGTTTTGTTACATATTAACAAAAATTTAAAAACTAGTTTGGAAAGTAAATCCATACCCGCAGTGGTATTAAAACCCAATGATAGAGTGTCAGGAGACTCGGCTACATTTTGATGACTATGTTGTAAAAAAGGTTGATTCATCTCTAACACAAATCGTTGTCCAGGAGTTGCTCTATGACCTATAACAAACTTAAAATGGATCAACACAATACTATTATAACTTGACTTAACTTAATGTTGGTATATTTCCTACTTAATTATACATTTGTAGTTGTCAACTAATTTGACTTAGAATACAAAGACCGTACCCGCATTATTGTTAACAATGGATGCAATAATGTTCAGAGAGTAGGCGACATTTGGGCCAGTTTAATGAGAAGGAGGACATGTGGATTCTCCCTGGAATCCTTAATGTGATGAAGATCTTGGGACACATGCACGCGCGAAACCAGGCATAAACTAAACAAGAAACCAAAACCATTAGCTAGGGATATGTATGGAGTAATTATGTCAAATATGGGTATACATTTAAAATTATAGCATAATTCTAATGAAGTGAACATGTTTTTACAAAGAGTCAATCTTATAAATAAATTTTCATTAAAATCAAGAGTTTAACTAGGCACTCATTTATTACAAAGAGTCATTGTACAACAACAAAAAGTGAACATATTTTACAAAGAGTTGGGTTTATAACTTTCATAACAAAGAGACAAATTACCTAATGTAGTCTATTTCATAACATATATCAATGGGAAGAACATAATGCAATGAGGTCCATGGATTTCACTTACCAGGGTTGTATGGTGATGTTGTCAATCAATATCTTAAAATGATATGTTACTGCCTTAAAAAAATAAGTTTGATGGAGATAAAGAACTCCCAACTGTGTATGCATTTGCATTGGTTAGGCATCATAAACGGGACAAAATTAGACTTAGAATGCATTTATGTGGAGAAGTTAAACAAGTCAATAGTGATGAACTCGACAAACCATTCATAAGTTTAAAATCTAACCACAACAAGACAATTGCGTAGTAACGATAATAAATACCCAAAGAGAAACATATGAACATGAAAAAAATTTCCAAACCAATGCCAAAAAGAACACCCAATAGTCCACATGACATGAATTATACTTTATAAAGTATATATAAAATTTCTATAAAAAAGTATCTATAAAATTACATTCCACGCCTTGGTCAATACATCGCTTATTCGACTGTAATCAATGCTCATTAACAAACGACAATAGTAAAATTTCTGCTGTAAACAATGTTAATATATGCATTTCATATCATTTCCCTTAATCTTGACCGACCCAGGAAAACATCTAAATCACACAGATTCTAGAACCAACATTGCAAGTAGATTTTCATCTTGAGAGTGGATTATAAATCCTTTTATTAAAAATGAGAAACAAAGGACACACCCGATCATTGATATATTAAATGTACTTGGCATGTGTTTTATAAACCTTGCAATTTCATCGTTAAGAGGTTTGCCTTTTTCCTCTTTTAGTATCTTTGGAATTTATTTTTTATAATGTGAATTGGAAGACAATTTGAATATGATCTTTAAGTTTGAAATTGATCTTTAAGTGATAGATACTTAAAAATAGTGATAATAAATTACAACGGACAACTGACAACTATATGAAATACTATTTCCAAGCGTTAGCTGATAAAATAATTGTTTTATTTTAATGGTTTTAGTTTTCTTGTGTGTATAATTAACCTTTATTATTAATGTGATAATAAATTACAACATTTATCATTCTGCAAATCCCAGGTTAGAAGCAATTACAGCAACATGATCATGAAATCATGATGGTGGAAAAGTCACCTTCGCACCATAAATGGTCTCTTAACATACATGACAAACTGTGTATTAAAATAGAACTGTAAAATCATTCATGACACTTAATCAGTTCATATATTCATCTAGGACCACAATTCACAATTATGGACAAATGCCCGAGAATCTGAAGATATAAGATAAAATGCCAATTTTAAGGCATTTGAGTATCAGTATTGATAGAAGTATGGTCCATCACCCTCAGAGTATATGATATAATGTACACTACAAAAATTCACATACACGTCACAAAAAAATTCACATATTCAGTACTTCCTAACCCCCTCCCCCCAAAAAAGAAAAAATAGTACCACTATTGAAGGTTAAAAATAAGGGTATAATTTTGATCTACTCCTTAAATGTTTTTGTTTTGTTTTTTGGTTTAGGTCTAGAGAACAATGAAAAGATCTAAAAATAAGGTTCAATGACACTCATCATATTTTCAATGTTATCCCTGTGTGATACTAAATACATGAATTTTTGGTGATGTGTATGTGAATTTTTAAGTGCAAATTAAGGTATATCATAGACTCTACGGGTGATGGACCATAGTGCTATATTAATGGACTAAACTGAGATGAGAAACTCCCATAAAGAAAGGGATCAATTCTTACTTAGAAATAATCTTCTTCATAATTTAACCAATTCAATAGGCCCATGTAAACTTTTACCCCAAATGACACAATCGAGGACCCCTCTAGCTTAAACTACATTGCATTTAACTTTGGGGATTTCTCATTTGGGTTTTTCTGATGATATTATCATCTTTGTAAATAAATAAAAGAGAGGCCTGAACAACCTTTTATGGTTTCATAATGATTATGATAATGCTCATGGCTAGTTGATTAATAAGATTAAAAGTAATTTCACTGCCAATGATAAAGTTCATATTATTATAAGTAATGCTATTAAAAGTCGTATTGGTCTGATTCATAAGAAGATGCATATAAAATACTTAAGTTGTATGAGAAGAAACATTTCTTATTTCTTTGAGTTGATAGATAAGATCATAAATAAAATAAAAGGGTAGCAATCTAAATTATTGTCTCGAGGGGGTATATTGGTGCTTATAAGGATGTGCTATCTTCCATTGCCTTATACACTTTAGCAACTCTTAATCCACCAGAAGTGATCATTACCAGAATTCATAAAATCTTTGCTAACTTCTTTTGGGTAGCTTATAAAGATGAAGGGAGGTGATGATATTTGATTTCCAAATGTTAAAAGAGATTTGAATATCAAAAAAATATGTGATGTGATATATGATGGTAGTATCAAACTTTATTTGAACCTTAAGAGGAATCATGATATTTGGTTCTCATTTCTTCATTCTAAATGAAAATCTAAGTTGTTCACTGGAAGTATTAGATCTACATTGATTAAAATAATCAGAGATATTAATGATATAGCTTAGGATAATATTATTCAAACTCAAGAAGGATATATTCAAACTCAATAGTGAAAGCAGTAATGAAAGAGAATATGTTGAGGCCTCCATTTTAAAATATAAGAATGAGGAAGCTAAGAGTGCATCCTCTGCTCCCCTATCTAAAGAGAATGAAGCTGTATCCCGATCCCTTGTGAAGGAATTTGAAGCATCTATGAAGGAAAACCTTACTTCAACCCAACCTTAAAAGGATTTTTAGATATTTATGGTATATTTTTTGCAATAGAACATTGATATAAGACCCCTAACCCTCCCATTTTTCAATGACAATGGCTTTATTTTATTATTCTGACTTCTTTCACTTAGGCTTTTCCCCTTGTTGCAATTCCTCTAGTATTGGGCATTACTATGAGTTAATTTTTTGTGTGTATCCTGTATTGATGATTCAAGTTTGGAATTTCATTTATTTCTTTGGTACCGAGTGTTCTACGAAAGATTTTGATGGTCCCTCAATGACAACCCATGCATGAGAAGTTTAGGTGAAAATAGTAGTTCAAAGTGTTTTTGCCTAAAAATTTTAGGTATTCAGTAGTATGCCTCGACATAATCCAGTATGTGCCTAAGAATTTTAGGTGAAATCAATAGTTTAAAGTGTTGAATGTTACAACAAACACATATTTTAAGAATGTTCAAACTATTCCATCGGTAGTATGCCTTTAAGGAGCATTATACAAAGTATCGAATGTTCCCATAGACACCTATGTTAAGAATTTTAGGTGAAAGCAGTTAATGAAATAGTTTAAAACAGTTAATGGAATAGTAAAGTTTTGAAAAAAAAGTGAAGGAATGAAAACAATTAATGATATAATATAGGATTTTAGGCGCATTTGAAGACAATTAATAAAATAGTAAAGGATTTTGAATGAGCAATAAAAATACACGAATTAGTTCTAGGTTTTTGAAAATAATATCATATTAATGGAAAAGTAAGGGATTTTAGGGGAAACTCAAAATCGTCCCTATAAACCTTCCAATATTCATACCTATAATTTCTGTTTTTTTATTGCAAAGTGCAAGAAAAGAGACTTCTAGGGGCAGCTGAAAATAGTCCTAAAATGTATAAAAACTCTACTACACAGTGCGATATTCGTACTCATATGAACAAATATTTTTTTATTGCGTTTACACTTATTTTTCAAGAGAACTATGAAACAAAGACTTTTTAAAATCAAATTGTCTTAGATACCACTTATGAGTCATAATTAAAGAGAGTATAAGCCTAATGGTGTCATGTTTAATACACGATTGAGTATGTCAAAACAATCTACTTAATTAAAACCTTTGGCTACCAACATAGCCTTATGTCTATCTAGAGATCCATTGGCATGAATTTTGGTATGAAATACCCGTTTTGAGACAATCATAAGTTCATGTTAGAAGTTCTAGGAACAAACTTCCAAGCTTTTTTGTGAGCAAGTGAATCTAACTTTTCTTTCATATCTTGCACCGAATGAGTTTTTGATAGTGAATACTTAAGATTATAAGTCTTATCAAGTGAAGTTATAGTGACATATGAGTGATCTTGATGAGAATCATATTGTGACTTTGAACTTAAGAGCATATCTTGAGTGTTGGTGGTTTAAGCTGGTGTAGGTACAAATAGTAGTGGGCGATGTATAGTAAGAAGAATTCTAAAATAATAAACCTCATGTTTGATGTCTATAGGAGGATCACTTGATTCACTTTGATTATAATATGATGAGTTAGGTAATATAGTGGATAAATTAAGATTTCCAATAGGAGAGTTATTTTGAACCGAATCAATGATAGGTTTAAAATTGTCATTTTATTAAAAGGAGTTGGGTGATGGTGAGGTGCTAAGAGAAATATCAAATTCTAGAGTTAAATTAGGTGTTGATGAACTCAGAATAGGGATGTCATGAGTGGAATCAAGGTGAGTTGAATCACTAGTCCGAGTGGAATGAGTGTCAAGTGAGGCCAAATAGAATTTTTTGTTACATGCAAACGCTTTAAAAGGGGACAATTAAGAGATGTTTCTAGTTATGAAGGCTTAATATACGGTATTGTTCCTTCATAAAAAAATACATATTTGTTAATATATAAATGTCTTGTTTATTGATTGATGTATGTTTAACCCTTATGTAAAGTATACCCAATAAAATTTCAATAAACTATCTAAGGTTAGAACTTATTCTTGTTTCATCCTCATATGTAAGGATCGAATTGAAATAATTTTTTTTATGGAAGACTAGTCAACGTGATCATTATGAAACTTGAATAAAAGTGAGTGCATTACCAACACTTTGGAAGGGAATATAGATGTATACCATAAAGACTTCTGCACAAAGAAACAAATGAAAATGAATGAAATAATAAAGTAAGCTCAGCTTCCACAAGACGTATATGTTACTTTCAACTACTCCATTTTGTTCAAGGGTGTTGCAAAAGAAATATGACTTAAGATACCATTGTGCTCTAGTTCATTAAAAGTTCTAGTGTTATCAAATTCACCCCCACAATCACATTAAAAAATTTAATTTTAGCCAAAAATCGATTCTTAATCATGCCTTCAAATTTCAGATATGTTGGTAACTAGACTGACTTAAGTTTTAAAGGAAAGAACAATGTGAATCTAGTATATACCTCCATAAATATGATGTCATGCTTCATTTTTTGAAAATTTAACACTTGAGCTGGAACCAATAAATCACATATATACAAAATTGGAATCATTAAATTTATATGGAAACCTCCAACTCTTCCCTAATTGACAAATTTCATAAACATTAGGACTTTTATTCCAAAAACTCACATTCAAATAATTATCTTTAGTTAAATCTTATAAGGCCTCTGAGTTGGGGTATCCATGTCTTTGACATCATACTTCATCTGATGCTTTTACCACTTATAAGGCATCTAAAAACCTTCATCAAATATATACAATCATCAATTCTGACTTCCACTTGCTATAATTTGGTGTGTTTTCTTGTCCTTAAACAATTATTAGAAAATTGAAGTGTGCAAGGATGATCTTTGGTAAGTTTGGTCTCATAAATTATATTTGTAAATGGATAAAAAAAAATAGGCCTAAGCAACCTTTTAAGGTTTTTCAATGATCATGAGAATGCTCATGGCTAGTTCATTAATAGTATTGAAGGAAGTTTCACTGCCGATGATAAAGTTCACATTAATAGAAGTAATAATATTAAAAGTTGTAGTGGTCTGATTCATAAGATCCTGCATATAAAATACTTAAGTTGTATTGATGATTCAAGTTTGAAATTTCACTTATTTCTTTTGTACCTTGTGTTATAGAAAATATTTTAAGGGTCCATCAATGACACTCCACGCTTGAGAAGTTTTGGTGAAAATAGTAGTTCAAAGTGTTTTTGCCTAAGAAGTGTAGGTATTAAATAGTATGCCTCTACATAATCATGTATTTGCCTAAGAATTTTAGGTGAAAGAAATAGTTCAAAGTGTCAAATGTTCCCATAAACACCTATTCTAAGAATGTTCAAACTATTCCATTAGCAGTATGCCTTTGTGGAGCATTATACAAAGTTTCGAATGTTCCCATAAACACCTAAGCTAAGAATTTTTGGTGAAAATAGTTAATGAAATAGTAAAAAATAATTAATAAAGTAGTAAAGGATTTTAGGAATTGTGAAGGAGTAAAAATAGAGTGAAGGATTGACAACTGCCATTTTATCCCCTATCAAGTGAGAATATACTCAAATCTTATTAGAGTATTACGAATGATCAGTAATTAAATATGCTCATAGTAAGATTTATGCATTTCATGTTTAGATAATGGCACGCACAAAGACATTGATGTGATTATCCTTAATATCTTCTTTATTGTACATTATACAAATATATATGTCGCTATATAAACTGACACAAAAATAAAATTATACAACGTGATATATAAAAGATCTAAATAATGTGTGGGGTTAAAAACTTGGCAGAAGTAAACCATACCATCACTGGTTTTAAAACCCGATGAAATAATGTCCGGAGATCCAGCTTCATTTGGATAACTACATCCTGAAAAATGATGATTCGACTCTACCACAAACCGTTGCACGGGAGCATCTTTATGACCTATAACAGGTATGATATGGATTAACATAATACTATTGTAACCTCTCTTAACTATATATTGGTATATTTCCAACTGAATTAAATATTTGTTTATTGTCAAGTAATTTGATTTAGAATATAAAGATTATTCCCTCATTATTTTTATCATCAAATGCAATAATGTTGGTGGAGTAGTCAACATTTAGGTCCTTTGATTGAGAAAAAAGGGGACGTGTGGATTCTCCCAGGAATCTTTGATGTGTAGATAATTTTAGGACATGAGAACGATCGAAACCGGGCATAACTGAATAAGAAACCAACAACATTAGCTGAGGAGATATCCATGCAGAAATTATGTAAAACATCAATGTACTTTTATATTTTAGCATAATTGCAATGAAAATATTGAGGAAAATCACATCAGTAATGAAAATTATCAAGCATAAAATCATATCAAATAACTGAAATGACATTAGCAGCAACGATAACATCATATCATTCAAAGTAGTTTATAAAATGTGATAAGGATAATTAATAAACCGAACAAATAGTTATCGTCATCATCTTCACCTTAACTCAATTAACTTAACCTCTCCTCTCTTTCCGAGGTATAGACTCTTGTCAACCTCTTTTCCTTTTTTCCCTTTGTCTCACTCTTATTATTATTCCTCTTATAAGAACCCATGTGGAACTTATCTCCTCTATGCAAACCCATTGCCTTTATTGTTGCTATGGTATTTGGAATCATATTCATCCTTTGTTTATCATATTTTTGCATCGTCATTGTTATACCTATTAAATATATACATAAACATGCAATTTAATAAAGTAAGAACATTTCACAAGTGTAATTTATTAAAAAATTCTTATAAATCAAAGTGTCATAATTAAAATAAATTAATACATTTACTAAGAAAAAAAACAACTAACAAAAACCGTCAAACCCTGTTAATATCATCATTGTCATCCTCGGATGACAAGATGTTATCTATATCATGTTTCTGATTTTCTCCTTCCACATTATCCATACTAAGCTCTATTTCTGGGATATCGTCCCTTCGTAATGGAACACATTCGTCGTCTATTTTCACTATTTCATCATCTATAATATTATTCTCAAGTTGTTGGTGCAGTTTCTCGTCACCCATCTCCCCCCTCCTTCTCTGCTACAGTTTCAGGAAAATCATACTTGTCTCGTGGAGTATTCTTCACTACAACTTTCCAATCATTTCCCAACTTGATGTCTGGAACATAAAATACTTACTCTGCTTGATAAGCTAACATAAATGGTTGGTTTTTGTACCATGTATTAGCGGTATTCAAACTAATTAAATAATACCTATCTTTATGTAATCCACATACCATTTTTTCCAAGGTCCCACCAGTCACACTTGAATAGAATAACACGATTGCTTTTTGAGTATTTCAACTCGATAATATCAACCAACTCACCATAAAAATCAATATCTTTTTGTTCACTTTCGCCCACTACAGCGATTCCACTATTTTGAGTTTTTTTGTACTTGTCATGATCTCGGGTGTGAAACCTATAAACTTTGATTAAACAACCCTTATAGTGTTTCACTCTTCGATTGGGACCCCAAGATAAAGAGCGAAGTTGCTTACTAGAACGGTCGAGCGACTCGCGCTCTAATATACTAACTTGTTTATTGTTTATATATATATATGTTTAGTAATAAATAATAATCCTAATCGATTTTCATCAATAAATATTATATTCAACTACTTACGCGGTCTTCAAACCATTTGGTAAATCTCTTTGCATGTCTTTGGTCAATATTTATGTTTCTTTCGGCATTTAACAAATCCTTGTGCTCAATAAACATATATAAATCAATTTAGTTACAAAAAATAATTTACTTATATATGTGTGTGTGTGTGTGTGTGTGTGTTTGTGTGTGTGTGTAAGGAAAATAAGTAGTATAACTTAATGTACTCCACAAATTCTTATATCTCATCATAGTTATCCAGCACATTTAAATGAGCATTTTCCTATTCACTTTGTATGGGGTATTAGTAATCCATTTTTCCAAGCAAACGATCGTTGTATCAAAAAATGGATAAAACTTCTTGAAAATCAGCACCATCATAATTTTTCTTAAGTTGATTGAATTTTATCTCAACACCACATAGATACATCGAGTAAAATGTTAGGCATTCATTAAGAATGTAAGCCTCGGCTATTAAACCCTCCAGACGTGCTTTGTTTCCCACAGTAAGTTTTAAGGTGTTCATATATCTGTCAAGAACTAAGATGGTTAGATAATGAATTTAGAACCTTATTTTATTACTTAAATATGATATTACTTATTACATTTACCTTTCAAATGGATACATTCATCGATATTGCACTGGTCGACCGAGAATGGCTTCTCGTGCAAGGTGAATTAGCAAGTGAACGATAACATCGAAGAAAGTCTATGGAAATATCCTTTCAAGTTTACACATAGCTATAGCATGTTTCTTTTTAAGTCTCTCCAAGACATCCAATCTCAATGTTTTTTAACATAACTCCTTGAAGAATAACCCAAGTTCAATTAACAGTTAATACACTTCCTTCGAAAGATGACCACGAATTGCAAGCAGCAGTAAACATTGTAAAAAAATGTGGTAGTCATGACTTTTCATCCCTAAAATCTTACCATCAGTAACACTCACACATTGATAAATGTTAGATGCATAACCATCCGAAAACTTCAGTGTTTGCTCAAAATTGCATAAAACCATCTTATGTGCTTTTGACAAACTGTAGCAAGCAGGAGGAATCACTCATTTGTCTCCCCTTTTATATGGATGTATATCTTTGCGTATACACATTTATTTTAAATCTAACCGAGACTTGACGGTGTCTTTTATTTTCCCATCAATGTTTAGCATTGTTCCTAAAATGCTTTAACATACATTTTTCTCAATATTCATGACATCTAAATTGTGACGCAATCTAAGATCTTTCATGTATGGAAAATCATAGAATATACTTATTTTGTCCCCTTGCAACTCATATGCCTCATAGATCCTCTTTCCACGTGCTTTCCCAAATACTCTAAGTCAAACCCTCTCAAGTTGAACAAGTATGTCATCATTACTAAGCTCTTTTGTTTGTTCTTAATGCTCTTTCTTATCATTAAAGGAAGACATATTTTCTCGCCATTTATGACTCATCGGTAGAAAATGACTATGCCCCATGTAGCATGTCTTATGTCCATTCTTCGGATACATGGATTTAGTGTCCTTATTGCTAACTGGGCAAGCCAACTTCCCCTTTGTGATTTAACCTAAAAAGTTAAAATATTAATAATCCACATCACTACTACACGTAACATAATGGTAGTCCTTATGATGACATCGTATGTTTGCACCCCAACATCCCATAACTCTTTCAACTCTTTCATCAACGGTTGAAAAAATGTGTCTGTGTCAGTTCCAGGAGCCCTGGGATCCGGTATAAGCATTGATAAGATGAAAAATGGTTGCTTCATACATTTCCATGGAGGTAAATTATATATAACCAAAACAACCGGCCATGTATTGTTCTTGCTACTCATGTTTGAAAATGGATTGAATCCATCACCAGAGAGTCCAAGCCTAACATTGCAAGCATCTCTAAAAAATGACTCATGAACCTTATCAAATTCTTTCCATGCTTCCCCATCCTATTAATGTCTTAAAACATTCGCCTTTTCAATGCTCTTATCTTTATGCCACCTCATCTTTGAAGATATATCTTTGTTTATAAATAGACTTTGTAGCCTCGGTTTAAGTGGAAAGTAACGCAAGATTTTATGTGGGATCTTCACACCATTAGATTTTTTTATTTTCCATTTAGATTCTTCACATGTTGGACATTTAGTTTTTTCCTCATATGGTCCCCAAAAGACAACACAGTCATTTATGCAAACATTAGTTTTCACATAGTCCAACCCCAGGTCACGAACTATTTTCTTCGCCTCATAAAATGAGTGTAGAATGGGAATCATCTAGAAGTGATTTTTTAGAAAGTTTAAGAAGTGAGTAAACAGATTTCTCACTCTAGTTGTTCAATGACTTTAGATGCATTAGCTCAATAGTGAAAGATAGTTTGATAACTTCTGACAACTCGAATGCAGTTTTTGTTACATATCACTAGCTGATCTAGTAAACTTTACTCCTTCAACCCCGGGCACTTGAGTAGCATGGCTATCAAATTCATCCTGTAAAACATCATTGTTATAAGGTCCGACAAACATATCATGTAACATTCCCTCCAGGTCATCTTGCTCAAACCCATTTGTACTGTGCTCTTCCTGACCTATAATATCATCATTTCAAACTTCAAACTCATACTCGTTGTAAGCATAAGAATTAACGTTCTCTAATTCCAATGGTTCACCGTGATATATCCACCTAGTGCAACTCTTCACTATGCCATGTATAAGAAAATGACTTTGAACATCTTGATAATTTTTCCAATAGAAATTATTACATGTCTTATACGGGCACTTAATCTTACCATATTTCTCAACATTAGCAAATGCAAAATCAAGAAATTCTTTAACCCCATCTCTATATGAATTACTAATTCTATTTGGATGATGCATCCAACTCTTATCCATTTCAAACCCCTACAACTTGAGAGAACATTCAAAAATATCAATGATAAACAAATAACAATAAAATCGCAAGATATTTAGAAATAAATGAATAGTAGTTTTATATAAAAAGAGACAAACAACGTGTTGCACTTAGTAATGTTGCATACTCGACAACTAATATTAAGGCCATACATTCATTTATTTTTTATTCAATCCAACACATTTTGTTTTAATCAATAATGTGGGTGATATCCTGGGGTGTGTGTGTTCGTGTGTGTGTTTGTAGTCATATGAAGGTGTCTTTTATAAGTTTGAATAGTGATTTGTTGTTTTAGAAAAAAAATAAAGACAACAATGAAGCATTAAGCCAACTACATTGAATAATGCAATCCTCAGCATCTCCATTAATATTAGGATCAATTACCAAAAAGTCCTTTAAACATTTTTAATAGACATTTAGTCCAAGCCTTTTTATTTTGTTTCAAAAAGTCCCTCAAACACCCACTTAACTAATATTCTCTTAATTTTAAAGGTTCGGGCTAGCGGCATTCCCGCCCCACCTCCCCTCCCCCCAAAAAACACCACTGTCGGAGCTCCGTCAATCCTCATCGGAGCTCCTTTTTTTAGTGTTTTTATGTGGCGGGGGACGTTTTGGAACAAAATAAAAAGGCTTTAACAAAACGTGTATTAAAAAATATTCAAGAGATTATTTTTTATATGCCCCTTAATATTATTATTAATATTATTGGAGAAGGTGGGTATTGTATTATTCAATGTTTTAAAAAACACGAAATTGCCGATGACGTGGTGCGCAATTGCGCTTTTCTGCGAGATAAAGAAACATTACCCACTCTGATTTGTGAGAAGCCCAAATAGTGTGTGCGATTGATGACGTGGTACGCGATTTTGATGTTTTTTCATGCTATGTGCGTGATTGACTCTATTTAGCACAATTTGTGAGTGATTCAGGCATAAGGCATTTTAATGCACAAATTACAAAACTATGTTGTTTTTTCCTTTTTTTCTCTTTTTTTAAACGTTCAAAAATGCAAACCAATATCTTAAAACACTAAGGGGTTGTTTAGTTGTATAAAATAAGGTTGTTTTCCAAAAGAAAATTCTACACCATTTCAATAAAAATGAAAATTTGTTCAAATTTATTTTTCCCAAAAAAGCTAAAAAATAGTTTTCAGATTTTCAAAATTTCCATAAACTACTGTAATATATTTTCAACAAATTTTAGAAACATTCAAAATTATATTTACACCCCTATTTTTTTGCCAATTACATTTTGACCCAGAAGTTTTAAAAAATTCATTGTATGCCTAAATATATAGAAAAAATTACAAGTGCAAAATTCTCTATGAATTACAATTTGGCCCTTGAAATTTTCGTGGTAATATTATTGTTCCTAAACTTTCTTTAAATTAAATTTTAGCCATTACATTATCGGTAAATTACATTTTAGAAATCAAACTTTCTCTAAGTTATATTTCGTCTTTCTCAATATATATAAATCACATTTTAAAAATAACGACTTATTTCTAACAAATGAATATGCTTACCTTGTTCTCTAAATTTTTTTTATTGAAAATGAAAATAAAAATTAGAAACAAGAACTCGAAATAAAAATCAGAATACATTTTTATTGGAATTATGATTGGGGACCATATATAAAATCTAGATATAAACCTGTGGTGACAATTAAGTTCAGAACAAAATAACAAGAAAAGGTGATCACCAAAACAAATCAAGAACATAAGGAATTAATATCACATAACATAAAATTTATGTGGTTCAGCAAGAATGACTACGTGCATGGTGGTGCTCTAAGTATTATTTTTCTTTACTCCGTAGTACATGCCCTTTTCCCCGAGCAGAGGGTTTGTATATATCTGTTCTTTCGGAGAGTGGAGGAGTGGACCTCCCCCACGTTAGCCCACAATCCCAAGTCTATCTCTCAAGAGAGATTTTAGGAACTGACTGGGTCAAAGCTAATTTGGTTGAGGCGCGGGGCCTTTGGACTTTTGGTCACGTTTGATTGGGCTTCTCGTCTGGGCCCAAGTGACAAATCGAGGTACCCACAATTGCCCCTAAAATTTTTGGGTTACAATTTGGGCTCAATAATTTTAAATGATTAGTCTTAATGGCATTTCTATGATTCATGCCTTACTTTTGAACTGAAGCGCCATTCCCAAACTAACTTAGGCGACATATTACCTTATTTCTAGTGCATCATGATTGGAAAGGTTTAAATCCTTTTAGAGAGGTCATTTCTCGAGTGGTCACTTTCATATCTCTTCGTATTTTATCAATCTCTTGAATCTTTCACTGCAGCTCCTTTTATTCTCAGGTCTCGTCTTCCATTTCCATGATTTTTTCATCGTCCCTGCTTGTGGCTTTGCCTTGTCTCAAGATGACTCTTACATCGTAAGTTCTTCTTGCTTCTTCTTTTTCTATTTTCTGTTGGAATTTCTTCATATCAGCTGCTAGGGTTTTTCTTTTTCGATGGCTAGAGTAGGAAATAGGCCGATAGTTAAATTTAGGAAATACCATAATATTCCAAACTGGGTGGACATTGAGTGTGCCCATATCCCTCGTAATGTCATAGAAGTTGAGGATGGTCACTGGATCCATGTTCTCTAACTATCCCGGGGGTCTTACCTTTCCCCTAAATAATTTGTTTTTGCACTTTTTTGGTTACTTTAATATAGTTCCTGCACAGTGCTCACCTAATGTCTGGAAAATCATCAATGGTGTCCATAGAATAAATCATCTCTATAGCACCAATTTAGGGCTTGCTAAAATCTACTTCTGCTATTCTTTTTCTCGAACAAGCTCTGGTCTTATTTACCTCAAGACTCGGAGTCCTGATAGGGTATTGGTAGTGAATTTACCTAATTCCCATTAGGACTACTGGCATGAGGGGTTTATTTCCAAAAATTGGCAGTTTTCTCCCCATGATGAAGGGTCGAGGCCTGGTAGATTTTTGATTCCATTTTATGGGGAGGAATTCATAGGTAGGCATAGCTTTTGTTTTTCCCATTGATCCTCTGTTCATGCATGTTTTTCTCATATTTTCCTCGCTTTCTTTTCGGTGAAGACAAAGAACTCGGAGTCTGCTCTCAGCGAGATACGAGCTGATGAGTTGGTCAAAGCCAGGAAAATTAGGGAGCTCTTGGCTGACAGTGAACACCCTCGATCAGTGGTGTTCCTTATGGAATACAAGAATGTTGGGTCCAGTTCTATTACACGACCTGTGGATAGCATTCCTGAGCTAGACATCACCTAAGAGGTTAACGTCGATCCCATCCAATTGGACGAGGAGGAAAGCGGATCTGGTGAGGAGAGAAAGGGTGCTAATAGGGGCGGTACTAAAGGTAATTCTAGCGAGGAGAGCTCTGGTGGTGAAGAATCTTCCATCTCAGAATAGGTTTTAGAGACTCAAGAGTCTTTGATTGAATCAAGTAGTTCTAGCGAGGAAGACATGGCTCCTCCCAGGAAGAATTTGATCTGAGATGATGATGATGATGATGTGCTTGTGTCTCACCGATCGAAGAAGCAGAAGTTTGGCAGTGGGGATGCTGCCATTGGTTCTCAGTCTGCTGCTCATGAGCAGGAGAAGAAGAAGATAAAGGAGGTTCTCCCGAGGTAGAGGGAGAGAAAGAAGGAGGAGGAGAAAAAAAAGGTGGAGGAGAGAAAGAGATCTGAGAATGAGAGGAAATAGAGGGAAGAGGAGAAGAGGAGAGAGGAGGTAAGGACAAAGGTGGGGAAAGCTATTGTGCCCATATCTTCTTTGCCTGAGGGGGCTTCTATTTCCATTTCTCCTCAGCTAGCCCTTATATTGCTTGAAAGAGAAATTTTATCGACTGATCGTCAGAAGGAGATGGGGACTGACCAGTAAGCTCTGAAGGCAAGTCAGAGGCTAGCTTGGCAAGTATGATTTTTCTTCCCTTCTTTTGTAATACTCTATTCAATACTTCTTTTACTAACATTTCTCTTCTCTGCAGTTTGTGACCGATTTCGTCATCCTCTACCGTAGAGGCGATGAGCTGGTGAGGAAGAATGCCCAGCTGGAGGCCAACTTGAAGATTGTTGATGCTTCTAAAAAGTCTTCTGATCTTGCCCTTATTGAGGCCAATCAAGTGAAGGAGGTAGAGACCAAGGAGCTCGAGGAATTGAGGTGGTCCTATAACTTGTTTTGCTCGAACAAGCTGGTCGTGGTGGAAGAGAATAGGGTGCTTGCCAAAAAGGTGAAGAAGGTGGAATCTGAGGCTGCCACCCTTAAGGAAAGTTTGTATAATGTCTAATGGATCACTTCATATGAGGATGCTGATGTTCATATTTGCTATATCAGCTGTCTGAACATCAAGAAGGGTTAGAACAAGTCTTTCCTCACTGTTGAGGTGGATATCGACTCCCTACTTTTTGATGAGCATGATCTTAGCCCTAATCCCGTTGTGGATGAGGCACCTGCTCCTACTGTCAGTGTAAATGTTCTTCTTTCCCAAACCACTACTGCCAAAGTGCCTCTCAACTAGGGAATTGAAATTGCTCCCTTTAAGGGAGGTTCACCTGGGGCTGCTCCAGACAAGGGGAAGCAACCAGCGACCTCAAAGAAGACTGAAGTTGCCAGCTAGCTTTTCTTAGGGAAATTCTTGCATTTTTTAATTTTGTTATTCTTTCCTTTATTTAACTCATGTACTCGAAACCTTTTCTTTAATGAAATGAAATCTTTTTCCTTTATGCATACTTATTTATTTTCTCTTTAATGCTTGTATGGCTTGTAGCTGGTTGATGTTGATGAATACATACCTACTACTTCTCAACTGGGAAGGATTCTTGGTCCTAATACTAGTAACCAAGTTCGCCAAGATTTTTTAAATATTTCCAAGTCCCTTAGGTTGAGGAACCAGAGCTTTAAAGACCAGTCAGAACTTGTTGCCAAACTGAAGGATAGGCTTCAAGAGATGGAAGAGGTTGGTGCTTCCATTCAAAAGGAAGTGAATGCTTTAAGAGCTAAGCTTATAGATGCCTCCGAGATCAATCAAGTCGGAGAAATTCTTCAAAAAGAGAATAAAGCTCTGAGGAGGGAGGCGCTGAGACTTAGAGAGCATGCACCGAGAATCGCTCCTTAAATTTTGTGAGGTTCCTCTTCATTGGCTGGTCCACGGGCTGGTACAGTGCTGAGCACCACCGCTCAAGTTTTGTGAGGTTCCTCTTCATTGGATGGTTCATGATCTGGTACAAATGTCGGGGGTCCAGTTAGGGAGATGGATGAGCTTCGAGGAGATGTTCGTCGAGCATACGTGATAGCTGTCGGGCTCCAAATATATATCACATTGCTAAGTCAACTGTTCAAGAAAGGTCCTCAATGAGTGTGAGATGACGATTATGATCAGGGTTGGGAAGATGCTCTGACGAGGATGGCAGAGTTTGAAGAGCTATCCTTTATTAGGGGATGGTTGAATGCTCCTAGGGAGCTAAAAGTCCCCAGGAACTCAGTCCTCTAGTATCTCCATGAGATCTCCCCTTCTACTCTGATGCCTAACACTTTCAGAAGGGATGACCAGTGGGTTCCCATAGATGCTATTCCCAAGAAGCTAGTGGAGCCAGATGCAAATGAAGTAGAGTTGGAGTCAGCTCCTCACCCAAATGACGACTAAAGAGCACAAGTAGTTGATTATCGTGCTCGGAGGCCTAATCTTCATTAAGATCTATTTAATTCATCCAATTGTAACTCTTTATAAATGCAGTGAAGTAATAAAATAGTTATGTTTTGGGAGATTTGTCGACTAAACATGTGTTGTGTATCATTTACTTCATTGATTTCTTAGTTTGAGTGTCTTAGGCTTTTCTTAGCCGACTAGATTTGTCTTACGTGAGTATCCTCCCAGTCCAGTATGTTTATAAGATACCATTCTGCCCTACTTTACCTTTTAGGTCGTGTCATCACACTGCTTTAGGCCTAAGTGTGGCAATGGTGAGGACACACCTGGTATTGGATGTTCCATCCGAGCAGGGTTTTTTAGCCAAACATTATTTGGCGACCAATTTTGAGTTGGTCGAGGTGCCTAAGGGTTCCTTGTAGGGCTTCATATATTGCCAGTGGCAATGATAAGAGGTTATTCGTGTTAAACAACGAGAACCTGAAGATGGTAAAACCATGCTTATCTGTGTTAGGATGGGAGACTGTCACTTGGAATAGGTGCACAAGTTATAAAGTTTCTCAAAAAGAAATCAACACTTCATAGAATGCCACTCCCAAACTATCTTTTATTAATCAGGAAAGACTTGCAAATTATTGTAAAAGATTAAAAAATAAAACTAGAAGTAGAATTTCTTTAAATTGGCTACATTCCAAGCTCGAGGTATCTCCTTACCCTCCAGAGTTTCTAAGTGATAGGCTCCTTGTAGGTTGTCCTTTGTTACCTTGAACAGTCCCTCCTAGTTTGGTCCTAGCTTGCCATCTGATGGTTTTACAACACTGCCAAGAACTTTCCTTAGGACGTAGTCCCCAACTTGTAATGCCCTTAGATTGACCTTCTTGTTGTATCTCTTTGCTAGCTGTTGTTGATAGCCTACTAGTTTCACTAGCGCTAGCTCTCTGTGCTCGTCAGCTAGGTCAAGTTCGGCGACTAATGCTGCATTGTTTTGACCTTAATCGACCAGAGTGGATCTCATGGTGGGGAGGCCAGCTTCTAAGGGGATGATTGCCTCCATACCATATGTTAGTGCGAATGGGGTTTCCCCGATTGCTCGTTGTGGGGTAGTGCGATAAGCCCATAGGATATGTGGTAGCTCGCTCACCCATGCCCCCTTACCTTGATCTAAATTCTTCTTCAATCCATCAATCACTATTTTATTGGAAGCTTCATATTGTCCATTACTCTGGGGATATGCCACCTAGCTAAAATGGTGCCTTATTCCGTAATCGTTGCAGAAACTATGGAAGATGGCACTCTCGAACTGCATTCCGTTGTAAGTGATGATGGTACTGGGATCCCAAAGCGAGCAATTATGTTCTTCCATATGATTCTCATCATATCTTCGTCTCTGATGTTTGCCAGTGGCTCTGCCTCAATCCATTTGGTGAAGTAGTGTGTCGTGACCAACAGATACTTTCAATTACCAGTAGCAGTAGGAAGTGGGACCACGATGTCCATTCCCCACTGGATGAAGTCCAGGGGATAGTAAGTGATTTTAGGTCACTGACAGGTTGGTGAACCATAGGAGCGTGTAGTTGACATTTCCCACACCTGCGAGCATATACCCGAGAATCCTTTTGCATTAATGGCCACCAGTAGCCTTACTTCATTGCTCGGAAAGCTAGCGATCTACCTCCAATATGTCTCCCACAAATTCCTTAATGAAGCTCGTACAGAACTTGTTCGACATCCTTCGGGTGAACACATTGGAGGTAAGGTCCGATGAAATATCTTTTATATAGCTTGCCCTAAGGAAATAAGTGAAAGCGGGCAGCTTTGACTCTTATTTGATGAGCGGCCTTCTTATCATCTGATAGGGCACCATCTTTCAAATATTCCAGTAGGGGTCCATCCAACTAGGTTCTAGTTAAATCTGTAGAACACGACCCATGTATGGTAGCTCGTTGCTCTGGTTGATGCTCAGCTGGGAATTCGATAGGAATTATTCTCTTTAAGTCAGAGTTAATTGCTAAGATCAAGCCCGCTAGGGCATCCACGTGACTATTTTGTCCTTTGGGAAACTGGTGAACAATGACTTGCTCTAAGTTAGACACTAATTTCTTTCCTAAGGTGAGGTAGGGTTCCATTCTCCTATCCCTCACGCTGAAGTCTCCGCTTATCTTATTGGAGACTAGTTATGAGTCATTGAATAACTGGAGTTTCTTTGCCCCCAATGCCTATGCCTTCTGCAAGCCTACTATTAATACTTCATATTCTTCTTCGTTGTTTGAGGCTTTAAATCTAAGCCTGATTCCTTGCTCAAGGATTGTATCTTCTGTGGTAATGAGCAGAATGCCTACTCCTTCCCCCGTAGAGTTGAAGGCTTCATCAATAAATAGTCGCCACACACCTTGTGTCGAGTGATATTCCCTTTGACCCAAGGATTGAAGTTGGTCGTAAGGATGATCTCCTGTAAATTTCATGATGAAGTCAGTGAGGATCCTCCCCTTGATTTCATTCCTTGGTTGAAATTGGATTTCAAATTGCTCGAGCTCGACTGACCACTTTGATAGCCTATCATATAGATACGCTTTTTGCAGGAATGCTTTAAGGGGGTGTGATGTAAGGATGATGATAGAGTGAGCTTCTAAGTAGTGCTTAAATTTCCTCGAGGGTACCACTAGTGCAAAGGCGATATTTTCCAGTGGTAGGTATCACTGCTCGGCATGCAAGAGGGTCTTGCTCGTGTAGTAGACTAGGTGTTGGATTCCCGTCCTCTTACATATTAGTGCAGAGCTGATAACATGGCTGGAGGCTGCAAGGTATAGGTACAAGGAATCATTATCTTGAAGCATTACGAGCAAGGGTGGTTTGTTGAGATAAGCTTTGAGCTCCTCTAATGCTTTTGAGTAATCTTAGTTCCACTCTAATGTTTTGCTTTTCTTCAAAAGCTGGAAGAACGGCTAGAACTTTTCGGATGACTTCGAGATGAACTGATTTAAGGCGGTGATCGTTCCCGTGAATTTATGTACGTCTCTTATTGTATGAGGAGGTTGCACCTTGTTGATTGCATAAATCTGATCCGAGTTGGCTTCAATGCCTCTCTCGCTAACCAAGTACCCGAGAAATTTTCCTGACTGAACACTAAAGGAACTCTTGCTCAAGTTGAGCTTTATTCGGTATTCCCTGAGGATTTTGAATGTTCTCAATAGGTCCAGGAGGTGATCTTCTTTATGCCTGCTCTTAACAAGCATATCGTCAATGTAGACTTCCATGGTATCTCCCATTTGGTTTTTAAACATCTTGGTGACCAGCCACCAGTAGGTTGCTCCTGCATGTTTTATCCCAAAGGCCATAACTTTGTAACAATATAATCTGATGGTGGGGATGAACACTGTCTTGTCTTGGTCTGGTACGTATAGAGGAATCTGGTGGTACCCCGAGTATGCGTCTAGGAAACTCATTCTTTCATGAGTTGTTATGGCGTCCACCAACTGGTCAATTTTTGGGAGAGGGAACCTGTCCTTAAGGAACGCTCTATTAAGGTGAGTCAAGTTAATACAAACTCTCCATTTCCCATTTCTCTTTGGAACCACTATTGGGTTGGACAGCTAATTTGGGAATTGAATTTCCCGTATGGATCCTGCATCCAGCATCTTATCCACTTCTTTCTCTACAGCCTTGGCCTTCTCGAGTGAAGTTCGTTGTGACTTCTTCGCGATTGGACTTTAAGTTGGGTTGATGTGAAACCGATGACAAACCACACTGGGGTTAATTCCCGTCATCTCGTAAGGTTCCCACGCGAAAACATCCAGATTATTTCTCAAGAGTACCGTTAATTCATTCTTCTCTTAATTTGTGAGAGAGGCTCCAATCAAGAACATCCTATCTTGTTTACTACCACCAGCTACGACCTCTTACAGGTTTTCAATGACCCGCTCAGAGGGGAGGAGCCTGGTCTCATCCACTTCCGATCTTCCATACTTTAGCTACTATTTTGAAGGTATCAAACCTTCCAGTTCCTCAACCTTCTCTTTGGACTTCTCGACCTTCTTCTCTGGTTTTAGGCGGATGGCTGCTATGAAGAACCTTCTTGCCATCGCTTGATCTCTGTGTATCTCCATTACTCCTCGCCCATTCACGTACTTTAGTTTCTGATGGTAGGTCGAGGGAACGACCTTCATAGCAGGTAGCCACCCTCTGCCGAGGATAGCCAGGTAAGGTGAGTTAATATGGACTACCAAAAACTTGATCATCTAGGAGACACTTCCTTCCCTCACTGGCAGTACGATATTTCCTAATGGGATAGTCACTTTTCTAGCCAAGCCAACTAGAGGATGGTGTCTTCCTACACGTCGGCGATGCTTAACTTCAATTTCCTGAACAGGTCGAGATACATTACTTTGAATGATCTTCCCTGATCGACGAGCAACTTATCGACATCATAGTTTTCTATCCTGAGTGTAATGATCAAGGATTCATGATGTGGGGTTCTCACTCCTACTAAGTCTTCATCCGTGAACACGATGTGTTTCCTGCCTGTGTTTTTGCTAGATCGATTTGAAAATCTTGCATTACTGCCGTAAGCTTTTTCACTTCCATTCGAGATGAATTTCCTTGAATCTGCTTCAGATACGATTCCCCATGAATCACTACGAACTCATGTCCATCATCCTCCTCGATCACATTGTCGGGCCTTGTGTCTCCGTTGGCAGCAACCTTTTCTGCCTTCTTCTCCACAAACTCGTTCAGGTGCCCAGTCTGGGCCAACTCTTTAAGGTGAGACTTAAGAGCTTTGCAGTGCTCAGTTTTGTGCCCTCCATCCTTGTGAAAAGCTCACCCCAGCGTGTTGTTTCTCTTTGAGGGATCTCCTCCCATTTTTCTGGTCCATTTGACGAATGGTTCGTCCTTGATTTTCGCTAGGATCTTGTAGATTGGTTATTTAAAGACAGTGTTCACTGCCTAAAATGCTTTCAAGGTATTGCTTTTGGTCCCATTCTTGGAACCACCTTTGCCCCCATTATTACTTCCTTTATTCTGGTTCTCAGATTTATCTCCACTCTTTTCGGCGAATTTGGCGTGACTATTTTCCCCTTCACTAAGGCGGGTCACATCCTCGACTTTGGCGTACTTTTTTATACGAGCCATTAGGTCGTCAATGGTTATGGCATCCATCTTAGTGAGGGATTGGTACAAGAGGTAGGATATGGGTAGGCCGATTTTAAAGGATGCAATGGCGACCTGCCCCGAGAAGTCCTCGACCTCGTTGAACAGTTCCAAATATCTTTTCGCATAGTCCTTGAGGCTTTCTTGAGGCATTTTCTTCATTGTCAACATGGCATCCATCCTCTTTGGATGGGAGCTGCTGGTGATGAAGTGAGATGTGAAGAGTTCTGATAAGGACCCGAAGATCCTGATGGACCTGTGAGTGAGTATCTCGAACCACTTCTGGGCCACATAGTGCAAGCTCGAAGGAAAGATCCGACACATTAGTGCATCCGCGTGGTTCCATAGAGTCATGGCTTACCTTTACTACTTAACATGATCGACAGGGTCAGATTTTCCGTTGTAGATATTAAATCTAGGAATTGCGAACCTCTTGGGGGCTTCTTATTCCTCTATCTCCCTTGAGAAAGGGGATTTCATCTGGGTCTTGAGATCCCTCCTGGCTAGCTCTCTGGTCGATCTGGCACCCTGATGTGCTGGCTACTGGTCTATTTCCCTCTGGACTAGATTTCGTATATCATCGTTTCCTTGAGCTGGACTCCTGTAACGGCGAGAAAGTTACTGTTGTTCGAGTAAGTCATCATCCGACTTGTGTTCCTCGAATCTCTGAGATCCGCACCTAGGGTTCCTTCCTCGGCTGGGAGACTTTCTTGCCTGAGGGTTAGGAATGAGATATTGACATTGCGTGGTGCTATGATGGAGTTCTTTCTACATCCTTTCTAATATCCTTTTGAGGCGAGCATTCTCAGCTTCTTGCTTGCGAGCGGCCTCCCCTTGCTCTTAGAGCTTGGCCTTATAGGCATCGATCAACCTGGAGATCTGCGTGGACCTGGTTGGTCCTTGACTTTTTTTCGAGACTTATCGTTCTGGGCGATCCCTATGATCTGAACGTCGAACTTCAGATCTGATCCTGCGAGGGACATGCCGCTCTAGGATATCCCTTGCTTGAGGGACATTGTTATTATGACCAGACATTCCAAATTCTGTATTGGTGAGATCTTTCTTAAAGGAAGACAAGCGTTTCCCACAGACGACGCCAATTATTGTGACAATTAAGTTCAGCACAAAATAACAAGTGAAAGGCAATCATGAGAACAAATAAAGAACGCAGGAAATGAAAATATTTTATC
Source organism: Sambucus nigra (assembly GCA_949130495.1). Classification (NCBI taxonomy): domain Eukaryota; kingdom Viridiplantae; phylum Streptophyta; class Magnoliopsida; order Dipsacales; family Adoxaceae; genus Sambucus; species Sambucus nigra. The sequence continues at coordinate 520,165,516 of OX422207.1, forward strand.
TCTTTACTCTAGGGAGTATTTTTACAAGAATAATAGTACATTCCCTTTGCCCAGACCAGAGGGTTTTTTATATATCTATTCTTTCGGAGAGTGGAGGAGTGGAACTCCCCCACGTTAGCCCATAATCCCTAGGATATCTCTCAAGAGAGATTTTTGGAAGTGACTGGGTTAAAGCTAATTTGGTTGAGGTGCGGGGCCTTAAGACTCCGGGCCTCGTTTGATTGGGCTTCTCGTCTGGGCCCAAGTGACAAATTGAGGTACCCACAAAACCCATCACGTACAATGAGACCCATATCTCAAACACGTAATAAATACTACCAAACAAAAACAACTAAATCAAACAAACTATTAAAAAATGTTTCAGCTATAAAAAATAACCCTTGTTTCAGCTATTCAAAAAACTGTTTTAGATAAAAAAAAAAAATTGTTCCAAGTATTAAGAAAACTTTTTCAGCTATAAAGATAATATGTACCTATTAACTTCTTTGAAACTCTTAAACTTCCTTTTCATTCGAAAAAAATAATCCACAAAAAATAAAAATTAGCAAAAAGCAATGACCTCAAAAAAAATCAAAGATTTGATAATACCCATTTGAAACGAAATTCCAATCAGATCTGTAGCACATATATATACATATGTAGCTATACTTATCTATTATTTAAATCAGACCGTAAACAAAATAGGTAAAAATTTCATTATACCCATTTGAAACTAGATTCAAATTAGACCTATGATATATATATATATATATATATATATACATATATATATATATATATATATATATATATAGATATATATATATATGTATATATATATATGTATATATATATATATATATGTATATAGATATATATATATGTATATATATATATATATGTATATATATATATGTATATATATATATATATATGTATATATATATATATATGTATATACATATATATATCTATATATAGATATATATATATATATATCTATATATATATATATATATATATATATATATATATGTATATATATATATATACGTGTGTGTGTGTGTGTATTTATCGTTACATACTTATATATGTGATTCAAATCAGATATATGTATAAATATCTATTCAACCATACATACGTATGCATATCTTTGATTCAAATCAGATGTAGGTAGCGATGCATATATCTGATTCAAATATGATTTGAATCATATTTGAAACTAGATTCAAATCAAACAAAATAACTAAAGATTTGAAAGGCAACCTTCAATTCAACCTTCAAAGAAAACCTTCAATGCAAGAGAGTTCTGGATTTGAGTGGCACCGGGGGGGGGGGGGGGGAGGGAGGGATTTGAGCGAGATAGACAGAGGGGATTTGAGTGGGATAGGGTTAGAGGGAGAAGGATTTGAACGAGAGGGATTTTAGATGGATTTGAAGAGTTATCCTTTTTAATTTAGTATTTGGTGGAAAGATTAAATTTGTTATAAAATTTAATTCAGAAAATTTATTGTTGCAAAATTATAAAATCGTCACTAAATGTTGATTTTTAGTGCCAATATTTTTAATTTGTCACCTAACAGAATGTAATTTATTTCCCACCTGGTTGAAATTTATTGCACTCAACTTTTAGTGGAAATCTCACATTTTGCAACAAATACTTCCTCTGCAATTATTTTTTGTTGCAATGGAAATTTTTGCCACCAATTATGATATGTTATGGCAAGAAATCATTTTGCCACCAAATAAATTGTCATTAATTGGCAACTTTCTTATAGTGTATTTCATTGAAGCTAACAATAATTGAAAAAATAAAGAAGGCATAAGATGTGGAAAGAAATCAACATTTTAGGCAGAAGACTCTCACTTATTTTTTCTATTATGCATCTTCAGGTGACTAATGTTGCATTCACCCATTTTAGGCAAAATAAATTCATCCATTGTTCACTAATTGTGTTCGATAGATATTTCATTCTAGTATCTACAAGTGCTGGACTCGCCCTACTGTAGCACTATATATTACACAAAAAGGGTCTTTACATAGATCTTACATCTTAGAAACCAACATAATTGGCTCAATTACGAATGCCTAAGTAGTGCCTATGTTCAATGGGTTAAAGTGCATGTTAACCACACAATTCCTAAGTACTAATTTAAATGTAAAAAAGATACTTGAATTAAAGTTTATAAGTTCTACATAAATATTAAAAGTGTGTGTGGGAGGGTGGGTGAGTGTGTTTGTGTGTGTGAACACGTAAGAGGGTGAGAGAGAAAGACTACCAAAAGGTAGTAGTGGTGGTAGCATAGGACGAAGACGAAGGGTGGCAGCAGGTAAGGTTTTTTTGGGGATGGTTTGTGTTGAAAGGGGGAGAGATCCATGAGAGGGAGAGAATGAGAGGAAGACAAGTTGTTTTTGGGGGTTGAGGGGGTATTCTCCCATTTTTCCATTATATAAGTCTCAAGTTAAGACAATGGACAATATGAGACCATTAGATCCCAATTGGTGAATGAATTTGTGCCTTTGAGTTTTTGAAATAGTATAACACCCTTCTTTCATATTATATAGAATAGAAAAATGCTCGTGCCAAAAGACACGACGAAAATTTTCAAAGTACATAATCACAAAATGGCAAAATTTTCAAAGTATATAATTGGAAAACGGCAAAAATATTATTCCCCAACAAAACCAATTGTAATTTTAAAAAGAGGGGGCATAATATCCTTTGTTTATAGGACTATCCTCTATATATAACAAACAACACATATTTCAATAACATTCAAATTCTCTAAATTCATCAAACAAATTCACATATAACATGAAATATACAATATTCATCAATTGAATTCATATTATACCTTAAATTAAAAAAGTGTCAATTTAAAAGAAATGGACATAGTCTCCTTCATTTATTGGACTATCACCCTCTTAAAATATAACAACCAATTTAACAATATACAAAGATCCCAAAAATTTGCCTACCAAATTAAATATACACATCCGAATGTGCATAATCTCCACTAAAACTTAATGGATAATATGTATAGGGATTCCAGAATGATGAAAAAACCAAGAAGATGACCATAAAGAAAATGATGATAAACCTAACCGTAGGCTATCCTAACAGTGTAAAGTATTGGACATTATAATTGACTTTATATTTGTTCAACCCTGCTTATATACTCATTGGGGCAGCCTTGCCTATGTACTCAAATCGGTTGTGCCACACTGGGGTAGCCTTGCCTATGTATTTATAATCTCATAACTGATATGGAACCAATACCTTAATGCCACTATATGGAAGCAATGCCTAATATAATCATGTCTTATAGGAAAACTCCTACAATATTGTAGAAAATCATAACCCCAAATGATTTTTGAAATCAAAACAACAAACGAACAAAAATGAATAGAAATTATACACCTTCAATATGAAAAATGTGCATTGTTGTCACCATTGACACACACAAACCCGACAACATGAAAAATATAGATCATGTTTTAATGAAAAAACTAGTAGTACGTTTTAAACTAAAACAACAAAAAAATTGAGTTACATTAAATACAAATTAAATTAAAATTAAATTCGAAATAGAAACACAACTAATTCTAAATCGAATAGAAATCAATATTCTTGAATCGATAACAGAAAAAAACAGTCATATAAGAATTGAAGAGAGAACATTAATTCATTGTTGGGAATATATGATCAAACTTAGATGCTAAGAATTGAAGAAAATGTGAAAAACAATAGGATCTATATGATTTCGTCCTATGGTGTACAAAGTGTTATTTATTTACACAATAGCCTATTATCTTAGTTGGGCATATATAATTACTTAAAGAATGTAAATACTATATATTTTGAAAACTCATCAAAAATAGGGTAGGGAATATATTAAGTGCATGCATTGATAATCTTATACAAACAGGTGGAATTTTTTACTAATATCAGGAAAGCTTAGATCGTAGACATATTTGATTGTAGTCGTATAGTGCTTGGACATGTGTCAAAACTTCAACCGTCTTTAAATGAAAACATATCAGTTCCTGTGAATATGAAAACAGGAAGCAAGTAAGTGCATATTTTAAATGTTATTAAAAGTCACAACATATAGAATTGAATCTACATTATTTTAACCATTTACGCCCAAGATACCGAAATATCATCTGAACAGTATTAACACCCTGAAATTCTTTCCAGTGCTTCTGTAAATATTTAATTAATTTGGGAATATCCTGCCTATAAAAGATGTCCTAAACAACACTTCCAAGTTCAACCTTAAATAGAGATCTTCAGCCGTAACTACATTTTTCTTGTAATTGCAATATGTAAAACTTATACATTTAACACCGTGTGAATATTACTTAAGTATGATAGAAAAATGGGAGTATTAGTGCCTGTAAATTGGAAAAAAAAAATAATCTTACAGACTATGATTAACCTTTGAACTTATATATAAATTATGAATAAAAGAGATCAGATGCATTGATACGTGACACAAACATTAAAAAAATAAAAAGTCAAATATAAAAACATAATTGTGTGTGTGTGTCATTGTGTATGTGCCACTCTGTGTAAGTATGTAACTCACCTTTTGGATTCTATCCAAAAAATAGCTAGTATAAATAATAACAATTATATAATCTTTGAATGCACATGTATTCACCTCTATGCAAGATAACCAACAAATATAAACTATAAAAAATGAGTATAAGCTTTGTCATGATGAAACATAAGTTTGATAAGAAAGACCAAAGGAAAAAAACGATTCAGCATAAGATGTAGTTCAATATAATTCATCCCTTATTTCATTGAAGGTAAAAATAATTGCAAATATAAAGAAGGCATAAGATGTTCAAAGAAATCAACATTTTAAGCAGAGGACTCTCACTTATTCCTTTCTATCATGCATCTTCAGGGAATAATTGTTGCATTCACCCATTTTAGGTAGAATAAATTCATCATTGGTCCACTGTTTCTGTTTAGTAGATATTTCATTCTCATAACTATAAGTTTTGGACTCGCCCTATTATTGCAGATTATATAATACAAAAAGGGACTTTACGTAGATCTTACATCTCAAAAACCAAAATAATTGTCCGAATTCAAAATGACTAAGTAGTTCCCTTGTTCAATGGGTTAAAGTACATGTTAATCATACAATGCCTAAGTAGCAATTCAAAAGTGACAAAGATACTTAAATTAAAGTTTATAAGATCTCTAGAAACATTAAAACCTCAAATGTATACAAAAATATAGAGAATGGGGGTTTACCTCAACAACTTATACAACAAAGTAAGCATGGTTGATGAAGGCCCTAACTCAGGCATTTTGTGAAGTTTCTAGGCACCATAAAATTTAAATTCTCACTTGGAAAACCAAACTCAACAAATATATAGGATAAAAATCCATTAAGAACTTATAAGATGAACATAACCAGTTTTGGTGACAATCTAAATTAATTATTTGAAATAGTCTTACATTTTCTCAAAATCTAAAATGGAAAGAAAACTTGAGAAAAATGCGACAATCAACCACCCATATATAAAAAAAAATCTCATAATTTAAATTCTTCACTACAAATATCTTTACCTTACATAAGAACTACTAAAGAGCTAGTGGAGTTATAACATGCTTACAATTGTTGATTTATGGAGTACTAAAGAGAAATTAGTTAACAAAGGTTTTGTTAAAATTAACAGACTAAAACGTTAAACAACCATCTAAGCTATAAAGATATGTCGTTAAAGAAAACTAAAGATATCAACATTGAAACCCAAGTTCAAGACATGAAATGAAAACTCGATGTTGATAACTTCACAAACTCAAAGATAAATAATAAATTTGAAATCCCTAATTAAGATAATAAGACAAAATAAATCAGAAACCATACTTCATTGGACCAATCCTGCTCGAAATTGTTATTGATCTTTTTCAAGTAAAAATGAATTGAAAAAGATAATGCAAAAAAACACTTATCTAAAATCGAAGCACAAAAAATTAGATTTAAAAAAAAACATTAGACCTGTAAAAAAAAATATAAATGTGACAAAAATTAAACCATTCTTATTCTTAGATCTAAATAAAATAGAACCATAAAAATATTAGATCTGCAAGAAAAATATTAAACTTGCAAAAAAAAAATTACACAATTTGTATTCTTAGATCTAAATAATAGTTGCTAAGGTTGAGCTCCCAGTTTTGTGTGTGCATGTGTAAGAGGGTGAGAGGCGGAGGCAAAAGTGGAGGCAGAGGTGGCAGGGAGGCAAAGGCAGGGGTGTGGGTGCGTGTGTGTATGGTTGTGTATGTGTGTGTGTTTGTGTGTGTGTGTGTGTGTGTGTGTGCGTGTGTGTGTGCATAAGAGGGTGAGAGAGAAAGACTACCTGAGGGTGGCAGGTGGTAGTGTAGGGAGACGGTGAAGGGTGGAAGCTAGTAAGGTGTTTTAGGAGGATTTATGTTAAAAGGGGGATAGATCCATGGGAGTAAGAGAATGAGAGGAAGACGGGCTTTCTTTGGGGGTTGAGGGGGTATTTTTTTCCATTTTTCCATGCCATAAGGCTCATGTAATGACATGGCACAATGTGAGACCATTAGATCGAGATTGATGAATTAATATGTGCCGTTGACTTTTTGAAATACTATAACACCCTCATCTCATATTATATAGACTAGTGGAATACCCATGCCTAACGGCATAACGAGAATTTTCAAAGTATGTAATTGCAAAATGGCAAAAAAAATCAAAGTACGTAATTGCAAAATAACAAAAATATTGTTTTCCAACAAAATAAAGTGTAATTTTTTTTAAAAAAAGAGACCAAAATCTTCTTTATTTATAGGATTATCCACCATGCTTACCAAATAAAAAATAGTCCAATTACATTCAATTATTCTAAATTCATCAAAAAAATTCACATATAAAATGAAATATATAATATTCACCTACTAAATTCACATTATGCCTCACATAAAGAAAGTGTCAATTTGAAAAAAAAATGAACTTTTTACCAATTAGTTTTGTTTACTAAGTAAGTTGTTCAATAGGTTCTAACATCTTTTTTTTGCTCCATCAGGTCCCATGAAAAAGATTTTTGTTCTAATAGGTCCTATTTTTAAACATATAGTGAATATTCACTATATGTAAAAAATATGACCTATTGGGAAAGAAAATGTTTTGATGGGACTTATTAGATAATGTCTCATGTAAAGAGGACTTATTTTTCAAGATCTAAAAAAATGGACATAGTCTCCTTTGTTTATTGGACTATCCATCCTCTTAAGGGATAAAATGTAACCTAATAATATTAGAAGATCCCAAAATGTACCTCCAGAAAGCAATATGCACATCAGTGTAAAGTGATAGGAATTCAAGGATAATGAAAAAACAAAGAAAATGACAATAAACCTGACTATAGGCTATCCTAACAGTGTAAAGTGTTGGACATTAGAATTGAATTTATATTGGTGTATCCCTTCCTATATATTCATTGAATTAGTCATGCCATAAAGACTATAAAACCTCACCAACAAATTTCCTTTTTCGTCGAACACACACGTTTGGATTGTAATAAAATTACAAATAAATACAATTCAACAATGATATGTAACACGTAATAGTTTGGCAAGGTGTTATGGTCTGATAGACTTCTTCTAACTGGTATGGAAACAATTACTAATTGATATGGAAGCAATACTTGAATGCCATTAGGTGGAAGCAATGCATGATATGGTCATGTCTAACAAGAAAACTCATGCAATATTGCAGAAAATCATAACCCTAAATGATTTTCGAATTCAAAACAACAAACGAAAAAAGCGAATAGTAATTAAACAACTTAGTGGATTAAATATCTACAATATGAAAAATGTAAATTGTTACCACCATTGACAAAAAAAACCGACCACATGAAAAATACAGAACATGTTTTAATGAACAAACTAATAGCACTATTAAACTAAAACAAAAATAAATTTTAGTTACATTGAATTAAAATTAAGTTAAAACTAAATTAAAATTTTATTGGAAATAGAAATAAGATTACTTCTAAACAGTATAGAGATCAATCTTCCTGTATCGATAACGTAAAAAGAACATTCATCTAAGAACTGAAGAGAGAACATTCATTTATTGTTTGGCATATATGATCAAACTTAGATGATAAAAACTGAAGAATAGGCAAAAACTAATAGGATCTATATGATTTCGTCCTCTAGTGTACAAAGTGTTAACTATTTACACAATACCTTTTAATCTTAGTTGGGCGTATATAATTACTTAAAGTATGTAAATAACAAAAATTTTGAACACTCGTCAAAAAATATAGATGCGTAGTGGGGTGCGGTGAGGTATAGATTGAGTGCATTCATTGATAATATTATAAAAATAGGTAGAATTTTTTAACAATGTGAGAAAACTTCACCTCGAAGGAAAGGTTAGATCTTAGAAATATTTGATCTCCGACGTAGAGTGCTTGGATAAGTGTCAAAACTTCAAACGTCTTTTAAATGATAACATACCAGTTCCCGTGAATATGAAAACAAGAAGCATATAAGTGTATATTTTAAATGTTATTAAAAGTTACAACATATATAATTGAATCTACACTATTTTTACCATTTACACCTAAAACATCCAAATATCATTCAAACATTATTGGCACCCCAAAATTCTTTCCAGTGCTTCCATAAGTATTCAATTAGTTTAGGCACATCCTACCTACAAAGATGTCCTAAACAACACCTCCAAGTTCAACCTTAAATATAGATCTTCAACTGCATTTTTCTTGTAATTGCAGTATTTAAAACTCACACATTTACCATCATGTGAGCATTACTTAAGTATAATAAAAAAAATGGGAGCATTGAGGCTTGTAAGTTCTGGAAAAAATATAATCTTATAGATTATGATTTACCTTTGACCTTATATATCAGTCATGAACAAAAAATATCAGATATATTGATGTGTGACACAAACACAATAAAAAAATCTAAAGTAAAATATATAAACATAATTGTGTGTGTGTTTGCAAAACCCTACCCTATTGTTCCACCTAAATTCTGTATAACTGGTAATGAAGTGAGGTTCAATGGTACTTATTAAAATTGTGGGTAAAAGATGGAATTTTGAAGAAAAAGAAAGGCCACTTGAAGGTCGTTAGAAGTAATAAATCGAACGAGATGCACTTATCGTTCGAATAGTGTTTGAGCGACGTGCTTCAAAAATTCTAAATCAGACAGCCCTTATGTGCTATCACATTTCTGGCCCTTGGATAGTTGAGTTGTTGAGCTCCGATGATCTCAGATTTGGGAAAATGGAATTTTTGATGTTTTAAGGGTTTTTATAAGGGTCGGTTTGATTCATTTGGGTATTTTGAAATTAAAAGAAGAATAGAGGGAGAGAGAAGGGTGGTCTTCTACCATGGATGAGCTTCTCTCCACCTCAAACCACCATAAACAACCTTATTTTTCTAGTATTTCACCACATTCAAGCCTACAACATCCATTACTGCCATTATTGAAGTGAACCTATGAAATTTGGAGATATTAGGGGATTTTTGGAGAAAATGAAGACAAAATGTTCTTTGAGGCCACCTTTGGAGCTGGAGGTTGCTCCTCACACACTAACAATTATACTACCATTTGGGGTTTTTAGAGTTAGAAAATATATCCTTCGTATTTACGACTCTATTTTCATTATTAGTAGTCATACTATTAGATTACATAAGTAGAATGCACATGAATAAATTGTGGTTTATAGTAGATTAATATTAAACATTTTTATGGAATAAAAATACTGGTAAAATGTTCTTTTGTTTGAAATAAGGATGAGTAAATATTTCAAAGTTTTGAAGTATTAAAATTATTTTTTTTATGAAAAATGAGGTTGATTTTGCGAAATGTTTGAGACATGTAGTTTCTTAAAAAAATAGAGATTTTAGGGAAAATGGACATTTGTCATGTTTAAAGAAATTAAAAATGTCTTTATGTCTTGAAAAGCATAATTTTCCAAGTATTGTGACTTTGTAAAATGAAATATATGGTTAACTAATTTCATAGGACATTAGGATTTAAAATCCATCTTCTCATGCATATAAACTTGTAGTATTTCTATAATAAATATGTGAACAAGATTATATGAGGTTTTGCTGGATTTGCACAAGAAATGAGAAAAGTAGAAATTTTAATCATCAAGGTGTGGGAAAACAGAGTTAGAAGTGTGATGAATATAAGATTGTAAGGTTATAAGTATTGATAAAAAGGAAATGTTTTTTTTATTAAAGTATTCATTAAGTGTTATTAGGTTTCTTGAATAAAGAGAGTAAAGAAATGTCTAACTTAGAAATATGGTTAGTAAAGGTTTGGATAAGTGGTAATAGTTAAACATTGGGAAGTTGATGGGTGTAACTTAATAATGTTTGAAAGATTAACACTTAGGAATTTGGAAAGGAAATAATGGGGTAAATAGGTTTCCAACTTAACAAGAATGATACTCCAAATATTAAAAAGGTATTAAAGTGTTGAAAGCATTTAAGAAGTAGTGTGAGTAACTTAAAGGTGTTTTGAAAAAACAACACTTGTAAAAAATGGAGGAAAATGACAATATTGCAAACAAATGAGTAAATTGGTAATTTTACTTAAAGTGGAGAATTTTATGAAGGAAAGGGTGTTAAATAAATTGGTCCTAAATGAATATGATTTTTTAAATAAAATAAAAGTTAAAGTGTAAAGTACATGAAATGGTAATTTCAAAGTGTGACACAAATTAGGGTCAAACCCCGAGTTTGGCTTCGACCGGGTAAAAAGGGAAAGATAGAATAATGTGGGAATTTATAAAATGTTATAACACAAAAAGGGAACTCGGATGATACTGGAATAATTAAGGAGGGTCCAGAACCTTTGGGTGAAAGACCCAAAACCACTAGCCAGAGCATATGGTGGCATCATCGGTGGTGTGGATCCCGTTAAAGTACATTTTTATTGGAAGAATGAGAGAAAAGATAAAGGAATAAGTAACATGTAAAGAAATTGGTTGTGTCATGAAAACGTGTAAGACAACCTAACTTGAATGAATTAATAAATGTTTTGGTAAAGGATAAAATGCACAAGTAAATGTGAAATTTATAAATGTCCATAAGGTAAAGAAAAAGGGTAAAGTAACTGAGTAAATGTGTGGCTAACCAACCTAACAGGTTTAACCCGTTATTAACACAAGGGTGTGTTATGAAAGGTTTTTCAAAGGCTAAATGAGTATTTTCTAACATTGTGTTCACATGTGTTGAAAGGGTTATTTTCCATTAAAATACCAATGTGGATTAGGAAAAAATGAAAGGGAAAATTTCAGTAAAAAAATAGCTTTCTATCAAACCAAGTGGTTGTTTCAGATATTGACCCGTGTATGTTAAATAAAGGGATAAATGTCGAAATGAGAATAGAAAAGTCTTTACAAGATTATGATAAATTAATATGGATAAATAAGGTTTTTGGAAGTAAAACATGTCCATTCATTAAATATACATATATCTACATATACATATATAAAGTAGTCGCATGTGCATATAGGTATGATATGTTAGAGTCTTCTTTATGCTGTTCAATTCTATACTGCATTTCATATATTTTTCACTTAGCATTTGGCTCAATCCTTCGCTTTGTTACAGAAGGTTGGGTGTGATTTCGTATTTTGAGAGCGTTATACATGTAAGTACTTTCTTTTATTAACATTAATAGGTCTGTATGTTTGGACTTTAAGGTGCTCCCCATGATCCCTCACGTAGTTTGATTTGAAACTGGAATTCGCATGCTAAACAAGTGAAACGTTAACTAAAATAAAATCGGAGTAGCAACATTATATGGGTTGTTCATTGCACTTCACACCTAATGCTCGGATCAGATCGAGTTTACTATGGGTAACACATATATCCGGGTCAGGGTGTTACAAATGGTATCATAGCTCTAGGTTCAAGGTTCCTTTCGAGAGTGACGTGATGAGGTTGGTAGTGGATCTTTCGATGTCGGTGTTGGTTTAGGTCGTCACGGTAGTTTTGGTGATAGTTAGTTCGTGTCATTAACGATGAGTTTAAAGAGGTTAGCACTATGTGTGAATTCTTTTCCAAGTGGTAGGCGACCAAGTTAATTGTCTTCAAGTCCTTTCACGCCATTGATTTAGATATGCTAGTAAGTTGTGAGTGTCCATGCAATCCAATAGTGGTGACATCGCAAGTTTTTAATGTGAGGTGCTTATGAGTCAAAGTGTAGTGATATAAGAAGTCAATTGAGATGTAAAGAATGATGAATGTTGTGCATTGATTTAGAAACATGACTCATGTAAAGTCAACTATGGAGATTAGGTGGCTAGTGAACCACACTTAAATAGTATTGAATTGTGATAGGAACGCGTTCAGTTCTTCGACTAGGTACTTTTGGGTAGTTAATACCGATGATGTGATTAGGAGAATTCGATCCTTGATACATTATTCCGCTGTAAGTCAATTGATGATTTAGTGGGCATAATGAACCGTGCTGGTCAACACTTAGGATGTGTACTAGTTATGAGTTAGTAAGAGAATAATATTGTAAGTGTCCTAGTGATTCTTGATTGACGGATGTACCTCGTAGGATATGATGAGAGTTACGGGAAAATTGTGGTAAGTGTGTTACATGAAACAATGATGATTGAGGAGGCTTAAGAGTGATATCTAGGTAGTATTATATGTCTGGGTTTTAGAAAATATGATGTGATTTCAAGGAATATGATCTTTAGTGATATCAGTGATGCAAACCTAGAGGTTTATATAGGTTGTGGGTGATATCTTATGTCCTACCAGAATCCTTAGTAGCATTAATTGTGGTTAGGTGTGTTAACTATGGCCAAACCCATTTGGATGAGATATAAGAATATTATCTAAGTGTCAACGCTCGATCAGACACCGAGGTAATGTCTAAATGCGAGGTGATCTAAGTGTAAGAGTTGTTTAAAGGCGTCTTGGGGTGTCCATAAGCTAATTGTGTGTGGCATCATTGGGGATAGGAATCAACTGTTGTGATGCCTTTATGTGTTTGATGATTAGGGTGCACCATGTGTAGAAGCTCATGGACTAGTGTCCTTGCAAGTGGCTAGTAATCGTGGTAAAAGTATTGAAAGGTTTGTGAAGCGCACCTATAATGATTAAGGTATGGGTGATGAAATCGTGTCAGGTTGGGGACTTTTACATGGAATGTGTTTGGTGTCCTTATGAGACCATTTAAGTTGGTGAAGAACAATAATTAGTGTACTATAAATGATTGTGGAGAGGGTCACGTGATGATCTGAGGTTACCGATCAAGGTTTAGAAGATTCGTAAAGTGTACGTGTCGGGTGCAGTTTCCCGAATCAGCACATATGTGTGGTGTACATCAAGGAGGAGTTAGAAGCTCGTATCGTTAATGGGGAATAGTGCTCAGGTGTCATGGAATGACTTGTAGTGGTGATTTGACACCTTATTTTGAAGATTATTGCGAAAGTTATTACAGACTGAGATTTATGAAACCATGTGAAGACTTAAAATGACAAACAAGGTGGGGTAATATCAAAGCATGATTAGAAAGTTTGCTTGTGTCGACGGTGTGCTGGGATTAGCTCTTGGAATTTCCTACCAGCTCGGTACAAATTAGGAGATGTCGCCTTGGGTGGAACATACTACCCTTAGTGATGATAGTAAGATTCAGCACCACTAGATAAGAGGTGGAGAGTTCAAACAGTAGCAATGGTAACAATATATATATATATATATATATATATCTGTGTGTGTGTGTGTGTATAAGTATATAGAGGGATATGAGTACAAGAGGAATGAAGGCAATGATGTATAGTTGTTTAGCCAATCAGGCCTACATCCACTGTGAGTGTGTGATCCACTAAATATGGGCACTAATGACCTTGGAAACAATGCTCATAAGCTCACTCTCCCTTTACTGTGTGTACAAGCAGAGTTTTAGCTAGGGTTTTAATTATCGATCCCTTTACAAGGTTGAAGATGAAAATTATATATAGGGCTTGGGGGGAGTAGTGTACCTCTAAGCATGCATTGAGCATGTGAATGATGATCCAGGCAATTCCTTGTTGACACCTGGCTGTGCCACTTGTGGTTAATGATGACATAATATTCCTTCACGTGAGGGGATGATATTGTTATAACGGTCTGATCCATGTGCTATATGAGTCCCACGCGCACTTTACAATGCGTCTCCCAAATCACGCGCCATGGGGATGTCACCGTCGGCTTACGATGTCAGGCCGATGCTAGGGTTCATGTTGGCACTGGGTCTTGACTGTTGGATGTAGGCCTCGTACTGTCATCCCCTCATAGGGTCATCCGGTCGTGCTGAGAGTTAGCCTCATCCGATCGCGGGGTCATCCGACCTCGTTTGATGAGGTCAACCTATCGTATGGTTATTCGACCTCAGTTGATGGGGTCGTCATGTCGCATGGTCGTCAAGCCTCAGTTGACAGGGTCAACCTATTGTAGGGTTGGGCCCTCTCCCTGGACGAGGATACCCTCGGCTTGGCCGAGGGTGTATTTTGGTATATCAATCACCCCTAGCCCTTAGTCATCGATGTTGTTGAGATGGATGAGGGGTAATGTTTCCATTGAATTCCAAATGGTCAGTCAAGTTGATGAGTGACATTTATCATGTTGATTGACGTCTTGTCAGATGTCAATCATCATTTGTGTTTCCTAGATGTGACGGCTGCACACTATGCTTGGGACTTTGTGCCCTAATAATGATTCTCCTCGTGGGATGTGCACTCCTTTGGTTAGTGGGCCCACTAATGACAAAGTATTTAAAACCTTTTTCAAATAATTATCTTTCTTCTTATTTCTTCTTCACGCGCACGCTCTCTCTCTAGCCTTAGCAATTAAACCTCTATTTCGGCATCTTCGTGAAATCTTCTAGTTCTCTTCTAGCTTCAGTCTTCTCTTCCAGGTAACTTCTTCATCAATCTCTTCATTTTCTCTCTCTTTCTTTAAGTTTTCTTTTGATTTCTCAAATACTTTCTGCAAAAATTCCTCTAGCCGGTTCGCCTTTCTTTCTGGCGTGTTTCCACCCTTTTCTGGTGGTTCTAAGGTTAGAACTTGAGCCATAGGAGTCCGTGGTTTCTTCCCCACCTTTTTGTGGTGTTTTAGTGCCGATTCGTGACATTTCTTAGGTTTCTCGGTGGCTCTCCGACGTTCTTCTCCAGTGAACCTTGTTCTTCCTATTCTTGGGCATTCATCCACAAAAACTATTCATTTCTCTAGGTTTAATCCAAAAGTCAACTTGGTGAACTGTTTAATTTTTTTGTAGGTAGTTTAGGAAAATTCCTTAAGTGTAGGGTCTCCCTCTTAATTCTCAAAAGGCTTTATGATTTAGCCGAGGAGTTTCCATCTTTAAGCGAGAGGTTCTTTAGAGAGATTAGACGAATAGAGTAAGAGAGTGAGTGTAGACGTAGGGCTGACCCTATTTGGGTACGAACCATTTTCCCCATTCCATTAGCCATAATTTTACCCTCTGAGCCCTTTGGGTCTTCTAATCTTCCAACCGAGTGTCGGAGGCAAGAGGGAGGGATGGACGCTAGAGCATTGCCTTCTATGGGTGTTGGAACTTTTGGGAGAAAAGACTCACCAGCACTTAGCCCAAGCCAACAGCCCAAGGGAGTTCATTCTGAGGGTGTCCCTGTGATAGCCCTATCCCCTCTTACTTTCCAAGATATTTTTCCTGACGTCCCACCAATAGGCGACGAGGCCGAGAGGTCTGAGGATGAAGGGGCCAAGGATGATAGTGATGACTCTAAAAATGACCAGGTTGATACCTTAGGGGCCTCGGCTTACATATCATCTGTTAAGGATCGTGACCTCTTACTAGGGAGGAACCTCTTTGGTATATAACCCAATGTAAATATGAGGGTCCCGAATGAAGATGAAAGGGTCTTCAAGGGGGAAAAAGGAGAATATGTTGTTTATGAGAAGATTCTTAGGGTCGACGTTAGGTTCCCTCTTCACTCTGCGATAGTTGACATACTTTCTACCCTTGTGATAGATCTTTCCCAACCTCCTCCTAACTCGTGGAGGACCAACCTCGGTTATATCTACCTCTGGAAGAACACGTTTACTGATGAACCCTCGATTGACTTGTTCTTAGCCTGCTACAACATAACATCCTCGTCCAAGCAACCTGGATATTTCCATCTAGGGGAAAAGTCTGATAAAAAACTTCTCCACATAGAACAAACTTCCAACCATGATTAGAAGAAGAGGTTATTCTTCGTCTCTGAGGACTGGGAATTCCCCGTCGGTGTTGAGCCTCTAAAAGATAGTCCGAGGGTCCCGAGGGAATGGTCTAACCCCTACATTAAGGCAAGGTCAGAACCTGGACTTAATCATGGATAAAAGGGATATAGTCGACTGCCTGAGGGAATAAGGGAAAGAGAGTGGACTTGCCAAGTTTAAATATTTAATGACCCCTCGTTTCCTCAAAGAAGCTGGTCTGAGGGCCTGCCCATTGACAAAATTATGTGAGTTGTTTTTTATTTCATTTCTTTCCAAGTGTTTCCTCATTATTGTTACTTATTTCTAATGCCGTCTCATTTTTTCAGGTCGGCCTCCCAATATATCTGATCATCTTTGGGAAATGACTGCCCCCAACTTGATGTCAAGCCTAAATAAGAAGAAAATCAAAGAGACCCAGCAGATCCATAAGAAGACAAAGGCCATGGGGACGACCCAACTAGAGACGTCAGTTGATACCCACAAACAGAAGGAGCCAGAAGCCTCTATTAGTACTCGACCAGATTCACGTGCAAGGGCAAGGGTAGAGGTCCCTCAGACGAACACCAAGGGGACTAGTTATTCCTCGTTCATGGGTGCCTATTGGTCGTCTAATCTGACCTTCTTAAAGGCTAACCCTTCCTCCTTAATTTTCAATCTGAGAGCTACCAAGGCCTTCATATTCTCGGCACTATTGGCTGTCGAATATAAATTTTTGGCAAAAATGCCCTCGGCCAAGGTTTATGACTATAGGCTTCATACTCTGGCTCAGGTATTTCGTTCATCTCTTCAATTTTGATTCACCAATATTTTACAAACTGTTCCCTCGGCCCTTTAATATGACCTTTCTCTCATCTTTTACAGCATTTTTGCGCCTTCACCTCTGCCACCAAGTGGATGGATAAGAACCAACAAAAGTTTCATGAGGCCGAGAGAGATATTCAACATGAGGCCGGCTTAAAGACTGAGTTGGAGACTTCCACGGCTGAGATGGAAAATGTGAAGGTTGAGCATGCGAGGGTTCTGGGCGAGCTTACAAAGGAGCATACTGCTCAATTAAAAATAAAATAAGACCTCATTTTAGGCAAGGAAGAGGCTCTGACCAACCAAAGTACCCAATTCAAGAGCGAACTTATCGTGGCTATTCAAAGGGATGAGGTTAATGCCGTGGAGGCCTACAAAATCTCTGCTGAATTCTAAGGTTTTAATCTTGAATACTTGGAGAGGGTAATCAAGACGACTTGTAGGTGGGTCGTCTTGAAATTTGCTGATGCTGTGTCATCTATTCGCCTCTCCCTTGAAGCAGTGGAGCTGGACGATCCCTTGATATCTGAGGCTTTAGACCATGTTGAGAAATTACATGTCGAAGTCATCGGCACGTCTGAGGATCAGCTTTCTATTGTGGTTGCCGAAGGTAATCTTCTTGATGATGCTAGACATCTGCCTTCTGTTATTACTCAGTAGGGTGGCCCTCTGTGGCCTATACCCTTTGCTTGTAAAGCTTTTGTCTTTCACTTTCTTTTGGACGTATACTGTATCTATTAATTTTTGTAATGGAAGTGCTCTCCTCTTCCTTTAGTCTTCTATATTTGACTCTTTTATGATTTGTGTTGATGTGCCTTGGCTATGATGTTTTTTAAATAGCAAGTCCACCGTCATCTTTCTTAAGAGTAAATGGAGGGTCGTTCCTACCATTCACCCTCATCCTAGACAAGGATGGTTATCCACCAAATTAATGATGTTTTTAAATACAAGTCCTCCCTCGTCTTTCTTGAGAGTGAGTGGAGGATCATCCCTACCATTCACCCTCATCCTTGCCGAGGGTGGTTATCCACCAAACTAATGATGTTTTGAAATGTAAGTCCCCCCTCGTCTTTCTTGGGAGTGAATGGAGGGTCGTCCATCCCATTCACCCTCATCCTAGCCGAGGGTGTTTATCCACCAAACTAATGATGTTTTAAAATGTAAGTCCTCCCTCGTCTTTCTTGAGAGTGAATGGAGGTTCATCCCTTCCATTCACTCTCATCCTAGCCGAGGGTGGTTATCCACCAAATTAATGATTCTTTTAAAAATAGAATGTCCTCCCTCGTCTTTCTTGAGAGTCAATGGAGGGTCGTCCCTTCCATTCACCCTCATCCTAGCCGAGGGTGGTTATCCACCAAATTAATGATGTTTTAAAATATAAGTCCACCCTTGTATTTCTTGAGAGTGAGTGGAGGGTCATCCCTACCATTCACCCTCATCCTAGCCGAGGGTGTTTATCCACCAAACTAATGATGTTTTAAAATGTAAGTCCTACCTCATCTTTCTTGGGGGTAAGTGGAGGGTCATCCCTACCATTCACCCTGATCTTAGCCGAGGGTGGTTATCCACTAAATTAATGATGTTTTAAAATAACAAGTCCTCCCTTGTCTTTCCTGAGAGTGAATGGAGGGTCGTCCCTGCCATCACCCACATCTTAGCTGAGGGTGGTTATCCACAAAACTAATGATGTTTTAAAATGTAAGCCCTCCTTCGTCTTTCTTGAGAGTGAGTGGAGGGTCGTCCCTACCATTCATCCTCATCCTAGCCGAGGCTGGTTATCCACCAAATTAATGATGTTTTTAAATAGCAAGTCCTCCCTCGTCTTTCTTGAGAGTGAATGGAGGTTCGTCCCTTCCATTCACTCTCATCCTATCCTTGGGTGGTTATCCACCAAATTAATGATTATTTTAAATAGAAACTCCTCCCTTGTCTTTCTTGAGAGTGAATGGAGGGTCGTCCCTTCCATTCACCCTCATCCTAGCCGAGGGTGGTTATCCACCAAACTAATGATGTTTTTAAATATAACTCCACCCTTGTATTTCTTGAGAGTGAGTGGAGGGTCGCCCCTACCATTCACCCTCATCCTAGCCGAGGGTGTTTATCCACCAAACTAATGATATTTTAAAATGTAAGTTCTCCCTCGTCTTTCTTGAGGGTAAGTGGAGGGTCGTCCCTACCATTCACCCTCATCCTAGCCGAGGGTGGTTATCCACCAAATTAATGATGTTTTTAAATAGTAAGTCCTCCTTCGTGAGGGTCGTCCTTGCCATTCACCCTCATCCTGGCCGAGGGTGGTTATCCACCAAATTAATGATGTTTTATGGCTTAGCATGAACTATCCCAACAGATATAAATTGACAAACATAAGATGGGGGGCAAATGGAATATTCTCATTATTAAGTGTTCTATGAGGCAATATATTCATTACAAATGTGATCCGATAGGACATTAACTACAACATTATTGATAGTATTTCTTTAAATGATCTGCGTTCCAGGTGTTTGAAAAGGGTTCCCCTTCAAGGTTCTCTACTTTATAGGTTCCAGAGACAACTTCATCAATGACCCTATATGGGTCGTGCCAATTTGGGTGGAGCTTGTTAGGTTTCTGCCATTTCTTAGGACTAGGTCCCCCACAACGATTGGCCTTTGCTTTACCCTCTGATTATAAAACCTGGAAGTCCTCTACTGGTAAGATGCTTGTTTTATCTCTTCATCTTCTCTTATCTCCTCGATCAATTTTAGATCAAGTCTCCTTTCTTATATATTTCTTTGGGGTCATACATTTGGACTCTGTGAGTAGGAAACCCAATTTCAGTGGGGATGATGCCTTTTGAGCCATACACTAACATGAAAGGGGTTTCCCCGATAAGAGTCTTTACCGTTGTCCTATAGACCCACAGCGCAGCGTATACCTCCTCATCCCATCTTCCTTTTACCTCCTCAAATTTTTTCTTAATCCCGTCTAGAATTGTTCTTCTTCTTACCCCAACTCTTTCGCAGTATTTCTCCAGGGATACATTCTTGAATTGAGCCCCGTTATCAGAATGAGGGTGTTGGGGAGACCATATCTACATATAATGTTTTTCTAGATGAATTAGAAGGTCTTCTTCTTAGTGATCGTGACCATTGGCTCTGCTTCCACCCACTTTGAAAAATAATCAATTGCTACAATCAAGTTTCGAAAGTTATTAATAGCCCTAGGCAGGGGGCCTACCAAATCGATTCCCTATACTTCAAATGTCCATGTGGATATGATGAAGGTAAGATGTTGATGGGGTTGATGAGGGATGGTGGTGAACCTCTGACATTCATCACACTTCTTCACGCATGCCGTAACATCCTTTGCCAAGATCGACCACTAGTATCCCTGGGTGACTATCCTTTTAGCTAACGACTTACCCCCAATATGGCTTGAGTAAGACCCTTCGTAAATATCTTGTAAGATACATGGGACCTCCGACGGGTGCATACATCTAAGCAAAGGGAGAAAGCATCCCTTTTTATATAAAGTGTCTCCGATGACAGTGAATTTCGCAGCTCTGTACCTCAACTTTTTTCTTTCTTATTTTTCTTCTGGAATTTCCACCTCTTTAATGTATCTGACTAGAGGGTCCATCCATGAGGGTTCCCTACTTATATTTAAGTAGTGGCTGAGTGTTCCATCTGCATCTTCAATCGTTGGCCGAAGAAAAATTTCCACTAGGACATTCCTCCTGATATCTGTCCTAATTATTGAGGCTATCCTAACAAGTGCATCGCCTCGACCATTATCTAGCCTAGGTATCCTCCTCAACTTTACTTCTCTGAATATCTTCAATAGTGACTTTACTCTTTCAAGATATTTGGCCATTCTCTCATCTTTAGCCTCATATGATCCTAGTATTTGATTCACCACCAGTCTTGAATCACTACGGACCTCGATCTGGCCAGCACTAAGAGACCTAGCTAAGGAGAGGCCTGCTATCAGGGACTCATATTCAGACTTGTTGTTGGAGGCTTTGAAGTTGAACCTCAGGGCATACTTAATGTCCGTGCCATCAAGTTTTGATACTATTAATCCAGCTCCACTTCCGTTCTCGCAAGAGGACCTATCGACAAAGAGATTCCACAAGGCACGTTCTTCGGAAAAATTTCCCTCGGTGAGGGATCCCTGTTAAAAAGAGATATCTTCCCTCCTCATTATCGATAAACTTTTCCCTAGCGGTGCTTGTCTCAGCCTTATCTTTGGACGGGTCAGTAATTCTGCCTTGTTCGATATCCTTCTCGAGGTTCTCATTTTTAGCGTCATCCTCTTCCCAAGTAAACTAAGCCATGAAATTTGCTAATGCCTGAGCCTTGATGGCCACCCTAGGTTGATACACAATATCAAACTCTCCCAGCTCTATGGCCCAGGCCATTAGCCTTTTTGATTTTCTGGCTTGTGTATGACCTGCCTAAAAGGGGAATCGGTGAGGATGGCCATTGTATGGGGCTGGAAGTACGGTTTCATCTTTCTTGAGGTGTGAATCTAAGCATAGGCCAACTTTTCCATCCCGGGGTACCTTTTATCTACCCCTTGGAGTGCCTTGGTATTGAAATACACCAATTTCAGCACCCCGTCTTCTTCTCTCACGATAGCAGCGCTGATGGCTGACTCCAAAATGGCTAAGTACAAATACAATCTTTTGCCTTGCACTGGATGTGATAAGAGTAAGGGGGACCCCAGGTAGGACTTTAGATCTTGGAAAGCCTTATCACGCTCTTCGCTCCATTCAAAAGCCTTTTTGAGAACTTTAATAAACGATAGACACTTTTTTGTGGCCCTGGATACGAACGTATTCAAAGCAACCACTCGTCATGTGAGCCTCTGAACATCTTTAATAGTCTTACGGGTCTTCATTTATAATAGAGCCTTTATCTTCTTAGGATTAGTCTCGATGCCTCTTTGATTAATGATGAACCCTAAGAACTTTGTTGCTTCTACCCCAAAGACACACTTGGCTGGGTTGAGCTTCATCCGGTACCTGTCCATCGTGTCGAAGGCCTTTTCCAAGTCAGCCACATGATCCTTGGCCTTCAAACTCTTGGTTAACATGTCATCCACATAAACCTCCATAGACTTCCCGATTTGGTCTTTGAACATTTTATTCACAAGGCGCTGATATGTTGCCCATGCGTTCTTTAGGCCAAAGGGCATGACCCCGTAATAGTATGTCCTCTTGTCGGTAATGAAAGCCATTTTTTCTGAGTCCTCAAGGTTTACTAAGATCTAGTTGTAGCCTGAATATGCATCCATGAAGCTCATTAGCTCATGTACTGCAGTAGCGTCCACCATCTGATCAATGCGGAGGAGAGGGAAACTGTCTTTGGGGAAATATTTGTTGAGGTCAGTGAAGTCTACACACATCATCCACTTCTCATTGGATTTAGGGACTATGACCACGTTAGACAGTCATTCGGGATAGATGACCTCCCTAATAAACTCAGCCTCTTCCATCTTCTTGACCTCGTCCCTTATGACCTCATATTTAGGGATGGCAATTTAACCAGAACCGTAGGAGTCCCGCCCCACCCCGCCCCTAATGGGGCGGGTTTTAAAACCCGATTAATGAATTAGGAGCGGGTATGGGTTTAAGAAAAAAACCCGTTTATTAAATTGGGCGGGTTAGGAGTTAGCTGAAATAAAACTGCCCCGCCCCGCCCCGTTTAACTTATGCTTATATAAATATCCTTTATATGTATGTTAATTATAATTAAATTATATATATATATATATATATATACACACACTCACACACTAAAAAAAAATCTTTATATGTATGTTAATTTTGTAAAAGATTTAAGTGAAAATATGAATTGACAATTGGGGGATTGTCTCACTTATTGGAATACGAGACATTGTATACCTCTAAGACTATAATGTAATATTTTTAATTTTACTATTTTTAAAATTAACGCAACCCGTAGGAGCCCCGACCCGCCCCGTTTATTAAATGGGGCGGGTTAGGAGTTAATTTTCAAAAATCCTAACCCGCCCCGCCCCGCCCCGTTTATTAAATGGGGCGGGTTAGGATTTTTGAAAACCCACCCCAAACCCGCCCCGTTGCCATCCCTACTCATATTTTTCTCGAGAATAAATTCTCCTCTTCTTCTTTATGGGCTTCACTTCCTCCTCCACGTTGAGCTTCTGACACATGATCTCAGGGTGAATTCCGAACATGTATGCATGACTCCATGCAAATATGTTCTGCCTTCTCCTTAGTAGCTTGATGAGGTCTTATTTTATATCTATCTTCAGAGCTTTGCTAACTTGGACCTTTTTTTTTACTCATCCTCATTGAGGATGATGGATTCTACCTCTTCCATGACCTCCCCTTTCTTCAGCTTTGTTTCATCCTCGGGGTCCAGGGTATCAATATTGTAAGTAGTAGTTGCCTTATTGTGTACCTCTCTATCTTTGGAAGAGTCATTCCCTTGCCACTGTCTAGTCTCCCTAAACTTCCCCTACCCCATACGGGGTCAAGAATTTTATCATCTGGTGGACCGTGGAGGGAACAACCACAAATTCTTTGAGAGCTACTCGTCCTAGTATGATATTATAGGCTGAGAAGACGTGTTCGCCCATCACGAAAAAGTTAACCCTCTTGGTAAGCCATCTTGGACACTCGTCTCCTATTTTTACATCATCCTCATACACTCCTAGGGGATGAACTCTTTCCCCACTGAACCTAATCAAGGGATGATGGTATGGGACCAGTCTAGCACGGTTGAGTCCCAAAGCTTTAAAACATGGCCAAAACATCACATCTGTAGAACTATCTCCATCCACCAATATCCTTGGCACCTCGTACCCGTGTACCCTGGTACTGATGACAAGAGGGTAATAATGCGGGGCTAAGAGTCCCTTGAAGTCCATCCTTGAGAAACCCATGATCATGGTGTCCATGTCAGCCTTTTTTTTATGTCTTTTTTTCGATAGAGGTTGAATGCACTACTTTTGTCACTGCCTTGGCTTGAGCTACATGGGCCTTCCTGTCTATGACTTCTGACCCTCCTCCTTCCAGGCCCCCAAAGATCATTACAATACCGAACGAGATCATATTGAGTCTTTTCACAGGGACGTGGTCATCTCTTGGTGGAAGGTCAGGATTATCATCGTCTTTTGAAGGGTCATCTCTTTTATTGGGGGGATCTTCTCTGCATGCATCGCTTTTCTTCTTCCTGGGGTCATCCCCTCGTCCCCTCTTGAGGTCACCCTTCTCCACGTATTTTCTTAACTTCCCTTCTTTTAGCATTTTTTTAATTTCATTTTTCAAGGCAAAACACTTATCGGTCAAGTGGCCATGGTCTTAGTGAAACTCACACCAAAGGTTTTTGTTCCTCTTGTGAGGAGGTGCCCTCAACTTCTCAGGTCATTTTAAGGATCGGTCACTCTTTATCTCATTCAGAATGTGTTCGCAGCTGACCATCAGAGGGGTTTAATCAATAAATTTGTCATTCGCTAGCCTTTGTTCCCCTCCTTATTCTTTTTCAGGTATTTACCCCACTAGTGCCTCCTTTTTCATCTTCGTATTTGGCTGCCATCACCTTTTCGTCATTCATCACCTTTCTCAATGTTTCTAGCAACTCAACCATCATCTTCGGGGGGTCTTCAACAAGCTTCCATAACAGCTTTCCGTTTTGGAGTCCTCCGATGAGGGCCGTCATGTCTACACTTTCCTCATAGTCTTCGACCTCTAACTTCTCTTTGTTAAACCTATCTATGCAGTCTCTTAAGATCTCGTTCTTCCCCTGTTTAACTTAGAGCAGGTGTGTGGTCTTCTTTTGTGGCCTTACTCTGAAGCAAAAGTTATGGATGAACCGATCTGCCAACTGCTTAAAGCTTTTAATGGAGTTCTTTAGAAGAGAGGTATACCAGACATGTGTGGCCCCAATCAAAGTGCTCGAAAAAGCATGACACCTCATCTCGTTTGAGATGGATTATATGTCTACCGCTGATTGGTACATTCAAATATGATGGACATGGTTAGTACTCCCGTCATACCTTGGGGTGACCACAAGTGGCTGAAACTTGGATGGCGTTGGAAAGTTAACTATCTTCGTAACAAAGGGTGAACCTATGGAGTATTGTCTTTGAAGAGGGTCTCGGCTTTTCAGGATATCACAAATTCTATCCTCCAGCCTTTGGATCGAGTCATTCCAGGGCCTCGTAGGGTCGGTTTGGCCAATGTTATCCCCTACCGCCTCTTTGGGGTTAACTGAGGGTTCTACTGCGGTAGGTCTGTGTCGGTTGTTCACTTCCCCCTGACTGTCATCCCGTTCGTGGGGTCGGCCCTCGTGGAGTCAACCATCTACTGCCTCTCTTTTGAACCTCATAAGACTCCTTGATCTGGACAATCTTTACCTCAGGTCATTTACTGGAACTAGCCTCTAGAAGGCCGACCCCATGCTCAGACGATCAAAAGCTGAGCCCTTCGGGCGATCATGAGGATTTTGCCACCCACACTTCCCTTTGCTTTCTTGGATTGGTCGTACCGTATTGTTGGATACCTCATGTGGTTCCTAGTATTCTATGGGGGCTCTTCCACTTCCACATCATCATATCTATCCTCCAGGCAAGGGTTCCCGTGCCTCCCTAGGCATAGACGTCGGGGGTAAGCAACATTCCTCCGTCGTTATGGAGGTGGCAAGTCTTTGTGTGGCACCTGGGGTGGTCCCTTGGCATCATATTGTCCTGGCGCAGCTGTCGGAGTAATCATTTTCGGTGAGACTCCGGGGGGTCTCGGTATGTTTTGGCTAAGAACTACAAATTGCTCTTTCATAACCTGTTGGCTTGCTGCCAAAGATTTCAGGGTGATATCCATCTCAGACTGGGGTGGTACCTGTCTAGAACTAGGTCCCACTCCACTAGCTGGTGGAGGAGGTGGAGGTGGTAACTCTGGTGCCATATGTTTGATCTGTGCAGAGCTGAATGATAAAAAGACTGATGAGCTTGATAACTATTTAATGGATCTGTGCCCATATTTAATGGATCTCTTTCAATGGTGAAATAGCTCCACACAAAGGGGAGAACTTGTTCACCACCAGAGTCTCCGGTGAGGTCAAGCTGTATAAAGGAAGAGATAGCTTTTTTGTTCCTGCAGACGGCGCCAAACTAATGATGCTAAGATTCAGCACCACTAGATAAGAGGTGGAGAGTTCAAACAGTAGCAATGGTAGCAATATATATATATATATATATGTATAAGTATATAGTATATAGAGGGTGATGAGTATAAGAGGAATGAAGGCAGTGATGTATAGTGGTTCAGCCAATTAGGCCTACATCCACTGTGAGTGTGTGATCCACTAAATATGGGCACTAATGGCCTTAGATACAATGATCATAAGCTCATTCTCTCTCTATTGTGTGTACAAGAAGAGTTCTATCTAGGGTTTTAATTATCGATCCCTTTGCAAGGTTAAAAATGACAAGTATATATAGGGATTTGGGGGAGTAGTGTACCCCCCAAGCATGTATTGTGCATGTGAATGATGATGTAGCCAATTCCTCATTGACACCTGGTTATGCCACTTGTGGTTAGTGATGACATAATATTCCCTCATGTGAGGGGATCATATTGTTATAACGGCCTGGTCTATATGTTATATGAGTCCCATGCGCACTATGCCACGCGTCTCCCAAATCATGCGCCATGGTGATGTCACCCTCGACTTATGATGTCAGGCTGAGGCTAAGGTTCTTGCTGTCACTGGGTCTTGACTGCTGGATGTAGTCCTCGTACTGTCGTCCCCTCATAGGGTCGTCCAGTCATGCTGATAGTTAGCCTTATCCGATCGCAGGGTCATTGGCCTCGGTTGATGGGTTTGGCCTGTCGCATGGTCGACCGGCCTCGGTTGATGGGGTCGGCCTGTCGCATGGTCGTCAAGACTTAGTTGATGGGGTCGGCCTATTGTAGGGTTGGGTCCTCGTCCTGGACGAGGATACCCTCGGGCTGGCCGATGGTGTATTTTGGTATATCACTTAGAACGCCAATGACAGTCGGTGTAGTCGTCATGAAAATTCAGTTAAGGTAAAACCTGGAATTAAGCTTAGTGACAATATTGCGTAATCAAAGGAGATAGCAAGGTGAATGTCTCTATTGAATTAAATAATGCCTAAGAAAATTTAGGATTTCGATGACGATATGATGAGGCAGAAACTAACCTATGTGTAGTAGGTTGGGGATGTTGTCACCAGTAAGAGGACTAGATAAGTATGAACAATGGTGTAAGGCATATTCCAATCGGAATGGTTCATGTGTGCCAAGTATGTGAGGGGGAAGGCCTCATTCCCAAGGAGGGAAGTCAGGCGTTCCTAAAGAACGACATGTTCGTATATTACCTTCGTCTTATGAGGATGAAAGGTTGTGTTTTGATTCATCACAGTTGATGATCCAAGCTATAGTCTGTGGGTAGGATTGGTACCCAATGAGAATGTTAGGAATGAGTGATATATTTTAAGAATATTGCATTTTCTTTCATAATCATAGTTGGATGCGTATGGGCGATATTCTCTCAGAACGATTGCTTGTTCCTTCTGACTCCCATATGTCCCTTTTGATTTTTGTAATCAGGGATCAAAATTCTCATGTATAAGGTAACTCATATTGGTACCATGTTATGGTACGATGCAATTGGGCCTGGTAGAGTGCAGTGAACCAGGTATGGTCAATACGGCTCAATAATTGGGTGCACCCAATCTGAGGTATGCTTCCTATTGTATAAAATTATGTGTGCGAGTGGGTGCAATTTTGGCCACATGGTTTGCTCATAGTATGGGCCTCTATTAGGATTAATGACTTTTTTTACTGGCTGACATGACAGTCAATGGCTTTGGTTACTAAGACCGGTATGTTGACTTGAGGAGATTGTATAGAGATAGAAATCGAGGAAAACTTAGCGCTCGATATTGCTTGCTACGGGGAGTGGATTAGAGCGGAGCTCAAGTGAGTTCACTAAGGTGAGACACCTAGGGTAGTACTAGGGTCATTAGAGTGATGCAGCAAAAGGTGTCAGCTGACCACACAATGATGATTTGGTAGTTATATTACTTCTTGGAGTGAGAAATTAGCATTGTACGGTTAATGGAAAGTGTGGCCATCCCCTCCTATCCTCGTGGTAGGAGAGACAAAGAAGTGGGGGGGTGTCCCCTTCGTCTCGAAAGGATCTTGGTCCCGCGTATCCCTCTCGGGAGCACTTCGACCGGCGTCGGTGATGAGGTGAAAAATGTAGACAGATGAAGTCACCAGTCTAATTTACTCAAAATAGATAGAAGAAAAGGGATCCATCCCGAAGGACAACAGCCAAAGACATACCGATACATACGAAACCAAAATGATTCGAAAAGGGTCCGGAGGCTAAGTTACGAAATGGGAAGGTGTTAGGCACACATTTGGCCCTTGTGGTCTCTCATGGGTTATTTCTATTTTCCTTTATTTCCCCGTGATATGTGTGCATGTGTATATGTAGCGGAGATAGGAATCATTAACTTGTATCATGGAAAAGATAAAGCGAGTCATTCGTAGGAATGTTCCTAAACGTAATATTAGAAAATAGGATTTACGCGATTATCCTAGCGGATCATTATAAGGGAATGATAACGCATGAGGGATAATATGCCACTAAGAACAAATATATGTATATAGAGAGTATAAGAGAGTTAAGTTTACAGAATATAGGAAAATAGAAAAAAAAAAGTAGGAAAAGGACTCAAGTCTCAAAGTTTACCCCGAGACGCCTACGTAGCCTATAGAGGCATCAAAGTCCACGTAGTTTGTATGCAAAATGAGGGGTGGGATTTATCCCATAAATCCAATCGGGGACTTCTCTTATATATATATATATATATATATATATATATATATATGTGTGTGTGTGTGTGTGTGTGTGTGTGTGTGTAACAGTGTTTTAATCGTGAGAAAAGTGTGAGAAAAGTATGAGAATTCTCGTTTAGAATTTACGAGCAAGCCCTATTTTTCTTATTTTTTGGGGTTTTTATTTATATGAAAATAAGAGATGTGAAATACTACTAAATAAAAATTATATTAGGATATGTGAGATGACAAAATAAAAGTGCTAAGTAATAAAACAAATTAATGCTAATTTAGGAAAATTTAAAGAGAGAGTTGAGAAAGTTGGAACTTCTTGAAAAGTTTGAGCTTGATCTTGGATGTTGGAGAGAAGCCCTTGCACTTGGGTGATGATGGAGGGTACTTAATTAAACAAGTTTGATAAAAAGGATGGTGAAAAGTGAGGGTTGGAAAGGGATTTGGTTGTGGAAATCACGCTGACTTCGAGAGGGGTTTTCTGAGCTTGCTGAGAGTGATAGGTTTTCAGATCTTCTCCTCCTTGAAATGAGGATAGACCCTCCTTTTTATAGTCCTAGGGAATTTTCGATCGGTATAGAACTGGTCCTGTCAATCAGTAAGTGTGTTTAGGCACACTGCCGATAGGCAAGGTTTGGAACCTATCGTTTGGGAGTCTCTTTCAGGATCCTTTGGAAAATCGGTCGTAGAGAGCGAACCATTGATCCAAATCGTGCATGGGGAGAACCATTAGAAAGGTACTTCAGAGACCTTCGAAAGTCTTTTATACTGCTCCCGGGTTCAGGAGTTGACTTTGGGTCAAATATGGCTCGGAAGCATTCGTTGGTCCTTTGGACGGGAAATTGTCGGACGCAAACGGATCGTTCGTCCGCATGGTAAGTTAGAATTACGCATAGTTTGGACCATTGGAAAGGTTAGGAGATGTACCTAGACATTTAAAAGAGTTTGACTCGGTATATGGAGTTTACTTTAGTCAACCGAGCCCTGGAAGCGTTCGGTGACCTTCCAGAGTAAAATGGATCGTTCGTTCGTACCGTAAGTCAGAATTACTCACAGGGCAGACCATTTGAAAGGGGTTTCAGTGCCCTTCAATGATTCATTCAGTCTTGACTGAGCTAAAGAGTTAACTTCGGTCAAACAGAGCCTGGGAGCATCCATTGACCACTTGATCGAGTTTCGGGGGTAAAACGGATCATTCGTCTATACCGTAGGGAGGATCGTTGGAAAGGGTTTTAGTTCCCTTCGAAGATTCATTCAATATCATTCGAGCTGAAGAGTTTTACTTTTGGTCAAACGGAGCCTGGGAGTGCCCAATGGCCTTTCGGTCAGTATCCGGGGGGTGACTTAGGTTTGAAATAATGAAGGGAGGTGCTAGGGACCTAAGGAGAAGTTAGGGGGCATTAAAATAGGGTGTCTACAATCCCCTCGATGGGTGAGTTTGGAACAAATGATAGCCATTGAATAGACACCACATGATGCCTTTGAAAGAGGATGACCAGAGGGTAGAGGTCGATTCTGAGGACCTAAGGATGAGCATCACCGATTATGCGGGTCGAAGCCAATTCTGAGAGCTTGATGAGGGTGACTGATTCTACGAGTTGAAGCCAATTATGAGGGCTTAGGGATGAGGGTGACCAATTTTGTAGGTCGAAGACAATTTTGAGGTCTTGAAGATGAGGGTGACCGATTCTGTGGGTCGAAGCCAATTCTGAGGGCTTAAGTTGATATGACCAATTCTATGGGTCGAAGCCAATTCTGAGGGCTTAAGTTGAGATGATCAATTTTGTGGGTCGACTATTATGCAAGATTAAGTTTGCAATGACCAATTCTGCGAGTCGAAGCCAATTCTGCGGGCTTAAGTTAGGATGAACAATTCTGTGGGTTTAAGTTGAGATGACCAATTATGTGGATCGAAGCCAATTCTGCGGGCTTAAGTTGAGATGACCAATTCTGCGGCTCGAAGCCAATTCTGAGGGCTTGAAGATGAGGGTGATCGATTCTGAGGGTCAAAGCCAATTTTGAGGGATTAAGATGAGGGTGACCAATTCTGCGGGCTTAAGTTGAGATGACCAATTTTGTGGGTCAAAGCCAATTCTGCAGGCTTAAGTTGAGATGACCAATTCTGCGGGTCAAAACCAATTCTGAGGGCTTGAAGATTAGGGTGACTGATTCTGCTGGTCGAAGCCAATTCTGAGGCCTTAAGTTAAGATGACCCTACGGGTCGAAGCCAATTCTGTGGGCTTAAGTTAAGATGACTAATTATGTGGGTCGAAGACAATTTTGAGGGCTTAGGTTGAGATGACCAATTCTGCGGGTCGAAGCCAATTCTGAGGGCTTAAGTGTGATGTTCTCGAGGAACTCTGTAGGGGAAATTACCTTGTGGTTTTTATTCGAGCTGGGGATCTGATTGCTGGGGAAATCCTCGTGTGTTTGGAGACTTTATCGGGGAAACAACCAATTTGACACTGGGGAAGTGATTAAGTTGTCCAGGGTTCGGACGTATTTCTTGGGGAACTTTGAGACCGTTGGGAAATAGAGATGATCCTGAAGTCTTGGATATTTTAAAGATCCTCTAGGGACGTTGTTGGGGAGAGATTCACTTGGCTTTTGAGAGTTTCACTGGGGAAATAGGGGTTTTGCTTGAGGACGTGCAAAATTTTCTTAGTGAACATGTTCTAAATCCTTTCCGGGATTTTTAAGAATTGTCTGAGGGTTTTTTAGTATTTTCTGGGAATTTCTAAATGAAAAAATAATGAGGGTGTCGGTCGGCATGATGTGGAGGGTGCCATTCGGCAGTGGCACAGACTTCTGAATTTCCTAGAGAAGGCAAAGGGTCAGTGTTGATCGGTAGGTGGGGGTGCAGTGACAATCAACATGACCCTTAGAATCCTATATAAAGGGGAGAGTTCCCCTCATTTTTCATAGCTTCTTGCCTTCTCTCTTTCTGTAATTTTCTTCTGCGAATCATTCTAACATTTCACAATCTAAAAAATGTCAGCTTTTGTGAGCATCGTAGTACACCGAGAGTGGTTGGTTGTTGACGACTAGGCGAATGTGGAGTGGAGGGTCAGGGCGTCTCTTGCTTTGGGGAGTGAGAACTCTTTTGATGCATTCGAGACGGTTGTGGATGAGCGGACTTTACTATGGGAGCCGTCGTGTCATCGCTCTTCGAGGGTGGTGAACCCTGGCGGTTATGTAATTAATATGACTTTTGGCATTCCTTTTTTGTGGTTTTCCTTTTTTCTTAGAGTTTGACATTTTTTTTCTCTTTTGGTAGTCTGATGTTTCTTTATCAACTATGCGTGCCCGCGGGACGACGTGGCTTAAGGATGTCTGGGAGCATCTTCCATCTGTGGTGCATTGGTGGTATCCTCGACAGGATTTGGGATGTTGGCGTCTGTGCTGGATGAGACGCCTCGTTAGACGGCGGTCTTATGCGCTCTAGGGGAGAGGTAGTGGGACACTACCCACACCTTTCATTTTGGTTTCGGGGAGATGACTGTAACTCCCATAGACGTGAAGCAGCTGCTGGGTATGGATTGCGATGGAGAGCAGATAGAGGTGGATCGCTCTTTGCGGGTGAGGCCAGAGGCAGTGCACACGGCGCTTGGTGATTTGAGGAGGATAGTGTCTGGGGACTTCATTCGTCTGTCGCTGCTGAAGGATGTTTTATTGGGAAAGGTGATTAATGTGGAGGATGGGTTACAGGTGAGACAGATGGCCCAGTTGTTTATTTGCTGGTGTTGGGTGAATTTCTGGTGGCGTCGAGCGGCGACGTTGTCCACTTATGGCTTTTACCATATTTGAGAATGTTTTCAAACATCCCTCTCTATGATTGGGGAAGCCTGACTTTGGAGACCCTTTATTTTTCTCCGGATGCATTCAGCCGGTACTTCCGACAGTCTTTCACTAGAGTCATGTATCTTCTTGAGGTATTCTTTAATTTGCACATTTTCCTTTCATGCATTCTCATTTTCCTTATGCATCTCTTTTTAATTGCGGATTTTTATCTTTGGTAGACGTGGTTTTATGAGGTGATTGGGTGTAATACCCAGTTGATCGCTTTGACGGATGCGACTGTTAGGGACTTTTGCCGGTTGCATCGGTGGCGAAAGGCCAATCGGCAGTCGATGAGGTCTCTCTCTCTGGAGGCGATGCGTCAGGACTTGAATGGCCTGACCATTGATAGGGTAAGACTTTTTTTCTTCTTAAGTCTAAGAATTTTGTGTGCTCTGAGTCCATATTTCCTTATATTTTGCTGATGATTTTTCAGGTGACCTTTTACCCTCGGGGGATGACTGTTCAGGATACGTGGTTGACTGGGGTGAATGTGCAAATGAGGCATTTGCTAGAGCATGAGTTTTTCTACTCTTGGTATCTCGGGGAGAGGGTGGTCCAACTGATTGCTGAGGAGGAGGTGATGGTGCCACCTATGAGGCCCCCTATGTCTATGAGGTGGGAGCGACTGCTGCAGAGGCTGTGAGGATTGCGACGATGATTAGCGAGTCCTACATGTTGTACACCGATACGGTTGTGCCATATGATTATATGAACTTTGTGACGAGCTGGATGATGGGGCCCAACATATATTATGCACTGCCCTTCCCTCCTGCGGGTTTGAGTCGGCCAGTGGGGTCCTCCCACAACAGTGGCAGTCCATCGACATATGCGGCGGCGATGACCTCGGAGGTTCCCATTATGCTGTTGCATACTCCTTCATACAACATTTGGTGGGCTGATGGAGGGATGGTGTCTATGCTGCATCGTCCTCATGCGATGGACCCAGAGGAGTTGGGCTTGACAGAAGAGGTTCTTCATCCTTTGGTATATCTTTTTTGTTCTTCTCCTGGTTTCTTTTTTATTTCTTTTGATCTTTTCTGGTTGATACTGATTTTGCCTTTTCTTGTAGCAAGTCCGGGTGTCCAACACTTGGCTGAGGGACTGGATATCTTCGGTGACTGCCCATATTCGAGACGCATTTCCTGTTATTTCTTGCTCGGTGCCATCGGCCTCATTCGAGGAGGAGTCTGGTTCGGGTAACGGGGGTGAATCATCTCATCACAGGGAAAAGAGTGCGCGTCGCAGGGGTGGAAGCTCTTAGGAGAGGGAGGGTAAAGGGCACATGAGAGAGAGAGAGAGGGAGAATGTGGGTTTGGGCTGAGTCCCATTGTTTTTTCTTTTCTTTATTTTCCTGCAACATAATGTAACACAAAAACATATCTATGCATTGCAATGGAATTTTTAATTATCTTCGGTTTAAAGATGAATGAATGAATGCATGCACATGCGCCTTTTACTTTGCTGCTGATATCGTAAAAAGACATATTTTTTGTATTTTGAAGGAAAGTTTTATTTATAAAGATGAATATCAATTTATTTTCATTGATAATATCAAGGGTATTTGGAAATTCCGTTGAGAATATCAATTTATTTTCATTGGGTTTTCTAATTTTGACAAAAGAGGAAAAAGGAAAATTTCTAAAAATAGGGGGTTGCCGATCGGCAAGCACCTTGTCCACCCTATCGGCTGGTCAGTCCAGTCCCATCAATTCAAAGCTTTAATTGGTACCCTATTCAGCCTTTGGTATCTTGTGGGGAAGGATTTCCTTCGATTTCTGCAGGGGTTATGTCTTTTGTGGGGGTTTTCAAGTATAAGAAATGGGTAAGGGTAAAGTGTTTTCATCATACCTTCACATTCCTACTTTCTTATTCTGTGAGATAGCTCTCCCTAGTAGCATTGATTTTGCCATCAACCTCGAGACATTGGAGGCGATGTGCTCCTATAACATCGACTACGATGTTTACAACATGCGTCGAGTTTCTTTATGGCATAATCAGCCCATAGAGTGGATTATGCTGATGGCGGCTCTCGAGTTTTGGTATCCCGAGGATCATGTCTTCCACTTCGGGTTGGATGAGATTTGTCCTACCTACGAGGAACTTTCTGCCATACTGGGGATAAATCCAAGTGTTGCTGTGGCTCAACTTGAGTTTTCCCATTCTCCCAGGGATTTGTTGGTCGGGTTTCTTTATATTTCATCCTCAGCAGGCAGGTCACTGGTGGCTGGAGGTATGATCTCCCTTCCTGCAGTGCTGCGGTTCGTACATTTGCAGGAGGTTGGTGATGTTGGATATGCCAGATCAATGATTTTAGGCTTGGTTTCAAAATTACTGCTGGTGACCGAGGAGCTGCTGGAGGACCCACAACTTGTAGTTATTACTTCATGGATGTCCTACCGTCGCAACCATGCAACGGTGATATTGCAGGAGACTCTAAATGGCCTGGATGCCTGGAAAGAAGGTCGTTCTGACTTTCTGAGGGGTAGCCCTGTGATGTTATTCATGTGGTTATCGAAAATATTCTGCCTAGTGACTACTCCAGATTACCCTTTGTCGGTTGTACCCAACTTCTTTTCTCGCCATTTCATCAGTGTGGGTTTGGATATTGAGAGCTGGGAGAACTGGTTCGTGGAGCTTGGGGCTCTAAATCTGTATTGGTCAGTGCCTTGGTGGGGGAAGCTTCTACCTATTCTGGAACTAGGTGAATACCCGTATGTCCCGCTGGTTGGTCTCAGACAAACCTCTTTTTATTTCCTTTAGCGGCTTCCGTGCCAATTTGGCTGGGAGAAGATCGTGCCACCTCGGACACTAGACTTCTTTTCGGTAGATGATTTAATGGAGCATCTGCGCATGCGTCTTGGCTATTTGTTGGAGATTCGGCGTCCGTCGATCCGTCCTTCTCAGTCTGCTGAGAGAGTTTGGCACATCCCTGGGGATTATATGAAGTGGTTATGGAGAAGATTAGTTAGCAATATGTTGGTAGTGGAGACTCGATAAAGGTGGATTATTTTATCTGATACTATGGAGAGGGTGTGGTAGTTTTTTCGAGACTGGTTTGAGCTTATCGATCTATGGAGTGTTTGCGGCACTCCATTCAGGCAGGGGAAGCTTGGGGACCCCAGGATGTAGATGACGATGATGGAGCGGGCTCCACTGGTAGCTATGGGTAGGGCTATTGGGGGGAGTTTATTTTGTACTAGGGAATAAGTTTGGGAATTTATTTGTCATTTTTAGAAAGGTAGGGGAAGGTATTTATCTGTTCCTTTATGTAATTGCACTTTAATTTCCTATTAGTGAAATAAATTAGTTTTTGATCGTCCAGCTGTGCCTTTTGATGAATTTTGTATTTTGAATTATCTGCCGATCGCTAAGTCATACATAGTCCTTTTGTTCAAGTATATGTTAGAATAAACTGTTGTTCTCGGAGATAAGAAAAGAATAGTTTTTTGTGAAAAAGAAAGGGTCATGCTCATGTAAGATGTATGAGCTACCTATGTACCTCTGGGGGTTTTTGAGAATTTTAATTTTTTCGAGAATGATTTTTGCAGAGGATCATGCCCACGTAGTTCTAGGTAGAGGGAAATAGACTTTTTTTTAGAATAGAAGGGAGGTGAGAAGATTCGTAGCGCGCCGAGATTTTGGACTAGGGGTAAAAAAATTTGAGACGGTCTAGGTTGACTGGACGAGTCATCTCTTCTCCATCTAGGTCGATGAGCATGACAGCACCGCCGGACAAGATTTTCTTGACAATGTATGGGCCTCTCCAATTGGGCTTAAATTTTCCTCTGGGGTCCTAGATGGGCTTTACTATTTCTTTGAGGGATAAATCCCCTTCTCCGATACCGCGGTCCTTGACTCTCTTATTAAATGAACATGATATTCGATGATGGTACCCTTGTATGTGATGTAACACTTTTAATATCCTCTCATCCAAGAGTGATAGCTCGTCGAGACGGCTTTGATGTCAGTCCTCCTCACTCACTTGGCTTTCGAGCATGACACAAAGTGAAGGGATTTCTAGATCCACGGGTAAGACTGCTTCCATGCCGTAGAATAGAGAGTAAGGGGTAGCCCCAGTATAGGTTCAGTAGCCCTAAAAGGTGTATGGGATTCGGTCGGCCCAATCTCGACAGCTTTCGGTCATTTTACTCATGATGGCTTTGAGGTTTTTACTGGCGTATTCGACTACACTGTTGGTCTGAGGTCGATAGGGAGGAGATTTGTGTCTCTGAATCCCATACTCGTTGACCACTTCAATGACTTTTGCCTCAAAATGCAACTCGTTATCTAACATTAGCTCATGCGGGACCCCATATCGGCAGATGATGTTTTTCTTGATGAATTGGGCCACTTTCTTGGCATTCAGAACTACGTATGACTCAACTTCGACCCATTTGGTGAAGTAATCAATGGCAACTAGAATGAACGAATTCTCATTGGGTGCCTTGGGTGTAACTTTCCCTATGATGTCGTTACCCCAGGTGGATAATGGCCAGGGAGAAGTGATGTTGTATAATTCTCGTGGAGGCAAGTGTTAAAGGTTGGAATACTGTTGGCATTTTAGGCATCTCCGGACATAGGTGGTGCAATCATGGATCATGGTGGTCCAGTAGTAGCCTTATCGTATGATTTTCTTGGCAAGCATGTGACCATTCATGTGGGGCCCGCATTCCCCGCTGTGGATTTTCTTGATTACCTCTTCAATACCATCCCCTGTGATGTAGTGTAGATAGGTTCCATCGAAGTTTCTCTTAAATAGTGCTTTGTGACAGATGATGTACTGGGCCACCAGCCTTCAGAGGGTTACCCGGTCTTTCTTATTGGAACCCTCTGGATACCTACCATGCTTGAGGAGGTGCCATATATCATAATACCAGTAATTGTTTAGCTCGGGATCTTCTTTGGTGATGAGATCAATGTGGTAGCAGTGGGTCGATTTTTTTTCTTTTAGACTAGGAAATAATACATTGTTATTCCTTCGAGAATGTCAACCATGGAGGCCAAGGTAGTAAGGTCATCGGATAGGTTAATCTTTGCTCTAGGTAGGTAGTGGCAGGTGATGTCTTGGAATTGGGAGGCTAGTTCTTCTAGGTGGGCAAGGAATGGTTGGAGTTTCTCGTCCTTGACTTTCCATTTTTTGAGCACTTGGCCAATGATGAGGGCATAATCCCCATAGACATCTAGGCATTGGATACCTTTACAGAGAGAAAATTTGAGGCCTACCATACACGCCTCGTATTTAGTCATGTTATTGGTGCAGAGAAAATCCAATTTGATGGCGATGGGAGTGTGGGAATCATCTGGGGCGATCAGAATAATCCCAATGTCATATCCCTTTTTTTTCACCACGCCATTAAAGAACATTTTCCATCGAAGGCCATCTTGAGTAGCGCAGAGGATGTTTTTATCTGGTAATTCAGAGATCTAGACATCAACTTTTTCCATGGGGTAGTCAACGAGGTATTAAGATATGTATCTTCCTTTCATGGATTTATGTGTGAAGTACACGATATCAAACTTGGATAGGAGCATCAACCATCGAGCCATTCAGCTGGATAAGGCGGGTTTCTCAAGTAGGTAGTTGATGGGGTCCATTCGGGATACAAGCTTAATGGGGAAGGCGAGCATGTAGTGTCATAACTTTTGAGTGACCCAAACAAGCGCGATGCATGATTTTTCCAAAGTCGTGTATCTAATTTCGTACCCAGCCATTTTACGACTCGCGTAATATATGGCTCTTTCTTTACGGGAATCCTCAAGGTATTGGGCTAGTAAAGCCCCAGCTGCACTGTTGGTTATGGTTAGTTATAGAAGCAAGGGGAGACCAGGCTGTGGTGGCATGATTACCGGAGGTTGAGTCAAGTATTGTTTGATTTGATCAAAATCTTCATAGAAGTCCTCGTTCTAAACTTTGGTTGAATCCTTTCGGAGGAGTTTGAAAATCAGTTCAGGAGGTTAGTTGGCTAATGAACCGACTGATGTATTGCAATTTCCCAATGAAGCCACAGACTTCTTTCTCTGTTTGGGGAGGTAGCATCTCAAGTATGGCTTTTATCTTGGTAGGATCTACTTCTATCCCTTTTTTACTGACCATGAATTCCAAGAGTTTTCCCTTTTGTAACTCCGAATACACATTTCTGTGGATTGAGTCTCATTTCATATCGTCGCAGTCGTTTAAAGAACTTTCGAAGGGCGGGGACATGAACTTCTCTAATTTTTGACTTGATAATCATATCATCAACATATACCTTGACTTCTGCGTGAATCAGATCATGAAGCATGGTTGTGGCAGCCCTCTGGTAGGTAGCCCCAGCATTTTTGAGACCAACTGGCATAACAGTGTAGAAAAGGTTCCCCATGGGGTGATGAATGTGGTCTTTTCTTGATTATCTGGGTGCATTTTGATTTTGTTGTACCCGATGAACCCGTTGACGAATGACTTGATAGCATGACTAGTTGTATTGTCCACGATCATGTTGGTATTGGGTAGTGGGTAGTCATTATTTGGAGAGGCTTTGTTCAAGTCCTAGTAGTCTACACACATCCAAACTTTCCCTCCTGATTTTGGTACAAGCACTATATTGGCTAGCCATGTGGGATATTCGATCACACGAATGAAGCCCACATTCAACTGTTTAACCACCTCTTCTTTGACTTTTAGTGACCATTCGGTGTGGAGCTTTCTCAGCTTTTGTTTAACTGGATTGTAATCTGGAAGAGTCTGGATCTCATGTTGAGCTATTTTAGGATCAATGCCGGGCATATCGTCGTGGTACCATGCGAAGACATCCACGAACTCCTTCAATAATTCTTCGAGTTGTGCGTGCTCATGCTCATTAAGGGTATCCCCTATCCTAATCGCGTGCAGTTGGCTACTATAACCGAGGTTAATAATAGCAGTCTCTTCTTCATTAACTTGAACGCGGTTATGTTGTTTGTTATTAATCTTATTTAGATCAGTTAAGAATTGTTCATTTGCAAAATCATCATCATCAAGAGTTTTATTAGAATCTAAATAATTAATGTAAGGCACATCAAGATACTCAAAATCTTCATTTATTTCATTGATAGGAAAAACAGCATTGAGAACCTCATCAAAAAAAGGTATCGATTACATTTGAGCAAGGATAGACAACAGAAGAAGAAATGGGTTAAAAATTGAGGTTAGGTGGGATTTCAACATGTAGAACTGGCGCAGCATGCCAGTTGAGGAGAGGTGTATCAGTATCTTTAATCAATTAAGATGGATCCAATGATGTAGTGCTTGAATGAAGGTTGCAAAGTGTCAACCCCAGTGTCTGTAAGTTAAAATAATATTCAGAGTCACTTCCCTCAGAATCTTCAGTATATCTAATGAGCGATTGTACATAGTGTTGGGAACTTTCGACCCATGGGTAGCTATCTTGGAAAAAGATCTGTATTCCAGGCTTCATCTTCTTGTCTGTATGGTCATACTAGGGTTCCGAAAATCCGCAAAAGGGGAATTCCTCACCCTCTTTAATGAATCTTCCATTCAAGGAGTCACCTGGGATAATCTGGATAGAGTCTAGTCTTCTCTTTGGTCAAGACTAGCGGATCATTCTGAGCTCTTGTTCTGACGGTTGATACACCAAACCATAAGGAGGTAAAGCTTTCTTCAGTTTAATGGGCTCAAGTATCCCTTGCAGTCTTTTCCCTAGACCCAGCCCGGGCATGAAGTGCATGTTTCTGAACATCTAAATCACATTGACGTTGCCATGCGGGTCGTATTCTAGATAAACCCTTTCTTTGAATTTGATCCCAGCTGGGAATAGTAGTGGTTCAACTCAAAATCCCGATAGGAGCATATCATTTGACCCGTGACGTATTTCAGGGATTCGTTTGCTAGTGCTTGCACCCTTGGCATTGTCGTCGTCGCCCAAAATGGTGACGACGCGTCCGTCATTGAAGAATTTCAATTTCTGATGGAGTGAGGAAGATACACCCTTGATACTATGGATCCAAGGTCATCCGTGTAACAGGTTGAAACAAGCTGGGATATCAATAACTTGGAATTCAACGACAGGGTTTATAGGGACAACCCCTATTATAAGTTTTATGGATCCTATTACCTGCCGAAGGGTATTATCATAGGCGCGTACAACAACGAAGATTGGAGCAAGGTCATTTTCCTTCATTCCAAAGAATTTTAAGGTTCTTATTGGGCAGACATTCAAGCCGTATACATTATCGACAAGAGAGAGTGGTACGATCTTCCCCATAACATCGACAAAGATGTCGAGTGCATGATTGTGGTTTGTCCCAATTCTGGGGATTTCTTCTTCGGAAAAGGATAGCATTTGGTTAGAGTTCAAGTATTCAATTATATTTATTTCTTCTTCTGGTGTGGTAGAAGGAGGAATTGTGGGTCCAATGAGAAATTTGATCAAAGCATTTTTGTGTAGCTTGGAAGACATGAAAATCCCCCATAGAGTGATGTTAGCTTAAGTTTTCTTCAGTTTATCAAGGTTCTTTCTTTCCTCGAGGTTCATTTCTGGCATAGGAAGGTTTTTAACGCCCTTCCCTTTGTCATTGGTTGGTAGTGGGCTTGGGATCTGGTAATGCCTCCCTGATCTAGTCATGTGATTTATTGAAGAAGGGAAGAACATAAACCCTGTTTCTTCGTCAATCTCAATTTGTTCTTCCATCTTGTTTATTTATCTGAGGATCTCTTTAAATGATATCATCCCACACAAATCGGTTATCGGGAAAGTTTTCTCTGAAGCTTGCCTTTTATTTGAATCTTCGAATTCTTCCCCCCATTCGGTGGCAACAATTTTATCTTTCCATGTAACGTCAATGCATTCCACACCTTCAATGGCTTCTTCATACAATTATTCCCATTATGTGGGGATAAGTAAAGGTAAAGGGACCAGGCTCCCTTGTAACTTCAGAGTATTACGTAACTCGGTCATATTGCAAATATCATTGGCTTGCCTAAATAATTCTTCCATGATCTGGACAACGTCATCCAGGATGACTTCATCGATTGGTACCACCGAATTGTCTGACTTTCGGGCCCATTTTGTGCTTCCAATAACAGTGTGCTGAACCTCTGGCAATAAATGATCATTTGTGAGGGCAATTTTATCCCAAACTCTAGGAGTTGGTTTAACACTTCTGATAATTCCATACTTCCATCTTCAAAATGGGTACGAACAATGATGCATGCTCTAGTGAGGATTGACAGTGCCTGATCAACGAGGCTAACAGGGTGTAGGAGGAAATATAGGAAAGTTTGGAGAGCCTTGGGAGAGTGTATGGGTGTAATTTGAGTTGAGGGATCAAATTATGGGTCCATTTCTAGGAAGAAAGTACTGGTATGATTTGGGATTGGGTTGTGAGTAGTGTTTGGCTTAGGATTGGCTGATGGGGCAAATGGTACCCCGATCAATTAGACCTTGGATTATATTTCGAAGGTGAAAGCATGGTTTGGTGGTATGGCCAGCCATTTGGTTAAAGTCGTAATGGGCATCTTCCTTGAAGTTTCTTAGAAGTGGATTTGGAAATGGACGGGGGTCCAAGGGTTTGATGAGGTTTCAGCTTAATAGTTCTAGATAAACTTTGGATAGGGGAGCATGGAGCTTGGTGTATTCCTTTTGAACTAGGACTGGGATTGGGCGGCTTTCTGGTGCCCACGAAGTGGTTGGTTGAGAGATGTTGTTGGTGGTTGAGACTGCAGCACTGACAGGTTTGTCATATTTTCCAGAGGTGAACTGTCCGAACACCTTCTTTGGTTCATCCTCTATTTTAGAAAGACCTTCCTCGATTTCTATTCCTTATTATCTGAGAGCTCGGAAGTGGTCATAGTATTGTCCTCCCATTGTTGCTCGGACATAGGGTAAGAAGTTCTTCTTCACTATGTTGACTTGTTCTTCTTTGGATGGTCGATTGGTCATAGTGGCAGCCTTTTCCCTCCATCGACCTATGAAGTTACTGATTAATTCCCCAGAGTTATGTTTGAGTAGTTCTAAATTAGATCTGGTGACCTTAACCTCTTCGTTGTATTTGTACTGCGATATGAATTCATGAGCTACATCCTCCTAGCTACAGATTCTAGACTCCTCAAGAGATAAAAACCATCGTAAGGCACTATTTGTCAAAGTTTTCTAAAATAATTAGGCTAACACTTCTTCAGAATCCCCTAGGAGAGTCATGGAACGGTGATAACTGCGAAGATGAACAATTGGGGGTCCATTTCCTCCATATTTCTCGATATTTGGCATCTTGAACTTCTCAGGTAACCTTACCTTAGGGTAAGGAGACATGTGGGTGTATTCCATGTAATTTCCAGAGATTTGGACTTGGTCAAACTTCTTAGTCAGCATCTTGAGATCTTCTTTGACCTTGTTCAATTCTTCCTATTTCGGATCAACGTTCATAAGCAAGTTAGCCCCAAGCTGGGTAAGGTTTAGTATAGGAAGTTGGGCAGGCGGCGACTCATTAGCAGGAGGGGCACGCGAAGCGTGCTGATACTCTTCAGGAACCTAGATAGGCTTGGGTGGACCCATAGCAAGAGGAAATAGGTCCTCGGGCTCTTGAGGAGCAGGAACCTGGTTTCGTTGCATCTCTCGGACCTTAGTCTGAAGGTTTTCAATCTTAGACACGCGTTGAGATAAAACTGCCCTCAGATCTGGTTGCACAACTGGTACTTGATCTGTGTTCGCCATGGAAAATGGATGGATACCAGACTCAGAAGAAGTAGCAGGGGAACGGACGGAGATCTGGGGTGATTTGACTGAAGACCGAAGCCAATAAAGAGCCAGACCAAGGGCATGCGATCGACCTGAGAAGGCGTAAAATGGGATTTATTTTTAAAAAGAAAGAAGGAAAGTATTTTTAACATTTTTTTTCTCTTTGAGATTAAAAGACAAAATATTTTTAGATTTTTGATAAAGAAAAGAGAAATATTTTTGGATTTTTGATAAAGAAGGGAGAAGTATTTTTTGATTTTTTTATAAAGAAGGGAGAAATGTTTTTTGATTTTTGATAAAGGAAGGAGAAATATTTGGGAGACAGGTCTCAGCATAATTATTATTATTATGGTCTCACTTGTATTAAATTTTCCTAAATGCAAAATGAAATGCTGGACGAGACCTGATCCTGGAAAAGCTGGGTTTGTAACATATGCAAAGTTATGGATGGACTTATGACCAGGCTCACGGGCAGGGTCTCATTTTTATAATGTGCTAAAATTAGGAGGCATACCGACTCGGAATTTGGGAGGAGTTTTATGTTGAAACCGGCAATCTAACATGTGTGTCCTAGGCTTGACACCCATATGCAGGTATGCAGTTGGTTGGGTGAATTGGAAAGGGTTACCCCCCTATGGTGTGGCTTCCACGATATACATCTTGCTTTTGAGGGCAATCGCTACGTGTGGACAAGCCATTTGATATACCTGAGTGTACGCGAATTGCCTCACTATATACCTCGAGGTGATGGTACGCATGAGAGCGAATTCGATATACTCGGCATACGTGAATGAGTTCCCTGCGATATACCTCCCGTCATGACTTTGATCAAGTGGTACGATGCGGGGGAACCGTTCGATATACGTCAAAGGTACTTGGACAATGGAAGGTGAGAGTCATATCGCTTAGGCTAACTGCGCCCTTCCAGACCAGCGCCCAT
This sequence comes from Sambucus nigra, assembly GCA_949130495.1. Lineage (NCBI taxonomy): Eukaryota > Viridiplantae > Streptophyta > Magnoliopsida > Dipsacales > Adoxaceae > Sambucus > Sambucus nigra. Next base: position 520,209,924 of record OX422207.1, read on the forward strand.
GACGAAGTGACCTTCCAGTTACTGGACAAAATTTGGTCAATCAAAATGCTTTTGGGTGATATCGTGTGAATCATGCATGATTATCTTATTAGTATCTTATGAGAGTATCTTTCTTGATCATGCCCAACAGGGAGCAAAGTACGAGTACCAATGGTATACCAAGTATGGATGAGTGATGCGTGCAATATGCGGATATATGTGATCCTTGGTGCACGTGGTGTGAAGTGTACATGGAGAGTTTTCTATAAGTGTGTGAATAGAAGCATAAGCATGAGGTACACATGAATAGTAAAGGGGAACATGCAAAATAGGGGAAAATATAAACAAATATAACACCCACATAAATAGAGTGAAGCCCTCCAAATAAAAGTCCCCAGCGGATTTTCCATTGTGGCCATCCCCTCCGATGCTCGCGGCGGTGGACCCGAATAACAGGGGGTGTCCCCTTCGTCTGGAGAGGATCTTGGTCCCGCGCATCCCTCTCGAGAGAGCTTCGACCGGCGTCGGTGATGAGGTGAAAAATGTAGACAAATGAAGTCACCAGTTTATTTTACTCAAAATAGACAGAAGAAAATGGATCCATCCCGAAGGACAACAGCCAAAGACATACCGATACATACGAAACCAAAATGATTCGAAAAGGGTCCGGAGGCTAAGTTACGAAATGGGAAGGTGTTAGGCACCCATTTGGACCCTGTGGTCTCTCATGGGTTATTGCTATTTTCCTTTATTTCCCCTTGATATGTGTGCATGTGTATATGTAACGGAGACAGGAATTATTAACTTGTATCATGTAAGAGATAAAGCGAGTCATTTGTAGGAATGTTCCTAAACGTAATATTAGAAAATAGGATTTACGCGATTATCCTAGCGTTGATCATTATAAGGGAATGATAACGCATGTGGGATAATATGCCACTAAGAACAAATATATGTATATAGAGAGTATAAGAGAGTTAAGTTTACAAAATATAGGAAAATAGAAAAAAAAAGTAGGAAAAGGACTCGAGTCTCAAAGTTTACCCCGAGACGCCTACATAGCCTATAGAGGCATCAAAGTCCTAGTAGTTTGTATGCAAAATGAGGGGTGGGATTTATCCCATAAATCCAATCGGGGACTTCTCTTATATGTGTGTGTGTGTGTGTGTAAAAAAGTGTTTTAGTCATGAGAAAAGTGTGAGAAAAGTATGAGAATTCCCGTTTGGAATTTACGAGCAAACCCTCTTTTTCTTTTTTGGGGAGGGTTTATTTATATGAAAATAAGAGATGTGCAATAATACTAAATAAAAAGTATATTAGGATATGTGAGATGAGAGATGAGGGAATAAAAGTTCTAAGTAATAAAACAAATTAATCCGAATTTAGGGGAATTTAAAGAGAGAGTTGAGAAAGTTGGACCTTCTTGAAGATCTTGAGCTTGATCTTGGATGTTGGAGAGTAGCCCTTGCAATTGGGTGACGATGGAAGTTACTTAATTCACCAAGTTTGATAAAAAGGATGGTGAAAAGTGAAGGTTGGAAAGGGATTTTGATGTGGAAATCACGCTGACTTCGAGAGGGGTTTTTTGAGCTTGCTGAGAGTGATATGTTTTTTGATATTATCCTCCTTGAAATGAGGTTAGTCCCTCCTTTTTATAGGCCCGGGGCATTCCCAATCAGCATAACCCTGGTCCTGCTAAACCGCAGGTGTGTTTAGGGAGACTACCGATAGGCAGGGTTTGGAACGTGACGTTTGGTAGTCTCTTTCAGGTTCCTTCAGAAAATAGGTCATGGAGCGTTAACCATTGATCCAAATCGTGAACAGAGTGAACCATTGGAAAGTTACCTCAGATACCTTCGAAAGTCTTTTGGACTTCTCCCGAGTTCGGGAGTTGACTTTGGGTCAAATGTATCTCGAAAGCGTTCATTGGTCCTTTGGACGGGGAATTGTCGGACGCAAATGGATCATTCGTCCGCATGGTAAGTCAGAATCGCACACGAGGTGGACCGATGAAAAGGTTAGGAGATGTATTTTGAAATTCCAAAGAGTTTGACTCGGTTAAGGGAGTTGAATTTGGTCAATCAGGGCCTGGAACCATTCGGTGACCTTTCGGAGTAAAATGGATGATTCGTCCGTACCGTAAGTCAGAATCATGCACACGGCAGACCGTTGGAAAGGGGTTTTAGTGACCTTCGAAGATTCATTCAGCCTCGATTAAGCTTAAGATTTGACTTTGGTTAAACGGAGCCTGGGAGCGTCCGGTGACCTCCTTATTGAGTTTCGAGGGTAAAACGGATCGCTCGTCCATACCGTAAGTCAGAATCTTGCACGGGGTGGACCATTAGAAATATGTTTTAGTGACCTTTGAAGATTCATTCAGTCTCATTAGAGATGAAGAGTTTGATTTTTTGTCAAACGGAGCTTAGGAGTGCTCGATGGACTTTAGGTCATTACCCGAGGGATGACTTAGGTTTGAAATGATGAAGGGAGGTGCTAGGGACCTAAGGAGAAGTTAGGGGGTATTAGAATGTGGTGTCTACAGAGAGATTATAAAAATTGTGTAGTCGTGATAACCTAAAAAAAATTGGGATGCAGGATACGTAGTCCTAAGACTAGAAATGGTTCTCGATGATGAATGCCATGACTGGTTGTATTACGGTTCAATATGGGTAAGTGTTGATTGCTAGAGAGGGTTGCCCATGGAAGCGCCAGTATGCCTTGGGCACTAGCATAGGTAGTATTAGGAATTGTTTGAACACAATCATCAGCAATGGGAGACTCAAAGTTTATTGTATGAAGCTCATGGTTAGCAAAGTGGTGAACGTTAGAATATGTTACATGTTGATCATTTGATGACAAATCCCCTTTAAGGGCATGTAATGTGACTTTAGTACTAAGGACTTCGATGATTTTGTCGTAGAGGATTTCTATAGTTTATAATAGAAGTTGGTGAACCCCGTGAGTTTAAGGATTCACAAGTCGAGAATTTAGGGGACGAAATTCCCCAATGAGGGAACTTTGTAATACCCTGCCCTAATGTTTCATCTAAATTATGTATAAATGGAAAGGAAGTGAGGTTCGATGGTAATTGTTGAAATTGTGGGTAAAAATTAGAATTTGAAGAAAAAGAAAAAGAAGGGTGCCTTAAAGGTCGTTTGAAGCCATAAATCGAATGACATTCACTTTTCGTTCAAATAAGGCTCAATGTCGACATGCTTCGAAAATTCTAGATCAGACTGCCCTCATGCGTTGTCCCATTTTTCGCCCTTAGATCATTGAGTTGTCGAGTCTGGTGAGCCCAAATTAGGAAAAATGGGACTTTTGGTGTTTTAAGGGTTTTTATAAGTGTGGGTTTGATTCATTTGGGTATTTTGAAGTTAGAATAAGAAGTGAGGGAGAGACAAGGGTTGTCTTCCACCATGGACGAGGTTCTCTCCACCTTAAACAACCATAAACAACTTTATTCTTCTAGTATTTCACCACATTCAAGCCTACAACATCCATTACTACCATTGTTGAAGTTGAGCTATAAATTTTGGATAAGTTTTGGGGTATTTTTTGAAGATAAATATGGAAGCTCTCATGGAGTTTGAAGAGAGTTTAAAGGGAGTTTTGGCTTGGAAACTTAAATGAAGCACACTTGGAGCATTAATGGAGGATGAATTTTGTAACCCCTTAAGGCCACATTTGGAGGTGGGGGTTGCTCTTCATACATTAACAATTCTACTACCATTTTGAGTTTTTACAGGTGGGAAATCTATCCTTAGTATTTAAGACTCTATTTGCATTATTAGTAGTCTTGTTGTTAGAATACATAAGTAGAATGCACACGAATAAATGATGGTTTGTAGTAGATTAATATTATATATTTTTATGGAATAAAAATGTTGCTAAAATTTCATTTTATTGGAAATAAGGATGAGTTATTATTTCAAACCTTTGAAGTATTAAAATTATTATTTTATGAAAAATGATGTTAATTTTGTTAAATGTTCATGAAATAAAGTTTCTTGCAAAAATGGAGATTTTAGGAAAAATTGACATTTGTTAAATTTAAAGAAATTAAAAATATCTTTTTGTCTTGAAAAACATAATTTTCAAGTATTGTGAATTTCTAGAATGAAATTTATGTTTGACCCATTTAAAAGGCTTTTAGGATTTAAAAACCATCTTCTCATGCATATAATCATGTAGTATTTTGATAATAAAAATGGGAACATGTTTAAAGGAGGTTTTGTTGGGTTTACACAAGAAATGAGAAAAGTAGAAATTCTAATCTTCAAGGACTGTGAAAAAGTGATAAAAGTGTAATGAATATAAGGTTGTAAGACTACATGTATTGCTAAAAAGAAAATGGGGTTTTATTATAAAAGTAATCTTTAAGTGTAATTCGATTTCTTGATTAAAGAGAGTAAAGAAATGTCTAATTTAGAAATATGGTTAGTAAAGATGTTGGACAAGTGTTAATGGTTAAACATGAAAGTTGGTGTGTGTAACTTAATAATGTTTGAAAGACTAACACTTATGAATCTAGAAAGGAACTAATGAGATAAATAGCTTTCCAACTTGACCATAACGATACTCCAACTGTTAAAAAGGTGTTAAAGTGGTTAAATCACTTAAGAAGTAGTGTGAGTAACTTAAAGGTGTTTTGGAAAAACAACGCTTGTAAAAAATGGAGGAAAATGACAAGTTTGGGAAACAAATTGGTAAAATGGTAATTTTACTTAAAGTGGAACAGTTTTATGAAATAAAAATATTGGAAAGGGTGTTACACAAATTGATCGTGAATGAATATGATTTGGGAACAAAATAAAAGTTTAAGTGCAAAGGACATGAAACGATAATTTCAAAGTAACACAACTTGGGGTGAAACCCCAGGTTTGGCTTCGGTCAAGTAAAAAAGGACAGAAGGAATAATTTGGACATTTGTAAAATGTTAATTACACATAAAAGGAACTCGGATGGTACCGGAATAATTAAGGAGGACTCGAAGCCCTAGGTTAAAAAATTTAAAACCACTGGCCAGAGCATATAGTGATATCACCAGCGACGTGGAGCCCATTAAAGTACTCGATTATTGGAAGATTTAGAGAAATGAAAAAGAAATAAGAAACGTGTAAAGAAATGGATTGTATGGTGAAAACATGTTAAGACAACCTAACTTGAATGAATTAATATAAAATGAACACGTAAATGTGAAATTGATTAATGTCCATAAGGTAAAGAAAAATGGTAAATTAAGTGAGTAAATGGGTGGTCTAGCAACCTAAGAGGTTTAAACCGTAATTAACACAAAGGTATGTTATGAAATGTTTTTTAAAGGCTAAATGAGTATTTTCTAACACTATGTTCACGTGTGTTCGAAGGATGGCTTTCAACGAAAATACTAATGTGGATTGGTCAAAATGAAAGGGGTAATTTCAGTAAAGAAATGGCTTTCAGTCAAACCAAGTGTGGTTGTTTTAAATATTTAACCATGTGCGTTAAATAAAGGGATACATGTTAAAATGAGAACAGGGACATCTTTACAAGATTAAGGTGAATTAGTCTGAATAAATAAGGTTTTTGGCAGTAAAAAAATTCCATACATTAAATATATGTATATCTATTTATATATATACATAGTAGTTGCATTTGCACGTAAGTATGATGTGTTAGAGTCTTCTTTATTCCATTTGATTCTATACTAAATTTCGTATATTTTCCACTGAGCATTTGGTTCACTCCCTCACTTTATTACAGCTGGTTGGGCGCGATTTTGTATTTTGAGAGTGTTATACGAGTAAGTACTCTCTTTTATTTACTTTAGTAACTCTGTATGCTTGGACCTTGGGGTTCTCCCCAGAGTCCGTCACTTAGTTTGATTTGAAGTGGGAATTTGCATGCTAAACAAGCGCAATGTTAATTAAAATAAAATTGGAGTAACAACATCATTGGTTGTTCGTTGCACTTCACCCCTAACTCTCGGGTTGAACCGAGTTGACTACAGGTAACCTATATGTCCAGGGTGGGGCATTAAAGTGTATAATTGTGTATGTGTTGCTCTGTGTGTATGTGTAATTCACCTTTGGAGTTCTGTCGAAAAAATAGTTAGTATAAATAATGACAGTTATATAAGCTTTGAATGCACATGTATTCACCTCTCTGCAAGACAACCTACAAAAATAAAGTATTAGCAATTAGTATAATCTTTGTCATGATGAAACATAAGTTTGATAAAAAAAAGTCCAAAGTAAAAGAAATGATACAGTATAAGATATGGTTCAGTAAAATTCTTCCCCCATTTAATTAAAGGTAACAATACTTGCAAAAATAAAGAAAGCATGAGATGTGGAAAGAAATCAACATTTTAGGCAGAAGACTCTCACTTATTCATTTCTTTCATGCTTATTCAGGTGAAAAATGATGCATTCACCCATTTTAGGCTGAATATATTTATCCATCGTCCACTGTTTGTGTTAGGTGGATCTTTCATTCTCATATTTATAAATTCTGGACTCGCCCTATTGTAGAAGTTTATATGATACAAAAAAGGTCATTACTTAAACCTTACATCTATGAAACCAAAACGATTAACTTAATTCGGAATAGTGCCCATGTTCAATGGGTAAAAGTACATGTTAGTCACACAATGCTTAAGTAGCAATTCAAAAGTGAAAAAGATACTTGAATTAAAGTTTATAAACACTAGAACCTTAAAATTTAAATATTAAGGATCACAAAATAAGCATGGTTGATGAAGATCCCAGTTCTAGCATTTTATGAAGTACTTGGGCACCACAAAATTTAAATTCTCACTTGGACAACGAAACTCAACAAATTTATAGGATATACAACTGCTAAAAACTTATAGGATGAACACAACCAATTCAAGAGATAATCTAAATTAATTATTTAAAGTAGTCTTAAATTTTCTCAAAATATAAAATGGAAAGAAAACTTGAGAAAAATGCGACAATCAATCCCTCATATATTAAAAAAACTTCTCATAATTTAAATTCTTCACTACAAATGTCTAAACCTTACATATGAACTACTAAAGTCCTAGTGGAGTCATAACAGTGTTACCAATGTTGCTTTTTGGAGTACGATAGAGAAATTAGTAAACAAAGATTTTGTTAAAATTAACAAACTAAAATGTTAAACACCCATCGAAGCTATAATGATATGTCGTTAAATCAAACTAAAGAGATCAAGATTCAGACGCAACTTCAACATGAAATAAAAACTCGATGTTGATAACTTCACAAACTAAATGACAAAAAACAAATATGAAATCCCTAATTAAGATAATAATGCAAAATATACCAGAGAGCATACTTGATTTTACCAACTAGAAATTGTTATTGATCTTTTTCAAGGTAAACTGAATTGGAAAAAATAATGCAAAAAAACACTTATCCAAAATCAAACCATAAAACATTAGATCAGCAAAAAAAACATTAGATCGAACCACAAAAATATTATATCTGCAAACATTAGACCTACAAAACAACATTAGATCTACAAAAAAATATAAATGTGACAAAAATTAAACCATTCTTATTCTTAGATCTAAATAAAATCAAACAATAAAAATCCTATATCTGCAAAAAAAATTATTAGACCACCAAAAAAACATTAGTACATTCGTATTCTTAGATCTAAATAAAAGTTGTTAAGGTTGGGCTACTACATCTACGTGTGCATGTGCTAGAGGGTGAGAGGAGGAGGCGAAAGAAGATGCAGAGGTGGCATGGTGGCAGAGTCAGGGGAGTGTGTGCATGGGTGGGTGCATGCGTGTGGTCGCATATGTGTGTGTGTGTGTGCTCGTAAGAGGGTGAGAGAGAAAGACTATCTGAAGGTGGCAGCGTATGGCGACAGCGTGTAGGGTTTTTTTGGGAAGGGTTTGTGTTGAAAGGGGGAGAGAGTCGTGAGAGGGAGAGAATGAGAGGAAGATGGGTTGTCTGTGGAGGTGGTATTCTCCCATTTTGCGATGTCATAAGTTTTCAGTTATGACATGGCATAATATGAGACCATTGCTTCCCAATTATTGAATAAATCTTTTCCCTTAATTTTTTGAAACGGTAAAACCCTCCTCTCGTAATTTTATATATATATATATATATGTGTGTGTGTGTGTGTGTGTGTGTGTGTGTGTGAAATAAATGGCATGGTGTTTTTGGTCTCTCCTAACTGGTGGTATGGATTGAAAGTTGATAATCATATGTGACGACTCAAATTAGTGAAAGTGGGTTAGCATTGGGAGTGTAAAGTCTGCATTTTTATTTTTCCTACCAAAGAACATTATCATGCTTAAACAATCTAACCAATGTACCATTGTCTAAAGCTAATTATAAACCATTGAGTAACTTAGTTTTCTTTCCTTTATTAATTTACAAACTCTTTAAATCGCTAGAAACATACTTTCTAAATAGAAAGAATGGTTGACAACCAACCACTCTCTGTGACTTTTCCATTTACAACATCTCAAGCAAATCATTCACCAGAGATAAACAATAATATGTGAGGAGGTCACGAAGTTTCCATTTTCAACACACAGACTTTCAAATTTAAAAGGATCAATTACCATATAGTCCCCATCATAAATACATGTATTTTAAAAAAGAAACCTATTTTTAGTTTAACCCATTTAATCTCTCAAATAGACATTTTCCCAATATTCTCTTATTTTTAAAGGTTCGCGATAGCAGCACCCCCTCCCCCCACCTCACCCCACTGGCGAAGCTCCGGTGGCCCTCATCGGAGCTCCAACGACCTTCACTGGAGGTCCGAAAGTCCTCACAGGAGCTTAAGTGGGGGTTGATGGAGCTATAATGAGGGTTGCTGAAGCTCCGACAGTGGGTGGGGGGGGGGGGGACGTGGGTAAATGGGTTTGTGTGTGTCTTTTTTTAAGTGTTCTTTGCGGTGAGGGATTTTTTGGAACAAAATAAAAAGGCTTGGATTAAACCTATATTAAAAGTGTTTAATGGACTATTAGGTATATGCCCCAATTTAAAATTTATTTATGTGTAGTGGGATACATGTGGGTCACGTATCACATTCATGTCATGTCTTATTGGTGTTGAGTATGGATGTGGTGCCCTTCACACAACTACTATTTCTCCTAACTAACTCATTGGTATAAGGGCTCTATATTCTAAGCTCTCTGTCTATTTCTCTCTCCGTGTATTTTATCTCCCTCAAATGGCGATTGGTTTCCTATCTAGTATATCAGCACTATCACCACCAAAAAAGGGTAAGAGAGCACATGGAGAGTTTGTGTTTTCACCTCTTGATGTGGATTACTAATTTTCGTGTATGTATAGGTTATTAATAAACTTTTAATGCTTATGTTAATGAGTTTTAACTTTTATGCATATGTACATGTAGGTATATGTTTATATGTGCGAAGGAACGTCAAAGGGCTTCCACCCTGCAAGTTGAAAAGAAGCAGATGGAAGAAAGGAAAAATATCCGAGAAAAAGAGAGAAAATAATGAAAAGAAGTGTGATGGAGGGATATTAAGAACCCAACGAAACTAAATGAGAACGAAAATAGAAAAAAAAGTTAAAGAAAGAAGCAAGGTAGAGAGAGATAATGGAAGTGATGACGTCTTCCCACATTGAAACTTATCCTTCATCACTCACATGTGTATGATATTGGGTAAATTTTTTATATTTCTTTTATGTGATATTGAGTATATATGTGTAGGGGGTATAAGTTGGTATCAATATCGATAAGATAAAGACCATAACAACTACTAACTCATATACTTTATTGATAACCAATGGAAAATTAGGGAAATCGATATAGACATCCATAATAATCCTTTGCCGAAGGTAACAATTACATCCAACAAACATCGATATCATACCAAATACCAATGGGAACATCGATATCAACAGTCACTCATACCATTATTAATATTCAATTATCCATTAAAAGTAATAACAAACACAATAATCATCGATGTCCATCAACTACTGAAAATAATATCGATGCTCAAAGATGGTAACAGAGTCCAAGGTACGTGTACTTTAGTTAGCTATCTATCTCTAATACTTTGGGGTATGAGTTAGGCATAACCCACGGGAATTGGAAGATTTCACCGATATCCACTTGGGATTCTTAAAGGTGTACTGGTTTGGAGGTCAGATAGCAAGGTTGTTGGGATTTCACATGCCAACCATCCTATAATCCTGATAGCCACCCTCATGTGATAAACACACTTTAAGGACTTTGGATCCATCATATCCCCACTACATTATTTGTATTAATTTTTACGTTCCTTAACAAGAACCTAAAATTGTCCATATATAAGCTAACTTATAAAACTTCTTTTATAAAACATGTCATACCGTCATTCCATTTAATACCACCCCAGGCCATACAAATTCCATATAACTTAAACCTAAAGCCCAAGATCAATGTCTTAGATCATTTTAACCCTCACTATATAAATACACTAATCCTAATTTACTCCAGTTAGGTAAGATAACACTCATTATCACCTGCTAGTATTAGCCTTGAAAGTCACAGACCACAACATTCTCTTTTCCACCCTCATAAATATCCCCACATTACTATTCTCACGAGCAGATAAGAACTACCACAATCACCGTTTAGGATACTATTGGTGTTTTAGGTTTCCTTCTGGATTTTATTTTCTAAAACAGATGCTTGCTTTCTCACCCTTTTCCCTAACACACTCTTGAGACCCATTATTACTATTTATTACAGTTATATTACATGTTCACATTATTATTTTCAATTATTCTCTGTGCCTATGGACAAGACCTCTCCTAGAAGGTTGCAACTCGTTCTTTGATGGACAAACTCCATATAATCTAGGTTATCATCACAAACCCTCCTACAAAGGAGACTCTATTGGGGAGGTATTCTCATTTTAATTGACAGGCCATCTAAGGATCTTGTTGACCCATAAACTTCAAACCCACATGTAGTTTTCACTTTCACTGGCCCAACTGGTGTTGATAATCCTCCTCCATCACTAATTTTGGAAACCCCAGCTATGACATTGTAAAATCTCAATGTTCACTTTTTACACAATGACTACACGGGAGATTGAATCGACACCGACTTCATCAATGACTCCCACACCCATCTCTAGCCCGTTATTGGTAGCCTTACTGCAAAATTTCTTGGCCCAGGGAGGCAACTTAATTTTGATCCTCACTATCCCTGCCTTACCACAAGACAACCTACAAGTTTCACAACATAATACCCCAAACCCCAATGTCATTAGTGGGAAATACCACTAGCTATACATTACAAAACAACCTATTAGTAGCCAATAAAACAACCCAACTCCACCAATAAAGTAACCTACATGACCTTTTGGCCAATCACCTAGTGAGACAATTATCATCGTGCCACCACCACCAATGTCGGTCAAATTTGTAACTCTAAAAGATAGGCAGAAATTCTTCATGAGCTAGGTTTCCACGTTTACGACAACCACCCTTTTTGATCAAGATAGAGGATCTATGTTATCGAAAGTATGTACAAGGTATCATATCCAATCAGATATATAGCACTGTCAAAATTTCAGCAATACATCGGGAAGGGTAACCCCCACAATACAACACATACAGTCATTACAAATGATGCTTAAAATACAATCATTCCATCCATATCATTTGGTCTAAAAATGATAGTCTTATGACATTAACTCCTTAAAGAATATGTTGATTAAAATATTTTGAAGGCCAACTAAATAGCAATGTTTATTTTTGAAAAGATATACCCTATCTTGTTTTTCATATCGATTCAAGTTCTTAGCTTATGGTTATTTTTTAACCTATTTTGGTGTTTTCCATCGATTGGATTTTCACACACCTAGATGACACCACCCAAAAACATTTGTATTCCCATAATTGGTGTAATCACTATAGTGGTAGCTCTTATTAATTCTTTTAAAATGGTCCATTTTCAACTCCTTCATAGTATAAAAAGTGAAAAGTCTCACACATGGGCATTAAAAACACCAACAAGATCTTGGTTTATCATCATGATCAAATTAAATACTAAAAGAATAATAAAATAAGTGAAATCATATGCAAAAAGTGATATGCATGTGCTAAAGTAGTGTAAAATCAATAGCATAGACCTGAACAAATTTGTTATTCATGATTTATCAAATGAATTTCAACCTAACAATTAAATCAAACAACGTATTCAATTAAATAGTTTTAAATATACTTGTAATCATCATTCAAGTTAAATCAATCATTAAATCAATAAGAGTCAAAGACTTAACCATATATCACAAAAACAAATAAACACAAATTGTTTTTATATCTTTGAATAATAATGATGGTTGTATTTGAAAAAATCATATTTAGTAAGAAACAAGGCACAAACAATAAATGCATGAAATCCTCGGTAATGTGTGAAAAATGATACCAATTTAAACTGTCTCACATAATGACTTGTTTCCCCCCATAAATCAATAATGCACTAGGAATTTAAACCTAAAATAACTTAGTCATCCTAGAAAATTATCGATCCAAATAGTGAACGGCGGTTCATCCCCCAACTCAATGGGACGAACATAAATAACATCCTTCATCTCAATTTATCTTTGGGGTGTATCAATCTCTACCTTCTTCCTCAATGCATTTTTTGGTGAACCACGACCTAATTTTTGCATCCATTTCTCATTCCTCCTAGGATTCTTATGCCTAGTCCTTGAAATTTGGATGTAGTATCTAGGTCTAGTCTAGAAAACTCACGTCTAGCCTCACCTCTATCTTGCATTGTATATTCATCATTCTATTAAACTCATGTACTTCACCCATAAGTTCATTAATAGGATATATATTAAAAACTTGCCTCCTATTGTTTATGAATCTATTATTTCTTTCTCTCAAGCTTATACGAGGTTGATTAGTATGGCCTTATACCTTATAGAAAGTATAACAAGGTAGATTTCTTCTCACAATATTCTTCACATATTTTCTCACCTCTTTCTTCTCATATTGGGATTTTTGACCAATTCTTTCAATTTTTTTCGTTTAAGAGAAAAAGTGCACAACATGAATCATCTTTCCACAAAATTAACAACCAACTCAATTTTTCACAAATTTGGAATTAGTCCCAACCTCCTTTATTTCAATAAAGGATTTTGTTGCTTATCCTTCTTTTCAAGAATAGAACATTCACCTTTCAATTTCGAACATCCAAATTTTGGTTCATAAAATCCAATGCTACGATTGTTTTGTTTCAATTGTTCATGACTTATCAAAATACTATCTAGAACACATGTTCGATTAAGAACTTTGATTTTAATATCCTTGGCATATTGAAATTAAAGTTTTAATTTTTCAAAATTGAGTTTTAAAATTTCATGGTGAAGTTCTACCTTTTATTTTTCTTCTAAAATGGATTCATTATGCAATTTTAAAGAATCACATTCCTTTTTAAAAACATCAACCTCCTTTTTGAGTTTCAATAATTCCAGTTGAACATAATAAATCTTCTTAGATTTTTCTTCTTGTTCACTTTGGAAAGTTTCCATTTTGTTCAAAGGCATAATGTTAGATTATATAATCCTTAGAGATTCTTGATATAGTTCATGAAAGGCATTTTTGAATGTTCCACATCATTATCACTATCATCTTATGATCTAAAGATGGAATTGCCACTACACCAAAAATAACAATTTGGCACACCCCCATATAAAAAATCTTGCACAGTTTAAAACTTTGCCAATTTCTAGCACGAATAAATGACAATCTGACACATTTTAAAAGAGTGCAAAAATTGAGTACACTTGAGTAAAATATAAAATGTCCTAAAAAATCATTAGACTAACTTTGTGTATCTCTCTCTCTCTATCATTCCCGATCACCCTCTCATCCCACTCTCTCATTCTAGGTTAGGTTTTGGAACATTTGGGGGTTTCGTGAGTTTTGGATTTTGTGGGTTTGGGTTTCCTGGGTTTGTATATTTTTTGGAATATATATGTTTAATTGTTTTTATGCTTGACCCCAGATTTGTAATGTGTAATGTAAATTTCATGGGTGTCTTTTATTTTGTAGGTTGCAATATCGAGTAATCTATATTTTGTATTGAGAGGTACATTACAAACTCCCAACTCAGCAATTTGTTATACCTCTATTTGTATATGTTTAATTTTTTTAATGCTTGACACCGGATTTGTAATGTCTAATGTGTACTTCACAGGTTTATTTTGTTTTCTAGGTTGCTAAATCAGGTATAGCTAATGTGGTTTGACTTATTTTTTGGGGGAAATTACTATTGACTGAATCTTTTTAGTGGTTTCATGTTTTGGGGTTATAGATTACTATAGACTGTGTATGAATATTAATTTTTTTTAGTGGTGTTCATGTTTTGGGTTTATAGATTAATATTGAGTGTTTATGGCTATTATGATATAGTTAATGAAATTAGGGGTATCAAAATAGGTTTGATACTGACATGTTTTAGGGGTATCCAATCGGATTACTATTAATTGAATTCTTTTTGGTTCAACTAAAGATGTAATACATCTAGAAAATTTAATGGTTTGTATATCTTATGTAGTGATTTTTTTTTAATATATTATGGGGTTAAAACATCATGTGCCATAATTTTTCCTCATTGTCTTTGCATATTTACTTTCACATATCTTGTGATAGATTTTCCATGTTTGTGGTGACGTCTTAGTGATATTGAGTAGTTATTTTCTGGTTCCTGTTGAGGGAGAAGATTCAGTATTTAATCTAACTTTGTTGGGTTATTCTTTCAATTGTTTCGATGGTTTGATGGTGTTTGGGCTATATTATAGGTATACTTGGGTGAAAATAATACTCTTTGAATACTCTTGGTTCTAATTTTTTTGGATGAATTTAGTTTTTTGAAGCTATATGTTCTATAGTTTAAAAGTGGTATGGTATCTTGAAACATTATGCACCTTATGACACTTGAATTTAGTTGGGACAAACTTGATATAATTCTTGGTTTTGTTTCTCTCATCCCAAGTTCTTTAGTAGGTGATGTGTTTGAAGAAATGGGCCCACAAGTGTTTTTCATTATTTTCTGAAATATGTTTGATTTGTTATTATATATTTTTAACTTTATATATTAAACGACTTCATATTCCCTTTAAATATACTGAATACTATTACATCTAAGATTTTGTTAGATCGAGGAGATTTATTATCCTAATTTTGTCATGGAATAGTTGTTTAGTTATCAAGATAAACTTTGTTTTAAATTATTAGATTAGGTGGTGGTGGTGTTCACATCCATTTAATGTTTTGAGGGTGTTTGAATCAGTTTTATAAAATCTTATATTTTGTAATATATACTTTCCTCTAATTATTCTGTTTTTCTCCTATTAGAGGTAGTAATCCCCTCATCATGGAGTATGCATTTTAAGGTTGCAAATGATTATTTTCTTTGATCTTTGATCCGTTTTATATTGCATGTTACGAAAAATATCATGCATTTGGTTGTTGAGAAACATAAGAAAAATATTAGAGATAAGATACCTTTTATTTATTTCAATGGGTCCCCAGATAAAAAGTAGGGTTGGTTTGTGGATTAAACAGGCAGGATGTGGTTCATACCGAAGTATTTAGTTAGATTTTAGTATTAAATGGTTGAGTTGATATTTTTTTTAGTGGGAACATTTGAGTTCTCAAACTATGGAGATTAAGTAACTAAAACAGAAATATGGAGAGTTATCATTGATATGGAGATTACTTATTTCATGCCAGAACAATATTTAATGCGTCAGAATGGTGAGTTTTGAGAAAAATGTTGTATATGAGAAGTTTATCCCCTAGTTTTCTCATTGTAGAATCCTAGGTCATTGGGTGACTAAGTGTAAACTTATAACGAAAATTTAAATGGAGCATAGATGTGACAACACGGATATAATTATGATAAATCACGTTTAAATCATGATTACCTTATGTGATATGGATATTGTGTTATTAGGGTATATAATGTTAATTTATTATGTTTAGTCTAATCCTACCTTTACAACTCATGAATTATCGAATTAGTTAGAAACACAAAATTTTGTAGTTTTCGGTAGGAATGTTCATATTGGAGACTAGTTTTGACCATTATAATATAACAATTGACTAGAGGTGAAAACTAGATAACTGTAGATATATGAGTTGTGTTTGTAACACAATAAACGATGTGTAAACTAGATTTTCGAGTAAGTAGTTATGCTGAAATTACGAAGCAAGGGCAAATTTGTCCAATCGTCAAGTAATATTTTGTCTTATTAGTAGAACAAATGGGTTGTTTTGATTGGTAGAAAAGGGAAGTGGGTTTGTCCGACTTATAACCCTTAAAACCATCCTCTTTATTCATAAAATTGAGCATTGGTTCAGTTCTAGAGAGTTTTATCTTGAGGAAAGAGAGTCGGGAAGTTCAGGAAGAAGAAAGTGAGGAAAACAATTGAGAAAAATCAATAGGATATTACCTTAACGTCCCTTAGGTAATTCTATCCATAAATCTTGTTATAGTTTTCATATAAATAATATATGATTTATTAAACTTTTGTTCCTTGGCATATATGTATGGATATATGCAAGTTTAAGCAAAGTTGAACGTGTAAACCATTTATATTGCTTCGATTGGAAACCTTATGTATTGAAACTTGTATATCATTTTGTTTACTTACTCGAATTAGGTAATTCTAGTTGAAGATTAAAATAGACTCATATATGTATATCATATCCAAAAATTATGTAAAAATGCCAAGAAGTGAATTTTGGGTGATAGTTTCAAGCTCAGATATAGAATTTGCCCCAAAAGTATAAGTATGCATACCATGTGTTTAACGTTTTTCTTGACATAGCAAATGAACTCTAAAAATTATGAAACTTTAATTTATTAATATTCAATATATTTATTTAAATTGGGAAGAAGATCATAGAATTTTATGGCATAAAAAAATGATGAAAAATCCTGGAATTTGACTCAATGATAGAGAAACCTATAAGGCATGTTTATTATGTGGTAAAGAAATGGGCATATATTGCTCTAGAAAACTTGAAATGATGTGTCGTATTTTGAATTATAAACCTAATATATTAGGTATGAAACTATTGAGTAGGAATTAAAGTTTTTTTTGGTTATGACGTGGATATGTTAAATATCTTAACATGGAGTTAAATGGGACTTCATTTATAAAAAATGATTTGAATGGATCATATGACATTTATGAATTGAGTTACGTTTAAGTTATTCTTTGTATTTTAAATATTCTTATGATGATACTAATATTGCAATAATGATAGGACAGGAAGGGGAACCGGTTAAACAAGTGCCAGACAAAGATAAAAGAAAAAACCTATTAAGTGGTCAAGGTGAGTGTACTCACTAGTAATAGGCATTTATACATGGCTATTACTATGATCAAAATATTACTCACTTGTAAGATTTATTTATGCATGGTTATGGGTATGATCATAATGTTATGAATATGAAACTGTTCTTTTCAGTTTACCGAAATGGGGGGTTACTCCCCGACCTGGAATGGGGGAGATTTGTCTATTAAAGATAAGGGGTTACTCCTTGACGAGGAATGGGTGAGAATTGTTTATTACAGACATGATATGTGAATCATGATTCAGAGAAGTTGGTCATTCATTATGAATGGGCCGGATAATTATATATATATTACCTCATGGATATTATTTATTGAATTTAATTTTATGCAATAGTGTAGTACTGATGCATTCAGTTCGCTATTTTTCTCACGGTTCCTATGTTTACGTTTTTCAAGTAACGTGATGTCACTGCCAAATCTAGGAGGTCATGTGCGGTTAGCAAGGGATGCATACCATGATTTTGGTCAAATGTAAATGGGGTAATTTAAGATTACTTATCCTTTCAATAAGTTTGAATAAGCATAATTACTTGAAAATTGTGAAAATTTTTTAGCCTTATAGATTCATGTTAATAACTCAAAAAGGATACTCGTGTTTATGGTTTGGTTAAGATAATTATAGTTTGACTCACTTTGACTTTCAAACTTAATTATAAGTAACTGGGTCGGGGTGTGTCAGGTTTTGGTATTAGAGTCTATGTTTTAGAGGTTATAGAGTTAGAAGCGCCTAGATTTGGCAGTGGACATAAAACTTGTTTTGAGTCTTAAGTATTCGATTTTAAAGGATACAAATAGGTATGTTGGATTCTCAAGACATGGACATGAAGATTTTGTTATTAAGTTTTAAATTGGATGTATTGACTAACATCTATCATTTATACATATATATTATTGTATGGGATATGAAATGTAAGGATCTTGCATGAATGGAAATAATATGTTAAGGTTTATTCAGGGATGAGAGCGAATACAGGTATTTTAATATGAAGTATTGGATTCTTTTATATGTTGTAAATGTGTCATGGAAGGAAAATGTTTAAAGACAAAATACAGTATACAAAATTGTGAAAAATTACTATTACATAATTATGATGAGACTTAAATCGTTAGATAAAATGAAGATTCACATAGTAAATGAGAAAGGAGAAGATTTATAGTTGTATATGTTTAAATTTAATATGTGAAATGGTCTGAAATATAATATATCACAATTGATCCAAACATGGGTTCATAATGAATTATGATAAGTAGAAGAAAAGTGTAATGAGATTTGAGATATACTTCTTTAATAGTACGAGTATATGCAATGGATATTACTTCTATGATGTTTTGGGCTGCTTATATGAATAGTAAAGTTGAGATGAGGTGTTAAAGAGATAGAATTTTAAAATATTAAGGAATCCTTTTAGGAGCATATGTTGTGTATTAGGGCAATGAATTTCTTATCGGATGAGAGGTAAGAATTATTTATGAGAATTGAAGATGTATTTGCAAATGAAAGGTGGGAAATTATTGATATATAATGTATATAATAACTGAGTAGGAATTATTAAATAAGAAAAGAGGGGGAGAGTGTATGCTTATACCCAATATCAATGAAACCTAACGGGATATGGCCATGGTGAAATATAAATTAAGTATGATGGGGTGTGATGACTTTGTGATAAAAATATAATTGGGGCTAAATAAGATTTTCACAATTAATAAATAAATGAGATCTAAACTTCAACTAATAACGAATAAGGAATAATGTATGAGTATGAGAAAGATGCTAGTCGGATTTGAATATCAACAACTAGTTTGGGGGGGTGGGATATTAAGTTGTATTTGTCATTGTACATATATGTTATCACTAAGAATGTGACATATAATGAGTATTATTGACATTATATGGATTCATTAAGAAGTATGTGTAACAATAATGTGTTATGTGAGATACCATAATGTAATACATTAAGGTATTTGTACAAGTTATTTGAAATAAATGTGACATATAAGAGTTAGATAAGTATTATGGGGTTGGTAAGTATGGTAAAAATTTTAACTGGTGATATCACGTTTAACATCCATGTTATCAAACGGGTAAGATGAGTGTATTAATGATGTTGCATAAGACTACCATGTTAATAAGGATTGGGGTAATATTATGATTGTAAAGTTATTATGTTGGATAAATGACTTGTTAAGGTCATTTTCCGTTTAGTTAAAGAACAATTAAACAATACAGAAAAAGAAATATAGTGAGAAGTTATATTGAGTTCATAGTGCATGACTGCACAATATACATGAAAGTGAATATGAAATCTTGGTTGGGAATAAACATTTACTGAATGATTGTTCAGTTTCGATATATGAAAATTAGTGAGGCTATATTCAAATTAAGAAAAAGTAAGAATGATTTTTAACATACACTTAAACTTCATAAATGAAGGGGATAGTAGTTAAAGTCAAACACATGTATTTGGTATTGAATGGAAGATGAAAATATGACGTCTAATAAGCTAGTCTGGTAATATGATATTTATGATTTGAGATATCGAGGAGAAATTAGAGAGATAAAGTTTAAGAAGCTTGTCTTGTAATAGAATAATTATGATTTAAAATATTACACGATGTTAAAGATAGACTATAGAAATGAAGGGAGAAGCGTAAAGAATGATACTAGGTTCATTAAAAATGTGTACTCATAGTGAATATATGATGATAGAACTAATAATCTATTATGTGTGAATGTTAGACATACGTATATTAAGTTATGAATTAATATATGAGTTAGGAATTGGTTTTCATTGATAATACATCGTTAGACGATTATCCTTACGAGTAAATGATAAAGAAACTGAAGATATTATGAAGGAAGATTTGTCGTACATCGAGGAACCAGTGAAAATTCTTGATCGTAAGGAGAAAGTATTAGGGAATAAAGTTAGTCCTATAGTTAAAGTGTTGTGGGGTATCCATGAAATTAAATAAGAAATTTGGGAAAGGGGATATATCATGAGGAAATAGTATCCCCAATTGTTTGGTAAGTGAAATTTATACTAAATTTCGGGGACAAATTTTTTTTAGGGGGGAAAGCTATGACAACACGGATATAATTATGATAAATCATGTTTAAATCATGCTTACCTTATGTGATATGGATATTGTGTTATTAGGGTATATAATGTTAATTTATTATGTTTAGTCTAATCCTACCTTCATAACTCATGAATTATCGAATTAATTACAAACACAAAATTTTGTAGTTTTCGGTAAGCATGTTCATATTGGAGACTAGGCTTGACCCTTATGATATAACAATTGACTTGAGGTAAAAACTAGATATTTGTAGCTATATGAGCTATGTTTGTAACACAACAAATGGTGTGTAAAACAGAGGACTGAGTAAGTAGATATGCTAAAATTATGAAGAAAGGTCAAATTGGTCCATTCGTCAAGTGATATTTTGTCTTATTAGTACAACAAATGGGTTGTTTTGATTGGTTGGAAAGGGAGGTGGGTTTGGAATACATATAAACCTTAAAACCATCCCCTTTCATCATAAAATTCAGCCTTGTTTCAATTTTGGAGAGTTTTATCTTGAGGAAAGAGTGTCGGGAAGTTCAGGAAGAAAAAAGTGAGGAAAATAATTGAGAAAAATGAATAGGAAATTACCTAAACGTCCCTAAGTAATTCTATCCGTAAATATTTCTATATATTTCATATTAATGATTGAAATGATATGAATAGTCCATGGTTTATTGAACTTTCATGCCTTGGCTTATATGTATGGATAGATGCAAGTTTAAGAAAAGTTGAACGTGTAAACCCTTTATATTGCTTCGATCAAAAAACTTGTACATTCAAACTTGTATATTTTTTCTTATACTTACTATAATGGAGTAATTATAGTTGGATATTAAAATATACTCATATATGTAAATCATATCCAAAAATTATGTAAAAATACCAAGAAATGAATCTTGGGTGACAGTTTCAAGTTCACATATAGAATTCGCCCCAAAAGTGTAAGTATGCATACCATGTGTTTGACGTTTTACTTGACAGAGAAAATGAACTACAAAAATTATAAAACTTTAATTTTATATCATTCAATATGTTTATTAAAATGGGGTGGAATATCATATAAAGTTATGATATAGAAAAATTATAACAAATCCTAAAATTTGACTGAACGATAGAGGAGCCTATAGGGCATGTTTACTATGTGGTAAAGAAATGGGCATATCTTGCTCTAGAAAACTTGAAATGAGGTGTCGTCTTTTGTATTGGAAACCTAATATGTTATGGATGAAACTACCAAGTAGGAATTAAAGTTTGTTTGGGTTGTTATTTGAATTTGTTAAATATCTTAACATAGAGTTAGATGGGACTTCATTTATAATAAATTATTTGAATGGATCATATGATGATTATGAATTGAGTTATGTTTAAGTTATACTTTGTATTGTAAATATTATTATGATGATACTAATATTTTAAGAATGATAGTAAAGAAAGGGGAACCAGTTGAACAAGTTCCAGATAAAGACAAATGAAAAAGCTCATTAAGTGACCAAGGTGAGTGTACTCACTAGTAAAAGGCATTTATACATGGCTATGGATATGATCAGAATATTACTCACTAGTATGCATGGTTACAGATATGATCATAATGTTATGAATATGAAACTGTTCATTTCGATTTACCGAAATGGGAGGTTACTCTCCGACCTTGAATGGGGGAGATTTGTCTATTAAAGATAAGGGGTTACTCCTTGACCAGGAATGAGGGAGACTTGTCTATTGCAGAAAGGATATGTGAATCATGATTCAGATAAGTTGGTCATTCAATATGAATGGGAAGATAATTATATATATATGTCCTCATGGATATGATTTATTGCATTTAATCTTAATCAATAGTGTAGTAGTGATGCATTCACTGAGTTATTTTGCTCATGGTTCCTATGTTTAGGTTTTCAGGTAATGTGACGTCACTACCAAATCTACGAGATCGGGTGGGGTTAGCAAGTGATGCATAAAAACATGATTTTGGTCGAACGTAAATGGGGTAATTTAAGCCTACTTATCCTTTCAGTATGTTTGAATATGCATAATTACTTTAAAATTGTGAAAAAAAATTTAGTCTTATGGAATCATGTTAATAACTCAAAAAGGATACTCGTGTTTATGGTTTGGTTAAGACAATTATGGTTTGACTCTCTTTGACTTTCAAACTTAATTATAAGGAACTAGGTTGGGTTGTGTCAATAAATGTCAAACTAATCCAACCAATTTTCAAGTTAAGAAGATAGATGAATCCAAGTCTCAACATAGAGGGAGATCTCTACTGAATGAAGTTTATAAGCCTAAACAGATACACGATGAAGGTATATCCGGTGCGAAGAATTCTCAAGGTGTAAATTTTGATAACTCTAATCTTGTTGTGGGAAAGATGATTGAAACCTCAAAGCTGAATGTTGTGAATACTGTTGAATATGATGAGGATATATTTAAGCCTAATATTGATTAGGTGGAACTTAACACTAAGTTACCACTAGATATTAGGAGGAATGATATGGCTTTTGATGAATACATTGTGTCAAATTCTGATATTCTTACAGAGAAGATTGATTCTAAAGATAATCATCATTTAGAAGTTTCACATCTCCTATTGCTTTCCTCATAAATTCTTAGGTCATTTCAATGGAGGAGGAAGAGGATAATAATAATAATAATAATAATAATAATAATAATAATAATAATAATAATAATAATAATAATAATAATAATAATAATAATAATAATAATAATAATAATAATATCATTCAAGATGTTGTATCGCCTTGTCTTGAGGCTATAGCCTCAAATGCAAATTCAAACATGCATATATGTATGGTTTGGGGGACCTAGGCTGCCTATGGGTTTGACTAGCTCAAAGTCTATTTAACATGTACTTTTAGTATGATTCTTGAAGAACTAAAGTCAACTCTTACTAATGGTTTCTAATAAATCCGATGGGAGGTGTTTGTTATTTTTTTAGTTGTCAGTGTATTTCTTTTTAATCTTTGGAAATGAATTCATTTTTATTGGATAAATTAAATGTAATTTTTGTGCTTGGTATACCTTTTCTTTGAAGACCTGAATAATATTGATTAACTTGCATAGCGGCAATGGCGGAGTTAATTGCCTCTCAATTATAGGCCATCAATTCGGTGATAAAAGAAAACTTGGAACCACTCAAGCGACCCTTTACTCGGGCTTAAATTTTATTTGACCCTAAAGAAGCTTCAGATATTGATCTTGATGCCCTCCTATCCATCGCTATCTCAGGTTACACAAACAGAGCATTGGATACTTTTTAGTTTAGTACTTAAATTGGCATTCTTGCTTTATTTCATTTGATTTTTGAGGTTTGAGGTTCTTATAAGTATGGATGAAAGATTTGTAAGCTAAAAGAATGACTTGTTTAGTCATTAGAGTAGGGACTTGGATAGAGAGTTGATGTCCATAAAGGATAATAATAGAATTAATGCCTCAATTAGTTTATACTTGCGGTTAATATCTGGATATTTTCATTTACCTTCAGCACTAAAGATGCTTGAGTACTTGATATGTAGATACAAGTAAAGACTTTTTCTCAACTGTTCATTTTACATTTATGGAGGTACATATTATTATATCATGTATCTTGATTTTGGTAAACTAAAATTGTGTTCTAATTGATTGTTGATGGACTTATAAGATTCATGTGTATAACACAAAGGAATTGATTTTATGCACTTTGCCTTACCACGATAATCATGTTTTTGTTCGAATCTTGCAATCGATGTTTGAGCTTAAATAGTTGTTGGCCTTACGGGGAGTCTGAGTGAGATAAGGTCACAGGTCCTGATGAATTTTCAATTGCACCCTTGAAGGGATACAGGAAAAGATTAAAAAAGGTTTATAAAGGATGTTTGAGGAATTGTATGATAGTCAATGCAAAAAACTAATGTCATATACCTTTGTTTGATTCCAAAAAAGTCGCTTCCTTGGGTCTAGAATATTTTAGCCTTTATTCTAATTAGCCTTGTCACATGCTTATGCAAGCTTCTGGTGTAAGTGTTATCCTTGAGTTTAAAGGAGGTGTTTGAGGATAGAAATTGACAAGACAAGTTTTTTTCAAAGGAAGATTCTCTAGAGGATTGAGACAAGTACATCCCATTTCTCCTTTTTTTCTTTATGCTCATTACGAATGTGTTAGGGAGGGCATGTAATATGAACCTAATTAATGATTTTGAACTAGGGAAAGGCAATATTTGGGTTGTCTTTCTCATTTTTTTATTTGTGCTCATTTCCAGTCCTTAGTTGTATTCCTACTTATTTCATGTCATCTTCAAACTTACTCTTCCCTCTTGGTTTACTAGCATAGTTGACTTTATTTATTTTCCTTTCCATTTAAGTCATTCATTTTAGGGTTTTTGGTCTCACACTCAGATAGTTATGTATTAAGAGATTCCTCCTACATGTTTCTTAATTAGAGTTACCTATGCATGTGCATCAACCCACTTGTACCATATGCATTTTTTTACATGCGGGGGTGGGGGGTGGGGGTAGGTGAATTAAACTTTAATTAATGAACATGTAAGGAAGATCTCAAATACCGAATTATCTAAGGGGTAAAGCAGAAAAAACCCTCGATTTTATTGAGTTCATCACAGAAACTATGAATCCATAAGGTAGGCTTCATGGTTTGGCTTAGCTTTGCCTTATCTACATCAAGCTATTAGTTTCAGTTGATAGTACTTTTTTATTCCTTACTGACTGGAATCCTTATTGTTCTGTCAATAGGCTAGTGTTTTGATTATTCTTAGTTTACTAGCTAATAAGGTAGCATTATACCCAAATCTTATCAATAGATTGATTCGATTAATTGTTACCATTGCTCGAGACGAAACAAAATAAACATTTGACCTGCAATCGTTTCATATGTCATTTATGGCCTTGATCAACCTTGTTCGGTTATATTTTGTATTTTGTAAGTTACAACTATACCTGTAAAAAATATAAAATGAAATTATAAGTAGTGATTGGTTCTCTATTTCTACATTATATGTTTTATTTCTCATCCTTACTTTATTGATGAATATTGAATGCCTACACCCCCAAACCCAAATTGGCTAGCAAAGGCATTCAATATTGATAAATTTCTGGCTATCTTTCTAGAATATCTTCTTCAGTATTGGTTAGAAATGTTAATTTTACTTCTTTACTGTTGTAGATATTTCTTTTGTTCATTGAACTTCTAAGATTTTTTAATTTTATTTTTATGGTCTTACTGATAATATGTGCGAACGTGCTTTCTTATCGGTAATAGAGGCAGTTTCTGTGAAGGGCTTAGTTAGCCATATGGTCTTTAAGCGCCTTTATAATTGTGAGGTTATCCAATAAAAGGAGTGATTTCACATCAGCTGAATCGTGTTAGTTTTATTTATTTATTGGAAAAGATACGACTGCCAAGTGTTTTTTCATTTTTATAGATTTATTTTGGAGTTATAGACATGCATGGTTACTTATTTTTCCTTGACTTTACTCCCAGAGATAATACGGTGTGTAGAGATTCCCCCTAAATGTTCAATAATTGGACATATCACCCCTTGTACCTCATGAATGTTCGGGGGTGGGGGATTATAATCAATGAACACTTAAACTCATTTATTATTCCTTTTTTGTTGTTGTTGTTTCGAGCTGTTAGCTCTATTTTCTTATTATGCAATTTGGAAAATTATTAGGAACTCGGGAAAAGAAAATTTTGGTTTCTATTAATAAAAATTACCCAATTGAATTACGGGGAGACGTTCATACTTTCCTCGAGGTTTGTTGATCCTTATCTCTCTCTTGTCTCTCCTGATGTTTATTGCCTTTGTTTTGTTTTCTTTATGTTCCATTTACTATCCAAATTCCTACCTTCAAGGAAGCTCAAACGGCTAGTCAGGTTAGGCTAAATTTACATAACAATTAGATACCGATTTTTTGTATATTCGTCTCTGTCTAATCTTTTTTCTAAGGCTTCATAATTTGAGATAAAATCCTATTTTTTAACCTAATAATCTTTCAATCTTGACATATAACAACTTTATTATGAAGATTGTATCATCTCTTTCAAATGGTTCGACAATTTTTCTTTGTAATGACCTTGTTATGCTTGTATCTATAAGAAACTTGTGCTAATTTCTCGGGAAAGGAGTGAAACGAAGCGAGATGATAGGAAATTGGGAATGTAGGAATTGTATATGTGGAAATTATTTATACATATTTGAGTTCATTGGGATAAACTTCAGTTAGAATAGAATTAGAACTGCTAATTATATCAATACGACTCTTGTAATGAAAAATAATGGCCTTGACTAATTGAAAAAATCCAATCATTCACTCTTTGTTAGAGATTCGACCATCTAAGAGTCTCATCATCAAGAAAGAACATTCCTAACCCCTTTTACCCCTACAGATGAAGTGTCAAACCATGTAATTCATCAATGTTATTTTCATCTAACTAATGTTAATTGATTAATTCCATGTACAGTGTGAGAATATAAAATGTAGAAATTAGCAATGTGTAATGTATGTATTTCCCAAATCGAAGAATTTTGCGCATGAAAGTAAGTATAAAAAAGCCTTGTAAACAATTATTCATAAGTTAAATAATAAACAATTTACAAGTATATCACATTGAAGAAAATTTTAAGGAAATAGAAATGATACCTAAATGCATTTGGGCATGTCTTAGTTTGCTAAAATATTCATCGGGAAATGAAAATGGATTATGATTTATTGCCATTTCTCTAGTTATTAATCGAAAAACTGTGTTTTAGTATAGATATAAGGTTAAATAACTCGACAATTTGGAGATGATACTAATACCTTTTCTTATATTTTTTTTTGTAGGATAATACCCTAACATTGCGTGATGAGGGCTTTTGGCCTTATGGGCACCACCGTCATACACTTCATGCAGACCGCATGCCTAATCAACGACCATGTAATTTATGTATTTGAACATGCTTGTTGTATTTGATATGTATTTCCAAAATTACATCATGTATTGAGATGAATTTCATATATATTAAGATGAAATTTCTATTAATGTAATTTG
The DNA here is from genome assembly GCA_949130495.1 of Sambucus nigra. Classification (NCBI taxonomy): domain Eukaryota; kingdom Viridiplantae; phylum Streptophyta; class Magnoliopsida; order Dipsacales; family Adoxaceae; genus Sambucus; species Sambucus nigra. The sequence continues at coordinate 520,237,388 of OX422207.1, forward strand.
CGCCATTAATTTTTGTTGGGCTTATTGTCTAGATATGTATTTATGTTATTGCCCATTATTTGTATTGTTGTTGTACTATTTTTGTCATGTGGACTTTGTATTATTATTGAAATTTTGTTTTGGTAAAACTGGTACGAAAAATAGTGGAAATGTTGCTGATTTTTTTGGAGTAATATTATTTATAATTAATTTGTTTTCTTTGATCAAAAAATTTGGCACAGTTCAAAAGTGTGTCATAAGTGTTTCTATTTGGTCAAATATGCACACTTTAAAATCGTGCCAAAAAAATGGCCATTTTTTATTCTGGCACATTTCAAAATAATGCCATATTTGATCTGACACGGTTTTAAACCGTGCCAGATTGCTATTTTTGGTGTAGTGTAAGTTAATATTTTCTACTACATGAAGACGAATCACAAAGTGACCTATCATTAGGAGCTTTTGCATGATTATTTCTCACAACACTCTCTAAATACATCATATCAACACTATCCTTATCACTCTCATCTTTAAACTCTAGGAAAGTAATCTTTCTACCATTTTCCTCACTAGCATGGCATGAAATATGTAATTTTGTAATTAATATTAGCTGGCTAGATTCTCATGATAAAAAATTTGAGTAGTTAAGTCATACGAGTGCGGTACATTCACTTGTTTTAGATGAACCTTTGTAGATTAAAGATCTTGTAAGCCACTCATTGAAGACTTTAGTTGTCATGCATTCACATTGGATTGAAGACTATGTCCCTTTTAGTAGTTAAGGTGATTTGATTACGGATGTTGATGTAAGAAAATAGATTATATCTAATTATTCAATCACAGATAAAAATAAATAAGACAAAGAATTTTTAAAGTGGTTCAGCCTTATAAGAATGGCCTACGTCCACTGTTTTTGTTATTGCTGACTGTTTGGGAATTCTCGATTACAGGTTTAACCAAGAAATTTCGAGTCCCCTTACAATGAGAATGATACAATATATTTATAGCCATGAGGTTGTACATGTGAATGGGTAATACATAGTTGTTCAATAAGCGTATACATCCGTATGATAATAATCGGCATTTAATGTGCATTTAATCCTCTTAATTGTCTGATAATAAATGCTCTGACCGAGGTGCAGCTCGGACCGCCTAAGTATCTCGGTATCCATGAGTTACTCAGTGCAGTATAGTTCCTCAGAGAGCACCTACTGCTCGGAGTATCTGAGTTGGTCGGGGAAATTGAGTTTCTCGAAGTCAAGGTGTTATTCAGAAGTGTTTGTTATTGCCACACAGATTGCCACGTGTTTCCACTTAATGGAGCCATGTCAGCAGACTAAATTTGGTATCAACAGAAGCCCCTAATGTTTCAAAGTTCGAGACTGAGGAGTGTGGAACATTCTTCTCGAAGTATGGCGGGATTAAATGGTCATATCCTGAATTTTAGGAGCGATTTCTTTGCATTTATTTTTCTTTTCGAATTCATAGAATCGGACTTTTTGAATTTTTCTAACTGCTTCGATCTCCACCCCCTTTTTGTCCTTTTAGCCTCCGGTAGCTTAAACGTCTCCCTTTATAATCATTATTTTTACCTTTTCCCAAGGTAAGGTATTTAAGCGTTGCAGAAAATCATGTCTTCTTTTACTTTTTCAAATCTGTATCTTTGAGTTTTCCATTTCCTCTCTCTCTTGTGCGTTCATCCTTTTCATCGTTCATTGTCAACAGATCCATCCTTTTTCTATTAGATGCTCTTCCTTCTCTTTTATTTCCTTTATTCACCATGGTTTACCTTGTTGAGTCACTTGATAAGTTTCGTTCTGATTTCTCTATTCCTTCATGGGTTGTTTTGGAGGAACTTTCTGAACCTTCAGATTATTTTCGTTTGGCTGAGGGACATTGGTTCCCCAGTCTCTTTGTAGCTGAATGTGGCTTTTCTTTTTCCCCAAACCCTTTGTGTATGGAATTATGTCAATATTTTGACATAGTTCCTGCAAAAATAGCCCCCAACACATGGAGAATAGTAAATGGAGTTCTTAGATTAAATCAGATTCATGGAACCCGTACAGGAATTCTAGAAATTATGTTTTGTTATAGATGGGATGTTGGTGATAATACTTTTTATTTAAAAACTAGGTTTTTAAATAGGGCTCTAGTAGTCAATCTCCCGGATGTCAATAGGGATTACTTCGAGCACGATGTTGTTATGAAAATTTGGCAACACCCTCCACTAATTGGAAATGATGTGTATCAGGGTCCTTGATGCCCTCCCTATGGCAATGGGATGGGTTGTTTTTACTTTACTTTATTTTTGAAATTATGCTTTCTTTGTGTTTGATAAAATGTGTCACTGATATTTTAATTTTCATTTATTTGCAGTTGACAGCAAAAGAAGGTCTCCAAAAGAGACAGAAGTTAACTTAAAACATCTGAAACTTATCTGGGGTTTACATCAGACTCTTGTCGACGAACATACCAAATCAGCTTCATATTTGCTGCAGTATAAGAGTTACACCTCGTCTTTTACTGCGCGTCCGGTGATAAGGGACGTAGAACCAGTACCAGCTTCTGCAAGTTCTTCACCCGAGTCACATATTCCTCTAAGTGAAAGAATAAAGAGAATAAGAGCTCCTGCCCTCTTCGAGAAATCTGCCTCTATTGCTGGAGAGTCAAAGAAAAGCAAGCATGATGTCCCAGAATAAAGGATAAGAAAAATCGATACACCTCCTCCGGCTGCTACTATGAAAATTATCGAGAAGCCCCAGTGGCTCCGAGCAAGGTCGCTTCTCCAAGCGAGGTTATAGTCATATCCCCGACTAAGACTACATCCTTAGTCGAGACCATTGATGCTCCTCCGAGAAGGCTGAAGAAGAGCTCCTCGGTCAATTTGGCTGAATCTATCTCTCAGCCTCCAATTACTGGAAGTGGTGTTCCCACTTTCATTGCTCCGAGCTCTGCCATGAGCTCGGTGAAATCTTGGATCATCCCCGAGATCCAAGGCATTGAAGAAAATCTTTCTTAGGATATGGTTACCACATTGGCTGCTCGTCATATTGCTTCTGTAAGTATTATTGTCCTAAACTTTCATTTTTCCACTCTTATATCTTTGCGCTGACTTGCTATTGTTTTCTTTTCCCAGTTGGTAACCTGTCTCAATACAATTTTGAAGAAGGACGAAGCTATTAAAGCTTCAAGTTCCTCGTCAGGTCTAGAGGAAGATTTGGTGGGTTTGACGCAGTCTCTAAAGGATTCTCGTCAGAAGTATGTTGATGATAAAGCTGCTTGGGAGAAACAACTTAATTCTATTGAGCAAGAGAGGGATCAAGCTGTTGAAGTCTCCAAGGGGTTGGAGAAGAAAATAAAAGACTTGGAGGAGAAGAATAAAGAGCTCGAGGGGAAGATCCAAAATGCTAGAGAGCTTGAAAGTAAGCTCAAGTCTGCTAAGGAAGAGTTAAACAAGCTTCGTGAAGTAAGTCGTCAGAAGGAGGAAGTGGAGAATAAGTTGAAGGCTACCGAGGAACTTCTATCCGAGAAGCTTTCCTTGGAGAAGGTGAAAAGAAAGTTAGCTGTGAAAAAGTACTTCAGTGCTGGCTGGTACAAAGTTTGGAATAAGGGTTTAGCTGCCATGATGTCACAAGTGGAATATGGTGGCCTTAAGTACTTTAGGGATGGCTGGGTCGCCGCTCTAAAAGAGATATATGTTGATGAAAATTCTGACTTGTTTCAGCGACACGTCCCTGGCCCCCCTCCAACTCCTGAAGAAGAAGAAGAGGATGAAGCTGCCTCTAAGGAATCCTCCATGGTGATGGGGGATCAAATTTCTCACCCCCCCCAATTATCCAGTCATCCTGCGAGCAACTTCAACCATCTATTATTTCAACCGAGCAGCTTCCAGCACCCACCGAGCAACCATCTGTGCCATCTGAGCAACCTACCTCCTCCTCCCAGCCTCCCGAGAAAGTTTTGGGAGACAAGGAGACGGTGTAGAGTTGTTTGGACTTTTCTCTCTATTTTATTTTCTTTGTCAAATGTAACTCTGAACTATGAACTTCTCTTTTATGATGCAATAAAATTTGAAATTTTGAATCATACTGTTGATTCTCTTCTTTTTGCTCTGTTTGTACTCTTATTGATTCTTTCTATCTCTTCCTTTTCCTAGTTTATGGCTAGGATGGAATTGTTATCTGCTCATGATACAAAATTGTTGAGACAATGCAATGAATACTTCAAAGTTGGTCATACAGATATGACTGAAGCTCAAATTGTTGATATCCTCGATCCATGTGCTTCAGAGCAAGCAGTCGAAGCCTACCAGTACTTAAAGTGTCTGCTCGACTGGGCACTGGCTAATAATGTAACATATTATGAGATGATTGAAGACCTCCAGGGCACTCTTGAGGAGATTCAACAACAATATAAGGAATCTACAGCCCTCTTGCACCAAGGATATGAGAAAAAGTATCCGCAACTGAATGCTAATAAGGGATATGATAAGTTATTTGTTGCTTACGATGTGAGGGAGAGAACTTTGAAGGCCGAGGTCGAAGAGCACAGGAAGATAGCTGAGTTGCTGGAGCAGGAAAATAATAACCTGCGAGGAGAGGTATCTCAGTTGAAATCTGCAGCGTCCTCCTCGAACGCTTTGGTTCCTATCAATGACGAGGGTTTTTCTTTCTTGGAGGTTGAAAATGCCAATCTGAGAGACGAATTGGAAACCTTAAAGAGAGCTGGTCCTTCTACCTCTGCTCGTGGACGAGCAAGAGGTTCTGGGGGACGAGCAAGGACTGCTCGGCTTACTGTTGAAGAGGTAAGAACTCAAGATTCTCTGGAAAAACAAGTAGTTCAGTTAGTTACGAAGAATAAATCTCTGGCAGAGATGTCCAGGAAGATCCGGAATCTGGACGAGCATCTCTCTGCACAAAAATTTGCCTTAGAGAATAAAGAACATTTTATGAAAAATCTTCACGAGCAGCTGTAAAGGTTGACTTATCAATTCCACAAGTAGCCCAGAGAGTTCTGGATGGCTGGTTATAATGAGGCTCTCGACCATCTACATGATCGAATCCAAAATGTGAATAATGAGGGTTACAAATAAGGGTGGTTGAATGCCTTGGGTGTGCTGTAATTGGAACAGGGTCACTATTTGTGGGATTACCATAATCCTGGGTTGCTCGACCTACCAGTGCTACCATTCAAACTCAACATGAGCTGGATTCCTGCTCGGGCAATCCCTCAGTGTTTGATTTCCAAATATCTTGGCGACTGCAGTCTCCATTCCAATGTTGAGATATCTTGCCCAGAGCACCTTCTTGCTCAGCCATCAGTTATGAACATCAGGATGCTTAAAGATTTGAACTGCATAAACTCCCCCTATGCCTTAGACGATCCTCCTGCTGGCAAAGAACATGCTTCAAAGTCATAGGGGAAGAAACCCATAGAATAGGATTCCTGATGTAATAATTTTTATGTAATTTCATTCTTAATGTACTTTGTTTTGGATTTAATGAAAAACTTCTATTTTTCTTTGACATCTTGATTGCCAATGTCTTATAGATATTTTTTAAAACACTTTACTTATTTACTAATGAATGTGCATGTATATCTGTTAAAAAGATAACAACATTGTGTTATTTGTCGATCAACTAAAGTTGGTGAAACTTATTGTTGACTATCTTAAATTGGTGATAATCATTTGTCGACCAACCAGAGTTGATGATATTTTGTTTCTCGACTAACTTGGTGGTAATTTGAAATGTTTCAAGTATTAAAATTTTACTTGATCACTTTCTAACTTTAAGCCATTATTTGTTTAACCAACTATTTCTGACCAAAAAGAGTTGGTGTTTTTAATCCTCGACCAACCTTAGTTGGTAAAAAAAAAATTATTCCTGACCAACTATAGTGGGTGAATCTTCTTCCCCACCAACCGGAGTTGGAATTTCTGGGAAATACTCTTTATTCCCGACCAACCGGAGTTGGTGGATTTTCTTCCCAACCAACCGGAGTTTGTATTTCTGGGAAATATATTTTTTTATTCTCGACCAACCGGAGTTGGTGGATTTTCTTCCCAACCAACCGGAGTTGGTATTTCTGGGAAATATTTTTTATTCCTGACCAACCTGAGTTGGTGGATTTTCTTCCCAACCAACCGGAGTTGGTATTTCTGGGAAATATTTTTTATTCCTGACCAACCTGAGTTGGTGGATTTTCTTCCCAAGGAGTTAGTATTTCTAGGAAATATTTTTTATTCCCGACCAACCGGAGTTGGTGGATTTTCTTCCCAACCAACCGGAGTTGGTATTTCTGGGAAATATTTTTCTTCCCGACCAATCGGAGTTGGTGGATTTTCTTCCCAACCAACCGGAGTTGGTATTTCTCGGAAATATTTTTATTCCCGACCAACCGGAGTTGGTGGATTTTGATGATTAGTGTGTAGCACTAGTATTCCACGAAAAAATTTCAACAAAAGGAGAGAATTGGGTAGAATATTCACATTTTATTCATACTGATGAAACTGCATTACATTAGGGTTTAAATCACTGATAATATTTGCGCAGGTGCTCTACATTCCATGAATTCTTAAACTCCTCCCCTTCTAAAGTTTCTATTCTGTAGGTTCCCGGTCGAACAATTTTGGTAACTCGGTAAGGTCCATGCCAGTTCGCTTCCAGTTTATTGTGCTTTTGAATCACTTTCTTTATCACATAGTCTCCTTCTTTCAGGTCGCACTTATTTACTCTCTTGTTGTAGAACAAAGTTGTTCGTTGCTGGTAAGTAGCATTCCTGATGGCTGCTTCTTCTCTTCTCTAACTTCTCATTAAATCGCTGACAGTGGAATTGAAATTCAGTACTCTATGTGTTGCGAGACCCAACTCGACAGGTATAACAGCTTCACTTCCAAATGCTAGCATATATGGAGATTCTCCAATTGTTGCCCGGGGAATAGTATGATAAGCCCACAGTACTGAATGTAGCTCATTGATCCAGTTTGCTTTCGCATCATTCAGTCATTTCTTTAAGCCATTTAGCAGCGTTTTATTTGTCACTTCAGTTTGTCCATTGATTTCGGGATGGCCTGGTGCCGAGTGGATCTTCAAGATATTTGACTGATGACAATAGGCATCGAACTCCTCGTTGTCAAATTGTGTTCCATGGTCGGTGATGAATGCATGGGGAAGACCATATCTACAAATGATATTTTTCCAAATAAATTGGTACACCTTTTCGTACATCATATCGACAAGAGGCTCATCTTCTACCCACTTAGTAAAATAATCCACTGCGACGACGAGATATTTAAATCTTCCTCTGGTCATTGGAAGTGGCCCGACCAAGTTAATACCCCATATGGAAAATGACTAAGGGGAAGTAATGGGTGTTAAAAATGCTTGGGGAGTTCTTCGGATGTAGGAGAAGCGCTGACACTTGTCACATTTCTTGGTATAGGCTATACAATCATCCCTCATCGTTGGCCAGTAGTATCCTTGCGTCATTATTCTTTGCAAAAGCGTTCGATCTTCTACATGGGATCCACAGGACTCTTCATGGACCTATTCAATCAAATATTTCACCTCGGAGGGATGCACACATCTTTGTAAACTTGCCATAATTCCTCGTCTGTATAGAATACCATTAGTCAGTACATAACGAGCAGCTTTAAACTTCAATTTCTTGGCTGCGAGTTTGTCAATCAGTAATTCTCCCTCCTCAATATATGCCCTGATGGGATCAATCCAATATGGCCCTAAATCAAGGGTAATAAAGTTTATCATCAGATCTTCTTCTATGCTCCGACCAACTAGAACTTCAATTGGGATTATTCTTCATAGCTCGGTACGAGTAGCCGATGTTAATCGAGCTAAAGCGTCTGCCCTTGTATTCTCCATTCTTGGTATTCTGACCAGTTGAACAGTAACAAATTCTGATACTAACTCCATCGCTTTTGCATGGTACTTAATCATCAACTCTCCTTTTGCTGCATATACACCGAGCATTTGGTTTACAATCAACTGTGAGTCACTGCATACGATTACCTTCTCTGCATTTATGGTTTTTGCCAAACTAAGACCTATAATCATCGCTTCATATTGGGCCTCATTATTAGAAGCTTGAAATTGAAAGCGCAGATCATATTCTATATCGACCTTGTCTGGACTTTTTAATACAATCCCGGCTCCACTACCTGAGGTGCACGATGAGCCATCCGCATACAGGTTCCATATAGGTATCTCGTCCTTAAACGTCTTATTGGACAAAGTTCTTCGATGGAATATTTGTTGCTCTTTTATCTCCATTTCTACCACACCTCGCTGCTCGTCGACCTTCTCCTCTTGCTCTCCGACCAACTTAAGTTGATCGGAGTTTAAATTTGATGATCCTGTAACATCCACAGGTTGGTCGGTGTTCAGCTTTTGCTCCTCGGGGGTATCAGGATAAGTGAACTCTGCTATAAATTTGCTACTGCTTGCCCTTTTAGTGACGATCTAGGCTCATAAATTATATCATAATCACCGAGTTTTATTGACCAATACATCAATCTCCCTGATTTTTTTGGTTTATGAAGAGCTTGCCTCAACGACTTATCGGTATATACGACTATGGTATAAGCCTGGAAGTATGGATTCATTCTTCTACTCGCTTCGATCAGCACCAATGCCAACTTTTCCAGTTTTGGATATCTGATCTCTGCTCCTCTGAAGGCCTTACTAGTGTAATAAATTGGTTTTTATACTCCATCCTCTACTCTTATTAATGCCAAGCTAACTGCATTTTTCAAAACTGCCAGATACAAGTACAACCTTTCTCCCATCACTGGTCTGGACAACAGTGGCGGTGCTCACAAATATTTCTTCAATTCTTCAAAAGTTTTCTCGCATTCTTCATTCCATTCAAAAGTCTTTCGGAGCGTTTTGAAGAATGGGAGGCATCTATTAGTTGCTCACGATACAAATCTGTTAAGTGTTGCTACTCGCCCTGTAAGACTTTGCACTTCTTTCTTCGTCGTTGAAGATCGTAGTCCTAATAGAGATTTTATCTTTTCATTATTTACTTCAATGCCTCGTTGATTGACAATATACCCGAGAAATATGCCTTCTCGTACTCCAAATATGCACTTGGTCGAGTTCAACTTCATTTGATATTTATCTAATTGATGAAAGGTCTGGCCTAAGTCAACTAGATGGTCAGCAGCTCTCTTACTCTTTGTCAGCATATCATTAACATAAACTTCCATATTGTAACTGATTTGCTCTACAAACACCTTGTTCATCAGTCGCTGATATGTTGCACCTTCATTTTTCAAACCAAAAGGCATAACATTATAACAATAAGTTCCTCTAGGGGTAATGAAAGAAGTACTCTCCCTATCTTCAGGTTTCATTTTAATCTGGTTGTAACCAGAATAAGCATCCATGAAGCTCAACAGCTCGTGTCCCAAGGTAACATCCACTAATTGATCATTTCGGGGCAAAGGAAAATGATCCTTTGGGCATGCTTTGTTAAGGTCGGTAAATTCTACACACATCCTCCATTTGTTGTTCTTTTTTTTCACCATCACTACATTTGCTAACTAGTCTAGATATTTAACATCTTCAATTAAGCAAGCTTTTTGGTGCTTCTCGACCTCCTCCTGTATAGCTTGGTTCTTCTCGGGGCTGAACACTCTTCTTATCTGCTTCAGTGGCTTGATCTCCTTATTCACATTGAGCTCGTGACATAAGAAATTTGGGTCTATTCCGGGCATATCCTCATGACTCCAAGAAAAAGTTTGTTTTCTGCTTTTTAAGAAACTTATCAATTCCTGTTTTAGTGAGGCATCTAACGACGAACCTATCTGAGTTGTTCGTTCAGGGTGCTCATCTTCCAGAATGATGTTTTCAGTAGCTTCCACCACCTGACCTTCACGAGTTGTGACTCGTCTCTAGGATCCAATGTTTCAATTTCTACACCTTCATCCACCTGATAGGTAGTAGTCTTCTTCCTAGATTCCTCCAGTTCTTCCTGCTCGTAGATGAGTAATAGCATTCTCGAGCTACTTTTTGGTCCCCCTTCACAACTCCTACTCCAAAATTGGTTGGAAATTTCAGACATTGATGCACAGTAGATGGTACAGCTTCGAATTTCTTCAAACTTACCCTCCCCATGATGATGTTGTAAGCCGACTGGACATTCTTATCCATCACGAAGAAACGTACTCTCTCTGTTCGACAAGCAGACCATGTGCCGATGAACATATCTAACTTGATCGTCCCCAGTGGAAAAACTTTCTCACCCGTAAAACCGAGGAGGGGCCTATGATAAGGCTCCAATTGAGACAGCTTTAGATTTAAACTGTCAAAGCACGAGTAGAACATGATATCTGCCGAGCTACCATTATCTACTAGTACTCTCAAGATCATTACTTCCTTCATCCTCATTTTGATCACCAGCGGGTCATCATGGGGATACAGGACGCCTGCGAGGTCATTCTTGGAGAAATCGATGACTAATTTTTCCTTATTTACCTTCCTCAAGCGATCATCTTCAGCCAAGTTTATTCGTTGAATATATGAACAGGATTGAGCCTCATTGAGGTAAGATTTTCTTTTTGCAGTAAGGTCTCCACCTACTACATCTCCACATGTAATAACATTACAATCAAATGATCCAAAACGTATTGAAAATACCTCACGTTCTGGTTGTCTTGGTCTTTTGGGAAGATCGGGGTCGTCTTCTGGATTATCTTCATGGTCTCTTTTCTTGTTCACCTCTGCTCGACGAGGAGATCTGGACCTATCTCTTGCTCGGTCGTTGTTTCTTTTTTCATTTCTACGATCAACATACTTTGCCAGTTTTCCTCGTCTAATGAGTGCTTCGATCTCATTCTAAAGAGCTATGCAATTTTTGTTCGTGTGGCCATGATCTTTGTGGAACTCGCAATATTTGTCCTTATTCTTCTTGTCAGGGTCTGACTTCATTTTCTCTAGCGAGTTTAACTCCTCGCTGTTCTTGATTTCTTCTAGATAATGGTTGATGTCTACCTTCAAATGAGTATAATTTTCAAATTTCATTAATACCTCTCATGATGGCTTTGTTTTTGAGTGCTTGTCACCACCATTGTTCTTATGCTCTTTCTTTTTGGCCTTATCAACCTCCACCTTGGTCTCTTTGGTATCCATATTCTTCTTTGCAGCCATAGCTTCCTCGGCATTCATGATCTTGGCCGCTTTTGCCATCAGTTCTGACATAACTTGTTGGGCAACAGCCCACTCATCAGAGCAGTAATCGCTGTCTTTTCCTCATAATCAATAACTTCGAGTTTCTCGTTATTGAAACGATTTATATAATCTCTGGTGCTCTCACCTGCCTTTTTTCTAACACTAAACAAGTGTGCTACTCGTTTAACAGATTTTGCTCCAAAACAGAAGTTTCCAATGAAGAGCTCGGCCAGTTGAAAGAAAGTTGAAATCTGACCCCGAGGAAGATTATTGTACCATATTTGAGTAGATCCCGTAAGAGTTCCCGAGAATGCCCTGCATCTCATCTCATCTGGCACAGCATAGATGTCGGCAGCAGCTTGGTATTGCTCTATATGAAGGACAGGGTCGATTTTTCCATTATACTTAGGAGTCACAACAGGTGCTTTAAACTTTGATGGTGTGGGAAAATCCATAATTTCTTGGACAAAAGGTGTCCCTTGGACAAAAGTTCTTTGTAGAGGATTCTTGGCCTTAGCCATTTCCCCTAATCTATTCTCCAACCTCTGAAAAGATCCTTTCCACACATCATTTCTCTCCTCGGTCCTATTGGTTTGAGCAATTGATCGTGTTGAAGTCGCTTCCTAGGATCTATCTTGTCGAGCAACTGGTTGTGATTGGGCAAAACCCTCTCTTAGATCAAATTGTCATCAAAAGTTTCTCGACACAGCCTTAGGAGGACTTTTATTTTTCCTGGGACCCAATCGATCAAAAGGAGAGACCCTACTTAATCTTTCCAGTGCACTGGTCCTTTCTGGAGAGAGAGTGATGTGTTTTCAGTATCTGTGGCTCGTACTGACGAAGTTCGACCCGGTTGATAAGAAAAATCTTTAGATTTCTCAGTGTGATATGAATCTCTTTGCCTAATGCGTGAAGAAAGTAAACGAGTATTTCTTTGAACACTTCGTTGTCCTGAATAGGTTGATGCTCCACCCTGGATAGTTTGCATGAGTTGTCGCATTATTTCTTGCATGGATGACTAACCTTGAGCCAAACTGGCCATGATTCCATCCAGATCTTGGATATTTGGAGGAGCATATGGATTTGGGGGGTTTCCAGCATTTCAATGGCTGGATTCAGGATTGTCAGCCATTGGTGATGAATTGTTTTTGGTGAAAAATGGAAGTTACAGTCGTTTTCCCACAGATGGCTCCAATCTGTTGATGTAAAAAATTAGATTATATCTAATTATTCAATCACAGATAAAAATAAATAAGACAAAGAATTTTTAAAGTGGTTCAGCCTTATAAGAATGGCTTGCGTCCACTGTTTTTGTTATTGCTGATTGTTTGGGAATTCTTGATTACAGGTTTATCCAAGAAATTTCGAGTCCCCTTACAATGAGGATGATACAATCTATTTATAGCCATGAGGTTGTACATGTGAATGGGTAATACATAGCTGTTCAATAAGCGTATACATCTGTATGATAATAATCAGCATTTAATGTGCATTTAATCCTCTAAATCGTCTGATAATAAATGCTCTGATCGAGGTGCAGCTCGGACCGCCTAAGTATCTCGGTATCCATGAGTTTCTCGGTGCAGTATTGTTCCTCGGAGAGCACCTACTGCTCGGAGTATCTGAGTTGGTTCGAGAAATTGAGTTTCTCGAAGTCAAGGTGTTGTTCAGAAGTGTTTGTTATTGCCACGCAGATTGCCACGTGTCTCCACTTAATTGAGCCATGTCAGCAGACTAAATTTGGTATCAACAATGGATAAACATACCCATGTGCATAAACATTTTAAAAATGTCCGAGGATGGTAAAAATTAATAGAACAAGTGTTTTAAAAATGTCTGAGAGGAAATTTAAAAAAATAATGGGAGTTGGTTTTGTTTTGAGAACATGTTAAGGCTTTTTGGCAAGATAACTGCCCTAACCATTCTCATGAATTGATCTGAAGATTGTCCTCATTGTGGAATTTTCACGATACCAAACTGTTCCTGTAAAAATGTCCATGATTAAGATTCCAGACTGGTTAGAATCTTCTGCACAGAAAAAAAATCCACCGTGCACACGACGGAGTCATATTTTGAAATTTTTCTTTAAATATATCATTTTCCCTCCCACTTCTTAATATCTAAATTTTCAATAATTTTAAAACCTCTATAAGAGTATTTTTCATATTAGAGAGCTCCTTTTATCTCTCTTCAAATCAAATTTCACTTTTTCATCATAAACACCTCAAAACCTTGATTTATGTCTTGATCCAAAGAGTTTGTGAGTGAATTTAGAGTTTTTTTTATCATACCTATAATTGCCCATTCCAATTCATCATTATACATCTAAATTGTAATAATATCTATTACTCCATGGTTTAAAATTGGAGCCATTCTGGTTTATTGGAGAAATTGGAGTGTGGCATCGAAGATGTAAATTTTGTAATAATATGAGTTGTCTAGATTCATGTGTCAAAACGTTTGAATCATTGAGTCCATCAAGTCAAATAGACTTGATTAGTTATGAATCAGGCTCAATATAGTTTAGGTTTGGTGAACCTTGAAGATAAAAGATCATGCTTTGACTCTCATTGAAAACTTTCATTTTCATTCATTCACTTCGATGTTTGAAGACTATATATGTATGTAGATTGTGAATTGATTATGGAGAAACACACACGCACGTGTGCAAAATATTTTTGAAAGTATTTAAGAACTTTGAAAGTTGATGGACCGAGTGTTAAATGATTTTAAAATAGTCTCAAAGACTTTAAATTGTTTTTGAAACTTAGTTGGGAATTGGTTCAGGCCTTTTGAACTTAAATCTATGTGAAAATATTTGTGTGCATTGATCATTTCTAAGACTTTCTTTTGAGACAATAAGCATGGCCCCGTTCACATGGCCCGACTTTATGACCGTGTGCATGGATTACTTGCAATGTTCACACTAGATAAAATCGTCTGCATGACCATATCTAACAGTGCACACGGTCGGCCAAGATTTTATACAAGTCATATTTTAAAGGCCAATTTCACTCTCATTTGTAAGATCTGGAAACCTCCTAAATTAAGTACATTTTTATGAGCATTTTCGATATTGAGAGAATTTTGTCTTTGATTCTCTTTCCACTTTCACTTGTTGCGTATAAAATTGTCAAAACTTAGATTTATACTTAATTTATGCCGATAAGAGAGAATTGAGAGTGTTTTGGTTCAAATTTCACATAGCAAATTCATTTTGAATCAATCTATAATTAAGTTTTATAATCATCTACTCCTAGATCTAAAATAAGAGGCACTTCATTCTATTAGAGATATTGGAGTGTGACGTGATTATAAGGAAGAGAATGGACTTCTTCATTCCCGACATGGATCTAATTATGGATTATCATTGACTGTCGAAAAGTTTAAAGGATCAAAGGTGACTACACGATAGTATTGTGTGATAGGTACCTTCTTGCCTTTTGTAAATTATTTTTCAAGTAAAAATGAGAATTGGACTACGTCGATATTTTTTACCCTTAAATAGGGTTTTTTCCTCATAAATATATCTTATGGTTAATTCTAAATGATTTAGACTTGTATGCAATCATTTGATCACACATCACTTAGAACTTAATTGAATCAAGTGAATTGAACTAAAACTCACTTAGGTGCGTTAGACATAGTTTTCTGTATTTAGATTCACCTAATTACTTCATTGTGTGTGTTAATCTTATCATCGAATAATCAAATTAGTAAAACTTGTGTCGAGCAAGAAAAATCGATTGAAATTTAAAATTGGTCATAAGTTATCTTTGAACCTATTTATCCATCTAGGTTTGTTTTTATGTTTAATTAGTCCACATAACGGGCTCTTTTAGGAGTTGAGTCTAAAGAATAGAGTAGACTTCTTCATTCACAGTGTGGAGCTCATTGTGGATTTATATCATCTATTAGGGTAACTGGAAAGGTTTACAGGTAACTACACGAGAGTTCTTGTGTGAAAGATAACTTCTTGGCTTTTGTAAAAAATCTTTACAAGTAAAAATGAAAATTGGAGTACGTCGAGGTTACTTACCCCTGGGTGGGGGATTTTCCTCAAAAACCTTGTCTTGTGTACCCTTGTGTATGTTTTCAATTCATATGGACATATTTAAATAAACACATCACTTAGATTTATTTGAATCTAGTGAATTTTCTTAAAATTGTATTTTGTGTGTGAGATATAGGTTTCACCTCTAGATTAACTTAATTTGATTATTTCGTGAGTTAATCAAGAAATTTGGAAAGCATTTTGATAACAAATATGCTGAGATTTTTTAAATTTCCAAGCAATTTTGTTAAATCTCACAAATTGACCAAAGGATGCAATCAAACCTATTCATCCCTAGATTTGGTATAGGCATTTACTTCAGTATTCGTGTAGTGTTAGCGTTCTTGGGTTGATCTTGTGCTTGTTTGTATGCTTATTTTATTTTGGTCATATTATTTACTTCATTATGAATCATGTTAATTTGTCCTTGTTAGATGTACAAATACCGTGATTCAAATTCCATGAATCGTCCACCATTCTTTGATGACTCGAACTATGCCCATTAAAAAGTTAAAATGCAAATGCATTTAAGATCTAGACATGAACATTCATGGATGAGTGTAGAAGAATTGTCACGACCCCAACCCAAAATAGTATTAGGGAACGAGTGTCTTGACATGCCACCATGGCAACAAATATTCTGATTTAATTGTTTCCTTAAATAAATGCAATGGATATATTATCACATGGTTATGAATCGTAAAATACTGAAAGTAAAGGAATTACGTCATCAGATCTTTCTAAAGGAAACTTCATATATATTAAAAGTATGAACGGATTACAACTTATGCCAAAATAAAAAAACTTATTACTAAAGAGCCAAACATGCTCTATCTCCTAAAAACAAACGTTATATTTAAAATTATAACAAAAGAGCTCCTCAAGCTAGATCTTCAACATAGTCCTTCTACACTCCATCCTCCCGTCTAATTATTTCCTGAAAAATCGTTATTTATACAACGTCAGCTAAACGCTGAATAAGATTTAATCTCCCGACATTCCAAGGTTTTCAGAATATAGATACCTATTCAAGTCAAAAGAGGAGGCATATACATATATGGATAGGAACTTGCAGTATATAGATATATATTTTGAAATGATAGTATATATTTATATCACAATTGGATAGCTCAGAATAAGAAGAATGCAATAATTCAGATGTGATATCTTTTTCTTTCAATCATATCATTTTGATGGCCAAGTACACTCTAATACCGTATTCTTCTACCGTATTATACCCCGGTAGTTGAGGGTCAATCGAACTAGTTCGTCACAACGCCTTATTTAGGGCACACCAGCGATAACCCAGCTGGGAAGGTCAGTCAGTAAAGAGGTCCCTTAGGCCGAATCTTATTTTCAATAATCAATCTCATTTTCAATACTCATTTCAATCAGTATGTCTATATGGAGAGATATAAACATATCACAAATGAATCAATCATCGGTATCACATGCATTTTGAGAATAAAAGCAGTTCACAAAATATATATTGTTTGCATAATACCATATAATCAAAATACATAAGGAATGTCAGAGTACTCACCTAAAATAGAGGCTCGAAAATATAGATATTGAGTCTTGGATCACACGTTAATCTAATAAATAAAATAAAGGTTTAATTATGTATTCTAAATAAAGCCCAATTCTAAATATTATGTTTTAATCCTAAAATATCTTGCTGAAAAAGGTTACTAAAACCATTTTCTCAATTTTTAATATTCATTCATCGCATTTAAAGAATTTCAATTCATAGTTCTTCCTAATCAGTCGGTTCCCAGTAAAGATGGAGGGTCACAGGGGCACCACTTAAATACCATCTCAACTAGACAGAATTTCATCGGGACTGACTTTGGAATTACTTAAATGAGATTCCATAATACGAGCAATTGCTTATAAAAATCATTTTAAAAAGAGTATATATATATATATTTTTCAAACAAGTTGACATATTTTGAAAATAAAATCATTTTAGATTGATTCCAAATTTTAATTTTTGATTAGTAAAGTCTTTAGTTTATTTTACCAGCACAACTACTAAGTAAAGCTATAAAATACGAAATTAAAACTACAAAATGAATTATAACATTTAAATAAAATCATACCTACGAAATGAATTCTTTCTTCAAAATTATAGAACTCCTTCTTAAGATATTTCCCAAGCTTTCTATCACTCTTTCTTACTATAATTCTCAAGGAATTGGTGTGAGTTTCAAATGAACCTTAAGGCCCTATTTATAGGTTTCCAAAAGTCTTACGGTGTTGACATGTGTCTAGGTGATTAAGCATTACGGTGGCAAGTCATCGTTTGGGTGTCACATTTCGGGGTGGTCTTGCAGTCTAACATCACCAAATGATGACAAGTGTTTTAGATTTCTCTCGGAAGATGACATGTGTAAGGTGGAGGTGACCAGCACGTGGTGGAAAGGTGATAAGGGTCATTTCACACATGAAGGGTATTTTGGTAATTTCACACTATATATTTTCAATATTTCTTAGAGGTCCTTGAAAATATTTTATTTACAAAATGGCCCTTTTTATATTTTTATTTTAGTCCCTAAAGTTTCATAAAATTATATTTTCTACCGCAAAACTTATTATATACCTTAAGATATGTCATAAGACTTCGATTTCATCCTATTTACGATTGATTCTTCATATTTTAAAAAAAACGGGTTTGTTATATTGATAGCCAATAACATCACATATCTAATAATACAACATTTATAAGATAGTAAGTAACACATGAGTGTAAAAACAAATTATATACATATGAGCACATAAAAGTGGGGTCATTACATCCTACCCTCCTTATGAAAAGTTTGGTCCCCAAACTTGACTCATATTAATTTACAAACAAGTATGGATATCTCTCCTTTAGTTCATCTTCCCGCTCCCACGTTGCTTCTTCAACTGAATGATTTCGCCATAATACTTTGACCAGTGGAATTATCTTGGTCCGTAATATTTGATCTTTATGGTCCAAAATTCCTACCGGATGATCAATGGATGACAAGTCTTCTTTAACTTGAAGAGGTTCGTGACTTAAGATATGTGTTGGATCTGGGACATATTTCTTTACCATTGATACGTGAAACACATTATGTACACTAGAGAGTTCAGGTGGTATGGCTATTCTATACGCAACAGCTCCTATCTTTTCAAGGATTTCAAAAGGTCCTATGTATCTTGGGCTCAACTTCCCTTTCTTACCGAATTGTATTACTCCTTTTGAAGGCGATACTCGTAAGAACACATAATCTCCTTTTTGAAATTCTAACTGTCGATGTCGATTGTCAAAATAACTCTTTTGACGGCTTTGAGCAATTCGAAGTCGGTCTTGTATTAATTTCACTTTCTCTGATGTGATCTGAATCAATTCTGGTCCCAATAATTTTGTTTCTCCAACTTCTACCCAACATGCAGGAGAATGACACCTTCTACCGTATAGTGCTTCATATGGAGCCATTTGAATAGTTGCTTGATGACTATTATTATAGGCAAACTCCACTAATGGTAAATGATCATCCCAATTCCCCTTCAAATCAAGTACACAGGCCCTAAGCATATCCTCTAAGGTTTGAATGGTTATCTCAGATTGTCCATCTGTTTGAGGATGAAGCGGTGCTAAAATTCAATTTTGTTCCTATGGCTGCTTTTAGGCTTTTCCAAAAGCGAGAAACGAATCTAGGGTCACGATCAGAAATAATTGAAATTGGGGTTCCATGAAGCCTAATAATTTCCCGCACATACAACTTGGCTAACTTTTCTAATGAATGGGTAATTTTAATGGAAAGAAAATGAGCAGATTTAGTTAACCTATCAATAATTACCCAAATAGAATCATTACCATTTGAACTCCTTGGTAAACCTGTCACAAAATCTATGGTAATATGTTCCCATTTCCATTCAGGGATAGGTAGAGGTTGTAATAATCCTGATGGTTTCTGATGTTCAGCTTTTACTTGTTGACAAACCAAACAGTGAGATACAAATTCTGCTATCTCCCTTTTCATATTATTCCACCAAAACACTTCTCGAAGATCTCTATACATCTTGGTATTTCCAGGATGGAATGTAAATCTCGAGCAATGAGTTTCCTCCAAAATTTGTCTCTTTAGTTGGGCATCACGTGGAACACACACTCTATTTCCAAACCTCAATATATCATCCCGTATCGCAAATTCAAATCTCTTCCCTTCAATAACCTCTTCTCTGATCTTCTTCAGTTGTGGGTCATTTACTTGTGAAATTTTGATCCTTTCCATCAACGTGGGTTGTACTTGTAAGGTTGCGATTATTCCTCCTTTGATATAAATACGTACATCTATTTCCATACTTCTCAAATCCGCTAACAAAGGTTCCTGATTTGTAATGAGACATGCTAAATTTGTTGTAGACTTCCTACTTAAAGCATCATCTACTACATTTTCTTTGTCTGGGTGATAATGAATATTTAAATCATAATCCTTCATCAATTCTAACCACCTCCTTTGTCTCATGTTCAATTCTTTCTGAGTAAATATATATTTCAAACTCTTATGATCGGTATAAATCTCACAAGTCTCACCATATAAATAGTGTCTCCAAATCTTAAGAGCAAAAATTATAGCAGCTAATTCTAAGTCATGGGTTGGATAATTCTGTTCATGTGGTTTTAATTGTCTCGATGCATAAGCTACTACTTTCCCATTTTGCATTAGCACACATCCCAAACCATTTTTTGAAGCATCACTGTAAATCACCAATCCTCCTGTCCCTGAAGGAATAGTCAAAATTGGGGCAGTTACTAATCGATTCTTAAGTTCTTGGAAACTATTCTCAACTTCCTCAGACCATTCATATTTTACCTTCTTTTGTGTTAACCTGGATAAAGGTTTGGCAATGCTAGAAAATCCTTCAACAAATCTTCGATAATAACCTGCTAATCCAAGGAAACTACGAATCTCTATTACATTAGTTGGTCTAGGCCAATCTAGTATAGCCTCGATCTTTTGAGGCTCAACTGACAGTCCCTCTTTGGAAATGACATGTCCTAGAAAAGAAACGCTAGGCAACCAAAACTCACACTTCTTTAATTTTTCATATAATTTCTCCTTCCTAAGGATTTGTAATACTATCTCTAAATGCTTCTCGTGTTCTTCAATACTCTTGGAATAAATAAGGATGTCATCAATGAAAACAACCACACATTGATCCAAATATTTCCTAAACACTCTATTCATCATATCCATAAAAACGGTTGGTGCATTAGTAAGTCCAAATGGCATCACAAGAAATTCATAGTGACAATATCTAGTATGAAAAGCTGATTTCAAAATTTCATCTTCCTTAATCTTCAATTGGTGATATCCTGACCTAAGGTCAATCTTAGAAAATACTTACGCACCTTGTAGTTGGTTAAACAAATCATCTATACGAGGTAAGGGGTATTTATTCTTAATGGTTACCTTGTTCAGTTCACGATAATCTATACATAACCTCATCGTCCCATCCTTCTTTTTAACAAATAACACCGGAGCACCCCAAGGGGATATACTTCGTCTAATAAAACCCTTGTCTAATAGATCTTATAATTGAACTTTTAATTCCCTTAATTCTAAAGGTGCCATGCGATAAGGTGATTTTGAGATTGGTATGGCTCCAGGAAGAAGGTCAATCGTAAACTCTATTTCTCTACTAGGAGGTAGACTGGGTAAATCGTCCGAAAAAACATCTGGAAAATGTTTTGCTATAGGGATCTCTTATAAACTAGGATCCTTCATTTGTAAATCAATAACACTTGCAAGAAATCCTTGACATCCTTTCTTAAGAAAACTATAGGCTTGCATTGCAGAGACAATACACATGGGAGATAGGACGCCAGTTCCTTCAAAACTGAATTTTGGTTGGTTAGGAATTTGGAAAGTAACTATCTTCTCAAAACAATCAACATTATCATGATATGATGCTAATCAATCCATCCCCAAAATGACTTAAAAATCTCTTATGTCTAAAACTATCAAATCGACACATAGTTTATGACTACTAACGTCTATAGTGCAAGATTTATATACTAATGTACCCGTCAATAAATCACCAGAAGGAGTAGAAACGTGTATGTTATGATTCAAGGGTTCGGGAATGTTAGGAAAGCGATTAACGAAACGTAAAGACACAAATGAATGGGTAGAACCAGGATCTATTAAAACTTGAAAAGGCTGTGCACATATAGAAAGTATACCTGACACTACTGCATTAGAAGCCCTTGCATCAGAAAGATTAGAAATTCTACCTTGTCTGCCATGATCTTTATTGTCATTAAAAGTCTTTGTTGACGCCTTCCCTTTGTTAGGGCAATCTCTCATTTTATGTCCCTTTTGGCCACACCCAAAGAAATTTCCTGTTTCCAGGTAACATGGTTGCCCTCTATGAATATTACCACATCATTGGCATCTATCAACATTAAAGGGTTTATTCACAAAAGGTCGTCCAGTATTGGGTATAGTCCTAAAGGGTTTATTATTGGGGTTCCTTCCTCTTTGTTCCCCAAACTTCCTCTTCCCTTCTCTAATCTGATTATATTCTTCACTGTCCTTCTCAGCTATCGTTGCTCTAATCACCACATCAGTATATGATGTCAACTTCAGGATGGAAATTCGACTACGAATGTTCAACCTTAACCCACGTTCAAACTTCTTGGCCTTTAAAGTATCGGTTATCACAACATGAGGTGCAAAATGGGATAACTCGGTAAACTTTGCCTCGTATTGACTAACCGTCATATTTCCTTGAACTAAACTCATGAAGTCGGCTACTTTTTGGTCTTGTACCGTTTCAGGAAAGTATTTCTCGTAGAATATCACTAGAAAATCATTCCAACCTATGGGATTATTCCTTTCCTCGTATATTCTCTTAGTCATTCTCCACCAATGTTCGGCTTCACCTTCTAACATAAACGTTCCAAATGATACTCTTTGTTCATCAGTACACTTAAGAACATCGAGTATCTTTTCTATTTGCATCACCCAACTTTCTGCTTCAGTGGGGTTAGGAGTGCCTTTAAAAGATGGAGGAATCAACTTCTTGAACTGTTCAATAGTACATTTACTTAGTTCAGGATTCCTTGGTACTCCATTATTTACTTGGTGCTCCACAATCTTTGCTAGACTTTCGATCGCCTTGTATGCACCTTCCATTCCTTCAATACTCGAATCACCAGTTCCCATAGATGATCTTCTCTTGGTCATTTTCTATAGTCATGGAAAAACGTAAGATCTACTATACTATATCAAGATTGAAAAGTAAAGTACCAGTTATAAATAATAAAACACATAGGGAAGGTTATCACATAAATCAGATATTTAATACTATCTCCTAAGTATTGAAACATGAAATCTATAACGTTCGAAACCTATGTTCAGTAGTCTACGGGTTCATAACCTATGCTCTGATACCACCTCTGTCACGACCCCGACCCAAAATAGTATTAGGGAACGAGTGTCTTGACATGCCACCAAGGCAACAAATATTCTGATTTAATTGTTTCCTTAAATAAATGCAACAGATATATTATCACATGGTTATGAATCGTAAAATACTGAAAGTAAAGGAATTACGTCATCAGATCTTTCTAAAGGAAACTTCATATATATTAAAAGTATGAACGGATTACAACTTATGCCAAAATAAAAAAACTTATTACTAAAGAGCCAAACATGCTCTATCTCCTAAAAACAAACGTTATATTTAAAATTATAACAAAAGAGCTCCTCAAGCTAGATCTTCAAAATAGTCCTTCTACACTCCATCCTCCCGTCTAATTATTTCCTGAAAAATCGTTATTTATACAACGTCAGCTAAACGCTGAATAAGATTTAATCTCCCGACATTCCAAGGTTTTCAGAATATAGATACCTATTCAAGTCAAAAGAGGAGGCATATACATATATGGATAGGAACTTGCAGTATATAGATATAGATTTTGAAATGATAGTATATATATATATCACAATTGGATAGCTCAGAATAAGAAGAATGCAATAATTCAAATGTGATATCTTTTTCTTTCAATCATATCATTTTGATGTCCAAGTACACTCTAATACCGTATTCTTCTACCGTATTATACCCCGGTAGTTGAGGGTCAATCGAACTAGTTCGTCACAACGCCTTATTTAGGGCACAGCAGCGATAACCCATCTGGGAAGGTCAGTCAGTAAAGAGGTCCCTTAGGCCGAATCTTATTTTCAATAATCAATCTCATTTTCAATACTCATTTCAATCAGTATGTCTATATGGAGAGATATAAACATATCACAAATGAATCAATCATCGGTATCACATGCATTTTGAGAATAAAAGCAATTCACAAAATATATATTGTTTGCATAATATCATATAATCAAAATACATAAGGAATGTCAGAGTACTCACCTAAAATAGAGGCTCGAAAATATAGATATTGAGTCTTGGATCACACGTTAATCTAATAAATACAATAAAGGTTTAATTATGTATTCTAAATAAAGCCCAATTCTAAATATTGTGTTTTAATCCTAAAATATCTTGTTGAAAAAGGTTACTAAAACCATTTTCTCAATTTTTAATATTCATTCATCGCATTTAAAGAATTTCAATTCATAGTTCTTCCTAATCAGTCGGTTCCCAGTAAAGATGGAGGGTCACAGGGGTACCACTTAAATACCATCTCATCTAGACAGAACATTTCCGGATTTATTCCCAGTAGAGATGGAGGGTCACAGGGGCACCACTTAAATACCATCTCAACTAGACAGAATTTCACCAGGACTTACTTTGGAATTAATTAAATGAGATTCCATAATACGAGATATTGCTTATAAAAATCATTTTAAAAAGAGTATATATATATATATATATATATATATTTCAAACAAGTTGACATATTTTGAAAATAAAATCATTTTAAATTGATTCCAAATTTTAAGTTTTGATTAGTAAAGTCTTTAGTGTATTTTACCAGCACAACTACTAAGTAAAGCTATAAAATACGAAATTAAAACTACAAAATGAATAATAACATTTAAATAAAATCATACCTACGAAATGAATTCTTTCTTCGAAATTATAGAACACCTTCTTAAGATATTTCCCAAGCTTTATATCACTCTTTCTTACTATAATTCTCAAGGAATTGGTGTGAGTTTCAAATGAACCTTAAGGCCCTATTTATAGGTTTCCAAAAGTCTTACGGTGTTGACATGTGTCTAGGTGATTAAGCATTACGGTGGCAAGTCATCGTTTGGGTGTCACATTTCGGGGTGGTCTTGCAGTCTAACATCACCAAATGATGACAAGTGTTTTAGCTTTCTCTCGGAAGATGACATGTGTAAGGTGGAGGTGACCAGCACGTGGTGGAAAGGTGATAAGGGTCATTTCACACATGAAGGGTATTTTGGTAATTTCACACTATATATTTTCAATATTTCTTAGAGGTCATTGAAAATATTTTATTTACAAAATGGCCCTTTTTATATTTTTATTTTAGTCCCTAAAGTTTCACAAAATTATATTTTCTACCGCAAAACTTATTATATACCTTAAGATATGTCATAAGACTTCGATTTCATCCTATTTACGATTGATTCTTCATATTTAAAAAAAATGGGTTTGTTATATTGATAGCCAATAAAATCACATATCTAATAATACAACATTTATAAGATAGTAAGTAACACATGAGTGTAAAAACAAACTATATACATATGAGCACATAAAAGTGGGGTCATTACAAGAATGATGGATTTACCCAGTAGTAAAGGAAGATGGAGTTAGGGTGAAGAAATCGAGAAATTCGTTGATTGTAATTACAAGTCGATTGTATTTAATGCCTTATTTTCTTATGTGAACACACTAGAGTATAATTGAATTCTCAATTTCGATAAAGCCAAAGAGGCGTGGGATATTTTGAGAGTCACACATGAGGGAAAATCAATAAATGTGCTAAATTTCAATGTATCACAACAAAAATTGAAACAATGAGAACGAAAGAGAGGGAGTCTTTTAATGACTACTACACTTGGTTGGCGAAAGTTACCAATGGTTCTTTCAATCTTAGTGAGAATAAACGGAGAATAAGGTTGTGAAAATTCTTCTTAGAACCTCCGAGAAAGGTGTTTAAAAATTGAAATATAATGTTGAGGTCAACATGACTTGTTTGTGAAAAGGTTTAGTAAGTTTTACAAGAATAACAAAATGTTTTTCATAAACAATAGAAAATTTGAAGCTAAACCATACAAGTATACTAAACATACCCCATTCGGTGATAAAGGAGATTATAATAAAAATAAGTCTAGGGAAGAAGACAAATATCATGTTTGTGGTGGAGTTGCTCATCACATGAATGTGTGTTTTACAAACTTGATTTTTTTTTAGAAAAGCAAGAGCGAAGAGAAAAAAAAGAAAGTGTATAAGGCATGCTTGAGTGATTCGAAGAGTGAATGTTAAGATTGTTCGTCTACTAATGAGTCTGGAAGAAAAATAGCCCTTATGGTTAAATTAGAAGAAAGTAATAGGAAAAGTGATGGGAGAGTGTCATTAGATAGTGTGGTGAAGAAAAAACATGAGAGAGATACGATTGATAAGTCATTGAGTCACATGTCATTGAATAGTATCAAGAATTCACACACTTTGATCCAAGAATCATAATGTGAGTGTAGTGAGTAAGTTGATGACATTCAAGAGGCTTTTCATAAACTCTATCAAAAGTCTCTAAAACTTAAACAATCTAGTATCAAACTTTTATTAAAAATGAATGTTTTTCAAAATGAACATGACGAGAAAGATGAAAGTTTAAAAATGTTCAATCAAAGTGTTTTGAGCTTAAAAAAGTGATTGATTCTTTGATAAATCAATATGAGTCTTTGAAATCATAAAATTCAGTCATTTTGAAAGAAAACAAAGATATTGAACGTAATAATTTAATTTTAAAACTTGACTTTGAAATAGAACAAATGCTAATGATATCATTTTATTGAGTCATGATCAATTGAATCCTAATAGTCAAACATTGATGAAAGGTTAAAAAATTAAAACTAAATATTAAAATTTCAAATGAACAAAATAAGGATAAGGAACAAACTACTACTTTGAAAAGAAGGAGGTTAAGCCTAAATTCTAGATTGCTAGAAAAGAATTTGGATGTACTTTTTGTAGTAAGTCAAACCATTTTTTGCATTGTTTCTTCAAAAGAAAAAAAGTTGAAAGAGTTGGTCAAAATAGAAAATATGAGGAGAAATACTTGAGAATGAATGTGAGTAGGTTTGAAAGAATAGAAGTGACCTTTTATAAAGTGCATGGTAATCAAATAAAGAGCTTGAAGAAGATAAACCAAAGTTTTGCTGGAAATAGGAGGAACACCTACCAAAGGAATCCTATTAAGGAGAGAAGAGGCCAAGTTGATGAGTTAGTGAGAAAAATATCCTTTCTAGATCAAGGCAATGGTGAGGTTAGAGGTAATATTTCTAAACCTAGACATCATACTCAAATTTCTAGGACTATGTATAAGAATCCTAGGAGGGATGAGCGATGGATACCTAGAGTAGGTAAAGGTTTGACTAGGTATGCACCTAGAATGAAGGTTGATTTGGTTGGTCCTTAGAACAAGGTTGATATTGATTCACCTCAAAGGGAAGTTGAAATGAAATATGTTGTCTTTTTTCGTCCCATTAACCATGGAGATTAAATACTTATCGCTATCTAGGTAGATATTTTGCTAGGATAACTAGGTTCTTATATGTTTTCATTCCTAGCTCATTCTTGATTTGTGTGGAAAACAAATCTTTGTGGGTGAGAGATTTTAGTTGGGTTCATTTTTCATGATTTGGTGAGATTTTAATGCATATGTGAATTTTTCATTCATTTGCTTTTTATAATATATATTTCTATTAAACATGACTTTGTAAATATTCATGCATCATTCTTATTCAAAAATCCAAAAAACATTTGTGTTTCCCTTTTTGTAAAATGTGGAATTTAATTCGTATTGATTTTATGATCATTTTGACCTAAATGGTGATTAAAAGTGTATTTTAAGTCATTTTATTGATTTAATTGAGTTGGATGAAATTAATTTTATATATCATTATTGATAGATTTGTTGAAATCTATGGTATTGATTTCACACTACGTGAGCACATAAATATCAATTATTTCATATGATATCAATGATATGTTTCTTTGAGTGCTTAATTTAATGATGATCAAATCCATAGATCTTATTGCTGTTTTATTGGTCCTATATGAGATTTTATGAGTTTTTACTACAATGGAGTTGAAAATGGACCTCTTTCAAAATCATTTATAAGAGCTACGGCTAAAATGATTAAAGACATTTAGGTAATTCAAATATTTTTGGGTAGGTTTCATCTAGGTGTGAAAATCCAATCAATGACAAAATCCAAAATATATTTGAAATGATCCATAAGCTAAGAGCTTGAAGAAACATGAAAAACAGGATAGGGCATATCAATTCAACAAACGAAAGTTTATATTTAATTAGCATTCAGAAGATTTTAATCAACATGTGTTTTAGGGAGTTAATAGATTGAAACTATATTTTTTAGATCAAAGCATATATCGAATGGTTGTCTTTTAAGCATAATTTGTAATTTTTTCATGATTTGGTTATATGTATTCATGTTAATTTTATATTCCTATTTGTCACATGAATCATTGATTGACATTAAGAAGTTGCAAAATATTAATTTGATGAGAATTTTATGCCTTTGATATAGAATTGATTGAAATTGGGTTAAATGAATTTTTAATTGATGTTTTTAATCAAAATTTAAATGAAATGTGTCAAATTAATTGATCCAGTGTTGCATAATCAAAATCACACTTCATATGCTTTGTGTTTGCATTTATATGTGTGTGTGTGTGTGTGAGTCACTAATTTTATACTTTTTTGGCATATTATCCTAAATTTGTTCTAATAAAGTCAAACTGAATGTTTTTTCATTTCACTGAGATTCAGAGTGTTGGGATTCAGAAGGTTAAGTTAGTAATTTCTGAAGTTTTTGAGCTTAATTGGAAAATCCCTTATTTTCGTTCACACGGATGCCAAATTTTGCCATTCTCGTGGTTTATCATTCACATGGCAAAAATTGAGCCATTCACACAGTGCCTGCTAAAATTTAAGGTTTTTTTCGTGTTATGTGTCAAAATGGGGAGAAATATCCATGATAGGGGGAGTTATTAATTAACATGGGATATGCTATATATGGGGAGCTCACTTTATTACATTGTCTTATTCATGTTTGTATTTTGATCACTTGATATTAGATGATGTTGTTATATTTCACATGTTCACATGATTTTCACCTGTTTTATTTCATTTATATCATTGATACTTATCAAAGGGCTCCCAAGAAGGGGGATTTTCTCTTTGTGCATGTTATTTCCCGTGTAATGGTTTGTATTGTTTCATGTGTTTTCAGGAATAATTTTGATGATTCCGACTCCATCCCATTATTCAAACTCGACTTCTAATGTGTCCTTGGTCGATTTAATTATTTATATATTATCATCCTACTATTTTCACTATATGGCTAGTGATGTGTGAGTTTTCTAGGGGTAATGAGGCTTATCTTGGTTTTAAGGGGGGTTTCCACAAAATAACTAAAGCGGGATATTGAGAATATATTTTGTAATTAATATTAGTTAGATAGATTCCCGTGATAAAACATTTGAGTTATTGAGTCATTTAAGTCACATAGACTTTATTTATATGAGTGAGGAGCTTTAATTTTTGTTAGATGAACCTTTCAATATTGAATATCTTGCATGTTGCTTATTGAAGACTTCCACTGCCAAGAATTCACATTGGATTGAAGACTATATCCTTCTTAGAAGATTGTAACGGGGTATTGCCCACAATAGGAAGTAACACATCAAGGGCGAGGGGGTTCACTTCGAGTGGCCCCTCCATCAGAACAAGCACAAGTTATTGTCTAAAATGGTGAGAGAGTCCACTATGAGAGAACCCCTATGCTAAGATCACATTAAAGAACATATGATGGAGAGGGAGTTCACTATGAGGGACCCCTGAACCAAAGTTTTAGAATAGAATATGTAGTAACAAGGAAGTCCATCACGAGGGACCCCTCAACTAAAGACAACAGGCCAATGTATTTAGGGGCAAAAGAGTCCACCTCGAGTTTCCCCTCTGCCAAAGTTAAATATAAATAATCAAGTTTATGGCGAGGGGGTCCAAGATACGAGTGACCCCTCAATAAGTGAGATTGATATTTAAGTAAGGGGTTCAACCTCCATTGTCTCCTTCCTCACATGATAGATTGTGAAATAAGATGAAATGAATCAGGGCGAGGGGGCTCACCTTGAGTGACCCATTTTCTCAAAAGCAATGCTGGAAATTGAAATGACTGAGGACGAGAGGATCTACCACCAGTCGCCCCTCACCCCAGGAATTGTTTACTCTTTAAGAGATAAATTACTAATGATTATTTTCTTGCACATGTAGCCTACTTGAGCAAGTAAGGCTCAAGTAGTCCAGTTGGGATCTCCTGGGAGTTTTTTCTTGGTGGCTGAGAGACAAGGTTAGTTAAGCAAGATCAACCATTTATCACTTTAATATAAAGATAATACTAGTATAGGGACTCTAGGAGTCACTCAATCC
The DNA here is from genome assembly GCA_949130495.1 of Sambucus nigra. Taxonomy (NCBI): domain Eukaryota; kingdom Viridiplantae; phylum Streptophyta; class Magnoliopsida; order Dipsacales; family Adoxaceae; genus Sambucus; species Sambucus nigra. The sequence goes on from OX422207.1 coordinate 520,267,269, forward strand.
CTCACATAACCCACACTTAGTTATAACTAAAGTGAGTAGCCAAAAGGTTGCATACAAGAACAAGTACTTTTAAAAAAATGATTTTAGAGAAGGTGGCCGTCACGATCACTCTTAAGTTTTATAAAGCTTGTACAAGAACTTGCCATTTGAAATGATATTTACCAAATCACATATTTTATCACCATTAGGAAACACATTTGCTTTTTCATTTTAGTTTACACCCAGGTGTGGCCTGTCAGAGGGGATATGTGGTCGCAGACATATAGGGACAAAAGGTACATTATATATGATGTCCCTCAGATTCCTTCTCATTTTTGGGGCCCTGTAAGGCCCAAATCATCCCTAGTATTCACCCACAAATATAACCCTTTGTTAAAGTCAAATGATATCACAAACTCAAGTTTAAGTCATTAATCTATACAAATCACACCAAACTTAGTATTTACTCCCTGCTCTCTTTCTAAGTGCTAAGTGCTTGTATCTTCACTCCCATCATTACAACCATTATTCTTATGATATCTCTCTCTCAAAGTTACCATTATTATTTTTGATGTTCATCTTCTTGTAGGAAGAGGTCATAAAATTTACTCAATTTTTACCAAAAGAGGAACTAGAGTTGCTCCTAAGACCTGAAAGACCTTGAAGACAGAGTCCATTGGAGTGGGTCATGCTTCACTCATTCAAGTTCTTCTCAGACCCTAAACACACTACCCTCCTACATTTGGTGACTCCGTTGGGGATGTATCCTCACTACCATGGACACATAAGGTTATAATGTTTTTAAGCAACTACTTTTTAAAGATAATCCAATCAGTAATGACTTCGGAGTGACCAAACCACACAAGAAGAGGTGGTGGTGATAGTATCTAGAGCACCTGCTCCTCAAGTAAGATAGACTAGCGTGGCAGTAGTAATGTCGTTGGAAACTACAAATTTGATGAGAATGTTTTTTAAGTTTCTGAATCAATATAATATTAATCTGTCAAGCCTAAGCCAGTCATGGGTGACATCAGCAATAATCATCTCATAAGGAGTAGTCGTTGTCATAGCAGTAACCTAAGAAGTGGATCCATCATAGATGGTGGTAGTGGACTAAGTAACAGCACCAACAAGTTCAATAATAGTGAAGAAAGTTTACTTAGAGGAGCCTCCATCCAAATCCATTACTATAGAGGAAGTGGAGAAGTTACTTTCCTTTCAAAAGGAGTCATTTCACTTGTATGATGATCTATAAAATCCCTACCCTGAGAGTATCAATGACAAGACCTATCTTGAGGTGTATGTTCCACCAAAGTTCAAAAAGTTCAATGGCAAGGGAGAAAATCCTCAAGAGCATGTAAATAGGTTCGTGGATTATTTAGACGTCCAAATGATAAAGACTTGAAGCTGAGGGAGTTATCCTAGACTGTTACTAGAAAGGAATATACGTGGTATTCCCACCTTACACCCAATGGCATTCCCACATGGGAGAAGATGCACTGGAAGTTCCACCAAAAGTTCTTCATGGCAGAAGATGAGTTCACATTAAGGCACCGCGCCCAAGAAGTGCAGAAGACCGATGAAGAACTAATACAGTATATCAAACTTTTCTGTGAGAGGGTGTTGGATGTTCACAAGGATGTGGCTAAATCAAGGTTGTTATAGATCTACATTTAGGGGATCCTAGAAGAGTACGAGATCCATCTTCTCAATGAGACTAGAGATGGAACATTCAGATAATTCACTAGAGTGTCTAGTAATATTTCCACGATCATAGATCCCAGACAGTCAAATTAGAGGACGCAAGTACCTCTGACCTCAGGGAGGTTACAGATCTCTAGGAGAAAATTTGTTAACTATGTAGATGGGATCTCAAGGGACAAGAAAGGAGGTTCAGGGTTCAAAGGATGTAGCTCGACAAATGAAAGGAATTTGGAGATGACATCCCACCACCGCAACCTTGTAGTGTGGCGGAGGTCATGGAATGTTATCACACTTTGGTGCGAGAGGGGGTAGCAGGTCCACCCCACTCCAATGGGAAAATATCGGAGAGTGTATCACTCCACCAAAGATTATTTCTACCTAGGTGGATTATTAGAGATCAAGTGACCAATGGTACTTTACAAATACCACATGTGGATGTCAATGAAAACCCGTTCCTAGCACATCATTATGGCACTGCCAATATGATGGTAGAATGTGATAAATAAGAAGCTAAAAAACTAAAGGAATGAGGAGACAATGAGAGGATATGTGAAGAGATGAGGGGGATGATCCTTGATAGAAAATAGAAAGTTCAAAATGAGAGGATGCGTGAAGAATGGTTTTTCATCCCTGATCAAGAAGAATCTGAATGTAAGGGGATTAATCATGTGAACCCCCTCGAAGGTAAAGTAGATTTAATGCTTGCTCTAGATGAAGGAGGAAAATTTGAGGCATAATACGTCTGCAATGATCAAACTTATGAGGTATACTTGGAATCTCACTATGAATCCATAATAAGAAGTCCCAAGTTCAAATGGTTTTTCGACCAGATATTAGTGAAAAATGACATCCGGGTGGCCATTACGAGAAAGATTCTGTAATAGGTGCAGTAGTGAGGGTACCCCTCACTAAATTAATAGGGATCCATTGGGACACTAATCAAAAGATATACTTCTGAGATAGTCTTTTCTGAGGCAGATAGACAAGTACCATATTTTCTCAACTGCCCACTCTATGTAACAGCTTTTATTAATGGGATTTCTTTCACCAGGGCACTGATGGATGGAGGAGCGTCCATCCAAATCATGCCCATCAACATGCTATATGAGACATGGATCTCTCAAGACAAGATAATGCATGTTCCTTTGATTATTTGGGGTTTGACAGTGCAGGCATGCAGTCACTTAGGTACGTGAATATAGGTATCAAGCTGGGGAACTTCACTTCCCATATTAAATTTCATGTCATCAATGCTAACACAAGCTACCAACCCCTCATAGGGAAAGTGTGGATGCACACTCACAAGATAGTTCCCTCCACATATCATCAATGTTCCAAGGCCAATATTCGATGTACCGGGATTATAATCAAAGCAACTCAAAAACCATCTTCTATTGAGGAAGCCCATCTGGTGGATGTGGCATTCTATACTGAGCTTGACGTAGAGAGAAAGAGCTCGGTGAGAACATTAGAGGGGATACGAGTGGTTGGAGGAGATACCCAGCCAAGGATGTCTTTTTATGACCACTTAGGCCAAAAATTTATCCCCCAAATGCTAAAAGGAAAAATGAAGGTTGAGGAGGTAGCCAAGCCCCCTCGAACATGTAAGAAGGTCATACTTCCATATGAAAAAGTTATATACCTCTTATAACGGTCTGCGCAGATGACATTTGGGATGAGAGCATCGACCCGACACTAGATATTTTTTGTGGTAGATGAGTCACATATTATAGAGCATGTAGAGGAACTATAGGAAGCACCCAAATCCATGCAAGATGGTCTAAGAGGGAAGCTATAGGATCTGGAAGAGATAAACTTGGGTTTATAATGGGAGGAAAGTAGACCCATTCTAATTTACAAAGGGTTGGACCCAAAGCAAAAAGAGGAGATCATTGATCTCCTTAAAAAATTTACTGATGTGCTTGCTTGGAAGTACACTGAGATGCCTGGGATAGATACATAGGTGATCTCCCACAAACTGAATGTTCTTCCTAAATCTATACCATTGAGGCAAGCCACCCGCACTTATAAAGCAGAGCTAGGCCTTAATATCAAGGCAAAGGTGGAAAAGTTGCTAGCATGAGTGTTCATCAAACCCATCCAACAACCGATATGGGTTTCTAGTATTAAATCAGTGGAAAAGAAAAATAAGAACCAAATACGAGTTTGTATAGACTTTCGTGATTTGAACCAAAACTTCCTAAAGGATGAATTCCCATTGCCCAATATTGACAGTTTAGTAGATATCACCATGGGTCATGAAATGTATAGTTTCATAGAGGGGTATGTTGGCTACAATTAGATCAGAGTGGATCCAACTGATGCGAAAAATACTGCCTTCTACAAACCATTGGGAATGTTTCACTACATGGTCATGCCATTTGGGCTGAAGAATGTCGGCACCGCGTATTAGCGCATTATAATGGAAATATTCCATGATTTGTTTCATGACATATTAGAGTTCTATGTGGATGACCTAGTGGTGAAATCAAAACAAGGATGCAAGCATATCCAAGACTCGAGGTGGGTGTTTGAATGGTGCCGCAGCATAAGATGAAAATGAACCCTTCAAAATGTGCTTTCGGAGTAACGTCTGAGAAGTTCTTAGGTTTTGTAGTGAATTGTCAAGGGGTGGAAGTAGATGAGGAAAATAAGAAGACCATCATACTGATGCAATGGTCGAAGATCCAGTGAGAATGTAGTAAGTATGCTCTTACAACACTTTTAATAGTGGAAGGCTTTAATAACACTTATGAATGCGAAAACAAATGTGCTCAACAAATATACCAATTTGAGAGTGCACAATTATCCAACAATGTTAATTTATTAAATTCAGATGATAATCCACACTAAATTTTAATCCTTTAACCCTTAAACATGAAACTATGGGATTTAAAACATAAATCAAATAAATCATTCAACAAAGGCAAAGTTTTAAGAAAAATATCCTCATGGAAAAACCTTTTATTCACTTTATAAAATTTAAAAATCGCAACTTACAAACTTTATATAGGAATCAACAATGATCCTCGCAAGAATTATAATGACTGCAGTCCTCCTTCAGCAATGATTCCCGCAAGAACCGCAATCCTCCTCCTTCAGCCTCAAGCTTTGTCTTCATCAGTGAGTCCCCTCAAGTATCAAAAGTCAGCCAAGGGGATTCCTTCTCAACAAAGGTGCATTCAAGGATACAAAACTTACTGGAGTTTAAACCAAATCACAAAAACTATTTTTAGGATGTATGTTGTGAATAAAAAAGTGTTTTTAAAAACCAAACATCGAATAACTTTCACAAAAGATATGCAAAAACGGATCTAGAAAAATGTAACACCCCGTAAATTTAAATTGGTATTTGTTTAAATTAATTTGGTATATGAAAAATAAAATTTTGAGATATAAATATTTTTAGTAATTTAAAATGTTAGTTTCTATTTATGAAAAGTGGGTTTTTAATCGGAATTGGAATCTGGGATAAAATTGGGAATTTATTTACTTATATACATTTTTGGGCATTCTTGGTTTACTTCCAGGGAGAATCGATTCATTCTAGAGTCGAATCGATTCGGTCATGAACAATTGCGTAACTGCCTGGGTTTTCATAGAGTTTAGTTTTATTAAAATTCCTCCATTTATATATATAGTCATATTTCGTGGCTTCGATTTTTAAACTCATTATTCTAAACACCCAGAGTTGTAGTTCTCTATTTTTTTCATCTTCTTCCTCACACAAACCCTAGACCCAAATTTATCAAAGTTTCAACTCAAAATTTGAAGACCTAATTGGTGTTTTCTCAAGTTTGTTTTAGAAGAAATATTTCATAAATTTTTGAGAGGATTTCAACCGTCTAATCAGATTTATCAACAACTAATCTCGAGCGTGGATACTATATTCTCTTCCTTTAGTATTATGCATTTTAAGTGTCGCCTAAAGAATTAATCACACATTTTCTTTAAAAAAATTAGCAATGTTAATTAGAAAAAAAATAGAAGTAATTTCGTCCTGTTTTGATGAAAAGTTTTAATACGAAATAAGACTTAAAACCATTGGGTGCGTAGGATAGAGTATTGGGTTTTGGTTATTATGGGTGTAGGATCGCATGTAGAATTTTATAGATGTTATTTAAATGAAAAAGGGGAGCGTACATACTCGAATAATGATGTAGTTAATAAAAGTGGGTTATTATTATCCGTTTCATGACACTACAAGAAAAAACAATATACGCAACATAAAAATTATGTTGCTAAAGTTAGAATTTTATTGCTAAAAGGTATCGGCAAGGGATTTCACTATGTTGCCAGCTTGTTGCGCATTGTCTGTCTAGGAAACCCTTTGGCAACACAGAAGGATTGTGTTGTCGAAGGTATACTTTTAGCAACACGTAATTGTGTTGCCAAAAGTATTATTTAATTTATCAAATGTATAATAAAAAATATTATTTATGTTACCAAAGGTCACTCAACGGCGACAAAATAGTTGTGTTGCAAAAAAGCAATCTTGCAGCGACACAAATTATGCTGCAGAATGTAAGGTAAACGATATAAAATTAGCTTTCGGCAATAAAACTATTGTGTTGCCAAAAGTTATACCTATAGCTTTTAGCAATAGAAGAGTTGTCTTGCCAAAGGTATAACCTTTGGCAACAGAGGAGCTGTGTTTCCAAAAGCCATGCCTTTAGCCACACAACTCTTGTGCTGCCAAAAGTTATCTTTCGACAAAAAAAAAATTGCGTTGCCAAAAGTACTATATTTTTATTTATTATCTATTATTTTTTCGTAATTGGACGCACTTTTAAACCTGCACTATTTTCATCAGAACTCCCACTACATAAAACGTGCAACCTTATAATCCAAAATTACATTACTTATTTTTCATACAATCATAAGTAATACAAAGTTCCACTATTTTCAACCAAATCTCGTAAATATGAATTACAAAATAATATTTCATCACAATCCAAGTATAAAGGAATAAAATAAATGCTTCCCAAATAAGAACACATTCAATCCTAACACATTCAAAGATGTTAAAAAAATCCACATAAACTAAAATGACGACGACAATATGACTCCCTTACACTATAAAAAACCGCAGCTCTAGGCCGCCACGAATTTAATAACTCCAAGCAAAATCCATCATCAACCTCCATAAGATACAAAAATAAATAACTACATGGGTTTGTATAACTTAAAATGCATGTGTGTTTGACTTAATCAATTTAAAACACTAATTAATTTTAAACAATTTCGACAGAGTTTCCTTTGTATATTCATGAAATTCAACATGTTTTAACATTAAAATAAACCCAACAACAATAAAAACCACAACTAAACCACCAAAAAATCCCTTCCACCGATTTAACATCTAAAAATAGTATATACAAGCACGCACGGCCATAGTATCGGAGTAGATACATACCTGGCTCCTCTGTTTCCATTGACTTTTCCATGTCCTGCAAATCCATTATCATTCTACACAAAATACGAAATAAATTATCAATCCGACTTCAAAAGATAATAAAATTTTATAATTTACATGCAGTGCATATAAAGCAGTGATCGTCGTGTTTTATTGGATCATTAACACCCATATATTATTTTATCCAAAGTTAAATTGGTCATGTACCCATATATTAACACCCATATCAGGAGCACCAAGACTACGTCGTTGGTTCCTACGAGTTACATTAGTCTCGTGTGAGGTGTTCGTGGCTCTTTCGGGACCATTTTGTGGTTGTTTTACGTTTTCACCCTTTGAGGACATGTTTTTATGCTTAAGTCTATATTTTTACAAATTTAGGTCGCACACTCAAACCGGGAGTCCTGTGACTACGCGATCAATTCCTACAAGTTACATTAATCCCGTGTGAGGTGTTCGTCCCTCTTACGAGGCCATTTTATGGTTGTTTTACGTTTACAACCTTTGATGGGAGGTTCTTACGTTGAAGTCTAACTTTTTACAAATTTACACCGTACACTTAAATTGAGAGCGTCGTGATTATGTGGTCAGTTCCTATGAGTTACATTGGTCCCGTGTGAGTTGTTCATGACTCTTACGGTAAATTTTTGTGGTTGTTTTACGTTTTCACCCTTTGAATGCATGTTTTTATGATTAAGTCTAAATTTTTGCAAATTTAGGTCATACACTCAAATCGGGAGTCACGTGACGACACGATCGGTTCCTGCGAGTTACACCGGTCCCATGCGATGCGCTTGTGACTCTTACGGGACCGTTTTCTGGTTGTTTTACATTTTTAACCTTCGATGGCATGTTTTTATGCTTAAGTCGAACTTTTTACAAATTTACGTCGTACACTCAAATCGGGAGCCACGTGATTACGCGGTCGATTCCTACGAGTTAGATTGGTCTCGTGCGAGGTGTTTGTGACTCTTACGGGATCTTTTGTGGCTGTTTTCCATTTTCACCCTTTAATGGCATGTTTTTATTCTTAAGTCTAACTTTTTGCAAACTTACATCGTACACTCAAACCAGAAGTCCCGTGACTACGCAGTCGGTTCCTACGAGTTACATTGATCTCGTGTGAGATGTTCGTGACTCTTACGGGACCGTTTTGTGGTTATTTTACGTTTTCACTCTTTAATGGCATCTTTTTATGCTTAAGTCTAACTTTTTATAAATCTACGTCCTAAACTCAAACTGGGATCCCTGTGAATACGCAGTCAATTCCAATGACTTACATTGGTCCCGTGCGAGGTATTCGTGACTCTTATAGGACCATTTTATGGTTTTTTACATTTTTACCCTTTGAAGGCATGTTTTTATGCTTAAGTGTAACTTTCTGCAAATTTAGGTCGTACACTCAAATCGGGAAACGCATGACTATTCGATCGGTTCCTACAAGTTACATTGGTCTCGTACGAGGTGTTCGTGCCTCTTACGGGACCGTTTTGTGGTTGTTTTATGTTTTCACCCTTTGATGGCATGTTTTTATGCTTAAGTCTAACTTTTTACAAATTTATGTCGTACACTCAAATCGAGAGTGTTGTGACTACGTGGTTGATTCCTACAGGTTACACTCATCCCGTATGAGGTGTTCGTGACTCTTAGGGGACCGTTTTGCAACTGTTTTATGTTTTCACCCTTTGAAGGCATCGGGACCGTTTTGTGGTTGTTTTAAATTTTTACCCTTTGAGGGCATGTTTTATGCTTAAGTCTATCTTTTTGCAAATTTAGGTGGTACACTCAAACCGGGAGTCACGTGACTACGCGATCAATTCCTATGGGTTACATTGGTCCATACGAGGTGTTCATGCCTCTTACGAGACCGTTTTGTGTTTGTTTTACGTTTTCACTCTTTAATGGCATGTTTTCACGCTTAAGTCTAACTATTTGCAAATTTATTTCATACACTCAAACTGGGAGCTCCGTGACTATGCGGTCAGTTCCTACCAGTTACATTGGTCCCATATGAGTTTTTCGCGACTCTTACGGGAAAGTTTTGTGGTTGTTTTACGTTTTCACCCTTTAAAGGAATGTTTTTATGCTTAAGTCCAACTTTTTACAAATTTAGGTCGTACACTCAAACCGGGAGTCACGTGACTACGCGGTCAATTCCTATGACTTACATTGGTCCCATACGAGGTGTTTGTGATTTTTATGAGACCGTTTGTGGTTGTTTTATGTTTTCATCCTTTGATGACATCTTTTTATTCTTAAGTCTAACTTTATTCAAATTTATGTCGTACACTCAAATCGAGAGCCACGTTACTATGCGATCAGTTCCTACGAGTTAGATTGGTCCCATGCGATGTGTTCGTGACTCTTACAGGACTATTTTGTGGGTGTTTTCCATTTTCACCCTTTAATGACATGTTTTAATTCTTAAGTCTAACTTTTTGCAAATTTACGTTGTACACTCAAACCGGGAGTCACGTGACTGCGCGGTTGTTTCCTATGAGTTACATTGGTCCCGTACGAGGTGTTCGTGCCTCTTACAGGACCGTTTTGTGGTTGTTTTACATTGTCACCCTTTGATGGCATGTTTTCATGCTTAAGTCTAACTTTTAGCAAATTTACACCGTACACTCAAACAAGGAGCGTTGTGACTATGCGGTAGGTTCCTACGAGTTACATTGGTCCCTTGCGAGGCGTTTATGATTCTTACGAGATCATTTTGTGGATGTTTTACGTTTTCACCCTTTAATCGCACATTTTTATGTCTAAATCTAAATTTTTACAAATTTATGTTGTAAACTCAAACCGGGAGTCACGTGACTATGTGGTAAGTTGCTAGAAGTTAAATTGGTCCCGTGCGAGGTGTTCGTGCCTTTTACGAGAATGTTTTGTGGCTATTTTAGGTTTTTACCCTTTGATGGCATATTTTAAGACTAAGTTCAAGTATTTACATTTTTTCTTCATATTATCAAATCGGGAGTCCTGTGACTACGAGATCGGTTCCTACGAGTTAAATGGGTCAGGTACGAGATGTTAGTGCCTCTTATGGGACCGTATTGTGCTTGTTTTACATTTTCACCCTTTGACGGCATATTTTTATGCCTAAGTCTAACTTTTTTGCAAATTTACATCGTATACTCAAACCGGGAGCCCCATGACTACACGATCGGTTGCTACAAGTTACATTGGTCCCGTACAAGGTGATCGTGCCTCTTATGAGACTATTTTGTGGTTGTTTTATGTTTCCACCCTTTGACTCATGTTTTTATGGCTAAGTCTAAATTTTGACAAATTCACATCATCTAGTCAAATCGGGATTCTCGTGACTACACGATCGATTTTTACGAGTTACATTAGTCCCGTACGAGGTGTTCGTGCCCCCTATGGGACCATTTTGTGGTTATTTTTTTCTGTCCATCCATTGGTGGCATGTTTTAATGTCTAAGTCTAACTTTTTGTAAATTTACGTTGTATACTCAAACGGGGAGCCCTTGACTATGCGGTCAATTCCTACGAGTTAAATTTGACTCGTGCAAGGTGTTCGTGCCTCTTACAAGATCATTTTGTGGTTGTTTTATGTTTTCACCCATTGACGACATGCTTTTAGGCCCAAGTCTTCACTTTTTACAAATTTATGTCGTACACTCAAACTGGGAGTTTCGTGATTACACAATCAGTTTCTACGAGTTACATTGGTCCTATGCAAGGTGTTCGTGCCTCTTACGAGACTGTTTTGGGGTTGTTTTGCGTTTTCATCCTTTGACGACATGTTTTTATGCCCAATTCCAACTTTTGGCAAATTTACGTCATATAATCAAATCGGGAGTCCTGTGACTACACGGTTGGTTCCTACGAGTTGCATTGGTCCCGTGCGAGGTGTTCGGGCTTCTTACGGTACCATTTTGTGGTTTTTTACATTTTCACCTCTTAACGCCATGTTTTTAGACTAAGTCCAACTATTTGATATTTTTCTTCATATTCTCAAACCGGGAGTCTCGTGACTATGTGATCAGTTCCTACGAGTTACATTAGTCTCATCCGAGGTGTTTGTGAGTCTTAAGGAACTATTTTGTGGTTGTTTTACGTTTTCACCTATTTGGGGCACGTTTTTATGCCTAAATCTAACTTTTTACAAATTTACGCCGTATACTCAAACCGAGAGTCCCGTGACTATGCAGTGAGTTCCTACGAATTACATTGGTGTCATATGAGGTGTTCGTGCATCTTATGGGACCGTTTTGTGATTATTTTATGTTTCATCCTCTGATGACATATTTTTATGCTCAAGTCTAACTTTTTTCAAATTTACATCGTATACTCAAACTAGGAGCCCCGTGACTACGTGGTCGGTTCCTACGAGTTACATTTTTCCCGTACGAGGTGTTCGTGCCTCTTACGGGACTCTTTTGTGAATATTTGATGTTTTCACCATTTAACGGCGTGTTTTTATGTCTATGTCTAATTTTTGACAAATTTACATTGTATACTCAAACTGGGAGTGTCGTGACTATGCGTTCAGTTCCTACGTGTTACATTGATCCCGTGCGAGGTGTCTGCGCCTATTACGGGATCATTTTGTTGCTATTTTACGTTTTCACCCTTTAACAGAATATTTTTATGCCCAAGTCTAACTTTTTGAAAATAAAATAATAAACCAACGAACAGTTGAAAGACAAACAGAGTAAATATATATGTAATGTATAAGTGAAGAATTAAGCCAATAAATCAAACTTTTAAGCATCCACTAAAAGAATTGATTTGATAGTGCACCTCACACTTTAACCATGGCATTTTCTAGAGAAGTTTCTAGAAACAAAGAAGAAAACATACACCTGAAACAATAATTGTTTTCTCTCATCAGCTACACATTAAACATAACAATGTAATGTTAAGAATGTTTCTTAAAAGTATTATCATTTCATATTTTATTATACAATTGAATTCGTGTTACTTAGGAGACAACATTTATGACTTAATCGTAAATAATCAATTTCATCATTAATAATTAGAGGAGAAACATTTCTAAATAACTTGAACTAGTAAACATTGCATATTTAGATGTCACAATCTTAAAAGGGCATAAAACAACGTATGAGTTAATAAGGACCAGAAAAGTTATAAGTACACTGACTAGTATTGAAAACACCTATTAACATAGGTTGAGAATATCCATCACGACGGTGTTACCAACATCCGGGAGGATCAAACCTTGAGAAATTTTCTTCATTACACAGTCCACATATCATGAAAATGAATCAGTATGTAACTATTTAAACGTAACTGATTATGAAGGTTTCTTCTGGAATGTGATACCTGATTTTAGCACCAAGAACTTGAATGGTGATAATGTCATGAAAAGAGAGGGGTTTTGAGGGTTGTTTAAAAAAATTCCAAACTTTCCTTTTTATAGAGACAAATTTGAGTGAAAGTCGTTGAACGACTCAATATAAACATATTTCCTAACATGGAACAAGGAAAAGAATTTATAAGGAGGACATATTGGAAAGTCCACTTTATCGCATTGAACTATTGAAAAATCATGGTTTTATAATGTTGTGTGAGTTTGACGTAAAATGCCTCTATAATTGCCACTCGGGAGTGAAGGATTATAGTTGTCTATTGCAATACTAACAAGATTATCATCAGAGTCAACAGTAACTAAAGGCTCCGAACAAAACAGTGAAGTCACGATGGCCTAAAATTTATTAGGATCATTTACATCAACCCAACTTTCTTGGTCAAGAACTACCTTTATTTTTGGTGTCTAAAAAAACAAAGAGAGGTCAGTCCTATATCAAAAGAAAACTGAAAACTAATGGAACCTAGCAGGGGCAAAACTAACTCGAGATTCGTGCTGGAAATCAATAAAGGCTTTGGCCTGTGATTTTAGTGTTACCCAAATGTTATATCCCAAGAGAAAATATGTAACAAGGATTCAACAATGACAAGATGTCCTGAAAGTCAATGGAAGATAATTGTATAGTTAATGTCAACATGAAATTACAATAATATAATATATTTATTAACATAGAAATTCAAAATTGATGCAGAGGAACATTAAAAAAATTCTTCATCCACTATTATTCTCCTGTATCTTTATGACATTGAGGCTACAGAATTCTCTATTTGCATATTGTAATTGAAAATAGTCCATGGATATGACCAATTAGCCCATCCTATTAAACATATACAATATTGATACAATTTTTTAGGAAGATTGAACATATATTTACAAAAAAAATAATCAAAACATAGATAATGGAATAAATAGGGAATTTATCCCCGATTAGATACAACATCCTTAAAACCGATGTAAAATGAGAAAGGAAATTAGACAATAGGTGGAGCATGTGTTCTGCTGTGAACCAAACATACAGAAATTAAACTAGGTGAGCGTGCGTGTGTTACATTTTGCATATGTGCACATGTTCTGTTGTGCGTGTGTGCGTATGGAAGAGGTAGGTAGAGGAACCTGCTATAGTGGTCGATGGAGCAGAGATTCAGTCGACGATGGAGCAGAGATTCAGTCATCGATAGTGGAGCAGAGATTCGTTGAGAGAGAGAGAGAGAGAGGGGGGGGGGGGGAAGAGAAAGCTGAAACGAGGGTTTCTTATTCTTAGGTTTTGTTTATTAAGATTTCAATGTATTTTAAATATATAAATTATATAAAAAATACTTTTAGCAGCAAAAAATTCTAGTTGCCAAAGCCGCTCTCTTTCCTCAACACGAGTTTATGTTGTAGAAATTATACGACTTTTGGCAACATAAGACAATCTTGCTGAAGCTTCAAATAATTTCTCCCCCATATCCAGCTAAAAATTATAACTTTTGGCAACAAGTTTTATTTATATTGCCAAAAGTACAATGCAAAGTGGTCTTTTGGCAACATAAATAAGATTTTGTTGCCAAAAGGGTATCTTTGTCAACAAAAATAGCTTGTGTTGCCAAATATTGTTGCTAATGGTGCAAATTCTTGTAGTGTGAACTTTCATGTTGATTAATCTAAAATTATTTGGTGGAAATAATTGTGTTAAGAACGACGACAGTGTTACTAATTAAATTAAATTAAATTGTACCATCATGAGTAAATTGCAATATGGTTCACCTATGTTGTTGGATTGTGTGATTTATTGATAATTATATATGTCATCGTGAGTACGACGGAATTTTTAGTAGTATGCTCTCACCTATATTTTAGAATGCTTACTAGGTATGGGACTAGTAGGTATGCCTTAGTTGCTATTTACACTTTCTAGGTATTGGACTAGTTATTGTAGATTTTTATGGATGGGATATTCCGAGGTGGGGTTGATTTCTATGTCGTGTCGTCGATTCGCTATCCTAAGATTAAGACTAGGGAGAGATTATTGATAGAAATTCATCCTATAATTAAGATAGACTTATTTATATGTTAGGGGACCCTTAGATATGGGATTAAAGGTGTTTTTGAGGATCTGACGTCAATAATAAGGGTGGGGTAAATAAATATTTGAAGAGGAAAAATGAGATATTGAGAATTAATACCTAAGATAATAAAAATGGGTATTAAAATATATTCGCGTCATTAATAAATTCAGGACTGACAGTTTAAATGTGTTTACTAGCTATGGCAACGTGTGGGTGTGTGGCGGCTGAATAATTACAGGGATGACAATTTATACGGGCTGACTGGCTATGAAAACATGTTGTGCGAGGAACCTCGTACATAATTGCAGGGTTGACAGTTTAAACGGACCGGCTGGCTATGGTGAGGGGAGTGTGTGTGGTGTACAACAACGGGAGTACCGCAACCAAACAAATTAAATGAGATAAATATATAGGTGGAAGTCCCACATATGATATCAATAAGGATGAAAATTAATAATTGCATGAACTTAAATTAAGTTAAATGAAAGGATAATTGGACTTAGATATGGAGATGGCATAAATGAGTATTTTTGGCATAGGTTGTTTATTTACTCGCTTCGTTATTAGTTATCTCATCTTAATTTAAAATATTCTATTGTGATATTTATCATGTATAATGTTATTGCTTGGGTTCACGGACCCTAATTGAGGGGACTAGTGTATATTCATGCTTGAGGCTCTGACCCTGTGTGTTGACTAATATTTTTCAGGTATTAGTGTTGGAGTAGCTGCCAAGGAGTATTTAGAGAGATATCTTGGAGGAGCAGCTCGAGTTTATTTATTTTATGCTTAGTAGTTTAGTTTCCATTCCTTCGCATTGATATTGAGACTCAGTTTATGGATTTGGTGGGACATTCGATTCCACGGTTGTAGAGGTTTTTATTCAGATATATCATTATGGATTTAGTTTAATGGGGTTTTATTTAATTTGAGATTTGGATATAAGTGGAGTTTAGCATGGTGATGGATTTTATATTGCATTATTGATTATTATTTATTGGGATTGATTTAATTATCTTGTAGAATAAGTTTTATATGTCTCATATCTATCACATGCTAGGAATGATATTTAATTTAGTGACGCCTGACATAGTACTAGGGGCTGCCGATGCCAGAATTATGCAGAGTGTTACACAAAAGTCTTAGAAAATCTAAACACAAAACAGGTCTTTCTAGGGTGTTCATAAATTTTGAGGCGGCGAACTCATTTGAACGAAATTCAAGGACCATTCGAACGACAGGTGCATCTAGTTTGAACGACATAAAATCTCGTTTGAACGAAGAACTAATCTCGTTTGAACATGCTTCAAACGATCTAAAATTGTATTCCCTTGATCGAAGCAGGTTAAAAAAAAATTTGAACGACCCTTCTAACAAAGTGACAATCTCGTTTGAACAATAGGTCCTTCTCATTTGAAAGTGATTTAAAAACCAAATTATTTTTCTTTTCAAAATAAAACAAACTTCTATTCGTCCGTGATAAAAATAAAACATCCAAAAAATATATTATGTAAACTAATTTAAACTATAAATAACTTTATACCTTTACGAGATTTTGGAAAGACTTCAAACTTGGAGACGCTCGAGCTCGATTCAACGTGACGTTGTGTGACGATTTGTAACGGGATATGGAAAACTAGCTCTTGATACCAAAAATTACCCACTTATGTGGACTAATCAGAAATAGACATGTGTCATACACTGTGGTTATAATCCTAGTCAGTAAGGCATAACCACCGACCAAGGCCTGGAATGCCGACCAGCATGTAGGAAGCCCGATCAACATCGGGAAGCCTGACCAATAGTAGGGAAGTCGACCAACTTTATCAGCAAAATGCCAACAGATAGAAACATTATGGTCATTATGTACTGAAGTAAGTGCCTAATTTATACAGGCATTCCATCCTTTAACATTCCATCTCTTTGTCTCCCTAGTGGGCTATAAATACGTTATAATCCCTTCGTCAAGGGAAAGTGATTGAAAGTCAAACACAAAGCAATAAGAAACATAATGGACATAGGCTTTTCACTATAGCCAAACAACTTTAAAAACCTTTTTGTCTCTTTATCTTACTTTCTCATATTTATCTGTGATTAAAGAATTAGATTTATTCTAGTTTTTTGCATCAACAGATTGGCGTCGTCCGTGGGAACGTATTTTTAAACATTTTTATTCTCGATTCACAGATCCAAAAATTACTAACATTCTGGAATCCAGTACCAGAAACGATGGCAATACGCCTATTCCATCTATTCCTCCAACAAATGATGATCTGACTGTAATCTTGGCAAGTCTTTCCAGAGGACAGGAGGCTATGCAGGATACTATTAGGCAATTGTCCCAAACACTACAAATGGGATCTCCTGCCTTATCTAGTCACAGGAATATAAATATGCCACCACCACCTCCAAGAACTATCATGCACAGTCAATCCAGGACTACTAAAGACACATCATATCGCCCAGGAGTAATATGTTCTCTATGAACTTTAGAACCTTATGATGAGCAATCCTTTACTCCTAAAAGATTAAATGCTTTAGAATAACTAATCAGAGCATCTCCCTTTGATCGTCTGGGACCGAGAGGGAATAGAAATGTTCCTAGTGCATTATTGAGGAATACTCAATGACCAACTGATCAATAAGACGGATCAACCTAATCCAGATCAGATGCCCAACGATCTATCCATGCTGAACAGACCTCGTAAGAGGAGAGCTGAACATAAATGGCTAGTCATAATAGCCGAGCTACCACTCATAAATCTGATTTTGGTAATAATGCATGGAAAGACTCTATTCAACGATTGGAAGATAGGTTGGGAGAGATGGTAAAGGCGAAGAATCCTTTGCAACGAATCTTTGTGAAAAGGTCTCTTTTTATCCCAACTATTGTGGATTTTCCTACTTCTTCAAAGTTCAAAGCCACTTTGGTTACTCCCAAGTATGATGGAAAAACATATCATGTTATTCATATAAATAAGTATCAAGGAGAAGGTGATATTTATGTTGTTCCTCATGAAATGAGATGGAGGGCAATCTTAGGAAGAATCACAGGTCCTGTTCAGATTTGGTACAACAGCCTTCCTAGGGGACAAATTTCTAGTTTTAACAAGATTATCAAACTATTTATTAGTAACTTCTACTTTGGCGATAAATTGGTAAAAATAGTAGCTTAGCTGTTAAGTGTGAGGAAATGGGTAGGAGAAAGAACTAGGGATTACATCACTCTCTTTAACAATAAAAAGTTAGTGGTAATTGATTATGAGGAAAAAAAAGCTATTATGGCTCTAATGAGTGGACTGCTCCCCGAGAAAATTTATTACACTCCCTCTAAAGATCCTCCCAATACTATGACCGAACTAATGGCTAAAGCAGCTAAGATAATGAATGCCGAGAAAGCCATGGCAACGAAACAAGGCTCGGGGATGAAGTCTGAGGGAAAAATCAAAAAGAAGGAGCAGGAGGAACATAAAGAGCAAAAAGATTTAAGGTAAAAGAATGTTGATGATAGGCTTAGGAAATACAACTACACTCCATTAACGGTGTGCATTCACCATATTTTAGAGGAAATTAAGCACAATAAGGAGGTATGTTGGCTCGAGAATCTAAGAGCAACTGATGGGAAGAGGGACAGATCCAAATACTCTTAATTTCATAAGGATCATGGGCATACTACATATCATTGTATTGCTCTACAAAATGAGATAGAAACCCTCATCCGATGAGGAAAAGTGGAAAAGTTTATTGATCTATAAGATGACAGAGGAGCTCAGCGTAGGAAAAAAATCTTCATGCAAGCTCAGGGCCTAGATGAAAATAAATCATAAAGATGATCCTGAAGATGATCCCGACTTCCATAAAAACTCCCCGCAAAACTAGGGCATGAGGTATTTACACTTAGTTTTGGTACCGTTGATTGTCAGATGATTACAGAAGGAGATACTGGAGGTGGAGATCACACTGTTGTGTGAAAATCTTACCTCAATGAGGATCTAGCTTGTTCTTACATCTAGAGGATTAATTTAGTCGAAGAAGATAGGCCGAGGAAGGTAAATAAGGAAAAGTTGGTAATTGGGTTTTCCAAAAATGACTTGTTAGGAGTTCTCTACCCCATAACAACCCTCTAGTGGTCAAATTAAGATACCATGACACAATCGTTTCCAGGGTATTGATTAATGATGGTATCTCATTAGATATCATGTTTTATTCCTGTTTTCAAAAGATAGATTTAAAGCTTAGTCAACTAGATTCGTACCACAGGCCTTTGATCGATTTTTCTGGTGAAATTCGTTATCCTTTAGGCACAATCAAGCTAGAGGTGTTTCTCGTCACCTGGCCAGCAAGTCGGATCGAGAAAGTTAATTTCTTTGTGATGGATAAGAACGTGCAGTCAACCTATAATATCATCATGGAAAGATTAGGATTGAAGAAGTTTGAAGAAATTCCCTCAACAGTCCACTAGTGTTAAAGTTCTTGACCAACTTTGGAGTACGTGTGGTGAAGGGTGATTAAAAAGTAGCACGAGCACTCCTCTGTCGAGCAAAAGGAACTAAAAGAAATAAAGAATAAGACCACCACTTACCAAGTGGACATTGTCGAGCCCAATAGCGAATCTGAGGATGAAACTTTAGATACAAAAGAGGAGACGGAGTTGTTAAGAGGCCAAATTGTGGAAGCAAAGGAGAATATCATCTTAGAAGATGACAAACCATAGTGAACTACACAGGTGGGATTAATGCTAGAACCTATTCTTTAACAGGATCTAGTGACGTTACTGAAATAAATAAAGTCGCTTGGAGTCATGAGGACATTCCTGGATTGATCCTAATTTCCTCTGCCATGATCTCAACGTCAACAAGGACGCCAAGCCAGTAAAGAAAAGGCGTATAGTATTTAGACCCGATAAGAACTAGGTTATCCAGAAGGAGGTTAAGAATCTTCATAAACTCTCATTCATTGAAGATGTAAAATATCCAAATTGGTTGGCCAACGCGATTATAGTCAAAACTAAAAACAACAAATGGAGAATGTGTGTGGATTTCACAGATTTGAATAAAATCTACCTAAAGAACCACTTTCCTTTGCCCAGGATTGATCAAGTTGTTGATGCTACGTCAGGGCGTGAACTATTGAGTTTTGTGGATGCATATTCTGGTTGTAACTAGATTAAGATGAATCCCAAAGATAGGGAAAGCGCTTCTTTCATTACTCCCCGAGGAAATTATTTCTACAATGTTATGCCATTTGGTTTAAAAAATGAAGGTGCTACTTACCAAAGGTTGGTGAAAAAAGTCTTTAGGGAAAAAATAGGAAAAAATAGGGAGGTATACGTAGATGACATGCTGACAAAAAGTAAAAAAGAATCTAATCATATTAATGACCTCGGCCAAACCTTTGATCAGCTAGAAAAGCACTAGATGAATTTGAATCCAACCAAGTGCGTATTCGGTGTCTAAGAAGGCATGTTTCTTGGGTACATAGTGAATCAAAGGGGAATTGAGGCTAACCCTGACAAAATTAAGACGTTTATTGAAATGCAGTCCCCAACCTGCAAAAAGAAGGTGTAAAGGCTCACTGGGAGAGTAACAATATTGAAGAAATTTGTGTCCTCAGCTATAGACAGGTGTTTGCCATTCTTTAAAGTGTTGAGGAAGACTTTTGAATGGAACGATGAATGAGAGAAAGCTTTTCTGTAGTTGAAAAAGTATCAAGGATTACCCCTCATTGATCTCCCGACCAGTTTTAGGAGAAAAATTATATTTATACTTAGTCATCTCTGGGTCAGATGTAAATTATGCTTTGATACGAGAAGATAATGGAGTTTAGAAGCCAGTCTACTACACTAACAAATCTTCCGAGGAGAAGAAATTAGATGTCCACATTTGGAGAAATTAGCTTTCGTGTTGATTGAGGCATCCATACGGACGAAACCTTACTTCCAAGCACATACCATTGTGGTATAAACTAACAAGCCTCTTCGGCAAGCTCTGCATAAACCTGAGAAGTCTGGGAGATTAACGTATTAGGCAGTAGAACTGGGTGAGTACGATATTATATATGAGATAAGGTCCTCATTAAAGGGCCAACTTATGGCAGAATTTATTAAAGAATTCACTTATATGGAGGTCCTCGGGCAACAACGAATACGAGAAGAGAAAACCTCGACAGAGGAAATCTCAACTCAGGTCATCACCGACCAACATCCCAAGCAGACCCTTACAGGGGAGAGCTTAGAAGAAGTTGATACTGACCTATCGAAATAATGAACCAAGATGCAGGAGAAGGCTAATAGATATGAGGAGGCAAGGAACAAATTATTACATCTTGGGATATTGTCAGACCAAAGGTTTGATAATCACATCCCAATATAGAACTTGTATGTAGATGGATCATCATGTACAGTAGGAAGTGGAGAAGGTATCATACTCAACAATCTTAATGGATGGATATTGAGTATGCAGTGCAATTTGATTTCAAGATTGAAATAATGAAGTATAATATTAATCTCTCATTGTAGGATGAAGTTTGGCTCAATCATTGAATACCGAGAAAGTTGTGGCACGTAATGATTCTCAGTTGGCGGTGAATCAAATTTTGAGTTTATATGGAGCCAAAGGTGAACTGATGACCAGATACCTAGCCAAGGCATTAGAGGTTATAGCAAGATTGATCATTATTCAGATGAGTAGAATTCCAAGATTGGAGAATGCCCGAGTTAATGCACTTGCTCGGCTAGCATCAGATACCAGAATTAAGCTTAGGAGAACCATTCCCATAGATATTTTGGCCAATCAAAGTATTGATGAAGATTCGATGATTAATCTCATTACACTAGATATGGGACCTTCCTAGATGGATCCCATCAGAGCTTAAATTGAAGAAGTAACTCTGCCAGCAGATGCAATTGAGGATAAAACATTCAAGTATAAAGCGATAAGGTACATGTTAGACAAAGGAGTTCTATACAGGAGAGGGTTAATAGCTACTCTCTAGCACTGTGTTCACCCAACAAAGGTTAAATATCTAATAGAAGAAGTTCATGAAGGATCTTGTGAAGCTCATATGGTAGGAAGATAATTACTACAGCGAATGAATACGTAAGGGTATTACTGGTCGACCATGAGGGAAGATTGTACAACCTTTACAAAGAGGTGTGACAAGTGCCAAAATTTCTCTAATATTCGCAAAACTCCACATAAAGATTTGACCCCCATTACTTTACCTTGGCCATTTACTATTTGGGGGATAGACTTGGTCGTTCCATTGCCGACCACCCGAGGAAGATTTAAGTACTATGCCGTAGCTGCTAATTATTTTACAAAATGGTTTGAAGAAGAACCATTAGTGGATATGCCCTATGATAAGGTGTACTAGTTCATCTGGAAAAACATCATTTATAGATATGGTTTTTCATACGCCTTAATTACTGACCATGGAACCTAATTCGACAATGAGAAGTTAGCACCATACTGTGACCAATCCAATATTCAAACGTGGCACTCTCCTCCAGGTCATCCTCAAAGAAATGGACAAACTGGTGTAACGAACAGATTTTACTCAATGGGTTAAAGAATAGACTTGATGATGTTAAAGGGAATTGGATAAATGAATTAAACTAATTTTTGTGGCCATACCTAACAACTCTAAGAGATGCTACTCAAGAAACACCATACATGCTGGCATTTGGGATGGAAGCAGCCATACCAACTGAAATAGGTTTTCCACCTCATAGAGTGTTGAACTTTGATTCTCCTGTTAGTGATTTGATGAGAAGTCTAGACATGGACATGTTGGAAGAGGTGCACGAAGATGCGGCCTTGAGGAATGCTACCTATAAAAAAAATAACACACTTTTATAACAAGAGGGTGAAGCCGACCAACTTAAAAGAGGTGGATTATGTACTTAAAAGGGTGATTCAAAAGACCAACAATATTAAAGATAATTGGCATGGGCCATATCACGTCTCAGCAGTTGTTCGACCATGAACTTATCGAATTGAAACTTTGGAGGGGGAAGTATTCAAAAGTCCTTGGACTGTCGAGCATCTTAGGAAGTACTACTGGTAATGTAGCAAGCAATATCTTTTGTAATCAATTTGATTCAGTATCAATAAAAAGTTGGGTTTTTCCCATTTTTCTATTTTTTTGGGAATATTGGTGATATGCAACCCCAATACTTGGTCGGCAGAAATTCAATAATTAGTCAAACTTTTTCAGAAAAGTCGATACTTGATCAAAAAACACAAATCCAAACTAAAACAAGATTTTAAGTTCTCAGTACTTGGTCAAGAAACATCAGGGATAAAACTCTGTACAAAAATCAACAAGTTTTATCCAAAGTGAGCAAAATGGAGGAAGAACGTTATGAAGATTCCTAAATAGGAATGTAGACACATATTCCACATACGCTTGGCCACCACTAGAAACTAATGGCTGACTAGTGCTAAACTTGGATTTTAATCTAGGTGCACTAGTGGAACCTATGGCCACATCAATGGTAACTGGTATTAAACTTAGAAATCTAAGTATATTAGTAGAACCTATGATAATCTCATTGGTAATTGATACTAAATTTAGTGTATCAGTAGAACTAATGAAAAAACAAAGTCATTCAAGCACCCAGAAATTAACAAGATAAGTTAATAAATTGCATTTAATTTATATTGATGATAATTAAATGCAAATATTATGTATAAATGAAATACATGAAAAAATTATTCTCAAGATTATTCTACTGGACACTTTCCTTCAGCTTTGGAGGAGCTCGATGTTGGTTCCTTTCCTGCTAGAGGATCATCCAATGTGTATGGAGAGTTTATAAAGTTAAAATCATGAAGTATTCTCCTCTTATTGCTGCTCAGAGTATTCAACAAATGAGGAGACCAAATTATTTCCAACTCAACATACAGACCATAATCTCCTAAATATTTGGAGATCGAGTGTTGAGGAATGATTTTTATAGGGATCCAGCTGACATCAAGTTTAAAGGGAG
The DNA here is from genome assembly GCA_949130495.1 of Sambucus nigra. Taxonomy (NCBI): domain Eukaryota; kingdom Viridiplantae; phylum Streptophyta; class Magnoliopsida; order Dipsacales; family Adoxaceae; genus Sambucus; species Sambucus nigra. The sequence continues at coordinate 520,290,764 of OX422207.1, forward strand.
GGTCTCGACATTCTAAAAGCCCTGAATCATCCCAATACTATAGTTTGTTATCCTGGTCAACCTTCATAACTGTTAGGAAATTGGTCCAGCCCTATTTATAGCCTTCGCACTGAACCTGACTAAAATGATCATCAAATCATCCAAGGGCTTCATTATACCCTTCCATCCAAAATTCTCTGGGTTGCAATTTCTTCAAGACTCCATCCTTAATTTTTAATTGAGAAGACTAGGTGGAAAGTTTCTCGTCCTGAGTTTGGATCTTTTGAGACATCTCAACAATGGCTAAGTTCTTGGCCTTTATCTGTGCATCCTGGTTGGCAAGCATTTGTTGAGTTCTGGTCTCATTAATTGTAGGTTGGCTAGAGCTAGATCTTGGTCGGGAAGTAGAAGCAGTTTTGTATTTCTTCAAGGCTTTTAGTTCCTCCATGAGCCTAGCATTATCAGTTTTTAAGAATGGTACTCCTACATCAGCAGCAGAAGTTGTAAAAGGGGTCTTTAAAGAATCCAATTCACTAATTAATTTATTATTTTCTTCCTCCAATAACTTATAAATGGCTCTAGCTTCATCAACTTCACACTTGAGCATGAATTCCTTCTTCTTAAAGATAGAAAGATGTTTCTCCAATTTCTCCTTAAAACCCCGAGCTCCACTTAAGGCCTTGTACTTGGCCTCATAATCAGTGTGAAAGAGAGCCTTAGATTCATTATGATCTTCTTGAAGTTATTTAATCAACTCAAAGTAAACCACGTTATTTTCCACAACTCGATCAAGAAGAAACTTGAGATAAATATATGCATCTTTAGCTTGGTTAGTGGCATCACCCCCGATCAAGTCTGATAATTCTTCCTTAGTTAAGGTCATATGACCTGCCTAAAATAAACTGTTGTAGCGCTTGAGTAGATATGAATCATTGGAAGAAATTCATTCCATCTTGTCCATCAACTAGAAAAGTAAAGAGATATTCAATCAACAATAAGAAAAGGAATATATGACAGCAATCAAGAAAGAATGAACAATCAGGAAATGACAAACAACATGAAGAAGAAAAAAGTCCTTTTATTGATATGAAGGAAAATTACAAGTAAAGAAAAAAACAAAAGAAAGAAAGGAAAAAATATAAGAGGCTATCTACCACGCAAATCTACACTTTCTCTCTGTTAGCTTCAACTCTAGCTTGGCTGGTAGAAGGGGTGGCTAGAGTGACTTTCTCGGTGGATGGGAGCACTGACTCAACAATATTCTTAGGGTGATTGGATAAAGACTCAACCACTAGATATGACGCTTTAGAACTAACATTATCTTCAACTTCATAATCCATGTTGGGGGGAGATCTTAGTTCATTCCTTTAGAAGAGTTCAGAGTCTTTTTCTGTGCCAATTTCCGTTAGAGCAGCTGGCCAACCATCCTTGAAATATTTCTTCTTTGTATACTAAATCTAAAAAGAAGAAACAGTGATAGATTTATCCCATCCTTTATTGAAGGAATTTTCTCTGGCCTTATTTTTTTTTAGCCTTCTTAGCAGTTAGGCTCTTTGTCATCTCAGCCAACTGCTTCTGAGCTTTAGCAACCTCATCCTCGGCCTTTTATCGAGCTTCCTCAATAGATTTTTCAATTGCCAAATCTTATTGGGAGTTAAGAAAAGACTTCTTAAGACCAATAAAATCCTCCTCAACATTAGTTGAAGAAGAATGAAGATCATCGTCCTTCTCCAACATCTGGTTGAAATTAACCAGGAACGGGAAAGAAGAGAGGAAAAATTAGTTCAAGAAGTCAAAGACAAAATACAAAGTATGAAAGAGAAAAAGAATAATTCTCACCATGGAAAGTCTTTGAGCATCCCTTTAAGAAATTTTCAGTTGGGCTATAGAGGAAGAAGTAATCATGTGGTCTAGAAGAGTACCAGACTTAATTAATTTTCGGACCAAGCCAGGACCTATGGCTACAGAGGAGACAGCAACAGTTGGAGTAACACCGACCAAGATTTGTTGGCTGGCATCAATAATTACTTCAACCTGCTTAACAACAAGACATATCCTCAAACTTTTTAAGAGGGAATCATCTCTTGAGGGATCCTTACCAACGTAATATTTCTTTTGACCCCACCATCCACGGGCTTGTGGGTGCCAGAAGTAAGCATAATTTCCAAGAAGATTAGGAAACTCTCTTTTCCCCATGGTTGCTAAAAGAGGAACGTCTGAGTCAAGAGAAGAAAAAGGGCCAACAATAAGTTCACCACTACCTGATGAAGTGGACACTAGGTCCTATTCCAAGTCAAGCACAATGGTAGGAGCAATAGTAGAAGGTCGGGCAATAAAAGAGGTGACAGAAATCCCGTATTTTAGCAAGTATGATGCCAACCTAGTATGATCTTCACCAATTTTTTGATGAAGGACCCAGAGAAATTTGGGATCGTTAAGCTTAATGTCACCCTCCTTAGGACACTTCCTCTTCCTATCAACTGCAAGAAAACAAACAACCAGTGTTAATTAATATTTTACTAGGTAATTCAACAGCATAAGCAGATAAAATATATTCAGTACAACCTATACCATGACCCTCTTGAGGGCATCTTGGTCCAGTATATACTTCTTCCCCTTCAAGAGGTACATATTGCCAATTTTTGGCAATAACTCCATAATCGAAGTAATCCCTCTTGGAATCAGGCAGATTGATGACTAGTGCTTCATTAACATACCTAGTTTCAAATAATATGTATTGTCAAAGAATATAATCCCAGGGACACCTATATGGGTACCATGGATTTGGTTAAGCCTATGGAAACTGTTAATTATTCTCCAGGAGTGGGGGCTACTCTAGCAGGTACAATGTCAAAGTATTGACAAAATTCTAGACAAAAATGATTTGGGGGTAAAGTAAAATTACATTTATCAATGAATAAGGAAGGGATCAAGTGACCTTCACACAAAGAAAAAACTTCTACATGGGGATTGGGAAACTTGAAGTCTACCTAGTTTGGTATATTCCATTCCTTTCTAAACTCATCAAGAGAGATAATAACATAAACCATGATTTGATATGAAGAAAAGAAGAAAGAGAGAGAATTCTTATAAAAACTTAAGTATTCAGCAAGAACTAAAAGACAAGAAGAACGATCTCACGAAAGCTCAAGAATTTGAAGCAAAAACTTAGAAGGTTTTAGGTAAGAGATGACCGGAATTTTATCGCCTTTTATAGATTGCCTCAACAATTGGCGAATGTAATGATTAAAGTGAAACGGTGATTGAAATTTTGGCAGCTATGAAGAAAAAAACGTATTTGCCCTAAAACGATTCATTATAAATTATGGATATTTACAAAAATGTCATTAGTAGTACACGCTATCAGTAAAAGTAATAATTTTACAAGTCTGGAAAGTCGGTAATCGACCAAGCATTAGAAATGTAGATCGGGCTATTATCAGAACTAAATGCTACATACTTTCAAGCAAGCATCAAGCATGGAACATTGGGGTCTTCTGTTGATACCAAAAATTACCCACTTACGTGGACCAATTAGAAATAAACATGTGTCATCCACTGTAGTTATAATCCTAGTCATTAAGGCATAACCACCGACCATGGCCTGGAATGCCGACCATCATATAGGAAGCCCGACCAACACCAGAAAGCCGACCAATAGTAGGGAGGCCGACCACCTTTATTAGCAAAATGCCAACAGCCAGAATCATTATGGACATTATGTACTGATGTAAATGCCTAATTTATAAAGGCATTCCATCCTTTAACATTCCATCTCTTTGTCTCCATATTAGGTTATAAATACATTGTAATCCCTTCGTTAGGCAAGTGGATTTTCACCATCTATGCGTGTAAGTTACAAGGTTCATAGGTAATTACATAATAGTTCTTGTGTGAGATGTATCTTCTTACTTTGTGTAAAACTTATTTTAAAGTAAAAATGAAAATAGGAGTGCGACGAGTTTTTTTTACCCCTAAGTGGGTTTTTTTCTCATAAACCTTACCATGTGTATGCTTGTGAATGTTTTTACTTCATTTGCTCACATAAACACACACATCACTTAGATATAATTTGAATCAAATGAATTTGCTTAAAATTATATTAACTGTACTAGATCAAAGTTTCACCTCTAGATTCACTTAATTTCATTATTGTGTGAGTTAATCAAGATATTTGGAAAGCATTTTGATAACACATATGTTAAGAGTTTTTAAATTTTCTAGCAATTTTGTTTAATTTCAAAATTTGACCTTCGGATGAAATCAAACCTATTCACCACCCTCTAGGTTTGATATAGGCTATTACTCGAGTATTAAACATGTGACACCCCGCCTAATTAAACATCGGGTGATCAGGCATTCATTAAATTAAAACAGGTTTCTCAAATGGTTCATTCTTAGCATCACTGTCGAAAACTTTTTAATTACTAATCCCCTAAGTAAAAATTAGACCGGTGCCAAATTTTATCTTTCTTAAAACAGAAAAATCGACCATGCGGAACAAAGTACAAATAATCATGTACTATAATTCAAACATCAAAGTAAAAGTACAACAGAACAAAAGTATTACCGAATAAACCATCGGCTAAAAATCTCAAACAACAATATAATAACCACTAGTCTGAAAATAACACCTGAGACTAATACCGGACCACAAGTCCATACATAGAAGAGTGTGAGATCCTGTGCTAGATCTGGATGAGAGATATCGTCTAGTCAAATCCTGTAAGCATCCACTGTGCTACAGCTCCGAGTCTGGAATGGAATCATCACACATGGCGTCCCTGTGGCTGGACACCTAAAAGGTTTTGAAAATATTTTATAGCAAGAGTTAGTACTCAAAACATTTTGAAAATATTTAGCAAGCGTTTATCACAATATAAAATGCGGTTATTGATTACACATGTTAGGTTCTCGTACATTCTCTTGAGTTAACTCACCCCTCATCTTTAGTGCACACCTAACGTTCCACACTTAGTTTGTCTAGCCATACTTCTCAAGCTAACTAAAACCAAAGTAGTAAACTGAACTTATCTGTACCCAAGTTCCAATACCGCCCATACAGTACAACCGTTTTACTAACATCTCGCGTATGTTTATTAATTCTCAAGTAACATTTCATCTATGTTATTTTTCAAGACTTCTCATTTAGCTTCACTACTAAAATTACTACAATTTTCACAATTGTTGACTTTCCAACTTATGTAATTAAGTTTCGCTACTTGAATTACTAAATAGATGTTTTTCTATCTAAAGGTTCATTTCGTAATTAAGTTTCACTACTTAACTTACCAATTCAGTATGTATCTTTAAATACACAATATATCAATCTACTAATACACGGAAGTAGAATATCATCAGGTATATATATTTCACACACAATATATACTAACTATTAGTCACTGCTATTTTGCCCCTTTTATACACATAAAGGACTCTTGGTTCGGAATGATTCATCGACCCCAAGTAAGAATTGGTTCGGCATGATACATCGACCCCAATTATTTTTAAAATGTATATATATACACATATTCTGGTTCGGGACTCTCTCATCGCGACACCAGTTCAAAGTTTGGTTCGGTATTTCTCATCGACCCCAAACTTATAATAACTTTATGTTAGTTCGGAATGTCTCATCGACCCTAACACAATTACTTTAGGTATAATATCTCTACCTAAAAGATCACATAATTCAGTAGGTACACGCCCGACCTATTAATCATATACGTACGTAATATTTTAATCTCATATATTTACCGTACAATATTCGCTTTACGATTTATCTCATTAATCGCATTTATTTGAGTATTCACCCAACTCTAAGGGTCCTAGTTACCCCTTACATATAATTTCAGTCGTTATTGCTTATCCTACTGGTCTATTACTTAAATTGAATTTACTTCGCCCCGTAACTCAATTTCCGAAGTCCCTGATACTCTACTAAATCGGATTATTCTCCTCGGTCCATAATCCAAGTCTTACACCCAATGGCCTTATTGGACCTCAAAAATATACCTACTGGTCTTATTCTTACTCCCATATCAGTATAATGTAACTCCTAGAATACCCATTCATTCCCGAACTCAACGAAGGATTTAAACACAAAATTTTCGGGAAAACAGCTTGCGTCGATCGATCGACGTCTGGGTTCGATCGATCGACATAGTCGATCGATCGATAGTTCAAGATCGATCGATCGATCGAATAGGGACAAACGCAGTCTGTCTTCTTCGTTGATCCTTTCCTCCATTAACAAATTTCCAAACTCCATTATTGTCCACCAAACTTATACCCAATGATCCTAACATATTTCCACATATACTAGGACAGTTTCTAACGTGTCAATTACATCAAAACTCCAATTACTTTAAAGAAATAATGAATTAAAACCCAGAATTTCTTGGAACCCTAGTTATGGTGTTCTTCCCATATTATCATTCAAAATCCAGATTTTTATTCCGAAAATCATCAAGTCTAATCTGAATATTAATCCTCTACATAGTTTAAGTCATTCTACATGCGATTCCTATCCCAACATGCATAAATATCATCTTTCTCCAATCAAAATATTGATTTAAACAAAACTATTCAAAAACCCTACACATGGGTATTATAACTTTATAAATTTTTGCAATAAACAACTTGCCTTATGATCAGTAGGGTCTGATTTCGTGGTTCTTGTTGATGATTGATGATCTTCATCCTTCAATCCTTCTTCCCCAACAAGTAGATGGTAGAAATCCCTTTGAATTCTTCCCAAATCTTCTTTTTGCTTTAAAAAGTTGTGCCTCTCTTCTCTCTAATGGTATTGGTGTTTGTCATGGGTGTTCTAACCCTAATTCCTCTATCATACGGCTGATATAAAACTCTAAATTTCGTAGGTCTATATACCCTCTTATGTTAAAAGACCAAAACGCCCCCGAACGGTCTCGGTTTAGTCCAAAATTGCCCCGGGACTCAACTAGTACCCCCGAGTATACTATTTTGACTAATTTGACCCTTCCGGACTCATTGGTGACCTCTAAATTATCATTTGAGTCACTTAAAAAATATTACTCGTTCTCACCCCAACATGGTCTACATGCGTTAAGTAACTATTTACCACTCACACTAAGTAAATAAAAAGATGCAATATATACCGGTATCTATCTTTCGATTAATATACCATAATTACAATTTTAAATCAAATTCTTTAAATTACTACTCTTACGTAATTTAAATCAAGACGATATTTTCTCATTTAATTCTCCAATCTAATTAGATGGAATATTTGGGATATTCAGAAATACGGGGTATTACATACTTCCCCCTTGCAAAAGGAATTTCGTCCTCGAAATTAGGATAAGGCTGGTATTAAGGCTAAGGACCTTAAATATAATTGCACCCTCTAATACCCAATACCAAATCATAATATCCTAACGGTCATCCCAACCACATGACCATTTCATCATAATTTCTTATCGCACGTTACCCATGCCGCACATATCATAATTAAGTCCCACTACTCAATTTCTCCATAGATTTTCCCAATCCAACGTTAATTCTTGAAATTAAGTTTCTCCCTACTTAATTTACCCATTTTATGTATATCTCTATATAACATCTAAGTGTCTACTATCACTCATAAGTAGAATATTATAAGGTATATATTTCACACACTATATATACTTCAAGGAAAAATTGGTCTGGCAAAAAAAATCATCGGCCCCAATAATCTTATCATTTACATTGGTCCGGGAATTCCTCGACCCCAAGGTAAATGTAATGCACATGTCGGTTCAGACCTTCCGTCGATCCCAATATTTATCATTGATTTGGTTCAAAAAATATCGGTCCCAAATCGATCCCCTATGTATTGGTCTGGAACATCATCGACCCCAATACAGAGATTAAGCACACTTACTATCGCACATAAGTAGTAAAAATCAATAGGTATATATATCTTGCACATAACATATACTACCAACACTTATTTTATAATCACCCCCCTTCTATAACATTTTTGGGTTATTGGCTCGGAATTCCACCTCGATCACCAATAGTTATTAATTACTTGTCTCGGGATCACATCTTGAGCACCAATATGTGTATATATATCTCATCGCACATGAGTAGACAATTGTGAGCCATATATTTCATATTTCATATACTTTAAAATGTCACACTCCAATAGAATGTCCTCATATCACGCGTTAAGGACTAAAAGTTCGAAATGTCTCCTCGAACCACACCCAAAGTACATGTATTGTTCGTAATCGGTACCCACGAACCTAATCCTCATGTACAGTCCATATAGGCGCTCACTCTACCTATAAATATGCTCTTATAGGCATACATTCAACCTATGAATTGATCAGTGGGCTTCTCCAAAATTCCACTATCATAAGGGCGTATCATCATTCTTTCTCATTAACATTGAGTCGTAGGTAGCACAACGTACTCAAAATAAAACTTTATCTCTATTCCTTCCTGACCTTCTCTCACAGGGTGGAATTTTAGGATTTCATCCTGGTTCACAATTATGTAGAGCGGCACTATGCACTCTCCCTTATCAACTACATACTAATCTATCCCGGTCACCCCATTTCGCTACCCCAACGAAATGTTGGCTTAATTATGATGTTCACAACCCATCAATAATTTATAAGTCTGCCTCCTCATTCCATCATTGGGAATGTGGGTTCACTACCACATTCCGGTTGTTCATTTCGAGTCTATCTTGTCTATTAACTAGAGGTGTATCCGGAGACAATATCAATACTTCTCTCCTCAACATCGCTTCCCACTTACGTCATCTTTCCTGAAGTGGTACTCTATTCCCCTTTCTCTCCAGGTTTATTATACTTTACAATCCGTGCACTCTTCGCAATTGGCGCACTTTTTGGGTTGGTTACTTTATAAGGATAAACATTTTAGTAACACGTAAGTCACTTACAACACTCAATCAAGTAGCACCTTGCGCTACTTCTTCGCCACAGTTAGGTCTCCCATATCAAAAGATAACCTTTGAACGGTTTCCCACCGACTTTCATCCCATAGGGTGTGGTGGATTTCTCAGCACATATAATCTTGGATCATCGTCAATCTCCCATGACGTTCAACCCATTTCATCGATACGACTTGTTTCCTAATTTCCCCAACGTCGTACAAAATATTCTGCATCCCTCTATCTTGGATGTCTAAGGAATCCAATTGACTAGGGTGCCCATACACCCTTTTCTCCGGGTACATTTGCAAAAACATTGCAAATGTCGCACCCGTAACATGCTTTTCTTCAACTCTAGCCTCGTCTACACGACGTGACTACAATCTTGGGGGCATTCTCAATACCCTAGAGACAAAAATCAAATCTTTGCCCACAAAGTCCCACTTATCCCTTCGTGGTGAGGTAAGCCTTTCAGTGTTTCTCCACAACACTACCGGCTCCACTGATGTCCTAGCATCTAACAATGTCTCTTCTCCTGACGTGCATAAAAATTTAGTCGTATTCCCTTTCGCAACCGAACTTAAACAAGGGACTTCTCCCCATGTATTCTTACTGAGCATTATCGGAACTACACATACTCGATATGCTCAAATTTGATTTCTCGACAATATGTGCAACCATACTCCAATATTGCTAAAGGAGTCAAGTGGCACCGCGCTTATACTATCACTAAGTCTTTAGCACTAACTACAATAGCGAGCTCGATCTCTCCGCTCAGCAGTCATACCACAAACATTGACTCACATCATTTAGGTTCCCACACACCGAAATCAATTACTAAGAGATTTTCATAATCTCTGAAGTTTCTCACATTTTGATGAATAATGACAACTCGACCCTTTTTCAGGTGAGGAGTCGTCATATACCCCATTCACTCGAGGCTAAAACTCATATACTTCCCTATCCATCGCTCTGATGATTTAGATGGTCCCCGGACATAACACGCTTGTCCTCTCCAGAATGCAAAACTTATTGGAGTTATTATTTCTTTAAATAACTTCCAGCAAAAATAAAATGTGTGGCCCTAGAATCCACACTAGACATCTTTTCAAAAAAATTCCTGACTCCAGGCCATGCTGACCAGTTTGGGTACCCCTCCTCTCGGACTGGGTAGTCTCGATCCTAAACACTATCATCTTGGTTCCCTTAGTTCTGCTGACCAAGAGGAACGCACTATGGGACTTAACAGTCCCGACTTAGGATCTAATAATTAAATCCTCTAGTGGGTTTCCACTTATGGCTTGTGCCAGCCCCATTACATTCAGTCTTACTCTTTGACTAAATCTCTAAACTCCCTTAGCTCCGCCCACCCAGGAGCATTAACCTCCACCTTGTAGGAAGTACCATATTTTCTTCATATACATAAGTCGTTCAAGAAGAGTTTTACCAAAAATTGCGAGCTATGACTCGGGAGTCCATTTTCTCAAGGGCTCTTTTCCCTTATACCTATCTCACCGGTACAAGTTCACTTCACAGGATAAATTTCTCTCTCACGATTGGCCTCCACCAGGCTTTCACGTGAGGGGTTCATATATTCCCATTCACTACGCTTCTGAATCATCATTGGAGAACTTTGCAGTTAAACTATATGTAAAGTTCTTCTATTTATATATACGAACCCTCGGTCCGAATGTAGTGACTGGTATCCCCGCCACGTTGCCTGAAAATTTACTCAAATTTCTCACTTCTGAGTATTTCTACTCCGTCCTAAATGCCAAAACCTCTGGACATACTACTTCCATTGGTTAACCTGCACAGTCGCCGTTTCATTACATTTACGGCTCGTTCTCATCAAATTTTCTTCAGACCTACTCCCACTATCACTACATTGGGCGGTCTAGACTAGCATTACTCTTACGGTCGCGACACTTGGAAAATGCCTGCTATGCCTCAACAACCCTTGTAGCATTTACTTCCATTACACGCTAGGAGTGACCCCGACCACGGTCATCTCTCCTATGATTGCTATCTTCGAACACCCCATGCTTTATACCGAGCTCCTCCCTCCTGTAGTCCTTATAACGCCAATGCCGGTCCTACCACCATATTCAACGTACCGTGCCCAATCGGACCCGTATATATAACACAACGTCTACCAATTAGCAGGAGAACGTAAACTACGTACGTAGATGAGTACAATCATCCTAAGATAGGGCTCTATATCAATCAAACGATACGCTGAAAACGTAGTAAGCCGTACAGATCCTATGGACACTAGAACCTGATGCCCTGATACCATCTGTGACACCCCACCTAATTAAGCATCGGGTGATCAGGCCTTCATTAAATTAAAACAGGTTTCTCAAATGGTTCATTCTTAGCATCACCGTCGAAAACTTTTTAATTACTAATCCCCTAAGTAAAAATTAGACCGGTGCCAAATTTTATCTTTCTTAAAATAGAAAAATCGACCATGCGGAACAAAGTACAAATAATCATGCACTATAATTCAAACAACAAAGTAAAAGTACAACAGAACAAAAGTATTACCGAATAAACCATCGGCTAAAAATCCCAAACAACAATATAATAACCACTAGTCTGAAACTAACACCTGAGACTAATACCGGACCACAAGTCCATACATAGAAGAGTGCGAGATCCTATGCTAGATCTGGATGAGAGACATCGTCTAGTCGAATCCTGTAAGCATCCACTGTGCTACAACTCCGAGTCTGGAATGGAATCATCACACATGGCGTCCCTGTGGCTGGACACCTAAAAGATTTTGAAAATATTTTATAGCAAGAGTTAGTACTCAAAACATTTTGAAAATATTTAGCAAGCGTTTATCACAATATAAAATGCGGTTATTGATTACACATGTTAGGTTCTCGTACACTCTCTTGAGTTAACTCACCCCTCATCTTTAGTGCACACCTAACGTTCCACACTTAGTTTGTCTATCCATACTTCTCAAGCTAACTAAAACCAAAGTAGTAAACTGAAATTATCTGTACCCATGTTCCAGTACCGCCCATACAGTACAACCGTTTTACTAACATCTCGCATATGTTAATTAATTCTCAAGTAACATTTCATCTATGTTATTTTTCAAGACTTCTCATTTAGCTTCACTACTAAAATTACTACAATTTTCACAATTGTTGACTTTCCAACTTATGTAATTAAGTTTCGCTACTTGAATTACTAAATAGATGTTTTTCTATCTAAAGGTTCATTTCGTAATTAAGTTTCACTACTTAACTTACCAATTCAGTATGTATCTTTAAATACACAATATATCAATCTACTAATACACGGAAGTAGAATATCATCAGGTATATATATTTCACACACAATATATACTAACTATTAGTCACTGCTATTTTGCCCCTTTTATACACATAAAGGACTCTTGGTTCGGAATGATTCATCGACCCCAAGTAAGAATTGGTTCGGCATGATACATCGACCCCAATTATTTTAAAAATGTATATACATACACATATTCTGGTTCGGGACTCTCTCATCGCGACACCAGTTCAAAGTTTGGTTCGATATTTCTCATCGACCCCAAACTTATAATAACTTTATGTTAGTTCGGAATGTCTCATCGACCCTAACATAATTAATTTAGGTATAATCTCTCTACCTAAAAGATCACATAATTCAGTAGGTACACGCCCGACCTATTAATCATATACGTACGTAATATTTTAATCTCATATATTTACCGTACAATATTCGCTTTACGATTTATCTCATTAATCGCATTTATTTGAGTATTCACCCAACTCTAAGGGTCTTAGTTACCCCTTACATATAATTTCAGTAGTTATTGCTTATCCTACTGGTCTATTACTTAAATTGAATTTACTTCGCCCCGTAACTCAATTTCCGAAGTCCCTGATACTCTACTAAATCGGATTATTCTCCTCGGTCCATAATCCAAGTCTTACACCCAATGGCCTTATTGGACCTCAACAATATACCTACTGGTCTTATTCTTACTCCCATATCAGTATAATGTAACTCCTAGAATACCCATTCATTCCCGAACTCAACGAAGGATTTAAACACAAAATTTTCGGGAAAACAGCTTGCGTCGATCGATCGACGTCTGGGTTCGATCGATCGACATACTCGATCGATCGATAGTTCAAGATCGATCGATCGATCGAATAGGGACAGACGCAGTCTGTCTTCTTCGTTGATCCTTTCCTCCATTAACAAATTTCCAAACTCCATTATTGTCCACCAAACTTTTACCCAATGATCCTAACATATTTCCACATATACTAGGACAGTTTCTAACGTGTAAATTACATCAAAACTCCAATTACTTTAAAGAAATAATGAATTAAAACCCAGAATTTCTTGAAACCCTAGTTATGGTGTTCTTCCCATATTATCATTCAAAATCAAGATTTTTATTTCGAAAATTATCAAGTCTAATATGAATATTAATCCTCTACATAGTTTAAGTCATTCTACATGTGATTCCTATCCCAACATGCATAAATATCATCTTTCTCCAATCAAAATATTTATTTAAACAAAACTATTCAAAAACCCTACACATGGGTATTATAACTTTATAAATTTTTGCAATAAACAACTTGCCTTATGATTAGTAGGGTCTGATTTCATGGTTCTTGTTGATGATTGATGATCTTCATCCTTCAATCCTTCTTCCCCAACAAGTAGATGGTCGAAATCCCTTTGAATTCTTCCCAAATCTTCTTTTTGCTTTAGAAAGTTGTGCCTCTCTTCTCTCTAATGGTATTGGTGTTTGTTATGGGTGTTCTAACCCTAATTCCTCTATCATACGGCTGATATAAAACTCTAAATTTCGTAGGTCTCCATACCCTCTTATGTTAAAAGACCAAAACGCCCCGGAACGATCTCGGTTTAGTCCAAAATTGCCCCGGGACTCAACTAGTACCCCCGGGTATACTTTTTTGACTAATTTGACCCTTTCGGACTCATTGGTGACCTCTAAATTATCATTTGAGTCACTTAAAAAATATTACTCGTTCTCACCCCAACACGGTCTACACGCGTTAAGTAACTATTTACCACTCGCACTAAGTAAATAAAAAGATGCACTATATACCGGTATCTATCTTCCGATTAATATACCATAATTACAATTTTAAATAAAATTCTTTAAATTACTACTCTTACGTAATTTAAATCAAGACGGTATTTTCTCATTTAATTCTCCAATCTAATTAAATGGAATATTTGGGATATTCAGAAATACGGGGTATTACAAAACACACATTCCTTCAAACTCATTGGATTCACTATCGGAGTCGCTCAAGCTAACCTAGTAGGCCTTTTCATCTTCTCTACATCTTTGTTCTTTTCAAACATACTCAAATGTGTTGGGAATACATAAATGTGATGTCCTACACCTCCGTAATCAGAGCAATAGACATCATCGTTCTTCTTATTCTTCTTAGAATCACTCCTATCACCATAAGAACCCTGTTTAGAGGACTTGTAAGGCTTTGGCTCATATTTATTTTCAATTTTTAAAATGTTTTTATTTTTCTTGTATATTTTGTTAATTTTTTTCACAATAGGATCCATGTCCACCTCGACATTTTCCTTGGGCTTATCCTCACTTTTCAATGACACGCTTTTTTTTAATCGATGAACAAATCTAAGTTCTTCTTGGGTTTAAGCACAACAACACTCTCTTATTTGTCACAAATTTGCAAAGGCCGAACCAACTCTTGTAGGCTGCAAGTGTTTGTGTCCTTCACCTCATTCAAAATAGAAACGTTAGTGTTAAATCTAGATGCAAGAATTCTATTAAACTTTTTAATAACTTTATTCTCCAGAATATTATCACCAAAATTAAAAAAAAAACATTGGCAATTTCCATCCATCTCGTGTAATAGTCCTTAAAACTCTCATATTCATCTATTCTCATAGTCTCAAACTTAATAACAATGTGTCGCAACTTAGCACGCTTGACACTAGATGTTCTTTCATGTGTCACTCTAAGAATATCCCGAGCCCTTTATGCCAATTTGTAAATTAAAATATGATTTTATTCTTGGGTGCTAATGGATGTGAACAAAACATTTAAAGAAACATAATTGTAGTTACAATCCTCAAACTCCGATTCATTCCATAAAAAACTTAGTTTTTTCAATCTATCACATTCCTCCTCTATCGTAGGATAAATCTATTCTTCCTCTACACTCATCCACACACGGTCATGCTTCAACCTCAAGTTAGTTCTTATTTTAACTTTTCAATATCTACTCAATCATGTTAATGATACATAAATGAGAATCTTGCTCTAATACCAATTGTAGAATGTGTGTAATTTATGCAAGTGTTTAACCTAAAACAAACCTGGGGGTGAATAGGTTTGAATCCATCTCATGACTAATTTTTTTATTTTAACGATTTTTCCTGAAAATTCAAATTACCTAGCATATGATTCAACCAATTCATATGAAAATTTCTTGAATTAACCCCACAATAATATTAATTAGTTAGATCTAGAGATAATAAATAAAAATCACAACCTAAGTCAGATTTAAGTCAATTCACTATATCCAAGTGATATCTAAGTGATGTGTGCGATCCCAAGTGTGCAATTGAATATAAAACAATCAGAAACATTCATAAGACATATTTTATGAGGAAAAACACCCACCAAGGGTAAAAACCTCGACACACTCTAATTTATATTTCTATTTGAAAAGATGTTTTACACAAGGTAAAAAGATACCTCACATAAATATTCTCGTGTAGTTACCTATGAACCTTGAAACTTTTCCCCATAGATGATGAAAATTCACAAAGATATCCACGATGTGAATGAAGAAGCCCAATCTCTTCCTTGGAAACAATGTCACACTCCAATTTTGCCCATAAATCGAAGTGCTTCCTTATAAAGACAAATTTTCGAATTGAGTAAATTTGTATATATTTGATTAATTATGTTTCGACAAAACCGTTTGTCTTATATGTTAGGTGTTGAGTTGGTTTATCCTTCAAATCCTTATGATGTGTTTGGTTGAAGTCTATAATAACAAAGTTAAAGCATGTACTACATCACTATATCATGTCTCATACCACGTTTCATCTCCAACGAACAAGCATCTCATGAGGTATGAATATGTATATTTTTTTTCATTTGTATATCATTGGATGTTGTTTTAAAATAATGTTTGAGGCCATTTTTCATAAAAAGGGTTTTTCAAGAAAAATTTAGTTTCGTGAAAAATTCATTTGAACGAGATTTCATAATCGTTTAAACGAGTTGACAAAAGTCATTTGAACAAGTTTACAAGATGTTTGAAATGAGGATATTGTTTCATTCGAACAAGCTTTGAACATGGATCGAACAAGGTTGTTATGTTTCATTGGAAAAACTCATTTAAAGTTCGTTTGATGTATGTTCAAACGAGATGCATAGTATCATTTGAACGAGATTGTGTACTTCATTCAAATGAACACATTTTTTTTCTTCGAATTTGATTCCTTTGCCTTGAAATTTGTATTTTTTATAGATATGCATTGTGGAATCTTTTTTACTGGAGAATTTTGGCAGAAATTATTTTTGTATCTAAAACCAAAATCCCCAAAACTCTAGTTTCAAGCAAACATTTTTAGGTCCAATTTTCATCTCTATACGCTCAACTGACATCTCTGTTTGTCACCAAAATTTTATTTACTCATAAACATATTGTTGAGGATAGTTTCTTGCAATTGGACTCCATGTTGATTGTTGTTTAAACGCGATGGACTCCATGTTTATGATGGTTTGGTGATCTTGTATCGGTGTATACCGGGGTGTGTGTGGACTCACACATTGTAGTAGTGCGTAGGAGTACTCTTACGTGTCACTGTACAGAAAGTTTAAGGAGTGAAGACGCGTCAACGCTTGAAAGAGTCGAGGTGGTTATGTAAGTCTTTTATCGTGTTCTTTTGTAATTCCTGACATAGTGAATTGATTTGGCTGGGTAATCCGAGGTTTTTTTTCATTTGATTTTTTCTCGTACATCGATTGTTATGTGATTGATTTCTTTTATCGGATATGCTCACCGAGATGCGTGCTTTAGGTTAAGATAAAATTGGTTAATCATTTAACACAACTTTTATTTAATCGGTGCTAAGTTTTATTTGGGTAAATTAGATTAAGTTTAATTTAAATTTGAAAATTTAAAAAATAGTGGTGTTTGTGTCTTGGACCTTATCCATATTAGCGTCTTTCAAGTGGTATCAGAGCAGGTGTCTATATGGAAGGTTAGTGATATTCTAAACCACCGTTGTTTGAGGGGTCTAAGCCATATCTTTAGTAGGTGAATATAGAATCCATAAGGTTGTTTTGACATGGAGTGAGGATGAGCAGAAACTGTCTAACTATAATTTGTGTGGCCTGAATTCTTTATTATGTTCAGTCACACCAGAGGAGTTTTGCCCTATTATGGCACGTGATATATATAAAGAGGCTTTAGACATACTCCAACTCACTCATTAGGGTATAGGTTTTATTAAGCCTTCCAACTTCAGAACCTCACCACTCATTTGTAACCATTAGGATAGAGGATAATGAAACATTCGATGAGTTTTATGCGAGATTATCTGATATAGTTAACTCAACTTTTAACTTGGGAGAGAGAATACTCGAAACCAGAGTTGTAAATTAAATCTTAAGGTCTTTACATGAAAGATTTAATTTCAAGGTCACAGTTTTAAATTCCTTGGGAACTTTGGACTCTATGACATTCAAAGATCTTGTGGGTGATCTTCAAACCTGTGAACTCGACATGTTTTCTTCCAAAAAGATGAACAAAGATAAGGGAAATTCTTTAAAAGCTCAAAAGGAGGAAACATTTGTTCTGCATGATGAGTCTAACATCAATTCTAATGATATAGACATGTTTGTAATAAATTTGAAAATTTCTCAAGTTTAAAAAAAAGACGAAATGTTATGAAAAGAAGTTTGAGAAAAATAAGTTTAACGAGGTTGGAAAATTCCATAAAAATTGTAATGATAATTTTAAAAGGGATGAATCACATAAATGTTTTAGGTCTAAGGGTTATGGACATAGGGAAACTAAGTGTCCCACTAAGCTAAGGAAGGAAATCAAGAAGCCTAAGGCGTAAAATAATAGCTTTAACATTAGGGAATCAGAAGAGGAATATAATTCCCACGTTGAGAGTAATTACACCGTGATCATGGAAAATCATGTGAGCCTTAATAAAAAGTCTTATGATGAAGATAGTTTTGTGCATGGAAACTATGAGGCCAGTGTGTGTTTATCCCAAGTGAGTGGTGAAGAGAGTGGTGATGAAGACGTAGAAGAAGAAGGAGAGGAAGAGGAGAGTGAACTTCAAGTTTCCTTTCTAGAGTTATATGCCAAGTCTTTGAACTTGAAAAAGGTGAACTTAAAGTTATAAGCTAAATTGATAATACGTGCCATTGGTAATGTTGATTTAAAATTGATTGAGGATCATAGGTCATGTGAGAAGACTCTTAGGGAGAAACTTGCATTTATTGAGGGTAACATGATAACCTTCTAGTATTAATGGAGATTTTGAAGAATGATTCCCTAGTTTTCATGAGTCTCATCATTTTCCCGAGTCTAGGATAAAGGAGTTAAAAGAGAAATGAAGAGACTCGAGTCACGTCAATTTAATTTCGAGTCTAGGTCAAGAAATTTAGATAAGATGTTAGGAACCATTCTAACCAATTGTCTTTCGTGATCCCGTTGCTTCCTCTGAAAAATCAAAGAAAAATATTTTGAGCGGGTTAACCACTTTCAAGGACATTTGAGAAGGCCAACCCTTAGGTAACATTCCTCATCCTACCTACACGTGCACACATTGTGGGAGGAAAGTTCACCTTAGGAGTGTTTTCTTTAATCTTAGAAAAGGTCCTAGAAACTTTAATACTAGAGTGGACGAGGTTCCACAAACCCAAGAGCATCGCGTTACACCTATGTGGCTTAGGAAATTAAATTTTAAGGCTTTAAACGTTAGACTTGTTGATCTTCAAATGCTTTCACAAGATACTTCTCATGCTAAATCTAATGATTGATTATCTTTCCATGTTTTGATACACTAGCTTTTGCACTTCATGATATATATGATTTCCCGTTGTACCATGCGTATCTTTTGTATTTTTATTTTCTTTTTTTGAGTCATATTGTGAAATATACAAAAATATTTTTGTTTATATTTTAAGTTTAGTTTTCAAGTGGTGTCCTTAAAAATGTTTAATACCTCAAAAATATTTTTTTATGTGTAGTTTAGTTTTACATATTTTGTGCGGCATATCGGTGTTTTTAAATCCCATTCCTTCCATGTATCCATTTGACTAAGCCATTTGATTATGATTTCAATTCTTGGATAGTTCTTAATCATAGTTGCATGGAATATTTTGAAATTGATTTGCTTTGGTGTATTCACTTTGTATATTCTTCCACACACACTTTGCACGAGCTCTTTTGGATTTTACTACCTATGTTGCTTGACCTAAGTGAGGTGTTCACCGATCAGTCTTGTCATTTACAAAATATTTTTCACTATGTGACATTTTTGCATATAATAACCATTACGTGAGTTTAATATTATTAAAAAAATTGAGTGTGCATTGGGAAAGGGCTGCGAAAGGAGAAACCTCATTTGCGTGAAAGGCCACTGTTGGCAACAGCCTAAAAAAAGAAAAGAGAGGCAAAGAAAAGAAAATATTGCTAAGGCCATATTTGTTTATTGATGCTTCAAATTTCAGTATCGTCAAAATGATTATATATATATATATATATATATATATATTAGGTTGTTAAGTTGAAGATGTATGGGTTTGTACAATGAGTCCTAGTTAAGATTAATTGTTTGACTCTATTTATTTGAGAATCATCAAGATTTTTAGGCTAGTGTGTATTGTGTATGTTTGTCCATCTATGATATCTTTATTTGTCACTATGAGGCTAAACGGATGTTGATAAGTTTTTACGGTCAAATAGAACTCCTTGGACACATTTTGAGTGATTGGGTCATATTTATTTTGTATATAGTTCATATACCTTCACTCTATTCAATATTTTTTAGACACATTGATAATATTCTAATCTGTAAAACTTTTGTGTTTTATGTCTTTTTGTGGTGCTTATACTTATATATAATTTTGTACTTCAATTCTATATAGTTGTTATATATAGTATGTTTGTTTTTGAGTCTTTTCATTTGAAGTTAATCCATGTTGTCATATTCTTAATCTTAGATTCATATTGTCATGTGTTTATAATCACATTGATATATTTTGTTACTTTCTATCATTGTCATCTCATTTATTAATCAAAATTAATATCTTGTGTTCATTGTTTGAATTATATGTGCTTGTGTTGCTGACTTGTTTGTCATTGCATGTTTCACTTCACATCATCTCATGATATTACTTGTTATCCATTATGTTTACATGTATTATATTTAGGGAGCGAAGTTATTTATATAGTGAACATTATTCTTTGCTTATTACTGAATAAAATGGAGGAGAAATGGTGTCCATCTCTTTAACTTCGGAGGAAGATTGCTACCTTGGGGGAGACGTCCTATCTTAGGTGGAGATGGATTAGACAAAAAGGGAAGGGGTTTTGAATTTTTGTTTATATTTTAATATATTCAAGTTGCATTTGAAAGGTGTTTTTAATTGTGCAAGTTTTCAAGGATGCAACAAACTTTACACAAGAGCAAAGCTACTCAACGTATGTGTCTATCAAGTCTATACTTTTCCCTTTTAGGGTTGCGGATTGAGTCTTTAAAATATATTGACAGCCCATAGGTTTTTATGTTCGGGTTTTGTCCCAGAATAGCCAAAAGGGGAGATTTGTAAGGATAAATTTTCGAATCGAGTCAATTTTTATGTATTGTCTTCATTTCGCTTGGACTAAACCGTTTCAATCGTGGCTTAGATCTTGAGTTGGTATAATTTTCAAATCCTATGAAGTCTTTGATTGAAGACAGTAGTGGCCAAGTTAGATTGTCTACATTATCATGTCATGTTTCATGAAATGTTTCGTCTTCAACGAACAAGGACCTCATGATGTATGAATACGTGTATTTTTTATCCTTGGTATTTCATTGTGTGTTGTTTTAAAATAATGTTTGAGGATATTTTTAATAAAAAAATTTAGTTTTGTGAAAAAGTCATTCGAACGAGATTTCCTTGGCGTCCAAAGCAATTTACAAAAGTCATTCGAATGATTTTATAAGATGTTTAAAATGAGGATCGTATATTAGTTCGAACTAGCTTTGAACGAGTCGAAAGAGGTTGTTCTGTTTCATTAAGAAAGGTCGTATGAAGTTCGTTTAATATCCTATCAAATGAGATGCACATTGTCGTTCGAATGAGATTTTGCACTTCGTTCGAATGAACATACTGTTGTTGATTGAATGAGATTATAATGCCTCAAAATTTGTGTTTTCTATAAATAAGCTTGTTGATATCCTCTTTACTGTAGAATTTTGGCAAAAATTGTTTTCGTATCTTTAACCAAATACCTTCAAACCCTAGTTTCACACAGACACTTTGAGATCTAAGTTTCAAATCTATATACTAAATTGAGATCTCCGTTTGACACCTAAAGTTTGTTTACTCATTAACATATTGTTGAGTATTATTTTGTACGATGAAATCCTGCACATTGTGATTTAAACCTAGTGGACTTCGTGTTTGTGATGGTTCACTGAGCCTGGATCATTGGATATCGTGGCATGTGTGGACTCATACATTGTGTCAGTATGTAGGTTGACTTCTAGGTATCATTGTGCAGAGGGTCTAAGAAGCGAAGACGTATCAGGGCCTGAAGGATTCAAGGTTATTATGTAAGTCTTCGGTCATGTCCTTTTGTAATTCTTGATATAGTGAATTGTGTTGGCTGGGCCGTCTGAGATTTTTTCCATTTCGGTTTTCCTTGCACATTGGGCATCCTGTGATTTATTTATTTTATCTACTAGACTCACCTAGATGCATGCTTTAGCTTAAGATAAAATTGGTTAATCATTCAAAACAAATTTCATTTAATCGATGCTAAGTTTTATTAGGGTGAATTTGTTTAATTTAAATTTGGAATTTTTTTAAATAGTGGTGTGTGTGTGTATTTTGGACCTTATCAATATTAGCGCCTTTCACTCCTCTTTTAGATCTAGGAGTATGAGATCATAACAATTCAAAAGTAGTTTAGGAATTGTAATACGCTATGTAAATATAAACCAAAACACTCTTAATTATCTCTCAAAAGCATATATCATGTACAAATTTAAGTTTGATCAATTTTGGAGGGAACGAGTGAATTAGAATAGAGAAGAAAAGGAAAAATGCCCTTAGCCTCGAAAACGATCTCAGAAATATATTTAAGTTATGAGGATTTTTAGAACATATGAAAAAGGAGGTAAATAGGCCATTTTATAGAAAATTTTGAAAATCTGATGTCGTTGTGGGCAGGGTACACTTTTTTCGTGTTCAAGATTCCAATAAGTGTGGAATATTAGCCAAGGCCGTGCGCATGGGGACATATACGTGTCTTGCGAATGCCACTGTGTGCATGGGATTAAAGCTAATCCATACAAAGGGTTAAGACAAAACATCCTAAAAAAGTCTTAACTTATTTTCAAAACAGGACCGACTCCCAAAAACTTTTTCAATTGTCATGTGACATAGTTTTGAAGCACTTTTCCATCAAATTTATCATCCTCACAAATTTTAGAAACATTTTATGCATTTATGTGTGTTTATCCATAGATAATTCACAATATCTAATAAAAGGCTTTAGTCCTTAATCCACTGTGAGTGCATGGAAACGGAAGTCCTCAATGAGCGGCATGCAAGATCTCCAATCTTTAAAGGTCCATTTAGACAAATGATCATGCCTCACTCATTCAAATCAATTATATATGACTCTAAGCACTCAACGACTAGAATGTTTTGTCACAAGAATTATTTAATTAATACTTATTATAAAATTATATTTTCACCATAGACCTTACCAAGGACAAAAGCCTTCAGAACAAGCCCAACAAATAGCTCCCACTGTACTGATGATGAAGTCATATAAATATACGAAGGGCTAGTGAATAACCATTTCATGAATCCTTTAAAGATTTTAAAAGGGCGGTAGACTGCGGCCGACATAACTCGTATCGAACATTGTGTGAACCAATAGTATCCAAGAAATTCATTAAAAATGTTCATTAAAATTCAAAAATTGGTAGTTAAGCATAGTAAAGGGGATAGTAGAAACTAAAAACATTCATCATAATCTGCTACTATAACAACAACATGGAGGGGTAATGCTTGTGAAAGTAAATGAAGAAGTTACCAAGGAAAAAATCCAAGAAATTGTGAACAAAAATCCACATTCCAAAATCGACAAGTGGAGGAAACGATGGGAAGTTTTAACATCGAAATCTCATAAGAAGAGGGGAAGAACTACCCATAACTATCAGTGATAAAATGGATGTGATAGATTCATAGGTGGTATATGTGGAAGAAATTGCCCAAAAAGATGATGGTTCTAAAATGAAAATAGTCACGAAAGTTCCATGCAGTGCCAAGTTTAAATGGTTCTATAACCAAGTGGGTATCACACCAGAAGTAATATAAGATGTGACGAAAATCATACTTAAGGTCATCGAACCTAAAGGGGAACTAACCCTTAACTTGAATGGTGTCATGAGGAAGTTAATGAAAGACTAACATAAATAATTTCCTTCTTGAAGGAAGATAAGTTAGTGTTGTTATTCCACAACTGGTCAGTCTATATTAAGTGCTTAGTGAACGAAATTGAGTTCATGGGGACTTTACAAGATGGGGAATCCTCCGTGAATATCATGATGGTTACTTTGTTTACGGCATCATGGATATCAAGAAGTTGTCTAGTATAAAAACTCATTAATGTTTATGAATTTGGTAATGATAAGATGAAGGTAAGAGGATTGGTTCACAAGTCGATTAAATGAGAAAAGATTCGATCCACCATCAAGTTCAACATGATAGATGTGTAACTTTCCTACCAGCTATCATCAATATGTGAAGGCCATTGAAAATGGTCACAAGATTATTAGTAAGGCCACCTAATGTGTCCTACTTAATATAACTAACGATTGACTATGGAGTCATAACACTAAGGTGGAGTGACATCAATATCAACCCCCAAATCGAAGTCGAACCTAATGCTTACAGGACCTAATGCAATTCCTGTTGCTAAGACAAACATGATCAAGGATGACTCTAATGAAATATCACACATTCTGGTTAGCATAATTGGAGAAAAAAAGAATCTAGAACGGACCCAAACCGATAGTTAAAAAAGTACATAGCCTCTAATGGGGAAGTGTGATTTTAATTATGATTTGGTACCCGAGAATCATTATGGACATATGATGTTAACCCAATCAATCAATGTTATGTGGTGGATAATTCTAATAACTATAATTATGTGGATGAACCATAAGAAGCACCCGAATGTATGTAAAATGGGCCAAGGGCACAATTAGAGGAACTGGAGCAGGTGAACATTACAGTAGAAGGCCAAGATCCCAAACCAATATTCATTTCCAAGTAAATACAAAGAAAATGATGAAGCCAACTGCTTGGACTAATCAAAGAGTACTCATACACTTTTGCATGGAACTATACAGAAATTCTAGGCTTGGATGAGAACATGATGTCTCATAACCTGAATAACTTATCGAATGAATGTCTAGTGAGATAAGAAATCAGTTTTTTAAAAATGAATTTGAACTCAAAATTAAATTCACGGTGGAAAAACTACAAGCGATCGGATTCATAAAATCTATATCTCACCTTGTGTGCTCCTGAACATTGTTCCAATCGAGAAGTGCAATGAAGAAATAATGCATATGTTGACTATCGGAACATTAACCAAGCATGTTTGAAGGATGAATTTCCATTGTCCAGCATTGACAACTTATGTGGATGCCATTGTCGATATTTAAATGTACATTTTTATGTACAATTACTCTAGTTATAACCAGATTAAGATGAGTAAACCATACACTAAGAAAACATCCTTTGAAAACCCCCACTTAGAAAATTTTACCAATCTCTTATACCATTTTGTTTAAAAAATGAAGGAGTTATGTATCAATGAACTATAATTGATGTCTTTCACGATATGATACACAATCTTGTCCAGTTTTATGTAGATGACTTGGTGGTGAAATAAAAGGGAAACTCATAAATCTGTGATCTTCAAAATTTGTTGAACAATTGCAGGAAATTTAAGCTGAAAATGAATCCTCTTAAATGTGCATTGGGTGTAATAAAGGGAATTTTTTTAGGATTTCTCGTGAATTGCCATCCTATATAAGAAAATGAAGAAAAGTAGAAATCATTGAAATAGTACCCCCTAAAAGTCAAAAGGAGTTGAATACTTTCTTGGTCAAAGTATCTTACCTTTAGAGATGCATCCCATCACTTTCGAAACTCACTTACCCACTTATGCCACTCTTCAAGGGGAGAACAAGTATTGAATGGGGAGAAACACAACAACAAGCATTTGAGAAGATCAAGCAGCCACTCACTAGACCTCTAACGATGATACCTCCAAAAAGGGCAAACTATTGCTCTTATATCACACTCCAATAACAAAAATAGTTGGAGAATAATTGGCTTAAAAGGTCGAATGAGCCGAGAAGCTTGTATACTATCTCAGCAGAATCTTAGACGACACTGAAACTTGATACACTATAGTAGAAAGGCATTATTTGGCATTCCTATTCAAGGTCTCGATGCTGATTTTTTTTCTAGAATTCTCTATCCACCTCGTTACTCGTTGTGATCGCATTAGTATTTCCCTTTCAAGAATTGTCTTAAAGGGATTATTGGTCGGATGTCTTCTAATAGTTTTTTAATATGATATCGGTTGTATCACTTTAAAGGAAATAAAAAGTTAATCCCTCATTGATATGCTGGTATACTTTCCAAATGGCGAATACGAGAGACCACATTAAAATATATCGAGAGATAATTTGAAAGTTTTAACATACGAGGAGGGGTTAGAAGAATGGAGCATAGAATTCAATGGATCATCGATAACTATGCGTGGAGGAGTCAGAATCATCATCACCAATGGAGTATTAAGGATTCACATTACCTTCTAGTTTTGGTTCCCGTTTTTAATAACGAGGCTGAGTACAAGGCACTGGTTCTCAACCTACTAGAGGCACTACAAAGAAATATTTGGGTGATCATAATTAAACGATATTCAAACCTAATAATAAAACTGTTGGAAGACGAATTCTATCTGAGACATATAACACTAGACCCATACCGAACAATTTTCCATCATCTTGTGGACCAATTCACCTTAGTTAACTTTGTACAACTGAAAACGCTAGTTTTAGGGTTAAGCTATTTTTTTATTTCCAATTAAACTTATAGTGGAATGAGCAATAAATTCTAATTCTATCTTTGAACTAATTAAATCCAAGGTTTAAATCATTATTCCAATTTTATATTTCCCTAAGCATACATCTAGGTGATATAGTAAGAGTAAAATAACTAATCACACAACACAAAAATGTACGAAGAAATCCCATAAAGGGAAAACCTCGGGCATGCCAGCCACGCAAGTTCATTATGATATAGGTCTATGTATAAGGACGATTTAGACTTACCCAATGACTCGACACCTTCAATCCTTGATGAGCTTCGTCACACCTTGATACCTTCTTCACATCCACTGTTGGAGGCCTTCTAAAAACAATCACAATGCATGCGCCTCCCACGTCTCAATATCCGCCGATCTTACTTGCCTTTTGGCTGTTTTCAGTCATTATCCAATGCCAAACATGATATCCACCACTCGGAACATCATTCAATGATAACATTACAAGAAAAATACTTTTTATGATAGTTTTTAAAAATAACGTTATGATGATTTAAATAAAAAATTCATGAAAAATATACTAGACTTATTTTTTTTACTTTACTTAATAAAAGAGTCACAAATGGTTAATTGAGACTGATAAGCATGACTCTTTTACTCTAACAATCAATATGCAAATATGTTTTATAACTCTTTTCAAACCTTGATACACCAAAACATAAACTCCCTAACATTCATGATCGATTTTAGCATTATCCTGCACTAAACTCCTCTCATCTTAGATAAAGTGAGGAAAATATAGAAATCCCCAAATTTTGGAGTTCCTTTCTCAATGGTTCTCATATATGAAACCCGTATCATCTCTATCTCTTTCTATGTTATGTCGTCTCCATCCACCATTCTTCATCTCAGTCAGTAAGCCTCACAGTAAAAGTCGCCTTTGTCGACGGTCATCTTTAATGCTAGTATCTTGTCTGTGTTGTACACACAAACACACAGATTTGCAGCATAATTTTGAGTTATTTTTTTCTACAGCCTAAAAAAGCCATAATTGTCATAACACACAACTACGCACACACACACTCATCCAACTCTCTCTTGCCCATATTTGGGTTTCGTTATATAGAGTTCGATTTCTCGTTCTAGATGTAAGATTTAGGGTCTCTAATGAAAAGTCTAATTTAACAATTTTACACTACCATGATATATTGTGCTTGGTATCATGTGATAACATTTTTGGAACCAACCCTAATGATGTAGTAGAGAGCAACATAGGCAGTGATTTCTCATAATAGAACAATGGAACAGGTTTTGTTTTACATATTTTATGTTGTTTTTCTTATCCAATTCAATTGAAACTATTTTTTTATTTTGATTATTATTTCTTTCTTTCTACAATATTATTTAATTCACTTAATACACTTTCCTTAGCAAAAAAAATATTGTTTAAACTCATTTGTTGTTAGATTCCTATGACAGGTTAATTTTGGACTGAAATTTGTTTTCATTAGGTTCTCATTTATTGTAAATTACAAAAAATTGAAAGGCAAAACGTAATTTACATAAAGTGTTGGACATGTTCCTTTTTCTTAAATTTTGGATGTCAAAATGTAATTTTTAGAAGATTAAGGGTCTAAATCTAATTTATAAATAGAAATTATGTTGTGAAAAATGGTAGAGTGCTATCTTATTTTCCAAACTAAACAAACCTATAGTTATTATCAACTGCAAAAATTAGTGTTGAGCTTAAAGAGAGTCTTATTAGTTAGAAAAATAAAACATAAAGACTCGTTCATAATAATATGCATTAGCTAGCCAAAAAAAGTCATATAAATTGTTATTTGTTTATGTATTATATACAAACCTTGTATATAATATTTATTTTCTCATTTAGTTAGTGACTAATGAAGGACTTATTTGTATTCCCTTTTTCAATTTTGGACATATGTATATAATTTGATATTTGTACATTTGAAAACTCATTGGTGTTGTTAACAAGTATTCTATGATTGATCAATGTGATTCATTTTATTTTTTTGGGTATTATATCACTACATTTGAAGATTAATCTTGATCACGAAAATTTATTAAAATGTTGATGGTTTGCCCTAAGTTGGTCGTACATGTTTTATGAAAGTTCTTGATTTTCACATAACATGTCCGTATATATGTGAAAAAGATAATATTTTTTTTATTTACACACATTTTAGCAGGATTGAATGAGGTGTTTATTATTATGTTTATATTTCTTAGAATGTGTTCTCTTTAGAGACTTGGTATATATTTCAAAATGACATGGTTTATACCATGTTTTATTTTCATATCAAATTATTCAAATATTATTCTAGATTTATATTCAACTTTGTGTTAAAATTTGGAATTTTTATGTGGTTTAGTAGGATTTTATAAATCCCGACAACGTATACAACTCAAGTGATTTGCGAACTCTTTTGCTTGTGAATTTATTTCTTCTCACTTACAGTGGATGAAGACATGGTTCTTGTAAGTTTCTCTCATTTTCAGTTGTATCGATTTGTATTATCCAATTTCCCTTTCAAGATAAATTGGTTGAGAGTTTGAATAATGCATATGATTTTGTTTTTCCAGACTAATTCTGGCCCAATTGAAATAAGTGAGCACATGTGTGGGTATCCCTAGCAACACTTAGTATGACCCCAATAGAACATGATAAAAGATTTATCAATTTTTAGTTTATTTGTTATCAGGTTAATATTATAATGACTTGTGACATTATATACCCTTCAAAAAATAATTACTTGAACCTAAATATACGTGATATTAACCCCTTATACATGACTGAACCACCACCATTAAGCACATGAATCCAACACACCATGACATGAAGAAATGGTTTGACTTCTGTTATTAATCTTGGATGATAAAACTCCACAGCTCCTTCATCAAGTGAGATCTCCAATCTAATCTAATGCAATTGATTTTTTATTTTTTAACATTTGAAAAGATAATTAGATAGCTAATATAAATTATGTACTGACCCTTTTTTCTTCAACTTTGATATGGTATGGCTAGGAAATAAGTGTACTTTGATCTTCAAGTTTTTACAATGACTAGACTCTAGTTGATGCTATAGATGTAGTCATAGTAAAAAAAATCGCTTTAATCTTTCTGTTACTTTATTTTCTCTTCTTTCTATATTCACACACTCTTCTTATGATCTTGGTGGAATTCTTATGTTCCCGACACTTTTGGCATAAATTCGATTATTGAAGTGTTTTGATTAACCCCAATTCCAAATCTACTTTAGATTCCATTCAAGAATTCTTTGACGAATTGAATAGTAATCTGAAATATTGCCACAAGTAGAAATTAGTAAATTTTTCTATTTTCTTCCGGTATAATTAACAACACACACTTATCATTTTATTTATCCTAGTTTCAAATAGTAATACTTCTTCTTTTTCCTTTTAAATATTCTCATTGACCTTCCTCATCTCAGTGAATGAATTTACTTGCAGTACTTTATGTTAGAAAATGGGTATTGACAGAAAATTTAGAGCAACATTAGGCTCAAATTTAGATGGGACCCACATAACGATTGTGGTGACAATTATTATTCAACACAAATAGATAAGAGAAGCGCAATCACCAAGCAGAATAAGGAGGACAAAATGCCAATCACACAACAGGAGATATATGTGGTTCAGCAAGAATGCCTACGTCCACGGTGGTGCAGTCAGTATTATTTCTATGTACTCCGAGGAGTTTTTACAGAGAATACAGTACGTGTCTTATGCCCCAGACCTAGGGTTTATTATATACATGTTTATTTTCAGGGAGTGGGGGTGTTGGACTCCCCCATGTTTTCCATCTTCTCCTGGAATACCTCTTTACGAGAACATGGGAGAAGACTGAGTCATAACCGATTTAATGTTAAGATATGAAGGGCCTTGGACTTTGGGCCGCTTCAATTGGGCTACTCGTCCAGTCCCGTTATTCTAAATCCGTGTACCCACAACGATATTTGTGGGACCATATACGAGCGCGTTCTCTTTTGCAAGGAGATGAACGTAGTATATTCACATGTCTAATTCAATTAAGTTATAAATGATAAATGTGTCTCCAAAGTGACTCATATCGCAATGAAAGTTAATGAATTGGGTGAGTTTTAACTCTTGTCCCACATTAAAAGAGTGGTGGAAAATTGAGGAGTCAATAAAACCCCAATTATGGACTAAGGCTTGGATGCCTTTGGGGTATCCCAACTCTTTGAAGGGGAGATGGTTAGTCTTGGGATTATAAAAATAAATTCCTTTCATTTTGGACTGAATTAATTAATTAAACTTTCTGGGCCGGATTTTAACCCAAATTAAAATCCGTTTGGGCATTTGGTTGACCCAACAGTTACAACTGTTTTGTAACTGTTGATTGTTCTAAACAGTCAACCAAAAACCTATATATATATATATATATATATAAAAACTCAATTTTAAAGTTACGAAAATAATTTCTCCTCCTGCATTTAGACGAACTTATTAAATAGTCCCTCTAGTATCTAGAATTACATGTATATCAGTCATGTTCTTAGTTTGAGTAAAAGACACGGAATTTGAGTTCCCTAGAATCAGTTCACTATTGTCCTTCCGTTATATCTCCGGAGATATTAATTTAGACCCAAAGCACTATGGAGGAGAATTAAAATTGTCTTAAGGACATTGTGGTACTACACAAGGCTCGAAATTCTTTTCTGATTTTTTATTAATTATTTCTACAAAAACCAAGTAAGTAATTCTTATTTTTGCAATTTTGTTTTCTCTCTATAATTATTGTTATTCATAATTCTGTACTATATGAAAAAATAAATAGTAGACATAATAATCTTAAGACAATTTTAACTTTTTACTATTTATAATAAGTACAGAATAATTTTCAAATTACAGAAATTTATTAGTGTCATATAAATTTGTTTAACAGAAAATAAGAAAAAGTATTATTTTATTACAAAAATTTAATAAAACAGTTTCTACGATTTTATTTTTACAGAAATTATAATTGTACTAGTTTTAATTTGTAATTGAAAATTTTGAATTCTAATTATTCTTACAATTCAATTTTATACATATATTTATATATAAACTGTGTACTTCCTAAAAATTATGTTTTAAGAGACTTTAAATTATTTTCATAATAATTTTACACAAATTTTTGTTTAATCAATTTAGACTAGAAAAATTGCTAAATTATATGTTAAACTATTCAGAATATTATTTAGAATTCGTATAGTCATAATTATAATTTTACGAAATTGGTGTACAAAATTTGTATTCTATTTTGATAAACTCGTTAAAAATGAATTATATTGTGGGTACCTCGATTTGTCACTTTGGCCCAGACAAGTAGCCTAATTACACACGGCCCAAAGTCTAGAGGCCTCACGCCTTAACCAATTCTGTTATGACCCAGTCAGTTCCTAAAATCTCTCTTCAGAGATACTTTAGGGACTATGAGATAACGTGGAGGAGTCCCACACCTCCCTCACCTAAATAACATGTATATATCAAACCCCTAGCCTGGGGCAAAGGGCGTGCAATTTTGTAAACACTCCCCCGGAGTGAAGAGCAGTAAAATACTGAGAGCATCACCGTGGACGTAGGCCTTCTTGCCGAACCACTTATATCTTGTGTTGTGTGTTGTGATTGCCATTTTTCCAAAGTTCTTTATTTATTCTGGTGATTGCCTTTGTCTGTTATTTTGTGTTGAGTTTAATTGTCACCAGAATTGGTGCCTTCTGTGGGAAATGTTAGTTTTCCTTTAAGAAGGCCTTCACCAAAAAGAGTTTGGAATGTCTTATCACAACAGCAATGCCCCTCAGTCAGGGGATATTCAAGATAAACCTGCCCCTCGGAGGATCAGATTCAAAGTTCGACGTTCAAATCCTAGGGCTCGGCCAGAACGGAAAGCTTCATAGGAAAGTTAAGGACCAGCCAGATCCACACAGGTCTCCAGGATGATCGATGCCTATGAGGCCAGGCTCCAAGAGTAAGAGGAGGCCACTCGCAAGCAAGAAGCCAATAATGCTGGTCTCAAAAGAAAATTGAAGAAAATAGAGAAGGAACTCCATCGTAGCACCAGGCAATGTCAATATCGCACTCCTAGACCTCAGGCGAGCAAGTCTCACAACCTATGAAGGAGACCTAGACGTGGATCTTAAATATTTAAGGAACACAGGTCACATGACAACTTGCTCAAGCAAGCGTAACTAGCTCGCGGTTACAGGAGCCTAGCTCGAGGAAATGATGACATACGGAATTTTGTCTGGAGAGAAATGGACCAGCACCCAGCACATTGGGGTGCAGATCGATTAGAGGGCTAGCCAGGCAAGCTCTCAGGACCCAGATGAAATGCACTTTCTTAAGGGAGATAGAAGAAGAAGAAACCCCCAAGAAGTTCGTGATTCCTAAATTCAAGATCTACGATGAAAAGACTGATCCTATCGACTATGTTAGGCATTACAGATAGGCCATGGCCCTCTGGAACGATAAGGACGCATTAATGTGTCGAATCTTTCCCTCGAGCTTGCACGATGTGGCCCAAAAGTGGTTCAAGAGACTCCCTCACAGATCCATCAAGATATTTAAGTCCCTGGAAGAGCTCTTCACAGCTCGTTTAATTACCAGTAGCACCCATCCAAAGAGGATGGATGCCCTATTGACAAGGAAGAAGACAGCTCAGGAAAGCCTCTGAGATTAAGAAAAACGATATTGGGAGTTTTTCAACTAGGTTGAGGTCTGCTTGTAGCAGGTAACTGTGGCATACTTTAAAATTGGCCAACCCAACTCTTGCCTCTTGCACCAGTCCCTCACTAAGAATAAGGCCACGACCATTGATGACCTAATGGCTCGTATTGAGAAATACGCCAAGGTTGAGGATGTGACCCGCTTAAGCGCAGGGGAGAAGGGTCGCACCAAGTTCACTGGCAAGAGCAGTGACAAAGCTGAGAACTAAAAGAAAGGAAGCAAAAATGGGGGCAAGAGTGGCTCCAAGAGCAGAAACAAAAATGATGTTTCAAAAGCATTTCAGGTAGTGAACACTGTCTTTAAAGAACCAATCTATGAGATTCTAGCGAAGATCAAGAACGAGTCGTTCATTAAGTGGCCCATAAAGATGGGAAAAGACCCCTCAAAATGGAACAACGCACTAAGATGTGGTTTCCACTAAGAGGGTGGACACAAGACCGAGCACTGCAAATCTATCAAGTCTCACCTTGAGGGGTTAGCCCAGACTGAACATTTAAATAAATTTTTGGAAAAGAAGGCAGAGAAGGTCGCTGTCAATGGAGACCCAAAGCCCAACAATGTGCTCGAGGAGGATGTTTTCCATGAGTTTGCAGTGATTCATGGGGCATCGAACATGAATCTAATTCAGGGAAACTCAGCTCAGATGGAAGTTAAAAATCTTACGATAGTGATGCAAGCTTTTTAAATCGACCCAGCTAAAATGCAGGTAGAGAAGTATCGACGAGCAAATGAAGTCGACTACAGCAAGCACATTGTGTTCACGGATGAAGACCTAGTGGGAGTGAGGACCCCACATCATGATGCATTGATCATTACACTCCGGATAGCTAACTACGACGTTGACAAGTTACTCGTCAACCAGGGTAGCTCATCCAAAGTAATGTATCTCGACCTATTCAAAAACTTGAAGTTAAGCATCACCGACTTAAAGAAAGCCATTGTCCCTCTAGTTGGCTTTGTTGGTAAAGTGACCATCCATTTGGGAAAGATTGTACTTCCAGTAAGGGCAGGAAGTGTCTCCAAAATGATTGAGTTTCTGGTGGTCGACATTGACCCACCCAACCAAATCATCCTTGGCAGATGGTGGCTACATGCGATGAAGGTCGTCCCTCTACCTAACACCAGAAACTCAAATATGTGACTGAGCGAGGAGAGATGGAGATCAGGCGATGGTGAGAAAGTTCTTTATAGCATCCATCCGCCCAAAGCCGGAGAAGAAGTTCGAGAAGGATAAGGAGAAGTTTGAAGAACAGGAAGTTTTGATACCTTCCAAATAGGAGTTAAAATATGGAAGACCTGGAGTGGAGAAGACCAGGCTCCTCCCCTCTGAGCGGGTCATTGAGAACCTGGAAGAGGTTACAACCAACGGTAGGAAGAAATATAGGATGTTCTTGATCGGAGTCTCTCTCACAAATTGAGAGAAGAACGAATTAATAGTACTTTTTCATAATAACTTGGATGTTTTTGCGTGGGAACCCTACGAGCTACCTAGGATTGATCCTAGTGTGGTTTGTCATCGGTTACATGTTGACCCGTCTTTCAAGCCGATAAAGTAAAAGGCACAGTGAACTTCAATCGAGAAGGCCAAGGCTGTGGAGAAGGAAGTGGAGAAGCTGTTGGATGAAGGATCCATACAGGAAGTTCAATTCCCTAAGTGGATGTCCAACCCAGTAGTGGTCCCAAAGAACAATGGAAAATGGAGAGTTTGTATAGACTTCACTGACCTTGACAGGGTGTGCCCTAAGGATAGTTTTCCTCCCCTAAAGATTGACCAGTTGGTGGACACCATAGCAGCTCATGAAAGAATGATTTTCCTGGATGCATACTCCGGGTACCACCAAATCCCTCTGCACAATCCAGATCAAGACAAGATAACATTCATCACCACCGTCGAGTTATATTATTACAAGGTCATTCCATTTGGTCTCAAAAATATAGGATCAACCTACCAGCGGTTGGTCACCAAAATGTTTAAAGACCAAATGGCAAACACCATGGAAGTCTACATCGATGACATGCTCATCACGAGCATGCAGAAAGAAGAACACCTCTTAGACCTATCATACACCTTCGAAATCCTCAGGAAATACCGAATGAAGCTCAACCTAAGTAAGTGTTCCTTCGGTGTCCAGTCAGGGAAATTTCTCAGGTATTTAGTTAGCGAAAGAGGCATTGAACCCAACCCGGACCAGATTGACGCCATCAATAGGGTGCAGCCACCTCGTACGATAAGAGACATGCATAAGCTCACACGGATTCTCGCTGCCTTAAATCGGTTCATCTCGAAGTCATTTGAAAGGTGCCAACCATTCTTCCAGTTGTTGAGGAAAAACAAAAATGTGGAGTGGAACGAGGAATTCTCGAAGGCGTTAGAGGAGCTCAAAGCTAGCTCAGCACACCACCCTTTCTCGTAATACCTCAAGAGAACGATTCCCTATACCTATACCTCACAGTTTATATCCATGATATCAGCTCTTTATTGGTACGCGAAAGAGCGAGAATCCACCACCCAGTCTATTATGCGAGCAAGACTCTCTTGCACGCCGAACAACGATACCTACCACTCAAAAAGCTTGCATTTGCACTAGTGGTAGCCTCGAGGAAATTGAAACATTACTTCGAAGATCACTCTATCATTGTCCTTACATCTCATCCCTCTAAAGCAGTCCTACAAAAAGTAGATCTGTTTGACAGACTATCAAAGTGGTCAGTCGAGGTCGGACGATTTTACATCCAGTTTCAGCCAAGGAATGAAATCAAGGTACAGGTCCATGCCGACTTCATCGTAGAATTTATAGGAGAACATCCTTATGACCAACTTCAACCTATTGATCAAAAGTAATACCACTCAGCACAAGGTGTTTGGCGACTATTCGTTAACAGAGCCTCTAACTCCAAAGGGGCAAGAGTGGGCATCGTGCTAGTTACCCCTAAGGGTGCCATCGTCAAGCAAGGAATTAGGCTTAGATTTGAAGCCTCCAACAACGAAGCAGAGTATGAAGCAATAATAGCAGGACTATAGAAGGCACAGGTACTGGGGGCAAGACAACTCCAAGTATTCGGAGAATCACAGATGGTCTCCAACCAGATAATTAGAGACTTCAACGCAAAGGATGAGAGAATGGTGGCCTACCTCGCCACAGTAAAGAAATTAATGTCTAACTTCGAATAAGTAAGCATCCAACAGTTTCCCAAAGGATAAAATAGTCATGATGACGCCCTAGCGGCCTTGAGCTTAGTGATCAATTCTGACATAAAGAGAATAATCTCGGCCGACGTCCTCAACCAGCCAAGCATTAACCAGAGCGGCGAACTACAAGACATAGGTCATGTTCTCCAGATTGAATCATCCCCTAGCTGGATGGACCACCTAAGGGATTATTTGAAATATAGTGCCCTACTAGATGATAAGAAGGCCTTTCATCAGATAAGAATTAAAGCTTCTTGCTTTCACTTATCTCCTGAGGGCAAATAATATAAGATATCTTTTATCGGTCATTACCTCCAGTGCGTTCACTCGAAGAACTCAAGCAAGTTCTGCACGAGATCTATGAGGGAATCTGTTGGAGTCATACTGGAGGAAGATCACTGGTTTTTCGAGCAATAAAGGAAGGCTACTGGTAGCCGTACATACAGAAGGATTCTTGGATATATGCTCTCAAGTGAGAAAAATGTCAACTCCACGCTCCTATAGTTCACCGATCGGCCAGCGACCTAAAGTCTCTTACTATCCCATGGCCTTTCGCCCAATGCGGGATGGACATCGTAAGCCATCTTCCTACCGCAGCCGGTAATCGAAAGTATTTGTTGGTCGCGACAGACTACTTCACCAAATGGATAGAGGCAGAGCCGGTAGCAAACATCAGAGACGCGGATATGATGAGGTTCATATAGAAGAACATTATCACCCGATTCGGGATCCCCAGGACCATCATCACTGATAACGGAACCCAATTCGAAAGTGGCCACTTTTAGGGTTTCTGTAATGACCATGAGATCAGGCACCATTTCATCTCGGTGGCATATCCTCGGAGCAACGGATAAGATAAAGCTTCCAACAAAATAGTGATTGAGGGATTGAAGAAACGATTGGAGCGAGCCAAATGGGCATGGGTGAGCAAGACGCCACGCAACCTATGGGCCTATCACACTATCCCACGGTGAGCAAACGGGGAAACCCCATTTTCACTAACATGTGGTATGGAGGCAATCATTCTATTAAAGCTGGCCTACCCAGCATGAGGTCCCCCCAGGTTGACCAAGGCCATAACGATGCAACATTGCTCACTGAGCTTAACCTCTCTGAGGAACGAAGAGAGATGGCTCTAGTGAAACTAGCAGGCTATCAACAACAACTAGCAAAGCACTACAACAAGAGGGTCAATCCAAGAGCATTCCAAGTTGGGGACTATATCCTAAGGAAAGTTCTTAGAAGCACAGTAAAACCATCAGATGGCAAGCTAGGACCAAACTGGGAGGGACCATTCAAGGTGATAAGGGACAATCTACAAGGAGCCTATCACTTGGAAATGTTGGAGGGCAGGGAGATACCTTGAGCTTGGAACGCAACCAATTTAAAGAGATTTTACTTCTAGTTTTCTGTGTTGATCTTTTATTACAATGTTCAAATTTACAATTCATGTCGAGTTAATGAAAGATTGTTTGGCAGTAGCATTCGACAAAGTGTTGATTTTATCTCAAATACTTTTTAATTCATGCACCTTTTCCAAGTTAAAGGCTCCACTCTCAACATATAAAATCAAGGTATTACCCTCCTCAGGTCTTCATTATCAAACACGAATAACCTCATAGTATTTCCCTAGGAAATATATGAAGCCCTACAGGGGACCCTTAGGCAGCTCGACCAACCCAAGTTGGTCGCTAAATAATATTTGGCCTAAAAAACCTGCTCGGATAGAAGATCCAACACCAAGTGTGTCCTCGCCATTGCCACACTTAGGCCTAAGGAAGTGTGACGACACAACCTAAAAGGTAAAGTGAGGTAGAATGGTATCTTATAAGCATACTGGACTGGGGGGATACTCACTCAATAAACAACTCTGCCTATATTCAATCTAGTCGGCTAAGAAGAGCCCAAGATAATCAAATAAGACATCAATGAAGTGAAAAATACACAACACATGTTTAGTCGGAAAATCATCCAAAACATAATTATATTATTACTTCACTACATGTACAAAGAGTTACATTGATTGAATTGAACAAATCCTAATGAGGAATAGGTCGTCGAGCAAGATAGTCAGCCACTTGCGCTCTTTGGCCATCGTCTGGGTGAGGAACTAATTCCTCCTCGACTTCATTTTCATCTGGCTCTAGTAGCTGCCTGGGGATAGAATCTATGGGGACCCACTAATCATCTCTCCTAAATGGGTTAGGCATCAAAGTTGAGGGGGAGATATCACGGCGATACTAGAGAACCGAGTTCCTAGGGACCTGCAACTCCCTAAGAGCACTCAACCATCCTCTAATGAAGAATAACTCCTCGACCTCCTTTAACTTCGTAGGTGCATCGGTCCAGCCCTGATCATAAACATTAGCCCACACCTGCCGAGGACCTTTCTTGAAGAGTTGCCTCAGCAAGGTAACATCTCTTTGGAGGCCGATAGCTATCATATACACCCTTCGAACATCATCCTGAAGCTCAGCAATCTCCCTAGCCGAGCCACGACTGTCAGTACCAGCTCAAAACCTAGTCGATGAGGAGCCCCAAAAAACTTAGAGGCAATGCTCGGTGCATGCTCTCAAAGTTGCGAAACCTCTCTCCTCAGAGCGTCATTCTCTTGTTGAACTACTTATCCAACTTAATTAATCTCGGAGGCATCCAGAAGTTTATCCCTCAGAGCATTCACTTCCTCTTAAATAGAAGCGCCAACCTCTTTCATCTCCTGAAGCCTATCTTTCAGTTTGGCAACAAGCTCCAACTGGTCCTTATAGTTCTGATTCCTCGACCTAAGAGACTCGTAAATTCTTACAAAGGCTTGGCAAACTTGATTGCTTGCGTTAGGACCAAGAATCTTTCCTTGTTGAGAAGTATCAGGTATATACTCAACAACATTAATCAACTGCAAACCATATAAGCATTGAAGGATAAAGAAATCAGTACACTGAAGAAAAAAGAATTTCATTTAATTAAAAAAGAGAGTCAACATAAATTAGCAGAAAAAAAAAAAGAAATAACAACACAAGTGAAAAATAAAAAGGGTTCCCTAAAGGAGGCTAGCTGGAAACCTCAGTTTGCTCCGAGATCGCTGGTTGCTTTCTCTTATTTACAGCATCCCCAGGAACTCATCCCTTAGACGGAGCGATCACTATCCCCTGATCAAGGGAGTACCAATAGGAGCGGTCTGGACAGCAGGAACACCTTCATTGATAGTAGCAGAAGGCATCTCATCAATAATAGTCTTAGGGCCAGGATCGTGCTCTTCAAAGAGTGGAGAGTCAATATCCACCTCGGCCTCTAAAAGAGCCTTGTTCCAACCCTTCTTGAAATTGAGACGGCTAATGTAGCCAATCTGAGCATCAACATCCTTGTACACAATAACCCATCCAGCATTATAGGATCTCTCCTTAAGGGTGGTAGCCTCGGATTCCACCTTCTTCACCTTATCCGCAAGCACTTTGTTCTCCTCCACCACAACCAGCTTGCCAGAGCAGACTAAATCATAGGACTACCTCAAGTCCTGAAGCTCCTTGGTCACTGCCTCCTTCGCTTGATTGGCTTTAGTCAGGGAGAGATCGAAAGACTTCTGAGAAATATTGGCGGCCTTTAGACTAGCCTCTTGTTCAGAATTCTTCCTATCCAGGTCGGCATTTCTCCTCGCCAGCTCGTTACGGCTGCGGTAGAGGATAGTGAAATCGGTTACAAACTGCAGAGAAAAGGAAAATATTAGTAAAAAAAGTATTGAAAGAATATTGAAATAACGAAGAAGTAAAAGAAAGCTTACCAAGGCTAGCCTCTTACTTTCCTTCAAATCCAATTGGTCGGCCCCCATCGCCCTCTGGCGATCAGCCGGTAAAACTGCTCTCTCAAGCACTGTCGGAGCCAGTTGAGGGGAAAGGGCAACAGAAGCCCCTTCGGGAAGAGCAGATATGGGCACTAGAGACTTCCATGCCTTCGTCCTCACCTCTTCCCTCCTCTTTTCTTCTTCTCTCTCCTTCTTATCCTTCTCAACCCTCTTTCTCTCCTCCACCCTCTTCCTCTCTTCTTCTTTCTTCCTCTATCTTTCTATCACTTGTGCCTCCTCCTTCTTCTTCCTCTCCTGCTCATCAGCAGCAAACTAGGAACCAGTCACAATATCCTTGCTCCCTGATTTTTTCTTCTTCGATCAGTGAGAAAGAAGCACGTTGTCTTCATCATCATCTGGAATCAAATTCTTCCTGGGAGGAGCCATAGCTTCCTCGCTAGAGCTACTGAAATCCCCTAATGACTAGAGAAATTATGAACCCTCTTTCGAGCTGGAAGATTCTTCACTACCAGAGCTCTCCTCACTGGAATTACGTTCAGCACCGCCCCTGTTATCACCCCCTCTCTTCTCACCAGATCTTCTTTACTCCTCATCCAATTGGATTGGGTCGGTAGTAACCTCTTATGCGATGTCTAGATAGAGAATGCTATCCAAGGGTCTCATAATGAAACTGGACCCAATGTACTTATATTCCAAAAGAACCTCCAATGATCAAGGCTGCTCATCGTCGGCTAAGAGTTCCCTGATTTTCCAGTCCTTAAGCAGCTTGGCAGCTCGAATCTCGTGAATATCTGGTTCTTAGTTCTTTGTCTTCACTGAAAAAAGAAAAGAGAAAGATATGAGAAAAACCATACATTAACAGAGGATCAATGAGAAGAACAAGAGATATGAAACCTATATATTCCTCCCTATAAAAGGGAATCACAAATCTCCCAGACCTCGACCCTTCAGTATGGGGAGGGAACTGCCAATTTCTGGAAATAAACCCCTCATGCCAGTAGTCCTTGTGGGAATCAGGTAGGTTCACTACCAATACCCTATCAAGACTCTTGGCCTTGAGGTAAAGAAGGCCAGAGCTTGTTCGAGAAAAAGAATAGCAGAAGCAGATTTCAGCAATCCCTAGATTGGTGCCATAGAGTTGATTAATTCTATGCACACCATTGACAATTTTCCAAACATTTGGCGAGCACTGTGAAGGGACTATATCGAAATAACTAAAAAAGTGCAAAAACAAGCGATTTTAGGGAAAGGTGAGACCCCTTGGGATAACAAGAAAACATGTATCTAGTGACCATCCTCAATGTCTCTAACATTGCGAGGAACAGGGGCACATTCGATATCTACCCAGTTTGGAATATTATAGAATTTCCTAAATTCGGTTAGCGACCTATTGCCTATCTTCGTCATCAGAAAAGAGAAACCCTAATATAAAAAATGAAGAAATCCCAACATAAATAGAAAAAAAAGGAGTGTGAAGAACTTACGAAGTAAGAATTAGCCTGAGATAATGCAAAGCCGCAAGAAAGGATGATGAGAAAATAAGGAAGAAACTCAGAGACGAAGACCTGGGAGTGAGAATGCAATAGTAAGAAGTCGAAGAAATTGAGATAGTGCAAAGAAATTGAAATGAGGACAGGAAAAGACCTCTCCGGAGCAGTTTTAAACCTTTCTAATCATAACACACATGCAACAAGGCAGTCTGCCGCCTAAATCAATTCAAGAAAGACACTTCAATCCAAAGAGTATGGCATGATTCACAAAAATGCCATTAAGGCAAATCATTTAAAATTATTGAGCCCAAATTATGACACAAAAAATTTAGGGGCAATTGTAAGTACCTCGATTTGTGACTTTGGCCCAAACGAGTAGCTTAATTACACACGGCCCAAAGTCTAGAGGCCTTACGCCTTAACCAATTATGTTATGACCTAGTCAGTTCCTAAAATCTCTCGTCGGAGATACTTTAGGGATTATGAGCTAACGTGGAGGAGTCCCACACCTCCACTCTCCGAAATAACATGTATATATCAAAACCCTAGCCCGGGGCAAAGGGCATGCAATTTTGTAAACACTCCCCTAGAGTAAAGAGCAATAAATACTGAAAGCACCTCCATAGACGTAGGTCTTCTTGCCGAACCACGTATATCTTGTGTTGTGTGTTGTGATTGCCATTCTTCCAAAGTTCTTTATTGATTCTGGTGATTGCCTTTGTCTATTATTTTGTGTTGAGTTTAATTATCACCACATATATCATTAATAAAAATTATGTTTTTGTAACAGAAATGGAATCACAAAGTACGAACACAGTCCCACCAACCATGAGTGTGTCACATACGACTATTATTGCCCTCGTGAACATGCCACATGGGGAGAAACCGAAAAACAATTCTCGGACATATTTCAAGCAATGGTAAGGACAAATGTACTTTTATCTCACAACTTTCCAATTGGCAAGGTTCGTTTATGAGGATTATCCCTCTTTGCAAGAAGGAGATGAAATTGAAAAAGTTGTTGTCGTGGAAACATGGAAACATTTTGAATTTCTGTGCCGAAACTACATCCTGACATACTTGGATAAGACGTTGTACTATGTGTATAGCACCATGATAACCGCTAAGGAATTATGGAATATTTTGGAGAAGAAGTACAAAACTAAAGAAGTGGGTATGAAGAAATTCATCATAGGCCATTTTATAGACTTCAAAATGGTTGACTCCAAGTCCGTTATTGCACAAGTTCAAGAACTTCAAGTTATTATTCATGACATTCCTAGTGAAGGAATGTCAGTCAATGACACTTTTCAAGTGGCGACGAGAATTGAAAATTTTTCCTCCATCTTGGAATTTGTTCAAAAATTATCTCAAGAACAAATGCAAGGAGAAGAATGTTAAATAGTTGGTAGTGCGACTGCAATTGAAGAAGACAACCATGAATCTCAAAAGAAAAGTGGGAAGAACATCATGGAGTCCAAGGATCATGTGGTTGAAGGTCCTAAATTCAAACATAAGCGTAATAGGGAAGGAACATCTAAGCAAAGAAAGAAGTTCAAAGCCAAATGCTACAATTACGGCAAGCCAGGACACCACTAAAGCGAGTGTTGTAAACCGAAGAGCGCTAAAAAGATCAATGCTCAAGAAAATGTGACAGAGTGTGAGAACATTTTCGATGGTATTGCAAACATAAATCTTTCTATTGTTGTCTCTGAATGCAAGTTGGTAGGAAATACTAAGGAATGGTGGGTGGACACTGAGGCTACATGCCACATTTGTGCAAATAAATGAATGTTCACTACTTATAAGACTTTGGAAAATAAAGAGACCCTCTTTATGGGGAACTCTTAGAGTTCTAAAGTATGGGTTAAGGAAAGGTTATTCTGAAAATGACTTCGGTAAAGGAACTCACTCTTAACAATGTGTTGCACTTGC
This sequence comes from Sambucus nigra, assembly GCA_949130495.1. Lineage (NCBI taxonomy): Eukaryota > Viridiplantae > Streptophyta > Magnoliopsida > Dipsacales > Adoxaceae > Sambucus > Sambucus nigra. The sequence continues at coordinate 520,334,246 of OX422207.1, forward strand.
CTGTCATTCGTAAAACTCTAATTTTTCAATCACTTCTAAGCAAGAATGGGTTTAAACTTGTGTTTATTTCTGATAAGTTTGTATTGTCCAAAAATGATGTGTATGTGCAAAAGGCCTACCTATTTGAGGGGCTATTTAAAATGAATGTAATGACATTGATGCCTAAGCATCCCCAATGAATGAAATTCTTAGTTCTACTTACTTGACTGAGTCTTCTAATATTTGGCATGCTAGATTAGGACATGTTAATTTTGATACCTTGCGTAGATTAATTAACTTGGAATTTTTGCCAAAATTTAATATTGATAAAAATCATAAATGTGATATTTGTGTGGAATCAAAATTAGCTAGATTACCTTTTCACTCCATTGAAAGGATCACCGAACCACTAGATTTAATTCACACGGATATTTATGATTTAAAATTTGTACAAACTAGAGGTGGAAAAAGTATTTTATTACTTTTATTGACGATTGCACATAATATTGCAATGTATATTTATTACATAGTAAAGATGAGGTTATTAATGCATTTAAACAATATAAGAATGAAGTTGAGAATCAATTAAGTAAAAATATAAAGGTAATTAGGAGTGATAGAGGAGGTGAATATGAATATCCTTTTGAGGAATTTTGTTCCGAAAATGGAATTAAACATCAAACCACCGCTCCTTATTCTCCTCTATCGAATGGCATTGCTGAACGCAAAAATCGTACATTGAAGAAAATGATGAACTCTATGTTAATAAGTTCAGGAGCTCCACGGAACTGGGGGGAGCCGTATTATCTGCTAATTATATTCTTAACAAAGTACCACACAAGAAAACTCATCAGACAACTTCTGGGTTATGGAAAGGTCAAAAACCTTGCTATAATTATTTACGAGTGTGGGGCTACTTACCCAAGGTGATGGTTCCTAAACCTAAAAACTTAAAACTATGACCAAAGATCATTTACTGTTTATTCATCGGTTATGCTATTAATAGCAGCGCATATCATTGCTTAGTTTGTAAATCTGAGATTTCTAACATTCATGTAAATACGGTTATTGAATCAAGGGACCCTTCATTTTTTTTAAATGAATTTTCATATAACATAACACGAGAATATGGTTCATCTAAAAGGTCAAACGAAGTTATTACAAGTGGTACTCATCAACCTATTGATCACACCTCAATAAAGAATTAACCAAGATGTAGTAAAAGAGCAAGAACCTCCACTTCCTTCGGTCATTATTTTTTAACATATTTGCTGGAAAATGAACCTTAATCGTACAAAGAAGAAATATCCTTACCTGAGGCTTCTAATTAGAAAGAAGCAATTAATAGAGAAATTGAATCCATTTTGAAAAAACATACGTGGGAACTAGTGGATCTTCCACCAGGTTCAAAACCGTTAGGTTATAAATGGATCTTCAAAAAAAAATTAAGGCCAATAGATCAAATTGATAAATGTAAAGCTAGACATATAGCTAAAGGCTATAGGAAAAAGTAAGGGTTGGATTACTTCAACACATATTCACTCGTAATGAGAATTATGTCCATTCGGATGTTAATTGCAATAGCTTCTATAAATGGACTTGAAATACATCAAATGGATGTAAAAACCGCATTCTTAAATGGTGAATTAGACGAGGAAATTTATATGGAACAACCTGAAGGGTTTAAGGCTCCCGGAGAAGAATGAAAAGTATGTAATCTTATTAAATCACTTTATGGACTAAAACAAACACCTAAGCAATGACATGAAAAATTTGATAATACAATGTTATCAAATGATTTCGAAATTAATGAATGTTATAAATTTGTTTACTTTAAATACATTTTAAATGGATATGTCAATGTATGCCTCTATGTTGATGATACGCTTATTATGGGTAGTAACCTGGAAATTGTCAAAACTACAAAACAAATATTGAGTAGTCGATTTGACGTGAAAGATTTGGGTATTGCCGATTGTTGATGTAAAAAACTAGATTTGATCTAATTATTTAATCACATATAAAAATAAAAAGAAATGAGACAAGAGATTTTTAAAGTGGTTCAGCCTTATGAAATTGACCTACGTCCACTGTTTGTGTATTACCAAAATTTGCATTAATCTCAATGATGATTACAAGATATACATTACCCCCTTGTGGGGGGGTGATACAATGTATTTATAGACTTGGGGCTATCAGTATGAATAGACGAGATGCCATTGTTTAATAGACATATACATTTATACAATAAAAATGTTCATTAAATCCAATGTTCATTGAATGCGCAGTCATCGCTTGATCTTCCTGTCCGGATGCTTTGAACTCTGATTAGCTCGGCAGGCCGTGTAGCTCAGCACGCCTTGTAGCTAAGTGATCATATGTATTTGCCACATAAGATGCTATGTGTCTTTATATAATTGGTCCACGTCGACTGCCTAATTTTCATATCAACAAAAGCCCCCAATGTTTTATAGTTGAGTTTTGATATGAGAGTGTGGAATATTTTACTCGAAAGTTGCTCGAGCACCTTTGTACGTCTTGGTTACTTACAGATCTCCAACACATAGGATTTTTACCTCTAGTCCCGTCATTTGAGCGCGAAATGGAAAATTTGTAAATATTTTGAATCTGCGCCAGACGCTTGGGTATTTGCGTCTTTTTCATCATTTAACTGCCAAAAACGCAATCGTCTTTTCAAGTAATCATTTATTTTCCTATTTACCGATGCAAAGCATTTTAAAGTGATAGGAAAATAATCGTCATCTACTTTTTACCTCCAAATTTCTAAACTCTGTGTTCTCTCACTCTATTTTTATACTATCATTCTTTCCATCGTCCGCCTGAGCAGATTTCTCAATTTTCTGTAAGAAATTCTTCCTTCTACTTTCTTTTCTTTAGTCATCATGGTTTATCTTGTCGAATCTTTGGATAAATTTTGATCTGATTTTGCAATTCCTTCTTGGGTTATTCTAGAAGAACCTCCTTCTCCATCTGATTTATTTTTTCTGGCTGAGGGACACTAGATTCCTTCACTTTTCATAGCTGAATGTGGCTTTTCTTTTCTGCCTAATCCCCTATGTCTGGAATTTTGCCAATATTTTGATATTGTTCCTGCGAAGGTAGCTCCAAACACATGGAGGGTAGTTAATGGCGTGCATAGGTTAAACCAAATTCATGTGACTCATTTAGGGATCCCTGAGATTATGTTTTTTTATAAATGGGTTACCAGTGATACTACATTTGATTTAAAAACTAGGTTTTTCAATAGAGCTTTAGTGGTCAATCTTCCCGATGCCAATAGGGACTATTTTGACCATGGGGTTGTGCTGAAAAATTGGCAACATCCCCCACTAAAAGGAAATGATGTGTACCAAGGTCCCAGATGTACACTTTATGGAAATGGGATAGGTTGTTTTTACTTTTCTCAATATAGCTCTATTTATATTTGATGAAATGCGTCACTGATATTTATTTCACTTTTTACAGCTGATAACAAAAAAAAGCCCCCAAAAGAGAGCGACATCAATATAAAAGATTTGAAACTCATCTGGGGCTTGCACCAATTAATTAATGGGGAGCACATTAGAGCTTCTTCCTATTTACTGAGATACAAAACCACCACCTCTTCTTTCATTGTGCGTCCTCTTACCCCACCTGTGGTAATTGATCTTGATCAAGTACCAGCATCTCTAACAAGTGCCAAAGAACCTTCTTCTAATTTGGGTGTATCTATTGATGATTTGATGATGAGGAAGAGGATAATGCCTGAATTCTTCGCTAATGATGCTCTTGGCGCTGATGGGGCAAAGAAGAGCAAAGGGGGTGTTCCAGCTAAAGGAACAAAGAAAATGGATAGTACTTCATCCAAAGGGGCAATTTCACTTGTCAAGGAAGTCGGCAGGAAACCACCTACTATCCCAAAAGAGGCATCACCTTTGATTGAAGGTGCTGCTATTGCACGAGAAGAGGAAGAATCTTTGACTGAAGATGCTCCTTTAAGGAGATTAAGGAGGGGTTTTACAGAAAGGTCCGTAGAAACTGTTGCTCGACCTTCTGATATTGGGGGTCCTTCCTCGGGCACTAGCGCTCTAGCTTTTATTACCTCAAGTTCGACCAGGGGTTTGATCAAGTCTTGGACCATTCCGGAGTATCGAGCTGCTGGGGGTTTCCTTCCACAGAAGAAGGTCATTGATTTAGTGTCTCAAAACATCGCATCAGTAAGTATCATCATTCCTAACACTTCTTTCCATATACTGTATTCACATTCTAATTTGAGCTTCTTTTCTTTTTTCCAGTTTATGACGTGCTTTAATAGTATCCTGGAGAGAGATGAGGCTATCAAGGCGTCAACCTCATCCAGCGGGATTGAAGAAGATTTTTTGGGTTGTCTCAATCCTTGAAGGATGACCAAAAAAAATACGATGAAGATAATGTTACCTGGGAAAAGAAGCTTCTATCTGCAGAGTCAACTCGTGACCAAGCCACAAATGCTTCCAAGGAGTTGAAGGAAAAATTAAAGGTCATCGTTTCTAGCAAGAAAGAAACTGATGGCAAGCTTGAATAGGATGAACATCATAATAAAGACCTTGAGGAGAAAGTGAGGCTTGCTGAGGAACGTGCTTCTACTGAGAAGACGAAGAGAGAGGCCACGGTGCAGAAATCATTCAGCTCTGGTTGGGATAAGGGGTGGAATAGAGCCTTAACCTCGATTACTTACCAGATGGAGTACGCAAGTCTGAAGTACTTCAGGGATGGATGGGTCGCATCATTAAAAGAGTTAAGTGTTGCGAACGATTTTGAGTTATTTCAGAGACACACTCATGGCCCTCCTCTCACTATTGACGAAGAAGAAGATGATGAAGCTGCATCTGATGAGTCTTCCTTGATGATAGTAGAACAAATCCTTGTTGCTACTGCTCCTCAACCCTCTAAGATAGTTCGGCAAGCATCAACTTCTATTGTGCAACACCAAATGCCTCCCGAGCAACCAACTCCTTCGTCGATACCTACTTATTGTGTTGTAGGAAATAAGGAGAAGGTGTAGCGTTGCTCGGCTCTTTATTTGTGTTGTTCTTCTACTTTTTCCTTTCTTTTTTGTAACTTTGGTTGTACTTTCTCCTCTTATGATCAATAAAATGAGTTATTGTTGTCTAATCTGAATCTCTCCTTGACTTACTCTTGCCCGTATAATTATTGATATGTTTTTATTTTTCCTTGCTAGTTTGTTGCCAGGATGGAACTTTTATCAGCTCATGACACGGAGTTGATGAAAAAATGTAATAATTATTTTAAGGCAGGTCATGCAGATTTTACTGAGGCCCAAATAATTGATATCCTAGGATCCGATGCTTCCAAGCAAGCAGTTGACGCATACCAATACTTGAAGTTTTTGCTTGATCATGAGGTAGCCAACAATGTGGCTTATTACGAAATGATAGAAGACCTTTAAGGGATGATCGAGGAACTCCAGACCACCGCACGCTAGCACAAAGGTTATGAGAAAAAATACCAACAATTGAGTGCTGACAGGGGCTATAATAAGTACATTTCGGCCCATGAGAAAAAGGAAAGTGTGCTGAAACTTGAGATTGAGAAGCATAGGAACATTGCCAAGATGCTAGAGAAAGAGATTATTGCGTTACAAGAGGAAGTGAAGCAACTCAAATCTGCTGCCTCCTCTTCTTCGGGAGCCTTGGTTCCAGTTAACGATGAAGGTTTTACCTTTCTGGAGGCCGAAAATGATGCCTTGCGAGTAGAGCTGGAGGCTTCGAAATAAACCAAAGCTACATCCTCCTCGCGGGGTAGAACTAGAGTTGGTCGAAGAATTATAAAAGAGGCTCAGACCGATCAACCCTTAGTGAATCAGGCTATCCAGTTGAAAGTAAAAATCAATCCTTGGCTAAAATGTCTCAAAAGATTTAGACTTTTACCGACCAACTCTCTGCATAGAGCTCTGTACTAGAAAGTAAAGAAATTTTGGTGAAGAAACTCCATGAGAAGATTGAACGATTGACCTATCAATTTCACAAGCAGCCTAGAGAGTTTTGGATGGCAGGGTACAACGAAGCTCTGTGTCATCTTGATGCTCGACTGTAACAATCTAATAAAGAGGGATACAAGCATGGATGGTTGAATGCCTTATGCGTGATGAGGGTTGATCGAGGACTATCCTTATGGGATTGGTGTGAGCCTGGATTACTTGACATACCTATTCCTCCTTTTAAAATCCATGTCAGCTGGATTCCAGCTCATGCTATTCCTCGGTGTTTGATCTCTAGATATCTTGGTGATTACGAGCTTCATTCAGATTTTGAGATATCACGTCCTCAATATTTGCTTGATCGACTATATCCGAGCAATGTCAAAATGCTGCAAGACATGAATTTTATCAATTCCCCCTATGCATTAGATGATCCTCCAGCCAGGATGGAACCTGTGTCAAAATCAGAGGGAAAGAAACCCATAGAATAAGCAATTTGTACTTAATGAATAAAAAATTCATGTTTAAGTAATCTACTTGCGTTTAATAAAGAACAATTGGTTTTTATGAAATTTTATTTCCCTGGAAATACTTTGTGAGATGGTGTTTTTTGTTATTTGCTGAAGAATGTATATATAGAGAGAGAGTTACAATTTGTCATGTTTTTCCTAGACAATGGAGCTTGCCCCATTTGCTTCCTAGTTATAGTGACTTGTCACTCATTAGTGCCTAAGCAATGGAATAATTATCATCCCATGTTCCTACTTAGTTGTAGTAATCGCGTTAGGATTACCTTGATGCCTAGACAGTGGATGCCCCATGAGTTCACCCATCTTCTTGTCTAGTTTGGGATGTCTCTTGAGATCATCCGTGGTCAGACAGGCTTTGCCTTGTATGATTATTATGCCAACTTTGTTGGTTAATTTTATTGGTGCCGACCAACCTTAGTTGGTGGTTGTTGCTGCCGACCAATCGGAGTTGGTGGTGATTGTTGAATGCCGACCAACCTTAGTTGGTGGTTACTGCTGCCGACCAATCAGAGTTGGTGTAGTGTGTAGTCAGAGTAGGTGTAGTGTGTAGCACTAATACTCCGACAAAAATTGAAACAAAAAGGAATATGGAAAAAACAATAATTTTATTCATTGAAAGAGAAATTTGTAAATGTAAATATGTTCTACTAGTAATACTTGCGCAGATGCTCCGCATTCCATGCATTTTTGAATTCTTCACCCTCTAAGGTTTCTATTCTATAAGTCCCAGGGTGGAAAATTGTAGTTACTCGGTAGGGTCCATGCCAATTGGCTTCTAGATTATTATGCTTCTGTATAACCTTCTTGAGTACATAATCCCCCTCTTTGAGATCACATTTCTTCACTCTTTTGTTGTAAAATAGGGTCGTTCTTTGTTGGTATGCGGCGTTCCTGATTGCCGCATCTTCTTTAACTTCCTCAAGCATGTCCAGGTCTAAACATCGCATCAATTCGCTTATAAGAGAGTTGAAATTAAGTACCTTGTGTGTAGGCAAGCCCGGTTCAATTAGAATAACTGCTTCACTGCCAAAGGCTAGCATGTAGGGCGATTCCCCAGTGGTTGTTCGGGTATTGTGCGATATGCCCAGAGCACATAATATAGCCCATTAATCCAGTTTCCTTTTGCATCATCCACTCGTTTCTTCAAGCCGTTCAGCAGAGTATTGTTCCTCACTTGAATTTTCCCATTGCTCTGGGGGTGGCCTGGTATAGAATGGATCTTCTGGACATTGGATTGGTGACTATATGCAGCGAATTTATCATTGTCAAATTGGGTACCATGGTCGGTAATGAAAGCATGTGGTAGACCATACCTGCAGATAATGTTCTTCCAAATGAACTAGTAAACCTTTTCATACGACATATCAATGAGAGGTTCAGCCTCAACCCACTTGGTGAAATAGTCAACAGCGACTACCAGATATTTGAACCTTCCTTTGGTGGTCGGCAGAGGTCCAACCAAGTCTATACCCCACATAGCAAATGGCTAGGGGGAGGTAATGGGCGTTAACAATGCTTGGGTGGTTCTTCGCACATAAGAGAAACGTTGGCACTTATCGCATTTCTTCATATAGGTTGTGTAGTCAGCTCTCATCATCGGCTAATAATATCCCTGCGTCCTTAACCTCTGTAGGAGAGTTTATCCTTCCACATAAGCTCCACAAGAGCCTTCATGAACCTCTTCAATCAGGTCTTTAACTTCTTAGGGATGCACACATCTCTATAGACTTGCGATGATACCCCTTCTGTATAAAATGCCATTATTTAGTACATACAGAGTAGCTTTAAACTTTAGCCTCTTGGCTTCAAGTTGGTCAGTTGGAACAACCCCTTCCTCGATGTATGCCCTGATGGGATCCATCCAGGATGGCCCCATATCTAGGGTAATGAATTTCACCATTAAATCTTTATCTATGCTCCGCTCTGCCAATATCTCGATAGGAATCATTCTTCGTAGCTCGGTGCAAGTAGTTGAGGCTAACCAAGCTTATGCATCATCCCTCGCATTCTCTAATCTTGGTATCCTGACCAACCGAACTACAGTAGAGGTGGACACAATCTCCATAGCTATGGCATGATATCTCTATGTAAAATCTCCTTTCACTGCATACAACCCGAGAATCTGATGTACAATTAATTATGAATCGCTAAACACGGTGACTTGCTCTGCGTGCATTATTTTTGCTTAACTGAGGCCCATGATCATAGCTTCAAATTTAGCCTCATTATTAGAGGCTTTAAATTGAAAGCACAAAGCGTATTCGACGTCTAATCCATCAGGGATGTTAAGAATTATTCCAGCTCCACTTCTTATTGCACACGAAGAACCATCAACATACAAGTTCTACATAGGTATGCCATTATCAAACCCTTGGTCTGATAAGGTTCCCTGATGGAATATTTGGTACTTCCTCTTATCATTCTCCACTGATGGGTTATTACCCGATGACTCTTATTGCTCATTATTCGTCTCTTCTGATAAGTCTTCTAACGTTAGTTGATCGGGTACTATCTTCGATGATCCCGTAACATCCTCGGATTGTTCTGTATTAGGCTCTTTCTGGTCGGAGGTATCTGGGTAAGTGAATTCTACAATGAAATCAGCCAATGCCTACCCTTTGGGTGACGACCTTGGCTCATAAACAATATCATACTCGCCCAGTTCGATCGCCCAATACATCAATCTTCCAGATTTTTTTGGCTTGTGCAATCCCTGTCTAAGTGGCATATCAGTGTACACCACTATGGTATGGGCCTAGAAATAAGGTTTCATCCTCCTACTCGCCTCTATTAGGGATAATGATAGCTTTTCTAGCATTGGATATCTAATTTCTTCTCCTCAGAATGCTTTGCTGGTGTAGTACACCAGTTTTTGCACTCCATCCTCCATTCTTATCAACGTTGAACTGACTGCGCTCACTGAGATAGCCAGGTATAAGTACAATTTTTCTCCCATCATCGGCCTAGACAAAAGTGGAGGTGTCCCTAGATACTTCTTTAATTCTTGAAATGCTTGCTCGCACTCATTATTCCACTCGAAAGTCATTTTGAGGGTCTTAAATAATGGGAGACATCTGTCCATTAGTCTCGATACAAACCTATTAAGAGCTGCAACACGATCGGTGAGGCTTTTCACTTCCTTCTTCGTAGCTAGAGATCGTAATTCCAGCAAATCCTTGATCTTCTCTGGATTTGCTTCGATACCTCACTGATTCACAATATACTCGAGGAACATAACTTCTCGCACACCGAATATGCATTTCATCGGGTTTAGCTTCATTTGATATTTATCCAATTGATAAAAGGTTTGGCTAAGTTCAGCTAGATGGCTGGTGGCTCTCTTTCTTTTAGTTAGCATATTGTCGATGTAAACCTCCATGTTTTTTCCGATTTTCTCTACAAAGACTTTATTCATCAACCTCTGGTATGTAGTGCCTACATTTTTATGTCTGAAAGGCATAACATTATAAAAGTACGTTCCCTTCGAGGTAATAAAAGAAGTACCCTCCCTGTCTTCTGGTTTCATCTTAATCTGGTTATATCCGGAGTAAGCATCCATAAAGCTCAATAACTCGTGCCCCGCGGTAGCGTCTACCAACTGATCAATTCGTAGCAAGGGAAAATGATCTTTTGGGCAAGATTTATTGAGATATGTGAAATCTACACACATCCTTCATTTATTATTCTTCTTCTTTACCATCACAACATTGGCTAGCCAGTCAGGATATTTGACATCTTCAATGAAAGAGGCCTTTTGTAGCATCTCGACTTCTTCCTGGAGTGCCTGATTCTTCTCCGAGCTAAATACCCTTCTTCGTTGCTTCACCGACTTGACTTCCTTGTTAACATTGAGCTCGTGGCACAGGAAGTCCGGGTCTATCCCTGGCATGTCTTCATGACTCCATGCGAAAGCTTGATTTTTATGCCGTAAAAATGCCACTAGTTCCTGCTTTATCAACGGATCCAATGACGCGCTAATTTGAGTTATTCGCTCTGGTCGTTCATCGTCCAGAATGATGTTCTTCGTAGCTTCAGCGACTTGGCCCTTCACTAGTTGGGACTCATCCCTAGGGTCCAAAGTCTCAATTTCTGCATCTTCAGACTCATCCACCGGGTAGGTTGTGGTTTTCTTCTTGGCCTCCTCCAGTTCTTCCTGTTCGGTAGATGAATAGTAGCATTCCCGAACTACTTTTTGGTTGCCTTTCACAACTCCAACCCCGAAATTAGTCGGGAACTTCAAGCACTGGTGTACCGTGGATGGCATGGCCTCAAACTTCTTCAAGCCTACTCTCCTCATGATTATGTTGTAGGCTGATTGGATATTCTTATCCATTACAAAAAAGTGTACTTTTTTTATTCTGCAAGCAGGCCAAGTGCCAATGAGCATGCCCAACTTGATCGTCCCGAGTGGAAAAACCTTTTATCCTCTAAAACCGAGGAGGGGCCTATAATATGGCTCCAACTGGGCTAACTTCAAATTCAGACCATCAAAACAGGGGTAGAACATGATGTTCGCAGAGCTATCATTGTCCACCAATACACGTGAAATCACTACATCCCTCATTCTCATCTTCACCACTAAAGGGTCTTCATGAGGATACTGTACGCCGACAAGATCATTTTTAGAAAAATCGATAACCAATTTATCCTTGTTCACCTTCCTCGGGCGATCATCTTCGGCCAAGTTTATGCGTTGTATGTAAGAACAAGCTTGAGCCTCATTGAGGTAAGTTTTTCGTTCAGCAGTATGATCTCTTCCTCCTGCATCGCCACCTATAATTACATTACATTCAAATGATCCAAAGTGGATACAGAGTACCTCACGTTTCGGTTGCCTTGGTTTTTTAGGGAGGCCGGGACCATCTGCTGGATTATCTTCGTGGTCCCTCTTTTTATCATCTCTTGGTCGATGAGGAGATTTGCACCTTTGTCTTCCTCTTTCTCTAGTCTTCCCACCATTCTGGCGATTAACTAACTTACTCAATTTTTTTGCCTAATGAGTGCTTCGATCTCATTTTAGAGAGTTGTGCAGCGTTTGGTCGTGTGGTTGTGATCTCTATGGAACTCGCAATATTTGGACTTATCCCTCTTATCAGGGTATGTCCTCATTTTCTCCGGCCAAGTTAGCTCCTCGTTGTTCTTGATCTCTTCCAGAATATGGTTTATGTCCACCTTCAAAAAGGCGTGTAATTCTCATACTTCTTCAACTACTCGAATGCCTCATTGCCTTTTGGTTGCTTTCCATTCCCATTACGCTTTTGATCCTTTTTCTCTGTTGTACCTTTAGCCTTGGTCTCTGTTTTAGTGTCAGGGTTCTTTTTCGCAACCATGGCCTCTTCGACGTTCATGATCTTAAATGATTTTACCATCAGTTCTGCCATGGATTTAGGGGAATCTTTGGCTAACGTATAATATAACTTGTCAGGTAATATACCACCTATCAGAGTTGTTATTACTGTTTTCTCCTCGTAGTCAATCACCTCCAGCTTTTCGTTATTAAAATGAGTGATGTAATCCCTGGTACTTTCTCCTGCTTTCTACCTCACACTCAGCAGGTGTGCTACTCTCTTAACTGGCTTTGCTCCAAAGCAGAAGTTCCCTATGAATAGCTCTGCCAGTTGATGGAAAGTAGCAATCTTCCCCCGAGGAAGGTTGTTGTACCATATCTGGGTTGATCCAGTGATGGTTCCTGAGAATGCCCTGCACCTCATCCCTTCGGGAACTGCGTAGATGTCAGCAGCAACCTGATACTGCTCTATGTGGAGCACGGGATCAATTTTTCCATCATATTTGGGCATCACTACCGAAGCTTTGAACTTTGATGGTGTGGAAAAATCCACTATAGTTTGTACGAAAGGTGATCCTTGGACAAAAGTTCTTTGGAGAGGATTTCTAGCCTTAGCCATTTCCCCTAATTGGTCCTCCAATCTCTGAATGGAGCCCTTCCACGTGTCATTCCCAACTTCGGGTATATTTGCCCGAGAAATAGAGCGCGTTGAATTCTCCTCTTGGGATATTTCATTACGGGTTACTGGGTGTGATTGGGCAGAACCTTACCTTAGATCGGTTGGTCATTGGGAATTCCTTGATGCAATCCTAGGGGGATTTCGATTCCTCCTAGGGCCCAAATGGTCAAAGGGGGAGACTCTGCTCAACCTTTGCAAAGCGCTTATTCGCTCAGGAGTTAAAGTAACATTTTGTCTAGAATTTGTGGCTCTTATAGATGAAGTTCATCTAGGTTGATATGAAGGATCATTGGACCTCTCATTATGATGAGAACCACTATGCCTGGGCTGAGAAACATCCGAGAATAGTGTATATCTGGTTCTTGAGGATGGCAGATGGGTATTTCTATGGATGCTTCGTTGACCTGACTGGGTAGGTGAACTGTTATGAACATTTTGAATGAGTTGTCGCATAGTTTCTTGCATAGTCGTTTGCCCTTGGGCCAAGTTGGCTACTGTAATACCCCGTAATTTTAAATGACTTTTAAAATGGGTTATATTTTAAATTAATGGATTAATTGGATTTTATTATTAATTAATTCATTCGGGTTTTATCCTGACGGTGGATATTAAAATGGATGATTCTAAATATTACTTAAAGATATTTAGGTAATATATGAATGTGATGTCATTGATATGACTGTATGATATAAATTCGGTAATTTATATTTTTAGTCAGACGCGGTATGGGACGTGTCGGGACTAGTTTATTAAATTAAAAAGGAAATTTATTTTCTATCGACCTTATAGTCATTTCGACTGCATTGTTGCGTCTGTAAGGTTCTAAATAGTCAGAAAAGTCTATTTGGATGTTAATTTTGAGTCTCGGGTCATTTGGAAATGAATAGACAACCCGAAAGGGCATTTTGGTCATTTTTCTAAGGGGGATGAATAGTGATTTCGGATTTTGTACTATTATAAGTATTGGTAGATTAAGGGTATGTGGGTTATTCATCTCCTCTACACAAATTAGAGAAATCATCTTCCTAGAGAGAGTGAAAGGGTGCTTGGGAAGGGAAAAGCCTACTTGGGAAGGAGAAGAACAAGAACCAAGGTTCACCACCACCAACCACCACCGGAGGTTGACCGGAGAAGGGACAACCAACTGAGATATACTACACCAAAGGATCCGACCTTCAGTAAAGACAAGTGTTTAATAGTGGCAATTTAAGTTTGTATATTGTCCATGTTAGAATAGTATGAAAAGAGAAGATTATTCATGTTTGGAAGAAATAATGGAGTATTAAATGGATTTCTGGAAACTGAAATGATATAGGAATTAAACTCATGTTTTAGGTTGATAATAATCCACGAAATAGTCACGAAACTGTTGAAGAAATTATGAAAACCATTTATGTGTTCTTGAAGTTGATATGTTGATAATTTTCTAGAAATAAGGAGATAAACATGCTTTTTAATCCAATCCCTTGATGATTCTAGGATGTTTAAAGTATTGGAAATCGTTCATATATGTTGATATATCATGTAGTAAAGATTATAAGTCATTTGGGATGTTTATATGAAGGTTTAAATGATCATAAGTTGCTAAACCCGTAGTTGCAGAAAATGCAGAAAACCAGGTTGTGACCTGAGGGATCGATCAATCGACCCGTGCCTTCGATCGATTGACCTCCCCAAAATATGTAAAGTTGCTTCTTTTTTTAAATGTTGATTCTTATCCCAAAACTTTTGTGGATCTTTGGTGATTATTATTTGGATATTATGGGACTTGGAAAATATCAGTAAACCCTTGATAAGATTTGAATTAATTTGATTTGGATTCAAGTGATTAAAATGATGAAAATTATATTGAATGGAATTTCGGTTGCTAGATTCATTTGTTAAATTCCAAATGGGGATGTATGACGCTTAAAGATAGGACCAGTAGGGATGATTTAATATAACACCTGGGTATCCTTAAGTTTACAAGAGGGTTTAATCCTAAGTGAAAGAATATGTGTTTATAATAGATTTGGAACTATTGGTTTTAACCCTAATTGAAAGGAGAGTTTAATTCGTAATAATTCGAGAGAAATGATGTTATGGACCACTAGGATATTAGTGACTTCTTACTGAATATATGTTGAGGAAAAACCTATTTGAATCATGTGTATTGAGTGAGGGTAGACTTAGGGTTACAATTTGAACATCAAGGACTGAGTTTAAGCTCATTATTGATTTCGCAAGGACGGAGTGTAATACAAGAGCGTAGTGGTATGTCTCCTGGATAGATATGGGAGTTTAGAACACTTTTGGTTGAAAGAAGATATGAGGTTATCCCGATCGCATAGTTGAAGTTGTCGGACCTCCTCGATCGACAAAGTTAAGTAGTAGTGTATTGGAGGGGTTCCTTGTTTGGATTTCGCTTTGCGAGACGCTTTGCGCATGAACCTTAACGACGTCGGGAGTGGATAAATGTTATAGGATGCGAGGATAATTAAATTATGAAGTAAAGATATGATATTTTAATACGTGGAATTTCAAACATATATAATGCTACATATGGGAATTATCTTAGGGTAGTGATATTACCTTATTGATTGTATATTATAGGTATGATAATACCTATTTGATTGATTAATGATTATGTGTATGACATACCTAGCTTACTTGCTATCGGTGGGAGGTTTGCGCGTGAGGGCAGTCATATCCTGATGAATCCATGGGATCTTTGATTTGTCGCTCGAGAACATAGGTCTATGAAAGACTTATCGGGGAGTTGATAAGTCCGCTGACTGTGGGTACGTAGGTATGTGCGTGACCCATGGGTATGAGAACTATGTTCGCCTCCAATTTGTGTGTTGTTGTTTGTGGTTCGAGGATTTCTTACCGAACCTTTTGTCTCTTATTCGGCGACCAGCGATATTGGGACACGATAGCAAAGTAATGCATTGCACCGCAGCTATGACTCGGGGTGCCATATTATATATGAATATATATATATATATATATATATATATATATATATATATATATATATATATATATATATATATATATATATATATATATATATAATGGATTAAATGATTAAATGGATATATTGTGGTTAAATCTATCTACGGTGATAATTGTAGATAACGGTGAATAGAGAAAGATAATGGAATTAAGTTAATGAATGTTTATTCTTAAAGAATTGAAAATATTAATTCATATTAATGAGAAATGATTCATGTTAATGAGAAACTAATCATATAAAGGAGAAATGTAAATGAATAATAATGTGACGTATAGTATGGGACATACGGGGATTCTGATATGGGAATGGAATTATAATATGGAAACTGGAAAAGAGGAACCATTAACTAGGACGTTAATGGGAAACGTTAAGTGTGCACTCTAGTTGAGAGGTGAAAATAATAAGTGAGAGTTGGATCTAACATGTACATAATAAATGCTTTATTGCACTTGTTAAATACTTGTTGTTTTAAAAATCATCTACACATTCGGTCTCTGACCCGTTTCCTTGCATAATTTCTTTTCTATTGTATTTGCTATATCAGGTGTCCAGCAACAGGGACGCCAACCTTAGCGGATAATGTTGAACTATGGAGCTATGGAGTTTTTGCTTAGACGCCTTTCATCTTTTGATTCACAGTATTCTTAGTTAGGGCATGTCGCCCAAAGGATTGAGTTATCTTTTTCTATCGGGGTTAATTACTATTGTATTTGGGACTTTTTAATACATTTAACATTGTTGGGATTATTGTAAAGGATTTATATTATTTGGGAATGTTTATTCCAATTGCATTTAAATTCTTTTGAGTTATTTATTGTGTTATCAGTGTTGTAGTATAAAATATGTAGTGTTATTCTTAAACAAAAAAATAGTTTTGTTGAAATTTAAATTTGGAAAGTTTTTAACACCAGCTTAATTGGGTATTGGGTGAGTTGTAAATGTTTTCGACAGTGATGCTAAGAATGATCCAATTGTATATTCTATTTTAATTTAGGATGGGACTTGCCACCCGGTATTTAATTAGGCGGGGTGTTACAGCTACTATTCCTATAAATTAATCGATAGTTGGGGGAGCAGAGGGATTTGGAGGGCCACCGGTATTGTTCCGTGAGCTGGATTCTGGGATCTCAGCCATTAGTAATAAGTTTTTGGTGAAAAACGCTACGTATAGTCGTTTTCCACAGACGGCGCCAATCTGTTGATGTAAAAAACTAGAATTGATCTAATTATTTAATCAGATATAAAAATAAAAAGAAATGAGACAAGAGATTTTTAAAGTGGTTCAGCCTTATGAAATTGACCTACGTCCACTATTTGTGTATTGCCGAAATTTGCATTAATCTCGATGATGATTACAAGAGATCCATTACCCCCTTGTGGGGGGTGATACAATGTATTTATAGCCTTGGGGCTATCAGTATGAATATACGAGATGCCGTTGTTTAATAGACATATACATTTGTACAATAAGAATGTTCATCAAATCCAATGTTCATTGAATGCGCAGTCGTCGCTTGATCTTCCTGTCCAGATGCTCTGAACTCTCATTAGCTCGGCACGCCTTGTAGCTTGGTGAGCATATATATGTATTTGCAACGTAAGATGCTACGTGTCTTTATATAATTGGTCCACGTCGGCTGCTTAATTTTCGTATCAACACCGATATTATATTAGGAATTAAAATTTCTAAAACATCAGATGGACTTATATTATCTCAGTCTCATTACATAGAGAAAGTACGTGAAAAATTCAAGAAATATGAAATTAGTCCTACCAAGATACCCATAGATGTAAATTTACATCTAGCAAGAAATAATGGTGAAAGCATATCATAACTAGAATACTCTCGTATTATTAGCAGTTTAGTGTATATCATGAACTGTACATGATCGGACATAACATACTTGATAAGTAAGCTAAGTAGATTTAAGAGTAATCCAGGCAGAGATCATTGGAAGGCAATATTAAGAGTTTTTGGTTATTTAAAATAAACTCAAAACTATAGACTGCACTATTCAAGATATCTAGCTATCTTTGAAGTACATTGCAATGCAAATTGGATATTCGATACAAAAGACTCTAGTTCTACGAGTGGGTATGTGTTTACCCTTGGAGGTGCAGCCATATCTTGGAAATCCTCAAAACAAACGTGCATTTCTAAATCGACAATAGAATCTGAATTCATTGCACTAGATAAAGCTAGAGAAGAAGCTTAATGGCTTCAAAACTTCTTAGAAGATGTTCCAAATTGGTCGAAACCTGTGCCCACAATATGTATACATTATGATAGTCAATCGGCGATTGGAAGGGTCGGCGATTGGAAAGGCACACAATCACATGTATAACGTAAAGTCACGACATATTCGCCGTTGACATTATACCATTAGACAACTTCTCTCAAATGGAATTATCTCAATTGACTTTGTAAATTCAAAGGATAATATATCTCATCCACTAACTAAAGGTTTAAACCGAGAGCAAGTTTAAAGATCATCGAGAGGAATGGGTATAAAGCCTATAAATAAATAAGAATCAATATAGTGGCAACCCAACCTAGCGAAATAGAGATCCCAAGATCTAGGTTCAATGGGAAAATCGAACTACATTATATTCAGTATGCACTGGGGGATATTTAATCCTATCCATTCCAAAGATGAGACAGTGCACATCTGCCGCGAATTTAGGAGATGTTATACTTTTAATGACATCCATATCTTAGTACTTCTAAGTGGGGTATAACAGAATACTCCTTATGAATATCACCTACGTGAGTAATAAGGGGGCCATTTCTATGAGAATAATGAAGGTCAAATTCTCTAAAATACTCATGGAACCAAGTGGTGTTCATGGACAAAATGAAGACAAATGTGAGATCCAACTGTATTGAAGAATTATTGGGTGAATATTATTGTCTAGTTTTACAAAAACGGTTGACGGTTCAAGGACATATAGTCTACTGATTAACCAAGTAAACCTGACAGTATATCACTAAAGAAAGTTCAAGGCTACTAGGCCACTTCTCCCGATGTAATAAATTTTTAGTTTTACTCAAACATGTGTTTGCATATGCATCTTGCATATATCTGTATATATATAGTGATATATTATTCATGTGGGGGATTATTAGAAAATGGAAATTGGATAGCAACTTTGAGCTCATATTTAGATGGGACCCACATCACGATAATTATGGGACCATACACGAACGCGTTCTCCTTCGCAAGGAGATGAACGTAGTATATTCACATGTCCAATTCCATTAAGTTATGAATGATAAATATGTCTCCAAAGTGAATCATATAATAATGAAAGTTAATGAATTTAGTGTGTTTTAACTCTTATCCCACATTGGAAGAGTAGTGAAAAATTAAGGAATTAATAAAACCCCAATTATGGACTAAGGCTTGGATGCCTTTGCGGTATCCCAACTCTTTGAAGGGGAGATCGATGGGCTTGGGCTTGGGCTTATAAAAATAAATTCCTTTCATTTTGGGTCTAATTAATTAATTACGTAATTATTTAATTAAACTTTCTAGGCCATATTTTAACCCAAATTAAAATCCGTTTGGGCAGTTTGGTTAACCTAACAGTTACAATTGTTTTGTAACTATTGATTGTTCTGACCAAAAACATATATTTATAAACAACACTCCTCATTTTTTAAGTTATGAAAATAATTTATCCTCCTGCATTTAGACAAAATTATTAAACAGTCCCTCTAGTATCCAGAATTACATATATATCAGTCTTGTTCTTAGTTTGAGTAAAAGATATAGAATTTGAGTTCGGCAGAATCAGTTCATTGTTGTGCTACATGTCTTGATTAAAAAATTCCATTCTATCTTGGGAGACATTAATTCAGACCCAAATCACTATGGAGGGAAATTAAAATTGTCTTAAGGACATTGTGGTACTATATAGGGCTCGAAATTCTTTTATGATTTTTTATTAATTATTTCTGCAAAAACAACGTAATTCTCATTTTTGCAATTTTGTTTTCTCTCTGTAATTATTATTATTCATAATTATCTAGTATTTCACAAATTAAATAGTTGACATAACACTTTATAGTGTACATATATCATTGGATCAACGTCATAAAGATTATCCTCATGCCCTGTTTGGTTTGAAGTACAATTGGGAGTATTTTGACCCCATTAAAACTTTAAGAAAATTTGAAATTGATAATCCTTATTCTCTGTTTTTGTTTAAGTTTTTATCTCCTTGTACATCCTCTTTACTACCATTATTGATCCACTCCACTAGAACCAGATAAATTATCAGCACACTTTTCCTAAGAGATCTATCTTTATCTATCAACAACTAAAATTTAAAACTGTGAAATGGAATTAACACACAATAATTTCTAAATGGGGATCTTTTAAAAGATTGGTTTATTATCATGGTATGGAGGAATCGAAGTAAAATTGTAATGAATTGTGAATTTGAAGTCTAGAGAAATGAATCTTTGTTTTCTCATTCAAATATCAGTTCAAAACACATTTTTTTTACTTCTTCTGCTTTGTTTAAAGCTACCTATTTTAGTTTTATTCTCAATACCACAAAAAAAAAATGTGGTTTAATAATTGTTCCACGACATTAAAAGTTAGTAAGAATATTATCAAAGTAGTAAAAATAATGACTAGTACAGGCACCATTTACGTAGTTGAGAGAAAACAATGATGGTTATTACTAGGCTATATTGATCATTCCTCCAATAGGTAGTGTAATGTTGAGTTTTGATCAACTTATCTTTTCAACTATTGTGAATGCTAATTTCAAATTGGTCAATAATGTTTGTCAGAAGCATACTCACGTGAGCAGCCACTAATAGTTCAGAAGATAGCTTTTGATCACAAGACAATCTATTTGTTTTATATATAAAGGTCGTGGTTGTTTTTTGTGTGACCCTCTGAAGGTATAATTTCCTTCTAGTTTGTTTTATTAGTGCCAATCATTCATTTTTGCGTACCTAGTTTGTTAAATAAACATCATTTCGTGTGCTATAACTTTGAAATTGATACTCCGAGTATTTTATTGTTTTGCTAAAAAATATCTCGTACGTATTATAGAGTTTATCAAATGATATTGGTAACCTGAAAACAGAGGTAAGACTCGGTTTCATTATGTTTTTCATCCATGCCTTACCAATTAATAGTTTAATTTAAGAATCCCTCTATTCCCACTCCACCAAATAATTCCCCCACTCCACTCTCATTTTCAAAAACCAAAATACCCTTATTCATTAATTTTGTTTTATTCATTCAAAATTCACATTTATACCAAAAACTTATATCCACTTTCTTATTATCCCAACTAAAAGAAACATTTTATGTATTTATTAACAAAGTTTTATTTGTATTAATTTTTTTTTATAAAAACTGTATATTATAAAAAAAAATTATTTCTGTTTTAAATTGTATTACAAAATATTTTAACTTTTTATAACTGTTTTAAAAAATAAAAAATCATTTCCTCTATCTTAAAAACATTAATTGCTTCCTTTAAAAAAAAAACAAAATCATTTCCACTATCTTAAAAACATTTTTTTATAAAAATAAAATATTTTAGCTGTTAAAAATCTTTCTTTTATATATGATGATGAAACTTTGGTTCGCCACAAAAATATATTATTTATGCACCGTATAAATACTACGGATCCATCTATTCCCACTCCACCCCAAACTTCCACCACTCTACTTTTATGAAAATAGATGGATAATTCCATTAATTTTTTTTTCATTAATCCAAAATGCACATTTATATCCAAAACTTATATCCATTTTTTTATCCCAACTAAAACATACATTTTATTTATTTATTAACCGAGTTTTATTTATATCAAACATTGTTTATTGTAGAAAACCTTTTTTTTTTTAAATTGCATAACAAATGGTTTCTACTTTTTATAACTGTTTTAAAAAATAAAAAACCAATTCAACTGTCTTAAAAAAAATTAACTATTGTTTTTGAAAATTGTTTATAAAAACTAAAACAATGTTCTATATAATATAAAAGATAATTTTTTTACAAAAATAGATTGTTCTAGCTATTAAAAATCGGTCTTTTATATATAAAAAAGTATACATTTTATTTAACAACGTAAAAAAAATAGATTTTTGTTTACGTTGTTAAATAAAATGTATACTTTTATATATATAAAAGATCGATTTTTAATAGCTAAAACAATTTATTTTATTAAAAAAAATGTTTTTATATTATATAGAACATTGTTTTAGTTTTTATAAAAAAAAATCAAAAACAATAGTTAATTTTTTTAAGACAGTGGAAATGGATTTTTATTTTTAAAAGCAGTTATAAAAAGTAGAAACCATTTGTTATGCAATTTAAAGAAAAAACACTTTTCTATAATAAATAATGTTTAATATAAATAAAACTCTGTTAATAAATAAACAAAATGTTTGTTTTAGTTGGGATAAAAAAGTGGATATAAGTTTTGAATATAAATGTGAATTTTGGATTAATGAAAAAAAATTAATGGAATTATCCATCTATTTTAGTCTTTGGACATAAAAGTGGAGTGGTGGAAGTTTGGGGTGGAGTGAGAATAGATGGATCTGTAGTATTTATACGGTGCATAAATAATATATATGTATGGCGAACCAAAGTTTCATCATCATATATAAAAGGAATATTTTTAACAGCCAAAATATTTTATTTTTGTAAAAAAATATTTTTAAGATAATGGAAATGATTTTTTTTATTTTTAAAGGCATCAATTAATGTTTTTAAGATAGTGGAAATGATTTTTTTATTTTTTAAAACAGTTATAAAAAGTTAAAATATTTTTTTATATAATTTAAAACAAAAACATTTTTTTTCATTATAAGCAGTTTTTATAAAAAAAAATAATTTTAATACAAATAAAACATTGATAAAAAATAAATAAAATGTTTGTTTTAGTTGGGATATGAAAGTGAATATAAATTTTGGGTATAAATGTAAATTTTGAATGAATGAAAAAAGTTAATGTATAAGGGTATTTTGGTCTTTGAAGATGAGAGTGGAGTGGGGGAATTGTTTAGTGGAGTGGGAATAGAGGGATCCTAATTTAATTATCACAAAGGGCACTATAAGAGTTACATGAAATACGTTTAATACTTTTGTTTCATATTTAGAGGAAGTAAATTACTGACAATTTGATGCTTTTGTTTTTTTGTTGTTCTTTCTTTGGCAGGATGATTCAAGAATATTATATAACATCCACGGTGAAAATTGAATTCGGGTAATAATATGAGATATAGTTTTTAGTGGAAATAATATGATATATTGTTTAAATTTTAACTAAACACTAGCTAAAATTGGGTTCAACCATGTCTATATTTATTGAGCTTAACACTTATCTTTAATAAGACTTATGAATTTGAATTTTCCCGTGTATGGCATCACAAACATATAAGTTATATTGCCACTGTATGCTTTCAAGTTCTTATAATATGATTATTCATTGAAAAGTAATATTCATTGTTGATATTGAATGTCCAAAATAACAATTACTATTTATTAAATTTTTTAAATAAGTTTCTAATTCATGTGGAATTAAATTTGTAGACATTATAAATGAACCTCTTATTCTTTCTCTTTGAAGGGGTTTGATTTTAGTTTCAAACTTTATGTTTTTCACGTTTTTCATGGATAATGTTGACCTGAATATTTATATTTGTCATTGATATTTTCCCATCTATCTTTCTCTATTTTAGATCCCCGTATCCAAATTCAAGAAGAAATCAAGAATATTTTTTTTACTTTTTTGGGGGGGAAATGAGTCAGGCTTGGAGCTTCACTAGAAAAAATGGAAGGAGGGGTTGGTATTAGATCAATATCAGACTCCATTAAATCTCTGAATGTTAACCTATGATGGAACTTCAAGAAAGGAAATTCATTTGGGCTCAGTTCACTTAGACTCCAGTAAATCACTTAATGTTAAACTATAGTGGAAGTTCAGAGTGCCTTATTCACATTAGGGTGGATGTTGATCCCTATATCTCCTAGATCATTGGGGATGGGCACATAAATATTTAGAGGTATTCACGGTTGGATATAGGGTACTCTGGGCTCTCATGTTTGTATACAGATTGTCTACTTTTAGTGTGTATTTAATTATATAGTGTCTACGAGAAGAAGTTGACATATAAAGTTGCTTTAGTCATTTATTCTGGTAAAATAATTTAAAATATTGGAAACAATTGTTGGAATTAAATTATAAAACTTACATAGGTAAGCCCAAATAAAGACAAATCTTTTTCAAAAAGAAATTTAGACTTGAATTGAGAAGGAAACATTAGATAAAAAGAAAATACTATTTTTGTCCTCAATGCGTCGCCTCACGCCTTACCTCGAGGCATAATAAGGCATAATCCTTGAGGCTCATTGAGGCGTAAGCCTATTATTTGGACATTGAGGATTAATCCACAAGGAAAGTTTTCGTCGCCCAACCATTAGGAAAAAACCTCATGTAATGTATTGTGGCATTCAATCTAACATTGTGGCCGAGTTCAATTCTCTCCTTGATGGTTTTTAATAAACTCCTACTCATGGATGTAATAATTTATTCATGGACCTGGACTCTTCCCCTCATTGTCAATATTTTAAAGGTTGTTATGATGTACCTTGGAGTTGTTATTGTAGTTAGATGAAATATAAACACTTACTCAGCTTAATGCAACTTTCAGTCCAACACTGTTTTGGGGAGGCCAATTTAGTGGTTGATTTCTTTGTTGACCTTGTCTCTTCTTCTTGTCTTTCCATTGGGAACTTTGTACATCTTTCCAGTTCTATATATGTGTTTTGTTGGCCTCTTTAATTTAATATTTCTAATTATTCCCTCATTCTTTACTCTTATTGTTATCATCATTGTCGAATATGTGACTTAAAGCACTAAACCTATGAAGGTGTAGAGGCATGTAAAAGGTGGATCATTGTCAGACAACACGATTGTGAACTTAAGTGGGAAGAGGACTTGGGCACATTTTTTTATTAAAACTTTGTAGTTTTGTTTAATATGAGGTAAAAACATGTTGTGTCAGTGTTGTTTTAGCTCTTGGTTAAATGATATACTTTATAATGTATCTAATATAACATTGAGTGTGGAATAAATGATTCTATGTCTTTTGATTTGTGTTTTGGTTTATTTGTCAACCATGATTTGAATATTAGATGCTTTAAAATATATTTTTGTTTACATTATACATTTTATTTATGAGAGTTGATGTTAAACCCTCACAATATGAAATATTTTACATGACAGTTTTTAATATATTAAAATGATAGTTTTTAGACCATATATGATAGTTTTTTCAACAAATTAAAATATTGATAAAAATATTTGGTGGTTTAATGATGATTTTGAAAAAAAACAGTCATATATATTACCCATACAATATGATAATTTTTATAAATATCAATTATAACACCAAAACTTATGACTAATTTTCCCAATAAAAAAAGTCATAAAGTCTTTTCATGATTGCTTTTAACTATCATAAAAAGTCTTTTTCGTGTAGCGTGAGTAAATGTTCATGGTAAAGAACACGATGTCAAACAGACATAAGATATTTAAACTTGCATCTCAAACTATTGGGTGTAAACTAAGGTTTACAAGGCTCTAGATTTATCTCTAAAATCCTTTTTGCAAAACCTTTGTTCATAATATCCTTACCAACCCTCTTATTTATTAAAAACAATAAAAAGTTGGTGGCATGAATTTTTAGGAAACTCATTCGGACGAAAATAGTAAGTTCATTCAACCAAGTTATGCATTCTCGCTCGAAAAAAAAGTAGTCGTTCGAACGACAATGTAAAACTCATTTGAACCACTTTCAAACGACTTTCGCACGCTAACATTCTGCCAAGACATAAAGGTTTCACTTGAATATCGCTCAAACAAAGTTTGAATGAAAACCCATACCATGTTTAAACAAAACAAATATCTTGTTAAAACAAACTATGTAAACTCGTGTAAATGAAAAGATAAGTTGTTCGAATGATTTAAAAAAAAAATCTTTGAAAATATTTGTACGAAAACTAGCCTCAGTAATCATTTTAAAAACTAACTAGCAAAAACATATCCAGGGCTCAAACATAATATGAATGCATACCTCTTGAGATCCTATGGACGTTGAAGATGTAACTAAGAACGAAACACGAAATGATGTTGATGTCACTTTACTTGGTCGCTAAAATCTTCAATGTGCATTATAGGCTTGAAAGACAGAGTGACTCCAATCCTAACTTATGACTCAACTAGTTTTCTCCAAACGGAATGAATCCATATACATACATATTGACTCGATGTGAAATTTTTCATTATAAAAACACCCTAGAGCTTTCAATAAATACCTTGATGCTTCGGGCAATTTGGCAAATCTAATTGAGATTCCCGTGGATGAACCCGCGACAATCGTCACCATCTTCAAATGAACCATCCTCATATCCATGCCAAAAATAGTAATCTCAGAAGAATCACTCGATTAGAGAGACCCAATCCTAAGGTAGTTGTTAAACGCCCACCTCCTAGTAGAAACACCGATACTAAAAGAGACTCTTAAAGATTTTCACAATCTTAAAGGTATTTTATATCTCCGATATACATGTGGAACCAAAATAACCTCGGACAAGATGCTAAGATATTAACACTAAACACTGTGGAGCCATTGACATATCCTTTTTATCGAAGAATTTAATAATCAACATACTATTGGCCATCGATAAGCAAAAAGGCAACTGCTCTTCAAGAACAATGTGAGAAATGTGAAGAAATATCAAGGCTTGAGGAATCCATTTATTAGGAGACTCCACATACTGGAGAGATGTTTATGTTCACTATTTCCCAAATGAATTGATACTAACGGAGAGGGAAGCAGTAACCGGACTCAGACGAAGATCTAGACGATACATTTTGGTAGAGGGGGAGCTTTTCGAAAGGCATATAATCAACAACTAATGAAGTTCATAACTGGAGAAGGCACTTAAGAAGTGATGAAAAGGGCCCATGAAATAGCACATATTGATAACAAAAAATTGTACAAAAATTTGGCCCACCTAGGTTATTACAGGCCAAAGATGGAGGTTGGTTGTAACACATTTGTGAAGAAGTGTAAGCCATGTCAAATCCACAATAAGTGTATCCATGCATCGAGTGTCCCATTACAAGCCTTGTCCACCCCATATCCCTTTCACACCTGGGATTTTGATCTGGTGGGGAAAATCGGTCCCTTATTCTCATGAAAAAAAATCGATATCCATGTGGCAATGGAACTTTTCACAAAATGGGCAGAAGATATATCATTAAGGAATGTCATGAAAATCCCAGTGACCAATTTCATCCGTGAGAACTTCATCTGACGATTTGGAATCTCAAAAGTCATCATTACTGATAATGGCACACCTTTAAAGAATGATGAAATATGGTCACTAACCAAAAATACAATATCAAACATCGCAATTCGCCAATCTCGTACCCTAAAAGAAAATTCCAAGTAAAGAATACTAACAAAATGCTCATCAACATTCTTACTAAGACGCGAGAAGACATCACAAGAGCATGGGATGAAAAGATCGATGTGGTACTCTTTGCTTATCGTACCTCCAAAAGAAATCCCACTAGATTCTCACCATTCTCACTTGTATATGGCGCAGATGCAATACTTCCAGTTGAGTTAGCAGTTCCTAAGGCAAGGATGGCCTTACAACCCAAATGTATCCATGAATTATGCACTACAGAACTCGAGATATTAGACGAATGTCGAGAAAAAGAACAAAAGAATTTCAAAACTTACTTCAAACAATTGTAAAGGGAATACAATGTTATGGTAAAGCCTAGATAATTTTAGGTGGGAAATTTAGTTTTTGAAATAGCACAGCGCATTATGTAGGGATGTTTAATAAGAATGTTCAAGCCAAATTAGGAAGGGCCCTACATCATTAAAGAAGCCACAACCGTAGGGTTATGGAAGATCACAAAAATATATTTTTTTTTATCTAAGCTCCTTTAATTGCAAGTGTTTGAAACATTATTTTACTTGAGAAAAATCTGTTCATTTTCAATTTTCTCCCTTTCTCACCATGTTATGATCTCATCTTGTTCTCATCAGGCTTGTGCATATCTATTCTGTTATTATCAATGAAAATCAATTCCCTATTTCTCTCACTTGATTGGTGTCAAAACTCTTCCCATTACTCTCACTTGTTGGTTTTAAAAATCTTCATTTTATAAATTTCACATAATCACAAAAAGTGAACAATCACAATCGACGCTATTAAAGTTTAAAGGAAAAATCTCCAATATAATCGGTGTTAGAATAATCAAAGGAAAAATCCCAAATACAATCTATGTTGGTATAATCAAAGGAAAATTCCCCAGTATAATCGGTGTTTCAATAATCAAAGGCAAAATCTCCAGTATAATCAGTGTTCTCATAATCAAAAGAAAAATCTCCACTACAATCGATGATAGGATAACAAAGGCAAAATCATAAGTATAACTGGTGTTGGTATACTCAAAGGTGAAATCCCTTGTATAATTGGTGTTGGCATAATCAAAGGAAATATCCTCCATACAATCGGGGTTGGTAATCAAAGGCAAAATCCCCAGTATAATCGGTGTTGTTAGAATCAAAGGAAACATCCCCAGTATAATCGTTGTTGGCCTAATCAAAGATAAAATCCTAGGTATAATCGATGTTGCTATAATCAAAGACAAAATCCCCAGTACAATCGGTGTTGGCATAATCAAAGGAAAAATCCCCAGTATAATCGGTGCTGGCATAATCAAAAGGCATACCCCAGTACAATTTGTGTTGGTATAATCAAAGGCACAATCACAATCGGTGTTAATACAATCAAAGGCAAAATTCCCAATACAATCCAGTGTTGTTATAATCAAAGGAAAAGTCACAATCGGTGTTACTACAAGTAAAGGCAAAACCCAAGAACAGTCACAATTCATTTAATTGTAATTTAAGGTATAACCCCCCAACTCAATCACAATCGGTAAAGATATAACCACGATCGAAATCCAAAATCCTATGTATAGTCACAACCTATAAAATTACAAGTTAGTAAAAAATCCCAACTAGGTAAACGAAAGGACAGTGACTATCGAGAATCAATATCCTTGGAATAGTCACAACCAAAAAAGTCACAAGCTATTAAAAATCCAAAGTAGGAAGCCGAATCGCTAACCACCATCAAAAATCAATATTTTATATATATCCACAATCGATAAACATCACATTATAGTAGGAAAACAAATAATCAAAATGATAGCTATTATATAAAGGCTTAAACCTAAGCATGTGCACAATCATAAAACTATAAGCGAGGAAAAATTCCAATCAGGAAATTAATATGATAGTCACCATTGGAAGACAAAATCTTAAGATATAGTCACAACCAACAATGCCATAAATGAAAAGTAAATCCCAAGTACACAACCAAAAACCATAGAGAACATCAAGGAGTATTATTTATAAATTGATAACAGAATTATGTCAATTAGAATCCCCAAAATGTTACAACATACCATGACATTGGCAATACAAAACACAAAAAATATGACCCCAAAATAGAGAGGGGACATCACCACCATAAGTTTCACTGGGCTAAATAACAAAAAATATGTAAAGCCCATGCAGGGGCACATTTCGTAAACGGTCACTTGGTAAAATCCATTTTGATATCCTTAAAAATAGAGTCAAAAACATCATTTCCAAACACTGCCTCCAGTTGTTTTGGGGACGCAACTTCAACCTCTCTCATATCCTTTCAACTCGGTCCTCTTCATCGAAAGTTCGTACATTAACTTACCAATATCCTCCCTCAACAAACCCTTATAATCGACATACCCAAGGCACTACTAAGACTTTGGAAGCACTCTTTAAAAGTCAGAGAAACTAAAAACCTCAAAATACAATCGACATGTCACTCCAGCCAGCCAACAACAAAACCCAAATCCTTCATATCATCTATAAATTCACTTTCCTTTTGACTTTGAATATCGGATAGAGGTGTTGAAACATAACATATTCCACAATCCCAGCAGTCAATTTTGAAAGAAGGAATGTAAAAAGGGAGGCCAACCTAATGGTAAAATTGTCAAAAGTCTTTGGATGATGCATCATAATAAAACATACAGTAGATACTTATTCCTTAGACACATTAATTCCTTCAAGGAACGGATGAAACTTCATCAACTCTTCACTAAATCAACGAGCCACTACCAATCTCGATAAAAACAAACCAAAACCCGCACATAAACTTTTAGCAATTTGGGAAACCGAAATGGGGACATTCATTATAAGGACTACTATAGATTGGGAAATTGAGATAAGTATAATTGGAATAATAATAGAAGCTAAAGAGGAAATTACACTGGGGATATTTTTCACAGGAACTACCATCGCTTGAGACACTGAGCTAGGACAACTAAGCATAATCATTGAAATCGAAGAAGATATTAAACTAAGGATATTCAATGCAAAAGACAAGGGTACACTAATAATCTCATAAATATTAGCACATAAGGGAGCCGTAGACATCACTATTGACGTAATAAACATACAACCTATAATCGAAACACCCGAATCAATAGGATCAACAGACAACGAAACACCAACACTTAATAAATAAACTTATACAATCATACTAATAGAATTTTTTACATTATCCAAAGAATGATTTTGATATCACACCACCGAAGTCACAAGTAAGGTTATGATAATGAAAGTTACCCCAATAATTGAAATTACCACCATCAACGTAGACTCCAAACCAATTACAGCAGAACCAATAATTCGCACCATCGAAGTTAAAACATTAACATAACCTCAATAAAAAGAAAATATTAAATGTCAAACTTACTATAAATTGATAAGACCCATTGTAGAGTGAAACATTACCTAAAGACGAAATCAAGCTAATGAAAGGACTGAAACCACTTAGAGGTAAAACTCATGGTACGAGTCGATAAACTAGCTATCGGTGTTCAAATGATAAAAATCGATGCCACATTACCACTTTCCTCCCCATCTATGTATATTTTGAACAAGACATCACTCGAAATCTCACTAGACCCATCAACCACTTATCCCTATTCTTAGATAGTTAATAAAATTCATAAATAATAAACAAATTGAATTACAACCTACCAACCCAGTTAAATATATTTTACCTCATACATGTTGATCATTCGAAACAACTTGAATTTCCTCATCCTTACCCTCTTCCTCATTTTCTTCATTATTCTCTCGTGAGCTATGACTGGACCTCAAAGCATGAGAATATTAATGGACTATACTTTATTTTAAAACTCTCTTTGCTACCTGAGTTAGTTTTTCCATTTTTGGAGAACGCTCCATTACGTCGATATCACTAGCTCTCCCACCAAATCATCTTCCTCACCCTCTAGCATCGGTTGAACATATTCCACCACTTGAGGATCAATATTCCTAAATCCCACATCACTGTATGATGTTAAATTTTGTGCACATATTATTGCAATCGATACTCTCTCTCATAGATTCGATGTGACAACTTTCGAACCACCCTCGATGAAACCCGATGATCAAATTTCTTCGCCTTATATTCATTCGGGTGACCACACCAACAATCATTCTACTCATTTTTTTTAGTTTGACTTAGCATCACCAAGTTTTACTTACACAACATTAGGCTCACTTTTCCACCCGACTTCTTCATTTATCGTATTTGGATAACCAACAAAATTCGTCAATATCATTTGGTCCTTAGGAATCCAAAAGGTGTTATCAGCTGTAAAAAAATCATAGCTTTAAGGCTCACAACATCATCCCCTTACACAAAACATAGAGACGAGTTTTCTTGGCGCACCCAGTATAAATTTTGTGAAGAAGTGGCAAAAACATTAGCACTCCGAGGGGGGATAACCCCACGACCCAAAGAATCACATTTATCCATGGCCCCTTGCAGGTGAACATTTCAAAACCTTTGGGATAAATCCTTTACACAGACCTCTTCTTCACAATGGCAGAAGAGGGAGCGGGTTAATCACACCTAAATGGAAACATAACACATTTGGGTGATTTCTCACCACCCCATACCCACACTCTGTCAAAAATGGTAAAACCCCATGGTGGAGTATCGATAAATTATGAACATTGAAAGCATGGATATCTTCCAAAACATCACTTAAAGCTAAAACATAGACGCATTCCTCCTCACTAAAAATCTTGGCTATGTACACACCAACATCATCTGTATAGGGGAAACCACATAACATTTTCTCCTCATCTATTTGTGTAGATAAAATACAAATAAAACCATGTGAAACCTTCGAATACCATCTCAGGATTCTAACATGTGAACCATCATCAAATGAAACCTTGTAACAAGACGCTTAAGTCCGAATGTCAAAAAATGCTGAAATAAAAATTCCATTAATGTAATAGAAGGATCAAAACTAACATTGTCATATTGACCAAGCAAATGCTCCAAATCAAAATGCAATCGATCTAACCAGTCATATAATGAAAGCTACCAATGAAATCTTTTGTCTAAGTGACAAACCGATAGCCATAAGAAAAATCATTTTATTCGGGTAGTCAAAGAAAAAATCTCAATAAAAATTCCATCAAAAAAGAAGATAAATGTGCCGGGTCATTGATCGAAACATGGGGGCATAAGCCTCATGAACTGGTTTTCTCGATCCTGGAACCACAACAAAAATATCCTTAACATAACATTTCATCCACTGACTATATGTCAATTTCAAAACTTTTGATGTTCCTATCTGCAAAACACCCTTTTATGAGTCACACCTAGGATACCAAGTTTGCAAAGTGTCCATTATGATTTTTTTTGAGTCGAGTCATACACTGCCCAAATGTCGTCTCCCTCAATGGCTCTAAACCAAAAAATTCACAAATGTCTTCAAGTGCAATATAAAATTATCCCCAACCACAAAAAAACATATTTTGTCTCGTGATCAACGAGATACCAAAGTACAAAGGGCTCGCACAGTTTTTGCAATCCTAAAATCTATCATGCCCTTGATACAACATGGCAAACCCACATACGAAAAATCTCCTTATATTTCAAAACTGATAAAATATAGTGAGCTCACTTGTCAAATCCTATTGGAATCTCTACCGATGAATAAAAATTTATCGGGCTTAACGAAAAATCACCCTGGTCAATACTATACCTTAAGATCAAATATGGGACACAAAATACAACAATGTTCATGATTGACGACTCTGTCCATAAGGGCTTAAAATTTGGAGAAACCAAGAAAGGACCTTGAGGAGTTGTCAAGTTCAAATAATAATGAAACCGATCTTCCGACATGAAGAACGATGCGCATCGAAAAAGTTTTACATCTAACTCCATCGGAATAATGCCATTGCAGGAAAGAATCATTTAAGACTCATTCTTTTACATCTCAACCTCCAATGAGAATAACACAAAAAACCACCGGACAAACAACTTAAATCAACAAAAACCAATAATAATAGAGGAAACCATCATATATATGTCGGATTCTCACAAGAAATAAGAGAAAATATAAAGTTCATTAGAAATTCTTTTGATAATAGAGACTTTATAATGAATAAAAATAAATACCATCTCCTCCCCATTTTATACAAAAATTCGACAACTAAATAGTTCATAAGGGTAATGATTATAAATATATAGAATAATTCCACCGATATACAAAATGACCAACACCAACTTCACATATCACCCAATGAAACAGAACCATCTTTTAAAAACCTCGGGCACACTTTGATCATTAAATGCACTAACGGTTAAAAAAAGGAATACTCGATGTTTTGTTTCACCCGCGCACACTCACTTCGTGAGATACACATGCGTGAGGGGACATTTGTAGGGTGTATGAGCTAGTATCAATATTAATAGTCAAGAGTATAGTAATATCGATAGAAAAAAATACCATAACAATTAGGAACTCCTACAAGATAGTGAGAATCAATGGAAAATTTGGGAAATCAATACCAACATCAATAATAACCCATTATCGAAGGTAATTGTTACATACAATAGCCATCGATAACACTACCAAACGTAAAAAAGAACATCAATATCAATGGTCACTCACACTATTATCTATATTCAATATACATCGAAGGCAATAATAATAGACAATAGTTACCGATGTCCATCAACCATCGAAAACCATATCGATGCTCTAAGCAAGCAACAGAGGCCAAGGTACGTATACTTCACTTAGCTATCGATCTATAAGACTTTGGGGAGTGAGTTAGGCATAACCTATGAGAATCAAAAGATTTCACAAATAAATAATTGGGATTCTCAAGGGTATTGGTTTGGATGCTGGAGAGTAAGGTTGTTGGGCTTTAACATACAAACCATCCTAATATGAGAGTAAAATGCACCAATAATCCTGATAGCCATCCTCACATGCAACCACATATTACCACTTTTGGAACAAACATATCCCCACTAAATTCTTGGTACGAACTAGTACTTTTCTTAACAATAACCTGCACCTGCCCGTATAAGCTAACCGACAAACCTCATTTTATTATTTATCACTTTATAATACTTGTATATGTACCACCATTCCATTTAATGCCACCTCATGCCTCATAAATGCCATATAAATTACACCTGAAGCCCAAAATCAAGGGCTGAGATCGTTTCAACACTCACTATATAAATATACACATCCTCATTTACTCTAGTTGGTTAAGAAAACACTCATTGTCACCTGATAGTATCAGCCTTGAAAGTCATATGCCAAAGGATTCTATTTTCCATCCTCATATATATCCCCATATTACTATTTTCACGAGAAGATCATAAATACCACAATCATTATTTAGAAAACCATTGGTGTTTTAGACTGCCTCCTAGATTTTATTCTCTAAAAAGGATGCTTTCTCTCTCAACCTTCGCACCAGCACACTCTTGGGGCTTATTAATATTATTATCATTTATCATTCTTTATGCCTCTATTCAAAACCTCTCCTAGATGGGTTACACCTTGGCACTTAAGGGACAAACTTCATAAATCCTAGCTCATCATCGATAACCCTCCTACAATATGAAAATTCTAATTTTTGTATACTATTGGGTATATACATTGCTTACTTAATGAAACCAACTCCATTTTCTACATCATGCTCTATATGTGTGATATTGAGCCTTTACGAAGATATACGAGTTAGGAAAATTGATTCTTTTCTTTTTGTAACTTAGTACAAGTTATCACTAGATGTATTATACCCACTTATGAATGTATTGGACTGTTTCTTGGACTATTGGGTATTTTATTTTGTGGGGGGGGGGGGGGGGGAGAGGTGCACAAAATAGATGAGATGGATGGGTGACAAAGTATATGATATAGTGAGTATATAAAACAAATCTTATTTATTTTAATGTTATAGTAAGGTCTTGTGGTGACAATTATTATGCAACACAAATAAATACGAGAGAAGCAATTATCAAGGAAGAACAAGGAATATAAAATGCCAATCACACAACAAAGGATGTACGTGGTTCAGTAAAGATGTGCCTACGTCCACGGTGGTGCATTCGATATTATTTTTATATACTCCGGAGAGTAATTACAGAGAATATAACTTGTCCTTTTGCCCCGGACCTAGGGTTTAATATATACATGTACATGTAGGTAAGTGGAGGTGATGGGTTTCTCCACATTTTCCATCTCCCCTATAACTTCCCTTCATGAGAACGTGGGGGAGACCGGATCAATATAAGAGATGAGGGGCCCGGACTTTGGGCCACCAGGACAGGGCTACTCGTCCAGGCCTATGGTTCTAAATTTCGGGTACCCACGATTGCCCCTAAATTTGTTGGGCCATATTTATGGGCTCAATGGATTTAAATGATCAGCCATTATGGCTGATTTGCGATTCCTCGAAAGCTGTGAAGTTGATTTGGCGGCACCCGCTTAGCTTATTATGCGCTATGATTAGAATTTGAAGGCTTGTTGGAATAGCCACTTTCTCTCCCATCGCTTCAGACTTTCCAGTACTCTTCTATCTTCTAAGAACTTTAGCGCCTCGTACCTTCTTCTCTTAATTTACGTTCCCATTGCTTCTTAGTTGTCTGAGCTCGTGCTTCTTCATCACTTGAACCGATTGTCTGAGCTTGTGCTTCTTCATCACTTGAACCGATCTTCTATTTTGTAAGTTTCCTGTGCCCTTTCCTTGTACTTTCTCTTTGCTTTGTAGCTTTTCTTGGGTCTTCTAATGGCGAAGATTGGAAATAGGTCAATCTCTGAATTTAGGAAGTTTTACAACATTCCTGAGTGGGTAGATATTGAGTGTTGTGCCTCCCCTCCTAGGAATGTTAGGGATATAGATGATGCTCACTGGATCCATGTTCTGTTTCTTTCCCAGGGGGGACTCAATTTTCCTCCCAATGATTTGTTCTTGCATTTCTTTGTCTATTTTAATATTGTTCCTGCACAATGCTCGCCCAATGTGTGGAAAATAGTAAATGGCGTCCATAGGATAAATCAATTGTATGGTACTAGGTTAGGACTTGTCGAGTCTGTTTCTCTTACTCCTTTTCTCGAACTAGCTTAGGTGTCCTACACCTCAAAGCTAGGAGCCCTGACAGGGTATTGGTAGTAAATCTACCTGATTCCCATAAGTACTACTGGCAAGAAGGTTTCCTTGTTAGGAATTGGTAGTTCCCTCCCCAATTTGAAGGGTCTAGGTCTGAGAGGTTCTCTGTTCCTTTTTACGTGGAGGAATATATAGGTAGACATTGTACTGTTGTTTCAACTTTTACTGATTTGTGACCTTTCTAACTCTTCTTTACTTTTTCTTGCGCAGCGAAGTTAAAGAACTTGGAACCTGCACTCAACGACGTCCGTCTTTCAGAATTGGTAAAGGATTGGAAAATCAGGGAGCCCTTATGTGACGGTGAGCACCCCAGATCTGTTGCCTTCCTGCTCGAGTACAAGAACGTTGGCTCCAGTTTCATAGCGAGGCCTGTGGATAGTATACCAGAGTTTTACTCCTTCGAAGAGACTGCTGCAGATCCTATCTAATTGGACGAGGAGGAGAGCATCTCTGAAAGTGACTTTGCAGGAGCCGTGAGTAATTTGCATGGAGGGATCTTTGATAGTAGCAGTTCCTCTGATCGTGAGGAGGTTTCTGAAGCTCGAAGATTGTCGAGCACTTCTATCAGTTCAAGTGAAGAGATGGTTCCTCCGAGGAAGAACTTGATTAGGGATGATGATGATGAGGACCACGTGCTCCTTACACAGAGGTCAAAGAAACAAAAAGCCACTTCTGGGGCCGTGGCTACTGGTTATCGGTCCTCCGCTCAGGAGAAGGAGAGGAGAAGGAAGGAAGAGGAGCAGGTGAGAGAGAGAGAGAGGAAAAAGGAAGAAGAGAGGTAGAAGATAGAAGAGAAGAGGAGAGTGGAGGAGAGGAAGAGGAGGGAGAGCGAGAAGAAGGAGGAGAAAAGGAGGGATGAAGCGAGGACGAAGGCTGGGCAGGCCTTAGTCCCAGTATCTACTCTGCCTGAAGGGGCCTCCATGGAAATTTCTCCTCAGCTAGCCCAGGCTTTGCTCGAGAGAGATTTCCTCCCCGCTGATCGCCAAAGGGAAGTAGGTTGAGAGCACCTGGCCCTTCAGGCTAGTCAGAGGCTTGCTCTGGTAAGGTTTCTTTTTCTCTTGCATTTTTCCGACTTCCCTCATTTTTCTCTTCTAATATCTTCTCTTTTTCGCAGTTTGTTACTGACTTCGTCGTGTTGTATCGTTTACGCGACGAGCTGGTGAAGAAGAACAGTGAACTGGAGCAAGAAAACTCTACCCTGAAACTGAAGGGTAAGGAGCTCGAGGCCAATTTTAAAGCTATTGACGCTGCTCGGATCTCATCCGACTTGGCTCTTGCCACTGCGAACAAGGAGAAGGATGCGGCGATCACGGATCTAAAAGAATTGAGGCAGGCCTATGACCAAGTTTGCTCTAGCAAACTTGTTGTGCTAGAGGAGAAAATGGTGCTTTCTGAAGAGCTGAAGAAGGAGTCTGAGGCTGTCAGTGCCAAGGACGACTCTTACAATTTCGGCTGGGCTGCGGCATACGAAGATGATAAAGTTCAGATAGTCTATATCAGCCGTCTGAACTTCAAGAAAGGATGGAATAAGGCTCTCGTAGCTGCTGGGGTGGATGTTGCATCCCCACTCTTCGACGAGCATGACCCAGGGCCGAGGCCAGTCCTAGACGAGGACCCTGCCCCAGTTGTTAAAGGCCCTGATCCTGTCCCTCAGGAGACTCATACTGATGTTTCTTTTGTTGAGGGGATAGAGGTCACCCCTGTCGAGGATATTTCTCCTGCTGATGCTGTAAGGAGAAGGGGACATCCACCTCTGGGCCTCCTGAGGTTGCTAATTGATAGGGTTTTTGTATTTTTGCATTTTATAGTCTGTAAATTTTCTTTCTTCAGTCTGATGTAACTTCAATTTTTATTAATGAAAAAGCTTCATTTCTACTGGTGCTGATCTTTTTCTCTCCTTTATCTTTCTTTCACTTGTAGTTAGTTTATGTGGATGATTATATTCTTGCTACTTCCCAGTTGGGTAGGACCCTTGGTCCCAATGCGAGCCTTGAAGTTCACCAGGCTTTTGTTAAGCTTTGCAAGTCCCTCAGGTCTAGAAATTAGAAGTATAAGGAGTAATCCGAGCTAGTGGCTAAGCTAAAGGACAGGCTCCGGAAGATGGAGGACATTGGTGCCTCAGTGCAAGAGTAAGTCAATGTGCTGAGAATAAGACTCCTAGAGGCCATCGAGATCAACCAAGTTAGGGAGTTCCTTCAGCAGGAGAATGAAGACCTGAGGAGGGAAGTCTTACAACTTAGGGAGCATGCACCGAGCACTGTTTCGGCAGTTTTGCAAGGCTCCTCATCGTCGCGAGCAAGATCTGGTCCTGTGCTGTGAGGTTCTACTCGCCCTCCCCCTCCGCGAGCTGGTAGTAGCACCATGGGCAGGAACAGGGAAGCAGAAGAACTTCATGATAAGGAAATGGAAGAACTCCGCGATGATATTCAGCGATCATATATAATTGCCGCTGGGCTTCAAAGGGACGTTACCCGGTTGCGGCACTCGTACAAGAAAGGTCCTCGGCAAGCGTGGGCTGACGGTTATGATCAAGGCTGGTCGGATGCTCCAACGAGACTATCTGAGTTCGAGGAACTTTCTTTTATCAGGGGGTGGTTAAGTGCTTTGAAGGAACTGCAGGTCCCGAGGAACTCGGTGCTATGGTATCGTCATGAGATGTCTCCCTCCACTCTGATGCCCAACCCATTCAGGAGGGATGATCGATGGATCCCCATCGATGCTATTCCGCGGCAATTATTGGAGTCGGACGCGAATGAGGTTGTGGAAGAGTTAGCCCCTGCTCCTAATGATGGACGAAGAGCTCGAGTGGCTGATTATCTTTCTCGGAGTCTTCCACCCCTTGAGATTTTGCCAGTTTTTTTTCGTATTTTTGATAATGTAAATGCTTTGGGCGAGCTCGCCTACTAAATATGTATTATCATTGTTGTAAATATGATGGATTAATGAAAAGTTCGTGTTTTGGGCAATTTTGTCGACTAAACGTGTATATCCTACTTTTCATATTCTTGTTGCTTTGTAATCTTTTCTGTTTTGTCATGCAAGTGTCCCCCCAGTCCAGTATAATACCAAAGTACCATTGTGCCCCATTTTACCTTTTAGGTTGTGTCGTCACACTCCCTTAGGCCTAAGTAGGGCAATTGGCGAGGACACACCTGGTGTTGGATGTCTTCATCCGATCAAGATTCTGTTCAACCGAAGTAGGTTTGATGACCAGTATAAGATTTGGTCGTATTGCCTAAGAATCCTCTGTAGGGAGAGGTCTCTCATGTTTTATGACGAAGACCTGAGGAGGGGTATTCCCCTGCTATAGTGATCAATGTGCTTGTTATTTGGAAAAGATGTGCGATGAATGCAACTGTCACCAATCAGAGTGTAACCAATTAAGTAACTTTCATTAGTAATAAGGAAAATGAACTTCTGTTTTCGTAACAAAAGAATACAAGAAAAAGATCTAACAATAGAATTTCTTGAGATTAGCTCCGTTCCATGCTCGTGGTATGTCTCTGCCCTCCATCATTTCCAAGTGATAGGCAACTTGCAGATCGTCTTTAGTTACTTTAAAGGGTGCTTCCCAGTTTGGGCCTAGCTTGTCGTCTAACGACTTCACTGTGCTGCCCAGGACTTTCCTTAGAACATAGTACCCAACTTGGAACGTCCTCGGGCTAACCTTTTTGTTGTAATGCTTCGCGAGCTGTTTCTGATAGTTTGCTAGCTTCACCAGGGCTAGCTCTCTACGCTCGTCGGCTAGGTCGAGTTCGGCGAGCAATGCTTCATCATTCAGGCCTTGGTCGACAAGGTTGGATCTCATTGTTGGCAAACCTGCTTCTAGTGGGATGACTGCTTCCATGCCATATGTCAGCGAAAATGGGGTTTCTCCTGTTGCTCGTCGAGGAGTGGTTCGGTATGCCCATAGAACATGGGGTAGCTCTGTTACCCATGCGACTTTGGCTCACTCTAATCTCTTTTTTAATCCATCGATCACAGTTTTGTTGGAAGCTTCAGCTTGGCCATTGCTCTGAGGGTAGGCCACCGAACTGAAGTGGTGTCTGATCCCGTGTTCGTTACAGAAGTTCTGAAAGGGGCCACTTTCGAACTGCGTCCCATTGTCAGTGATGATGGTTCTGGGGATTCCAAACCGAGTGATTATATTTCTCCATATGAACCCTATCATATCGGCATCTCGGATATTTGCCAGGGATTCAGCCTCGATCCATTTGGTGAAGTAATCAGTTTCAACCAACAGGTATTTGCGATTGCCGACGGCGGTAGGCAGCGATCCCACAATGTCCATTCCCCATTGGGCGAAGGGCCATGGGCTGGACAAGGACTTAAGGTCACTGGTGGGTTGGTGGGCCA
Source organism: Sambucus nigra (assembly GCA_949130495.1). Taxonomy (NCBI): domain Eukaryota; kingdom Viridiplantae; phylum Streptophyta; class Magnoliopsida; order Dipsacales; family Adoxaceae; genus Sambucus; species Sambucus nigra. The sequence goes on from OX422207.1 coordinate 520,374,691, forward strand.
TAGGAGCGTGGAATTGGCATTTCAAGCATTTGCGAACATATATTGCGGAGTCATTTTGCATGTATGGCCACCAATAGCCTTCCTTCATTGCTCGAAAGGCTAGAGACCTTCCTCTGATATGACTTCCACAGATTCCTTCATGAAGCTCGTGTAGCACTTACTCGATATCACCTGGGTGGACGCATCTAAGGTAGGGACCGGAGAAGGATTTCTTATACAAGTCGCCTCCTGTGGATAAGTGAAAGCGAGCAGCTTTGACTCTTATCTGGTGGGAGGTTTTCTTGTCATCTGGGAGCGTGCCATCCTTTAAATAGTCCTTTAAGGGGTCTATCCAGCTGGGAGTTGATCCCACTTGGAGTATTTGTTCCACGTCTGGTAACTTGCTGTTGTGGTTAATGCTTGAACAAATGAAGAAATTGATGGGGATGGCCCTCTTAAGGTCAGAGTCAACTGCCGAACTCAAGGCTGCTAAGGCATCATCATGACTGTTTTGCTCCCTGGGAAACTGCTGGATGTTGATCTCTTCAAAGCTTGACATTAATTCTCTCACTAAGGCGAGGTAAGCTGCCATTCTTTCATCCTTTGCATTGTAATCTCCACTTATCTGATTGGAGAGTAGGTGAGAGTTGTTGAACATCTGTAAACATTTTGCTCTTAGAGTTTGTGCCTTTTGGAGACCGGCTATTAGGGCTTCGTACTCTGCTTCGTTGTTGGAGGCTGCAAATCCAAGCCTGATTCCTTGTTCGAGGATTATATTTTCTGGAGTGATGAGGACAATGCCTACCCCTGCCCCCTTTGAGTTGGAGGCTCCATCAACAAAGAGTTTCCAGGTTCTCTCTGTTGCTTGGTTCTTCTCTTGCCTTGTTGGTTGAGGTTGGTCGGAGAGTTCCTCTCCTGTGAATTCGGCTATGAAATCAGCACGGATCTGACCCTTGATAGCTGTCCTTGGTTGAAATTGGATGTCAAACCGATCGAGCTCGACTGACCACTTAGACAGTCTGCCCGACAAGTCCGCTTTCCTTAGGACCGCCTTAAGTGGATGCGATGTAAGGACGATGATAGTATGAGCTTCGAAATAATGCTTCAGCTTCCTCGAGGCTATTACAAGTGCAAAGGCGATCTTCTCCAATGGCAGGTACCTTTTTTCGGCTTCTAATAAGGTCTTGCTCGCGTAGTAAACAGGGTGTTGGATTCTTGCAACCTCGCATATTAACACTGAGCTAACAGTGTGATTGGATACCGAGAGGTACAGGTACAAAGAATCCATTTGCTGTGGTATGACAAGCAGCGGTGGAGATCTTAAGTAGGACTTGAGCTCCTCCAAAGCTCGCGAGCAGTCTGGGCTCCACTCTATCAGTTTAGTCCCCTTTAGAAGCTGGAAAAAATGCTTGCACTTCTCGGAGGATTTGGAGATGAAGCGATTTAAGGCGGCGAGCATTCCATTGAGCTTCTACACGTCCCGGATTGTTCGAGGGGGTTGTACCCTGTTGATTGCATCGATCTGGTCTGGATTACCTTCTATGCCTCTCTTACTGACCAAGTATCCAAGAAATTTTCCTGACTGGACACCGAAGGAATATTTGCTCGCATTAAGTTTCATTCGGTACTTCCTGAGGATTTCGAAGGTCTTTGACAGGTCTGAGAGGTGATTTTTCTTCTTCTTGCTCTTAACGAGCATGTCATCGATGTAAACCTCCATTGTGTCTCCCATTTGACCCTTGAACATTTTTGTGACCAGTCGCTGATAGGTTGCCCCCGTATTATTGAGTCCAAATGGCATGACTTTGTAGCAATATAACCCAACTGTCGTGATGAACGCCGTTTTGTCCTGGTCTGGGGTATACAAGGGGATCTGGTGATATCCTGAGTATGCGTCCAGGAAACTCATTCGCTCGTGATCTGCAATGGCATCTACTAGTTGGTCTATCTTTGGGAGGGGGAAACTATCCTTAGGGCATGCTTTGTTGAGGTCAGTGAAGTCGACGCAAACTCTCCACTTTCCATTATTCTTCGGAACTACTACTGGGTTGGACAACCACTTGGGGAATTGCACTTCCCATATAGATCCTGCATCCAGCAGTTTTTCGACTTCCTTTTCGACTGCTTTAGCCTTCTCGGGTGCAGCTCTCTGTGCCTTCTGCGTGATTGGCTTGAATGTGGGGTCGACGTGCAGCTGATGACAGACCATACTAGGATCGATTTCAGACAGCTCGTATGGTTTCCATGCGAAAACATCTACGTTGTGTCTCAGCAAGGTCGTCAAATCCTTATGTTCTTAGTCGGTGAGAGATGCTCCTAACAAGAAGACTCTGCTACTATCACCAACTTCATCCATAACTTCTTCCAGGTCCTCGACGACACGCTCGGAGGGGAGGAGCCTGGTCTCCTCTACTCCAGGTCTTTCATACTTTAATTGCTACTTGGAAGGTATCTCACCCTCTTCAACTTTCTCGCTGGGTTGACCGGCCTTCTTCTCTGGCTTTGGTCGGGTGGCTGCTATGAAGTACTTCCTCGCCATCGCTTAGTCACCGTGGATCTCCATTACTCCTCGCTCGGTTACATACTTGAGCTTCTGATGGTAGGTCGAGGAGACCGCCTTCATCGTATGAAGCCATCCTCTACTGAGGATGGCCTGGTACGGTGATTCGATGTCAACTACCAAAAACTCAATCATCTTGGAGACGTTCCCAGCACGAACTGGCAGCACTATCTTACCCAGGGGCATGGTCATTTTTCCAGCGAAGCCGACCAAAGGAAGAGTAGCTTCCTTTAGGTCGGTGACGCTCAACCTCAATTTCCTGAATAGGTCGAGGTACATTACCTTGGATGAACTTCCTTGATCGACGAGTAGCTTGTCGATGTCAAACTTGGCTATCCTGAGTGTAATGACCAGGGCATCATGATGTGGGGTCCTTACTCCCACCAAATCTTCATCCGTGAAAAAAATATGCTTGTTATAGTTAACGTCCTCCTCTCGTCGACGCTTTCCTGACTGTGACTTTGCTGGATCGATTTGAAAAGCCTGCATTACCGCTGTAAGTTTTTTCATTTCCATTCGAGCTGAGTTCCCTTGTATCTGCTTGACGTCAGATACTCCGTGGATTACTGTGAACTCATGTCCAGCATCATCCTCCAGCATGTTGTCGGGTCTCGCCTCTCTGTTGGTAGCCACTTTCTCTACCCTCTTTTCCACAAAGTCGTTCAAATGCCCGGACTAGGCCAACTCCTCGAGGTGGGACTTAAAAGCTTTGCAGTGCTCGGTCTTATGTCCTCCCTCTTTATGAAAAGTGCATCTTAACGCATTGTTCCTCTTCGAGGGATCTCCTCCCATTTTCCTAGGCCACTTGATGAATGGCTCATCTTTGATCTTCGTGAAAATTTTGTAAATTGGTTCTTTGAAGACGGTGTTGACCGCCTGGAATACTTTCGACGCGTCATGGTTTCCTCCGTTCTTGGAGCCATTTTTGCCTCCGTTCTTTTCTCATTTCTTTTGGTCCTCAGTTTTCTCACTTCCCTTGGTAGTGAGCTTAGCTCGATCATTTTCTCCTGTATTAGGGCGGGTGACATCTTCCACCTTTGCGTATTTCTCGATTCGGGCCATTAGGTCGTCAATAGTCTTAGCTTCCTTCTTCGTCAGGGAGTGGTAGAGGAGGGAAGAACTAGGGAGCCCAATTTTGAAGGAAGCCACTGCCACTTCCTCCGCGTAGTCCTCGATCTCATTGAATAACTCCCAGTACCTCTTCGCGTAATCTCGGAGGGTCTCTTGAGGCGTTTTCTTCATTTTTAGCAGAGAATCCATCCTTTTGGGATGGGAGCTACTGGTAATGAATCAGGCCGTAAAAATTTAGGCTAGGGATTTGAAATTCTTGATCGACCGGTGGGGGAGCCTTTCGAACCACTTCTGTGCTACATCATGAAGGCTCGAGGGAAAAATGCGACACATCAGGGCATCTCAGTGATTCCAGAGGGTCATGGCCTGTCAATATTGCCTGACGTGATCGATGGGATCAGTTTTTCCATCGTAAATCTTGAACCTTGGAATGGAAAATTTCTTGGGAGCTTCCTCCTCTTCGATTGCCCTTGTGAAGGGTGACTTCATCTGGGTTTTGAGAGCTCGCCTCACGAGTTCTCTAGGTGATCTTGTTCCATGGTGAGCGGGATGCTGCTCTATCTCTCTGCGGACCATGTTTCGTATGTTCTCGTCGCTGTGAGCAGGGCTCTGGTAGCGGCGAGCTCTTCGCAGCTGTTCACGGAGGTCATCGTCTGACTCGCCTCTTTCGTCCTTTTGAGATTCTCGCCTAGGGCTCCTTCCTCGGCTGCGAGATTTGCTCGCCTGAGGGCTAGGAGTGCGATATGGGCGTCTCCTGTTATTAGGATGAAGCTCCCTCTCCAGTCTTTCCAGTCTTCTTTTCAAGCGAGCATTCTCAGCCTCGTATCTGCGAGAAGACTCCCTCTGCTCGTAGAGACTTGCCTCGTACGCATCAATCAATCTGGATATCTGCGTGGACCTCGCTGGTCCCTGACTTTCTTCTGAGGATGGTCTTTCCAGGCGAGCTCTCTTATTTGAACGTCGGACTTCAGACCTAATCCTGCGAGGAGCAGGTGGCTCTGGAATATCTCCTGCTTGAGGGGCATTGCTGTTGTGACTAGACATCTTAAACTCCTTTCTTAACGTGGGCTCTTCTCAGGGAAAGATGAACGTTTCCCACAGACGGCGCCAATTGTGGTGACAATTATTATGCAACACAAATAAATACGAGAGAAGCAATTATCAAGGAAGAACAAGGAATATAAAATGCCAATCACACAATAAAGAATGTACGTGGTTCAGCAAAGATGTGCCTACGTCCACGGTGGTGCAGTCGATATTATTTCTATATACTCCGGAGAGTAAGTACATAGAATACAACTTGTCCTTTTGCCCCGGACCTGGGGTTTAATATATACATGTACATGTAGGTAAGTGGAGGTGATGGGTTTCTCCACGTTTTCCATCTCCCCTATAACTTCCCTTCATGAGAACGTGGGGGAGACCGGATCAATATAAGAGATGAGGGGCCCGGACTTTGGGCCGCCAAGACTGGGCTACTCGTCCAGGCCCATGGTTCTAAATTTCGGGTACCCACAGGTCTGATATAGAAATGAATATTATTATATTTTTTATACCAAGAAAAGAGATAATCAGGGTTCATAGATTTAAGATGGTTTAATGATAGGGGACACGTGAGAGCGATTAGAAAGATGAGATGGGTATGTATGGTTGTTTAAAATCATGTGGAGAGAGAGAGATTAAATGTGTATATAGGACTGTTTGGTTGGTTTTAGCGTGTGAGGATGATTCGTAAGGATCGAATAAAAATATGTTCTTAATGGATGTTAAGGAGAAATCTTACACAAGATATATAGGGCTAGGTAAGGGATTTGTTTTGTCTTTGTAATGGTATGGTGGAATAGGCGGATGTTAATAATATTCCATGGATATATATATATATAGTTATAGTTATAGCTATAGTTATTGGTTCTAGGTATATATGTTGTTCTCTCTATATATATTATGTTTTTACCTATGGGAACAAGGCTTATAAAGTTTTTAAGGACTCCTTTCATAATTTTTTTTTATTATATCGATTAGGGGACTCAATTTCTTTATTTGGACTTTATTTTATCCAGACACGAAACCATACAACACAAAATTGTGTTTTTTAACCTAAAACACACACTACCCTGAACACAACAAACATTACCTCTGAACACTAACATGGAAAATAATATGAGTAATTCTAGGCCGACTCTTGAATCCGACTCATTTTGTGCGACTTGCGGACGCGACGTATATACATTTGTTCATTTTTGGGGTCCACATGAGGTCCATTGGGTAGGACCCTAAAATTGAACCAATGTAGACATGGCGTGTTTGTGAGTCACATAATGCACAACAAAAATCTTCCATGATCCACAACAAAATCTTCACATGGGTTCACAAAATCTCTACTTGGATTTTATAAACAATGAACTAATGTGGTATATGAGTGCAAATCTCAATGGGGATCAATGAACCCAAATTACAACCATCCAAAAACCACACATAAATCACCATAACAAACCAAATATTAAGGTAATAGAGAGAGGCAGAGTAAAGTATGGCCAATCATAAAACAAAAAAACAATTAACCCAGTAGAGAGAGGGAGGATATACCCACTAGATGAATGGAAAAGAGAGTATACCATGTAAAAAATTTCAAGGAATTTTATTTTCTGAACATACACTGATACAAAATAATAACGATAACATTTGACGTAATGGTATGTACATTTAGTCCCAAAGTTATGTCGAGATGGAGCTGAAATTAGGGTGAGAAACCATTTCTACGTTAGATTCTTTTCTTTATCTATGCAAGCCTTTTATAAAAAGGAAAATAATAATAAAAATTAGACAACTGTATTAATATACAATCATATCATGTTTAAAAAGAATTATAGGGGGAGTAATGATTTTTTAGAGAGGGACATAAACACCCTAGCTTCTATAGAGAGAGGCCCAAAACATAGATTTTAAAGAATAAAAAAATTACAAGGAGAGAATGAGAGTAAGAACATAGAACCTTGCAAATAAAATACATGCATACACTGACTTGGAAATGAAGTTAGCCAAGAGAGAGAGAGGGACAAAAATTTGAAGAAAATGGAGAAGGGGGATAGAAAACCTTAATCAATTAAACCTAAGACAAATCTATCACTACACTATTTGATTCGAATTGTCACGATCCTTGACGGTGATAAAAAGAGAGTTGTGTCAGGCGAGATAACACCCTCTTTCACGGTCCTTTATCATAATAACACCCTTTTATCTTGGTCCTTTTTACAGTAAGGAATACGAAAAAATAGTGGGGTGCCCAAGCCTTATCACAGTCCTTGACAGTGATAAGTCTTGATTTGTCATGGTCTTATCATGGTCATAAACCTTAACAAGGCTTCCTCTGTCATAGACCTTTCACGGTCCATGACTGTGACAAGTGAATATTTGGTCGTGCACACGGGTCATTTTTTTGTGCGCAAAGCTTCCACTAGCGAAACATGTGAGAGCATCCATGCGTACAAGTTCAAATTAAGGTCGTGCACACAATCCCTTTATTTTTGTGACTAAACTGTAGAACATGAAAAAATATAATTAGGCAGTAGTTATTGCCCAGCAGTAAACCTGTTTAAAAAAAATATCATGTTTTTATTCAAACCAACATCAACGTGATCAGCAATAAAATATGACATAGTAAGGAAATCAAAACCAAAATTCCCCAATTCCATATATTAGACCAAATTAAATATGTTTCAAGCAAATTACATCAAAACATCGCAAAGTTAATTACATCAACCAATTTTTATCAAGTGTAACACCCTATATGAGCTTAATAAGGCTCGAGGACAAAAGTTGTCCAAATGATGTATGCCCCTAATGTTCTGACAATATGCCAGACACCGACTTATTGGTCCAATAACAGTACCTCGTCCTTTTCCCCCACCAAAATCTCGGTAACTCGGACTCGTGACTTAAAATACTGTAGTGGATGGTTGTGCATTATGTTACCTAGAGTAATGCTAATGTACCTCACTCCCTTGGAAATTCGGTTGCCTCAACGCATGCCAAGGATATATACTCTCTCTTTGGCTAGCTCAAATGGAGTCCGAATAGTTGGTTTGGGGGTAGAATACATGTCATACAGGAGATATGAATTGACCAAATTCGGTTTGGGGATGGAATTCATTTTTTCTAAAAATTGGAATCTATCCTCACTCTCTTTCTTGGACACTTGCAAAATTTTAAAATCACGAACCATGTCTATGAGATTCTCGTGTAGTAAATCTCCTTGGCCCTGTTTAGTTGTGCAAATTGTTTGATTATGTAAATTGGATCATTGTGAATTAGTGAATTGTAAATGAGTTGATTTGAAATGAACTTAAATCCAATTTCAGTGTTGTTTGGTAAATGAAAATTGAAATACAATAATTACGAATTGACCAATTTTAAGGTGTTTGGTTGCACAAATGAATCTGTTAATTTTTTAAAATTTGCAAAATAACTGAAAAATGAAATATTTTTTTTAAATTGCAAAAATTATTGAAATGACATAAAGCATATGACTAGATTTCATCCAAAATGCCATATAATCCAAAAAATAACAATGAAATATAGTCGCCGAGTAATCACATAAAGCATATGATTAGAAGTTCATTCAAAATATCATACAATCCATAAAATAACAATCAAATATAGTCACTAATATCTGTCACAACTAATGCAACATAGACATATCACACAACACGTTCTCTCCTCCTTAATTCGTTGAGATGATCACGCCACATATTTATCGCTATTTTGTCTCGCAATACTTTGCCTTCTCGAAGTTGTCCGCTTGTGGAATTGTTTTTTTGCATCAGTCTTCGTGAAAGATTCTCGGATTGTTCCTCAATGCCCATATCGTTGATTAAACGATCATACTCCTCATAAACCCAATCTTCACCTCCACATTCGATGCGTATGTGATTATGCAAAACACGCAATGCTACTATTATTTTGGCTTGAGAAGTAAATGGATATGAATGTGGCATTCTTAAAACAGGAAATCGTTGCTTAAGAACCCCAAATATTCTCTCAATTGCATTACGTAAAGATGAATGTTGATGGTTGAACAACTCCTTTGCATTTTTCGGTGCTCGAAGTCCATAATCATATTCTTTTGATGATATCTAACACCTCTATATGGTGCAATAAAATTTGGCAAATTTGTGTAACCGGCATCCATGAGGTAAAATTTACCTGTTAACATAAATAAAACATATAAGAAAGTAACATTGAAATGTGCATAAAATAATCTTCATTTATCAAATTATAATCTTAAATATGTTTAAACTAAAAGGAATAATACCTTCAGGAACAATGAAATATTTTTCTCGTGCCGCAAGCAAAACACGACCATCTGCTGCAGATCCCTCCCAGCCTGATAAAATATGAGTAAATCTCAAATCAAAAGAACAAGCTGCCATAACACTCTGGGATAAGTTTCCCCATAGGTCCGAAAATGAAGCTTGTTCATCCGCCCCAACAATAATAGAGACGTGGGTCCCATCAATTGCTCCAATACAGGCCTTTGAGAAATACATTCAAGTCAATAACGTTTGAATTTTAAGACATATAAACAAAGCCATGAATTTAAAAATAAAGTACCTTAAAATATGGATAAAATCTAGGATCGGTTAAAATCTCCATTGGTGTGTTGTTTGAAGAACCTCGGATGAAATCACTTGAGACTTGGGTGAGGGCATGTAATACCTTATGAAAATACCTACTTACGGTATCACCTGAATGTTGAAAACGTTCTTGAATTAGTCGATTCCCAGCACTATGAACAACGGTGAAAAGAAACATAGCCAATTGTTCTTCTATGTTAACACGTGACGTGTCATTCAAAATACCTTGCTCTCTCACAATATGACAAAGCTTTTGAAAAATAGGCAAATCCATTCGACAAACCTCACAACAACGCGTTTTATTTCCCTTAAGTATTTCATCAACATATGTTGCACCACTAAAAGCGGAGTTATGACATGGTTTTTTCCGAATTCTACTCTTGTAATAAAGGGCAGCAATTGCAGCAGCCATGTCATCCATTTCTTGATACTCTTCATCAGATTCTACCATCGCTAGAATAAAATTAATTCAAAGCAACATGAGCACTGCTATACATATATGTCCATTAAAAATAGAGTATTTGATGGCACCTATATGCTTAGGATGTCAGCATTAGGATGGCAGTAATATACTGCCAATTTTACCTAACCAGTGTTTACTCATTAGATGCCTTATGAACCATTTTTATTTAACACTAAGTACTAACTAAGGACTAACAAAAAAGTAATGAATTCAAATTACAAATACCTTCTAGGAAAGTGTTTAGTTTTTATAAGAGAAAGCTCACAAAACTCGTGTGACAATTCAATCACCGTGCCAATCCAACTATCGCACGAAAGTTGGAAAAAATCAAGACTGCTATAGTAGTGATGCTACACATATACTGCTATACTATAATAGGCACCACTTGGGCTTGCATCAGATATACTGCTACAACAAACTAAACTTTAAACATAAAAAAATCAGGACTGTTATAGTAGTGCTGCTACACATATATCGGTATACTATAATAGGCCTCACTTGGGATTGCATCTGATATACTGCTACACATATAGCTACCCTATAATAGGCACCATTTGGGCTTGCATCTGATATAGTGCTACAGCAAACTAAACTTTAAACATAAAAAAATGAAGACTGCTATAGTAGTGCTACTACACATAATACATGGACTTGATACTCAGAGAAACTCTATTTGTAAAATAGAGTTTTTCAAGGCCAACCTCTCTCACAATATAATATATGGACTGTCCATAATGGGCATATATGTATAGCAGTGCTATACATATATACTTTAACATTCAACTGAAAGAAAGTGTGCTAGAATGTTATTTATAACCTGACACTCAAAGAGAGGGCAAGCTAGAAATGACATTAGTAAATGACAATCAAGTACACAGAAAGTCTAAAGTATGCTGCATCAGTACTAATCCAACATTGCAACAGAATCATAGAGCAACAGAGCTGAACCATAGATCAACAGATACCATTGGTACTGATAGAAGTTACTATTGATTTGGGACATCACTGGTTGTAAGGTTAATGACATGAGTCAACTTCAGATAACAGAAAACAATCTATTATTAAAGGTGTGGGTGATAATTAATGTGGGTTGATAGTATTAAAGGTGCATGTCAATTGGTTTATCAGGTGATTTTTGCAAAGTTTATTGTCTTGCATTAATTATTGCCAGGTTCAAAAAATGGAAAGTTGTGGTTGTTTGAGGAATTAAGGTAATTGATAAAAGTCTGTAATCCATTCAGAGCTCATACTGTTTAGTGTTCATTAGTATATGTTGTGAATCCATTCAGAGCTCATAAGTGAGGGCCATAGTCCTTAGTCCCAATCCAAGCACTCTACAGCTAAGCATTCAGAATAATAGACTATACAGTCTATTATTCTACAACTAAGCATTATACTATACAGTCTACAGTTAAGCATTCATAATACTGCTTGTACAGAATCACCAGCTCTCCGATAAGAATTTATTACACTGATATAATAGACTATACATTCTATTAATCTTAACAGTGGTATCCCATGTGTAGAAAGATGAAATGTGTAGGCATCTGATGTGATATAATAGACTATACAGTCTATTATATCAGATGTGATAAAATGATATAATAGGCAGTATACCAGATATTAGATGTGAAACCAATTAATCATGTTCAATCATAAAAACCAATCAGAGTGTTCAAAACAGTGTGTTCAAAACATGTACATTATGCAGAATTAAGAACTAAAGCAGAGTGTTCAAAACCACACTTAAGAGATAACAGAAAACAATCTATTATTTGTGTCCTGCCAACTTCTAACTGAACCACTATTTTATGACATCTAATTGAACCACTATTTTGTGAGATTTCTTGTAAAAAAGATAACATCGACTTCAGACATCCTAAACTACCACAACGACTTCAAAAAGGCCAAACGCAAAGGACCCGTAAGTGTCATGAATTCAATAGCATTTTTTCATCTCGAAGATCACTTAGGGACTTAAGTATCTCCGACTCATCCAACTCTTCTATTTTCTACAAATCCTCGATGCATTTTTGGTACAAACTAAGCCCATTTTTTTCCAAATTTTTGAAGTGCTCTAATCTTAGAAGCAGCAGCCATCTCAGAGAAAGCGTTTGCTATCCTATCTCCCATCTTAAGGCGCATTTTTTTCTTCGGACGTGAACTCGTTGGACCATCGAATTTAGGTTTTTTGGATTTCCCATCATGAAATAAGAAGATCGAATTTGAACTCGAACCGGACTCCTCATGTATTGTATCAATTGCTTTTCTTACTGTACTAGTTGACTTTGAAACTTGGGTAGCATTCAAATTATCATTTCCCTCTTCGGATACAACTTGAACACTTGAAACTTGATACTTTCCGGTAGCTCGTTGACCTATAGTCAAAATACGCTACTAGATTTTATAAATATATATTTTTACAAGTAAAAGTATATAACTTAATTAAAAATTCATTACTCATGTAAAATGAATTACCTTCAAATATATGTGATAATCGATCATATAATGGGAACCCTTTTCTTCGAAAATCTCTCGCGTCGTTATGGACGTACATTTAAAATTTTTAAGCGTTATTCCCTTTTTATATATAGTAATTACTGACCCAAATACTTTTACCTACCACAAGATAGTCATCCCAAACTTTGTCATCCGCCACAACCATTTTTTGATCATCATCCCAACCAAATCCAGATTGATTCCGTAACTTCTTGACAATGCCAAAATCTTTCTTCAGAACACTGTATCGATTTTTTATTTGAGCTACATCCAAATTCAAATTGAATTTCTTATTAACTTCTCGCGCCATACTTCGAAACACCTCGGTTTTAAAACCACTTTGATTTTTTCCTCCATTATAATGTTCAATAAACAGTTCAACCAAGGAAGCATCACGTGATGGCACCCACTCTGCCTTCGTTCTATTTTCGGTCGTATCTTGTGAATTTGTCATTTACCTTTTAATCAAATAAAAAAATTAAGTATAGCATAATGTGTCGCGTAAAAGAAGGAGATTTTAATTTCATATAATCTCCAAGATAAATCATATACATGAGAAAGAAAGAATGGTAAATCATATACAACTATTAATCAAAGGATGAACAAAACATACATTAAAATAACTACAATCAAACACGCACATATTATCATCTCATTAAGGCAAATTTTAAACAAATCTACAAGATACACATGCTTTAAACTTTGGTAATGAATCATCATTTACAAGAAAAATCTTAGACTAAAATTCAAACAATGATAAAAATCAAGAGTCAACCACAAATGTCCATAGTTAAATGAAAATTTCACTAATAATCACAAAATTGAACAACAATAGACATAAAAGCCAAAAAATCTAGGGCATACACAATTTTATAAAATTTAAACATAAAAAAACCCTAAAATCTATAGCATATACAATTTTATTAACTTTGGACATATAAAAACCCTAAAATCTAGAAAGATCAAATTGAATTGTTAATCATATTTGATTGTGCAGTATATCATATCAGATTTGATTAATTTGAACAACATTAGACATAAGAACCCTAAAATATAGTATGATTATATAATATTAACGATCAAATTACATCTAATAAGATATAATTTGATTGTTAATCAGATCGGATCTACTAATATCTGATTGTTAATCAGATTAACAATGAAATTCTAAATCAGAGAAGAGAGAAATTTAGTAAGAGCTGTATAAATTTTGATACTCATGTGTTGAAATCAGAGGAGAGAAATCAGAGGAGATCGAGAGAGAAAAGATACAGAGAAGAGAGAAAACTTACGGATATGAAATGAGAGGATGAGCCGGCTGGTTGGAGCTTCTCGGGATGAGATCTAAAACGATCCTATTTCAAATGAGAGCATTACATGTTTTTTGTGAAATGAATCCATTTCTAATTTTACAAAGGAGCTCAAATGGGTCTATTATTGAATCTTTTCATTAAAAAAACCAAACACATATAATGGACTCATTTGTAAATGGGCTTATTTTCAAATGGGCCAATTTACAATTTTGGGACAACCAAACAGGGCTTTTGAGTTTGAACAGTTTGCAAAAATTCAATTTCAGCTATAAAATTAAAAAATTATTTTTTAAGAATTTTTATTCTTTTTGCAAACTTCAAATTTAAAGGACCTAAATCTTTAATATTAAAGTCATTGTCATTGTTAAACGCCTTGAAAAACGTATCACAATGATGACTCATTGAGAGAAAACAAATAAAAAAACACGAGAGAGAAAGAGACCACCCTAAACAGCTCGAAACAAGGACCTAAACAATAACTTAGTATTCTAGCTCTGATACTCATTTGAGAAAATTGGTATCCAAAAAGAGTCCGCATTAAAAATAAGGATCACACAATAATTTAGTATAACCTGCTCTGATACCAATTTGAGAAGGCCCTAGGGAGCTTAGACAAGGATGGTCACACAAGCAAAAAGTCTATTTTTAGATATTTTAATTTTAAAGAATAAAACTTTACACAAATTAAACCCAAGATGCTAAGAAATAAATTACACAAAAAACCAGTACAGAGTCCACCGCACGAAATAAATTCTCACTCAAGATGCTAAGAAATAAACTTTGGTTCCTAATATAAAGATCTCAAAGCATAAGAATACTTAAATTTGGATCTTTAAACTCTTTGGGTGAAACTAGGGTTTTGAAACTTTTGTAAACAAGTAAGAAATTGATTTTCACCAAAAGTTCTTGAAAAATCTGAGTTCAGCATGCCTATAAATAGTGAAATAAGAATTTCAAGACGGCAAGCTCGTTCGAATGAAAACACATCGTTTGTCCGAATGAAAATCTCATTTTGTTCTAATGAATGTCAAGTTCATTCGAATGTACTATATTTCTTGTTCTAACTAACTTCCAACATGCTTTCAATGGGTGCCCTTTGATGTTACAGAGAGTGTACGTTTGATGTTCATTAGAATCACATTCTAACGAGTTTCTAAAGGTCGCTCTAATGAGGTTAAAACTTCATTCTACCGAAATTGTCATTTCGTTCAAACAAGGTTTGCTACTTCGTTCTAACAAGCTCATAAATAAAAAAATATTTTTCTTCAAAAAAATTTAAAGACAGTTCCAAATAATTTTATTTACAACAAATCATCCAAAAATATTTCCATGGATAATATTTGTTTAGGCACATATTCTTCACATTTATCCCCTTAATTTAAGTATTTTTATGATCCCGTGCAGTGTAAATATCTTGGATTTGTCTCTTATTTATGCTACTAACCCATTTTGGCAAGTATTTCGTGTTTTGTGTATTTCCCATGTGTTTTACAGGTATTTCACGCAAGTTAGTGCGAAGGAGAACGCAAAACAGTGAAAGAAACCAAGAAATGAAGAGTTGAAGGGCATTTTCGTAATTTTACAGCCTTATTCCGGAGGTAGGGCCAACTAAAAAGTTGAAGAGCTCTAAATTACAAGAATACTGGAAAAAACGGCACCTCAATCCGAGCTACGGTGAAGAAGTTACGATGTTTTGAAGTTGCGGGATAATGAAGAGTCTAGATGTGCGGATTTCTGACATTAATTATGCATTTAATGCAGTGCAACTCTTGGAAAACTTGTTCCACAAGCACTATTGGTTGTCAATTTCGAGATTTTGTGCTATAAAAGCCCATGACCTACATCATTTGAGAGGAGGCTAGAGAGAGGCTAGGGTTAGAAATTTTAGAGAGAGTTTTTAGATCAGATTTTTAGATCAAATTTCCATTTCCTTCAAGATTTGCATGAACCCTAGTTGTATTCTGAATCTCAATTCCGTTTTTGTGCTGAATTGAAGTAATATCATTCTATTCTTTTTTCTTTAATTTCTGCAAATTTCTTACAATGTTCTGCAATTTCATAGTTTCATATGTGAATTTATTTTTCAACCAAATCATGAGTAGCTAATTTCTCAAGGGTTGGGGTACATGAACTCAATCCTAATACAAATTATTCGTATGGAAAATTAGAAAATAAATGAAAATGTTGGTTGAATCGTGAATGAAAATCATATATGCATTGTCATATCTTTTAATCTCTCTTGCCCTAGGTACTTGGGATGTTTAAGAATGCTTTGTATGTATAATTTGTCGTTCACCGCCTTATATTAATCTTTGATTTCATATGATGCGGTCTTGAATATCATATATGTAATGCTTAGTGATGATAAGGACTGGATTTAATCAAGAATTTTGATTTATAATTTTAATATTCTAAAGGATAATTTGTTAAGGATTGAGGGATTGTACCCTACCCTAATTTTCTCTAAATTGTTAAACCCAAATTTTGCTGTTAATTTCCATTTGTTTTTCATAAGTAAAGTTTTAGAAAGTTTCTCAAAAATCAATCATCTTTTTATTTCTTTCAAGAAATCATTTCACGGTTTGGTAATTTTCCTTGTTATTGTTTGGCAATTTTGATCCCTGTGGAGACGATCCCGACTTACCGGGTTATTACTTGAGCGACAAGGCTTGCACTTGAGCCTAGATAAATACGCACTTTTGAGACAAATATTAAGTCGCGTCAAGTTTTTGGCGCCGTTGCCGGGGACTCTAAAATTGTTAAATTTTCAAGAAAGTTATTGTTATCTACAAGTGATTTCATAAAAATAAAAAAATAAAAAAATCATCCTTTCTCTTGTGTGTTATATGCAGAATTCATCTCCCACCCAAATTCACGAAAATCCTATTGCCGAAGCCGGATCTGAAAATTCTGAGTCTTTGACTTTTTGGGTTCCACCTCCTTCCCCTAATAATTCCATCATAAGTCGTTCGTTGAGTCAAACCTTGAGTGAGAATTCTGAACCTTTTGGTAGCAATATGTCGGATCATGGTAGTGTCGGTGTTGGTGCTGGAGAGGATGATGTACCATATCAACCCATGAAAGATCTTTTGTTTCCGGAGAGAACTGCTAACCCTGGTTGCATTTTATTCCCGTATAATGCCGGTCAGTTCCACTTTCGGAATGGAATGATCCAAATTCTTCCTACATTTCATGGGATGGATTCGGAAAAACCATATCTCCATATTAGAGAGTTTGAAGATACGTGTGAAACATTTGGAGACCAAACTTGTCCACAAGAAGTAATCCGGTTAAAGCTCTTTCCTTTTTCCTTAAAGGATAAAGCGAAAACTTGGTTCTGGACCCTGCCCCCAAATTCTGTTTTATCATGGAGAGATATGCAAAACAAGTTTATCTCAAAATTTTTTCCACAACACAAAACCAATTCTGTTAAAGCCCAAATTCAAGCTTTTCGTCAAAATGAGAATGAGGCTTTTGATAAGTGTTGGGAGAGATACCAGGAGTTAGTTAATGCGTGCCCCCATCATGGTTTTGAAACTCATCATCTGATTTCATTTTTCCATCAAGGCCTTACTGTAGCGTCTAAACAACTTGTTCAAACCATGTGTGAGAGACCTTTTTGGGAGTTAAGTACGAGCGATGCTGAGGCTCATTTGAAATATGTGGTGGAACCTACCCAAGAATGGGATACTTCTGATCCAAATAGTCAAAATAGAAATCGACAAGTGTCCAACTTGCCTGCTGCGTCCGGTATTTATCACGTGGACAAGGACACTTTGTTGGATCTAAAACTTGATCAAATGGAAAAGAACTTTAGAGAAATGCTAGATATGCGATTGAGAGATGTGTCTGGACCCGTAAAAACCGGGATGGAGAAGGTATGTGCCATTTGTAATGCAGGCCATTTTACCGAAGGATGTCCTACCATACCTGCATACAAGGCCATGTACACTGAACAGGTTGATGCAATAGGAGGTTTTCGAGGGAATTATAATGCTCAGCAAGGGAATGCATATAATCAATCGTGGAGGAATCCCGGGTTTAATTATGGACAACCCCAAGGTGGGATGGTTCCTAACCCACAGATGACTCTACCACAACCCCCTCAATTTCAGCAAGTGGCAAACCCTATGCAAGTACCACCTCCTGGTCCTTATGTACCTCCACCTAGGAGATCTCATGAGGATGATTTCAATCAACTCATCCAAGTCCAAAAAGAAAGAGATGCCAAATTTGAGCGAATGTTCGCTGAAACGCATACTAACATCTCTAGGTTGCAGTCTGCGGTGAATACTCAAGAGAAGGGTAAACTTCCAGCCCAAGGCCAAAGACCACCTCTTCAAGGTCAAACCACGGTTTGCTCCACATCATCAGATTTGAAAGAACAATGTCAAGCTGTTACTACTCTTCGTAGTGGCCGCGTAATTGATCTAGCACCTAAATTGCCAAAGGTGAATGATGATAGAGTGGAACCCGAGATTGTGAAGGAATCTGAAATTTCCGAGTCTGAAGAACCTTCCTTAGAAAAGGAATTGAAAGATGCGGAGGTTGAGCCTGATATTGAAGTCAAGTCGCCTACTGCTGCTCCATTTCCTCAACGCTTAGAGTCACCCCAGAAAGGTGCTTCGCGTATCGAGGTGATGGATGTGTTGAAGCAAGTAAAATTGAACTTGCCGTTCCTTGATGCTATTCAACAAATTCCAGTATATGCGAAGGTTATTAAAGATCTTTTGACTGTCAAGAGACGTCTTAAGGTGAAGAAAAATGTTTTCTTGGCACAAAATGTGAGCTCAGTTCTTCTCAATGATCTTCCACCAAAATTCAAAGATCCAGGTTCACCTACCATTTCATGTATCATTGGAGAAATGAGAGTGGAAAGAGCGTTGCTTGATTTAGGTGCGAGTGTAAACATCCTCCCATACTCCATCTATAAGAAGCTTGATTTAGGTGATTTAAAACCTACCCGAATCACTCTACAGTTAGCGGATAGGACAGTCAAAGTGCCTCGTGGGATTGTAGAAGACGTAATTGTTTAAGTGGATACGTTCTACTTCCCCGTTGATTTTGTTATTTGGGACACCGAGCCTGTTCTCCATACGAGAAATCATGTTCCAATTATATTGGGCCGGCCGTTCTTAGCTACCGCTAATGCTTTGATCAATACACGGAATGGCCAAATGCAACTCACTTTTGGAAACATGACTCTCGAGAAAAATATTTTCAATGTCGCTAACCAAATGGGTGATGAGGATGAGATTCTTGATATGGATCTTATTGAAGAAGTGGTGGATGAAAATATTGAAAAAATCATAGGAGGAGATGCTCTGAAAGTGTGCTTAGGGCAAAGTGATGCTCAAATGAGTGATTATACTGAGTTTGGGAGAGAGGTGGAAGAGTTAAAAATGTGGTTACAAGAGGAAGAGAGTTTTGAGAGTTTAAGAGCGGTTGACTGGATTTCTAGGTATGAAGAATTGCCTCCGAGGGAGACACCCTTGATCCCCTCTGAACATAGATTTCCTAGTCTTGAGTTGAAGAAACTACCTTCTCATGTCAAATATGCCTTTTTAGGTGAGAATGATACATTTCCTGTTGTTGTGTCTTCCCATCTAGAAAAAGGGCAAGAAGGTATGTTGTTAGATGTGTTGAGAAAGCATAAAAGTGCTTTTGGATGGACCATAGCAGATTTGAAGGGTATAAGTCCTTTGATTTGTACCCATAAAATCCATCTCGAGGAAGAAGTGAAGCCTCGTGAGATGCAAAGGCGGTTAAATCCAACAATGAAAGATGTTGTAAGAGCGGAAATAATCAAATTGCTAGATGCTGGAATTATATATCCCATTTCGGATAGTAAATGGGTGAGCCCAATTCAGGTCGTTCCAAAGAAATCAGGGATGACTGTGGTTGAAAATGCTAAGGGAGAATTAATACCTCAACGCACCACCACTGGGTGGCGTGTTTGCATTGACTACCGAAAGCTCAATGCCGGAACTCGAAAGGATCATTTTCCCTTACCATTTATCGATCAAGTTATTGAACGAGTAGCGGGCCATCCTTATTATTGTTTTCTAGATGGGTATTCCGGTTATAATCAGATTGAGGTGGATGTTCTTGATCAAGAAAAGACGACTTTTACATGTCCATTTGGTACGTTTGCCCATAAACGTATGCCATTTGGGTTATGTAATGCGCCGGCTACTTTTCAGAGGTGCATGTTAAGTCTCTTTAGCGACATGATTGAAAAAGGTCTTGAGGTGTTCATGGACGATTTCAACATTTTCGGCTCATCTTTTGACCATTGTTTAGCTAATCTTGAGAGAGTTCTATTCCGATGTGTGGAAAAAGACTTAGTCCTCAATTGGGAAAAATGCCATTTTATGGTTACCGAGGGTGTAGTCTTGGGCCACATAGTCTCATCTAGGGGAATTGAAGTTGATCGAGCGAAAATTGAAGTAATAGCTGAGCTACCCCCGCCAAAATCACTTAAAGATGTGAGGTCCTTTCTAGGCCATGCTGGATTTTATAGGAGGTTTATCAAAGACTTTAGCGCCATCGCTAGACCTTTGAGTAATCTTCTCATGAAGGACACTCCATTTGAGTGGAGTAAAGCATGTCAAGAAGCATTTGATAAACTCAAAAGCATGCTTATTTCTGCACCTATCATGCAAGCTCCGGATTGGTCGCTTCCCTTTGAGCTTATGTGTGATGCAAGTGATTTCGCGATTGGGGCTGTTCTTGGACAGAGGAAAGACAAGAAAGCTCATGTTATTTACTATGCTAGCCGAACATTATCTGGCCCTCAGCTTAATTACTCTACTACAGAGAAAGAGTTGCTAGCTGTCGTTTTTGCTCTCGACAAATTTCGCTCTTACGTTGTTGGGTCGCCTATCCTTTGTTTCACTAATCATTCGGCATTGAAAGATCTCTTGAGCAAGAAAGATGCCAAACCTCGTTTAATCAGGTGGATCCTACTCCTACAAGAGTTTAATCTCTCGATTCAAGATAAGAAAGGAGTAGAAAACGTCGTTGCTGACCATTTGTCACGACTCTCGTCCGACGTACCTATTGATCCCATTCCCATAGACGATTATTTTCCGGATGAGAATCTATTTGATACCTCTTCTCTCCCTTGGTTTGCGGATATTATCAATTACCTTGTCACCGGAGTTGTTCCCTCTAGGTGGAATCCGCAAGAGAGAAGGAGGTTCATTACTTGGTCACGCATGTTCTTTTATGATGATCCATACTTGTTTAAGTATTGTGCTGACCAAATTATCCGGAGATGTGTACCCGATGAGGAAATCCAAGGGGTGATTCGATTCTGTCATTCGGAAGCATGTGGCGGTCATTTTTCTAAAAATAAAACTGCTGCGAAAATCCTTCAAAGTGGTCTTTATTGGCCCACAATCTTCCGGGATGTGAATGCTTTTTGTAAGACTTGCGATAGATGCCAAAGAATGGGAGCTATTACTCGCCGTGATATGATGCCATTATCCCCTATTTTAGTCTTGGAGTTGTTTGATTGTTGGGGAATTGACTTCATGGGGACCTTTCCCCCTTCTTTTGGTTTTCTATACATTCTCGTCGCTGTAGATTATGTCTCAAAATGGGTAGAGGCTATAGCTACAAGGACGAATGACAGCAAGGTGGTGATCAAATTTATTCAAGAAAATATACTTTCTCGCTTTGGTATGCCTAAGGCCATAATTAGTGATAATGGAACTCATTTTTGCAATAGGCCGATGGATAAACTAATGCGAAAGTATGGAATTGTCCACAAGGTTAGCACCCCCTTTCACCCCCAATCGAATGGCCAAGCCGAGCTTGCTAATAGGGAGATCAAGAATATCTTGGAGAAGACAGTTGATCCTAATAGGAAAGACTGGTCTCTTAGGTTGACTGATGCTCTTTGGGCTTATAGAACCGCATACAAGAATCCCCTTGGGATGTCCCCATTTCGATTTGTGTATGGCAAACCTTGTCATCTTCCGATTGAAATCGAACACAAAGCGTATTGGGCTATCAAAAGGGTGAACTTCAAAATGGATAAAGCCGGTGAAACACGTAAACTGTAGTTGAATGAGTTGGAAGAAATGCGCAACGATGCGTATGAAAGTGCCAAAATTTCCAAGGACCGAATGAAATGCGCTCATGACAGAATCATTCGTAAGAAAGAGTTTCATTTGGGACAGAAAGTACTCCTCTATAACTCGAGGTTGCACTTGTTTCCCGGTAAATTGCGGTCTGGTCCTTACATTGTGAAAGAAGTGTTTCCCCATGGAGCCGTTGAGCTAATGGATGAAAAAGGGGGAACCACTTTTAAAGTCAATGGGCATCGTCTCAAGCCTTATTTGGAAGCCATGGTTTAAGAAGCCGACACAATCTGGCTGTCGGACCCCATTTATGGGGATTGAATGAACAAAGAGAGGTGAGGTCGTCGCACCCCCGACGCGTATGGGGTGATTTTTGTTGAATTTTTGAGTCATGTATAAGTGTTATATAGTATCTTGTTGCATTTAGAGTAATTAGTTCAAGTATTGTTATTTTTTTGGTATGCTTGGTTCTAACATGTTTTGTAGATTAAATGGACTCGCACTCATCAGGGATCGCTCCATTTGGGTAATATCTTTCTTTTCCTCTCTTTATGTTGTGTTCTTGATTCACATTGAGGACAATGCAACATTTAAGTTAGGGGGTGTGGGATATTCTTCCCATTTATTGTTTAGATTCATTGATTCGATCACATGTTCTTTCCAAGTGTGTTTAAAAAAAATATATATATATATTTTTCTTCAAAATAAATAAAAATTAGAATTTAAAATTTTCAAAAATATCACCTTTATTCTATTTAAAGGTCTCAAATTGTAAAATTCATAATGCACTAAGCCAAAATTGACCGAAGATGAAAATTGAAAGAAAATTGACGACTTAACGAATAAATGTGGAGATTGATCAAACCCGGTGAGATTTCGAGCCTTTCAATTTTCTTTTTGAGTTTTTAAATCAATCCGAGTTTATGATTAACTCAAAGTTCTTTTCAGCATTTTAATAAGTCGTTGATGATCTCAATCCTTTGTTTTGATCGGTTATGGGAAATGTGTGAAATGTTGTCTCGAAATTCGTGCTAAATATATCTCTAAACTTAATTAATCTCGAGATGCATATGGTAATGTGATTAGCAATTTGGACAATGAAGTAGGCAATCATTTGTTACCCAAAAATATTAGCCAGAAAAAGTTGTGAAAAACAAAATTATCCATTTGCAACCCAAGTTGAGCCTAATAAATATTTCCCTTTCGTTTGATAACCCGAAAAACCCAAATAGCCCGAAATTGTGAAAATTGAGAAAATTCATCAATTAAGTCCAAATTGTGTAATAAAAAGGGGCAAAAGAAAAATAGAAAAAAATAGCAAGAAAAAAAAATGAAAATAGAAAAAAAAAAAAAAAAAAAAAAGAAGAGAAAATTGAGCAAATGCCCGAAAAAGCACTAATGGACATCATAAGGACATTTTCCAATTCCAACATTCCCTACCATTCCCAATTTTACCCTTTACACCTTAAACCCAAAAAGTCCTAACTGAGTCTGAATTGCGAAATTAATTACCGCGTGGAGAGCTAAGACATGAAAAGATAATATGAGAGATTAAATGGTGTGAACTAGAGGTGATGTTCCCATTTCCTAATAACTGTATTCCGATGATGAGATCTTTTCACCATATATTTTCTTCTTTTCAATTTTGTATGCATGAATTTGTGTCCATTATATTTACTCTTTATGTCATGCATACCGAGAGAAAATAACCACAATCCGAGTGATTCGTTTGTGAGTGCATCCGTAAGAATTTGAATCAAAACGAATTTTCGAAAAGTAACGTAATGCTCAATCGGTGGAAATTTGAGGTTTAGTTTTTGGCTTCGCACACACACACTATGGTTTGAGACATTTGAATATGAATTTATGGTGATTATTTTTTGAAAAGTTTAAATTGTACAATTTTTAAGTATTTTGATATTTATTTGAGTCAATAAAGAATTTTGTGGGTGTATTCACTGCAAACCCTCATGAGACAAAACTCGTCCTACTAGGGTAACCTAGGGGTTTAAAGGCTTGTTGCATACGCTAAATGCAATCGCGTGCCTGCGAAAGTGGAATTTTATTTTAATAAAGAAATTTTCAAGAGTAGAATTTTGGCTAATTTCATTTACATTGCTCGGGACGCGTAAAGTTCTAAGTTAGGGGGTGTGTTTAGGCACATATTCTTCACATTTATCCCCTTAATTTCAGTATTTTTATGATCCCGTTCAGTGTAAATATCTTGGATTTGTCTCTTATTTATGCTACTAACCCATTTTGGCAAGTATTTCGTGTTTTGTGTATTTCCCGTGTGTTTTACAGGTATTTCACGCAAGTTAGTGCGAAGGAGAACGCAAAACAGTGAAAGAAACCAAGAAATGAAGAGTTGAAGGGCATTTTCGTAATTTTACAGCCTTAGTCCGGAGGTAGGGCCAACTAGAAAGTTGAAGAGCTCTAAATTACAAGAATACTGGAAAAAACGGCACCTCAATCCGAGCTACGGTGAAGAAGTTACGATGTTTTGAAGTTTCGGGATAATGAAGAGTCTAGATGTGCGGATTTCTGACATTAATTATGCATTTAATGCAGTGCAACTCTTGGAAAACTTGTTCCACAAGCACTATTGGTTGTCAATTTCGAGATTTTGTGCTATAAAAGCCCATGACCTACATCATTTGAGAGGAGGCTAGAGAGAGGCTAGGGTTAGAAATTTTAGAGAGAGTTTTTAGATCAGATTTTTAGATCAAATTTCCATTTCCTTCAAGATTTGCATGAACCCTAGTTGTATTCTGAATCTCAATTCCGTTTTTGTGCTGAATTGAAGTAATATCATTCTATTCTCTTTTCTTTAATTTCTGCAAATTTCTTACAATGTTCTGCAATTTCATAGTTTCATATGCGAATTTATTTTTCAACCAAATCATGAGTAGCTAATTTCTCAAGGTTGGGGTACATGAACTAAATCCTAATACAAATTATTCGTATGGAAAATTAGAAAATAAATGAAAATGTTGGTTGAATCGTGAATGAAAATCATATATGCATTGTCATATCTTTTAATCTCTCTTGCCCTAGGTACTTGGGATGTTTAAGAATGCTTTGTATGTATAATTTGTCGTTCACCGCCTTATATTGATCTTTGATTTCATATGATGCGGTCTTGAATCTCATATATGTAATGCTTAGTGATGATAAGGACTGGATTTAATCAAGAATTTTGATTTATAATTTTAATATTCTAAAGGATAATTTGTTAAGGATTGAGGGATTGTACCCTACCCTAATTTTCTCTAAATTGTTAAACCCAAATTTTGCTGTTAATTTCCATTTATTTTTCATAAGTAAAGTTTTAGAAAGTTTCTCAAAAATCAATCATCTTTTTATTTCTTTCAAGAAATCATTTCACGGTTTGGTAATTTTCCTTGTTATTGTTTGGCAATTTTGATCCCTGTGGAGACGATCCCGACTTACCGGGTTATTACTTGAGCGACAAGGCTTGCACTTGAGCCTAGATAAATACGCACTTTTGAGACAAATATTAAGTCGCGTCAATATTCGAAATGCATCCATACCTTAAGATCCTCGATAAATGTGAAGATAAAACTGGCATAAAAACACGACGCGATGTGTATCTAATTTTGAATTTTGGCCGCTATGTATTCATCAAACATGTCATAGGCTTACGATATCTATAATACAAAACCTAACCTATGTCTCAAATGTTTTTTCCATAATTAAACCAATGACATACAAATTGACTCAATTAAAAATTTGTCCTTGCATGCCCTATGTTTATGGGTGGGCTGTGAGGATGCCTTATGTTTTATGTGTGGGATGTTAAGATGTCATATGTTTCTTAGATAGGTCAAGATTAACCTTGTGGATATCAAAAATATGTTTATCTCTGATGGTTATGTGGTTGGAATAACTAGAGATAGAATTACATCATGTAGTAGTATAACTTAATAATGAACTGGAACATTATATGGCAATGAAAAGAGAAAGGGTCCAATGAGGATGATAAATAGAAGTATTATCATATGAAATATATGATCATGATAGCTTACATCCTTATATTCTTCTTCTTCTTCTTCTTCTTCTTCTTCTTCTTCTTCTTCTTCTTCTTCTTCTTCTTATTATTATTATTATTATTATTATTATTATTATTATTATTATTATTATTATTATTATTATTATTATTTGGCTTCATATGAGATGGATCGTGGTGATGGGTAGTTCGGATTCCTTATTTGGGTTTATAAGATATTAGGATGCTCGATTGGCATTTGGTTATCAGAAACCCTATGCCTTAATATTTATGGTTTATGAGTTATTAGGATACTCGATTGGATTTGATATATCTATTATTAAGGTAGAACATTTAGGTATGATTATGCGTTGGAATAATTGGTTTAGGACTTATATAGTTGTTGGGGTCGTCCTCCGCTAAGGTTATGACCTTTGAGTTAGATTCTTTTGGGTAATAAAGGAGTTATAACAGATATTACTTCTCTTATAATGGACAAGTGTGAGTTGGGTAGTATCTTGGGGTAATGTGATTGTGTACTTCTAGTTGTGGTCTAATACGTATAGGTCATGAAGACAAACTAGGTTACATATAAGTGTAACGGGGAGTTTCTTATTTAAATTTTCACATCCCACATATGGAGTCTAAATCTGGTTGGAAGTTAGGAGATGACGTGGCACGTGATGGTTGAGTCTAGGATAAACTTTGAGGATACTTAGATTGACATAGTTACCTAGTGATTGTTGGATAGTAACTGGTTAGTGGGTAAGTATGAGATAAAATGGGGTAATAGTTTAAGCTAAGAGTATAGCTATATATGGTTAGTGTTTCATAGTGAGCATATTTAGAATAGATGTTGTCGATGATAGTGAGACTACACATGTTCAGACTATAATTAACCTTCTATTTAGGAACTTATGAGATCTTGCCTACAAGTTATTTTTCATGCATTTAGAGATTTACTCACATATATATTGAGAACTACATGCCTTTTATATGCTCTATTTTCAAGTTCCATTGCAGGTATTAGAGGGTGTACTTAGTATTTTCGAGTCCTTAGCAAGGATCACAGTTGAAGAGATGTCTAGTGTAGTGCTTTTTATATTTCGTTGTGTAGAGGTAGAGTTTTTTTTATATGGTTTAAGTTAATCCATATTTTGTCTTACTCATGTTATTACACATGCTTCGAATATTGTTAATCGTTTTGACTCTTGTATATTGAGTATTTAGGATTAATCACCGTAAATATGCAATTTACGGAAGGTCACATTAGGAGTGAGAGATTCGAGAAGAGTAAGTAAGTGAGAGAAATGAAAGGTTTGGAGTCAATAGTTTTTTTATTTTTCCAGGTGCATGTTAATGTGTTACAATGGCCTAAATATATGTGTGGTATGTTATGGAATTAACATGACATATAAGTAATATGTGTGGTATGTTATGTAAGTAACATGGCATATTAGAGTATGATGGAATATATATGGGTTGGGTTTGGGGTATGTTAGGAAATATTCGAACCACCCTGAGAATGAAAAAACACAAACCCATTCCTCATGTAAAAAATAGGGTTTATAACTTGCCCTGGGTCGGGGCAAAAACCCGATGGGGAAGTGATGTTCAAATTTATGCTTTTATCCTCTTGGAAGAGGAAGACAACATAACAAAAAATCTAATTAGGATTAAAGAGTTGAAGATTTTAGTAATGAAATAAATTAACTTTCGAATCCCTCTACCTTGTTTTGAAACACAAATGTTCAAGTAAAGGAAAAGACAATTATATTTCTAATAGTGGTAGAAGCTACCCCAAAATAAATTCATATAATTCAATAATTTAAATTAATGAAGTTTAAAAATAAACCCCACTAAGTGGGCCTCCGAAAAATTCATTTCTTCACATGGGTTTATTTAAAAATATCTATTACAGTGAATTAACTAAATTGCTAATTTGGATAAAAAAAATTTCATATGATAATGACTTGAAATCAATTGTACCCCGTATTATAAATTATTATGAAAGAGGGGTAGAGGTGTCATTTAACAGGGGTAAAAAAGAAATTTAACTATCAAGGAAATCAATAAATGTTTTTATCCAAACATTAACTTTCAACAAAATCAATAAATGTTTTATATCCAAATAAATTGCACACAACATTCGCTACCAAAAAATTGACACTCAACCGTTAAACAAAAGAAAATAATGGCCCCTAATAGACAAATAACATTATATTTAAATAAAAAATTAACCATGAGAAGGATTTTTGTATGATATTCAATGATAAACAAATTTAAATGATATGCATTCTAACGTATCAGTCAAAACATATATAAAATATATTTTTCTAAAACATTAACAAGTCCAAAAATTTGCAATTTTTTTACCCCATTCCTTGAAACGAAAACTAGTAAATTTGGCAGCACAAAGTTGTGACCATACACTAGAAGTAAAATTTTAATAGAGGGCTTGATAAATAAGTCATATTTACATGTAATATTTTCTAATAGGTCCTATTAAAACATTTTCCCTTACCAATTCATATTTATACATGCAGTGAATATTCATTATATGTTTATAAATAGAACCTATTAGAACAAAAATATTTTTCAATGAAATTTGTTGGAGCAAAAAAAATATTATAAGTCCTATTAAACTAAAAACTTAGTAAACGAAACTAATTGGTAAAAAAAATAATTTTAATAATATGAAAATTATACATACATAAGGACACATTGTCCAATATTGTGAATCATTTTCTAATACTCTCTGGAGTATGTACATTTATACATGAAGGTAAAACAAGCACGTTTTTTTCATAATTAGCATCAACTCGATTTTTTCAAATATTCAAAAGCACCTGGCCACTAAATTCTTAGAATATCAATTAATTAAATTCCCTACGTACATTTTGGCCCTTCCCATTTTAAGGCCACAAAATTTGTATACTTCCTTACATTGAGAGGGACATGCTTACCAATTTTCTTTTTTTGATAGCATACCATGAGGTGTCCCGCTCACCAATTTTCATGCAGATCAATTTTTCTAGAAAGAGATGTTCAAGATACGAATATGACCAAAGACTTCTGGTTCAACAATGATTAAATTAACTATACAACTATCTCAAATTAAAATTTTAAATTATATATATATAATGAAGTTACGGCTAAATTATAGGTGCTCTCTCTCTTTTTTGGGCTCACCGCTAGGTGACACATGTCCGGTCCGCACTGTTAAAATGCGGGACAGTCCGGACACGTGTGTATATATATACATACGTGTGCGGACTGACCCGCATTTTAACAATGCGGATCGGACATGTGTGGCCTGGCAGCGACCCAAAAATTATACGCTAAATTATAGGCCCTCTCTCTCTTTTCTGGGTCACCGCCAAGTGATACATGTCCAGTCCGCACTGTTAAAAAGCAAGATAGTCCGCACACGAGCAATATATATATATATATATATATATATATATATATATATATATATATATAAACACATATCTCGTACATACTTTTTTTTACACAATAAAAATATGTTTTTTTTTTTTTATATTTCCTTTCTAGAGGAGCTCTATAGGCAAAATTTGTAATTCACTATTAAAAAAAAAACCTAAATGATGAATGTATGCTTGATCATCTCTTTCATTTTTGAATTTAATTTTTTGATGAAATAATTTATGGATGATCTTCTCACTGAAGATGGTTCGCATAAAGTTTGCACCGTCTCAAATATAACCCTGTATATAAAGTATTGACTTTTAAATGATAAATGCTCGCAACTAATTTTATTTAATAAAAACCATAATACTATAATCTCCAGGTCTGAGAATTTTAATTTAAAATATCTTAAACTTGAACATGTGACTCTTTGTTTAATTAAGACAAGAACTAGTGGCTTATGTAAAAAACGAACCCTTCTTCACATCTTTCGCTAAAATGTCACTAACTTGTTAGAAAAATATCAAACCAAAGGTTGGTTATAAGTTTAGCCTTAAAAGTCCTAACCAAGTTCTTGACGTATGAAATGAAAGTCCAAATCTTCATGACGAAAATTGCAACAGGGGATATGTGGAAATTAACAAACCTACTTTCTACACGATGGAATACTTCTACTACTAGTATGGGTGACTGTTTAGACACGAACCCGATTAGATCTGAACACGATAAAAATCGACATGAACACAGTTCGACACGACCCATTAAAAAGTCAATCTTTTTACTCGTTTACCTATTTAGCAATTTTTGTTTTTTGTGTAATTTTTTGTCCATGCATGCATGTGGCTTCTAATAATATCCAAAGAAAAATGAGTGCAGGAATTGCGCAAGTAGATGGTCCATAGGAATCTACAAGCTTGTATGGCCAACTCGTGAAAAGGTAAGGCACATGCTTGTATATATAATAAAAAGACACTACAACAGTTGTTTCGCAAAAGTCTACAAGCCAACAAAAAATCTCGGTCAAATCGATAAAGACTAAGGCATTGCAAAAGCTTTATAAACTAGATGATCTTAAGACCTAACAGGTCAAACCGGCAGAAACACACATATATATATATATATACACACACACATACATAAACTATATAAAAGCATACATACATATATAATAAACATGCGCACATAACAAAAAACGTACCCGATTTATTTTTAAAAAACTTTTAAATGATAAATTCCAAAGTAAATTTTCACACAGTTTCAACAAAGTATTTTTAACTTCAAAAATTAATTCTATAAATTTTATTCTTAAAAAATATTTAGTGTCAAAAATTTATTTTCACACAAAAAAAAATTCTTATAAAAACTTCAATTAAAGTTTTGAACTCATTTTTTTTAATTATAACGAAACCCATCACTATCATTAGGTATGATAATCAGAATGAAAATGCAATGTGGTTTCGTGTCCTACGTGACAGAATAAATCCTATGAGCCATAGAGTATGAAAATTACCTTTTTCTGAGATGACGGGATGAATCGAGAGCTCATTTAAAGTAGACGATCATAGAGAGCTTCGCATCGATACGCGAGACACAATCCTAATTACAAAAATATTTTGTCAAAATTCACGTCCAACTAGATGAAGGTCTATATAGCTAAATTACGAAAAGCAAGCCCTAGGTGTGCTCTATATAGGTACCTTTAAACTCCCCCATTGGACTAATTTTGATAAAACCCTTGAGTACATCAAATGATATACTAAGGTAAAATAATTTCTAATATGTCCTATAAAAAAGAGTATCCAACTACTCATCCATCCTAGAAAAGTAAAAGACTCAACTCGATGATCGAGAATACCTGCAAAACATAAATACATTTTCTACTGAGAAATCAAGTTAGTAGCACTTGCTCTACCAAAATATTAAAATGACAGAATTAAATGTGCAGGCAATAACAAAACAAAATATGTATGAAGAATCTCAACAACACAAGAATAGAATATGTACTTAACTCTCACCCATTTTGGCTAAATTAGACAATGGTAAGAAGAAAAAAAATAGTAAGTGTTTATAAACTGCAAAATAAGCTCCTCCTACATTAAACATGGCTTTAAGAGATACTGGTTATTAGTAGATATCTTTATCCTAAAACCTCAGAGATCTAGTAATCAAAGTTCAGAATAAATACAAGCAAATATTCAAGTACAATCTCTCCAATCAAATGTTGAAGTTACTTCTAAATAAGAGTTATCATAAGGCATAGATAGCATATCAGCTAGTTGAAAATCAAAAGCAATAAAAGGAACTACCCTAATTTATTTATGTTTTTGGAGCATTTAACTGGTAAGAATATCCATTAGCATCACAATTCTTGGTAACTCCAGTTTGATTAAACTCACCCCCCCCCCCCCCCCCCCCCCACATCATTGAATAAATTTAATAGTTTAGTGGTGTTTAAGTCCTTAACCTTCTCGTGAGGAGACTTAATTATTTTCACATACATTAGTTGGGCATTTCTTTGACTTTAAAAAATCCATTTGAGGTCTCAAGTCACAAGTCCTAATCCAAATAGGCAAAGTTTTCAAAGGTTTTTGTGCCTTTCAGAATTTAGGATAAAATTTATCTTTCAAAAATATTTTCTTGTTAACATGAGGCCTAGATTTGTTGAAGAAATGATTCCAATTATTATTAGTGCGCTGCCTACGAAAATTTGTAAATCGCTTCACATTTTGGTTATGACATTTAAAATGAGTACCTTTCTTGCGATTACTAAGACATTCCCAGTTTTGGTTTCCAAAAACATCACACCTAGTACATAATTTACTAGAAGTAGGTAGGTCTGAATGGTAGTGTTTTTCCTCTACATGCTTAACATACTCATTACGAACAAATGGTTTAGGAGGTCTATAGAGTCTCTTGTAAGGGGGCAATATTTTGATGTAGATGGTCCTACAAAGTTCTCTATGAAATTTTCAATGTCACTTTAATAATCACTTTCAATTAAAACTTGTTTTCCTTTAGCCTTTTCAGACAACTTAATATCCAACGGAAGATCCATTTCTTCTTGGGCTTTTACAAAGAAGATTGGTCTACTTGGATCCACTTTTACAAGAGGATACTCATATCAAAATCCTTTAGTATCACCATTATATCGTTGTTCAGCAAGCAGTTTGTCAAGGTCAAAACATTTTACATCACGACTACGACACATTTTGAAAGTTGTTTCACAGACTTGTTTGGATTTTCAACTTGCAAAAGTCCTTCATTATATTTTTCTTCAAAAGAAGATAAATTTTCATTTAAAGTCGTAATCTGAAATTTAAAATCAAGTGACTGTTTTTCAAAATCAGTTTTGACATTGTTCATTTCAATGGAATTTTGTTGAACAATCTAATATTGATTCTCTAAGGTCTCACTAAGCATTTTAACCAAATTCGATAATTCTTGTCTATTTTGCAAAACCCTGACATACAATTTCGAGTAATCATCATAGCAAACAAAATTTTCATTCTCTTTAGTGTTCGTGTGTGAATTGTTGCTATCATCAGATTTAGTATCATATAAGGCATGTTTAGCATCAAACGGAGCAGTTATTTCAAGCATAGAAGGTTGTTTAGATAATAAAGACTTAACAACATCAATCAAATCAAGTATTTCATCAAAATCAGAATCATCTTCAGAATCAGTCATTCCTACTAAGTACACGTCTCCTCAACAGTCATAAACTTCTCCTAAAAATGCAAGGCAATTTGCTTCAGAATTCCCTTGGCTATCTTCTAATTAAGAATTACAAGAGGCATCCCAAGTTTTAGTTATGTGCGCCTTGTGTTGTTTAGAATGCTTGGACTAAGGCTTAGACCAACACTCAACAATAAAGTGACCGAGTTTCCCACAATTGTGACAAGCCAATTCAGATTTCTCAACCTTACTACTTTTACTATCATAATCAGAAGTTCATTTTGATGTTCTATTATGGTGTCGGGTGAACTGTCTAGATTGATTATTCACTTGCGTACATCTCTTAGCAATAGCATTTCTTTTCTCGAAAAGTTTCTTAAATATAGAACATAACAACAAGTTGATTGTCAATTTTATCAATTTCATCCGATTCCACATCAAAGTCATCATCCGACTCAGATTTTTATTTAACTATCTTATGCTTATTTTTATTAGGATAGGAAGTTTTAAAAGAAACTTTAGAAGTATTGTTCGACTCATTCTTAGCATAAGATGTGAGAGTCTTCCTAAAGGATGATAAAAGTTCCATAGTTCTCAATCTAGAGCTAAGCAATTTAGGTGTGAGAGATGGATCATTAATCTCTTCTATGATATAACGTTTATGATCAAATATAGGAGCAAGGGACCTTATAATTTTAGAACACTCGTCTTTATCAGAATATTCAATACCATTCTCATGCAATTGGGTAATGATATCAGTCAAACACATATAAAAATAATCAAATGGTTCATTATCGTTCATAACCAGCATATTGTATTGTTGAACCAACATTTGTGTTTTATATTGATTTACTCTATCGTCACCCTCATGTGCAATAACTAAAGTATCCCAAGCATCCTTACTAGTAGTGCAATGACATATACGTTTCAATTCATTTTCACTCACACTCACGAAAATCGCATTTTTGCCCTTATTATTGAAATTGCTTATCTTTTTCTAATTAACACTTAATTCAGATGTTCTGAGTTTTCTAAAAATAGTGCTACCTTCTGCTATAGGAGTAGTGGGGTGCCTATAACCATTTTCAATTAAATCCCAAACATCATCTCCTAATGAACCTTAAATGAGTGCTACCATTGTAACTTTCCAATAGGGAAAATTTGTTCCATCGAAAATTGGAGGTCTACTAAAATTTTCTAACCTAAGGAACTGACTAGAATCTTCCATTAAAACAAGGTAAAAAGAGTTTGACAAAAGTTTTGAAAACAGATCTTTTTAAAGTCTAGCTCTGATACCACTTGAAAACACCTAACGATGCACAAAAGACTATGTGCGAAAGTAAACGATTGCCGATTAAATGCAATTTACCTACGAGTTTATCGGTTATTCTAGGAGGGTCCAATTCAAACTTTACTTGAATTGTTAACTTTATTAAAACAGTCTTATTTTCCAAAGTCAATTAAAAGTCAAAACTATTATCTTTGTTAAATCTAGGTGATTTACAAAATAATATACTATTTAATTTTAGGCGAGTTTCTATTTATTTAAACCTACTTTTTCATGTGAGGTGATATGCGAAAAATGTAAAGCACACGGTATTTATTTAACGTCGTAAAAATCCTTCCCCGAGAAAAACGACGGACTCTCCAAAGAGTCACCTAATCTACTTCCACTAAAACCAAACGAAATAGGAACGATTATACAAACATGCAACAAGACTCAAAGCAAGTTAAATCAGAACAAGCTATTACCTATCTCGACCAAGCTTCTCTCCGCTTTGGTTTCTCTTGCGCAATTATCCTCACAATACAGATCTTGTTCACTTTTCTTTCTTCATGTCTTTGCCTCCCCTTTAGCTTCCTTAGCGCAGGTTGGTTCAGTGCCTATTGTGTCCTAATTCTTAGTGAAGTATTTGTGTGCGGTGTTCTATCCTAGATGACACACCCACACTTAAATGGTACAACCGAATGCAATGCAACAATATATCTTATCATAAGGTATGATAATCAGAATGAAAATGCAATGTGGTGTCGTGTCCTATATGACATAATAAATCCTATGGGCCATAGAGTATGGAAATTAACTTTTTCTGAGATGACGGACCGAATCGAGAGCTCATTTGATGTAGACGATCGTTGAGAGATTGGTGTCGATAGATGAGACACAATCCTAATTACAAAAATATTTTGTCAAAACTCACATTCAACTAGATGAAGGTCTATATAGCTAAAGCATGAAAAACAAACCCTAGGTGTGCTCTATATAGGTACCTTCATTATCGATAAAAAGTGTAGAACTTTTAAAAGTTTCAACCGACTCATAGGAATCAACTGGTAATTCTAATGGTTCAATGACGGAAAATGTATATGGTAATGAAATAAATTCAATCTCCGTCAACATATCGTCGAAAGGAGATTGAATTTCAAGGGAGAAAGATTCACATTCGATGAGAAATTCTTTGAAAAATTGAGGTGAAACACAAGATTCCAGCTCCTCATTATTTTTTGCATAAGAATTCATCACATTAAAAAGTGCTAAAAGTCTCATTCCAACACCATTTAGGATTTTCAAACCTTGGGAGCAAAGAAGAAAAGTTTCTTCCAAAGTAGGCTTCCTCGGCTCAAGAGCCTCAGATTCCTCATTTGGTTGAAACTCGTCTTCGAAAGTATCGGAATAATAATTATCATTGGATTCGAATAATGAATCCAACTCAAGCTCCTAATAATGATTTTCATTCCGATAATTTTTTTCAAGTCTTTCAATCTCAAGAAAATCTTCAAAATGGAAAACTTGAAAACTATCCCCAAAGTAAGAATCGTTAGAATGACCGTAATAACTATAATAGTAGGACATGATTACCGAATTGTTTGTAGATGGAAAATCCGAGCAAGAAAGTGTGCAACCGCGAATCAAAGATTCTTAGCGCTCAAACACTCAATCCTGCAAAAAAGGTTAAAACAAAGAATACAAATACAAAAGGAAAAATAATACGAAATATTGAAACAATTACAATCCAAAACACACTCCCCAACAACGACGCCATTTTGATCGAGCGATAAGAGTGTGTTCATGTGATGACACAATCGTTGTGTGTTTCGTCGCCGCGATGCAAAAATCTAAACTACAACTACACTTGACAAGAAAGCACAATGGTAAGTCGAGTATCGTAAGAAATCCACAGGGAGTGATGGAATTTTAGATTTTAATTATTTTGCTACTTCAAAAATAAAAGTGGAAAAGGTGATTTGGGGTTAAATAGTGAAAAAGGAAAAATAAGAAGTTAAAACTAAATTACAACTAATTAAAACGAGAGTCGGGATCGCATCCCCGCCATGGGCTAAACACGCGAAATTAGAATTTTGGTTCAAAAATATTTAACTGAGTATTTTTAGTTAACTATAAACATCACACAACAAGGAATCCAATCCAAAATTGCGAGATTAAACATTTAACAGAAATTGGTCACACGTGGATTAAATTCGGATTGTCTCTATAAATACTAAAGTTGCGTGGAAAATAAAGTTAAACGCATAACAATCCAACTTTAATACACGCAGTTTCAATTAAATGCAATTTTACACGAAATTTAGCTTTCGGAGCTTGAGGCCCGTTAATGGCGGAACACAATCCCGACCCTATTTATCTAGGGACACGACATGCAAATAAACTAAATTACACTAATTAAACTAATTAAAGAAATAAATAAATAACTGCAACTAATTAACAAAGCTTGAAATTAAGCTATAAAGAAATAAATGAAGGAAAAACAACTATATTAATTGAGAGGATGATGAATAGTACAACTTACAAACCCAAATGGATGTCACCCCAAAGAGAAATGAAGTTCAGCCCTCAAAACCCAAAAACCCTAACTAAAACTAACTACAAATGAATTATAACTTCAAAAAAATGAAGAGGAAAGTATTTAAACTAAACCCTAGTGGCAAAATTATAAAAATAAAAATAGGGAAAATAGGTCCAAATCATTTCGGGGTCATTCCGAATCGATTCGGAATAAAAATCTGTTGTTCTGGTGCAAAACGAATCAATTCGGATTTTGGCCGAATCGATTCGCCCCTACAGGTATGCAATTCTGTAGCTTTGTCCAACTTTACGAAAAATGCCACAACTTCTTCATTATAACTCGGAATTGGGCATGGTCGGAGGATATGTGAAGATAACTAAAAGGGATACAACATAAGAAGACATTAGGAAAAAAGATTAAAGTATGAAATGACTAAAATTCCCTTTAATGTGTCCTTGAGTGTGCTTTTTAAGTCAAAACCACCCTAAAAATGTCGTAACTCCATCGATACAACTCGGATTCATGTACCGTTAGTGGCCAAGCTAAGAGAAATCAAAGGGCTTCAACTTCCGTGAAGAGTTTGGGATCAAAATCCGAATGCTGAAATTACTAAAATGCCCCTCGAAGCTACAATCTCTTACGAAACTTTATCGAAAAGCATCCGAACTTAACACTAAGCATCCAAATGCCTACAAAAGCTCAATTAACCCCTGCAAAGCATGTATATATAGAAATCAAGGTTGTCTGGTTAACGAGAATAATCATAGGGATTAAGATACATGAGGAGGCTAAAAATGCATAGGTTAACAGATGAAATACACAATATTTGCGTCGTATCATGAAGTATACCCCTCTAGTGCTATCATGGGAAGTTGCGCGATGTGGATGAGGCCCCTGGCATGAGGAGTAGGGAGCTTATAGTCCCCAAGTCATAGTCGTCCCTTATTTATATTGTGTGTTCTTATTCTGGGTGAGATGTCTTGGGTATGATTCGATCTCACTTTTAGGTGAGGATCTATGACCGCTTCCCATAAGTTGTGATTTGGTTTTTATCAAGTCAGTGTGAGAGTCCAACAGCTGGTACCCAGGATGATATGTGAGAAATTCCCTGGAAGATGATAGCATTTTGAGACTGCATCCATTGAGTTATATCTCTAAGGGATGGTTATTATACTTATATAGTGTGTGATATATAAGTATAGATATACTTGATGTGTATAGTATAGCATATATATATATATGGACTAAAATAAGGAAAGAAATGTGTGTTAATTTCTAGTTTATCCGGGAGTATAAAATTCGGAATATAGAATGTAATATACGTATATAATGATGTAAATATTATATACGAGATGATAACACTAAGATGTGAATAGTGTATAATAACTAGTGAAAGTTATTAATTACGAATGAATAAATTATACGTGAGATAGTATAAAAAGTAATCTAATAGGATAACTTAGCATAATTATATACGTGGGGCATTAGATAGAGTGGTGATTTAGTTGTTGTGAGATATTAGTTAGACGGGGTAGCTTAACTAGAGTGTTTTAAAATAGATGCGTTAGGTGTGCACTGTTAGATGAGAGGTGAGGGACATCTAATGTGAGGGAAAGACCAATTTAAATATGAAGAGTATCATATTTAATATTAAAGTATTTTAAACACTTGCTAAAAATATTTTTAAAACTCGATCTCGGACCCATATCTATATTTTCTTTTTCTTCTCGCTTGTTATACTTTTTAGGTGTCCAGACACAAGGACACCCAGATGACTATTCTTTTGAGTCAGACATTGCTTTCATAGTTGTGGATGTGGGAAGGATATTGTATAGACGCTTCTTTCCTTGTGATCTAGATAGGAGATACTGAGAGTATATTCAGGCATATTTCCTAATTGATGTCCTTTATTTTTATTTTTAGCATTTTTATATTACACGCATTCATTATGGTTGTATATGTTTACCGAGAGTTATTGGTTATTTATTTAGTCATTTCATTTGTTGTTTATATTCCTGTGTGAATGGATTTTATTTGTACGTTTAAGTTAAAAAGATTTGAAAGTTTAAAATTTTACGCCAGGCCTAATAGGTTATTAGTAATTAAATTGGTTTTCAACAGTGATGCCGAGAATGAAACTATTTGAGATTCCTGTTTAATTTTATATAGGACTGATCAACCGGTATTTTATTAGGTGGGGTGTCATAGGTGGTATCAGAGCATCAGGTTCTAGTGTCCTTAGGAATCTGTGCGAACATGCTACGCTTTCAGCGTTGCCTTCTATTTGATTTAGAGCCCTATGGTTAGGATTGATGACTCCTATGGTGAGATTTAGTTCTCCTTCTATAGTGTATATATATTAGTGAATCTTGTATGCGTTCGGGTGTGCTTCATAAACTGAACAATGAAGGATATAAGATGAGTGCCATTGCGATAAAAGCAGGAGGCGGGGCTAGTTGGAGTTGTAAAATATTTTGGGGACGATGACTGTAGTCGAGGTCACCCCTATTGTTGCTTGGGAAGATGGGGTTGTAAGTACTCCTAGGGTGCAATATATATATTTTTAAGTACCGCCATAGCAGAAAGTGGTGCCAAATTAGACTTACCCAACGTGGTTACAATGGGAAAGAATGAGAGGGTCTTTGAAGAGGACTGCCTAATGGATTTGTAGAAAATGCAGAGATTGTGTGGGTTAGCCAATAGATGTAAGATACCTAGAGGCTTTGGCATATAGTAGAATGTAGTATACCTGGAAGTGGAATTGGGGTAAAAAATTTCTTAGCCATGGAGCAAAGTTATTATGGTGGGAGTCAACACCACATTTAGAAGTGAGATGTTGTGTCAATGGAAGGATCTTAGGTACGGTTTGATCGCAAGTTCCTTTATCAGGTGTTCAGAGGGAGATGTGAACGCAGTTCTGAACTCCTAACAGCAGGTCCAGACAGAAGCCCATTTATGAAAATGAATTTAATTATCTAGAGAGTTTTACAGTGAATGAAGTAGGTACAATAGAGAAGAGAATCCTTAAGTGGGTAATTGACTCATGAGAGGAGTTGCTAACGCTTAAAGGAAATTCTTCTTGGAAGGTTGATGCAGATAGTGATAATGCTGTGTTTTGTTAGTGGAGATATTAATGCTTAATTGTGAAGCGAGTCAATATAATCGAGAGATTTAGTCGGAAAGTAAGACTGGATGAAATGGTGATACACCACAGGGCAAACCCATCAGGGGACCCATCTAAATGATTTGAATACTTGAATTCTTACCAAGTGATGGTGAATTCAGTCAGGGATGTTAAAGCTAATAGTGTGTTCCTTAGGGCCATCGGAGCGAAGGGAATAATGGGCGTAGCCATCAGAGTTGAGACTATAAAAGTTTGAGAGAAGGAAAACTCTATTATGGTCAGTATGACCGGAGATAAGTGGATTACTCACAGAGATTATTTATGGAGAATATGACAACATATATAGATTTTGCTCAAAGAGAGTAAAGGGACAAGTGTATGGTGCCTGACAAGGGCACTGTTTATAGTAGTTTTAGTTTAGTTCGGAAAATTATGTTATGTCCGGGGACCATTTGAGCAACCAGGGCAATTGGCAAGGAAGAAATGTGAGTTTTATCCTCAGAAGATGAGGTATGCTTTATGTGACACGAGCGAGTCACAATATTTTGATTAGCGATAGATTCGCATGTGAGACGAGTTTAGTGGATATATCGATAACATTATATTGTTTAGAGAGTGTAGACAGTGAGAGTATATTCTTATTGAGATTACTCATTTAGTGATGTGCTATACGAGTATGATGTTATCCTGTGTATGATTTATATTTCCAGGTATTACCTATAGTGAGTGGACATGTGGAGCCATATAAATTAATTTAAACACATTATTAGACTTAGGTCCTGGACCGACAGATCTTAATAATTGATAGAGCTACGTAGTAGTGTATAGGGAGGGTTACTTGTTTGGATTTTCCTTGTGAGACCTCCCACGCACGAAAGCAGTAAATGTTGGGAGCTGGGAGATGTTAGACCCTAGGACATTTTGGATTATTGTTCTTAGTATAATTAAATGGATAAATTTGTTAGGATTCAGTGTATCCCTTTGGCGAGACGAGACTTATCTTGTAAATGAGAAGAATTGGAATTTACATCAGTACTTTACACATTGATTGTTATTTCTATTTCCCTTTTAATATTGGGCCGATGGAATAGGGTTGAACCTATATATGTGTATATATATTATGATATATTGTGTATTAAACTTCTGTGTGTATGTTGTTCAATTATATTTGATCCCGGTGAGTAGGGACATTTACCAATATGATTCAGGATATGTTGAGTTTTATCGAGCAGAGAGACATAACTCATGATTTATTTATGCTTAGAAACTAGTGATAGTAAGAGCGTCGTGATATAAGTGGTCTTGTGTAACATAAAGTCGACGAGTATACTATTGTGTCAAGAGACAAGAGTTTGAGGGTACGTGCTATGGACTGAGGGCCTAATGAATTTCGATGTTCCGTCAATGCTAGGTAGTAGTGTATCGGGGGGTTCCTTATTTGAATTTCGCTTTGCAAGTCGTCCCACACATGAAACTTAGTGCATAATCGGAAGTGGGGAGATGTTTGGTCAGTAGTTCATGAGTCTGATACCTGATTTATTATAGAAGTATGTAGCTATAATTGTGAGTTGAAAGTTAGATTATTATATAAGGCCAGTGGAGCTGGTAGTGCCATGAGAGAGCACTGGAAATTTTCTTCTCATCGCGAGTTGAAGGGAGTAACGATGTTAATGATAATTACAATTTCTAATTTTTGGGGTAATTTAGAATACCCAAGTATCATAGTCATATTATGAATGCGGGTGCAACAGGTTAATGTGTGTGTCATGTGTGAGATGTATATGATGTTTGCGCTAATATGCGCGGATTATAGGCTGTGTGGACGCCCTGGTTAACTGATTTTAGAATCATCCGAGTTAAAGGGACGTAGGAATAGATGTGAGGGATATATGCCTGTGGGGCAGTGAAAAACCAAGTTGTGAAGGTAGGTTGGATTAAACGTTGTGTGAGAAAGACAAGGATCCAAGTATGTGTGTGCAATGAGAATAGCACACTCGAGATGAGTTGAGGGGCTATGAAAAGCCATATCACTATTGTGGATATCTCTGTATAAGAGGAAAATCAAAATATTATGGGAAATTCGGGCAGAGTGCCACTTTGTCGAATGTTGAGAGTGACTTGCGCATAAATAGAATGTTGATGTCTATAAGGAAAAAGGACCCAAAAGTGCGCATATGGCAAAAGTGCACGGGTAGAAACTTTGGTACACCCCAGAGGAAGAAGGGGAGTATAAAGTACCACTTAATGTGAGATATTATAAGTGGTAATTGGTGTTATGTGAGACACAGTGAGATTGTCTTGGGTACACATCTTATATATGGAAATAGGTTGGTTTGGGATGGCCAACTATAACTTTTGTATGAAGCTGACAATTCCAGTAATGGAATGAGCAAAAATGATAGTAAAGAAGGAAGAGTGAACCAGTGCAAGGTGCCACCAATTATGGTTGTAAGTCAGGATGAGATCCTTGAACCCCACCTCCGATAGGGAATTTTAGGAAATAGTGGGGATAATGTTTTATTTTGGGCGAGTCGTGTCACCTATAGACGATGAGTAGAAGAGAGGTGATTGACAATTAGTAAAACTATATGAATGTTATTCTGAAGTCACTGCTGTTAGTTTACTTCCACAACTGACATAATTTGTAATTGAAGTAAACCATAGTACGGTAATTAGGAGAAGAAATTATCAAATGGTAGAGTTGTGTGTAGTCACTCATACCTTCTTGTTGTGGACAAGGTGCCTATTAAGGTTTTGTGTGGGAACGACTGGTCATTCTCCCTCTGGTTGTGTAGAGGTGAGCAAATAAGTAGAATTTTGGATCGAACATGATTTAGAGTCCATTGTTGAGAGGGGCATTGGCCACAAACTATTTTGGAGTGACTTTTGAGAGTCGTAAGAGTTACATCGCCATGAAATGAGATTTGAAAGACTAACAGGAGTAGCTAGATGTTCTTATGGATTCTCTCAGGATGGGAGATTTGTGTTAGGATGGATGCGAGAAGCTAGCACGTAGTATATATGGCCGTCCAATAGAAGTCAGTCGATGGAGCCAGTGATTTATAAGCTTGTTTTATTTGGACGTCGTTGGTAGAAGCACAATGTGTAATGTGATGTTATTGAGGTGAAAGATCATGGTTACTGGATTGTAGCAGTATGTATAAAATGAAACAAGCTTACCGTGATGGTGAAGCTATAATGAGTAAGACTTTATATAGTTACGTCCCACTAGCGGATGAATAGTGGAGTGACCGTACCATTATCAAGGTGTGATTTTATTTGATACTAAAAGGTGTTGTGTGTGTCTCAAGATCCTAAATTTGGTACTGGTCTTGTACGAATTTCGAGGAAAAAATTCTCTT
The DNA here is from genome assembly GCA_949130495.1 of Sambucus nigra. Lineage (NCBI taxonomy): Eukaryota > Viridiplantae > Streptophyta > Magnoliopsida > Dipsacales > Adoxaceae > Sambucus > Sambucus nigra. The sequence goes on from OX422207.1 coordinate 520,417,707, forward strand.
GGGGGGCGAATGTAATATCCCGTACTCTTGTGGATAATTAAATTACCTGAGTGGGTGTAATTTAATAATTTTAGAATTTAAAGTAAATGAGATGGACTAATTATATTTTATGTCCCAGGTGAATAAAAGCGACATGTGCTGTTATTTTATACGGAAAACACGTGTGGAAATATGTTGGGTTTAATATGTGACTTTTTGATAAGTGACTCGGATGGAGATTTTGAGCGCACAATTGGTCTTGGAAGGGCCAAGATAGTCAAGATAGAGTACTAGGGGGTAGTGTTTGGGTTCCGGGGGCTTTTTGGACTTGTAGGGACTCACAACTGTGTATAAGAGTCAACTTTCTATTTAATAAGGGATAACCCTTATTTATCTCTTATTAGAGAATGGGAGAAAGAAAGAAAAGGAAGAAAAGAGATCAAAGGAGAAAGGAAAGAAATGAAAAAGAAAAAGGGGGAAAATAGGAGCTCGGGCCAACTCCGGCGGATTCCCGACACGAGGTCGTCGGATTTATCCAACTAGGCAAGTGTTTAACTTTCTTTAATGATTTAAGTGTGTTTATTTTTTATAGTATAGTTGGTGATGAAAAACTACAAGATTTTTGGTTTGGGAATCTTGTGAAAAAATGGGTTTTTGGAAGATGATTTCATAAGAAATTGATGAGATAAAAATCCTACACAAAATCTAAGCTAAAATCCATGTTAATGGTATAATCTTTGGTGAGAAAATAGAAATAAATGAAAAGTATAGTATAAATAAGAATTAATGTTTAATTCTTGAATAAATTAAGGAATCCCATGAATTAGTTGTTGTGTTGGGTAAATCATAGTTTGTAGGCATATATATTGAAGCCGGGTGATGTTGGAAACCCTAGAAATTTAGTGGGATAAGTTTTAGAATAAAATTTTGGAGTTGGAGAATATGAACTCCCGAAACTGTTTATGTTGGACCGATTCGTTTTTTTAGTACCGGACCAGTTCATTTTCTATGGTCGGATCGGTTCATTTTTCCTGTCCACCGAACATGTTCGTTTATGATCAGACCAGTTCATTTTTCGAGGCCACCGGATCGATCGTGTTTTGACAGAAAATTGTGGAAGTTTTCTTGAACTATAAGGATTAGAGAAGAATTTCTTTTTGGAGATAGATATTAGGGGATCCTATATAGAGGGAAAGGAACTCTAAAAGAGTAAATGGGTAATATATAAATCTCGGGTTAGTGGGAAAGATCCGGGGTTTAAATTTAGGAATGTTTGGGACGATCAACATTTGAGGAATTATTCGATGGGTTCGTACATATATATTTATGCACGTAGAATATATATGTCGGTTATATATGAGTAATTATATATATATATATATATATATATATATATATATATGCCGAACATGTATGAGTAAATCCTAAGGTGCCAATTGGATGATATAAGAATACTAGCTAGGCATGATACGCTGCTATTCAGAAATAAGAGATGTGAAAATTATATAATAAGTGAGTGAATACTTATGGGATTAATATAATTGTGTGTATACTTATAAATTATTATGAATTGGTATATTCAGGATCAAAGGCTAATGTCATGAGAGATAGGCATAATAGCTGGATTTGATATATATATATATATATATATATATATATATATATATATATATATATATATATATATATATATATATATATATATATATAGAGAGAGAGAGAGAGAGAGAGAGAGACAGAGACAGAGACAGAGAGAGAGAGAGAGACAATATATATATATGATGTGATTATGAATATATCTGTGTGTAAATGATATATCTATGTGAAGCATACCCCTCTAGTGCTATCATGGGAAGTTGCGCGATGTGGGTGAGGCATGTGGCTTAAGGAGTAGGGAGCGTATCGTCCCCAGGTCATAGTCGTCCATTATTTATATTGTGTGTTGTTATTCTGGGTGAGATGTCTTATGTATGATTCGATCTCACTTTCTGGTGAGGAGCTATGACTGCTCCCCATACTTTGTGATTTGGTTATTACCAAGTCGGTATGAGAGTCCGACCGCTGGTACCCCGGATGATATATGAGAAATTCCCTAGAAGATGATAGCATTGAGAGACGACATCCGTTGAATTATGGCTCCGAGGGATGGTTATTATAATTATATAGTGTGTGATAAATAAGTATAAATATACTTTATGTGTACACTATATCATATATATATATATATATATCTGTGTGTATGTGAGAGAGATGAGAATATATAGATATATGAACTAAAAGAAGGAAAGAAAAGTGAATTAATTTATGGTTTATCCGGGAGTATAAAATTCGTAATATAAAATGTAATATACGTATATAATGATGAGAATATTATATACGAGATGATAACACTATAATGTGAATAGTGTATAATAACTAGTGAAAATTAATAATTACAAATGAATAAATTATACGTGAGATAGTATAAAAAGTAAGCTAATACGATAACTTAGCATAATAATATATGCGGGGCATTTGATAGCGTGAAGACTTAGTTGCTGTGAGAGATTAGTTAGGTGGGGTAGCTTAACTAGGGTGTTTTAAAATACATGCGCCAGGTGTGCACCGTTAGTTGAGAGGTGAGGGATATCTCATGTGAGTGCAACACCAGTTTAAATATGGAGAGTAACATATTTAATATTAAATTATTTTAAACACTTGCTAAAAATGTTTTTAAAACTCGGGCTCTGACCCGTATCTATATTTTCTTTTTCTTCTCCCTTGTTATACTTTTTAGGTGTCCCGACATAGGGGCGCCTCGATGACTATTCTTTTGAGTCAAACATTGTTGCCGCACCTATAGATATGGGAAGGAGATTGTATAGACGCTTCACTCCTTCTGATTAAGATAGGAGGTACTAAGAATATATTTGGCCATGTTGCCCAACTGATGTCCTTTATTTTTATTTCTAGCGTTTTTATATTACACGCATTCATTATGGTTGTATATGTTTACCGAGAGTTATTGGTTATTTATTTATTCATTCCATTTGTTGTTTACATTCCTGTGTGAATGGATTTTATTTGTACATTTAAGTTAAAAAGATAAGAAAGTTTAAAATTTGACGTCATGCCTAATAGATTATTAGTAATTAAACTGGTTTTCGATAGTGATGCTGAGAATGAGACCATTTGAGATTCCTATTTAATTTGATATAAGACTAATCAGCCGGTATTTTATTAGGTGGGGTGTCACATTATGCCCTATGGCCTCATAATCAAAACATTTCACATTTTCTAAATCTTCCTCACCCTCTTTCTCTTTCTCACCGCTTTCTTTGGTCTTGTCTTTCTTTTTGTTTTTCTCTGAAAACTTTTTATTGGAAGAATTTTGTTTCGAAAACTGGAGACACCTTTTTAAAATTCTTTACCAGGAGGGCCATGTCAAAATCATACTCATCCTCAGATTCAGACTCATAAACTTTGCTTTCTTACTTGTGGACACTTCCTTTCTTTTCCTAGTTTGGGATTTAAGCGCTATCCCTCTATCCTTAGGTTTGATAGTGTCGGGGAACATGTCAATTTCGTACGTCTGGAGGTCTCCTACCAACTCTTCTAATTTTAGACGACTCAAATTACCCAAGGTGTTCAAAACAGTTACTTTCGGGAAAAAACATTTTAGCAGTGATCTTAAAATCTTTTTAGTTACTCGTGCATCAGGTATAGGCTCACCAAGATTAAAACTAGTGTTGATAATATCAGAAAAATGTGCATAAAACTCGTTAAAACACTCAGTCTCTAACATAGCGATTGTGTCAAATTGAGTGGTCAAATTTTGAATTTTAGACTCTTTGACCGCGTTAGTGCCTTTGTGGGTGTTGCAAAATATCCCACGCTTCTTTAGACGTGGTTCACATCATTATATGTCAGAACTCGTCAGGGGTGATGTGTCCAAAAATGCACTAAGGCCTCGTGAATTATTAGTGCTCCACCTAAACTCCTTCTCAGTCCAGTCTAACACAAGTTTTAAATTCGTGACATTATTCGTAGTGACAGTGGGAGGATTCCAACCTCTTTCACAAATGACCCAAACTCTTTCATCGATTGTTTTTAAATGGCATTTCATTTGGGCTTTCTAGTGAGCATAATTAGACCCGTAAAAAATTGGCAACCGATTATATAGGTTTTCACTTGGAAACATTGCTACAATTTTGAAAAATATGATTTTTCAAAAAATCAACATCACACAATTTTGCGGGAAAATAGGAATGCATAATAAATAGTGTAACCTGCTCTGATACCAATTTGAGAATGGTAAACCGTCTTAAAAATCTCTGATACCAATTTGTAAAACCTATGTGTGATAAAGATTCGAATAGATGCGCAAATTCCAATCACAAACTTATTTAATTAGTGTCAATTTATGAATCAAATTAATTCAGTCTGCAAAATAAACTAGTTACGTGCGTGCATGAGTCAAACCAGTATAAATAAAATATGCGACACAAAGTTTAGGAAAAATCCCCTAAGGGAAAAACCTTTTGTGTCACTGTAATTTGTAAATTGAAACTTACACGGATTACAATGAGATACAGTTGTTTGACACACGAATACCCGTATGTGTCGGTCGACGTCTTTAACAATGAATTAAGTGCAACAATCCATAAGAAACGGAGTCCTATCTTCTGCAAAGATCCACACGCAACGAACTTCAATGACACGCAGCCATATGATGCATAAATATTCTCCACAAAAGTATTAACACAAGCAAAGTGTGTTCTCAAACTCCAAAACAATTCACATGAACAATTCGGACTTTTGTGAATTAAAAACAAAAGGATTTAATCCCTAAAAGAAGAAGACAAAAGGTTCTGCTTATATTGCACTGTTTTGCAGAATGAAAAACGTACAGAATTCTTGTGAAAATGAAATTTAAAAGACCCTTTTATACAAAACATAAGGCGATGGGCCATTCAAACGAGATTGGATATCGTATGAACGAGATCCAGTGTCATTTGATACTTCGTGCAACACAGCCTGTCGTTTGAACAATGTACGGTGTCACTCGAACAAGATGATTAAAATAATATTTTTATCATTTATCTTTTCCTCATTAAATGCACTTCCTCAAACACTCCGAAAAATATATTTTTTGACGAAAAACATTTAAAGCTCCGCTCCAACACTTAGAAAATATTTTGTGAAAAAATTTCCCAATATATTAAGTGAATTATTAAGAAATTAAAAACACAACTCTACCAAATTCATTTCACGAAGGCTTGATTGTTGATGAAGCTTGATATTAGGACCGTCTTGTTGCGTATTTGTGTAATACCCCATATTTTTATGGCATTTAATTATGGGATTAATTAAATTAAATTGGGATAAATTAATCCGGATTTTAAAATAAATATTTACTAGCGTGACGAGAGTTGGTAATTATTGGTGAGAATTATGTTGAATATTACATATTTAGTAAAGTAATATATGAGATGAAATTTATTAAAATTGTCGGGAGTGAATAATACGACGGTTATAGAAATTTAAGTCGGGACGCGCGTGTGTCGTGTCGAAACTAAATTAATGGAATAAAAAGTAAATAAATTATATGTCACCCGTATGGTCATTTTGAGTACTCCAATGTGTCCGGAAGGGCTGAGATAGTTAAAAAAGTGTACCCGGGAGTTTAGTTTGGGTCTCAGGATGTTTTTAGGCCTAACCAGCAACTCGGGAGGGTATTTTGGTATTTTACAATTTTTGGCCTTAATTAATGATGAAAATTACAGGGTTATATCTGATGGGAGTTCGAGTCCTCAAGGGTTAAAAATATTAGAGTTGCAAACAGGATAAGGAAGAGAGAAGAGAGAAGGCTTCCAAGGAGGAGAACCACCAACCATACACCATCATCAGCAATTCCACCACCAACGCATAGATCAGAAGAGGATCGTTCCTAAACCACTCAATTTTGTCTGATCCGACCTTAGATTTCCAGGAAATTATATATCTTGTTGTTATTATATTGATACAACATCCATGTTAGAATAGGAAAGATAATCGCATGTTTTTTTTTTTTGGAGATTTCATGTAAATGAGAATAATTGAATTAATATGTTTGAGTAGAAACCAAATGAAGCTGATATCCTTATTATGTGAAGAACCATAATTACAAATTTTGCATGACATCTAGAGGACGATATCTGGTAATGGTTAAGAAATTCTGGAATTTATATAATCAACTAGGGTTTGAGATAGCTTCTTGAATTAGTCCCATTTAATGATGATTCCTTGAAGAATTAATTAAGATTTTACGTTAGAAATCATTCATACCTGTTACTATAACATTTGTGATGTTTGGTTGGGAGTTTGGGCTAAATTAATAGAGGTTTTGAGGATTTAGGGGATGAAACCCGTAGGTAAAGAATTGCAGAAACTAGGCCAATGCCTGCTCGATCGATCGGACTCAAGAATGTCGATCGATCGACTGGATCGATCGATCGACCCTTTTTATTGATCGATTGCCTCCTCCTGAAAATGGAAACTTCTTCCCCTTTTTAATGTTAATCCAATCCAAATATTTTAGGACCTTTGTACTTAATTTTAATATTATAATGGGACTTGGGAAGCAGTAGTATGGTATAGGCAAGGTCCGGATAACATGACGTTATGTGGAATTTAACCGTGGGATTTCGGGGGTATGAAATGGAGTGCGTACGTTATATTAGGACTCGTAAGAATTAAGAATGACTTAGACAAGTAGGGTAGAGAGCGTACACTTACTGATTTTATATTTACCAAGATGATACACTTCGAGAGTCGAGAAGCACTTAAGGACTTACGGTAGGAGAAAGTAAGAGCAGATTAAGTATACGTGGGATTCAGGATTCGAGCGCTACATGCCACGCATGGTCAGAATATTATATGAGTCGTGTGTGTACCTATCTGAACGATGAAAATATAAATATATATGTGAATATTTATTATATAAATATTTGTGTGTAATCATACCCGCACTACTTGCTATCACGAAGGTTTCTACGCCGGGATAGTCTTATCTTGATTGGACCTTATGCGGGATATTGACTTGTACCGTAGAACATAGCATCCCTGGATACTGGCTATCTGAGAATTATAGTCATACGGTCCTAATAGATGTGAGGGTACGTGCTGACCTCTTAGTGACTGGGAACTATGCTTCTCCTCCAATATGTGTGTTTTGTGTTAATACAATTCGAGAGTGATTTCGGACTAGTATTTCCCTTTGTATGAGAGATACGGGGACTTAATTGCATAGTATGCCTGCACTATATATTTATATGGGGTGCCCTATTGGTATATATATATATATATTACTAGTGATGAACATATGTATCGGTGATTAATCTACTGTGCTTGTAAGTAGATGGAATTGTATAATTAACATTAAATGAATTAAGTGGTTGAGAACGTATGTCTGTATTGAGATAAACCTAACACGCTTAATATATTCATAAGAAAAGGTTATCAGATATAAATTATAGTCATACGTACATGAAACCATATTTGGTGAGGGGAAATTGTGTTATACTAGTGAATTGGGTTAGACTATTGAATTGGATTAGTTTTATCTAGATTAGTTCAGTAGTACGTTAGGCGTGCACACTAGTTGAGGGGTGAGAATTCCCAAGTGAGTGTCGAGGTACTAAAATGTATTTAATATCAACTAGTGAGCATTTTAAATACTTGCTAAACTATTTTAAAGCTATTTTACAGTCGGGCTCTGACCCGTTTCCTGTCATCTCTTCTTTCTCTTATATATATATATGTATTACAGGTGCCCATCCACAAGGGGAGTCAGGCTTAGATCCTTGGATTGTTAACGTGTTATAGCTAGTGTAGGAGTTGCAGGTCCTTGCAGTAGACGACTTCATCCTTGTCTTCTCACACTACACCAAAATGGGTAAATTGGCACCCTTCCAGCGGCTAGCCTTGTTGCGGTCATTGATCGTGACAAAAAAAACATGCATTTTTTGTCACGGTCAATGACCGTGACAATTCTATTTGTCACGGTCTTGTCACGGTCATTGACCATGACAATCCTTATAATGTTGTCACGGTCAATGACCGTGACACGACCGTGACAAATGTCGCAGTAAAAAAACCCTTTCCCCTTCTTTTTTCTCCCGTCATTCTTCCCTCCTCTCTCTCTCTCTCTACTTTCAGGTTACTTTCTCTCTCTCTCTCTCTCTCTCTTCGATTTATATATATATATGTGCGTGTGTATATATATATGTGTGTGTGTATATATGTGCGTGTGTGTGTGTATGTGTGTGTGTGCATGTGTGGTGGGTGGGGGTGGGGGTAGGGAGGGGGTGGGGCTGGGTGGGGAAGGGTGGGGGGGCTTGTGCGTGTGTGTGTGTGTATGTGTTATGGGTGGGGGTGGGGAGGGTGGGGGTAGGGTGTGGCGCAGGGTGGGGGGCTATTTGTGTGTGTGTGCATGTGCGTGTGTGTGTGGTGGGTGGGGGTGGGGCAGGGTGTGTGGGGTGTGTGTGTATGTGAGACAATTGTATTTCCAGAGTTGGGTTTATTATTGATGGTTACATTGGTATCATAGATTATGTGGTTCACTCTTATTATGTTCATTTATTTATTGTATGCACTGTAGTTTTAATTCTGTCATGCTTGGAATGATATTCAATTGTTTTAGAATCTTGTATTATTTATTTTAGATCCGATCAATATATCTTAGATTTTATGCTCCAATTGTTTTAATTCAGTCGAGCTCGCATGATCATTCATTTTAGTTTCCTATACATTCAGGTCGAGTCGAATTTTGTATTTAGTTTTATTGGAGTCGGTATTACTATTTCAGTTGGCATTGGGTTTATTATTGTTGACTATATTGGTATCAGAGATTATGTGGTTCACTCTTATTATGTTCAATTATTTATATTATTCATTGTAGTTTTAATTCAATTATGCTTGGAATGATATTCACTTATTTTAAACTCATGTATTAATCATTTTAGACTTGACCATTCTAGCTTAGATTTATGGGGTATCACATATCTATAGTGAAAGAGACTTCGAGCTAATTTAATTTACCATGTTAAAAATAAAATGAAAAGACTATATGTTCGAACATCGAAATTTGAAGCTTTTTTATTTGAAACTAAAAAAATAAAAATATGATAAAGTTAATTGAGTTGAAGTCGGGGCTGCGTGTGTGTGTGGTGGGGTAGGGGTGGGGGGCATGGATGGGTGGGTGGGTAGTGGGGGTAGGGGTGGGGGGTTGCGTGTGTGTGTGTGTATGTGCGCGTGTGTGTATATGTGTGTGTAGTGTGCGTGTTTGTTTAATTGTGTGTATATGTGTGTGTGTGTGTGTGTAGTATTTCCCCTCATTGATTTGCACTTTATCATTTTCACTCTTGTGTAGTGTGCGTGTGTGTGGGCAGTAGGGGTGGGGGTGGGGATGTTTCACTCTTGTACATATTATGAGCTAGATGTTGTTGTTTTGCATGTCTTCTTTTAATTCATTTTTATATGTACTAATAACATTTTTTTACAGCAAATGTCTCCTTCAGGTATTAAGACGACGATGATGATGCTAGTTATGATGATGTCGTCTGGGCTCGGTGGTAGCGGAGGTGACGAGGGATCCTCGGCCCCTAGTCTCCCCAAATATGACAAATTATGGATGCCCATCGAGAACAAGTCGGGGCTATTAGCGAGATCCCTCGAGCTGGTAAAGACGATCATCGGCCCGGGGTACATTAGTTGGAAGGAGGTGCCATATGGGCTCAAGTTAGCTGTTTGGGTGGCACTACAGGTAATATATTTATATTTATATTTATATTTATATTTATATTTATATTTATATTTATATTTATATTTATATTTATATGAATATTTCAATTTCAATTTCAATTTATATTTCGATTTCGATTTCGATTTTAATTTCATTTTATATTTTTATTTATATTTATTTGCAACTAATATTGTATTTATTGGAAGGGAAAAATTCAACCCGGATCCAAAGCTACGTCATTCCGTCTTGGAGCAGTTGAGGGAGCAACACAAGACATGAAAGAAAAATATGCGGACCCGGTACTTTAGGAAGACACGAGAGTCCATTATCCAAAGGCGTGAATCCTTCCCGCTGAAGGACCCGATCTCATTGGTACAGTGGAAAAGGTTCATTGACAATGAGATTGGGAAGCGACAATTGGCATCTCGCCAATCGGGAAGGGAAAACTGGGCAAAAAAGACGGACGTGCACTACTCCGGCCAGACGCCTTACGCCGAGGTGGAGCATAGGATAATGGTAAGATTTAATTTTTTTATAACTACATAAAATATATTATTCTGCATTATTTTACTTTGCGGGGTTGATACTAATTTTACTTTATATTTTATTTCAGGGGACAGGGAGTGGCCCTGTGGGTAGGCCACATAGGCTCGATACTTATGTGGCTCTTCGGACGAAGAAGGGGAGGACAAGGAGGTGTCCCCAAGCATCGTGGTCATGATTGTAAGTAATCCGACAGTTTACTTTTTGTTAATTACGTTATAATTTTTTCATTTACTTATTTTACTAATCATGTGCTTTTTGTCATTTCAGACAAAGCTTAAGGAAGTGCATGAGTTGCAGTCTGATGCCGACAAGGCATCTTTGTCCACAGATGCACTCAACCAAGTGCTTGGATCTGATCGCAAGGGGAGGACAAGAGGGGTGATCTTGGGGGTGGCCAAAACTAGGATCATCTTATTGGAGACGAGCGACATCGAGTTGGCTCGAACGGTGGATTCACATGACGTGAAGCTGTCCCGTTTGGAAGCGACGGTCCAGGATATGTACTCATTCGTGAAGCATTCGATGGGCGAAAACTATAAGGTAAAGTGAAGGATAAGGCGGTGCGGGAGGAGGTGCGAGAGGAGGAAGTGTGGGAGGACGAGGATGAGGATGTGGACCTCGCTGCTTCATCGTCGACACGTGCGGACTTTGATGATCCACTTCCCTATTTGGCTCCCTTTAATAGACCGATGTTGACACTTGGTTGGCCGAGCGTGTTTATAATGGACATATTTGATGGCCAGCGGATAGGGCGGGGGTTTAGGGATCCGAATATCATCCAGGGTGCACTAGTTCATGGACGTGAGCTTCAAGACATCGAGTCTAGGGTGCTCGTCACGCATGTGATGCCTGGGAAGGGGAACTCCCAATTGTGGTTGCGCGAATAATGCGGCATGACGTATATTAGTGTATGTGTTAATTCGTATATCATGTGGCCTACTCACCTCCTCAGCGTTAACCATACCCTAGACATTTAGTGACATTGATTTAAGTTTGAATTGAATTGTTTTAAATAATTACATTTGAATTATATTTGGATTATATGGTGATGAATATTCTCTATATTTTGAATATATATTTGCACTATCTCTATTTTATCTGGATATATAATGTTTGAACAGGTACAATGTTGCTATAACATGTACATATATACTGCTGGGCAGTGGCAGTGGCCATACTGCCCATCAGATTTTTTTTCAATTCTGCCTAGAATTGTCACGGTCAATGACCGTGATAATTTTTTAAACACTGTCACAGTTTTGTCACGGTCCTTAACCGTGAAAAATATTGTCACAGTCATGGCATGTGACATGACTTTGACAATTCTAACGAACTTGTCACGGTCAATGACCGTGACAAGTCCTTGAAAAAAAAAATTCACCCCCAGAATTATCACGGTCATTGACCTTGACAAGTCCAACTTGTCAAGGTCAATGACCGTGACAATTCGGCAGATTTAGTGTAGTGTCAGTCTTCTATTTAGTCGTCATTAGATAGGGCATATGTCGCCCCTTTTCAATTTTATTTAGTTCAGAGAGATTTGTACTCTTTATTTATTTTAGTATTCTATTTTAGTTGGGATTGCTTTTGAATATTACATTGTCCTTCGATTTGGGATATTTTATTTGGATGATTTATCTAGCATGTTTATTCCACTTAGATGGTTTGGATTTAATATTATTATCCGTGTTCATGAAAATGGTTTCATATATTGAATCATAACAATAGGACTTAATCTATAAAATTAAGTGTTTTGACACTTAGCTTAATTCTTTATTAGGTGATTAATAAAGAATTTTTTTTCGACAGTGATGCTAAGAATGAACCAACTGAACACTTTGATTTAATTTGATAAAGGACTGATCACCCGGTATTTAATTAGGCGGGGTGTCACAGGTCGTATCAGAGCATCAGGTTCTAGAGTCCTTTAGGATCTTTACGGCTTATTGTGCTTCCATCTTAGTGTCTTTGATATAGAGACCTATTTTTAAGACAGTTGTATTCCTATTTATGTGATTACATCTTCAGATATTTGAGATTTAATAATAACTATGGACTGATAAATTTATTCTCATTTCAGATGCCTCCACGACGAGCACCGAGGGACAAAAATTCCCAATAAGAACAACCTGCAGCTCAGGCTCAGGCAATGATGAACGCAGCTAAAGTTGCCACCATAGTTGCTCAGGCAGTGATTGCAGCTTTAACGGCGGTGTAGTAGGCCCCACCCCAGGTTCAAGCTTTGGCGCCAGTTCCAGCTCAGTTTCCCACTTCATGGGAGAGAGTTAGGGATTCCTTTCAAAGGGCACATCCCCCAGAGTTCTCGGGCAGTTTTGATATTATCATCGCGAGCCAATGGAAGAAGGACATCTAGAGGCATCTTCTCATGTACGAGTGCACAGACATTCAGAGAAAGTTTCTTTCTTCCTACAAGCTAGTGGGGGTTGTTTTACAGTGGTAGGAGTCCACTACCACCTTGGAGGAGAGGGACATTATGACGATTCAGGGCTTTTGGGTGCGGTTTGACCATAAATACTTTCCTTCCGTTGTGCAGACTGAGATGAGGCAGAAACTGTTGAATATCAAGAAGGAAATTATGACTATTGCAGAGTATGAGGAGGAGTTCACAAGAGTGATTACTATTGTTCCATATGAGGCACCTACCGAAGAGAAGAAAATTTGAATGGCTATGGATGGTTTTACCTGGTGGATTCGCCATCACCTCTTGGGTAACCTATCATTGGGTACTTATACTGATGTACTCAGCGCTGCCCTACTGCATTGCCAGGACCAACACTTTCACCAGCAGGGGAGTAAACGAGTCGAGGAGTCCATCAAGCAGGGCCGAACAGGAGGTAGTAGTGACAGCGGGGCACCAGCAGCTCAGGGGCAGGTCCGTCAGGGTGAGTAGAGTTCCCATCAGGGGGACCCTGCTAAGTGATTCTGATCTGGTGACTCTAGGCAGGGACATGGAGGATATAGACAAGGCCAGTCTAGCCAGCAGGGCCAGCATCGTTATCAGCAGGGCCATAAGGGCCAACAGCGGTATAAGTAAGGCCAGTGGAGGGGTGGTAATGGCCATCAGGTCCGGGGATAGTAGGGACAGAGGGGAGGAAATTTTAGGGGCAGATGATTTGGTTATGGTAATAATGGCCATAGATGCCAGGATTGCCCCGAGGGGGATAGGGCCCCGCACTAGCAGGGTGTCCGTCAAGAGCCACATAGATCGATCTTCCCAGCCGCCCTCCCAGCATCACCTCATATGCTAGCCTTACCATCCATTTTATCCATCCCAGTTTAACAGGGAAAATTACAGTATGGACGTGTTTATAACTTCTACCAGGTAATAGCACCGCAGGCACCACCCGGAGTTGAGGGTAAGTTTCCTATCCATGGTACTATGGGGTACGTTTTATTTGACACTAGGGCATCACACTGCTTCATAGCCACTAGTTTTTCATGGGCCACGGGGTTATTAGACTCGACAGAGAGTACAGTGACATGTGTATACTCACCACTGGGTAATGGGTCATTGATTTTCTTTATATGCCGGGGAGTAGGTATAGAGATTGGGAGCTTGATCTTCCCTGCAGATATACTAGTCTTAGATATTCACGAGCATAACGCCATTATTGGCATGGATTGGCTTGCTGCTTATAGAGCCATGATAAACTGTTTCAGTAGGAGTATTATTTTTATGATTTCGGGTTAGGAGATGTTTCTGGTAGCGATGCCTCGTCCACCCATTTATATTATATAGAGGAGGAGACCTCTAAGGAGAGAGTGATTCCCATTGATTTGATTCCTGTAGTTTGTGAGTTTTTCGATGTGTTCCAGGAGATACCGAGGTTACCTCCTAGCCAAGAGATAGATTTCATTATAAATTTGATGTCGGGCACTTGGCCGATAGCCCGTACACTATAGCATATGGATTCAGCTGAGACGAGAGAGTTGCGTAATCAGATTGAGCACCTATTGGGACAGGGCCTCATCCGTAGGAGTACCTCACCTTTGGGTGCTCCGGTGTTATTTTTAAAGAAATGAAATGGGTCATTGAGGTTGTGTGTAGACTATCGAGAGTTGAATAAAGTCACGATATGGAATAAGTATTCGTTGTCTCGAATCGATGACCTATTCGACCAGTTGAGATAAGCCGCCTTCTTCTCAAAAATATACTTGAGGTCAGGATATCATCAGTTACGGATTAGGGAGCACGATGTATCGAAGACTGATTTCTTGACGCGATATGGATCCTACAAGTTTCGAGTTATACCGTTTGGGCTAACCAATGCTCCATCCGTGTTCATGGACTTAATAAATAGGGTGTTCAGAGAGTTCCTAAATCAGTTTGGCATTGTCTTCATATATGACATTCGGATTTATTCCCAGACTGAGGAGGAGAATTCCAAGCATCTGAGACGGGTTCTTCAGACTCTGCGAGAGCATCATCTATATGCTAAGTATGAGAAGTGCGGGCTTTGGCTGCGTGAGGTCCAGTTCTTGGCGCACATTGTCTCCGCCGGTGGGATAGTCATGGATTCGAGAAAGGTGTCCGCAGTGAGGGAGTGAAGGAAGCCCACGACACCGTCATAGATTCGTAGTTTCTTAGGATTGGCAGGGTACTATGGATGGTTCATTCAAGGATTCTAAAAAATAGTGGGTCCATTGACTAATCTGACTCACAAGGGGTTACCGTACGTATGGGATGACGCTTGTCAGTTGTCTTTCAATGAGCTAAAGGATAAGTTGACTTCGGCATTAGTTCTTACCTTACCCAGGCCACGAATAGAGTACCTGGTGCATACTGATGCTTCCCTACAGGTATTAGTGGAGTACTTCAGTAGGAGGAGCAGGTTATAGCTTATGCCTCCCGTAAGATCAAGCTTCACAAGAGGAACTACCCCACCCATGACTTGGAGGTAGCAGCGATCGTGTTTGCTTTGCGAATTTGGAGACACTACTTGTTGGGGGAGAAGTTTTGCCTATTCACCGACCACAAGTCACTATAATACTTGTTCACTCAGCGGGAGTTACACATGCATCAAAGCAGGTGGATAGAGTTTGTGAAAGATTACCAGTTCGAGATTCAGTACCACCCAGGGAAGGCTAACGTAGTTGCTGATATGTTAAGCCGTAGGCCAGTAGGTGAAGTGGACAAATGTGGAATGCAAAATGGAAAGAGTTGGGACATCAGGATGTAGTGGCCCGATCCTTTATGTTCGTCATGGCAGTCACACCTCAGATTGTTACTAGGGTGATCCAGGCCCAAGACACTGATTCGTTCTTCGAGGATCAGATTGTACGGCTTCTAGCTGAGGGCGGAGAGTCCTACTCAGTGAGTTTAGATGGGGGTTTACGATTTAATGGGAGATTAGTGGTCCTGGAAGGGGAGGACTTACACCATGCTGTAATGACAGAGTCGCATGGATCTTGATTTTTGATACACCCCAAAGGGGATAAGATGTACCAGGATATGAGGCGACAGTACTGGTGGTGTGGGATGAAGAAGGACATCGCGGAGTTTGTGTCCAAGTGTGCCACCTGTCAACTGATAATGGTGGACCAGCAGAGACTTCTAGGGTTGCTTCAGCCGCTAGAGATCCCTATGTGTAAATGGGAGAGCATTTCCATGGATTTCATCACTAGGTTGCCTACATCACAGCGGGGTCACGATTTTATATGGGTAGTGGTGGATCGATTGACTAAGGTTGCTCATTTTCTGCTGGTGCGGACAGACTACACTACGGAACAATATTCCCAGTTATTTATTACTGAGATAATGGGGTTCCATGGGGTGCCCCTGGATATCATGTTTGATAGAGATAAGATTTTTATATCACGCTTCTGGGAGAGCTTTTAGGAGGTTATGGGTACCGAGCTGCAGTTGAGTACGGCGTATCACCGACCGATAGATGGGCAGACTGAGCGTACTAATCAGATGCTAGAGGATATGCTACGTATGTGTGTCCTTAATTTTTGAGGAGGATGGGAGTAGTACCTTCCTCTGGGGGAGTTTTCTTATAATAACTCCTACCAGTTTAGGATTGACATGACCCCTTTCGAGACATTGTACGACAGACCTTGTCGTTCTCACACTTGTTGGCTAGAGGTGGGGGACAACAAGTTACTTGGGCCAGATGTGATTCAGGAGACATCCGTCAGGATTGAGTTGATTAGAAGTCGCATTCGGGTAGCCTAGGACAAGCAAAAAAGCTATGCCGATGCAAAGCGATTCTTCAGGGAGTTTAGCATGGGGGACCAAGTATTACTGCGAGTATCTCCTATGAAAAGAGTGATGAGGTTCAGCAAGAAAGGGAAATTGGCTCCGAGGTACATAGGACCATTTCTCATCATCATGAGGATTAGACCGGTGGCATACAGGCTTGGGTTACCGGAGCACTTGCACCGTATTCATGATGTGTTCCACATTTCGTCGTTGAGGTGGTATCTTCGGGATGATTTGGCCCACACTCATACTGCAATTAAGGAGATTGATTTTCAGCCCGGAAGATCTTATGAGAAGAGACCGGTGTCTGTCCTATACCATAGTGAGAGGAGATTGAGGTCGAAGGTAGTCCCACTTGTACGGTTCCAATGGGATCATCATAACGTGGAGAAGTCCACTTGGGAGCGCGAGGCAGATATGCGCAAAAAGTATTCGAAATTATTTTTACCAAGTATGCCTTTTTTCGAATTTCGGGATTAAATTTCCGATTTTAGGGGGTAGGTATGTAATACCCCGTATTTTTATGGAATTTAGTTGTGGAATTAATTAAATTAAATTGGATAAATTAATTCAATATTAATTCGAATTTTAAAATAAATATTTACTAGCATGATGAGAGTTAGTAATTATTGGTGAGAATTATGTTGAATAATACTTATTGATTAAAGTAATATATGAGATTGAATTTATTAAAATTTTCGCGAGTGAATAATACGACATTTATAGAAATTTAAGTCGGGACGCGCGCATCTCGTGTCGGGACTAAATTAATGGAATAAAAAGTAAATAAATTATAAGTCGCATGTATGGTCATTTTGAGTGCTCCAATGTGTTCGGAAGGGTAAAGATAGTCAGAAAAGTGTACCCGGGGGTTTAGGTTGGGTCTCGGGACACTTTTAGGCCTAACCGACAACTTGGGAGGGCATTTCGATAATTTCTAATTTGAGGCCTTAATTATTGACGAAAATTGAAGGGTTATATCTGATGGGAGTTAGAGTCCTAGAGGGTTAAAAATATTGGAGTTTCAAATAGTCTAAGGAAGAGAGAAGAGATAAAGCTTCCAAGGTGGAGAACCACCAACCCTACACCATCCTCACCAATTCCACCACCAACGTGTAGATCGAAAGAAGTGGATCGTTCCTATACCACTCAAATTCGTCGAATCGGACCTTTGATTTCCAGGAAAGTATCTATCTTGTTGTTATTATGTTGATACAACATTCACGTTAGAATACGAAGGATAATTCCGTGTTTTTTTGGGAAATTTCATGTAAATGAAAAGAATTGAATTAATATGTTTGAGTAGAAACCAAACGAAGTTGCTATCCTTATTATGTGTAGAACCATAATTACAAATTTTGCATGACATCTAGAGGAAGAAATATGATAATGATGAAGAGGTTCTGGAATTTATATGATTAACTAGGGTTTGAGATAGCTTCTTGAATTAGGTCCCATTTAATGATGATTCCTTGAAGAATTAATTAAGATTTTACGTTAGAAATCATTCATACGTGTTACTATAACATTTGTGATGTTTGGTTGGGAGTTTGGGCTGAATAAATAGAGGTTTTGAGGATTTTGGGTGACGAAATCCGTAGGTAAAGAATTGCAGAAACTAGGCCAATACAAGCTCGTTCGATTGATCGACTCAAGAATATCGATCGATCGACTGGATCAATCGGTCGACTGGATCGATCGATTTACACTTTTCATCGATCGATCGACTCCTCCTAAAAATTGAAACTTCTTACCCTTTTTAATGTTAATCCAATCCCAATGTGTAAGGACCTTTGGACTTAATTTAAATATTATAATGGGACATGGGAAGGACTAGAAGGGTATAGGA
Source organism: Sambucus nigra (assembly GCA_949130495.1). Lineage (NCBI taxonomy): Eukaryota > Viridiplantae > Streptophyta > Magnoliopsida > Dipsacales > Adoxaceae > Sambucus > Sambucus nigra. The sequence goes on from OX422207.1 coordinate 520,436,070, forward strand.
AAGGTCCGGGTAACACGACATTATATGGAATTTAACCAGGGGATTTCAGGGGTTTTAAATGGAGTGGAAATTATGCATACGCTAAATTAGGTCTCATAAGAATTAAGAATTACTTAGACTAGTAGGGTAGAGAGCGTACACCTACTGATTTTATATTTACCAAGACGATACACTTCAAGTGTAGAGAAGCACTCAAGGACCTACGATAATTGAGAAATTAATAGCGGATTAAGTATACGTGGGATTCGGGTGCTACGTGTCGTGTATGGTCAGAATATTATATGAGTCGTGTGTGTACCTATCTGAACAATGAAAATATAAATATGTGTGTGAATATTTATTATATAAATATTTGTGTGTAATCATACCCGCGCTACTTGCTATCATGGAGGTTTCCACGCCGGGACAGTCATATCTCGATTAGACCTTATGGGGGATATTGACTTGTACCCTAGAACATAGCATCCCTGGATACAGGCTATATTAGAATAATAGTCTGAAGGTCCTAAGAGACGTGGGGGTATGTGCTGACCTCTTAGTGACTGGGAGCTATGCTTCGCCTCCCATGTATGTGTTTTGTGTTAATACAGTTTGAGAGTGATTTCGGACTAGTATTTCCCTTTGTACGAGAGATACAGGGACTTGATAGTAGAGTATGCCGGCACCATAGATTTATATGGGGTGCCCTATTGGTATATATATTACTAGTGATGAACATATGTACCGGTGATTAATCTACTGTGCTTATAAGTAGATAAAATTTTATAATTAATATTAAATGATTTGAGCAGTTGATAACTTAAGTCTGGATTGAGATGAACATAAATGGCTTAATATATTAATAAGAAAAGGTTATCATATATAAATTATAGTTATACGTACTTGAAACCGTATTTGGTGAGGGAAAATTGGGTTAGACTAGTGAATTGGTCTAGATTAGTTCAGTAGTACGTTAGGCGTGCACACCAGTTGAGAGGTGAGAATTCACAAGTGAGTGTGTAGTATTAAAATGTATGTAATATCAACTAGTGATCATTTTAAATACTTGCTAAACTATTTTAAAGTTGTTTTAGACTTGGGCTATGACCCGTTTCCTATCATCTCTTCTTTCTCTTGTATATATATATATATGTATGTATTACAGGTGCCCAGCCATAGGGGCATCAGGATTAGATCCTTGGACTGTTGATGTGATGGAGTTAGTGTGGGAGTTATAGGTCCTTGCAGTAGACGACTTCATCCTTGTCTTCGCAGTATTCTATTTAGTCATCATTAGATAGGGCATATGTCTCCCCTTTTCTGTTTTATTTAGTTCAGAGAGATTTGTATTCTTTTTTTATTTCAGTTTTCTGTTTTAGTTGGGATTCCTTTTGAATATTACATTGTCCTTCGATTTGGGATATTTTATTTGGATGATTTATCTAGCTTGTTTATTCCACTTGGATGGTTTGGTTTTAATATTTTTATTCATGTTCATGAAAATGGTTTCGTATATTAAATCATAACGATAGGATTTAATCTATAAAATTAAATGTTTTGACACTTAGCTTAATTATTTATTAGGTGATTAATAAAGAAAACTGTTTTTCAACAATGATGCTAAGAAAGAAAGAACCGGACACTTTGATTTAATTTAATAAAGGACTGATCACTCGGTATTTAATTAGGCGGGGTGTGACAATTTGATCTTGATCATCTTCGACGGTTGTAGCGGTATATGACATACTTAATTGTGACGGACTACGTCCTTACAAATACGGTCCAACCTGTCCTACACTGGCTATCAGACATTCCCTCATAGGGATTCACTATAAAAGGTCGGATCCCCAATAGGGATTAGGGAAGGCACTCATACATCTAATCCATTGATTAAGCACAAACATTTCGACATTCTTATTGTCTCGACTATAATACTACACCATTGTACTAATCCAATACTAGTTCAACAAGGCAACTTATGGACATAAGCTCATTCTTAAGGGTTGAACCATGTATCACTTGGTGTTAATCTTCTTACCCTTATCTCCATCTATATTCATTTAGATACACTATTTATTTATTGTATGTTATCTCTAATTTAATTTCATCTATCTAAAACCCAACCTTGATGCCATTTTTAGACGATGACACGCTATATTTGTTTAAAATTAATCTCAGTGGGATTTTAGCACCTATACTCATAATTAGTGACTAGACATAACACCTATAACATTTAAGACAAAAATATCCCTAATTAATTTCATAATCAAACACTCATATTTTTCTTCACTTAATAAACCCTCATCTAACAATACACTCAAACACATCATCACTCTCATCCATACGCACCTCTCTGTCTCTCTCCCTCTCCCACTTTATCTCTCTATCTCTCTAAATTAGTAAACCCACTAGAACCCCACTTATTCTTGATCTTCAATACTTCCTCTTAAGATCTTGTTGAAATAGAACTGAGAGAAAGTAAAAGAGAGGGAGAGGGAGAGGTAGAGGGAGATTGAGATTGATCATTAATGCTTCCACTTAAGATCTTGTTGAAAAATTATTTCTCGAATCTCGTGAGTCACATATTATGAAATTTGTCATCCATACAATATATAAAGAGAAAGTCTATATTTATTTTTATTATTATTATTATTATTATTATTATTATTATTATTATTATTATTATTATTATTATTATTATTATTATTATTATTATAGATAAAAGGAGAATAAAGCTTAGAGATACAGATAAACGGAGAATAAGGTTTAAAGATAGAGAAACTTTGATTTGTGTAAATGTAATTGGGGCATCGTCTTTATATATCTAGAGATATAGTCTGATGTGACTCTTTTCTCAACTTGGTATATAGTTATGTATCTTGCATTACCCATTTAATGGGGGTCTTGTGGTTTGTGGGTTTGGAGTGGGATATGTATTTGTGTGTGTGTGTGGGGGGGGGGGGGGGGGATGTTATATTAAGATTTGTTGAGTGAAGAAGATAATGATTCGTTTGAGTATTAATCAGGGGTATTTTTTAATAGCTTTTTAACATAACCCCTACTTTTTAATGTATTATTTGACTCAACTCCCAATTTACTAATGTTTTTGACATAACCCCTAAATTTTTAACACCGTTAGAGATCTCTTAAAAAAATCTAATTTGATGATTAAGTTGAACCCCTAAAATGTTTTTTTAACCAAAATATCCTTCATTTAAATAATACCTCATCTCACTCCATCTTCTTCCGCAAATCAAAACCCTAATTTTTCCTTCAAATCCTTAAACTTTGTCCTCCTCCACAATCACACTTCTCATATACTAAAACAATATAATATTGTTACGGTGGCTGGACACAGAATAATTATCGAATAAATCATTACAACTATAAATAAGACTTTAAAAGCATTAATTTTTCTAACAAACTTGAAATTTCTTTACGAGTCGAACACCTAGAAAAACACTCAGCTTCAATCTAAAAAAATAGAGATAAATTTCAGACACAGAGAACTTGCGTTATCAAGAATTTGTGTCATTAATCACCAAATTGCTTAATTCTTCCATTATCCTAACTAACGGGGCTAAACCCTTTGTGGATATAACCAAAACTGCTAATAAAATAACAAAACCAAAACAAAGAAAAAATTACGACTAATAAGAGGGCGAACCACAATCTTGAAAAGCCCATTTCACTTGGTACCCTTCTCGGATGCAACCTTGGTGACCTTGCACTAGTGTGACCCTTATTTTCCATAACCTTCAGGACTCCAACAATAATAGTTTGACGAATGTCCCTCACAAAAAAATGACATGGGGTATTTTTCTTTTATTATTTCTTCCATAATTATTTTACGCCCATCTATTGGGTCATTTAGTGGAAATGGATTATGGAAGGTATAATTGTTGAGTACTAAGAAGTTTTAGAGTTTAATGTGAAATTAGGGTTTTGATTTTGGAAATAAGATGAAGTTAGATATGTTTTGCTAAAATATGGTATTTTTGTCAAAAAAAATATTATGGGGGTTAAGTTTATATATCAAATTGGAGTTGTTAACATATCTTTAATAGTGTTAAAATTTGTAGGTTATATCAAAGACATTAATAAAGTGAGGGTTAAGACAAATACTACATTAAAAAATGGGGTTTAAGTCAACAAAATATATTTTTTAATGTTGTAAGGGTTATGCCTAAATACGAAATATGACTTTTTAATACTGTTAGACTTTTAATAAAAAGTGGGAGTTATGTCTACCATATTAGTGAAGTGGGGGTTATATTAAATAAGATATTATGAACTGGGGTTCTGTAAAAAAAAACCATAGAAATATCTATAATTAAGATTTTTATATCAACCCTATATGACGTGGTGGCAATAAGGTACAAAGTATTTATCCTGAGAATTTCTACATTTAAAATTTACTAACGTGGATACAAATAATTTATCCCCTCCCCTTCACCCATTTTTTCAAAGATGCTGACACGTGTGATAAAAATACTTTTGGAAATATAATCATTGAAGATACTTCATTTTTAATTTTCTAAAAATTTAAAAAATAAAGTACACTAATAGTCCTTAAACTATTCGCCAAGTTTTAAAATAGTCTTTAAACTACCATTCATATTAATTTAGACCTTATACTATTCGTCGAGTTATAAAATATTTCCTAAATTATACAAGTGTTCGAACACAATCCCTCGTACAAATTTAAAAAAACATAAATGATTAATTAATCATATTATTGTCTTAGTAAGACTATTTTCTGCATATTTAATACAAGAGTGTGTTTTGTAAATTGTTTAAGAACCTAATTAAAATATATATAATAGTGTGTTTTAGAATTGGTATCACAACCTGGTTTTTGTAATACTTCTATATGGAATCCCAGTAGAAATATATATTAGTATAAGATACACTGAAGAGACTCAATCAGATAATTTAAATAACTTTATATCACTACAAACTATTATAGAACAAAATAATACGTTATTAAGATTATTATATAATATTCTAGAAAATTTTGAAAGTCATCAACTAGAAGTAGTCAATGAAGTAAGAGATCTATATAAAAAGAAAAGGAGAAGATATTAGTAACTATGTAAGAAGACTAGGAACTTTGGATTCTTACACATATGCCTATAAAGAAAGAAATTATGAATACCCTTTTGAACTTATACTACCTGAAAAGAGAAAATAAAATGGTTCTAATTAAATATTTCTTTGAACAACTTGAAGAGATGATTGAAAAAGAAGCTAGTAATTAAATTAAGCATAAAATAATATTATATGTAACTAATAAATTAGATAAAATGGATAAAACTGAAATCGTAGAAATAAATATTATTAGATTAGAAATAAAAGATGATTTATACAAATAACTAAAATTAATAAGTCTTGAGGAAATGAAACACATCTATAAACACCACATTCTAGGACCTCCTAAGTCTCTACTTAGGTCCCTAACACATCCCCATTTCACTACAAACCCGAGGTCGTATTCCGAGTACTGATCTAGAGGCCATTGAGCACTCCAGGGCTCCGATTTGACCTCAGTTAACTTCATCGTCAGATCAAAATCTATTTGAATATTCGAAGGTAACTAAAACTCCTTTCCGACGGTCTGCCTTATGTTCGAAAAGGCATAACCGTTCGAACGAACGATCTGTTTTCCCCCAAAAATTGATTCGGAGGCCACCGGGCACTCCTTGGCTCTATTTGACCAAGGTCAACTCTTCAGCTCAGACAAGATTGAATGAATCTTCTAAAGGAATTGAATACCCTTTCCAATGGTCTCCCCCGTGCACGAATCATCCTTACAGTACGGACGAACGATCCGTTTTACTTCGAAAGGTTACCGGGCCATTTCGGGCCCGTATGACCAAGGTCAACTTTCAAAACCGAGTGAAGATCTTTAGAATGTCTAATTACATCACCTAACCTTTCCAGCGGTCCACCCCCTGCACGATTATAACTTACCGTTCGGACAAACGATTTATTTTCGTCCGACAATCTCCCATCCAAAGGACTGACGTGTGCTTCTGAGACACATTTGACCCAAAGTCATCTCCCAAACCCGGGAGCAATCCAAGGAATATTAAAGGTCTTTGAATCAACTTTATAATGGTGTGCCCCATTCAATATTTGGATCAATGGATTACATTCCACGACCATTTTTTCGAAAAAAATCTGCACGAGACTGCCGATTGGCAGGGCTAGGGACATATCGATAGGAACGACCTCTAACCTTATAAATAGAGGGAATAACCTCACTCCCAAAGCACACCTCAAATCCATCAGCATCAGTGATCTCAGCAACATTCTCTTGTAATCAGCGAAGTTTCTTCATGTGAAATTCCATTTAATCTTACATTCCCATCCTTTTCATACCCAATTTGGAAAAACCTTATTACCCCTCATCCAAAATTCATCTCACATTCAAGGGAGTTCATCCAATATCAAAGACCAAGCTTCAAAGAAGGTCCAAATTCTTCACTTTCTCTTTAAATTTCTTATTTTTGCATTATATATATTATATTCATAATCTAGTTTTAACTTTAGTTCACACACATTAACATCTTACATTTTTATTAGTATATTGCACATACTTTATTTTCTATAAAAAAAATAAAAAAAAAAAGGGGTTAAGCCCATAAATTCCAAACGGGATTATCCATCACACTTTTTCAAAACTATAACACATTTTTGTACAGATGCACATATAATAAAACCCCGTTCAAATCTATGGGATAGACCCCACCCCTATGCCGCATGCGAACTACGTGGACTTTAATGCCTTTATAGGCTACGTATGCATCTCGGATTAAAACCAGAGACTCAAGTCTAATTTTCTAAATTTTCCAATTTCCCAATATCCTAATTTTTCTACTTTATCATTTATCATATTCTTACATTAATACATATTACATTTGTAATCCTTGTTAGTGTTTTATCCAACACTTATTATTATTCCATCATAACGATCAATTTCATGACAAATGAATAAATTATATTTTCTATATATATTATCTTGGGAACATTCCTATGAATGACCTCACTCTATCCCTTCCATGGTATGAGTTGGGTGATTCCGATCTCCATTATATATACACACATAACTTCACGGATAAATAGAGGGAAAAAATAAAACAAGCGAATGAGAGACCGAAAGGGCGGGATGGGTGCCTAACACCTTCCTATTTCGTAACTTATCCCCCAAACCCTTCAAACTATTGGTTTCGTAAGCATCAATTTGTCTTTGATGCCGCTCTCTCGAGGCGGTGACATGTTCTTTTTCTTGTTTTGTGCAATTACATTCACCCCACACCGACGACGGTTGAAGCGTTCCTTAATAAAAATGGGCTCGAGATCTTTCATCTCCATTTCTTTCCCCGACACCCCTTTTAGGAAGAAGGATAGAGGAGGGGGAACACATCGCGATCAGGATGGCCACAGTGCGACTCCGCTGGGGAATGTTTTCCATAAGAGGGCTAGACTTTATTTTTGTTTTTCCTGCTTGTGTGTGTATCCGCCCATCTCTATGTTCCCTTTTTCATCCTCTATTATTTCTTATACATATCTACCTCATGCTTATATCACCACTCACTTAAACTTGTAGATACTCTCCATGTACACTTCACACCACGTGCACCTAGGATCACTTATATCCACATGTTGCACACACCACTTAGAATATCCATGCTTAGGTATAACTAACACATACCTCCACTTATCACACTTATATATATCCATGCTCACTCACACTTGTCACACACCACTTGTAGTTGATCCATGCTTAGGTTCGCTACCACACACTCAGTTGTAGATAATCACACATCACTCACATATCCATGCTTAGTGTAATCTTCACGCTACATGTTAGATTTACTTTTTAATACTTGTAAATTATCCCATGCTTAGTATAATGCTCATCATGCGAAATAAAGATACTCTCTACATAATATTCTAATAAAAAATCATGCATTATTGCACACTACATCACCAAAGATCATGGCTATTGACCAAATTTTGTCCCGTAACTGCGGGGTCACTTCGCGATGAGCGCTGGTCTGGCAGGTCATAGTTACCCTAGGAGATATGACTCTCACCTTCCATTATCCAAGTACCTTCGACGTATATCGAAAAGTTCCCCCCACATCCTACCGCTTGACCGAAGTCATAACGAGAGGTATATCATGGGAAATTCATTCACTTACGTCGAGTATATAAAATTCGCTCTCACACGTAATATCCCCATGAGGTATATAGTGAGGCAATTCATGTATACTTAGGTATATCAAATGGCTTGTCCACATGTACCGATTGCCCACAAATCAAGAGGTATATCGTGCAAGTCATGCCAAAGGGGTAACCCTTCTAATTAACCCAACAACTGAATACCTTCATATAGGTGTCAAACCTAAGGCACTCATATTTAGTTTGTCGGTTTCTACCCGAAACTCTACCAAAATAACGGGTCAACATGCCGCCTAAATTTTTACGTGATTTTGTCTTTTTTAAAATGGGACTGTGCCCATGAGCCTAGTAACAAGTCCAACCATATTTTTTTACATATTTTTCAAACCCAATTTTTCCATGCTCGGGTCCCGTCCATCATTTCTTTTTGCATTTAAGGAAACCTAATACAAATGAGAACTTAATAAACATAATAATAATCATGCTAAGATCCGTCTCCCATTTTTCCCTTTCTTTACCAAAAGTATCAAAAACATTTTTCCTTCTTTTATCAAAAATACCAAAAGAATTTTTTCCTTCCTTATACCAAAAATATTCTTCCTCTCTTTTTTCCAAAAACATTTTGTCCTCCTCTTTTCCAAAAAAAATTTCAAAAACATTTTCCTTGTTTTTTAAAAAAATAATAGTTTTCCCTTTTCTCCTTCAAAAATAAATTTTGAATTTTTCTCCTTCTTAAGTTGATCGCATACCCGATACTTGTCCTAGCTCCCTATTGACTTCGATCTTCCGTCGAATCGCCCCGAGGTTCCGTCAGTTCCATCGCTTTCTCCGAATTCAAAATTCATCTCCATCCTCTTTACATGGAGAACACAAATCAAGCATCGAATGTGCAGCCGGATTTGATGACAGTCCTAGCCCAACTCACTTATAAGATTGACAATCTTCAAACAAAGGTTCATGAGATGCAACAAAATCGAGTCCCTATTCTCGAAGATCCCGAGGTCCTCTTCTCTCGCGCTATGGGTACACCCGCACCTAGGCCTATTTGGGATCCATAGGAATATTAGCATGCTCCACGTGCTCCTCCTATTATTGGCCCACCTCCATCCCATCTCCCTATGTCGAATCTTGCCCATCCAGGGTCTAACTTACCCGTAACCGTTGATCCAAAGGATGAAGAGTTGAACAAGTTCAAGGAAAACCTTAATATGTTGACCAAAAAAATTCAAGATGACCAACATCGAGAAATTCGGTGGTAGTGGAACCCCAGTTGTTCATCTCCGCAATTATCATCGAGCCATAACTCTCTGAGGTGCCTTCGAGGAAATAATGGCCCAAATGTTCCAGCAGACTTTGAAGTACAATGCTTTTCATTGGTTCTTATCTCTCGAGGAGTCCAGGATCCGCAGTTGGGAGGATGTTGCCCACCAATTCATATCTTAGTGTAAGTGTAAAAAAGAGTTAGAAGTCAGCCACCGTGATTTAGATTTAGTTAAACAGAACCCTGGGGAATCTATCAGTAACTTCATAGCAAGGTGGAGAGAGAAAACAACCACCATGATCAACCAGCCTTCCAAAGAGGCATCGTGAAAAAGAACTTCTTATTGGAAGATAGTACTACCCTTATTTTTTAACCCTCCAAGAAGAAGGAGTAGAAATCAAAGAAGGTCTTGCTAAGATAGTTCACTCCCAAAAATTATGAAAAGCCTGTTAGTCCCGCGGTTTCAACCATCAACAACATCTCTCAGCCTGCCACTTCATGGGCACCAGAAAACCTCCCTAACCCAGTCAAGAAGGAATACACCGAGATTCACACTCCCCTCTCCAAATTTTACCAAGCCCTTTAAGTCGAAATCTCATCAAACCATTCGACCCTCGCCCATTACCAAACCAACTTCCCAAAAATTTCAAACCAGATCCCCATTATGACTTTCACAAAACTACTAGCCAAATCACTGATTAGTGTTTCCACCTTCGAAATGTAATCCAAGGTCTAATCGGTTAGGGTATCATCTCTCCAACAACCATCCCAAACCAAACACTACCCACAATCTGCTTCCTAATCATACAAATGCCATCTTTCGAGAAGAAGACCCATAATTTGATCGATCTACCTAGATCGTACTAAGTAAATCACCCATCATACCTATATATTCTCCTAAATATCTTCTAGTGTGACCATATTTTCTTTGACACACTACCAGTTTTTCTAATCCGACCCTATCATTCCTTATTAGAGCATACATCGTTGTACGTACCCGTTCCCGAAGTATAGATATGGAATTTTCATAAATGTTGAACCAACTTCTAGATCTCGGTCTGAAATTACCCTTTAAGATGACTATTGACTGCTAGAGATTGAGTGAACTATTCTTAAAAGCTTGGATATGGGCCCAAGAGTCAGATAATAGGGTGCTACCTACCAATGAAGTCAGTTTAGATTATGTGGTCCAAATCATGTAAAATTTATTCTGACAGACCGGGGATATTTGCATCATATCCAAGCTACTAGATACTTTGAAGCTACAAGGGTGCCTAGTCCCTTCATTTCTACATCTCCTCGTTGAATGGGAAGATCTATACAAGGTGGTCATTGAGGTTGTAGAGTGTATTGACTTTTCATAGATGGATATTATCGTTGCCACCGGATGGGGGATGAGTTCGATGATTCAGATGAAGAACAAAACCCAAAAAAGACTATCCCGGCAGTCAGTATATGTGGAATAATATCATTTGAGGCGCTACTAGGATAAATCAATAAGGTGGCTGAATAACTTGAGATAGATAAGAAGACAGTGTTTCTATTTTTCCCTTCTTCTGTGAACCATATGACCAGGTCAAGGAGGCATTACCAAGTTCCAAACTTTCCACCATCATCAATTGATAAAGTAAAAGGTGTTGAGAATATTCTTACTCTATAAATGACTCTTGAAGAGAGCAAGATCCTTGACCAGTTGAAGAAGTCCCAAGCTAACTTCACCTTATGAGGACTCTTTATGTCTTCTCAGCTGCACCAGAATGCCTTGATCAAGCTACTCACCAAATCCACAGTCCCTCCTTCTACCACGAAAAAAGACGCAGTGAATCTGGTCGGATCCCTGACCTCTAATAGAATTCTCTCCGAAGAAGAAATCCTTAAGATTGGACCAAACCACAACTATACTCTCAACATCTCTGTCAAAGTCATGGGAAATACTATCCCATTCTCTCTCATAGATAATGGATCAGCTCTTAATATCTTCCCATTGAGGACCCTTAATTATTTAGGGCTGAAAGTGAGCGACCTTTCTCCAACCAATGTCGCTGTATGTGCTTACGATAATACCCGTTGAGAAGTGATGGGATCCATAAAGCTTACAATAGGGGTTGTCCCTATAAATCATGTTATTTAATTCCAAGTCATCGCTATCCTAACTTGTTTCAATATGTCACTTAGAAGACTGTGACTCCATAGCATCAAGGGTGTGTCTTCTTCCCTATATTAGAAACTGAAGTTCTTGGTCAATGGGAAGGTAAGCACCATCTTGGGTGACGACGATAATGCTAAGAATTCAAGCACCAATAATCCAATACTTGAGATACAACATGGGGTGATTGATATGCTTCTATCAGGCTTCTGAGTTGAACCACTTCTACTCCCAGTAGGGGGTTATTTCAAAGATAGGGTTTGTCCGGAGTATAACCCTCGTAGCAATGGCAATGTGATCTAGATGTTCAAAAATATACACTTTATGCCCGAACTGGGGCTAGGATGATGACAACAGGGGATACTTTAACCTATTATACCGAAGAAAGCTTTTACTCCTTGTGGCTTGGGTTATCAACCATCAACAAATGAACTCAGAATGATCCACCAACCTCAACTGAAAAGAAGGCTAAAAATTATCAAGACTGTCTCAAGAGATTCCATGAATGGATGATTTACCAGAGAGGGTAAATATTTCCCCTTTTGTGGCTTTCCTGAACCGTGGTATGATCACGTGGATAAGAAAATGAAACCTATAATGGAGATCTTTTTCCAAGATAAGTAACCATGGGCCAAAAGTTCCCAGCATCATGTCTAACCACTATTTGAGAAGACCATAATTGATACCGCAGACTCCGTGGGAAGTGACTCTGAGGATTCATTCAACTTGCAGACACTGGGGCTGACACTCTATATGATATACTTAAGTGCTACATCATTGGATCCATCCCGACTGATCAAAGATGTTGATGCACCTCTCCTCAACTGGAATGTTATACCTGTTCAACCTATTGAAATACAACCCAATTAGGAAATTTATCCCATTTCTTCTTCTATTGTTCCTCCTTATTTTGATGTAACCGAGACCTCCTTCGATGAGGTTATTAATGCTATTTTTCCTATCAATGGAATAAACGAAGATTTTGAGTATCTTTCTATTCCTTACATTGAGTGTCTTGATTCTAATAAAACTTTTGATAATGATGATTTTGCAAATAAACAATTCTTAACTGATCTTAATAAGGTTAATAATAAAAAACATAACCGCGTTCAAGTTAATAAATATGAAATTATTGTTATTAATCTCAGTTTTAGTATCCAAATGCGCAAGATTAGGATAGGGGCCACCCTTGAGGATCATGGTCCTACGAAGATATGGACGGCATTGATCCCTAAATAGCTTAACATGAGATCCCGACTCTCCAAGAATGCAAATTGGTTAAACAGAAACTGTGAAAGCTCTACATCGAATGGTCGCTCAAGGTTAAGTAAGAAGTGGTTAAACAGTTAAATGTGGGCTTCATCCACGTGATCAAATATCCCACATGGCTAGCTAATATTGTACCTATGCCAAAATCAGGTTGGAAGGTTCTCATGTGCATTGACTATCGAAATTTGAACAAGGCGTCCCCGAATGATGATTACCCGCTACCCAATATTGACATAATTGTTGCAAACACAGTCATTCATGCTCTTAAGTCATTAGTTGATGGGTTTACCAGATATAATAATATCAAGATGCACCCAGATCATTAAGAGAAAATCACATTCATTACCCCCTGGGGAACATTTTGCTACATCGTCATGCCATTTGGTCTAAAAAATGCAGGGACTACGTACTAGAGGGATGCCATAACCATCTTGCATGATCTGATACATAAATAAGTTGAGGTCTACATGGATGATATGGTTATCAAATCTAATACTAAGGATGGTCATGTTCCCGCTCTTCGTAAGTTCTTCGAGCCAATGCGACAGTACCAAATGCGACTTAACCGATAGAAATCTAGTTTTAGTGTTACCAAAGGAAAACTTTTGGGATTCATGGTTAGTGAGAAAGGGATAGAAGAAGATCCTGCCAAGCTAAAAGCCATACTTGATATGCCACCACTTCGAATGAAAAAGGAAGTTCGGGGATTCCTTGGAAAATTACAATATATCATTCGGTTCATCAGCCAGTTGACTTTTATCTATGAACCCATCTTTAAACTCCTTTAAAAGGATTCAACCAAAGTCTAGAATTAATCTTGCGAAGAAGACTTTGATCTAATCAAGAAATACTTGACCCGACCTCCAGCACTCATGCCACCGCAGCCTGGTCTTTCCCAACTCCTATACCTGACTGTAACAGACACTGGAGTTGGGGCTTTGCTAGCTTAATACCTTAAAAGGGTCTTGCAAAGAGAGATTCATCTAGTATCCCAGTCATAAGTTGGATGGGTATGAAGTTAACTACACTGCCTTAGGGAAATCATGTGTCGCTCTTGTATGGGTCACCCAAAAACTACGGCACTATATGTTCGCCTTTCCCATCAAACTTGTGTCCCGAATGGATCAAGTACCTACTCGAGAAATAGTCTTTGTCTAGCCGAATGGCTTGTGTTTAATGATGTTAGCCGAATTTGATATCGTGTATGTCACGAAAAAATCCATGAAAGGAAGAGCCTTCTATGATTACCTTGCTGACTACCCTATAGAAGAAGCCGATGTCTGGATTTTGAATTCCCGGATGAGAATATCTTTTGTACCTCCCAAGAACACTTCAAGTGGAAAATGTTCTTTGACGGAGATGCCAATAAGAAAGGGTCCAGCATTGGGATCCTCCTAATTGCCCCTGATGACTCTCACAGTCCCATTGCCATCAAGCTAGATTTTCCCTCCCCCAATAACATGATTGAATATAAGGCGTGCATGGTAGGCCCCCAAGTTGCTCTCAAGAAAGGAAATTGATTCCTAGATGTCAATGGGTATTCAAACCTTATATTTGGATAAGTGCTTAGACGATGGAAAGTCAAGGATGAGAAACTCTTACCCTTCCATGCCTACCTAGAAGATTTAGCCTCCTAATTCCAAAAAATCAACTTCAACTACCTGCCCTAATCAAAGAATAAACTAGTCGATGCCCTTGCTACCTAAGCCTCCATGATTGACATGCCCAAAGGAATAACAATGTCCCCTTTCCTAGTCCAAAAGCAAAATAAACCAACCCATTGCTATCATATTGATCTCATCATAGAAGAAGATCATGATACAGCAGACTATTAGTACAATGATATTTGGCGCCTCCTCAAGCATGGTAGGTGTCCTCAAGATTCTAATAAGGAAGATCGAGCAACTCTTCGCAAACTGGCTGCCTAGTATGTTATTTGAGATAAATCACTGTTCAAGAGAAACTTTAATGGGACCCATTTACGTTGCATCATAGGGGCTGGCATCGAAGAGATGATACAGAAAATCCATAATGAGGAGTACGACCCCCACATGAATGGCCATATGCTTGCCAAGAAAATCATCCGACAATATTACTATTGGACTACCATGGTTCAATATTGCACCACTTATGTTTGAAGATTTCTTAAATGCCAATAATTCTGTTACCTCCAACACTTGCCTTCGCTAGAATTGTACAACATGACTTCCCCATGGTTGTTCTCTACATGGGGCATTCATATCATAGGGTAAGTTACACCCAAAGACTCCAATGGTCATGAATTCATCTTGGTTGACATTGACCAATTCACCAAATGGGTCAGAGATAAGTCACACGCAGTTTTGAATGCCAAGAAGGTGGTCAAGTTCATCAAGAAAAATATCATTTGTCGATATGAGGTCCTGCACGAGCTAGTGTCAGATAACGAGTTGCATTTCGAGGAAAAGTCACAAAAGTGGTCGACGATTATGGGATTTAGAGGTAAAAAGCTTCTCCCTATTGACCTCAAACCAACGGACCAATCGAAGCATTCAATAAAAAACTCAAAGCCATCATCAACAAGATTAGCAAAAGCTGTCGAGATTAGGACGATCGAATCCTTTACTCCCTTTGGGTCTACCGCACTTCAGTATGAACATCTATTGGGGCTACCGCACTTCAATATGAACATCTACTAGGGCTACCCCTTACTCTATAGTTTTCATCATGAAAGCAGTCCTACCCGTGGAGCTAGAAATTCCTTCACTGTGCGTCGTGCTTGAAAGTAAAATTAGCGAGGAAGATTAGCATCAAAGCCGTCTTGACACGATTTGTCAGTCTTGAACGAAAGGAGACTGAAGGATCTATATTGTGACACCCCGCCTAATTAAACCTTGGGTGATCAAGCCTTATTTTAATTAAAACAGGTTTCTTAAATGGTTCATTCTTAGCATCACTGCCGAAAACTTTTTAATTTACTAACCACTTAAGTGAAAATAAGCGAGTGCCAAATTTTATCTTCTTTAAACATAACAATTAATCCAAACCAACACAATATAAGTCTAGTAATATTTAAAATAGTTGCATAAATAACTGAATGCAGATAAAGTCTTGCCGAAAACCACGGCCAATAAACGACAACTCAAAATCCAGAATCAGAATAACTGTAGAAGTAAAATTTAGGACAACATGTCCCAACTAAGAGTACTAAAATTGCGATCCTGTACTAGAACTAAAAAAGAGGAAGCGTCTAAACAATCCCTGCAACATCCACACGTGCTGCAGCTCTCAAATCCCTGGAATGAAATCATGTTGGGTGTCCCTGTGGCTGGGCACCTAAAAGGTTCTTAAAATTTTTACATAGCAAGAGTTAGTACTCAAAACATTTGAAAATATTTTGCACGCAGTTATCACAATTGAGTTATTGATTACACATATTAAGGTCTCACACAACTCCCTTGAACTTACTCACCTCTCTTTTATAGTGCATGTCTAACGAGGACACTTAGTTCACCTAGTTATACTACCTATAAGCGTAGGTAACTTATTTACTGCTCGTCATCCTTATTCTTGTAATAATTACATCACGCTATAAATTATTACTAAGATATTTATAATTCGGTTCATTATCTACTATTCTCAATCTGTAGATTATGCACATATGATACATTTTATCACACAATCATGTATTGAATATTAGTTATCACAAACATATCCTTTTACTACACATAAAGGACTATTGGTTCGGAATGATTCATCGACCTCAAGTGAGAGTTGGTTCGGAATTATCCATCGACCCCAATTATTTTAAATATATATATATATATATATATATATATATATATATACACATATTCTGGTTCGGGACTCTTTCATCGCGACACTAGTTCAAGGTTTGGTTCGGCATTTCTCATCGACCCCAAACATATAATAACTTTATGTTAGTTCGGAATGTCTCATAGACCCTAACATAATTAATTTAGGTAGAATTCTCTTAACCCAAACTTTTATATAATTTAGTAGGTACACACCCGACCCATCAAATCATGCACGTACGTAATATATTTTACTTATATCCACCGTACTCAATAATTTACAATTTATTTCACTATTGTATTTATTCGAGTATTCACATAACTCTAAGGGGCCTAGTTACCCCTCCCTTAATTAAGTGGTTAAGTTAACTTTAACCTACTGGTATTATCCCGGAATTTTCTCTCACTCTTTCCATAGCTAAATCCACAAAATCCCAACACACGGTTATCTATCGTTCTCCTGTCGGTCCATTTCTCCAAAATTCCACTCAATCATTTATGAAGAAATCTAATGGTACACCTACTGTTATTTTTGAAGTCTCCTCATAGGTAAAATATCATCACTAAGGTTCCCATCAAGCAACGGTAATTAAAAGGAAATTTTCACAGAATTTTCTAAAATCCAGACAAGGTCGATCGATCGATGGGATAAGGTCGATCGATCGACTGCTCGATCGATCGACATTCAAGGGTCGATCGATCGATCAAGCAGTGACAGACCCAGTTCATCTTCTTCATGCGGATTTCACCATTTTTATCTAACTATCTTCCATGATAATCCACCATATTTGCAACCAACAATTTCTAATCATTCCTACATGTTCTGGGATGATCATTAACAATTTAAAACAACAAAATCATCATAATTCTTGTCCAAATTAACTAAAAATCTTAATAATATTCAAGAACCCTAAAAATACATTCTTTACATCTTTCATCATAATCCCAGATTTTGAGTTCGATTTAATCCTCTAGTATTCTATGATATCAGAATATTTGGAGATCCAAAAATGTTCTACATGCAATCCCTACCAATCATGGATCAAAATCAATTATTTTACTCCCAAAATATCATAAAAACCATGTTCTTCATAAAGCTTAAATATGGGTATTATAACTCAATTTATTTTGCAAATAACCACTTGGCTTATGATTTGTAGGGTCTGATTTCGTGGTTGTTGTTGTTGGTTGATGATTTTGATCCTTCAATCCTCCTTCCTAACAATTTGTGGTGAAATCTCCTTGGAATTTCCCCTCCTTCCTTCTTTTGCCTTAGGAACTTGCCTCTCTCTCTTCTCTAATGGATATGGTGTATTTTCTTTCTTTCTAACCCTAGCCTCAACTCTTATGATCTGATTTAGGGTTTTAAAATTCGTAGGTCTACTTACCCATAAATGTAAAGAGAACAAAACGCCTTCGAATGGTCCCGATTTAGCCCGAAAATGACCCGGCACTCAACTAATACCACCGGGTACACTATTTTGACTAATTCGACCCTTTCGGAATCATCCGTGGACTCTAAATTATCTTTTGAGTCTCTTAAAAATATTTTTCTAATATCATCTTCAAATTTTGTCTACGCGTGACACTCGATTGAGATAACTCAAGTACGTTCATAAAATCACTAGACCGTACATATCAACATTCAAGATTTTCTACTCACATATAGTAAATTTTTAATCGACATATTAATCTTTATTAACATGATATCATGTTAAATTACTCTTCTCACATAATTCAAGTAAAACGTATTTTATCACAGTAAATTACTCTACTCATGTAATTTAAATAAAATGTATTTTTCCTAATTAAGCAGAATTATGGGGTATTACATATATCATATACAAGGATACCATCGCCGAATAGCGTGTTCATTCAACAAGAGAGTCAAGGACTATGGTGTCCAAGATGGGGACTTAACCCTTAAAGAAATAATAGAACCCATCTGGGACATAGAAGGAAATTCAAGACCAATTAGAGCGGCCCCTAAATTGTGGAGAAGATCCTGTTCGGTGGCGCCACTATGCTCACCGACCTTGACGGAGAAGAGATGGCACGTCCAATCAACCTGGACCGTCTCAATAAATTCTACCCCTAGTTCAAAATCTCGACGCACTATGACTCTTCTCATGTCCCTTCTATTCTTAAAAAAAATCTTCATTTCCCTCTAGTAAGAACTAAGTGGGGCCTGATTTTCTAAAAATCCTTTTACTTTAAAAAAAACTCAAAAAAATTTCAAAACCCCCAAGGGTACGTAGGCATCTCATACACTTTACATGAGCATGCCCCCCTTCTTTTTCACAAAATACTATTCTTTTCTTATCCCTCAGAATGATAGTTTATTTTATCATTTACACCAACAAAATGATTATGTATGCCTTAGCGATTGACATATAGAATTCAAATGCAAAAACTGATCAGGAGCCACAATAATATAATTAAAATTTTCTTTATTCCATTGACAAAAATTCCATTACGATTACATCAGCATAAGGATTCAAATCACTTCCTGTAATACCTTGTATTTCTGTGTATTTTTATTTAATTAATTTGAGGAATTAATTAGGAAAAATACGTTTTAATTAAATTACGCGAGTGAAGTAATTTAATGCGATTAGATAATATTTATGACTATTAAATATTAATCGAGAGATAGATATTGATTAATATTGCATTATGATATTTACTAAGTGAGAATAGTAAATAATTGGTAATTACGGTTATACAGCATATCGAGTGATATGTGCGTATTTTATTCTATCTCACGTGGAGTCACGTGTAAACTATTTTTAGGTGAGAAATGAGAAATACATTTTAAGTGACTCGGATGATAATTTAGAGGTCACAAATAATTTCAGATGGGTCGAAATAGTCGAAATAGTGTACCCGAGTGTATAGCTTGGGTCCCGGGTCAATTTTGGAACAAACCGGCACCTATAAAGGGTGTTTCGATCATTTTTCAAAAAGATGTTAAGAAACCTACGAAATTTAGAGTCATATATATGATATTTATAGATTAGGGTTAGCTCTCATAAAAAAAATAGATTATAGAGGCCATTAGAGAGAAGAGAGAACCATTTTCCAAAGCCTAAGGAGAGATTTGTGAAGGTAGTGAAGGGGTTCTTGCACCTCAAAGTAATTAGAAAGGAAGATTTGAAAAGACTCAATTAATAATCAATAAAGGACCATGAAATCAGATCAATCAATCAAAGGCAAGCGTTTATTTCAAATCAAATTGATGCTATAATACCCATGTGTAGGGATTTCATAAATAAATTGATTTGATTTAAAAATCTTTGAGGAAAAGTACCAAATGAATACATGTTTGAGTAAAATTGCATGTAGTTACTGTTTATATGTGTAGATAATTATAAATCAAAAGAGTGTTGATTCTTAATACAGATTTAAATTTGGGTTTTTAATTGAATGATATGGATGAACACAAAACTAGAATTATGAAAGAGTTTTGAGGGTTTGATTCATTCATGATTGACTTCGGTGAAGTATTAAGGTGATTGAAACATTAGAAATCATCCTAACTAATGTAAGAATAGTTGGGAATAATTGGATGTGAATTTGGTGAAGATTCATGGGGTTTGAGTAAGTCAGAAAGGGTGAAAAATCGAAGAAGACGAAGCTGCACATGTTCGATCGATCGATCGACCGAGGCTGAATTTGGGTTATTTTGTTGGTTGAGTTTTCTTCGATTTCCATTATTGGAGGGGATCCTTAGGATTGATATTTTACCTATATAGGGACTTAATGAAGACCATTAGGGTATAGTTAAGGTCCATTAAGGTCATTGGATATAGGACTTAGAGCATGGACTGAAAGGGATAACCGATTGAAAGATTAATCAAGAAATTTGGGAATTGAGCTACGGAGAGAGAGTAAACATCAATAAAACATGTGTATCAGTAGGTTAAAGATGATAACTACGGAATTATATAAAAAAAAAGGGGTAACTAGCACCCTAGCAATGGGGGAACACTCTTTTATATACGATAGTGAGATAAATCGTAAGGTAAATAGTACGGCGAGTATGCGAGAGATATATACAATGTACTAACATGTATTATCAGGTTGGGTGAATACCTATAGTATACTATATATATTTTGGTGATCGCGGTGTGATTCCAATCCAATATAATCAATGACTCTTGGTGATCGAGGTATTTTTCTAATCCAAGAGATATAAATCACTACTGGTGATCGAGGTAGGATTCTGAGCTAATAACCCCTAAATTTGGATACAGGGAGATGATTATAGGGTTGGTGTTTATAATATATATTTTGTGAAAAATATATATATACATAAAGTGTGCTTAATTTTTTATTGGGGTTTATGATTATCCAAACCAATTCATTAAAGCTCGATTTGGGGTCGATGATTATCATGACCAAATCGAAGATGAATAATTTTGGGGTCGATGAGTATCCGAATCAATATACATATGCATAACATATACCTTGGGGTCGAGGGATATCCGGACCAATGTAAATGATAGGACGATTGGGGTTGATGATTATCCGGACTAATTGATATACCAAAATATACCCTCGTCCTGGTCGTCGATATACTCGGCTTAGGATGAGGGTATAGTTTAACCACACTACCTTATTAGGGGTCGTACCTGGTATCATCATTGGCCTCGGCCTCAACGATCATTCGACCTTAAGCTAATGGTTGTCTTATGTTTGGATCCTCGTCCGAGCCTAAATCCTCAGCTCCCCCTCTAGTAAATGCAAGGTTAAGATTGACCTAGGTCATTACGGAGTCCAATGGTATCGACATCATCTCTCCATGTCGTCAGCCTCGGTCGATGTGCATAGGCCGAGGGTGACATTAGCTAAGCGCATAGATTAAGAGGCGCATGGACTAGCGTGCGTAAGACATATACTCCACGTGGGTGAAACCATTATAATCGGATCATTACCTCACATGAGGGAATATTTGGTCATCATACTCTACATATGTCACAGCTAGGTGTCTCCATTGGATAGGCTAAGAGCAGGACGGTCATGTATACTACATGTTTAGGGGGGCACTGTACCCCCTAAGCACTATATAAACCTTTGATCTTCTACATTGTAAAGGATCTCATTATCGCAACCCTAGAAGAACTCTGTCAAAATATACCGAAGAGAGAGAAAAGCTTGAGTGATGTATTTACAGGCCATTAGTACCATACTTATAGTGAAAACCACCATTCACATTGCACAGTGGACGTATCTCCATCTGTCTATACATATATATCTTCTTTACACCATTGTTGTCTATTTTGAGCTTACATACATCTTGACATGGTGATACTATTTATGGTATCATCACTAAAAATCATATACTGTATATTATGCGTGAAATATATACTTCATTCTATTCTAATTATGTACGAAAGTAGACCTGCATATGATATATATAGATATACATCTAAATGGTAAATTAAGTAGAGAGAAACTCAATTACAAGATTAAAAATAAATTAGGATTATCTATAATAAATTAAGTAGTGAAATTGAATTATGGAAGTTGAATGAGGATATATATGAAATGCTATATGAATTAAGTGGTGAGACTTGATTATGATGATTAAACATAGCATATGTGAATGTTATATGAAAACTGAAAAATGCGAGAAATGTTAATAATGAAGTGTGCCGTATGAGCGGTACGGGAGAGCAGACCATTGATAAGATCGGTTATATACTTTAGTCAATATATTTTGGGTATGATAGCTAAGTGGGATAAGCGTAGAACGTTAGGCGTGCACATTATATGAGAGGTGAGGAAACTCAAGGGGGTGTGCATAAACCTAACATGTGTAATCAATAACCGATTTTAATTGCGATAAATTGCTTGTTGAATGTTTTCAAAATGTTTTGAGTACTAACTCTTGATATAAAAATATTTTCAAAGCCTTTTAGGCGTCCATTCACAAGGGCACCATACTTGATGGCTTCATTCCAGGGATACAAAGTTGTAGCATTGTGGATGCTGATAGGATTTTTTGTAGCCAATTCTTTCATTCAGATCTAGCGTAGGATCTCATTCTTATATCTCCTATATGGACCTATTATCGGTATTACAGTTTTAGTTCTGTATCAGTTTTACTTTGCAGTTTGGACTTGGATTATTACTTGGTTTTGGTTATTTTACCCAATGGTTTATTCGGCATGACTTTGATTCATTTACAGATTATGATGGTTTGGATTGTAGTATATTGTGAATGTTGCTTTAGTTATCGAACTGTTTATTTATTCTGTTTAATTACAAGATAAAATTTGGCACCGGTTTAATTAACTATTAGGTGGTTAGTGATAAATATTAGTTTTTTGATAATGATGCTAAGAATGAACCATATGAGAAACCTGTTTTAATTTGATAAAGGCCTGATCACCCGATATTTAATTAGATGGGGTGTCACACTTCCCTAGCCAAACTACACCCTACTTTCCTAAAACCAAACAAAAACAGAAACCAAATACTCCTAAAACAACCCTTCCAAATTATTCCCACACAACCCAAATAACCTACATAACTAGAAACACCATCACATATAAGACTCCCCAGGGACTCTACCCATAGTTCTCAAAGGAACCGAACCCATCATCATCCACATCTTAGGAGAAAAATTCCCGTGCCTAAATAGAGTGTCACAGATGCTCCATGGAACGATAATCCTAGACTAGCCTGGGGAAAACAACGACACCTCCCTCATTGGTATAAGATATGGCGAACCACCTTTGACCATTCTCCATAGCCAGCATCTTGGCAACTACCCTCCTCCATAACCACTTCATGTAGTCCCTGAAAATATTCCTAACTCGACCAATATACTAGGAAAGACGGGTCAATGGTTGGTGATTCTCCCACAGAGAGCCCAGCCGCATGCACGTACGCTCTATCAAGTCCTCCACCAGAAAAAAGTCCAGTGTCCAAGGTGGCACAATTTGTTCCCATCCAAATTGGCACAAGAGCCACCAGAGAAAGTAGAAAGAGGTCTTCTTGAGGCCAACAAACCTAACATACCGGTATTCCACCAATTTCAGAATGGACAACAGCTCCCCTTACCAAGGCCCTAACCAATGAAAGCCTCGAGCCCCGTGCTCCACAAACCAATTCTCCTAGCTTTCGATATTAAGGCCTACACTGATAAAGTATCATGAAAAGAAGTTTGGTACAACTATAAAAGAATATTTAGGAGGGACCACCATATGGAATCTCTCCGACAGCCACATAAACAGCATTACAGGGCTAACCCTCAGAAAGTCAGAACGACCTTCCCGCCAGGCTTCCAGATTGTTCAGAGTCTCCGCTAGTATCACCGTCATGGGATTTCGACAGTAAGACATCCAATAAGTAATGGCTGCGAGTTGTGGGTCGACTAGCAATTCCCCAGTCACCAACATTAATTTTGAAACCAAGCCCAAAATGATGGCTCCAGCATAGCTAGCATCACCAATATCCTACAAATGCATAGAATGCAACATAACAAGAAGAAAAATCATTCATCCCGTAACCATTGACCTAGAAGTCGAAGGTGAGATATGGATAAGTCCTGCTAATAGCTCCCTGGTAGACTGGGAAAATTGAGGCATAGCTGCCGCAAAATAAGGATTTACCCCCAACATGGAAGAGAAATCTTCATATGTCAGACATAATTCATCCAACCAGAAGCAAAAGACATGGTCTTCAGGGTACTAGAACTCTACTACTGCCATCAGCATGTTCCACTCTATAAGTGGGTTGGGCTATAAAGAAACTCGACGCATGTTTAAGCATCATAGTCGACATTATATGAGCACATTGCCTCTAGGGTTTCGAGGTAGGTAGAAAATTCAACACTGTCGGGGAGATCCATATAGAAAAGTAAGCAAGAAGAATGCAAAATAGAAGGAATGTGGAGGTGTGAAGAAAATTATCCACCCACACCCCCTATTTTTGGAAAATTCCCTCTTTCCTTTTTTGTCAAAATAAAAAAACCTAATAAAAATAATATTTATTCTCAAAGAATTTGAATTTCCGCCTCTCTATGATTTTACTTATCTTATTTTAAAATAAATTCTCTCTCAAATTATCTTTAATTATTTTTAAGGTCTTAGCAGCAAAGTAAAAATAGCATATGTATTAAGTCACTAAAAGAAAAAAAATTAACAAAGACTTCATTTTATTGCATAGTTATTGTTGTGTTACACCGATTCTGCAGGAAGACAAGAAAATACAACGAGACTCAGCCCGAACCCACCTACATTCTCTCTATCTCTCTCACCTAACTTCACCTACAATCTCTCTCCATCTTTCTCTCTCTTATCTCTCTCTCTCTCTCTCAAGGACTTCCTTCGCTGCAGCACGCTCGCTTCCCCCAGTGACGAGACGATGTACCTCCACTTTCCGAGCCAGACCCTTTTCCTCATATGAGTTAGGCGACAACAGACAAGATAGAATCGGTATCGCCTCTCGAATGTGAGCCGCCGTAGAAGTTACCCAATCGTGAATGTCGATCAACCAGTTAGTCGATACCTGAATGTGTTGCAAGAAAAAATAGACAAGAGCAAATCAGTTAGTATAAGGAAAAGAAAAAAATTTAGGCAATCAAAAGACAGAGATGGAAAGTAAACTGTTGGCTAAAGAACATCCTCTGTCAGCCCCAACTCCTCCTGGTTTATCACATTTGTACGATGTAGCATACGCATCGACCCCCCGTCGATTTGTAGGATGTTATAAGAAGGAGAAGCCAACTACACAAAGGGGACCTTTGGGGTCATCACCGCTATCGAGGTCGACGCACCACCTGCACTGTGGAAAGATCCCACTAGTTGACTCAAGTCGGCATGGGGGAGAGGCATCACGTCATATATATTGGGCGACATTAACCAGATCGACATGAAATCTAGATAATCATATGTCGCCACCATGTCGATATATAATGAATAAGGCTTGCAGATCGTCTCCGCCACCCTTGCATCCTCTGACATCTCCCGCTCTCACCTCATGTACATCGGGGGCCTCACAGGTGGCACCATCACCTCGTCCTCTATCACCTGCCAGACTATTCTCTCCCAAGATACCAGGAATAGCCGAACTCATGTGCCATAAGACGTCACAGCTATGCATTCCCCCTAGTCACCCCGTGTACTGGATGGCTATTCCCTAGGGATAGCAGGTCACCTGCAAAATTCCCAACAGAAAATTAATTTCTAAAAAGATCATCAAGGGAAAATGGTCTCAAGAAGAAAGAAGGATTTATCGATCGGCACTGTTCCTTCACCTGCATGAGGTACCCCAAAAGACCGTGCCACTGTTGTTTGGAACCTCTCACACCATGCCAATTGATACCCTCTCTGAAATTTCATACAAAAAATGATGAAAAGTCCCCAAAAAATTCCTAAATTTACCAAATGAGTTTTAGAACCTTTTTCACCACGAAAAAAATTTTTTCCACACTCATTTCCCTAGTGAAACTCTTACCTCGCCAGGGAAATTCTCGAAATCAAAAGATCCCTCAATAAGGAAACATCCAATCCACGGATTAATTCCTCTTCCCCAACGAAACCAAAAACTCATAATCAAATGCTTCCCCAAAATCTCTGGTGGAACCACAAGATAATTTCCCAACTGGAGTCTCCAAAGTCCCCCAAGAAAACTACTACTTAAGCCCGCAGAATTGTCTTTGACCCCGCAGAATTGCTCACCTCTATCTTAAGCCCGCAGAATTGGCTTCGACCTACAAAAATGGTAATCTCAACTTAAGACCGTAGAATTGGCTTCGATAAGTAGAATTGTTCACCTCTATTTAAGCCCTCAGAATTGGCTTTGACCTGCAGGATTGCTTGCTATAACTTAAGCCTGGAGAATTGGCTTTGACCTACAGAGTTGGTCACCTCTATCTTAAGCCCGTAGTATCAATTTTTACCCCCAGAATTGGTCATCTCTTTTTAAGCCCTCGAAATTGTCTTTGACCCTTAGAATTGATAATCTCTACTTAAGCCCACAGAATTGGCTTCGACCCTGAGAATTGGTCATCGCTACTTAATCCCACAGAATTTTCTTCGAGCCTCAGAATTTGTCATCTCTACTTAGATCCCTAAATTGGGTTCAACCCACATAATTGGTTGTTTCTACTTAAGGCCTCATAGGAATTTGTGATCTCTACTTAAGGTCCTCAGAATTTACCTCGACTCACAGAATTGGTCGCTCCTACTCAGGTCCTCAGAATTGACCTCGGCCTGTAGAATTGGTCACTCCTACCTTAGCCTCAGAATTGACCTAGGGCCGTAGAATCGGCCATCCCCAGCATTTTCTTAGGTCCTCAGAATCGACCTCGACCCTCTGAATCGATCATCCTCGTTCCTTAGGTCCGCAGAATTGACCTCTCTCCCAAAACATCATGTGGTGTTTATTCGACGACTTTCACTTTTTCCAAGCTCACCCGTCGAGGAACATTATAGACACGATATTCTAGGACCCCCTAAGTCTATCCTTAAGTCCCTAGAACCTCCCCATTTCCCTACAAACCCTAAGTCATACTTCGAGTACCGATATCGAGGCCATTGGGTGCTCCTGAGCTCCGATTTGACCCCATTCCACTTCATCATCTCAGTAAAAGCTTTTTGAATATTCGAAGGGCACTGGAACCATTTCCAATGGTCCACCCCGTGCATTAAAAGGCATATCTGTTCAGAGGAATGATCTATTTTCCCCTAAAAATTGATTTGAAAGCCACCGGACACTCTCGAGCTCCGTTTGACCAAGGTCAACTCATCAGCTCAGATGAGAATGAATGAATAATCATAGGGAACTGAATACCCTTTCTACTGGTCTACCCTGTGCCCAAATCAGCCTTCAGTATGGGCGAATAACCTGTTTTACTTCGAAAGGTCATCGAGCAATTTTGGGCCCCGTTTAACAAAGATAAACTTTCCAAACCGAGAAAAGCACTTTAGAATGTCGAAGTTCAACGCCTAACCTTTCCAACGGTCTACCCCGTGCACAATTTTGACTTATCATTAGGATGAATGATATATTTCAGTCCGACAATCTCCCGTTTAAAGGACCAACGTGCGCTTCTAAGCCACATTTGACCCAAAGTCAACTCCTGGACCCGGGAGCGATCCAAACTACTCCTAAAGGCCTCTTAATTAACTTTATAATGGTATGTTCCATGCACGATTTGGATCAATGAATTGCATTCAGGGAACATTGTTTGGAAAAATCTGCATGAGATTGCCAATTGGCAGGTCCATTTCCCTACCAATCGGTAGTGTTTTTAGGGTTACCTGCCTACTGCCAGGGATAGAGACATGACGATCGGCACCACCCATGACCCTATAAAAAGAGGGCATGATCTCACTCCCAAAGCACACCTCAGATCCATCAGCATTAGTGACCTCAGAAACATTCTCTTGCAATCAGCGAAGTTTCTTCATGTGAAATGTGACACCCCGACTAATTAAATACCGGGTAGGTACTCCTTTATTAAATTAATTCAAAATGCCAAGTTGGTTCAGTTAATAGCATCACTGTTGAAAATACTTTAATAATTACTAACCACCTAGTATTTAAAAGTAAGTGCCAAATTTTAAGTTAAGTCTGATTAACATGCAATAAAAGAATAATGGAAGAACAACAAAATCCATTCACCATAATGAAGTAATGAATAACCAACAATTAATAATAAGTACGGAGGAAAAACTCCTCACAACAGTCCCACAACAAAAATATAAGACAAGTCTGAATCCTGAATAATTACATGCCAAAAGTTTGTATACTGAAATAAATGAAATGTCTCTAAAAGAAATGGGCGACATGCCCTACAACTGATTACTGATGAATGTCGAGTCAAGATAGATGAAGCGTCTACAAGAAAAGTCCTGTAACTTCCACAAACAGCTACAGCTCGCCACCTGATTGAGGATCCTATGCATGGTGTCCTTGTGGATGGGCACCTAAAATGGTTTTTACAAAAATAGATTTGAAAGCAAATGGGTCAGAGCCCAAAAGTGTAAAACATTTTGAAAACAACAAGTGTTTTAATAACATTAAAACATTAAATGCAAAGTACATGTTAGGACGTGCAGTCACATGAAATTCTCACCTCTCGACTACATGTGCACTCCTAACGTACCGTACCCATCTACATGACATACACATCTAACCAAACCGTAATAAGTTCTACCCCTTACTACTCGATCCCCATATTACATTCTAGCGTTATCAAATAAGTAGAGGGCTTCACTTAAACTCAGATTCTCAATTAGTAACATAATTCACTATCGGTTAACCCGTTATGTTCTCTCACTACATTACCATAATTATGTTCACAAAACAACATGAAAGTTCCCATTAATTAAGTGTATATTATTCACGTCATAAATATACAATACAAGCACCCCGAGACTAGCTGCGGTGCACACATACTCTGCTATCCATCCGGGTACATCACGTACATAAGGATAACATATTCCGAATCTCTCAGGAATAGTTCACAGATAACAACATCACAAATAATGGAGGCGAACACAGTCACATCACATGGGTCACGCACATACCTGCGCTCCCACGATCAGTAGACTTATTAATATCCCAATAAGTCCTTCTCTGACCTATGTTCATCGAGGTAACCAGTCTAAATCCGGGAAACACAAGGATTAGAGGGCCCTAAGAGAACGCAAACCTCCCGTGATAGCAAGTATGGTAGGTATGTCATACACATAAAATCAATACATATACTAAGTATGCACACGTCTTAGTAATCACCATAATATATTGGTACATATCTCTTCTCGTACTGACATATAATACTACACCACTTATATGTTCCCGGTTAATATAATTAATTTGGTCGTCAATAGCTCACATCGTAATAGACACTCACGTCCTACTTCATATTTTCCCTTAGGTTCAAACTACACTTCTAGGTTTGAGTCCTCATTATATCCCAAACATACCCAATATATCAATTACTCGTCAAGGAAAGGCTATCTCTACCTATACACAAGTTTACGGGGCACTCGGGATCAAAACAGGCTAAAAAGCCTAAACTGTCAACTTGTTCGAAGTCTCGTTCGAACGAGGCTATTCGAACGAGACTTCGTTCGAACAAACTGAGTCTTCTAACGAGATCTCGTTCGAAAGAAGTGGGCTTTCTAACGAGATCTCGTTCGAAAGATCTCATCGAACGAACTTCACCCTCGTTAGAAGTCAATGGTCAACTCGTTAGAAGCTCGTTCGAGAACGAGGTCGTTCGAACGACCTGGGCAGGTCTTCTAACGAGCGACCAGATTCGAGCCCAGATTTCTAATTTTCGTTTTTCCAACTTCTCTACTCCCCAAATCTCATCCAAACCTCAATTTATCAATTGTTTAAGGTCTCTAATCGTCCCTGAACATACTTAGTTCACATATTGACATGTTTGGGGGTATTAATTCATCCTAACATCATTCAAATATCAAATCTCTACCTATTTTTCCCCAATTTTAAAACTATGAACCCTAGAATTTATGAATCATCAAAGAACTGAATTAAATCCGTTTTTGGTTTCCTACTAATTGTAATATCATCAGAATAATCATTACACACCAATCTACATGCGATTTCCTCATCAAAATGTACTTTCTATTTCCAATTTACATGGGTTTTTCATTAACTCCCAAGAACAAATCAGATTTTTCTCAATTCCTACACATGGAACAAACATTCTCTATAAAAACGAAATTAAATCACTTGCCTTAATGGTAACTCTGGATTTGATGAAGAATTTGATGAATGGATCTCTCTCCTCTGCAGATTTCTCCTCTCCTCTCTTTCTACAAGCTTTCTTCTCCAAAGTTAATGGTGGCTAGGGTTTGTGCTTTAGAAATTCTTTTGGAACAAGTTTCAATAACTTCCGTAGCCTATTTGGGTATTAGTGGGCTTAGTGGGTTAATGTCAAATAAGATATTAATTCCCAATTTTCGTAGGTTATAATTCTCCAAAATTCAAAATTACCAAACTACCCTTATACGTTGCCGGTATGGCCTAAAAATGCCCCGGGACCCAAACCAAACCCCCGACTAGTGTTTTCTGACTATTTCGACCCTTTCGGACGCGTTGGCGCACTCAAAACGACCATACGGATAATAGAAATAAAATTCACTTTTTAATTATCATAATTATATACCATGACGCGACTGTCACACGCGTCTCAACAAAATTCCCAAATTGCCGTATTTCAATCTCACGACAAATCTCATAATTCAAAATTCATATATAATCATGTATGCACATATAATCAAATACCAAATCGCATCTCGCTAGTATTTTAACCCGGATTAATTTCCAATTAATACGCATTTAATTTAATTAATCCCATAAAATAAATATCACCAAAATACGGGGTATTACATACTTCCCCCCTAATAACTGAATTTCGTCCCGAAATTCGGAACTAGAAAGTACCTGGTAAGAACAACTCTGGATAACGTCCGCGCATCTCATCCTCACGCTCCCATGTGGACTCCTCGACATTATGATGTCGCCACTGAACACGCACTAACGGAACGATCTTTGACCGCAGTTTCCGCTCACTTCGGTCCAAAATAGCAATCGGCCCCTCCTCGTAGGAGCTATCAGGTTGGAGATCGATGTCCTCCAAAGCAATATGAGAATGAGCCAAATTGTCTCTAAGATATTTCCTTAGCGAGGAAATATGAAATACATCGTGAATCCGATGTAAATGCTCCGGTAATCCAAGTCTATACGCAACCGGTCCAATCCGCTCAATAATATGAAATGGTCCCACATATCTCGGTGGCAACTTCCTTTCTTCCCGAAACACATAATCCCCTTCATAGGAGATACTCTGAGCAAAACCTGGTCCCCCACTTGGAACTCTCTGAAGAACCTCTTCGCAACAGCATAGCTCTTCTGCCGATCCTGAGCTACCCGAATGCGGCTCCGAATCAATTCTATCCTCGCCAAAGTATCCTGAATCACTTCCGGCCCAAGTAGTTTGTTGTCCCCCACCTCCAACCAACATGTTGGGGAACGACAAGGTCTACCGTACAACGCCTCAAATGGAGCCATGCCAATGGTGAACTGGTAGGAGTTATTGTAATCAAACTTCACCAGTGGAAGATACTGCTCCCATCCACCCCCAAAATCAATGATACTCATACGTAGCATGTCCTCCAACATCTGGTTTGTACGCTCAGTTTGCCCATCGGTCTGCGGATGATACGCCGTACTCAACCGCAATTCCGTGCCCATGGCCTCCTGAAAACTCTCCCAAAATCGTGAAACAAATATCTTGTCTCGGTCATACACGATATTTAGGGGCACACCGTGAAGTCTCACTATCTCTGAAATAAAGAGCTGGGCATACTGTCCCGCAGTGTAGTCTGTCATTACGGGTAGAAAATGAGAGACTTTGGTCAACCTGTCCACAACCACCCAAATGGAGTCGTGACCTCTCTGTGACGTAGGCAAACCCGTGATAAAGTCCATGGATATGATCTCCCACATCCACATCGGGACCTCTAACGGCTGTAGCAGTCCTGCCGGTCTCTGATGATCCACTTTTACTAGCTGACAAGTGGCGCATTTAGAGACAAACTCGGCAATATCTCTTTTCATCCCGCTCCACCAATACTCACGTCTCATGTCTTGGTACATTTTGTCCCCACCGGGATGTACCGCGAACCGTGAGCCGTGCGACTCGGCCATCACCTCATGCCGTAATTCCTTCCCTTCCGTAACTACTAATCTCCCATTGAAGCGTAATCCCCCGTCTGAGCTAACGGTATAGGACTCGGCTCCCTCTGCTAGTAATTGAACTATCTGCTCCTGACAGAACGAGTCATTTGCCTGTGCCCTTACTACCTTCGTGACAATCTGAGGTGTAACGGTCATCACAAACATGAACCATCGGGCCACTGCATCCTGGTGTCCCAATTCCTTCCACTTGGCCTTCCACACCTCTGCCACTTCATCTGCTGGCCTATGACTCAACGCGTCTGCTACCACGTTAGCCTTCCCCGGGTGATACTGGATATCAAACTGATAGTCCTTCACAAACTCAAGCCACCTTCGCTGCCGCATATTCAACTCCTTCTGCGTGAATAGGTACTGTAGGGACTTGTGGTCTGTGAACAACTGAAACTTCTCCCCCAAAAGATAATGTCTCCATATCCGAAGGGTAAATACAACTGCCGCCAACTCCAAGTCATGAGTGGGGTAATTCTTCTCGTGAGGCTTTAGCTTACGGGAAGCATAAGCTATTGCGTGACTCTCCTGCTGTAATACACCTCCTAGTTCTTGCAAGGACGCATCGGTCTAAACTAAATACTCAACTCCCGATCTCGGCAATGCTAACACAGGTGCTGAGGTCAACTTATCCTTCAATTCATCGAATGCCAACTGACAGGCATCACTCCAGATGAATGGCACACTCTTACGAGTCTAATGTGTCAAAGGACCTGCAATCTTCGAGAATCCCCGAATGAACCTCTTGTAGTATCCTGCTAGGCCCAAGAAACTATGAATCTCTGTCGGTGTCGTGGGTTGTCCCCACTCCCTCACCGCGGATACCTACCCCGGATCAACAGATATCCCCCGGTCGGAAATAATATGTCCCAAAAACTGGACCTCCTTCAGCCAAAACCCGCATTTCTCATATTTTGCCTACAACTCGTTCTGATGTGGTGTCTACAAAACTTTCCTCAAATGCTCGGCGTACTCCTCCTCTGTCTGAGAGTAAACCAGAATATCATCGATGAAGAAAATGACAAACTGATCTAGGAAATCCCGGAACACCCTATTCATCAAGTCCATAAACACGGCTGGAGCATTGGTCAAACCAAAAGGCATAACCCGAAACTCGTAAGAACCATATCTCGACAAGAACGCAGTCTTCGAGACATCCTCCTCCCTGATACGCAACTGATGGTATCCCGATCTCAAATCAATCTTTGAGAAGAAAGAAGCTCTTCTCAACTGGTCGAATAAGTCATCGATTCGAGGCAACGGATACTTATTCTGTATCGTGACCTTATTCAACTCTCGGTAGTCCACACACAATCTCAGTGAACCATCTCTCTTCTTCACGAACAACACAGGGGCACCCCACGGCGAAGTACTCCTCCGTATAAACCCCTGACCCAACAACTGCTCAATCTGATCCCGTAACTCCCTCATCTCAGCTGGAGCCATACGGTACGGTGCGCGTGCTATAGGTCTTGTACCTGGTAATAAGTCTATAACAAAGTCTATCTCTCGACTGGGGGGTAGGCCTGGTATCTCCTGAAACACATCTGAGTACTCCCTGACAACTGGGATCGAATATAAAGGAATCACAACCTCCTTAGAGGTATCCTCCTCTATGTAATACAAATGAGTGGTCGAGCCTCCCTCTGGGCAAGGCATCGCCACTACAAACATCTCTTGCCCCGGAATGGCAAAAATAATGCTCCCACCGAAGCAATCAATCATGGCTCTATAATCAGCGAGCCAATCCATACCGATAATCACATCGTGAACATGCATATCTAATACCAACATATCTGCAGGTAATACCAGACTACCAATCTCTACCCCCACTCCCCGGCATATAAAGAAAATAAGTGACCCACTCCCCAATGGTGAGTTTACACACGTCACTGTGCTCTCTGTCGTAGCTAACAACCCTAAGGCTTTCGCAAAATGTGTAGCTATAAAGTAATGTGTTGCCCCCGTATCAAACAAAACCCGACCCATAGTACCATGGATAGGAAACATACCCTCAATCGCGGGTGGTGGCTGCGGAGCTGCTGCCTGGTGGACGTTATAGACACGTCCATACTGTAACTGTCCCTGCTGCACAGGAACTGCTGGAATGGCCGGAAGAGCTGGCACCTGGGCTGGAGCTGGGAGGGCAGGTGGAAAAAGTGGCCTATGTGGCTCATGTCGAGCACCCTGCTGCTGCTGCGGGGCCCTGCCCCTATCAGGACAGTCCTGGCGTTTATGGCCAGTCTTGCCACAAATGAAACACTTCCCCGGGAAGTTCTCCCCTCTTTGTCCCTGCTGTCCCCGGCCCTGATGGCCGTTACCATTCCTCCACTGGCCCTGGTGTTGACCATTCTGACCCTGCTGGTGCTGATGACCGTTCGGACCCTGATGGCCCTGCCGGAAACCTCCCTGTTCGTGCCTGAAATTTCCTGACCTGAACCTCTTATGATCCCCCTGCTGGGTACCCTGATCACCCTGTCTCTACGCCTAAACAGATTGTACCCCACTGGCACCATTTCCTCAAGTCCTGCCCTGATGGCTAGACTCTCCCGATCGCTTGCCCTCAGCCATGTGAAAGCGGTGATCCTGGCAATGGAGCAATGCAGCGTTAACCACATCAGAATAAGTGGCTAACGAGAGGTTCCCTAACAAGTGTTGACGAATCCTCCATGTCAACCCGTCTGTAAATTTCTGTATCTTCTTTTCCTCAGTCGGTATCTCATTCGGAATAATGTTCAGAAGATCAGTGAATTCGGCCTCATACTCGGCCACAGTCTTACCCTCCTATCGAAGGCTCATCAACTTCCTCCTCATTTCCGTGTGAACAGCTGACGGAAAGTACTTGCGGTCGAACCGCACCCAGAACTCCTGAATAGTGAGAGTATCCCTCTCCTCTACGGTGGTAATAGACTCCCACCACTGCAGTGCAGACCCTACTAGCTTAAAGATCGCTAGTATCTGCTTCTGGAAATCTGTGCACTCATACATCCTCAGGTGTCACTGGATGTCCTTCCTCCACTGACTCGAAACTACCACATCGGAGCTACCTGCGAACTCCGGAGGGTGTGCTTTCTGAAAAGCATCACGTACACGTTCCCAAGCAGGCGGGAATGCATGTGCCTGAACTGGCGTGGCTATCGGCGCCTGAGGTGGTGCCTGCTGAACTACTGCCAGTGTGGCATTTACCGCCTGGGCCACAATGGCTGCAACCTCGGTGGCATTCATCGTGCCCTGAGCTAGTGCGGGCTATGGTTCTGGCATCGCATCCCTGGGAACCCTTCGTGCACGTCGTGGAGGCAGCTGAAATAAGAATGAAGTTTATAAGTTCGCAGTTATAAACTTAAAATAGCTGAAGAACGTAGCATATACAAAATAATACAACAGTCCTAAAGTATAGGTCTCTACATCAAAGGAAGCTCAGAGGAAACATAATAAGCCATTCAGATCCTAAAGGACACTAGAACCTGATGCTCTGATACCACCTGTGACACCCCGACTAATTAAATACCGGGTAGGTACTCCTTTATTAAATTAATTCAAAATGCCAAGTTGGTTCAGTTAATAGCATCACTGTCAAAAACATTTTAATAATTACTAACCACCTAGTATTTAAAAGTAAGTGCCAAATTTTAAGTTAAGTCTGATTAACATGCAATAAAAGAATAATGGAAGAACAACAAAATCCATTCACCATAATGAAGTAATGAATAACCAACAATTAATAATAAGTACGGAGGAAAAACTCCTCACAACAGTCCCACAACAAAAATATAAGACAAGTCTGAATCCTGAATAATTACATGCCAAAAGTCTGTATACTGAAATAAATGAAATGTCTCTAAAAGAAATGGGCGACGTACCCTACAACTGATTACTAATGAATGTCGAGTCAAGATAGATGAAGCGTCTACAAGAAAAGTCCTGTAACTTCCACAAACAGCTACAGCTCGTCACCTGAATGAGGATTCTATGCATGGTGTCCTTGTGGATGGGCACCTAAAATGGTTTTTACAAAAATAGATTTGAAAGAAAATGGGTCAGAGCCCGAAAGTGTAAAACATTTTGAAAACAACAAGTGTTTTAATAACATTAAAACATTAAATGCAAAGTACATGTTAGGACGTGCAGTCACATGAAATTCTCACCTCTCGACTACATGTGCACTCCTAACGTACCGTACCCATCTACATGACATACACATCTAACCAAACCGTAATAAGTTCTACCCCTTACTACTCGATCCCCATATTACATTCTAGCGTTATCAAATAAGTAGAGGGCTTCACTTAAACTCAGATTCTCAATTAGTAACATAATTCACTATCAGTTAACCCGTTATGTTCTCTCACTACATTACCATAATTATGTTCACAAAACAACATGAAAGTTCCCATTAATTATGTGTATATTATTCACGTCATAAATATACAATACAAGCACCCCGAGACTAGCTGCGGTGCACACATACTCTGCTATCCATCCGGGTACATCACGTACATAAGGATAACATATTCCGAATCTCTCAGGAATAGTTCACAGATAACAACATCACAAATAATGGAGGCGAACACAGTCACATCACATGGGTCACGCACATACCTGCGCTCCCACGATCAGTAGACTTATTAATATCCCAATAAGTCCTTCTCTGACCTATGTTCATCGAGGTAACCAGTCTAAATCCGGGCAACACAAGGATTAGAGGGCCCTAAGCGAACGTAAACCTCCCATGATAGCAAGTATGGTAGGTATGTCATACACATAAAATCAATACATATACTAAGTATGCACACGTCTTAGTAATCACCATAATATATTGGTACATATCTCTTCTCGTACTGACATATAATACTACACCACTTATACGTTCCCAGTTAATATAATTAATTTGGTCGTCAATAGCTCACATCGTAATAGACACTCACGTCCTCCTTCATATTTTCCCTTAGGTTCAAACTACACTTCTAGGTTTGACTCCTCATTATATCCCAAACATCCCCAATATATCAATTACTCATCAAGGAAAGGCTATCTCTACCTATACACAAGTTTACGGGGCAATCGGGATCAAAACAGGCTAAAAAGCCTAAACTGTCAACTCGTTCGAAGTCTCGTTCGAACGAGGCTGTTCGAACGAGACTTCGTTCGAACGAAATGAGTCTTCTAACGAGATCTCGTTCGCACGAAGTGGGCTTTCTAACGAGATCTCGTTCGAAAGATCTCATCGAACGAACTTCACCCTCGTTAGAAGTCAATGGTCAACTCGTTAGAAGCTCGTTCGAGAACGAGGTCGTTCGAACGACCTGGGCAGGTCTTCTAACGAGCGACCAGATTCGAGCCCAGATTTCTGATTTTCGTTTTTCCAACTTCTCTACTCCCCAAATCTCATCCAAACCTCAATTTATCAATTGTTTAAGGTCTCTAATCGTCCCTAAACATACTTAGTTCACATATTGACATGTTTGGTGGTATTAATTCATCCTAACATCATTCAAATATCAAATCTCAACCTATTTTTCCCCAATTTTAAAACTATGAACCCTAGAATTTATTAATCATCAAAGAACTGAATTAAATCCGTTTTTGGTTTCCTACTAATTGTAATATCATCAGAATAATCATTACACACCAATCTACATGCGATTTCCTCATCAAAATGTACTTTCTATTTCCAATTTACATGGGTTTTTCATTAACTCCCAAGAACAAATCAGATTTTTCTCAATTCCTACACATGGAACAAACATTCTCTATAAAAATGAAATTAAATCACTTGCCTTAATGGTAACTCTGGATTTGATGACGAATTTGACGAATGGATCTCTCTCCTCTGCATATTTCTCCTCTCCTCTCTTTCTACAAGCTTTCTTCTCCAAAGTTAATGGTGGCTAAGGTTTGTGCTTTAGAAATTCTTTTGGAACAAGTTTCAATAACTTCCGTAGCCTATTTGGGTATTAGTGGGCTTAGTGGTTTAATGTCAAATAAGATATTAATTCCCAATTTTCGTAGGTTATAATTCTCCAAAATTCAAAATTACCAAACTACCCTTATACGTTGCCGGTATGGCCTAAAAATGCCCCAGGACCCAAATCAAACCCCCGACTAGTGTTTTCTGACTATTTTGACCCTTCCGGACGCGTTGGCGCACTCAAAATGACCATACGGATAATAGAAATAAATTCACTTTTTAATTATCATAATTATATACCATGACGCGACTGTCACACGCGTCTCAACAAAATTCCCAAATTGCCGTATTTCAATCTCACGACAAATTTTATAATTCAAAATTCATATATAATCATGTATGCACATATAATCAAATACCAACTCGCATCTCGCTTGTATTTTAACCCGGATTAATTTCCAATTAATACGCATTTAATTTAATTAATCCCATAAAATAAATATCACCAAAATACGGGGTATTACATACTTCCCCCTAATAACTGAATTTCGTCCCGAAATTCGGAACTAGAAAGTACCTGGTAAGAACAACTCTGGATAACGTTCGCGCATCTCATCCTCGCGCTCCCATGTGGACTCCTCGACATTATGATGTCGCCACTGAACACGCACTAACGGAACGATCTTTGACCGCAGTTTCCGCTCAATTCGATCCAAAATAGCAATCGGCCCCTCCTCGTAGGAGCTATCAGGTTGGAGATCGATGTCCTCCAAAGCAATATGAGAATGAGACAAATTGTCTCTAAGATATTTCCTTAGCGAGGAAATATGAAATACATCGTGAATCCGATGCAAATGCTCCGGTAATCCAAGTCTATACGCAACCGGTCCAATCCGCTCAATAATAGGAAATGGTCCCACATATCTCGGTGGCAACTTCCTTTCTTCCCGAAACGCATAATCCCCTTCATAGGAGATACTCTGAGCAAAACCTGGTCCCCCACTTGGAACTCTCTGAAGAACCTCTTCACATCAGCATAGCTCTTCTGCCGATCCTGAGCTACCCGAATGCGACTCCGAATCAATTCTATCCTCCCCGAAGTATCCTGAATCACTTCCGGCCCAAGTAGTTTGTTGTCCCCCACCTCCAACCAACATGCTGGGGAACGACAAGGTCTACCGTACAACGCCTCAAATGGAGCCATGCCAATGGTGAACTGGTAGGAGTTATTGTAATCAAACTCCACCAGTGGAAGATACTTCTCCCATGCACCCCCAAACTCAATGATACTCATACGTAGCATGTCCTCCAACATTTGGTTTGTACGCTCGGTTTGCCCATCGGTCTGCGGGTGATACGCCGTACTCAACCGCAATTCCGTGCCCATCGCCTCCTGAAAACTCTCCCAAAACCGTGAAACAAATATCTTGTCTCGGTCATACACGATATTTAGGGGGGCACCATGAAGTCTCACTATCTCTGAAATAAAGAGCTGGGCATACTGTCCCACAGTGTAGTCTATCCTTACGGGTAGAAAATGAGCGACTTTGGTCAACCTGTCCACAACCACCCAAATGGAGTCGTGACCTCTCTGTGACGTAGGCAACCCCGTGATATAGTCCATGGATATGCTCTCCCACATCCACATCGGGACCTCCAACGGCTGTAGCAGTCCTGCTGGTCTCTGATGATCCACTTTTACTAGCTGACAAGTGGCGCATTTAGAGACAAACTCGGCAATATCTCTTTTCATCCCGCTCCACCAATACTGACGTCTCATGTCTTGGTACATTTTGTCCCCACCGGGATGTACCGCGAACCGTGAGCCGTGCGACTCGTCCATCACCTCATGCCGTAATTCCTCCCCTTCCGGAACTACTAATCTCCCATTGAAGCGTAATCCCCCGTCTGAGCTAACGGTATAGGACTCGGATCCCTCTGCTAGTAATCGAACTATCTGCTCCTGACAGAAAGAGTCATTTGCCTGTGCCCTTACTACCTTCGTATCAATCTGAGGTGTAACGGTCATCACAGACATGAACGATCGGGCCAGTGCATCCTGGTGTCCCAATTCCTTCCATTTGGCCTTCCACACCTCTGCCACTTCATCTGCTGGCCTATGACTCAACGCGTCTGCTACCACGTTAGCCTTCCCCGGGTGATACTGGATATCAAACTGATAGTCCTTCACAAACTCAAGCCACCTTCGCTGCCGCATATTCAACTCCTTCTGCGTGAATAGGTACTGTAGGGACTTGTGGTCTGTGAACAACTGAAACTTCTCCCCCAAAAGATAATGTCTCCATATCCGAAGGGCAAATACAACTGCCGCCAACTCCAAGTCATGAGTGGGGTAATTCTTCTCGTGAGGCTTTAGCTTACGGGAAGCATAAGCTATTGCGTGACTCTCCTGCTGTAATACACCTCCTAGTCCTTGCAAGGACGCATCGGTGTAAACTAAATACTCAACTCCCGGTCTCGGCAATGCTAACACAGGTGCTGAGGTCAACTTATCCTTCAATTCATCGAATGCCAACTGATAGGCATCACTCCAGATGAATGGCACACCCTTACGAGTCTAATGTGTCAAAGGACCTGCAATCTTCGAGAATCCCCGAATGAACCTCCTGTAGTATCCTGCTAGGCCCAAGAAACTACGAATCTCTGTCGGTGTCGTGGGCTGTCCCCACTCCCTCACCGCGGATACCTTCCCCAGATCAACAGATATCCCCCGGTCGAAAATAATATGTCCCAAAAACTGGACCTCCTTCAGCCAAAACCCGCATTTCTCATATTTTGCATACAACTCGTTCTGACGTAGTGTCTACAAATCTTTCCTCAAATGCTCGGCGTGCTCCTCCTCTGTCTGAGAGTAAACCAGAATATCATCGATGAAGAAAATGAC
The DNA here is from genome assembly GCA_949130495.1 of Sambucus nigra. Taxonomy (NCBI): domain Eukaryota; kingdom Viridiplantae; phylum Streptophyta; class Magnoliopsida; order Dipsacales; family Adoxaceae; genus Sambucus; species Sambucus nigra. Next base: position 520,477,263 of record OX422207.1, read on the forward strand.
AAACTGATCTAGGAAATCCCTGAACACCCTATTCATCAAGTCCATAAACACGGCTGGAGCATTGGTCAAACCAAAAGGCATAACCCGAAACTCGTAAGAACCATATCTCGACAAGAACGCAGTCTTCGAGACATCCTCCTCCCTGATACGCAACTGATGGTATCCCGATCTCAAATCAATCTTTGAGAAGAAAGAAGCTCCTCTCAACTGGTCGAATAAGTCATCGATTCGAGGCAACGGATACTTATTCCGTATCGTGACCTTATTCAACTCTCGGTAGTCCACACACAATCTCAGTGAACCATCTCTCTTCTTCACGAACAACACAGGGGCACCCCACGGCGAAGTACTCCTCCGTATAAACCCCTGACCCAACAACTGCTCAATCTGATCCCGTAACTCCCTCATCTCAGCTGGAGCCATACGGTACGGTGCGCATGCTATAGGTCTTGTACCTGGTAATAAGTCTATAACAAAGTCTATCTCTCGACTGGGGGGTAGGCCTGGTATCTCCTGAAACACATCTGAGTACTCCCTGACAACTGGGATCGAATCTAAAGGAATCATAACCTCATTAGAGGTATCCTCCTCTATGTAATACAAATGAGTGGTCGAGCCTCCCTCTGGGCAAAGCATCGCCACTACAAACATCTCTTGCCCCGGAATGGCAAAAATAATGCTCCCACCGAAGCAATCAATCATGGCTCTATAATCAGCGAGCCAATCCATACCGATAATCACATCGTGAACATGCATATCCAATACCAACATATCTGCAGGTAATACCAGACTACCAATCTCTACCCCCACTCCCCGGCATATAAAGAAAATAAGTGACCCACTCCCCAATGGTGAGTCTACACACGTCACTGTGCTCTCTGCCGTAGCTAACAACCCTAAGGCTTTCGCAAAATGTGTAGCTATAAAGCAATGTGTTGCCCCCGTATCAAACAAAACCCGACCCATAGTACCATGGATAGGAAACATACCCTCAATCGCGGGTGGTGGCTGCGGAGCTGCTGCCTGGTGGACGTTATAGACACGTCCATACTGTAACTGTCCCTGCTGCACAGGAACTGCTGGAATGGCCGGAAGAGCTGGCACCTGGGCTGGAGCTAGGAGGGCTGGTGGTAAAAGTGGCCTCTGTGGCTCATGTCGAGCACCCTGCTGCTACTGCGGGGCCCTGCCCCTATCAGGACAGTCCTGGCATTTATGGCCAGTCTTGCCACAAACGAAACACTTCCCTGGGAAGTTCCCCCCTCTCTGTCCCTGTTGTCCCCGGCCCTGGTGGCCGTTACCATTCCTCCACTGGCCCTGCTGGCCCTGCTGAAACTGTTGTTGACCATTCCGACCCTGCTGGTGCTGATGGCCATTCAGACCCTGATGGCCCTGCCGGAAACCTCCCTGTCCGTGCCTAAAATTTCCTGACCTGAACCTCTTATGATCCCCCTGCTGGGTACCCTGATCACCCTGTCTCTGCCCCTGAACAGATTGTAGACTCTCCCGATCGCTTGCCCTCAGCCATGTGAAAGCGGTGATCCTGGCAATGGAGCAATGCAGCCTTAACCACATCAGAATAAGTGGCTAACGATAGGTTCCCTAACAAGTGCTGACGAATCATCCATGTCAACCCGTCTATAAATTTCTGTATCTTCTTTTCCTCAGTCGGTATCTCATTCGGAACAATGTTCAGAAGATCAGTGAATTCGGCTTCATACTCGGCCACAGTCTTACCCTCCTGTCGAAGGCTCATCAACTTCCTCCTCATTTCCGTGTGAACAGCTGACGGAAAGTACTTGCGGTCGAACCGCACCCAAAACTCCTGAATAGTGAGAGTATCCCTCTCCTCTACGGTGGTAATAGACTCCCACCACTGCAGTGTAGACCCTACTAGCTTAAAGGTCGCTAGTATCTGCTTCTGGACATCTGTGCACTCATACATCCTCAGGTGTCACTTAATGTCCTTCCTCCACTGACTCGAAACTACCACATCGGAGCTATTTGCGAACTCCAGAGGGTGTGCTTTCTGAAAAGCATCACGTACACGTTCCCAAGCAGACGGGAATGCATGTGCCTGAACTGGCGCGGCTATCGGCGCCTGAGGTGGTGCCTGCTGAACTACTGTCAGTGCGGCATTTACCGCCTGGGCCACAATGGTTGCAACCTCGGTGGCATTCATCGTGCCCTGAGCTGGTGCGGGTTGTGGTTCTGGCGTCGCATCGCTGGTAACCCTTCGTGCACGTCGTGGAGGCATCTAAAATAAGAATGAAGTTTATAAGTTCACAGTTATAAACTTAAAATAGCTGAAGAACGTAGCATATACAAAAGAATACAACAGTCCTAAAGTATAGGTCTCTACATCAAAGGAAGCTCAGAGGAAACATAATAAGCCGTTCAGATTCTAAAGGACACTAGAACCTGATGCTCTGATACCACCTGTGACACCCCGACTAATTAAATACCGGGTAGGTACTCCTTTATTAAATTAATTCAAAATGCCAAGTTCGTTCAGTTAATAGCAACACTGTCGAAAACATTTTAATAATTACTAACCACCTAGTATTTAAAAGTAAGTGCCAAATTTTAAGTTAAGTCTGATTAACATGCAATAAAAGAATAATGGAAGAACAACAAAATCCATTCACCATAATGAAGTAATGAATAACCAACAATTAATAATAAGTACGGAGGAAAAACTCCTCACAAAAGTCCCACAACAAAAATATAAGACAAGTATGAATCCTGAATAATTACATGCCAAAAGTCTGTATACTGAAATAAATGAAATGTCTCTAAAAGAAATGGGCGACATACCCTACAACTGATTACTGATGAATGTCGAGTCAAGATAGATGAAGCGTCTACAAGCAAAGTCCTGTAACTTCCACAAACAGCTACAGCTCGTCACCTGAATGAGGATCCTATGCATGGTGTCCTTGTGGCTGGGCACCTGAAATGGTTTTTACAAAAATAGATTTGAAAGCAAATGGTCCAGAGCCCGAAAGTGTAAAACATTTTGAAAACAGTAAGTGTTTTAATAACATTAAAACATTAAATGCAAAGTACATGTTAGGACGTGCACTCACATGAAATTCTCACCTCTCGACTACATGTGCACTCCTAACGTACCGTACCCATCTACATGATATACACATCTAACCAAACCGTAATAAGTTCTACCCCTTACTACTCGATCCCCATATTACATTCTAGCGTTATCAAATAAGTAGAGGGCTTCACTTAAACTCAGATTCTCAATTAGTAACATAATTCACTATCAGTTAACCCGTTATGTTCTCTCACTACATTACCATAATTACGTTCACAAAACAACATGAAAGTTCCCATTAATTAAGTGTATATTATTCACGTCATAAATATACAATACAAGCACCCCGAGACTAGTCGCGGTGCACACATACTCTGCTATCCATCCCGGTACATCACGTACATAAGGATCACATATTTCGAATCTCTTAGGAATAGTTCACAGATAACAACATCACAAATAATGGAGGCGAACACAGTCACATCACATGGGTCACGCACATACCTGCTCTCCCACGATCAGTAGACTTATTAATATCCCAATAAGTCCTTCTCTGACCTATGTTCATCGAGGTAACCAGTATAAATTCGGGCAACACAAGGATTAGAGGGCCCTAAGAGAACGCAAACCTCCTGTGATAGCAAGTATGGTAGGTATGTCATACACATAAAATCAATACATATACTAAGTATGCACACGTCTTAGTAATCACCATAATATATTGGTACATATCTCTTCTCGTACTGACATATAATACTACACCATTTATATGTTCCCGGTTAATATAATTAATTTGGTCGTCAATAGCTCACATCGTAATAGACACTCACGTCCTACTTCATATTTTCCCTTAGGTTCAAACTACACTTCTAGGTTTGACTCCTCATTATATCCCAAACATCCCCAATATATCAATTACTCATCAAGGAAAGGCTATCTCTACCTATACACAAGGTTACGGGGCACTCGGGATCAAAATAGGCTAAAAAGCCTAAACTGTCAACTCGTTCGAAGTCTCGTTCGAACGAGGCTGTTCGAATGAGACTTCGTTCGAACGAACTGAGTCTTCTAACGAGATCTCGTTCGAACGAAGTGGGATTTCTAACGAGATCTCGTTCGAACGATCTCATCGAACGAACTTCACCCTCGTTAGAAGTCAATGGTCAACTCGTTAGAAGCTCGTTCGAGAACGAGGTCGTTCGAACGACCTGGGCAGGTCTTCTAACGAGCGACCAGATTCGAGCCCAGATTTCTAATTTTCGTTTTTCCAACTTCTCTACTCCCCAAATCTCATCCAAACCTCAATTTATCAATTGTTTAAGGTCTCTAATCGTCCCTGAACATACTGAGTTCACATATTGACATGTTTGGGGGTATTAATTCATCCTAACATCATTCAAATATCAAATCTCTACCTATTTTTCCCCAATTTTAAAACTATGAACCCTAGAATTTATGAATCATCAAAGAACTGAATTAAATCCGTTTTTGGTTTCCTACTAATTGTAATATCATCAGAATAATCATTACACACCAATCTACATGCGATTTCCTCATCAAAATGTACTTTCTATTTCCAATTTACATGGGTTTTTCATTAACTCCCAAGAACAAATCAGATTTTTCTCAATTCCTACACATGGAACAAACATTCTCTATAAAAATGAAATTAAATCACTTGCCTTAATGGTAACTCTGGATTTGATGAAGAATTTGATGAATGGATCTCTCTCCTCTGCAGATTTCTCCTCTCCTCTCTTTCTACAAGCTTTCTTCTCCAAAGTTAATGGTGGCTAGGGTTTGTGCTTTAGAAATTCTTTTGGAACAAGTTTCAATAACTTCCGTAGCCTATTTGGGTATTAGTGGGCTTAGTGGGTTAATGTCAAATCAGATATTAATTCCCAATTTTCGTAGGTTATAATTCTCCAAAATTCAAAATTACCAAACTACCCTTATACGTTGTCGGTATGGCCTAAAAATGCCCCGGGACCCAAACCAAACCCCCGGCTAGTGTTTTCTGACTATTTCAACCCTTCTGGACGCGTTGGCGCACTCAAAACGACCATACGGATAATAGAAATAAAATTTACTTTTTAATTATCATAATTATATACCATGACGCGACTGTCACACGCGTCTCAACAAAATTCCCAAATTGCCGTATTTCAATCTCACGACAAATTTCATAATTCAAAATTCATATATAATCATGTATGCCCATATAATCAAATACCAACTCGCATCTCGCTAGTATTTTAACCCGGATTAATTTCCAATTAATACGCATTTAATTTAATTAATCCCATAAAATAAATATCACAAAAATACCGGGTATTACATGAAATTCCATTCAATCTTACAATCCCATCCTTTTCATACCCAATTTTGCAAAATCTTATTCTCTCTCATCCAACATTCATCTTACATTCAGGGGAGTTCATCCAAGATCAAAGATCAACCGTCAAAGAAGGTACAAATTCTTCCCTCTCTCTTTAAATTTCTTATTTTCGCATTATATACATTATATTCGTAATCAAGTTCTTACTTTAGTTCATACACATTGACATCTTATATTTTTATTAGTATATTGCCCATACTTTATTTTCTATAAAAAAAAAACACAACAAACAACAAGAGGGTTACACCCATAAATTCCAAACGGCATTATCCATCATACTTTTTCAACACTATAACACATTTTTCTACACATAAACGTATAATAAAACCCCGTTGGAATCTATGGGATAGACCCCAATCATATGCCTCATGCGAACTACGTGGACTTTGATGCCTTTATAGGATACGTAGGCATCTCGAATTAAAACCCGAGACTCGAGTCCAATTTTCCAAATTTTCTAATTTCTATACTACCGCATTCATCATATTCTTACATTAATACATATTACGTTTGTAATCCTTGTTAGTGTTTTATCCAACACATATTATTTTTCCATCATAACGATCAATATCACGATAAATGCATAAATCGTATTTTCTATATATTTTCTTAGGAACATTCCTACGGATGATCTCACTCTATCTATTTCGTGGTATTAGTTGGGTGATTCCGATCGCCATTATATATACACGCACACACACTTCACGAAGAAATAAAGGAAAATAATAACACAAGCCCATAAGATATCGAAAAGGGGCAGGTTGGGTACCTAACATCTTACAATTCCTTAACTTAGCCCCCAAACCCTTAGAACTATTGGTTTCGTAAGTATCAGTATGTCTTTGATGCCGCTCTCTCGAGGCGGCGACAAGTTCTTTTGCCTATTTTTGTGCAAAATAGGATGTCAACTCCATCTCTTTACATTCACCCCACACCGACGACAGCTGAAACATTCCTAAATAAAATAAGAGTACGAGACCTTTCATCCCCCTTTATTTCCACGAACACCCTTTTGGGAAGAAGGAGAAAGATGAGGGGGCACATATCGCGATCGGGATGGCCACAACATCCCTCTTGAAAATATAGAAAAATTAGAAATAATTAATTTTAATAAAGAAAAAACAAATACACGTGTTAAAAGTGAAGCTGAACTAAGTCAAAGATATTCATATAATCTAAAAGCTTCAACATCGAAGAAATGGAAAAGTCCGGGAGAGATTATGATTATAGAAAAAGATCAAGAGGATATAGTTTTCTAAATAGAGGAAACCCACTAAACATGGCAATACTTAATACTGGAGATTTTGTAGCAAGAAAATAGGTCTTTTTAAAATAAATTCCATTAAAACCAATTAGTAATACATTCTACGTATTAAATATATCTTGCCCCACAAATGAACGAGAAGTACTACGACAATGGAAGATAAGAATGTACTATGTTTTGAATTTAAATAGTAGCAGTTGGAGTGTTTATGTTTTATGCGTTATCTTGAGCATAGTTTCTCGGGAATAGTTACAAACGGGTATGATAATTTAGGAGAACAAATAAGGGGAATCTAATGTAGGAACCTACTCCAGAGTCCCTGTGAAATAAATTTTTAAAAATAGAAGAAGAAGAAGAATTCATAGGAAATGAATATTATTAAGATAAGCAAATAAAAATATAACAAAGAAAGTTAAACTATTTAGATACTTATAATAGGGAGTTTTAAAAAAATTACAAATGTGAATACTCTTTTTACTTCTATAAACTAATATATATATATAAAAATTGATAATGTTTTTCCATAAACTATCTTACCCAATAAATGAAAACATAGAAGAAAATTTTGAAAAATGGATAAAAGAATTAAACGATAAAAAAAGAGACTCGTTAGGAGCTAGAAAAAAATATTCAAGAGAATGGGTTGATAATGGATGTCTAAATATCAAGCAAGAAAGAAAAAAAAAACAATACATAATTTGTTGCCAAAATCCAAATCATTGGGGTTGCTTAGAAGATATAAATAAATACAAGAAATAAGATTACAAAAAGAAAAGTTTTAATAAATAAAGAGGTAAAAAATACAAAAATAAATATTACCGAAAGCCTATGTTTAAAAAGAGAACTTCTAAATGTTGGGTGTGTGGAGAAATAGGACATTATGCAAATTAATACAGAAATAAAAAAAAATAACAAACTAATGGAATTTGTTGGAAATTTAGATTATATGGGAGAAGAAGAAGAAGAAGAAGAAGAAGAAGAAGAAGAAGAAGAAGAATACATCTTTCACATAATCTCTATTGTGTAATTATATATGAACGTTTCAATGTACCCAATAGTCAACGAAAATCCACAACAAGCTCTGTGTCGTGAATGGGGAGATCCATTCTCTTCATTGAAGTCAGGCAACACTCCAAATTTTCCGATAACTTAGAATGCCTTCAATTTGAGATCACATGGTAGAAGATAAAAACAATTCAATAGATGTAGATGAATTCACAAAGGATAACGAGAAGATCTGATTAAATACACTCTCAATTCACTCAAAAACACTTTGGATCAAAACATAGATCAAAGTTTCAAAGTTTATGAAAAACAAGTGAGATTTTGTTTGAAGAGAGATAAAAGAGCTCTCAACTTTAAAAGATTGCTCAGATGGATATTTCAGTTTTGTAAATTTAATATCTTAAGAAATGGGAGGTAAAATGGCTTATTAATAAAAAAAATCAAAATATGGGCTACTGTGTGCACGGATCAACTTTGTAAGGCGCACAATTCCATCCAGTAAGGAACTGTGGTCATGGTCGTGTGCACAGGAACAATTTGGTGTCGCGTGAAAGCCATTGTGCACCTAGGCTCAATATAAAGTCTTGTGAATGGTTAAGGCACTAAATATTTTCAAAATGTTTTAACAGGTTCTACAAGAAAATCCACCTCCAAAAACTTTTCAAAAAAATTTAAAAGATCTCTAAGACTGTTTTAATCACTTGTACAAATATTTTCAAAATCAAATCCTCACAGATTTTTAGAAAAAAATAGTGCACTTTTGTGTTTATCCATTTACAATTCACAACATTCATAAAAAGGATATAGTCTTCATTCCAACGTGAATGTATGGCAACAAAAGTCTTCAATGAGCAGCTTGTTAAATCTTCAATCTTCAAAGGTTCGTTCTAACTCAAATAACTATTGCTCACTCATCGAATCAAGTTTATGCGACTTGAAAGACTGAGCGACTCAAATGTTTTATCCTGAGGACTAGCCAATTAATATTAATACAAAATTACATTTCCAATCTACCCCATTCCCTATTCTGTGGCAAAACCTCTAAAACCTAAAATAATATCATTACCCCATAAAACTCATACCTCGCTAGCCATATAGCGAGATTATTAGGAAGGTAAAGTAAAAGCAATCCATAAAACCAATGGTGAATCAAAAACTCCAGTCTGAGCCGTGATTTGGATTCATAATCATTATTGTTAAGCCTGAAACCAGATAAAACATCAAAAAGAATCACGCAGGCAATGGCAGGCACAAAGAGAAACTCCCCCTGCTTGGAAATGTTAGAGAATTAGACTAAAACCATGCCTTATGTAATAATTTTAGTTATGGATTTATTATTATAATAAAATTAGGTATTCCTATTTTAATGAGAATCATGTATGGACATAATTTCCGGAGTATTTTATATATTGTCGATGTCTTTTATTCTGCCCAATAGGTGTTCTAGTGTGTAGAGTACGACTTACACACAGAGGATCAGATCACCAGTTCTTGTGGAATATAAGTTTTATCGGTCACAATCTTAAATGGAACTGGACACATCATCAGTTGGAATGTAGCACAATATTTTAGTAGGTCTATCTGGATTACAGGAAACTGTATAGTTTCAACTTATTGTGCTAGTAAACTTTGTGTGTATTGAACGGGACCAATTTAAGGTCATTGTTTCTATACTGATTTTATAAGAAAATGTACATCTCGTGATTATTAGTTTTACTTAAGGCTCTTAATCCGGATATGATTGATGGACACAATCACTAATTATATATTTCTTTTACTTATCGGGTGAGATTCATTATTAGATCAATAATCATTATAAATTGGGTAAAGGTAATTAATATATGGTGAAAGTCTTTTATGGATGGAATCCACGTCTCGATATAGAGACTAGTGATACCCCCTTGAGTTACTTATAAGTTTGTATGTGTCAAACCCTACAGGTGGATTATATTAATCCGATAATACAAATAAGTTAAGTTGTAAGGCTCAAGGACTTAAAGAAGTTAATCAAATAAATTATTTTATTATTTTATTAACGGACATCTCTAACCTTAACGTGGGGAGAATTAAGTAATTAATAATGAGGAGCTCGAAATATAATTTTGAGTTAAGGAGTGGAGTTGCAATTATAATTATTTAGTGGTATTAATTATAACTAAGGGACTGAGATTAGGATATAGGTAGGATTAGGTTTTCTCAGGCCCATTAGGAGCCACATCCTTATCTCTATTTTGGGTCCCTACCTTAGCCTATATATATGCACCTAAGTCTCATTCTTTCTTAACCTATCCGTCACTCTTGGATAATAAAAAGACCTGAGTTCATACTTGTAAGAAAGAGAGACTACGGAGAAGAAAGAGGAGACAAGAAGGTGGTCACAAAATAGGAACCCACCCTCTACTCATGGTTGTCCATATAGAGAATATAGTAGAAGATTGTGAGGTGAATCGAGCCATCACATATTCTGTTCGTGATAAAACGAGATCAAAACAAAGAGATTTCGCAGGTAAATCATAAATCTGCCTTTTAGGATTTCATTTATGTATAGTTTTTTTGTAGTTCGATCTATACACATTTTTAATAGATCCTCAGACTTCCGCTCCAATAGGAAATCCTCTGATAAGTATCAAAGATATAGATGAGATAAAACATGTGATAGAGCATGCAATCATGTTAAAAAATAACTGTAAAGTAGAAACATTACCTAATATCAAGATACCAAGTGAATAACACAATGTAATAAAACACTTCCCCTATCATAGATATTTTTCCCCATTTTTATCAAAGTGAGAAACAACTTTCTCCCAATTAATAAGTCAAAGTAAAACTCACTCCTCCCTTTTGATACAATGGACAATTGAAGGAAATAAATTTTCTCCCCCTTTATCTCAAGGACTAAATTTTTCTCCACCTTTTTCGACACGAACAAGGAGAAGAGAAGACATATCATAGACAATGGGTATAGCTTGGCAACAAGCAAAGTCACAATAGTAAAAGATAGAATAAAAAAAAAAGATAGAAAAATAATATTGACGACAAGATATATCATGGGAATCAACCAATGAGCATATACATGTGTATCATAGTATTAATCTCACAAGAAAACACTAAAAGATAAATGATAAAACTCATTGAAGTATAAAATCAAGAAATGAGATATACATAGCATCAAACTAGATAAATGAGATCATATAACAAACATATATGTAAAAATATAAACACAATGATATGGTATCAAATTATAATGGATTGAGGATGAAAATATGGATAACAACAAGTATTCTTAAATCTAACGGAGTGTACCATAAGAACCAACATAACTCAATGACAGACAAAAAGTAAGGTACATAACCCTTCCACACAAACATCCAAATATACAAAAATTAAGTACCAAAGAATAAAGTAAAAGAATCAGACACCAAAGTACTAAATGGAAAGGTACAACACGGTCTCAACAAGGAACTATTAATGGATTAAGAGATACATAGAAAATGTCCAATGCTCATCAAATGCATGTGTCAAATAATGTAATGAATAAAATCACAGAAGATCAATATGATAAAAATAATAAATAAGTAGCATAATAAATAATCCACAATCAAATGTCATCTCAACTAACAACATGCAAACTCCCTAAGTGCTAATCATACTCCCATATAGTAAACATCGTTCCCCCTAAAGCTATGCATGATAGAGAAAAGCAAATAAAGTATGAAACTTGTGAAACATTTTGGAAGTAGGAGTAATTTCACAACAACACGGTAACATGAAATCATGTGATGGAGACATGTGAGCATGGAACATGTGAAGCGAGATGCAAGATAATGCCAATCATAAAATATGTCAAAACAATCAAGAATAATCAAGAACAATGTGATATCAAAAACACATATTACAAATCATACAAGCTCACAAGATATAATTAACAAGATATAATACCTAACACTAGTCAAGGCAAACACTAAACCATCACTAGAGGAAAAAAAATCTACAAGGAACAAGGTATCTAAGATTGAACTAGCAATATACTAATGTGATAAGTACAATCTCAACTAACAAACTCGCGCCAGAAAAAAATTGAATCCAAACTATAATCAAGGTCTCATCGTCGACTCAAACTACTCAGGGCTTACAAAAGCTCATAAACCGGTATTCAACAATAATCCTGGATAATATACAAAGCTCTAAGAACTGATCATAAACCAACCACTAAGTCAAATAAGGTCAATGGATGGAATCATGTAAAGGTTCAATCTCTAGAGCAAAAGGTAAAACACATAACCAGAAATATACGGAAAAAAAATTGTACCAAACAAATCAGAACTTATCTAGAACTAAGATAGTGTACCCAGAACAAAGCAGCGTACGCACGATAGAGAATCATAATTGTGCGAACGGACACGCTTTCAAGAAGTTCGAATGAAACAGGGGAAATACCAAATATAGTTTAAAATCTCCACAAAAATAGTTTAAAACCTTCTGAATCCCAACACTCTAAATCTTAATGACATAAATAAATGCAAATGCATTGGAAATCATTCACTTCATCTTCAATAGCACCAATTAGGGATAAAAATGCAAAAAATAGCATAAATCAACAACTCTCACACACACACACACACACACACACACACACATATATATATATATATATATATATATATATATGGAAACACAAAGCACGTAAAGTGTTAATTTGATTAGGCAACTTATGATCAATTGATTTGACATAAAGATTTCATTTAAATTATGATTAAAAAATATGAATTGAAAACACATTTAACTCAATTTCAATCAATTCAACCTTAAAGGAATAAAATTCTCATCAAATATATATTTTCAACTTTATAATATCAATGAAGGTATGATTCATGTGACAAATAGAAATACAAAATCAATATGAATACACATAATCAAATCATGTAAAATATTACAAATGATGCTTAAAAGAAAATCATTTCATTAATATCCTTTTGATAAAAAATGGTAGTTTCAAAACATTAATTCCATCAAGCATATATTGATAAAAATCTTTTGAATGCCAACTAAATAGAAATTTTCATTTTTAAAAAGCTATGACCTATCTTATTTTTTATGTCGGTCCAGCTCTTGGCTTATGGATATGTTTTAATATATTTTATCTTTTGCCATCTATTGAATTTTCACATGCCTAGATGTCACCTACTAAAAAAAATTGAATTTTAAAAATGGGTGTAATAACGCTAGAGGTAGCCTGTAGTAATGGTTTTAAAAACGGTCGTTTTTAGCTCCTTTAAAGTAAGAAACTCACAAAATCTCACATGTGGACCAACAAAACACTATTAAGATCTAGAATTTAGTCATGATCAAGTTAAGTACGAAGAGAAATATCCACATTATTAACATTATATGAAACAAGTGATATGCATGTGCTCAAGTAGTGTGACATAAAAACCATAGATTTTAACAAATTTTTCAATAATGATTTATCAAATGAATTTCAACCAAACAATTAAATCAATCAAACATTTTCATCCAAGGATTTAGAATTCACTTTTAATCATCATTAAAGTTAAATCGATCATCAAAATCAATATGAACCAAAGAATTAACCACATTCCACAAAAATAAAGAACATAAAATATTTTTTTAATTTTCGAATAAGAATGATGCATGATTATTTACAAAATCATGTTTAGAAATAAAACATAGTTGTACACACCACATTATAGGACCCCCTAAGTCTCTCCTTAGACCCCTATCACTTCCCCTTTCCATCGTAAACCTAGGTCGCACTCCGAGTACCGACCTAGAGGCCCTCGGGCACCCTCGGGCCCAATTTGACTCCGATCAACTCTTTCCTCGGAGAAAAGACTCTTTGAATATTTGAAGGGATCCAAATACCCTTTATAATGGTCCACCCCGCGTACGAATCGGCAGAATGGTTCAGACAAATGGACCATTTCACTACCAAAAACTGATTCAAAGGTCATCAGGCGCTCCCAGGACCTAAGTTAACCCCAATTAACATCACCATCAGAGAGAAAGATCTTTGAATATTTGAAGGGAACTAAAACCCCTTTACAACTGTCTACCATGTGCGCAAAATAGCATAATCGTTCGACGAACGATCAGTTTTCCCATGAAAATTGATTCGGAGGCCACTGGGCTCTCCTGGACACTATTTGACCAAAGTAACCTCTTCAGCTCGAATGAGATTGAATGAATCTCCGAAAGGCACTGAATACCCTTTCTAACAATCCACCCCGTGCACAATTCTGACCTACAGTACGGACAAACGATATGTTTTACTCCGAGAGGTCACTGGACGATTTCGGTCCTAGTTGACCAAGGTCAACTTTCCAAACCAAGAGAAACTCTTTGGAATGTCGAAGTACAACTCCTAACCTTTCCAACGGTCTACTCCGTGTGCCTTTATGACTTAACATACATACGAACGATCTATTTTCGTCCGACAATATCACGTCTCAGGGACCGTTGTGCGCTTCCTAACCACATTTGACCTAAAGTTGACTTTCGGACCCAGGAGAGGTCCACGGGACTCTCGAAGGTCACTGAAATACCTTTCTAATGGTATGACTCGTGCAAAATTCGGATCAACAGTTTGTGCACTTTGATCATTTTTCGAAAAATATTCGCACGAGACTACCAATTGGCACCCCCCTTGGCCCTATAAATAGGGGCTATGACCTCACTCCCAAGGGACAACATATCCATTAGCATCAGTGATCTCAGCAACATTATCTTGAAGTTAGCGAAGTTCCATATGAGAAGTTCCATTCAGGCCTAAATACCCATCCTTTTCACACCCAATTTGGAAAATATCCTTCTCCCTGATCAACATCCATCAACATTCAAAGGATTTCATCCAAGATCCAAGCTCAAGCTCCAAGGAATGTCCAATTCCTTCTCCCTCTCTTTTAAATCTCTTGTTCTTGCATACGTTACACTAGATTCAAAATCTAGTTTCACTATAGTTCATACATATTAACATCTATGCTTTTATTAGTATATTGCACATACTTTATTTTCCATAAAAAAACCCAAAAACATATAAAAGAGGGTTACACTCATAAATTTCTAATGGAATTATCCATCATACTTTTTCCAAAAACCAAAAACACATTTTCTATATGCGCACACATAATAAAATTTCGTTCGAATATATGGGATAAACCCCGCCCTTATTCTACATTCGAACTGTGTGGACTTTGATGCCTTTATAGGCTATGTAGGCATCTCAGACTAAAATCCGAGACTCGAGTCCAATTTTCAAATTTTCCAATTTCCTAATTTCTCGTACTCCCTCATTTTCATAATTATCATACATATATCTATAATATGCTTTTTCGATTTTCATCCAACACATATTATTGTTTACCAATAATGATCAATATCACGATGAATGCTCATATTCTATCTTCTATATTTATTATTATTTTTGGAATATTCCAGTGGATGACCTCACCTTATCTTTTCCATAGTATGGGTTGAACGAGTCCAATCTCCATTTTATAAACACATACACACACTTCATGGGCATAAAGGAAAATATTTGCATTTGACCATGAGAGGCTGAAAGGGCGGGATGGGTGCTTAAAACCTTCCCATTCCCTAACTTAACCCCCGGACCTCCGATCTATTAGTATCGTATGCATCCATTTTTCCTTGATGCCGCTCTCTTGAAGTGGCAACATAAGATCTTGCCTGTTTTGTGCAAAATAGGTTGGCGACTCCATCTCTCTACATTCACCCCACACCGATGACGGTCGAAGCACCTTTTGAAGAGAAAGGTGTGAGATCGCGGTGCAGTTCTTTCTCGAGGGATCCTCCTCTTTCCCCCCCCCCCCAAAATGAACGTCGCGCCCTCGGGATGGCCATAGTGGCGAATCTGCTGGGAATTTATATTTTTAAGAGGGCTAGACTCTGTTTACATGGGTGTTTCATTTCCTTGTATATCCCCTTATTTTCATGTTCCTCTTTATTATTCATATGTACCTCATGCTTATGCTACTATTCATACACATGTAGAATACTCTCCATGTACACTTCATACCACGTGCACCTAGGATCACATATATCCGCATGTTGCACACATCACTTAGAAATCCATGCTTAGGTGTCACTAGCACACACCTATACTTGTATGTATCCTTATGAAACACTCACTTGTAGATAATTACACATCACTTATCCATGCTTAGTATAGCTTTACTATTGGCACTTGTATCTTGCTCCTTGTTTGGCATGAGCAAGAAAAAGATACTCTCTCCATAAGATACTAATAAAAGAATTATGCATGATTCACACAACATCACCAAAGGGCATTACTATTGACCAAATTTTGTCCCGTAACTGGGGAGTCACTTCGTGGTGGGCGCTGGTTCGGCAAGTTGCAGTTAGCCTAAGCGATACGACTCTCACCTTCCATTGGCCAAGTACCTTCGACATATATCGAACGGTTCCCCCCATATCGTACTGCTAGATCGAAGTCATGACGGGAGGTATATTGCAGGGAACTCATTCATGTACATCGAGTATATCGAATTCTCTCTCAAACCTACCAACCCCATAAGGTATATAGTGAGGCAATTCAAGTACACTCAGGTCTATCAAATGGCTTGTCGACACATGCCAATTGCCCTCAAAAGCAAGACGTATATTGTGGAAGTCACGCCAAAGGGGGGAAACCTTTCCAATTCACCCAACCAACTGCATACCCTTATATAAGTGTCAAGCCTAGGACATAATTGTTAGGTTGTCGGTTTTGACTCGAAACTCTATCAAAATTATGGGTCGACCTGCCACCCAAATTTTTGTGCAATTTTTAAAACAGGACCCTGCCCGTGAGCCTCGTGACAAGTCCAACAGTAGCTTTACATATGTTGCAAACCCAATCATTCCAGACTCGGGTGCCGTTCGGAATTTCATTTTTGCATTTAGGAAAACTTAATACAAGTGAGGACCTAATAAACATAATAATCATGCTAAGACCCATCTCTCATCTTTTTCTCTCTCTTCTTTCCAAAAAGTGTTCAAAAACATCTTTCCTTTTTTATCAAGAATACTAAAAATATTTTTCCTCCTTTTCCCTAAAAAAAGAAAACATTTTCGTCCTCATCTTTTCCAAAAATGTCAAAAATATTTTACTCCTTTTCTAAAAATTACAAATTTCCCTTTTTTTCTTTTCCGAAGATAAATTCCAATTCTTCTCCTTCTCATGTCGATCACATATGCTTGGCCTGGCTCCATATTGGCTTCAGTCTTCAGTCGAACCGCTCCAAAGTTCTGTCGGTTCCCTTACTTCCTCCGAGTTCGAGACTCACCCGCCTTCCATGGAGAACACGGATCAAGTGTCGAGTGTACAGCCGAATTTGTTGACGGTTCTGGCTCAGCTCACTGCCAAAATTTACAACCTTCAAATCGAGGTTCATGAGATGCAAAGAAATTGGCTCCCCATCCCCGAAGATCCTGAGGTCATTTTCCCTCGTGCCATGGGTCCTCCTGCACCCGAGCCTATTTGGGTTCCTGAAGAATATAATTGTCCTCCACGTGCTCCTTCTGCTAACGGGCCACCACCAGCCCATCTTCCTATGCTGCTAATTTACCTGTAACTATTGATCCTAAAGAGGAAGAACTAAACAAGGTCAAGGAAGACCTCAAGATATTAACCAAGAAATTTGACCAGGTCAGAATATCTGGGAACTACATGGACTATACCAACATGTCTCCCTATCCTAAAGCCAGGTTACTAAAAAAATTCAAGATTCCCAATATCGAGAAGTTTGCAGGCAGTGGACCCCCAATCATTCATCTCCATAGTTATCACCGAGCCATGACTCTCCAGGGGGTTTTGAAGAAATAATGGCTTAGATGTTCAAGCAGACTTTGAAAGATAGTGCCTTTCGTTGGTTCATATCCCTTGAGGAATCCAAAATCCACAGTTGGGAAGATGTTGCCCGTGAGTTCATGTCACAGTACAATTACAACGAGGAGCTAGAGGTTACCCACCGTGACTTGAAACTAGTTAAACAGAACCTTAGGGAATTAGTCAGCAACTTCATAGCAAGATGGGGAGAAAAAGGAGCTACCATGACCCATTAACCTTTCAAAGAAGAACAAGTCAGCATTGTGAAGAAGAACTTCCTACCCCATGTCCGAGCAACAATGAGAGGACATTACTACCCTCACTTTTGAGCCCTCCTAGAAGCAAGAGTAGAAACTGAAGAAGGTATTCCTAAGAAAAAAGTTGTATCAAAGAAGACCTCTGGACAGTTTGCTCCTAAAAAGTTTAAAAGGCCTGCTAGTACCACCATTTCTACTATCAATGACATCTCTCGGGCGGCCACTTCGTGGGCACCAAAAGTCTCTCAAACCCAATCCTCTCTCCAAATTCTACCAGGATCTCTTGAACCGAAACCTGATCAAACCCTTGGACCCCCATCCGTTACCAAATCCACTTCCAAAAAATTTCAAGCATGATGCCCATTATGATTTTCACCAAACTATTGGCCATACCACTGACCAATGTTTCCATCTTCGAAACACAATCCAAAGCTTGGTTAACTGGGGTATCATTGCCCCACCAGCTAACCCTAAACCAAACACTACCCATAATCCACTCTTGAATCATGCAAATGACATCTTCCTAGAAGAAGACTTAGAGATCGACCCATCCATCCAAATCCTGACAAGTAAATCACCAGTTATCCCCATATACTCTCCTAAATCTCTCCAAGCATGCCCATATTTCCTCTTACACCCTACCAGCCTTATCGACCAAACCTCATTACCCCTTACCAGAGCATGCATCGCTGTCTGTACCCATTCTGGAGGTAAAAATATTGAATTATCCAAAGTTCTAAACCAACTCCTAGAGTTCGAGCTGAAATTTCCCTCCCAGATAACCATCGACTGTCAGAGATTCAGCGGGTTGTTCTTAGAAGCTCAAAGATGGGCCCGAGAGTCAGACAACTGGGTAGTTCTAGCCGACGAAGTCAGTCTAGATGACCTGGTCCAGATCATGGCAGATTTATTTCAACAAACTAGTGATATTTGTAGCATATCCGAGTTGCTTAACGCTTTGAAATTACAAGGGCACCTAGTCCCTTCAATCCTGTATTTCCTTGCCGAATGGGAATAATTATACGAAGTGGCCATAGAAGTTGTAGAGTGTATTGACTTTGCATGGAAAGATAATATCATTGCCACCGAATGGGGGGACGATTCTAAAGATTCAGATGAAGAGACAAATTCAAGAAAGACTAGTCTGATAGCCAACCTATGCGAAATAATATCATTCGAGGAGCTACTAGGAGAGATCAACCAGGTAGCTGAGAAACCCAATATCGATGAAGAAATAGGGTTTCTATTTTTCCATTCTTTCGTGAACCATATGACCAGGTCGGGGAGATATTATCAGAATCCAAACTTAAAACCATCAGCAAGTGATAAAGGGAGAGGTGTTGAGAATCGCCCTATGCCAGAAATGACTCTTGAAGAAAGTAAGGTTCTTGATCAATTAAATAAAACCCAAGCTAACATCAATCTATGGGGATTTTTTATATCATCCCAACTACACCGAAATGCCCTAATCAAGCAATTCATAGGACCCATAATTCCTCCCTCAACCACACCAGAAGAAGCAGCAAACTTAGTTGGATCCTTGACCTCTACTCGAATGCTCTCCTTTTTTTGAAGAGGAGGTCCCTAAGTTAGTCCTAACCACAATCATGATCTTAATATCTCTATTAAAGTTATGGGGAAAACTGTCCCCCTTTCTCTCGTCGACAATGGATCATCTTTGAATGTTTGCTCTTTAAGAACCCTCAATTACCTGGGATTAAAAGTGAGTGACCTTGATCCAACCTCTGCTATTATACACGCCTATAACAACACCCGCCGAGAAGTAATAGGATCTATAAAACTTGCAATAGGGGATGGCTCTATAAATCCTATTATTGAATTCTAAGTCATCGATATTCTAGCCTATTTTAATATGTTGATCGGACGATCGTGGCTCCACAGCATCAAAGGGGTGTCTTCTTCCCTTAATCAGAAATTGAAATCCTTTACCAATGAATAAGTTATCACCATCTTGGGAGACAGTGACAACACTGAGAATGCAAGCACCCGTAATACGGTACTTTAGATACAACACGGGGTAAACGATATGCTGCTATCAGGCTTCCAGGTCGAACCACTCCTACTCCCAGTAGGGGACGACTTCAAAGATAGGGTTTGTCCAGAATATGATCCTCATGGAAACATCAATGTAATCCAAATGTTCAAGAACATGCACTTCATGCCCGGACTGGGGCTAGGGCAAAGACAACAAGGGATAACTGAACCTATTATGTTAAAGGAAGCCTTTCCTCCCTGTGGCTTAGGCTATCAACCATCACAAGAGAACTCAGATTGATCCATCATCCTCGACTGAAGAAAAAGTTAGAATGCACTAGAACTATCTCAAGAGATTCCCTAAATGGAAGATTCATCTGAGAGGGTGAAGATTTACCCTTCTGTGGCTTCCCTGAACCTTGGTATAATCCTGAAGACAAGAGGATAAAACCACGAATGGAGATCTTTTTTCAAGGCAGCTACCCGGGGGTCGAAAATTCCCAGAACTATGTACAACTACTCATTGAGAAGACCATAGCTGATACTAGGGATTCTGAGGGCAGTGACTCTGAGGATTCTTTCAACTTGTAGATACTGTGGCTGGGACTTTGCATGATCCATTCAGGGACTAAATCATTTAATCCAACCTACCTCATCAAAGATGCTGATATACCTCTTCTCAACTGGCATTTTGTACCTATGACACCTATTAATATTTAACCTAAACCTGATGTTTTTCCCCTTTCCCCGTTAGTTGTTTCCTCTCACTCTGATGTAATCGAGACCTCCTTTGATGAGGTTCTCAATGTTTTTTTTGCTATCAATGAAATAAACAAAGATTTTGAGTATCTTGTTGTTCCTTACATTATTTACCTTGACTCTAATCAAACTCTTGATGATGATGACTTTGCAAATGAACAATTCTTAACTGATCTAAATAAGGTTAATAACAAAAAACATAACCGCATTTAACCTCGGCTCTAGTAGCTATACGAGCGATATTAGGATAAGGGCTACCCTTGATGAGCACGAGTGCACGCAACTCGAAGAATTACTGAAGGAATTCGTGGATGTCTTCACATGGTCTTGTGATGATATGCCCATTATTGACCCTGAGATAGCACATCATGAGATTCCAACTCTTCCAGATTGTAAATCCAGTCAAACAGAAGCTGTGAAAGCTCTGCACTGGATGCTCACTCAAAGTAAAAGAAGAAGTAGTCAGGCAATTGAACGAGGGCTTCATTAGAGTAATTCAGTATCCTATGGCTAGACAATATTATGCCCATACTAAAATTAAGAGGAAAGTTCTGCATGTGTGTCGACTACCAAGACTTGAACAAGGCCTCTCCGAAGGATGATTACCCACTACCCAACATTGATATGATTATGGACAATACATCCAGTCATGCTATCAAGTCATTCATCGACGGGTTTTCCAGATATAACCAGATCAAGATGCACCCTGATCATCAAGAGAAAACCACATTCATCACCCCTTGGGGAACCTTTTGCTATACTATCATGCTAATTGGTCTAAAAAATGCAGGGGCTACCTATCAAAGGGCTACCATAACAATTCTGCATTATCTGATACATAAGGAAGTATAGGTCTATATAGATGACATAGAAAAGGTCTACCAAATGCGGCATAATCCACATAAATGTGTCTTCGGCATTACCAAAGGAAAACTCTTGGGATTCATGGTCAGTGAGAAAGGGATAAAAGCAGATCCTATTAAGTTGAAAGACATACTTGAGATGCCACCTCCCGGAATGGAGAAAGAATTTCAAGGATTCCTTGGGAAATTATAGTACATCAGACGATTCATTAGCCAATTGACTTCCATCTGTGAACCTATTTTTAAACCCCTCTAAAAGGATTCAACCAAGGTCTGGAATGAAGCTTGCCAAGAAGCCTTCGACCGAATTAAGCAATACCAAATCCAACCTTCGATTCCCTTACTCCTATACCTAACCGTGACCGATACTACAACTAGGGCTTTGCTAGCCCAATACCTTGAAGAACCCCGTAAAGCGAAATCCATTTACAACGCCAGTTAAAAATTGGTCAGTTGCGAAGTTAACTACATCGCTTTGGAAAAATCATGTGTCTCACTTGTCTGGGTTACCCAAAAGTTACGGCACTACATGCTCACCTTCCCCATCACACTCATATCCCAAATGGATCCCATCAAGTACCTACTTGATAATCCCGCCCTATCCAGCTGAATGGACCATTGGTTGATGCTTCTATCCGAGTTTGATATCACCTATGTCACACAGAAATCCATGAAAGGAAGATCCATCTCTGATTACATTGATGACAACCTTATGAAAGAAGTCGATGTTTGGATTTTTGAATTCCCAGACGAGAATATCCTTTGGGCCTCCCAAGAAGATATTCTCTGGCAAATGTTATTTAAAGGCACTGCTAACAAAAAAGGATATGGCATTGGAATCCTCCTAATTTCCCCTGATGATTCCCACACCCCCATTTCCATTAAATTGGATTTCCCATGCACTAATAACATGACTGAATACAACGCATGCACGGTAGGCTTAAAGTTTCCCTCAAGAAAGGTATTCGATACCTCGATGTCTAAGGGGCTTCAGCCCTCATAATTAGTCAAGTAATGAAGAAGTGGAAAGTCAAGGATGAGAAACTCTTACCCTTCCATGCCCACCTTGAAGAACTAGCTTCCCAATTCCAAGAAATCAGCTTCCACTATCTGCCTCGAGCAAAAAACCAACTTGGCTGATGCCCTTGCCACCTTAGACTCCATGATTGACATGCTCGAAAGAATAACCATGGCCCCTTTCCTTATCTAGAAACAAGATAAACTAGCCCACTGCTACCACATCAAGCTCAGCACGGAAGAAGAACCTAAAATAGCCGATTACTGGTACTGTGATATTTGGCGCCTCCTCTAACACAGTAGGTACCCCCCCCAAGGAGATGACAAGAAAGATCGAGCAACTCTTCGCAGACTGGACGCCCAGTACATTATCTGTGATAAAGTACTATTTAAGAGAAATTTTGATGGAACCCATTTACACTACATCACAGGGACTGACATTGAAGAAATGATGCAGAAAATCCACGACGGGGAATGCGAACCCCACATAAACGGCCATATACTCGCCAAAAAGATCATCCGATAAGGTTACTACTGGACTACCATGGTTCAGGAATGCATAGCCTATGTTCGAAGCTGTCTCAAGTGCCAATAGTTCTCCAACCTACAACACTTGCCTCCGTAAGAATTGTACAATATGACCTCTCCCTGGCCGTTTTCCACTTAGGGCATCGACATCATATGGAAAGTTACACCGAAAGCATCCAATGGGCATAAGTTCATCCTAGTCTCTATTGAATACTTGACTACATAGGTTGAAGCCGAGTAATACACAATTCTGAATACCAAGAAAGTGGACAAATTCATCAAGAAAAACATCATATGTCGATATGGGGTCCCATACGAGCTGGTATCGGACAATGGGTTACATTTTGAGGAAGAAGTTTTGGAAGTGGTCGACGAGTATGGAATATAAAGACATAAATCCTATCCATACCAACCTCAAACCAACGGGGCGGTCAAGGCAGCGAATAAGAGTCTTAAAGCTACCATGAGCAAGATGATCGAGAGTTATCGAGATGGGGCCGACACGATCCCTTATGCCCTCTTGGGCTACCGCACTTTAGTTTGAACATCTACTGGGGATACCCCTTACTCTCTAGTCTACGGCATGGAAGCAGTCCTGCCCGTGGATCTGTAAATACCTTCGTTGCGCGTCATGCTTGAAAGCAAGGTCAGCGAAGAAGACTAGTACCAAAGCCATCTTGACGAGTTATCTTTCTTGGACTAACGGAGATTGAAATCTCTATATCATATACAAGGGTACCATCACCGTATAGCACGATCCTTAAATAAAAGAGTCAAGGACCGCGGTGTCCTAGAAGGGTACTTAGCCCTCAAAGAAATAGTAGAGCCCGTTTGGGACCCCAGAAGGAAATTTAAGCCCAATTGGAGTGGCCACTACATTGTGAAGAATATCCTATCGGGCGGTACCATTATGCTCATCGACCTCAACGGAGAAGAAATGGGGCACCCGATCAACCTTGATCGCCTCAAGAAATTCTACCCCTAGTCTAAAATCTCAGCTCGCTACGACTCTTATCATCTCCCTTCTATTCTATTCTACTTACCAAAAATACGTGGGCCTGATCCTCTAAAAACATTTTCAAAAATGAATTTCAAAATTTTTCAAAACCCTCAGAGGTACGTAGGCAGATCATCACTTCACATGAGTGCGGCCCCCTTAGTTTCATAAAATACTATCCTTTTCTTATCCCCGAGAACGATAGTTCATTTTAACATATACGTGAACAAAAGAATTATGTATGCTTTAGCAAGGAGTATAAATAGTTCAAAATGAAAAAATTCATCAAGAGGCACAACTAGATGATCAAAAACCTATTTATTTCATTATTTGAAATTTTGGTACAATACATCGGCGTAAGGAGTCAAATGACTTTCCTTTCCATCCAATACCTACCTTCCTAAAAACAAACCCCCACTACTCCCAAACAACCAGAATAACCATAAAAAAAACACAATAATATAAACTTCATAAAGTCTACCCACAGCTGCCAGAAGAACTGCCTCCATCTCCCACATCCTGGGGCCCCCAAACCTCCCTTGACTTGAGAGAATGCCACTGACGCTCAATTAAGTGATAAGCCTCGACTAGCCTCGGAAAAACCCCAATACTTCCCTCCAAAGTATCAAAGAAAGAAAGCCACCTTTGAGCGGTCTCCACAACCATCATCTTGGTGACCACTCTCCTCCACATCCATTTCATGTAGTCCCCTGAGACATGAAAAATTTGCCCAATAGATTGAGAGGGACAAGTCGATGGATTTTGGTTCTCCAACAAAGATCCTAGACGCATCTGCATACGCTCTATCAGGTCCTCCACAGGAAATAAATCCTGTGTTCGTGGGGGAATAATTTTCTCCTAGCCATATTGACACAGAAGCCGCCTGGGAAAGTAGAAAGAGGTCTGCCTGAGGCCAACCAGTCTGATGTAATGATACTCTCCAAGTTCTAGAATGGGTAATAGTTATCCCCACCATGGCACAGACCAGTGCAGGCCTAAAGCTCCATGCTCTACAAACCAGTTCTCCCATCTTTCAATGTTCAGGCCGACGCTAATGAAATAGCACGAGAAGAAGTTTTGAACCACCGGTAAGGGATACTCAGGTGGCACCACTATGTGGAATCTCTTAGACAACCACATAAATAACATCACGGGATCCCTTTCAGAAAGTTAGAACGACCCTCCCGCCAGGCATCGAGGCCATTCAAGGTCTCTGCCAGTATCACCGTCACTGGATTGCAACGATAAGACACCCAAGAAATAATAGTCGTCAGTTGGGGGTCCACCAGCGTCTCCCCAATCACCAACAGAACTTTTGAAACCAGGCCTAAAATGATGGCCCCAACATATCCATCATCACCCACGTCCTCCAAATGCACAGACCGCAATACCACCAGAAGGGAAATCCTTCCTCCCGTAGCCAATGGCGAAGTCACCAAGGTCTTTCTTCACTCAAAAATTTCAAAACACTCTTTTTTCTTACTTTTTCTCAAAAAGGAAACTCTTTTTCAACCTAGTCATCGAGGCCATTTTTCACTCAAACATATTCAAAAATTTCCAAAAATCACTCTTTTTACTCTTTCTAAAAAAAAAAAACTCAACAGCAAGCTAAAGTGCATGTAGAGTAAGCCACTAAATCAAGATAATAAACAAAATGTGCATATCTTTCTGCATTTTTGAGTTTCTTTTCAGGTGCAAGGCCGCTACATCAAGCATGCAAATGCTAAGCTCCCACAGTCAACAATGAATATGCAAGAAATCCGAAAGGAAAGAACCAAATTGGATGTCACCTTATGTCCCCCATAACCCTCTCTCCTAGATACCAGACATACCCAAACTTGCACGACTTCAATTGTCGTAGCTGCGCATTCCGCCAATCACCCCGGTGTGCTGAATGGCCATCACCCAAGGATAAAAGGTCGCCTATAAATCCCCAGCGAGAACAAAATGATCAACATCTGAAAAAGATCATCAGGGAAAAATGGTCTCAAGAAAATAAGAAATTACCTGACCACCCACCAATCGGCACCGTCCCTTCACCTGATCGAGGTACCCCAAAAGACCAAGAAAATGTCGATTGGCACTCCTCCATCTATGCCTGCCACCACACCCTTTAAAATTTCATACAAAAAGTCCAAAAAATCCCAAACAATTATAAAAAAATTCCTCAAATTTCAAAATTCATTCTAGCAACTTGTTCACCAAGGAAAACATTTTTTACACCCCCAGCGGAATTCTAGAGAATCATTCTCCCCAACAACGTCTCCAAAGGACACTCTAAATTTTCCTCAGCTAAAAAATCCTCAAATTATTAACTATTCCCCAGTGGAACCTAAAATCCAATCCCCAGATGAGAACAAATCATCCCCACTGGAGTCCCCAAATTTCTCGAAGGGAAAGTACACCTCTTTCAGGTTAGAATTGACCTCGATCTTGGATCGTCACCTCAGTTAGGACTGAATTGACCTCGATCCTCGATTATCACCGTTTTTAGGTCAGAATTGACCTCGGTCTTGGATCATCACCTCGGTTAGGTCATAATTGACCTTGGTCATCGATCGTCACCTCTTGTTAGGTCATAATTGACCTAGATCTTAGATCGTCACCTTAGTTAGGTCAGAATTGACCTCTGTCCTTGGTCATCACCTTTTCTAGGTCAGAATTGATCTTGATCCTAGATTGTCACCTCAGTTGGATCAGAATTGACCTCGGTCCTTAGTCGTCACCTTTTTTAGGTCAAAATTAATCTCGGTACTCAATCGTCACCTCTTATTAGGTCATAATTGACCTTGGTCTTCGATCGTCACCTTATTTAGGTTAGAATTGACCTCGGTCGTCACATTTTCTACGTTAAAATTGACCTCGATCTTGGATCCTCACCTCAATTGGGTCATAATTGACCTCGGTCCTCGATCGTCACCTCCTTTAGGACAGAATTGACCTTGATCCTCGATTGTCACCTTTTTTAGGTTAGAATTGACCTTGATCTTGGATCATTACCTCAATTAGGTCATAATTGACCTCAATCCTAAGTTGTCACCTTTTCTAGGTCAGAATTGACCTCAATCTTAGATTGTCACCTTAGATAGGTTAGAATTGACCTCGTTCCTTGGTCATAACCTCCTTTAGGTCATAATTGACTTTGGTCTTAGATCGTCACTTTAGTTAGGTTAGAATTTACCTCGATCCTCGATCGTTACCTCCTTTAGGTCAGAATTGACCTCGATCTTGAATCGTCACCTCAGTCAGGTCAAAATTGACCTCGGTCCTCGATCGTCACCCTTTTTAGGTCAAAATTGACCTCGGTCTTGGATCATCACCTTAGTTAGGTCAGAATTGACCTCGGTCCTCGGTCGTCACCTTTTTTAGGTGAGAATTGACCTCGGTCTTGTATCTTCACCTCAATTAGGTTAGAATGGACATTATTCCTCGGTTGTTACCTCCTTTAGGTCAGAATCTACCTAGATCTTTGATCGTCACCTCAGTTAGGTAAGAATTGATCTCGGTCCTCGGTTGTCACCTCTTTTAGGTTAGAATTGACCTCGATTTTAGATCGTCACCTCAGTTAGGTCAAAATTGACCTCGATCCTCGTTCATCACCTGTTTAGGTCAAAATTGACCTCGACCCTCATAATTGGTTATTCACATCCCTTAGGTCCGGATAACTGACCCCTCTCCATCTTGTGGTAACTATTCGATGACCATCACTTATTTCGAGCTCACCCGTCAAGGGGATGTATAGACACCACATTTTAGGACCCCCTTAGTCTCTCCTTAGACCCCTAAAACTTACCCTTTCCATCGCAAACTTAGGTCGCACTCTGAGTACCGACCTAGAGGTCATCGGGCACCCCCAGCCCCATTTGACTCTAGTCAACTCTTTCATCAAAGTGAAAGAACTTTGAGTCTTTCTAGGACTCTAAATACCCTTTCCAATGGTTCACCCCGTGCATAAATCAGCATAATGGTTCGGACGAACAGACCATTACACTACCGAAAACTAATTCAGAGGCCATTGGGCGCTACCAGGACCTGAGTTGACCCCAATCAACTTCACCATCAGAGTGAAAACTCTTTGAATATTTGAAGGGCATCAAAACCCCATTCCAACGATTTTCCCCATGCATAAAATAGAATAACCATTCAGACGAACGATCAGTTTTCCCTTGAAAATCGATCCAGAGGCCACTAGGCACTCCCGAACTCTGTTTGACCGAAGCCAACTCTTCAGCTCAAATGAGACTAAATGAATCTCTGAAGGGCACTGAATACCCTTTCTAACGATCCTCCCCATGAGCGATTCTGACCTACGATACGAACGAACGATCCATTTTACTCCGAGAGGTCACCGGATGCTTTCAAGCCCTGTTGACTAATGTCAACTTTCCGAACCAAGCAAAACTCTTTGGAATGTCGAATTACATCTCCGAACCTTTCCAACGGTCCACCCCGTCTATAATTATGACTTACCATATGGACGAACGATCCGTTTCCGTCCGATAATCTCCCGTCTAAAGGACTGATGTGCGCTTTCAAGCAATATTTGACCCAAAGTTGACCCCCAGACCCAGGAGAAGTCTAGGTGATCTCTAAGGTCTCTGAAATTCCTTTCAAATAGTATGCCCCATGCGCAATTCGGAATAACGGTTTGTGCGGTACCGTCATTTTTCTAAAAAAGTTTGTAGGAGACTACCAATTGGAAGGTCCTGAACCCTACCTAGCGGCACAGTGTCAAGGGTAACCTGTCGATAGGCACACCCTGGGGTGGGCCGATCAACACCCCCTTGGGCCAATAAATAGGGGCTATGACCTCATTCCCAAGGGCCAACAGATTTATCAGCATCAGTGATCTCAGCAACATTCTCTCGAAGTCAGCGAAGTTCCATATGAGAAGTTCCATTCAAGCCTAAATACCTATATTTTTCACACCCAATTTGGAAAATATCCTTCTCTCTCATAAACATCCATCAACATTCAAAGGAGTTCATCCAATATCCAAGCTCAAGCTTAAATCTATTGTTCTTACATAAGTTACATTAGATTCATAATCTAGTTTTACTTAAGTTCATACATATTAACATCTATAATTTTATTAGTATATTTCACATACTTTATTTTCCATAAAAAACCTAAAAACAAATAAAAGAGGGTCACAATCGTAAATTCCGAATGGAATTATCCATCACACTTTTTCAAAAAAACAAAAACACATTTTCTACACACGCACTCATAATAAAATTCCGTTCAAATCTATGGGATAAACCCCACCATTATTCTACATTTGAACTACGTGGACTTTGATGACTTTATAGGCTACGTAGGCGTCTCCGATTAAAATCCGAGACTCAAGTCCAATTTTTCAATTTTCCAATTTCATAATTTCTCTTACTCCCTCATTTTCATTATTATCATATATATATATATATATATATATATATATATATATATATATATATATATAATATGCTTGTTCGCGTTTCATCCAACACATTTTATTGTTCACCAATAACAATCAATATCGCAATGAAAGCTCATATTCTATCTTCTATATTTATTATTATTTTTGAAATATTCCAGTGGATGACCTCACCCTATCTTTTCCATGGTATGGGTCGAACGATTCCAATATCCATTATATAAACACATACACACACTTCATGGGGATAAAGGAAAATATTAACATTTGCCCATAAGAGATCGAAAGGGCGGAATGGGTGGATAACACCTTCTCATTCCGTAACTTAGCCCCCGGACCTCCGATCTATTGGTTTCGTATGCATCAGTTTGTCCTCGATGCCGCTCTCATGAAGTGGCAACATGTTCTTTTGTCTGCTTTGTGCAAAATAGGCTGGAGACTCAATCTCTCTACATTAACCCCACACCAACGACGACCGAAGAACCTTTCGAAGAGAAATGCATGAGATCGCATCACAGTTCTTTCTCGGTGGATCCTCCTCCTTCCCCCCAGAACAAATGCAGCGCCCCCGGGATGGCCACAATAGCATAAAAATAAATTCATGAAAAATGCACATATGCATGAATCTCACCAATCCATGAAAAATGATACGAAATGAGATCAATTGAAAATCTTACATCCACATTGACTTGTTTCCCCCACAAATCGAGACCAAATTGGGAATGAAAACTCCCAATAACCTAGGCATCATAGTAACTATCTAGATAGATGGCGATAAGTGTTGAATCCCCCCAGTTAATAGGACGTATAAACTTTACCTCCTCCAACTCAACTTCCTTTTGAGGTCTAACAATCTCAACCTTCTTTTGAGGATGAACTATATCAACCTTTTTTCTAGGTGCATCCCTAGGCAAACCTTTACCTACTCTAGGTATACATCTCTCATTCCTCCTAGGATTCTTATGCCTAGTCCTTGGAATTTGAGTATGATGTTTAGGTCTAGGAATATCACTTATAGCTTCGCCATTACCCTGCACCAGAAAGGACTTTTTTCTCACTAACACATCAACTTGGAATCTTATCTCATTAATAGGATTACGTTATTACATGTTTGTCCTATTTCCAAAAAACCTTTGGTTTCTTTTTTTCAAGCACCAACAAGATTAATTTGAGTGACCTTGTGTGATTGGCAGGGAGAACCGAGCATTTGTGTAAGTACACTATCATTATTATCGACTCCCACTATAATTCAAAAACTTAAACATTAACTACACTCTTACGGGTGTGTAGCAGTGAGTCCAGGTATCTAATCCAAGGGTAATTATTTATAGACTTTATATTGATTTATTACTTCTCAATAAAATTATAAAAGATGATTGTTTTAAATATAAATTACAAACTAAGAATGTATTGAAACTAAATTAACAACTAAGAATAAAACTATAGATTGAGAATTGTATCCCTCATCATCTGTTAATTAGTATATATGGTTAAGTTGGAAGAAAAGTTTTTGCATGATTAAATCTTATTTCATGAATTAATCAAACTTAGAGTTGTCATTCCCTAAATTCTCAAAGAATCCTATTATGATTTTGGCGTTAATAAATATCCCAGAGATTACACATGTAAGGTCGTAGATATAGAGTATACATAATATGCACCATTAAATCTCCTAGACATAAAATCAAGAACATCCTGACCCATTAAAACCATCTTAATACATCACACCAAAGCAAAGAAACCAACTAATCCATGGGAATTTCAATAATCTCAACCAAAATTCAGTTACCTAGAAAGCATGTTAAATGGAATGAAATTAAGGAAAACATGCAATGAAAGAAATAAATAAGAAATAAAACAAATTAACAAATCTTAAAATGACCAAAGAGAGCTTGAAAGGATAAAGAGGATGAATAGTACTTACAAAGCCATAAATGGAAAATCGAGACAGAGTGAAAAGAGCACCCAAAATCCATCTCAAACCCTAATACAAATTAAAACTAATTAATAATTGAATAAAATTTGATTCTTACAAATAAACACTAACTTACATATATATAGTAAGTTGAATAAACAAAAGAAACCAAATAAAAAATCTCGAAATATCTAATTTCTAGGTTGATCGATCGATCGACGAATGTTATATATTCCCACTGCTACTAGATCCTTTGCAAAATTGGGAAGGTCGATCGATCGATGATTTGGTCGATTGATTAATGAAAGGGAAAATTTGATACTATCATCATAACAAGGCAAAACCCCTAATGGTCAATCTATCGATGGGGGGTCGATCGATCGATCGATCCCCTGTTTCTAGCACCACTTCCTCTTCATTTTAAACACCAACGGACATCGGGAGAATGTGCCTGATTCCGTCATATGGAAATGAAACGATGTTCCATTTGAGTCCATGCGAAGCTAACTTAACAAACTACGCTTACATGGAGATCCGTTAACCAAAACATGAAGTATGAATTACAAAATTGCCCCTAAAGTTTTATCAAATGACATAACATTCCCGAAATGCATCCAATTGTTTCGTTAAGCATTCAAATATTTATAAAAACGATAAACCTTTCACAACACACACACACACACACACACACACACACACACACACACATATATATATATATATCAAAGAACAAGGTTAAATAACAAATGAGCATAAAAATAAGAAATAACGGACATAATTGTGCTAGAATGCATAAGAATAAAGCGCGCTAATATACAATATTTTCACACACACTGACTTAGATATTGTTTGTCCCCGGTGATGAAATAAAAACCAGAACCATCCCAACTGAGAGGGAAAAAATAAATAAGTATAAAAACAGATAAATGCCACTTTTATGGGCGAACGATTGCATTTAAGATAGGCAATAAGCTGTTAAACCCCTAGGTTATCCTAGTGGATGAGTGGTATCTCGTGAGGGTTTTCATGGATGCAACCCACAAACATCAAGTTTCCTTAAAAGTATGCCCAAGTACAAAATAAAACAAGCTCTACAAAAATAAAAAAAATATATATTTTAACAAGTTAATAGTATAGTGAATGAATTCACCCAAAAGTCCATAATAATTAACATTATTAGAAAAACATCATTAAAATCGACGCCTTAAATGTGGGAGGAAGAGAGAGAAAATGAAAATTATGATTTGGCCAGACTTTTATAAACCGGACAAATATTTAAGCATGCGTGATATCAATCTTCTTCGGTGATTACACTCAAAAAATGAAAGCATTGTGAATCGAGGTGTAACACACCCGGGACATGAGAGCATAACGAGTAAATATAACTGGAAGCAAAGTCACGCACATGTCATCAATGAAGAACTCTATATATAAAATGAAAATTGTAATCTCAGTGAAAGTTACCATTCATTAAGGGGAGAAAAACATATTTTCACAGATTATGACTACTACTATGACTTTTCAATCAATTTCACCATAGTATCACATAGCACTTGTATAGGGTTATAATATAGGTTTGGGGTTAAGGTTATGAAATGAATGGAATCTTTACGGAATGAAAGTGTTCGGGAAGAATAGTCGGGATAATGGAAAATCGCGCGCAAGTATAAAATTGGAATATAATTTCTATAAAAAGCAATGGATATAATAATGGATAGTGACTTTCATTTTTATTCTCTAAACATAAAAAAATTGGGGTTCTTACTTTTCTGAAGCCCTTTCATTTCCCTTTTCCTTTTCTTTTCCTTTTATGTTTTTTTTGTTTTTCATTTACTTTTTCACTTCTTTATATCTTTTTTGGTTTGTCATTTCTTTTTCTCGAGAATAAAAATCAACCCATGTGCTTAATAGCAACCACCAAACAAAAACATCATTAAATCCCAAGTATCATTCCAAACAAAGGTATGGAAGGTATATATATGGTTTAAGACTCCCATGTGGTGTTAGTTATAGGATTTTGGATTATAAAATGAAAGGCTATATTTAGGTTCAAAGATGTTGACTATGGAAATATTTAGTGTGAGGTCAAGGTCAATATGGGTGCAGCAACAAAGAGGGCCTATTATTTTTTCCTAAGGTTTACGTAATTCTATGGTCAAAAGGATGTTGAAAATCATGCTCAAGTAACACGCTTCAAAATGAACTCATTTAATGAACAATAAATGAAAGGATAGTGAGATTACCAAAGAATTTAACATTTTCAACGAGGAAATAGTGATGTACAAATACTCACAAATGAAGAAAAGTGCACCGCTTACTTGGTGTAAGTATATACAATGCAAAAAATGATCACAGAGTTATAAAAATCTTAAAACAAATCATTTTAACAAGAAAAACGCATGTGTTTAAAGATTTAAAGATTAATTTATGATTTTTTCAAAATATCAATTACTCGAGAACTAAAGTCAAATAACTTTCAAAATTGAGAACATCTATCATTGAGTTATCTATTGTATTGGTAATTTATTTGAAAGATCGGAATAAAGGTCAAAAATGCTCTACAAAGGAGAAAAAAGAAAGAAGATAATTTTGGATTTTTTAAATTTTTTACAATAAAAGCATGCTTGGGAAAAACATGTAATCAATTCAAAGAAATTACCAATGAATGGGAAGCATATCCCACAACCCCTAACTTAAACCTCACATTGTCCTCAATGTGAATTGATAACCAAGTTCAAGAGAGAGAGAGAGAGAGAGAGAGAGAGAGAGAGAGAGATATTACCCAAAATGGAGAGATCTCCTTAAAGTACAAGTCCAAAGATTCTACAAAATATATTAGAACCAAGCATAATAAAAAATAAGAACTAGAACCTTAACTAATTTCACTAGACAATAAGTAAAAGAAAACCAACCTAATATGTATAACTAATAGTTTAACATCTAACTAATTATACACTAGGAGTAAAATTTTTGAGGGTCCACCCAAAATACTATTTGATTGTGAGGGATAATTGGTGTACCCACATTTGAGTTCATGCCTTTCGAAAAATAGGAATTTTGTTTTGACAATGGAAGGCATGGTTTGGGCAAAAAAATGGAACTATCACCAATTAAAAGTTTTTGGCGAATGCTGGGGGATATCGATTAAACAGGATATAATTACAAGTGGGATAAAAAAATTTACCCAAAGATTTTTTAGCTGGAATGTGAGGTGAGGTACACGTAAGAAAGAATCCCATTATGGAAAGAATTTTATAAAAAGCATTCCTTGACAAGAATCGGGTCAAAGTCCTCAAGACATTCATCCAATTCTTGTGGTACTTGTAACTGTTCGATAACGGTGAACGTAAATTGTAAAGAAATAAATTCAATATCAATAGATAACTCATCATCACTCGAACATCGAATATTGAAGGAGAACTATTCACTTTCAATGAAATGTTCTTCCAAAATTATTTGAGGTGAAACACAAGTGTTCAACTTAGATTTATTTTTAAACAAGAAATAATTTTGTTGCAAAGTATTACAATTTTTGTATCTTCAACATTTTCATTCTCCTTTATGCCTTGGGAGAAAAGAAGAATGGTTTGTTCTATAGTAGGCATCAATTCCTTATTTGGTTCAAAACATTCCTCCTCCTCTAGAGTTTCAAGAGAAAAATCATTTTTAGTTTCAAATAATGTATCTAAATGATGTTCCCAACAATGGATCTGCTCCTAATAATAGTAGTCAAATTTTTAATTTTTCTGACTTTTCAAGAACGCACCAAATGAATTTGGCTGTAGGGAAATTTACAAAAAGGAAAATTTTGAGAAGTAATAGCGTAACTACTATAAAAATTATTAGAACAACAACTTTTAAAGTTATTGTTATAATAATTCAGAGAACTATTATCACAATAATTTTCAACCTTGTTATTGTAAGAATTTTTTGAATTTCTATTTGAGAATAATTTTTGCAAGTCCCCAAATCCTTTTTCGGAACAAGTAAATACTCACCAAAAGTCATTTTGCAACTATTATTCTTATCACTTTGAAAATATTAACCAAAAGTCACAGGTTTGGGGGGACTTTGAAAATTATTCTTACTACAAATTTGTGAACCATTACCATTACCAAGAATACTATAATAAGACATGATTACCGAAAAGTTCATTGATTGAAAATACAATTATGAGGGGTGTGTCTCAGAGAATTCAACGTTTCTTAGCACTCAAATGTATAAGTCTGTAAAACAAAATAAAATAAAGAATACAAAGAAAAAGAAAAAATAATAGGAAATACAAAATCAATTAAAAAATTTAAAACAAAGATTCCTCGACAACGGTGCCATTTCGTATGGCAGGGGGAACTGAGCATCCATGTAAGTACATTGTAGTTGTTATTGGCTCCCACCGCAATGCAAAAACCTAAACTTTAACTACAATCTTATGGGAGTATAGCAACAAGTCTGGTTATCGAATCCATATGGAATTATAGATAGACGTCAATTGATTTATTACTTCTAAATAAAACTATAAAAGATGATTGTTTTAAATATAAGCTGTAAACTAGAAATGTATTGAAACTAAATTTACAACAAAGAACAAAAACTAAAAATTGAGTATTGCATCCCTCACCACGGGTTAATTAGTATAAATAGTTACATGGGAAGAAAATATTTTGCAAGACTAAATCTCATGTTATCAATTACTCAAACCTAGAGTTGTCACTCCTTATATTCTCATAAAATCCTACTATTATTTTGGTATCAACATATATCCCAAGGATCGCATACACAAGGGCATAAATGATATACATCATTAAATCTCATTGGCATAAAATCAAGAATAACTTAATCCATTAAAACAAGCATAACCATCATCTAATATCTAAATATAAATATGGTGTTTCCTTTTGTGAATCTTCCACGTGGCTTAACACTCAATTGTTTTTTTCATTTGAAAAGATTTGGTATATTTATCTTCTCTCTTAACGTTCTTTTATCCCA
Source organism: Sambucus nigra (assembly GCA_949130495.1). Lineage (NCBI taxonomy): Eukaryota > Viridiplantae > Streptophyta > Magnoliopsida > Dipsacales > Adoxaceae > Sambucus > Sambucus nigra. Next base: position 520,513,583 of record OX422207.1, read on the forward strand.
TGTATATCCGTTGATATTACCACAACTAAGAGAGTCCTTCCAATGACTCTTCGCTTCTTTAAAGAGAGAAATGCCCAAAACTGTATCAATACAAAAATGGGTTGCTGGGAACACGTTGGGAAATAACCAGACAAAGTTAGAATATTGAGGCGGAACTTATTAACCCAAACGATTCTCTTGCTCACCTTCACGTAACTTTTTGAAGGTTTGTGTTTTGCATCTTCATTTGGCTATCATTGGTTTTAAATTCAATGATCAAGCGGTGGGTTTTCTTATGGGGTCAAGGCATAAAAGGAACGTGACAGTGGTCGCAAGCGACAGAGGATAGTGGTAACTGATGATCAGTGGGTTTTTTCTGATGAAGATGACCGTGTGGTGGTTGGAAAATGGTGTTGATAACGGGGTTGGGGGTGGGGAGGGAGTACGATGTTGGTGAGCTGTAAGAATGGGTTTTGTTTGACGGAATGATGCGTGTTTGATGGAGTGATTAATGGTACGGTGGTAATGATACAGGGTGTAAAGGGTTGACAAATGTTGTTATTACTATTTAAATATGTGGTGATTTTGATTAACAGTAGCAAAGTGATGATATGGGCTGTAATAAACAGTAGCAATGTAATGATATGGGTTGTAAATGTTTGGTTAATGTTTAACTATCTGATGTGTAATGTGCTATTTTGATTTTGGTTTGAATAGTGTTATGTGGAAAATAGATTGCGTTTAACAAATTTGTATAGTGTGTGTGACTTTTGAACAAATTTGTACAATGTAGTTTAGCATATCTGTGATGTGTTTTGTGTTTGATTTTGGTTGGGTTTTTGGGAGAGGGAGGTGTGATATGTTTTGTGTTTGATCCAATTATGGTTTGAATTTTTTTTTAAATATTGATATAAATGTGTGTTTAGGTATTTGGGTGTTTTATGAGAAAGTGTTTTTTAATCATGGATGTTCATATTTTTTTTTTACATTAGGTGGTTTTTATCAAGGATGTTTTGGTATTTTTAAAGTACTAAAAAATCAAGGGTATTATAGTCATATTATAATTCCAACTCCCTAAATCCCAAAATTTTGTCTCTTGATCTATGCTGAAATAGTTAATACATGTATATGCTTCTCAAGACATACTCATTCTTTAGTCAGGTTAAATAGATTTTTAAAGCCTATATAAACGCAATGGTTAATTTTTGGATACGTATTTATATAATATTTGAATAATGTGTTTATCTTAATTTTTCTATGAGAGATTTGTAAAACGCCCGCGCATCACTCGAGGTTAAAATCTAGTACCACAGAAAATCAACCAACGAATTCATGATGAGTTCAATAATCTCAACCTAAACTAAATTACCTAGAAAGCATGTTAAATGGCATATAATTAAGGAAATGAAGTTAAGAAAGAAATAAATAAGCAATAAAACTAATAACAAAGATTAAAATAGAGATTGCATTAAAGATAGAAGAAGATCAATAGTATTTACAGAGTCATAAATGGAAAACCCGGGGGGGAGGGGGAGAGAGAGAGAGAGAGAGAGAGAGAGAGAGAGAGAAGCTCCCAAAATCATCCTCAAACCCTAAGACAGACTGAAACCAATCGAAAATATGAATAAAAACAAGATTCTTACAAATAAAAACCAGCTTAGATATATGTAGTAAGTTGAATACACAAAGGAAAACAAATCAAAAATCTCGAAAAAATTGATTTTTAGGTTGATCTATCGATCGACCAAAGGTGATCGATCGATCGATGAATATTAGAAATGCCCACAGCCACCAGATCCTTCGCAAAATTGAGATGGTCAATCGATCGACTGTTTGGTCGATCAATAAATGAAAAATAAATTTTTGATACTATCATCAATTCAAGGAAAATTCCCCAATGATCGATCGATCAACGGGAGTCGATCAATCGATCCCCTATTTCCAGCACCACTTCTTCCTCATTTCAAGAACCAAGGGACTTCGAGAGAACGGGGCTAACTCGATCATACAACAATGAAATTATGTGACATTTACAGCAACACGAAGCTAACTTGACGAACTACGCTTTCATGGAGATCTTCCACCTGAGACATGATGTCTGAAATTATAAAATTTCCCCTGAAGTTGCATCAAATGACATAATTTTTCCAAAATGCATCCAATTGTTTCAATAAGCATTCCATTACCTATAAAAACTCATATAAACCTTACATAATATATATATATATATTAAAAATAAAGGTCAACTAATAAATGATCATAAAAGTAGGAAATGACGGACACAATTATACTAGAATGCATAGGAATAAAGGGCGCTAATACAATATTCGTGACTTATCAATATACTTAACAAAAAGTGCAAAACTGCACTTCCCTTCTCTCAAACTTTCTCACACTCCTTCTCAAGTACTTATGCTCAAATTATCTTTTTTTACCAACTCTTTCAAGTTTTTTTCTTTTGAAACAAAAATAAACAACATGGTTTGATTTATCACAAAAATTACAACCAAATTCATTTTTAGGATTCTCGGATTTAGGTTCAACCTCCTTATTTTTCAAAGTAGGATTTTGTTCCTTGTCCTTATTTATAGCATTTGAACTTTTCGTATTCAATTTTGATTTTTCCACCGTTTTCTCCCATTTTGAATCATTGGACTCAATTCCATGATCGTTGGGCTTTAGTTGATCATTACTCAATAAAATGCTATCAAGAACATTTGTTCCATCATGTATTTCAATTTTTAGATCTTTCGCATGATACAGTTCAAGTTTTAACTTTTCAAAGTCAATTTTTAAAATTGAATTCTCAAGCTCAATTTCTTCCTTTTCGTTTAAAATTATTTCATTTTGTGATTTCAAAGACTCACATTGCTTAGTCAAAAAATCTCAAGATCAAAACACTTTAATTGAATATTTTCAAACTTTTCTTCTTTCTTATCATGTTCATTTGACAAAAATTTCATTATTAACAAAAGTTTGATCTTAGACTTTTTGACTTTTAGAGACTCTTGATAGAGTTAGTCGAAAGCCTCTCGAATGTCATCAACGTCTTCATTACTATAACCTTGTGATTATTGAATCGAACTACGTGAATTCTTGCTACTACACGAAGATGAGTCATGCAAAGACTTATTGCTCATACCTATCTCATGATTTTTCTTCACCATACGATCTAATAACACTCTCTCGTCACTTTTCCTATCACTTTCTTTTAGCCTAACCATAAAGGCAATTTCCCTTCCACACTTAGCACTTGATGAATTATCATCACTTTCACTCTCCGAGTTGCTTAAGCTTACCTTATTAACTTTCTTTTTATTTTCTCCACTCTTATTCTTCTCAAGCTTTTTCAAATTTATAGGACACATGTTCACGTGATGACCAATTCCACCAGAACCAAAGAATTTGACTTCTTCCTCAGACTCGTTTTTATTGAAATAATCGTTCTCAATGAAATAGTTATGTTTTGAATACATATATGCATTTCGTTCAAACTTCTTTCGATTTTGAAAAACTTTTTATTATTTTTAGAAAACCTTCCATGTCTACTTAAACATTCTCTTTTGGGTTTTCAACACCTTTCTCAGAAACATTTTCACTTGACTCAAAAACAAATTCCAAGTCCTTTTTCGATTTGGAACAACCACACTTTCCTCTTGATCGCAAATTTAAAGTGATCCAATAAGTTTGTCTAAACTACAAGTGTCGGTATCCCTGACTTCATTCAAAATAGCAATTGTAGCAAACCTAAAAGCTAAGGTTCTAAGGAGATTTTTCACAACCTCATTTTCCAAAATCCTCTTTCCTAAGTTGAAAGATGCATTCACAATATGTGTCAACCTAGTATAGTAGCCATTGAAAGACTCAATCTCCTCCATTATCATGGATTCAAATGTTGTTATAATATGTTGTAATTTCACACGTTTCACACTCAAAGTTCCATCATGAGTACTCTTATGATATACCATGTTTCTTTGGATTGATCACAATTGAGAATGTGATTGTACTCTTGCATGCTCACTGGAGAAAAAAAACCATTCAATGAAATAAAGTTGTAATTGAAATAAATAAATTCAACATCCTTCCATAACACTCTCGATTTCTTCACCCTAAATCCTTCTTCCTCTATGGTAGGATAAATTAAAATTTCTTTTATGCTCATCCACACGCGTTCATGTTTGGATCTAAGATATGCTCTCATTTTTACTTTCCAATGCCCATAGTTTAAGCCATTAAAGTAGGGTGGATGGTTGGTGGAGCTAGAATAAAAAAAATTATCCATAAGATCAAAATTATCACAATTCACAAATCAAGCAAAGATGTGACCAAAATGTAAATAAAACACAAACAAACAAGATCTACTCAAGAATAATAATGCCACACGAGTGAGGAACAATGCTCTATTACCAATTGAGGATTCATGTGTTAATACTCAAGTAATCATCTACACTAAATATAGAGGGGTTGAATAGGTTGAAATGAATCCCAAGGCCAATTTTTCAATTTTCACAAAATTGCTTCCAATTTTAAAACTCTCAACACTAGATTTCATAAAAAGCTTTTAAAATAGCTTGATTAACTCACACAAACATTAAATTAGGTGAATATAATGGGGAAATATAGATCTAACACACTTAATCTAATTTTAAGCAAATTCACAAGATTCATACTAGATATATGTGATGTGTGTGATCAATGTTGTATAAAGCAATACGAAACATACACAACCCAACGTAAGACAAGGTTTATGAGTAAAAAAAACACATAGGGGTTAAAACCCTCGACGAACTCCAATTGTCTTATCTACTTGAAACGTAATTTTACAAAAGACAAGAAGGTACCTCTCACACAATCTTTATCGTGTAGCTACCTATGAAGCTTTCAACTTTCCCCAATAGTCAATGAGAATCCACAACAAGCTCCATGTGGTGAACAAAAAAGTCCATTATCTTCCTTGAATCCACACCCCACTCCAATTTCTCTAATAACTCAAAATTCCTCCAATTTCTGATTATGGAATAGAGGATAAAAATAATTCGGTAGATTTAGAATGAATTAACGAAGGCTAGTGTGAAGATTTGATTAAATTTACTCTCAATTATCTCAAAAATGCTTTGAATCAAAACATAGGTCAAAGTTTCAAAAGTTTTTGAAGAACAGGTGAGATTTGATTTAAAGACTAATTAAAGCTCTCTTAACTTTCAAAAATATCTCAGAGGTGTATTTCATCTGTGCCAATTCATCTCTAAAAAACGGAGAGAAAATGGCCTATTTATAGAAAATTTTCAAAATGTGGGGCTTCCGTGCATACGTATTAAGTTTTTCTTGCACACGATTCCATCCAGTAAGGAATCATGGCCCTGGATATGCGCACGGGCACAATTTGCTGTCATGCGAATGCCAACATGCGCACGGGCTCAATATAAAATTTTGGGAATGGTTAAGGCACTAAATCTTTTCAAAGTGACTTAATAGGTTCCAAAAGAAAATATAACTCTCAAAACATTTTAAAATGATTTAATAGATCTCTCAAACTATTTTAAATCACTTGTTCAAATATAAAAAAAAAATCCTCAAACATTTTTAGAAAAAATCACTGTTCTAAATAACCCGCCTAGGCTTGGGGCTTGGGAGAAACGCCCTGCCTTAAGATTTTTACGCCTTATTCTTGGTAAAACCCTTACGATGCACTTTTTTCTAAAAACAACAATGCTTTAGTGAGACGATATCGCTTTTAAAGATTTTTTTTTACAAATCGGACCATTATCTCATCCAAAATAATCAAATAGTATTTTAATTTGCGAATATTCAGATATATTTTTATGATATGTACAATTTTAGTATTTTGAACAGCCTTGTTATGGTTAAAAAATATTAAAACATATTAAGAAGGCCTAAATGCCTTTTCACGCCTTATTACGCGTAAGGCCACTTAGGCTTCTAAGGCTTAAGGCTTGACCTCCACACCTCAATCACGTCCCGCGTTTTTTAGAACCTTGGAAAAAATAGTGCACATGTATGTCTAGACATTTACAATTCACAACATTCATAAAAAGAATATAGTCTTCATATATAAGGAAGAAGTATACGAAAAATCAATTTTTAGATTAAAAATTAAATACATATGTGAAAGAATGGAAGGAGATATAGAAATAATAGCTTGCGAATATGATGATAGAGAAATAAACTTAATAAATTTTGATAATATATTAAAGAATAATAAAGTTAATAGATTCAAATATATACATAATAGAAGAGTGGAAGTGCAAATAACACCCATGTTAAGGTCAAGATGTAGATATTTATGCATTTTTATGTGATTTTAGGCCAATAAAATTTGGAAGATCAATTGTGATACCTCGTAAAATTCATAAATAGATTGATAATGTTATAACAGACTGGGCCATGATTGATTTAGTAGCCAGAGAGTTACATCCCACATCGCCTGGGTGAGGGAAAGTAATGGTTCATGTATGTAGATTTACACTCTTCTAACACTGATGCCTTTTAGCTCCAGTGGTAAGTTATGTGATTGATGATGCACATGTCATGGGTTTGAACCCCACTAACATCCGTTTGTGGATAGAGAGCTAATAAAAAAAACATACCGCTGGGTGCGGTGGTTAAAGTGGGGACAATATTGGTGGTGGAAGAATGTGGTGTTACACGTGCCTAATAAAAAAATCACAAGAATAAAAAATATTTAGTAATATTCTAAGTATAAGAAAGTAACTGAAATCCAACAAGTAATAACAAGATAATGAAATACTGAATAACGCAAATCCAACTTTGATACCAATCACTGCCAATATAAGTAAATCAACACTGGAATATAAAATGTAACTTATAAATTTTTTGAATACTATAGCCATATATACATGCTGGCTGAAACTAAAAGTATAAGAATAGGACGAGCCACACTTGCTCGACTCCTACAACCTAGGAGTAATAAATGGAACCTCTCTAGAGGTGTTACTGCAATGATCAACTCTGTCAGTGGTAGGAATAACGATCCAAGACCTATGAAAAACACAAACATACAATGTAAATAGCGAGTCGATATAGAATAATATTATAATTGAATCTAGGCCACATTATAGCTACACATCTTCCTCTCGCCTTTTAGTAATTTTAAGTTATTATTTACCCAACCCAATAACTTAAGATAACATGCAATTCAAAATTCTGAACCCATATGTAGCCCATGTGATTAAATTTTTACCTCTTTATTCTTTCATCTTTACGATTACAACAATAAGTTCATCTCTTTCATTATGTAACACATGATGTACTAAGGTCTAAAACCTATGGTATGTCTCATTAATTAACCACAGTACCAATAATAGTCTTATATCTCAAGTCTATCCACATTGGGCTATCTCACGCCAATAATGCAACATACACATCTCTACTATATATAATACACAAATCCAAGTCATAAGTGTGTAGGTAGGCATCCCTACTATAATTCATATACATATCTAATATAGCACATAAACCGGTACATATATCTCTATTATCATAACACATAATAACATAATGTGGGATAAAGACAATCTCTACATCTAACATCCATACATTGGTACAGTCCGCAACAAATAAAATTAAATGGGCTACTTGCACGCCCACACATAATGAAGGCCTATCTCTATTGCCTTTGAGGATCACTCATTCATACTAGGTATAGTTGTAGTTTATCATAAACTGAAGAACTCGTCATGATCAATGGATAAATCACTAAGCCTACACATCATACATAAAGCTTACCATATCTAATACCATATGATGAACTCTCCTTATGAAACCATCTTTGTACACAGATACCTAAAAGTAGGACCCTAGGGTAAAATGACTATGAAAATCTCATCTACTCACTCATGCACAATGGCGATCAACGTCACATGCGTCCCATAATGGAATCCTTCCTAGTACGTTCTCCACGAGCACTCACACATGATATGCATTGAAAATAAAGCATACAATCAAATATAACCCTCACTAACGGGTTGAATCAAATAAACATATATACATACCGACCCAACCCTACCAGGTCATAATTTGGCATCACATTAATAAAACGGTAAAGCACATTTTTAACTCTATCTCCATCTCATGACCCAACATCGAGGGTTCTCAAATCTAGGGGTAATATCACCCTACCATACTCCAAAAACATGCATATCAACTAGATTCCATATTATATATCACAAGCCTAATTGACCAAGTCTTGACGTCTATGTATCAATCAATACCTAATTTATACGAAACCATCGAACATAACAACTACCCCCACATAGATTTTTTTAGCTCGATCATATCCTCACCCAAATGATAAGTACCTCCCTAGACTATCACCAAGACTCTAATAATCCTGGCCAACAATCCCAATCCATTAAACTTCCAAAATACCAAATGAATAGCCCAATCTACTCTTGAGTTTGCAAACTAATGCCCTAAACTCAAATTAACCCTTTTTAAACAAACTAATTTCACAATTATCCTAATAACCAAAACACCAATTTATAAGATCTCAAATCCTTATAAAGCATCTCCCTTCTACAAGTATAAGGAAATTATATCTCAATCCATCCAAGCCCTCAGTCCCAAAATGAAAAAATCCAATCAAAATAAAAAAAAATCCCACACTTGGGCAAATTTGAAACCAACGATTGATCGATAGTCTAGGGTCAATCAATCAATCATCCTAGAAATTGAGCAATTCCCCTTACTACATGATTCCCCATCCTCAAACCCCAATTTATCTCTCTAATGAGCTCGAAATATTAATGAACTCAAAATATTCATCCAATCCCTAAACCAACGTCCAATTGATAAAACCACATCATATAGATAATTGGAACATATTTCTAACATCAAATACCCAAGATACATCAATATTCAAAGGAAAAACTAAATTTCCATCCAAGATCCCTAAATAAACTACTACCATGAACTTAGGATTTTCATGAATTAATTCAATTAATCATAAGGATTTTAAATGATTCATAATAAAAAAAAATAGGTCCTAATCATTCTCTAACAATTTTAATCCAAGTTCATGAGGAAATTGAACAATATAAGGGGAAATTAACCTAACTAATATCTTGATTAGATTAATTACGAAAATTTACTATTTAATTCTCTAAATTCAAATTTACAACGTAATTAGTTTTAGATTTCAATTAATAGATATAATATTAACACACATGCAATCATAATCAAATTTTATATAAAATTTCCTCAATCAAAATGTGGAAAAAACCATGTCAATATCCTCCCAATTCCTCTTCTACTCTTTGAGTTCCTTCTCTCTAGTCTCAAGACCATTAGGCTTGGGCCCCAAATGGTCCTCACCTAAAAGATCTTAAAACCCAATATTTTAAACTAAAAATGAATATTCTACACATCCCAAAAGCCAAGTACAAATGTACCAATTCAAATATCTTAACAACTCAGACATTTAATAATCAACAAGTATGAGTCCAAATTTCACCTAATTATTTAATCAATTAACATATATAAAATTCGATTTCAAATTTGAATTAAATAATACATAAAAAAAAATAGTGACATCGCGAGTCACGACAAGCACACATAATTAATTTCCACAAATTTTCATAATTAATTTGTATGCATACAAATATGTGGTATTATATCAATAATTAGTGGAATAAATAGTAATTTGTGTGCAAGACCAATAGGATTTAATTGTATACTAGAGTATTATCTTATTCTAAAAAAATGGATTTGTAAATAGATTCCTAACATTAAAAATAAAAATTGTAGGCATAGATATGCAAGATACGACTCTTCATTAGAATATTTTGGAATATAATTTATAAATTATATAATCTACAGATTCTAAAATGCAACATAGAATAATAGAAGCTAATAAATTTGAACCAATAAATGGAATACAAATAGATAGGATAAAACAAAAAAGAATTAGTTTGAGTGAAATTAGAAAGGATAATATATTGATAAAAAGTCGTAATAATCAATGTAATATTAATACTAAAAAGAAACAGTGTCATAAAAATTGATAAAGAAGGAAATATAAAAATAAAAACTCAAGGAGAAAATATATCTGAAGAAGGTAACTCTTCTTAGAAAAAAAATTCTGAAGAAGGAAACTCTAGTAAGACTTTTGAAGAAATTGCGAACATAATTTCAAAAACAAGGAGGGAATATGTAATTGACAGAAGAATAGTATGATATAGAACTTGTAGTATACCTATATACGAAGATGAAAAAAATCTAATGGCATTGGCCAAAGAAGAAAAAAAGATAGCACAAAAATAATATGAAGAATTCATCAATAGATATTGCAAAAGGAAAGAAAAAAATAACTTATCTATATCATACACTAATGTTAACAATACCTATATTCCAATATGTATATGTATAGAAAGATTTAACAAATATGAATTATGTGCTTACTTAGATAGTGAATGTTCATTTTGTTTTGGGAAAAGGTCAATATTTCTTGAATATTTATGGAAAAATAGATCCAACCAATTGTAGTTAGGATAGCTGAAAATAGCACGATGATCCTTAATGAGGCAATTGAGAAATTAATAATAGAAATAAATAATGAAAATTTTGTCATTCCCAAACTTTGGGCACCAAATCAACCTTCACATGACCTCATAATAGGAAATAATTTTCGTAAGTTATATAACTCATGTACTTAAACTTTCCATTCAGTCATTTTTACAGTAGAAAATAGGAAAGTGGAAGTCATTAAGCTAAAACATGCAGTAAAACATAAAAAAATTGACTTCATCCACAGTAAGCGTGGTAAGGGGGTGATCTCTCCCACAAATTATAAAACTTATTGAAGCATTAAAGAAATATCACTACAAGAAGAAATAAAAGAAAATCAAGAAAAAAATGTAAATAATTATATAGGGAAGACCCATAAAAATTATGGGATATAGATAAAAGTGAAGAAAAAATATAATTTATATATTCTAGTCAAATAATCAGGGTAAAACAAATGGTGTATACATATGAAGATATAAAATAGTTTAAAATAAAAATAGAAGAATTACAAGAGAAAAAATAATTAGAGATAATCAAAGTCCTCATAATAGTCTGACTTTTATAGTTAGAAATCATTCTCATGAAAAAAGAGGAAAAGTTAGAATTGTAATTAATTATAATAATTAAATGATAATTTTAAATTTGGTGGTTACATCATACCAAATAAATAAAGTACTTTTAAAAAAAATACAAGGTGCGTCTTGATTCTTAAAATTGTACTGTAAAATATGTTTCTATCAAATAAAGCTGAAAGATGAAAGTATCCGACTAACAACATTCAGTGCTCCTCAAGGGCACTATCTGGGGCTTGTAATGCCATTTAGTTTAAAAAATTCACCAAAGATATTTTAGATAAGAATGGTTAATATTTTTAAGAGTCTTGGTAATATTTTTTTAGAGTATATAGATGATATTCTTGTCATTTCTAAAATAATAGAGATACATAAAATAGATATTGTAACGCCCTAGCCTTGCCCTATTAGGCCGCGACCATTAATTCATTTATCCTTGACACTAAAATTTTAAAACTTCATTGTTAGAGAAATCTCCATATGACGGGGCCTAGAAGGAGGAATTGGCCTCATCATCAGAGTTGGCAGATAATAAATCACCGCAGTTTACTATAACACAATACGATTCAACCATTCAATAAAATGATAAATCCATTTGTAGTAATAATGAGAGTCTCTATTCAGTTATTTGATCACAAAAGATATTCCTCCCATAAAATTTCTAAAGTAAAGTGATAACTCCTTTAAAAGAAACTAAGAGTAAAATTTATAGTTTAATATGATAAATAAACAGTCTTAAAATTCTAATCTCTAAATTCTTCCTCAGCCTCTAATGCTATTATTGGGATTCTATAATTCTATGTGTCCTATATAAACTATGCGGCCTCTATCCAGAGGAAATAAGGAATGTAAAAGGGGTGAGATCAATTATCTCAACAATGGTTCTATCAAGATGTCCTCAACCCACCTAATAAATATTAACAAATATAATATATACTAACAAGGCAATGTAAAAATAGCGAAAATAAGCAGAATATTACAAGTAAGAAATTAGGAAAATAAATAATATAAATTTTCCAACCCCTAAGATTACCCTAATGACCTAAGGCTCAATATCCCTAAGGTCTCAAACTCCTCGACTTCCCATATGTCTCTATCTCCCATGGTTTTCCCTTATAGTTCGAGGCCTATATTTTGAAGTCTCGAACCTCTCAATATCGATGGCCTTATTCCAAGTGTCTTTGACCTAGTCATGCCACAGGTGGTGACCTCCTCTCCTGCCTAATTTTCCAATGGGCGATCCATTATCTGTTATTAACTCTACATCCTTGGCCGAGCTCTACCAAGATGGAAGCTCCAGAGTTAGACTAAGCATAATATCCTTAAGACTAATCATTTTGACCTCAAGCACTAAGAAAAAGTCCTTCTCCAGATATGATGCCTCAGGTTGATAAAATAGTGTCGCAGTCTTAGAATCGAATCCCATCTCAAAATCACTCACTAAGAATAATATAATGCTGCCGAGCAGTGGCCTAAACCTAAAATGCATACAAAGGCTCATCTCGTTCAATGGAAAATATAGATATTAGGGTTTTAACAAGGAATAAGAGGTTGAGGATAGATCCTTCACCTTAGTATACTTAATCTGATGAACAGTGATCCACCGCCACCTTTAATGCTTATTCTTCTCTGTTAAACACTAAAAGTCAATGACTTCCTTTTCAACAACTCCTCTTATCTCTCTCAAAATCACACTTCATCTCTCTATAGTAGTAAATATGGTTTTTAGTTGATTTGAGAAGTAGGCCAAGGGGGGTCACTATTAATAGTAATTATAAAGGAAATTAGGGTTTCCACTAATGACATCACATTTCCACAAATACCCCTCTAGAAAGGCTTTTAGAACCTCCAAGACTTGTTCCTCAAATTATGACCTAAGTAGGCTACATCATCACCTAACGTGATGAGCCTTTGAAGTACAGGACATTAAATTATGTGGCTTGTTCCCTTAGGTCGTGGCTTTTTTTTTCCTTTACGGACTATACTTTCCAAGGTCATGGACCTTTTATCCATATTTCCATTTATGGTCATTGCCTCCTATGTGGTCGCAGTCTCTAAGGACATTAGGGTAATTAGAACCTCCCCGGCTTAGGAAATTACGCCCTCAAAATTTAATAATTAAAGACAATAACCTAATCTACACTTTGGAATATATGTGGGTACTTTTCTCTGATGGTTGACTCCAACTCCTAAATGGCATCTTCCACGGCCAAATGTCTCCAAAGTACTTTGACTAGAGAATTTGTCTTTGTCCTCAACTTTTTATCTATTCTTTCCAAAATTTCAGCTGGGGACTATTCATAACTCTAATATCCACAAATCTCATTTTCCTCATGGTTAATGATTTTATTGCAGTCTCTAATGTTACTCCTCAGCATTAAAATATGTAAATGTTAACACTTTAATTTTCAATCAAGGTCCCTGAATGCTTCGTCCTATTCTAAATAAACCCTGGGCATGTACCTTGGGAGAAATACCAAGAAAACCCAACTTTCAGAGCCTACACTAAAGTTTTGAATGTCAAAAACACAAGATACCTGAGTATCTGAGGCCAAAGTATAAATAAATAAATAAATAAATAAAACTACTTAATACTTTAAAATAATTAATAAATATCCCCACTATTGGCTTTAGCCGATCGGCTAAGGACCCTCAAACAATAGTCAATCGGCCAAAGGTCTTAGCCGATCGGTGAAAGCTTTTGACACACAAATATAATTCAAATCTTTTTATAGACGTTGATAAAAATCAAAGGCCCTAAAAGGTTAGCAGATTGGACAAACCTCCTCTAAAATCCCTATAAATAGAGGTCCCACACACCATTTCAAGGCATCCCACTTCGAATCCGAAGACAAAAATCCAACATTAATTTGATTTTCTAACTTTCTTTATTAAGAGAATTTGAGATAATCGAGCTTGTCTTCTGAGAAGTTCTGAAGGGCTCGTACTTCAGAAAAGTCACTTTTTCGAAAGCAAAAGCTCGTACTTTTGCGTTGACCCAAAAAGATGTTTGTAATTCTGAAAATTCGCCTCTGAGAGAAAATTGAGTCAAACCCCTAAAAAAATTCTGCAAAAGTCAACACTTCTAGCTGAAGCTCTCCCAACTGAAAAGCATAAAAAAAAGGCTTCCCCCTAAGAAAAAAAGTCGGCTTTCGTCGTAAGGGTAAAGAACCTCTCCCAAATTTTGGGGCAACACCCTCCCCCCCCCCCCCCCCCCATATATATATATATATATACTTGTTATAAATTGTGCATACTTGTGTACCTCTCTAACTCAACCCCCGTTTAGGGGACTGGGTATGAAATTTACAACATTTATATATTTTTAAAACTGGTTTTTAATCCAGTACCTCCACTTGTGTCACGAACTGACATACTCATATGCTAAATTAATACAAATCGAAAGCCATGATTCTAAAATACAGACTTCAAAACATACATTTTTAAACAAGTTTTCATGTGAGTACCATTGAGTTGCTTTCAACGTGTAACTTTGCATGCCAAAATTTAAAATTCAGCTACACTCATCACTTCTCCGGATGAATAAGGCCCTTCAATGTACGACATCCTGGATATATATTTTAATTTAAATACTTTTCAAGCATCTGCATTTGATCAATGTATTAAATTAACATATAAATATATCAATCCGACACAACGAAATTGCAATGTTAAGGACTAGGCTACATAAATATCGTATTGTTGTATCTTGCATACCCAGTATTCCATTGCCTACATCTAAATATACCTCGTTCCATTGTAACTACGTTGGATTTGATCCCAAGTCTCCTTGGGTACATAGGCACTATACCGAGTTAAACTCGTGAAGCCCAAGCCTCATAATACCTCTCCCGACATATTATCCCCCATAGATGCCTCCATCTTTATTCCTAACACCTATATATTATCCAACCCCTTATAGTGAACTACATTGTCTTTGATCCTATACCTCATGAAGTCCAAGCCTCATAATACGTCTCTCGGCAGATTATCTCCTAGGGACGCATCCATCCCCAGTCTTGAACTCCCTCGACTTCTTCTGGTCCACTCCAATACTAAGATGTAGTGTCCTACTCTTCTTATCTATAGTAAAACATTACATTCTTGATGCAACCTACACTCTTCTTAGACTAACTCCTCCCAGTTTTATACCTTTAAACTAGTTCGAAGGAAAACACCTTCTAGCTATTAACTACCTGACTATTATAAGGTTATGTGCCAAAATTAGATATCTAAGGGTGCATTTAATGCTGACATTCCACACACCATCCCCCCAATAAGATAAGTTCTACATTTGCACACACATTATATTCGAACACGTGTCACAACCGAGCTACGTAGGCTTTTATCCCAAGTCCCCTTAGCTACGTAGGTGTAGACACCCCATTATGTTACCCCCTAACTCTCCTAAGGTCCCTAGCACCTCCCTTCATCACTACAAACCCAGGTCATATCCCGAGTACTAACCTAGAAGCCATCGAGCACTCCCAGGCTCCGTTTGACCAAAAAGTCAACCTCTTCAGCTCGACCAAAGCTGAATGAATCTTCAAAGGGCACTAAAATCCCTTTTCGATGGTTCGTCCTGTGCGTGATTCCGACTTACCATTCGGACAAACGATCCGTTTGCGTTCGAAACTTGATCTAGAGGCCACCAGGCGCTCCCGGTCTCTATTTAACCTAAGTCAACTCTTCAACTCGATCTAGAATAAATGAATCTTCTAAGGGCACTGAAACCCCTTTCCAGTGGTCCACTCCATGCACGATTTCGACCTATCATGCGGACGAACGATCCATTTGACTAAGAGAGGTCACCGAATGCTTCCAGGGCCCGATTAACCAAAGTTAACTCCCCAAACCGGGTCAAACTCTTTGGAATGTCGAAGTACATCTCCTAACCTTTCTAACGGTCTGCCCCGTGCATGATTCAAACTTACCATGTGGACGAACGATCCATTTGCGTCCGAACGATTCCCCGTCCAATGGACTGACAAACGCTTCCGAGCCATATTTGACCCAAAGTCAACTCCTGAACCCGGGAGAAGTCCCAAGGACTTTCAAAGGTATCTGAATCAACTTTCCAACAGTCTACCCCGTGCATGATTCTAACCAACAGTTTGCCCTCGGCAGCCAATTTTCCGAAAAGGCCTAAAACACACTGCTAAACGGCAGGTTCCAAACCCTGCCTATCGGCACGTGCCGATAGGCAGGACCAGGTCTATACCGATCGGAAATGACCTGGTCCTATAAAAGGAGCCCTTTAACTCATTTGAAAGGGGAGCTCAGATCTGATATAAATCGCTCTCAACGAAACCCAAAAACCTCTCTCGAAGGCAGCGCGATTTCAACATCCAAATCCCTTCTAACTTCTACTTTTCATCATCCTTTCATCAAACTTGGTGAACTAGCCACTCTCCATCATCATCCAAGTGCAAGGGCTTCTCTCCAACATTCAAGATCAAGCTCAAGATCTTCAAGAAGGTCCAACTTTCTCAGCCTTCTCTTGAATTCTCTTAAATTCGCAATAACTTGTTTTATTACTTAGCACTTTTACTATCTCATCTCACACATCCTAATATACTTTTTATTTAGTATTATTGCACATTTCTTATTTTCATATAAATAAAACCCAAAAAATAAGAAAAAGAGGGTTTGCTCATAAATTCCAAATAGGGATTCTCATACTTTTCTCACACTTTTCTCACGACTAAAACACTTTTTTCTACACACACACACTCACAAATAAGAGATCCCCCCATTTAGATTTATGGGATAAACCCCACCCCTCGTTTTGTATGCGAACTACGTGGACTTTGATGCCTTTATAGGCTATGTAGGCGTCTCGGGGTAAAACCCGAGACTCGAGTCCTTTTTCTCACTTTTCTCTAATTTTCTATCTTCTCTAAATCTAATCTTCTTATATTCTATATACTTGTTCTTAGTGATGTATTAATCCATATGCGTTATCGTTCCATTATAACAATCAACGTAAGGGTAATCGCATAAATCTTATTTTTCTAATATTATTTTTATACCTACCTACGGATGACTCGCTTTATCTCTTCCATGATACAAGTCGAGGATTCATGTCTCCATTATATATATACACATGCACACATATCATGGGGAAAAATAAAGGAAAATAGCAAATATCCATGAGAGACCGAAAGGGCGGAATGGGTGCCTAACACCTTCCCATTTCGTAACTTAGCCTCTGAACCCTTCTCGAATCATTTTGGTTTCGTATGCACCAGTATGTCTTTGGATGCCATCCTTCGGGATGGATTCCCCTTTTTCTTTTAACTGTTTTGAGTAAAATAGACTGGAGACTCTGAATCTCTCTACATTTTTACACCTCATCTCAAATGACATCGGCCGAAGCGCTCATGAGAGGGATGCGCGGGACCCGAGGATCCTTTTCCCTACCGTGCTCGCCCGCAGGCGAGGATCGGGGATGACCACAATGGCGACTCCGCTGGGGAAATATATATTATGAGGGCTTGACTCTATTTACATGGATGCTATACTTATGCTTCTATTCACACACTTGTAGAAAATTCTCCATGTACATTCCACACCACGTGCACCTAGGATCACATATATCCACATGTTGCATGCATCACCCATACATACTTGGTGTACCTTTGGTACTTGTACTTTGCTCCCAGTTTGGCATAATTAAGAAAGGCATTATCATCATAAGATACTAATAAGAGAATCATGCATGATTCACGCGACATCACCAAAGAGCATTGTTATTGACCAAATTTTACCCAGTAACTGGAGGGTCACTTCGTGATGGGCGCTGGTCCGACAGGTCGCAGTTAGCCTAAGAGATATGACTCTTACCTTCCATTGGCCAAGTACCTTTGACGTATATCGAACAGTTCCCCTGCATTATACCGCTTGACCGAAGTCATGACGGGAGATATATCACAGGGAATTCATTCACGTACGCCGAGTATATCGAATTAGATCTCACACGTACCGTCCCCACGAGGTATATAGTGAGGCAATTCATGTACACTCATGTATATCAAATGGCTTATCAAAACATACCGATTACCCGCAAGAGCAAGACGTATATCGTGGAAGTCATGCCAAAGGGGGGAACCCATGCCGATTCACCCAACCAACTGTATACCCGCATATAGGTGTCAAACCTAGGACACGCACTTTAGATTTCCGGTTTCGACCCGAAACTCTTCCAAAATTTCGAGGCGGCCTGCCGCCCAATTTTTGCACATTTTTAAAATGGGACCCTGTCCGTGATCCTTGTTACAAGTCCAACCGTACCTTTGCATATATTAAAAACCCCACTTTTCCAGGATCAGGTCCCGTCCGGCATTGTATTTAGGAGAATTAAATACAACTGAGAACATAATAATCATGTTGAGTTCCGTCTCCAAAAGTATTTCTCCCTTCTTTATCAAAAATTCAAAAACATTTCTCCCTTCTTTATCAAAAATCCAAAAATAGTTTCTTCCCTTTTTCTCAAAAATAAATCCCATTCTATGCCTTCTCGGGTCAATCGCAAGCCCTTGGCCTGGCTCCCTATTGGCTTCGATCTTCAATCAAATCACCCCAGAGTTTCATCCGTTCCCCTACTACTTCTTTCGAGTCCAAAATCCATCCGCTTTTCGTGGAGAATACAGATCAAGTACCAGTCATACAGTCGGATCTGATGGCAGTCCTAGCTCAGCTCGTGTCCAAGATTGATAACCTCCAAACTGAGGTCCGAGAGATGCAAAGAAACCAAGTTCCTATTCCTCAAGAGCCTGAAGCCCTATTCCCTCGTGCTATGGGTCTGCCCGAGCCTATCTGGGTTCCTGAAAAATATCAGCACGCTCCACGTGCCCATCCTGTCAATGGGCTACCGCTTTCCCAGCTTCCTATGCCAAACATTGCCCAGCCTGTGGCTAACCTGCCAATGGTTGCTGATCCGAAAGAGGAGGAGTTGAATAAAGTCAAAGAGTATCTCAAGATGCTCACCAAGAAGTTCGATCAAGTCAGAATCTTTGGAAATTACATAGACTACACCCACATGTCTCCTTATCCTAAAGCGAGGTTACCCGAGAAGTTTAAGATGCCAAATATCTAGAATTTTGGAGGGAGTGGACCCATGATTGTTCATCTTCACAGTTATCATCATTTCATGACTCTACTAGGGTCTTTTGAAGAAGTGATATCCCAATTGTTTCAGCAAACTTTGAAGGATAGTGCCCTCCGATGGTTTTTGTCTCTCGAGGAATCCAGAATTCGTAGCTGGGAGGATGTAGCCCAAGAATTCATGTCGTAGTACAAATACAACAAAGAGCTTGAGGTCACCCGTCGTGATTTAGAGCTGCTCAAACAGAACCCTGGGGAATTAGTCAGTAACTTCATAACCCGATGGAGGGAACAGGCAGCTACCATGACCAATCGGCCATCTGAGGAAGAACAGGTCAACATAGTGAAGAAGAACTTCTTGCCCCATGTCCGAGCAACGATGGAAGGACAATACTACCCCCACTTCCGAGCTCTCAGAGAAGCGGGAGTGGAAATCAAGGAAATCCTTATTAAAATAGAGGTTGAACCGAAGAAGGTGTTCGGACAGTTCACCCCTAGAAAATATGACAAGCCTGTCAGTGCTACAGTCTCAACCATCAATAACATCTCTCAACCAACCACATCATGGGCACCAGAAAGCCCCCCTGCCCCCATCCAAAGGGAATACACTGAGCTCCATGCTACTCTCTCCAAAGTTTACCAAGACCTATTAAGCCGAAACCTCATCAAACCCTTGGATCCCCGTCCATTACCAAATCCACTCCCAAGAAACTTCAAGGCCGATGCTCATTGCACCTTTCACCAAACTGCTGGCCATACCACCGACCAATGCTTTCACCTCCAAAACATAATCCAAGATCTCATTGACCGGGGTACCATCGCCCCACCAGCCAATCCTAAGCCAAACACTACTCATAATCCACTCCCAAATCATATCAATGCCATCTTCTTAGAAGAAAGCCCAAATTTTGATCCCTCATCTCAAATCACACCCATATAATCTCCTAAACCTCTTCAAATTTGCCCATATTTCCTCCTACACCCTACTAGCCTCGCTGATCAGGCACTGTCACTCCTTACCAGAGCATGCATCGTTGTCCGTACTCGTTCTGAAATTGGAAGTATGGAATTGTCAGAGGTGTTAAACCAACTCCTAGAGTTCGGGTTGAAATTACCCTCACAGATGGTCATCGATTGCCAAAGGTTCAGTACACTATTCTTGGAAGCAAGAAAATGGGCCCGAGATTCAGACAAGTGGGTGGGACCAATAAATGAAGTCAACCTAGATGATGTTGTCCAGATTATGGCAGAATTATTTGAGCAAACCAACAACATTTGTAGTATCACCGGGTTACTTGACATTTTGAAGCTACAAGGGCGCTTGGTCCCTTCAACCATACATATCCCCACAGAATGGGAAGACCTATATGAAGAAGCCGTTGAAGTTGTGGAATGCATTGACTTTACATGGAAAGACATAATTATTACCACCGGATGGGGGGAAGAATTCAAAGATTCGAGTGAAGAACAAGCTTCAGGAAGAACTGGATCAGTAGTCGACATATGTGGGATGATATCATTTAAAGAACTCCTCGAAGAAGTAAATAGGGTAACAGAACGGCCTGAGATTGACGAGGAAACGGGATTCATGTTATTCCCTTCTTCAATAAATCACATGACCAGATCAGGGAGACATTACCAGGTTCCAAGCTCACTACCAGCAAATGACAAAGGGAAGGGCGTTGAAAACCTTCCTATGCCAGAGCTGACCATCGAGGAGAGAAAGAACCTCGATCAACTGAAGAAAACTCAAGCTAATATCACTCTATGGGGGCTTTTCATGTCTTTCCAGATGCACAAAAATGCTTTAATCAAGCTGCTCACTGAACCCACAGTTCCTCCTTCTACCACACCAGAAGAGGCAATAAATCTGGTCGGATCCTTGACCTCTACCCGAATACTGTCATTTTTTGAAGAAGAAATCCCCAGAATTTGTCTGAATCACAATCATGCACTCAACATCTCCGTCGAAGTTATGGGGAAGGCTGTGCCACTCTCTCTTGTCGATAATGGATCCGCCTTGAATGTCTGCCCACTGAGAACTTTCAAGTGTTTAGGCTTAAAAGAAAGCGACCTCGCTCCAACCTCCGCCGTTGTATTTGCCTATGATAATACCCACCGGGAGGTGATGGGATCCATAAAGCTTGTAATAGGGGTTTGCCCTATAAACCCTGTCGTTGAATTCCAAGTCATAGACATCCCAGCTTGTTTCAACCTATTGCTCGGACGACCCTGGCTCCACAGTATCAAGGGTGTGTCTTCCTCACTCCATCAGAAATTGAAGTTCTTCGTCGACGGGAGAGTCATCACCATTTTGGGTAATGACGAAAATGTCGAGGGTGCAAGCACCAGCGGTCCAATCCTTAAGATATAGCACGGGACAAATGATATGCTCCTATATATCAGGATTCCGAGTTGAGCCACTCCTACTCCCGATAGGGGACAGTTTCAAAGAAAGGGTTTGTCCAGAATATGACCCTCATGGAAATGTCAATGTGATTCAGATGTTCAAAAACATGAACTTCATGCCAGGACTGGGGCTAGGGCGAAGGCATCAAGGGATACTTGAGCCCATCGAACAAAAGAAAGCTTCTCCTCCTTGTGGCTTGGGGTATCGATCATCAGAACAAGATCTTAGAATGATCCACAAGTCTCGACTAAATAGAAGGTTAGACTGCATCCCAACTATCCCAGAAGACTCCTTGAATGGAAGATTCATCAAAGAAGGCAAAGACTTCCCCTTTAGCGATTTTCTAGAACCATGGTATGACCACACAGATAAGAAGATGAAGCCTGTAATGGAGATCTTTTCTAAGATATCTACCTATGGGTCTAAAGTTTCCAACACCGAGTACAACCACTCATCAAAGATAGCGAAGAGACTGAGGAAAGTGATTTCGAAGATTCCTTCAACTTACAAACACTCGGGTGGCACTCTGCATGGTTTATTCGGGAACTACATCAATGGATCCATCCCATCTGATTAAAGCTGCTGATACACCCCTCCTTAACTGGCATGCTGCGCCAGTTCTACCTTTTGAAATCTCCCCTAACCCCAATGTTTACCCTATTTCTTCTTCTGTTGTCTATCCTTGTAAAAATGTAATCGATACCTCTTTTGACGAGCTTCTCAATATTGTTTTTCCTATCAATAAAATAAACGAAGATTTTGAGTATCTTGATGTGCCTTACATTAATTGTTTGGATTCTAATCAAACTTTTGATGATGATGATTTTGAAAATGAACAATTCTTAATTGATCTAAATAAGGTTAACAATAAACAACATAATCGCGTTCAAGTTAATGAAGAAGAAACAGTTGTTATTAATCTCGGTTCTAGTAGCCAACTGCGCGAGATTAGGATAGGGGCCACCCTTGACGAGCATGAGCGTGCACAACTCAAAGAATTGTTAAAGGAATTCGCGGATGTCTTCACATGGTCTTATGATGATATGCCCAGCATTGATCCTGAAATAGCTCAGAACGAGATCCCCACTCACAAGGAGGGACCTCCCAAATGTGCAAACATATATACATTAGTCACGACAAAGGTGCACCCATCTCATCTTTCTATCTCTCCTCAAGCCTAAAAAAATATATCAAAATATCTCCATGTCGAATTTCTCTCACACTCACATTCACCATAATGGACACCTATTATACAAAAGAACGGAGTCATGCACAAGTAAATCTTGTGTACCTACATTAGTTGATGTGACGATTCTATACCTCTCGTTGATACCATTTTCTAACCTCAGCACCTGTATACATCGTTGAAGGATCCTCTAGTTAAGGTTTCTAAACTCATTCTAAAATAACTAAAGTAATCAATTAATGTAAAGAGAAGTAATACGCATAAAATTAAGGAAGCATAAACAACAAATGGGGTGCCTAGCACCTTTCTCATCGTAACTCGATTCCTGAACCTGCGTAATAAGAATCTCTAAACTAACCGAAGACTTTAAAATCTACCTTAGGAATAGATTGAAAGGGCTAGAAGGAATATTTTTTTTTTGCTTTTATAGAAATTAAATTGGTGACTTTGAACACTTAGAAAATCCCCCTTCTTTGGCACAAAAGCCATACTCACTAGAGGGGTGTGCACCAAACCTAGACATGATGTCAAACTACATCCAGGGGAAAATCATCGACACCAAATGTCGAACTAATAACCCAACCTCTTTAGGGAGTAGAGGAACGGGAGACAATTAGTCCCTTGTTCGCCATAACACTAATTCCTTTCCCCCTAGGGTGCATCACCGCTCGAGGCCTGTAACATCATAGCGGTGACTCTGTTGGGGACCATTTTTCTTCTATCATAATATAACATTGTGTACCATACGTGGACCTCACCATCTACATAACAGTGGTGACTCCATCAATGATAAATGAAGAGAACCAGATAATCTATATGCTTCCTTTATCGAATGCTTAATATTTCTCTCCCGGTTGACTACTTTCTGTCAATTTTAGAATTGTTTAGCAACCTTAGTTTTAGAGTCCCTCACAACGTAGATATGTGCTTAGGTTCCCATGTATAGGATTGTAAATTTTCCCAAATGTATAGGTATTCATGAAGGATCCGCGATAAAATTAAACATTAAAGTACGTAAAGATTAATGATTACTTATTTGCATCATACACTACATAGTCTTGATTTTCACTTTCTTTAAACCTATGCCCTTAAGGGATCCTAAAAGAAATTAATCGAAATAAGTTCATACTTTAGGAAAGTGACTTTATCCATATTAACATTCATACTTGAGAAAAGTCACTTTTCCCCAAAATAAATAGGTTTCGTACTTTCAAGAAGTCACTTCCTCGAATAAATCTCGTACTTTCAAAAAGTTTCTACCCCGAAAGGCTAGTCGCTAATGATTATCCTCACTCTTTTCATCCACCATCTGGTATATCAAGCAACTTCTCTTTTGATCCCACGGTCTCGGTGACAGGGGACGTTTGGAGTTTATTTAGTATTGGGGTATGCAAAATAGGATTTCACAGCTATTAAGTCCTAGGATAAAGTGGTGTCACACGTACCTTAAAGGTTGCTCCATATGAGCAACCTAGTATATCGTGACCCATGGCAATGAAAATTAATCCTCTGATAACCGATTCACATAAGCCCTTTTTCATATAAAAAAATATCTAGAAACACACCCTATTACATAAAAAGAACAGATATTTATGGGCATCATCTTAATAGAATTTTCCAAAATTATCTTACGGACGGAGGCTAGTCCAAAACCCCTCAGATTCCAGGTGGAAAGTCTTCCTTGCACAGGGTAGATCAATAGTATGAATCTACATATCATCGTTAAAACAAAGGTCCCTTACGTTGGATTCCCCTAATTACATTTTATTTTGAGAAAATGTTATACCTCAGGCTTGTATTTCCTCACTCCTCATTCAAAAATCAAAGAGCTCATCCATGTTTACCTAAATTCGAAGGGACCTTGTTTAGTTCTTCCCCTTTGAAGATACTATTAGATAAAAAAACCTTGTCCAAACACAATGAAAATAGATAAAAAGAATTGAATCAGAAAAAATCATGCATATTTGAGTCCTTATCCCCCTATGCATTGTCCTTCTGTTTGTAAAAACTTTAATGAAATTGCCCTGATTTTTTTTGCAATTGTTACCATTAACAGAGATATCACACTAAGTCCTTACCCTGGAAGCCCGAGTTTGTGCACCATGCAGAGGATTAGTTTTATTTAGTGAACTCCTTTCCCACGATTGCCATATTTTCACCGTTATTTGATGCATGTCTACCGAAGAAGACCACGTCCTATCAACTATGGATCAGATTCTGAGACAACTGGAGAGCATCACGTCTTTTTAGAACACCATGCAGTCAGAGATGAGGTCACTAGCCAAACCCAATATCGTATGCAAGAAACCAATTCCATAATAGGAGAGAATGTCCCTCCTCCCCGAATCCCTAATATTGGTACACCGCTTGCGTTGGCTATTGAGGGCATGCCCACCAACCCCCAAGATCAGCCTGCTTTAGTTCTATCTCCGACTCCCCCTATTAATATTGGTGCTCCCCACTTCTAAGTACTATTTCCCCTGCATGGTTACTTCGATCCCTACCACCAATCCCCTGTGTAGCCGAACACCTCTTTTTAAGTTCCCTCACATACCAAATTTGTGCCCCCCACCGGTCAAAGAGGTCATTTCCTTACCATTAAAATAAGAGATAACGATAGTCCAATCGGAACTACATCTCCTCCAGGATCCCATTAGTAAAATACAAACCACGGATGAGCTTACCAACATAAAGAAAATGGACCTATATTCTAAAGCCCGGGTCCCGAAAAAGTTCAAGATGTCAGTCTTCAAAACCATTAAAGGGGTGGGATCTTAAGCCACCCACTTATTTAACTATCAAGTCCAGATGCAAGTCCAAAATGTCGACCTATGTGTATTGGAAAGGATGTTATCATCCACACTTGTCAAGGGACTCTCCACTTCGTACATGGGCTTTGAGTGTGAGGGACTACTAAGACCTAGGATGATGTATGTCGCACTTTCCTAAAGCAGTACAAATATAACGAATAACTGGGCATCACTCGTAACAATCTAGTAATGCTAAAACATGAAGAATGAGAGGCATTTGGCATCTTTATAATTTGCTGGAGAGAGAAGGCCAGTCATATGGTCAATCATCCCATAGATAAGGACTAGATAAAGATTGTAATAAAAAAACCTTCGAAGGGAATTATAAATGAACTTGAGCTCACCTGGATCCAATTATTTAAAGTCCTTAGATATATAGGGTGTAAATTAAAGAAATCTTGGCCACTAAACCGGCTAAACCATTGAGGAATCTCGTCGCACTAATAACTAATTCTCCACTCGTAGGAACCCACAAGGGGATTCCACTCATATCACCACCCTCGTAATCGGTCCACCGCTATTATCACGCCCAGTTGGTAATACTCCATCGACCATAGTATCCACCGCTTCACCTTTCCCATCGATATTCCCTCCCAAAAATAATCAGACCATGCCTCCTCCCAAAGAGTTCCGTACTCGATCTAGAAGATTCACTAACTTACATGCCCCCCTCAATCGCATCCTCATTTCTCTAAAGTTATATGGTCATCTTAAACCACTTAACCCTAGACCATTCCCATCCACTATGGATAAAAATTTGAAATTTGACTCATACTGGGAGCACCACCAAGGACCCGATCACATCACTGATAATTGTTTAAGGTATGCTATTTAGGACCTCAATGAAATTGGGAGCCTCATCACTCCAAGTCCCAGTGTCACTGTAAAACTCTTGCCATATCTTCCCACCCCCATCGCCAATAACCTCTTAGATGCTCCAGTCCCAAACACTAATTGCTCCACTCTAATAGTTCATATCCATCACAAGCTGGGGATGAGGACGCATGCCCCTTCTAAACAGTTATCCCTTGGATACACTATTACTCACCATACAAATCATTACTGAGACTAAGCCCACCATGGACCATATGATCTTCTTTATATTAGTCATACACTTCCTGCAAACTAATCACTGCACTCTAGACCTCATCTTAGTCATGAAATTCATACTCTCTAAAGACCCGGGAGTTATCACCCCCTGACTAGTAGAGACCAATCACTCAACCAAATAGTAGGAGATGTACAATGAAGCCTTCCAGTAAACATAGCACATCACCTTCGTAGTAGTTATCCAGTCCATCGGATGGGAAAAATTTACCCCAAAGTTGCATTTGTTCTCCATTTCAGATACAGAAACCAACGATAGTACTCCCTTACCCTGCACTCTCGGCTCACCATCAGTCCATTCTTTAGTAAAAAAATAGAAACACTATAATTTCCCATTATTAAAATAGGGAACCTGTGATTCATTCACCTCGATACTCGATTCCCTCAATGCAGATTAGTGAGGAAGATCTACTGCTCTTGGACAATGATCTTATTTCTTGGAAATATAGAGCTCGTCACCAGCTATTATACGATGCGGAGATAAGTATATGATCCCAATACATCCAAAGATACATCACTTGGGTAACCAATCAGAGGTCCAATCTTGAACCTATTGAGTAAAAATCCAACCTAAAGATCCCAAAAGAAAGGTTGAACCGACTTTGCAATAACCGATGGGCCATGGTCTCCCAAGTCTTATTCGAGTCAGAATACAACTAACAGCATGGAGTACTCCATTAATCCTCTCCCCCTAGACCATAAATTGAGGTCTACCCATTGGGTGCCATCCATATGATACAAATTAACTCAATAGGTGACATCGACCATTTGCGACTAATAGGCCAACGGTCGGCACCTCCCCTGAGAAACATCATTTGCATCCTGTTAACGCTTACTCCGGGAGACCCAACTTTTAATCTTGACCATATATACTACACTGACCTTCCTGGACAGAGGATTATTGATTTGACTACTTCCTTATCACCAAAGGAACAACTTCTTTGGGTCTCAAGAATGAGTTCACCCTCAACCCTCAAGTCTGGGAAATGATGGCATGGTGGGACTATTTCGGTGGAAAAGGACTCGGGTTACATGAGCCAGGAACCATATCCTTAGAACCCCCTGACCTTTGAGACCTTAAATTTGGGATCAGTTATGAGGCTACTGAAGAAGAGATCGACCAGTTAGAAGGACATGAACAATTAACCTACCCATAAAAAAGCGAGGTTACTCAGCAGACAACCTACAGTCCTGCCTCTTATACGAGGGATCACATCTCTAGTTTTTTTATAGTAAGGTAAGACTTTAGAATCCAAGAATTGATGTATATCAGAGCATTCAAATCACTAGGTGGGGCGATATACCAATAGAAATATAAGATACTGTGCACAACTTCATGGTAGTAGACAATGATCCCCCTGAGAACCCCCACTCAAAGAAGACCCCGTTAGTCCTTAAGATGAACTAGACCTGCTATTATCACAGTTGAACTTCGACCTCTTTATCCTTAAGATATCATAATGGTCCCACCATCAACAGACACAGGGAAAAGTTATAGGAACTCATACCTAGATGCATCCCTTATCATTGATATCCTCCCTCACAAAGATACTCGTACATGGCTAAAATGGAAATTATCCACCTCTTTCCCCATGACCATGTTGAAAGGAAATTTGATAGCCTCTAATACATGGTATCTGCACTGACTCTCGCCTGATTTTTTTATGAGATATCACCCCGGGGGCTCGAATACTGGTACTACTATGGAGACATCTTATAGGAAGCTAATATCATCGTGAATGAAATCGATCCAAAATATCTAGAACCCTTTGCCAATGATGAAGGGCAACAAGAAACTTCCTCAGTGGATGACATTTGGTCGGGATACTTTATGTCAATCGAACCTTTACTCAAGGTACCTAACTATATAGACGACCAAGTCCTAGCCACAGTAATAGAAACTCCCACTACCATCCCCAACTCGAACGTGGATATACGATGGATATATAACTCCATATCTCGAGATCCGTCAAAGACCTAGAATAAATCTCTCAAGAACCGAGTATAGGACCCCATTATAGATTAAACCGAGGTGATGGACGCAAATCCAACACCGCTTGTCATCGACCCCACATCCTTGAATGATATCCTGTTGCACTGAAAGTGAGATAAACATAAGATCTGGGTGAAACCAGTCCTCACCCAAGACAAATAAAGTCAATTTCCTCACCAGCTTAGGTCAACACGATGCTCCTTTGAACACCGTTAAAAAGGACAACGATTCCCCTGAAGTGACCATCATACGCCCTCCCTAGGAATATATTAAAATCCAGGAGCAACTCCAGAGAACCTCAGCTAACATCACCATATGGTAATTGATAGCTACATCCCATGAGCATTGAGATACTCTCATTTTCCCAGTGTCTCGGACTTCTATTCCTAGAGATCTAACTTTGGATGAAACATAGGACACTATTGGATCCATCACTGTACAACACCATATCATTTCTATAATAAGGATCTCCCCATGTGGGTATAAAACCATTTGTTCACATTACACATCATTAATGATACCCATATATAGATAGTACCCCTGGTAGTGGTGAATAATGATTCCATGATCAATGTATTCCCTCTTTGCGCTACTACCCATCCGGGATACACTGCCTAAGAATTCATACTATCTTTCACGACCATCA
Organism: Sambucus nigra; assembly: GCA_949130495.1. Lineage (NCBI taxonomy): Eukaryota > Viridiplantae > Streptophyta > Magnoliopsida > Dipsacales > Adoxaceae > Sambucus > Sambucus nigra. The sequence continues at coordinate 520,542,937 of OX422207.1, forward strand.
GGGTGTATGATAAAACTCATTAAGAGATCATGGGAGCCATCATACTTACTCTCATAATAGGGCATATTAAATGCTATATTGAATTTCAAGTACTCGATGTTCCGACCAATTTCAACCTCTTACTCGGGAGGTCCTAGATATGCCCCATAGGGGCATTACCCTCATCACTTCTGTAAGGACATATTTTTATAAATGTCTGTGACAATTAATTATGTCATATATCGCTATAAGTCGTCAAAGAATTGAAGAAGTTTTCATCTACAAAGGAAAATACGAATTACAAGTTGTCTTCAACATTCAAGCCCAATAATATGATCTTTGGTAAGATAATGTTTTAAAGTTTCATATACATTTCATATTAAGAGTGTTGGGATATTTTTAAAAGGATTTTTACAAAGCTTTTATATAAAAATGTTTTTATAAATGTTTTTTTATAAAAAGGTTTCATTACTGTTTTAGAAAAATGTTTTTTTTGAAAAGGTTTGAAAAATTTCTAAGGCAGTAAGGCAGTAAGCATTTCTGGGAGTCGACGCCAAGATCATTCAAATGAGATCATCATCTCATTCGAGCGACAAGGGATGTCGTGTGATGTCGTTTGAATGACACGTGGATCTTGTTCGAGCGAGATGGGCTTCTCGTTCGAACGAGGTTACTTTTCGGCTGACACGCTGACCTCATGCTTATCCTTTGACATACTTAACTTTGTTATAAAATGGGGTCTGGAAGCTTTATTTCAAATGTGGAGAACATTTTTTAACCTCAAAGAGTTTTATCCTTTGAAAACTTTTGTTTTGTTTATCTAACAAAAATCAATTAGAAAAAAATATCTTTTGGCAGAAAGTTTTTCTCCAACAATTTAAGGGTTCAAATATTTGTTTGGTTTACAATTCACAAAAATCCCACTTACTTTTGTGTGAGTTGTTTTGTGGAACCCAAGAACATATTCTTTCTTTGGTTCATTCTTTATGGGGAAAGCTCTACAACCGACAGCTGCGTGCTTTTGTGGAGGGAGTCCTTATAAAGTTCACAACGTGTGGAGAAGCCGTTTTCTTCTTCATTGCTGACCACCTGGAGTTCTTGCGGGAGATTCCAGTCGACGTTATTTCTAGCCGTTGCTATGGAGGTTTGATGAAGACACCGTGCGTTACTCTTGTGGGCGAAAGCAAGATTGTATGTAAGTCAATGGTCTTGTAAACTTGTCAGAGTTCTATAAATAAAAGGTTTTGCCCTTCGGAGATTTTTCCTTAATATTTGTGTCACATGCTTTATCTATTTATGGTTTGACACGCGCACACACATAGATGCATATTTAGGGGCTGAATTATTTTGGTTTATATTAACTCCAATTATATAAGTGTGAAAAATTGGAAACTTGCGAATTAATTTAATCGATAATCACACAGTCACGGTTTTTTCAAATTGGTATCAGAGCTTATTTAAGCGATCACCACCTTTTCAACTTCACATGAACTTCAGGTTCTCACTCGACACCGATGCCATCACCATTTAGGGAGATAATGACTTGACCATTGTATCCAATACTAGCACCACCCCTCTCCTAGACACCCATCATGATAGTAATGATATATTCCTCAATGAATTTTGGGTCAAATAATTCATTCACATGAAAAAGGAAGATCTACTCATTCACAATATATCCTCCTGAATGTGACACCCCGCCTAATTAAATACCGGGCGATCACTCATTTATTAAATTAAATCAAGGTAAACAGTTGGTTCATTCTCAGCATCACTGTCGATAAAAATAAATTTTCCAATTTAACACCCTAAATAATTAAGCTAAGTATCAAAACCATTTTCATACATAACTTTCCAAATTTTTATTTAAAGAAAATGATTTATTTATTTTATTTAACCACATTCAATAAGTAAGAATCACACCACATTTAAATTCTGCAACATAGTCCAATATTTAATACATTCGTCAATCGAATGTCAACATACAAAATCTAAAGTCACACATCCAAACTGAATAAATCCCATAGTAACAATACTGGAAATAACCGAAATAAAAATGTCCAATAACAACGGAATAATGGAAAGAGCTACACATGCCCAAATAGATGAAAGTACTAAGAGTGGATCCGAATGAACGAAGTCGTCTAATCAAGAGACCTGCAACTCCCACCTAAGCTGCAGCGCGTTCCTTCCAAGAGATCCTAAGCAAGACGCCCCTGTGGCTGGGCACCTGTAATACATACATATATATACAAGAGAGAGAGAGAGAGAGAGAGAGAGAAAAACGGGTCAGAGCCCGAAAGTGTGTTTGATTTAAAATACGTTTAGCAAGTATTTAAATTGATACAGGCCAATGCAACAACATATTAGTGCGACACTCTCTTGAGAAATTCTCACCTCTCTTCTACTGTGCACACCTATCGCACTAACCCTCCCCACGGTTTGTCTTATCATCTAATCATACTAACCTTACCAATAATTTAGCTTATCTTAACTTACTCATAAGATTTCAAAACCGAACAATATCATTGTTTAAAAAGGATACTTCCAATTAGCAGCACAACTCTCGTTTTAGCTTTATTAATTTATAAAGTTTCCCAGTGTCATATTATAATTTCACAAACAAGTATTTACTATTTGAGTCATCAACCATGTCCCACTTATCAAATCACACTAGGCAGTTTCAAATTTCCAAATCTCATATATATATTAACTACTCGTATAATATATATAAAATAACAGCACCCCAAATAAAACTATGGTGCGTGCATACTTCTACTATCCAAACCCCATACCACTCATATCAAGGGGAATACAAATTCGGAATCACTCTCGAACTGTATTAACACATACACAAACAAAATCGAGGCGAAGCATAGATTCCAAGTCTCTAAGAGGATGGCACATACTCGCGTCTCTTAGGATCGTCTGAACTATCAATTCGATAGCCTGTACCAAGGATATCTATCTTCTAGGGTACAAGTCAATATCCCCCATAAAGGTCCCATTGAGATAAGACTGTCCCAGCGCGGTAACCTCAAGGATAGCAAGTAGTGCAGTATGTTTTTCACATGTATATAATATATGTACACACAATCATATAAATATACCACTTTTATCATATTAATATAGGTTCCTCTCATCACCCATAATTACAACATTTATCCTTAATTTCACATTATTAGTATTACGTATAAGGTTTCATCTCTAACCTTAGCTCGAAGGGTTTTCTCACTTATTACGTGACACTCGTGGACTCTATCCTTCCAAGTAGAAAATTCAGTAGGTATACCTCTATTCACTATCGTAGCTATTTGTCGAAATCTCTCACTTGAAATACGTAGTTTCATCGTTCATTATATAATTATCCCAAAAGCAAAATTTTCGTCTTATAATAAAGTTCCCAACACTTATTCATATGCCCTACTGGTCTTTCCTATCTCCCAAAACATTTTATTAAGAATACCCAAGAATTATTTCACGATAAATTTAATTGAACTAATTAAACAAGGGAAATAGGAGTCTGCCAGGAGGGATCGATCGATCGAGGTTTGGGACTCGATCGATCTAACCTTCGATCGATCGAAGCTCTAGGCTCGATCGATCGATCAAGCAGGTATTTTGATTTCTGCAGAATTGCAGTTACGGGTTCTACCATCTACCTTCATCCAAATCCATATTTTTCAACTCCAAACGTCCCAAAAATTCTACTACTAACATTATAACGTTATACCAGATGTTTTCAACGTAAAGCATGTGTATTTTTATCATTAAACATGGATAATCAACCCAAAATCTTATCTAATCATCAAGAACCCTAGAGTTTTCTTAATCATGGTTCTAATCTGTTTTTACCAGAATTTCCTTCTAATACATCATCAAAATTTCGTGGGTTATTCTTCTACATCACAAAAGATTTCCAGAATAAGGTTTAAATCTTTACTACATGCAAATTCCTATCAAAATTTGGGTTTTCTTCCATATATTTCATCCTTAATCATTCCTAAACTAATATGGAAATTGCACTAACGAAAATAGCAAGATAAACACTTGCCTGGGATTTTTGACGTTCTGATTTACGGCTGATTTTGGTATGGTTGCGTTCCTCGTCTCGCAATCTACGCGTTGGCGGTGACGGCGGTGCAAACGGGTGGCTATTTGGCCTTGAATTGCCTTGAGGGCTTTCTTCTTCCCTCTCCTATGGCCGTCACTTGTGTTTGAGTTTTCTAACCCTAGCTGACTAACCTAAATGGCTGATATATGTTTCTAATTTTCGTGGGTTTAATTACCCAACAAGGTGAAATGTCCAAAACGCCCTCCCGGGGTACTAATTAGGCCTAAAAACACCCCGAGACCCAAACTACATCCCCGGGTACACTTTTCTGACTATCTCGACCCTTCCGGACGCGTTGGCTCACTCAAAACGACCATACGGGCAACTTATAAAATATTCACTTTTTATTTATCAAAATTTAGTCCCGATGCGACACGAGCACGTTCCGACATAAATTTCCGAAATTGTCATTTAACTCACTCATGACATTCAATATAACCAATATAATATATTACTTTGCTCATTAGTAATATTCAACAAATTTCCCATAATTACTAACTCTCGTCACGTTAATAATTATAACATAATTAATTTCTGGATTTTTATTAAATAATTCATTCACATTAACTTTAATAAATCCCCAAATTATTATAGCATAAAAATACGGGGTATTACACTGAATCATTCAAAAGATGGGATACATGCCAGGTTTTGGTCTTAAAAAAAACCAGTTGGGAATCCTAAAGACTAATACCGCTACATAACACAAGGGAAATGCCAGTCTCGGGTACAACCCCAATGGAAAAGCCATAGCAAGTAACTCCAAAGACCCTCATCAAGGGTGGAATGTTCACTTTCATCCCCAAGGACAAGACTTCACCTATTATGGACTCCCAAAACCCTGGTGGGATAAGACCCAGAAATCCTTATGGACCATAATGGAGATCTTTTATGATAAGGGATTATATGTGGACTACGGGGAAATATATTCAACCAGGAGAACTAAATATATTATGGGTCATTACAGAAGATAGAAAAAACCTTCAGCCAGAGACCGAATGGGAATTACCCACACTATTTCTCGATGAAACTATCTTGGTATATATGTTAAGATCCACTTACTCGACCCTTGTAGAACACTTTCATGATTGGTACGCATCCTAGGCTAACCAAGACACCGCTATAGAGTAAAGACAATTGGTCATAATCTCTCAACTCAATCTCTACCTTCGTGTGCCAAACTCCACCATTTCTTTACCTGAAATATTGCTTTCGATCAAACCTTATGACACACCTAACAGACCCCTATAGGAAAATACGTGGAATGAGAAAAATCACCAATGATTTCAAAAATCCCTCTCTGAGACACCTCCTCGCACTAACCCTACCACAGATCTCACTAAAGACCCTAATTCTACCCTCATGGGAAGAAAGGACCAGCCCAAGAATCACCACCTACACCAGTCTAGAGTCAGTACGGAGGTCATAAAGTTACCAAAGGTCACTCCAAATGTACCTTGACGAAAACCTACTCACTCCATATTTAACATCAAGGGACCCCTGCACTAAAGAACTGGACCTCGGATACATCCCAGTGCCCGACATACCAAGGCCTTTTTAGTATGTCATGTTAACTAAAGAGTTCCACTTATCCACTCTCCAAATTTATCCTTCTATAAAGCATACTTCTCAGTAATTATGAATGTTTTCCTTCATCCTTTTGATGGCATAATAAATAAAGTGTTCCAATATTTTCCCTTGTGTGTTACATGTGATGGTAATGAATCCAGAAATGGATTAGAAGTTACCTCCAATAATGATAACTTCGCGGGCTTAAAATTCTTAAAACATTTGTAAAAATTTGACTAAAGTCACAAAAATCGTATGTCTCCCAATGAGGATGACACAATTATCATAAACTTGGGTACTCCCCAAACCCGAAATAGTTATAAATAGGATCATCCCTATATAAGAATGAACATAAGGAGCTTTCATATCTCCTTGACAACTTTATGGATGTTTTTTCTTGGCCTTAAGCCTATATGCTCGACATCAACCCATCTATTGTCATGCATGAGATATCTACTCTCCCTAATTCCAAAACCATAAAAAGGGGCTCTGTAAGCTCATTCCCGAATGGTCCTCGAAAGTTAAAGAGGACGTGGAGAAATAATTCAGCGTCAACTTCATCCAAGTGTTGGAGTAGCCCACTTGTCTATCCAACATTGTACGAGTGCCCAAAAGTAATGGCAAAGTTCGAATGTGCATAAACTATAGGGACCTCAATTGGGCTTTCCCTAAAGATGATTTCCCTTACCCCCATATCGACCTATTGGAAAATAGTACAACTAATAATGCTCTAAAGTCCTTTGCGGACGAATTCACAAGCTCTAATTAGGTTAAAATGCATCCTGATCATTAGGAGAAGATTAGGTTCATCAACTCTAAGGGGACGTACTATTATATCGTCATGCCTTTCGGTCTCAAAAATAGTGGTGTGGCTTACTAGAGACTGTCCACATCCATCCTACAAGACCTTACACATAAGGAAGTGGAAGTCTTTGGACAATATGATAATCAAGTCCAAGGATCATGAGGGACACATTTTGGAAATTAATGTTCTTCCAAAGTTTGAACCTCTTCAAAATAAGGCTAAACCTGCAAAATTGCATCTTCAAAGTCACTAACGGAAAGGTGCTCAAATTTATAGTCAGCAAAGACAGAATGTCGATAGACCTATCCAAAGTTAAAGCCATATGGTAAATGCCACCACCTAAAATTAAAAAAAAAAGAAGTACGAAGGTTTCTAGGTCAGGTGAAATTCACAAGTCAGTTCATGAATCAGCTCACCATCAATTGTGAACCCATCTTCCAAATACTCAAAAAGGACTCTGCAAAAAAGTGGAAGGATCAATGCCAAGAAGCCTTAGAGAATATATAAAAATACTTCACTCACCCATCGGTGATAGTTCCCCCTCATACAAGACAACCCCTCCTGCTCTACATGACCATAACCAATACGGTACCAGAGCCATGTTGACATAGTACATCAAAATCTCCCTGAAAGAAAGTTATCTACTATGTCAGTAAGAAACCAATATCCTATGAGCTCAAATACATAGCCTTTGAAAATTCTTATGTGTCCCTCATATGGATCACTCATAAATTCCAAAACTATATGATGTCATTGAGCATAAAATCCAACTTGAGAATAGATCCCCTAAAGTATTTATTCGAGAAACCCAATCACTCCATCATAATATCCATGTGTATTTTCATGTTATCAGAGTTTGAGATCAGGTATGTCACGCAGAAAGCTAAAAAGGATGAGCCATCTCTAACCTCCTTGTAGGGCAACCCCTGTCAAATGAGGAAGATAATTAGATAAAATTCCCAGATAAGGCTATCTTCACTATAAACAACAGAGAAACTTGGGGACTATACTTTGACAGAACCTTCAATAAAAGGGGATTTGGCATCGGGATTCTCCTCATATCCCTCGACTCACGACGATTACCCACAACCATCAAGATTACATATGACTGCACCTATAACATGGTCGAGTACAAGGCCTACATCATAGGCCACAAAATCAACTTAGAATTGGGAATCACCGACCTATAAGGCTATGTAGATTCCAACCTAGTTAGTTATACGTCAAATATCGGGTAAGTGGAAAATATGACACAAAAAGATGCAGCCATATCATGTTTACTTAAATGACGTAGCTTCGCGATTCGAGTATCTCGAATTCGACTTCCTACTAAGAGATAAAAATAACTTCATGAACCCAATTGTCACCCTAGCCTCAAGGATCTACATCTTGGAGGGCACCACGGAGATTATGTTCACCTAACTTCACTAAACACGCCTTCATATTTCTTTGAGATCGATACTATTGAAGAAATAATAATAAGACCCACAGTCTGGTACTACAACATATGCAACTTACTCAACAGAAATTACTACCCAATAGATGCCTCTGATAATGATCGACTTACCCTATGACGATTAGCATCCCAATTAATCATTTGTGGGATCAAATTTATACGAGATGGTTTGACAGAATATACTTACGATGCATCATGAAGGATAAAACCTTCGAAATCATGGACAAAATCCATAGTGATGTAGGTGGAACGCACATGAATGGGCACACCCTATCTAGAAAAATACTTTGATAATCATACTACTTGACCACCGTGTAGAAAGACTGTACTGATTACATCAAGTGGTGCCTCTAGTGCTAAATCTACTCACCCCGACAACATCTACCTCTTTGAAAGTTGTACTGCATGATCTCTCCTTTTCCCTTCTCCACGTGGGGGATCAACATTATAGGTAAGGTAACTCCTAAGGCCTCCACGGGTCATGAATTTATCTTGGTCATCATCGACTATTTCACTAAATGGGTCAAGGTTGAATCTTACACAGTTCTGAATGCTAAGGATGTGGCGAAATTCATATGATGCAACATCATCTATCGCTTCAGCATACCTCATAAAATAGTGTCAGACAATGGTTCTCAATTAAAGAAAGAGGTCTCTAACCTACTACATGACTGTGGTATCACATATCACAAATCATCACACTACCAATATCAAACCAACGATATGGTTGAAGCTGCTAACAAGAATGTTAAAAACATCATTAGTAAGATGATCAAAACTTATAGCGATTTGTTAGATAATTTCCCATATGCCCTCTAGGCTACCATAATACAGAACAGAACTCCATCGGGCATCCCTCTACTGACTAGTTTATGTCATGGAAGCAGTCCTACCCATAGAAATAGAGGTTCCCTCGCTAAGGGTCATGCCCTAGAGTCAATTACCAGAAGTTGACTAGGTTCATGTCCACTATGATGAACTATCTCTCCTCAATAGGAGGAGGCTAAAGGTTATTTATAACAACCCAGGATACTAACAACTCATCACCCAGGCATTCAACAAACGAGTCAAAAAGAGAAACATCCAAGAGGGTAACCTCGTGCTCAAAGAAAATCTCAAATTATCCTAAACTTCTAGTGGTATCCAATTGGGAAAGACCCTACCTAGTCACAAAAATAAACTCTAGCAGGGTAGCTACCTTAGATGATCTCAATGCAGTCTCATTTTCCTAACCTTTCAATCTCAACCAATTGCAAAATTCTTTCCTTTATCCTGCATAGGATGAAAAGGATAAGGATTGAATAATCCATCGTCAAGGAAGGTAAGACTATGCAAGCCCATACATATTCTCAACCCCAAATAAACAATCCCACTTGAGCCACCAACCTTTCTCTTGAAGTCAGCTAAAAAACTTTAAGCCCCAAACTTTTTATCTGTTTTTAGAGGGAATTATGAGGACCTGATTCTCCGATATATTTGTATCAAAAACATTCAAACAATCACCAATTGTCTTTGAATCTGAGATACGTAGACACCCGATATATCAATTTAGAATTAGTCCAAATCAATAAAAAAAACTATTTTACGAGAAAACATTGTCTATGGTCATTGTGCCCTTGCTCTCAAAAAGTCTGGCACGATCTAAGGAAACTAAACATAAATTAAAAGAAAACAATGCCCTAAAGCAATTTAAAGACCACTAAGGGTCATCTTTATTAACCTACACACAAAGTCTAACGAAAAATAAAAATAAGCCTGAAAGGGAGAACACTCTAACCCTATATAGATCTCCCTCAAAACACCCCGCAACCCGAGACACATATCGATGAAGATAGACTCACCAAGGGCTCCCCGATAAATGGCACCCTATTTTTGAAGAAGGTCTACACTTCTATCTCCGAAGCTTCCTCCAAAGGCTCTCTCCCCTCACCTTGAAAACATATTGCAACAAGAGACAAATGTCAAGGCAGACAACTCATCGAGGGCTCTTCGCTAAATGACAACCTGTTTTTTTATAAAAGGACGATGCTCCTATCTCCAAAGCTACCTCAAAATGACCCTTGTCAAAAGAAAAAGGGGGACCCCCATCTATTACTCTCATTACAATTCAAACAATGTGGCCCACCAGCAAGACGCATGAAGCTATCTCTCCCCATGGGAGAAATCTCCAAAAAGATGGGTCACCATTATTTTTCTCCTCATTATTATTATTATTATTATTATTATTATTATTATTATTATTATTATTATTATTATTATTATTGCTACTATTTATCCTCAGTTCGTATAAAAGGGGACTTAGGCCCTAGTATGTCCATATTTACGACATGTAAAGAAAATCAAAAAATGACATATACTACAACCAACCCTCAAAAGGGGGAATACCTATATTTATGTACACGATTAATAAAACAAGAATCCCCATACAAAATGAAAATGTATTGAGGATTCACCGGGTTCCTCTAGAAGGAACGTACTATCTATATACCTATATCCAAAAATCCACAAAAAGGACGTATTTTAGGAGGTTACATCAAATCCCACCTAAAAGAATTACCAAAAACCCCATCATCATCACCATCGCTAGTCAGATGCGAGCCTATTCCCTAGATGTTCGGCCTCGAAGATACCACCCTGGGCCCTTCTGTCAGGCCACCGAAAGATCACCTCAGAAATAGGCACACCAATGGTAAGAGAAAACCCATATGGTCACTGAGCCAACCTGGTGGACAACTTAAAATAATTTTTTATCGCATCTTGGGCCACCTCTGATGTAAATTGATGCAGCGCTAGATACGCAAACGACCACTACACGTATATCTCATTCAGTTGAGCCTCTTCAACCAATAACTATTAAAACTTTATAAAAAAAAGAAATACGTAAAACATTGTAAAATAATGTAAAAAGGATGATACAAAATACACAGAGAGAGTATATGGGAGACTCACTATGGGTACCCGGATTGCCATCATAGGCTGAGACGAGTAGCCCAATAGGAATGGCCCAAAGTCTGGGCCCCTCGTATCTCAACTGAATTCAGTTGCGACTTAGTCCACTCCTAAAATCTCGTAGGGAGATATTCTAGGAGTAGTGATGGACGTGGGGGAGTCCAACACCCCCACTCCCCGAGAACAAATATGTATATAACGAACCCTAAGCCCAGGGCAAAGGGCATGATTTGTATTCTCTGTAATCACTCTCCGGAGTATATAGAAATAAAACAGACTGCACTACTGTGGACATAGGCATTTTTGTTGAACCACGTACATACTGTGTTGTGTGATTGACATTCATCATCTTTTTTATTTTCTTGGGTGATTGCGCTTTTCTCATTTATTTGTGTTGAATATAATTTTCACCACAATTGGCGTCGTCTGCAGGAAGCGTTTGTCTTCCTTGAGAAAGCCCTCACCAACGAAGAATTTGAAATATCTGGTCATAGTAGTAATGCCCCTCAAGCAGGGGATATCCAAGAGTATCCTACCCCCCGTAGGATCAAATCTGAAATTCAACGTTCGGATCAAAGGGACAACCCTGAGCGACCAGCCTCAGAGGAGAGCCAGGGACCAGTGAGGTCCACACAAATATCAAGATTGATTGATGCCTATGAGGCAAGGCTCCAAGAGAAAAAAGAGTTCACTCGCAAACAAGAGGCTAAAAACGCTCACCTCAAAAGGAAATTAGAGAGGTTGTAGAAAGACTCCATCACAGCACTAGGCGATGACCATACCGCACTCCTAGTCCTCAGGCGATCAAGTCTCACAGTCGAGGATAGAGCCCTAGATGTGGATCCTAGAAGAGTGAGAATCATGAGTCAAACGATGACTCGCTCGAGCACCAACGACCGGCTTGCCGTTACAGGAGCCCAACTCGCAGCAATGAGAACATATGAAATTTGGTCCGAAGGGAGATGGACCAACACCTAGCACATTGTGGTTCCAGATCGACCAGAGAGCTTGCTCGTCGAGCTCTCGGGACCCAGATGAAATCTCCTTTATCAAGGGAGATAGAAGAAGAAGAAGAAGAAGAAGAAGCCCCCAAGAAGTTTGCAATTCTGATATTCAAGATCTATGACGGAAAGACTGACCCTATCGATCACGTTAGGCAATACATGAAATCCATGACTCTCTAGAACCACAGGGATGCACTTATGTGTCAGATTTTTCCCTAGAGTGTGCATGATGTTACCCAGAAGTGGTTTGAGAGGCTCCCCCATAGGACCATTAGAAGTTTTGAGTCCCTGGCCGAGCTCTTTACGGCTCTCTTTATCACTAGTAGCTCCCATCCAAAGAGGATGGATGCTTTACTAATAATGAAGAAAACACCTCAAGACAGTCTCTGGGACTACACGAAGAGATACTGGGAGTTGTTCAACGAGGTCGAGGACTACTCGAAGCAGGTAGCAGTAGCTTCCTTCAAGATTGGTTTACCCAGCTCTTGCCTTCTGCACCAATCCCTGACGAAGAAGGAGGCCACGATCATCGATGGCCTCATGGCTCGCATCAAAAAGTATGCCAAAATGGAGGATGTGACACATCTCGGTACAGGGGAAAAAGGTCGGACTAAGCTCGCTGCCAAGGGCAACTATAGAGCTGAGAACCAGAAGAAAGGAGGAAAGAATGGGGCAAGAATGGCTCCAAGAATGGAGGTAAGAACGATGTCTCAAAAGCATTTCAAGCAGTGAACACTGTCTTTAAAGAACCAATCTACAAGATCCTGGCGAAGATCAAAGACGAGCTATTTTTTAAGTGGCCCAAAAAGATCGGAGGAGATCCCTCAAAGAGAAACATAAGACTGAGCACTGCAAAGCTCTTAAGTCTCACCTCGCAGAACTGGCCCAGTTTGAGCACCTGAACGAGTTTGTGGAGAAGAAGGCAGAGAAAGTTGTTGCCAATGGAGAAACAAGACCTGACAACATACTCGAGGATGATGTTGGCCATGAATTCGCAGTAATTCATGGGGCATCTGATATGAAGCAGATTCATGGGAATTCAGCTCGGATGGAGGTAAAAAAGCTTACAGCGGTAATGCAAGCTTTTCAGATCGACCCAGCGAAGACTCAATCAGGAAAGCATCGGTGAGTAGATGATATCGACTATAGCAAACATATCGTGTTCATAGATGAAGATCTTGTGGGTGTAAGAACCCCACATTATGACGCCTTGATCATTACGCTCAGGATAGCCAACTACGACGTCGACAAGCTACTCGTCGACCAGGGAAGTTCATCCGAGGTAATGTATCTCAACCTATTCAGAAAATTAAAGTTAAGCATTGTTAACTTGAAGGAAGCCACTATCCCTCTAGTTGGCTTCGCTGGAAAAGTGACTATAACATTGGGAAAGATCGTGTTACCAGTAAGGGCAGTAAGTGTCTCTAAGATGATCGAGTTTCTGGTGGTCGACATTGACTCTTCATATCAATATATCCTCGGTAGGGGGTGGCTACATGCAATGAAGGCAGTCCCCTCGACCTACCATCAGAAACTCAAGTACGTAACCGAGCAAGGAGTGATGGAGATTCACGGAGATCAGGCGATGGCAAGAAGGTGCTTCATAGCAGCCATCCGCCCGAGAAGGTCGAGGAACAGGAAGGTCTGATACCTTTAAAATAGTAATTAAGATATGGAAGGCCCGGAGTGGAGGAGACTAGGCTCCTCCCCTCTGAGTGGGTCGTCGAGAACCTGGAGGAGATAACATCCGGTGGGAGCCAGAAAGATAGGACTTTCTTGATCGGGACTTCTCTTACAGATCAAGAGAAGAAAGAATTAATGGTGCTATTGAAGAGAAACCTAGACATTTTTGCGTGGGAACCTTACGAACTGCCTATCATTGATCCCGGTGTGGTTTTCCATAGGTTACACATCGACCCCACTTTCAGGCCTATCGTGCAGAAAGCACGGTGAACCGCGCCCGAGAAGGCTAAGGTTGTGGATAATGAAGTTGAAAAGATGCTTGATGCAGGATCCATACGGGAAGTTCAATTCCCTAAATGGCTATCCAACCCAGTAGTAGTTCCAAAGAGCAATGGGAAATGGAGAGCCTGCATTGACTTCACTAACCTTAACAGGGCATGCCCAAAGGACAGTTTCCCTCTCCCAAAGATCGACCAATTATTGGACGCCACAGCAGCTCACGAGAGAATGAGTTTCTTGGATGCATATTCGGGGTATCATCAGATCCCTTTGTATGCACCAGATTAAGACATGACATCATCAATCACTACTATCGAATTATACTGCTATAGAGTTATGCCCTTTGGGCTCAAGAATGTAGGAGCAACTTACCAGAGGCTAGTCACCAAGATGTTAAAAGATCAAATGGGAGATACCATGGAGGTCTACATTGACGATATGCTCGTCAAAATTAAGCGCAAAGAGGACCATCTCTCAGACCTATCAAATATCTTCGAGATCCTTAGGAAATACCGAATGAAACTCAACGCGAGCAAGTGTTTTTTCGGTGTCCAGTCAGGAAAATTCCTCGGATATTTGGTTAGCAAGAGAGGTATTGAGGCCAACCTAGACTATATCGATGCGATCAATAGGGTACAACCACCTTACATGATACGGGACGTGCTGAAGCTCACAGGAATGCTCACCGCTTTGAACCGTTTCATTTCAAAGTCCTCTGAGAAGTGCAAGCCATTCTTCCAGCTCTTGAAAGGAAATAAAATAGTAGAGTGGAATCGAGATTGCTCGAAAGCATTGGAGGAGCTCAAGGCCTATCTTAGAAAGCCACCTTTGCTCGTTATACCTCAGGAAGATGATTCCCTCTACTTATACCTTGTCATCTCCAGCCACACAGTCAGTTCTGCACTGGTGTGCGAGGAAGATGGAATCCAGCATTCAGTATACTACGCGAGCAAAACCTTATTGGATGTCGAGAAGCGGTACCTACAACTATAAAAGCTCGCCTTTACGCTGGTAATAGCTTTGAGGAAGTTAAAGAACTATTTCGAAGCTCACACTATCGTCGTCCTTACATCACACCCCCTTAAAGCAGTCCTGCGAAAAACGGATCTGTCTGGAAGAATGTCCAAATGGTCAGTCGAACTCGGACAATTTGACAACCAATTTTAGCCCAAGAACATAATCAAAGGACAGGTCCTCATCGATTTCATCGCAGAATTCACAGGCAACCAGCCTTGCGACCAGCCTCAACCCACAAAACAAATGGAAGATTACCCACTATTAGGAATCTGGCAACTATTTATCGATGGAGCCTCTAACTCAAAGGGGTCAGGAGTAGGTATTGTGCTCGTTACTTCGAAAAACACAATCCTCGAGAAAGGAATCAGGCTTGGATTTGAAGCCTCCAACAACGAGGCGGAATACGAAGCTTTGATAGCCGACCTGCAGAAGGCACGGGCGCTGGGGAAAAAATAGTTGTAGGTGTTCGGCGACTCATAATTGGTCTCCAACCAGATAAGTGGGGACTTTAACGCAAGAGACGAAAGAATGGTAGCCTACCTCGCCTTAGTAAAGAAGCTAATGGCCAACTTCGAGGAAGTCAGTGTCCAATAATTTCTCCGGGGACTAAACAACCACGCCGATTCCCTGGCAACCCTAAGTTCTGTAATCAATTCCAACTTAAAGAGGATGACCCCCATCGACTTCCTCACCGGTACAAGCATCAACCAAATCGACGAGCTGAAAAATGTGGAACATATGCTCCAGATCGAGTCAGCACCTAGTGGATGGATCCTTTGAGAGACTACTTGAAAGATGGTGCACTTTCAGATGACAAAAAGTCCGCTCATCAGATAAGAGTCAAAGCTGCTCGCTCTCACGTATCTCCTAAGGGCAAACTATACAAAAGATCATTCACCGACCCTTACCTTCAATGTGTCCACCCGAAGGACGTTGAGCAAGTCCTACACGAGCTTCATGAAGGAATATGTGGAAGCCATATTGGAGGAAGGTCACTAGCTTTTTGAGGAATAAAAGAAGTCTACTGGTGGCCATATATGCAAAAAGATTCGACAGTATACGCCCGCAAATGCAAGAAATGTCAACTACATGCTCCTATGGTTCACTAACCTACCAGCGACCTAAAATCACTCACCAGCCGATGGCCTTTTGCCCAATGGGGGATGGACATCATAGGCCCTCTTCCTACCGTCGTCGACAACCACAAGTATCTATTGGTCGCAATGGATTACATCACCAAATGAATCGAGTCAGAGCCAATAGTAAACATTCGAGACACGGATATGATGAGGTTCATATGGAAAAACATAATTGCCCATTTTGGAATCCCAGGACCATCATCACTGATAACGGAACACAGTTCGAGAGAGAGTGGCCCTTTCCAGAACTTCTGTAAAGAACACGGGATCAGGCACTATTTCAGTTCGGTGGCATACCCCTAGAGCAACGGTCAAGCCTAGGCTTCCAATGAAACCGTGATCGATGGGCTGAAGTAATGACTAGAGAAATACAAAGGCGCATGGGTGAGTGAGTTGCCACATATTTTGTGGGCTTACTGCACTACCCCACGGAGAGCTACTGGAGAAACCCCATTCTCACTAACGTATGGAATGGAAGCAATCATCCCCTTGGAAGTTGGTCTACCAACAATGAGAACCACCCTTGTCGATCAATGCCAGAACGATGTAGCGCTACTCGCTGAACTTGACCTAGCTGACGAACGCAGAGAACTGGCCTTGGTAAGGCTGTCAATCTATCAGCAACAGCTCACGAAACACTATAACGAAAAGGTCAATCCAAGGGCATTCCAAGTTAGGGACTACGTCTTAAGGAAAGTCCTTGGAAGCGCAGTAAAACCATCAGACGACAAGCTAGGGCCGAACTGGGAGGGACCATTCAAGATAACAAGAGATGATTTACAAGGAGCCTATCACTTAGAAATGCTGGAGGGCAGAGAAATACCCTGACCATGGAATGCAACCAACCTAAAGAAATTATATTTCTAGTTTTTCTTAACTCTTTTATCAAATTTTTGGAATTGGCAACTCATTTTTTATTTACTTATGAATTAATAAAAGATGTTTGGCAGTGGCATTCTATGAAGTGTTAATTCCGTATTAAGAACTTTATAACTTGCACATCCTTTCCAAGTAATAGGCACCATACTCAAAGCATAAAAGCAGGGTGTCACCCTCCTCAGGTATTCGTTATGAAATACGAACAACCTCCTAGCATTGCCCCGGTAATATATAAAGCCCTATAGGGGATCCTTAGGAAATTAGATCGAAAATGAATTTGTCACCAAACTATGTTTGGTTCAAAAAACCTACTCGGATAGAACATCCAACGCCAGGTGTGTCCTCTCCATTGCCACACTTAGACCTAAGGAAGTGTGACGACACGACATAAAAGGTAAAGTGAGACAGAATGGTATCTCAGAAGCATATTGGACTAGGAGGACACTTGCTCAACAATGAAACCCTACCAATCTAGTCAGCCACAAAGGGCCCAAGATAATTAAATAAGAAATAAATGATATAGAAAATATATAGAACACATGTTTAGTCGGTGAGATCGCCCAAAATATAGATACTATATCATTTCATCACAATCACAATAAGAATGTATAACCCATGTTTAGTCGGCAAAATCTCCCAAAGCATCAATATTACATTACTTCATTAAATATATACAAAGAGTTGCATCTGGTAAAATCTTAATGAGGCTGAGGCCTATGAACAAGATAATCAACCACTTGTGCTCTTCGGCCGTCATCCGAATGAAGAGCCAATTCCTCCTCGAGCTCATTCTCATTTGTCTCTAATAGTTTCCTAGGGATAGCATCTATAGGGATCCATTGATCTTCCCTCATGAAAGGGTTAGGCCTTAAAGTTGAAGGGGAGATCTTATGACGGTACCATAGTACTGAGTTCCTCGAAACTTGCAGCTCCCTAAGGGCACTCAACCATCCCCTAATAAAGGCGAGCTCTTCAAACTCTGTCATCCTTGTCGAAGCATCTTCCTAACCTTGGTCGTAACCATCAGCCCACACTCATCGGGGTCCTTTCTTGAACAGATGTCTCAGTCATGTGACATCCCTTTGAAGCCTAGCAGCAATCACGTATGCTCGATGGACATCTTCTCAGAGCTCATCCATTTCCCTAGCTGGACCACCTACATTTGGGCCAGCTCACGGAGAATCCGATGAAGAGGAACCTCGTAGTACATGAGGGGAGATGCTTGCCGCGTGCTCCCTGAGTCACGACACCTCCCTCCTCAGAGTTTCATTCCCATGTTGAAGAATTTCTCCGACCTGGTTAATCTCAGAGGCAACCAGAAGTCTAGCTCTCAGAGTGTTCACTTCTTCCTAGACTGAGGCACCAACTTCTTCCATCTCTTGAAGTCTGCCCTTCATTTTGGCGAAGAGCTCAGACTGGTCCTTAAAGCTCTAATTTCTCAACTTGAGAGACTTGCAAATCCTAACGAAGGCCTGACGAACCTGGGTGCTCCCGTTAGGTCCAAGGATCCTTCCCAAGTGAGAAGTGGCAGGTATATACTCATCTACATCAATCAACTACAAGCCATACAAGCAGTAAAAAAAGCAGAATAATTAATAACCAGAAAAGAAGGAACTTTCATTTCATTAAAATAAAAGGGTATAATTACATCGGTTTGTTAAAAAAGAAGTACAAGTAAAGCAAAAGTATAGAGAAGTCCTAAGAGCAGTCTAGCTAGCAACCTCAGCTTATTCGGAGGAATCCAATTGCTTTCCCTTATCAACAGAAGTAGGAGCATCTCCCTAAGAAGGAAAAACTATTATCCCCTGAGCAGGAGGAGCACCAATAGGAATAGTCTGGGAGGTAGGGGAAACACCTTCAATGATTGGGACAGGGGATTTGTCTACAACAGGCTTTGGGCTTGAATCATGCTCATCGAATAAGGGAGAATCGACATCCACTCCGACAGCTAAAAGAGCCTTGTTCCAGCCCTTTTTGAAGTTCAGACGGTTGATGTAGCCTATCTGAACCACAGCATCCTCATATGCGGCAGCCCACCCAAAATTATATGAACCTTCCTTGATAGTGGTTACCTCGGACTCCATCTTCTTTAGCTTCTCCCCAGCACTTTATTTTCCCCGGCCACAGCAAACTTTCTTGTGCAGACCAGATCGTAGGACTGTCTCAACTCATTTAGTTCCCTGATCGCCGCCTCCCTTACTCTACTGGCTTCAGTAAGGGCGAGATCAGAGGATTTTTAGCCTCATTGGTCATCTTCAAAGTGGCCTCCATCTCGATGCCTTTCCCCCTCAGCTCAGCATTCTGCTTCACCAAATACGCATTCCTACCCACCATCTCGTCACGAGTACAGTAGAGAATAGCGAATTCAGTCACGAACAGCAAGTAAAAAGAAAGCATTAGAAGAAAGCAGCAAACGGAGAATTACAAGTGTTAAAGAAAAGAAACAAACTTACTAAGGCTAGCCTCTGACTCACTTGCAGGGATAACTAGTCAGTCCCCATTGCCCTTTGATGATCAGCAGGCAGAACTGCTCTCTCGAGAAACACAGGGACCAGTTGGGGAGAGCTAGAAATCGAGTCTCCCTCGGGCAATGCAAACATGGGCACTAAGGCTTGCTCAGCCTTCGTCCTCGCTTCCACTCTCATCTTTTCCTCCTCTCTCTCCTTCTCCCTCTCAACTCTCTTCCTCTCCTCCACCTTCTTTTTCTCTTCGACCTTCTTCCTCTCCTCTTCTTTATTTATCTCTCTATCTCAATTATTCTTCCTTTTTTCTCTTCTTCTCTTGCTCATGAGCAGCAGACTGAGAACCAGTGGCGACATCCCCACCGACAGACTTCTGCTTCTTTGACCACTGAGCAAGAAGCACATCATCCTCCTCATCATCATCCCTGACCAAATTTCTTCTGGGAGGATCCATTTCCTCGCTGGAACTACTGGATGCACTTGAAGACTCTTAAGCCTCAAAAACATCTTTTGAGCTAGAAGAACTTTCACTACTAGAGCTTGCCTCACCATAACCACCTTCCGCACCTCCTCTAATATCACTTTCAGAACTGCTCTCTTCCTCGTCCAATTGGATGGGGTCAACAACAACTTCTTCAGTAATATCTAAGATAGGAATGTTGTATACAGGTTGCGCAATAAAACTAGACCCGATGTTCTTGTACTCCAGGAAAAAAGTGGCCGACCGAGGATGTTCACCTTCAGCTAAAGGCTCTCTGATGTTGTAAGCCTTAATCATCTCGGCAGGTCGAACCTCACTAAGAGAAGGTTCCAAATTCTTTGTCCTCGCTGAAAAGATGAGAGAAGAATATCAGAGAAATCATATATTAACAAGAAGATCGAAAGAGCAAAACAGAAATTAATCCTACCTATGAACTCCTCCCCATAAAAGGGGACCATGAACCTGTCAGACCTCGACCCCTCGGTATGGGGAGGGAATTGCCAATTTCTAGCAAGAAAACCCTCTTGCCAATAGTCCTTGTGAGAATTCGGTAGATTTACTACCAATACCCTGTCAGGACTCCTGGACTTGAGGTAAAGAAGACCAGAGCTCGTTCGCGAGAAAGAGTAGCAGAAGCATATTTCATCAAGCCCTATATTAGTGCCATAAAGTTGGTTTATCCTATGGACACCATTAACTATCTTCCAAACGTTTGGCGGGCACTGTGTAGGGAAGATATTGAAATAGCCGAATAAATGTAAAAACAAATTGCTCGGAGGGAAAGTGAGGCCTCCTTGGGACAGCAAGAGAACATGAATCCAATGAGCGCCCTCTATCTCTCTTACATTTTTAGGAAGAGGGGGGCGCACTCAATGTCTACCCAGTCTAGGATATTATAGAACTCTCTAAACTCAGAAACAGTCCTATTGCCTATCTTCGCCATTTGTAAACCCTAATTACGAATTCAAAGAAATCCTAACAGAAGAAAAAACACACAGAGAGAGAGAGAGAGAAGTGGACTTACGAGATGAAGGTTTGTCTGGAACGATGCAAGATCACAGGCCTAGATGACGAAGAAGATTGAAAGCAAGGTAAACAAAGACCTGAAGAGGAGTGCACAACAGAAGAAGCTTGAGAAAGATGAGAAAACTCAAAGAAGTTTGAAACGACAACTACGGACTGCTACTCCAAATGACTTTTAAATGCTTCCAATCATTGTGCACAGGACACAAAGCAAGCTACCGTCTAAATTAATTTTTAACTTTGGGAAGAGTTACACAATTTACAAGAGAGCCATTATGACAAATCATTTAAATTTATTGAGCCCAAATTGTGGCCCAACAACTTTAGGGGAAATTTTGGGTACCCGAATTTGCCATCATAGGCCCAGACGAGTAGCCCAATAGGAATGGCCCAAAGTCTGGGCCCCTCATATCTCAATTGAATTCAGTTGTGACTTAGTCCACTCCGAAAATCTCGTAGGGAGATATTATAGGAGTAGAAGATTGACGTGGGGGAGTCAACACCCCCACTCCCTGAGAACAAATATGTATATAATGAACCCTAAGCCCAGGGCAAAGGGCACGATTTGTATTCTCTGTAATCACTCTCCGGAGTATATAGAAATAAAACTGACTACACCACCATGGACGTAGGCATTTTTGCTGAACCACGTACATACTGTGTTGTGTGATTGACATTCATCATCTTTTTTATTTGCTTGGGTGATTGCGCTTTTCTCATTTATTTGTGTTGAATATAATTGTCACCACACTCGCATTGTAAAAAATAAGAGTCGGGTCTAGATTCGGCACCAATATCTCAAAATCAGTATCCCATCGAAAGATGTGTATGAATTGGTCTATTATATACACCGATAACTGAGAACTACCCACCTAGTTTGAGAGGGGGAAACCATACCCAAGGATAAAGCAATAGTCTCTTCCGTGATCAAAGGAGTAATCTTTATGGAAGTAAATGGACGAGAAATCAAAAGAATACTCCTCTATATAGATAATAGAAATGGCATATCTCGAGCATGCCAAAGTCGGAACTGCTTCCATGATCCATAATGTCACAAACAAAGAATAAGTAGGGCTAATGGATGCAAGTATCGTTACATGAAGACAATGGTGTCACCCCTACGAAAGAGATAAAGAATGAAAGGTAAGTATTTTTATAAATATTGAGTTTGTTTTCATTAAATAAGCTTTGCCCTGACGAAAGTTTTAGCCGATTGGTTATCCATTTCCAATAGTTAGCCAATTGTCTAACCAATTCCCCTTCTCCCTTCAGCCTATCGTCTAACTCATAGGATTTTCTTAAAATCTCATTATCCTCCCCTGAATTTTCAAAACATGACCCAAAGTCCCCACAATGCTTCAAAATAGGCAAACCCATTTTCTTGAGTTCTTATTTTGACGAATAGTTTCCACACGCGCACACTCTTAGTCGACCGCCTCTGTGGACACCTCGATTTGCAATTAAGGTCCCGGGATGCTTCGTCATATTATAAATAAACCTTGGTCATGTACCCCATGAGAAATCTCGAGAAAACCTGACTTTTGGATCCTACAATAAAGTTTCAAGTGTTAAAACCACAAAAACCTGAGTATCTGGGGCCAAAGTATAACCAAAAAAATAAAAACCAACTTAATACATTAAAGCATCCAATAAATAGCTCCTATGGTGGCTTTAAATGATCGACTAAAGGCCTCTCAAGAAATAGCCGACCAGCCCAAGCTTTTGACATATAAATCTTATCCATATACTTTCTCGGTCATTGATAAAAAAATCAATGGCCCTAAACGTTTAACCGATCGGCCAAACCTCCATCCAAACCCCCTATAGATAAAGGCCCCCGACCACAATTTCAAGACATTACACTTCGAATCTGGAGATGAAAACCCAACGTTGATTTGGTTTTCTAACTTTATTCATCTCAAGCATCCGAGATACTTGGGCTCTTTTTTAAGAAGCCCTGAATGGCTCGTACTTCAAAAGAGTCACTTTTTCGAAAGGAAAAACTCACACTTTTGCGGAATCGCCACAAAAAGAGGTTTGTACTTTTGAAAAATCACCTTCCTTCAAACCCTGAAGAAATTCCGGAAAAGTCAACACTTCTTGATGAATCTTTTCCCAACTGAAAAGCACCAAAAAGGGGGCTTCCCCCAAAGCAAAAAAGTTAGCTTTTGTCACAAGGGTAAAGAACCTCTGCCCAAATTTTTGGGCAACACACACAGACACACACACACACACACATATATATATATATATATATATATATATATATATATATATATATATATATATATATATATATATATATATATATATGTGTGTGTGTGTGTGTGTGTGTGTGTGTGTCTAACTCGGCCCTCATTTAGGGGATTGGGAATGCAATTTACAGTATTTATATTTGTTTAATTCTGGTTTCTAATCTAGCACCTCCATTATGTCACGAATTATCATACACATATGTTAAATTAATACAAATCAAATGCCATGATTCCAAATACAAACATAAAAATATACTTTTAAAAACACATTTTGTTGGAACTACATTGGCTTTGATCCCATAAGAGGCGCTTGTTTGTAAAACTCCCTAACCAAAGATAAACTACCTCACCAAGGCAAACTAAAGTTCATTCGATGTTATATGGAAGAGGTTAATCGAAACACTTGAAAGACCAAGTCTGTAAGAATTGTTATCAACTGATCTGGATGGGAAGGTTCCCAACGAAACTGCAATCATAATCATAATCAAATTAAATAAATTATGCAATCATAACAAAGAACATACAACTCTAATTAAGATCCAATTGATAAATGTCACAAAAAATTATTTTTTTCATAAAAACAAGACTTATAAGATTTATTTGTTTCATACATTACAACATATAAATATTCAATCATATATTAATAAACATGTACAACAACAATCAATTTTCGATTAACCACAACTTATACCAATTGTATATTAACATAACACACAGTTGCGTACGAAACAACGATCAAAATTTAAAATGAAACAAAAGAATCAACAGTCACTTACAAATTACACAAATAAACACCAATTGGATACAAAAATCACCTTAGATCAATCGCCAACCAAAACCGTATCAAACGCATATTATCGCAAATCAATTGCATATGAAATCAATCGATAATAAAAAAAAATACACCAATTGGATCCGTAAATCACCTAAGTCATAAATAATTGCAAATCAATCGCGTATCAAACTCATATAATCGCAAATCAGTTGCATCTAAAATCAATCGATAATAAAACAAATACACCAATTGGATACGCAAATCACCCTAGGTAAAAAATAATTGCAAATAAATCGCAAATTATTCGCGTATCAAACTCATATAATCGAAAATCACAAATCAGTTGCATATGAAATCAATTTGACTAAGATCACTCGTACAAAGCAAAGTAATGGAGAATAATTTCCAAAAAACGAAGGGAAAAACAGTTCACGAAATACACTTCCAAGTTACAAAATCGGAAAAAAGGCCCAGCTCAATTATTTTTGAAAAAAATGGGACTACTTGTATGAGAAATGAAAAACAGTCCCTAAAGTAACACACAAGGTTAAATGCGGGCCTAGATGTAATTAATTCAAATAAAAATGATTAGGCCATTAGTTAGCGTCAAACATGTTTGCATGGGGAGGAGATAACGTGATAGCGTGGAAGAGTGAGATGATATGAACACAAATTTTAGTGCCACTGAGAGGTGAGCTGGAAAACAAATGGTGCAGTTGAACTTCGCTTCCACACACATACCATAAGAACAGAAGAAAGAACAGGGCACAGGTCAAGCTCACCACTTGTTTATAAAAAGATTTATATTAAAGTATTATTTTATACTGTATTCTATTCAAACCCAGATCCGTAAGATAAGATACACATATAAACCTAAACAAATTACGGTAGTTATAGTAGATCTACTATATAGAAAGCCCCGGTTTTGAACAAACTCACTCCTAAGTATCGTATTGTAGAGAGAGAAACAGAGATGAGGAACGGCATTGCTTGGCCGACGGCTGTGTTTGTGCTATCATGCGCAGCGTTGATGATGTTTCCGGAAGTGTCATCAACTCGGTATATTGTGGGGTCTAAAATGGGGTGGACCTCAGTTGTCAACTACACTATTTGGGCTCAAGACAAACACTTCTATCTCGGCGACTGGCTATGTATGTCTACCTATCTCTTTCTGGGCTTTCTTCTTTCCACTTCGTAGTATCCGTACACAGATCTGTTCATCGCTGCTCAGTTTCATTACTTCTGTTCACTAACTCAGTAGCTTTATGTTTCTTTCAATTAAGCTTGTGCTTGTACTACATTTTCACTTCACTAGCTTGTACAAAATAATTGTGAACAAATTTTTTGTTTTGGCTAATATTAATAATCATTTTTCCTTAATTTAGATCTACCATTTTAGCATTCTGTTTGGTTAACGTTCTCGCTAATTTAGATCTACCCTTTTAGCTTGCTCAAAGTCTAATATCAATTTTCCCTGCATAAAGTAGCATTGCTTTCTTGAACCGTTTAGGGTTATGCTAGTTAAACAGCATCCGTCTTGACAACCTGCATTTATTTTTTCCTTTTTGCATTCTTTTGCTATAGTAATGGCCTTGTGTTTTGATTACAATGTAGGAGAAAGATTGAGAAACACTTCATTTTTATGAAAAATTGATAAAGATTAGAATAATTGATAATGACTAATTATATTTGTACCGCAATTCTGAACCAAACACAAAACGTATATCCAGATGTCAATTACATTAAACAACTAATTTACAAATCTCCACATTCTGTCTAATTGCCAACTCTCCTTGATGTTTCTATGCGGTTTGAAATTGCGGTACATTGATAAGTGGTTTGG
Source organism: Sambucus nigra (assembly GCA_949130495.1). Classification (NCBI taxonomy): domain Eukaryota; kingdom Viridiplantae; phylum Streptophyta; class Magnoliopsida; order Dipsacales; family Adoxaceae; genus Sambucus; species Sambucus nigra. The sequence continues at coordinate 520,568,649 of OX422207.1, forward strand.
TGGTTTTTATTTGACTACAATTCTTACCCCCACTCTGGTAATTGAGTTCCAGAAAAAAATAGAATAGTTAGAGAATATAAGAAACTACTTCATTTATTCTTACTCATATTCCAACTTATTATAAATATGAATTGTTTTTCAATCTTCTCTGAGCTTGATAGCCAAGCGCACCGTTAATTTTTGACACTTGCTATAATCAGGGTTAGTAGCTCAACTTCCCTTAAGATTATGTGGTTACCACTTACAAGTTACAAATCTCATTCAGTATTTAAATGTTGATCCAAAGCCGTATTTTCGCATGTTTTTCATGCTCTGTTATCACCTGCTGCAAACTTGATTTCTTCTTAATTATGTCCCCCGATGCAAATTTTTTCCCCATTGTTTTGTTTCCACTAATTTTTATAATTGATATAAAGAAGTTTAGAGATCATCTTAGAATTGTGGTAACTTACAGAGTATGAGTTTTGTTACGATCAGTCCCAGGGACCAGCAAATTACATAGCGGTGTCATGACGTGTTAAGAGTGTAAATAGTGGAACACCTACAAGCAGGTTGGGATGAGTTTAGACTTAAATTAACTTGTGATAGGATTCTTATTGAGTACCAAGAGAATTGACACTGAACATATTACTTTTCAGTGTTATTCATAGAACCTGGGCAACTGCACGTTATGCGTAAAATTCAACTTCCCCTGTTGTCACAATGGTGATAAGTACTAGCTAATGTAATCAAATCATATAATCTAGTAGGCTAGTAATCTCTTTTAACCTTTTCTTGGTTTGAGCCGAAGTACGTGGGTAACCATCCTCTACCCATAGCATTGCCCTCTCGGGTGTGATGAAGATGGGACTGCTTCCCTGGTATTATCTCTCTATTTATTCTTTTCTATCAGTTTATCTGGATTTGAGAAAAAATTTAAAACCCGATCCTACCGCATATCCAATTAATAAATGAACTGAGTATAGACCTAGGCCAACCTGATCTATTAAGGATCCCAGTCTGATATTCTCTCTCTCTCTCTCTCTCTTTGTGTGTATATATATATATATATATATATATATATATATATATATATATATTTATGAGTACCATTTTCTTTAGGTCACCAATTAAATAATGATTATGAATTTATTATTAATTAGATTATCAAATCGGATCCGGAGTACTGGATCCTTAGGCCCCGTTTGATTCGTGGTAAAGTTGGGTAGAATCTGATTTCTTCCAAACATTCCTGGGAAAGTGTAAGATTAGTAGATTACTGCATTTGGGGTGAGGTTAAGTTTCATGGGAATGTGGACCCCAATGGAATCAGATTACCTTTGTTGTCGGCAAGTGGGTGGAATCAAAATCCATGCAATATAGGTGGGATTCTAACTTTCCCATGAAAATCCTTACAAATAATTTTTGTAAAGACAAAAATGCCCTTACAAATATTAAATTATAAAAACTACCAATAAGGTCTAAGTATTTATTTTATGAAGACAATTTTGTTATCTCGGTTTGTATTAAATTTAAAATTATTAGGGCATTTTTTTCTACTCATGTAATAATTAATTTGATTAACTTACAATGTAATATACACATATCTACAATAAATTATTATATTTGTTAAATACAGGAAAAAATATATATTTAGAAAAAAACATATTTGAGTTCATACATTCATAAATAGGGAACCGTAATATTGTGTATATATACGCGTGTGTACATATATACATATATAATTGCTAAAGGGTATTATTAGTATATATGATAAATTACCATGTCACTTTCCATGCATGAACCAAGCACAATTTTGATTCTCAATAGGAATCCATTGGTTAATCAAACAGAACGAAACGATTTAGAATCCTGGTAAAAGGTTTCCTAGTAATTACTTTCCTAGTAATCACAATCTACCAAAATATTTCTGCGAACCAAATGGGGCTTAACGAATCTTCATTTCCAGGAATTATTTATAGACCCATTGGTTAATCAGATCAGATTCCGATCCGGCAAACCTCAATGGATTCGGATTAAGGTCTCTCATCTGTTCCAAATATTACTCGTTTGCATGCTATCCCCACATGTATAATGAAGGAGAATTTGAGCCTAGGTAGACATGTCCCTTATCTTTTATGCCCAATGTTTGAGCTACACACACCCCATTTCCCCAAGGGAATTTCTCATGTCTAGAGACTACGAGTTGGTATTACTTTTGTCTTCCTATCTTTCATGTCAATTGCTTCTACATTCCCCATTTATTTTACTAGATAATTTGACGTCCTCTCTGCTGGTTTGATATGTTGACCACTTATAATGCCCGGTATACTAACCTAAAACTCCAAACCATTTCCTCTGAAGTTGTAACTCTTTATTTTTGTTGCAGTTTTTGTTTATGATAGGAACCAGATGAACGTGCTGGAAGTGAACAAGACAGATTACGAGTTTTGCAATTCTGATCACCCACTTCACAATTGGACTACTGGAGCTGGGAGGGACGTGGTCCCACTCAATGTGACTCGCCATTACTACTTCATTAGTGGCAAAGGGTTCTGCTATGGAGGCATGAAAGTAGCTGTCCGTGTCGAAAACCTACCACCCCCACCAAGAGCCGCCCCAGTAAGGAGTGACTCTTCAAGATTTACTTTCAGAGGCCCGATTGTTATACCCACTTTCTTTATGATTGCTGCTGTGTGGGACTCTTTTCTCCGGTTTTGGTAGCATTATACAGGTCAAGTGAGACTCAGAAAAGCTGTGCTGTTATTAAGTGGGTTGCTAGACAAAAATTGGTCCGTGTTGGTATCTTTATAATTTAATGTCTTTTCTTGTGGGGGTGTGATTCAGTTCTTTCAATTGAGTTGGTGGATGGGGCTGGAAGTTTGTCCATTATGTTGGCTAAAAGAATATAAAAAGAAATGATTTATTGGAGAATTATTTTGCGTGAATTGTGGAGAGAAACGTGGTGTTATTTTTACTGACTTTTTGCAAGTTATCGTTGACTAGAACAATATGAAAGAAAGGAGTTTGTTGGAGAAATCAGTTGCGTGATATCGGGAGATGCTATTGGTTCCTGCACTATAATAGAAAACTATCGTTGAGTTTTTTGTAGGAGTACTGATATGATATGGTTACCATATATGGCCGAAAATTTACCGGATCCCACTTTTCCTTTTTTTGTTTTGGTTTCTTATTCTTTTATTTTTAAACATTGATATAAAAACAGTTTTTTATATATTATAAAAAAACAGTTTTCTATTAATAAAAAACAGTTTTTTATTAAAATTAAAAAAATTATTTTTTTATAAATAAAAAAATTGATATAAAAACAGTTTTTTATAAATAAAAAAAAACAGTTTTTTATATATTAAAAAAAACAGTTTTCTATTAATGAAAAAACAGTTTTTTTTATTAAAATTAAAAAGCTGTTTTTTTCATAAATAAAAAAAATTATATTTATTGATGTGATAGCGCGATTGAATAGTGTCGCTGGTGCGGACCTACATTTCCGGACCCATATTCAACAAATAATTTTAATAAAAAATTGTTTAATTTAATGTGTTAGATTGCCGATTGATTAGTGTCGCTGGCGCGCCCCACATTCAACAAATGATGTGGGTTTGAAAATATGGGTTCACGTCAGTGGCAATAATTAATCGCGATATCACAATTTTTTGAATTAAGTTAAAAAATTATTTTAAATGTTGTAAAATTAAAAAAAATTAAGTTAAAAAATAAGAGGGGTCGTTGGCACGGACATTTAAAAATAAGAGAATATTGGGTAAATGGGTGTTTGAGAGACTGAATAGGTTAAAAATAATATAAAAAAAAAATACCGCGCCATATTCAACACAGAGTTTGTTTAGTGTCGCTAGTTCGGATCCACATTTAACAAATGATATGGGTGTGCAAATGTGGGTCCGCGCTAGCAATACTAATCAATTGCGATATCATGTCAATAAACATAATTTTTTTTATTTATGAAAGAAATATTTTTTAATTTAATTTTAATAAAAAACTGTTTAGTTAATATAATTTTTTTTATATTAATAGGAAAACTGTTTTTTTTTTTATATAAAAAACTGTTTTTATTTCAATTGTGAAAAATAAAATAATTGAAACTTAAAAAAAAAGAAAAAAAGAAAAGAAAAAGGCATCCAGTAATATTATGGTAAAACAGTTCCGTACATATATAGTTTTCCTTTTTGAAGTAATGTTGGGCCCTTAAACCATGTGATTCTGCACACATGTTAATTTTGCTGATTGTTATCTGGAGCCCATTTGACTAAAATAAATATACAGGGGCGGTACATGAATTAATGATGGTTAAGGATTAAGGTACTGTTGGTTTTGTCCCCCAACAAAAAAGCTTATTTTAAATGTGCATCCAACTTTTTTCTTAACAACATTTGTTTTTTATTATGATTTTTATTAATGCCACTAAAAAGTCAAAATCCAAATTTTATTATTATTAGTTTAATGTATTATACAAAACAAAATTAGCTTCCCCCCAAAGCCCATCCACTAAACCGGAACGTCCTTCCACGATGGCTGACTCAAAATTCAAGCTACCAGCATCCAATTTACACCATTCAGGCTTAGTTTTGAGTGGGTTGTTGCACAGATTTGAAGTTTTTGATGCTTTTAATCTCTATCTCTATCTCTATCCTAATACTCTAAAATGCTTTACAAGAGTTAATTTTCCTCCCTTCTAAGACTATCCACATGGAACATCAAATCGTGTTCCGCTATAACCCTGATAAAAGTGAGTTGGACCTAATTACTATTTGTTCTCTCCAAACGACTGGAAGGATTATTCCCCTCTCTCCTAAATGATGGCCTCGGCAACAAATATCTCTCTCTCTCTAAACCGATCTTCCATCTCCTCACCGTCACAGCTGCATTGAATGTCGCCTCAATAATTCATTTTTCCTCTCACCCCTCTATTTCCCAAGGTGACTGACTATATAAATTACTGTAACGCAAAGTCGCGCTGACTATAGATTTATATTTAAATTGAGAGAGAAATTCAAGGGTTATATGGGAATAGAGTGAGAGGTGTCTACAAAAAAGGTTCATGTTGAGTTGTCTAAAGGCATCAATGGCCTCGACAAGGTCATTCTCCGTGAGGTTCGTGGAAGCTCCGTTGAGGTAATTTTCATTTTCTATTTTTCAATCTTATTTTACCGTTCCTAATTCTTAACAAAACCATCTTGATTTTATGCTTTATGTCTTAATTGAGACTCTGATTGTCAAAATTTCATTCTATTTGCTGGATGCTAGGGCATTTATGTTTCATCGTCTAAATCTATAACGGTCTTACTTTTTCCTTATTTTTAATATCAAGAATTTAGTTTTTATATCTCATTTTCCATTTCACCTGACTGATTTGAAGAAATTTGGTTAGTATCTTGAGGTTTGATTGGGGCTACATGTCTACTGCATATAAATTTATGAGGCCTTTCTTCTTTTTAAGCCTCTCACACTTAAAAAATGTTGGTTCAACAACATATTATGAACTTTATATTACAAAATGGTAGTTGAATTGGAGACAATTTGTCAAATATAAATACTGCATGGGTTCACGGTAAATACGTAAACGCAAAGTCGCACCGACATTTCACCTTCGACCTGTGTATGATGAATGTTATGTGTTTGTAAAAATGTCCCCCTCAATTTGACAATACATTATTTAATTCTTGAATGGTATGTGTTTGTCACAGAAGTCATATTTTTTTAGTTATAAAGAATTTTTTTGGTGAATTAAACAATCACCATTGTATCATTTCCATTAAAAGATTGAGCGAAGAAATAAAAATATCCGCCCCTCCCTTCTTTGTGTGCTCTGTTAATTTTGCTCAAAATATGTAATTGATGGATTGACTATGAGCAGTAGATATAGAATTTGATTTGTACATGTAAGTTTAAAAATAAGGATATAGAAAATTTACCTGGTGCAATAATCAGTTCCTATCAATTTTTTTGCCTCCAGTTGTGTGTGGTTGTCCCTGTCTATAACGTCGTCCATGTCTATACATATTTCCAGAAGTAATGCTGATTTTCTTTAATTAAATTTTCTGGTTCACCTGATGTCATCTTCTTATTTTCTGAAATGTCACATTTGTTGACAAAAAAAAGTCTGATGCTTTTGACAAGAAACTCTACAATTATATCTACTTATTGAAGGATATCAACTGAGTAACAAAGTGTAACATCTTACCACATAATCTTATGAATGCATTTTATTTATCGTCAGGTAACATATGTTAAAGTAAGAAAATTGTTTCATGTTTTATAAGATATATGCTGTATATGTCAAGCCATTTACATAAATTTGCAGAAAGATCATAATGGTACTCTATACAATATGACATTTTTTTCCCATAAAACTATTCCCTAAAACTGTTTTTGTGGAAATTCACACACTTAATTAAAATTGGTGACCAGACAAATTTGACAATATCAAATTTTAACCTGCATACTCCCGAGGTGAAACACAACAAAGTAAGGAGATTTGAGTTTCTAAAGAACACCACTGTCACCACTTTGTGCAGAAGGGATACATGTCGCCAATAAATTTGGCATTGAGCATTTTAGAGAGTTTTAATTATGCTTTCATGTAAGGGTGTCCACGTGGCTAATAATCCTTTCATCTTCTTTCAGTTTATGCATGTAGAAATACCCTACTACCGATTTGTATAATTTGAGTATGAAGACCCTCATATATTGTGTATATATATATTGAAACTGAGAGAACAATGCATCACGCTTTCTTCTAAGAAGTAACTCCTTATTAAAATCAAGGTACTTCTTTAATGGTTTTTTATACTTCTAATCTTTAATTTTCATAATAGGATACATAATTTTTTTCATAGTTTATGATTCTTGAATTTTACATGTTTGCGATAATGGCCCAATAACATACATATTTTTTTGTGTTCATGAATCCCTCATCTGTATTATGGATTTGTTGTTATATTTGGTAAACATGTTACTTCTTGAATGTTATGTACTTGTGAAAATGTCCCACTCAATTGACAGAACATTATTTAATTCTTGAATTGTATGTGTTAGTGAAAATGCCCCACTTAATTTTGACAGAACATTGTTTAATTCTTTAATATTATGCGTTCAAGAAAATGCCCCACTCAATTTGACAAAGACAATTTTGTTCTAGATCTGATGCAATTCTTTTCGGTATGATCTTTATTTTATGATTTATAACTACAAATGTAAACATGGGAAAATATCTAGGGGTTGGATTGACGCTTTTCATTTTTTTTATTATAATTATTGATGTAATTTCTGAAAATTTGTTATGTCTAATTTTGTAGTTTTCTCCACTGTCAAAATTTGTCATAGATCTATACTGGAATTACAAAAATTTGTCAACCTCTTTGACGCCGACCCACCACTCTGCATAACCCCAAAGGTTGTCTCTCTATTGTGTGTCGGTTATGTAAAATAATATTTTATTTTTTATTCATATTTTTTCTGTTGAAGGCTTTGGGATCTAAAGTAATTTTGTTTCTTAGGTTCTTCAACACATTATACAGTCTAGAGGAAGCTCGGGACAAGGTGGAGTCCATAAGTGTGATTGTGTGTGGGGGAAATGCCAATTGTGCCCTGGAGGAAATAGAGGGTAGGGCGGCAACATTTTCGAAGCTGTACGTGAGGAGTTTGGGCGTCGATGGATTTTTTCTGTCCATGTGGACATCGCGTAGGAGGAAGGTGAAGACTGAGATTATGTTGGCTGTGAGAATATTTGGCACATGTCGATAGAGCGGCAGAGATCGAGTGCGATGAGGTTTACGGAGTTGAGGAAGGAGATAATAGATTTGATTGTTGAGATTCGAGATTTAGGCTTTAGTCTGATTTTTAAAAATTCTTACGGAGTTGAGGAACCGTTCAATTCTTCGTATACCCCCCCCCAAAAAAATATTAAAATCTCAAAGAAATTAGTTTTGTGTTATTTTTTTTTTATTTACCTGTTGACAATAAATGTGATATAATAATTATATGGTAGTTTTGTTTGGTTTTTTAGATACAGACATTTGTTTTAAAATTTTATTTAGATGAAATTTATTTGTGGGATTTTAGTATGTTTAGTTGAATTTGTGAAATTATTCTTTTTTTTTTGTGATTTGGGATGCAAATATATCAAAGAAAAAAATTATACGCTTTAAAATCATTTAGCCCGTGCATCGCCCGGTTTTACAACTAGTACTACTATAAGATGCTATGCAAGCATTAACTACTCCTCAACAATAAGGCTATCCACGTATCTCATCTCCAATATCAAAGTTTCATTCTGGTTTTATGCCATGTGTCACTTCAATTATCCCTCTATTTAAACTCACATCTAATAAGTCTCATAAATTTAAAGAAATAATGATTCACTCTCTTCAACCCTCTTTAATTAACCAACCTCTCTCATATTCTCCCCCTTCCGTGATTCATCTTCCCCAAACCCTTAGTATATCTCTGCATCCAACCCTTCACAAAAGCCTCCCTCTATGAATATGAGAAGAGCAACCATCTCTCCAAAGTCTAAACCACCATAAGCCATCACCGGCGAATCCATCACCTTCGACGGCTTTCACCGTCGCCTTCACCCCGTTCACCTCTCTGACAAGATTCATTCACCCCCACCTCCGCTGCCATAAACCTCCTTAATCCGTCCACTACCATCTTCAAAATCCATTTTTACCATTTCATCTCTACCTCTCTCTAACCAATAAAACCCACCTTACCAGTAGTCTTCACCTCAATTAACCACAAAACTACCATTTGTACTGTATGGAATGAGCTACTGATTTTGAACTAATAGATCAATTTTTGTTCTTTAGGTGATAGATTATGATCAATTGCTTTTTTTCTACCAAGAACAACCCTCCTCTAACAAGGTATTCACTCCTTTAACCCCATTTCTTACTTTTCATATGATAACCAATGGTTGAAGTGAAATGAGGATGGTGTGAGACTATACAGATTTTCATTGCCTACTCTTAGAGGTCGTTTTTATTTTTTATTTTCAAGACTCTATAAATGTATGTTGATGTTTTTATTGGGGCTGGATTATTTTGTAATTGTTTTGTTATGTTGGATGATTTACACTTCCATAGAATATGTTTGAAAAAAAGCTTTTCATCAAATCTGATCCTTCTATTGACCTGCTATGTTTTAATATTTTAACGAAATCATCATATGTGTATTATGCTTTTATTTTCTTTAAATTGTTTATAGGATATGAGTTATATTTTAATTGTATTGTTTTGTATCTATCTAACAGGTTTATCAGTATGCATATAACAATATCTTAAAATGGCATGTATTCTTTATCTTAGAAATTTCCTTCTTAACTATTATTTATGGAGTCAGTTAATCGACACCAATATATTAATTTCCCACTAACTATTTCTAGAATTTTAATTTTTTGTATAAAAAAACACTATTTTAATTATATATTAAACAAACTAGAAAAGAAGAACCAGAGCAAAGTAACTAAAAATTCCAATAACAACCCATATATTTCCTATTCTGAGCAAAGGATTTGGATCCATCTAGGTTCACAAGCATATATTTCTTATTTTGAGCAAAGGATTTCGATCCATCTAATTCAAATACCTATATTTCTTATTTTTTTTACATAATTTTTCATATATAAGTTGCTTTATGAATATCTTTTTCTTTGCTGGGGTGTGGGGGAGAAGGGAGGGTGCTTTGAATCAATTGTATCCCGCAAATAATATTGTACTCTCCTTTAATCTATTAATATATTCGGTACTAGCATTACTCATATATATATTTGTAATGTCTTTGGTTATGGCGAGAATAAGATCTGATCAGGAAAATACATCCATACCAATTTTGTTTTGTGGGTCGGTTGTTGCTGAAGATATAATGCAATGGTATTTTAATGATGTTGCGAAAGAAGATGTTAATAAACAAAAACAATTTAGGCTCTCTAGGAGTCGAAAAATCTAAGTCAGTATTATAGATGGTGAAATTTTTGACTCTCAAACAGAGGAAATGGTAACAACGCCTGCTATGTCGATTGAATACGATAATTGTTTTACATTTGATAACTATTCTTCCAGAGAAAAAAATGATTATGTTCATTGCCTAAAAATCTTTCCAATTTTTCTATTTTGATGTCGAGCATAGGGAATGGACTCATGAGAGTAATGAGGTAATTAAATATATGTCTGCATAAAAATCAAAATTGCCATTATTTAAGGATGTGCTTTTCGACGCAAGTACAAATATGCTAATGTTTGGTTGTTCCAGCAATCAAATATCTACCTTTCTAAATCAGTCAATTTTTTTTCTCATATCTTTCAATTGCACGAATTTTTTTCTCCCTTTGCGTGTACGTGTATGATTTATGTTCCCTTATTTCGTCTATATAAGTTTTTGTGTTCCTGCTATGCTTGAGCAATGTGCAACTTTACATTTTATTTGTATTTAGTTTTGTATGTAAACGTTCAAAGCTAAGTTTTGAAGCTTATAATGTTTTTTTTACGAAGAGGATCCATTAATAGAGAGGGCAAGGGAGTTTGCCGTGTTAGAGCATATTGAATGAAGATTATGAAAGAGGGTTGATTGTGGTGCATCTTACATATGGTCACAGCTTGGGTGATGTGGAAAGGATACACATGGTAAGGTTTGTTGATTGGTTCTTTTTTTTATAGGTGTATGTTTTGGTTTTTTATCAGTTTTACATAAACTAAATGGTGAGTGGGGTTGGATTTGACAAAGACCATGAGGTACCTTATCACCGTGTTCTCATGGATCAAGATGGAAGATTTTAATCTATTTATTTCAAGGCCTAAACACTACATGGAATAATGGATTCAAATCCGAATAACATCCCATGGTTGTGTTACCTTCTTGAAATATATTTTTAATTGAGTTATGGTAAGATATTATTGTGATTTCCAAATGTATCATGGATATCTAGGAGTGGACAGGACTATTTGTTTGAACAATCCATTATATATACCTTCACATGGTGTAATCTCTGCCTACATCTACCCTCCACAACCATGTGTTTGCATTACCATAATAGGTCAATTATGCATATTTTTTTACATTCATTTTCTTTCACATTGCTAAAAACAAAGTGGGAGTAGTACCTTTTAGTTGTAAGACACTATAATGGCGATTGGATGTGTGTGTAATTGGACGATTCCATTAATATATTCTTTTTTCATTTTAAATAATAATTTTTTGGATGTAATGTTCTTTATTGGAGTGAAGGCCACATGGGAGTCCAATTGAATACAAAAAAGGGGAGCCTATTGACAACAACTCAAGCCCTCTTTTAACAAATTTCATTGTAAAAACAAGAAACTTTTAGATTTCTATTGCAAATAAGTTTATCGTCACGCATATATACATCTCTTTTAATAGTGAGGCCAAGAGAGACAAGTGGACAATACAAGAATTGTTACGTTTATTTTAGATTTCTTCTTAATTTTTTTTCTTTGTTGAAGTGAGTAGATCTTTTGGTTGGAAGACCTGAGCATGTGTTGAAGCTTCTGCATATGTATAGATTGGGGTTTAATTGTGAATATTAGGCTAAAAAGTTAGGCCATATCTATGGCTTTTATTTCAAAGTAATATTTCTAGGCATAATTGGTCTTATCTGAGAAAATTTTAGTCATGGTGATAAATGTTTTTGTATTTTGTTGAGTCTTTATTTGTATGGAAATTTTATACGAGCTAAGTCATGGGAAATATAATGAATTTGTCAATAAGTTACTTTTGCAAGTTGAACCAGTAAATTTTTACAGGGCAAGGCACATTGGATTGAAAATAGGAGGATTTTATTTTATTTTATTTAGAAATTCATATTTTAATTTGATTGACATTATAGGTATGTTTTAGTTTCTTTTGCTATTTTTTCTATCTTTTAATTAAACTTTTTGATCATTAATTTTGTATCTTTTTACTTTTTATATGCTATTTCATTGACTGTAAACTCATTTTTCAGTTCGATTCACCTTTATTATAGTCCTTTTATCATTAATAAAATTTATCACCCTCACCATCAAATCAATTGTTTATATGTAGTATACTCTGCCAAGGATATTTTTAATAGTTTTTATAATTTATTACTACAAAGATCAAGTATCTAAATGTCACAAAATAAATAACTTAACGTGGGTATGTTTTGTTTGGGGATTGTAGTTGAAACTAATATTTACAAATGAAAGGTCCTTTGTTTCCTTAAGATTAACTTCTAATCTGTGATAATTTATACTGTATTGACCTATTAAAGATTATATGCATGATAAGTTTACATGTTTAATCGGATTCAATGGAGTTGACCATTCACAAACAATATTATTGGAACATGCTATATTTTTTTTGTTTGACCTGATTTAACTCGGTAATTCTTGGCCGACACATAACTCCAACACATATTGAGCGACACTAACGTGTTTGTCAACATTGATTGGTGTCTTAAATGATAGTAAAAATGTTGCGAACAAGACACGTTAGTGTATCATTTAAAATATGTCGAAATCATTGTCGGCGTAGAATTACGCTATTCAACTTGCAAAAATTATGGAGCTCAAAACAAGCTATAAGTTCCATGCGAAAAAAAAAACATTTTTTTCAATTTTTTAAATTGATAACTTATAACGGATTGTGTTTCTTAGGTACCTTAGGTTTAGAGTCTACCTTCAGTATTTAATAAACATAGTATTGGGATTAATGCACCCCTTTTATAATAATTATATCCCCATTGGTATGGAGTTTATGTTTTTAAATATTTTTTTGTGATAATGCCTGCTATTGGAATTTTGTATATTTACATGTAAATAGTATCGCAAGTGCTTAATATGTAGATGCCTTTCGTATTTATTGTCGTGTACTTTCTAAAGTTGGTTTTCCATTCTTTTAACTTTCTTAAAGTGGACTTTCATATTATGAAAAGCTCCGCATGTTTATTTTTAATATAATATCACCATTAAAAGAATTTGATAAAGTTTATTCTTATTATAGCATTATGATTTTTAATGCAACAAAATTAAGTAATACTTACTTTAGCATTTGTACTTATGCTTAGAAATAATATTTTCCCTTTTAATTGTTTTCTGGATAACAAAAATAAGCATTATGTTGATTGGTTAGTGGGGAATTTATTTTTGTAAATTGTGAATTTATTGGGTGTTAGTTTCGCTTCAATTATGTAATGGGTTATATATTGAATGACTATTATTAAAATTTGATATAGGAGAAGTCTCAAGCTTCGCCATCTTTGATAATTTTGTAAAATTTCTTCATATTTTTTAGTGTTAGATTCGTTAGCTAAGTGATGTTATCAGCGGCACACGCAATGTCCTTACATGCCCAGTCTTGGAAAGAAGTGAATGAAGTTCTCAGTGTAAAACAGATCAAATGAGATCAAGACAACAGGTACACCATCGTATTGATCACATGGGCAAATCATCCAAGAAGAACTAGAGATGAAAGGAAGATGAGGTTTGCCAAACTGCCTTAATTCACCATATATGGGTTTTATCAACTTTGATGAGGGTATCCTGTAGCTAACCATAATAATATCACTTTTTCTATATTTTTTCTTTCTTCCAGCGTGAAGTAATTTTGATGAAGGATGTATATATATGTACCAAAAATATGGGGGATTACATTTAAGTTGATACAAAATTATTCTCATTTTTGTTTTTTTAATTAATGCACTTTTTCAAAGCTTAGCGACTCCAAAAGGCCATAAGAAAATAGGTTTTCAAACCTTTGCTACTCCAAGAGGACTTAAGAAACCAACTTTGAAAAACTATAATGTTTTTGCACTATGTGACATATTATATGTATAAAAAGAGTTGTCAATTTAAAACTTCACACACACACACACACACACACACACACACACAGGCATGATTCTCTTAATCATTCTACTTAAAAAAATCGATTAAAATAGTGTACTCTATCTGTTACCCGAATTGTGAATACATCATGTATGATCCTCATTATAGATCAGTTCATTGTAAATTAACTTTCATGCATAGACTATATTATCTACCCATTGTTCATGCAATATTTTTAAATGCGCCATTTATAGCGGTTCATTTATGCACGCATGAGGCAACTACGACCGGCTTGATGTTTTTTTTCCATTAATGGCGCCACTTATCTGCATCTTCGGGCTAAGTAATGTCATCAAAATTTTAATATATGTTGTCTTACTTTGAAAAAGAAAATATCTATCTTTGCTCGAAGGAATTATAAATGGGAACATAGAGCAGATTGTTTTTCTTTCATTTTCTTTATTAGAAAAAGCAGAATGAGAAGATTCTGAGTTGACCAATTTCTCATGTCTGGACCTTAGGTAAAGAGCCAAAATCAAAGATATATTGGCGCCGAATTGCTGTATTTCAAGTATAAGATATTGTTATTTATATATGGTTTCAGTTTTATTATATCTGTAATTTTGATTTAAGGCTGTCTTTGAATTCCCTTTGCAAATTTACAATCTATTTAAGCAGTATGTTTTCTTCACACTCATGTTTTTTTAGGATTGAAGGCTTGGAGCAGTCATGGATTACTTAGATTACTGGATATTCGTATATGATGGTTGACCATTTCAGTACCATCGTCTATATTAACGGTTGAATTATGTTCTTTGTAAGTATAAAACGATCATGTTGTGTTGTTATATTTGGTGTAGATGTTTTCATAGTACAAATAAATTGAGTTTTTTTTTTATCAAATTCATATCTTGATTTTGCATGTTTTACGTGGTGGAAATTCCTCGGGTTTAAGTTCTCCTTTTCCGTATACGCCGTGCATCGTGCGGGTTTCCAACTAGTTATATATTATTATGGATTAGTCTTAATTATTGGGTCAGTGATACATCAAATTTTATCGACTTTAATTTTTATGGACCAAATGTTTTTTGATGATAGATAACATTTATTTAGGCAAATGTGCCCCTCACCTATACCATTTTAAATTCACTTAATCTCCTTCTCTAAAAATAAATATATAACCCCTCTCTCTCTAGCACCCCCACCCCACCCTAGGTTCGCCGAAAATAGCCCATCAAAAAATTTTGCCGGAGGCCGTTGGAATTTTAGCCAGAATCTCTTTTCTTCTATTCTTTTTTTTTTGTCTGGGCCAATAGCACTATCGCCGAATGTGAAGGTTTTTCCCCCCAAAAAATAAAATTTTCATCGGAAAAAATGGTGGTTTTAGAAAAAATAATAAATTTAACTGTTTCAATTTTTTCATCAAAACAATTGAAAATGTGTGTTGTTTGATAAATCTTGACGAGTAGATTCCAAATATATAAATTTTGTGAATTTTGGATTTGTAGATTTGAAGTTGTGGACTTTTAAAGATTTGATGGGTATTTTGGCAAAAAACCGAGGTAGTTAGGTGTCAAAGATATTTTTTGAGGTATGTTAGTCATTTTAATGCGCTTAGTTAGCAAAATAGAATCTTTAATAGCATTGACTCGGTCAAATGACCTCTTGACCCCGTCAATGGAACTTATTACCTATTACCCCTCTTAATTATACTTTTCAAAAGAAATGACATTATAGTATTTGTATTGGCTTTTGAACTGGAAAAAATCATAAAGCACACAGGGAAGAAACTAATGTCTCTTTGTAACTTTGGTGGGAATCCACTAAAAATGATGAGTTTCTACCACGACTTGCCATCGTGGACATTCATTTCAATCGAAAGTTAATCCTGGAACCCAAGGTTGAAACTCATATTTGTAAATGGATTAAATGACCATATTGGAAACAAGAATATTTCAAAATATGTAAATATGATGAACTTAGACTTACACGCCACTAGTGGTTTACTCGGCATCTATAATGTATAGACACGATGTATTCGGACGAAATGTTTGTCTTGCTTAAACTATGAATGTTACTAGAATTACATTAAGAGTACCACTGCACTGACACAATTTCATACCCGTTTTCCATACCCGCCTAATAAGACAAGGCAATAGAGCGTTGTACTTTGTGCCCTGACGGGACCCACAACAATAAGGAATAAGATTTTAAAGCAGTGGGTATGAAATATGTGTACCAAAGTGGGTACACATATCTTTATCCTTACATTAAATGCTCAATTGGTTTACATGGTGTAATTTCACCGCGTGTATGTATAATATACAATAGTTCATGGCGTCTGACCACAAGTTTGTTAAATGTTGCATTGGCTTATGTTGGAATCCGACCATGTGTATAATGTAGTACACGCAATGTCTGATCATCAAAAGTGGTATGATTGTTTTCCCACTGGTGCACTTCCGCTTTGTGTGTAATGCACGGTCAATTATAAGTACAAGAGACCAATTTAGGAGTTGTGTATAATTATACACGCAGTGAATTGCTGTCGTTGTTACTTAATATACAACTTCTAGTGTAGCCTCATTTTTTTTTATCAAAGAAGGATGGTACCCCACACATTTTATTAATTTTTATAAAAATAGAGAAACAATCTCTCCATGGCTTACAAGCCCAAGCTTACCTAAGTCTAGACGATGGGCCCATTGCTCTAAACCACAACTTGAATTTATAGATTTATAAAATATCCCAATTCAAATTTATGAATCCTTTAATAATCTAAATTTGGCGATTTATATACCATCCCCATTACAAATAAGAGAAAGATTAAAGAAAGAAAATGTGGGGATTTATAAATCATCCCCATTACAATATTTTTGTTCTAACTCTAATATTTGAAATTTTTGTCTATCCATGTTGAGGTGACTTTAACCATTTTTGGGAGAGAATTGAAGGACCAATAAGATGTGTGTTGACTACACTTGATGCAAAGAAGTCTACTACTGTATTGTTCTCTCTCCAAGTGTGGAGGATTTAAAATTTACTTGGAAAGACCAGATCATTAAAGATATCTAAAATAGTTCTTGGAGGTTTTGATTTTTAAAAAAAAACATCAACTAATGTTCTGCAATCTGATTAAATTATCACTTAGAAATGTTAAGGGAGGAAATCAATTTGAGACCTTCTGCTAAGGCCAATACTTCAGCAGTAAATGATGTTTGAAAACCAATAGACTTTACAAATCCAGCTATGAATAGACCTTGAGACTCTCTTATCACTCCACCAATTCCATTAGCTTCTGGATTATTTTTTGAGGCTCCATCTATATTTAGTTTGAAATATCCTATAAAAGGTTTGCTCCAACTACACTTCATAATCTGGATCTTCTTTGTCCAAGTTTTGATATTGAAAGTGTTAATAATATGAAGATCTTCTTGATTGGTTTTCTCATAGAACTTACAAGATTGAAGAATGTTAGTAGTAAGAGTTGTCACATTTTGAATAATCATAATGGGGGAAGAATTAGAATTTTCAAACAACTTTTTATTTCTAGCTTTCCATATTTCCCAAAAAATAATTTTAGGAATTATAGAGAATAAACATTTAAGATAGTCTTCTTTAGGATAGATCATCCACCAAGAAACTAAAATGGCCCTGCAAGATTGGGAATTTAAACTGAAACCAAATAATTGATAGAATACTGACCATACCAAATGACCCATTTTACATTGAATGAGAACATGAGAACAATTGTCTTCTACTGATAAACAAAATCTATAGACTGAAATGCCAGTTCCTTGAATATTTGATTCAAAAGTAACTAATTAGTTGAGTAATTTCCAAATCAAGTTTGAATTTTTCATTGAACAATCCTTGTCCCAATTAATTTTCTAACTAAAAGAAGTTGGTCTAGATTTCCTACATATATTGAATGCAGATTTGAAGATAAATTCTCCTGTAGTTGAAGCTTGCCAGATCTGCTTATTCTCTTAGATAAAGCTGTATGCCAAATCTTTAATTCTAGCTATTTTCCTAACAGTTGTGGAGCCTTTGTTTATACATAATCCTTTGTGATGTTTGTTTCTGATAAAGTCTGCCCAAATACCTTTGTCAAATCTATATTTCCAGTATACTTTAATAGAAGAAGATGATATTATGTCTTTGAGTTGTCTAAAGTTGACACCACCTTCTTTAAATGGAAAATAGATATGAGACCATTTAGTCCATTAGTATGGTTTATCCTTAGTACTATATCCCCAATAAATTTGCTGAACAAATTGATTATTCTTTTAATGACTATTTTGGGAGCATTTAGAATTGTTAAAGTGTAAACTGGAATATAATGGACATGTCTAATAAGAGTGGATCTACCATCTTTAGAAATCATTTTAGAGGACCAAGTGTTTGATTGGCTTTGTGCCCGCCTTTATTTAGAAACAAAACCTAAATATTTCATAGGAAGGTTCTTATGAGTTAAGCCAAAATGATTGGCTATTGTTTTCTTTCTATGAGGACTTATTTTATCATCTACATAGAAAGAACTCTTGGTATAGTTGACTTGTTGGCCAGTTGTTTTCATAGGTCTTCATCATATTAATAAAATCTTTAATGCTATGGCTGCCCCCATTGATAAAGATGATTAAATCATCAACAAAACCTAAATGGGAGATAAGTTTACTATTTTGAGGATGAAAATATGGGATTTCCTTATGATGATTGAAGAGCTTATCTATATTTCTACTAAGAATCTCAGCAGCTATGATAAATAAACTTGGAGATAATGGATCTCCACCCCTAGAGGAATGAAAGAAACCTTTGTTTTGGCCATTTAAAATGAATGAGAACCAGTTATTGGATATAAGCCTCCAAACCATATCTATAAAATGTTCATTAAAGCCAAATTTTCTTAGAACTTCACATAAATATAAAACATATACTTTAGCATATGCCTTTTCTATATCTAGTTTCATAATCACATTGTTTCCATATGCTTTTTTACTTAAGGATGGTACCATTTCTTGAGCTAGAAGAATATTCTCTTGAATGCTCCTCCCTTTTACAAAACCACTTTGGTTTTGTGATATAATAGAGGGAAGAATGGTAGAGATTCTCTCATTTAAGATTTTATAGATTATTTTGTTGAAGAAGTTACATAGGCTTATTGGCCTAAATTAATCGCATGATGAGGGGTTATCTATCTTAGGGATAAGAACAATAGAAGTTGAAGTCCAACTTTTAGGAATTTTAGCTCCGATAAAAAAAGGAATGAATTGCATTAATAAGATCAGATTTAATAATACCCCAAAACTTGATATAGAATTCTCCTCCAAAACCATCTGGACCAGGAGCACTAGAAGGATCCATATCTGTAATAGATGAGAAAATTTCATTTTGTGAAGGATATTCAAAGAGGATTTTGTTCATGTCATCATATATTTCGTTGTTAATCACTTCAAGAAAAGAATGACCCAAAGGTCCAAAGTCTACAATCCATAAGTTTTGAAAATGAGCTTGAAAAATATTGTACTGATTTCTTCACTATACTCTTCCCACCATCCTTGAGGATTTTTAATTCTAGTGATTGAGAGTCTTTTTTTTTCTGGCTCTAACATAAGAAGGAAAGAAATTTGTATTAAGATCTCCTAGTTGCAGCCATTTTAGATGACTTTTTTATGCCAGAATCTCTCCTCTTTATGAAGAGCTACATTTAATTGAGCTCTAGTTTTATACATTTCACTTATGGTAGTTTCATTTGGAGAGAGCTGAAACTTAGTTTCTTTAATAAGCACCAAGTCTTTTACATCTTTAACTGATTGGAAAACATGTTTAAAAGTTTCTTTGTTCCAAATTCTCAATTTTTATTTTAAGTGTTTTAGTTTTAATGTAAATTTAGTCATTGGAGGAGCTTGAATATTAATAGACCAAGAATCTTCTATGATCCCTTTTACATTACAATTAATACACCACATTGACAACAATTTGAAAGGTTTTGGATAATGATCTATGTTACTTTTTATAGAACGTAGTATGGGGCTATGATGAGAACATAATCTGTGAAGGTGAGAAATATTCGATTGAGAAAATTGCATAAGCCAGTTTTGGTTAACTAAATCTATATAAAGTCTACAAAAGATAGTGCCATTTATTTTGATGTTTGTCTAGGTAAATTTGTAGCCAGAGTATCCTAAGTCTATTAATGCATAATTAGAGATCATGTCTTTAAAATCTTATTTGGTATGAAATTCAAGCGGATTACCTCCTAGCTTTTCTTCATCATTGGAGACTACATTAAAATCTCGTATGACTAACCATGATTGGTTAGCATAATTAATGGTGAGTTATTCTAAGTCTTCCTATAAAATCTCTCTCTAATGCAGTGCATTTAGCATAGACTATGACTAAAAGAACTGTTTTTGATAAAAATTCTGTATTTATTTCTAGACATATCATTTTCTCTGAGTCATGGATCAATTTAACTTTCAAGTCATTTTTCCATAAGAACCATATTTTATTGGACAAATTTCTTAAACTATTAGGGAATTGCCATCTTAATTGATACTTTATTAATGTGTCAAAGTGAACTTTTGGTTATAATAAGGCTATAGCAGGGGGTTGATATTTTCTAATTAGTCTTTTTATTCTTCTATTGGTAGCTTTGTTTGCCACACCTCTAACATTCCACCATATGAAATTTATCATTTTGGAAAAGAATATTGATTTTGAGTTTCAGTTTCTCTTAAGGATCTTGTGAATCTTCTAAATAGAGGATCATATTGAATTTGTTTAGAGATCTTACCTGTTTTGTGAGCATTTGAAGTTTCTGCAGCTGTAACATCTTTTTTGGATTGCCTTTGATTTGAAGCCTTTTTGCCTTTGTACTTGTTCCAATTGACATCTAGCCAAGAAGAAAAGTTTTGTAATTCTTCAATCATAGGCACTGCATTAGTTCTTTCCTCCTTATCTGAATGGTAATCCTTATGACATGCTGAATTTCTTTCATATTGATGTAGATCTGAACCTTTTGGAGAAAGGTTGTATTGATCCACTATCAAAGTTTCTTCTGACTAGTATTCCCCATGTTAAATTTTATCCTTTGACTTTTGATAGTGGTCTTTTGGGAGTTTCATTGAGTCTCCTATCTCTTGATCATCTTCTTCAGAATTTGATGGACACTTATGAATAACTTCAATAGGGTTTTCTTTGCTATCACTAATTGAATTATTTGGATCTTGTTGGTTAACCTAAGGTTCTTGATGATTCTTGGAGTTAAAATATTTGGATTTTTTGTTACTATCATCCCCGCATCCTGAGTTTTTATGACTTTTTTTGGTGGATTATTGGTATTTGGATACTTGATCATACATTTTTCTTCATGATAACCCTTTTTCATGACAAAATGAATGAATGTTTTCATAAGTAATTTGTTTCCAGAAGCCTTTTGTACCACATCCTATGTATTTTTTCTTTCAGGAGGTTTATTTCTACACATAATCTTGCAATACTTGGTCTGGAAATGGATACATTAGATGCATCCAATTCAGTGTTTTTCTTATTAATTGTGTAATCGAGTAAAAGGATGATTTCGCATAGAATTGTATGGGTAACTTTGGGAAGTTGATCCAAACAGGTAAAATAAGACTTTCCTCATCTACTTTAAAGTATGCTGACCATTTAAATGTACACATAGGAAATTTTCCTATGTACCATTGATCCCTTAACCAAAGTCAAACATAGTCTTCTTCACAATTGAGTCGAATCAGCATGTGTTTTGAGTCTATCAATTCGACGGTATAGGCACTTTTAAAGAAAATATTGGAAGGTTTTGCGAATAATCTCAATTGATGGACTTCCATGTGAAAATTTGCCAACAATTAAGTGTTTGAATGGTTCAACTAGGGCAGAAATATCTTCATCAGAGAAGATTATAGCAGGTTCTCCCTTGAATGTAGTGGATTTCTTAAGATCAGGTTCTTTTGTTGTGTTGTTCATGAGGACACTAACAAAAGATTTTGACCAGGTACTAATTGGATCAAGAGGTTTTGGGGGTATCATTGTAGCAATTGATGGATCAACCATTTTAAACATGGAAAGAATTCAACCAGTTTAGCAAGGGGGAAGGAGAGTTATCCCTTATTTCTTGGAGTGTTCTTGGAGAGAGTTTGTTGGATGCCCTTCCCCAAAATTTGATTCTAGTGTAACCTTATTGTGTGGGTGAAAGTTCTTTAATGTTCCAATTGTGCATTAAGAGTGATAATCTATTTCTTCCCACTAATTATCCACCTATTTATTGCATAATTATTTATTTACTAGTTTGATGATCAATTGTTAAATGATTCCCGGTATGGTATAATTATCTATGCTTTATCTAGGATTCCTCTAGTGCCCAACAAATTGCAACTATGAGTTGTGGTGCCTTCACAAACCAAAAAACAACTGCAAGTATTAATGTCTATAGCTTGGTAACCCAATATACCCAATTGACGGACACATATGAATTCAATATTTTACGGGTACCAAACTTGGGGAACACGTGAATGATGATTTAGCTACCAAGGAACTTAAATAAATAGGTTGCCGTAACCTTCGATTCTTTTTATATGGTTATACTTATTTATTTTTACATGATATGTCATTGTAATTGCATATTTTTATTTTCTTTTAGGCATTTCCATCCGGTAGGGAGGAGAATAGACAAGTTAAACAAAATAATTCAATTGAGTTCACAACTTATGAAGTGCATAATGAGTTATGTTTATATATTATTATCACTCTTTTATAATTTATTTTCTTTCTAGTATTCACAACCCAAATATTTGGTGGACTAGGTTCAACAACGGGGTATAAAGCTTAATGTTATTTTTAAAACATTAAAGTGCGAAAACTCATACCTGGAAAGGTCCACAAAATATCTTATGGGTTGCGAATGAAACTTGACCTATAAAAGTCGTAACATTTGGGAGATAATGTATCCAATGACAAAAAAAGGTATGCGAAACACATTTTCGTGGAAATGTGATTGTAAATTATGGTTAAAGGGCATCTCATTATATAGGAGTATGCGAAAGCTTTCGGTCTTGTATGGTGTTCATATTCACAAGTTTTTGCATACATTGATTGGCCACTCTTATGTCAGACATTTATTTAAAGAAGGTTGCAAGATGGCTGGGATACGATGATGAGAGGTGTTAGATCAATAGAGGTCTTAACAATACTAAGAAGCTAAGGGCCTACTAATTTTCCAACCATAAGGATTATTTACAATATTTAGTACAAGATAATAATGAATGACATGAAAGGTTGAACAACTATGCAATAACTTCTATAATTTCTTGCACCGAAAGTTTGAATGAATAGATGGGGTTGTAGATGTTTTTTTGGCACTCAAATGCCATACTTTTGATAAAGTTTTTTTTCTTTGTTTTGGCAATAAATTTAATATGCAATACAAATAGGTACAGCATGACTCTTTATGAAATGAATGGGGTGAATTTCATTAGTTAGTATTTTTAAATTGTTTTTGCTATCCTATTTGTCGAGTGTGAGTTAAATATGAATGCACATTCATCCACCTTAGAAGAACTACCACAAGGCATTATTCAGAATAAACCACATGCATGTATTAATGTCGTCTAACATATTTTCCCATGGGTTGGTGTAATTTTATTTTTGTTTCACATTTAGAAGAATGTGAAACTTTAGTGTAATAAGTCAAGGATGTTAAAGGAGGATTTTTAATAATTATGGGTGGATCACTGTAACCAAGTTGGTGATTGTTATGACATCAAGAATGAAATTCTAAAGAAGAATTTGTTTGAGATGAGAGAGAAGAGAAATCGAAGATAATATAATAGAAAATACAAGGAAAGAGATTTCTGTTATTACTCACAAACTCCTTTTTTTCGTTTTCAATTCCCTTTTCTCTATTTATTACAAGTATTCTAACTAACTGATTAATTTTATTGTTGGATCCACTAATGCCTTGTTTTGTCCAACTCATCAACAACTGCTTATGTTTTTTCCATCTCATCAACAACTGTTTTCTCTTCAAGAACACCTATTGACAATACTCTCCTTCTCAAAATGATCATTGTCCTCGAGGATCAAATGCTGAAAATTGAGGTTTGATGGCTGAGTAATCCTCCCAAGTAATGTCGTCCGGATGTGAATGAGACCAGCGGACATGAACTTGGTAGACTGGAGCATTTCCTCTCTTTATGAATTGTTGATATGAATTTTATTAATTCAACAAGAAATTGTCATGCCGGTCCTATTTGTGGAAAATCCATGGAAGGTGTGACGTGCTGCCCAATACATCACTTCAACAGAGACACGTGAAACACCGGGTGGATGAGGGAGGTTATCGACAAGTCCTGATGATAAGCAATCTTTCTAACTCGGGCAAGGGTTTGAAATAGGCCATTAAATCAAGGGGATAACATCAAATTTCTCCGTAAGGCAATAAAGGCTTTTTTATATGGTGTCAATCTCAAGTATACCCAATCCTCGACATCAAATTCTCTCTATGTTCTTCTTTGGCCGCCATACTGTTTCATTTTGCTTTGGTCATGGATTAGGTTGTGTTTAAGTAAGGTTTGGTTTGAGTCTTGAGAAATTAGCGAGTGGTAGGGTCAATGGTTGTGAAAGGTTGGTCAAGTATGAATTGTGGTAGTTAGTATCTATAAAGGTATTCTAAGGGCGTCATCCTTATAGAGGTGTGGTGGTTGTAATTGTATCACCATTCCGCCATAGGAAGCCATAGGTTCCATTTATGGGGTCTATTTCTAGTCATACAACACAGATAGCCTTGTAAATATTGGTTAAGGCGTTCAGTCTGACCATCATTTTGGGAGTAATAAGATTTACTGTAGTGATGGTGTGTTCCTACTAGTTAAAGATGTGCTTCTAGAAGTTGTTAGTGAGGATGAAATTTCTATCGGTAATGATGGATAAGGGGTAAGCCGTGAAGTTTGTCGATGTGGGAAAAGAAGGTTTCAATAAATGTAATTACTGTGAATGGATGGGTTAGGGATAGAAAATGACCATGTTTAGTAAGGCGGTCGACTACTACTAAAATTGGTTTTTATGGTCAGATATGGGTTGATGTTAAATAAAATCCATAGATATTTCTCTCTATGGCACTTCGGGGATGGGTAATGGATATAGCAATCCAGGATAGGGTACATGTTATGATTTATTGCATTGACACACATCACATGCAACTACTAATTCTTTCATGTCCTGCTTCATTCGTGTCCAGTAAAAGAATCGCTCGGTTCTCTGGATTGTGGCCTTTACTCCATTGTATCCACTATTCCCTGTAGTGCGAATTTCTTGCAAAATTTTCTTCCTTGTGTTTCCCGTATTACCCACAAATAATTTCAAATAATACCTTAGGATACCATTCCTATAAGAGTAATGGCTAGCATTGTTTGGTGTTAGTAGTAGTTGGGATATAATAGTTTCTACTTCATGATATCCTTCTAAGCTCAATTTAAGTTCTTGCATCCATTAGGGAATCACCTTTGTAATGGCACAACACTGGTTATCATGAAAATACCCGAGATAGTGCATCGGCTACTATATTATCCTCCCCCTTTTAGTGTTTTATTTCATAGTCATAAATAAAGAATATAGATTGCCATTTCTATTGCAAGGTGGTCGAGAGATTTTGTCCCGATAGGAACTTAAGACTCTGATGATCAGTCTTGATAATGAAGTGTACTCCATTCGAATATATCTTTTATTTATCAATTGTATAGACCACTGCCCACACCTCTTTCTCATATGTTGATAAGACCTTCTTTCTTGCTGGTAAAGCCTTGCTCAAAAAAGCAATCAGTCTGTTATCTTGCAACAGTAAAACTCCAATGCCAGACCCACAAGCATCCGTTTTGATAGTGATGTGTTGTTGAAATCAGGTAGGGCTAATACAAGTGTTTTTATCATGCCATTTTGGAGTCTCTCAAAATTAAGCTGAGCCTCCTCAGTCCACTTATATTGGTCATTTTTTACTATATTAGATAAGGGTCTACTGGTAATTCAAAAATCTTTCACAATTTTTCTATAATATCCAGAAATCATAAAAATCCCCTCAAACCTTGAAGATATTTCAGAGTTGGCCACTGCAACATAGTTGTTATCTTATTCTCATCAGCTCATACTCCATTTCCTAAAATTATATGGCTGAAATACTCAACTCTTCCTTGGGAAAAACTACACGTGGATATTTTAGCAAACAAAACATTGTCTCTAAGTAATTGCAAGGTAGTTCTTAAGTCAACTAAGTAAGTTTCTAAGTCTCTGTTGTATACGATTATATCATTAAATAATACCTCAAATTTCCTCAAATGATGTTGAAATGAATCATTCATCTGAGCTTAGAATGTGACAGGTGCGTTGGTCAAGATAAAAGGAATGATAAGAAATTCAAAATGCCCAAGATGTGTAGTGAAGGCTTTCTTGTATATATCTGGTTCATGAACTCGAATTTGATGGTACCCAGATCTAAGGTCCAATCCAGAAAAAATCTTCGCTCCATTCAACTCATTAAGTAGTTCATGAATAATAGGGATATAATACTTGTCTCTAATAGTGATTTTTTCCAGTTCTCTATAATCTAAACAAAACTTCCATGTGTTGTCTTTCTTCTTCGCTAACATAACTGACAAAGAAAAAGGTAGGGCTAGGTTTGATAATGCCATTCTGCCACATCTTTTGTATAATCTTTTTAATTTCTTCTTTTAGAATATGGGGATATCTATATGGTTTCACCTTGACTGGTTTGATATTTAGCTTGAGTGTGATTTTATGATCATGAAATCGGATTGGTAGAAACCCTTTGGGTTTTCTAAAAATATCTTTAAAATCGCGTAATAATTGTGTAATAGTAGTGGGGATATTTACCACTTCCTTTTAAGCAAAAATGGAGAACAACTGAGCCATGACTGTATGGGGTTATATATCCAACGACTTTCGGAGAATACTCATAGTAATGCATTTAAGTTCTGCTACCTTTTCATTTCTTTTGAGAATAACTTACATTTTTTGAAAGTCCATATTTAACGGACAAATCTCTTTAAGCCATTGAACTCCTATCACCACATCACATCCCCTACGAGTAATAGCCTCATTGAAGTAGATAACACATTACCTTCCATGTTCTATTTAAATTTTGGTCAATTAGTTTTGCTATAGACCTTATTTCTCTTTGCTATTATCACCCACATGGCGTCGGCTGACTGAATAAAAGAGTCTTCCCTCTTGCCTATCTCTGGTCAAAAAAATTATGCGTGCTTCCACTATCAACTAATATGTTTATGGTTTTACTCCTAACTTTTCCTTGAAGCCTCATTGTTTGGGGAGTCTTTCTTCCATACATGCTTTATAAGGTAATGTTCATTTCTGTATCTTGAACCTATTGGACTTTATCTCCCCCTTCACATATAGTTCTATGTTCTGTATGGTACACCTCATCACAGTTGTAACACAAATTATTTTCTCTTCGAGCTTGCATTTCAGAGGGGGTGAGTATTTTAATTGGGATGGGTTTCATAGATGTGTTTAGGTTCTTTTGAATGGTTTGAAATTGGATGCCTGTAGTAGGGTTGTTTAAAACAAAATTGGGTTGACCAATAAGGTGGTTTTGATTTTGGTTTTGGGTATAGAATGTTTTAGTATTGGGTGGATTACTACAATGGGAGATGTACTCACTAGTGTAATTGGTTTTGGTGATGAATTTTGTTTGCTTGGATTGGATTTCTAGGGAAGATTCATGCAATCTTGTAAGGTTGATGTCCTTGAGTACAATTTGGGTATTAAACGCTTGTACAATGCACTTTATCTCCCCTTTTAACCCACTAATGAAACTAATCACAGAGTAATCTTCAGTTAAACCCCTTTTCTTAGCCAAAACCATTGGTCATAATTCTTCAAACTTGTTTTGATAATCCCCTAATGTTCTAATTTGCTTTAGTTTACTGAATTCACAAATAACATTTTCATGAACATGATTCGAAAATCTAAGCCAGATGGCTTCAAAAAATTACCTTTAGTAAACTCCATCCAAATGATCATAGTTTTATTGGAACTAACATTTTTCCTCCCTTCTAAATGCATAGAGGAATAAATTACTTTTTATTCTTCTAATGAAGGGTAAAATTGAAAATACTATTGGAATGTCTTGATCCAATAGCTAGGGTCGGTACCATCAAATCTTTGGAAATCCATTTTTGGGGTGCAATGGGAGAATGACTATTGTTCCTCACCTCTGTACCCCCTGCGAATAGGTTATAGTAACAAGGGAGAATCAAACCTCCTCTCCCCATCATTTCCCAACCCAAAACTGGTGGAAGGTCTACTTCTCTAATTCATCAAGACCTTCAATTTCTCTTGGATGCTAAGAAATCCTTCTTGTAAACTACTCAAAGTACCATTCATGTCTAACATTTCCTTTCCTATTTTTTCTTGACTATGATTATGAGTTTGTGATTCTTATTCGCCCATGATTAGGAATGCGTGGGTTAAGATTGTCAAGCTCTAATAGCAAATTTTTCATGACATAAAGAAAGGAATTCCAAAGAAGGATTTGTCTGAGATGAGAGAGAAGAGAAATAAAATAGAATAAAATAAAATAGAAAAGACAAGGAAAGAGAATTTTGTTATTACAAACTCTTTTCTTTTTGATTTATAATCCTTTTTTATTAATTTATAACAAGAATTCTAACTAACTGATTAATTCCGTTGTTGGATCAACTAATGCCTTGTTTTGTCCAACTCATCAATAATTGTTTTTGCTTTGTCCAACTCATTGACAACTATTTTCTCTTCTAGAACATCTCCTGACGGTGAACCTCACTAATTTTTACAAAGACTTTGATATATTAAGGAATATATGGTTTGAATGTTTTAATCTAATTATGTACATTTAAAAGAGTTAAATTCAACTACGTGAATAATACGCGTGTGAACAAGATTAGGCGCCAAAGGAATACAGTAAAAAATAAAGATGATTGTGCTCATTTGTAATTGATGATGTTCACGGATGGTAGCGAGGGTTTCTCTACGACCCTTTGAGCAGGCATGAATGACTCCCCTGGCTTGGAAGTTGTCCAAGTAAATGTTCATTTTAAAAGATCTTGTAGTTCAAACAAGCATGCCCATAATAATGACCCAATTTTCAAGGACCTCATGGCTGAGTATTTCATTTTGTGATAGACATGATTCTCTAAGATTTGAACATAACAAGTGTAGTTGGACACAAAAAAATATCTTTCAAATACTATATGTTATTCTCTTTATATTTATATGTATCTATACATAATAAACAAAAAAGAATATGAACCGAAGACTTACATGCTGTTGCGATAATAATAATAAAATAATTTAGAAAAAAATTTGAGCCCCGTGATACCCACGATGTTTTTAAGATGAAATAATTCCCTCCACCGTGCTTAAGGTTGTGAATTATTGTCTCCTAAGATATAATGAATTTCAAATTGAAGAGGAATCACTTCAATCTTCGAACCCCAACGAACGCAATTTTTGTGCAATACTCGAACTGACCATTATGTAATGCAGAGGAAAAAGGAGGAGAGAATTTTATACTTTTTATGATTATAAATGAACAATACTAATCTATTTACAGATTTCTTGGTGACTATTTAAATAAATCTATTCAGATAAAATAATTATGAATAATTGTAGTTGTCGTGTTTAAATAGCAAGCCAAACGGGTAAAAAATCGAGTAAAACCAAACCAAGAAACTTAATTAATTTAATCCAAAAAGGAAAGATGTTTAGAAGCTCAAGCCCAGGACCAAGACCAAGACTAATCTATCCAGACGGACGATGCGCACGCGTGGGGTTAATCCTCATACATATAAGTTCTCTCCCTTTCAAAAAAGTGGGGTTCCCTTTGGACCCAACCCTTGGGACCAAACATTTTGTATATAAACACTTCACTTTTCCAACAATGTTCTAATGTGGGACATGTGATTTATATACCCAATATACTAAGTTTTATTCATTCAAATAGGTCATTTTTAGACAAATTTCTCATTCATTATTTAATGGTTTTAAGTAAACAAATATATTACGTCATACTCCTCATCGAGAAGAATGTATTTATGCATGACCCTAACAAAATCGGAGTGTGGGTTTTATATTAAATTGAGATTAAAGTTGCTCATTTATTGTTTTTTCAAACCCATTTCCATTAATCCCCCACATGAATGAAAATTGGCTTTACCACATGCAAATGAAAATTGACATACTAGTTCGAGTAAAGATGGGAAAATATTTCATTCAGTTAAGTAGTTTAGTCTCCTTGAACTTTCCAAAGTGATATACTATCGAATTTACTTAGTTAATCAATAAATTTGATATCTTTGAACTGTCAATCATTTTTTGTAAAACTAGACAACAATATTCACACACTATTTTTTCAAACATAATCGGTTCTCACGCTTGTGTTCATTTTGTCTATGACCCCATTGATTCCTGAGTATTTTAGATAAATTTTCCTATCAATATCATTATAGAAGTGGCTCCCTTATTACTCAGGTAATTTTCATAAAGAGTATCCCGTAATAACCCAATTACACGTTATCCAAGGTATGAAAATCATTAAAAGCACAATTTATCCCATTTTTCATAGTAGATGTGAACTATCTCGTCTTTGGAATGGGTAGGAATAAATCCTCGTGTGAATATGTAATAAAATATAGTTTGGTCATCCCATTGAACCCATATCTTAGGATCTACAGATAGCTAGGTTAAATTGCCATTATATTAACTCTTATTTAATGTATAGGCTTTAAACCCATTCCTCTTTATTATCTTTTCACTTGCTCTCGAGTCAAACCTTTAGTAAACGGATCCGTGATATTATCTTTTGACTTTATATAGTTAATTGAGATAATTCCGTTTGAGAGAAATTATCTAACGGTATTATCTCTATAATGAATATGATGTGACTATCCATTATACATATGATTATGTGCCCTTCCAATTTTCGATTGACTATCACAGTGTATTTGTATAGAGGGCATATGTTTTGACCCATTTAGAACATCTTTAAAGAAGTTTCGAAGCCATATTGCTTCTTTTCTAGATTTGTCTAATGCAATGAATTTTGGTTCCATTGTACACCTAGCAATACACATTTGTTTAGAGGATTTTCAATACACGGTTGCATCTCCAAGGGTAAAATATATCCATCGTGGACTTATAACCTGTTGTATCGGATATCTAATTTGCATCGCAATGACCTTCAAGTAAATGTTGATATCTTGAATAGTGAAGTCCATAATTTTGAGTTTGTTTTAAATAATACAACTTTCATTATTTCTTTCTAGTGATCGTTTCTTGGATTACTTGTATAACCACTTAGCTTACTTACTGATTATGCTATATCAGGTCTAGTGCAGTTCATGACATACATTAAACTGCCTATTATACCAGAATACTCTAATTGGGATATGATTTTTCCATTATTTTTAGCTAGATGAAAATGTATATCCATTGGTGTCTTATTAGGACTAAATTATACTTCTTAAAATTTTCAAGTATTTTTTTGATGTAATGAGATTTTTTTTAATGAAGAGGGATAATACCCCCACGAGTTTTATTAATTATTCATAAAGAAATGGTTCCTGATAAATACACCAAAAAAATATCACCAAAACACCATTTTGTCCAAAACACTATATAAGTACCCATATTTATCCAAAACACCAAACACACACAACACCACATTAACCTTCACCCATATAAAACCCCAAAAAAATTTGAACCTCACCTTTTTCCTTTCCCTCTCTCTCTCTAACTTCTCTTATAAACCTTCAAACCTTCCAACTTACTTCAATTTTTCTCTCAAACGCTAGTAATTACCCTCAAGCTTCATTTCTGGTATGTTACACCATTAAACCTTACTCCCATTACTGTCATGCCCTCATTTTGTGTATTAAATCCTAGCATGAAAATTACATATTAAAATTTAATTATAAACTCATTAAAATGTAACACTAATTAATCTAACTGGACATATATTCCATTTGTGCGTTAACATATAGGGTTTTACACGGTTTGAAAAACCTAGGATTTACGGATTTAAAAAAAGAAAAAAAAATGCTCTGCACCTACCGTTTCCCGTCACTGAAGGTGGCAACAATATACGGTCATATCAAACCGTGGTTAACCATATACGTCCAGTTCTCACCGTGGGTTCGTTTTCACGGCCATATACAATCGTGGGTTCCTTTTCACAGCCATACACAATCGTGGGTTCCTTTTCACCGCCATATACAACCGTGGGCTCCTTTTCACGGCCATATATAACAGTGGGTCTATTTTTTCACGTCAAAATTTTACCGTAAGTACCAATGTATTTCCTATTTCATATATTAATGTATTTTTAGTAATTAGGTTTTAGTAACAACAATTAAAAAGAAGATGTTGAATGGACAATGATTCTATTGTTTCTAATAAATAGGTTTTACTAATTATTGTTTCTAATTTTATTTTTAATCTCTTAAAGTGCCAATTTATTTCCTATTTCATATATTCATGTATTTTTAGTAATTATGGTTTCTAATAAATAGGTTTTACTAATTAGGTTTTACTAATTAGGTGTTTTCTGGGGTTTTAGTAATTAGGTCTTACTAATTATATTTCTAATGTATGCATGTATCCCTTTCACCATATATTGTTTCTTCGTTGTTAGCAAAGTTCATTTGCTAATATAATTTGTTAATTTCTTGTGTAGATCATATAAATGGTAAGAGGAAAAAATCCTCCTATCACATCTGAGTGGAAGAGGAGGTTAGAGGTGGCGAAGGGAGTACAACCACCCATATCTTCCTCTAGAAGTAGTAGTGCCAGTGAGGCCACTAATTCAAGCAAAGGATATTATCATATGAGTTCGTTGGATAAAGTAGTCAACCAAGTGGTAGGATGTTTACTTAATGTTGACCAGGGTGCTACTTCGCAGTCGATTGAGCAAGTAGTTGAGGCGGTTTTAGGTGATTTGATTAGGGTTAGTGTAGGGGGTGAGGTAGGAGTGGGAGATAAAGAGGAAGATGAAGAAGAAGATAAATCATGAGAGCAAGCGAGAGAGGAGGAAAGAGAGTAAGAAAGAGAGGTGAAAAGAGAGGAAGAAAGAGATAAAGAGAGAGAGGCAGAGAGAGAGAGGAGAAAGAGAGGAAGAGAGAGAGGAAGAAAGATGGGAGGAAAGAGAGGAAAAAAGAGATGAAGAGAGAGAGGCAAAGAGAGAGGAGGAAAGAGAAGAAGATAGAGATAAAGATAGAGAGAGGGGAAGAAGGAGAGAAATGAGGAGAGGATAAAGAGGTAGGAGGGGAGGAGTTTTCTTTCTCGGAAGATGAAATCCAACCGTCCACATCGAAAGCGCCAGAGAAGAAAGCCTATAAAAATATAAGCCACTCTAATTCCCAACCGCTCGAGGGATGCATGCTAAATAACCCCAAACTCCTGAAAAACTATCATAACCATATCGGTTATTCTATTTGAAATAGAGATGAGGATAGGGGAATAATGAAGTGTGTGTACCATTACAAGAATGTTTTTGAGTGGGACATAAACACAGAGGATGAGAGGGTTATAGAGTTGGTGGGGAACTCAGGTCTGTACGGTCCGATTAAACACTCTTATCAGTGCATAGACTATGTATCGGTGTTGGCATTCATAGAACGGTGGTAGCCAGAGACAAATTCATTTCATATTCCATTCGATGAGATGACCATCACCTTAAATGATGTATACCATCTCCTCTAAATCCCGGTAGTTGATGAACTAGTGTACGGTACTATTTTGAAGAAAGCCAAGGAGAAGACGGCCCAAATCCAATGGCTTACTAAATATTTGGGTTGTACCAAGGATAAGGCCAAGGAGGAGTGTAAGTTTGTATATGCCGTTTTGTCTGGATAATGAATTCGTGTAAGGGGAGGGTTAAGAAGTTGGGGGAAGGTGCTACAAAAAGGAGGATTGAGAAGGCTGTTAGGGGGTACTTGCTTTTCATGGTCGATTACTTGTTGTTCTTGAATAAATAGGGCAACCGAGTCCCAGTGTACTACCTACAGTCTTTTCAAAAGGTCGATAAATGCAAAGACTATGATTGGGGGATGGGTGTATTGGCCCATTTATATTGGCAGTTGGGGATTGCCTCTTGGGTAGACGTTTGATAGGTAGCCAGATATCTTCCCTTTCTTGTGATACATATTTTAAATTCAACACGTACTTTTAATTTTGTTTTATAATATAATAATTTCCTAATTAATATGTCCATATTGAAATTTTATTTTGTTTTGACTGCAAATATACGACCACTTCAATTTGGCAAGGGGTGTTAGAAATCTCAACTTTCAGCATAGCAAGCCGATCTATGCAAATGGAGGGCGCAAAAGCTGTCAGGGGATGCCTTTGCACAGATACTGGAGCTTAGGGAAATCTTAGACTCTCTAAAAGCTTCAAACGTAAGTATTATTTGTTTTAAAGCCAGTATTTGTTTTCTTTATTTATGTACGTACTAAAATTTGGTAATACGTTTAGGTTGTATGGGATCCCTACTCCGAAAATAGTGAGGCTTACCCATTTCAGGAGGCCTCATGGTATAATGACGTCCTTGTTTGCTATGATGTTGGGGAGACCTACTACCCGAAGAGGGTCCTATGCCAGGCTGGATGTGTTCAAATAATTCCTAGACCGTGAGTGCACCCTTTATCAGAGGAGAGGGAAAAGACCCAGGCCCGATACAAATTAAAGTTTGATATCGAGAAATGGTATCAACTTAACTAGGTCGACCATGTTCTGTCCAATGCTAGATGTTTGACCTTGGTGAGGTTAGTGCTTTGGGAATGTGTGGATGGGTACATGTCTTGGTGCCTAGAAAGATAGCATCCATACATTAAAAATACCGAGCATATAATACGTAAGATGGAGCTAAAGCACTCGGATAAAATGGTAAATGTTTTGAAATTTATTCGTAAATTGATTTCCTTTGTTCAATAATTGTCTAACACATTTGATGATAATTTATATATAAGCTAAGGGGATAGACGTGCCATTAGCTTGCTCCAGGAAGCTACTGACGGAGGATCGAACTAGGAGGTTACAGATGTCCTTGAACTATCACGTGTAGTGTTTGACACCCTACTTGAGGCCAAGGGAATGCATGTGCATACAGAAAAGGGAAAGGCATCAGTTGGTCAAGAAAATCGAACCAAGTTACGACACGATCCAGCCCCCAAGCAAAAACCCCCCGAAGAAGCGTTTAAAGAGAAAATAAACCAAATTTGTTGGAACAATTTCAATGTAACTGTATTTTAAATATTTTTGGTTGTAAAGTATCACAATTTTGAATTATCACATATTGGAACAACTTTGAAACAATTGTGTTATGTACGTGAATGGTATGTGCCTGAATGTTAACAAAATTGTGTTATGTGCTTGAATTATCACATGATATGTGCTTGAATGTTAACAAAATTGTGTCATGTGTTTGAATGTTATGTGCTTGAATTATCACGTGTTATGTGCTTGAATGTTAACAATTTTGAATTATCACATTATAAATGAATTATTGGTTATGCATAGAAGATTAATGTGGGATCCTACCATAGAGTATTTCTACACGATGGGAAGTGACTGTAGGTGTTTAACTTACGGTATGGTGTCACCGTGCTATGAATATCCACGGTGTGGTGTCACCGCCATATAAATAACCACGGTCTCCACTGACCGTAACTGTACCTTTCACGGTTTCATTGGACCGTGTAAGTTGGTGTGAAAAATGGGATAATTTTCTGAATAAACCACTCGATGAGATCAAACCGTGGGATATATACTTACAGCTACCTCTCACCGTACCTATACCTTGCACGATTTCATTGGACCGTGTAAGTTGGGGTGAAAAATGGGCTAACTTTTTGAATAAACCATATGGTGATATCAAACCATGGGATATATAATTATAGCTACCTCTCACCGTACCTATACCTCTCACAGTTTCATTGGACTGTGTAAGTTGGGGTGAAAAATGGGCCAACTTTTTGAATAAACCATACGGTGAGATCAAACCGTGGGAGATGTAGTTACATTTATCTATCACCGTACCTATACCTTTCACGATTTCATTGGACCGTGTAAGTTGGTGTGAAAAATGGACCAACTTTCTGAATAAGCCACACGATGAGATCAAACCGTCGGATATATACTTATAACTATCTCTCACCGTACCTATACCTTTCACAGTTTCATTGGACTGTGTAAGTTGATGTGAAAAATGGACCAACTTTCTAAATAAACCACACGGTGAGATCAAATTGTGGGATATATACGTACGGCTACCTCTCACCATATCTAGACCATTCACGATTTCATTAGACCGTGTAAGTTGGGGTAAAAAATGGGCCAAGTCTCTGCATAAACAGCATGGTGATAACAAATCGTGGGATATATACTTATGGATAATTCTCACCGTATTAGACCATGCACAGTTTCATTGGACCGTGTAAGTTGGGGTGAAAAATGGGCAAAGTATCTGAATATATGGAATGATTTCAGTAGACTGTGTGTGTTTTATTCATAGTGTGGTGTCACCGTAGGTTGGGCATGAACTGTGTGGTGTCACCGTGTATACATCTATGCACTGTGAAGGGACCATAAGTTTCTTACAATACCCCAAGATTTCCAATTTATCACATATAACCAATTTATATTATAGTAATGATATAAAAAGATACAAAAAGTTACAATCAATAATTGTTACTACAAAAAGTTACAATCCATTTACATATAATCAATGATTGAAAACTTACAAACATTAGCCCTAGAATTTCTCCAACAAATAGTTTTCACATAACCAATCCTAATAATTACAAACAGTTTCCAATCTTGATAATTAAAAAAAGTTACAACCAACCCTAAGACTTTCACCATTGAATTTAAGCCGCCTCTAAGTCCTTGTCCTCATCCTACAATATCAAGCAAAATTCATCTCTCATCACAATTTCTTTAGGACATAGATTCTGAAATGTTTGAAAACGGGACTTAAACAAAGTAGTCCACTCAAAGTCATCTTGACTGACCCTTGATCTCCAGTTAGAAGAAATTAGTGGTAGGGGAAAAATCTTGTGCATTTCAAACTCACCCAATGAATATTTGACGAGTTCAGGATATAAATGATGCGATTGTCTTCCATTCTAGGTTTTGGCCCAACATCGAATGGAACAAGAGTTAAGCATTGAAATTTGGATATCGACACAACCATTAACTTAAGTGCATTTGCCACAAGGTAGCCAAAATCTGAAATTATAAACCATCGCTCGCTTGTGCATGAGTGTCTAAAATAATCTAATATCCTTTCATACTCATCAATATCGTAGGAGGTCATCACCACATCCCAAAATGGCTTGTCCTTACATAGTTCAGACAACAAAGCACTACGAATAACTTGAGAATGTTGTTGTCTTCCCCAACACCCGCACCATTGGAAATAGCCCAATATCCACAGTTCCCATCATATTTTACATCATATATATCGTCCACAAATGATTGGAAGAACTCGAAAGCGTCCTTCATATACATCTTCTTCTCTTGAGACCACATCTCGGGTTTCATGCCCGTCAATAGGGTCTTGTTTGTGAAGACTTTTTTAAGTTCCGATGTGGACGGTACATCTTGCTCCCAAGCACAAGGCGTTCTTTTCATAAATATCGACAGACTTTTGTTCCCTTAGGTAGCCTACCCTTTTGACGAATTTGTACGGGCTCCATCAAGGGTGTGCTAGAAGGTTCAACAATATCCATTAACTTTCTTAGCATCATATTTCTAACGGATTCACCTGCCTCAGTCCACATTTTCTTAAATAATATCATCTCAGGTGTATAAACAAGGTCACGGTATCGAGGGATGTCCGGGACAATGGCGAGTTTCCTCCAATGATCATCTAGTGCCCACACTAGAATTGCTTGGCCTAGATTCTGCCATTGGTCCAACTCATGGACACATGGTAATCCGTATATGGTGCAAGGTATGTGGGAGCATTGTATCTCCGTATATTAGGTGTTAGCACCTAATGCTCTCAACACCGATCGCATGCAATCTATCTCAACAATAATTATACTCAATGCATAGTGTGATGGGCTACCACATATCTCGTGCAACAACGCGTCACTATGTCCATGCTTGGTGGATTGGAGTGATTTCTGAAACTCCATTTGAATTTGAGTTACTTGTTGGTGAAGCAATGTGTCCATACCCTTCCCTACCATCACAAACGAACTGATGCTATTTGTTAAGTGTTTTTTTAGTTGCGCGTGGGCACCCTATGCTCTGTTAGTTGTTCGTATACCATAGTGGGGTACGCGATTAGTCTATGCACGCATGAATTGAAAATGCAAAGGCATCCAGTTCTTCTGTATGTACCCAACCATGTTTGGATATTTTTTTCAGTTTTGGCAGAAAGACAACCATGGATTATCAAAGTCATTTGTATTCTTCGACTCCAACAACCTATTCCAACCTTGCAT
This sequence comes from Sambucus nigra, assembly GCA_949130495.1. NCBI lineage: Eukaryota > Viridiplantae > Streptophyta > Magnoliopsida > Dipsacales > Adoxaceae > Sambucus > Sambucus nigra. The sequence continues at coordinate 520,607,011 of OX422207.1, forward strand.
GAATACCTTCTTGTCCTGTTCTTTGATGTTGTGTTTCAAACATGCACTTTAAATGTTTTTTTGAACATAGAATAAGGATAATAGAATGGTGGCAAATGGAAACATGCTTGGCGAAGCATTTAGACAAGATTGTTTTTTGTAAAAAATAACAACTTAAGGCAAAGCTTCTGGCTCGTATAATGATCACAAATGTTGCAGAGCCCATCTAAAATTCTCTTCCTTCTCACTCTTTAGAAATACAAATGTAATGCAGAAAGATTGCCCCGGTAGAAGTGACCCCAATCATCTCAAATAATGGCATATTGTACCTATTGGTCTTGTAAGTGAAATAGATCACAAGGACACTCGAAAAGCATTTGACCAACAAGCAAGAGGTGGGATGTGAAAAAAATAAGTCCTCCACTACATCTGTTTCCTCATTCCTTCGATGCCAGTGGACATAATTTTTCTCCCCGAGCAAATGCATCAACTGCTGCATGGAGGTGTGACCTTGCATCTCAACATTCTTTATTTTGCTTTTAGCGTTATATATTTTTCGTGTGGATAAACAATAGTACTCTGACCTTCCACTCTTCTAGGGAGAGTCGGCCGACATATGGGTTTCCAACAAGTGATTTTGGCACCTTGTGGTTGTGTAGCCCATAGACAACTTCAACTCCCCAACGGCCATTATCATGGGGAACGCCTTTCAATCGAAATGGGTAATCACATTTTCGCATTCTGGAAGAACGCGTCCTCTTTTTGTCCAACCCCTCGTATTTTTTGGGTCTATGAAGCTCTCTTCGCTCACAACCAAGTACAACCCTCCTTTTGCGAACTATAATGGTCTTGTTGAATTTTAGAATTATCACGACCGCAAGAAGCTTGTGGCCTACTTATTGACACCAATCAGTCATCCTATCCCGATCATCATAAATCTGCACAAGACTAACATTGTTAAATGAAAGGATAGTTTAAATAGAGATATCAAGTATAAATGTAAAATCATGTTGAGTACAATATAAATAAACTAAACATGCCTCCTTGGTGGTGAATTCGGCTATATGGTCTTGATTAATTGCATTAATATCCAATCCTTCTTATATTTTCGCATCCTAATATTGCATACAATCAAATTATGTCATACAATAATGTCATACGTTAAAAATATCAAAGTGTTTAAATTTAACTATGTGATATGGTTTTTTAGCATAGAAGATGTGAAATATGGAAACAAATCACGCAAACATTTGGGCGAGGTTTCACTACACCAAAAATGCTAATCTGGCACTCTTAGGCAAGGAGAATCTGGCACGGTTTTAAACCGTGCCATAATCTGGCGCGGTTTATTCGTAATCTGGCACGATTTAAAACAGTGCCAAAATATAACATAGTTTTAAACCGTGCTAAATATGGGTACGTTCAATTAAAAAAATAAACCCCCCAATTTTTAGTTGGGACCAAACTCATTCTCATCTAAGTCTCTCTCTCCTAAACCTCAATCTAACCTAAGTCTCTCTCTCTCTCTCTCCCCGATCCATCATCCTCCATGCCTCCATCCACAAAACCACGGAGCCTCCATCATCACCGTGGCACAGGCGGAATGGGTCACCGAAATCGGGTTCGCTTCGATGGAGGAAGGGTCACGATCACCACATGGCACAGGCTGAGTCGTTGATATCGATATCGGAGACATTGTCGCTATTGAGAGAAGGGTCGAATCCGAGAAAGTCGATGGAGGGTGGAGATTCGAAGGTGGACAGGTGAGGCCATTGTGTTTCTACTAGTTCTGCTTGCCAAAGGTCCGATATGATGTTGTTTCTTGCCAAAGGTGCACGTTACCAATACCGAGCTTTTCCCATATATCAGTATCAAAGATACCCCCATTGTCAGTCTCTCCCTCTCTCTCTCAAATGGGAATGAATTATTTATTTTTATTCTTAGGTAATTTTTTCTTTTCTCTTATTACTAAAAAATCAGTATTTGTTTTAGCTTTGGTGTTGTGGTCATCATTGAAAATTGTGGTAATTTTAGTGTAGATAAAATTGGCCTTATTGTGCTTTGTGCCCATTTTAGTTGATTTAGAAATTTGTTTTTTCATATACAAGAAGTATTTGTATTGTGAATTGTAATATTTATGAAAATAAGAGCTTCTTCATGTTTAGTTTTCTCTCTTTGTATCACACCTTGCGTTATATGAAATTCAAGGAGCTCTACCTTGGTGTGTGTGCTGGGAATTGGGGAAAGATCCATGTGTGTGTGTGAACGAGATTTGTTTCTTTATTCTAATTGGATGAGATGTCAATTTTGTTCAATTTATGAGTATCATGATCTATGCATATTGAAAATAAGACTAGCAGATTGTGAGCTCATGTGCTCACATGGACTGTTGTTTCTTGATATACAATTTGAAAGGAAGAACATTAAAGAAAAACAAATGCGGTTGTTGGATCCTTTATGGGTTGTTCATGTTTAATTATATTCATGCTTATCAAATTTAAGCATATAACGACATCTACAATATTGAGAATGAGTTTATCACATATTGAGGACATCTTACTGCAATCAGTTATAATTTTTTGTGAAGGAGGAATCATAATTAAGGTTTATTATTATAGGAACCTTCATCTATTCAGTATATATTGTAGCAATACACAACAACCTCGGGGGGGGGGGGGGGGGGATCTTCAAAACTCAATTCACAATGCTTATGAGATGGGAAAGGTGAGGATGCCAGCCTTTGATATCTAGACGACAACAAAAATGATAAAGAATAGAAATTCCTCAATGGAGGTATAAACACATGTCTACATTTTTTAAATCATGATAATAAATATATCAATACATATTGTTAAAAATGAGTACTACGTATGAATACATAATGCTTTTTGGATTTATCGGGATGACTAAATGCATAATTATATGAATACATAATGTCAATCTATTTCCTGATAGTTTTGAAGCAGCATTTAGTCATCCCGGCATCTTTTATCACCTGTCTTCTTTTTTCCACGTGGTTGATAAGAATGGGAACGTAAACTCGTGTTCTCTTTTATCACATGTCTATGGCTAACCAAGTTGCCCTGATAAAATTTTTCCTTTCCTATAGATGTTACTCACCTTGCGCTAACTCAATTGGATATTGCAAATATGTAGACTTAAGCTTGAAAACAAGCCGTTAAAGGGTGAAAACCTAAACCAACCCCCAAACAGCCCCGTAAGAGGCACTAAGACCTCGAATGAGACTAATGTAACTCGTGGGAACTGATCACGTAGTCACGGTTCTCTCGGTTTAAGAATATGACGATAAGTTGAAAATATCTAGCTTAGGCTTAAAAACAAGCCGTTGACGGGTGAAGCCCCAAACCAGTCCCCAAACGGCCCCGTAAGAGGCATGAACACCTCGCATGGTACATATGTAACTAGTAAGAATTGACCGCGTAGTCACGGGACTCCCTGCTTGTGAATATGATGATAATTTGAAAATATGTAGACTTAGGCTTGAAAACAAGCCGTTAAAGGGTGAAAACCTAAACCAACCCCCAAACGGCCCCGTAAGAGGCACTAACACCTCGTATGAGACTAACGTAACTCGTAGGAACTAATCGCGTAGTCACGGTTCTCCCCATTTGAGTATATGACGATAATTTGAAAATATCTAGATTAGGCTTAAAAATAAGCAGTTGAAGGGTGAAACCCCAAACCAGTCCCCAAACGGCCCCGTAAGAGGCATGAACACCTCACACGGTACCAATGTAACTCGTAGGAACTGACCGCGTAGTCACGGGACTCCCTGTTTGAGAATATAATGAGCATTTGCAAATCTGTAGACTTAGGCTTGAAAACAAGCTATTAAAGGGTGAAAACCCAAACCAGCCCCCAAACGGCCCCGTAAGAGGCACTAACACCTCATATGAGACTAACGTAACTCGTAGGAACTGATCGCGTAGTCACAGTTCTCCCAGTTTGAGAATATGATGATAATTTGAAAATATCTAGCTTAGGCTTAAAAATAAGCCGTTGAAGGGTGAAACCCAAAACTAGTACCCAAATGGCCCCGTAAGAGGCATGAACACCTCACATGGGACCAATGTAACTCGTAAGAACTGACCACGTAGTCACGGGACTCCCTGTTTGAGAATATAACGAGAATTTGCAAACCTGTAGACTTAGGCTTAAAAACAAGCTGTTAAATGGTGAAAACCCAAACCAACCCCCAAATGGTCCCATAAGAGGCACTGACACCTCGTATGAGACTAAAGTAACTCGTAGGAACTGATCACGTAGTCACGATTCTCCCAGTTTGAGAATATGATGATAATTTGAAAATATCTAGCTTAGGCTTAAAAACAAGCTGTTAAAGGGTGAAATCCCAAACTAGTCCCCAGACGGCCCCGTAAAAGGCATGAACACCTCACACGGTACATATGTAGCTCGTAGGAACTGACCGCGTAGTTACGGGACTCCCTGTTTGAGAATATAATGAGAATTTGCAAATCTGTAGACTTAGGCTTGAAAACAAGCTGTTAGAGGGTGAAAACCCAAACCAACCCCCATACGGCCCCGTAAGAGGCACTGACACCTCGTATGAGACTAACGTAACTCATAGGAACTGATCGCATAGTCACGGTTATCTCGGTTTGAGAATATGAAGATATTTAAAAATATCTAGCTTAGACTTAAAAATAAGCCGTTGAAGGGTGAAACCCCAAACTAGTCCCCATATGTCCTCGTAAAAGGCATGAACACCTCACACGGTACATATGTAACTCGTAGGAACTGATCGCGTAGTCACGGGACTCCTTGTTTAAGATATAACGAGAATTCACAAATATGTAGACTTAGGCTTGAAAACAAGCTGTTAAAGGGTGAAAACCCAAACCAACCCCCAAATGATCCCATAAGAGGCACTAACACCTCGTATGAGACTAACGTAACTCCTAGGAACTGATCGCATAGTCACGGTTATCTCAGTTTGAGAATATGAAGATAATTTGAAAATATCTAGCTTAGGCTTAAAAATAAGCCGTTGAAGTCTGAAACCCCAAATTAGTCCCCAGACGACCCCGTAAAAGGCATGAACACCTCACATGGTACATATGTAACTCGTAGGAACTGACCGCATAGTCACGTGTCTACCAGTTTATGAATATGATGATAATTTGAAAATATCTAGATTAGGCTTAAAAATAAGTTGTTAAAGGGTAAAAACCCAAATCAGCCCCCAAACGTCCTCGTAAGAGGCACTAACACCTCGCACGGGTCTCCCAGTTTGAGCATATGACGATAATTTGAAAATTTCTAGATTAGGCTTAAAAACAAGCCGTTAAAGGGTGAAAATCCAAACCAACCTCAATTGACCACGTAAGAGGTACTAACACATCGTATGAGATTAATGTAACTCATATGAACTAACCACATACTCACGAGACTTCAGTTTGAGAATATAATAATAATTGTGACTCGTATATACAATTTTTCTTCTAGAATACAATTTTTTTTAAATGACATGGTTACTAATATCGTATCTTTTTTGTGTCCTATTTTTTTTGTAGGATGACATTCAATCGCTAGCTTTATCACTTGGAACACACGAAGAAGTCAATGCTTTACAACAGGGGGATTATTTATTTAGTGTCGTTAATATTCAGGATTCTCTTTTTTGTGTTATGGCCGAGCAGGCTTTAGTAGTTTTATTGTTTACTTTTATGGCCGTGCTGGCTATAGTAGTTTTATTGTCGACTTTTATGGCCGTGCGGGATTTATATTGGAAGATTATGTTAGCAGGTTTTGGAATGCTAAAAAAATAGAGGAAACTCTGCCCATTTTTTTTATCTGGGAACTATTAACTCTTGTAATTTTTTGAAGTCATTTTCGACTTTTATGGCCATGCAAGCTTTATATTGGTATTAACTCTTGTAATTTTTTGAAGTTTGTATGCACATTAGTTTATCAACAACCTGTGATATTCATAATTTGTGAATTTTCTTGATTTTTTTGCAAATTAATAAATATTTTCTTACCAGATTTGGAATTTCCAGATTTGTTTCCTATTTTTTTTTTATTAATTGAAACATCTGGAACGATTTTAAACCGTGCCAAATTATTAAAATGAGCACGCTTATAAAACAATTTGGCACGCTTTATAACTATGCTAAAAGCGTGCCAGAAAATAAACAATTTGACACGGTTTCAACATGTACCAAAAGTGGGCCAGATTTAACATCTGGCACGGTTTAAAAGCATGCCAAAACCGTGCTAGATAAAAAACTAGCACAGTTTAAAAGCGTGCCAGTTTGGAAAATCTGGCATAGTTTTAAACCGCGCCAGAAAATCTGGCACCCCTGATTCTAGCGCGGTTTTTAACCGTGCCAGATTGCGTCTGGCGCTATTTTAAACCGTGCCAGTTTCCTATTTTTGGTGTAGTGTTGATGCCGTTGGTGAGGTTGATGCCGTTGCTAGTTCGTTTATATTCGGTTCACGCATATTCGCTTTCTCGGTGGAACCACATTGAGTAGATACACTCGGTACAATGAAATTATCTATATCTTGCTAAAATGTATCATCTAGTACCGAGTCATATAACTGAAATGATAATACAATAATTAGTATAAAAAGAATTGACAATATAATAACAAAAATCAATAAAAACAGATAACCGCTACATGAATTATATCTATATTTAAATTTTATATCTATATTGAAATGTTATATCTATATTGAAATTGTATATCTATATTGAAATTTTATATCTATATTGAAATGTTATATCTATATTGAAATTGTATATCTGTATTGAAATATTATATCTATATGGAAATTGTATATCTATATCGAAATTTTATATCTATATTGAAATTTTATATCTATATTAAAATTTGAAATCTAATAAAAAAACCACGGCCAACTATAACCATGGATATAAACCCACGGCCAAGTCAAACCATGGGGTCCTTATCATGGTGACATCAAACCGCCATTTATCATCCCACGACCAACTATAACCATTGGATATATTATGACAACTTGTGATCGAAAGTGATTGTCACTTATGGTGATGGATAGCCGTAAGTGCAGTTACCTTATTTTTTTTAAATCTTTTCGTCATTTTAAATGTTATTTTACAGATTATATAGTGTGTAGAGGTGTTTTAATACCTCAAAATCATCAAACGAGTATTCAGTATTCTGAGTTTGGGAAGTTTGATCAACAAATTTCTTTTCCTCAACTATTGCAATGGATCCCTTTTATCCTTGATTTCTGTATATAAACAACACAACAAGGACCACAACAACACAACCCACGAAAATGGAGATTTGGGAAGAAATGAACAAGGTGATTTTGGTTAGATTTAACCATGGGTTTTTATTATTATGGCTTTCGGTAGAGATTTGGGAAGAAAGGGAGATTGCAGCTTTCGGTGGGAAAATCAATCGGTTTGAGTTTTGATTATTGTAGTGTTTTAGATTATGTGGTATTAGTTTATGTGTAATTTTTTGTTTAGTTTGGGGTAGATTAGACATTTTAAAGAAAATAAAAGGTACAACACTTTTGGGTGTGGTTAGTAAAGTGTGGGTTTAATTTTTATCTGGTATTTTGGAGATAATTTTTTGGGTGTATTTATCAGGACCCTATAGAAATAGCCTCTCTAGTGGAATTTACAAGATCTTGAGAATAAAGAAGAAATAAAATGTTAAATGTTGAGCCCAATGAGTTAACATGAAATCTATAAATATCGAGATTTGTAAATATCTCCATTACATAAGAAGGACAAATAGAAATTAAACTTGGGAATTTATAAATATTCCCATTATAATGCAATGGTTACTCCCCACCCTTGCTTGCAAGTGGTTGAGGGTTCAAGTCCCTTCCTATCCCCGGGACATAAAAAAAACCAAAAAAAACCATACATTACCTAACCCTCTTAGGAACTCTCAATGATGGACAATTCCATTTGTATATATTTAAGAATCCATTAATATGATTAGGCATATTATAAAAGTTATTGAACAATTGGAAAGAATTATATTTTACTCCCATATTAGCCATAAAGTCAACTCCAATGTTGGCTTCTCTAAAAAATGCATTACTGAACATCCATATCTTTTGAAGTATCAACAATATCCTTGATTAAGTCCTTTATTTTCTAAGGGATTTTAAGGGACCTGAGGTTGAGGATATTTATAAGGAGCTTTGAGTCAGATTCAACATCAACATTAAGAAGTTTCCTTTGTTTACAAATCTTCTTACCTGCAAAATTCCTTCGGTCTTTACTACTATTCTTGGTATCATATCCTCCAATGTCAAAGTATGCCCACGGTATATATCCATTGTACCCCTAACTATTCCCCTTAAACCATTGCTTCCAGGATTACCTTTTGATGCTCTATATGTATTTAGTTACACCCTCGCATTGGTTGGTCTCTTCCAATGGATTATTTGAAAGGAGTTCTCTTTAAATGAGCAAGTATTTAAAGAGAACTTATTAATCCATTCTTCCATTTTAGGATATTTTAGGAATATTATCTTTTTGGCCATGTCTTGTATTGTCAAATAAGCTTGCTTGATAATGTAACACCCCGCCTAATTAAATACCTGGTGGCCAGTCCCATACCAAATTAAAACAGAATATACAGTTGGCTCATTCTTAGCATCACTGTCGAAAACATTTACAACTCACCCAATACCCAATTAAGTTGGTGTTAAAAACTTTCCAAATTTAAATTTCAACAAAAACCATTTTTAGTTTAAGAATAACACTACACACTTTATTCTACAAAACTGGTAACACAATAATAACACAAAAGAATTTAAGTGCAACTGGAATAAACATTCCCAAATAATATAAATCCTTTACAATAATCCCAACAATGTTAAATGTATTAAAAAGTCCAGAATACAATAGTATTTATCCCTAATAGAAAATGATAACTGAGTCCTTTGGGCGACATGCCCTATCTAAGAATACCGTGAATCAAAAAGATGATAAGCGTCTAAGCAAAACTTCCATAGCTCATCATAATCAACTATGGTTGGCGTCCCTGTTGCTGGACACCTGAGATAGAGATACAATAGAAGAGAAAATATGCAAGGAAACGGGTCAGAGACCGAATGTGTAGAGTATTTTTAAAACAACAAGTATTTAACAAGTGCAATAAAGCATTTATTATGTACATGTTAGATCCAACTCTCACTTTCAGATTCTCACCTCTCAACTAGAGTGCACACTTAACGTTTCCTATTAACTTCCTAGTTAATGGTTCCTCTTTTCTAGTCTCCATATTATAATTCCATTCCCATATCATAATCCCCGTATGTCCCATACCATACGTCACATTATTAATCATTTACATTTCTCCTTTATTAGTTTCTCATTAACATGAATCATTACTCATTACTATGAATCGTTTCTTATTAACATGAGTTAAGCTTTTCAATAAACATTTATTAACTAAATTCCATTATTCACCGTTATTTACAATTATCATCGTAGATAGATTTAACCACAATATGAATTCATTCATTCATTTAATCCATTATATATATATTCATATATAATACAACACCCCGAGTCACAGCTGCGGTGTAATGCATTACTCTGCTATCATGAAAGAATGGCCAAATATCTTGAAAGAGTGAAATCACTATTGAAGAGCTTCAGAGAAGTAAAGTTGAAGAGAATACATAGACTTGATAATGGCCGAGTCGATGCGCTTGCTAGGCTAGCCTCAACGACTAGGACATATATCAGGAGGATAGTCCCATTGGAAATCTTACTTCGACCAACGATTGAAGATGTAGACGGAACACTTAGCACTTGCTTAAATATCAGTAGGGAAGCTTCTTGGATTGACCCCCTAGTCAAATACATTAAAGAGGGGGAGATGCCAGAAGCAAAACATGAAAGGAAGAAGTTGAGATACAGAGCTGCAAAATTCACTGTCATCGGAGACACCTAGTACAAAAAGGGGTTCTTGCTTCCCTTGCTCAGATGTGTGCACCCGTCTGAAGTCCCACACAGCTTGCAAGATTTGCACGAGGGATCATGTTCAAGCCATATTGGGGGCAAGTCATTATCAAAGAGGATAGTAACCTAGGGATACTGGTGGCCGACCTTGGGGAAAGGTGCCACGACATACGTGAAAAAGTGTGATAAATGTCAAAGGTTCACCACCATCCCTCACCAGCCCCATCAACCTCTTACCTCCATCATATCCCCATGGCCATTGGCAGTATGGGGAATTGATCTAGTAGGATCCTTGCCTAGGGCTGTCAATAACTATCGATACTTGATCGTAATAATTGACTATTTCTCAAAATGGGTGGAAGCCGAGCTAATGGTCACGATTACCGAGCCGAAGATATTCCAATTTAACTGGAAAAACATTATATGTAGATAAGGTCTCCCCAACACCCTCATATCAGATAATGGGACTCAATTCAAGAATGCATCCTTGGAGAAATACTGCAAAAAAGTGGGTGTCAAACAATTCTTCTCTACCCCAGGCCGACCTCAGGCTATTGGGCAAACTGAATTCACAATAGAACAATCTTAGACGGGATTAAGAAAAAACTAAAGGAGGCAAAAGGAAGATGGGTTGAGGAATTATATGCTATACTGTGGGCCTACAGGACGACAACCAAGACTCCTATCGGGGAAACCCCGTTCATGCTGGCGTATGGATCAGAAGCTGTCATCCCCACCGAGATTGGGTTTCCCACTCATAAAGTCCAAATGTATGGCCCCCCAGAGAAATATGGAAGAAAGGATACTTGACTTAAACTTGATCGAGGAAAGAAGAGAATATGCATAGATAAGGCAAGCAACCTGTCAGCAAAGGATGACCAGGTTTTACAACCAGAGGGTGAACAAAGGCTAATCTATGTGGGGGACCTAGTCCTCAAAAAGACATAGCAAAAACGTAACAAGCTCCACCCAAATTGGCATGGACCATATAGGTTCATTGATGAAGTTGTCCTTGGAACCTATAGACCAAAGAATCTTGAAGGGGAACCCTTTTCGAACCCCTGGAATGAAGATCATTTGAAGAAATACTATCAATAATGTTGTAATGACCTATCGGACCACAGTTGTAGTGAATGTGTTGCTCCAATAGAACACTTGAAATGTTAATGAGAATATTGGCTCTTCATATTATGTTTGTCAATTTAGATACGTTAGGGTAATTCTTGCTAAACCACCCTTAGATATAATGAGGGTGAATGGTAGGGAAGACCCTCCATTCACTCTCAAGAAAGACGAGGGCGACTTAAAATTGAAAACATCATTAATTTGGTGGAAACTATCCTCATTATAATGAGGGTGAATGGTTGGGACGACCCTCCAAAATTGAAAACATCATTAATTTGGTGGAAACCACCCTCGACTATAATGAGGGTGAATGGTTGGGACGACCCTCCATTCACTCTTAAGAAAGACGAGGGGGGACTTAAAATTGAAAGCATAATTAATTTGGTGGAAACCACCCTCGGCTATAATGAGGGTGAATGGTAGGTACGACCCTCCATTCACTCTCAAGAAAGACGAGGGGGGACTTGAAATTGAAAATATCATTAATTTGGTGGAAACTACCCTCGGCTATAATAAGGGTTAATGGTTGAGACGACCCTCCATTCACTCTCAAGAAAGACGAGGGGGAACTTAAAATTGAAAACATCATGAATTTGGTGGAAACCACCCTCGGCTATAATGAGGGTGAATGGTTGGGATGACCCTCCATTCACTCTCAAAAAGACGAGGGGGGGACTTAAAATTGAAAACATCATTAATTTGGCGGAAACCACCCTCGGTTATAATGAGGGTGAATGGTTGGGACGACCCTCCATTAACTCTTAAGAAAGACGAGGGGGGATTTAAAATTGAAAACATCATTAATTTGGTGGAAACTACCCTCGGCTATAATGAAGGTGAATGGTTGGGACAACCCTCCATTCACTCTCAAGAAAAACGAGGGGGACTTAAAATTGAAAACATCATTAATTTGGTGGAATCCACCCTCGTCTATAATGAGGGTGAATGGTTGGGACGACCCTCCATTCACTCTCAAGAAAGACGAGGGGGGACTTGAAATTAAAAACATCATTAATTTGGTGGAAACTACCCTCGGCTATAATAAGGGTTAATGGTTGATACGACCCTCCATTCATTCTCAAGAAAGACGAGGGGGACTTAAAATTGAAAAAATCATTAATTTGGTGGAAACCACCCTCGGCTAAGATGAGGGTGAATGGTAGGGATGACCCTCCATTCACTCTCAAGAAAGACGAGGGGGGAATCGTATTTTAAAACCATTAATTTGGTGGAAACCACCCTCGGCTAGGATGAGGGTGAATGGTAGGGACGACCCTCCATTCACTCTCAAGAAAGATGAGCAGGGACTTGGAAGATGGTTAACACAAATATCATAGCCAAGGCAAATCATACAAGAGGCAAGCATAGAAGATAGGAAGAGAATGATTCCATTATAAAATTAAGTGTTACAATATTTGTCCAAAAGGAAATTAGATACAAAAACTTTACACGCTGAGGGTATAGGCCACAGACGACCACCCTATTGAGAAACATCGAAAGGTTGGGCTTCAACATCAACCAGAGGAGTCTCTTTGATGACCAAAACAGACCGATCCTCAGATGTGCTGGTACCTTTGACGTGCACTTGAGACTCTACATGGGCTAGAGCCTCAGCTATAAGGGGGTCTTCCATCTTCATTGCTATAAGAGAGGGACTGATAGATGACACGACATCAACAAATTTTAAGACAACCCACCGATAGGACGTCCTAATCCCTCTCTCCAGGTACTCAAGGCCGAAGCCTTGGAATTCATCGGAGAGCTTGTAAGACTCCACAACATCAACCTCGACCTTTCTCACTGCCTCAACAAGTTCAGCCTTGAATTGGACCCCCTTATTGGTCAAGGCCTCTTCCTTCTCTTTGATGAGTCTGTCCTTCACCTTCAAGTCGGCCTCGTGCTGCCTCACCAGCTCATCCAGGACCCTTGTAAGCTCGGTCCTTGCACTCTCCAGCTCTGCCCTAGCATACTCCAACTTGGTCTTCAAGTCGGCCTCATGCTCAACAGCTATCTCGGCCTCATGGAAGTTCTGTTAGTTTGCAGCCATCCACTTGGTGGAAGATGTGAAGGCGCATACAGACTGTACAAAAACGAACATAGTAAGGGGCCGAGGGAATAGTTGATTAAATGTTGATGAATAAAAAAATGAAGTTGAAAGAAATACCTGAGCCAGAGTGAGAAGACCAAGTCATAAACCTTGGTCGGGGGCATCTTTGATAAGAAATCATAATCTGCGGCCGAGGGAGTAAAAAACATCGAGGCCTTGGCTGACTCAAGTTGGCTATGAGTGAGGAGGGTACAGCCTTTAGGAAGGTCAGATTTTGAGAACAGAAGGAACCCATGCTAAAAGAAGAGCAATACCATCAGTATGTGTCTGACGGACCTCCACCCTCACCATCGTCCTTGAGTCAGGCTGAGGGCCATCAGGAACTTCAGGGTCCTTCCTTTTGTGACTGTCGGCGGTTGGCTCCACCTGTGTCGGCCCCACGGCCTTTGCCTTTCTCGGAGGCTGCTGAGGCTCTTTACCTTTTTTCTTGCCCAGGCCAGACATTAAGCTAGGAGCAAGCATTTCCCAAAGCTGATCATAAACGTTTTCAGGCTAACCTGCAAAGGAGATGATACATCAGACACAAGCAGTAATAGCGAGGAAACACTTGGAAAGAAATGGAATAAGAAAAAACTCTCATAATTTTATCAGGGGGCCTACCCTCAGATCAACTTCTTTGAGGAAACGAGGGGTCATCAAGTCTTCAAATTTGACAAGTACACCCTATTTACCTTGTTCCCTCAGATAGTCAATAATATCCCTCTCATCCAAACTACGTTCGAGGTCTGACCGTGCTTTCATTGAGGGGTTGGACCATGCCCTTGGGACCCTCAGTCTGTTTTCTACGGGCTCGTCCCCGGCTGAGAATTCCCAATCCCCAGAGATGAAGAAAAACCCCTTCTTCCAATCATGGTTGGAAGTTTGTGCCATGTGAATAAGTTTTTTATCAGACTTCCTTGCCCCCAGATAAAAATACCCAGGCTGCTTGGACGAGGAAGTGATATTGTAGTAGGCTATGAATAAATCGTATGAGGGCTCATCGGTGAAAGTATTATTCCAAAGGTAAACATAGCTGAGGATAGTCCTCCATAAGTTGGGAGGAAGTTGAGAAGGAGAAACCCTAAGGGTAGAGAGTATGTCAACTACTGCAGAGTGCAGAGGGAACCTAACACCTACCCTGAGAATCTGCTCATAAACAATAACTTCCCCCTCATTCCCTTGAAAGACCCTCTCGTCTGCATTAGGGACCCTCATAGTTATATTGGGGTGTACACCAAATATGTGCCTCCACAGCAAGAGGTCACGATCCCTAACAGATGAGACGTAAGCCGAGGCACTAGAGGTGTCAACTTGATCATCATCCAAATTCTAACTATCGTCCTCAACCCTCTCATTCTCAGATCTCTCGGCCTCGTCGCCTTTCGACGGGCCACCTGGAAAGGCCATTTGGAAAGCAAGAGGGGACAGGGCTATCACAGGGATGGCCTCAGAATGAACTGTCCCCTCGGCCTATCGGCTTGGGCTAAGTGCAGACGTCTCTCTCCTCCCAGAAGGCCCAGCACCCGTCGGTGATGATGCTCTCTCATTCATCTCTCCCTTATATGTCTGACTCTCGGATGGACGATAAGAAGACCCACATGACTCAGATGGTATTATTGTGTCTAAAGGAATGGGGAAGATGGGTCATACCCAATTAGGGTCGGCCACTCATCTTCGCTCCTCCTCTTCCTCTATTCTTCTAATCTCTACAAAGAATTTTTTCCTCAAGGCTGGAAATTCCTTGGCTAAACCATAAAGTGTTTTGAGCATTAAGGGGAAGACCCTACACTTAAACAATTTGTTCAAACTAGATACAAACAAGTTTATAGTTTAACCAAGTTGACTTTTGGATTAAAATAAAAAAAAGGGGTTTTGTTGATGAATACCCAAGAATAAGTGGAAGCAGGTTCACCGGAGAAGAACGTCGGGGAATAACCGAAAAACTTAAGAACTACCGCAAAGAGGCACTAAACCACCACGAAATGGTGGAGGAATAATCCTAAGAAGCCTAAAACCTAATGTTCAACCCTATAACCGCCACAGGAGGGCGGGTTCACGCGCCAAAAAAGTATAACAACCAAGAAAAATTGGAAAAGAAACCCAAAGCAAGAAAGCAAACGAAAATGGAAGATAAAGAGGGAATTAGGTCAAAAAGGTTACCTGAGGAAGAAGACTGAGACAGCCAAGCTTAGAACACAAGAAGAAAGGTGGAGAATGGCAGAAATGTCAATTGGAGCTACTAAAGAAATTAGAGAGAGAAAGCTTGCGCGCGAAGAGGAAGAGGAAGAGGAAGAAGAAGAAAAGAATTGATTGTTTAAAATATCATTTAAATACCTTGTTAATAGTGGGCCCAATAATTAATGCAAGGCACAACCCATGATGAGAGGCATCAATAAGGCACAAATCCCCAAGAGTGGTGTGCAGCCGTCACACCTGGGAAGCATAAACAATGATGGACATCTGATAATATGTCAATCAACTTGACAGATGTCACTCATCCACTTGACCACTCAGTTGACACTCAAAAAGCAGTATTATCCCTCAACCATCTCAACAACATCGATGACTAAGGGATTGGGGGTGATTGATATACTAATATATACCCTCGGCTAGGCCGAGGGTATCCTCATCTCAAACGAGGGCTAAAGTCCAGGCCGACCCTCCAGCATAGGCCAGACGACCCTATAAGGGCCGACCTTCTATCATAGGCCAAACGACCCTACAAGGGGCCAACCCCACATCATGGGCCGACCCTCCAGCATAGACCAGATGAACCTACAAGGGACCGACCCCTCATCATGGGCCAGACGACCCTGTGAGGGGAGGATAGTACGAGGCCCACATCCAGCCGGGCCCAATGCCGGCATCAACTTTAGCCTCCGCTTGGCGTCTTAGGTTGAGGGTGACATCATTAGAGTGAGCAATTTGGGTGATGTGTGGAACAGTGCTCGTGGGACTCATATAGCACGTGGACTAGACCGTTATAATAATATCATCCCCTCACGTTAGGGAATATTATGTCATCATTAATCACAAGCGACACCTCCAGGTGTCAGCATGGGATTGGCTAGATCGTTATTAACATGCTCAATGCATGCTTGGGGGGTACACCACACAACCCAAGCCCTATATATACTTGTCATCTTAAACCTTGTAAAGGGATTAAGAATTAAAACCCTAGCTAGAACTCTGCTTGTACACACAGTAGAGAGAGAGTGAGCTTATGAGCATTGTATCCAAGGCCATTAGTGCCCATATTTAGTGGATCACACACTCACAATGGATGTTGGCCTAATTGGCTGAGCCACTATACATCATTGTCTTCTTTCTCTTATACTCATCCCCTTCTATATACTTGTACATATGTCTAACTCTATTGCTGCCATTGATATCACTGTTTGATCTCTCAACCTCTTATCTGGTGGTGCAAAATCTTAACATCATTACCGCACATCACTATGTGACAACTTCCCGTATTCGTCTAAACACAAAACTCCCAGCCTGAGGGAAATGATATGAAAAACTGACAACTCTTGTCAGTCCTTCAAATCTCGATTCCTGGAGACGTGACTCTTAAGACAATCAAAAACCACCCATCACCATTTATGGTTATTACACTTTAGTCATTGGACTCTAACTCTCGACCAATCCAAAATTTCTGATTATCCACTCACCTCTAAACAACCATATGGAGAATGGTTAAGGTTTTTCCACACATAATCGCAATAAGCACCTTGTTTATAGCAAATATGCATGAGTGTTTCACAAAACTTTACCATTAGGTAATATCTTACCCCAATTACCGTACTATACTTCATCTACCACCTATATCAGTTGTGGAAATAAAATAGTCTCAGTGATTCCAAAATCACATTCATGTGGCTTCACTAGTCGTCAATCTCCTTCCGCCTAATCCTCGGGCTATTGGTGATACGACCTGCTCAAAACAAAATGTCATCCCCACTAGTTCCTTAAATCCCATATTGGAGGTGGGGATCAAGGATCTCGTCCTGGTTCATAATAATATTGGGTAGGAACACCAACCGACGCGGTCCTTCTTTTCAAATAAAGACTGGGGGCATACTATCTGATAGTGTAACTCACCCCAAAGGAATACAAATTTCTTCCTTTTTAGTGAACTTGTTCCACACATTCGAAGGAAATCGTGACCTTATCTTGGGTTCATCAACGAAAATTACTAGCTTGACTGCCCCCTTCCATTACTGGAATCATCGGCTTGATACAAAGTTTTCTGGTTGATCATCTTGCTTTAACCGATTTTTATCTATGAGTGGTGCACGTAGAAACTACTCACTATGTCCCTCTCAACACCGACTTCCACTTATAGTGTCTCACATTCAGCAGAACTTAATACTCCCCTTAGATATACCAAAAGTTCTGACCCGTGCACTTTTTGCCACGATGTGCACTCCTAGACTCTTTATACCTTATTGACATCATCATTCTATTTATGTGTAAGTCACTCTCATCATTCGACTAGGTAGAACTTCACTCCAAATTTTCATAATAGTTTAGTTTTCCTCTTCTTAAGAGATATCCATTTTTAAATGGCTTCTCACATAATTTCAACTGAATTTCGGTGTGTTACTCTGATCGCACACATATATATGGATTATCGTCCTTCCCACACGACACTTAATCCACTCTACCACTTCCGCTTCATTATGTCATCCCCACACACATATATCTTACGTATCCATTCCCACTTCCCTTTAACTCGAATGATTCTGACATCAGCTAATCAGGGCGCCCACACACCCTATAAACCGCACATTCTTGCGTAAACATTACATATGCTTCACACATAACACCAAAATATTTATTTCCCCTGCATTCACAACGTGATTATAATACTTGGGTATCCTTAATCACCCTAGAAATTGAAATTTTAAATTCTCCTTAACATCGTTCCACCCTTCTACTCGTGAGTATAAACAAAATTTTCAATGCTTCCTCATCGCACAATGGGCTCCACTGTCCTTATATCGTAATATAACTTCGAACTTACAGTTATAACTACATACTTCTATAATGACTGAGGTACCAGACTAATGGACTAATAACCAAACATCTCCCTACTTCCAACCTGACGCTAAGTTTCATGCGTGGGATGTCTCGCAAAGAGAAACCCGAACAAGGATCCCCCCCAATACACTACTACCTAGAATTATCGGTCATCAAAATCCGTTAGGCCCTCATTCCATAGCATGAACCCCTAAATTTCCATTTCTTGACATAAATGCTATATCTCCTCCTGCAATTACTTTTAAACAAGGAACTTTCCCCCTCAAATGCACTATCACTCAACATTAATGGTCATCAAATTCTATAAACCTCGAACACAACTGGGACTCTCAAATTCTAGTACTCAGATATATAAATATAAATATAAACTCCCACGTCTCTAATGAAGTGATATAACAATGCGCTCTTCCTATCACCAAGTCCTGAGCGCTAAACATGATAACCAACTAAATCTCTTCGCTCGACAGGAAGCCTAATACACCTTGAATCATATCAATAAAATCCCTACACATCTGGATGAAATATTTCAAGACAACTATACTCTTCGAAGTCCCTATAACAAGATAATATAGGTGCGAGCTTGAACTTCTCACAAATGAGGCATCATCAAAACAACACATCCTGCTTAGAGCAACAACCCCGATAGCCTTGTAATATCTGCCCACTATCGTTCTTACCATTACTATAAAGCCTTATCCAAGATAATTCCATACTCGTATAACACATCACTAAAATGAGTAATCTCAACAAAATATATACCACTATCAATACACTCGCTCGACCATGGGTGACACCAGATATAACCCCGCTATATCGGGGAAAATAGACACACACTAATAATGTTATCGATATATGCACTAAACTCATCTCACAAGCGACTCTTGCGCAAATCAAAGTACCATGACTCATTTGAGTCACTTAAAACATGCCTCATTCTTCGAGGACAAAACTCATATTTTCTACCTTACTAATCACTCTGGCTGCTAAAATGGTTCCCGAACATAACACGTTTGTCCGACCCAAAATAAAATTACTTTAATCATTTCCCTTACTAGGCACCACACTCTTGTCCCATTACTTGCTTCGAGAAAAACTAATGCATATGGTCCTACTCTATTTAAAATACTTCGATATATAATCCATTTATTTTCGGCCATACTCACCATATTAAGGTTGTCCTTCTCTCGGACTCTGGTAGTCTTAACTCTGATGGCTACCCTTGTTGTTCCTTTAGTTTCGTTGGTCCTAAGGAATACACTATGGCCTAAACATCCCCGCCTGAATTCACCATCACTTGGTAAGAATTCCTCTATCCGAATCATTTGAATGGGTCCCCTGATGGTGCTTCACTAACACCGTTTCACCCAGTCTTACTCTCTAATTTTTTTTATTCTTTTATCCCCACACAAAGAAGCGTTAACATATTTATTGACCAAACGCGACAAGGTCACCATCTGCATCGACCATCCAAGCTGAATTCCCCTTAAGTGTTGGTAACTCTTCTTACGAGTTAATTTACCACTTATAATCCTCTTCTCCATTGTACCTACTTCACCCGGTACAAAATTCACTAAATAATTAAATTCGTTTTCATAAATGGACCTCTGTCCGTCCTCTTGGGATGAGTTCATAACAACATTCACATCTTATCCTGAAGATCTGGTGAAGGAACTTGCGGTCAAACCGTACCTAAGATCCTTCCCTTGACAAAAAATTCCACTTTTAAATGTGGTGGTTGACTCTAACCATAATAACTTTGCTCCTACGAACCAAGAAAAATTTTACCCTAAATTTTTCACTTCAAGTTAACCACTCTCCGCCATGTTCCCAAGACTTTGGATATTTAACTATCGTTGATTAACACACGCACTTTTCGCATTTCTATAATTCCACTGATGGTCCTCCTCAAAGGCCCGTCTAATTCTCTCCCATTCCAACCACACTGGGTGAGTCTAATTTGGCACCACTTCCTACTATAGCGGTAATTGAAAATCATATGCTGCACCCTAGCAGTCTTTACAGTCCTAACTTCTCATGCTATAATAGGGGTGACCTCGACTACAGTCATCATCCTCGAAAATACCGTACAACCTCAACTGACCCCTGCCTCCTCCTGTCCGCCCAACGACCCTCGCTTGTGATACTTCATTGTTCGTCACATGAACACATCCGTACTCAAATAAGATTCCGTAATTTATACGTTATAGCAGGAGAAAAAAAATCTGACCATAGGAATCAACAATCTTAAACATGGGGCTCTATATCAAAGAAAGCTACGCTAGAAGCATAATAAGTGGCACAGATCCCAAGGACTCTAGAACCCGATGCTCTGATACCACCCGTGACACCCCGCCTAATTAAATACCGAGTGATCAGTCCTTTATTAAATTAAATCATAATATCTAGGTGGTTTAGAAAATTCATCACTATCGAAAACTCTTATTAAAATACTAACCACCTAATATATTTAAAAAAGGTTGATGTCAAAATTTTATCTTTTAATTAATGTAAAACCAAATTAATGAATAATTAACATTCACCATCCAAACCAAACTCGTATGAAATGAAATGACTGAAATAATAAATGCAACTGGAGTAAACACATCCAGTCTAAGTATCAAATACGATAATCCAACCGAAATAATCCAACAACTGAACTGAGTAAATAAATAAATCCTTAAATCTCCGAATGTCTAATAGAAAGGGGCAGCATGCCCCAAAGGAAGTAAATAGCTCGGAATGAAGAAATGGTAACTATGAAGGCGTCTATTACCGAGGTCCTATAACTTCCACAATAGCTACAGCATGTCCAATGAAAGAAACTCATGTGCTTGGTGTCCCTATGGCTAGGCACCTAAAATAATTTGAGAAAAAAGAAGAGATTTGCACGAGACGGGTCAGAGCCCGAGTGTAAAACATTTAAAATTTTTAGTAAGTATTTAACTATTGCAGTAAAGCAAATAGTATGCGCATGTTAGCTTTTTGAACACTCACTTGAGATTCTCACCTCTAAAATAATGTGCACGCCTAACTCACCTCTAAACCCATTCTAATTATTCTATCATCTAACCAGACTATAGACAAAATACTTGTAATTACTACCAGCAATACCAACTCACATTTTCCATACAACACCATATTAAATGTTTTAATGACTGTTATCTCAATTTGGGAAGTATTTATAAATCACGTTAAGTGCTCGCTTACTTAAGTTATTAAGAGATTTTCATCATTATATATCTTATCCACATACTTTCACACATCAAGTATCACTACAGATATATATATATATACATCACTATATATTATATTTACTAAAAAGGCACCTCTAGACTCAGCTACTGTGCCCTCATACTCTGCTATCAAGTCCCGATACATCTCACACTGAGTAAGGACAATGGGTTCGGAATCTCCCACGAATCATAAATTTATACATCACACATTTTGGAGGAGAACATGGTTCCAAGCCTATGGGCTATGCACATACCTATGCACCCATAATACCATCATCACTATCATTATCAGATAGCCCATACCTAGGTTCCATGCCCTTGAGGTACCAGTCAAATATCCACCCGAAGGCTCCTCAAGATAGGACTGCCCCCTTTTCCTAACCTACCATGATAGAAAGTATGGTAGGTATGTCATACACAGAATACATATCATTTTAGGCATTCACGCAACCTATCAAGTTCATTAGGTATACACACAACCCGAATATTTAACTTATACGTAGTATCTCTCATTAATACTTGCATTACACATACTAGATTACGAATACTCTCTCGCTCGTAACTTAGAGATAACTCGTCACTTCAATTGTCATAAAATATCATACTCATCTTATTACTCCATAATTTTGTTCTAACCTGAATGGAAGTTTTACTGCTGATCATCATTTGAATTAAACCTACTACCCAAATTTGAAACAAAAGAAAATTTCCCAGAAACTAGACCTGTCGTTTGAGCCAGAAGCTAAATCGTTTGAATGAGATATCATGTTCATTAGAACAACATATCGCATGACAGGGATTCTTGTTCAAACCAGGCTCCATATCGTTTGAACGAGATTGAACAGTTTCGTCCCCAACTTGCACCTGCTACATTCTCACTCATAAACAACCCTAAAACCTCAATAAATCAGTCCCAAACTTCCTCAATTCAATTCCAATTCATTTTTCCACATAAAAGGATGATTCCTAACATCTTAAACACATCGATTCATGATTAATTAACCCTTAAATCCAAAATCCCCAATTTCAGTTTCATAGAACCCTAATTCATAAAGTTTCAAATTAAACCTTATAATCCCAGATTTAAATCATCAATTATCATCATAACTTCATGGTTATTAATCTAATTACATGGACAATTCATCTCTTGGTCATTTCAGCCCTAATATGTCCTTTAATCATATTTTTCTCATCAATTTACATGCAATTCAAGTGGGGTTTCATTACCTACACTAGCATGAACACATTTAATGCTAAAAGATCAAGATTCAAACACTTTCCTTACAAAAGATGTTCTAATTCGTTGATGTTGTTGGTATAGTTATGTCCCTCGTTCCCCGATCTATGCAATTGTGGTCACGGTGGTGGAAAAAGTGCACTCATAGTGGCTCTTCCCTAGACTTCTCTTCCTCTTTTTGTCCTCTCTATGTGTCTCACTCTTTTTCATGGAAGATAACCTAATCTAACCCACGTAGGAGACATTTTTATTTCTCTAATTTCTGTCCTTTAATTTACTCCCAAAATAAAATTTACCAAAATGCCCTTCTGGGATGCCGGTTCAGCTTAAAACTGCTCCGTAACCCAAACTAAGCCCCCCGTGTAGACTTTCCTGACTATCTTGACCCTTCCAGACTCAACGACGCAATATAAATGACCATATGAGCGACTTATGGATATTTTACTTTTTAATCTAATAATTTAGTCTCGACACGACTGCTACGCGCATCCCGACTTAATTTCCATAACTGTTGTATTTTTAACTCACGACAACTTTAATATTTTCATAATCGTATATTAGTTTACTCACTAAGTAATATTCAACATAATTCTCACCAATAAATACAAACTCTCGTCACGCTAATAATTTTTTCATTTAATCCGGATTAATTATAAATAAATTTCTCCGTTTAAATATTAACCCTAATCCCATAATTAAAAGAAAATCTTTCAAAAAAATACGGGGTATTACATTTATAAACAAGAAACCGATATGTACTGCTATTATTTGCATAACCGATGAACATACAATCAATTATTTTTGGTTATTTTTTAACCTTTTTAGGTTTAAGAACCATCACCTTTGTTAAGCACCCCCACACATTTAATATTTATAGAAAGCTCTTCGACCCTTCCATAATTCATAGGGTGTTTTTTGAGTTTTCTTGTGGGGCACTTTGTTGAGAATATAATTGGCGGAGGGTAAGGCTTCCCCCCATAAATTTTATGATTCTCCAGAACTTATTTACATAACATTTATTATTTCTTTCAATGTACATTTTTTACACAACACCGTTAGAATGAGGCGAGTAAGGAGCGTTAGTTTGGTGAATAATACCATTTTTTGTAAAAACTTCTTCAAACGGTGATTCATATTCACTACCTCTACTTTTTCTTATTGCTTTTATATTTTTGGTAAGTTGATTTTTAACTTTATTTTTGTATTGTTTTAACCCATCTATATCCTCATCTTTACTTCTTAGAAAATACACATAACAATATTTTGTGAAATCATCAATAAGGGTAATGAAATATTTTTTTACCTCCTCTAGTTTATAAAAACTTTAGACCACATTTATTAGTATGTATCTGGTCTAAAGGTTCGTTTTCTTTCAATGGAATGAAAAGGTAATATTGTTAATTTTGATTCCATACATATATCACATTTATGATTTTTGTTAATATCAAATTTTTGCAGAAATTCTTAGTTAATTAATCTACATAAAGTATCATGATTAACATGTCCTACTCTAGCATGCCACATATTTGAAGACTCAAAAGAGTAAGATGAATTAATATTATTAATAGATTTTGGTAGAACAGTCATGGTATTCATCGTAAATAGCCCTTCAGATTTGTAGCCCTTTCCCATGTACACATCATTCTTAGAAGGCACAGAATTATCAGATATAAAAACTAACTTAAAAATATTTTGGCTAAATAAGGAACCCAAAATCATATTCTTGCTAATATACGGAACGTGAATCGCATGATTTAGAGTGAGTTCATTTCCTGACGTCATTTTCAGCAAAATCTTTCCATGTCTTTCAACTTTAGAACTTGAGAAATTACCCATAAATATATTCTCTTGATTTTCCATAGGCTTCTAGGTAGAGAACACCCATTTGTTGGAACAAATATGGTGCGTAGCACCGGTGTCCACCAATTTTCTTTGTGATTTCCCACCAAATTGCATTTGGATACAACCGCAGAAAGATTGATGTTAGCCATACTATCTGAAAGGTTTTCATATTTCGCCATATTACCTTGATCATTCTCTTTCTTAAAATTCTTCGACTTATGACATTCACTCGAATGATACCCAAGTTTTCTATGCTTATATCATTTGCCTTTAAACTTCTTTTTAGTCTTTAACGTGCCTTTGCCTTGACGTTTGCTTTCATTGGATTTTGGTCTTTGTTCCACAACATTAGCCATGACGTCCATGGAGGTTATTCCATCCTTTTTTTTCTTCAGATACACGATTGTCTTCTTCATTCTTAAGCCTTACAAATAGTTCTTTTAGATTTATCTCCTTGCATTTTTGATAATTCTTTAAATCTTTCCAACTAGGCAACAAATTTTTAATCATTGGAAACATTTGGAATGAGTGGCATAGGCACATCCCTTCATCATAAATGCCATGAATAATTACGTATAGTTCTTAAACTTTAATAATTACTTCCTTAGAATTCACCATTTTATAGTCAAGGAATCTGCACACCATGAACTTCTTCATATCGGCATCTTTTATTTTGTATTTATTGTCTAATGGTTCCCATAGTGACTTTCCCGTTTTAATGGTATACTACATGTAGTATAGTAAATTGTCCAATTGGTTAAGACTATAATTTCTTCACAAGAAATCTGCATGTTTTCATGCATACATGGAAGTAAACCTTTCTTTATAGGTTTCCCTTCCAACCAGTGTTGGAGATTCTTCTTGAGTTACTCTTTTCAAGTTTAAAGTAGTGAGATAGAAGATCATCTTTTATTGCCAATGCTTGAAGTATCTTCCATCTAACTTTTTAGGCTTCTCTCTATGAGACACAATCACGGGTGAAGGTGTAGGAACAACACTAGTTGGTGCCATTTTTGTTACAATAATAAAAATTTATTTTACATATCTGAAGATAACAGTTTTTAAATTAATTAACAAAGAAGCATAATTTGAATTTCGATTTTATAGTTTAATAGGGTATAATCCTAATATAATAAAATTTGATTTTTACAAATAACAGAGACAAAATTCAAAGTTATTTTTGGTTTGTTATAAAAATAAAGAACTAGTATTTCAAAAGAAGTTACTGTAAACTGTATAATTATTTTAGTTTACTTTAATAACGGAAACTGAAGTTTTATTACCAAAACAAACAGATTTAATTTGTACTACTTAAAAAAGGAAAATATTATTTCTTCTTAAGATTGTTATTCCCTTTATCTTTATCCATATAGAATAAACAAAATAGAATATGAATAGAGCCCTCCACAGTTCTTAAGGTTATGAATTATCGTCTTCCAAGATATAATGAATTTTGAATTAAAGAGGAAGCACTTTAATCTTCGAACCCCAGCGAATGCAATTTTTGTGCAATATTCGAACTGACCATTATGCAATGTAAGGAAAAAGGAGGAGATAAATTATATTTTTCGTGATTACAAATGAACAAATCTATTCTATTCATATATTTCTTGATGATTGTTTAAACAAAACTGTTCAGATAAAACAGTTTCGAACAGTTATAACTATTGTATCCAAACAGCAAGCCATGAAACACACTATATAATTGACTTATTAGGAGTCTATACCATATAAGAGTTTCGAATAGTTTGGATATTGTTGATGTAAAAAACTAGATTATCTCTAATTATTTAATCACAGATAAATAAGATAATAAATAAATACGACAAAAGATTTTTAAAGTGGTTCAGCCTTATGAGAATGGCCTACATCAACTATTTTTGTATTGCTGACTGTTTGCCTGGAATTCTCGATAAATGATTTACCAAGAGATCCAGAGTCCCCTTCTAATGATGAGGTTACAATGTATTTATAGCCATGAGGTTGTACATGTGAAAGGATAATGCGCTGTTATCTAGTAGCCATATACATCTGTACGATAATAATGAGTATTTAATGCGCAGTCGTCCATTAATTATCTTGATTCAGATGCTCTGCACACTAAGTTGCTCAGACCGCCTGAGTTTATCGGGACGCTGAAGTTCCTCGAGGAGCCTGAGTTGCTCGGGACGCCTGATATGCTCGTCCAAAATGTTTGTATTTAATAGGTAGATCTCCACGTGTCTTCAAATGATTGGTCCACGTCAGCAGACAAAAATTGGTATCAACAGAAGCCCCCAATGTTTCACAGTTGAAGTTGAAGGAGAGTGTGGAACATTTTGCTTGAAAACTGCTTGGATTATTGATCTTCATGGATTTTAGGAAAATTTCGTTGTATATAATTCCTTTTTGAGTGCATAGTATTAGGCTTCATAAATATTTCGAATTTTTATGACCACTTCGATATTTGTGCCCTTTTCTTCTTTTAGCCGTAGAAAATGTAAACTTCTTCCCTTGTAATCATTGCCTTTCTCTATTCCCGAGGTAAAGTATTTAAACGCGGCCAAAATCCTGTCTTCTTTCACTTTTCAAATTTGTATCTTTGAAATCTTCATCTTTTCTCTGTCTTGTTCCTTCGTTCTTTCCATATCGTTCATTGACAACTGATCTCTATTTTCTCTGTAAGATTTTCTCCCTTCCTCTTTATTTTATTCGCCATGGTTTATCCTGTTGAATCATTAGACAAATTTCGATCTGAGTTTTCAATCCCTTCGTGGGTTATTTTGGAAGAACTTTCTGAACCTTCTGATTATTTTTCTTTGGCTGAGGGACATTGGTTCCCCAGTCTTTTTGTAGCCGAATGTGGCTTTTCTTTCCCGCCAAATCCCTTGTGTTTGGAGTTTTGCCAATACTTTGATGTTGTTCCTGCAAGAATATCTCCAAACACATGGATGATAGTTAATGGCATATATAGGTTGAATCAACTTCATGGAACTCATTTAGGGATTCCAGAGATTATGTATTGCTACAGATGGGTTACTAGTGAAAGTACTTTCTATTTAAAAACTAGGTTTTTGAATAGACCGTTAGTTGTCAATCTTCCCGATGCCAATAGGGATTATTTTGATCATGGTGTTGTGATGAAAAATTGGCAACACCCTCCATTAAATGGAGATGATGTATACCAAGGTCCCAGGTGTCCACTTTATGGCAATGGGATATGTTGTTTTTATTTTTGAAATCTTGTTTTCTTTGTATTTGATAAAATGCATCACTGACAACTGATTCTGTTTGTTACAGTTGATAGTAAAATGAAACCTCCAAATGAAACTGAGGTTAATATAAATCATTTAAAACTTATCTGGAGCTTACACCAATCTGTTGCTGAGGAGCATATTAGATCTGCTTCTTACTTGCTGCAATACAAAAGCTACACTTCATCTTTCACTGCTCGTCCTCGTCCAGTGGTGGTTGATCTTGACCAAGTACCAGCACCAGCCTCTGAGACTAGTGTGGAAGGTTATTCTTCTGAATTGAATATTCCTATCACTGATCTAAAGAGGTCCTGCCTTTTTTGACAAGTCTACCTTTGCCCCTGTGGAGTCAAAGAAGAGTAAAAAAGATATCCTAGATGAGGTGACAGAGAAAATAGATGTACCCCCTCCTGTTGTTGCCCAAGAAGCTGGCAAGAAGCCCCCTGTGGATCCGAGTAAGACTGTCACTGTCTCTCCTTCAAGTGATGTTATTGTCATTTCACCAATAAAGACAACATCTTTAGTTGAAAATGCTCCTACTCCTCTGAGGATATTAAAGAAGAGTTCTTCGGAGAGACCTGCTGAACCTATCTCTCAACCTTCAAATGTTGAAGGTGGTGTTCCAACTTTCGTTCCTCTGAGCTCTGTTGTAGGCTTAATAAGATCCTTGACTGTCCCAGAAGTCCAAGGGAATATACTCTTTCTTGTGAGAGAATTACTACTCTGGCTGCTCAACACATTACCTTAGTAAGTATTATTGACCTGAGTCTTTACTTTCTAATATTATGTTCATGTATTGACTTAAAGTTATTTCTTTTTTTTTCCAGCTGGTGACGTGTTTCAACAGTATTTTGAAGAAGGATGAAGCTATTAGGGCTTCAAGCTCCTCGGATGGAGTAGAGGAAGCTTTTGTTAGGCTGACCCAATCTTTGAAAGATTCTCGTCAAAAGTACGAGGAAGATAAAGTTACTTGGGAGAAGCAATTCAAGTCCATTAAGCTAGAGAGAAATCAAGATGTGATTGCCTCCAAGGAATTAAAGAAGAAATTGAAGGAGTTTGAATAGAGCAATACGGCTTTTGAACAGAGCAACAAGGAGCTTGAGGCTAAGCTCAAGTCTGCAAAATAGGAAGTTGTTAAACTTCAAGATGTCGAGCGACAGAAAATGGAGGTGGAAGAGAAGTTGAAGGTTACCAAGGAGCTCCTTAGGGAAAAGACCTCTTCGGAGAAGGCAAAAAGGAAGGCTGCAGTAAAAAAATTATTCAGTGTTGGTTGGGACAAAGGCTGGAATAAGGGCCTGGCTGTGATGTCTTCTCAAATGGAGTTTGCCAGTGTCAAATACTTTAGGGATGGATGGGTGGCAGCCTTGCAGGAGTTGAAGGTTGCTGGGAATTCTGAGTTATTCCAGCAGCACACTCATGGCCCTCCTCCCTCTCCTGGAGAAGAAGAAGATGATGAATTTACTTCAGATGAATCTTCTATGATGACTGGAGATCAAGTTCATGTTGTTCCTGTTGTTCAGCCTTTCGATCAACTCTAACTAGCCAGTACTTCTACCGAGCAGCTTCCCTTGCCTTCCGAGCAACCCACTCCTTTATCCAAACCTTCCGAGGAAGTCATAGGAAACAAAGAGAAGGTGTAGAGTTATTCGGGTTTTTTATTTTGCTATTTTCTTGAATGTAATATGGAACTATATATCTCTTCTTATGATGAATAAAAATTCGAACCTTGGTTGTTCGTCTTGAATTTCTCTTTTTTCTGGCTCTGTTTGCATCATTATTGATTCTTTTAATTTCTTCTCTTTGCTAGTTTATGGACAGGATGGAGCTCTTATCAGCTCATGACACATAATTAAAGAAGAAATGCAACGACTATTTTAAATCTGGTCATGCAGATCTTAATGAGGCCCAAATAATTGACATCCTCGGATCAAGTGCTTCTGACCGAGCAATTGAAGCTTACCAATACCTGAAATGCTTGCTTAATCGTGCTGTTGCCAATAATGTGGCCTACTATGAGATGATTGAAGATCTCCAAGGAATGATCGAGGAACTTCAGCAGTAGTACAAAGAGTCCTCCATATTTTTGCATCAAGGATACGAGAAGAAATATCAGCAATTGAGTGCTGATTAAGGGTATGATAAATTCATCTCTGCTCATGAGAAGAAAGAGAATCTTCTGAAGCTTGAAGTTGAAGAGCACATGCATATCGCTAAGTTGTTGGAGCAGGAGAACATTGCTTTGCAAGAAGAGATAAAACAACTCAAATCTGCTGCATCTTCTTCGGGAGCCTTGGTCCCTATTAATGATGAAGGTTTTTCTTTCTTGGAGGTAGAAAATGCCAACTTACGAGATGAGTCGAAAACTTTTAAAAGAGATGGACCCTCCATATTTACTCGTGGACGAGTAAGATCTTCTTCTCGTGGACTAGTAAGGGCTGGTCGGGTTTCTATTGAAGAAGCGAGAACTCAATCATCCTTGGAGAATTAGGCAGTTTAGTTGATGGCGAAGAATCAAGCTTTGGCAGAAATGTCCATGAAGATTCTGAATTTTACTGACCAACTCTCTTCCCAGAGTTCTTCTTTGGAAAATAAGGAAATTCTAGTGAAGAGTCTCCACGAGCAACTGGAGAGGTTAACTTATCAGTTTCATAAACAACCCAGAGAGTTTTGGATGGCTGGGTATAATGAAGCCCTTTACCATATTAATGCTCGGATCCAGCAGTCAAATAATGAGGGGTACAAGCAGGGATGGTTGAATGCTATGTGTGTGCTACAATTGGAGCAGGGACACTACTTATTGGATTATTATGAGCCTGGAGTGCTCGACTTGCCCGTGCCTCCTATTAAGCTTGATTTTAGTTGAATTCTTACTTGTGTAATTCCTCGATGCCTGATTTCCAAGTATCTCGGTGATTACAGTCTTCATGCCAACTTTGAGATATCTCGCCCAGAACATTTGCTTGATCGACCATCTGTAATAAATGTTAGAATGCTGCGAGATGTAAATTTTATAAATTCCCCTTATGCATTAGATGATCCTCCTACTGGAGTAGAACCTATTTCAAAGGCAGAAGGGAAAAAACCAATAGAATAGGGGTTTTATGTAATGAATCACATTTTTCACATCATATGTAATTCTACTTGATTTGAATGAAGAATTTTTTTTCCATTTCCTCGTCTTCTAAATAATTTGTAGAATGTCTTTGATTGTTAGTTGGTAAATATATGTATGTATATAATATACTTATCCCATTTGTTGTTTGATTATAGTGACTTGTCACTCTTTGGGCCTAAGCAATGGAATGATTTTCATCCTATGTTCCTGCTTAGTTTACCAACTAACCGGAGTTGGTGGTAATTGGATTTCCGATCAACCGAAGTTGGTGGTAATTTATTTCCGACTAACCGGAGTTGGTCGTAATGAGTTCCCGACCAACCGGAGTTGGTGGTATTAAGTTTTCGGCCAACCGGAGTTGGGGGTAATTGATTTACGACCAACCAAAATCGGTGGTATTTGATTTGTCGACCAATCGGAGTTGGTGGTATTAAGTTTCTGACCAACCGGAGTTGGTGGTAATTGATTTGCCGACCAATCGGAGTTGGTGGTATTAAGTTTCCGACCAATCGGAGTTGGTGGTAATTGCTTTGCCGACCAACCGGAGTTAGTGGTATTTGCTCTGAATTTGGTGTGTAGTGTGTAGTACTAATATTCAGAAAAAATTTCAACAAAGAAAGAAACTGGGTGAAACATCATTTTTTCATCTTGAAGAAACGGCATTACATAGGAATTTCAATTTACTGATAATACTTACGCAGATGCTCTGCATTCCATGCATTCTTGAATTCTTCTCCTTCCAAGGTTTCAATCCTGTATGTGTGACACCCCGCCTAATTAAATACCGGGCGATCACTCCTTTATTAAATTAAATCAAGGTAAACAGTTGGTTCATTCTCAGCATCACTGTCGATAAAAAATAATTTTTCCAATTTAACACCCTAAATAATTAAGCTAAGTGTCAAAACATTTTTCATACAAAACTTTCCAAATTTTAATTAAAGAAAAGATTTATTTTAATTAAAACAACATTTCTACAATAAAGAATCACACCACAATAAACCAAATAACATAATACATTCGTCAATCGAATGTCAACAAATGGAACTAAAACCACAAATCCATCCTGAATAAATCCCATAGAACAAATACTGGAAATAAATGAAATACAAAATC
The DNA here is from genome assembly GCA_949130495.1 of Sambucus nigra. Classification (NCBI taxonomy): domain Eukaryota; kingdom Viridiplantae; phylum Streptophyta; class Magnoliopsida; order Dipsacales; family Adoxaceae; genus Sambucus; species Sambucus nigra. The sequence goes on from OX422207.1 coordinate 520,638,990, forward strand.
CCAACAACAAATGAAATGATGAAAAGGGCGACACGTGCCCAATAAATGAGAATAATAGGAGTGGAGTCAATAACAGAAGCCGACTACTCAAGTGACCTGCAACTCCCACCTAAGCTGCAGCTCGTTCTTCTCAAGGGATCCTAAGCAAGACGCCCCTGTGGCTGGGCACCTGAAAATATGTATATATATACAAGAAAGAGAGAGAGGAAAAGAAATGGGTCAGAGCCCGAAAGTGTGTTTGATTTTAAAATACGTTAAGCAAGTATTTAAATTGATACAGGCCAATGCAAATCATATTAGTGCGTCTCTCTCTTGAGAAATACTCACCTCTCTTCTAATGTGCACACCTATCGTACTAACCTTCCCAACGGTTTGTTTTAGCATCTAACATACTAGTCTTTCTAACAGCTTTAACTTAACTTAAATTACTCGTAAGATTTATAATACACGATATCCACTTTAAAAGATGTTCCAACAGTAGCCCAAAATTCTCTATTTTTAACTTCATAAAAATAATAAAGTTCCCGTGACATTTTATACTTTCTCAAAACAAGTATTTAATAATTTGAGTCAACAACCATGTTCTACTTATCAAATCATAGTAGGCAGTTTAAAGTTTATAACCTCATATATATATTAACTACTTGTATAATATATATATATATAATAGCACCCCAACTAAACTATGGTGCGGGCATACTCTGCTATCCAATCCCCGTATCGCTCACACAAAGGGAAATACAAGTTCGGAATCACTCTCGAACTGTATTAACATATACAAAACAACGTTGAGGCGAAGCATAGATTCCAAGTCCAAGAGGTCAGTACATACCCACACGTCTCTTAGGACCGTCCGACTATCAATCTGATAGCCCGTACCTAGGATCTCTAACTTCTAGGGTACGAATCAATATCCCCTATAAAGCAACACAGGATAAGATCGTCCCAGCGCGGTAACCTCAGGGATAGCAAGTAGCGCGGGTACGTTTTTCACATGTATATAATATATGTACACACAATCATATAAATATACCCATTTCATCATATTAATATAGGTTCCTCTCGTAACCCATAGTCACAACATTTATCCTTAATTTGTCATTATTATGATTACGTATAAGGTTTCGTCTCTAACCTTAACTCGAAGAGTTTTCTCACTAGCTATATGACACTCGTGGATTCTATCCATCCAAGTAGCAAAATCAGTAGGTAAACGTCTATTCACTATCGTAAGTATTTGACGTAATCTCTCACTTGAATTACGTAGTTTCCTCATCCTTTAAATAATTGTCCCTAAAATACAATTATCATCTCAATATAAAGTTCTCAACACTTAATCATATGCCCTACTGGTCTCTCCTATATCCCATAACATTTTATTCATAAGGCCCAAAAGCTATTTCACGATGAATCATGTTCAATTAATTAAACAAGGGGAAATAAGAGTCTGCCAGGAAGGGTCGATCGATCGAGGTCTGGGGCTCGATCGATCGAACCTTCGATCGATCGAAGCTCTAGGCTCGATCGATCGATCAAGCAGGTCTGCGAAATCCTGCAGAAGTGCAGTTACGGGTTTTACCAAAATTCTTCACCCAAATCAATATTTTCCAACACTAATCGTCCCAAAACTCCTACTACAAACATAATAACATATTTCCAGATGTTTTTAACGTTAAGCATGCGTATATCCATCATCAAACATGGTTAAACAACCCAAAATCTCATTTAAACATCAAGAACCCTAATGTTTTCTTAACTTTTGTTCTAATCAGTTTTCTCCAGAATTTCCTTCTAACATATCATTAAAAATTCGTCGGTTAATCATCTACTTCACATAATATTTCCAGAATATGGTTATAATGTTTTCTACATGCAAATCCCTACCAAAATTGGGGTTTTCTTCCATTGATTACACTCCTAATCATTCCTACACTAATATGAATATTACACCAACGAAAATACGCAAGTTAAACACTTGCCTGGGATTTCAGAGGTCTGGTTTCCTGCTGATATTGGTGTGGTTGCGTTCTCCTCCTCGCGATCTACGCGTTGGTGGTGACGGTGGTGCAAATGGTGGTGTTTTTGGCCTTGAATCACCTTGAGAGCTCTCTCCTCTCTTCTCCAATGGCCGTTCTAGGGTTCTGAATGTTCTAACCCTAAAAGGCTGACTTAAATGGCTGCTAAGGATGGCTGAAATTCGTGGGTTTAATTACCCTATTTTGTAAAATGACCAAAATGCCCTCCCGGGTCACTAATTAAGCCTAAAAACATCCCGAGACCCAAACTGAACTCCCGGGTACACTTCTGACTATCTCTACCTTTCCGGACGCGTTGGCGCACTCAAAACGACCATACGAACAACTTATAAAATATTTACTTTTATATCTCAATAATTAGTTCCGACGCGACACGGGCGCGTCCTGACTAAAATTCTCAAAATTTACATTTCATTCACTTGTGACCTTTAATATAACCCATATCATATATTACTATGCTCATTAGTAATATTCGACAATTTTATATAATTACTAACTCCCGTCACGTTAATAATTATAACATAATTAATTTCCGGATTTTTATTAAATAATACACTCTCATTAAATTTAACAAAACCCCCAAATTTCTATAGTATAAAAATACGGGGTATTACATACTTCCCCCCTAATAACGGAATTTCGTCCCGAAATTCGAAAAATAAGGTATACCTGATAAGAACAAATCTGGATAGCTCTCGCGCATATCTGCCTCACGCTCCTAAGTGGATTCCTCCACATTATGGTGTTCCCACTGGACCCGCACAAGTGGAACTATCTTCGGCCTCAATCTCCTCTCACTAAAGTCTAGGATAGCCACCGGTCTCTCCTCGTAGGAGCTATCAGGCTGTAAGTCGATCTCCTCTATCGCGATGTGAGTATGGGCCATATCATCTCGAAGGTATCATCTCAACGACGAGATGTGAAATACATCGTGAATGCGATGTAGATGTTCCGGCAGTCCCAATCTGTATGCAACTGGCCCAATCCTCTCTATGATGGGAAATGGTCCCACGTACCTCGGAGCCAACTTTCCCTTCTTCCCGAACCTCATCACTCCTTTCATGGGAGACACACGCAGTAACACTTGGTCCCCTACATTAAACTCCCTGAAGAATCGTTTCGCATCGGGATAGCTCTTTTGTCTGTCCTGGGCTACTCGAATGCGACCCCTGATCATTTCAATCCTCGCAGAGGTCTCCTGAATTACCTCTGGTCCAAGCAACTTGTTATCCCCCACCTCAAGCCAACATGTTGGGGAACGACAAGGCCTGCCATACAAAGTCTCAAATGGGGCCATACCAATCGTGAACTGATAAGAGTTATTATAAGCAAACTCTACCAGTGGAAGGTGTGGTTCCCAACCTCCTCCGAAAATCGAGAACGTACATGCGTATCATATCCTCTAACATCTGATTAGTACGCTCTGTCTGTCCATCTGTCTGTGGGTGATAAGTTGAACTCAACCTCAACTCAGTACCCATAGCCTCCTGAAAGCTTTCCCAAAAATGCGATAAGAAAATCTTGTCTCTATCGGACACAATATTCAGGGGCACCTCGTGTAATCTTACAATCTCCCCGATGAATAACTGAGCATACTGACCCGTGGTATAATCTGTCCGCACTGGCAGAAAATGAGCCACCTTGGTCAAACGGTCTACAATCACCCAGATAGAATCGTGGCCCCTCTGTGATGTAGGCAACCCTGTAATGAAGTCCATGGAAATACTCTCCCACTTCCACGCGGGTACTTCCAATGGTTGAAGCAATCCTGACGGTTTCTGGTGGTCCACCTTCACCAGCTGGCTGGTGGAACACTTGGACACAAACTCGACGATGTCCTTCTTCATCCCACTCCACCAGTACTGTCGTCTCATGTCCTGGTACATCTTATCGCCTCCTGGATGTACTGCAAATCGGGACCCATGAGAATGAGTCATCACTTCATGTCGTAGCTCCTCTCCTTTTGGAACCACTAATCTCCCATTAAACCGCAAACCTCCATCAGAACTAACAGAATAGGACTCAGCACCCTCGGCTAAAAGTCGCACAATCTGCTCCTGGCAAAACGGGTGTGTGGTCTGTGCCTGTATCACCCTTGTAACAATCTCGGGTGTGACTGACATCACGGATATGAAAGAACGTGCTACGGCGTCTTGGTGACCCAGATCTTTCCACTTTGCTTTTCAGATGTCCGCTACATCTTCTACCGGTCTACGGCTCAACGCATCAGCAACTACGTTGGCCTTCCCCGGATGATACTGTATATCGAACTGGTAATCTTTCACAAACTCTAACCACCTGCGCTGACGCATATTCAGCTCTCGCTGAGTGAACAGGTACTGCAGTGATTTATGGTCTGTGAACAAACGGAATTTCTCTCCCAATAGATAGTGCCTCCAAATTCTCAATGCAAAGACGACCGCTGCTAACTCCAGGTCGTGGGTGGGGTAACTCTTCTCATGTGGCTTAAGCTTGCGGGAAGCAAAAGCTATAGCCTTCTCCTCCTGCTGGAGTACTCCTCCAAGTCCCCGTAAAGACGCATCAGTGTAAACCAGGTACTCCACACCCGGTTTCGGTAAGGCAAGGACTGGTGCTGAAGTAAGCTTGTCTTTTAGCTCGTCGAAAGCTAATTGACAAGCATCATCCCAAACATACGGTACCCCTTTGCGAGTCAAATTTGTCAACGGACCCGCTATCTTGGAGAATCCCCGAATAAATCTCCTGTAGTATCCGGCTAACCCCAAGAAACTACGTACCTCTGTCGGTGTCGTGGGCTGTCCCCACTCCCTCACTGCTGATACCTTACTCGGGTCAACTGCTATCCCTTTCTCAGAAACAACATGGCCCAAGAACTGTACCTCTCGCAACCAGAATCCACACTTCTCGTACTTAGCATACAACTGATGCTCTCACAGAGTCTGAAGAACCTGCCTCAAGTGCTCGGCATGCTCCTCCTCGGAATGGGAATATATCAGGATGTCATCTATGAAGACAATGACAAACTGATCCAAGAACTCTCTGAACACTCGATTCATTAAGTCTATGAATACGGCTGGAGCATTAGTGAGGCCAAACGGCATCACCCTGAACTCATAGGACCCATATCTCGATAAGAAGGCAGTCTTTGAAACATCATGCTCTCTAATACGTAACTGATGGTACCCCGACCTCAGATCTATCTTCGAAAAGAAAGTTGCTCCCCTCAACTGGTCGATTAGATCATCGATTCGAGGCAACGGATACTTATTCCGTATCGTGACTTTGTTCAATTCACGGTAGTCCACACACAATCTTAGTGAACCATCTCTTTTTCTTCACAAACAAGACTGGAGCGCCCCAAGGTGAGGTACTCCTACGAATGAAGCCCTGACCTAACAGCTGATCAATCTGATCTCGTGGCTCTCGCATCTCTGCTGGAGCCGTACGGTACGGTGCGCGTGCTATAGGTCTCGTATCTGGCAATAAATCTATAACAAAGTCTATCTCACGACTGGGCGGTAGGCCAGGTATCTCCTGAAACACATCGGAATACTCCCTGATAACAGAGATCGAATCTAAGGGAATCACAACCTCCTTAGAGGTATCCTCCTCTATGTAATACAAATGAGCGGTCGAACCTCCCTCTGGGCGAGGCATCGCCACTACAAACATCTCTTGCCCCGAAATGGCAAAAACAATGCTCCACCGAAGTAGATAATCATGGCTCTATAAGCGGCGAGCCAATCCATACTGAATATAACATCAAGCTAATGTATGTCTAAGACTAACATATATACAGGTAATACTAAGCTACCAATCTCTACCCCCACTCACGGGCATATAAAGAAAAATAAAAGACCCACTCCCAAGATGGTGAGTCTACACACGTCACTGAGCTCACTGCCGTGGCTAACAACCCTAAGGCTTTCGCAAAAAAAATTTAGCTTATAAAATAGTGCGTTGCACTCGTAACAAACAAATCTCGACTCATGGTAACATGGATAGAAAAACATACCCTCAACCGCGGGTGGCGCCTGCGGGGTTGCTGCCTGTGGGAAATTATAGACACGTTTGCCCTATAGCTTTCTCTGCTGAACTGAGGCTGTTGGAAAAGGTGGCGGAGTTGGCTTCTGAGGTACATTGTCAGCACATTCCTGCCGTGAGGCCCTATTCTTCTCTGGACAATTTTGACGCCTATGGCCATTCCTGCCACATTGGAAACACCTCCCCCGAAACTGCTTTCCTTCCTTACGGTATTGATTAGCCTCTCTTTTTCCCTGGTCTTGCTGGCCTTGAGGGGAAATCTGCGGAAAAACTATGTCAGGGCGAGGACAATCCATCCACTTGTGACCCGGTTGTACACATTTATAGCAGAGTTTTAAAATTCTTTGCCGGTCAGGTTGTAGTTTATCCTCAGTCTGATTCAGACAAGATTTACGTTTGGGGTCCTCCATTCCACAACCGAAACACCTCTTGGTGATTTCATTCTGAACCTGGCTTCGTTGTCCCTGACACTTTTGTCTCTGTACATAAATCTCGTTACTACTAGAACTGACTCTATCTTGATTGTTTTGTTGTCGCAGATTCGGTGCCTTCGCACAGTTCCCAACGTCAGTCACATGCACTAGGTTAACCTCTCTAGGTCTTTTGCCTCCTTTAAGTTGTAGGCTGCGTTCTTGGTATTGTAGAACTGTAGTGGTAACTGCTTGTGCCACGATACCTGCTAACTCGGCGGTTGATACTCTCCCTGGGGATACCTGAGGTGTGAGTCGATCTTGCTCGATGACTCCGTTAATCGTCTTAACTAGTTCTTCTTGACGATCCATCTGAAAATTTAAGTAAATTTGGATGAGTTCATCATTCAAATAACCAAATCGCAGGAGTACGAAACTCCAAAGTATAGAGATAGACACAACATTCCTAGTAGTAGGGCTCTATATCAAAGAAAGCAATGCTGAAACATAATAGGCCACACAAATCCTAAAGGACTCTAGAACCTGATGCTCTGATACCACCTGTGACACCCCGCCTAATTAAATACCGGGCGATCACTCCTTTATTAAATTAAATCAAGGTAAACAGTTGGTTCATTCTCAGCATCACTGTCGATAAAAAACAATTTTTCCAATTTAACACCCTAAATAATTAAGCTAAGTGTCAAAACATTTTTCATACAAAACTTTCCAAATTTTAATTAAAGAAAAGATTTATTTTAATTAAAACAACATTTCTACAATAAAGAATCACACCACAATAAACCAAATAACATAATACATTCGTCAATCGAATGTCAACAAATGGAACTAAAACCACAAATCCATCCTGAATAAATCCCATAGAACAAATACTGGAAATAAATGAAATACAAAATCCCAACAACAAATGAAATGATGAAAAGGGCGACACGTGCCCAATAAATGAGAATAATAGGAGTGGAGTCAATAACAGAAGCCGTCTACTCAAGTGACCTGCAACTCCCACCTAAGCTGCAGCTCGTTCTTCTCAAGGGATCCTAAGCAAGACGCCCCTGTGGCTGGGCACCTGAAAATATATATATATATACAAGAAAGAGAGAGAGGAAAAGAAACGGGTCAGAGCCCGAAAGTGTGTTTGATTTTAAAATACGTTAAGCAAGTATTTAAATTGATACAGGCCAATGCAAATCATATTAGTGCGTCTCTCTCTTGAGAAATACTCACCTCTCTTCTAATGTGCACACCTATCGTACTAACCTTCCCAACGGTTTGTTTTAGCATCTAACATACTAGTCTTTCTAACAGCTTTAACTTAACTTAAATTACTCGTAAGATTTATAATACACGATATCCACTTTAAAAGATGTTCCAACAGTAGCCCAAAATTCTCTATTTTTAACTTCATAAAAATAATAAAGTTCCCGTGACATTTTATACTTTCTCAAAACAAGTATTTAATAATTTGAGTCAACAACCATGTTCTACTTATCAAATCATAGTAGGTAGTTTAAAGTTTATAACCTCATATATATATTAACTACTCGTATAATATATATATATATAACATCACCCCAACTAAACTATGGTGCGGGCATACTCTGCTATCCAATCCCCGTATCGCTCACACAAAGGGAAATACAAGTTCGGAATCACTCTCGAACTGTATTAACATATACAAAACAACGTTAAGGCGAAGCATAGATTCCAAGTCCAAGAGGTCAGTACATACCCACACGTCTCTTAGGACCGTCCGACTATCAATCTGATAGCCCGTACCTAGGATCTCTAACTTCTAGGGTACGAATCAATATCCCCCATAAAGCAACACAGGATAAGATCGTCCCAGCGCGGTAACCTCAGGGATAGCAAGTAGCGCGGGTACGTTTTTCACATGTATATAATATATGTACACACAATCATATAAATATAACCATTTCATCATATTAATATAGGTTCCTCTCGTAACCCATAGTCACAACATTTATCCTTAATTTCTCATTATTATGATTACGTATAAGGTTTCGTCTCTAACCTTAACTCGAAGGGTTTTCTCACTAGCTATGTGACACTCGTGGATTCTATCCATCCAAGTAGCAAAATCAGTAGGTAAACGTCTATTCACTATCGTAAGTATTTGACGTAATCTCTCACTTGAATTACGTAGTTTCCTCGTCCTTTAAATAATTGTCCCTAAAATACAATTATCATCTCAATATAAAGTTCTCAACACTTAATCATATGCCCTACTGGTCTCTCCTATATCCCATAACATTTTATTCATAAGGCCCAAAAGCTATTTCACGATGAATCATGTTCAATTAATTAAACAAGGGGAAATAAGAGTCTGCCAGGAAGGGTCGATCGATCGAGGTCTGGGGCTCGATCGATCGAACCTTCGATCGATCGAAGCTCTAGGCTCGATCGATCGATCAAGCAGGTCTGCGAAATCCTGCAGAAGTGCAGTTACGGGTTTTACCAAAATTCTTCACCCAAATCAATATTTTCTAACACTAATCGTCCCAAAACTCCTACTACAAACATAATAACATATTTCCAGATGTTTTTAACGTTAAGCATGCGTATATCCATCATCAAACATGGTTAAACAACCCAAAATCTCATTTAAACATCAAGAACCCTAATGTTTTCTTAACTTTTGTTCTAATCAGTTTTCTCCAGAATTTCCTTCTAACATATCATTAAAAATTTGTCGGTTAATCATCTACTTCACATAATATTTCCAGAATATGGTTATAATGTTTTCTACATGCAAATCCCTACCAAAATTGGGGTTTTCTTCCATTGATTACACTCCTAATCATTCCTACACTAATATGAATATTGCACCAACGAAAATACGCAAGTTAAACACTTGCCTGGGATTTCAGAGGTCTGGTTTCCTGCTGATATTGGTGTGGTTGCGTTCTCCTCCTCGCGATCTACGCGTTGGTGGTGACGGTGGTGCAAATGGTGGTGTTTTTGGCCTTGAATCACCTTGAGAGCTCTCTCCTCTCTTCTCCAATGGCCGTTCTAGGGTTCTGAATGTTCTAACCCTAAAAGGCTGACTTAAATGGCTGCTAAGGATGGCTGAAATTCGTGGGTTTAATTACCCTATTTTGTAAAATGACCAAAATGCCGTCCCGGGTCACTAATTAAGCCTAAAAACATCCCGAGACCCAAACTGAACTCCCGGGTACACTTTTCTGACTATCTCTACCTTTCCGGACGCGTTGGCGCACTCAAAACGACCATACGAACAACTTATAAAATATTTACTTTTATATCTCAATAATTAGTTCCGACGCGACACGGGCGCGTCCCGACTAAAATTCTCAAAATTTACATTTCATTCACTTGTGACCTTTAATATAACCCATATCATATATTACTATGCTCATTAGTAATATTCGACAATTTTATATAATTACTAACTCTCGTCACGTTAATAATTATAACATAATTAATTTCCGGATTTTTATTAAATAATACACTCTCATTAAATTTAACAAAACCCCCAAATTTCTATAGTATAAAAATACGGGGTATTACATACTTCCCCCCTAATAACGGAATTTCGTCCCGAAATTCGAAAAATAAGGTATACCTGATAAGAACAAATCTGGATAGCTCTCGCGCATATCTGCCTCATGCTCCCAAGTGGATTCCTCCACATTATGGTGTTCCCACTGGACCCGCACAAGTGGAACTATCTTCGGCCTCAATCTCCTCTCACTAAAGTCTAGGATAGCCACCGGTCTCTCCTCGTAGGAGCTATCAGGCTGTAAGTCGATCTCCTCTATCGCGATGTGAGTATGGGCCATATCATCTCGAAGGTATCGTCTCAACGACGAGATGTGAAATACATCGTGAATGCGATGTAGATGTTCCGGCAGTCCCAATCTGTATGCAACTGGCCCAATCCTCTCTATGATGGGAAATGGTCCCACGTACCTCGGAGCCAACTTTCCCTTCTTCCCGAACCTCATCACTCCTTTCATGGGAGACACACGCAGTAACACTTGGTCCCCTACATTAAACTCCCTGAAGAACCGTTTCGCATCGGGATAGCTCTTTTGTCTGTCCTGGGCTACTCGAATGCGACCCCTGATCATTTCAATCCTCGCAGAGGTCTCCTGAATTACCTCTGGTCCAAGCAACTTGTTATCCCCCACCTCAAGCCAACAGGTTGGGGAACGACAAGGCCTGCCATACAAAGTCTCAAATGGGGCCATACCAATCGTGAACTGATAAGAGTTATTATAAGCAAAGCTGTAGAACAAAGCTGTTCGTTGTTGATATGTTGCATTCCTAATTGCTGCTTCTTCCCTAACTTCTTCGAGCATATCCAGGTCTAATCTTCTCATCAAATCACTGACAGGAGAATTGAAATTAATCACCCTATGCATGGGTAGACCCAATTCAGCAGGTATGACAGCCTCACTCCCAAATACCAGCATGTATGGGGACTCTCTCGTTGCAGTTCGTGGTGTGGTACGATAAGCCCATAACACATAGTGTATCTCTTTAATCAAATTTTCCTTTGCATTATCCAATCATTTTTTCAAACCATTTAGTAGCGTTCTGTTTATCAGTTCAGTTTGCCCATTGCTCTGGGGATGGCCTAGTGCAGAGTGGATCTTTAGTACATTAGATTGATGATAATATGCAGGAAACTCCCAGTTATCAAACTGGGTTCCATGGTCAGTAATGAATGCATGTGGGAGACCATATCTGTAGATAATATTCTTCCAAATAAATTGATAGACTTTTCCGTATGTCATATCAATGAGAGGCTCAGCTTCCCCCCATTTAGTAAAATAATCCACAACAACCACGAGGAATTTGAATCTTCCCTTTGTCGTTGGAAGTGGCCCGACCAAGTTTATCCCCCACATGGCGAAAGTCCAAGGGGATGTGATGGGTGTTAACAATGCTTGGGGAGTTCTTTGGATAGAGAAGAAACGTTGGCATTTATTTCACTTCTTAGCATAAGCTACGCAATCAGCTCTTATCGTTGGCCAGTAATACCCTCGTGTTGTTATTCTTTGCAAAAGCGTCTGACCTGCTACATGGGCTCCACAAGACCCTTCGTGAACCTCTTCGACCAAATCTTTTACCTCGTAGGGATGGACACATCTTTGTAGCCCTATTATAACTCCTCGCCTGTATAAGATGCCATTGGTCAATACATAACGAGCAACTTTAAATTTTAGTTTTTTGGCTGCGAGTTTATCAGTTGGCAAAGCCCCCTCTTCAAGTACAGTCGTTTCCCACAGACGGCGCCAATCTGTTGATGTAAAAAACTAGATTATATCTAATTATTTAATCACAGATAAATAAGATAATAAATAAATAAGACAAAGGATTTTTAAAGTGGTTCAGCCGTATGAGAATGGCCTACGTCCACTATTTTTATATTGCTGACTGTTTGCCTGGAATTCTCGATAAATGATTTACCAAGAGATCCAGAGTCCCCTTCTAATGAGGAGATTACAATGTATTTATAGCCATGAGGCTGTACATGTGAAAGGACAATGCACTGTTATCTAGTAGACATATACATCTGTACGATAATAATGAGCATTTAATGCGCAGTCGTCCTTTAATTCTCTTTATTCAGATGCTCTGCACCCTAAGTTTCTCGGGACGTTGAAGTTCCTCGGGGATCCTGAGTTTCTCGGGACGCCTGAGCTTCTCGTCCAAAATGTTTGTATTTGACAGGTAGATCTCCACGTGTCTTCAAATGATTGGTCCACGTCAGCAGACTAAATTTGGTATCAACAGATATAAAGGCAAAATATTTTCCAGTTTGAATGAGCCTCCCTTCAATGAAGTACCCCAAAGACTACAATAAGTACATCTCCAGCAACCCAATCATAGGTTATAAGTCAAAAGGTAGTCAACAACATACTTATGTTAAAAAATTATTTTAAATAATTTTTGGGAATATTTAAAAACATTTAAAAATTAAATTTTAACATTTAAAATTGATTTTAAAAGTTTGTGGGCTTTAATTAAATTATTAAAACTTCCCTTTAAAACCTTTGGACTAATTCTCAAACCGATAAAAAAATTTGGGGATGTAAATGGGATTTTAATGAGTTTAAATCTCGCGTTTGTTGGCTGATAAGAAAGTAACTCGTGTAAACAAATGGTTGTATTTCATTAGTCACAATTGTGTTCTCTCTATCTCACATATCTGAGATCCTTCCCCAGCCATTGATCTACTTTAATCTATGGTCTTCATGTCTCCCTTTGTGATCCTTGCACATCCATTTTTAACCAATTGGATTGCTTTACCTGTAATCGAAATTATATGGTTCATTTATATTAAGCGGTGCAGTTTATGTCGTTAGATTAAGCTTGATCTAGTAGACTTAATTTCAGCTATTGGTTTGATATCCAGCTTCTAGAACTTTCAACCATTACTATAAATTGGTGCATCGTCTCGCCATTTATGAATTTTATTTTTTTGAAAGTATGAGAATTGAGAAAAAGAAAGAGAGAAGAGGGAAGAAAAAATCAAAGAGAAAATAGTTTTCATGTGGAAATTTTGTCAAAATCTTTTTGAAATCTATTTTAAACACATAAGTTTTAGGGTTTTAAAAAGCAATAAGGATCTCCGTTCTTTTGTTCAAAAAAACTTCTATAAACACTATTTTCATTTTTAAATGTTTAGGGTTTCTATAAGTTGAAAGGTTGAGTGATTTTGAGAGTAGAAAATCCATACAACTTCCTCTGGAAACATATGTCTCTCATAATAATTTCATGTGGTTGACAATCTCGATTCTTTTTAGAAATATAAGATTTTAGCCTTATGATACATTCACGAGATCTTTAGGTTAGTTTATGTGATTTCTATTTTCTTTTTATAAATTGAAATTATCTCTCCTTTGATCTTGGCTTAAAAGTTTTCAAATTTTTTGATCCACTCGAATCTGTTTTAAAAATAGAAAAAGAGACTTAAAACTTCTTGCATGTTTTAGATCCGACATCATTTCATACATTTTGTAAAATTTTTTTTCATAAATAATTTTTTAGCTCTGGGTTTTTCAAGATCTAAAAATGATCAGATCAGCAATAACCTTTGGTAATAAGTCTAATTTTCTATATTTTAAAACAAAATCTTCATTTAAATTCTCTGTAATTTGTGGAATTGGTGTGTAATGATTAAGTGTGTGGGGGTTCAATTGTTGCATGTTTAGGCACACTCTCTTACACCACTTTCACACACTGAACACTTAATTAAAATGTGTTGTTAAGATAGAGATTAGTTTTGACTGAGTCGACACATCGCTAAGAAGGAGAGGGAGAAGGAGAAGGAAAATCGATAAGAGAAATCAAAGAAGAACATAAGTAAACCATTAGAGGGATTTCTCAAGTTAGATATACTTTATGTCCTTTCTTTTGATTTTGTGGTTCTGTTGTATGCTTGCAACCTGATTCATTTTTATTGGATTATTCATTTTTGGCGTAGAGGTCACCGTGGATGTTTCCCCTAGGTTTGGGGTTTCACCACGTTAAAAATCCGTGTGTACTATATTGTGATTGTTCTTGACACTTACTATACTAGTTTTTAGGATTTAAGGACATATAAGGTTTTTATTTCTAAAAACCGAGTAACCATAAGTTTAAGTCTATTTTAAATTTTTACACATCCCGTGTTCATATCCAAAAGGATTTTCTTCAACGAGTTTAATTAGAGTTTTAATTAAATTTTAACTTTTGTTAATAACCTTGTAAGCGATTTTCAAGTTGTATCAGAGCGGATTTTTCAAAATAATTTTGATCCTAAAGTTCCTAAAATTTATTTTGGAAAATAATTTTTCAAATGGATGAAAAAATTGAGAATCTTGGTGACCTACCCCAACGCCCCTTTTTAATGGACACAATTTTCCTTACTGTAAGGTAAGGATGATTGCTTTCATCTAAGGGGCTCTAGGTGATGATGTGATGGAGATGATTGAAAATGGCAATGTTCACCCTACTAAGACTTTAGCTAAAACCAGTACAATCAGGATTAAGAAAAGTCTCAGTGAGTTCACTAAGGAAGAAAATCTAATGTCACTTAGTAATAATAAGGGTAAAAACTATATTTTTAGATCTGCGAATGAGCATGAGTTTAATATATATCTATCTATACAACTTCCAAAGAATCTTGGGACACCCTTGTCACTACCTATGAAGGTGATGGATGCGTATATGATAGTGGGACACTTTGCTAGTAAATGCAAGAATAAACTAAATAACATTAACAAGGACCATATGTGTAAAACATGGGATGACTCTAGTGACTCAGAAGAGGATGAATGTGATTCGTCAAATGTTAATGAATCATGAATGTCTTTCTTTTCTAGAATTACATATTATTATGACAAAGCATGTTTGCCTGCTGATAATGCTATGCCTCCTGCTGTTGTGAATGATGTATCTACTTTTGTGATAAATGATCCTAGTACTTATAGCATAAGTGTAAGTCAAAGTGAAACATCTTTTGACGAACTGAATGGGTGTGTGAGTAGAACTACACAAACTAAAGCATTAGGGAACACATCACACACATAACTTAGTGAGTCCGAAGATGAGTTGCCTGACATACAACAATTGTACACTAAGACCCTTAAGAGGAGTGCCAAGTTAGAAAAAATAGTGAAACAGTTAACTAAATGTGTTGAACAACTTAGTAATACTATTAGGAAAAGTGTTGAGGAATACACAAATTAATGTATTGCCCATAAGATAGAAACCAAAGAATATGCTTCCAAACTAAGAGAACTTTTTGAGAAAAAAATTATTTTAGAAGAAAGATATAAGGCTACCTTAGCGAAATTAGAAGAATCTGAATAAAAGGACTCAATTGTATTTATGAAATGTCTTAATTTTGAGACTAATGTTAAAGCTTATGAAAAAAATCATTAGTTCTAGCAAACTTAATTCTTATGACAAAACTGGCCCTGGTTTTGATAAAAATCATAAAGAAACAAAGACAAAATTTCACGTTTAAAAAATAATCTTTATTAAAACAGGTCAGACTTTTGATAAATCTAAGAAAGGAATTTTGAACATTGATGTATCTTAAGCAACTCCAAGTGTTTGTATTATAAAATCGAAACCTAATGGAAAAGCTAACTATGTTTGTACCCTATAAGAGAACTTGGACAAAGGAGATATACTGTTGCAGTTAAACCTCATGGTTTAAATATGTCTAAACCTATTTTCAAGGACTTAGAAGAAAAAGTCGAGCCTACTTCACAATAATACTGTAATTATTGCAATGTCTATGGTCATTCCATTAATGAATATTTAAAAAAACGTCTATTCACACCAGTTTACTAAAACTTTAATTACTCTAGAAAGAGTAGAAATACATATTTTTTTCCCTAGGCAGATCTCTCAAAACTCTAACTATAGGAAGAAAAAGGGAGGACCTCGAACTGAGAAGAAGTTGTTTAGAAAGACACCTCAAACCATTTCTAAGTCCAAGGCCAAGAAAAAAAAATTAAAACCAGAGTTATTTGGGTTAAAAAAGATGAACTTTTACCCCAGCTTAGGTGTAATGTTGTTATAACTTCGTTTAGAGCCAAATGAACCTCCGCTAGATGGTATTTGGATTCCAGGTGTTCAAAACACATGATGGGGGATGATAATAAATGAACTAATAAGACAGACTTCTTAGGAGGTAGTGTCCTTTTTAGCGACGGAGTCTCTTCCCAAATCATTGGTAAAGGAACACTTTGTGAAAAGAGCATTTCTTCTTTTAATGACATCTTATTGGTAAAAGGTCTTAAAGCCAATCTTCTTAGTATATAACACTTTTGTGATTCTGATCACCCAATTACCTTATGTAAGACTAGATGCAAGATTTTAAACAAAGAGGGTGACTGTATTCTATCAAGAAATAGAACTTCGGATAACTATTACAATGCGATCCTATAGAATAGTCAGGTTATATGACTTTGATCTTTGGCACAACATATTAGGTCACATGAATTTTGACAATCTATGCAGGTTGAGTTCCCAAGAGATAGTTAGAGGTTTAGCCAAACTAAAAAAATACCTTTAACACTATTTCTATGTAACAACCCGTCCTTTTGGAGACATTTAAATTCCATAATTAAGTATAAATTGGCAATTTGGAGAATTTCTCGGAATAGTGATTTTTGGGATTTTTGAGGATTTAAGGATTTTTTATGGGTGTTGTAATTATTTTGGGGATTTAATAGGCCGAAGTATTTTAATTATATCTCACCGTGGAGTAAAGCGACAAAACGGTAAGATTTTGATTAGAAAACCCGCATTACGTTATATGGGTTGGAATAGCGATTTACGGTAAAATACCTCGGATAGAAATTTCGACTGCGCCGTGAGTCTCGGAATGTTCGAGATAGTCAAAAAAGAGTGTCCGATTGTCGAAATTGAGTTTCGGGAAATTTTGGAGTTAAAAAGGCTCGTAATTGAGTAAACGAGTCCTTTTTGGGTTTTAAGGGGTTAAACCCTTTTTCTTCCAATATAAAGAGGGAGAGGGGGAAAGAAGAGAAAGAAAAGAGAGAAGAGAGAGAGAGGAGGAGAGAAAAGAGGAGAAAAGCGGAGGTTCTGGCCAAACTCCGCGGGATTCGGCTTGAGGTCGTCGGATTATATCCACGAGGCAAGTGTTTACATGCTTTATTTAATTTTGAGCATAAATCTCATATCGTAGTTTGGTATAAACAAACCCTAAATATTTGGGTTGGGTCTTCATGGATAAAACGGGTTTTCGGGAGATAAAATGAATAAACCCTAATAATGGTTCAATTTGAAGAACTTAGGTTTTAACCTAAATTAATTGGTGATTTTGGGTTCTAGGACGTTTAGAACCCGTATTATATGTGTAGTTATTGTTGGTTGAAGTTGTGGGCTGTTGGATGAGGAGATGTAAGATTGGGGGAAGCTTCCATGGCCAAAACAACTTCTCGGAGAAGAAGCTGCCCGCCATGATCGATCGATCGATCATGGGGGCTCGATCGATCGAAGCCATCGATCGATCGACGGCCAAGGGTCGATCGATCGACCCCTGTTGAGATTGGCAATATTTCTAGGGTGAGTTGGATGGGATAGATTCCAATTTATATTGGTTCGAGGTTAATTATGTGATAACATAAGGGACCTTTTAGGACTATATGGTCCTCTAATTAAGGGAATTTAGGAGGGTAAAGTCTGGGTTTTAAATATATAACCCTTAAATTAGATTTTCGAGGAAAATAGAGAAAAAGGTAGAATTTAAAGGTTTATGGTTCCTAAGTTAGGGTAGGGACCTCTAAGGGATTATATGGATGAGATGTAGTTCTTGGGTTGTGGAAATAGAATCCGCGACCTACTAAATTTAAGGTTGACCGGGGGTGGAGAATCCCGGGGATATTTTAGTGGACATTTAGGCATATATATTTATGCGTATAGGAAGCATAATTATTTCGATATTGGTGGAGAAAATCCTATCAGATGATTAGGATGAAATTTGAAATATATATATATATATATATATATATTCGCTTATTGTGGAGTATTATAATCGGAGATATCCAATAGGTCCTTAGATGGGATTTAGGTATTTATTATTTTTCAAAGTAAGGAAAATACTTTGGGTTTAGTATCATGCGAATATGAATGCATGATTATGATTCTTTGAGAGACTCTTTGGGATTATTGGTCATCGCTAGATATGTTTGGCAATAATGGCCATTTATATATATTATAGGAAGAATATATGGTATATGTATATACTATGTGGTTAAAGTATATATATGATATGATGTTAATGACTTTTGAAAATGTAAAAATGAATGTTTTCAAAATGGAAAAAGGAAATGATTTTCATAAATAATAAAATATGGATACACACCTCTCTGAATCTCTATCATAAGGGAGGTTACGTGCGTATGGTGAAGCCCCCTGGCTAATGAATGCAGAGTGGATATAGTCCTAGTCCATATGAGCGATTATTGTATGTTTCTGCGCTGGTTAGGTGATTCTAGGTGTGGTCATAACTATCCCGTAGGCATATGTCCGCTTCCCGAGGTCTTGCGTTGTAGGATCCCAGGTTGTCTTGATGATAGGCCCTGGAAGATGATAGCCATTTAGGGGGGCGCACAGTGGAGAAACCCAGACGGGCGGTCTTAGAACGCGTTATATGATATGATATATAACTATTTTCAATAATGTGGGACATTATTGGTATTAAAGAAATTTATGATAATAAATTGGCTTTAATTACATTTCCTGGATAGAAGAAGGGAAATGGGATAAATGATTTGGCTTCAATTGCATTTCCTGGATGGAAGAAGGGAAATGGGAGCATATGAAACGGTAAAGCATTTTTATGATAGTAAAACTGGCTTTTAAAAAGTTATATGATATGTTAAAGCAATTCATGATAATGAGTTGGCTTTTGAATACATTTCCTGGATATAAGAAAGGAAATGGAAAGTTTTGAGAGAAAAATGAAAAGTATTGATAAATACATTGTATATGAATCCTCAGTCCGGGAGATAGATCCGGATGTGTATTATAAAGATAAAATTGAATTGGTAAACCTCAGTGCGGGAGATATTATCCGAAAGTATATTGTAAGATGTATATAAAAATGAATATGTTATGAATGTTAATATATAAGTATGTATTTATACTTTAGTTTTGTGCTACGGGCCTAATGGATCTTTACCGTTAACCCTGCCAAGTAGTAGTGTATCGGGGGGGTTCCTTGTTTGGATTTCTCTTCGGGAGACACCCCACACACGAACTTAGCGCAGGGTTGAGAATGGAGAGAAGTTTAACCCTTAGTACTCGGGTTATAGGCTTCTAGTAGACGGGTGAAATAGACTAGTTTAGCAGAGTAGCTTGACTAGGATGTATAGAGGGATGCGCTAGGAGTGCACTGTTAGAAGAGAGGTGAGGGGTATCTCGTGGGAGTGCGATACCAAATTTAAATATGAGATGAAACCTTATTCTAAAAATAAGGCATTTATGCACTTGCTAAAATTTTCAAAACTCGGGCTCTGACCCGTTTATTTACTTTTCCTCTCTTGCTATACATATATATATTATATAGGTGTCCAGACACAGGGACGCCTGGATGACACTTCTTTCGAGTTGGAGGTCTGCTGCAGTAGTTGTGGATGCTTGCGGGTTCTCGGTAGACGCTTCTATCCTTGTACTCTAGATAGGAGGTATTGCATAAACATTCGGGCTAATAACCCAATTGCATTTAGTTATTATTTTAGCAACATTCGATTTGGTTGTATATTTTGATCGAGTGTTCGGTTATTTTATTTTATTTCAATTTCATTTACGCAATACTGTGTGGATGTTTATATTGCGTTGTTGTTAACAAGAGTAGTTAAGTAAAATTTTGACACCGGCCTAATAGGTTATTAGTAATTAAATGGATTTTAGACAGTGATGCTAAGAATGATCCATATGAGTTTCCTGCTTTAATATGATATATGAGTGATCACCCGGTATTTTATTTGGCGGGTTGTCACAGATGGTATTAGAGCATCAGGTTCTAATGTCCCTAGGAATCTGTGCGGACATACTACGCTTTCAGCGTTGCTCTCGATTTGTCATAGAGCCTCAGGATTAGGATTGTTTATTTCTCTTGCGATATTCCTTTCTCCTGCCATGTTAGAAGATTATAGTAATCTTTTGCGCGCTCGTTCGAGATTCGTGTGCGAGGCTTGGATAGCAGCAGGAGGTGGCACTTAGCTGGAGAAGCTGGTAGAAGTTGGGGACGAGGACCTTAGTAGAGGTCACTCTCCTTGTGGCAATTGTTAAGGATTTTAGTCATGACTACTATAAAATAGTAGTTATGAGTATCGTAGTACCGCTATAGTAGAGAGTGGAGCTAAAGTTGAATTTCTCAGTAAGTTAAGGGTTCGAAAGGGATCTTACGAATATTTTTAACCGTGAGTCCCCATGATTCAGCAGGATTGAAAAGACTGCTGTTTTGTATCATTCACATAAGGATCGGCCAGGGGCCGACAGTGAATAAAAAGTATTTTAGAGGAGTGAACCTTGTACCGAGATGAGGTAAGTGCAATGGACAATGAGTCCTTTTGAGGAATGATAGGCTCAGTAGAGAAGTGTTGCTACCACTTATGGAGAATGTGTATGTTTGAGGACCCCATTGGTGGACATCCACCCGGAAATTTATTGAAACGAAGTTGTTATGAGTTTTACCTCAATGAAGGAGGTATATTTGGTGTAACTAGATAAAGTTGCAGTGTTTTGTTAGCCCTAGACTCGTGTGTGTAATTTGAGTTTTGTGTCAGCCTCGATAACATTATATAATGTAGGCCTATGTGTTGTCCGCGGTAGCGGAGTTTTATTTTCCTTCATTTGCCAAAGAGGTGGGTGTTGATATATTGAATATATATATATATATATATATATATATATGGTTTGTGATACTCGTTTTATATGTGTTATACGAGTAGGGTAATATGGTGAGTATATAATGTTATGGTATGTTCGGAGCGATAGCAGGCTAATGATGGCAAGACTATCGTGTCCGCAGTTCCTGGGTAGAACGGGTTGTGGTTGCGATATCTCACCTGGATACAGGTTGAGTTCGCCTGTATTATTATGCGTAGATAGAACTTTGATGAGATGAGGTTTCATTATTATGATTTGAGTGCGTGGGGACCTTATAGATATGGTTTAAGTCCCACAGGATTTATTGTTGACCTGTAAGATTAAGCTCTTTATTGATTGTGGAGAGACAAAGTATAGTGCGATGCGCTTAGTGGTATGGCTCCTAGATAGAGTCGGGAGTTCAGACCACACTTTGTTGAAATAGGGGATAGGTTTATCCTGGGTGCATATTAAAAAATAACGGACCTCCATGAACGAAAAAGTTAAGTAGGAATGTGTGGAGGGGTTCCTTGTTTGGATTTCGCTTTGCGAGACGCTCCACACATGAATCTTAACAGCATCGGGAGTGGAGAGATGTTATAGGATGAAAGGATGTAGGTTTTATTGATAAGTCTTATAGTGTGGATGAACCACTATAGACTATGAGCCATGTGATCATGGAAATATTGTGCTATGGAAAGGCACTGAAGTGGTCCTTTCGCCATAAGGGGGTGGGTGAAGTAGGACTTAGAGAAATTGATTTGAGGATAATAGTCAGGCCTTAATGAAAAGGAGAATTTTAAGAAGGTATGTGTTGGGTATGATGTACGTAGTGCTCTTACAGAGAGTAGGCACTTCGATTAGTTAGATTTCCTTTCGTATGGGCGGAAGGATAGAATAGTAGAAATGCGTTATTAGGTTAGCGAGGTAGGATTTAGGACGTCCGCTGGTGTGCCTTAGGTCGCTATATCTCGATGACCGACAACGCGAGGGAGTAGTGTAACGGGAGGGTTCCTTGTTTGGATTTCGCTCTTGCGAGACATCCCACGCATGAAACCAAGCAAATGTCGAAAGTTGAGAGAGGCCTTGGGCACTAGGGATATACTTAGGATTATACTCGTTTCGTGTAGGTAGGGTAACGCATAGATCGTAGCATTTGTAGGATGTAAGTTTAGTAGAGTTAGTGGCGCCGAGGTTAGGAGACTTGAATTTCGCGGGTTGGTAGGACCCATATGTGAGTATTACACCAAGGAAAGGAAACCTTCATTTAGAGAGACTGTTACTTGTCAGACGTTCACATGGATGTGCAGATATGGACGGGTTGAAAAGATATATGGGGACCTTAGTGGGTTGGTTTATGTACTACCTTAAATAGAAGGGGCGTAGTATATAAATTTGGAGTTTATGCCGTAAGGCAGTCACGAAAGCATTTGGAGTGTGATAGATGAAATGTCGTGAGAGGTATGCGATATTCCAATAGTATAAGGGGCAATAAGAAGTAACGTTCCCAAGATAAGCTACGAGACTATTGGGAGCAGTCGAATCCTAGTAGAGTTTCCTTTTTAAAGGAAATCAGTTGTCCTGCTGTGGGTGAGCGAATACTTGTTAGCGACCCTTGCGAGATGTAGAGCGGTAGTTATAGACTCGTTTCTCTTATTGGCAGCAAGAGAAGCCATCGGAGTAATGCGTCATTGTTGTGTGTAATGGGTAGAAACTTAGATGAGATTGTGTTGAAGCTAGAATTTTGGAGTACATGTTGAGGTAGATGGAATATGGAAATGGAATATCGTGTTAGCACCTTTTGGTTTTGGGGGTACTAAGACGTAGGGGAATTGGTGATTGTAGCTTTGTAGTGTAGGTGACATCCGAATTTTGAGGATGAAATTCCGTTGTTGGGGGGGGGGGGGGGGGGGGGAGTATGTAACAACCCGTCCTTTTGGAGACATTTAAATTCCATAATTAAGTATAAATTGGCAATTTGGAGAATTTCTCGGAATAGTGATTTTTGGGATTTTTGAGGATTTAATGATTTTTGATGGGTGTTGTAATTATTTTGGGGATTTAATAGGTCGAAGTATTTTAATTATATGTCGTCATGGAGTAAAGCGACAAAACGGTAAGATTTTGATTAGAAAACTCGCATTACGTTATATGGGTTGGAATAGTGATTTGGGGTCAAATACCTCGGATGGAAATTTCGACTGCGCCTTGAGTCTCGAAATGTCCGAGATAGTCAAAAAGAGTGTCCGATTGTCGAAATTGAGTTTCGGGGAATTTTGGAGTTAAAAGGGCTCGTAATTGAGTAAACGAGTCATTTTTGGGTTTTAAGGGGTTAAACCCTTTTTCTCCCTATATAAAGAAGGAGAGGGGGAAAGAAGAGAAAGAAAAGAGAGAAGAGAGAGAGAGGAGGAGAGAAAAGAGGAGAAAAAGGGAGGTTCTGGCCAAACTCCGCGGGATTCGGCTCGAGGTCGTCGGATTATATCCACGAGACAAGTGCTTACCTATTTTATTTAATTTTGAGCATAAATCTCATATCGTAGTTTGGTATAAACAAACCCTAAATATTTTGGGTTGGGTTTTCGTGGATAAAACAGATTTTCGGGAGATAAAACTAATAAACCGTAATAATGGTTCAATTTGAAGAACTTAGGTTTTAACCTAAATTAATTGGTGATTTCGGGTTCTAGGACATTTAGAACCCGTATTATATGTGTAGTTATTGTTGGTTGAAGTTGTGGGCCATTGGGTGAGGAGATGGAAGTTTGGGGGAAGATTCCATGGCCGAAAGAGCTTCTCGGAGAAGAAGCTGCCTGCCATGATCGATCGATCGATCATGGGGGCTCGATCGATCGAAGCCATCGATCGATCGACGACCAAGGGTCGATCGATCGACCCCTGCTGAGATTGGCAATATTTCTAGGGTGAGTAGGATGGGATATATTCCAATTTATACTGGTTCGAGGTTAATTATGTTATAACATAAGGGACCTTTTAGGACTATATGGTCCTCTAATTAAGGGAATTTAGGAGGGTAAAGTGTGGGTTTTAAATATATTACCCTTAAATTATATATTTGAGGAAAATAGAGAAAAAGGTAGAATTTAAAGGTTTATGGTTCCTAAGTTAGTGTAGGGACCTCTAAGGGATTATATGGACGAGATGTAGTTCTTGGGTTGTGGAAATAGAATCCACGACCAACTAAATTTAAGGTTGACAGGGGGTGGAGAATCCCGGGGATATTTTAGTGGACATTTAGGCATATATATTTATGCGTATAGGAAGCATAATTGTTTCGATATTGGTGGAGAAAATCCTATCAGATGATTAGGATGAAATTTGAAATATATATATTCGCTTAGTGTGGAGTATTATAATCGGAGATATCTAATAGGTCCTTAGATGGCATTTAAGTATTTATTATTTATCAAAGTAAGGAAAATACTTTGGGTTTAGTATCATGCGAATATGACTGCATGATTATGATTCTTTGAGAGAATCTTTGGGATTATTGGTCATCACTAGATATGTTTGGCAATTTTGGCCATTTATATATATTCTAGGAAGAATATATGGTATATGTATATACTATGTGATTAAAGTATATAAATGATATGATGTTAATGACTTTTGAAAATGTAAAAATGAATGTTTTTAAAATGGAAAAAGAAATGATTTTCATAAATAATAAAATATGGATACACACCTCTACAAATCGCTATCATAAGGGAAGTTACGTGCGTATGGTGAAGCCCCCTGGCTAATGAATGCAGGGGGATATAGTCCTAGGCCATATGAGCGATTATTGTATGTTTCTGCGCTGGTTAGGTGATTCTGGGTGTGGTCATGACTATCCCGCAGGTATATGGACGCTTCCCGATGTCTTGCGTTATAGGATCCCAGGTTGTCTTGATGATAGGCTGTAAGGACACAAATTTCAAATTGAGTCCATGTATTGTGTTGGCTCAATTCCGGATAAAAACATTATTTCATAGGTTAGTGTTTTATTGTAATACTCTCAAGCCTATGAAGTATGTGTTGAAGACGTAGCGGCAAAGAATTTAAAGCTTCATCAAAATGCCGGTTTGCGTGCCTCGTTTCTACGTCATCAACTAAGGTTCCATGATCCCAAGGTATGAATGTAATTATATTTATATAGGAGCTTGGAACAAAATTTATTTGGGTGTTAGGTTTAATAAAAACCATGTTTTACTTTCAGAATAATTTAATTGGAACTTTAATTTAACGTACATAAAGTTTCTGGGCCAAAATAGAATTTTAGAAAAATTTCTGGAAGTCGTTCGAAATCTCGTTCGAACGAGTTTTTCGTTCTAATGAGGTTTCGCTCGAACGAGACTGCCAACGAACCTAATCTAATAAGTCGTTTGAATGAGTTTTTCGTTCTAACGAGGTTTCGTTCAAACGAGTTTGCCAACGAACGTAAACTGGTCAGTCGTTCGATATGTCGTTCGAACGAGTTTGTTCGTTCTAACGAGGTATCTAACGAGTTTCTAACGAGCCCAGACTGGTCGCTCGTTAGAAGTCTCGTTCGAACGAGTGTCAATGTCGTTCGAACGAGAATGCCAAGCGGGAACAATTTTGAGCAGTTTTTGGCAGTTTTTACCCACTTTCCCCACTTGGTTTTTAACCAACTTTTTCAAGACTTATTAAGGACGGGAAACACATTTTTCTAATTAACTTTTCCAACTAAGTTTATCTCCTAGAGAGAGTTTGAGAGCAAAAATAGTTTAGGAAAATGTTCAAGTTTTGAGGGTTGTTTTTCAAAGAAAATGCATATACCACTCTAGTGTTTACACCCAATTGTGTTTATCCAAGTTTCTATATTTATATCAATTGCTTGGAGTTTTGGCACCGGTTTTCTCTACCGAATTGAAAAAGAGACGTTTCGGGTTTCCTTCTACATCCCATCACAAAGAAGAAGAAGTTTGTTGCGATATTACTCACTTGGAGAAAGGCTCCAAGCTTGGGTGACGGTGACCATACAAAGTCCTATCGGTGGATTTCGAGATCGCGGTGGAGCTCCGTGGTTGTCCTCTAGGAAGAGGTTTCTACAAGAAGGAGCAACAAGGTTTGAGAGGGTTCGAGTCGAGGATGTAAGTCTTTTGTCTTGTAATTGTAATTCCATATCTAGTGGACTTGTGGCTAGGGCCGTCCGAGGTTTTTTCCCGTCTTGGGTTTTTCCTCGTACATCGCGGCGTAGTGTGACATTGTTTATTTTATCTTGCACAAAATTTAGATCGCATGCTTTAGGTTTAATTCAAGATAAAATTCGGTTTAATTATCACACTATATTAAAATTGGAATTTAATTTAATATTGGGTAAAAGTGTGTAATTCAAGTCACTTGCATTAATTTGGTTTGGCCTAACTTGGAAATATGAACAATCATAATTTAGGCAAATTCTAGGACTTGGATTTAATTGGTCTTAATCGGTTTAAGTGAGTATTAATTGTTTTGTTTGTTTCATTAATTCTCACTTTTGTTTTTGAGTTAACTAAAATTTGGAATTTTAGTATTTGTTTTGTTGAACCATCACACCTTTTACGCTTCTGCATATAAATTAAGTTTTTACAAAAAGGAAATTACAAGTTTGATTTTAATTGAAGAAAGTTTTAAAATCCGGGGACCCTCAAATTCCAACATAGGCCCTGGAAGATGATAGCCATTTAGGGGCGGGCACAGTGGGGAAACCCGAACGGGCGGTCTTAGAACGCGTTATATGATATGATATATAACTATTTTCAATAATGTGGGACGTTATTGGTATTAAATCATTTTATGTTAATTAATTGGCTTTAATTACATTTCCTGGATGGAACAAGAGAAATGGGATAAATGATTTGGCTTCAATTGCATTTCCTGGATGGAAGAAGGGAAATGGGAGCATATGAAACGGTAAAGCATTTTTATGATAGTAAAACTGGCTTTTAAAAAGTTATATGATATGTTAAAGCAATTCATGATAATGAGTTGGCTTTTGAATACATTTCCTAGATATAAGAAAGGAATTGGAAAGTTTTGAGATAAAAATGAAAAGTAATGATAAATACATTGTATATGAATCCTCAGTCCGGGAGATAGATCCGGATGTGTATTATAAAGATAAAATTGATTTGGTAAACCTCAGTCCGGGAGATATTATCCGAAAGTATATTGTAAGATGTATATAAAAATGAATATGTTATGAATGTTAATATATAAGTATGTATTTATACTTTAGTTTTGTGCTACGGGCCTAATGGATCTTTACCGTTAACCCTGCCAAGTAGTAGTGTATCGGGGGGGTTCCTTGTTTGGATTTCTCTTCGGGAGACACCCCACACACGAACTTAGCGCAGGGTTGAGAATGGAGAGAAGTTTAACCCTTAGTACTCGGGTTATAGGCTTCTAGTAGACGGGTGAAATAGACTAGTTTAGCAGAGTAGCTTGACTAGGATGTATAGAGGGATGCGCTTGGAGTGCACTGTTAGAAGAGAGGTGAGGGGTATCTCGTGGGAGTGCGATACCAAATTTAAATATGAGATGAAACCTTATTCTAAAAATAAGGCATTTATGCACTTGCTAAAATTTTCAAAACTCGGGCTCTGACCCGTTTATTTACTTTTCCTCTCTTGCTATACATATATATATTATATAGGTGTCCAGACACAGGGACGCCTGGATGACACTTCTTTCGAGTTGGAGGTCTGCTGCAGTAGTTGTGGATGCTTGCGGGTTCTCGGTAGACGCTTCTATCCTTGTACTCTAGATAGGAGGTATTGCATAAACATTCGGGCTAATAACCCAATTGCATTTAGTTATTATTTTAGCAACATTCGATTTGGTTGTATATTTTGATCGAGTGTTCGGTTATTTTATTTTATTTCAATTTCATTTACGCAATACTGTGTGGATGTTTATATTGCGTTGTTGTTAACAAGAGTAGTTAAGTAAAATTTTGACACCGGCCTAATAGGTTATTAGTAATTAAATGGATTTTAGACAGTGATGCTAAGAATGATCCATATGAGTTTCCTGCTTTAATATGATATATGAGTGATCACCCGGTATTTTATTTGGCGGGTTGTCACAGATGGTATTAGAGCATCAGGTTCTAATGTCCCTAGGAATCTGTGCGGACATACTACGCTTTCAGCGTTGCTCTCGATTTGTCATAGAGCCTCAGGATTAGGATTGTTTATTTCTCTTGCGATATTCCTTTCTCCTGCCATGTTAGAAGATTATAGTAATCTTTTGCGCGCTCGTTCGAGATTCGTGTGCGAGGCTTGGATAGCAGCAGGAGGTGGCACTTAGCTGGAGAAGCTGGTAGAAGTTGGGGACGAGGACCTTAGTAGAGGTCACTCTCCTTGTGGCAATTGTTAAGGATTTTAGTCATGACTACTATAAAATAGTAGTTATGAGTATCGTAGTACCGCTATAGTAGAGAGTGGAGCTAAAGTTGAATTTCTCAGTAAGTTAAGGGTTCGAAAGGGATCTTACGAATATTTTTAACCGTGAGTCCCCATGATTCAGCAGGATTGAAAAGACTGCTGTTTTGTATCATTCACATAAGGATCGGCCAGGGGCCGACAGTGAATAAAAAGTATTTTAGAGGAGTGAACCTTGTACCGAGATGAGGTAAGTGCAATGGACAATGAGTCCTTTTGAGGAATGATAGGCTCAGTAGAGAAGTGTTGCTACCACTTATGGAGAATGTGTATGTTTGAGGACCCCATTGGTGGACATCCACCCGGAAATTTATTGAAACGAAGTTGTTATGAGTTTTACCTCAATGAAGGAGGTATATTTGGTGTAACTAGATAAAGTTGCAGTGTTTTGTTAGCCCTAGACTCGTGTGTGTAATTTGAGTTTTGTGTCAGCCTCGATAACATTATATAATGTAGGCCTATGTGTTGTCCGCGGTAGCGGAGTTTTATTTTCCTTCATTTGCCAAAGAGGTGGGTGTTGATATATTGAATATATATATATATATATATATATATATATGGTTTGTGATACTCGTTTTATATGTGTTATACGAGTAGGGTAATATGGTGAGTATATAATGTTATGGTATGTTCGGAGCGATAGCAGGCTAATGATGGCAAGACTATCGTGTCCGCAGTTCCTGGGTAGAACGGGTTGTGGTTGCGATATCTCACCTGGATACAGGTTGAGTTCGCCTGTATTATTATGCGTAGATAGAACTTTGATGAGATGAGGTTTCATTATTATGATTTGAGTGCGTGGGGACCTTATAGATATGGTTTAAGTCCCACAGGATTTATTGTTGACCTGTAAGATTAAGCTCTTTATTGATTGTGGAGAGACAAAGTATAGTGCGATGCGCTTAGTGGTATGGCTCCTAGATAGAGTCGGGAGTTCAGACCACACTTTGTTGAAATAGGGGATAGGTTTATCCTGGGTGCATATTAAAAAATAACGGACCTCCATGAACGAAAAAGTTAAGTAGGAATGTGTGGAGGGGTTCCTTGTTTGGATTTCGCTTTGCGAGACGCTCCACACATGAATCTTAACAGCATCGGGAGTGGAGAGATGTTATAGGATGAAAGGATGTAGGTTTTATTGATAAGTCTTATAGTGTGGATGAACCACTATAGACTATGAGCCATGTGATCATGGAAATATTGTGCTATGGAAAGGCACTGAAGTGGTCCTTTCGCCATAAGGGGGTGGGTGAAGTAGGACTTAGAGAAATTGATTTGAGGATAATAGTCAGGCCTTAATGAAAAGGAGAATTTTAAGAAGGTATGTGTTGGGTATGATGTACGTAGTGCTCTTACAGAGAGTAGGCACTTCGATTAGTTAGATTTCCTTTCGTATGGGCGGAAGGATAGAATAGTAGAAATGCGTTATTAGGTTAGCGAGGTAGGATTTAGGACGTCCGCTGGTGTGCCTTAGGTCGCTATATCTCGATGACCGACAACGCGAGGGAGTAGTGTAACGGGAGGGTTCCTTGTTTGGATTTCGCTCTTGCGAGACATCCCACGCATGAAACCAAGCAAATGTCGAAAGTTGAGAGAGGCCTTGGGCACTAGGGATATACTTAGGATTATACTCGTTTCGTGTAGGTAGGGTAACGCATAGATCGTAGCATTTGTAGGATGTAAGTTTAGTAGAGTTAGTGGCGCCGAGGTTAGGAGACTTGAATTTCGCGGGTTGGTAGGACCCATATGTGAGTATTACACCAAGGAAAGGAAACCTTCATTTAGAGAGACTGTTACTTGTCAGACGTTCACATGGATGTGCAGATATGGACGGGTTGAAAAGATATATGGGGACCTTAGTGGGTTGGTTTATGTACTACCTTAAATAGAAGGGGCGTAGTATATAAATTTGGAGTTTATGCCGTAAGGCAGTCACGAAAGCATTTGGAGTGTGATAGATGAAATGTCGTGAGAGGTATGCGATATTCCAATAGTATAAGGGGCAATAAGAAGTAACGTTCCCAAGATAAGCTACGAGACTATTGGGAGCAGTCGAATCCTAGTAGAGTTTCCTTTTTAAAGGAAATCAGTTGTCCTGCTGTGGGTGAGCGAATACTTGTTAGCGACCCTTGCGAGATGTAGAGCGGTAGTTATAGACTCGTTTCTCTTATTGGCAGCAAGAGAAGCCATCGGAGTAATGCGTCATTGTTGTGTGTAATGGGTAGAAACTTAGATGAGATTGTGTTGAAGCTAGAATTTTGGAGTACATGTTGAGGTAGATGGAATATGGAAATGGAATATCGTGTTAGCACCTTTTGGTTTTGGGGGTACTAAGACGTAGGGGAATTGGTGATTGTAGCTTTGTAGTGTAGGTGACATCCGAATTTTGAGGATGAAATTCCGTTGTTGGGGGGGGGGGGGGGGGGGGAGTATGTAACAACCCGTCCTTTTGGAGACATTTAAATTCCATAATTAAGTATAAATTGGCAATTTGGAGAATTTCTCGGAATAGTGATTTTTGGGATTTTTGAGGATTTAATGATTTTTGATGGGTGTTGTAATTATTTTGGGGATTTAATAGGTCGAAGTATTTTAATTATATGTCGTCATGGAGTAAAGCGACAAAACGGTAAGATTTTGATTAGAAAACTCGCATTACGTTATATGGGTTGGAATAGTGATTTGGGGTCAAATACCTCGGATGGAAATTTCGACTGCGCCTTGAGTCTCGAAATGTCCGAGATAGTCAAAAAGAGTGTCCGATTGTCGAAATTGAGTTTCGGGGAATTTTGGAGTTAAAAGGGCTCGTAATTGAGTAAACGAGTCATTTTTGGGTTTTAAGGGGTTAAACCCTTTTTCTCCCTATATAAAGAAGGAGAGGGGGAAAGAAGAGAAAGAAAAGAGAGAAGAGAGAGAGAGGAGGAGAGAAAAGAGGAGAAAAAGGGAGGTTCTGGCCAAACTCCGCGGGATTCGGCTCGAGGTCGTCGGATTATATCCACGAGACAAGTGCTTACCTATTTTATTTAATTTTGAGCATAAATCTCATATCGTAGTTTGGTATAAACAAACCCTAAATATTTTGGGTTGGGTTTTCGTGGATAAAACAGATTTTCGGGAGATAAAACTAATAAACCGTAATAATGGTTCAATTTGAAGAACTTAGGTTTTAACCTAAATTAATTGGTGATTTCGGGTTCTAGGACATTTAGAACCCGTATTATATGTGTAGTTATTGTTGGTTGAAGTTGTGGGCCATTGGGTGAGGAGATGGAAGTTTGGGGGAAGATTCCATGGCCGAAAGAGCTTCTCGGAGAAGAAGCTGCCTGCCATGATCGATCGATCGATCATGGGGGCTCGATCGATCGAAGCCATCGATCGATCGACGACCAAGGGTCGATCGATCGACCCCTGCTGAGATTGGCAATATTTCTAGGGTGAGTAGGATGGGATATATTCCAATTTATACTGGTTCGAGGTTAATTATGTTATAACATAAGGGACCTTTTAGGACTATATGGTCCTCTAATTAAGGGAATTTAGGAGGGTAAAGTGTGGGTTTTAAATATATTACCCTTAAATTATATATTTGAGGAAAATAGAGAAAAAGGTAGAATTTAAAGGTTTATGGTTCCTAAGTTAGTGTAGGGACCTCTAAGGGATTATATGGACGAGATGTAGTTCTTGGGTTGTGGAAATAGAATCCACGACCAACTAAATTTAAGGTTGACAGGGGGTGGAGAATCCCGGGGATATTTTAGTGGACATTTAGGCATATATATTTATGCGTATAGGAAGCATAATTGTTTCGATATTGGTGGAGAAAATCCTATCAGATGATTAGGATGAAATTTGAAATATATATATTCGCTTAGTGTGGAGTATTATAATCGGAGATATCTAATAGGTCCTTAGATGGCATTTAAGTATTTATTATTTATCAAAGTAAGGAAAATACTTTGGGTTTAGTATCATGCGAATATGACTGCATGATTATGATTCTTTGAGAGAATCTTTGGGATTATTGGTCATCACTAGATATGTTTGGCAATTTTGGCCATTTATATATATTCTAGGAAGAATATATGGTATATGTATATACTATGTGATTAAAGTATATAAATGATATGATGTTAATGACTTTTGAAAATGTAAAAATGAATGTTTTTAAAATGGAAAAAGAAATGATTTTCATAAATAATAAAATATGGATACACACCTCTACAAATCGCTATCATAAGGGAAGTTACGTGCGTATGGTGAAGCCCCCTGGCTAATGAATGCAGGGGGATATAGTCCTAGGCCATATGAGCGATTATTGTATGTTTCTGCGCTGGTTAGGTGATTCTGGGTGTGGTCATGACTATCCCGCAGGTATATGGACGCTTCCCGATGTCTTGCGTTATAGGATCCCAGGTTGTCTTGATGATAGGCTGTAAGGACACAAATTTCAAATTGAGTCCATGTATTGTGTTGGCTCAATTCCGGATAAAAACATTATTTCATAGGTTAGTGTTTTATTGTAATACTCTCAAGCCTATGAAGTATGTGTTGAAGACGTAGCGGCAAAGAATTTAAAGCTTCATCAAAATGCCGGTTTGCGTGCCTCGTTTCTACGTCATCAACTAAGGTTCCATGATCCCAAGGTATGAATGTAATTATATTTATATAGGAGCTTGGAACAAAATTTATTTGGGTGTTAGGTTTAATAAAAACCATGTTTTACTTTCAGAATAATTTAATTGGAACTTTAATTTAACGTACATAAAGTTTCTGGGCCAAAATAGAATTTTAGAAAAATTTCTGGAAGTCGTTCGAAATCTCGTTCGAACGAGTTTTTCGTTCTAATGAGGTTTCGCTCGAACGAGACTGCCAACGAACCTAATCTAATAAGTCGTTTGAATGAGTTTTTCGTTCTAACGAGGTTTCGTTCAAACGAGTTTGCCAACGAACGTAAACTGGTCAGTCGTTCGATATGTCGTTCGAACGAGTTTGTTCGTTCTAACGAGGTATCTAACGAGTTTCTAACGAGCCCAGACTGGTCGCTCGTTAGAAGTCTCGTTCGAACGAGTGTCAATGTCGTTCGAACGAGAATGCCAAGCGGGAACAATTTTGAGCAGTTTTTGGCAGTTTTTACCCACTTTCCCCACTTGGTTTTTAACCAACTTTTTCAAGACTTATTAAGGACGGGAAACACATTTTTCTAATTAACTTTTCCAACTAAGTTTATCTCCTAGAGAGAGTTTGAGAGCAAAAATAGTTTAGGAAAATGTTCAAGTTTTGAGGGTTGTTTTTCAAAGAAAATGCATATACCACTCTAGTGTTTACACCCAATTGTGTTTATCCAAGTTTCTATATTTATATCAATTGCTTGGAGTTTTGGCACCGGTTTTCTCTACCGAATTGAAAAAGAGACGTTTCGGGTTTCCTTCTACATCCCATCACAAAGAAGAAGAAGTTTGTTGCGATATTACTCACTTGGAGAAAGGCTCCAAGCTTGGGTGACGGTGACCATACAAAGTCCTATCGGTGGATTTCGAGATCGCGGTGGAGCTCCGTGGTTGTCCTCTAGGAAGAGGTTTCTACAAGAAGGAGCAACAAGGTTTGAGAGGGTTCGAGTCGAGGATGTAAGTCTTTTGTCTTGTAATTGTAATTCCATATCTAGTGGACTTGTGGCTAGGGCCGTCCGAGGTTTTTTCCCGTCTTGGGTTTTTCCTCGTACATCGCGGCGTAGTGTGACATTGTTTATTTTATCTTGCACAAAATTTAGATCGCATGCTTTAGGTTTAATTCAAGATAAAATTCGGTTTAATTATCACACTATATTAAAATTGGAATTTAATTTAATATTGGGTAAAAGTGTGTAATTCAAGTCACTTGCATTAATTTGGTTTGGCCTAACTTGGAAATATGAACAATCATAATTTAGGCAAATTCTAGGACTTGGATTTAATTGGTCTTAATCGGTTTAAGTGAGTATTAATTGTTTTGTTTGTTTCATTAATTCTCACTTTTGTTTTTGAGTTAACTAAAATTTGGAATTTTAGTATTTGTTTTGTTGAACCATCACACCTTTTACGCTTCTGCATATAAATTAAGTTTTTACAAAAAGGAAATTACAAGTTTGATTTTAATTGAAGAAAGTTTTAAAATCCGGGGACCCTCAAATTCCAACATAGGCCCTGGAAGATGATAGCCATTTAGGGGCGGGCACAGTGGGGAAACCCGAACGGGCGGTCTTAGAACGCGTTATATGATATGATATATAACTATTTTCAATAATGTGGGACGTTATTGGTATTAAATCATTTTATGTTAATTAATTGGCTTTAATTACATTTCCTGGATGGAACAAGAGAAATGGGATAAATGATTTGGCTTCAATTGCATTTCCTGGATGGAAGAAGGGAAATGGGAGCATATGAAACGGTAAAGCATTTTTATGATAGTAAAACTGGCTTTTAAAAAGTTATATGATATGTTAAAGCAATTCATGATAATGAGTTGGCTTTTGAATACATTTCCTAGATATAAGAAAGGAATTGGAAAGTTTTGAGATAAAAATGAAAAGTAATGATAAATACATTGTATATGAATCCTCAGTCCGGGAGATAGATCCGGATGTGTATTATAAAGATAAAATTGATTTGGTAAACCTCAGTCCGGGAGATATTATCCGGATGTATATTGTAAGATGTATATAAAAATGAATATGTTATGAATCTTAATATATAAGTATGTATTTATACTTTAGTTTTGTGCTATGGGCCTAATGGATCTTTACCCTTAACCCTGCCAAGTAGTAGTGTATCGGGGGGGTTCCTTGTTTGGATTTCGCTTCACGAGACACCCCACGCACGAACTTAGCGCTGTCTTGAGAATGGAGAGAAGTTTATCCCTTAGTACTTGGGTTATTGGCTTCTAGTAGACGGGTGAAATAGACTAGTTTAGCAGGGTAGATTGACTAGGATGTATAGAGGGATGCGCTTGGAGTGCACTGTTAGAAGAGAGGTGAGGGTATCTCATGGGAGTGCGATACCAAATTTAAATATGAGATAAAACCTTTTTCAAAAATAAGGCATTTATGCACTTGCTAAATATTTTCAAAACTCGGGCTCTGACCCGTTTATTTACTTTTCCTCTCTTTCTCCACACACACACACACACACACACACACACACATATATATATATATATATATATATATATATATATATATATATATATATATATATATATATATATATATATATATTATATAGGTGTCCAGACACAGGGATGCCTGGATGACACTTCTTTCGAGTTAGACGTCTACTGCAGCAGTTGTGGATGCTTGCGGGTTCTCGGTAGACGCTTCTATCCTTGTACTCTAGATATGAGGTATTGTATAAACATTCGGGCTAATAACCCAATTGCATTTAGTTATTCTTTTAGCAACATTCAATTTGGTATATTTTGATCGAGTGTTCGGTTATTTTATTTCATTTCAGTTTCATTTACGCAATACTGTGTGGATGTTTATATTGCGTTGTTGTTAACAAGAGTAGTTAAGTAAAATTTTCACATCGGCCTAATAGGTTATTAGTAATTAAATGGATTTTCGACAGTGATGCTAAGAATGATCCATATGAGACTCCTGTTTTAATATGATATAGGAGTGATCGCCCGTTATTTTATTAGGCGGGTTGTCACAGATGGTATCAGAGCATCAGGTTCTAGTGTCCTTAGGAATCTGTGCGGACGTACTATGCTTTCAGCGTTGCTCTCGATTTGTTATAGAGCCTCAAGATTAGGATTGATGATTTCTATTATGAGATTTCGTTCTCCTGCCATGTTAGAAGATTATAGTAATCTTTTGCGCACTCGTTCGAGATTCGTGTGCGAGGCTTGGATGGCAGCAGGAGGTGGGGCTTAGCTGGAGAAGTTGGGGATGAGGACCTTAGTAGAGGTCACTCTCCTTGTGGCAATTGTTAAGGATTTTAGTCATGACTACTACAAAATAGTAGTTATGAGTATCGTAGTACCGCCATAGTAGAGAGTGGTACTAAAGTTGAATTTCTCAGTAAGTTAAGGGTTCGAAAGGGATCTTACCGATAGTTTTAACCGTGTGTCCCCATTATTCAGCAGGATTAAAAAGAATGTTGTTTTGGATCATTCGCATATGGATCGGCCAGGGGCCGACAGTGAATAAAGAGTATTATGGAGGAGTGAACCTTGTACCGAGTTGAGGTAAGTGCAATGGATAATGAGTCCTTTCGAGGAATGATAGGCTCACTAGAGAAGTGTAGCTAACACTTATAGAGAATGTGTATGTTTGAGGACCCCATTGGTGGACATCCACCCGGGGAATTTATTGAAACGAAGTTATTATTATGAGTTTTACCTCAATGAAGGAGGTATACTTGGTGTAACTAGATAAAGTTGCAGTGTTTTGTTAGCCCTAGACTCATGTGTGTAATTTGAGTTTTGTGGCGGTCTCGATAACATTATATAATGTAGGCCTATGTGTTGTCCGCGGTAGTGGAGTTTTATTTTCCTTCATTCGCCATAGAGGCGGGTGTTGATATATATATATATATATATATATATGTGGTTTGTGATACTCGTTTTATATGTGTTATACGAGTATGGTAATATGGTGAGTATATAATGTTATGGTATGTTCGGAGCGATAGCAGGCTAATGATGGCAAGACTATCATGTCCGCAGTTCCTGGGTAGAACGGGTTGTGGTTGCGATATCTCACCTGGATACAGGTTGAGTTCGCCTTTATTATTATGCATAGATAGAACTTTGATGAGCTGAGGTTTCATTATTATGATTTGAGTGTGTGGCGACCTTATAGATATGGTTTAAGGCCCACATGATTTATTATTGAGTTGTAAGATTAAGCTCATTATTGATTATGCAGAGACTAAGTATAGTGCTATGCGCTTAGTGGTATGGCTTCTAGATAGAGTCGGGAGTTCAGACCACACTTTGTTGAAAGAGGGGATAGGTTTATCCCGGGTGCATATTCGAAAATAACGGACCTCCATGATCGACAAAGTTAAGTAGGAGTGTGTGGAGGGGTTCCTTGTTTGGGTTTCTCTTTGCGAGACACTCCACACATGAATCTTAATAGCGTCGGGAGTGGAGAGATGTTATAGGATGCAAGGATGTGGGTTTTGTTCATAAGTCTTATAGTGTGGATGAACCACTATAGACTATGAGCCATGTGATGATGGTATACTCATGGAAATATTGTGCTATGGAAAGGCACTAAAGTGGTCCTCTCGCCACAAGGGGGTGGGTGAAGTAGGACTTAGAGAAATTGATTTGAGGATAATAGTGAGGCCTTAGTGAAAAGGAAAATTTTGAGAAGGTATGTGTTGGGTATGATGTACGTAGTGCTCTTACAGAGAGTAGGCACTTCAATTAGTTAGATTTCCTTTCTTATGGGCGGAAGGATAGAATAGTAGAAATGTGTTCTTGGGTTAGCGAGGTAGGATTTAGGAAGTACCGTTGGTGTGCCTTAGGTCGCTATATCTCAATGACCGACAACACGAGGGAGTACTGTAACAGGAGGGTTCCTTGTTTGGATTTCGCTCTTGCGAGACGTCCCACGCATGAAACCAAGCAAATGTCAGAAGTTGAGGGAGGCCTTGGGCACTAGGGATATACTTAGGATTATACTCGTTTCGCGTAGGTAGGGTAAGCATAGATCGTAGCATTTGTAGGATGTAAGTTTAGTAGAGTTAGTGGCACCGAGGTTAGGAGAATTGAATTTCACGGGTTGGGATGACCCATGTGTGAGTATTACACCGAGGAAAGGAAACCCTCATTTAGAGAGAGTGTTACGTGTCAGACGTTCACATGGATGTACAGATATGCACGGGTTTAAAAGGTGTATCATCACCTTAGTGGGTTGGTTTATGTACCACCTGAAATAGAAGGGGCATAGTATATAAAGTTAGAGTTCATGCCGTAAGGCAGTCACGGAAGGATTTGGAGTGTGATAGATGGAAGGTTGTGAGAGGTACGTGATATTCCAATAGTATAAGGGGCAATAATAAGTAACGTGCCCAAGATAAGCGACGAGACTATTGGGAGCCGTCAAATCCTAGTAGAGTTTCCTTTTTAAAGGAAATTAGTTGTCCTGCTGTGGGTGAGCGGACACTTGTTAGCGACCCTTGCGAGATGTAGAACGACAGTTATAGACTCGTTTCTCTTATTGGCAGCAAGAGAAGCCATCGGAGTAATGCGTCGTTGTTGTGTGTAATGGGTAGAAACTTTGATGAGCTTGTGTTGAAGCTAGAACTTTGGAGTACATCTTGAGGTAGGTGGAATATGGAAATGGAATATCGTGTTAGCACCTTTTGGTTTTGGGGGTACTAAGACGTAGGGGGATTGGTGATTGTAGCTTGGTGGTGTAGGATACATCCAAATTTCGAGGAAGAAATTCCGTTGTAAGGGGGGAGTATGTAACAACCCATCCTTTTGGAGACATTTAAATTCCATAATTAAGTATAAATTGGCAATTTGGAGAATTTCTCGGAATAATGATTTTTGGGATTTTCGAGGATTTAATGATTTTTTACGGGTGTTATAATTATTTTGGGGATTTAATAGGTCGAAGTATTTTAATTATATATTGCCGTGGAGTAAAGCGACAAAATGATAAGATTTTGATTAGAAAACCCGCATTACGTTATATGGGTTGGAATAGTGATTTGGGGTCAAATACCTCGAATGGAAATTTCGACTGCGCCTTGAGTCTCGAAATGTCTGAGATAGTCGGAAAAGAGTTTCCGATTGTCGAAATTGAGTTTCAGGGAATTTTGGAGTTAAAAGGGCTCGTAATTGAGTAAACGAGTCGTTTTTGGGTTTTAAGGGGTTAAACCCTTTTTCTTCCCATATAAAGAGTGAGAGGGCGAAAGAAGAGAAAGAAAAGAGAGAAGTGAGAGAGGAGGAGAAAATGGGAGGTTACGGCCAAACTCCGCGGGATTCGGTTCAAGGTCGTCGGATTATATCCACGTGGCAAGTGTTTACTTGCTTTATTTAATTTTGAGCATAAATCTCATATCGTAGTTTTGTATGAACAAACCCTAAATATTTTGGGTTGGGTTTTCGTGGATAAAACGGATTTTCGGGAGATAAAACGAATAAACCGTAATAATGGTTCAATTTGAAGAACTTAGGTTTTAACCTAAATTAATTGGTGATTTCGGGATCTAGGACGTTTAGAACCCGTATTATATGTGTAGTTATTGTTGGTTGAAGTCGTGGGTCATTGGGTGAGGGGATGGAAGCTTGGGGGAAGCTTCCATGGCCGAAAGAGCTTCTCAGAGAAGAAGCTTCCCGCCATGATCGATCGATCGATCATGGGGGCTCAATCGATCGAAGCCATCGATCGATCGACGTCCAAGGGTCGATCGATCGACCCCTGCTGAGATTGGCAATATTTCTAAGGTGAGTTGGATGGGATATATTCCAATTTATATTGCTTCGAGGTTAATTATGTGATAACATAAGGGACCTTTTAGGACTATATGGTCCTCTAATTAAGGGAATTTAGGAGGGTAAAGTGTGGGTTTTAAATATATAACCCTTAAATTATATTTTCGAGGAAAATAGAGAAAAAGGTGGAATTTAAAGGTTTATGGTTCCTAAGTTAGTGTAGGGACCTCTAAGGGATTATATGGACGAGATGTAGTTCTTGGGTTGTGGAAATAGAATCCACGACCTACTAAATTTAAGGTTGACTGGGGGTGGAGAATCTCGGGGATATTTTAGTGGACATTTAGGCATATATATTTAAGCGTATAGGAAGCATAATTGTTTCGATATTGGTGGAGAAAATCCTATCAGATGATTAGGATGAAATTTGAAATATATATATTCGCTTAGTGTGGAGTATTATAATCGGAGATATCCAATAGGTCCTTAGATGGGATTTAGGTATTTATTATTTATCAAAGTAAGGAAAATACTTTGGGTTTGGTATCATGCATATATGAATGCATGATTATGATTCTTTGAGAGAATCTTTGGGATTATTGGTCATAGCTAGATATGTTTGGCAATTATGGCCATTTATATATATTCTAGGAAGAATATATGGTATATGTATATACTATGTGATTAAACTATATATATATGATATGATGTTAATGACTTTTGAAAATGTAAAAATGTATGTTTTCAAAATGGAAAAAGGAAATGATTTTCATAAATAATAAAATATGGATACACACCTCTCTAAATCGCTATCATAAGGGAAGTTATGTGCGTATGGTGAAGCCCCTTGGCTAATAAATGCAGGGTGGATATAGTCCTAGGCCATATGAGCGATTATTGTATCTTTCTGCGCTGGTTAGGTGATTCTGGGTGTGGTCATGACTATCCCGCTGGCATATGGCCGCTTCCCGACGTCTCGCGTTATTGGATCCCAGGTTGTCTTGATGACAGGCCCTGGAAGATGATAGCCATTTAGGGGCGCGCACAGTGAAGAAACCCAGACGGGCGGTCTTAGAACGCGTTATATGATATGATATATAACTATTTTCAATAATGTGCGACATTATTGGTATTAAAGGCATTTATGATAATAAATTGTCTTTAATTAAATTTCCTGGATGGAAGAAGGGAAATGGGATACATGATTTGGCTTCAATTGCATTTCCTGGATGGAAGAAGGGAAATTACAGCATATGAAACGGTAAAGCATTTTTATGGTCGTAAAACTGGATTTTAAAAAGTTATATGATATGTTAAAGCAATACATGATAATGAGTTGGCTTTTGAATACATTTCCTAGATATAAGAAAGGAAATGGAAAGTTTTGAGATAAAAATGAAAAGTATTAATAAATACATTGCATATGAATCCTCAGTCCGGGAGATAGATCCGGATGTGTATTATAAAGATAAAATTGAATTGGTAAACCTCAGTCCGGGAGATATTATCCGAATGTATATTGTAAGATGTATATAAAAATGAATATGTTATGAATCTTAATATATAAGTATGTATTTATACTTTAGTTTTGTTCTACGGGCCTAATGGATCTCTACCATTAACCTTGCCAAGTAGTAGTGTATCGGGGGGGTTCCTTCTTTGGATTTCGCTTCGCGGGACACCCCACGTACGAACTTAGCGTAGTGTTGAGAATGGTGATAAGTTTAGCCCTTAGTACGCGGGTTATAGGCTTCTAGTAGACGGATGAAATAAACTAGTTTAGCAGGGTAGCTTGACTAGGATGTATAGAGGGATGCGCTAGGAGTGCACTGTTAGAAGAGAGGTGAGGGGTATCTCATGGGAGTGCGATTCCAAATTTAAATATGAGATAAAACCTTTTTCTAAAAATAAGGCATTTATGCACTTGCTAAATATTTTCAAAACACGGGCTCTGACCCGTTTATTTACTTTTC
Source organism: Sambucus nigra (assembly GCA_949130495.1). Lineage (NCBI taxonomy): Eukaryota > Viridiplantae > Streptophyta > Magnoliopsida > Dipsacales > Adoxaceae > Sambucus > Sambucus nigra. The sequence goes on from OX422207.1 coordinate 520,680,719, forward strand.
CTCTCTTTCTGTACACACACACACACACACACACACATATATATATATATATATATATATATATATATATATATATATATATATATATATATATAGGTGTTCAGACACAGGGACGCCTGGATGACATTTCTTTCGAGTCAGACGTCCGCTACAGCAGCTGTGGATGCTTGTGGGTTCTCGGTAGACGCTTCTATCCTTGTACTCTAGATAGGAGGTATTGTTTAAACATTCGGGTTAATAACCCAATTGCATTTAGTTATTCTTTTAGCAGCATTCTATTTGGTTGTATATTTTGACTGAGTGTTCGGTTATTTTATTTCATTTCAGTTTCATTTACGCAATACTGTGTGGATGTTTATATTGCGTTGTTGTTAACAAGAGTAGTTAAGTAAAATTTTGACACCGGCCTAATAGGTTATTGGTAATTAAATGGATTTTCGATAGTCATGCTAAGAATGATCCATACGAGACTCCTGTTTTAATATGATATAGGGGTGATCGCCCGGTATTTTATTAGGCGAGTTGTCACATTATAGTCCTTGCTAAGTGGGGAAAATAAGTAAGACTGCTCACAAGAAAGTTAAGGACATTATGACTTGTAAACCTCTTGAGCTAATCCATATGGACTTAACGGGTCCTTCTAGAGCTGTGAGACTTTGTGGTAATAGTTACATACTTATGATGGTGGATGACTTTACGTGATTTACTTTGGTTGATTTTATGAAAATCAAATTGGATACATTCCGAGAATTTCTTAAAATCCTTTTAAAAAATGAAAATGAAAAGGATACCCAAGTATCTCGTGTAAGGAGTGATAGAGGTGGAGAATTAAAGGACTCAGGGGTGTAAGAATATTTTCTTGGTAATAGTTATCAACATAATTTCGTGCTCTTAAGACACCTCAACAAAATGGTATTGCTGTTAAATTAATAGAACAATCCAAGAAATGTCTAGGGTTATATTACACACTAAGGGATTGACAAAATACTTTCGGGTTGAGGTAGTCCAGATAGCGTGTCACATTATCAATCATGTATACCTTAGAAATAATACCAAAGAGAATTCCCATGAATTTTGGTACGACAAAAAACTCGACTTGAAATACTTAAGAACCTTCGGGAGTATTTGTTATGTCTATAAAGACAGATAAAATCTTTCTAAATTTGATACCCAAGGTGAAAAAAGTAATTTTTTGGGATGTTCCCAATAAAGTATGGCATATCATTTTACCAACTTAAGTACCAAAGCTATGATGGAGTCAATAAATTTAATTTTAAATGACACAAGTGCCGAGAGTAATGACAGTAGATCAATTATCGTGGATGAGTCGAAAAATGATATTAAAATTAACTCCCCTCAAATAACTGATTCACTGCCACATGAGGTTCCTTATGTACCAACATGGGTTTCTAAAGACCATCCCCTAGAAAAGGTTGATGGTAACCCTTCAGAGCCTGTGCGAACTAGATCCTAACTCCAAAATGTAGCAAACTTTGCATGTTTTGTTTCTATTGTATAACTGAAGAATGTAAATGATGCCCATAATGACTCATACTGAATTAATGCTATGCAAGGGGAATTAGTTTAGTTTAAGAATCACGATGTTTAGTATCTTGTCCCTTGGCCTGAATAAAAAATGGATATTGGCACCGATTGGATATTCAAAAATAAAATCGATGTTTGGGCTAATTGTAAGGACAAATTTCCAATTAAGTCAATTTGTGTGTGTTGGATTAATTTCGGACAAAACTATTTGAGTCATAGGTTGGAAGTTGTATTTGTGACCTTTCAAGTCTATGATAATTTTTGTTAAAGACGTTGCGGCCAAGTCGAAGCGATCACATCCTATGCCGTGTTTCATTCCTCGTTTGTCGTCATCAGGAATCCAAGGATCTCTTAGGTATGAATGCTTATATTTTGTTGGGACTTGAAAGTTTATTATTGGGTGTAAGAATTTTTGCTAAAATATTTTAAATTGTCTTTATATTTTTTGAAAAAAATATTATGATTTTTTCTAGGTTGTTTGAATGAGATTCCCTGTTCGTTCGAACGACCATCTAACACGGTCATTTTTTTTGTACCGTTTTCTCATTAGAAGTCTCGTTCTTATCTCATTCAAACGAGATGTATATATCGTTCGAACGACATCAATTGTCGTTCCAATGACCGGAGCAATTTTTCATGAAATTCAGATTTTTTGAAACATTTTTCTCCATAACTTCCCATTACTTTTCCCCAGCCATTTATGTAGTGCGAGATATGAGTTTATTCAGAGAATTTTCCAACATATAAGAGTTAGAAATATTTATAAAATTTCAAGAGTGTTGTTTAAAACTTATGGTTTAATTTTCAAAACAAAAACTAACTTTACACCTTTATGATCCAAGCTTCTAAATAGTATATGTTTGAGATCAAGTGTTGGCACCAGGATCGTCATTCTATACATATTTGAGGATTATTTCTTATGAAGGATTTCATGTTCATTGGTGTACATATTGGGAGTCCATATGCGTGGTGGTAGCAGTGCCCCATAGGTGGAATCAGAGATGTTTGTGGACTCAAGCATTATCACTAGGAAGAGGTAGAAGCAATGAGAAGCATCAAGGATTACGAGGGCATCAAGTCGTTGAGTAAGTCTTCTGTCCTGTCCTTGCATTAAATTTGTACTTAGTGGACTTGTGACTAGCCCGTTCGAGGTTTTCCCCGTTGTGGGTTTTAGTGGTACATTGCGGCATTGCAGTTATGTATTTTATCTTGGAAATTCTCACCTAGATGCATGCTTAGATTTAACAAGATAAAATGGGTTTAATCACAAAAATGGTGTAATTGGTGCTTAATTAATTTAGGTTGTGTAACTTTACTCTATTTAAATTTGGAATTAATATTGTTCAAAATTTTCTTGTGTAAATTTGAACTTGAATTGAAGTTGTGTAAAGTGAAAATTAATTTCGAGAAATTAGAAAATTTGAAATTCGCAACCATCACCGCATATTCACATATTTATCCTTAACGAGTGATCTCAGTGCGGGTGCACTAAATTGCTGTGTTAGATCCTTTTAGGTTTGAATATGAAAAATTTGTCATTTTCAAGGTTTCCTATTTTTGATGGTTCTAACTACGTGTACTAGAAAGCGCGTATAAGGTCGGAACTTAAGGTGTTTGATGAGATGGGTTGGATATCAGTCGTTAAAGGGTGGTCCCCACCAATGTGTTTAGTAAGAGAAGTTAGAGTTCCTAAACTCGTAGAAAGATGATGTGAGGATGAGCTTAAGATAGTAAATTTTAATTCTCGTGGTTTAAATTCTCTTTTTAGTTCGATCACATTGGAGAAGTTCCACCAGATTATGACGTGTAAAACATTTAAAGAGACTTGGGACACACTTTGACTCACCCATGAAGGTACTAGTGCTATTAAGGCTTCTAAACTCCAAAACCTCACCACTCAATTTGAAACAATTAAAATGGATGAGAGTGAAAACTTCGATGACTTCTATGCTAGATTATCCGATATCCTTAACTCGTCTTTTTAACTTGGGAGTAAAGATACCCAATAACCTTGTCATAAAGAAAATTTTGAGGTCAATACCCGATAGGTTTAATCCAAAAGTGACCGTTTTGAATTATTTAGGCACTTTAAACTCTATGAAACTTGAAGAGCTTGTATATGACTTACAAACCTATGAACTTGAAAAGTTTACCTCCAAGGATATAAAGAAGAAGGATAAGGGCATAGCTTTGAAATCCCGAAAGGAGGAAATACCTATTTCAAATGATGAGTTTGACATTGACTTGGATGATATGACTATGTTTTCTAAGAAGTTTAGAAAATTTCTTAAGTTTAATTAAGAGAAATTTAAAAATTATTACAAGAAATTTGAGAATTATAATTATAACAAACCCGAGAAACTCACTAAAAATCATAATAATGATCCTAAGAGGAACTAGTCGAATAGATGTTTTGATTGTGAGGTTTATGATCATAGGGCAGCTGAGTGTCCCACTAAACTAAGGAAGGAGGGAAATAAACCTATTGCATACAATGATATCCTTAGTGATAGTGAACCGAAAGAGGAACCCGATTCCCCTATTGAGCGCAACTTCACCGCATTCATGGATAGTCATGTGAATTGATGACGAATCTTCCCATGAAGATATTTCTTTGCATGAAACTTTGAGGCCATTGTTTGTGAATCTCAAGTATTTGATGGTAGAGAGAGTGGAGAAGAGAGTAATAATGAACTCCAAGTTATCTTTCGTGAGTTGTATGCAGAATCTTTGAAATTGAAAAAGGCAAACATAAAGTTAGAAGCTAGGAATAGAGAACATGTCATTAAAAATGATGAGAGTGTTTTAATTCAAGATCTTTGGGAACATTATACGACTCTTAGAGAGAAGATAGATTATGTCGAAGGTGAAATAGATAGTCTTCAAGGTTTAATGGAGGCTGTGAAGAAAGAGCTTCTTGAGTTTGAAGAGACAAGCAGTTTACTTAAGTCTAGGATAATGGAGATTGAAGAGAGATTGAGAGGCTCAAGTTGGGTCAAGTTTAATTTGGAGTCTAGATCTAAAAATTTGGATAAGATGTTAGACACCTTCCAAATAAAAAATGATAAGTGTGGTATTGGCTTCGATACTGAAAATGCTTTTACTAATAAACCCAAAACCATGATTTTGAGAGAATCATATAGGAACGCTAAAAAAGGTCAATCCTTAGGTAATATTTCTTATTGTATTTTACTTGCTCATATTATGGTAGGAAGGGTCACCTTATGAGGTTTTATTTCGATCTTAGAAACGGTCCAAGGAAGTCCAAGGGTAAAGCCACTAAGGTCATCAAAACCTCAGAGCATCACATTACACCTATGTGGATTAGGATATTCGATTTGGAGGCTTTACATGATAGACTTTATGATTATTATTTGCTTTCACATGATACTTACCATGCTAGATCTAAAGGTTGATTGTGTTGGTTTTTTTACATACATTAGTTGTGCTTCATTATATAAGCTTGATAGTTGTATGCTTGTTAGTCATATTTTAGTCCATGATTTATCATACATGTTTTGCTAGAATCATGATAAGTGTATCTTTTGTATTTTGTTTTGCACTTATTATTGAAAAATACAAAAAGATTTTGTTTTTCCTTTGAGTTATGTTTGTTTTAAATTTTTTATAAAATTTGAAAACTTAAAAATATTTTTTGTGTAGATCTCTCAGGTATAACTGCCTATATAATGTTGAGACTTGGAAATTTTGTATAGGGTGCCAAAATTTTTGTTCAGCTATTTTAAAATGACTTTATATTTTTTCAAAAAAAAAAAATAATATGATTTTTTCCATGTCATTAGAACGACTTTCCCAAGTCGTTCGAATGAGGTTTTTGGGTCGTTCAAACGAGGCATCTAACAAGGTCTCTTTTGGATTATTCTACATTCTTTATTGAAGTTTCATTTTTATCTCGTTCAAATGAGATGGCTCTATTGTTCAAACGACATTGAATGTTTTTTGAACGATCGGAGCAGTTTTTGAAAAATAACAGTTTTTCTTTGTAGTTTTTCTCTTAACCTCCCACTACCTTTTCATTCACTTTTAAAGTGCAGGAAAATAGTTTTTCCAGTAGAAATTTTCAAACCTTTAGAGAAAAAATTCTCTCTAAGAAGTTCATCCATGTTTAAGACTTTTCTAACATCCTAGTGGAAGAAACTTTTAGGAAAAGTCAATAGTGTTTTCTGTATACACCCAAATAGTTTCATGATTCAAACCCCTACATAATATATGTTTGAGATCAGAGTATTGGCACCGTGTTTGTTCTGTACATATCTACGAATTGTTTCTTGCCAAGGATTTTGTGTTCGTTGGTGTACATACGGTGGACTCCATATTTTTTATGATAGAATTGCCATATAGGTGGATTTCAAGATGTAGGTGGACTCATGCGTTGTCACTAGGCAGAAGTGGACGTAATGAAGAGCATCAAGGCTTGCGAGGGCATTGAGTCATTGAGTATATTTTTTGTCGTGTCCTTCTATTAATTCCATACTTATTGGACTTGTGGCTGGGCCGTCCAAGGTTTTTTCTATTGTGGGTTTTCTTCGTACATCGCAGCGTTGTGATTGTTTATTTTATCTTGCAAATTCATACGTAGATGCATGCTTAGGCTTAACAAGATAAAATCGGTTTAACCACAAAATGGTGTAATTAGTGCTAAATTTTTTTTGGGAAATTTGTTATACTTTAATTCAAGTTAGAATTATTAATTTGACAAATTAATGTTTAATTTGGTTTGTATAAATTTGAACTTGAATTGAAGTCTTGTTTAAGAAGAGTTAATTTCATTTGAAAGAATTTTAAAATTCAGAATATTAGGTGAACCATCCCTATGAAATTAAAAATATTTGAATTTTTCGGAAACCTATGTGCCCTTCAAATTGGTATCAGAGCTTATAAGTTAAGGAAATCACATTTTCAATTATAACTTCTTAATTAAGAAATTCAATGGGAGAGTTTTCCATAAAACATATCTCCCATGGAAACATATTGAACTATCATACAAAAAGTTCTTGACCAATTCTATGTAGGGTAAAGAGACACCCTGGAACGATGAATTAACATGCAAATGCTTATGCCAAAATTTCTCAAAAAATCACAATGGATGATGACAATAATTTATAAAACATCGTGATCCATTAGCGAACTTATATATCATTAATATTCTAATTCTTTCTTAACGACCATGTATCAAATTGAAGATCAACCGTAATAAAACAATTAGAAACTAGTAATGGTATGATGATTTTTATAGATTTAGCACAATACTTCTTTCTCCAAGGAAATTTTTATTAAACAAATATCAGGGGCACGCTTTTTATATGTGTTGGGCAAAGAAAAGAAAAAAATAGACTCAAAAAGTCACATGATGAGCATTGTCAAATGACTAATATCCCTCTCTATAAAAAATTCAAGGAGATGGATATATTTCACCAATGAAGAAACAAGATGTTGTTGAACATGTTAGGAAAATAAATTGGAATTGACATTAAATCTGAAAAAATTTCATCCCTAAAAATCTTTGATTAATCATGCATTGAAAAGAGAAACAAGAAGTGGGTTTAAAGATTAAACTTAGGGTTTCATGAATTCATACCATAACGAATCTTGTAGTGATTCATATAAGGAGAAAAAGTTTGATGATGAAGATGAAGTTGATTCCCTAACGAGGTCTCCAAAAACCTTGCAAAACCTTGTGTAAATCTTGGATATTCTAGTATATGATCATCCCTGAAGCTAGGTAGGTGTTTGACCATCTTTTAAGATGAAAACACTTCTTTATGAGTGAGATATGGTTCTATGTTGAACTATCACACGAGTTCCAGAAACATCATACCGGTTCGCCATAGTTTGAGATAAATAACTTGGAATGTATCACAGTCATTGCGATAGGAACTCAAGCTCATATCTAGGTTGTGAACTTTTCAATAGTGCTAAAATCAAAATTCCATTCTCGCTGTGATCAACCCGAAGTTGCATCACTGAAATTCTTACTGAGCTCTATTGACCCACATAATATGAAACAATATATTTAAAGAAAAATAAAGCATTCTTGTAACCATGATTCTTATTTCAAAATGAAATGACACACGTTTACATAAAAGTAACAGTCATACATGATTTTAAGTATAAAATCCAACAAAACAATATCTTTTTAACAAAATAAATCAACATTATTGAAGTTCAATCGAATTGGACACAACCTTACATTAATAGCCTGTATGGTGGAGCACTACAATGTGATAAATTTAATTCCATGGTAGTTTAAGGGATGGACCCCTTATTATTTTTTCTTCAAATTCAGCTTTAGCAGAGAGGATATTTCAATAGACCTATGATTATAAGATATTATGATGAAAAATTGAAGGAGTGGTTGTGAAAATCTAAGTTGGACACCACCATCATAAAACGATGTCCCCAATGCCATGGGTTGAGACAACTCCCCCCAATCAAAGGAGAATAATTTTTCTAATATATATATCTATATCACTACACAAAAATAGAAAAAAAATGTCATCTTTTTCTGACCAAGTCTTGTCATCAATGGCTGAGATAAGACTGTGACAAACTTTGTCACTGTTTGTCATAGTCCTTGATCGTGACAATAACCCTGCCTATTTGTTTGTCACGATTATTGACCATGATAAGGACTATGATAAAAAAAAAGCATCATTTCATCCCCTAAAATCCCATTTTCACCAAGTATTACACTTTCCTTCCTCTTTCTCATGTACACGGCTCCGTTCCTCTTTTAGTTAAAACAAACTTATGTAAAACCTTGGTTTGAACAATTTGACTTTGATATTTTTTAGGCTTGAATATATGTGTTATTTGTTCTAAAATAGTTGTATTCATATATATATATATATATATATATATATATATCTTGATAATGTTATAAAATAACTTGTCCAAAACCTAGGTTTCAATATTTCAATAATTTGACTTTGATATTTATTTGGGCGTGAATATATGTGTTTGTTGTAAAATAATTATATTTACTTGTATAGCTTGACATTGTTAGACTTTTTTTCAATAAGTAGGTTTACAAATTCCTACAATGTTAATATTTGACTTTGATATTTTTTTGGGACTGTGTTTTAAATTTAATCATTTGGGTTAAAAAATAATTTGTGGGTTTTTTTAAAAATGTGAAAGATTTTTGGATTTGTTGCTTTAATATTATTTGTTGTAAATGCAATTAAGAAAACAACTAACATTTTATCATAATTTCCAATTTGGTATGTATATGCGGCTTAGGTTTCAACCTAGGTTTGGAAAATTAGATTTCATTAGTTTATAAAGTATAATTAAAACCAATTTGGTATGTATACACGGGTTAGTATTTCAACAAGATAGTGTTTTAACATTGCTATTTAAACATGATATGTCGTTAATTCGATTGTTCTTGTGTCTGAGTTAACTAATGATTCAACTATCCACATGGATAAACGAACTTATAAAAACACTCTATTTGCTCACACATGATAGGTAAATTTCATTCAAACTGTTATGGGGAATCCTTTATGTAAAGAGTGGATGGGTGAGACAGATAGAACCAAGGATGTGTACTGTTGAGGTACTAAAGATTTTATAAAATTTGTTAAGAGATGTATTAAGGATGAAGATTTCTCCTTCCCTTGTGCACATTGTAGAAATGGGAAAGTGTTTAAGTGCCAAACGGTTGTATTACATCTTCCTAGATAGAGTATGCAAGGCTATTACTAGGTGTGGACTTTTTACAAAAAATACATTGTTCCTTTTTCCCCAAACATTCTCCACTACAACCGTCAAGTATGATAGCGGTAATATAACATGAGGATCCCCTGTAGATCATAATATGTTAGATTCTCTAATAGATGATGATTACAGAGTTCATGCGGTGGAAAAAATTGAGTATTTTAATAAGGAAGATAATGAATACGTTGTTCAAGGCTCTCACCCCGTCCTCAACTGTATTTTCTAATTCCGTGAACATTGCTAAATCATGGCCTTCAATTATTACATCATTTTGGGATATAACTCTTAATGAATTTAGATTAATTTACACTGGCAACACAACATCTTGCCCATAGGTTAAGGCATATGGAGTTATTCCAGTACTTGAACTTTTAGAGGTATTATAAGCCATAAAATCTCTGACAGCAAATTATGCCATTCTCTTGGATTTTTTCAATCAGTTTGCTCAACTTATTTTTAATTACTTTTTATGGCCTCATCTTGGCCATTTTATTGAGCACGGTATGATTTTGTCCACATTAGGGTTATGCCTAACCTTAAAGTCAATTCTAACATCACTTCTAATTCGAATATAGTTGCATTATTTTAGGTTATGGTTTCTGGGATCCCAGACTCATATACAGTATCTTCCAAGAAATATACTAATTCATTTTCGGTGAGTTATTTCAAAGCCTTAGCTTTTACCAGCTTAGTGAAATAATCAATTGCAAAGGGGATAATTTTTTTCCAATTATATTAGTTGTCTGTCCCTTAGATGGCCAAGTCTTGACCACATATTATAAGACAATTACGGGCATATGTTTTAATGGAGCAGGATGTTGACACTTTTGGCATCCTTTTGAAAATTCAATGCAATCTTTTAAAATATATGACCAATAAAATCAATTCCTCTTTAACAACCATATCATCATTGGGCTAACCTGATGAGCTCCGTAAAGGTCCTCGTGGATTTGAGCTATGATTAGTGAGCCTTCACTTTTACTTATGCAAACAATGATCATTCCCTCACCACCTCTTTTGAGTAATTTGCTACCATACAAAAAATAAATGGTTGCTCTCAACCGAATCATCCTATCAGTTTTAGTATTTAGATAATTTTAGATATTCCATTATTGGTTTTTTCCAATCTTCTTGGACATTAATATTTCCATCTTCCATATGTTATGTAGAAAAGGTTAGAAGACATCAATAGCACTAAAACTTGAAGCTTTGAGCTATTTCATTCTCTTCTTCATTTAAAAACACAGGAATATAACTTAGAGCAACTTCATCAAATTTAGACAACAAATTTAGTTCCACTTGTTTATATAAAGTTAAACCCTCATGCACACATTTATATTCACCATTTAAATGTCTTATAACCATTTGGGAATCACTAAAGACTTCTATAACTGGAGCTTTACAATTTTGAAGAATTTTTAGTCCCATTATCACGTCTTCATATTCTACTTGATTTTTAGAACATCCATTTTCTTACACCATATAACCATGTTTTATTTTAATGTGTTAAGGAAAGTTAGTAACTACACCAATACATAACATAAATTTAATCTTCGAACCATCAAACCATAGTTTTCAGGGATTGCAAGTGACACAACTCAGAATGTGTCTCTAAAGTGTGTACTCTCTAGGCTCAAGTGCAAGCCTGTCGTTCAAGTAATAATCCGACAAGTCGGGTATCGATCCTCAGGGAAAAAGGACAACGAGAGTTGTGACGACGGGATAAGACTGAGGAATCCTAACGTTGACTCTAAGAAGAAAAGAAAAGATTGATTTGGTTTTTGGGATTCGATTACACTAAATGCAATTATGAAATTATGATGAAAAATGCAGCTAACTAAATTACCTAAATTATGAATGAAGAATGGAATCGAACTTTTTAACTAAATGATGAGAAAATAGGATGGGAATACAATCCCCCAACCCTAGTGTAATGCAGTGACAACGTCAATCATAAATTTATTCGATTAATTCAAACCCGGAATTTAGTACTCCCAAGCATTATGTATACGAGGTTCAAGCCCGCGTCATACCTAATCCGAGGATGAGTAAATCGTTATTGCGGTAATTACACTCAAATTGTACTCTAAATCATCACGAATACCCAAGGGAAAACGAGATATAAAGATCTACAATTCTTATGAAATTACGCGATACGATCAAAATTAATCATTAAATTCATCATTAACGTTATACACTTGCACTAACACATCAGGTTGGGTTCATGCATCCCAACCTTGAAAAACCTAGCCGGACATATTAATTTGACTAATGCATGAAATAATGATGTTGCATGTGTAGGAATTCATGATGAAACTAACTAGAAACATGTAAATACGTATTATGAATGCGGAAAGAAGCTGAATCAAATAGGAAAAACTAAGTATGCAAGAATAATCAATGAGAAACAAGGATCTTGAATTAAAACTTGCAAAAACAAACCCGAAACAATGAATTCTTGAAGTAATTTATGCCCTTGATGTTCCTAGATGTTCCTCCCCTTTTTCTCTATCAAAAACTCTCTAAAAATAGCCCTAATAGCTGCTCCTAGGTTAATCCCTACGTTTCCCACAAGTTTGGAGTGTTTAAAACCTATTAGGAGTCTTTGGGACAAATCAGCATAAAAGGGAAAATTCGCGTGTCAGGTACCCCGAACCCCACACCGAACCGGTTCTGGGTGGGGTTTGGGGTACCAAGCTGGCCTGGAGTTCAACACTTAGAATTTTTCTGGCTTTCCTCTTCTTTTCTTGGATTTTTCTTCAACTTCAACTGAGCATAACTTATCAACCATAGCTCGGATTTGGGTACCGTTTCTTCCAGTGTTTTTGTTGTTCCGAGTTCTTCAAATTTCCAGAAGGCCCCACCTCCAGAATTGGGCTGTAAAATTACGAAAATGCCCTTGAACTTGCCTTCCTAGCCTTTCTTCTATGATTTTTCCGCAACTTCAAGGGGTCATAATTCTTTCATCGTAGCTCGGATTGAGGTGCCGTTTTTTCCGGTGTTCTTGTAATTGAAAGATCTTCAACTTTCCAGTTGACTCCACCTCCGGGATCGGGCTGCATAATTACCGAAATGCCCTTGAACTTGCCTTCTTAGCTTTTCTTGCACTATCTTGCTTCCTCTTTTGCACTGCTTGCATAATTAACCTGTAAAACCAATAAGAGAAGCACGAAACACGAAATACTCGCCACGAAGGTTAGTAGCATAAATGTGAATCAAATCCATATATGTTACATCACTCGGGATCACAAAAGTACCGAAATTAGGGGGATAAATATACAATATTTATGCCCAATCAAACCCCCCTAACTTAGAACTTTGCGCGTCCCGAGCAATGTAAAAGAATGAAAGTAAGAGTTAAGGACACTTCAAGGACTTTATTGGGATAGAGTACCACTTTCGCGGGCAAGCGATTGCATTTAGCGCATGCAACAAGCCTTTAAACCTCTAGGTTACCCTAGTAGGACGAGTTGTGTCTCGTGAGGGTTTGCAGTGAATATACCCACAAAATTCGACTCTAAGAAAATTCAAAATACGCAAAAATTGTGCAATTCAAACTTTTCCATAAAATAATCATCATCAAGTCATATTTACAAGTCTCAAACCGTAGTGTGTGTGTGCGAAGCCGGAAATATAACCGCCAATTTCCATCGATTGATCATTACGTTACTTATTCGAAAGTTCGTTTTGATTTCAATTCCTCACGGAATGTACTCACAAACGAACCTATCGGATTATGGCTATTCTCTCCACATACGTGATATAAAGAGTAAATTTAATTGAAGCAAATTCACGCATGCAATTAGAAAGACGGAAACTTTATGGCGAAAGGATCTCATCAACGGATTACAGTTTTAAAAACGGGAACATTGCCTTTATTTCGCGCACTTAGCCTCTTATATTATCTTTTGGTGTCTTAACTCTCCACGCGGTAATCAATTTTCGCAATTTGGACTCGGTTAGGACTTTTTCGGGTTAAATGGTGTCTTGGGTGAAATGAAGGAGGAATGGAAGGTTGGAATTGGAAAAGTCATTCGTGATGTCCATTTGTGCATTTTCCGGGCTATTGCTCATTTTTTTCTTCTTTTTCTGTTTTTCTCATTTCTTTTCTTTTCTTGCTATTTTCTTTGAGCATTCTTCTATTTTTTTTTCTTGCCCCTTTATATGCACTTTTCAGACTTAAATTCTGAATTTTCTCGTTCTTCTCAATTCCGGCTATTTTGGGTTTTTCGAGTTGTCAAACGAAAGGGAAAAATATTCGGCTCAATTTGGGTTTCAAAAGGGATAATTTTTCACTAATTTTTCTGGCCAATATTTTTGGGTGACAAACGAGGGCCTACTTCATTGTCCAAAATGCCAATTTCGTTACCATATGCGTTTCGAGGTGAATTTAAGTTTAGAGACTAATTTGGCACGTTTTTCAAGGCAATATTGCACGCATTTTTCAAAACCGATCAAATGAAAGAATTGAGATCCTTGACAACTTATTAAGTGCTAAAAAGAACTTTGAGTTAACAATTAACTCGGATTGATTTAAAATCTCGCAAAACGTGATAGGCTCGAATCTCACCGGGTTTGTTAATCTCCACATTTATTCGTTAAGTCGTCAATTTTCGCTCAATTTCCATCTTTGGTCAATTTTGACTTTGTGTATGTTGGATGTTTACAATTTGATACTCCAATTTGACTTTTAATGATATTTTTGAAAAATTTGAATTCCAATTTTTATTTATTTTGAACAAAAATATTTTTGGATTTTTCAAAATTTTATGATTTTTTTTGGAATTTTGGGCATTTTTGAAAATTTGTGAAGTTTTAGAAATACGCACTTGTGACCCCCCCTAACTTAGACTTTTGCATTGTCCTCAAGCAAAAAGGACGAAAATCTAACTCAAGGCGAATGAAAAGTGCGGAAAAATAAAACAAACAAATATGAAAAATGCAACAAGACACTATATGACACTCATGCATGACTCAAAAATACAACAACAATCACCCCATACGCGTCGGGGGTGCGACGACCTCTCATCTCTCCACAAACTCACCCGACCCCACTTACGGGGGTCAATGCTCTTCTTGTCACTCCCGTCCTAGGATTATATTCCAGCAATCGGAACAAGTTGGGACTTCGCCCATAGATAAAGGATAGACCGGGAGACTCGTCGTGACTAACTGGGCAGGGATCCTCATGATGCTGGCTCAAAGTGTGATCTGCGTGCACTGACTTGGAGGGAACACCTAGGTTTTGTTCAATTTTTAAGATGCATGGGTCGGGCTCTAAGTCAGATGAACCACAACTTTTCTCCTCACTTGCCTTCGGGGCTTCTAGTGTTGTGGGTGGATTGTCACAACGAAGGAATTCATCAATTTTTTCTTTCAATTCACTTTCGTCTAAGTGACTACATGAATCCAATAGGGATTGGCCTTCAATAGTAATACTTTCATCCACCTTCCCGAATTCTCTTTCAAAATCTTCCATGCTCATGTCTCCTAGTTCTCTCTCTCGAGTAGTGCCTACGTCCTCTCTTACTTGCTCGATCTCCAACTCCACCAGTTTTCTCTCTTCTAACCCCTCTTTCTCATGGCTCGATACTAAGCAGGACCCTAGGGCCTCTCTACAATCATTTTCCTCAAAGTACTCCCCTACGATCTTGTCTACGAAGCTCACCGCGTGAAGGTCATCTTCTTCCTCCGTATGTTGGGTGACATGGAAGATGTTGGCCTCTAAGGTCATGTTCCCAAAGGTGAGTTGCATTCGCCCATTCCGAGTATTGATGATTGCGTTAGCCGTAGCTAAGAAAGGGCGCCCAAGGATGATGGGAACATGGTTACTCCAGTTAAATGAGGGCTCCGTGTCCCAAATGACAAAGTCTATCGGGAAGTAGAAAGTGTCAACTTGGACGATCACGTCCTCGACTATGCCTCTTGGGATCTTCACGGTTCGATCCGCTAATTGGAGAGTGACCTTTGTGGGCTTGAGGTCGCCCAAATCAAGTTGCCTATAGATGGAGTAAGGGAGGATATTCACACTTGCTCCCAAATCAAGTAAGGCTTTTTTGATTTTGTTTTCTCCAATGATGCAGGAAATGGTGGGTGCACCGAGATCTTTGAATTTAGGTGGGAGATCATTGAGTAGAATGGAGCTCACATTCTGTGCTAGAAAGACATTCTTTTTTTACCTTCATCTTCCTTTTTACCGTCAACAAATCTTTGATAACTTTTCCATAAGCTGGAATTTGCTTGATGGCATCAAGAAAGGGTAAATTCAGCTTTACTTGCTTTAGCACGTCTAGCACTTCATCACGTGGGCATCCTTTCTGTGAAGGAATCAACCTTTGAGGAAATGGTGCCGCGGTGGGTGGTTTCACTACTACCTCAGGTTCACTAGTGTTGTCTTTATCACCTTCATTCAAGGGGACATCTTCGGCCTCTTTCGTGCCGGGCGAAATCTCCTTGTCTTTAAGTACGTCTCGTGGGGGAGGTGACAAGTCAACTACCCTCCCACTACGTAGAGTGGTAATTGCGCTACATTGCTCAGGATGGTCATGGGGAGTCGAGCTAACACTAGTTTGACCTTGGAGAGGTCTTTGGCCTTGGGCAGGAAACTTGCCCTTCTCTTGAACACTCAACGAGGATTGTATTTGTGACAGAGTCGCATTTATGTCGCCAATTAGACGATCATATTTGGCACTGGTTGCGGTCTGGTTTGCAATGAATTGATTCACGATATCCTCGAAAGTTCTCCGCTGTGGCGCGATATAATTTCCGTGAGGTGGTGGTGCTTGCACATGTCCTTGCATGTGTGGAGCTTGTTGAAATTGTTGTGGAGGAGGAGGGGCAACATGCGAAGGAGGGTTCATTGCGGCATGTTGTTGCCCGTAGCTAAAACTGGGATGATTTTTCCATGAAGGATTGTATGAATTCCCGTGAGGGGCCGCGAAATTACCCTTGAAACCTCCTATACTACTAACGTGCTCTTGAAGCATTCCTTTGTAGGCGGGTATTGTCGGGCATTCCTCAGTTGAATGTCCCGCCTCACAAATCGCACACACTTTTTCGACGGGATTTTTGATAGATCCAACTACCTGACATAAATCTCGAAATCCTTTCTCAAGGGTGTCCAACCGACTGTCCGACATAGAGGTCTTATCTACATGGTATAGGCCAAACGCCGATGGAGTGGTGGTCGCTTGACGATTTCGATTCTGAGCATTAGGATCAGAAATATGCCATGATTGGGTAGTCTCGGCGACATACCTCAGGTGAAGCTCAGCATCGTGGCAGTCTAGTTCGATAAACGGACCACTACCCATGATTTCAATGAGTTGCTTGGAGTTAAGGTTCAACCCATTATAGAGGAAGGAAATGATTTGAGCAGTATCAAATCCATGATGGGGGCACGAAGCAGTTAACTCATTGAAACGCTCATAACATCGATGGAATGTCTCATTATCCAATTGCCTGAACGATTGAATCTGAGCCTTTATGGAGATTGTTCGATGTGGTGGAAAGAACTTCTTGAGAAATCTGGATTGTAACTCGTTCCAAGATGGAATCGAGCTCGGAGGTAAAGACCATAGCCAGGTCTTAGCTTTATCTTTTAACGAGAATGGGAAGAGTTTGAGGCGAATCACCTCTTGTGTGCAAGTTTGATCGTTGAGAGTATCACACACGTCCTCAAATTCCCTTATATGCAGGTATGGCTTTTCAGAATCCATACCGTGATAGTGTGGTAGCATCTGGATCATCCCATTTTTGAATCGGAACTGCCCGGCATTATACGGGAGTATAATGCATCCCGGAGTGACAGTGCACTCGGGATATAAGAATTCTCCCAACGGGCAGTACGGAGGCTCTTCCTCACCGGTAGGTGCATTACTATGCTGCGACATCTCTCTCTCACTTGACGACTCAGCGCTCTCACTGGGTGTGCTCGAAGTGTGTCCTACGAAGGAGAAAGGAGTGTTATTAGAGATTGAGTGCGACAGTGTGGGAGGTGGGATCCAGAAATGTGGGGCGTTTGGAGTGTGGGGACTATCAGGATTATACTCAACAAGTGGATTTTCGTGAATGCTGGTTGGAGTATTATGGGGTGTGGGAGTGGTTTCAGAATTTTGCATTAAAGCTCAGGAGAGATGACAATTGTGAATCTTTTTGGATTTTTTTTTTTTTTTTTGGTCAAAGTTTTGGATTAACTCGATCTAATCCTAAGTCTACCTAGTTCCCCGGCAACGGCGCCAAAAACTTGACACAACTCAGAATGTGTCTCTAAAGTGTGTACTCTCTAGGCTCAAGTGCAAGCCTGTCGTTCAAGTAATAATCCGACAAGTCGGGTATCGATCCTCAGGGAAAAAGGACAACGAGAGTTGTGACGACGGGATAAGACTGAGGAATCCTAACGTTGACTCTAAGAAGAAAAGAAAAGATTGATTTGGTTTTTGGGATTCGATTACACTAAATGCAATTATGAAATTATGATGAAAAATGCAGCTAACTAAATTACCTAAATTATGAATGAAGAATGGAATCGAACTTTTTAACTAAATGATGAGAAAATAGGATGGGAATACAATCCCCCAACCCTAGTGTAATGCAGTGACAACGTCAATCATAAATTTATTCGATTAATTCAAACCCGGAATTTAGTACTCCCAAGCATTATGTATACGAGGTTCAAGCCCGCGTCATACCTAATCCGAGGATGAGTAAATCGTTATCGCGGTAATTACACTCAAATTGTACTCTAAATCATCACGAGTACCCAAGGGAAAACGAGATATAAAGATCTACAATTCTTATGAAATTACGCGATACGATCAAAATTAATCATTAAATTCATCATTAACGTTATACACTTGCACTAACACATCAGGTTGGGTTCATGCATCCCAACCTTGAAAAACCTAGCCGGACATATTAATTTGACTAATGCATGAAATAATGATGTTGCATGTGTAGGAATTCATGATGAAACTAACTAGAAACATGTAAATACGTATTATGAATGCGGAAAGAAGCTGAATCAAATAGGAAAAACTAAGTATGCAAGAATAATCAATGAGAAACAAGGATCTTGAATTAAAACTTGCAAAAACAAACCCGAAACAATGAATTCTTGAAGTAATTTATGCCCTTGATGTTCCTAGATGTTCCTCCCCTTTTTATCTATCAAAAACTCTCTAAAAATAGCCCTAATAGCTGCTCCTAGGTTAATCCCTACGTTTCCCACAAGTTTGGAGTGTTTAAAACCTATTAGGAGTCTTTGGGACAAATCAGAATAAAAGGGAAAATTCGCGTGTCAGGTACCCCGAACCCCACACCGAACCGGTTCTGGGTGGGGTTTGGGGTACCAAGCTGGCCTGGAGTTCAACACTTAGAATTTTTCTGGCTTTCCTCTTCTTTTCTTGGATTTTTCTTCAACTTCAACTGAGCATAACTTATCAACTGTAGCTCGGATTTGGGTACCATTTCTTCCAGTGTTTTCGTTGTTCCGAGTTCTTCAACTTTCCAGAAGGCCCCACCTCCAGAATTAGGCTGTAAAATTACGAAAATGCCCTTGAACTTGCCTTCCTAGCCTTTCTTCTATGATTTTTCCGCAACTTCAAGGGGTCATAATTCTTTCATCGTAGCTCGGATTGAGGTGCCGTTTTTTCCGGTGTTCTTGTAATTGAAATCTCTTCAACTTTCCAGTTGACTCCACCCCTGGGATCGGGATGCATAATTACCGAAATGCCCTTGAACTTGCCTTCTTAGCTTTTCTTGCACTGTCTTGCTTCCTCTTTTGCACTGCTTGCATAATTAACCTGTAAAACCAATAAGAGAAGCACGAAACACGAAATACTCTCCACGAAGGTTAGTAGCATAAATGTGAATCAAATCCATATATGTTACATCACTCGGGCTCACAAAAGTACCGAAATTTGGGGGATAAATATACAATATTTATGCCCAATCAGCAAGAAACGTGGCCTATTTCATATTCTCCATCTAATTCATCCTCACATGGATGATCTATTAAGAAATCGACCAGACCTTTACGTTTTAGTGCCTTACGAGGGACATAATATAAGGAAAATTTTGATAAATCTAATAACCCTTTGCTAATTATATTTCTTAAAATAGGCCTTATTAGAATGTATTTAATCAAATTAAGCTTTGAAATGACAAAAACTTATTTAGGCAGCAAATAATATCTTAATTTCATAGCAAAAAAGTACAAGATTAAACATAATTTTTCCATTGCTGAATACCTACATTCATAGTCATTTCAAAACCCATTAAGGTAACAAATAACTTTTTCCTTGTGATCTTCATAGTTTTGAGCCAATATACTCTAATAGATCATCACAGTCTTGAGTGTTTGAAAATCTTGCACATGCTCGTCCTTCAAATACATCTCTTTTTGGTCCTTTAGCTTCAAGAAAGGAGAAAATATTTTATTCTTTCCTGCAGTATTAGAAATAAATCTTGAAAGAAAATTAATTTGACCCCAAAACTTTGTAATTCTTTCTTGTTTTCGAGGACTTTGCTTTCAATGATAGATTTAGACTTATTCTGATAAACTTAAATTCCTTTTTAATGCAACAAATATCCAAGTAAATTCTCTATAGAAGCTCCAACGGAACATTTCAAAGCCTTGCTTTTAAGTTGATACAACCTCATTATTTGGAAGGATATTTTAAGATGTGTTATATGATAATTTACTTAATTTGACATCACAATTATATTATCAATATGACACTCTAGTAAAGTACCAACCTTGCCATGGGAAATGATATTCATTCCCCTTCGGTATGTGGACACTGCATACACTAGGCCAAATGGATTTTTGATCCATTCGAAGGTCCTCACGTTACTAGGACATCTAAATATAGTCTTATGCGTATATTATTTAGCTATTCAGATCTAGTTATATCCATAATGAGCGTCCATCATAGACATGGTAACATAATATACTGACCTATGAATAACAGATCTACGACTGGCATTGGATATTCATCCTTCGAAGTGGCTGCATTGAAATTCCTAAAATCAATCAAGATACTAAATTTTCCATTCTTTTTAACTAATTTCACTATATTAGAGATCCATTTAACATTACTAGAAGTTTGAATGAATCCAACTTTCAATAGTCTTTTTATTTGATCTTTTATTCTGCTTGTAACCTCTAAAGTCATTTACCTTAGCACCTATTTAATAGGTCTATAGCCTTCTTTTATTGTTCACATGTTCTCCATTAATTTTCTATCTAGTCTAGACAATCATCATATTCCTAAAAAAATTGTATTAATTCAGAGGGTCTATGACCAAATGACAGTCTTCAGTGTTGAGATTTGCACTGATATAAGTGACTCTTTTATTTGTCCAGGCTCCAATATGAATTATATCAAGGGATTGGGTTTATTCACCATCAGTTCATCATACTTTACTGGTGAACTTGATGATTAACTACTATATAGATAAGTTTCATTATCTACATCTTCTCAAAAGACATAGTTATACCAATTTATGGTCTTTTTTTCACCAAGACTAGTGCTTAGATCCAATTCTCTAAATTATAAAGAACTACGGCCAAAATTTCATTGGCCTAATGCATGTTAATAGGTGTATTAACCATTAAACAAAAATCTTATTTTATTAACTTGGCACCATTAGGCCAAAAACTAGATCGTTTTAACTTTCTTCAGAGACCAAACCTTCTAATGCCTCACTCTCCAAAGCCTCTGCTTTTACCAGAACTACATTTTCCTGGTATAGCTGGGCTTCAAAATAATTAGAACTATTATGAAAAGTTAGTGTATCAGCTTCCACTTCTTCTATAAATCCATATTCCTTCATCAAAAGTAATTTCTAATGCATATAAGAAGGAATGCATTTCTTTTTTAGAATGGATCCAATCTCTACCTAATAATGCATTAAAGTTATATTTTCCATCAATAATAAAGAAATCATTATTAGACTTTTGAATGCCTACTTCAATATCAATTGGTGGTACAACGATGATATAATTCTTATATTTAAAAAAACTAGAAATAATAATTTAAATCTAAACCAATTTAAGATTTTGTGTATTAATTTTGGATAACATGAAAAGTGGCACTAGATTGACAACTTCCCCATTATTCACATTATTTTATTGATAAGAACACCATTTATCAATGCTTTCATAAACAAGGACTTTATATGGCTAGTCATATGTTTAGTAGGTTATTAGAAACCATATACAATGTTAGAAGCAGAGACAAATATATCAAACTTACCTACCTCTGACTCCTATTCTCTATCCACTTCCATAGTAGGTGACCCTTGACCTTCTTCAGCTTCGAAGCTCTTAAGTAGGATCACACCCATATTAATTGGCACTTGATCAGGTAGAGTGACAAACTAGATGAATTACTGTTATTTAGCTTCTTGATCAGGTGTTGTGGCATAAACTTCCATCATTTATCCATTTTCCCACTTAATTCAAAGATTCTGATGAACTTCTTTCATTCATGCTCATGGTATTCTCCAATTCCTTTTGTCTTTTTACTAAGAAGTCGAAAGAGGTTTGACTCATTTATGGTTCCCTAGAAAACCTTAGTTTTCTTTAAATATGAAGAAGGAAAACCTTCTCATTCATTAGTTCGCATAATCTTAAACGCCTCTTTCCAAGCCCTATACTTCCTTTAGATCATTTTTTGTTGTGTTTGAGAGATCACCACATATGATTCTCTTCTCTTTGACTTAGGTTACTACACCATATACCACATTCTACGAGTCACTTGCTTAGGTTTGACTCTCTTTGGTTTCTTTGGCATATTATTGAATTATGGTGCAATATTTGGATCTTGGACCACGAACCACTGAGGTAAACCTTTGACCATTAAGATGATTTTAGGACATTTATTGGTACTATATTGCCCCTATGCTGGTGGGATTTAGCCTCTATAAATTCAGGTCTGATGTACAGATTATTGTTTGGTATCTTTGCATTCCGTTGGTGATGAAAAGGACCAAATAATGGTCTTATTTTCTGATAATTTTTTATTTGAACCTCTTGTTGATATTGGAATATTTGGGCCTTGGATGTAATGTCATTATTCCCGATTTTGCTATTCCCTTTCACTAATATTTACCCTTCGAAGCCACCAATAGCCATATTTCAACATAATACTCTCTACAACTGATACACGTGTTTTATCACCCTTTTATTAGGTTCTTCAATGGATTTAGGTTTTTAATCCTTGGGTTCATCTTAGTTTTCACCCTGAACTACACATGCTCTTTGTTTCTAGACATTTGGATTGATTGCACACTCACCCCCAATTATTTGACTTTATGGAAATGGGCTTCATCTACCCCCATTGTGCTCTCCTCTTTAGCAGGGAATTTGATCTCCCCCAAATGATTAACTCTTGCACCCTATCATAAATAATACAGCATGCATTATTGAGTAAGACAACACAATATGCCATTTATAATAGTTTTTTCTTTTCGTGTCATGTGGTTTTCTAGCATCATCAAGATGTTTTAACATTATAGATTTTAAGATAAAGTCAAAGATTTCACTATACTTAGTAATATCAAAAGAGTATTTTTTTTATCCTTTCTTTTGACTTTAGTGTAAGGATTCTGCTGTAGTATCCTTTCGAACTAAGGGTTCACATATTATAGTTTAAGTTCATATAATTTATGAAATATCAATTTCAAAATTATAATCATTATAATATGGTTTGAACGAAAATTTATTCCTCTCATGCCCTTCTTCTAGAAGAGCCTCATATATAGATACTTTGGCAGTTAATTCCACCAAGTATCTAAATTTAGTGGCATCAAACTTCTTTCGAAGCCTAAGCTCAAAACCATTTTGTGTTAATTTTACAATATCTGACTCATGAAAGATTATTTTTCATCTATTTCATATAGTAGCTTTTTCATCAGGCTTTTGAATTAATCTGGCTAAATTATCCATGGAAATTTCTTGTTCAATTTGGAAGAACTATGAGTGTAATATGTCATGTCTGCCATTTGTTGCCAAGTTTGAACAAATTTTGGTGGCATAATTATAAACCATGCAATGGATGAATTTGTGGGGGAACTAGAAGATAAATGTAGCCTCAAGTTATCATTTATTATAGTATAGGAACATTGACTAGTGATCTTAGCAATGTATTTTACTATGGACTAACTCCCAACCCCTAAGAAGAGGGTGAATATTAGGAATTTTTAGCCTTTATAAAGTTCAATCCTACATATCCATCATGGCTAGGTATTTCAATAGACTGGGGTCTACACTCCCGAGCTAAGGGTCCACATATTTCATGTATCACGTCCACAATCTCATTCCTTCCCACTCCCCCAGGCAGTTTCCTATTTAGTTTACCAAAGGAATTTGTTGTAACAAGGATGGTGGAAATTTTAGGAGAACAATTTGTTTGGTTTGGCAAGGCATAGACTAGGATACTTGAGGGTTTTAAGTATCTAAACTCCTAGGGTTACCCAACCCCCCAAGTTCTAATTTGAACACTGGGTTATGGATAACTCCATAGTTTAAAGAGCTTGGGAATCCTAAAATGATCTTATTTGGCTAAGGCCTAGTCCTTCCTACCTCTATGAGAGGTGTTATCCCTATTGGGTTTTGTAACCCACTTATGGATAGGTGTTAGACATTATTACAGTTTTCATTTGATTACCGATACTCAAACTAATAGCAATAGCATATCCTTTTGTCCTAAGGTTATTTTCAAAACTGGTTTCACTAGTATTAGGTATGTAATAGACAAGATAGTAAGGATTTGGTTTAGTATTTGTATTTACACTAAATTTTTTGTATGTCCGACCACTAGTTTTCATACCATTTGGCAAGGCAAGCCTACTGGTCACTATAGTGATCGTGGTGTTAAGACTTTTTACCATATTACTAAAGTGATCAAATACTTGGTGTAGTTGATTGATCAATTAGTCTTGCATGTTTATGGGAACACCAACTGTTAGTGTATTTTGAATATTATTGGCTCTTAGATCCATTGAAATATTTACTTCTTGACTACGAGCCATTGGTGCCAACTCTTACGTTGTTTCGACCATTTTTTTCTCTGAGGTTGAAATATGTTGGTTGGTAGAGATAATTTAACCAACATTTTGTTTTTGTATATATTAACTTTGACAAGTACTAGCCATTTATAACTTTCACATAGCATTGGTGTCCCACCGAGCCTGCCAGGAATATGTTTGAGTTATTTTTCTCTTAGTTTGGTGAATAATTAGGATTGCGAGCGTGCCAGATAAGATTTATGATATTGTTAACCAAAGATCTTAACCCAATGATAATTATCGAGAGATTGTGTTTCATTCGATGCCTTAATTAAGAGGACTTATGCTTCACTTAGGAAATAATTTTATGTGAGTGCTAAGTTGTAGTAATTAACTAGGACAAAAATATCAAATTGCATGAATTGAAAGAAAAGTAATGCTTCGTAAATAAAAGTAAAGAAAATGCGTTTAAAGTAAATATTTGTAGAAAGGTAAATTTCGAGTAAAGTAAAGAAGTAAACAAAGAGAAATGTAAAGAAATAAAGTAAACAACAATAAACGTAAAATCAATAAAACTTTAATAAACTTTGAAGAACAAGATTACAAACTTCCTTACAATCTACTTGTGGAATGAAAGAAAAGATCTAAATAAAAGAATGAAAAAAGGGAGGATAAAGGTAATGTAAATGTGTTTTTGGTGTGGGAGTTCTCTCTTCCTTGTTGGGTTCATTGCTTATTTATAGTGTTTCTTGCCCATGGAACTTATCCTCTCTTTGGTAACTACTGGATTATTATTCACCCATTTGAGTTTTTTCGCTTTGGTGCACTAACGCCCCAATTTGAATTCTAGTGTGCTTATTTTTTGAATAACATGTCCCATCTAGTGAAAAGTGTAACCCATGCATGTTGCCCATTGTTTTGTATTTCCACAATATAATTTGGCTATTTTTGTGGATTTAAATATTACGTGGCAACAATTCATTGGTTTGTGTTAACACAGTGTGAACATATCGTTAGATTTCAATTATCTAGATTATGCTAATGAACAATGTAATATTATTTTGGTAGTATTAACATATGGGTTTAATCCATTTGGCACTATAAGAACCAATCAAAGTGTATGTTTGTTGATCTTAGCACCCCTAAATCCCCCACCTTCATGAGATGGACATTTTCGATGTTGTTTTTATTGATACACGGTACAAAGTCACCAAGTGATGACATGAATGTCTACCTGGAACTGTTGGTAGAAGAATTGAACAAGTGGTGGGTAGCGAGTGTGAAGCATTTGACTATAGAAAATAATAAAAGTTCATGTTAAAATCTATGATGATTTGGAAAATTCACGATTTCCCAGCTTATGGGACTTTATTGGTTTGTGATTTTTACGATTATTTTGGTTGTCCCACTTTTGAAGGGGAAACTGGATCTCAACAACTCAAAAATAGTGGAAAAATTATATATCATTCTCATAGGAGATTCTCGCCTCCCGTTAAATGGTTTAAATTTGACAAAGTTCAATTTTTTTTACTAGGCAGGGTAGAACATAAGCTAACTTTGATAAAGCTTTCAAGTTCAAAAATTAAAAGAAGGTATTCAAAGTGTGGATCTAATATTCTAGGTAAGAATCCTATATTCAATATTATCAAGCATAAAAGGACCCCAATTGAGAATGGAGCCAAGAAAATTAAGGCTTGGTCTTGAAGGTCAATACTATTTGGCTTGCCCTATTGGAAGGGTAACCACATATGCCATGTATTACATATCATGAATGCCGATAAGAACATCATTCAACACCATGTGATCACATGCCTAGGTGTAAGTTATTTGAAGGATAGAGAAAAGGCATGAAGTGATATTAAAGTGTTGGAAATTAAGTGACAATTATGCTTGAAACAAGGCAATATTAAGAGGAATATAATCTCCCCTGGGGCATATACTTTGATGAGCAAAGAAAGAAAAGTGGTTTTAGACATAATGAATTATTTGAAAGCTGCCTCTAATTTTTCATCAAATTTTCAGAGGATTGTGAGCTATGCCACACATGATCTATAAAATTTCAAGCCTCACGATTGGCATGTGATCGTGCAACTAATCCCTTTATTGTTTAAGCACTATTTCCCTAAGAATAAGGACTTGAGGAGGGCCGTTATGGATATTAGCCTTTGCTTCACACTTTTGTGGGCAAAAGTAGTCAATCAAAAGCACATCGTGGTTGTAAAAGACACTCTAGCTAAAGCAACTTGTTTGTTGGAGAAGTACTTTCCCCTAACATTCTTCAATGTAAGTATTCCCTTGTTGGTTCACTTATATGACGAGGAGTTTATTTTTATCCCTGTAAGATATTATGGATCTACTCATTCATAAGTTGATGAACGTTTTCAAAGATTATATTAAGAATAAGAGGTACATTGAAGGATCCCTAGCGGAGGAATACATTATTGTGGAGGAATCCATGTTCTCTAGGGAATATATTATAACACCCCATATTTCTAAGCATTAAATATTTAATTAATTTGGCTTAATTTAAATTACAAGTGTGTCGTAATTTATTAGAATTAATTATTATGTGTCTATTTAAATATTAATCAGGAGAGATAATGATTAATATAAATGGAATAAATTTACTAAGTGTTTGGTAAATAATACGTGATTTTTGTTATACATCGTAACGAGTTAAACGACGAAATTTTTGTATCTCGACCACGAGTTGGGTATAGATTATATTAAGGTCGAGATGGGAACTTTTAGTTAAGTGACTTGGATGATGATTGTGAGTGCACGATTGATTTTGAATTGGTCGATATAGTCAGAAAAGAGTACTCAAGGGTAGTAATCGGGGATCGGGACATTTTCAGGCATAACCGGGCCCACTCGGGGGTGATTGGGTCATTTGGGCTGGACCCATAAGTCTAATTTCGGGTTTAATAATATTCAACCTAAATCTAAGAGGGTGAACAGAAGTTAATCACAATCTAACCCTAATAAATTGAGAGAGGAAAAGAGGAAGGAAATTGGGGAGATTTTGGGAGCCAAATCAAGAGAAATTGGGAGTGTTATTCGTGAATCCATCTTCTACCTTAAAGGAATCAAACACTATGAATCTAATCAGGTAAGTGGTTAACTTACTTTCAATTTAATTTATAGAATTTTAGTTCATATCATAGTGGGTGTAAACCATCAATCTATTTTTGGGTGGGTTATTGTATCAAAATGGGTTTTCATGATTTAAATGCAAATTTGAGGATTAATCATGAAATTGATTATGAAATAGCATTTAGTACTGTTAAAATTATATTCTGATTCAAAATCCATGATTAGATGT
Source organism: Sambucus nigra (assembly GCA_949130495.1). NCBI lineage: Eukaryota > Viridiplantae > Streptophyta > Magnoliopsida > Dipsacales > Adoxaceae > Sambucus > Sambucus nigra. The sequence goes on from OX422207.1 coordinate 520,708,347, forward strand.
GCTGGGTTGATGACTGGAAAATCGAATTTAGGAAGGTGATGGTATACATGGGAGTAAAACCCAAATTCATGAATTTATTGGATTAATGCGAGAACTATTGATATAAAATGGTGATTTGGATGTGTAGTAAGCTTTGAGAATATATATAGATCATTATTGAAGTTTGGGTTAGAAGGGAACTAGAAAATATTTAAAAGTTAACAATGGAGGAAATCAAAACAGAGTAGACAAAGAAGACGATCTGCCTGCATCGAATCGATTTGCTCCCTGAGCCGAATAAATTCGGTAAGGCGAATGGACTTGGAGTAAGGCCGAATCGATTCAGCTGCCTAGATTTTGTGGAATTTGTTTTTGTTTAAGCCTTAAATTCACGATTAACTTTTGGGGAAACTTTTGTGTTAATTTTGAAATATAACGAGGGACATATTTAATTTTAGTAGGTTATGTTAGGGGAATGTTCATCCAAATTGAAATTCCAAGGCTAGAACCTTATTGGGGATAGTAATCAATGGAGGAAATTTTGGATATTGGGATGAAAGTTAGGGTAGAATGATTAAGCCCAAAACGTGAACCAGCATTATAAAGAGAATTAGAGTCGGGCAGAGAGACTCGGTGCTTATAGGCTAGTGCCAGGAGAGTTAGACACAGGTTAGGCTGACTTAATTAACTTTAATTATATAAATGTACGGATAGTGTGATAGTGAATATATATGTGTTCATGTGCTTATTATAGATATCGATGTGAATGATATTCATAGGAATACATACCCCTCTAGTTCTATCATAGGAGGTTTCATGATGTGGGTGACCCCCTGGCTCGTGAAAGAAGGAGAGTATAGTCCATAGGTCATAGCATCCGATATATTATGTTAGGATTATTTTTGGGGTGAGATTTCTTGGGTATGATTCAGTCCCACACTAGGGGAACTATGACCGCCTCCACTACACCTTTTATTTTATTGCCTGATTCGGTGTGAGTTAAGCGTCCCGTGGTATCCGAGTTGGATTGGGTATACGTGGGGTGATAGCATTTTAGAGAAAATAGCTGGTGAGTTATTACTAGGGTGGATGGATATTATATACGACATGTGTGGGAATATTTTAGTATAATTATACGTATATAATTAGTATGAATATTTATATACGGGTAAAATACATGAAGTGAAACCGTATTACTTATGTAACTGGTGAACCGTTATATGAGTTTACTTGAATGGAATAAACTAATTACTTGGTGAAATAATTTAATAATCCATAGAAATATTTCTCGGGCTAAAGTGGTTAATAAGGAAGGATTCACAACATGGCTAGTTAGACGGGGTAGTATAACTATGTGGTTTACGAAGAAAGCGGTAGGTGTGCAGATTAGTTGAGGGGTGAGGATTATCTCAAGGGAGTGCGACACTAGCTTAAATATGAAAAGTATTCATGCATTTTAATTACAGCAAACTTAATCACTTGCAAATGTTTTTCAAATGCTTTGGGTTCTAACCCTTGCCAAAAATATTTTCAAAACCTTTTAGGTATCCAGCCACAGGGACGCCATACTTGATTATCTATTCCAAGGATGCGCAGTTGCGACATATGTGGATGCATATAGGATATGGACTAGACGCCTCAGTTTTTCATTCTATTTTAGAATTTCATTATTATAGTATTTCATCTTTGGGCATGTTTCCCCTACAGTACTTTATTCAGTGTATTCAGTTCAAACTTGTGTTGGGATTTATTGATTTCTCTGTTAGATTTATTATTTAGATTTGGAGTTTGTATCCGATGGTTTATTCGGAAAGATATTTATTTATTTATTTATTCATATCCTGTGATGGTTTGAACTATATTAATGTGTGAATGGTTTAATTTTCTTTTTCCTTATAGTGCTAACTATTAAATGAAAATATAAAATTTTGACACCGGCTTAATTTAATAATATGTGATTAGTAATTAATGGTTTTCGATGGTGATGTTAAGAATGAACTAAATGGGAATCTTGTTTAATTTAATAAAGGACTGGTCATCCAGTATATAATTTGGCGGGGTGTTACTAATGGTATCAGAACAGTAAGTTCTAGTGTCCATAGAATATATCCGTATTACTACGAATTCAACGTAGCGTTCTTTAATATAGAGCCCTATTGTTAGGACTGTTGCTTTTATCTTTACGTGTTTGAGATATCGTGCTTTTGGTATTTGATTTTGTATTGACTATGAATTCCTACAACTCATTTTAAATTTTAGATATAGTCTAAGAGAGGTAGACCGACTAGAGCAATAATGAAAGATGAGGTGAGAGAGGCTCATCAGGAGCTGAAGTTATATATCCACAACCACCATCGGGGTTAGTGATGACTGCACAGGTGGCCGAGATAGTGGTCTAGGCACTCAATGTATCCATAACTGCCATGGCCATCCATTTTCCTCAGACTCAGCCGTAGCCACCAGTGGCACAGGGATTCAAGACCAACCAGGGCCGTTGTCTTGGAAAAAAGTAAGGTTCAAAAAGGCCACCAACCAGAGTTTTTGTGGAGCTCGGATGTGATAGTAGCATGTCAGTGAAAGAAGGACCTGCATCGTCACCTACATATGATTAAATTCAGTGACGCTCAGAAAGTGATGATTTCCATGTTCAGACTTGTGGGAGTCGCACTGCAGTGGTGGGAGTCTATTACCACCTTACAGGAGAGGGATACGATGTAGATAACTGAGTTTTGGGAGTGGTTCGACCGCAAGTACTTTTCGTCATTTATTTCGATGAAAATGAGGAGGAAATTTAATGACGTTATGTAAGGTGACCGATCAATGGCTGAATACGAGGAAGAGTTCACACATTTGGCTAACTTTATTCCACACGAAGTGAACACTGAAGAGAAGAAGAAGCTCAATTTTATGGATGGGCTAGCCTGGAGTATCTGGAAACATTTACTCGATAAACCATCATTATAGACATATACGTAGGTTGTTAATGCTGTACTTTTTTACTGCTAAGACCGTTGATTGTATCTGAAGGGAAGTGAAAGGGCAGGGAGCCGAGTCAGTAAGGTAGTACAGGAGGGAGTAGTACCAGTGGGGAACTTTAACAGCTGATGATGAGACATCAGGGGCATGATTCCCGACAGCGGAATCAAACCAAGAGGTTTAAACTAGGAGTTTATCGACCGGATGGTCAGAGACAACAGGGCCCTAACAAGCTACAACAGTAGTTTCCCTAGGGCCAAGGGAACAACTGGGGAGGCCACCAGGGCAAGGGCCACCAGGGCCAACATTAGGGGCATCCTTATTAAGGCTAGTAGGGCCAGAATTAGGGGGACTTCCAAAAGCGTTGCTTCATTTTTGGCCAGGTCGGGCATATGAAGAAAGAGTGTCCACAGAAAGTTAGGGGTCAGCAGCAGGGTGCCCAATAGGGGTATCAGGCGCAGATGCCTCTGGTAGCACCAGCTCCACCAGCCGCTCAGTCACAGGGTCCGATGCATTACTAGCGTGTGTATAACATTCGGACGTGCCCATACCCCTAGCATCTGAGATGCCACCAGTAGTAAAGGTTATGTTTCCTATTAATGGGCATGAGGGTATGATTATTTTTGATACAGGGGCGTCACATTCTTTTTTTTCCACTAAATTTGCATGAGCGGTCGATCTTTTAGAGACATCCAAAACTCGCCTTATATGTGTAGAGTCACCCTTGGGTAGTTTGTCACTTATACACTCGATATGTAAAGGGGTAGACATCATCATTAGGAGACTGATATTTGCAACAGACCTTCTTGTGTTAGATATTAAAGGGTATGATGTTATTCTGGTCCTGGATTGGTTGACGAGATAAAGAGTGACGGTAGGCTATTACAAGAGGACCATAATGTTCTCCATTCTCGAGCAGGAGATGTTCTTAGTGGCGATGCCTCTTCCTGAGGGAGGGTGGCCCACACACTTATACTACATTGAGGAGGACACCTCACAAGAGGTAGTTATTTCGTTTGACCCGATTCCAGTTGTGAGAGATTTTGAGGATGTATTTCAAGAGAAACTAGAGTTTCCACCTAGTCGAGAGATCGATTTTGTTATCGACCTAGCACCAGGTACGAGACCAATTGCCCGAGCATCGTATCGTATGGATCCTTCAGAGATGTAGGAGTTAAGGGAGCAGACTCAGCATCTCTTAGGACATGGTTTTATTCGGCGAAGTACATCACTGTGGGGTGCATTAATGTTATTCGTAAATAAGATACATTGTTTGCTTCACTTGTGTGTAGACTATAGGGAGCTGAATAAGGTCACGATACGAAATATGTATTCGTTACCGAAGATCAATGACCTATTAGACCAGTTGAGAGGAGTTTCATACTTTTCCATGATCGATTTAAGGTCGGGATATAACCCGTTACGCATTTGAGAAGAGTACATTCCTAAGATCAAATTTTTGTCGCGGTACCGGTCGTATGATTTTTGGGTGATGCCGTTTGGGTTCATCAATGCGCCAATAGTGTTCAAGGATATCATGAACATGGTATTCAGGGAGTTTCTAGACCAATTCGTAATCGTGTCCGTAGAATTACATTCTAGTTTACTCTCGCTCTGAGAAAGAGCACGCAAAGCATCTGTGTATGGTTCTGCAAACACTGCAAGACCACCAGTTGTATGTAAAATTCGGGAAGTGTGGATTTTGGCTATGGGAGGTGCAGTTTTTAGGCCACATCGTGTCCGACAAGGGAATTTTCGTTGATCCGAGTAAGGTATCAGCGGTGAGGGCGTGGGGACTTCCCACGACACTGACAGAGATTCGTAGCTTTTTGGGGTTGGCCGGCTATTATCATTTTTTCATTAAGGGGTTCTTGAAGATTGCAGGTCATTTGACGAATATGACTCTCAAGGGGGTACCGTTTGGGTGGAGTGATCACTTCTAATTAGCCTTCGATGAATTAAAGGAAAAATTGACAACAACACTTGTACTCGCATTGCCTAAAGGAGGGGTGGAGTACCAGGTTTATATGGATGCATCCTTGCAGGGACTTGGGGGTGTATTGAAGCAGGAAGAGATTGATATATCCTATGCATCTCTCAATATTATGCCCCATGCAAAGAATTACCCCGCACACAACCTTGAGTTAGTAGCAATTTTGTTTTCTTTGAGGATATGGAGACACTATCTTCTCAGGGAGAAATTTACACTATTTACAAACCACAAATCGCTTTAGTATCTCTTCACGTAGAAGGATTTTAAGATGAGGTAGAGGAGGTGGATAGAGTTCATAAAGGACTACCAATTTGATATACAATATCATCTTGGTAAGGCTAACGTGGTGGCGGACGCGTTGAGATAATGACCTACGGGGGAGTTAGTGGAGGTCTGGAAGGTTAAGTGGAGGGAGCTTCAGAACGATGATAAGATCGCCAGAGAATGCATGTCAGTTCTAGATATCACTCTCGAAATTATCATGCGGGTAGTGAAAGCATTAGCAAAGGATCAACTCTACCAGGACAGGGTATGCCAGTTATTAGTTGAGGGTGCAGAGTCTTACTTGATCAGCTCAGAGGGAGACCTACATTTTAATAGGAGATTTATTATACCAGAGGATGAGGACTTGAGGCATGCAGTTATGATAAAGTCTCACGATTCAAGATTTGTGGTACATACCGATATAGATAAGATGTCCCATGATATGAGGAAATATTATTAGTGGACTAGGATGAAGCGGGACATAAAAGAGTTTGACTTGAAGTGTGTTACTTGTTATTTAGTTAAGGTAGACCACCAGAGGCCTTCGGGGATGCTATAGCCACTGAGATTGTCGTGTGGCAATGGGAGAGTATTACAATGGATGTCATTACAGGGCTACCAATGTCATAGAGGGGTCACGACTCCATTTGGGTGATAGTGGATCGGCTAACCAAGGTACCCTATTTTTTGCCCGTTCGCACCAATTTTGAGACGATGCAATATGCGCAGTTATTCATTGTGGAGTTAGTTAAGCTGCATGGGATACTGATTAACATCATGTATAATATATACAAGATCTTTGTGTCTTAATTCTGACAGAGTTTTCAGGGGGCCATGGGCACAGACTTGCAGTTGAGTACGATATACCATTTGGAGATAGACGGACAGACTGAGAGGGATAATCAGATGCTGGAGGACATGTTGAGGATGTGCATTCTGGATTTCAGGGGGTGTTAGGAGCGATACCTTCCATTGGTAGAGTTTGCATATAACATCTCTTACCAATTCACCATCGACATGGCACCATTTGAGGCACTTTATAGGAGACCGTGTCGCTTGCATGCTTGCTTGTTAGAGGTGGGGGGGCAATAAATTATTGAAGCCATAGATGATATAGCAGACTACTACCAATATTGAGCTGATTCGAGGTGTATTCGAGTAGCTCAAGACAGATAAAAGAGTTATGCCGATGCAGATCGAAGAAATATTGAGTTAGAGGTTGGCGACCAAGTGTTAGTACGGGTGTCTCCCATGTTGGGGTTATGAGGTTTGGCAAGAAGGGTAAACTAGATTCAAGGTTTGTAGGATCCTTCCCTATTATTGAGAGAGTGGGACCAGTATCATATAGGCTAAGTTTACCAAAGCATCTACATTTGATACCTGACGTGTTCCACGTGTCTTCGCTAAAGAAGTATCGGAGGAACGCGAGAGATTTTTTTCACGTTCCACTTGAGGAGATTGATTTATAGCCCGACATGTCATACGAGGAGAGACTCATGGCAATTATAGATCATAGTGAGTGTAAGCTGCGGTCTAAGGTGGTACTATTAGTCAGAGTTTAGTGCTGACACCAGAGTGTTGACGAGTCGACATTGGAGCGGGAGGATAACATGCGAGAGCAGCATCTAGAGTTACTCATCGCAGGTATAACCTAATTTTGAGGATGAAATTCCTTTGTAAGGGGGGGAAGTATGTAACTCCTCGTATTTCTAAGCATTAAATATTTAATCAGTTCGACTAAATTTAAATTACAAGTGTGTTGTAATTTATTTGAAGTAATTATTATGTGTCTATTTAAATATTAATCGGGAGATATAATGATTAATAAAAACGGAATAAAATTTACTACGTGTGTAGAAAATAATACGTAAATATTGTTATACATCGTAGCGTGTTAAACGAAGAAAATTTTGTATCTTAACCAGGAGTTGGGTGTAGATTATATTAAGGTCAATATGGGAACTTTTAGTTAAGTGACTCGGATGAAGATTCTGAATGCACGATTGATTTCGGGTGAGTCGAAATAGTAAAAAAAGAGTACTTGAGGGTAGCAATTGGGGCTCGAGACATTTTTAGGCATAACTGGGCACACACGAGGGTGTTCGAGTCATTTGGGCTGGGCCCATAAGCCTAATTTTAGGCTTAATAATATTTAACCAAAATATAAGAGGGCGAAAGGCAGTTAATAACAATCTAACCCTAAGAAATTGAGAGAGGAAAATAGGAAGGAATTTGGGGAGCTTTGGAGAGGCAAATCAAGAGAAATTGGGAGTGTTCTTCGTGAAGTCATCTTCTAGGTCAAAGGAATCAGACACTAGGAATCTAATCAGGCAAGTGGTTAACGTTTTTTCAATCTAATTTGTAGAATTTCAGTTCAAATCATAGTGGGTGTAAACCATAAATCTATTTTGGGTGGGTTATTGTATCAAAATAGATTTTGATGATTTGAATGAAAATTTGTGGATTAATTATGAAATTGATTATGAAATAGCATGTAGTATTGTTAAGATTATATTACTATTCAAAATCCATGATTTGATGTGGTTGATGTAAAAAACTAGACTTGCACTAATTAATTAATCACAGATAAATATGAATAAAGAAATAAGACAAAGGATTTTTAAAGTGGTTCAGCCTTATGAAAATGGCCTACGTCCATTGTTTTCTATTGCTAGGTGTTTTGCCTTAATCTTGATGATGATCGCAAGTGATAAATTACCATGTTATGGAGGGTGTTACATTGTATTTAAATCCCTTGGGATGTCCGTATGAATAGGCAATTTTCCGTTATTTAATAGACATATACATCTGTACATGACACGACTAAGAATGTGTCTCAGAAGTGCGTACTCTCTAGGCTCAAGTGCAAGCCTATCGCTCAAGTAATAATCCGATAAGTCGGGTATCGATCCTGAGGGAAATAGGACAATGGAATTGTAACGACGTTGGATAGACGAAGAAATCCTAACTCTGATTCTAAAAAGAAAGGAAAAGATGATTTGTTTTGAGAATTGGCTACAACTAAATGCAATTTTGAAATTATGAAAGAAATGCAACTATTCTAAAGTACCTAAAATAATAACGATGAATGACTTAAAACTTGAACTATATGAAGAAGAAAATATGACGAAAATACAATCCCTCAACCCTAGTGTATTGATGGTATAAAACTAATCGTAAATTTAAATGATGAATTAGACCCAGCCTTTAGTACTCCTAAGCATTACCTATATGAGGTTCAAGCCTGCACCATACGAAATCAGAGGACGAGTAAAGAGGTAACGCGCGATAGCAACACTCGCGTTGCATTCCAAAGCATCTCGGTTACCCTGAAGCAAACGAGATCCAAAGATCTACAATGGTTGTGATGCTATGAAATACGGTCGTAATAAATCTTTAAATATAGAGGATTAATTTTATACACAGGCAACTACCACATCGGGTTGGGTTCATGCGTCCCGACCCTTAACAACTTTAGCCTACCATGATGAAATTAATGAAAACGATTATTGAATTGCAGGAAATCATGATTAAACTAAGGGAGAATTGAAGAATGATGTAGAAGGAAGATTAGAAAGAAGAAAGTAATCAACTAACTTACCAAAGAACAAAAAGCATCAACTAAAATTACTTATAATCACAGAAATCTGAACAAACTTCAATCTTGGAATTGAAATTGCAATAAATCTTCAAACTAGGGTTTTGTAGCAACTTTCTCTCTCTAACTAACTCTAAAAGTTTTAACTGAAAGGGAAAAAATTAGATGAATTTTTCCGCCCCCTTAAAATGATAATAAATTGGGTTTAATTACCCTACAAGACTCCAAGAGTTTTAGCTTAACCAGGACTCTCCATTGGAGGAAAAGTAAGAAAACAAAACTATGACAGTCGGACTGATCCGGTAGAAAACAAAACTATGACAGTCGGACTGATCCGGTCCTCCTTCAATTCGGTTCGGCTTTGATTCGGATCAATTTTTTTATTTATGACCAGATTGGTTCGATGCATATCGGTTCTTTTATTTTTCATCAACTTCGATCCGTCTTTGGTCTGGGGTTCTCTGGAACTTGGTATTTCAGATCGGCCCTATCCGGATCGGTTCTATCTTTCTTTGACTTTTTCTTCTATCTTTGACTGCTCATAACTTTCACACCGGGTAGCGTTTCTTCCTATGCACTTGTAAACTTGATATCTTCAACTTTTCTTGTGATGCCTCATTCGAATTATGGGTAAAAATTACAACTTTTCCCTTTTGACTTTCCTTCTTTTCTTTCTTTATTCTTACGGTTTCTTTCTTTCTTTAGTGACATCAAATACCTGTAAAATTAGTACGAAATACCAAAAACTCGGGGTACTCATTAGAATAAGTCAGTAGCAAGTGAAGAGTGCCCAATATGTGTGTTTTCTTTCAAAACCAAGTTTTCTCCGAAAAGATCCAACTTTTAATTATGCACCAAACCAAGTTGTCAAAAACCCAATTCTTACTTTAAACCAATTTTATCTTGATTAACCCTAAACATCCATCTAGTGATTAAAGCAAGTAAAGTAAAGTAAAGTAAAGAATACTCACAATGCGGGATGTACGAAGAAAAAACCCAAAACGGGAAAACAACCTCGGATGCCCCAAGCCAGACAATCACTGTGAACAATGGTTTTACAAAGACAGATTAGATTTACACTAAGACTCGATCCCCACGGGTATTGATGCTCCTTTCGATCTTCAACCGTTCTTCAATAGTGCCCACGCAAAAATTCCATCTTCCACGATACATGTCCACAACACACGCGTCCACGTAAGTCTCGGTGTCCAACGAATGGCTTTGATTCATCTACGATGTCGAACAAGAAGTCCTTCTCTTTTCTTCACCGCAAAACCCTTTGTGTTCAATGTGTAGAAAAAGCAACTTTCGTGGAGCAAGATCAATTAAAAATATAAGAATGATAAATCAGATCTTTACAAACTCTAAGGATGTGTTTAAGACTTTTAAACCTTAGAAAACATGTGCAAAACAAGTTTCTGGTTCGTAAAACTATTTTCTAGAAAGCACACTGCCGAAACTATGATGAAAACACTGTTTAAATATGATTTAAATGCTGCCTCGAAAAACATGTCATTCGAATCACTTTAGGAACTCGTTCAAGCGACATCCCATCTCGTTCGAACGAGATTGAATGTCGTTTGAACGACAACGCGAAAGTTTGGCTTTTTGTTTAAAACGTTTCTTACAATGAGAGATCCAAAAATGTCAAACTATTTTACGAGCTTATCATCATAAAACGTAGTGTAAACCTTTTAAAACACTTTTAAAACATTTAAAAACATTTTTCTTTATAAAAATTACATCCTTATCTTTTATAAAATAATTCCGAGCACCATTAATTATACGCATTCATACCTGAGTGATCTCGGAATGAAATTAACTTTGAAGACGATTAAACTTGCACCAATTAAACTTCGGCATGATTTAATTCTTTGAAGCTTTGCCGCAACGTCTTCAATTTCTTCAATACGTCATAGACCGAGTGGGATCGTGACACAATGAAAATCTCCCTATGACATATTACAAACACATTTTTGTTCACGGAATTAAGTCAAAACAATACAGGGACTCAATTGGAAATTTATGTCCTTACAAATCTCCCCCTTTGATAATTTCGGGACAAAACTAAACCAGTGAAATGCCTAATCGGGCCGTCAAGCCGTATGACGCCTAAATCCCATCCCATAAACCCAAAATAAAAAATACAGGACACGGACTAGAATATGTAGCACCGACAAGCATGAACTGTCTGAATGTGATGTAAACTTAAAATCTCGAATCGCTGAAGGATACCTACACACACGAAACAGACAAACAAATACCTAGTGAAGTATGGAGGAATAAATGATATCAATTTATATTTCTAATAAGAACAAATCATTTGAAACATGTGAGCAATTATTTGATACCAATTTAAAACAAATATAATGAAACAATGTATAACGGATATCAATAGAAGCGCTCAACAAATCTCTCCCTACACCACATACATCTCTCCCCCTTTTTGTCTCGAATAGACAATCCGGTGAAAAGATAAACCAATATGAAATATATAGCATGAGAATATGATACCAAATTGAATCAAGTTGATACCAATTTTGAAAAACGAAAAATGATAGATAAACATGAAACATCCAGCTAATTAAGATCATGTAATGACAATTCAGTAGCTAGTAAACTAAGGAATCACACATAGAGCATACCAATCAAATCAACTATGATAAACAGACTCATATGCAAAATACCAATTTGGAACATAAAAGAACCTGCATATAAACCAAACATACCAGAAATGCTTCCCGCAGTACCAAAAAATATATGAAATTAAACCAGAGGACTGCAAACCAATTAGAAGCCATTTTTCAGCCTGTCGTTCGAATGAGCTAGGGACTCCGCTCAAACGAGATGAGTAAGTCACTCAAATGAAGTACATAAGTCGTTCACGCGAGATGAGATGTCATTTGAACGACTTCCCGCGACCTGCAAAAATTTCCCAGCTTCCCAGAAATAATATAAAGTATTGCCCAGTGAAAAAATTTCCACAAAAAATTCCAGGAAGGGCCTGACAGATGCAAAACAGTGCTAAAACAGTAGGCTTTTCGTACAAAATACAAAAACTCATAAAAACTTAAAATGCGAGTTACATGCAAACATAGTATCGATGTGCTCAAACATGGATATGGAATGAATGGGCGTGCAACTACAACAAATGAGCCACAATTCTAACACATCGAAATGATCAAGAAGCTATAATTGATAGCGATAAATCATCAAACTTTATCATAGCCATATGACTATTAAAGTCTAAGCTTAATGAACTAAACATACTACATGCACACAAATCCATAATTTGGACGATTCTACAAACTATAACGTCAAATTGCAATGTTTCAACATTAGGATTAGTTGTGCAAACTCGTTTATATTTTTTATTCCATCCAAACTACCTCAATAATATCATATTTTCTTTGGAATGAACTACACAAATTTGGCCCTTTTCTAAGCATATTGCATTTTCTTTTGGGCTCTTTTAAATGGTGGCTTTCACGACGAGTCAATTTTGAACTCTCGCAGCCCTTTCCTGTGAATCACTCATCATTTTTACCAATTTTAAATCCTCATGGAAAACGGTTATTACATGCACACTTCTCCTTAAGTTTACTTATGCATAGATGACAAGATTGAGATAAGAACGCCTCACCAAATTCAAATATGCAAGAGATGTCAAACATCCATATAAACTCGTGCATGTGTGCAATGTTGGCATATATACAAAGTCGAATCAAAATGCATATCAACTTCGAAACAACCCCATATAAACAATGGTTAAGATCATTCTAAGAATCGATAATAATGACCAAATGTCCTAGCCACATGGATAATGAAACGATGGGGGGGTCCAAGCACACCAATATGCCACATCAAACATGTAAACTCAAAAATAAAAACCTAAAATCTTTTTGGCTTTTCAAACATATTTTGACAAAAAGAAAAGAAAAATATTTTTGGATTTCAAAATTTTTATCAAAAACAAAATCTTTTTGTGTTTTTCAAATAAGACTTAAACAAATGAAAACTATAACACAAAAAGATACACATATCATAATACTAGAAATGAATATATCATGAAGCAAACTAGCATATGACAAACATGGCAACAATATCATCCTTTAGATTTAGCATGGGAAGAATCAAGTGCACCCAAACAAGAATCATGAAGTTTAATTCCTAAAGCCACTAAATCCGATTTCCTAACCCAAGTAGGTGTAAAACGATGCATGGGGCTTTGGGTAACCGGTGTAACTTTATTCTTAAACTTCCTATGAGCTTGTCTAAGGTCGTAACAATAACGCTTAAGGTGACCTTTCCTACCACAAAACGAGCAAGTGTAGCGGTGGTGGGAATGATTACCTTTATGTGGACCTTTTCTAACCATCCTAGTGTTTCTCACACGTGCGGGGGGAATGGGAACAACTCTCTCACCAAAACCTATACCTCCCCCATCTTCCTTAATTTGGACGGTGCCTAGGATATTATCTAACTTCTTCGACCTAGCCTCCAAATCAAAGATGACTATAGACGAGTCCATCAATCTCTCCTCCAACTCGTGAATCCTAGACTCGAGCAAATGTCTAGACTCCTCAAACACTAAAATCTCCTTTTTCAAGTACTCCATCAAACCACGGAAATTATCTCTCTCTTTCTCCACAAACTCTAATTTCTCCCTAAGCTTCTTCTCTCGTGCCCTAAGATCCTCAATCAAACTATCATTATTTTCTATGGCACACACATTCAACTTAGATAGCAATTTTGAGTTAGCCTTTTTCACCTTCACCGTTTCAGCATACAACTCATTAAACGCATTTTTCAATTCTTTCACATCAACCTCCTCCTCGTCACTCACTTCACCCTCACTAATATGGGATTCACTCAAAATCTCCTCGGAAGTGTCATTCACATGAGTTGTATCGTCGTCGCTCACATGACATGCCATAAACGCAACAAAGTTACGCTCAATGGGGGAACTCATTCCCTCTTCCGGTTCACTATCACTTAAGGTGGCACTATAGACAATGGGTTGCTTGCCCTCTTTCTTAAGTCTAGTGGGACACTCCTTAACTTTGTGACCGTACCCCTCACACCCAAAACACTTATCCGAGTAATCTCTCTTAGGCTTATCAAACTTATCCTTAGAGGTGGGATCTACTTTGTTGTTCTTGAATTTTTCAAATTTCTTGGCATCTTTTGATTGCTTTTGAAACTTAATAGATTTTTTAAATTTCTTTGCCAACAAAGCAACATCCTCAAAATCGGAATTGGAATCGAAATCTGAAATTTTAATTTCCTCCTTCCGGGTTTTCAAAGATATACCCTTTTCTTTCTTAGGCACTTGCTTGGAGGTAATCATGTCGATTTCATAGGTTTGTAAGTCATCTACAATCTCTTCTAGTTGCGTTGACTCTAACCCACCCAAGGAGTTTAAAATGGTCACTTTCGCATCAAACCTACTAGGAAACGACCTAAGGATTTTCTTAATGACACAGTTGTCGAGAATTTTCTCACCTAGGTTAAACGACGAGTTGACAATATTGGACAACCTAGCATAAAACTCATCAAAGGTCTCACTCTCTAACATCCTAATGGTCTCAAACTGTGTAGTGAGATTTTGAAGTTTTGATGCCCTAACCGTGCTAGTGCCCTCGTGAGTGAGTGCCAAAATATCCCAAGCCTCTTTTGATGTTTCACAATCCATAATTCTATTATATTCTTCCTGTGTGACATGTGAAGAAATAACGTGCAGACCCTTAGAATTATATTGTGCAAGTCTTTGCTCAGTTTCAGTCCATGACTCAACAGACTTTAAACTAGTGACCTCACCTACAATAGTGACAGGGGGTGTCCAACCTTTCTCAACTGAAAGCCAAACACGCTCATCAATAGATTTTAATGCACATCTCATTCTCATCTTCCAATAAGTGTAATTAGTGCCATAAAAAACAGGAGTTCGAGAAAATTCATTATATCCAGAATTCATGTTTAAAAGCACACGGGATCACAAAACAAATAAAAATGTTTTCTAGCTCTGATACCAATTTGAAGAGTGCCCCAATATGTGTGTTTTCTTTCAAAACCAATTTTTCTCCGAAAAAGATCCAACTTTTAATTATGCACCAAAGCAAGTTGTGAAAAACCTAATTCTTACTTTAAACCAATTTTATCTTGATTAATCCTAAACATGCATCTAGTGATTAAAGCAAGTGAAGTAAAGTAAATAATACTCACAACGCCGGATGTAGGAGGAAAAACCCCAAAATGGGAAAACAACCTCGGACGGCCCAAGCCAGACAATCACTATGAACAATGGTTTTACAAAGACAGATTAGCCTTACACTAAGATTCGATCCCCACGGGTCTTGACGCTCCTTCTGATCTTCAACCGTTCTTCAATAGTGCCCAAGCAGAAATTCCATCTTCCACGATACATGTCCATAACACACGCGTCCACGTATGTCTCGGTGTCCACTGAATGACTTTGATTCGTCTACGATGTCAAACAAGAAGTCCTTCTCTTTTCTTCACCGCAAAACCCTTTGTGTTCAATGTGTAGAACAAACAACTTTGGTGTAGTAAGATCATGTAAACTTATAAGAATGATAACTCGGATCTGTGCAAATTCTAAAGATGTGTTTAAGACTTTTAAACCTTAGAAAACATGTGCAAAACAAGTTTCTGGTTCGTAAAACTATTTTCCAGAAAGCACACTGCCGAAACCATGATGAAAACACTATTTAAATAGGATTTAAATGCTGCCTTGAAAAACGTGTCATTTGAACGACTTGAGAAACTCGTTTGAGTGACATCCTATCTTGTTCGAACGAGATTGGATGTCGTTTGAACAACGACGCGAAATTTTGACTTTTTATTTTTTATTTAAAACGTCTCTTACAATGAGAGATCCAAAAATGTCAAACTCTTTTACGAGCTTATCATCATAGTGTAAACCTTTTAAAACATTTAAAAAAAAATTCTTTATAAAAATTACATCCTTATCTTTTATAAAATAATTCTGAGCACCATTAATTATACGCGTTCATACCTGAGTGATCTCGGAATGAAATTAACTTTGAAAACGATTAAACTTGCACCAATTAAGCTTCGGCATGATTTAATTCTTTGAAGCTTTGCCGCAACATCTTCAATTTCTTCAATACGTCATAGACCGAGTGGGATCGTAACACAATGAAAATCTCCCTATGACATATTACAAACACAGTTTTGTTCACATAATTAAGTCAAAACAATACAGGGACTCAATTGGAAATTTATGTCCTTACAACAAGATTATGAGATAAAATCAAATCAATTACGTTGTTCGAGGTGCTAAAAGTAACTAAATTAAAGGGATAAATTTGGAAGAATTTGTGCCTAATAAAATCCCTCTAACTTAGAACTTTGCGTGTCCCGAGCAATGTAAAAGAATCCTAACAAGGCTCAACTCTTGAAAATCATTTTATTGGGATATAATTTGTTTTTTAGCTTATGCAACAAGCCTTTAAGCCCCTAGGTTACCCTAGTAGGACAAGTTGTATCTCGTGAGGGTTTTCAGATAATATACCCACATAATTCGACTCAAAGAAACTTCGAAATATGCAAAAATTATATAATTAAAACTTTCCTAGAAAATAATCATCATCAAGTCATGTTCAAGAGTCTCAAATCATAGTGCATGTGTGCGAAGCTAGAAAATTTAACCGCGGATTTCCACCGATTGACCATTACGTTACTTATCCGAAAATTCGCTTTGATTTCAAAATCTCACATGATGCTCCCACAAACGAATTACTCAAAATGTGGCTATTTTCTCTCGATATGCGTGATTTATAAGAGTAAATGTAGTGGAACCAAGTTCAAGCACATAAGTAGAAAGACGGAAATTTTTTAGTGATTAGATCTCATCAACGGAATACGATTTGAAACACGGGAACATTGCCTCTTATAAATACGTTTTATCTCTTTTATTATCTTTTGATGTTTTAACTCTCCACGCGGTAACTAATTTCGCAACTTGGACTTGGTTAGGACGTTTTCGGGCTATAATTCATTTTTTTCTCTTATTTTTCTATTTTTCACGCTTTTCTTTTATTGCTATTTTTGTTGAGCATATCTATTTTTTTTCTCTTACCCCTTTTTGTTGCACTTTTCGGATTTAAATTTTGAATTTGTCCATTTTTCACAATTCCGGGCTATTTGAATTTTTCGGATTATCAAACGAAAAGGAAAAAAAATTATTAGGCTCAAATTGGGTTGCAAAGGGATGAATTTTTCACGAGTTTTTCTGGCCATTAATTTTTTTGGGTGACAAACGAGGGCCTACTTCATTGTCCAAAATACTAATTGCATTACCATATGCGTTTCGAGATGAATTTAATTTAGAGATTTCTTTGGCACGTTCTTTAAGGTAATATCACACACGTTTCTTAAAACTGATCCAAGTGAAAGACAGGAGATCCTCAATGACTTTTTAGATGCTGAAAAGGACTTTGAGTTAACAATTAACTCGAATTGATTTATAATTTTCACAAAGATGAAAGACTCGAATCTCACTGGGGTTGTTAATCTCCACCTTTATTCGTTAAGTCGTCTATGTTCGCTCAATTTCCATCTTTGGTCAATTTCGACTTTGTGTATTTTGAATTTTATAACTTGAGACTTTAAACTGACTTTTAATGATATTTTCAAAAAAATTTAATTCCAATTTTTATTTATTTTGAACAAAAAATATTTTTTGATTTTTCAAAATTTTTGATTTTTTTTTTGAAATTTCTGGGCATTTTTGAAAATTTGTGAAGTTTTAGAATTAGGCACTTGTCACCCTCCCTAACTTAGACTTTTGCATTGTCCTCAAGCAAAAAGGACCGAAATCTAACTCAAAGCGAATTAAAAGTGCGAAGAAATAAAACGAAGAAATACTGAAAATGTAAAAAGACACTAAATGACACCAACACATGACTCAAAAATACAAAAATCACCCCATACGCGTCGGGGGTGCGATGACCTATCTCTCGCTCCTACCAACTCAATCGATCCCACTCACGGGATCCGATGCTCTCCTTATTTCTCCCATCGTAGGATTATAAATCAACAATCGGAATAAGTTGGGATCTCGCCCATAGATAAAGGAAAGGCCGGGAGGCTCATCGCGACTAATCGGAAAGGGATCCTCATGATGTTGACTCAAAACGTGGCCTGCGTGCGCTGACTCAGAGGGAACACCTAGGTTTCTTTCAATTTTTAGGATGCATGGGTCGGGCTCTAAGTCGAACGAAACACAACTTTTCTCGTAAATCGGTTTCGGGACCTCAAGTGGTATGGGTGGATGGTCACAACGAAGGAATTCATTAATTTTTTCTTTCCATTCACTTTCGTCTAAGTGACTACATGATTCCAATAAGGATTGAAATTCAACAATAAGGCTTTCATCCACCCGCCCAAACTCTTTTTCAAAATCTTCCATTCTCACGTCCCCTAGCTCTCTCTCTCTCGAGTAGTGCCTACGTCCACCCTTACTTTCTCGATCTCTAACTCCACTATTTTTCTCTGTTCTAATCCAACTCTCTCTTTCTCAATTGCGGTCACTTCACACATCTCCCCTATTTTTTCTCATCGTCACAACTACCACTATTAATTGATGAAATAAGGAACACCCCTAATGGCTCTCTCTTGTAGGACCCCTCATTCTCATGGCTCGACACTAAGCAGGACCCTAGGGCATCTCCACAATAATTTTCCTCAAAGTAATTCTCTACGATCTCGTCTATTAAGCTCACCGCGTGAAGATCATCTTCTTCCCCCGTATTTTGGTCTATATGGAAGATGTTAGTCTCTAAGGTCATGTTCCCAAAAGTGAGTTGCATCTGCCAATTCCGAGTGTTGATAATAGCATTAGCCGTAGCTAAGAATGGGCGCCCAAGAATAATGGGAACATGATTGCTCGAAGTGAAGGAGGACTCCGTGTCCCAAATGATAAAGTCTACCAGGAAGTAAAAAGTGTCAACTTGGACGATCACGTCCTCAACTACACCTCTTTGGATCTTCACGGTTTGATCTGCTAATTGGAGAGTGATCCTTGTGGGCTTAAGGTCGCCCATATCAAGTTGCCTATCGATGGCGTAAGGTAGGATATTGACACTTTCTCCCAAGTCAAGTAAGACTTTTTCAATTTTATTTTCTCCAATGATGCAGGAAGTGGTGGGTGCACCGGGATCTTTGAATTTTGGCGAGAGATCATTAAGTAGGATGGAGCTCACGTTTTATGCTAGAAAGACATTTTTCTTTACCTTCATCTTCCTCTTCACTGTTAACAAGTCTTTGATGACTTTTTCATAAGCTAGAATTTTCTTAATGGCATCAAGGAAAGGTAAATTTAGCTTTACTTGATTTAGCACGCCTCGCACTTCATCACGGGGTTTCCTTTGTGGGAAGAAATCAACCTTTGAGGAAACGGTGCCGCGGTGGGTAGTTTCATTACTACCTCGGGCTCACTAGTGCCTTCTTTATCACTCTCATTCAAGGGGACATCTTCGGTCTCTTTCGTACCGGGTGAAATCTCCTTGTCTTTGGTTGCGTCGTGTGGGAGAGGTGATAAATCAACGACTCTCCAACTACGAAGAGTGGTCACAGCTTGACAGTGCTCCTAATGTTCCGTAGAAGTGGAGCTAACACTAGTTTGACCGTGGGGAGGTCTTTGACCCTGGGCAGGAAACTTTCCCTTCTCTTGGATACTCCACGATGTTGCATTTTTTAAATATTTGCATTTATATCGCTGATCATCCGATCATATCTAGCATTGGCTGCATTCTGGTTATTGATAAATTGGTTTATCGTATCCCTAAGACTTCTCCGCAGTGGAGGGATATATGCTCCTCGAGGTGGTGGTGCTTGCACACATCCTTGCATGTGTGGAGCTTGTTGAAAGTGTTGTGGTGGAGGAGGGGCAAATTTGAATTAGGATTTATTGCGGCATGTTGTTGCCCATAGCTAAAACCAGGATGGTTTTTCCATGAAGGGTTATAAGAATTCCCGTGCGATGCACCGAAATTACCCTTGAATCCTCCTATACCACTGACTTGCTCTTGAAGCATCACTTTATAAGCGGGTATAGTTGGGCATTCCTCAGTTGAATGACCCGCCTCACAAATCATACACACCTTCTCGACGAGGTTTGGGATGGATCCAATTGATCCTCTTCCATATACCTCACGTAGGTCTCGCAGTCCTTTCTCAAGTACATCGAGTCGATTGTACATCACAGAATTCTTTTCTACGTGAAATAGGCCGGACGCCGATGGAGTGGTGGTCACTTGGCGATTTCGATTTTGAGCATAAGGGTCAGATGTATCCACAGGATTGGGTAGTCTCGACGACATACCTCAGGTGAAGCTCAACATCGTTGGCGTCTAATTCGATAAATGGACCATCGCACATGGTTTCAACGAGTTGCTTGGAATTAATGTTCAGCCCATTGTGGATTAAGGAAATGATTTGCAGTTTATCAAATCCATGACGAGGGCATGAAGTAACTAACTCATTGAAACGTTCATAGCATCGATCGAACGACTCATTTTTTAATTGTCAAAAAGTTTGAATTTAATCCTTGATGGAGTTCATTCGATGTGGATGAAAGAATTTCTTAAGAAATTAAGATTGCAACTCATTCCAGGATGCAATCGAGCTTGGAGGTAAATACCATATCCAGGTCTTAGCTTTATCTTTTAGCGAGAATGGGAAGAGTTTGAGGTGGATTACCTCTTGTGTGCAAGTTTGATCATTGAGGGTTTCACACACATCCTCAAATTCCCTGATGTGGAGATATAGCTTTTAAGAATCCATCCCATGGTAGTAGGGGAGCATCTGGATCATCCCATTTTTAAAATGAAATTACCCTGCATTACACGGGAGTATAATGCATCCCGGAGTGACACTATGCTCGGGATATAAGATTTCTCTCAAAGGGCGATAAGGTGCCTCTTCCTCACCGGTGGCTGCATTACCGCGTTGCGACATGGATTTCTCTCTTAACGACTTGGTGTCCTCACTTGGTATGCTCGGGGCGTGATCTGAATTGTGTCCTAAGAGGGAAAATGGAGTGTTATTTGCAATTAACTGTGACGGCGTGGGAGGTGGAACCCAGAATTGTGGAGCGTTAGGAGTGTGAGGGCTATCCGGGTCGTATTCTCCTATCGGGTTTTCGTGAATGTGGATTGGAGAATTATGGGGAGTTGGAGTGAGTTCAAAATTTTGCATTAACGGGCTTATGAGAGATGATGATGAATATTTTTGTGCTTTTATTTTTTTTAATTTTTTAATTATTTTTTTTATTTTTGGAATTTTTTGGTCAAAGTTGGAGATTGACTTGATCTAATCCTAAGTCTACCTAATTCCCCGGCAACGGCGCCAAAAACTTGACGCGACTAAGAATGTGTCTCAGAAGTGCGTACTTTCTAGGCTCAAGTGCAAGCCTGTCGCTCAAGTAATAATCTGATAAGTCGGGTATCGATCCTCAGGGAAATAGGACAATGGAATTGTAACAACGTTGGATAGACGAAGAAATCCTAACTCTGACTCTAAAAAGAAAGGAAAAGATGATTTGTTTTGAGAATTGGCTACAACTAAATGCAATTTTGAAATTATGAAAGAAATTGAACTATTCTAAATTACCTAAAATACTAACGACGAATGACTTAAAACTTGACCTATATGAAGAAGAAAACAGGACGGAAATATAATCCCTAAACCATAGTGTATTGATGGTATAAAACTAATCGTAAATTTAAATGATGAATTAGACCCAGCCTTTAGCACTCCCAAGCATTACCTATATGAGGTTCAAGCCCTCACTATACGAAATCAGATGACGAGTAAAGCGATAACGCGCGATAGCAACACTCGCATTGCATTCTAAAGCATCCCGATTACCCTCAAGCAAACGAGATCCAAAGATCTACAATGGTTGTGATGTTATGCAATACGATCATAATAAATCATTAAATTTAGAGGATTAATTTTATACACAGGGAACTTCCACATCGGGTTGGGTTCATGCATCCCGACCCTTAAAAAATTTAGCCTTCCATGATGAAATTAATGAAAACGATTATTGAATTGCAGGAAATCATGATTAAACTAAGGGAGAATTGAAGAATGATGTAGAAGGAAGATTAGACAGAAGAAAGTAATCAACTAACTTACCAAAGCACTAAAAGCATCAGCTAAAATTACTTGTAATCACAGAAATCTGAACAAACTTCAATCTTGGAATTAAAATTACAATAAATCTTCAAACTAGGGTTTTGTAGCAACTTTCTCTCTTTAACTACCTCTAAAAGTTTTAACTAAAAAGGGAAAAAACTAGATGAATTTTTCCGCCCCCTTAATATGATAATAAATCGGGTTTAAATACCATACAAGACTCTAAGAGTTTTAGCTTAACCAGGACTCTCCATTGGAGGAAGAGTAAGAAAACAAAACTGCGACAGTCGGACCGATCCGGCCCTCCTTCAATTTGGTTCGGCTTGGATCCGGATCAGTTATTTTAATTTCTGACTGGATGGGTTCGATACGGATCGGTTCTATTAATTTTCATCAACTTCAATCCTTTTTCGGTCTGGGGTTCTCTGGAACTTGGTATTTCGGATCGGTCCTATCCGGATCGGTCCTATCTTTCTTTGACTTTTTCTTCTATCTTTGACTGCTCATAACTTTCACACCGGGACTTCGATTGAGGTACCATTTCTTCCTATGTACTTGTAAACTTGATATCTTCAACTTTTCTTGGGATGACTCATCCAAATTACTCATAAAAATTACAACTTTGCCCTTTTAACTTTCCTTCTTTTCTTTCTTTATTCTTCCGGTTTCTTTCTTTCTTTAGTGACATCAAATACCTGTAAAATTAGTATGAAATACCAGAAACTTGGGGTACTCGTTAGAATAAGTCAGTAGCAAGATTATGAGATAAAAACAAATCGATTACGCTGTTCGAGGTGCTAAAAGTAACTAAATTAAAGGGATAAATTTGGAATAATTTATGCTTACTCAGTACATAATAAGAATATCCATTGAATTTGTGTGGTCTTGTCACTTGATCTTCCTGGCTAGATTCTCTGTACGTTGAGTAGCTCGACACTATGAGTTATTTGGTGAATATATGTTTCTTCCACGTAAGATGTCACGCGTCTTCATATAATTGGTCTACGTCGGCTGATTAATTTTTGTATCAACAGAAGCCCCCAATGTTTCACAGTTGAGGTTTGATAGGAAAGTGTGGAACATTATTCCCAAGAGTTGCTCGGACATGTTTTACCCAGTCTTGTTAGATTATAGATCTCCAATACTTAGGAAATTTTCCTTTTAGTCTTGTCATTTGAGCGCGAAATGGCAAACTTGTAAATATTTTGAATCTTCGACAATCGCTTGGATATTTGCATCTTTTTCATCATTTAGTCATCGAAAACGCAATCTTCTATTCTAGTAATCATTTATTTCTCGCTTCTCGATGCAGGGCATTTAAAAGTGATAGAATCAAATCATCTTCAACTTTTTACTTTCAGACTTCTAAACTCTTTATTTTCTCGCTCTATCCCTGTACTGTCGTTCTTTTTGTCATCCGCCTTAGCAGATTTCTCAGTTTTTTGTAAGAACTACTTCCTTCTTCTTTCTTTGCTTTAGCCACCATGGTTTATCTTGTCTAATCCTTGGATAAGTTTCGGGATGATTTTACGATTCCCTCTTGGGTTATTCTAGAGGAACCTCATTGCCCTTATGATTTATTTTCTTTAGCTGACGGAGACTGGTTTCCCTCCATTTTTGTAGCGATATGTGTTTTTTTCCCGCCTAATCCCCTATGTTTGGAGTTTTGTCAATATTTCGATATTGTTCCTACAAGATTAGCTCCAAATACATGGAGGGTAGTTAATGGCGTACATAGGTTAAACCAAATAAAGGGAACTCACTTAGGAATTCCTAAAATTATGTATTGTTATAAATGGGTTACTAGTGACACTACTTTCTATTTAAAAACTAGGTTTTCAAATAGAGCTTTAGTGGTCAACCTCCCCGATGCTAATAGGGACTATTTTTTATCATGGGGTTGTGATGAAAAATTGGCAACACCCCCCACTAAAAGGAAAAGATGTGTATCAAGGTCCCAGATTGTGACACCCTGACTAATTAAATACCGGGTAGCTACTCCTTTATTAAATTAATACAAAATGCCAAGTTGGTTCAGTTAATAGCATCATTGTCGAAAACATTTTTTTTTAATAATTACTAACCACCTAGTATTTAAAAAAGCAAGATGTCAAATCTTAAAATAAGTCTGATTAACATGCATAGAAAGAACAATGAAAGAGTAACATAACCATACACCATAGAGTCTCAATAAGGTAACCAACAAATAATAGTAAGTCCGGAGGAAAACTCCTCACAACAATCCCACAACTGAAATAAATAAAACAGTGTATCCTGAATTAATTACATGCCAAAGATCTGAATAACTGAAATAAGAAATGTCTCTAATAGAAATGGGCGACATGTCCTACAAATGATGAAACTGAATATGGAGTCAAGACAAAAGAAGCGTCTACTAGCAAGACCCTGTACCTTCCACAACAGCTACAGCTCGTCACCTGTATGGAAATCCTATGCATGGTGTCCTTGTGGCTGGGAACCTAAAAGGTTTTTACAAAAATAGATTTGAAAGCAAACGGGTCAGAGCCCGAAAGTGGAGAGTATTTTAAAAATAGCAAGTGTTTTAATGACATTAAAACAATGAATGCAAAATACATGTTAGGACGTGCACTCACATGAAATACTCACCTCTCGACTAATTGTGCACTCCTAACGTACCGTACACATCTAAGTGACATTTATATCTAACTAAACCGTCATAAGTTTTACCCATTTCTACTCGATTCCCATTATACATTCTAACGTTATCAATTAAATAGATGACTTTACTTAAACTCGGATTCTCAATAATTAGCAATACAATTCACTGCAGGTTATCCCTTTTTATTTTCTCAAAGTATTACCATAATTATACTCACAATACCAACATGAATGTTCTCATTATTTAAGTGTATATTATTCACATCATAAATATACAATACAAGCACCCCGAGACTAAACTGCGGTGCCCACATACTCTGCTATCCATCCCGGTACATCACGCACATAAGGATCACGCATTTCGAATCTCTCAGGAATCGTTCTCAGATAACAACAATCACAATCAGTAGAGGTAAACACAGTCACATCACGTGGGTCACGCACATACCTACGCTCCCACGATCTGCAGACTTATTAACTTCCCAATAAGTCCTTCTCTGACCTATGTCCTCGAGGTACCAATCTAAATCCCCCCGTAGGCACACAAAGATTAGATGGTCCTAAGCGAACGCAAACCTCCCGTGATAGCAAGTATGGTAGGTATGTCATACACATAAAATCATGTATACTAAGCATGCACACTTCTTAGTAATTACCATAACTTATTAGAGGTATACTTCTCATTCTCATACCAACTTATAATGTCACACAAATCATGTGTCCGGTTTATATGTATTTAAATCATTAATTATCCTCGCATTGAGATTAGTCACTCGCGCCCTAATCCACAACCATCATTTGGTTCAAATCATTCTTCTATATTTTACTCCTCAATATATCCCGAATATCCCAACTATATCAATTAGTCATCAAGGAAATGTTATCTCAACCATTAAACAAGGTTACGAGACACTAGAAATCAAATCAGGCCAAAAAGGCCATTCTGTCAACTAGTTAGAAGTCTCGTTCGAACGAGGTCGTTCGAACGAGAGTTCGTTCGAATGAAGTGGGCATCTAACGAGATATCGTTCGAACGAAAGTCATCGAACGAACATCCCACTCGTTTCAAACTGTTAACTCGTTAGAAGCTCGTTCGAACGACCTGGGCAGGTCTTCTAACGAGGGGGCAGTTCGAGCCCAGAATTCTCCTACTACGTTTTTCCCAATTTTCTTCACCTCTAATCTCATCTAAACGTCATTCCAACAGTATTTCAAGGTTTCTAAACATTCCTAAACATACGTAAATCGTATTACAACGTTTATATGGGGTCAAATCATCCTAAACTACATCTAATCATCAAATCCCCCCAATTTTCCCCAAATCTCATGAACATGAACCCTAGAAATTTACATTCATCAATAGACATAATTAAATCCGTTTTTGTGATATAAAAGATGTATCTCTATCAGAATAATTACCCAAACACAATTCTACATGCAGTCTCCTTGTCAAATTGTGAATTTCTAATTCCAATTCAATGGGTTTTTATCAATCTCCCAAAACAATGCAATTTTCATAAATGACTGAGCATGGAAGAAACATTCCTTGCAAATAACGTAATTAAACCACTTGCCTTTGATCTTTCTCTCAATTTGGTGTTGAATCTTGGATGTAGGTTGCTCTCTCCTTTTCTCCCAAGGTTGAAGGTTGAAGATGGGGTTAGGGTTCTCTCTTTGGGAACTTCTCCTAACTTCTCATGAAACCCCTGTATCCCTCTAATCAGTTAATTACTGGTAATGGGTTAGTGGGTCATTAATTTCCCTATTTTAAACTCCCAAAATTCGTTGGTCAAAATTCCTAAAATTCCAAAATTACCAAAATACCCTTTTAAGTTGCCGGTATGGCCTAAAAATCCCTGGGGCCCAAATTAAACCCCCGGCTAGTGTTTTCTTACTATTTCGACCCTTCTGGACGCGTTGGCGCACTCAAAATGACCATACGGTTGATAAAAATAAAATCCACTTTTTAATTAAAATAATTATATTCCTGACGCGACTGTCACACGCGTCCTAACAAAATTTCCAAATTGCCGTATTTCAATTTCACGACAAATTCAATATATTCAATATTCATTATAATCAAATAATACCCATTATAATCAAATACCAACTCACATCTCGTTAGTATTTTATCCGGATTAATTCTCAATTAATACCCATTTAATTCAATTCATCCCATAAATAAATATCACAAAAATACGGGGTATTACATACTTGCCCCCTAATAACAGAATTTCGTCCCGAAATTCGGAACTAGAAAGTACCTGGTAAAAATAACTCTGGATAACGTTCGCGCATCTCATCCTCGCGCTCCCATGTGGACTCCTCGACATTATGATGTCGCCACTGAACACGTACTAACGGAACTATCTTTGATCGCAGTTTCCGCTCACTTCGATCTAAAATAGCAATCGGCCCCTCCTCGTAGGAGCTATCAGGCTGGAGATCGATGTCCTCGAAAGCAATGTGAGAATGAGCCAAATCGTCTCTAAGATATTTCTTTAGCGAGGAAATATGAAACACATCATGAATCCTGTGCAAATGCTCCGGTAACCCAAGTCTATATGCAACAGACCCAATCCGCTCGATGATAGGAAATGGCCCCACATATCTCGGTGCCAACTTCCCCTTATTCCCAAATCGCATAATCCCCTTCATAGGAGATACTCTGAGTAAAAATTGGTCCCCCACTTGGAACTCTCTGAAGAATCTCTTCGCATCAGCGTAGCTCTTCTGCCGATCCTGAGCTACCCGAATGTGACTCCGTATCAATTCTATCCTCGTTGAAGTATCCTGAATCACTTCCGGCCCAAGTAGTTTGTTGTCCACCACCTTCAACCAACATGCTGGGGAACGACAAGGTCTACCATACAACGCCTCAAATGGACCCATGCCAATGGTGAACTGGTAGGAGTTATTGTAAGCAAACTCCACCAGTGGAAGATACTGCTCCCATCCACCCCCGAAATCAATGATGCACATACGCAACATGTCCTCCAACATCTGATTTGTACGCTCGGTTTGCCCATCGATCTGCGGATGATAAGCCGTACTCAACCGCAATTCCGTGCCCATGGCCTCCTGAAAACTCTCCCAAAACTGTGAAACGAATATCTTGTCTCTATCAGACACGATATTTAGGGGCACACCGTGAAGTCTCATTATTTCTGCAATAAAGAACTGGTCATACTGTCCCGTAGTGTAGTCTGTCCTTACGGGTAGAAAATGAGCGACTTTGGTCAACCTGTCCACAATTACCCAAATGGAGTCGTGACCTCTCTGTGACGTAGGCAACCCCGTGATAAAGTCCATGGATATGCTCTCCCACATCCACATCGGGACCTCTAATGGCTGTAGAAGTCCTGCCGGTCTCTGATGATCCACTTTTACCAGCTGACAAGTGGCGCATTTAGAAACAAACACGGCAATATCCTTCTTCATCCCGCTCCACCAATACTGTCGTCTCATGTCTTGGTACATTTTATCCCCACCGGGATGTACCGCGAACCGTGAGCCGTGCGACTCGGCCATCACCTCGTGTCGCAATTCCTCTCCTTTCGGAACTACCAGTCTCCCATTGAAGCGTAATCCCCCGTCTGAGCTAACGGTATAGGATTCGGCTCCCTTTGCTAGTAATCGAACTATCTGCTCCTGACAGAACGAGTCATTTGCCTGTTCCTTTACCACCTTCGTGACAATCTGCGGTGTAACAGTCATCACAGACATGAACGATCAGGCCACTGCATCTTGGTGTCCCAACTCCTTCCACTTTGCCTTCCATACCCCTGCCACCTCATCTACTGGCCTACGGCTCAACGCGTCTGCCACCATGTTAGCCTTACCCGAGTGATATTGGATATCAAACTGATAGTCCTTCACAAACTCAAGCCACCTCCTTTGCCGCATATTCAACTCCTTCTGCGTGAATAGTTACTTTAGGGACTTGTGGTCCGTGAACAATCGAAACTTCTCCCCCAAAAGGTAATGTCTCCAAATTCGAAGGGCAAATACAACTGCCGCTAACTCCAAATTATGAGTGGGGTAATTCTTCTCGTGAGGCTTAAGCTTACGAGAAGCATAAGCTATGGCCTGACTCTCCTACTGCAATACACCTTCAAGTCCTTGTAAGGATGCATCGGTGTAAACTAGATAATCAACTCCCGGTCTCGACAATGCTAACACAGGTGCTGAGGTCAACTTATCCTTCAACTCATCGAATGCCAACTGACAGGCATCACTCCAGATGATTGGCACACCCTTACGAGTCAGATGTGTCAAAGGACCCGCTATCTTGGAGAAACCCCGAATAAACCTCCTGTAGTATCCTGCTAGGCCCAAGAAACTACGGATCTCAGTCGGTGTCGTGGGCTATCCCCACTCCCTTACCGTGGATACCTTCCCCGGATCAACAGATATCCCCCGGTCAGAAATAATATGCCCCAAAAACTGAACTTCCTTCAACCAAAACCCACACTTCTCATATTTTGCATACATCTCGTTCTGACGTAGCGTCTGTAAAACTTGTCTCAAATGCTCGGCGTGCTCCTCTTCTGTCTGGGAGTAAACCAGTATATCATCAATGAAGACAATGACGAACTGATCTAGGAACTCTCTGAACACTCTATTCACCAAGTCCATAAACACGGCTGGAGCATTGGTCAAACCAAAAGGCATAACCCGAAACTCGTAGGAACCATATCTCGTTAAGAAATCAGTCTTCGAGATGTCCTCCTCCCTAATACGCAACTGATGGTATCCCGATCGTAAATCAATCTTTGAGAAGAAAGAAGCTCCTCTTAGCTGGTCGAATAATTCATCGATTCGGGGCAACGGATATTTATTCCGTATCGTGACCTTATTCAACTCCCGGTAATCCACACACAACCTCAACGATCCATCCCTCTTCTTTATGAACAACACAGGGGCACCCCACGGCGAAGTACTCCTCCGAATAAACCCCTGACCCAACAACTGCTCAATCTGATCTCGTAACTCTCTCATTTCAGCTGGAGCCATACGGTAAGGTGCGCGGGCAATAGGCCGAGTGCCCGGCGTCAAATCGATCACAAACTCTATCTCCCTACTCAGAGGTAATCCAGGTATATCCTGAAATACATCGGCAAACTCTCGAACAACCGGAATCGAATCAAGCGGTATCACCATTTCCTTAGAGGTCTCCTCCTCTATATAGTACAAATGAGTGGACGATCCTCCCTCAGGATGAGGCATCGCCACTAAAAACATCTCCTGCCCGGGAATGGCAAAGATAATACTCCTACTAAAACAGTCAATCATGGCTCGGTACGCAACTAGCCAATCCATACCAATAATGGCATCATACTCGGTCATCTCTAACACTAACATATTCGCGGGTAAAGTAAACCTTCCAATCTCTATACCCACGCCTTTACATACAAGGGAAATCACGGAACCCCTACTCAACGGCGAATCTACACAAGTAACCGTACTCTCGGCGGTGTCTAACAACCCAATGGTGCGTGCAAATCTCATAGCAATGAAACAATGTGTAGCCCCCGTGTCAAATAAAATACACCCCAGAGTCCCCTGAATAGAGAACATACCCTCAATAGCTAGGGGATCCTGTGGGGCTGCGACCTGCTGGAGCTGATACACTCTCCCATACTGAAGCTGTCCCTGCTGAACTGGGACTGCTGCAATGGGTGGTAATGCTGCCATCTGTGGTGGTGCCGGGAGGGCGGCGGGAAACATAGGCCTCTGCGGCTCCTGTCGAGTACCCTGTTGCTGCTGCTGCGGGGCCCTACCCCTATCCGGACAATTCTGGCGTTTATGGCCAGTCTTGCCACAAACGTAACACTTCCCCGGGAAGTTCCCCCCTCTCTGTCCCTGCTGCCCTCGGCCCTGGTGGACGTTTCCATTCTTCCCCTGGACATGCTGGCCCTGCTGAAACTGCTGTTGACCATTCTGCCCCTGCTGGCCCTGATGGCCGTTTGGACCCTGATGGTCCTGCCTAAAACCTCCCTGTTTTTGCCTGAAATTCCCCGATCTGAACCTCTTATGATCCCCCTGCTGGGAACCCTGGTCACCCTGCCTCTGCCCCTGAGTAGATTGTGCCCCATTGGCACCATTTCCTCCAGTCCTGCCCTGATGGCTGGACTCTCCTGATCTCTTGCTCTCAGCCATGTGGAAGCGGAGATCCTGGTAGTGTAACAGTGCAGCGTTAACCACGTCAGAATAAGTGGCCAACGAGAGGTTCCCCAATAAATGCTGACGGATCCTCCATGTCAATCCATCTGTAAACTTCTGGATCTTCTTCTCCTCTGTCGATATTTCATCCGGAACAATATTCAGAAGATTAGTGAATTCGGTCTCATACTCGGCCACAGTCCTTCCCTCCTGTCTGAGATTCATTAACTTCCTCCTCATTTCTGTGTGAACAGCTGACGGAAAATACTTGCGGTCGAACCGCACCCAGAACTCCTGTATCGTGAGAGTATCTCTCTCCTCCATGGTGGTAATAGACTCCCACCACTGCAGTGCAGATCCCACTAGCTTGAAAGTAGCTAGTACCTGCTTCTGAACGTCGGTGCACTCATACATCCTCAAGTGCCTCTGAATGTCTTTCCTCCACTGACTTGAAACCACAACATCGGAGCTACCTGCGAACTCCGGCGGGTGCGCTTTATGAAAAGAATCACATACATGTTCCCAAGCAGACGGGAATGCATGTGCCTGAACTGGCGCGGCTACTGGCGCCTGGGGTGGTGCCTGCTGTACAACTGCTAGAGCGGAATTTACCGCTTGGGCTACAATGGTTGCAACCTCAGCGGCATTCATGGTGCCCTGTACTGGTGCTGGCTGGGGCTCTGGCTGTGCATTCCTAGGAACTCATGGTGCACGTCGTGGAGGCATCTGAAATAAGAGTAAGGTCTATAAGTTTGCAGTTATAAACCCAAAATAGCTGAAGAGCGAAGCATACATAAAAGAATACAACAGTCCTAAAATATAGGGCTCTACATCAAAGAAAGCTCAGCGGAAACATAATAAGCCGTACAGATCCTAAAGGAAACTAGAACCTGATGCTCTGATACCACCTGTGACACCCCGACTAATTAAATACCGGGTAGCTACTCCTTTATTAAATTAATATAAAATGCCAAGTTGGTTCAGTTAATAGCATCACTGTCGGAAACATTTTTTTTTAATAATTACTAACCACCTAGTATTTAAAAAAGTAAGATGTCAAATATTAAAACAAGTCTGATTAACATGCATAGAAAGAAAAATGAAAGAGTAACATAACCATACACCATAGAGTCTCAATAAGGTAACCAACAAATAATAGTAAGTCGGGAGGAAAACTCCTCACAACAATCCCACAACTGAAATAAATAAAACAGTGTATCCTGAATTAATTACATGCCAAAGATTTGAATAACTGAAATAAGAAATTTCTCTAATCGAAATGGGCGACATGTCCTACAAATGATGAAACTGAATATGGAGTCAAGACAAAAGAAGTCCTACTACCAAGGCCCTGTAACTTCAACAACAACTACAGCTCGTCACCTGAATGGAAATCCTATGCATGGTGTCCTTGTGGCTGGGCACCTAAAAGGTTTTTACAAAAATAGATTTGAAAGCAAACGAGTCAGAGCCCAAAAGTGGAGAGTATTTTAAAAATAGCAAGTGTTTTAATGACAATTAAATAATGAATGCAAAATACATGTTAGGACGTGCACTCACATGAAATACTCACCTCTCGACTAATTGTGCACTCCTAACGTACCGTACCCATCTAAGTGACATTTATATCTAACTAAACAGTCATAAGTTCTACCCCTTTCTACTCGATTACCATTATACATTATAACGTTATCAATTAAATAGATGACTTTACTTAAACTCGGATTCTCAATAATTAGCAATACAATTCACTGCAGGTTATCCCTTTTTATTTTCTCAAAGTATTACCATAATTATACTCACAATACCAACATGAATGTTCTCATTATTTAAGTGTATATTATTCACATCATAAATATACAATACAAGCACCCCGAGACTAAACTGCGGTGCACACATACTCTGCTATCCAGCCCGGTACATCACGTATATAAGGATCACGCATTTCGAATCTCTCAGGAATCGTTCTCAGATAACAACAATCACAATCAATGGAGGCGAACACAGTCACATCACGTGGGTCACGCACATACCTACGCTCCCACGATCAGCAGACTTATTAACTTCCCAATAAGTCCTTCTCTGACCTATGTCCTCGAGGTACCAATCTAAATCCCCCCGTAGGCACACAAAGATTAGATGGTCCTAAGAGAACGCAAACCTCCCGTGATAGCAAGTATGGTAGGTATGTCATACACATAAAATCATATATACTAAGCATGCACACTTCTTAGTAATTACCATAACTTATTATAGGTATACTTCTCATTCTCATACCAACTTATAATGTCACACAAATCATGTGTCCGGTTTACATGTATTTAAATCATTAATTATCCTCGCATCGAGATTAGTCACTCGCGCCCTAATCCACAACTATCATTTGGTTCAAATCATTCTTCTATATTTTACTCCTCAATGTATCCCTAATATCCCAACTATATCAATTAGTCATCAAGTAAATGTTATCTCAACCATTAAACAAGGTTACGGGACACTAGAAATCAAATCAGGCCAAAAAGGCCATTATGTCAACTCGTTAGAAGTCTCGTTCGAACGAGGTCGTTCGAACGAGAGTTCATTCGAACGAAGTGGGCATATAAAGAAATCTCGGTCGGACAAAAGTCATCGAACGAACATCCCACTCGTTAGAAGCTCGTTCGAACGACCTGGGCAGGTCTTCTAACGAGGGGACAGTTCGAGCCCAGAATTCTCCTACTATGTTTTTCCCAATTTTCTTCACCTCTAATCTCATCTAAACGTCATTCCAACAGTATTTCAAGGTTTCTAAACATTCCTAAACATACTCAAATCGTATTAAAACGTTTATATGGGGTCAAATCATCCTAAACCACATCTAATCATCAAATCCCCCCAATTTTCCCCAAATCTCATGAACATGAACCCTAGAAATTTACATTCATCAATAGACATAATTAAATCCATTTTTGTGATATAAAAGATGTATCTCTATCAGAATAATTACCCAAACACAATTCTACATGCAGTCTCCTTGTCAAAATGTGAATTTCTAATTCCAATTCAATGGGTTTTTATCAATCTCCCAAAACAATGCAATTTTCATAATTGACTAAGCATGGAAGAAACATTCGTTGAAAATAACGTAATTAAACCACTTGCCTCTGATCTTTCTCTCAATTTGGTGTTGAATCTTGGATGTAGGTTGCTCTCTCCTTTTCTCCCAAGGTTGAAGGTTGAAGATGGGGTTAGGGTTCTCTCTTTGGGAACTTCTCCTAACTTCTCATGAAACCCCCGTAGCCCTCTAATCAGTTAATTGCTGGTAATGGGTTAGTGGGTCATTAATTTCCCTATTTTAAACTCCCAAAATTCCTTTGTCAAAATTCCTAAAATTCCAAAATTACCAAAATACCCTTTTAAGTTGCCGGTATGGCCTAAAAATGCCCCGGGGCCCAAATTAAACCCCCGGCTAGTGTTTTCTGACTATTTCGACCCTTCCGAACGCGTTGGCGATCTCAAAATGACCATACGGTTAGTAAAAATAAAATCCACTTTTTAATTAAAATAATTATATTCCTGACGCGACTGTCACACGCGTCCTAATAAAATTTCCAAATTGTCGTATTTCAATTTCACGACAAATTCAATATATTCAATATTCATTATAATCAAATAATACCCATTATAATCAAATACCAACTCACATCTCGTTAGTATTTTATCCGTATTAATTCTCAATTAATACCCATTTAATTCAATTAATCCTATAAATAAATATCACAAAAATACGGGGTATTACACAGATGTCCACTTTATGGTAATGGGATAGGTTGTTTTTAGTTTTTTCAATTTAGCGTTGTTTATGTTTGATGAAATGCGTCACTGACACTCATTTTTTGTTTTGTGCAGTTGACAGTAAAAGAAAACCTCCAAAAGAGAGTGACATAAATATAAAAAATTAAAACTTTTCTAGGGTTTGCAACCGTCCATTAATGGGGAGCACGTGAGGTCTGCTTCTTATTTGCTGAGATACAAGAACACCACTTAATCTTTTATTGCTCGTCCTCTTGCCCCTCATGTGGTAATTGATATTGATCAAGTACCAACATCTCGAGAAAGCGTAGAAGAATCTTCTTCTGATTTGGGTACCTCTATTGCTGATCTGATGAAGAAGAGGAAGGTTCCTGAATTATTCGCCAAGTCAGCTCTTGATGCTAAAGGGGCAAAGAAAAACAAAAATGCGATCCCAGATGAAGGGATTGCTCCTGCTAAAGATATGAGCAAGAAGCCCCCTGTTTCCCCTAAAGAGGCAGCACCTTTGATTGAAGAATAGGCAGTGCCTATGATTGAAGGTGATCCTTTTAGGAGGTTGAGGAGGGGTATTACTGAGAGGCCTGTGGACACTGTTGCCCAACCTACTGGAGTTGGGATTTATTCCCCGAAGGCTAGTTCTCCAACTGTCCTTACCCCTGGCTTGGCCAAGAAATTGATCAAGTCAGGGACTCTCCCTGACTACCGAGCTGCTGAAACTTTAACACCTCGGGATAAGGTTATCGATGTAGCAGATCAACTTCATGAATCAGCAAGTGGTCATTATACTTATTTTTCTAATTTTTCATTGCCTTGTTCATTCTCTGATTCGTGCCTTTCTTCTTCTTACAGTTTTTGGTGTACTTCGATAATATCGTGGAGAAGCATGAAGCTATAAAAGCTTCAACGTCATCTAGTGGAGTAGAGGAAGCCCTTACTGGGTTATACAAATCTTTGGGAGAGTCTCGACAGAAGTACGAGGAGGACAAAGATTCTTGGGAGAGAAAAATCAAATCTGCTGAGACAGCTCGATAACAAGGTGTTGAAGCGACTAAAGATGCTGACACATCTCGGCAGGAGGCGATTACAGCTCGGTAGACAACTGATACAACTCTGCAACAAGCTATAAATGCTTCTAAAGATGTGGAGGAGAAATGAAAAGTCGTTGTTTCCAGCAAAGTGGAAGATGATGGCGAGCTTCAAGAGGCTGAATGGCGTAAGAAAGACCTTGAGGAGCAGGTGATGTCTGTTAACGAGCATTTAAGGGAAAAAACTTCCTCAGAGAGGGTGAAGAGAAAAGCTGTTGTGAAGAAGTCCTTTAGCTCCGGTCAGGACAAAGGATGGAATAAGGCTTTAGCTGGTGTTACTTGCCAGATGGAGTATGGAAGTTTGAAATACTTCAGAGATGGATGGGTTGCAACGTTAAAGGAGTTGAGTGTTGCTAATGATTCTGAATTGTTTCAGAAACACACTCATGGCCCTCTTCCTACTGTTGAAGAAGAAGAAAAAGATGAAGCTGTATCTGGTGAATCTTCTATGGTAAAAGTAGAACGAACACCTGCTGCTACCCTTCCTTAATCCTCCGAGCACGTTCAGCAGGCTATAACTTCTTTCGAGCAACACCAACTGCCCTCCGAGCAACTAACTCCTTCATCCAAACTAGCTGAATATGTTGTAGGAAATAAAGAGAAGGTGTAAAGTTGTTTAGCTCTTTAACTATGTTTTTTTCCCTTTTTTGTAACTTGGGTTGTACTTTCTCATCTTGTGATCAATAAAATGGGCTTTGTTATTTATTCTGAGTTATATCCTTTAATTGCTCGATCCGTATTGTTGTTGATCAATTTTTACTTTTACTTACTAGTTTATTGCTAGGATGGAACTCTTATCAGCTCATGATATAAAACTGATGAAGAAGTGTAATGATTACTTCAAAGCTGGTCATGCAGACTTCACTGAAGCTCAAATGATTGATATCCTTGGATCTGATGCTTTTGAGAGGGAAATTTATGCCTACCAATATTTAAAGTGTTTACTTGATCGATCTGTGGCAAAAAATATGGCTTACAATGAAATGATTGAACATCTTCAAGGAACAATCGAGGAACTTCAACTTCAACACAAGGAAACCATTGCACTTCTACAAGAAGGTTATGAAAAGAAGTACCAGTAGTTGAGTGCTGATTGGGACTATGACAAGATCATTTCAGCCCATAAAAAGAGAGAAAGTGTGCTTAAACTTGAAGTTGAGGAGCACAAAAACATTGCTAAATTGTTAGAAAAGGAAAATATTTCCCTACAAGATGAATTGAGTCAACTAAAATCTACTTCTTCTTCGAGAACTCTGGTTCCAGTCAATAATGAAGGCTTTTCATTTTTGGAAATGAAAAATGCTGCACTGAGAGAAGAATTGGATGCTTTGAAACAAGCCAAACCTACATCTTCCTCGCGGGGTAAAGAAAGAGATGGTCAAAAAAGTATTGAGGAGATTGGGACTCAGCAAGCCTTAGCAAATCAGGTTGTTCAAATGAAAGCAAAAAATCAAGCCTTGGCTGAAATGTCCCAGAAAATTCAAAGTCATACTGAGCAACTCTCCAACCAGAGCTCTGCACTAGAAAGTAAAGAAAACTTTGTGAATAAACTTCATCAGCAACTTGAGAGATTGACTTATTAATTTCACAAGCAGCCTAGAGAGTTTTGGTTGGGGGGATATAATGAAGCTATATGACATCTCGATGCTAGATTGAAACAATCAAATAACGAGGGATACAAACAGGGATGGTTGAACGACTTGACTATGATGAATCATGAGGAAATAAATTCTTTATGGGATTGCTATGAGCCTGGGGTGCTTTATCTTCCTAATCCTCCCTTCAAATTGGATGTCAGCTGGATTCCAACCCGTGCCATTCCTCACTGTTTTATCTCGAAGTATCTTGGTGATTACCAGCTTCATAAAGATTTTGAGATATCTCGACCTTAACATCTGCTTGATAGATCGAGTTCGAGCAACGTCAGAATGCTACAAGATATGAATTTTATCAATTCTTCTTATGCTTTAGATGATCCTTCCACCGGAACGGATCCTGTACCTAAATCAGAAGGAACAAATCCAATAGAATAGGAAATTTGTATTCAATGAAGAAAAATTCATCTTTGTGTAATTTTCTTTCCTTGTACATAATTGTATTTATGAAGAAAAGTTCATATTTGTGCAATTATCTTTCCTTGGACATAATTTGTACCATTTTTTTTTCTTATCATATTATCTTTTGATGAATGTATATAAAGGGATAATTTGTCCTATTTTTTTTTAATTGCTTAGACAATGGAACTTTGCCCCATTTGCTGCCTAGTTGTAGTGACTTGTCACCCATAAGTGCCTAAGCAATGGAATGATTTTCATCCCATGGTCCTGCTTAGTTATAGAAATTTTATCTAGATTACCTTTGTGCCTAGGCAGTGGATGCCTCGTGAGGTCACCCATCTTCTTGCCTAGTTTTGGATGCCCCTTGAGGTCACCCATAATCAAACAGGCCTTGACTTGTATGATTATTATGCCAACATTGTTGGTTCAGTTTATCAATGCTGACCAACCTTAGTTGGTGATTGCTAATATGCCGACTAACCATAGTTGGTGGTTGTTGATATGCCGACCAACTGTTGTTGGTGGTGTAGTGTGTAGCACGAGTACTCCGGATTTTTTTTTGAAGAAAACGGAATATGGGAAAAATATCCTTTTTATTCATATTGAAAGAAATGGGATACATGTGAATCTGTATTACTGATAATATTTATGCAGGTGCTCCGCATTCCACGCATTTTTGAATTCATCTCCCTATACGATTTCTATTCTATAGGTCCCAGGTCGAACAATCGCTGTAACACGATAAGGTCCATGCCAGTTGGCCTCCAGCTTATTGTGCTTCTGAATCACTTTCTTGAGCACATAGTATCCCTCCTTAAGATCACATTTCTTGACTCTTTTGTTGTAGAACATGGAAGTTCTTTGCTGGTAAGCTACGTTCTTGATTGCCGAATCTTCTCTCACTTTCTCATCAAATCGCTTACGAGAGAGTTGAAATTGAACACCCTGTGAGTGGGTAGGCCCAGTTCAGATGGTATGACTGCTTCACTTCCAAAGGCTAGCATGTAAGGAGATTCCCCCATTATTGTCCGTGGAGTTGTTCGGTAAGCCCATAATACAGAATGTAGCTCGTTAATCTAATTCCCTTTTGCATTATCCAACCGTTTCTTCAATACGTTAAGCAGAGTACCGTTCCTCACTTCAGTTTGCCCATTACTCTGGGGATGGCTTGGTGCGGAGTGGATCTTCTAGACGTCTGACTGGTGATAATATGCAGCGAACTCCTCATTATCAAATTGGGTACCATGGTCACTGATGAAAGCATGCGGCAGACCATATCTACAAATAATATTCTTCCAAATAAACTAGTAGACCCTTTCATAGGCCATGTCAATAAAAGGTTCAGCTTCCACCCATTTGGTGAAATAATCAACAGCGACCACTAATTACTTGAATCTTCCTCTGGTAGTTGGCAGAGGCCCAACCAAGTCTATGCCCCACATGGCAAATGGCCAAGGGGAAGTGATAGGTGTTAATAATGCCTGGGGAGTTCTTCGTATGGTAGAAAATCGTTGACATTAATCGCATTTCTTAGCGTAAGCTATACAATCAGCGTACATCGTTGGCCAATAATATCCCTACGTCGTTATCCTCTGTAGGAGAGTTCGACCTGCTACATGAGCACCACAAGACCCTTAGTTAATTTCTTCTATCAAATCTTTAACTTCTGGTGGATGAACACATCTCTGTAAACCTTCTATCATACCTCTTCTATACAAAACTCCATTGTTCAATACGTACCGAGTAACTTTCAACTTCAGTCTCTTTGTTGTAAGTTGGTCAGTTGGTAAAATTCCTTCTTCGATATACGACCTGATGGGGTCCATCCAGGAAGGTCCGATGTCCAAAGTGATGAATCTCTCCATTAAATCTTCATCAATGCTCCGATCTGCCAATATCTCAATAAGAATTATTCATCGTAGCTCGGTGCGAGTAGCTGAGGGTAACCGAGCTAGTGCGTTAGCTCTCGCATTCTCTAATCTTGGTATTCTGATCAATTGAGCCGCTGCAAAAGTGGACACAATCTCCATAGCTTTGGCGTGATACCTAGACATGAAGTCTCCCTTCGCCGCATACAACCCAAGAATCTGATTTACGATCAATTATAAATCACTGAACACCATAACTTTCTCTGCATTCAGTGTTTTGGCTAAACTGAGGCCCATAATCATAGCTTCATATTCGCTTCATTATTGGAAACTTTGAAGTGAAAGTGCAGAGCATATTCGATATCCAATCCATCTAAACTACTAAGAATTATTTCGGCTTTGTTGCCTGTGGCACACGAAGAGCCATCAACATACAGATTCCCTATAGGTATACAATTTTCAAACTTTTGGTTTGACAAAGTTCCCTAATGGAATATTTGGTACTTACTTTTATCATCTCCCAATACTGGGCTATTATTCGATGATTCTTGTTTCTCGGTGTCTGTACCCTTCGGTGATTCTGCTGATAGAAGTTGATCGGGGATAGTCTTTGATGATCCCCCAACATCCATGGGTTATTCTACATTAGACCCTTATTATTCGGAGGTGTCTGGGTAAGTGAACTACGCAATGAAATGTGCTACCGCCTACCCTTTGAGTGAAGACCTTGGCTCATAAACAATATCATACTCACCGTTTTCCACCGCCCAATACATCAGTGTCCCCAAATTTTATGGCTTATGAAAAGCCTATCGGAGTGGCATATGAGTGTACACCACTAGGGGATAGGCCTGAAAGTATGGTTTCATCCTCCGGATCACCTCGATCAATGCTAATGCCAGCTTCTCCAACCTTGGATATCTAATCTCTGCTCCCCGGAATGCTTTACTTGTATAATACACCAGTTTTTGCACTCCGTCCTCTACTCTTATCAATGCTGAACTGACTACGTTTTCTGAAATAACCAAATACAAATATAACCTTTCTCCCATCACCGTCCTGGACAGCAATGGAGGTGTTCCCAAATATCTCTTCAACTCTTGAAATGCCTTCTCACATTCATCATTCCATTCGAAAGTTTTTTTGAGTGTCTTGAAGAATGGAATACATCCGTCCGTTCCTCGTGAGAGAAACCTATTGAGAGCTGCAACATGCCCCATGAGGCTTTATACTTCCTTCTTCGTAGTTGGAGATTGTAGTTCGAGCAGAGATTTAATCTTTTCAGGATTTTCCTCAAAGCCTCGCTTATTCACGATATACCCAAGGAACATGCCTTCTTGTACGCCAAATACGCACTTAGTCGGGTTCATTTTCATTTGATATTTCTCTAACTGGTCAAAAGTTTGGCTAGGGTCAGCTATGTGGTCAGTGGATTTTCGGCTCTTAGTCAGCATGTCATTGACGTAAACCTCCATGTTTTTATCGATTTGCTCTGCGAACACCTTATTCATCAGCCGCTGGTACGTTGCACCTGCATTTTTAAGTCCAAATGGCATAACATTATAGCAGTATGTTCCCCTTGGGGTAATAAAAGTGGTACTCTCCCTGTCTTCTGGTTTCATCTTAATCTGGTTGTAGTCGGAGTAAGCGTCCATAAAGCTTAACAATTCATGCCTCGAGGTAGCATCCACCAATGGTCTATTCAGGTCATGGGGAAGTGATCTTTTGGCCAGGCTTTATTGAGATCTGTGAAGTCTACGCACATCCTCTATTTATTGTTATTCTTTTTTACCATGACTACGTTAGCTAACCAATCAGGATATTTAACATCCTCAATAAAAGAGGCATGTTGCAGCTTCTCGACTTCCTCCTGTATAGCTTGATTCTTCTCTAGGCTAAAGACCCTTCTTCGTTGTTTCACCGATTTAACCTCCTTATTAACGTTGAGTTCGTGGCACAGGAAGGCTGGGTCTATTCCCGACATATCTTCATGACTCCATGAAAAAGCTTACTTTTTGTGCCTCAACAATGCCATTAACTCTTTCTTTGTCGTCGGGTCCAATGAAATGCCAATTTGAGTTGTTCGTTCTGGTCGTTCGTCGTCCAGAATATTATTCTCCATTGCTTCCATGAACTGCCCCTTCACGAGCTTTGATTCATCTTTGGGGTCCAGTGTCTCAATCTCTGGATCTTTAGACTCGTCCACTTGGTAAGTGGTGGTCTTTTTCCTAGTTTCCTCCAACACTTCTTGTTCGGTATATGAATAGTAGTATTCCCAAGAAACTTTCTGATCACCCTTAACAAGTCCCACAACAAGTTGGTCGAAAACTTCAAGCATTTGATGTACCGTGGATGGCACTGCCTCAAAATTTTTCAGGCATACTCTTCCAATGATTATGTCGTAGGCTGATTGGATATTTTTGTCCATGACGAAAAACCATAATTTTTCTATTTTGCAAGAAGGCTAGGTACCGATCAGCATGTCCAACTTGATCGTCCTAAGTGGAAAGTCTTTTTCGCAAGTGAAACCTAGGAGGGGCCTGTGATATGAATCCAATTGGGATAGTTTCAAGTTTAAACTGTCAAAGCAAGGGTAGAACATGATGTCTGCTGAGCTACCATTTTCTACTAATACTTTTGAGATGACCACATCATTCGTCCTCATATTGATCACCAAAGGGTCGTCGTGAGGATACAAGACACCTTCCAGATCATTTTTGGAAAAACCGATGACGAGTTTGTCCTTGTTCATCTTCCTCGGCCGATCCTCGCCCGCCAAATTTATTCGTTGTATATAGGAACAGGCTTGGGCCTCATTGAGGTGAGCTTTCCTTTCAGCACTGTGATCCCCACCTGTTGGAACACGAGGCCCCTAATATTAAAATATTTCACAAAAAGTAATTTCCTTTTTGATATGAGGAAGCGAGATGGTTCAATTTAAACAATTGCATAAACAACAAATTTTAATTTATTTCAAATTAAAATTAAACCAAGTGAAATTAGGTTAATCAACAAATACATTTTTCACTTAAATCAATTTAACCCAAGTCCTAGAAATTTGCATAAGTCTTATTTTCAATATTACCAAATTAGGCCAAACCAAATTTTAAGAAATCAAATGATGACTTGAATTAAATTAACATATACCCAAATTTAATTTGCACCAAATTAAACAAGTAGTGATTTAAACCAATTTTATCTTTTTACCTAAGCATGCATCTAAAGTGAGTTTTGTAAACAATAAAATAAACAAATAACCACTACGCCGCGATGTACGAGGAAAAACCCACAAATGGGAAAAAACCTCGGACGGCCCTAGCCTTAAGTCTACTAAGTACGGAATTTACAATTACAAGCAAGATGACTTACAACACTCGGATCTACTCCTTCAAGCCCCGATGCATCTTCTTGTAACTACCTCTACCTAGACGACAATCCCGTAACTCCACCGGAACCTTGGAATCCACCAATGAGACTTTAGGAACACCGTCAACCACACATGGTGCCTTTCACCATGTGAGAATGCCGCAGCAACAAACAACGAAACTTCTTCTTTGAGGGATGTTGAAGCAAAACCCAAACTCTCTTTTACGGTAAAGATAAATTCGGTGAGAAACAAACTCTCCAAGAAGGATGTATATATATTAAGGAATTTGGATAAA
This sequence comes from Sambucus nigra, assembly GCA_949130495.1. Classification (NCBI taxonomy): domain Eukaryota; kingdom Viridiplantae; phylum Streptophyta; class Magnoliopsida; order Dipsacales; family Adoxaceae; genus Sambucus; species Sambucus nigra. The sequence continues at coordinate 520,751,617 of OX422207.1, forward strand.
CTAAACAATTGGGTGAAACAAAAGTGTTTTTGGAATTTTCTTGAAAAACAAACACTAAAAACTTGAACTCTTTCTTTTTGAAATTTTTGCTCTCAAATTCTCTCTTAGGAGGTGGAGGAATGTGAAAAATTTAGTTCCAAAATGTTGGTTCCCGTACTTAATAAATATGGAAAAAGATAGTGGGGAAAAGAAGTGGAAAAAGTGGGAAAACCGTTAAAAATGCCCAAAATAACTCTTCCCGCCAAATTTCATTTGAACGACTTTTCGTTCGAACGACTTTACTAACGAGGTTCCAGAAGGGAAAAAGGAATATCGTCAGAATTCTCATTCAAACGTCCTGGCAATCTCGTTCGAACGAGATGCTAGTTCATTCGAACGACGTGGAAATCTCGTTTGAACGAAATTCTAGGTGGTTCGAATGACGTGTCAGAAAAATAAAATATTATTTTTAAGCCCAAAACATTTTATGAAAAGTTTTAAAAAATATTTTATGAGTAAAACAAAGTCGTTAAAATTAATTTATAAAAAATATAAATTACACCTAATAAAAGTCCAAGCTCTTATATATATAAATTGCATTCACACCTTAGGAGCATTGGAACAATGTTGTTGACGTGGTAACGAGGCACACTAAACTCGGTATTTGATGAAGCTTTAATCTTGGCTGCTACGTCTTCAACAAACACATCATAGGCTTGAACGGATAAACAAGAACACTATCCTATGACTCAAATATTTTTGTCCGGAATTGAGCCAACACAACATTGAGACTCAATCGGAGACTCGTGTCCTTACAAATCTCCCCCTTTGGCTATTTTGGGACAAAAACCAACAAAAATCCTAAAGGGCCGTCAAGCTCTACTAGACTTAAAAAATATCCCACCCAAAATGAAAATACAATAGCTTGACTCATACAACCCAAGGATCATTATCTTTGCCGATGATGAAAGTTGCCACTTAGAAGAATTTCTGCACACTTGAGCAAACTAACAAATGCATAGGGAATATCAAGAATATTAAATGCAATTAAGATAAATACTCCCCCTAAATTAATTATCCCCTTTATCAACTATGATCAACCTAAGAAGATGGCACTCTCCCCCCAAGTTAAATCTCCTAAACTTAGATAAGATTATAATAGGATTAGATACCATTTCTCCCCCTATCATTCTTCCCCTTTTTGTTCTGGAATACACAAAGGATAACAAACTAATTTAAACATGATGAAGCTTAGAGTGATAATAACACGAAAGCATATAGGCAACAAAATCATTACTAATCCATATAAAGAATGAGGATACCAACTAAGATGCAATAAAATGATACCAATAGGATATATAAGTATTAAGCATGTGATATCAACAAAGAATGCAACAAGATAAATACCAATTATGAAGTAGAAGTATAGAAGGACTAGATAGCAAGGCAAAGACAAATAAAATACCTCGTATATGAGAATATAATAAATATCATTAACGCACACGCACATATACTAGGTATAAATACCACACATGACACAAAATAAAATAAGCTTTCACATTCGTATGGAAAAAATGTGTCATATGGAAACGGAAGTGTTGGGGTGTGAACTAACAACAATTAAATTTAGACCCAATCACTTAAAATATGTTCACGGAGTTATCATTTGATTGCAAACTTCATCACATTTGAATATAACCTCATGTGACAATATAGATTGAACTCAATGAACAAACATAGACAATGCATACAAGCCTAAACTTTTGATGATTCTACAAACCAATAGAGTCATGACATTGAAAGTACAACTAGGATAAACGGACTTTGTGCAAACCGTTGATATACCATCCAAACTCCCTCAATTTAAGAATATTATTTTAATCTTTTGAATGAATAAATCAACTAAACAAAATAGGCTTGGAAAATATTTTCTTTTAATGCCAATATTCTTTTAGGCATTTGGACCAGGTATTTCTCTTAGGTCCAAACAAACGGTGGCTTACTCGCAAAGGATGATTTTTCCTTTCGGAGCCATTCCCCGTGAACATTTATATACATCATTTTTTATATCTCACACAAATCTCATGTGCAACGGATTTTAACATGCACTAGTCCTCCTAGATCATATAATATGTAGATGACTAGATTGGTAGGAGAACACCTCACAAAGCTCAAATATACATATGAAGTTATAGTTCAAGTGAGCTCGTGCATGTGTGAATTGAGGCATATTAAAATAGAATCCATTATAACAACACATAATCCAACTACTCCATGTAATCTTGGTAAAGAACATAATAAGGATGGACAATCTAAACCAAAAGTTCTAGCTACATGGAAGCGAAAAAGAAGGGATTCTAACACAAGTGTATGCCACATAGAGTGTGTAAAACTAAAATAACACACAAAAAAAAGCTTTTTGAGTTTTTGACAATTTTTAACCAAAAATAAAAATATTTACTCAAAAGACACACAAAAATCATATGTATTTTTCATTAATCTTAAATTACTAAAAAGCAAGGTTCTAAAAAACGCGGGGCGTGACCGAGGCGTGGAGGCCAAGCCTTAAGCCTTAGAAGCCTAGGCGGGCCTTGGCGTAAAAAGGCGTGAAAAGGCGTTTAGGCATTTTTTAATATATTTTAATATTTTTTGACTATGACAAGGCCATTTAAAATACTAAATTGGTACATACCTTAAAAACATGTCTAAATATTTGTAAATTAAAATACTATTTTTTCAAAATAAAATAAAAAAACAAAAAAATTGCGTCTTTTCACGCCTTACATTTAAAAAACTTGCGTTTTTTCACGCCTTATACCAAAAAACGTGCGTTTTTTCACGCCTTGCCCTAAAAAACGTTGACCACGCCTAGGGCCAAAACTTGGCGTATCTAAAAAGTCTCGCGACTAGGCGCGCCTTGGCGCCGCCTAGGCGCGTTTTTTAGAACACTGTTAAAAAGAATAAAACATACATGATAAACAAAAATCTTTTTGTATTTTTCATTTAATGCAAACTAAAATGAAAGAAGTATAATACAAAGGATAAACAAAAATCATTATTCTAGCATGTGATTAAGCATGGAGCATAGACTAGAACATGATTAAGAAGCATACAAATAGCATGATAATTTAGCATGAAGTACAACAGCTAAAGTATGCAAGTAAAACTAACACATTCAACCTTTAGATTTTGCAAGGGAGGAAGCATGTGAAAGTAAATGAGAATCAAATACCCTATTTTGTAAAGCTACCAAGTCGGATCTCCTAACCCAAATTAATGATGAATGATGATCTAGGGAAGTAGGAATCTTATCTAACTCAGTTGCCTTACGCAAGGATTTTCTCGAACCACATTTAAGATCAAAACAAAATTTTCTAAGATGACCTTTTCGACCACAATGTGAACAAATAAAAGGACGTCGAAAGGTGGAACCTAAGGATTGATCTCTAAAGGCTTTCCTAGGTGATTCTCTTAAAACATTGGTTTTGGCTGTATGAGTTGATTCATTATAAGTATCGAAGCTTAAACCACAAGTGTCATTTTTAATTTGGACTGTTCCTAATATTTTATCTAATTTATCCGAACGACACTCCAAATCAAATTTGACTTTACTAGAGTCTGTAATTTATTTTCTAATTCTAAAATGTTAAACTCTAATAAAACATTGTGCTCTTCAAACGCAAGAAGCTCCTTTTTTAAAGATTCCATTAATCCCTTAAGGCTATCTCCCTCCCCTTCTACATACTCAAGCTTCTCTCGAAGAGATCTCTCTCGTGTCCTAAGGTCTTCAATCAACTCACTATCATCAACTACCTCGACATGCTCTCTTAAACTAGCTTTTGACTTCAAATTCGCTCTTTTTAATTTAATAGATTCTTCATATAGTTCTTGAAAAGCATTTTAAAGTTCACTCACATTAACCTCATTTTCACTTTCACTCTCACTTTCTTCTCCACTCTCACTACCATAAAAAATAAGGGAATCATAAACTTTGACCTTGGAAGTGTCATGTGTTAAAATTTCATCAATAGAGGAGTGCTCACTATCACTCACATGACTAGTCATAAAATCCACAAAGTTGGGCTCAGTGAGGGAATCGGGTCCCTCTTCATTATCCCTATCACTAAGGGTTTCATCAAAAGAAATTGGCTGCTTACCCTCTCTCCTTAGTTTAGTGGGGCACTCTTTTGCCCTATGGCCATTCCCTTCACAACCATAACACCTATTTGACTTGTCCCTATTTAAATTTTCATAAAGTTTTAGGGATCTTCTCGACTTTGTCATGCTTAGATTTTTCAAATTTCTTAAAATCATTTTTAAATTTATCTTTGTTAAATTTAAGAAATTTTTGAAACTTCCTAGAAAACATAGCCATACCTTCGGAGTCAGTATCACTTTCACACTCTACTACTTATTTTTCCTACTTTCGGGCTTTCAAAGCAATGCCCTCTTCAACTTTCTTTTCAGTTTTGGAGGGAAACATGTCTAGTTCATATGTTTGTAAATCACCTACGAGCTCTTCTAATTTTGTAGAGGCTAAAGTGGGTAAAGAATTTAACATGGTCACTTTAGGAATAAATCTATCAGGTAGGAACCTTAAAATTTTCTTTACTACTCGGTTGTCGGGTATTTTCTCTCACAAATTAAAAGATGAGTTAACAATATCGGAAAGTCTAGCATAAAATTCATCAAAAGTTTTTTTTCCATTCATTTTGATGGTTTCAAATTGAGTGGTGAGGTTTTGGAGTTTCAAAGCTTTTACGACACTAGTTCCTTCATGAGTGAGTTGTAAAATATCCCAAGCTTCTTTAGCAGTTTCACACGTCATAATGCGACGAAATTCATCCGGTGTGATCGCGCTAAACAAGGCATTTAAACCTCGGGAATTAAAATTAGATAGTTTAAATTCATTCTCACTCCATCTATCGGCAGGTTTAGGAACACGCTCATTATCTACTAAATGTGTAGGTGGAGACCACCCGTTAACAACAGACAACTAAACTCTCTCGTCGATAGATTTTAGTTCTGATTTCATTCGCGCTTTCCAATACGCGTAGTTAGAACCATCAAAAATAGAAAATTTTGAAAATGGGAAAAATTCTATTTTAGCCAAAAAAATTTAAAGGATCTTAAACGCAATAATTTAGCGATCCCGCTCTGATACCACTTGTTGGAACACGAGGCCCCCAATTTTAAAATCTTTAACAAAAAGTATTTTCCTTTTTAGAATGCGGAAGCGAGATGGTTCAATTTAAACAATTACATAAACAATAAATTTTAATTTCTTTCAAATTAAAATTAAACCAAGTGAAATTAGATTAATCAACAAATACATTTTTCACTTAAATCAATTTAACCAAAGTCCTAAAAATTTGACTAAGTCATATTTTCAATATTACCAAATTAGGCCAAACCAAATTTTAACAAATTAAATGATGACTCGAATTAAATTAACATATACCCAAATTGAATTTGCACTAAATTAAACAAGTACTGATCCAAACCAATTTTATCTTTAAGCATGCATCTAAAGTGAGTTTTGCAAAAGATAAAATAAACAAATAACCACTACGCCGCGATGTACGAGGGAAAATCCACAACGGCAAAAAATCTCGGACGTCCCTAGCCTTATGTCTAGTAAGTACAAAATTTACAATTACAAGCAAGATGACTTACAACACCCAACTCGACTCCTTCAAGCCTCGACACGTCTTCTTGTAACTAACTCTACCTAGCCGACAATACCGAAACTCCACCGGAAGCTTGAAATCCACCAATGAGACTTTAGGAACACCGTCAACCACACATGGTGCCTTTCACCATGTGAGAATGCCGTAATAAGAAACAATGAAACTTCTTCTTTGAGGGATGTAGAAGCAAAACCCAAACTCTCTTTTACGGTAAAGATAAATCCGGTTCCAAACCAGTAGGATGCATATATATATTAAGGAACTTGGATAAACTAAACTATTGGGTGAAACAAAAGTGTTTTTGGAATTTTCTTGAAAAACAAACACTAAAAACTTGAACTCTTTCATTTTGGAATTTTTGCTCTCAAACTCTCTCTTAGGAGGTGGAGGAATGTGAAAAAGTTAGTTCCAAGACGTTGGTTCCCGCATTTAATAAATATGACAAAAGATAGTGGGGAAAAGAAGTGGAAAAAGTGGGAAAACTGCCAAAAATGCCCAAAATAACTCTTCCAGCCAAATTTCGTTCGAACGACTTTTCATTCGAATGACTTTACTACGAGGTTCCCGAAGGGAAAAAGTAATATCGTCAGAATTATCGTTTGAACGACTTGGGAATCTCGTTCGAACGAGATGCCAGTTTGTTCGAACGACATGGCAATCTTGTTTGAACGAGATTCCAGGTGGTTCGAACGACGTGTCAGAAAAATAAAATATGATTTTTAAGCCAAAATTTTTTTATGAAAAGTTTAAAAAAATATTTTCTAAGTAAAACAAAGTCATTAAAATTAATTTATAAAAATTATAAATTACACCCAATAAAAGTCCAAGCTCCTGTATATATATAAATTGCATTCATACCTTAGGAGCATTGGAACAATGTTGTTGACGTAGTAACGAGGCACACTAAACTCGGCATTTGATGAAGCTTTAATCTTGACCGCTAAGTCTTCAACAAACACATCATAGGCTTGAACGGATAAACAAGAACACTATCCTATGACTCAAATGTTTTTGTCTGAAATTGAGCCAACATAACATTGAGACTCAATCGAAGACTTGTGTCCTTACACCACCTCTTGCAACTCCACCTGTAATCACATTACATTCGAATGAACCAAAATGGATAAAAAATACCTTACGCTCTGGTTGCCTTGGCTTTTTTGGGAGGTCGGGGTCATCTTCCATATCATCTTCATGGTCCCTTTTCTTATCATCTCTTGTTCGACGAGGAGATTTAGATCCTTTCCTTGCTCTGTCGTTGGTCTTCCCATCATTCTGGCGATCAACAAACCTGCTCAATTTCCCTCGTCTAATGAGTGCCTCAATCTCATTATGGAGAGCTATGCAACACTAGGTCGTGTGGCCACGATCTCTATGGAACTCACAATATTTGGACTTATCCCTCTTTTCATGGGCTGTCCTTAATTTCTCCGGCCAATTCATTTCTTCGTTGTTCTTGATCTGCTCCAGAATATAATTTATATCCACCTTTAAGGGAGTATAATTCCCATACTTCCTCAAGTGCTCTATCGTCTTTTTGCCTTTCAATTGCTTATTGCCCCCATTATGCTTTTGATCTTTCCTCTCAGATTTACCTTAAACTTTAGTCTCTACTTTTGTACCAGCATTCTTCTTCGCAACCATGGCTTCTTTGGCATTCATAATCTTAGCTTCTTTTGCTGTCAACTCTGCCATGGATTTAGGGGAATCTTTGGCCAAATTATAATACAGCTTGTTTGGTAAGAGGCCACTCATAAGAGCTATAATGGCTGTCTTCTCTTCGTAATCGATTACCTCTAGTTTCTTGTTGTTAAAATGAGTGATATATTCCATGTGTTTTCTCCTGCTTTCTGCCTTACACTTAGCAGATGTGCTACCCTCTTGACTGGCTTCACACAAAAATAGAAGTTTCCTATAAAGAGCTTTGCCCCCAAGGAAGGTTGTTGTACCATATTTGAGTTGACCCCGTGATAGTTCCTGAGAATTCCCTGCACCTCATTTCACTAGGAACTACATAGATATCGACAACAGTTTGGTAATGCTCTATGTGGAGGACAGGATCAGTTTTTTCGTCATACTTTTGCGTAACTATCGGAGCTTTAAACTTCGATGGTGTGGGAAAATCCACAATTGCCTGTACGAAGGGTGATCCCTTGATAAAGGTTCTTTGGAGAGGGTTTCTGGCCTTAGACATTTCCCCTAACCTATCTTTCAGCCTCTGAATGGATCCCTTCCATGCGTCATTTACAGCCTGTGATCTATTTTCCTGAGCAATAAATCTCACCGAATTCTCATCTTGGGATCTTTTTGTACGAGCTATAGGGCATGATTGGGCAGAAACTTCCCTTAGATCATTTGGTCATTGAGAATTTCTCAACACGATCCGAGGAGGGTTTCTATTCCTCCTGGGGCCTAAACGATCAAAGGTAGAGATTCTACTCAACCTCTCCAAAATGCTTGTTCATTCCGGAGTTAAAGTAATATTTTCTTGAGAGTACATAACTCTTATGGGAGATATCCGACCGACTGATAGGAGGGATCACTGGACCTCCCAATAGGATGCAATTCAGTATGCCTGGACAGGGAAGCAAGAGGAAACAGAGTACATCTGGATCTCAAAGATGGCATGTGAGTGTTTTTATGAACGCTTCACTGGTATGACTGGGCAGGCATTGCATTTTGAACAGTTTGAATGAGTTATCGCATGGTCTCTTGCATGGTTGTTTGTCCCCTGGCTAAGCTGGCCACTATTCCAGTGAGTTCATTGACAGTTAGAGGAATAGATGGGTTGGGAGGAACACCGTTATTGTTCCTATTGCTAGATTCTGGGAGCTCAACCATGTATAGTGAATTTTTTAGTGAAAAACACTATGTATATAACAGACGCTACGTTACCAGTTCACTATCGACATGGCACCATTTGAGTCACTTTATGAGAGACCGTGTCGTTCGCCCGCTTACTTGTTATTTGTGGGGGGCAACAAATTATTGAGCCCATAGATGATATAGGAGACTACTGCCAATATAGAGCTTATTTGGGGGTGTATTTAAGTAGCTTAGGACAGGAAGAAGAGTTATACCGATGCAGATCGAAGACATACTGAGTTAGAGGTTGGCGACCAGGTGTTAGTACGTGTGTCTCCCATGTTGGGGTTATGAGGTTTGGCAAGAAGGGGAAACTATATTCAAGGCATGTAGGACCCTTCCCTATTATTGAGAGAGTAGGACCAGTAGCATATAGGATAGGTTTACTAGAGCATCTACATTGGATACATAATGTGTTCCATGTGTCTTCGCTAAAGAAGTATTGGAGGAACGAGAGATAGTTTTGCCACGTTCCACTTGAGGAGATTGATTTATATCCCGACATCTCATACGAGGAGAGACTCATGGTCATTCTAGATCATAGTGAGCGTAAGCTGCGGTCTAAGGTGGTACCATTAGTCAGAGTTTAGTGTTGACACCACAGTGTTGACGAGTCGACAAGGGAGCGGGAGGATGATATGCGAGAGCAGTATCTAGAGTTATTCGTAGCAGGTATAACTTAATATTGAGGATGAAATTCCTTTATAAGGGGGAAGTATGTAACACCTCGTATTTCTAACCATTAAATATTTAATTAGTTCGACTAAATTTAAATTAGAAGTGTGTTGTAATGTATTTAAAATAATTATTATGTGTCTATTTAAATATTAATCGGGAGATATAATGATTAATATAAACGGAATAAAATTTACTACGTGTGTAGAAAATAATACGTAACTATTGTTATACATCGTAGCGAGTTAAACGATAAAAAATTTTGTATCTCAACCAGGAGTCGGGTGTAGATTATATTAAGGTCGATATGGAAACTTTTCGTTAAGTGACTCAGATGAAGATTCTGAATGCACGATTGATTTCGGGTGAGTCTAAATAGAAAAAAAAGATTACTCGGGGTTAGTAATTAGGGCTCGAGACATTTTCAGGCATAACTGGGCACACACGAGGGTGTTCGAGTCATTTAGGTTGGGCCCATAAGCCTGATTTTAGGTTTAATAATATTTAACAAAAATATAAGACGGTGAATGGCAGTTAATAACAATCTAACGCTGTGAAATTAAGAGAGGAAAAGAGGGAGGAATTTGGGGAGCTTTGGGGAGGCAAATCAAGAGAAATTAGGAGTGTTCTTCGTGAATTCATCTTCCAGCTCAAAGGAATCAGACACTACGAATCTAATTAGACAAGTGGTTAACTTGCTATCAATTTAATTTGCAGAATTTCAGTTCAAATCATAGTGGGTGTAAATCATAAATCTATTTTTGGGTGGGTTATTGTATCAAAATGGGTTTTTCATGATTTGAATGAAAATTTGTGGATTAATCGTGAAATTGATTATAAAATAGCATGTAGTACTGTTAAAATTATATTCCTATTTGAAATCCATGATTAGATGTTGTTGATGTAAAAAATTAGGATTGCTCTAATTAATTAATCACAGATAAATATGAATAAAGAAATAAGACAAAGGATTTTTAAAGTGGTTCAGCCTTATGAAAATGGCCTACGTCCACTGTTTTGTATTGCTGGGTGGTTTTCCTTAATCTTGATGATGATCTCAAGTGATTAATTACCCTGTTATGGAGGGTGTTACAATGTATTTATAGCCCTTGGTTTGTCCGTATGAATAGACAATATGCCGTTATTTAATAGACATATACATCTATACATAATAAGAATATTCATTGAATCTTTCTGTTCTTGTCGCTTGATCTTCCTGGCTAGATGATCTGTACGTTGAGTAGCTCGGCGCATTGATTAGCTCGGGGTGTTGAGTAGCTCGGCACTATGAGTTGTTTGGTGAATATATATTTCTGCCATGTAAGATGACACGCGTCTTCATATAATTGGTCCACGTCAGCTGACAAATTTTTGTATCAACAGATGTGTTGGGTTGACAATTGGGAAATAAAATTTAGGAATATGATGGGATAAATTGGAGGAAAACCCAAATTCATAAATTTATTGGATTAATTCGAGAACTATTGATATAAAATGGTGATTTGGAGGTGTAGTAAGGTTTGAGAACATATATAAATCATTATTGAAGTTTGGGTGAGAATAGAACTGAAATAAATTATCTTTAAAAGTTAAAAATGGAGGAAATCAAAACAGAGTAGACAAAGATGATGATCTACTTGCATCGAATTGATTTGGTTCCCAAGCTGAATCGATTCGGTATAAGACCAAATTGATTCGGCTGCCTAGATTTTCGGGCCCTTTTTTTAGTGTAAGTCTTAAATTCACGATTAATTGTCGAGGAAACTTTTGTGTTAATTTTAAAATATGAGTAGAAACATATTTAATTTTAGTAGGCTATGTTAGGGGAGTGTTTAAAAAAATTGAAAGAATTCCAAGGCTAGGACCTTATTGAGGATAACATGAAATGGAGGAAATTTCAGATATAAGGATGAGAGTTCGGGTAGAATTATTAAACCTAAAATGTGAACTAGTATTATTAGGAGATTTTGAGTCGGGAAGATAGACTCAGTGATTATAGGCTAATTCCAGGATAGTTAGGCATGGGTTAGGCAGACTTTTTATGCCCCTAAACCATGAGCATATATATATATATATATATATATACGGATAGTGTGATAGTTTATATATATGTGTTCATGTGATTATTATAGATATCGATGTGAATGATATTTATAGGAATACATACCCCTGTAGTGCTATCATAGGAAGTTGTGCGATGTGGGTGAACCCCCTGGCTCGTGAAACCATGGAGAGTATAATCCCCAAGTCATCGTATCCCGTATATTGTACTGTGATTATTTTCGGGGTGAGACGTCTTGGGTATGATTCGATCTTACACTCGGGGAACTATGAATGCCCCCACTAGGCTTATTATTTTATTGCTTGAGTCGGTGTGAGTTAACCATCTTGTGGTACCCGAGTTGGATTGGGTATATGTAATACCCCGTATATTTGTGTGATTTAATTTTAATTATGGAACTGGGATTAATTAAATTAAATAGAGAAAAATTCCTTTATAATTAATCCGAATTTATGGTAATAAATACTAGCGTGACGAGAGTTAGCATTTATCAAAGATAATTATGTTGAATATTACTTAACGAGTAAAGTAATATATGTATATGAAAATATTATTTGGGCCGGAAGTAAAAAATACGTTAGTTGCAATACACTTAGTTGGGACGCGCGTGTGAGTCGTGACAATATTACTTTATTGAGCTAAAAAGGATCATTTATTTCAAGTAACTCGTATGACCATTTTGAGTGCGCCAGTGTGTCCGAAAGAGTCAAAATAGTCAGAAAATACTACTCGGGTGTTTCATTTGGATTTTGGGGCATTTTAGCCCAAAACGACACCCCGGAGGGGTATTTTGATCTTTTGGGATTTTTGGTAATTAAAATGGATGAAAATTAGGAAATAAATTAGGGATATATGTGGGTTATAGGGGAGTTGTTAGTTTCCAACCTACGTGAGAGAGAGAGTGAGAATCAGGAGGAAGAAGGAGAACTCAAGTGCTTTGGGCTAAGAAGTCAAGCCCTTCCACCGAAAATCACACCAACGTGTAGATCGCTAAGAGAGGATCATCCCCATACCAATTTTGTTCAACGATTCAAGGATTCACAAAAGGCAAGTGTTTATCTTCCTAAAATTCTGAGCACATATGATTCATGTTGACCCTAGTTGATGAGATAACCATGAAACTATGAATTTGAGACTGAATTGTCAATTAATTTTGAAAGTGGAAGATAGGTTTTCATGTAGATGAATGACCCTATTCTTGTAATGATAAATCTGGAAATTTTAGGATAAAATCACGAGATATAATTGGGAGTTTTGAATGGTTGTTAATGGTGGATTTATTATCAAGGGACTTATAAAGATTTAGGAATTTGTTAAAGTTCCCTTTAATTATGTAAGGATTTGTCATTCAAATCATGGTAACAAGTACCCTATTGTGATTAGGATAGTTTAGCATCATTGATTGGGAGTTGGGATGAAATTTAGACGAATTTGGATGAGGAAAGGATTGGAAAAATGAAGTTTGGAAGAATAGGGGTCATCTCGGAATTCTCGTTCGAAGACCTTCCCAGGTTGTTCGAACGACCTCGTTTGAATGAGAATTCCAACAAGATTTCTAACAATATTTTTGAGTTCATTTGAAGTGAGAAGTTCGTTCGAATGACCTCGTTCGAACGAGAATCCTGGACTTATAACGAGATTCCAGAATGCTTATTTTTTGCCCGGACAAGTTAGAACCCTTCCAGGTTGGTCCAAGTGATAGAAATTAACTTACGCTATCATCGAATGACTTAAATTCCTAGTTAGTAATGAGTTAAGAGAGCAACTACTGCAGGGGATATAGTGGGGTAATAGAGCCTTAGAGAAAAGGTATATGTTAGAGAGATAAGTTAAAGTGTTGCAGTAATGTGAATAATAGAGACGATGATACTATCTATAAACTTGAGGACTTGGGTTGCGAGATTATCCATCGTATACATACTAAGTTGTGTGTATGCCTATTAAATAAACTATTATGTGTATAACATACCTACGCTGCTTGCTATCAAGCGGAGGTTGCACGTTGTGGGCAATCATGACTTAAGGAGCCTTCGGGTGGGATATTGATTGGTAACACTAGAGCATAGAACCTAGGTACGGACTATCTGCGAGAACGATAGTGATGACTGTTGTATGGGTGTGTAGGTCTGGGCGTAGCCCATCGGCTTGGGACTATGTTCGCCTCCAATATATGTGTTTTTTTTATGGTTCACGAGAGACCGGACCCTTAGTTCTGTATGCAAATGAGCGATGCAATAAGACATGATATCAGAGTATGCAGGCATCGCAGCTGTGTCTGAGGGTGCAATATTGTATATATATATATATACTTGAAATGATATCTACTATGTGAATTGAGTAGGTAGAATTACTAATGAAATCTGAAATGAATTAAGTAGAGACGACTTAATTACATTAAACTAAAAGGATCTGTTTATACTAAAAAGGAATTGAATATATGTATTATATATTATGAGGGAAATCCATGGGAACGATGTCGGTGTATGATTAGTTATTAGACATAAAGGACTAGTTAGTATAGGAGTGGGACTAGTGGGATTTTTAATATTCGCTAGGCGTGCACATTGGATGAGAGGTGAGCATCCCAAGTGAGTTCGATAATTTACCATAAAAAATATATGTGCTAATAAATCATTTTAAGCACTTGCTGATTTTTAAACTGTTTTGAACTCGGGCTCTGACTCATTTTCTGCAAACCTCTTTTCTTGTCAAATTATTTTAGGTGCTCAACCACAGGGACATCTCGTAGGAGTTACATTCATTCGACGAGTTGTAGCTGCTGTGGAGTCTACATGAATTTGGTAGTAGACGCATCTAAGTCCATCATTCCTTACTTTTGAGGTATTCGCATCAGTTGGACATGTCGTGAGTTCTTATTTTCATATTCAGAGATTTGGAATTTAATTTCTTACTCCTCTCAGTTATTGGATTTATTTAGTTGGATTATTATAGTTATTTTTTGACTGGAAATGTTTACTCGAGCTCCTTTAATTTATGTAAGTTATTTGAGTTCTTATGAGAATGGATTGAATGGTGAATGATTGATTATTCAGTTTAATTTCTTTATATTATTTGAAAAGATAAAATTTGACATCAACCTTTTTAAATATTAGGTGGTTAGTATTTCAAAAACAAGTTTTTGACAGTGATGCATAATTTGAGCCAACTAGATATTCTGATTTAAATTAATAAAGGACTGATCACCCAGTATTTAATTAGGCGGGGTGTTATAGGTGTTATCAGAGCATCAGGTTCTAGAGTCCCTAGGATCTGTACGACCTATTATTTTTTTCGAGTAGCTATCTTTGATGTAGAGCCCTATATTTAGGACTGTTGTATTCATTTTTCACGCATTTTACGTCTTCAGCTATTTGAGATATTTATTGTGGACTTATATGATTCTCTCTCATTTCAGATGCCTCCCAGACATGCACAACGAGCCAATAGGGATGCTCAGCCCGAGCCCCAACCAGCTCTGGCCCAGGGAATGATGAACGCTGCGGAAGTTGTTGCTATTGTAGCACAGGAAGTTAATGTAGCATTAGCCGTGGTACATCAGGCTACACCACAGGCACCAGTAGTGGCTCCAGCACCAGTCCATGCTCTCCCTTCTGCATGGGAGCGCGTCAGGGATGCTTTTCAGAAGGCACACCCTCCAGAGTTTGCGGGGATTTCAGATTTTGTAAAGGTGAGACTGTGGAGGAAAGATATACAGAGTCCCCTGAGGATATATGAGTGGACAGAGGTGCAAACAAATATTATGGATATCTTTAAGTTGGTAGGAGTAGTGCTAGAGTGGTGGGAGTCCATCACCACTACGGAGGAGAGAGACAACTTGACTATCAGAGATTTCTCGGTGCGATTTAACCATAAGTACTTCTTTTCCATCGTGCAAACCGAGATGAGGCGGAAGCTAATGAACCTCAAGCAGGAAGGAAAGACAGTTGATGAGTATGAGGAGGAGTTTATAGACCTTCTAAATCTAGTTCCAGACGAGATACTAACAGAGGAGAAGAAGATTCAGAGATTCATGGATGGTTTGACTTGGAAGATTCGCCAGCACTTGTTAGGGAATCTTTCATTGGCCACTTACTCTGATGTGGTTAATGCTTCCCTACTACATTGTCAGGATCACCACTTCCACCAGCAGGGAAGCAAATGAGTTGGAGAGTCCATCCAGCAGGGCCGGACAGGAGGTAGTAGTACTAGTAGGACACCGCAGCTCAAGGACAGGTCCTTCAGAGTGAGTAGGGTTTCCATCAGGGGGATCCTGTTAAGCGATTCCATTCTGGAGATTTTAGACAGGGATAGGGAGGTCTTAGACAAGACCAACAGTGATTTTATCAGGGCTAAGGGAAGGGAGGTAACGACCATAAGGGTCGGAGGCAATCGGGACAAAGGGGAGGACATTTCCCATGGAGGTGTTTTACTTGTGTCAATAGTGGCCACAGACGTCAGGACTGTCCTCAGAGGGGTAGAGCCCTGCAACAGCAGCGGTAGCAAGAGGGCACTCGTCAGGAGCCCCAGCGACTATTATTTCCAGTCGCCCTCCCAGTACCACCCCAAGTCCTAGCCTTGTTAGCTATTCCAGTAGCTCCGGTGCAGCAGGGGAAATTGCAATATGGGCATGTCTACAACATCCATAAATCCCCAGTTCATCAGGTGCCACCTGCTATTGAGGGTACGTTTCCTATTCATGGTACTATGGGGCACATTTTTTTGACACGGTGGCATCACAGTACTTTATAGTTACTAGTTTTGCACGGGCCACAGGGTTGTTAGACACAACAGAGAGTAAAGTGACTTGTGTAGACTCATGACTAGAGATTGGATAATAGATTTTCTATATATGCCAGGGAGCAGGTATAGAGATTGGGAGTTTGATTTTGCCCATAGATATGCTAGTCTTAGATATTCATGAGCATGACGCCATTATTGGCATGGATTGGCTTGTTGCTTATAGAGCCATAATAGACAGTTTTAATATGAGTATTTTCTTTACTATACCAGAACAAGATATGTTCCTAGTGGCGATGCCTCATCCGGAGGTAGAATTGTCCACCCATTTATATTACACAGAGGAGGAGACCTCTAGAGATATAGTGATCCCCATTGATTTGATTTTCATATTTTACGAGTTTTCTGATGTGTTCCAAGATATATCGGGACTACCACATAGTCTAGAGATTGATTTGGTTATAGATTTTATGCCAGGCACTCGACCGATAGCCCGAGCACCCTACCATATAGCTCCGATAAATATGAGAGAGCTACAAGACTAGATTTAGTAGCTGTTGGGACATGGCTTCATTCGTAGGATTACCTCTCCATGGGGTGCTCCAGTGTTGTTTGTAAAGAAGTGTCGTGTGTGTATTACAGAGAGTTGAACAAAGTCATGATACGAAATAAGTATTTTTTGCCCCAAATCGATGACTTATTTGACCAATATAGAGGGGTTGCTTTCTTCTCAAAGATAGATTTGAGATCGGGCTATCACTAGCTACGAATTCGGGAGCAGGACGTATCAAAGACAACATTCTTGACGAGATATGGGTCTTATGAATTTCGAGTGATGCCATTTGGACTGACGAATGCTCTAGACACTTTCATGGACTTAATGAACAGGGTGTTCAAAGCATTCCTAGATCAATTTGTCATCGTCTTGATTGATGACATCCTAATTTATTCACAAACTGAGGAGGAGCATGCTGAGCAGCTGAGGATGGTTTTGCATACACTGTGTGAGCACGAGTTGTATGCAAAGTATGAAATGTGTGGGTTCTGGCTGAGGGAGGTTCAGTTCTTGGGTCACATAATCTCCGAAGAGGGGATATCGGTAGATTCGAGAAATGTGTCAGTGGTGAGGGACTGGGGGCAGCCCACTACACCGATTGAGGCTCGTAGTTTCTTGGGGCTAATAGGATACTAAAGGAGGTTTATTCTAGAATTCTCGAAGATAGCAGGTCCGTTAACAAACTTGACTCGCAAAGGGGTGCTATTTATATGGGATGATGCCTGTCAATTCACCTTTGATGAGCTAAAGGACAAGCTAACTTCAGTACCAGTTCTAGCACTACCCAAGCCCATGTTGGAATACTTGGTCTACACTGATGCGTCCTTGTCAGGACTTAGGGGTGTGCTTCAGCAGGAGGATAAGGTGATTGCTTATGCTTCTCGTAAGCTTAAGCCTCATGAGAGGAATTACCCCACCCACGACTTGGATTTAGTAGCAGTCGTTTGCCATGAGGATCTGGTTGGGGGAGATATTTTTCCTGTTCATGAATCATAAGTCACTGCAGTATCTGTTTACACAACGAGAACTGAATATGCGTCAGCGAGGGTGGCTTGAATTTGTGAAAGACTACCAGTTTGATATCTATTACCACCCAGGGAAGGCTAATGTGGTAACAGACGCATTGAGCCATAGGCCAGCATGTGACGTGGCCGAGGTGTGGAAGTCAAAGTGGAAAGAACTCGAGCACTAGGATGCACTTGCCTGCTCATTCATATCGGTGATGACGGTTACACCCGAGATAGTTACTAGGGTGATACAAGCTTAGGCAGCTGATCCCTTCTGTCAGGATCGAATTTTCCAGCTTCTAGCCGAAGGAGCAGAGTCCTTCTTAATGAGCTTAGACAGGGGCCTACATTTTAATGGCAGACTAGTAGTCCCAGAATGGGAGGAGCTATGACATGCGGTGATGGAAAAGTCACACGGTTTATGGTTTGCGATACATCTTAGAGGGGATAAGCTGTACCAGGATATGAAGAGACACTATTAGTGGAGAGGAATAAAAAAGGACAGCATCGAGTTTGTTTTGAGATGTGCCACTTGTCAGTTAGTGAAGATAGACCATCAGAGACTGGGAGGACTATTACAGCCATTAGAGATCTCTGTGTAAATAAGAGAGCATTTTCATAGATTTCATCATAGGGCTGCCTACATCACAGAGGGGTCACGATTCCATATGGGTGATCGTGGATTGATTGACCAAGGTAGTCCATTTTCTACTAGTTCGGACTGACTACACTACGGGTTAGTATGCTCAAATATTCATTTTCCAGATAGTGAGACTCTATGGGTTGCCCCTAGATATTATGTATGACTGGGACATGATTTTTGAGTCCATATTTTAAGAGAGTTTCCAGCTGGCCATGGGTACGGAGTTACAGTTGAGTTCTCCATATCACCCGCAGATAGATGGGAAGATAGAGCGGATGAATCAGATGTTGGAGGACAATTTGATGATGTTTTTCATAGATTTTAGAGGGGGATGGGAGAAGTACCTTCCACCGGTGGAGTTTGCTTATAATAACTCCTACTAGTTTACGATTGGCATGGCTCCGTTTGAGGCGTTATATGGCAGACCTTGCCGTTCTTCGGCATGTTGTCTTGAAGTGGGGGATAACAAATTACTTGGGATGGAGGTGATTCAAGACACCTCGACTAAGGTTGAGTTGATATGGAGTCGCATTCGGGTTGCACAGGACTGATAGAAGAGTTACGTCGATGCCAAAAGGTTCTTCAGAGTGTTTAGTGTGGGGGATCATGTGTTGTTGCAAGTATCTCCTATAAAGGGGGTAATGCAATTTGGAAAGAAAGGAAAGTTGGCGCCGAGATATGTAGGGCCATTCCCTATTATTGAGCGGATTGGGCCAGTAGCTTACAGACTTGGGTTATCGGAGCACCTGCATAAGATTCATGATTTGTTCCATATTTCCTCACTGAGGAGATATCCCGGGATGATTTGTCCCACTCCCACATTACATTGGAGGAGATTGATATTTATCCCGATAGTTCTAATGAGGAGGGAACAGTGGCTATCCTAGATCGTAGTGAGAGGAAATTGAGGTCAAAGGTAGTGCCACTAGTACGAGTGCAGTGGCGGCATCATAATATAAATGAGTCTACATGGGAGCATGAGGATGACATGCGGGACAAATAACCATAGTTATTCCTACCAGGTATACCTTTAATCAGTTCTTTTTCGAATTTTGGGACAAAATTTTGTAATTAGGGGGGAAGTATGTAATACCCCATAATTTTGTGTGATTTCATTTTAATTATGGAACTGGGATTAATTAAATTAATTAGAGAAAAAATTATTTATAATTAATCCGGATTTATGGTAATAATTACTAGTGTAATGAGAGTTAGTATTTATCTAAAATAATTATTTTGAATATTACTTAACGAGTAAAGTAATATATGTATATGAAAATATTATTTTGGCCGAAAGTGAAAAGTACGACAGTTACAATACACTTAGTTGGGACGCGCATGTGAGTCGTGTCAGTATTAATTTATTGAGATAAAAAGGATAATTTATTTTAAGTAACTCGCATAGCCATTTTGAGTGCTCCACTGTGTTCGAAAGAGTAAAAAATAGTCAAAAAATACTACTCGGGTGTTTCATTTGGATTTTGGGGTATTTTAGCCCACAACGACACTCCGGAGGGGTATTTTGGGATTTTTGGGAATTAAAATGGACAAAAATTAGGAATTAAATTAGGGATGTACGTGGGTTAGAGGGGAGTTGTCAGTTTTCAACCTATGTGAGAGAGAGGGAGAGAACAAAAAGGAAGAAGGTGAACTCAAGTGCTTTGGGCTAAGAAGTCAAGACCTTCCACCGGAAATCACACCAACGCGTAGATCGCGAAGAGAGGATCACCACCATACCAATTTCGTTCAACGATTCAGAGGTTCACAAAATGACAAGTGTTTATCTTGCTAAAATTCTGAGCATATGTGATTCATGTTAACCCTAGTTGATGAGATAAGCCTGAAACTATGAATTTGAGACTGAATTGTCAATTAATTTTGAAAGTGGAAGATAGGTTTGCATATAGATGAATGATACTATACTTGTAATGATAAATATGGAAATTTTAGGATAAAATCACGAGATATAATTGGGAGTTTTGAATGGTTGTTAATGGTGGGTTTATTATCAAGGGACTTTTAAAGATTTAGGAAATAATTAAAGTTCCCTTTAATTATTTAAGGATTTCTCATTTAAATCATGGTAGAGTGTACCCTATTATGATTAGGATAGTTTAGCATCATTGATTGGGAGTAGGGATGAATTTTTAACGAATTTGGATGAGTAAAGGATCGGAAAAATGAAGTTTGGAAGAACAGGGGTCATCTTGAAATTCTCGTTCGAAGACCTGCCCAGGTCATTCGAATGACCTCATTCGAACGAGAATTCCAAAAAGATTTTTGAGTTCATTCAAAGTGAGAAGTTCGTTTGAACGAATCTTGGACTTCTAACGAGATTCCAAAATGCTTATTTTTAGCCCAGACAAGTTAGAACCCTTCCAGGTTGGTCCAATTGAGAGAAATTAACCTACGCTATCATCGAATGACTTAAATTCCTAGTTATTAATGAGTTAAGAGAGAAACTACTCAAGGGGATATATCGAGGTAATAGAGCCTCAGAGAAAAGGTATATGTTAGAGAGATAAGTCGAAGTGCTGCAATAATGTGAATAATATAGATGATGATACTCTCTATAAACTCGAGCACTTGGGTTGCGAGAATATCCATTATATATATACTAAGTTGTGTGTATGCCTATTGAATAAACTATTATGTATATAACATACCTACACGGCTTGCTATCGAGCGGAGGTTGCACGTTGTAGAAAATTATGCCTTGAGGAGCCTTCGGGTGGGATATTGATTGGTAACACTAGAGCATATAACCTGGGTACGAACTATCTGCGAGAACGATAGTGATGACGATCATATGGTTACGTAGGTATGTGCGTAGCCCATCAGTTTGGGACTATGTTTGCCTCCAATATATGTGTTTTATTGTGATGGTTCGTGAGAGACTGAACCTTTAGTCCTTTATGCAAATGAACGATGCAATAGGACATGATAGTAGAGTATGCAGGCACCGCAGCTGTGTTTCAGGGTACAATATTGTATATATATAAGATAGTGTGTATAAATATATACTTGAAATAATATCTACTGTGTGAATTGAGTAGGTATAATTACTAATGAAATATGAAATGAATTAAGTAGCGAACACTTAATTACATTAAACTAATGGATCTGTTTATAGTAAAAGAGGAATTGAATATATGTATTATATATTACGAGGGAAATCCATGGGAACGATTTCGGTGTATGATTTAGTTATTAGATAGAAAGGACTAGTTAGTATATGAGTAGGACTAGTGGGATTTTGAATAATGTCCAGGCGTGCAAATTAGATGAGAGGTGAGCATCCCAAGTGAGTTCGATAATTTAACATTAAAAATATATGTTTTAATAAATCATTTTAAGAACTTGCTAATTTTTAAACTGTTTTCAACTCGGGCTCTGACCCATTTTCTGCAAACCTCTTTTCTTGTCACATTATTTTAGGTGCTCAACTACAGGGACATCAGGCTTAGGAGTTACATTCATTCGATGAGCTGTAGCTACTGTGGAGGATACATAACTTTAGTAATAGATGCCTCTAAGTCTATCATTCCTTACTTTTGAGTTATTCGCATCAGTTGGACATATCGTCCCTTATTATTTTAATATTAAGAGATTTGGGATTTAATTTCTTACTCCTCTCAGTTGTTGGTTTTATTTAGTTGGATTACTGTAGTTGATTTTTTACTAGAAGTGTTTACTCTAGCTCCTTTAATTTATATCAGTTATTTTAGTTCTTATGAGATTGGATTGAATGGTGAATTATTGATTATTGAGTTTAATTTCTTTATATTAATTTAAAAGATAAAATTTGACATCAACCTTTTTAAATATTAGGTGGTTAGTAGTTTAAAAATAAGTTTTCGACAATGATGCATAATTTGAGCCAACTAGATATTCTGATTTTAATTAATAAAAGACTGATCATCAGGCATTTAATTAGGCGGGGTGTTATAGTATACCTGGAGTGATAGCATTTTAGTAAAAATATCCGGTGAGTTATTACTCAGAATGATGGATATTATATATGGCATGTGAGTGAATGTTGTAGTATAAATATACATATATAATTAGTGTGAATATTTATATACAGGTAAAATACATGAAATGAAATTGTATTACTTATATAACTCGTGAAACATTATATTATTTTATTTGAATGGAATAAAAAATTACTGGGTGAAATAATTTAATAATCCATAGTAATATTTCTCGGTCTAGATTAGTGGATAAGGAAGGATTCATAACAAGGCTAGTTAGACGGGGTAGTATAATTAGGTGGGTTATGAAGAAAGCGATAGGTGTGCACATTATTCGAGGGGTGAGGATTATCTCAAGGGAGTTCGACACTAGCTTAAATATGAAAAGTATTCATGCATTTTAATTACTTCAAATTTATCAGTTGCAAATGTTTTTCAAATGTTTTTTGTTCTCACCCTTGCTAAAAATATTTTCAAAACCTTTTAAATGTCCAGCCACAGGGACGCCAGACTTGATTATCTATTCCAGGGATGCGTAACTGCGGCATATGTGGATGTATGCAGGATTTGGACTAGACTCCTCAGTTGTTCATTCTAGATTAGGATTTCATCATTTCAGTATTTCATCTTTGGGCATGTTACCACTACAATACTTTATTCAGTTTATTTAGTTCAGACTTGTGTTGGAATTTTTTGATTTATCTGTTGGATTTATTATTTAGATTTGGAGTTTGTAGCCGATGGTTTATTCGATAATATATTTATTTATTTAGTTATTTATTTATTTATTTATTCATATCATGTGATGGTTTGAACTCTATTAATTTGTGAATGGCTTAATTTAGTTTTTCCTTATAGTGTTAACTGTTAAATGAAAAGATAAAGTTTTGACACCGATTTATGAACTAACAGGTGATTAGTAATTGATGGTTTTTGATAGTGATGCTAAGAATGAACCCAATGGGAATCCTATTTAATTTAATAAAAGACTGATCACCCGGTATTTAACTGGACAGGGTATCACATATATGCCCATGCCTAACATTGTAGATGATGGAGATGAGTTCACTGATAAGGGTGGTCAAGTCATTGGCAAACGATTTAAATTGACAAATTTATAATATGGGAAAATAACTCGTTATATGTTTGAAACACAAGAAGATGTT
This sequence comes from Sambucus nigra, assembly GCA_949130495.1. Classification (NCBI taxonomy): domain Eukaryota; kingdom Viridiplantae; phylum Streptophyta; class Magnoliopsida; order Dipsacales; family Adoxaceae; genus Sambucus; species Sambucus nigra. Next base: position 520,774,971 of record OX422207.1, read on the forward strand.
GACAAATGGAAATATTAAATTTGTGTTGTAATTTTACTTCGTGTTATTATCTTATATACTTGGTCAGTTTCTTCATAAATTTTTTCATTCAATATATAAAGTATAATGCATCCGAGCACAAAGAAAATAAAGGATAGTTCCACATTCAAATAGTGAATTTAGACCTTCGGTGTCACAGGAAGTAATTATTACATAAAACTCCCCTTATTAGATGATAAGTAATTTCAAAATTTAAAACTTATCTAATTATCTTACGGAATCCATAATTTCAGTTATTGAAAGTGGGTGATATCACATCAAGGCTTGCTAATCTCTCCAATGGACCTAATTTCGTGGAACACAAGTATAATAAGTATCTACTGGATGTTGATGTATTCTCATCAAGCTTGTTAGAGTAAAATACATTGTTACAAAATAATGACATTTCATATAATCCTCAAACGTGTAAGGATCTTACGTATGAGGCTCTTACGTATTCTCATCAAGTTTGTACGAGTAAAGACATTTCATATAAGGATCTTGCATATTTCGTAACAATGACTTAATATCATGTAATTCATTTTTTTTTTAAATATGTTATATATATTTCAAAGAGGTTGTGTTTGATTGTGATTAGGTAATAGTTAATGATAAATTCTTGTAAAGTCGATTTGTTTACCGATTAGATAATGGTAGATATATCCAAGATCAAGATCAAGGAGCATATGGACAACGATCCATTTGTGTGCACGGGAAAAGATCAAGAAAGTATTTTACTTTGAGTATATCAACAACAAACCATTGTCAATCATCTTACACGTGCCAAAGCATCTAACAGGTAGTGTGGATAAGTTGGCTAACCCTACTAAATATCAATCCATTTTGGATGACAATCCGAACTTGAAATAAATTCTAGATACTTCACATGAGTAGAGTTATTTGGGTTGTAAAATGTATTGAGGATTCCGCTTTGTAATTTGTAATATGTAGTTTGAAATAATATCAAACATTAGTTTATTGTTCAATAACTCAAATGTTGATTGTTATATTAAAACATGCATGTGTGCATTTCCATATGTTTTTTACATCCTGATTGTGCATTTCCATTTGATTCACTAATGAAAACAAGTGGGTGGAGTAGTTTTATGTAACTAACATTTTTTATATCCCAAACTTGAGTATTTCCAAATGATTTATGTCATTTATTATGCTACTCAAGCTTATTTTTTGCAGAAAATTACTTCATTAGTCCATTAGACCCCGAGAAAAATAGAGGGTGTCGAGGTATCATATAAAAATAAGTCCCTTAAGTTCGGTAAGTATGGGAGCGTACATGGAAAAAAGACTAGTATGCATATGAGGGCTTTAGAGTTATTAAATGCAATAATTGGTCCTGAATATGAATATCAGAGTAACATGCGTATGGATTTGTTGGTGTGCCTTAAAGGTATGAAAATATCAATATCAATATTTATATTAAATATTTGACTTTCATATAAGATTTTTTTATTATATTTGTAATGTTTATTCACTAACTTTCTTATATTATATGTTTGTTTTACAATAACAATTTAACTTGCCCCCCAAAGCACATGACAGTGTATTTGTGGGGGTAGTCTAGCAACAAAAGACTTGGAAGAAGAACCTGCGTATTTATTATTTCTGGAAGGATCGAGACTCCTTGTTGAAGTGTAAGCACCCTGTCCCAAAGAAGACCCAATCACAATGGCCAACTGGTAGAGGTTTATGGATACCGAGTTGTCAATAAATAGTTGTCCTCCCGTGGCTTCAGGAGGACTAACCGATCAAAAAAGGTGGATGTGCACTACTCCGTCTGTACATCTTATGGAGAGGTGGAACATAAGATGGTATGTAAATTAATTTAAATTATATTTCTTAGTGTTAAGTAAATTAATTTAATTTGGTAACATTTTATAGGAGTCTGGGAGTGGCGTAGGGGGAAGCCACCTATGATCGACTCTTATATAAATATTTGGAGTAAGAAGGGGGAGCTTCCTAATATGCAAGTTGTCGAGACCATCGTTAGTTATAACCGAAATTATATTGTCAATTTTATACTGTTTATTAATATTATTTTTCAAAGTCAATAATGTGTTTCTATATTATTTTAGGTGAGGCTTAAGGTTAGGTAAAGAAAAAGAAAGTCGAAGACATAAAGAAAAGGAGATAAAAAGAGGATTGAAATATGCACACAATTATTGCTTTGATTATTATGAGAATGATTCAATTTATTGGATCTAAATCTCTAGAAGTTGGGAAATTATTTTCCCAACAATTCTGAGATCGTATTATAGAGGAATTCGCTATGGGAGATATCCTAGATTGTATTACCCATTTTATGATCTTATAAGTTTTGATTCTACCAGTAAACCTTATTAGTGGATTATTATCATAATTCGATACAATATAAAATACATTAAGTTTGAGACCAAGGAATTAATCAGGTGTTGGTGAAAATAAATTACCAACAAATTGAATTTCACCAAGCGAGTATTGTATGCTTCACACAGGGAATCGCAGTATCTACTATCTAAATCTGCACACATAACCCCTTTATTCGAGTAATTTGAATATAATTAAATTGTATTAGAGTTGTAATTATTTAAGTGATTTAATTACAACTTAACATAAAGGAAATAAATTACGGGGTTATAAGCTGGGATTTTCATGTTCTATTTGGAAGACAATTTATTATTTATCTTTCAGTCCCTAGTATAGTCGTTATAAAAGAAAAAAGATTTTGATTATCTCATTACTCTATAGACCTTTATCCATCCTCAGTTTTTACATTTTGTTTAGGTTTATTGGAACTAAGATCTCATTTGAAATGAGGGATTTTCTTATTTAAAAATAAATCAACATAGGGAGCTTCATTCCAGATTAAACCCTAGATGTATGTCAGCTTCTCAAGAGGTCTTCTTGTGAGAAGTTATCATTTGAATGAGGGACTCTCTCATTCGAACGCGGGAAATTTAATGGGAAAATGTGTTTTACTTAGAGTGTTTTATGCTACTAAGTACAAATAATGTCTAGGGCATGTTTTACAAGAAAACAAAATAAAAAATGACTTTTCTCGATCTCATACACAAGAGAGAGAGAGAGAAACTCCCAAAAAAACCACCTAGCTCTATATATAAGTATATATACACAGCCATCCTCTGTTTTCTTTTAAAACTCTGTGTGTGTGTGTGTGTGTGTGTGTGTATTTGTGTACATATATATATATATATATATATATATATATATATATATATTAATGATCTTGAGCCGACCAGTCCGCATTTTAAGAGTGCAGACTAGACATGTGTCACCTGGCGGTGAGCCTAGAAAAGAGAGAGAGTGTGCCTATAATTTAGCCGATAATTTCTAGGCTCACTGCTAGGTCCGCACTTTTAAAATGCAGGCTGGTCTGTACAAGAGCAGTATTGTATATATATATATATATGCGGGTAAAAAACAGTAGGGAAAAAATATTATACCCAATTTAAAGCTTGGTTTTCATGGTGGGTTTTATTAAGGAGGAAGAAGAAGAGGGTTGGTTTGGGCTTATTCTTTGATTTCTGGGTTCATGGGTTTCGATTGCCTAGTTTAGTAGATTGTATTTTGTTCATGTTTGGGTTTGATTAAGGAGGAAGAAGAAGAGGGTTGGTTTGGGCTTATTTCTTTGATTTCTGGGTTCATGGGTTTCGATTGCCTAGTTTAGTAGATTGTATTTTGTTCATGTTTTGAATAGGAGAATAGCTATGGGTTTTGGTGTATTTATCCTGTTCGTAGATTTTCATTAGGAGCAAAAGTTGGTTTTTGTTTTGGTTTGATGTTAACGCATATATATATATATATAAGGGTATATGGAATAAGGTTGGGTACGGGTAGAAGATAAAGTGCAAAGTTTGGTTTCTTCTCATTTGGCTTTTGTGGTTTAAAATCGTTGCGTGTCGGGATTTTTTTTCTTTTTTTTCCTTCTCAACTAAGTAATAGGTATATAGAAATAGGGGAGGGGCGGTTTGGGATTGGGGGTATTTTTATTTTTATCCCCTTAAGTTTAAAGTCTAATATTTAAAATTTATACCACCTTAAGTTTAAATATTAACATATACAATTCTATTTTGGTTAAAATCAAATTTTGGTTCTTTTAGTTTTAATTTAAATGGGCATATAAAGAAATTTATTTTAATTCTACATAATAACAACACATGGATAACTTTATAAAATTGTATGTCTTGTTCTTAATTAGTTAAAAATTATTATTTATTTTGCTGGCATGTTTTTAATAAAATAAAATTTCATTTTGAGTAATAATTATCTTACTTTAAATTTTCAATAATAAAAATTAAAGGTGGGTTATTACAATCTACCTACCTATAAAAAATTTCGTCGTCGATATTCCAATATTCTCAAAATTTTATATTCTAATAGTGCTTACATCGTCTAAGGTATACGATATATTCAAAATGATATCTTATTGACGTATGAGTTTTACGGTCTATAGTTTTATCACGTAATTATGACGGATTTACCAAAGTTGTTCATATCATGATTAGTTATGCATCACAACCGTATAAAGGATAATGATGTAATCAGGATTTAAACGAATGGGGTTTCCTATAATTAATCGGCATTTTTATAAGCTTTGCATTTATTGTGTATTATAACAAAGGTTTTTGTAATGAGGGTTGAGGTATAGTATGGTGGTTTGAGAATCGTTCAACGTAATATATTTCATGCTATAAAAAGGAATATCAGTAATAGGTTGTACATTGATCTAGTAACGAAGGTATTTTACATCTGGTCAGATAATAGTTAATTGAAAAATATAAGATCCTTTTTAAAAAAATGAAGGCCGATAGTTTATACTTGAATTGTTAAAGGTTGTTTTTTTGAATTTAAATAACATTAAGGTGATGATAAATGAATTGTAAGTCATGATTTTTTCAAAAATACTTAGAAATTCTTGTAATTTATCAAAGAAATTTCCTTTTTATGTAAAATTACTAAGTTTACTATAAGCATTTTGGTCCCTATTGCTACAATACAGTACCTTATGCTTGTTCCTTCCGTTGGCATTTCTATTGATTATGATCAATATAATGATTAATTGATGGTTTTACTTTGATTGTGAAGTCACTTATATGGTGCTTAGGAATCCATACCAATTGTAATTGATAATTTTGTATAGAGGTTTATTTAAAAATTCAGATACGGAGGGAAAATATAATAGGAATCTCGATGTGATGTTTACTTAATGTCCTAAATACTAGAGTAATGCATTTGCAGGGTTTTACTTTTATTAAGCTAGTATTTCTAGAACATAAGGTAACATATAATAGGTTTGGGTATTTCCAATAAGTCTATTGATTTGATGGATTCTCAGGTTTGAAAGTTTTTACTAGGAATTACTAAATATTGTAGAGATAATCTTATGGAATCTATTATTGACTCATAAAGGAAGAAGGATTCTTTAAGGTACATTGGTGCTACTCGAAATATACCTTATAAATTTTGCTAATTTGGATCTGATAGATGGATGGGTTTTACATAGTGTTAAGGTGTACTAATAAGAAATAAAAAGGGATTTCCTTAGATGTAGTTTGTATAACAATGTGAATAAAGTCACTAATATTTTTATCATTCAATATGAAGATACTACTGTTTGAAACGTGTTTATAAGTATACACAAAACCTAACTAAGTTAAATATTGGCATGTATGAAGTCGTACTAAATAATGTTTAGAATATTATTATAAATGATTTGGATAAGTAAGGTAGGATATCTCTAAGTCATAATGATGTTTCGTCTAAACTCGTTCACTTAGGGTGATTTGTATAATCTAAAAGAGCATATTCTTATAAAATATTTGATGAAATCTAAGCTTCTAAGTACGTATTATTATTCCATTCAAATGAACTACTGGATTGTTCATGTTAATCTCCTTACTAAATCCTAGTATCGAGCTTCAGGAAATAGTTAGCAGTTTTTATTTAGAGAAAAGGGGTAGATTTGGCGAGTCAACCTACTATCATCCATACGAAATTGTATTATTGGGACGTACGAGACAATCCACTAACAAAATCTATTGTGAAATGATCATGTTTCCATTCCAGTATCAGAAGAGGTTAACGATGGTGTTCTATTTTGACTTGATGATCAGTAAGACATCTTCTCAAAACATTCTCAATACCTTTTCTCATGTTGGGATACTAACGCTATTTTTTTCTATACATGATAAATTTTTGAACTTCCGGGAAGTATCATAATTCTAGAACGATGAGCTTATTATAATATCTCTTATCGTAGTGATGATTCATCAGGTACATATACTCTATCTCTAAATTATAAGCTTCTTTTGCTATCGTACAATAACTCTCGAGTCTTACTTCTGGTTTATTATTTTATCCTAAGGAAATATTAGAGTTGGTTTTCTAAGATTTCCTTTCTCAGGTTTATACAAGCAATGGTATTGGTGAATTTTGAGAAATGTGGGATTAGCTAAAGTTTATATTGTTCTATCATAATAAAATCAGGTTGTTAATTCTTCCAACGGGGTTACGGCTTAAGGTGTTAGCTACATGTTTTCTTTTTTGGAGGTAGACTGACTTGAATCTATAATTCTTTAAAATTCCATTCAGCGTCACTCTATATCCTTTAAGTCCTTTTTGGTGAAGATGTATTCAAACTTTAGTGACCTTAATTTACTTAAAACTTCTCGAAGTAAAATAAAAATTAGGGTTTCCCATATTTATGTGAGGAATAGGATAAATATGGAAAATAGGAATTATCCTTAGATGGGTATTAACTAGATATTTGAGACACTGATAATAATTTAGATGTAAGTAATTGCGATAGGGTTCAAATCGAAGGTTACCATAATTTGGATCGTTACGGTACGAAATCGATAAATGATCTTGCAACAATTTCAAATTTTCATGTGTTGTAATGGTTTAGTTGATAGTTATTCCTAATAAGTTGATGCTTAGACATCTAGAGGCCGTAGGGGTAACATTTTGAATAATGTTATCGGGATATATTGTAGATATACTTATAATTGAGTTCTAAAATTGGTAGACTACCTATTCAAACACTTGTTGGAGGATTTTACATATTTTGAAAGTAAAAGAGCTATACAAAATAAGGACCAAGCTAATGTAACAATTAAGTAACAAAAATCTAGGTTTTCGAAAGTAAGTTGTCGGATATGGTTATGTTGTTCTTTATAACTAAAGCATGTGATTAGGGTAAGTATCTGTAACTCAGTTTACCGTTAACTAGTAATTTCTTGATGGTTCAAATTAACTTAATAGGGAAAGGTACGAGTAATCTGAGACTAAGGGGTTCAGATAAGACACGACATGGTATAAATCTCTCATTAATTAATATCAACAAACTAATTTTTTCGAATAAGAACTTTGGCAAAATCAGGTGAATGTACGAAATTAAATTCAATAATTTATCCTAACAGTGTATAGTAATCTGTATGGGGATATTTAGATTTCTAGTAATATACTAAATCATGGTGAATTTGGAAAAGTAATTAACAGTCGTTATAAGGTATATTGGTATTCATTAATTAATCATAATTCATAGACATATTCATATAGGATTTAGAAAAAATATAGTTGTGGGATAATATTCGATAAGTAATATCATTACGTTCTAAAGAGTAGAACGGTGTAACTTAATCATTTCTAATGTCCCTACTTTCCTAAAGAAATTCCTAATGCTTGCTAAGTAATTCTTTTACAATTTTCAATGATGAAAGTTTTGGAATTCCAAATGAAGTAATTCATATTCAAGGGAATATCAATTGAATAGTTTGGGCCAAAGAACTATGTTGTATATAAAGACTTGTAGAGTATAGTGTATTCAATCCTTTCCTAACATAACTTTCTTAGTATACCTCTAAATCCTTAATCATATTTCTTAAACTTGTAGTTCAACGATTGATTCTCATCATCCCTGTATAAATATCTTAGCATTACAAACTACTACTCATACCCTCAAAACTATTTCCCTAAGCAAAGTCCTAACATTCTATATATCCATCAAGTAATTTGGAGATTGATTTTTCTGAACTCTTTTCTAAGAATTTTGTCCTCACTGTCCTTATGATCTGAAACACTTTCCTAATAGTAAGCTCAACTTGTGTCCTGCATAAACTAACTAAACCTGAATGAGCTCTGATACCAACTTGTCACATCCCGGTTTCCCAAGCATGAGGTTTATCTTATTAAATACTAAACCATAATAAAAGTCACTAGTTCCTTCAAAACTTGTAACTATATTGGTATTCCTCTGTGTTAAAATTCATTGTTTCAACTGCATAGTAGTAGCTTACTCTATATACATATATCTGTCTCATTTTCTGACTAATAATCATTTTCATATGACTATTTTCTAAATAAAACTATTCCCGATCTTCATGTAATCCTAGTTTGAACTCCTCATTATCACCTATAGGTCTCCGTTTAAAATAACTAGAAAGGAAAGAATAAGCGAAACTTTGCCAAGTAGATGATTCCGATTCTATTATAATGGATAAAATAATTTTTAAAATGTTAGCGTAATCAAGTGAGTATAAGAAATGGGGAATTGAAGCAATAAAAATCCATCTAAAGTAGTATAAAATAGCAGTATGATGATATTTCTACAATTAGAAATATCAGGTCTAAAACGGTTAATGGTTGGGGATGGTTTCTCAAATAAATAACCCATAATTATTTGTTAAAGAGGCTTAAGGGAAGTAACACATATAACAAATCAATGCAAAATAATTGGAGATAAAGTAATCGTATTAAGCCAATAATAGGCATCCATATGGTAGCATAGACTAGGCACTCAACACCCTGAATTCTATAGGCCAAATAATATTGTATGGGTGTAAGAGTAGTCTATTCTTCGATTATAATATATGATATAATAGAACATGTTCAATGAATCAGATTAAATTGATATCATTATATTAAAATCAATATAGGGTTTTTAAAATCGAATAAAATGTAACGTAATTTTGAACTACGCAAATGAGTTCATCAATGAGAATAGAATAACTGGGTCTATCACACAGTGATATGAACAATTGATGTATTCAAAAGCATTGCGTGAAATAATACCGAATGTAATTTCATGGAATTTTGACTGATTTGGTACAAGTTGCATTTGATGTCTATAGCTGTGATTTTTAACGTAGGGTTATTATGGATAATTCAAAACAGAGATTTCACTAGTTTATATGCATGCATACTATTTGTTATTTATACGGTGATAAGAGTTGTGCTTTATACGTAGCTCAACTCAAAGTTGAATTAAAATGACTTCAAGTTTTTATAAAAAGAATATAATGCATCAGAATAATTTTAAGAAAATATAATAAAATAATGTTTATAAATGAGTATTTTAATATAGAGTAAAAAAAGTCAAGTAACGTAGAAAACTTATGGTACAAGGTTTATAGGATAAAATGGTAAATTTGACTATTGTTTTGGGCTTGTAACTGACACAATGGGCTAATTTTTGCATCGTAGAAAATAGTGTTAATTATAACATGTTTGCATACTAAAATTTCCCTTTTGACACTCCAAATCCAAAGGTACATTTCACGTATTTTTATGAGTAATGGTTTGAAGTGTATGAATTTTTAAATATTACAAAACCGTCTTTTTAACGTGTATTTCTCTATTCAACCATTTGTTTTAAAAGAACTCTAATTTTCCTACAGTCACATACACATAGTGTGAAAGTTTATTATGGCCAATATTTTTTCCTTGTGTGACCTAAAGTCGATTTTTCTTTTTGTTCCTCATAACACACACGCGTATAGACATACCTACATATATCTATATAGATATATTCATGTTTTTGCTCTTCTTTCAACAATATATATATATATATGATGTATTTTTGGTGTATTTTTCATGTTCGTAGCTTTTCGTTAGGGGAAAAAGTTGGTTTTTGTTTTTGTTTGATGTTAATATATATATATATATATATATATATATATATATATATATATATATATATATATATATATATATAGTCAGGCTCTAATACGGACGCAACTTGCGGACGAATTTTTGTGTATTTTTTAAAAATAGCAAAAAATTAAATTTTGACATGAGTTTTTTGCGGAATTTAAACATTTCAGGGGACCCATGTAAATAAAATCAACCCAAAATGAAATGTTTTACTATTTTTAAAAATTCGATCAAACATATGTCAGTTTTTAAGAGCTTTAAAAACTAACATATGTTTGACCGATTTTTTAAAAATAGCAACACAATTCATTTTGAGCTAATTTTTTATAAGGGTACCCTGAAATGTTTAAATAGCACAGTGTAACAACCCGAGGTTTTGGAGTCGACAATTTATTTATTTGGGGAGAAATAAATAATATTTTATTGGAGAAATAATTAAATTGGCAATTGAGGTCAAAATTTAGAGTCGTTAGAAAGTGTGTTGAATGTCGATTCTGAGGGTACCATCATTTCTGGAAGGGTCGAGAAAGTCGAAATGACTGTACTTGGGGTCTATTTAGGTTCCGAAAAAATTTAGGACCGTTTGACTTGAATTAAAGTTACCGGGTCATTTAAAGTGTGTATTATCATTTAAAGATGTGTATTTTGGGATTTAGGCATAAAAAGCCTACGGGAGATATTTCTCCAAAAGAAAGAAAGAGAAATAGAAAGAAAGAAAGAGAGAAGAAGAAAGAAGAAGAGAAAGAAGGAGAAAAGGGAGAGAAAGTGGAGATTTCCGGGTTCCACGCGATCTCAAGGCAGATTCAGACCCTACGAACCCGAGGCAAGTGATTAAACTTGCTAAATAATTGTTGTGTACCAATTATTGCATGATTTGTGGATTGATATTTTGGGTTTTAGGTTTAGTTTAACAAAACCTAACTTTTGGGTATAATCTTAGATTTAATATGTAGATCTTTGATTTAGTGATGAAAATCAGATTTTAAGTATTCTAGAATGAATATTAATGTTATGAATATGATTGGGTTGAAGATTTGTGGTTGAATGGAATTTTATTGGAGTTTTTGAGAAATTGGAAATGTATAAAAATGGAGTTTGCCGTGGTACCTGCTATGGCCGGTCGACCGCGCCTCCAGATTAGGGCATACTGTCTTCGAGAATAGGCAAAATTTAAAAATGCGGTCGACCGCGGTTTGGGCACCGGTCGACCGGTCCCCTGTTTTGGGTTCAAGTTGAGGAATTTAAGTTATCCCCTTCTTCTTTGGGTTTGTATATATGTACTTCCATAATCAGAGTATCATAAAGGATTAAGTGATTATATAAAGGGATTATAGACCTTAGAGTCAAAAGACGATATATGAGGTTAATTGATAATTGAAAGACTAAATGTAAATGTCAGAGAGTTTTAGTGATTGAGGTTGAGAAGTGAGAATCTAAAAGATTATATCAATTTGGGGAAAATCCTCTAAGTATCGAGGTTAGTATTTGAGGAATATAGAATATCGATTGGAGATTTTGGGATTTCTCTAAGTGGGGAAGCCCACTTTTATTTGGGATTTTATTTGGTGATAAAGAATAAATTTCACAATATGAGAATGAGAGTAACTTAGAGATGTCGGATCTTAGGATCCAATCCCAAATGGGATAACTTTAAAAAGGTTCATAAAATGAATTGAACCCTATTATGAATGGGAAATAATAAATGCTAATGGATGTGCATATGGATATAGAAATATCCTTATTGATGATTGATTTGGGAGATATCTCACACAATGAGGAATATTAATTGAGGTGCAATAAGGTATAGAATATCCTTAACTCAAATAGAATTGAAAGACAATTCATACTAGAAGCGACATGAGAGCTTCAAGCGAGAATTAATATAGTATATACTAAGTGGGGTAAATGTGTGAGTATTGACGGTTAGTGTATCAAGAGAGGGATATACTAAACAATGATGTTAATCAAATTACGCCTAAGAGCGTATAATGATAATAAATATCTTGTTGCAGGTATACCTTATAAAATGGTATATCTTTATTATGTGGGATGTGTGTATACCTTATATGATGGTCTATATACATGTTAAGCATACCCCCTCCTTGCTATCATTGGGAAGTTTCATGCGTAGAGGGTGAGCATTCTAACTAGAAAAGCAGGATGTGGATATTCCCCAGGTCATAGTCGTCCTTTGTGGTTAGCAAATGACATTTATATATACATTTATTTATTTTGGGGGTGAGAGGTCGTGGGTATGTGTCGCTCTCACTTGCCGGTTAGGAACTATGACCGCTTCCCGGGACGTTGTGTGCGTGAGTAAATCAAGAGGTGGGTGTCGTTGAACCCCACTAGGTGGCCCCAGTTTTCTACGTATATGGGCTGCTGGAAGATGATAGCATGTGAGCCTGCGTCCTTCGAGTTATAGCTCGGTCGGATGGTTATTATTGCTTGTGGTTGTATTTGGGTGTCAAGGGCATAATGGACCTCAACGACCTACATTGCCAGGATTAGTATATCGGGGGGGTTCCTTGTTTGGATTTCGCTTCGGCGAGACGTCCCACGCACGAACCGCAGTGTAATGTTGGAACTTGGTGATAAGTTTAGTCCTTAATGCTCATCATTATATATACATATATATCACCTATCCCGACAATCGACAGTGCCAGGAGTAGTGTAACGAGGGGGTTCCTTGTTTGGATTTCGCTTCGGCGAGACTTCCCACGCATGAAACGCCGTGTACTGTTGAGAATTGGGAATGTTAATTAATTAAAAAAAAATTGGACAATAATCATTTGGGTTACATGCATCTTGCATTGAGGGCATAATGAGCCCCGAGGATCGATACGGTCAGCAGTAGTGTAACGGGGGGGTTCCTTGTTTGGATTTCGCTTCGGCGAGACGTCCCACGCATGAAACGCAGTACCGTGTAGAGAATCGGGAGGAGTTTAGTCCTTAACTCTTGATGCTAATAACTCATCTATAATAATTATATATGTGGTTTCATGCCTTATATGGGCATCACTAGAATATAAATTCTAGTAAATGAGATTGTTGATATATTGTGATGATGTGGGCATGATTGGATCATGTAACTTTATATGTTCAACAAATGAACATTATAAAGATAACTATAACTATTACATTAAAGTTAATGTATATAACTTATAAATTATGGGAACGAATGTATTGGGAAAGAGGTTAGATGATTTTGCTTAAATACTTCTTTTGGGTTTAAGTTAGGATCCTCTTACCTTTTTAGAATCGGTCATCCTTTTGGAGATCACGTGCATACATTTAGTGCGCGCTTTAGATGAGAGGTGAGTTGAATTATTATGGAGAGTTCGATTCCAATGAAATCATGTAATAATGCATTTATAATTATTATGCATTTTAATACACTTGCTATAAAATGTTTTCCAAACTCGGGATATGACCCGTTTATATTTTCCTCCTCCTTGTATATATTGTATTACTTCAGGTGTTCGTCCACAAGGACGCCTTTGATGTTATCCATCCAGGGTATTTGTGGAGCTGTAGCAGTAGCGGACTGTTGCGGCACTTTTCTTTAGTCGATTCCTATCTTTGTACATCTAGATTAGGATTTAGTTCGTGTATTGAGTTAGTATTCAAGTGTTATAGATTAACACTTCCATATTTCATTTCTCAACTTATTGTATTATCTGTTACCCGACAGTATATTCGGGTATTTCATTTGTTGAGATTTTGTTGTACAATGTATTGTACTCTTTCATATTATTGGAGCATGCACTTCTTACTCATCATAGTTAGATGTATATTGTTGGTTATGTGCATTATTGGTTTCGTTGTTGTTGTTATTATAAAAGTTTTAAATTTTTGGCAATTCGCACTTAATGATTTCGGGTAGTTAGCCTTATATTATAGTGCTTAATAGTTGATGTTGAGACTGTGCCATTTGAGATACCTGATTTAATATAGTATAGGGCTGGCCACCAGTTATTATTTGGAACGGGTTGTCACAGGTGGTATCAGAGCATCAGGTTCTAGTGTCTTTAGGATCTGTGTGCGTTACTATGATCTTCCGTAAGCGTTCTTGATGTAGAGCCTTATTATTAGGACGATTACATTCATACGTCCATATCTTTCTGTGATTCGAAAATATTCGAAAGGCGTTATGATACAATTGTTCTTGTTTCAGATGCCACCGAAGGGAGGTTGTTCAGTCAGGGCAAATAAACGGGATGTGCAACCCCGAATGCCTCAAAGGAACATGACTACGGATGATGTTGCCAATATAGTGGCACAAGCAGTAACTGCTGCCGTTTCTACGATGGCTCAAAAATCTTCCGCTCGAGCAGCCCCACCCCATTTAGGATTGTCTTTATGGGAGAGAGTGAAGGAAGATTTTAGTAAGTGGCATCCTCCCGAGTTTGCAGGGGGAGTTGATGAAGTGACTGCAAGTCAATGGAAAAATATCATGCAGAGGCATCTTTGTATGGTTGAGTGTAGTGAGGTGCAGAAACAATTTTTAGTCACCTTTAGGTTATCGGGTGCGGCTCTTCAATGGTGGGAGTCTGTCACCACATCTGAACAGAGAGATACTTTACCCATAACAACATTTTGTGAACTTTTTGATCGAAGGTATTTTCCTTCCCCTAATCAAAATATAAAGATTTTTCAAGGAAATAGAACGGTGACGGAATATGAGGAAGACTTCTCTAGATGGGAAAAGTTAGTACCTGATGAGGTAAATACAGAAAAGAAACATATATCAAAGTTTGTTCGAGGTTTGGATTGGAAAATCCGACAACATTTGTTAGGGAGTCCTAGGTTAGTGACTTTCGATGAGGTAGTGAATGTGGCACTACTAAAGTGTCATGAATATCGCCTTCGTTCACAAGAGGGTAAGAACTTTGGAGATTCGAGTTCATCGAGAAATTTTGGCAAGGAGAGTGCCAGTAATGCGAATGCGCAGAAAGAATTTGCGGGTAAGTGTTTCTTTTGTAAAGAAATAGGTCATAAAAAGAGATATTGTCCTCAAAGAGGTAAAGGACCGCAAATTGATAAAATTTTGGAAGTGCAACCCCTACAACAGATTCGAGGTCGCTTTAGACCCGGGGACTACGTTTGGGAGCCCATTGATGAGGATGGGCAATCGGACTAGAGATGGGTAACGTAAGTTAAAACTTTCCTTTATAAATAGGATAATTATTAAAATGAGTTTTGGGGATATCGTATGTAAGATAATGGTGAAAGGGTAGAAATATAGCCCTATTATGTATGTAATGACCCTAAAGGGAAATTTTGAGCAAGATAGGCTCTTATTCTATTATTTTGTAAGAAGGATAGATAATTTTGCAAGGTCCTCAAAAAGAGCTTTAAACCTTATGGTAAATCTAAGTGTGAGTATGGTGATAAGTAGTAATGATAAAGCTATTTTTTTATATAGTCATGATAGACTATTATGATTGTTGCATTCCAGATATGGATTTGCCTCATAAATGGCAATATATTGAAATGATGTAAGATGTTGTTTATGGTTGAAAGTTGAGATTGTGGTTTGATGGGACGCACGTAAAATTTTAGCTCATAAGTATGATAATATTTGTGAGCTATATGTTATATAGATGATGATCTAAAAGACCTTGTGTTGGACATAAGGCATTTTATAGTATATATATATCTGTAAACCGTTTTCAAGGTAAACTATTTTTAAATAAAACCTTTTTCGGCCTTCGGTCCCTTTCAAAATGATTTTCAAAAAGATAACCTTTTCGAACTCTAGTCCGGATTTAACAAACTCTCAATCCCCGACGTCACCTCATAGTAGTGTATTGGGAGGGTTCCTTGTTTGGATTTCGCTTTTGCGAGACGTCCCCCGCACGAAATTGGCGATTGTCAGGAATTGAGAGGAGTTATTTCTTTGGACCATTCAAATTTTTACTCTATTAAAATTTTAGTATTACTTATTGTTGGAATTGTGGAACTTTGAGGCAAATAAAGCCTCATTATGATGATTGTTGTGAGCATAAAGCTCAATTATAAAGGGTGTATGGGCGCCCTTGTGAGCATATATATATATATATATATATATATATATATATATATATATATAGAGAGAGAGAGAGAGAGAGAGAGAGAATAAGGTTGGGTACATGTAGGAGATAAGGTGCAAAGTTAGGTTTCTTCTCATTTGGCTTTTGTGGTTAAAAATCGTTGCGTGTTGAGATTTATTTTCTTGTTTTTTTCCTTCTCAACCAAGTAATAGATATATAGAAATTGGGGAGGGGTAGTTTGGGATTTGTGGTATTTTTATTTTTGTCCCCCTAGGTTTAAAGTCTAAGATTTAAACTTTTACCACCCTATGTATAAATATCATCTATTTTGGTTAAAATTAAATTTGGGTTCTTTTAGTTTTAATGTAAATGGGTATATAAAATTTTTTATTTTAATCCTACCCGATAATAACACGTTGATAACTTTATAAAAAATGTATGATTGATACTTAATTAGTTAAAAATTATTATTTATTTGCCGACTTGGTTTTAATAAAATATAATATCATTTCGAGTAATAATTAACTTACTTAAAATTTTTAAAAATAAAAAAAATTAAAGGTGGGTTATTGCATATAATTATGCGTAGTATGCACGAGCATTCCCCAAAGGCGATAACATAGGCCATCATTATATATAGACTTGGGAAGGGCCCTTGTATGGGGTACGCGTGTTGGACCGTTCATATATTTTGTGGAAATAGATATAGAGAATACTTGTATTTTTATTATGTGGACGTAGATGTATGGACTACTTTACCCGGTGACATTATATAATTGTGATGTATAAATGAATAAAAATGGATTTGGTAGATAATAGTCTACAACGAAGATTAATACTTAATCATGGGGAACTTGTGGGCATGCATTTAGACGCATGTGATATTTAGGGTTGTTTTGGATTGGTTTGACTTAAAAACAACTAACAGACTTGAAGAATGTTTGTAGTTATGTGGTAACCCAAAACCAATTACATTATTGTACTACTTAAGCTTGATGTGAATGTATCCATTTAACATTTTTAGGACATAGATAATTGTGTCACCTCTGCCCATACATCATTTCAGTAATTGGGTTTACGTTAATACAATTATTTTTACGAGATGGTACTAGTATTGTTGCTTGGTTCGGTATCATAGTTATGTGGTTCATCTATGGTATGTTTAAGTGATTTTATTTTATGCATTTAATTTTTATAACAATCATGATTAAAATGATATTCAATTGTTTGATTCTCGTGAGTTTGTATTAAACCTTATCAATCTATTATTAAATTTTGTAGTGTGTCACACACACACACACACACATTTAAGGACATATTTTCCCTACTCCCTAGTTTACATTAAGTATGTCTATCTCGTTACAACCGTAAAAGCAATTCACATTCACACGTTCAAGAAGACGGATCCAAATATCAAGCATCTTCAACATCTACGTGACATGAGATATACTTTGGTATGGATTTAGTTTTTTTTATTACTTAGATTTTTTACTAAGTATTGGGATAATTTTATAAAATGTTTTTTTTTTCCAAAATGAGGCTTTTTTGAACTTAAAAAGTTTTCTGAAATACCTGTAGGCTGACTTAAAAAATATTTTTTCTGCTCGTGTCGTGCAAACAACATGGCTAAGTCGTTCTAACGAACGTCATTTGATGGCCATGTTCTACTATGGACAAATGAAGCCGTGATGATTTGATTTTAAATAGGTCATTTTTATGGTCGTTCAAATGAGATCTGAATGTCGTTCAAACGACATGAGGAAGTTGTTCGAACGACATGCGCCGCCTCAATTTTTTTTGTTAGCCTATAAATACTTGTTTTGTGAAGCTTTTCAGTTAAGACTTTTCATTTATGCAAACTGCAGACCTGCTGCAATTAAGTTTTCACTTTTTAGGGCTATAAACGTTAAACATTACAATTACTTTTGTGAATCATCTTTGGAACCCAAACACTTCTGTCATGAAGTTTGTGATCGTGGAGTGTTGTCTCCACCGCTGGACAGGGGGATACACGAGGGTATTCAGTGGTTAATGAGAAACTAGAGTTTTTATGATTCTTAAGGGAGTCATTGCTGGTTCAAGACTATGGTCTTTGCGAGTTCTTGTGGGAATTCACTGTAATGTTTCACTTGTAAGTTTGTAAGATACGATTTACATTTTATTAGTGGAATAAAAGGTTTTGCCCCTGCGGGGATTTTAACTGAATCTGTGATTGTGTGCTTTATTTATTTTATTCCTTAAATCACCTAGTTGCATGTTTAGGCTTTAATTAAAATTGGTTTATAGATTGACATCTAGTTAAATAAGTTAACTCTATTGAAATACAACGAAATCTCAAATTGGTACCACATGCCGATTTTACAAATTGGTATCAGAGTAGGTATCACCAAAATATCGTGATATCTTATTTCCGCAAAAAGAAATTGTGATATCGATAGTTTTGAAATTTTGATTTTTTTAAAATCGCAATTTTTTCGATGGATAGCTTATATAATCGGATGCCCTTCTTTGATGGAACGAATCATGCCTATTGGAAAGACCATACGAGATCTTGTTTAAAAGCTATCGATGAAAGAGTTTGTTTCGTATGTGAAAGAGGGTGGACTCCTCCCACTGTCACCGTTGAAAATATCACGAATCCCAAACCTGTGTTTGATTGGACTGAAGATGATTATAAATGGAGTACCTATAACTCCTAAGACGTTAGTGCTATTTTTAGAGACATCACCCTTGACGAGTTTATACATATTATGACGTGCACCACGTCAAAAGAGGCATGAGATATCCTCTATCTGACACATGAGGGCACCAATGCCGTTAAGGCATCAAAATTACAAAATTTGACCACCTAGTTTGAGACCATCACTATGTTGGAGTCCGAGTGTTTTGATGAGTTTTATTCTAGGTTGTCAGACATAATTAAAATGAGTTTTAATTTGGGTGAGATAATTGAGGAGTCGAGAGTTGTTAAAAATATTTTGAGGTCACTCCCATCACGATTCATTCCTAAGGTCATTGTTCTAAAAATTTTGGGGATACTAGATACACTTAGGTTAGAAGAATTCGTAGGAGACCTTCAAACTTATGAGATCGACATGTTTCCCAAAATCGTTAACCCTAAGGATAGAGGGATAACTTTAAAGACTCAAGTTAAGAAAAAGAAAAAAGATAGAGTTTGTGAGTATTATTCTGAAGGTGAAGTTGTGTGACAACCTGGTATTCGAAATAAGGGGTGGCCAGCCCGATACTCCAAAAATACAGGAATCATTGATGTAATCATTCTCAGCATCGTGACAACTTAAAGAGTATACGAGATAACCACTCAATAATTCAGACAACGGTTTGTCAAAAATTTTGTTTATAATTCAAAGAAAGCATTTTAAACAACCCATACATGAAAAAGAAAGTGGAAACCCCAAAAACAATATACATTAATAACAATTGTACAGTAAGAGAACCGACTAAAATATCGGTCAATAGAATTTCATACTACGTACAACAAGTTCAATCAATTACATATTTCATTCATTATACATTTACAAAAGTTAGGCCACATGCCCGAATAAGAACCCGAACATAACTAGAAAACAATAAATGAGGCGTCTATAAAATATCCCGTGAAATCCGCAAAATATCACGGCTCCTCAAAAGACACTGGAATGGGGAAGTCATTACGGGCGTCCTTGCGGTGGAACACCTGAGAGAATATAATATATATTCATACACAACAAGAAATAAGAACGGGTCAGGGACCGGTTTTATGTGATCACCAGATAATGACAAGTATGACAATAATGAATGATTAAGCATGGATGATAAAGATGACAGTCTACATGATAACACCTTATAATGAACTAGTACAGTTGAATGGTTATAAAGTGAAATTCAATTATATAAGAGATCAAGAATAATCATAAACCCTTTTCATCTTTCACCATTTCATCTTATCTTTCCATTCCTTATCAAAAATACAAGTTTTATCATGTGCTCTTTGTGGCACTTATCTCAATTGTATGCTCTTTGTGGCATATATTATGCTCTTTATGGCATTGTTTTATGCCCTTTATGGCATTAATACCCATCAAGTCCCACTTGATGATTAGAATATTTATAAGTATATATATATAACGATTCTAAGATCGTCCGTCCGGGTTTCCCCACTGTGCGCGCCCCTAAATAACCATCATCTTCCAGGGCCTATCATAAGACAACCTGGGATCCTATCGAAAACGTCGGGAAGCAGCCATATGCCTGCGGGATAGTCAAGACCACACTCGGAAACTCCTACCCATTGCAGAAAATATATAAATAGCGCTCATATGGCCTAGGACTATATCCACCCTACATTCATTAGCCAGGGGGCTTCACCTCACGCACGAACTTCCCTTAAGATGGTATTTAGAGAGGTGTGTTTAACCATTTCATAATTTAGTAAATTATCATTTACTTTGTCCATTTTACATTTTATCAAATGCACTATGGTTGTTCGGAACTATACGTGCTTAACATCATCATAATAACCTCGAAGAACATTTAAACTCCCAAGTTATTTTCCCAAGGTCGCTTTTGGGCTTTATAATAAACCATCATTCATCACATTATCTTCTAAAGTCTCCAAACACCACCTAAAAGTCTCCTAGAATCTTACTAATTGGAAAATAAAAGTGATGCCTAAACATCACTTCACACACCCTCAAACTAAGTCCCCTATATACTAATCCTAATCTAGGGTACTAAACTAATCCACCTAGAACTCTAGGACCCTAAATTTACTTCATACAAGAAGGTTCCTAGACCTAAATCCTAAAGAAAAGTGAGTTAAAATTGAATTTCAAAAATAACCCAAAACAGCAAGAAAACGAACCGATTCGCCCTGAAAGCGAATCGATTCGGACAAAGGAAACTCACTTTCTGTAAACTACCGAATCGATTCAGCTTGGCCGAATCGATTCGGTCTAAGCATACCTGGAAACTGGACCTAGGCGAATCGATTCGCCCCTAGGGCCGAATCGATTCGGTCCTGCGAAAATGCCAAGAATGGCTATGGAGTCTTGGACTCCAATTTCTACCCCAACTAAAAACCTTTCAAACCAAACTCATTTATTTCACCCAATACATCATAAATACTGCCAACTACTACCACAACCATCAATAATCATTCAAACGCTTCTTTAATAATTCAAGAACCACAAATAGACCAAAACCCTAAACTAATTAAACCATGATCAATTACACTATCATCACAACAAATAATTTATCTTAAACCACATATAGCAAGTAGAAAACTTGCCTCAATCTAGCAAATGCAAATTTTCCTTGTGTAAAAGCAAGAATCCTTCTTCAATCTTCAATCTCTTCTCTTTTCTCTACTCTTTCTCTTCCTCTCTCTTGTTCTCTAGGTTTAGGAAATGAAATTAGGGAAAAATAGAAGACTTAGTAAGACTAAGTCGTGCCTTAAGTAAAAAATCCCAACTTAATTATCAATACCGCAATAAAATAACACGCAACTGCATATTTAAGGCATAATCAGTCAAAAGTGCCAAAAATCTCAAAATACAATATAGCACATATTTTGACTATCACGCCCGTTCCGTAATCAACTACTGCCTCCAAATTATCATTTGGACAATTTATAATCCATTTTAAGTTCCGCTTCAATTTCAAATCACAATGTCATTTTAGATTCTTATGACACAATAAACTCATCATGAGGATATTTACATGCTCATACAGTAAATATATAATAAGTTAGTAAATATTAACTTTTCTTCATTAAATCAATACTTACTCCATAAATCAACATTTTATATTTAATTACCTCACGTAATATGTAAATATAAAATAGGATCCCATAAGCGAGGGTTGTTACATACTCCCCCCCCCCCCCCCCCCCCCCTTAGGAGGGAATTTTGTCCCCAAAATTCAAGCGTACCTTGCAAGAAGAGATGCGGATACTTCTCTCGCATGTCATCCTCACGTTCCCACGTCGTTTCTCTAGCATTATGATTACTCCATTGGGACCTCACCAAGGGCACCACACGAGACCTCAACTTACACTCCCCATGCTCAAGAATAGTAACCGATTGTTCTTCATATGAAATGTCGGGTTGCAAGTCGATATCTTCAAAAGGAATATGCGAAAGGGCACCTTCGCATCTCTTATACTTTTTTAGAGAGGAAACATGGAATACATCATCAATTTGTTGCAAAGGCTCCGGTAAGGCAAGTTGATATGCCACTGGACCGATTTTCGCAATAACTGGAAAAGGTCCAACAAAACGTGGCGCAATCTTTCCTTTCTTCCCAAAACGCTTAATGCCCTTCATTGGTGACACTCGCACCAAAACTTGGTCTCCAATTTCCAACTCCATGTGTCTTTTACCCGCATCGGCATAGCTCTTTTGGTGGTCTTTGGCTATCCGAATGAGATTCCGAATGAGTTCGATCTTAGAAGATGTATCTTGGATCATTTCAGGTCCAAGAAATTTGTTATCACCCACTTCCAACCAACAAGCGGACAACCTACATGGACGACCATAAAGAGATTCATAGGGTGCCATTCCAATTGTAAATTGGTATGAGTTGTTGTAGGCAAACTCAACCAAGGGAAGGTATTGTTCCCAACCACCTTTGAAGTCAAGCATACACATACGGAGCATATCCTTCAACATTTGGTTTACCCTTTCAGTTTGACCATCTGTTTGAGGATGGTAAGAAGTGCTTAACTTCAATTCGGTTCCCATGGTCTCTTGGAAACTTCGCCAAAAGTGGGAAACAAAAATTTTGTCTCAGTCAGAAACGATATTTAAAGGTACCCCATGAAGTCTAACGATCTCTTCGATGAACAGCTGGGCATAACGAGGGTATCATAATCAGTACGCACGGGTAGGAAGTGTGCTGACTTAGTCAAGCGGTCGACAATCACCCAAATAGAATTATTACCCTTTTATGACCTTGGTAAGCTCGTAATAAAGTCCATCGATATACTTTCCCATTTCCACACCGGAATCTCCAACGGTTGCAACAAACCTGTCGATCACTGATGATCAATCTTGACTAGCTGACAAGTAGTGCATTGGGATACGAACTCCGAAATATCCCGCTTCATACTGGGCCACCAATACTGGCGACGCATGTTTTAATACATCTTGTCCTCACCAGGATGTACCGTAAATTTTGACCCGTGAGATTCCGCCATTACCGCCCGTCTCAAGTCCCCCTCTTCAGGAACAATAAGTCTTCCATGAAAGCGTAATCCACCCTCTGAACTTATTGAGTGGGATTCCGCTCCCTCGGACAATAATCGGTGTATATGGTCTTGACAGCCCTTATCCCTTCCTTGGGCTTCTACCACCATCACTGACATGAACGCTCTCACCACCGCATCCTCCTAACTGAGCTCTTTCCACTTAGCCTTCCATACATCAGCTAACTCTCCTTCGGGCCTCCTACTCAAGGCATCCGCCACTATGTTTGCCTTGCCCGGATGATAATGAATATCAAATTGATAATTTCACGAACTCCAACCATCGACGCTGATGCATATTCAAATCTTTATGTAAGAATAAATATTGCAGCGATTTATGGTCCGTGAAAAGATTGAATTTCTCCCCTAAGAGATAATGTCTCCAAATCTTCAAGGCGAAGACAACCGCGACAAGCTCTAAGTCATGCACCGGATAATTCCTTTCATGAGGCTTTAACTTGAGAGAAGCATAAGCGATAGCCCACCTCTCTTGTTGAAGCACACCTCCTAATCCTTGAATAGATGCGTCGATAAAGACTAGATATTCCAATCCCGGTTTTGGCAATGCAAGGACTGGAGCCGAGGTTAACCTATCTTTGATCTCGTCAAAAGAATCTTGGCAAGATTTATCCCAAACAAATCTCACCCCTTTCCGGGTAAAATTGATCAAAGGGCTTGAGATTTTAGAGAAACCTTTGATAAATCGACGGTAATATCCCGCCAAACCCAGAAAACTATGGATCTCAGTAGGTGTCGTGGGCTGACCCCACTCCCTCACTGTAACTACCTTTCTCGGAACAACTGATATACCTTGGGAGGACACAACATGAACTAAAAACTGAACTTCCTTCAACCAAAAGCCACACTTCTCAAACTTTGCGTATAATTGATGATCCTTTAATCTTTGCAGGACCAACCATAAGTGAGTAGCATGGTCAGATTCTGTCTGAGAATAGACTAAGATGTCATCGATGAACACAATAACAAATTGGTCAAGGAATTCCTGAAACACCCTATTCATGAGATCCATAAATACAGCAGGGGCATTGGTTAGTCCAAAGGGCATAACCAAGAATTCATAGGATCCATATCTGGTTAGAAATGCGGTCTTGGATACATCCTGCTCCTGTATCCTCAATTGATGATACCCCGTCCTCAAATCGATCTTAGAGAAGTACGACGCTCCCCTAAGTTGGTCAAATAGATCATCAATGCGAGGCAAAGGGTATTTATTCCGGATGGTGACTTTATTCAACTCTCTATAGTCCACACATAATCGGAGAGAACCGTCTATTTTCTTCATAAACAATACCGGAGCACCCCATGGTGACGTACTGCGCCTGATGAATCCCTGATCTAATAACTATTGGATTTGATCCCTTAACTCCCTCATTTCCACAGGAGCCATGCGGTATGGAGCCCTCGCAATCGGTCGAGTGCCCGGTGCTAAGTCGATCACAAACTCAATCTCTCGACTCGGAGGTAATCCCGATATTTCTCAAAAAACATCCTCAAAATATCTAACAACTGGGATAGAGTCCAGGGGAACAACTACATCCCTAGAAACATCCTCCGCAATACAATATAAATAGGTACTCGTACCCCCTTCCATATAAGGCATAACAACCAAGAATATTTCTTGTCCCGAAATGGCGAAGACTATACTCTTCCCATAATAGTTCACTATCGCGTGATATTTCATTAACCAATCCATGCCCAAAATTACGTCATACTCGACCATGTCAAGGACAAGTAAATCGGCCTCAAAGCACAAATTACCAATATTAATCCCTATGTTTTTACAAACAAATAAAATCAATGAACCATCACCCATCGAGGATTCGACACTAGTGAAAGTATTCTCAGCAGACTTTATCAAATCTGTGGTCTGAGCAAAACTCCTAGAAATAAAAGAGTGTGTCGCACCCTTATCGAATAATACTCGACCCATATGCCCTTGGATGAGAAACTTACCCTCAATCGCTGGCGGTGCTGGAGGGGCTGGAGGAAGCATAGCCTCCTGAATATGGTAGACCCGTCCATACTACTGTTTCCCCTACTGAGGAGGAGCAATCGGATTAGATGCATGGGGCAAAAACTGTACATACGGCTGCTGTGGAGCCCTAGGAAGATGCCCTCCAACCAACTGAGGACACTACCTCTTATAATGGCCCAAATCTCCGCACTAAAAACATTTGTTCGCCACATTCTCCTGGTTCCGCCCTTGATTGTTTCAGAACTGCCCCGAACCTCGGCCCTGCTGGCCTCTACCTCCATTCCCACATCTACTTGCTTGCTGTTGTGGTGGTCCACCTTGACCCGGCCTACTATTGTTACCACCCGTATTAAATCCACCAAAGCGTTGACGTTTGGACAAATCCCCTTGCTGGGGGTCCCTCTCTTTTTGCTTACTCCCCAAATATTGGGATGAAGAAGAGGTTCCTCCCCCGATCCCATTACCTCCAGGTCTTCCCCCTTGTCCCATCGCGACAGATTTCTTGCTATGTTGCACAAATAGTCTATGCTCTTGGCAATGAAGTAGTGTTGCATTCAACACATCCCCAAAGGTTTGTAAAGCCGGATTTCCCAATAAATGTTGCTTTATTCGCCAATGTAAACCTCCCACAAACTTAGAGATTCTCTTCTCTTCTGGAGTCACTTCATTCGGCACAAAACTTGCCAGCCGGGTGAACTCCTCTTCGTACTCTGCAATGGATCTTTCTCCTTGAACAACATCCTGAAGCTTCCTTTTCATCTTCCTTTGAACTACGGGAGGAAAATACTTTCGATCAAACAAGGCCCAAAAATCAGTGATTGACACCGTATCCCTCTGCCCTGGTGTAGTCATCGACTCCCACCAATGTAGTGCTGATCCGACGAGCTTGAAAGAAACAAGGATTTGCTTTTTCTCCTCACTACAATCTACCATGCGAAGATGGCACTGCATGTCTTTATTCCACTTATTTTCCTTTATAACATCCGAGCCACCATCGAATTCTAGGGATGTCCCTTAAGGAAAGACTCCCTAACTCTTTCCAACGGAGAAGGTCCTGTAGGAGCTTGTGCCTCTTGTGCCCGTGGTTGAGCTGGTGGCATTTGTCGAGTCACTGCGGTCATGGCAGCATTGATCGCTTAAGCCACAATGTTCACTACATCCGCGGCACTAAAAGTTCCTTGTGGTGGCGGTGGGGGACCAACGTCCTCTTCTACAACTCTATTTCGTCGAGCGGGACGACCTCTCTTGGGCGGCATCTGAGATGAAGAAACAATAGAGTTAGGATACTATTTAAAATAATCTATCTTACAGAAGATCGCAAACATAAGTAGCAATGCAGTCCTAGCAATAGGCTCTATATCAAAGAACGCTACGGTAGAACGTGATAAGTCCGCATAGATCCTTAAAGACTCTAGAACCTGATGCTCTGATACCATCTGTGATAACTCGGTATTCGAAATAAGGGGTGGCCAGCCCGATAATCCAAAAATACAGGAATCATTGATGTAATCGTTCTCAGCATCGTGACAATATAAAGACTATACGAGATAACCACTCAATAATTCAGACAACGGGTCGTCAAAAAATTTGTTTTATAATTCAAAGAAAGCATTTTAAACAACCCATACATGAAAAATAAAGTGGAAACCCCCAAAATAATATACATTAATAACAAGTGTACATTAAGAGAACCGACTGAAATATCAGTCAACAGAATTTCATACTACATACAACAAGTTCAATCAATTACATATTTCATTCATTATACATTTACAAAAGTTGGGCCACACGCCCAAATAAGAACCCGAACATAACTAGAAAACAACAAAGGAGGCGTCTACAAAATATCCCGTGAAATCCATAAAATGTCACGGCTCCTCAAAAGACACTGGAATGGGGAAGTCATTACTGGCGTCCTTACGGTGGAACACCTGAGCGAATATAATATATATACATACACAACAAGAAAGAAGAATGGGTCAGGGCCCGGTTTTATGTGATCACCAGATAATGACAAGTATGACAATAATGAATGATTAAGCATGGATGATAAAGATGACAATCTACATGATAACAATTTATAATGAACTAATACAGTTGAATGGTTATAAAGTGAAATTCAATTATATAAGAGATCAAGAATAATCATAAACCTTTTTCATCTTTCACCATTTCATCTTATCTTTCCATTCCTTACCAGGAATACAAGTTTTATCATGTGCCCTTTGTGGCACTTATCTCAATTGTATGCTCTTTGTGGCATATATTATGCTCTTTATGGCATTAATACCCATCAAGTCCCACTTGATGATTAGAATAGTTATAAGTATATATATATAACGATTCTAAGACCGCCCGTCCGGGTTTCCCCATTGTGTGCGCCCCTAAATAACCATCATCTTCCAGGGCCTATCATAAGACAACCTGGGATCCTATCGAAAACGTCGGGAAGCGGCCATATGCCTGCGGGATAGTCAAGACCACACTCAGAATCTCCTACCCATCGCAGAAAATATATAAATAGCGATCATATGGCCTAGGACTATATCCACCCTGCATTCATTAGCTAGGGGGCTTCACCTCACGCACGAACTTCCCTTAAGATGGTATTTAGAGAGGTGTGTTTAACCATTTCATTAATTTCCATTTCATGATTTAGTAAATTATCATTTACTTTGTCCATTTTACATTTTATCAAATGCATTATGGTTATTCGGAACTATACGTGCTTAACATCATCATAATAACCTCGAAGAACATTTAAACTCCCAAATTATTTTCCCAAGGTCTCTTTTGGGCTTTATAATAAACCATCATTCATCACATTATCTTATAAAGTCTCCAAACACCACCTAAAAGTTTCCTAGACTCTTACTAATTGGAAAATAAAAGTGATGCCTAAACATCACTTCACACACCCTCAAACTAAGTCCCCTATATACTAATCCTAATCTAGGGTACTAAACTAATCCACCTAGAACTCTAGGAGCCTAAATTTACTTCATACAAGAAGGTTCCTAGACCTAAATCCTAAAGAAAAGTGAGTTAAAATTGAATTTAAAAAATAACCCAAAACAGCAAGAAAACGAACCGATTCGCCCTGAAAGAGAATCTATTCGGACGAAGGAAACTCACTTTCTATAAACTATCGAATCTATTAGGCTTGGCCGGATCGATTCGGTCCAAGCAGACCTAGAAACTCGACCTAGGCGAATCGATTCGCCCCTAGGGCCGAATCGATTCGGTCTTGCAAAAATGCCAAGAATGGCTATGGAGTCTTGGACTCCAATTTCTACCCCAACTCAAAACCTTTCAAACCAAACTCATTTATTTCACCCAATACATCATAAATACTGCCAACTACTACCACAACCATCAATAATCATTCAAACCATGCTTTAATGATTAAAGACCCACAAATACACCAAAACCCTAAACTAATTAAACCATGATCAATTACACTATCATCACAACAAATCATTTATCTTAAACCACATATAGCAAGTAGAAAACTTGCCTAAATCTAGCAAATGCAGATTTTCCTTGTGTAGAAGCAAGAATCCTTCTTCAATCTTCAATCTCTTCTCTTTTCTCTACTCTTTCTCTTCCTCTCTATAGTTCTCTAGGTTTAGGGAATGAAATTAGGGAAAAATAGAAGAGTTAGTAAGACTAAGCCGAGACTTAAGTAAAAAATCCCAACTTAATTATCAATACCGCGATAAAATAACACGCAACTGTATATTTAAGGCATAATCAGTCAAAAGTGCCAAAAATCTCAAAATACAATATAGCACATATTTTGACTATCTCGCCCGTTTCGGAATCAACTACTGCCTCCAAATTATCATTTGGATAATTTATAATCCATTTTAAGTTTCGGTTCCATTTCAAATCACAATGTCATTTTAGATTCTTATGACACAATAAACTCATCGTGAGGATATTTACATGCTCATACAGTAAATATACAATAAGTTAGTAAATATTAACTTTTCTTCATTAAATCAATACTTACTCCATAAATCAACATTTTATATTTAATTACCTCACGTATTATGTAAATATAAAATAGGATCCCATAAGTGAGGGTCATTACAAGTTGATTTAGATACTTGGCCATGTTTTCTAAAAAATTTAAAAAGTTTCTCAAATTTTCCCAAGAAAATTCTTCCAATAAAAAGATTTTTGAGAAAAATAAAAATAAAGATGAGGTCAAGGATAGTGGTGAGAAAGAGGAAGAGGTGAGATGTTATGAGTGCGAGGGAAAAGGGCACAACCCTTTTGAGTGTACCACTATGGTAAGAGAAATGGCAATAAGATTTCTAGTGTCACCACTCTTAGTGATAGTGACATCGAGTTGGATGATTTCGGGAATGAATCACCATATGAAAAGTGTGTTGGTTTCATGGCTAGTAACGTGAGCACATTTATATTGTCCCACGACGATGAGGACACTTGTATACGTGAGAGCCTCGATGATGTTTCGAGCCATTTGGGGGATAGTGAGTGTGAGGATGAGACCACAAGTGAGGGAGAAGGGGATATCCAAAAGGTGTTTAGAGACTTATACACCGAGACTTTAAAGACAAAAAAGTTAAATAAAAAGTATGGACTTAAGGTGATAGACTTGGAGAGAGAGATAGAAGTTCCGAGGGAGTGTGAGGCTTCAGCGAGTCAACTCGAGAAGGTGAGAGTTTATTTATGTGAGCAATTGATCGTCTTAGGGTGGGAAAAGAGTGAATTGACTAACATTGTGGCTAGTCTTACGAGAGATCTTCAATCTTCATTGGATACTCGTGAGAAACATGACTCTCGTGTATCCCAACTCGATAAAGATCTTGAACATGATCGGGAGGTCAATGCCACTAATGAGGAAACATCTAAGAAGGTTGGAAATATGCTCCTTGATCCCACTTTGGGTAATGTTGGGAGACTAGGAATTGGTCATGACAGTGCGTCTACTTTTCATATTGCACCTGAGACGATTCTCGAGTTTGTAATAGACCCATATGGCTCTCAACCAAACCCACATAGGCGTTCGTTTCCCCATAGGATAACGCTTCCTAGACATTTTGAGAGAGGTGTTCCTAGGCCCATTTATGTTTGTTCCCGGTGCAATAAAACAGGACACCTTAGGGAATTTTGTTTCAATTTGGGTAGTGTGTCTTATAGGTTTTTACCTCATTATGGCACTACACGTATTCTCATATTCACTCTCACACATGATACTCCTTATACTCCCGCATATCACATGAGAGATTTTGAGCATTTTAGAGAGCAAGTTAAGTATTTAGTGAGGACTTCACATGATTTGATGGATGTTTTTCATAGGATGTCACCACCTTTAGAAAACAACTCCGGACCTAATGATTGAGGTTTAGACATGTTTTCTAGCATATCATTATTTTCATGATGTTATTTTATTCCTATTGCTAGTATGTACTACCATTGTATTTATCCTTTTTCGTTTTGATATATTTTTCAAAAAAATCATAAAATATTTTTGTTTTTGAAATTTTTTGGAAAAATACAAAATGATTTTCTATTGTTTTGAGAAAAAATTGAAAGAGACAAAAAGATTTTATTTTAAAAAACACAAAAATATTTTTGTATTCTATTTTACACCATATATAGATGGACATTTAAGATAACCAAGTCACAATATCATTCCATTATCTATGTGACTTTTTGATAGTGTTTTGAATGCAACATCATTTCATCCATGTGCTTTATAATGTTTGGAGTCATTAAGATGAGATTTGTGATTACTTTCTACATGTTTGACTCATGATTTCATTTAAAGTACATATGCACGGATTTATTTTATTATTGTACTTGTCTATCACATATTAGTCAAAGTGTTTTCATCTCAACCCTGTCTTTAAAACAAACCAAATGCGATAAAAAGAGACAATGAAAGTAGTTCATGTATAACCTGTTGCCTGTGAAAGTTTGTTTAGAATTGAAAAAAATATGAGTGAACACGGGAAAGGGCTGCGAGAGGAATGTGAACTCGTCGTGAAATCCACCATTTGAAAACATCCAAGAAAAATTTAAGGCAATAAAAAAAATATGCCAAAAATGGGGCCAATAGGAAATCTGTTAAAAAGAGAATTTAGAACCTACATAGAAAAATAA
Organism: Sambucus nigra; assembly: GCA_949130495.1. NCBI lineage: Eukaryota > Viridiplantae > Streptophyta > Magnoliopsida > Dipsacales > Adoxaceae > Sambucus > Sambucus nigra. Next base: position 520,806,355 of record OX422207.1, read on the forward strand.
AAAGGATTATTATTTATGAGGTAGTTTGGTTGGAAATCAATGGGTTTGCATGTTCTGACAAAGTCTTGAAAAAACATTACATAGTTCTAGACGTTATTGGTGTGAAAACCATTTTAGACTTTGATTTTTTGATTAGATTGAGTCCATATCATATCAATTCAATAATTTTTACACCTAAGGAAGATTTTGAGTTCATTCGTTAGGAGTATTCAAAATTCATCGTGCACATATGTTATGATTTTTTGAGTTAATTCTCCATTCAAATTTGTTAAGACCCATTCACTCCATTTTAATGATTTGGTTAACTTAGTGTTAGTTCATGGTGCATGTTGTTGTTTTAAATTATTTTAGAAAAATATTTGAAAAATAAAAAATAGTTTGTGGAACCTTTTGAGTTTGTCCTTACATGAGATTATTTGATATATATTTTCTTTGCTTGTCGTGACACTCCGTTTTATTATTGTTTATTCTTTTCCTTATTTATTTCGGACAAAAAAAAAGGGGAAGAAAGAATTATGAATTATAGGGGGACACATGATTTGATTTGATATTTATCTCATTTCAAACTTGATATGTCACGAAAGTATTTTCTTCATTTATTGTGTGTAGGAGTTTGATGACTATTTGAAGAATACACAAAAAGAAGAACAAGATAAAGCAATGAGAACTGAAGATTTTTGAAGCCTTGCATATTTAGTATCTTTTCACTTTTGGGTTCGTGGGAAGGGATTAGATTTGTATTGGATATTTGATTGATAATTCAGATATTTTTATTTTGTACCAGGATAGAAATAGGGGGAGATTTTTAAGGACATATTCTTCGTAGTCTCTAGTTTACATTAAGCATGTCGTATCCCGTTATAACCGTCAAAACAATTCACGTTCACATATTCAAGAAGACGGATCTGAATATGAAGCATCTTTAACATCTACGCGACGTGAGGTATACTTAGGTATGGATTTAGTTTTGTGTTACTTAGATTTTTTACTAAGTATTGAGATACTTTTATAAAATATTTTTTTTTTCAAAATCAGGACTTTTTCGAATTTAAAATGTTTTCTGAAATACCTGTAATCGGACTCTAAAAAATATTTTTCTCTCCAGTCGCTCAAACGACATGACTAAGTCGTTCATAGCATGTCATTTGATAGGTCGTTTGATGTCCATGTTCCAATATGGATCAAACGAAGCCGTGCTAGTTTTATTTTAAATAGGTCATTTTTATGGTCATTCAAACGATAAGAGGAAGTCGTTCGAACGACATGCGCTGCATCAATTTTTTCGTTAGCCTATAAATACCTGTTTCGTGAAGCTTTTCAATTAAGACTTTTCATTTACTTAAACTGCATATATGTTACAATTAATTCTTCACTTTTTAGGGCTAAAAACCTTAAACATCCCAATTACTTTTGTGAATCATCTTTGGAACCCAAACACTTATGCCACGAATATTATTCTTATGGGGTGTTGTCTCTACTGTTGGATTTGGGGATATTCGAGGGTATTCACTACTGAAGGAGGAACTGCGGTTCTTGTGATTCTCGAGGGAGTCATTGTTGGTTCAAGGATTCGGTCTTTGTGGGTTCTTATCGAAATTCATTATAGTGTTTCACTTGTAAGTTTGTAAGTTGAGATTTACATTTTATTAGTGGAATAAAAGGTTTTTCCCTGCAGGGATTTTTCCTGAATATGTGATTGCATACTTTATTCTTTTATTCCTTAAATCACCTAGTTGCATGCCTAAGGTTTAATTAAAATTGGTTTGGAGATTGACATCTAGTTAAATAAGTTAACTCTATTGAAATATTACGAAATCTAAAATCAGTATCACATCCCGCGTTTACAACATAGACACGTTTTTTTATTGTGTTTTGATAAAACGGTGTTTTAAACTAAACAATTAATATTATACTTTGATTAGTGTTGTGTATAACATTGAAAAAACCCTACATTTTTTAAAAATACAGATTTATTAATGTGAAAGTTGTTCCCCATTTAATCCATTCGCACGGCCCAAATTTTTTGCGTGCGCACATCCCTGCACCTTTTAGGCTCGAAGTATTCTCTACCTAAAAGCTGAAAGCATGCACACAAATACAAATTGGCCCCGTGTGTAGGGATCCACGTTTTTGGCTTGTTTTTTTCGCAACCTAAAACCATGCGTACCATGAAAATGTACCCCAGTGCGAACACCATACTAATATTTTAAAAATCTTCATTAAATAACAAAATCACTCGTTCCCTCCAAAATTGAGAGAAAACCTAGATCTACACTATATTTATGGTTTGTTAGGAATTAAAAATGTTTTGAAATCAATTAAACTTATCCTACATTCAATATTATAATTCTAAATAAGAATTGATGATCTACACTTGAAGATCTAAAATGGAGGTGTTTGAGATATTGGAGAGTTCAAGCATGGTGTGACTCTAAATAGGAGAATGAGACATTTGTGTTCGTTCGATGGACATTTAGATGGATCTCTCATCATGAATTGGGGAGAGTTCAATGTTCAAAGATAACTTCTCGTGAGTGCATGGAACGGAGATATGTTCTTGACTTATATATAATCTTTTCAAGTTGAATAAGAGATTAGGGTGCATCAAGTTTTTTTACCCCTAAGTGGAAATTTTTCCTCATAAAACTTCCTTTTGTATTACTTTTATTTTGTTTCTATTGCTTACTTCAACTCTATCACATGCATCACTTAGATCGCACTTAATTCCCCAATTTGACTTAGGATTTGTATTTAATGTTTATTTGTCATAATTAACCTAGATATCCTAATTGGTTCTTTTCAAATTATTGAACCATGTGTCTCTTATCATCGAAGCTAGTTGTACATGTTACTGGGATTGTTAAAATTGATAAGAAAATGGAAATTGACAAAAAATTGGGCAATGTTTGAAATTAAACCTATTCACTCAGACTCTCTTGGTTTATTTGAGTAAAACACTAAATATAAAACATAACAAATCCTTACTAAACTTCATTTCAACCAAACTCATTTTTTAAGCCATCTATGATCCCATGTCTGCCTCTAAGAGAACTTTTAGAATGACGCCAATGATAAATGGTATTCCTGGATCACGCAACATCCCATCCCCGCTCCTTATCCACATGAACAACTTTTTTAAGATAATGAAAAGATCGACCCTCCAATGGAAAAAAAATCATCCATCATAAAATAAAAACACAAACCAAGAATCTCCTAATGGATCCCCAGAGAACTTCCATCTGATAGATGGAGAAGAGTACAACAAAGGAGACCGGTCAAATATATTCGATCATTTCTTCTAAAAAATAATCATGTTTACCATGGCATGTATACTAGTCTACTAGGACTTGGTGCTATATCATACATTGTATTGTGATATGGTGATGTTTTTGTACAAACACATATTATTTAATAAAAATGAATATTTCTTACTCTTTGTGTAAAGCACACACATATAACTCCTGCATAATTTATAATACATAATTTCAACTCATTAAAAACCAAAGACCCGATTTATGTGATAATTTAAGCGCTATATCTATCACTAAGAACCCGGTTCAACATTCTCAAAACCAAACATATTGACATCAAACACCATTTTGTATGAGACCATTTAAAATAGGGAGATGTGAGACTCCAATTTATTTATACCGAAACCCAAATTGATGATGTATCATTATATTACATGTATATGATTTATCTATTCCCATATATGTTCTACTAACCATCTTCTCATAAAAGTACACTTCTGCACACACCAACTACTAGTGATGACTTCAAAGTACACTCTCCCAAACCCTTCATTTTTTAAAATGAAAAAAAGGGAGAGGAAATATGGTGTTTGATAAAAATAAAAGCAATAATCAAGGGGGAGAATCAAAGATAGTCACAAGAAAAAGGAGTTTAAAAAAGGGAGATACTTAATAAAATTATTTTCTTAAACTATATCAATTGTATTGTCATCATAAAAAAGGTGGAGATTGTGAAACCTAAATTATTTCAAAGAAAATGATTTTTCATGATAATGATACAATTAATATATAATCATACTTCACTATATTCTTTCCATTGTGATTGAGATAAAAAGAAGAACTTAATATATAATAAGATACAACACAATGATCGTATCATTTATGCAACCAAGACTAAAAGAATACAAAAGAAGATACAAACCATGTTCATAAAAGTAACCAAATAATGAAACCATGCAAATAAGCCCATCACATCTCAACCCATACATGTTCAAGGTAATAAATACCATAACACGAGCTCATAAACAAAGAAAAAACAATATAAAGATCAAGAAGAAGAAACGTTAATAATCCATTCAATAACAAGAAAAGATTTCTATAATCCAAAGAAGGAACTCAATCAAGCAATAATACCATTATTAAGCCCAATAAAGCTCAATTTATTGGGGTTTGTTATTAAAATCATGTATAAAACTTTATATTATTTTTTAATAAATTACTGTTTTGTTAATTTTGAAATGAAAATCAAGTTTCTGAGAATGTTTTATATTTGTTTAAATATATTATTTCATATTAATTTTGTTCAGTAGAGCTTAGTAGGAATTATAGTGAGTTGACTTCAAGATGATCATGAGGAGATTGGAATTTAGGTTCTAGTACTATTGAAATGTTCAAAAACTATATAGAAAATTAACATCCTATCAGAATGGTTGCGATGCCGTTCTAGTAGTTTATGGGATTATGTATGATTGTTAGAGAACTTCTACAATAGTTCAATAGAGGATTGTAATCGGGGCATCTCAGGAATATATTGAACAAGACCAGCTATAAGATTTGAGTCTAAGGACTAACTTGATTAAACTCAGGATAACTAACACCATTTGCAAAAAGGTGCACATATTCTCAATCTCGAGAATTATGATGATTGGAATGCTTATATGATTGTCTCTTTGATTATTATGGGTGCGATGTTATTTTATATTAAATCAAATGATCCCCATATGCTGGGACATAATTATGTATGTAGGTCCGAGGTCTTAATTCGAAGGAATCTGCAATCGGGGATACCAAGGATTTTGATACCCCCTCGATAAACTTATATGATTTATTTCTACAAGTAAACCTAATCACTCAATTATTTATAATCCAGTGGAGTAGAAAAATAGTGCGAGAACATTTACAATAATCAACTTTGCAAATAAGACCTCATAATATCTGAGTAATTCTTGAGGTAATTAAATTGGAGTGTAGTTTAATTATTTAGTGGAATTAATTATGATTAAATAAATAAAGAAAATAAATCATGTTAATTGTAATTTAGGATTTCTGAGTATTTATTTGGAAGTCAATTTAAATATTTATCTTGGGTCCCTACTGTAGTCAATATACCCAAGATGTTAAGCCCAAATTACCAAAAAACCCACTCTGGACCAAGCCCACTTTTTGAACTTATATAAAGGTTTGGTAGTGGGTTTTTAATGATTATTCATCAATATTATGGCTTTAGAGGGGTGAAAGAAAATATTATTTACATTTTTGTGAAGAGACCTAGAGAGAAACCATTATATCTCCCTCATAAGGAGGAGTTTTCATCTCAAAATATGTCAACACACCTACCTAGCATTAGGACTATCATACACTAGAAGATCCAATCTTTTTAGAAGGTTAACATAATTTTTGAAGATAAAAATCAAGGCATCAGTTCATCATCAATAAATAACATTCTCCGCACCGGATCACAACAAGATTCGAAAAAGTATTTTGATATAAACCCTAGGTGTGCTCTCCATACCTAGTTTTTGGTTTTACCTCTTTCTAGTGTTTGATTAATTGAAGATCCATGGATGAAAATTTCTATTCTGCGTATATTGATCTTCAACAATAGTTTCATTTCAAGAAGTAACACTCCAAGTCCAATGAGCAAAAGAATCAAGAAAAGTTATTCCAAATATTCAAAGGATTATGTGAGTTTGTAAATAAGTAAAAAATTTCACAAAATCATGTAAAAACCTCAAACCAACCTCCCTTAAACATCCCCTAAACATTAAGATCGTTTTGACCCATTTTCCCCAACTTAGACGCGACACCATAAGAGATAGAGTCGATTCCATGAGAGATAGAGTCGAATCCATAGCTAAGTATTTTACGTAAAAAATGACTGACTTTTTCCATTGGACTAAAAACCAAAAGAGCAAGTTATCAAAGTATTTTTTTCCTACAGATAGAGTCCACTCCATACACATGGAATTGAATTCAAGAGTATTTTGGTCAATTTTTTCAAAATCTCTATTTTAAAATTGAAATTCCCAAAGCCCCTCAATTTACCAAATTACCCTCCAATGACTTTTTTTACTAGCCTCTAAAAAGATTCACTTGGCTTCCATTATAAACACACAATTTATTACAACACCATTTCAAGATTCAAAGTTCCATTAGTAAGCTTGTGTCATCTGTCGTTGAGTTTTTTATGTCCACCAAAATGCTTGAATCTTCTAGTATATGATCCTCTTAAAGCTAGGTAGGTGTGTGAGCACCTTTTGAAATGAAAACTATTATTTTTACGTGATATCTACACCTCTCTATTGGACTCTTCACCAAAACGTGAATTATGTTTTATCTCCCCCTCAACCTTTAATAATGATTGTGCATCTTAAAACCCTATCCTACACTAATATATATTAGTATAAGTATGCTTGCACTAAACCCACCATGCAAAGAGTCTGGCCCTAACTACTTGGGCATATGGACTATACTAGGACCCCAAGATAAATAATTAAATTGGATTCCAAATAAATACTGAGAATTTCCCAGATTACAAACCCCATAATTTATTTTCTTTATTTAATCATAATTAATTGTACTAAATAACAATGAATATACTATAATTTATGCAAGGAAGCAAAGGAAACGACTAATCATGTGTTGTTGTACTGATTCGTCACGCTGGGATTATGGGAGGTTTTCGTCTCTCTTTATCAGGTTCAGTGGGGGCTACCCAAGACGATGTGCAAGTTGTTAGCATTTTAGTCGATCCCAAAGAGGTGGGAGGGTGAGAGGAATGTATGGAGGATCGACCCTCATTGTATTTTCTACTCGGATTAGCAGGAAAGGAACTCGAGATGTTTCGAAGGGAGGGAATCTACTTCTTCTAGTCTCGATTATTTGTTCTTGAGTTCACTCTTTTTGTGGCTTAAGAAGCATTCTTTCTATTCTACTGTTTTGTTCATTCATGGACGAGATTCGTAAGGTTGTTTAGTCTTTTGGGGTTGGTGGCGTGGGGTGGGTCGGGCCTTCCAGGTTTTGCTTCTACTTGTATACTTCCTTTATACCGATTTCGCTTCCTCGGCGAGTTTGTTATATATTGGTCTCATTTACCTATAATAAAATATGTGATAACTAAATTCAAGATACCCAAAAATCACATTATAGAAATGACTAATTTATATGAAAAAAGGTAGAAGATTCACAAACAGTTATCGTGGTCAAAATTGTAGCCTAACAGAATACCATATGCGATACCTGTCATGAGCAGTAGCAAATTAATAGCATGCAAAAAACACCATATTCTTTTCCCCTTTTGGCCATCACTCACGCGGATTTTGCCCATGTACTCCAACATAATATCAATGCTAACAAAAATGTAACTAAACCGTATCTTTTGGTACACTCATTACATAATCACATTTGGCTCAATTTTATTAGTACAATCTGTCTTTTATTTCAGAAAAATTAGTACAATCTCTCAATTTAAATACCTTATTACACTATCGAAATATGTTGAAAATAGAGAATTTATGTTCACAGAAAGACAGCTTATTTCAAATAATAATAATAACTCCTGGCGCCAGCTGAGCATGTTACCACTAAAATACGCTGGCTGTTCAATGCTGCCACCTTTTATTACCAAAAATGGCCTTTCTTGAGATGATATATATGGGGCATTGGTGGACTCATTTACCTAGTTTGATTCGGCGGTATTTTTGTATAGCGCTCTACAATCTAGAGAGTGAAAACTTGTGTGTGTGATGGAGGGTTTGATGAAAAAAGGAGGAGCGGTATGGGTGATTATGATGATGGCGATACTAATGTACGCAGTGGGTCGAGAACCGCAGCTTCACAAGGTCGGAGGGAAGGAAGGTTGGACACCCGATGTCAACTACACTGAATGGGTCCTTCATCAGCGTTTCTATGTCGGGGATTGGCTATGTAAATCTTTCTCTCTCTTTCACACATTACACGCTTTTTTATGAGATTTTATAGGCTAAACTCACATACAAAATATCTAAGGTTTTGTCAAAGATTTAAATCACAAAGTATCATTGAATTTCCTGGAGTTCTAATCTATACCTAGAGTTATCAGTCTTGTGTAATAAGAAAAACACTTATGTATTACAAACCACCACTACCTTGTGTATGAGTAATGATTTAATTGGATAGATATATTCACGTTCCTCCTAGTTTTTTGTATGTGTAATATACGTAAAACTATGCTTTGCGACACATTCAACTTGTGTATTTTGGCATTTTCAACTACTGACACTATAGGACGGGCAGTTTGGTTACAGTATTTCGATTTTCTGTATGCCATATAATTATTCCGCATTAAGCTCTCCTTATATGCTTTTAACCCAGCTTGCCTTGACAAGTAAAAAATAGAAAGCAGGCCTCTTATCTTTTTCTTTTGTTTCCGGGTTTTTTTTTGGCATATACCAAATAATCCCTTAAACTTCTTTTAATACATGTATAGTCTAAACCTCTTTATTTTGCAATAAAAAGTCCTTCACCATTCCTTTTTTCTGGTGCGGACTTTGAAAGATAAGAGAATAAGGAACTTTTTGGTAAAAAATAAAATGCTTGGACTAAATATGTATTAAAAAATATTTGAGAGACTTTTTGGTATTTAATCATTTTTTTCCACAAAACGCAACATTAATAATTTCTCGGTATCCCTAACTAGGAGTTACGATTTTTTTAGCTTCCGTTTGGAAACCCAATTCTAATTCCACGCCTTGGAATTGAGTTGCCAAACGGGTCCTTATACTATTTACAAAATATTATATAAAGTAATGTGAAATTCTAACACCCATTTGGGGCTTGGGTGTAGAAGCACCTCCCATCCTCCACCCCCCCCCCCCCCCCCCCCCAACCCACCCAACACACAAAAAAAACTCATTTCTAGTTTGAGGTTGTGAGAGTGTATATGATTTAATCTACAAAATTTTACATACGTACACATTTAAATTAAAAGGGTTCCTTTTTATGTACTAAGCATAGGGGAGAAAACTGCTATAAAATAATCTCATGCCTCCTTCCAATAGTTTTAGGACTCACAAACTAGGTAGTTTGATTTTAGTTATCATTTACTTGTAAGCCTTCACGGAAACACACTTTTTTCCTGTTCTTAATTGTGAATCTTAACGAGATTGCAATAAATCTAGAGAGGGGTTGAGATTCAGAATGTATTGTATAGATATACACTGAAGTATATACGTGAGGCCTATATATAAATATAGTTAACATGGGGCTAATCATGGAGGTAAGATAGAGGAACATGGAGGAATATGGAGTATGGTGGTAATATAATGGGATATGGAGAATATGGAGGTAATCATGGAGCAGGAGGTAACTTATTTAGTATGGAGGTATCATGGCCTGTTAATGCACTAACATCCACCCTCAAACTCAAGATGGTTGAGTGTTGTTCAATTTGAGTTTGGTGACTATATTTTAAAAGCGGTTCAGAGGATGTGCTTTAGTGAAGATATTGGCAATTTGATCATCAGAAGTGACAGAGAGGAGATGAATAGTTCCACAGATAACATATTGACGTATAAAATGATAATCAATCTCAGTGTGCTCGGTTCGTTCATGAAAGACGTCATTTTAAGCAGTTCGAATAGTACTTTGGTTATCACAATAGAGGATGGTGATAATAGATGATGAGACCCCCTTGACTTCAAGTATCCAGTGAAGCTAGAGGAGTTCCCATGTAGTATCAACAAGAGCGCGATAATCAACTTCTGTACTCGACCGAGAAGTGACAGACTATTTTTTTCTTCACCAAGCTATAAGCGAGTCACCAAAAAAGAAGCAACAAACAGTAGTGGATGGGCGATCAGTCGAATCTTCAAGCCAGTCAGCAACTGAATATTCTCAGAAAATCAGGGAGGAATGAAAAGAAAAATGAAGACCATGGAATCGAGTACCCTTGATGTAGTGAATGGTGCATAAAAAGGCAGTGTAATGAGTTGTTCATTGAGCAAATAAGAACTGATTAACAATATGAACTCCATAAGAAATATCAGGATGAGTAACTGGAAGGTATACAAGACTACCAACAAACCATCGGTACAACATCATATTATCGAGATGAGTAATATCGAGGGAAGTAAGATGAGTATTGGTGTCCAAAGGAGTGATGGTTGTCTTGCAATCAGCAATACTAGCTTGAGCTATAATATCAGATGCATACTTGTCACAGGGGACATTGTAACCATTTGAGGACAATAATATTTCAAGGCCTAAGAAGTAACTAAGATGAGTAAGATCTTTCACATCAAAGTGGGAACTGAGTGAAAGTTTAAGCGCAGAGATTTCTGCAATATCATTTTCAGTAATTATCATATCATCCACATATAACAAAAAAGAGTAGTACCGGAATCTGTCTTTCGAATAAAGAAACTAGAGTCATGTGGGATGGAAGAGAAACCATAAGTGTAAATATTGGAGTTGAACTTAGCAAAACAGGCCCCGGGAGGTTGCTTAAGACCATAAAAGGCGTGATGAAGTTTGCACACTTGAAATGGAGAATGGTCATAACCACAAGAAGGCTTCATCTCTACTTCTTCAATAATATCGTCTTTGAGAAATTCACTTTTGACATCCATTTGAAATAATGGTCATCTACGAGCAATGACAACACTAAGAAGATTCTGAAGTGAGGTAAGGCAAGCAACTAAAGTAAAAGTTTCTTTATAGTTAATACCATATTCCTGGGTGAATCTCTTTGCAATAAGACAAGCTTTGTAACATTCAATAGACCCACCTGAATATGTTTTGATTTTACAAACCCATTTACAGTAATCTTGTTAGGAGGAAGAGCAATAAGGTTACATTTATGCTCTTGGTAGTGCTTGAAATTCCTCATTTTTTGCTTGTGGCAAACTAGGGTCAGAACCTGCCTCCTTATAAGATGTGGTTAATGAAAAGAAAATATCATAAAAAACATTGGTAATCATGAAGATGATGAGAAATATTTCTTGCCTGAGAATATTTACGAGTAGGGTTAATAGCACGCTCGGATGAGGAAATTTCAATAGCAGGTTTGCTTGAGGAGATAGAACCATTAAGAGTAGTCATGGTTGAGAGTCCATTGGAGGTGGTAATATCTAGACGAGGTGAGGTAGAGTTTGGGAAGGCTATGATTGTGGCTCATGAGTCAACTTAAGTTCAATATCTAGGTCAGATGGAAAAAGATCGATAGTCGAATCAATGAAAAGGGGGATGAAGGTGAGATGTAAAACTTGGAGATTGGAGAAAATATTTTATGTTCCTAAAAGATGAGATGACTAAATGTTCGGATCCTTTTATAAATTGGATCCCAACATCTTTATCCATTGGGTTCAACCTCGTACCCTAAGAAACAACAAAGACGAGATTATGGTTCCAATTTGGAGCTTCCATGAGGTTAGAGTAAAACAAAATGCGCACAACCAAAGAAGATGAGCAAATTGTAGACAAGGGAAATACCATATAAACGGTCATAAGGAATTTGATTATCAATAATTAACATGGGAATATGATTAATGGTGTAAATAGCTGTGAGAGATGCTTCACCCCAAAATCACCCAGGACAAGAAATCGAGATATGAAGAGTGTGCACAATGTTTAATATATGATGGTGTTTTCTTTCGACACGAACATTTTGTTAAGATGTACCAGGATAAGAATATAAAGACATAGTGCCCTGTTTATGAAGAAATTGAAGAACATTTATTTCTTTATATTCCATGGCATTATCTGGGTGAAAACTTTGATGTCTCGAGAGAATTAAGTGTGAACCATATTTGCGAAAACATAATAAATTTGTGATAATTTTGAGCGCTTTTTCATGAAATATATCCAAGTATAACATGTGTAATCATCAATAAAGAAAAAAAATATTTAGGTCCTCCCATTGTGGTATGTAGGGAATGACCCTAAATATCAGAGTGTATAAGATCAAATGAAGTAGAATAACTAAAATTAGTTATATTAAATGGTAACGTTGGTTGCTTTTCAAGTTGACAAGGTAGACATAAAATATTCTCAGTTTTAATTATTTCTAATTGACCAATTGAGACTAAGGAGGAGAGACGTTCAACATACACATGACCTCAATGGGAATTCCATAATGTGAGAGTTAAAGGGGAAGAGGTAAAAGGTAGTAGTTTAATCGAAGAGTTGTGGAGAGGAGGGCGAAGGTTGGTGAGCTCAAATATACGACCAACCTTATAGCCTATCCTAAAAAACTTCCCCGTCTGTGAATGTTGCATGTGACAACCAGAAGAGGAGAACAAATTATTTAGTCCAAGATTATAAAGTTGGCCAATCGAGATAAGATTAATAGTAAGTTTTGGAATTTGAAATGTGTAAGGGAGAGAAATATTGGAAGTGGATATTTAACCAATATGATTAATAGACAATAAAGAGCCATTAGCAATATGTATACCAGGTATGTATGGAGATATTGTTTAGAATAAAAGATTGTAGAATCAACAATCATATGATTGCAACAAGCAGAATCAAATAACCAAGAATTAGTCGATCTGATAGACATACTAGTACAAAATTAAATAAAATATGTTTGAAAAAGAGTAGATATATCTTTGGTATAAATTGATGGATCAAGGACCTTCGAAGAACGTATCACTTCAGTGGTCACAACAATTATGGTTCTAAAGGACTAAGGGAGTTTGGGTGGCGATTCTTGAGTTGAATTAGTACGAGATTGTTTATATGGGTTGTTGGGACTATCATTTTGGCAGTGACCAGACCCTTTCTTGTGACAATATTTGCAAACACAAGTACGACAAGTCATAAGAGTATGGTTGGTCTTGTGAAAATAAGTGCACAAAGGTCTTGTAAAAATAAGTGCACAAAGGTCTTGTGAAAATAGGTCCACGAGTTCTGAGAATAGGCTGATCGACCATATTTAGGATAGTGAGTAGCAAGCACTAAATTTCTTCAGAAATGATTTCTGGAACAACACCATTAAGTGATGGAAACGGGCTTCGATGTAGAAGAGAGGCTCAAAGTTATTCAAAACGTCACGAAGAGCCATTAGATTGGTTATGACACGTTATTGGTCACAGTAAGCAGCAAATTTTATGTCATCAGATGAACATGCCCACACAGGCTCATAGAGAGCTAATTGACCCCATATATCATACATTTGTTTTATAGGAAATCATTAATGGGTTGATTCAGCAGTTGATTTTCTTGGTGAAGGTTTGTCAATAATTGATACTGATGATCTAGGTCCGTGTTAATATAACAAATTTTGAAAAAAATTCCAAATTTCTTTATTTGTTTCAAATCGACCAAATTGTTGATGTGTGGAGAAGATTGAAGTGTTACGGAATCAAGTGGTCATTTGACCATTTTTTTCTATCCTAATCTTCTAAATGCTCAGTGAATTTATCATCGGTTTCGGTGGTTCCTTTTTATAGTGACGTGAGATCAACGGTTATAAGCTGCCAAACTTTACGACCAACCATTTTCTTAGGCCCAATGGATGTAAATAGGGTAACCGAGTAAAGTGCATTTTGATGAGAGGCTTTGGATCGGTCCATAAGTTGGATGAAAAAAGAAGTTAAAGAAAATACCAAAATCTTAAGTATTTATATATATTTAGAAAATGTGCGGTGTAGAAGGTAATACTGCAAAAGTGGAAAGATTAAGCTAGAGGTTAAATCGTGAGTGCGTGTAGAATTATTATTATTTTTATTTTATTTATTTTTAATCATAATAATAATAATAATAATAATAATAATAATAATAATAATAATAATAATAATAAAATGATAATCTAAACTATCTTAGAAACGTTGAAAAGAGGGTCGGTTTTAAGAAAGGTTTATCTCAGATAAAGAGTTGAAAAAGGAGTTATATGAACAATTTGGAAATCAAACCTTTGATGGGTTCAATGGATCTTATCGGCGTAAGAGAGTGATATTTAGGGTTGCTCTGGTAGATCGGAGATAGAAGACACAGGGATGCCGAAGTTGATACTTGACAAAGTTGGATTTCAAGTGGTTTTCCGACGATAACAGTTGACATTGTTGATAAGAATTGATTTGAAGTGACACTGTTGATAAGAGTTTTGTTCGAAGCTAAACCGGTCTTGATTTCGGAGGTTTGATTAATTGAGATGGAATTCAAAAAATGTTTATCAATTCAGAAGCCTTGATACCATGTGAATCTGAATGAGATTGAGAAAAATCTAGAGAGATATTGAGATTAAGAATGTATTATATTGATGTACATTGAAGTATATACATGAGACCTATATATAGATATAGTTAACATGGGGGTAATCATCGTGGTTACAGAGTATGGAGGTAACATGATGGAATATAAGGCAATAACATATGGTTTCCTAAAAAAAAGAATTATTTGATATTGGACGTGTCTGATAAAAATGTCAAAGTTTTCATATCCTAGTTTCTACGTGTCATTCACAACGGAAAGGAGCTTTCATTTATTTTAAATGTACTTAAATTATTTTTTTTATACAAATACAACATTTTTTAACTTTATGGAAAAATAACCACACTTTGTAAATTCGTTGTCACCAATTGTTGTCGTGGACATGGAATTTCAAGATTTCTAAAGATTTTGTTGTTATCATAAATAAATACTGGTCTTTAATGTTTCAAGTAAACATGTGAAAGGATAGCCAAACCCCACTTTTAACAAATTTAAACTGCCTTTTTATTGTTCTACTAAAATTAGTCTATAAATATTTAACTTTCTCTCCTTAAGCCCTTGCTTGGAATAAATTTGTCATAGAGAGAAAATGTATTACGCACTTGGATCACAATGTATTAGTGTTTAAAATTAATAAAGACACGACATATGCACAATAAGTATTTCACTTATTTCTCACTATAAATAATTTTTTTTTTAAATGTACATAGGTATAATATGTTAATTAAACTTTTTAGTCTTATAATTGAATCCGGAATGTCGAGAAAGAAGCTTTCATGGTAATGAAGATAACGATTTCATTCTTATTTTAACTCGGAACCAAACTTGAGCGTTTCCGCTGTTTTGCTTATCAGCTTCATTTGAGTTGCATCATACTTTACAATACTAGATTTCCTTTTGTGTACAACATATGAATTATACTTTTCTAATAGCTTCCAATACCACAAAATGAATTTTTTGCATGATAATAAGCTTACTGTGAGATTTTTCCAAAAAAAGAAGTGCGTTCGACCCCACACATGTAGAAAAATATATTTTGAAAATATTCTCAAGTAATAATTTAAGGATCAAATATCAAAAAGTTTCTCAAATATTTTTTAATACATATTTAGTACAAGTCTTTTATTTTATACTAAAAAATCACTTATTCTTTTACTTGTAAAGATTCGCGCTAGCGGGATAGTAAAAAAAAATTTGAAGGCTTGGACTACACATATTTTAAAAAATGTTCAAGGAACTATTTGATATATGAGCGTAATCTAAATGGAAAATGCTCTATTCCAAAACTTCATCTTTTGCGTGTTTGGTTCTAGTCTAGCTGTGAAGATACTGTGATTACAATAGCTAAAATCTAGTTTTTTTTTCATGGTGGAGAGCCTGGGGAGGTGAGAAAGCTTTTCAAAAAAAAATCCTAAGCTGCTAGAAAAACTGGTATTTTTCACGGAACATAAGGCCTCTCAAATGCAGGGAACATAAGTTGCCGAGTTAGTTCTGTCAAATATTATCTATGCAGTCGTTGTTCTGAGTTTGTGAATGTCAAAACTGTGTTCCACTGACTTGAAAATATGTTATTTTCGTAAGATTTCGGATTTGATAAGCGCTACTACACTGTGTTTGAGGTGAACAAGACAAACTATGAGCAGTGCAATGACCGCGACATCATAAAGAACATCACTAGGGGAGGGCGGGACGTGTTTAATCTCACAGAAGCAATGCCTTTTTACTTCCTCAGCAGTGGGGGATATTGCTATCATGGAATGAAACTTGCTGTGAACGTTGAAGAATTTGTACCTTCTCCGGAACCTTCTCCGGCCAAAAACGCTTCTCCCACAACAATTCCTAGCACCTTTACTGCCTTGCCCATTATGTTCGTCGTCATCTTGTTGCTATGGGGCATTAATAATTAACACATTACCCGTGGAATGACCACACAGTACTACTACATTTATATTCCACTGGTTATGAAGGTTTGTTCTTTTCTTTTGTTTTTTAAAGAATTGAGTCACTACAATACGTTAAGACTTGAGATATGATTCAGTGTTAACATGTATGAGAGGCTCTGTTTGATTAGAGAGAATGAGCTGTGAGTTCCTCTCAGGTTTCCTGTATACTTCTATATTATATAACTTTCAGCTGTTTTGTCCCTTCTTTTCTTTTAAAGTGCGTTTGTTTTTTCATTTATATATGTCTGAAGTAAAAATCTCAACTCAATCTAAAATCAGAATAACATTCTGCCTCTTTACTACTAACAACAAAAAATAAGAGTTTTAACTCTTACAGAAATATTTGATAATTTTGGTTGGTTTAGATTCAGATTCCACAGGGCAAAACAAACGAACCATGGATCAGGCCTTAATGCCGGTATCCTTGTATGGGAGATTAGATCAAGGAATTCAGTTACCTTAAATGCAACCCCAAAGTTCTAGAGAAATTCTACTAATTTCAAAAGTTTTTACCAAAATCTTAGCAAACCGGAAAAACATTTCTCTTATAGAAAATGGAAGAAAAATGGATGTCAATGAGCCTCTCTGGCTCCCACATAATTGGCATGATAGCTAACAAAATGACATTTTATTAATGGCACGCAATGTTTTTCATTGTTATAAAGTCCACGTTTTACAAAATTCATTTTTATTTTTTACTTTTTATTTTTTTGATAAATAAATGATATAATAAAATCATCACTAAGTGAGCGAACCCGTATACATGAAGTATACAAAGCAACAAAAGTTACTTAAAAGAATAAGGCACACAGACTCCAACAAAAAGAAACCCATACTATAAAGCAGAGTGGAGTTCCTCGACAAACTCTAGAAAACCCTGAGTCGTCACGACAATACTCTCCTTAGACCAACTAAGAAGAGTGCTAAAAAAAAATAACGAAGTCTCGAAGGTACAATCTCGTTGCCATCAAAGCATCTCGCATTCCTTTCCTTCCAAATTGTCCAAAAAATATAGTGGGGGACCATTCTCCACACACACTTGTCACCCCGCCACCCCCACGAGGGTCTCCACCCCTCTAAGAACTCCCTCACAGACCCGCGCATAACCTAAGCGGTCCTAGAAAGGGCAAAGAAGATGTCCCACAAACCTCTAGTCACCTTACAGTGGAGGAGAATATAATCAGTCTTCTCCTCATCCTACTTACATAACCAACGACTAGCCAGACGAAAGCGTCACTTCTGCAGACCCTCGACCGTCAGGATGGCTTGTCTAGCCGCAGTCCACACAAAGAATCTAACCTTCGGTGGCGCTTTAACCTTCCAAATGTTCTTCAAAGGGAAACGGGCTCTAGGACTCCCTCTACCGCTCAGACGCGAAAAATAGCCTCTGACCGAGAACACCCCCGACCCCTGCCTCCACCTGACGGTATCCTCTATATCCGTCGGTCGAGGGGCTGTATCCAACCTCTCATAGAACATGTCTGCCTCCTGAAGCTCCCAGTCCCATAACCTTCTTCTAAAGTGCGGATTCCAAGTTACCCCTTCCTCACTAACGATCACGTTGTTGGCCACCAACCCATCCTGATCCCTTCCAAGGTTGTACATCCCAGGAAAAGGTCCTATAAGAACCCGTGTTCACCCCACCTATCCTTCCAGAATCTGATCCTGTCGCCTCTCCCCAAAATAAACTCTGTATGACTAGAAAAATCCACCCACATACTCGCTATATGCTTCCACAAACCCATGCCATACGCAAATGGCCCCACCATCGGCCCCCAACCTCACTGAGTGGTACCTCCTACCACTCTTCTCCACAACCTATGTTCCTTCCGAGGGAACCTCCACAATCACTTCCCTAACAGAGCTTTATTAAAATTAGCTAGATTTCGCACACCCGCCCCCCTCCTTAATGGGCTTGCAGACCTCCTCCAAACCAACAAGGCAGTGTTTAAAACTATCCTCAGTGCCCCTCCATAGAAAGTCCCTCATGAGCTTCTCCATTTTTCTACAGACAGCGGCAGGTAAAGGCAGAAGGCCTATATGAATTGGAATTTTCTTCTCTATATTTTTATAAGCATATGCTCATAAATAAATGTGTTTGACCTAAATAAAAGAAAACGATCATAATTCCTCGTTATTGAATAACTCTAAAGATGTCCCAGGGGTTGTTATGAAAAATTGGCAACACCCTCCATTAACTGGAGATGATGTTTACCAGGGTCCCAGATGTCCTCCCTATGGCAATGGGATAGGTTGTTTTTATTTTATTTTATTTTCAAAATTATGCTTCCTTTGTGTTTGATAAAATGTGCCACTGATATTTTAATTTTGATTTATTTACAGTTGACAACAAAAGAAAGTGTCCAAAGGAGGTAGACGTTAATATAAGGCATTTAAAACTTATCTGGAGTTTGCATTAGACTGTTGCCGATGAGCATATTAGGTCAACTCCATATTTGCTGCAGTACAAGAGTTACACCTCCTCTTTTATTGCTCGTCCGGTAATAAGCGACGCAGAACCAATACCTGCCTCTACAAGTTCTTCACCTGAGTCACATATTCCTTTGAGTGAAAGGATGAAGAAAAGAAGACCTCCTACCCTTTTTGAGAAACCTGCCTCTGGTGCTGGAGAGGCAAAAAGAAGTAAGCTTGATGTCCCAGGAGAAGGGATAAAGAAAATTGATGCACCTCCCTCGGCTACTCCTGTGAAGGTGGTCGAGAAGCCCCCAGTGGCCCCGAGCAAAGCTGGTGCTCCAAGTGAGGTGATTATCATTTCTCCGAGTAAGACTACATCGTTAGTCGAGAAGGTTGATGCTCCTCTGAGGAGGCTGAAGAAAAGCTCCTCTATCAATTTGGCTGAAACCGTCTCTCAGCCCCCAACTAGTGGAGTTCCCACTTTTGTTCCCCCGAGCTCTGCTATGAGCTCGGTGAAGACTTGGATCATTCCCGAGATCCAAGGTATTGAAGAAAACCTTTCTCGGGACACGGTTACCACATTAGCAGCTCGTCACATTGCTTCTGTAAGTCTTATAGTCTTAAATTTTCATTCTTTCCTTTTTTGTATATGTGCACTAACTTGCTTTCGTTTTCTTTTCACAGTTGGTGAGATATTTTAATACAATTTTGAAGAAAGATGAAGCTATTAAAGCTTCAAGCTCCTCGTCTGGTGTAGAGGAAGCTTTGGTGGGCCTGGCGCAGTCTCTGAAAGATTCTCGTCAGAAATATGATGACGATAAGGCAGTCTGGGAGAAAAAACTTACTTCGACTGAGCAGGAGAAGGCTCAGGTTATTGAGGTCTCCAAGGGGTTGGAGAAAAAAATGAATGATTTGGAGAAGAAGAATAAAGAGCTCGAAGGGAAGCTCAAAAATGCTGAGGAGTTTGAAGATAAACTCAAGGCTGCTGAGGAGGAGTTAGGTCGACTTCGGGAAGTAAGTCGTCAGAAGGAGGAAGTTGAGAATAAACTGAAGGCTGCTGACAATCTTCTTTCCGAGAAGCTTTCCTCGAAGAAGACAAAGAGGAAATTGGCTGTGAAGAAATCTTACAGCGCTGGTTGGGATAAAGGGTGGAACAAAGGTTTGGCTTCCATGATGTCGCAAGTCGAATATGGCAGCCTCAAATACTTTAGAGATGGATGGGTTGCTGCTCTATAAGAAATGAAAGTTGATGAAGCTTCTGAATTATTTCAGCGATACATCCCTAGCCCCCCTCTAACTCCTGAAGACGAAGAAGAGGACGAAGCTTCCTCTGAGGAGTCTTCCATGGTGATGGGAGATCAAGTTTCTCATCCCCCAGCCATCCAGCCCACTAACGAGGAACTTCAACTACCTTCTACTTCCTCCGAGCAACATCCAGCACTTCCTGAGCAACCCTCTGCTCCATCCGAGCAACCTACCTCCTCGTCCCAGCCTCCCGAGAAAGTTTTGGGAGATAAGGAAAAGGTGTAGAGTTGTTCGGATTTCTCTCTATTTTATTTTTCTTTGTCAAATGTAACTTCTGAACATGTAACTCTGAACTTTGTACTCCTCCTCTGTGATGTAATAAAATTTGAACTTTTGATTATGCATACTGTTAATTCTCTTCTTCATGCTCTGTTTGTACTCTTATTGATTATTGCATTTTCTTCCTCTACTAGTTTCTGGCTAGGATGGAATTATTGTCTGCTCATGATACAAAGCTGTTATGGCAATGCAATGAATATTTTAAAGCCTGTCACACAGACATGAGTGCAACTCAAATCACTGACATCCTCGGTCAAGGTGCTTCAGAGCAAGCAATTGAAGCCTATCAGTATTTAAAGTGCCTACTCGACCGTGCAGTGGCTAACAATGTAGAATACTATGATATGATTGAGGATCTCCAAGGCACTCTTGAAGAACTTCAGCAATAATATAAAGAATCCACTGCCCTTTTGCACGAGGGGTACGAGAAGAAGTATCAGCAAATCTATGTCGATAAGGGATATGATAAACGGTTTGCTGCTTACGACGTGCGCGAGAGTACGTTGACGGATGAGGTCGAAGAGCATAGACAGATAGCTGAATTATTAGAGCAAGAAAATAATAACCTGCAAAGAGAGGTGTCTCAGTTGAAGTCTGCAGCTTCCACCTCAAATTCTTTGATCCCAGTGACTGACGAGGGATTCTCTTTCTTGGAGGTCAAAAACGCCAACCTGAGGGATGAATTAGAAACCTTGAAGAGGTCTGACCCTTCTACATCTGCTCGAGGACGAGCAAGAGCTCCTCGGGGATGAGCAAGAGCTACTCGGATTCCTGTCGAGGAACAGAGGACTCGATCTGCTCTAGAGAATCAGGCCTTCCAACTGATGGGAAAGAACCAGGCATTGGCTGAGATTTCTAAGAAGATCAGGGATCTGGAAGAGCAGCTTTCTGCGCAGAAGTCTGTCTTGGAGAATAAAGAACTCTTTATCAAAAATATCCACGAGTAGCTGGAAAGATTGACATATCAATTCCACAACCAGCCCAGAGAATTCTGGATGGCTGGCTACAACGAGGCTCTCTACCATTTGGATGATCGTATCCAAAATGCAAACAATGAAGGTTACAAACAGGGATGGTTGAACGCCTTAGGTGTGTTGCAACTGGAATAAGGTCATTACCTGTGGGATTACCATAATCCTGGGCTGCTCGACCTACCAATGCCACCATTCAAGCATAATATGAGTCGGATCCCTGCTCGGGCTATCCCTCGGTGTTTGATTTCCAAATACCTCGGCGATTACAATCTCCATTCCAATGTCGAGATATCTCGTCCCGAGCACCTACTAGATCGACCATCTGTGATGAACATTAGGATGCTTGAAGATCTTAACTTCATAAATTCCCCTCATGCTTTAAATGATCCACCTGCTGGCGAGGAACCTGTTTCAAAAGCAGAGGGGAAGAAACCAATAGAACAGGAATCTTAATGTAATAAATTTGTATTTCATTCTTAATGTATTTTGTTCTACATTTAATGAAATAATTTTATTTACAAATCTTGACTGCCATTGTCTTGTAATTATAAAACACTTTACATTTGTGCATGTATATCTGTTAAAAAGATAACAACATTGTGTTATTTGTCGATCAACTGGAGTTTGTTAAAACTTATTGTCGACTGTCTTGAATTTGTGGTAATCATTTGATGACTAACCAAAATTGATGATATTTTGTTTCTCGACCAACTTGGTAGTAATTTAAAAAGTCACGAGTATAAAAAATTTTGCTCGATCACTTTCTCGTACTCATAAAATGTTTCCGACCAACCAAGGTCAGTAAATTTTTCTTCATAAAATGTTTCCGACCAACCAAGGTTGGTAAATTTTTCTTCTCGACCAACTACAGTTAGTGGGTTTTTCTTACCAACCAATCTTTGGCACTTTTTGGAATAGTTTTACTTCCCGACCAACCTTAGTTGGCGTTTTTCGAGAATATATTTACTTCCTAACCAACCAAGTTGGCATTTTTAGGAATAGTTTTACTTCCCGACCAACCTTAGTTGGCGTTTTCGAGAATATATTTACTTCCTAACCAACCAAGTTGGCATTTTTAGGAATAGTTTTACTTCCCGACCAACCTTAGCTGGCGTTTTCGAGAATATATTTACTTCCTAACCAACCAAGTTGGCATTTTTAGGAATAATTTTACTTCCCGACCAACCTTAGCTGGCGTTTTCGAGAATATATTTACTTCCTAACCAACCAAGTTGGCATTTTTAGGAATAGTTTTACTTCCCGACCAACCTTAGCTGGCATTTTCGAGAATATATTTACTTCCTAACTAACTAAGTTGGCATTTTTAGGAATAGATTTACTTCCTAACCAACCAAGTTGGCATTTTTAGGAATATATTTACTTCCTAACCAACCAAGTTGGCATTTTTAGGAATAGATTTACTTCCTAACCAACCTTAGTTGGCATTTTTAGGAATAGATTTGAGTAGTCCGAGATTTGCTGAGTAGTGTGTAGCACTAGTATTCTGCAAAAAAATTCCAATAAAAGGAAAGAAACTGGGCAGAACATTGTCACTTTATTCATACTGATGAAACTGCATTACATGAGAGTTTACATTACTGATAATATTTGCGCAGGTGCTCTGCATTCCATGCATTCTTAAACTCCTCCCCCTCTAAAGTTTCTATTTTGTATGTCCCTGGTCGAACAACTTCCTTACCTCGGTAGGGTCCATGCCAGTTGGCTTCCAGTTTGTTGTGCTTTTGAATTACCTTCTTTAGCACATAGTCTCCTTCTTTCAAATCGCACTTCTTCACTCTCTTGTTGTAGAACAAAGTTGTTCGTTGCTGGTAAGCAGCATTTCTAATGGTTGCTTCTTCCCTAACCTCCTCGAGCATGTCCAAGTCTAACCTTCTCATTAAATCGCTGACAGGGGAATTGAAATTCGGTATTCTGTGTGTTGGGAGACCCAATTCGACGGGTATAACAGCTTCACTTCCAAATGCCAGCATATATGGAAATTCTCCTGTTGCTGCTCGGGGAGTAGTTCGGTAAGCCCATAACACTGATTGTAGCTCGTTGATCCAGTTTTCTTTCGCATCGTTCAGTCTTTTTTTTTAAACCATTCTGCAGCGTTCTGTTTGTCACTTCAGTTTGTCCATTGCTTTGAGGATGGCTTGGTGCCGAGTGGATCTTCAAGATATTTGACTGATGACAATAGGCAACGAACTCCTCGTTGTCAAATTGTGTTCCATGGTCTGTGATGAAGGCATTAGGAAGACCATATCGACAAATGATGTTCTTCCAAATAAATTGGTACACCTTATTGTACGTCATATCAATGAGAGGCTCAGCCTCAACCCATTTAGTAAAATAATCCACAGCGACCACGAGATACTTAAATCTTCCTCTGGTCGTCGGCAGTGGCCCGACCAAATATATTCCCCATATGGAAAATGGCCAAGGGGAAGTAATGCGTGTCAACAATGCTTGGGGAGTTCTTCGCATGGAGGAGAAGCGCTGACACTTGTCATATTTTTTGGCATAGGCTATACAATAAGCTCTCATCATCGGCCAGTAGTATCCTTGAGTCATCATTCTTTGCAAAAGTGTCCGACCTGCTACATGGGCTCTACAGGACCCTTCATGGACCTCTTCAATCAAATCTTTCACCTCTGTGGGATGCACACATCTTTGCAAACCTGCTATAATTCCTCGTCTGTACAGAATACCATTAGTCAGTACATAACGAGCAGCCTTAAACTTCAGTTTCTTGGCTGCAAGTTTGTCAGTTGGTAATTCTCCTTTCTCAATATATGCCCTGATGGGATCCATCCATGATGACCCTAAATCGAGGGTATTAAAGTTTATCGTCAGATCTTCATCTATACTCCGACCAACTAAAACTTCAATTGGGATTGTTCTTCGTAGCTCGGTACGAGTAGCTGATGCTAATCGAGCTAAGGCGTCTGCTCTTGCATTCTCCATTCTTGGTATTCTGACCAGCTGAATAGCAACAAATTTCGACACCAATTCCTTTGCCTTTGCATGATATCTGATTATTAATTCTCCTTTAGATGCATATACTCCCATCATTTGGTTTATGACTAATTGCGAGTCACTGAAAATAATAACTTGTTCTGCCCCCATGGTTTTTGCTAAACTAAGACCTGCAATCATGGCTTTATATTCAGCCTCATTATTCGAAGCTTTGAATTGGAAACGTAGGGTGTATTCTATGTCGACCTCATCCAGACTGTTCAAAACTATCCCTGCGCCACAACGTGTAGTGCAGGATGAACCATCCACATACAGACTCCATATAGGCAACTCGTCTTCAAATTGCTGATCTGACAGAGTTCCTCGGTGGAAAATTTGCTGCTTCCTTTCACCATCTCCTGATATTTCTTGCTGTTCGTCGATCATCTTTTCTTGCCCTTTTACCAACCTAAGCTGGTCTGGGCTTGAATTTGATGATCCTGTAACATCTACTTGCCCTTTTACCAAGCTAAGTTGGTCTGGGCTTGCATTTGATGATCCTGTAACATCTACAGGTTGATCAGCGAGCAACTTTTGCTCCTCGGGGGTATCAGGATAGGTGAACTCTGCTATAAAATCTGCTACCGCTTGCCCTTTTGGTGATGATCTGGGTTTATAAACTATATCATATTCACCAAGTTCTATTGCCCAGAACATCAATCTTCCTGATTTTTCAGGTTTATGAAGGGCTTGCCTCAATGGCATATCAGTATATACTACTATGGTATGAGCTTGGAAGTATGGCTTCATTCTTCTACTTGCCTCGATCAATGCTAGTGCCAATTTTTCCAGCCTTGGATATCTGATCTCTGCTCCTCGGAAGGACTTACTTGTGTAGTAGATTGGTTTTTGTACTCCATTCTTCATTCTTATCAATGCCGAACTAACTGCATTCTCAGACACTGCCATATACAAGTATAATTTTTCTCCTATCACTGGCCTGGATAACAGTGGAGGTGTTCCCAAATATTTATTCAAGTCTTGGAAAGCCTTCTCACATTCATCATTCCACTCAAAAGTTTTTCGGAGCGTCTTGAAGAATGGTAGACATCGATCAGTTGCTTGTAATACAATCTGTTGAGTGCTGCTACTCGTCCTGTAAGACTTTGCACCTCTTTCTTCGTCATTGGGGATCGCAACCCTAACAGAGCTTTGATCTTTTCAGGGTTAGCTTCAATGCCTCGCTGATTGACAATGTACCCGAGAAACATGCCTTCTCGTACTCCAAATATGCACTTCGTCGGGTTCAACTTCATTTGATATTTATCTAGTTGATCAAAGGTCTGGCTTAAGTCAACTATATGATCAACATCTTTCTTGCTCTTTGTCAGCATATCGTCAACATAGACTTCCATATTGCAACTGATTTGTTCTGCAAACACTTTGTTCATCAGCCGCTGATATATTGCACCTGCATTTTTCAAACCAAAAGGCATAACATTATAACAATAAGTTCCCCTAGGGGTAATGAAATAAGTACTCTCCCTGTCTTCAGGTTTCATTTTAATCTGATTGTAACCAGAATAAGCATCCATGAAGCTCAGCAGCTCGTGTCTCGAGGTAGCATCTACTAGTTGATCAATTCGGGGCAGCGAAAAATTATCCTTTGGGCATGCTTTGTTGAGGTCGGTGAAGTCTACACACATCCTCCATTTGTTGTTCTTCTTCTTCACCATCACCACATTTGCTAACCAGTCTGGATATTTAACATCTTCAATAAAGCAAGCTTTCTGGAGCTTCTCGACTTCCTCCTGTATAGCTTGATTCTTCTCGGGACTGAATACTCTTCTTCTCTGCTTCACAGGCTTGATCTCCTTATTCACATTGAGTTCATGACATAAGAAATTTAGGTCTATCCCAGGCATATCCTCATGACTCCACACAAAAGTTTGCTTTCTGCTTCTTAGTAAAGTTATCAATTCCTATTTTAGTGAGGCTTCCAACGACGAACCTACTTGAGTAGTTCGTTCAGGGTGCTCGTCGTCCATGATGATGTTTTCAGTAGCTTCCACCACTTGACCCTTCACGAGTTGCGACTCATCTCTAGGATCCAATGTTTTAATTTCTGCACCTTCATCCACTTGATAGGTGATGGTCTTTTTCCTTGATTCCTCCATTTCCTTTTTCTCGGCGGATGAATAATATCATTCCCGACCTGCTTTCTGATCACCTTTCACAACTCCTACTCCAAAATTTGTTGGAAATTTTAGGCATTGATGTACCGTAGATGGTACAACCTCGAACTTCTTCAATCCTACTCTTCCCATGATGATATTGTATAATGATTGAACATTCTTTTCCATCACGAAGAATCGTATTCTTTCTGTTCGACAAGCAGTCCATGTACCAATGAATATATCTAACTTGATCGTCCCAAGTGGAAATACTTTCTCGCCAGCAAAACCGAGGAGGGGTCTATGATAAGGCTCCAGTTGAGATAGCTTTAGATTTAAACTGTCGAAGCACGAGTAGAACATAATGTTTGCCGAGATACCATTGTCTACCGGTACTCTTGAAATCATTACCTCCTTCATCCTCATTTTGATCACCAATGGGTCATCATGAGGATATAGAACACCTGAGAGGTCGTTCTTTGAGAAACCAATGACCAATTTCTCTTTGTTCACCTTTCTCGGGCGATCCTCCTCAGCTAGATTTATTCGTTGAATGTATGAGCAAGCTTGAGCCTCACAGAGGTAAGATTTTCTCTCGGCAGTAAGGTCTCCTCCTCCTGCATCTCCACCTGTAATAACATTACAGTCAAATGACCCAAAGCCTATTGAAAATACCTCACGTTCTGGTTGCCTTGGTCTCTTGGGAAGATCGGGGTCATCTTCTGGATCAACTTCATGGTCTCTCTTCTTGTTCTCCTCTGCTCGATGAGGAGATCTAGACCTCTCTCTTGCTCGGTCGTTGTTTCTTCTATCATTCCTCCTATCAACATACTTTGCCAGTTTTCCTCGTCTGATGAGTGTTTCAATCTCATTCTGAAGAGCTATGCAATTTTTGGTCATATGGCCATGATCTTTGTGAAACTCGCAATATTTTGCTTTATTTCTCCTGTCTGGATCTGCCCTCATTTTCTCTGGACAATTTAATTCCTCGTTGTTCTTGATTTCTTCTAGAACGCGGTTTATATCTTTCTTTAAAGGAGTATAGTTATCAAATTTCTTCAATACTTCCCATGACGACCTTGTTCTTGAGTGTTTGTCACTACCATTATTCTTATGCTCTTTTTTCTTAGCTTTATCACCTTCCACCTTGGTTTCTTTGGCATCCATATTCTTATTCGCAGCCATAGCCTCGTCGGCATTCATAATCTTGGCCACTTTTCCCATCAGATCTGACATAGTTCTAGGTGGATCTTTGGCCAAAGTGTAGTATAACTTGTTGGGCAATATTCCACTCATCAAGGCGGTAATCGCTGTCTTTTCCTCATAGTCAATGACTTCAAGCTTCTCGTTATTAAAACGAGTTATATAATCTTTGGTACTTTCACCAGCTTTTTGTCTAACACTTAATAAATGCGCTACTCGTTTAACTGGCTTTGCCCCAAAATAGAAATTTCTAATGAATAACTCGTCCATTTGAACGAAAGTTGAGATCTTACCCCGAGGAAGGTTATTATACCATATTTGAGCAGATCCGGTAAGAGTTCTCGAGAAAACTCTGCATCTCATCTCATCTGGAACAGCATAGATGTCGGCTGCAGCTTGGTATTGTTCTATATGAAGGACATGATCGGTCTTTCCATCATATTTGGGTGACATAACAGGTGCTTTGAACTTTGATTGTGTTAGAAAATCTACAATGGCTAGGACAAAAGGTGTTCCTTGAACAAAAGTTCGTTGTAGAGGGTTCTTGGCTTTAGCTATTTCCCCTAATCTATCCTCCAACCTCTGAATAGAGCCTTTCCACGCATCGTTTCCTTCCTCGGGCCTGTTGGTTCGAGCAACTGATCTCGTTGATGTGGATTCCTGGGATCTATCTTGACGAGCAGCTGGTCGCGACTGGGCAGATCCTTCCCTTAAATCTGATGGTCGTCGAAAACTCCTCGATGCGGCTCTAGGAGGACTTTTGCTCCTCCTAGGACCTAATCGATCAAAAGGAGATACTCTGCTTAATCTTTCTAGTGCACTGGTCCTTTCTGGAGAGAGAGTGATACGTTATTCAATATCTGTGGCTCGTACCGACGAAGTTCATCCAGGTTGATAAGAAAAATTTTCAGACTCCTCAGTACGATATGAATCGGTACGCCTAGTACGCGACGAAGGTAAACGGGTATTTCTTTGAATACTTCACGATTCTGAGTGGGTTGGTGCACCGCCATGGAGGGTTCGTATGAGTTGTCGCATAGTTTCTTGCATGACTGTTTGGCCGTGGGCCAGATTTGTCATTATTCCAGCCAGATCTGGAATATTTGGCGGAGCAGATGGATTTGGAGGGCTTCCAGCGTTTCGATTGCTGGGTTTTGGAATATCAGCCATTTGTGATGAATTGTTTTTGATGAAAAACGACATTACTAGTCGTTTCCCACAGACGGCGCCAATCTGTTGATGTAAAAAATTAGATGATCTCTAATTATTTAATCACAGATAAATAAAATAAGACAAATAACTTTTAAAGTGGTTCAGCCTTATAAGAATGGCCTACGTCCACTGTTTTTATTATTACTGACTATTTGGGAATTCTCGATTACAAGTTTTCTCAAGAAATTTCGGTCCCCTTACAATGAGGATAATACAATGTATTTATAGCCCTAAGGTTGTAATGTGAAAGGGTAATACATTTAATGCCCCTTAAGCGTATACATCTGTATGATAATAATAATCATTTAATGCGTAGTCAAACTTTTGGTTATCCAGCTATTAATGCTTTGTTCGAGGTGCAGCTCGGACCGCCTAAGCTGCTCGGACCGCCTAAGTTCCTCGGTACTCAAAAGTTCCTCGGAGAGTTCTTGTAGGTCGGAGCGTCTGAGTTGATCGGGGAAGCAGAGTTCCTCGTTGCAGTATGGTTCCTCGGAGTCGAGGTGTTGTTCGTAAGTGTTTGTCGTTGCCACGTAGATTTCCACGTGTCTTCACCCAATTGAGCCATGTCAGCAGACTAAATTTGGTATCAACAACATCTTTACATATATATGAGGAAGTCAATGGGAAGAGGAAAATAGGGGATTTGGGAGGATATTTTTTTTATAAGCAAATAATACCATAAAATAACCCGCCTAAGGGGGAGGAATCCCGTATACAGGAAGTATACCAAGCATAAAAATAAAGGGTCAGATCCCAGAACAAACAAGCCTACCACCTAAAACTCCTCCAAAAAGTCAAGAAAATGAGCTAGCGACGAGTCATGCCTTTTCCTAAACCAAGTAAGAAGAAGACTCAGAAAGTTGTACCAAACTTGAGAGGGATCAATTTCGAACCTCTCAAAGCATCTCCTATTCCTCTCCTGCCAGACAGTCCAAAAAATACAATGAGTAACCATCATCCACATCACCCGCGGGCCAGTCCAACCTCTAGGGATCCTCCAAGCTGCCATCACCTCACAAACCGAATGAGGCATAACCCAATGAATCTAACAAAGCATGAAGAACGAGTCCCAAAGGCCCCTAGGCACCTGATAGTGGAGGTGATTGGACGTCTCCTACTCCTTCTTACACAACTAACACCTGCTGGCCAACTTACTCCCTCTCTTCTGAAGCCCCTCAATAGTCAAGATAGCCTGTCTGGTAGCGGCCCACAGAAAGAAGAAAACCTTTGAAGGCGCATGACTCTTCGAAATGGACCTCCATGGGAAAGAGGCACCCCCATAACCCATTAACCCATTAACCCAATATAATATCTATTAACATAAAACATGCCATCTTGAGACCTTGACCACCTCAACCCATCTGCTCTAGAGGACGAGATAGACGCCAGATTCAATCACTCAAAGAACTCCTCTGCCTCCTCCAGTTCCCAATCCCGAAAACCCCTCCTAAACTTCGGATCCCACACGACCCGATCCCCTACCCTCCGCCAATGACCCTCAACTGACCCCTCACTGTCTCTCCCAATCCGGAACATCCCCGTGAAGAGAACATCCAAAGATCCCCTCTCACCCCAATTATCCTTTCAAAACCTTATACGATCCCCACTCTCGAGCTGGTAAGAGGTGAACCCAGAGAACTTCCCCTACCCCATCATAATGTACCTCCACCATCCCACGCCATGAGCACCGCTCCCCACAGAAGGACCCCACCCAAAAGGGCCAGCCCCATACCTAGCTACCACCACTTTCCTCCAAAGTCTGTCATCTTTTTTATTAAACCGCCACAACCACTTGCCCAGTAAAGCCGTATTGAAATGTGTTAAACTCTTCACCCCGTCCCCACCCGCCTGTAGCGGCTTGCACACCTCATTCCAACTAACCGAGAAGTACTTAAACTGATCATCATGCCCTTTCCACAGAAAATTTCTGATCAACTTATCGAGCCTCTTACCAACGGATGCAGGTAGAGGGAGCACAAACATAAAATAAGTCGAAAGGCCCGATAACAAACTTTTGATCAACGTCAATCGACCCCCTTTGGAAAGCTAACTATGCTTCCAACCAGCTAATCTCCTTTCGACCTTCTCAAGAACCGAAGCCCACAACGAAGTAGACTTAAACTTAGCTCCTAAAGGGAGGCCAAGATAAGTAGAAGGGAGTGGACCAACCCTACAAATAAGGACACTTGCCAAGAAACCCACATTCCCCACCCCTCCAACGACAATCATATCAATCTTCCTAACGTTGATACGCAAACCCAACACAGCCTCAAAACACACCAGTAATAACCTCACTGTCCTCACCTCATCCACCGACGCCCCAAAAAAGATAATAGTGTCATCTGCGAACAAAAGGTGAGATATCTCAACCTGATGGGGACTCGCGCTTCCTACCAGAAAACCTGAGACCAGAACACCCTCCACTGTACGACTCGTCATCCGATATAACGCCTCCATAACTAAAATAAAGAGGAAAGGTGACAGTGAGTTACCCTGATGAAGACCACGAGAACTCGGGAAGAAACCTTCTGGAACCCCATTCAAAGGACAAAGAATTTGACAGAGGAGATACACCTATAAATCCACCTACACCACCTCTCCCCAAACCCCATCCTCCTCAACAGATACAAAAGGAAGTCCCAACTCACATGATCGTAAGCCTTCTCAATATCCAACTTGCAAATAATCCCCGGATCACCACCTCTCAAACTGGATTCGATGCACCCATTCGACACCAAAGCTGCATCAAGGATTCGTCGACCACCCACAAACGCGCTCTGGTCATCCGAAATAAGAGGATCAATCACTTTTCTAAGTCTAACTGACAAGACCTTAGACACGAGCTTATACACGCTACTCACCAGACTAATGGGCCTAAAGTCTCTCACATCAGTCGCCCCACCTTTCTTAGGAACCAAAGTAATGAACGTCGCGTTCAAACTCCTCAAGAAGTACCCCCTATGATGGAACTCACTGAATACTGCCATTACATCTGCCCTGAGTATCGCCCAACAATGCTGGAAAAAGGCCATAGTAAACCCGTCCGGCCCAGGCGCCTTATCACTTGATGGCGAGAATATAAACAAAGTAGGGTTTTTTTAGGATGACAACCTTAAACTTAAATGCTAGGAAAAGTATTGTCATCAGAAAATGGTTTAGGATCAAAGTCCAAGCAAAGAAGAGAACTTGAATTCATGATAGTAGAGCAAAAAAGTGTATTAGGGAAAGGGAGAGAAAATTAGAGAGAAGGAGGAACTTTTCTCTCAAGGAATTATTACTGCATCTTTTAGTATAGGGTTAGGTCTCCACTACATAACAAGAATTGTTATGCTTACCCAAACATGCTTGAGATGTGTTTTCCTACACTAACGCATCCATAAATCAATGAAACCCAACCCACCAGTTTTACTAAAGGGGCATATAACAAATAATCACTCGAATTTTTTTTAATATACATTTAGTCCAAACCTTTTTATTTTGCACCAAAAATTCCTTTACCATGCCAAAAAGGCTTTACCATGCCGTTGGCGCGGACCTTTGAAGATAAGAGAATAAGGGACTTTTTGGTACAAAATAAAAGGTTTGGACTAAATGTGTATTAAAAAATATTTGAGGGACTTTTTGGTATTTGATCCTTTATTAAATTTAGGCATAATTATGTGTTAATATTATATTATTGATTGAAATGCACTAGGTCCATTTAACTCTGATAGTCCATTATTAAAAATATCGTACTTGGTCACACACTTCCCTTTCTTCCTTTATAAGAGCCACACCCTCCCCATTGTCCACACTCCCACCAACCTCCTGCCTCCCACTCTCTCTCTCATACCTCTCGCTTGTCTATTATCTTATCCATGGCGCAAAAGTCCACGTCATTGGATCTCACTTTCCCTAAAAATCTCCCGCCCCTCTCCTTTCATTCCCAGTGCTAGAAAACTCTTATATATATATATATATATATATAGGGAGCAGTTCTCTATTGGACCTAAAAAATGGACTTTTTAATGGACCTAGTAAAACATTAAAAAATAAGCCAATTAATTTTAATTCCTTGATGTAATTGGTCCGCGCCAGCGGTAACGAACACACGCGCGTGACACACGCACATACCAACCCCCCCCCCCCCCCCTTCTGCCCCCCACCTTAACTCATTTCTCTTTCCTCCAACCAAAAGCCCATCTTCCCTAACCACCCATTTACACCAAATGATACATTAAATTGTAGCAGGTGGGAGATTAGGCTGCCATTTGCCTTCCCTATATCCCATACTCGAAGTTAAGGTGGGAGGTTGGCCTGCCACGGTCGGATTTTTTGGTTGGAGCAGGTGGGCGGCCGGAGGTTTAGTGGATCCGGGTATGGATCGCGAGGTGGGGCTATGGGTTTAACGTTGGGTTCGGGTTTATCGCGGGTAGGGACAATGGGTCGCTGGAGGAATATGGCAGCGGGTATACTGCTATGGAGTCGTTGGGTTAAAGGTTCGGGCGCCGAAGCTGGTCGGGTATGGAGGATATCTCGCCGACGGGTAGCTTGGGTTATGGTAACGATTAATAGCATATGGTTGGGGGGTAAGATTCATAGGAGGATCCGTCGACTTTGAATTGTTAGATGGAAGATTGGGTGGGGGGGGGGGGGGGGGGGGTAGGAGGGGGGGGGGTAGTGTGGAAGAGGAGTTTGTGTGTCACACACGTGTGTCCGCTGCCGCTAGCGCAGACCAATTACACAAAGAAATTAAAATTAATTGACTTATTTTTAAATATTTTATTAGGTCCATTAAAAAGTCCATTTTTAGGTCCACTAGAGAACCTCTCCCTATATATATATATATAAAATCTGGCGCCAAAAATCTCTTGAATCGCCCATTTTCTTATTGTTAACTATAAATCTCTATCCTCTCGACATCCATCTCATATTTGGTGCTTGAAACCTCTCATCTCCCCACCTATCTTATATCTTCAGAGATAAAAATGATTGCCTACTGTGACACCCCGCCTATTGATAACCACTAGCAGTGGCACAATGTGGCCCAAATAATTAAAAAACCCATATTAGCCCAGTCATCTAAATATGAGGCCCATATTTAAAAGTTATGAGTTAAATATGGGGCCCATATTTAAAATCTATGAGTCAAATATGGGGCCCATATTTGCAAGCTAGGAATCAAATATGGAGTCCAATTTTAAAAGATACGAATCAATTATAATACTCATTTTTAAAAGTTGTGAGTAAAATGTGAGTTTGTTTACATATACCTCGAATTTTAATACTTACTTTAGTAGAAAAACTATTAGTTGACCCAACC
Source organism: Sambucus nigra (assembly GCA_949130495.1). Taxonomy (NCBI): domain Eukaryota; kingdom Viridiplantae; phylum Streptophyta; class Magnoliopsida; order Dipsacales; family Adoxaceae; genus Sambucus; species Sambucus nigra. Next base: position 520,840,561 of record OX422207.1, read on the forward strand.
CATATTTGGCCCAACCCATATTTAACCCAACCCATATTTGGCCCAACCTATATTTGACCCGCCCAAATTAGACCCAACCCATAATTTTTCTAGTGCTAATAACCATGGATGATCATTCCTTTATTAAAACAAACAAGAATCTCATATGTTTCATTCCTAGAATCAATGTCAAAACCCTTTTAAATTACTAACCACCTAGGTTAAATTAAGCCGATGCCAAATTTTATCTTGCATTAATATAACAATATTCAAAATTTTAATACATTCACCAAACCATCCACATAATACGATAATTTGAACAATTATATAATAAATGATTGAATAATTAATACCAAATAATCAAGCAGTTCCCAAATAAATCCAAATAAAAGTCTGAAATAACAAACTGAATCTGAATAAAGTTTGATAAATGAACTGAAGTACTAAATAGTCTAAAAGGGAAACACGCCGAAATGAAATATTGCAATGAAACTCCTAATCTAAGAATTAATAACTAAAGCGTCTACATCAACTCATGTAAGCCTCCACAAGTGCTGCAGCAACACATCCCTGGAAAGAAGCTCCAATCTTGGCGTTCCTGCGGCTAGACACCTAAAAGGTTTTGAAAAATGAATTTGACACGGGTCAGAGCCCAGGAAAATCGTTTGATAATATTTTTCAAGTATTTAAATCACAGTTTAAAAATAGTTATTATATACAGATGTTAGTTCCACACACACTCCCTTGAGTTCCTCTCCAATCATCTAATGGTAACGCCTAATCCATCCTACCTAACTATGTTACCCAACCCAACTAGATAACGTATTTAAATAACCATAATAGGTCTAGCTCTCTTATATTACACATACGATACCCTACCACAATATCAATAATATACGTTACCCGCGTATTATTATTGAGTCATTTATTGAACTCTTCCTACTTAAATTACTTTTAAATATGCATAATTCATCGGTTCTACTACCACACATAAGTAGTTAAATCACACTTGTATATATTTATCACACGTATGATATATACAACTATAACATTCCTCGGAATGACCCCTGTGATGCTGACATACTCTGCTATCATTTCCATGTACCTCTCATACCAAATCAAGGACTACCGGTTCGAAATGTCTCCTCGAACCCAAAATCAACAACATATAATGGAGGCGGACATAGTTTTAAGCCTTTGGCATATACACATACCTAAGGTACCCAAATGACCTATCAGTCCCACTGATACACTGCACATAGTGAGTCGCCCTAAGTTATATGTTCTGGGGCACACATCCAAACCTCACTGAAATCATCAAGCTGGGATCTCCCTGTGTGCGGAACCTTGCATGATAGTAGTTAGTGTAGGTATGTTCACACACATAATCAAATCACAATAATAGGTATTCACACAACTTATGTATACATATTATTCAGTAGGTATACACACAACCCATCACATCAACCCGTACATAATATATCTCTCGCAGACTCAGTGTACTCGTTATAACCTCTTTTCGTATATTCTCGAGTATCACTCGCTACCCGAAGGGTCCTAGTTACCCCTTAATTAATATCAGTAGTCAATTTTTCTCTATTCTACTGGTTCATAACTTGGGTTTACTCACACTCCCTGTAACCCGTTCGGATTCCCGAAATCACTTAAATTTCATATTATGCCCAAAACTTACTAGCCTTAATTCTCCCATTTTGGTTAAATCGAATCCTTATCATAACCTACTAGAATTTAATAGGTCCCTCCCTATAGTGTACGAATAATACAAAAGTCGCCTTGTTAATTGTTTGTGAAATTTAGGGCATAAACTAAAAATTTACCAAAATTTAAGTAGCCGAATCGATTCGGTGAAGGACCCAAATAGATTCGCATACTGAATTGATTCGGTCATTAAGCCGAATCGATTCGCACCTGATAGTTTCATCTTCTTCGTTTAACTGTTATAATTTCCTTTATTATTAACCCTTATATCCTCCATTAAACCCTCCCAAACTCCCATACAAGGTTCCCACATATTAAGTATACGTATAAAAACAATTTCTAACATAAGAACAACATCAAATCTCGAACGAATCAACCCTAAACAAATTTAAATCTTAAAAAATCATAAAACCCTAGTTTATGAGGTTCTTCATGCAAGTCCAACCAGATTTCCATATTTCTTCCATATAATTCACCATAAATTTTTGGTTTGGTCATATAAATATTAAGTGATTAATCCTATATGAATTTCCTATCCCAAATCATGCATTACACCATGTAAATCCCAAGAATTTATCAATTAAATGTGAAAATTCAACCCTACACTATAAGGGTATTACAACATGCTTTAAAATTTGCAAGATGAACACTTTTCTTTACAATAACAGGTCTGATTTCATGTTGTGTGTGATGAGGATGCCTTCCTTCCCTTTCGATCATAATTCCGACAATATTAGTGAAGAGAAATTGTGAGATAAAGCTTATATTCTCCTCCTATATCTCACATATGGCCTCTCCTCTCTCAATATTTTGTTAACCCTAGCCTCTAGCTCCAATGGACTAATTTAAAACTTAGAAATTTGTAGCTCCTCCAACCCTAGTCTTCCAAATAATCGAAATGCCCTCATATAGTGCTGGTTAGTCTAAAATTGCCCCGAGACCCAAATAATACATCCGAGTATACTATTTTGACTATTTAAACCCTTTTGGAATCAACCGTGACCTCGAAATCACCATCTGAGTTACTCTAAAAACAATTCATATCTCGACCTCATATAGTCTACACACGACTCCCGGTCGAGATATAATATTGTCACGTAACTATCACTCATTATAATGTAAACTAACAAATCACTATTCACTTAGTAATTATTTTCAATAAACATTAATCATTTTCTCTCCGATTAATATTTTAATCAGCACATAATATTTAATTTCATTAAATTACGTCACGCGTGTAATTTAAAATTAACCGAATTAATTCAATTTCAAATACGTACAAATACGGGGTGTTACACCTATCTCACTTTCATCATCAGCGTTGATATCACTGAATCTAAAGAACCCGAGTATATAAAATTATGTTGATTTTTATTAATGTTTGTATTCAATTTTTATTTTAAATAAATAGTGGGAGACATATTAAAACCACCAACCTTGGATCTCAAGAATTTTCTCTACTAATTTATTTTCTCTCCCGTTAACAACTTATTTTTATATAAAGAGTCTTAAGTCTTAGTTTTGATGGGAAGAAAGACCGGAGTGCTCTAAAACTCATTTCTTCTAAGCACATAAAATATTCACTAAAATAATCCTTCCCCAATCATTATTTATTTTCAAAGAAACCACGAATATCAAGAAACAAATTAAAATATCAAGAAACAAAATTAAAGAATCCAACTTTTGGGTTCGATTCACTTTAATGAACATATAGTCTAATGTGTGGTAGCATTATTAAAAATGACATGTTCCAAAAACTACCCATAATATCTAAATGATATATGGAAGGAGATAGAACTCATTTTTAAATGATACTTGGCAAAAGAAAAAAGAGTCCTTCTAGGCCAACTCATGATTTTCATGAGTCGGTCGCGACAGCTGGCGTGGCGTGTCGCGATTGGTTGGTACCTCTAGCGCGGACCCACATCTGTAGAAAAATAACCAAACATGTCACTACATGTTAGCATGGCGCAACCGACTCATGAAATCACGAGTCAACCAAGAATTAGTGAGAAAAAATGGCAGTTTCTCTTAGAATTTCATTTTGGAAATGTTTTCTTCGTGAAAATATTTTTTCTCCACTTTCAAGACTATGATATCGAGTAATTTATTCCACCTGGTTGTTAAAATGCAATATAACTACAGTGCATGGTTGTATGTGACTATTAATTCTGGACTTTTTCTTATAATGGGGATGACGTGATTATATACTACACTCATAAAGAGGGTAAATCAACGAAACATCTTAAAGAAAGTGACTTAGTCCACGACTCAATCCAAGAATCGCCTACTATAGATTTTATAATAATTTATCGGAATGTTTTTTTATTCTTATTGTGTAGTATATATTTCTATTCCAGTCCAGGAATTTCATATTTGCGATAATTGTATGGGGTGAAAATTTCATATTGATTAATTGACTAACATAAAATATTAGTTTTGTTTTTTGAGTTCTCCATAAAAATCTTTGGCATAATATTTAATGACGATATATAAATTGTATCAAGAATTTTAAGATATTTACATATCCACCATGGAGACTGAAAAATAAATCTTCTGTCTTTATATGTTTTTTTATAACTAAGACTTTTGTGTATGTGTCATTGTTGCAGAGACTCGTCAATCGAAAATTCCTTTGGAACTACAAATACACTATAACATATATAATATATATATATATATATATATATATATATATATATATATATATATATATATATATATATATATATGCTAAGTAAGGGGTATCAGTCCAAATTCTTAATGAGGACAAGTGCAAAATAAAGACTAGTGTAATTTTTTAAATAATTTTCAAGGGATATTTTTCTAATTAATATGCTGAACTTTAAACTGTAATAATAAATAAATAAAATGATATAGTGAGGTAAATATGAGGAGTAAATACTTATGGGATAATTCTAGGGGGTGGAGTTAACCATTTAGATATTTTTTATTAATGAGTTTATTTATTTGAAATACTGCAAGACATATTTAAATTCATAAATCAACTCTCATTGCAAATGTGAGACTGAACAGTCTTTTTAGAAGATTAATATTAAAATTTTACAAATTCTAAAAAAAATAGATTTAAACATTTTCTAATAAATCACCCGGTAGAAAAGTTCACTAGAAGTATTCTTAAACCCTTAAATATTAAGTTTTGGAGCTTGAAAATTCAAAAATAAAATATTATTTAAAAATTGTCCATCTCAAGTTTAATTGATAAATAAATATTGTAAGTCGAATTTTCTATTTTCTCTCGAAAATAAATTACCCTCTTTCGAGGTGTAAATATAAAGTGTAAAATTTCAACATTAATATTAAAAGGGGCCTAAAATAAATAAACAGAAAACAAAGTAATTAAGCTAAGGATTTCTTTTTACCACTTGAATGGGGTATTTAGCCACTCATTTAGTATTATTACATATAAAATGTGACAATAGCATAATAAAAGTTATAAAACTAAAAATACAAAATGAGAGCAAATATTTAAAAAGTCTCCTTGCATTTGATATTAACTCCCCAACTTAAAAAATAATCCCACCTGAAAATCCGAGTTTTACAAAACAAAAAAAAAAATATCACTCAACTAACAATTTATCTCTCATAGAAAATTGTATATGTCCACTCTCAACTCACTTAGAAAGGGCAAAAGAAGAACTAAAAAGTTAATAAAACACTCCTCCTAAAATTACACTGCAAAACTACTCCTAGGATAAATCAAAACCCAACAAAACAAGGAAATAAATTAGAAAAATGGGAAAAAACAATATATTGGCAAAGTATGAAGGAAATACACACGTTGAGTGGGGGTGACAAATGGGGCTGCATGCTAGGGGGAGAGGTGTTGCGGGTGGGATCCACGCATCCCAAAGAGAAAATGGGTCGATGGGATTTGAAACCTTGACCTTAAACTAAACCAAAATCGCCTCTTACCACTATGCCATCGGCACCTCACTAATAAATATTTGGCCAATGATATTTAAACTCGTGTTCCGTCCAGTTTCCAATATTTGCAAATCAAAACTAGGGCTCCGTAACGTTCATATACGACCTTGGATGGATGCAACGCATGAACCTACAAAACCCATATTTCAGTACAAACAACATATCATCGGTGTCCAAGTCATAGGTTCAATTTTTGGGCTTGACTCGTGGCATTAATTTTGACCTTCTTTCGATATCAAACACTTTAGAGTTATAAAATCTTCATTTGAGCTCAGATTGACACGCCGTTTGAACCAAAGGGGTTCCTTAATTCGAGGCCTACAACATATATGATTTGTTCGAGTTCGAAATTGGTCATATGAATATATCATTTTATCCGTGAAGGTGCGTATGTGGCTATTTCTTTCTCAAAGTTCTTTGAAATAATGTATTTGAATCCATAAATGTGTTTTGTCCTATAAGATAAACAAATATATGCATTAAGCCAATTTTACAGAGAATAAGAAATTAAAATATGTCTATTACGGTAAAATATAATACTTTTGGGTGCTTATCACACCACTCCAAAAAGAACTATAAGGATATATTTTCCATAGTCCATAGTTTACATAGAGTATGTCGTATATCGCTAAGACCGTCGAAGAAGTTCATGTTCATACGTTTATGAAGACGAATCCGAATTTAAAGAATCTTAAACATATGCGTAATATGAGGTACAATTTCATATAGAATGTGTTTAAGTTTCGTAAATGCTTTACTTCAGTATTGGGATATTTTTCGAAATTGTTTTTAGAAAAGTGAGTAAATTTTTTAAGTCAAAATTAATTTTTTAAGACCTGTAGGTGACCTTTTTAAAATAATATTTCCTTGGTCCTGTCGTTCAAATGAAAAGGAAAAGTCGTTCAAACAACATTGACATGTCGTTCAAACGACAGCTTCTAACGACATGCAATGTCGTTTGAAGGGTAGTTTATTTTTTACTTCAAACGAACCCATACTGTTTTGTTATTTTAAAGGAAGTTTTTAAGGTCATTAGTAACGACATCTGATGTCATTCAAATGCCATGGACTTTTCATTCAAATGACTTCTAACAACATGCGCCTCCTCAAGATTTTTTATTAGCTATAAATACCTGTTTTGAAGACCTTTTTCATTAAGATTTTTGATACACGAAAACTGCTTTTTGGTAGACCTTCAGTCTTCATATTTTAAGGTTAAAAACCTTATTTTTGATTCACCAAATCAACCCAATTGTTTTGTGAATCATTTGTGGAACCACATATACTTCTTGGAAGTTTATCTTTGTGGTGTGCCATCTTTACTATTGGATTAGTGGCTCTTGCGGGAGCTTCTTGTTGACGACTATGATCATTGAGGTTCTTGAGGGGATCTTTATTAGTTGCTTGGCTGAGGACTATGTGGGTTTGATGCCGTAAATTCATTACAGATTTCATTGTAGAATTTGTAAGTTTCGATTTGCATTATATAGTGAAATAAAGGCTTTATCCGAAAGTTTTTTTTCTTAAACCTCGAGATTTGTGATTGTTTGATTTTCCTACTTGGTTTATATCACATAGATGCATGATTAGGGTTTAATTAATATGAATCAAAGATTGACTCTAATTAAATAAGTTTAAAATTGAAAATTTACAGATTAGATTGATAATCGATATCACGCACTTTACAAGAACTTTGTTAGTCCTCAAGATAAAATGGAGAGAAGCTAAAATATGCGACCAAATTTTGCTATTTACATAGTCACTTGCGATTTCACTTAGCATGTGTAATAAGACATTAATCCTCTAGTGTTCCCTAAATAATGGGTGTTATCGTGTGAGGGTTTGTAGTGAATATACTCATAAAATTCAAAACATTTATTTTGAAAATAAATTATTAAAAGGATAGTAAATCTCTTATTAGACATAAAAAAATAACATAATTTTTCATACTGGATACAAGAAATTCGAATGAAGACTATGAAATATATGAAAAGTTAAACTTATTTAATACATAAAAAAATCACATAATCCTTCATAGTGTTGCCTTGTTTGTCATATGCTAGTTAGCTTCATGATATATTCATTGCTAGTATTATGACATGTGTATCATTTTGTATTATAGTTTTTCATTTGTTTTTGAGAATTTTTTTGAAAAATCCAAAAAGATTTTGTTTTTGAAAACCCAAAAAGATTTGGCTTTTATTTGAGTCAAAATATGAAAACCCCAAAAGATAATTGATTTTTGTTTTTTGAGTTTGCATGTTTGATGTGGCATTTGGTGTGCTTGGACCCCCCCCCCCCCCCCATCATTTCATATTCATATGTCTAGGACATTTGGTCATTATTATCGATACTTAGAATGATGTTAACCATTGTTTATATGGGGTTATTTCGAAGTTGACATGAATTTTTCGACTTTGTATATATGCCAACATTGCACACATGCACGAGTTTATAGGGATGTTTGGATTCTCTTGCATATTTGAGTTTGGTGAGGCGTTCTTATCTCAATATTGTCATCTATACGTAAGTAGACTTAAGAAGAAGTGTGCATGTAAGAACCATTTACCGTGAGCATTTGAATTGTTCTTAATTGAAAAATGATGAGTGATTCACGGGAAAGGGCTACGAGAGTTCAAAATTAACTCATTGTGAAAGCCACCATTTAAAAGAGCCCAAAAGAAAATGCAATATGCTAAGAAAAGGGCCAAATTTGTTTAGTTCATACCAAAGAAAATATGATGTTATTGAGGGAGTTTGTATGGATTAAAAAATTAAACGGGTTTACATAACTAATCCTAATGTTGAAACTTTGCAATTTGACGCTATTGTTTGTAGAATCGTCAAAATTCTGGATTTGTGTGCATGTAGTATGTTTAGTTCATTAAGCTCACTCTTTAATTGTCATATGGATATGATAAAGTTTGATGATTTATCGCTATCAATTAGAGATTCTTGATCATTTCGATGTGTTGTAATTGTGACTCATTTGTTGTAGTTTGACAACTATTCATTCCATGTCCATGTTAGAGCACATCGACACTATGTTTGCATGTAACTCGCATTGTTAGTTTTTATGCGTTTTTGCATTTAGTGTTAAAAGCTTACTGTTTTAGCACTGTTTTGCAGCTGTTAGGCACTTTCACTGATTTTTTTCTGGAAATTTTTTCCTTGGGCAAAAATATAACATATTTCTTGCAATCTGCGAAAGTTTAGAATGTCGCGAGATCTCGTTCGAACGACATTACTATGACACGAAAAGTCTCGTTCGAGCGACGTCCTGATCTCATTTGAGCGGCATCCCTGGCTCATTCGAACGACAGCCTGAACTCTTCCTTCTGATCGGTTTGCAGTCCACTGGGTTATTATGGAATATTTTTGGTACTGATGGAAGTGTTTCTGGACTGACGTTTTATATGCAGGTTTTATTGATTCTAAATTAGATTTTTGAATATAGTTCGTTTATCACAGCTGATTAGATTGCTATATTTTTTATATGATTCATTGGTTTACTAGATACTGATTTGTCATTAATTGATTATATTTACCTGGTTGTTTCATGATTATCTAGCAATTTCAAATTGATTCAAAATTGGTATATTCTCATGCTTGATACTTTGATTGGTTTATCTTTTCACTGGATTGCCTATTCGAGACAAAAGGGGGGAGAGATGTATGTGATATAGGGGTGAGTTTTTGAGCATGTTTTTTTTTGCATATTTTATAAATTGGTAGAACACATTAGTATCATTTTGTTTCTCAAACTGTTTAACAAATGTTTGTTTTAGAGTTTATTCATATTGGTATCTATTGTCGTTTGGTATCATTTGGATATATACTGGTTTCATTTGTTACTCCATACTTCACTTGGTATTTGTTTATCTGTTTCATATGTGTAGGTATGCTTCAGCGATTCGAGATTTCAAGTCTACATCACATTTAGGTAGTTCATGTGTGCCGGTGCTACATATTCTAGTCCGTGTCCTGTATTTTTTATTTTGGGTTCATGGGATGGAATTTAGGAGTCATAGGTCTTGACGGGCCTTCTTAGTTATTTCTCTAGTTTAGTTTTGTCCCGGAATAGTCAAAGGGGGAGATTTTTAAAGATTTAATTATTTCCAATTGAGTCCCTGTATTGTTTTTACTTAATTCCGTTGTAAGGACATAAATTTATAATTGAGTCGCTGTATTGCTTTGACTTAATTCCGTGAACAAAATTGTGTGTGTAATATGTCGTAAGGAGATTTTATTTTCTGACGATCCTACATGGTCTATGACGTATTGAAGAAATTGAAGACATTTTCGCAAAGCTTAAAAGAATTAATCATGCCGAAGTTTAATTGGAGTAAGTTTACTCTTCTTCAAAGTTAATTGCATTCCGAGATCAATCAGGTATGAATGCGTATAATTAATGGTGCTCGAAATTGTTTTTATAAAAGATAAGGATGTATTTTTATAAAGAGAAATATTTAAAAATGTTTTTAAAAGTGTTTTAATGGTTTACACTACATTTTATTCTGATAAGCTCAAAATAGAGTTTGACTAATTTGGATCTCTTTTAAAAGAGACGTTTTTATCAGAAAGTAAAAAAAGCCAAACTTACGCGCTGTCTTTCAAATAACATAAGCTCTCGTTCGAACGACACATTTTTTGAGTTTCCACCATCAGGTCCCAGTCATCAGTAGTAACATCAAAGTTAGGACCAAAGCAGCAACCCCAATAAAACCAACATCGTTATAATCTGTTCAACACACTAAGACTCGTCACAAGTAGACGAAGGTGATAAGCTTCACTTTACAAACCAAGCTTTATATCCCCTAATATACCAACCGAACCACTAAGGCCTTGCTTTATTCAAAAAATTCCAAAAAACTCATTTTTCCTACTTTTTCTCAAGATAAATCCTTTAAAAAGGGAAACTCTTTGCCACTATTCCTCCAAGGCCTCTCTTTATTACAAAAACACATTCTCCTACTCTTTATAACTAAAAAAATGTTATAGAAAATTAAAGTGCATGTAGAGTACGCCACAAAATCAAGATTATCAAACATATATGCATCTCCTTTTGTCCTTTTTGAGTCTCTTTTCAGGTGTAATGCTGCTACATCAAGCATGGTCAATGCTTAACTCCCTCGATCAATGATGAATCTACAAGAAAATACCGAAAATCCATCCCCTAAGGGTAAAAGGTCACTTATATTCTCAACAAAGATTCGACAACCCTACCCAATGCCGTTTGCACCACCTCCGACGTCTACGATCCCACTCTATCTGAAAACCCTCGCAATCGATCCCCAGAAGCTACTGAACCCCTGCCAATACCGATCGACACCTGCCTATTCCCCTTGCCAAGGTATCCCAGAAGACCTTGCCACTGTCGATTGGCAATTCCTGCCACCCTTTGATCACCAGTACCCCTGAAATTTCATCCAAAAGAATCCCAAAAAATACCGAGAAAATTCCTAAAATTACCCAATGAATATTGGAACAATTATTCACCAATAAAATCATTTTTCATGTTCCCAAACTTCCCAGCGGGATTTATTCCACATTTTTATCCCCAGCTTAAAAACACAGCGCACCCATTACCACTCCCCATCAAAATCCCGAGGACCTTAAACTCAACAGAAATCAAAAGCTCAACAGCAGAGCTACCCGTTGTCCAGAAGGAATTTTCGAATTAAAATTTTCCCCAAATTTCCCAAAGTAGAGGTAAAAGCCCTAACCGAACATCTCTCCTCAGTAACGCAATCCTCAGTGGAATCCCAAAACCTCATGTTTTCAACTGTTTCCCCAAGTGAAATTTTTTAACTAAGAATTTATGTTGCCACAACAAAGCTATCACTCACCACAAGGACATAATCCCCATACAGATGTATCCTACCAAGTGTAGTCTCAAACCAAAAAATTCCCCCAGATAGCTATCACCTACTTAAGGTCCTCATAATTAACACAGACCCTCAGAATTGGTCTCTCCCACTTAAGTTCCTCAGAATTGACCTCGACCTTTAGAATTGGTCTCTCTAACTTAAGGTCCTCAGAATTGACCTTAACCCTCATAATTGAGCTCGACCTTCAGAATTAGTCGCTCCCACTTAAGGTCCTCATAATTAACCTCGAGCCTCAGAATTGGTCGCTCCCTCTTAAGGTCATCAGAATTGAACTTGACCCTAAAATTGATCGCTCCCCCTTAAGGTTCTCAGAATTAACCTTGACCCTCAAAATTGGTCGCTCCAGTTTACGGTCCTCATAATTGACCTCAGCCCTCAGAATTTGTCGCTCATATCGTACGTCCTCAAAATTGACCTCGAACCTTAGAATTGGTCGCTCCCACTTAAGGTCCTTAGAATGGACCTCGACCCTCAAAATCGGTCTCTCCCATCCTTAGGTCCTCACAATTAATCTCTTCCAGCAGAATCGACCACCCAATAGTACCTTAGGTCTTCAGAAATGGCCTTAACTCCCTAAATTGGTCATAATCATCCTTTTTCGTTCTCATAATCGACTTCCTTCCCGAAACATCATGGGTTGTCTATTCGACAACTTTCACTTGTTCCTACCTCATCCATAGAGGGGATCTATAAACAACATATTCTAGGACACCCTAAGTCTCTTATTAGGCCGTAGCACCTCCCCCTTTCACAATAAAGCCTAGGTAATACTCCGAGTACCAATCTTATAGCATCCTGATCTTTATATTAAATTAAATCGAATTATTTACGTGTCAAAATAACCTTTTACGAATCAATAATTATTTTCACGATGCTTGTGACTCGTACGTATTGTCTATAACATGAAAATAGGGTCGACGCAATTATTCTCTCGCTCGAAATAGAATATTTTTCATAAAAAAGGGATAGTAGAACGAGTTTAAAACATATTATTTTTAATTAAAGTGTGTATAAGTTAGCGTAATTCAAAAGTACTTTCAAAGCGAAAAAACTACAGAAACATGTCTTACGTGCCCCAATACTAATTTATAGTTGATTGGAATTCAAAAATTATAAAATATTATACCCGTTAAAAATTATACGCGAGTACCAAATTCACCCAGTTATTTTGTTATTTGTACCTACACTAAAGAGTATAAATAGGAAGCCAAGCCCTTTGTTTTTCAACCACACCTCTCATTTTTGTTATTTCAAAAATCACAAATCCATTTATCTCTCACTTAGAGAAAATCCCATACCCGCTGCCACTTCCCTTTAAAACCCCTCACCGCTGTCCCTCTTCCCATTCCCTGTTATGCCGCCGACAACCCCTTCTTCTTATTCTTCATTTATTTTGTTTTCTCTTAATTTTCAGGCGTAGTTAAATCTTGAAAGATTATATATATGTATATGGATGAATGTATATGGTTGCGTGTGTATGAGTGGTTGAAGCTCCGACCCCACCCATTTCCATGGTGGTGGCCGGCAGCTAAAACCCATTTTAGGGTTAGAGTGCTGAGTTTTTCTGCTAAGAAATTCATTTATATATGTATGTATAATCATGTATGTGCGTGTGTGTTTGCGATTTGAGCCTGACCACCACATATTTCCATAGTGGTGGTCGGTGACCAAAACACCCCCAACAGGGGTATGTTTCTATGATTTCCCTTTTTTCTTTTTATATATACACAAATATACATACATACATATAGAGATCTGAGAATATTGAGATTGTTGGCATATCATTATTTTTCTTTGTTCGAATTCCATTCCGCTTCGGTTTGGATGGTCGGTTAGCATAATCTCAATTTGGTATTAGCTACTGTAATTTTTATCCTAACAATACCTATTTATTATGTATACTCAATTACATATAGAAATGGTTGTAAACACGAAATTTTGACACGTATGAGTAATCATACATTTTTCCGAATATATTTGGACTCGTTGTCATTTTTCTAATAAAACCGAGACTTTTCTTTTAAAAAAGGTTTAAAAGAAGTTACGATACCAAACTACTTGAAATCATGTCTGTAGACACAACATTATAGGACCCCCTAAGTCTCTCCTTAGACCCCTAGCACTTCCCCTTTTCACCATAAACCTAAGTCACACTCCGAGTACCTATCTAGAGACTATCGGGGGCCCCCAAGCCCCATGTGACTCCCGTCACCTCTTTCTTCATAACAAAATCTCTTTGAATCTTTGAAGGGATACAAATACCCTTTCTAATGTTCTGCTCCCTATGCGAATCGGCATAACGGTTCGGATGAACGAACCCTTTCACTATCGAAAATTGATTCAGAGGCCATCAGATGCCCCCGGGCCCCGAATTGACCCCAATAAACTCCACCATCAGAGCAAAAGATATTTGAATCTTTGAACTGCACTGAAACCCCTTTCTAATGGTCCACTCCGTGCATAACACAGCACAATCGTTCAGACGAACGATCAGTTTTCCCCTAAAAATCGATCTGAATGCCATCGAGCGCTCCCGGGCTCCGTTTGACCTAAGTCAACTCTTCAGATCGAATGGGAGTGAATGAATATCTTAAGGGCACTGAATACCCTTCTAATGATTTGCCCCGTGTGCGATTCTGACCTATGGTATGGACGAACGATTCGTTTTACTCTGAGAGGTCACCGGGCGCTTTCGGGCCCGTTTGACCAAGGTCAACTTTGTGAACTGAGCAAAACTGTTTGGAATGTAGAATTAAATCTCCTAACGTTTCCAATGGTCCCCCCCATGCGCGATTCTGACTTACCATATGGACGAACGATCTGTTTTCGTCTGACGATCTCCCGCCCAAAAGACCGACGTGCGCTTCCGAGCCACATTTGACCCAAAGTTAAATCCTGGACCCGGGAGTATTCCAAAGGACTCTTGAAGGTCTCTGAAATAACTTTCTAACTGTATGCCCCCTGCACAATTCGGATCAACGGTTTGTGTGCTATGGTCAGTTTTCCAGAAAATTCCGCACGAGACTGCTACTTGGTAGGTCCTGAACCCTGCCTATCAACACAGTGTCAAGGGTGACATGCTGATAGGCACCCCTGGGGTACATCGATTGGCACCCCCTGACCCTTTAAATAAGGTCCATGAGCTCAATCTCAAGGAAGATAACAAATGCATTATCATCAGTGATCTTATCAACATTCTTTCGAAGTCAGCGAAGTTCCATATGAGAAGTTCCATTTAAGCCTAAATACCTATCCTTTTCACACCCAAGTTGGAAAATATCCTTCCCTATCATCAACATCCATCGACATTCAAGGGAGTTCATCCAAGATCCAAGCTCAAGATCCAAAGAAGGTCCAATTCCTTATCCCTCTCTTTTAATCTCTTGTGTTCGCATAAGTTACATTAGATTCATAGTTAGTTCATACACATTAACATCTATGCTTTTATTAGTATATTTCACTTACTTTATTTTTCATAAAAAAACCGAAAAACAAGTAAAAGAGGGTTACACCTATAAATTCCAAACAGAATTATCCATCACACTTTTTCCAAAACCAAAAATTCATTTTTTACACGTGCACACATAATAAAATTCTGTTAGAATCTATGGGATAAACCCCACCCCCATTCTACATTCGAACTACGTGGACTTTGATGCCTTTATAGTCTACGTAGGTGTCTCAGATTAAAATTCGAGACTCGAGTCCAGCTTTCTAATTTTCCAATTTCTCTTATTTTTCAAATTTCTCCAAAATCCTCATTTTTACCATACATATATATACATATAATGTGTTTGTTCGCGTTTCATCCCACACGTAATATCACGATGAATGCTCATACTCTACCTTCTATATTTATTATTATTTTGGGAGTATTCCTATGGATGACCTCACCCATATTTTCCATGGTATGGGTCGAATGACTCCAATCTCCATTATATAAACACATGCACACACTTCACGGGGATAAAGGAAAATATTAACATTTTCCCATGAGAGATCGAAAGGGAGGGATGGGTGCCTAACACCTTCCCATTCCTTAACTTAGCCCCCGATCCTTCGATTTATTAGTTTCGTATGCATCAGTTTGTCCTTGATGCCTCTCTCCTGAAGTGACAACATGTTCTTTTGTCTGTTTTGAGCAAAATAGGCTGGCAACTCTATCTCTTTACATTCACACCGACGACGGCTGAAGCACATTTTGAAGAGAGAGGGTGTGATACCACGACATAGTTCTTACTCGAGGTATCCTCCTCCTTCCCTCCCCAGAACGAACGCTGCGCGTCGCGTGCCGCGCGCCACCCAGGATGGCCACAGTGGCGACTCCGCTGGGGACTATTTTTAAGAGGGATAGACTCTGTTTACATGGGAATTTTATTTTCTTGTATATCCTCTTATTTGCATGTTCCCCTATATTATTCATATGTACCTCATGTTTATACTACTATTCACACACTTGTAGAAGACTCTCTATGTACACTTCACACCACGTGCACCTAGGATTACGTATATCTACATGTTGCACACATCACTTAGAAATCCATGCTTAGGTATCACCAACACACACGTCCACTTGTATATATCCATGCTCACTTATCACACACTCACTTGTATATAGTTACACATCACTTATCCATGCTTAGTATAGCTTTACTATTGGTACTTGAACATTTCTCCCTGTTTGGCATGATCAAGAAGAAGATACTCTCTCCATAAGATACTAATAAATGAATCATGCATGATTCACAAAACATCACCAAAGAGCATTACTATTGATCAATTTGTTTCCCATGATTGGAGAGTCACTTCATGATGGGCGCTGGTCCGGCAGGTCCCAGTTAGCCTAAGCGATATGACACTCACCTTCCATTGGCCAAGTACCTTCGACGTATATCGAATGGTTCCCCCGCATCGTACCGCTTGATCGAAGTCATGACAGGAGGTATATTGCAGGGAACTCATTCACGTACGTCGAGTATATCGAATTCTCTCTCACACGTACCATCCCCATGAGGTATATAGTGAGGCAATTCACGTACACTCAGGTATATCAAATGGCTTGTCCACATGTACCGATCGCCCTCAAAAGTAAGAGTATATCATGGAAGCCATGCTAAATGGGGGAAACCTTTCCAATTCACCCAACCAACTGCATAACTTCATAGAGGTGTCAATCCTAGGACACACATGTTAGGTTGCCGATTTCAATCTGAAACTCTGTCAAAATTTTGGGTCAGCCTACCGCCCAAATTTTTGTGCAATTTTAAAATGGGACCTTGCCCGTGAGCCTGTTCACAAGTCCAACCGTAGCTTTACATATGTTGCAAACCCATTTTTTCCAGGCTCGGCTCTCGTCTGGCATTTCATTTTGCATTTAGGTGAACTTAACATAAGTGAGAACCTAATAAAAATAATAGTCATGCTGAGACCCGTATCTAGTCTTTTCCTCTCTCTTTTTCCTAAAAAGTGTCCAAAGACATTTCTCCATCTTTTATTAGAAATACCAAAAATATTCTTTTCCCTCGAAAGAAAAAAAAAGAAAACATTTTCATCCTCATCTTTTCCAAAAATGTCAAAAATATTTTCCTCTTTTTTCAAAAATAATAAATTTCTCTTGTTCTATTTCGAAAATAAATTCCAAATTTTCTCCTTCTCAAGTTAATCACATACCCTTGGTCTGGCTCCCTATTAGCTTCGGTCTTCAGTTGAATCGCCCCAAAGTTTTATTAGTCTCCTTAGTTCTTTCGAGTCCGAGATTCATTTGCCTTCCATGGAGAACGCATATCAAGTACCGAATATACAGCCGAATTTTTTGATGGTTTTGGCTCAGCTCACTGCCAAAATTGACAATCTTCAAACCGAGGTTCTTGAGATGCAAAGAAATCGGGTCCCTATCCCCGAAGATACTAAGGTCATTTTCGCTTGTGCCATGGGTCCGCCTGCACCCAAGCTTATTTAGGTTCCTGAAGAATACCATCATGCTCCCCATGCTCCTCCTGATAATGGGCCACTACCAACCCAAATTTCCATGCCAAACCTTACTCATACCGGGGATAATTCGCCCGTAAATATTGATCTGAAAGTGGAAGAACTGAACAAGGTCAAGGAAGACCTAAAGATGATAACCAAAAAATTTGACCAAGTCAGAATATCTGGAAATTACATGGACTACACCCATATGGCTCCCTGTCCTAAAGCCAGGTTACCAAAAAAATACGAGATGCCCAATATCGAGAAGTTTGGAGGCAGTGGACCCCCGATCGTTCATCTCCGTATTATCATCGAGACATAACTCTCCTAGGGGTTTCTGAAGAAATAATGGCTCAGATGTTCTAGAAGACTCTAAAAGATAGCGCCCTCCGTTGGTTCCTATCCCTTGAAGAATCCAGAATCCACAGTTGGAAAGATGTTTCCCGTGAGTTCATATCACATAACAAGTACAACGAGGAGCTAGAGGTTACCCACCATGAGTTGGATATAATTAAATAGAACCCTGGGGAATCAGTCAATAACTTCATAGCAAGATGGAGATAAAAAATAGCTAGCATGACCAATCGTCCATCCGAAGAAGAACAAGTCAACATTGTGAAGAAGAACTTTATACCCCATATTTGAGAAACAATGGGAGGATAATACTACCCTCACTTCCGAGCTCTCCAAGAAGCAGGAGTAGAAATAGAAGAAGGTCTTGCCAAGACAGAAGTTGAACCAAAGAAAATATCTGGATAGTTTTCTCCTAAAAAGTTTGAAAAGCCTACTAGTACCCTGGTCTCTACTATCAACAACATCTCTCAGCCTGCCACTTCGTGGGTACCAGAAAGTCACCCAAACCGAATCTGAAAGGAATATATCGAGCTTCATGCTCCTCTCCCCAAAGTTTACCAGGACATCTTAAATAGAAACCGGATCAAAACCTTGGACCCTTATCCATTACCAAATCCACTTCCGAAAAACTTCAAACCTAATGCCCAATGTGACTTTCACCAAACTGCTGCCCATACCACCGAACAATGTTTCCATCTCCGAAACACAATCCAAAGCCTTATTGACCGAGGTATCATCGCCCCACCAGTTAATCCTAAACCAAGCACTACCCATAATACACTCCCGAATCATGTAAATTTCATCTTCCTAGAAGAAGACTCATAACTCGACCCATCTACCCAAATCATGCTAAGCAAATCACCAGTTATAACCATATACTCTCCTAAACCTCTCCAACTATGCCAATATTTCCTCTTACACCCTACTATCCTTGTCGATCAAACTTTATCACTCCTCACTAGAGCATGCATCGTTATCCGTACTCATTCTGGAGGTAAAGATATAGAGTCATCTGATGTGATGAACCAACTCCTAGAGTTCGGGATAAAATTGCCCTCCTAGATGACCATCGACTGTCAGAGATTCAGTGGGTTATTCTTAGAAGCTCAAAAATGGTTTCGAGAGTCCGATAACTAGGTAGTGTCAACAAAAAAAGTCAGTCTAGATCACCTGGTCCAGACCATGGAAGATTTGTTTCGATAGACTCATGATATTTATAGCATATCTGAGATGCTCGATGCTTTGAAATTATAAGGACCCCTGGTACCTTCAGTCTTGCATTTTCCAACCGAATGGGAATAATTATATGAAGAAGAAATAAAAGTTATAGAGTGTATTGACTTTGCATGGAAAGAAAATATTTTTGCCATCAGATGGGGGGACGATTCTGAGGATTCATATGAAGAGCCAGATTCTGGAAAGACTAGCCTGATAGCCAACCTATGCAGAATGATATCATTTGAGGAGCTACTAGGAGAGATCAACCAGGTAAATGAGCATCCCGATATCGATGAAGAAGATGGGTTTCTATTTTTCCCCTCTTTCGTGAACCACATGACCAGGTCGGGGAGACATTACTAGAACTCAAACTTATAACCATCATCAAGCGATAAATGGAAAGGTGTTGAGAATGTCCCTATGATATAAATGACGCTTGAAGAAAGTAACGTCCTTGATCAACTGAAGAAAACCCTGACTAACATCACCCTATGGGGACTTTTCATGTCTTCCAAACTACATCGAAATGCCCTAATCAAGCTACTCATAGGACCTACAGTTCCTTCTTCAACAACACCCGAAGAAGTAGTGAATCTAGTTGGATCCTTGACCTCTACTCGAATGCTCTCCTTTTCTGAAGAGGAAATCACTAAGACTGGTCACAACCATAACAATGCTCTTAATATCTCTATTGAAGTTATGGGGAAAACTATCCCCCTCTCTCTCGTCGATAACGGATCAACTCTGAATGTTTGCCCGTTAAGAACCCTCAATTGCCTGAGATTAAAAGTGAGCGACCTTGCTCCAACCTCTACTATCGTACGTGCCTATGACAACACCCACCGATAAGTAATGGGATCTATCAAACTTGCAATAGGCGCTAACCCTATAAATCCTATTATTGAATTCCAAGTCATTAACATCCCATCTTCTTTCAATCTGCTGCTCAGATGATCGTGTCTCCACAGCATCAAAGGGGTGTCTTATTCCCTTCATTAGAAATGGAAATTCTTTGTAAATGGACAAGTTATCACCATCTTGGGAGACAATGACATCACGAGAATACAACCACCAGTAATCTAGTACTTGAGATACAACATAGGGTGAACAATATGCTACTATCAGGCCTCTAAGTCGAACTACTCTACTCCCAGCAGGAGATAACTTCAAAGACAGGGTTTGTCCAGAATATGATCCTCATGGAAACGTCAATGTAATCCAAATGTTCAAAAACATGCATTTCATGCCCGGACTGGGGCTAGGGTAAAGATAATAAGGGATAACTGAACCTATTGTGTTGAAGGAGGCCTTTACTCCTTGTGGCTTAGGTTGTCAACCATCAGAAGAAGAACTCAGATTTATTCGTCATCCTTGACTGGAGAGAAAGTTAGAATGTGCAAGAACTATCTCAGGAGATTCCCTAAACTGAAGATTCATCAGAAAGGGTGAAGATTTCCCCTTCTGTGGCTTTCCTGAACCTTAGTATGACTCTGTAGACAAGATGATGGAACCACGAATGGAGATCTTTTTTCAAGATAGCTACCCGGAAAGGACACAATGTTGTTATAATATGAAATGCTATAATGAGCCATTTTTATTAAAAATATGGTTATGCAAGTGTTGGACATATTTGTGTGTTGTGTTGACTAATAATGGAGGTGGCATGACCAATGGTTTATTGTCCAAATAAGGAAGGGAGTTTTTGATTTTATTTTAATTTTATTGTGTTACGAACATTAATTTTATACTCACTGTAATGTTATTGACACTCAAATAATATACAATATGCCAGACGGAGAATAGTAAACGACAACATGAGGTCAAATTAGAACTAATATCTTAACTAATTTAATTAAACAATTAATCTTGGATTAACATTGGAATAGGTCTTTATATTCACATGAATTGGAGAATTTGTTAAAATAGTAAACCAAATATTTGGGCAGATTAGTATTTTCATAAAATACTAAATTGTTGTTTATTCAATTTACTGAGACAAATGGAATCCCTCGATTTCGTATAAAGAATATTTTTCTCGAAAATTATATTATTCAAATATCGAGTTGCCATATAAACGTATTTTCTAAATTTCAAATGTTGCTTATTTCATCAGCGAACTAAGAAGCGTAATTTAGAATCATATATGAAATTCATATATTTATGCTTCTCATAGCATAAGCTTCATTTGTAATTACCAAAAGACATAAGATATACTAAACCCAAACCATTATTTCCAAACACCGATATAACCATTTTCATTTAATCCCTTGAGCCAGTAACTACGAGAACTAGAACGCAATAATGAAATATTCGTGAATAACCACGAAAAGCTTGTAAACACTAGTAGGTGGTTCTATTTCACTATTATACCTTGAACTTATGTCTTTGGCATTACTGCTTGTTATATCACTATATGATAGCCTTGAACTCGTATTCTCATTTATGAAATTTTTGATAGTTCAACTGTACTATGAATATTGATTTAATATTTTATCTGATGAAACTCAAGACAACCCAACTATAATAACCTATTTGATTTTAGTAAATGATCCGGATTGCAATATTCCACTATATCCTGTTGACCAATGATTTAAACTATTTTACCATATTGCAGTATACCCTGCATGTTATTAAACATTAGCTTAAATTATTTGATTTGCAACTTAGCCTGCCATTTTATAACTATTATGAGTGAAACCTTTAGTAGCATCCCTTATGATCCAGGGATTAGACCCGATAAATCTAACTGGCCTGAAGGACTCAGATGTTAAGTGCATTGTTGTTATATTTTCTCTACGTATGAGTGCCACTCTAGCTAAGTGTGCCAAGTTATTTGGTTATTCCCCAATTATTGGGATTACCTGTTTAAGTGCATTTTATGCCTTGAGCGATACTATAATGGTATGTCTATGTATTTACAACTCCTATGAACGATAATTTATGGGTTATCGTATTATAGTCTGAACCTTTATTTATAACTCGATAAACACCATATACAGTTACAATCACCATATAGTTCTTTCATATATCACAGACTTCAGTATACCCCGTTTAGTTTGTTGATATTTCCCGTTGCTGCAGATTGCCATACACTATTTTATATTGTTTTATATTTCGGGCATTTCAAACCCATATATGCTTTTTAAACAGATTTCCATATTTACCTCGTTATAGAACTAAAATTATCTACTGGGATTTTTTTTTCTTATTTCTTCTTTTTCAGTTATTTTATATAGGTACCAATAGGCCATGATGAATAGTTCAGAGTTCAATTGATACATAAAGACAAAGAAAAGTCATATTAGAAGAAAAGGAACCAAGTTAGCAGGAGAAATACTTTTGTATTGTTCCTAGATTTCAGTTGTAACAAATTTGAGAATAAATAAATTCCTCAGTTATTTTGCTACTCAGATTTATTAATGATTTTGTAGCTATTAGGTTAACCCTCATCCTCGACAAAACCGAGATGTGAAAGTTGGTATCAGAGATCAACCAGGTTAAGTAGCATATGCGAGATGTAAGTGGAGCATTAGTATCAAGTGTGTGAGTTAGACCATAAGGATAGTGTAAATAAGATATTTAGATTTGAGTAAGGATATCGATGTAAAAAATACATGTGAAATACCAAGATTTTGGTTAAGAAGAGGTTTTAGAAGATATAAAGAATAATTAATATTCATATGCTCGTTTATAGGAATTGTGAGAATAAGTTCTTGGACTACGATTTGGAGATATGTGATTAGTTTCGAAATTTAAAATCTACGTGATCTGACGAATCATTAAGAATTTTGGGATTGTAAATGATGTGATTAAGGACATACCAATAAAATTATCTTAGGACGGGAATGTATACACTATACTCCATAAGTCTATGTGTATATCACTGTTCTTTTGTCTACATTGTTACATGATTCTCCCCTTGAAAATGATTTACTTCATTTGGAATTATAAAAACTTTCATTCTTGAAAGTTATTTCACTTCTCTATTGAACTTTTACTACCAACTTCTTCATTGTACTCTTATTATACTGTATCAGAAGAGTTACTTATGTTAGAATGGTACATGTTCAGGAGTATATAAGCAACTAGTCAATGAGATTATTAATAGATATTGAGAGTTCTTTAAAAGAAAGTCAAAGGAATTAGAAATATTGTGATTGACTGTTCTACTCTTTAGAACGTAATGGTTTTACTTACTGGATCCTATCCCATGATTATAATTTTCCTAAATTTTACATGAACTTGGTTACGAATTCTGATTATTTAATCAATACCATATGCCTTGTAACCAACGTTAAATTATTTCCCCGGTTTATTTTGACTTAGAATGTTATTGAAAATCTAATCACCAGAAACATTATAAGCTCCGTAGAAAATATAATTCTTATCCTAAACAACGAGCCTAATTGTAATTACATGAAAGCTTACCTTGTACCTCTATGTGACCTGGATGGTCTAGATGTATCTCCCTTATAAACCCTTGTTTTCCTAAAGGAACCCTAATATGGAACCAGATAATCTTGTTATTAGACAATATGGATTTTCATCCCAACATGTAAATGTTAAAACGAATAGTTTCCCTTGTCATTGTACATAAGAATAAATATTAATAAACCATGTCAATGTAAACCATCCGTATTAATGACTTTGGCATATATTACCAAGACTACCTAAGCTTTGCATGAATTAATAGTTATTTACTTTACTCAACTAGAGTTTTGTAGTATTTGGAAATCCTTAGTCCTAGATTACCTATTCATTTTCTTATTAAGTTATCGTGAATTATCAGCGAATAAATTACTCGTTAACAACAAACAAATCTATAGACATTTACCTGAACATTATGCCTTAATCATACAAATCCCATGACCACATTCGACAAGTTACGTTCGAATACATGTATTCCACTTACGTTACGATAAACTTTAGATTAACTGAGTCCTTGTTTGGTATAGTTTAATTACTTGTGATGTATGTAAGATCCTTTAATGGATAGTTGAATTAATAACCCAATTAATTTTAGAACTCTTTCCTACAAATATATACTAGGTATCCCATAATGATTATTTAATACCATACCCTTTTGACCTTTTACAATTTGAAAGAATTGACAAATTAGGAATAATCATTAATGGAATCCCTTAGCATCTAAAATTGTTACACATTTCATTATTAGTTATGTACCGTACCTACCCAAATTAAGAGAATCATCTATTCAGACCATGTCACATCTATTTACGTTCATCCTATTAATAGTGCTTCAGATATCTAGTTAACCACATCTAAGAATACTGTCTAAATTTCATAAGTGTGCAACCTCTTTGATAGAAGTAGAAGATTTGAATCTTTTGATGGGAGATTAAAATACTAAGTACCCTCAAGCCACCCAGATTAATATAAGTCTTCACCCGATAGGACTCAAGTTGGAAGCAGAAATGCCAAATGGACTTTAGAAAGGATATAATCCAAGTTAGACTATCATTTAGAAAGATAAACGTTTTAGCCGACACTTAATATCGTGATCTTACTGGGAAACTTAACCATTTGGCCTTATGTTGCTTATACCAAAGAACCATGTGAACGTTAGGGAAACCCACACTTTTCCAAAATTTACCAATACCATTGTCTATTCGAACCTAGGAAAGAAAACCTTAGAATGACAATTTCTAATATCCCATTGTGACAAAACACAAACCAGAATGAAAACCACGAGTTGTCCTACAATATGGAAATGAACCTATAATTTAGAAATATATTACATGCCCTTCTACGTGGAGAGATATCACCAGAAGATCATCGTTCTAGATATAAGATACAACCAAGAAACTTAAGAGCATGTCATGCAGAGAAAGAATATCAGTAGTGACTAATATAAGAATGATGTTAAGAATTTTTTTAGGAATTATTATACTTGTTAACAAGTCCAAATAAGACACTAGAATTCCAGTGAATTCCTTTAACTTTTTTCGATCAAGGAACAAGAATGAATCGCATCATAATGAATTTTATTATTTGAATATTTCTTGTGTCTCAAGGATACAATTCAGTATGAATGATAGTACACTGACGAACTAAACTTGGCCTTTTCTCCCAACAAAGACTATTGATTATTTCAATTTTTCAGTTGAAGATTTATAGTAATATAATTAACATGAACAAGCCTATAGTCATTAAGTAGAAGAAACATACATACCTAGAAGGCTAGATAACCTTAAATGTTGGAATTAGAATACGCTCTTTTAGATTATACCAACCACCTAAATGGGTGGACTTTGATGAAACCTCATCATGAATTTATAGTATCTTACCTTGATTATGCAACCTAATGCTAGTAAACATAAGTATTAGAGATTAGGACTTTAGATACATTAGTACATATACTAGTTGAGATCAATACACCCTTATAATCATATTCCTAGTAATAGTATATTTATACTGGGCGGTATAGATGTTAGTAACATCATTTCCATTGTTATACGAACTATGTTTAAAGGAACTATTCTCATTCTCAGTAGTATATCTTGGATTACATAAACACCATTCATCTAAGAGATTCAAGTTCTCCAAATTTATAGAGTATATCTAGCATAGCCCTGGTGTACCTTAAAAGAATCCTTTTGTCTAGTATGAGTACAAAAAATCTTTGGAGGATAATTCTACACTACTAGATATCATACTTATAGTAACTTTTAGTAAATTTATAGAAACCCCAGAACTAGTCAAATCAATGAACCTACTTAAAATACTCAACCGTTACTTGACGCTGCCTTATATCTCAATTAGTGAATTGAAATTCCTATAATAGCGTTGGTTGTTAGATGAAAAAGAGATTGGATTTAGTAATCGTTATAAACATGTTATCACCAGACGTTGATCACCTTTACTATAATTAGTGAAGCTTTAAAGTCATTAGAAGTTTAAATTATGTTTAGAATTATTCTAAATTAACATATTTCAACCTCAAGGACGATTGCCCCTATCATCCATTACTCTTACCACATGATAACCCTGGAATTAGTAAAGTTCGAACCAAACTTGACGAATTAGTCACTAAATTCTTTATTTAACCTTAAAGATTACCAGTTTTGATTATGAGAACGAAGGCTAGAAAGTTTTCAATTATATATCAGCTATCGAAAGTGACTACTACGATACCTACCCTTAGCCAAGTATGTGAAGTTTCTTTCGATTAATTATGAGAATCTTAAAACTATAATTTATAATTTATCTAACATTAACTTCATGTTGATTATCTTTGGAAAAACAGCTTATAAACCTTTGAGTATAAACTATTGAACGTCAACCTTTACTTGCAAATACCAATTTTGCAAACAACTATACAATACTATTATTGTGAAACCCATGATTTGACCTATAACTGTAAGGACATAAATTTCCAATTGAGTCCCTGTATTGTTTTGACTTAATTCCGTGAACAAAACTGTGTTTGTAATATGTCATAGGGCGAATTTTATTTTGTCACGATCCCACTTGGTCTATGACGTACTGAAGAAATTGAAGAAATTGCGGCAAAGCTTCAAAGAATTAAATCATGTCGGTGTTTAATTGGTGAAAGTTTAATCGTCTTCAAAGTTAATTTCATTCCGAGATCACTTTGGTATGAATGCATATAATTAATGGTGCTCGAAATTATTTTAATAAAAGATACGGATGTAATTTTTATAAAGAAAAATGTTTTTAAATGGTTTTAAGTGTTTTAAAAGGTTTAAACTTCGTTTTATGATGATAAGCTCGAAATACAGTTTGACTAATTTGAATCTCTTTGTTAAGAGACGTTTTAATCAGAAAGTCAAAGAAAGTTAAACTTTTGCGCTGTCGCTCGAACGACATTGGATCTCATTCGAATGAGATACAATGTCACGCGAATGACATGCTTAAGTCGTTCGAATGACACGATTTTTGAGGTGGCATTTAAATCCTATTTAAATAGTGTTTTCATCATAATTTCGTAAGTGTGCATTCTGGAAAACAATATTCGACCAGAAACTTGTTTTGCACATGTTTTTTAAGGTTTAAAAGTCTTAAACACATCCTTAGAGTTTGCAAAGATCCGAGTTATCATTCTTATATGTTTAAGTGATCTTTTTGCACCAAACTTGTTTGTTCTACACATCAAACATCAAAGGGTTTTGTGGTGAAGAAAAGAAAAGGACTTCTTGTTCGACATCGTAAACGAATCAAAGCCATTTAGTGGACACCGAGACATACGTGGACGCATGTGTTGTGGACAAGTATCATGGAAGACGAAATTTCTGTGTGGGCACTATTGAAGAACAGTTGAAGATTAGAAGGAGCGTCAAGACCCGTGGGGATCGAGTCTTAGTGTAAGGCTAATCTGTGTTTGTAAAACCATTGTTCATAGTGATTGTCTGGCTTGGGCCATCCGAGGTTGTTTTCCTGTTTTGGGTTTTTTCCTCGTACATCCGGCGTTGTGAGTATTCTTCACTTTACTTTACTTGCTTTAATCACTAGATGCATGTTTAGGATTAATCAAGATAAAATTGTTTTAAAGCAAGAATTGAGTTTTAACAACTTGGTTTGGTGCATAATTAAAAGTTGGATCTTTTTTAGAGAAAATTTGGTTTGAAAGAAAACACACACATATCGGGCCACTCAAACATTTTTTCTCAAATTGGTATCAGAGCGGGTTACGCTAATTTATCGCGTGATCCTGATTTTTTGAGGATTTACTTTTTGATACAATTTGTCTACTCACGTCTACAAATTGGTATCAGAGCTAGAAAATATTTTTATTTGTTTTGTAATCCCGTGTGTTTTCAAAGATGAATTCTGGATATAATTAATTTTCTCGAACTCCTGTTTTTAACGGCACTAATTACACTTATTGGAAGATGAGAATGATATGTGCTTTAAAATCTATTGATGAACGTGTTTGGCTTACAGTTGAGAAAGGTTGGACACCCCTGTCACTATTGAAGGTGAGGTCATTAGTTTAAAGCCTGTTGAGTCACGGGCCGAAACTGAACAACGACTTGCACAATATAATTCTAAGGGTCTGCACATTATTTCTTCACATGTCACACAGGAAGAATATAATATAATTATGACTTGTGAAACTTCAAAAGAGGCTTAGGATATTTTGGCACTCACTCACGAGGGCACTAGCATGGTTCTGGCATTAAAACTTCAAAATCTCACTACATAGTTTGAGACCATTAGGATGTTAGAGAGTGAGACCTTTGATGAGTTTTATGCTAGGTTGTCTAATATTGTCAACTCGTCGTTTAACCTAGGTGAGAAAATTCCCGACAACCGTGTCATTAAGAAAATCCTTAGGTCATTGCCTAGTAGGTTTGATGCGAAAGTGACCATTTTAAACACCTTGGGTAAGTTAGAGTCAACGAAACTAGAAGAGATTTTAGGTGACTTACAAACCTATGAAATAGACATGATTACCTCCAAGCAAGTGCCTAAGAAAGAAAAGGGTATTACTTTGAAAACCAGGAAGGAGGAAATTAAAGTTTTGGATTTCGATTCCGATTTCGATTTTGAGGATTTTGCTTTGTTGGCAAAGAAATTTAAAAAATTTGTTAAGTTTCAAAAGAAATCGAAAGATGCCAAGAAATTTGAAAAATTCAAGAACAACAAAGTAGATCTCGCCTCTAAGGATAAGTTTGAGAAGCCGAAGAGAGATGAGTCGGATAAGTGTTTTGGGTGTAAGGGGTACGGTCACAAAGTTAAGGAGTGTCCCACTAGACTTAAGAAAGAGGGCAAGCAACCCATTGTATATAGTGCCACCTTAAGTGATAGTGAACTGTAAGAGGGAGAGAGTCCCCCATTGATCGTAACTTTGTTGCATTCATGTCATGTAATGTGAGAGATGACGATTCTCATGTACATGACACTTCCGAGGAGGTTTTGGGTGAATCCCATGTTAGTGAGGGTGAAGAGAGTGACGAGGAGGAGGTTGATGTGAAAGAATTGCAAAATCCATTTAATGAGTTGTATGCCGAAACGGTGAAAGTGAAAAAGGCTAACTCAAAATTGCAATCTATGTTGAATGAGCGTGCCATAGAAAATAATGATAGTTTAATTGATGATCTTAGGGAACGAGAGAAGATGTTTAGGGAGAAATTAAAGTTTGTGGAGAAAGAGAGAGATAATCTCCGTGGTTTGATGGAGTCCTTGAAAAAGGAGATTTTAGAGTTTGAGGAGTCTAGGCGTTTTCTCGAGTCTAGGATTCATGAGTTGGAGGAGAGATTGATAGACTCGTCTAGAGTCAAGTTTGATTTGGAGGCTAGGTTGGAGAAGTTAGATAAGATCGTAGGCATCGTCCAAATTAAGGAAGATAGGGGAGGTATAGGTTTTGATGAGAGAGTTATTCCCATTCCCCCCACACGTTTGAGAAACACTAGGATGGTTAGAAAAGGTCCACATAAAGGTAATCATTACCACCACCGCTACACTTGCTCGTTTTATGGTAGTAAAGGTCACCTTATGCATTTTTGTTACGACCTTAGACAAGCTCCTAGGAAGTTTAAGAATAAAGTTGCATCGGTTACCCAAACCCCCATGCGTCGTTTTACATCTACTTGGGTTAGGAAATCAAATTTAGTGGCTTTAGGAATTAAACTTCATGATTCTCATTTTGGTGCAATTGATTCTTCCCATGCTAAATGTAAAGGATGATAGTGTTGCCATGTTTGTCATATGCTAGTTTGCTTCATGATATATTCATTGCTAGTATTATGACATGTGTATCATTTTATATTATAGTTTTCATTTGTATGAGTCCTATTTGAAAAATACGAAAAGATTTTGTTTTTGAGAAAACTTTTGAAAATCCAAAAAGATTTTGCTTTTCTTTGAGTCAAAATATGTTTGAAAAGCCAAAAAGATTTTCAGTTTTTATTTTTGAGTTTACATGATTGATGTGGCCTATTGGTGTGCTTGGACCCCCCCCCCCCCCATCGTTTCATTATCCATGTGGCTAGAACATTTGGTCATTATTATCGATTCCTAGAATGATCTTAACCACTGTTTATATGGGGTTGTTTCGAAGTGGATATGCATTTTGATTCGACTTTGTATATATGCCAACATCGCACACATGCACGAGTTTATATGAATGTTTGACTTCTATTGCATATTTGAATTTGGTGGGCGTTCTTATATCAATCTTGTCATCTATGCTTAAGTAGACTTAAGGAGAAGTGTGCATGTAATAACCGTTTACCATGAGGATTTAAAATTGGTAAAAATGATGAGTGATTCACGGGAAAGGGCTACAAGAGTTCAAAATTAACTCATTGTGAAAGCCACCATTTAAAAGAGCCCAAAAGAAAATGCATTATGCGAAGAAAAGGGCCAATAAGATTTTCTCTAACTTGAGAATGGTAGTAACCTCAAAAGAACTTGAAAAGTATATATATATGAGGGAGTTTGGTTGGAGAAAATTTAAACGGGTTTGCACAACTAATCCTAATGTTGAAACATTGCAATTTGACGCTATTGTTTGTAGAATCGTCAAAATTCTGGATTTGTGTGCATGTAGTATGTTTAGTTCATTAAGCTCACACTTTAATTGTCATATGGCTATGATAAAGTTTGATGATTTATCGCTATCAATTAGAGCTTCTTTATCGTTTCGATGTGTTGGAATTGTGACTCATTTATTGTAGTTTCACGCCCATTCATTCCATGTACCTTCTTGAGCACATCGGTACTATGTTTTCATGTAACTCACATTTTAAGTTTTTATGAGTTTTTGCATTTTGTGCTAAAAGCCTACTGTTTTAACACTGTTTTGATTCTGTTAGGCCCTTCCTAGAATTTTTTTGTGGAAATTTTTTCACTAGGCAATATTATAACATTTTTTTGGGAATCTGGGAAATTTTGGCAGGTCGCGCGAAGTCATTCAAATGACAACTCATCGTGAGAACGACATATGTACTTTCTTCGAGCGACTTCCTCATCTCTTTTGAGCGAAGTCCCTAGCTCGTTCGAACGATAGGCTGAAAAAATGGCTTCTGATTGGTTTGCTGTCCACTAGTTTAATTTGATATATTTTTGGTACTGCGGGAAGCATTTCTGGACTGTTTGGTTTATATGCAGGTTCTTTTATGTTCCATATTGGTATTTTGCATATGAGTCCGTTTATCACACTTGATTTGATTGGTATATTCTTTGTGTGATTCCCTAGTTTACTAGATACTGATTTATCATTGCTTGATCATATTTAGCTGGTTGTTTCATGATTATCTAGCGGTTTTCAATCCTAAAATTGTTATGAACTTGATTCAAATTGGTTTCATATTCTCATGCTAGATATTTCATATTGGTTTATCGTTTCATCGGATTGTCTATTCGAGATAAAAAGGGGGAGAGATGTATGTGATGTAGGGGGAGATTTGTTGAGCGATACTATTGATTTCTGATTTACATTTTGTTTGATTATATTTATTTCAAATTGGTATCAAATAATTGCTCACATGTTTCAAATTATTTGTTCTTATAAGAAATATAAATTGGTATCATTTGTTCCTCTATACTTCACTGGGTATTGGTTTGTCTGTTTCATGTGTGTAGGTATGCTTCAGCAATTAGAGATTTCAAGTCTACATCACATTCAGACAGTTCATGCTTGCCGGTGCTACATATTCTTGTTCGTGTCCTATATTTTTTGATTTTGGGTTTATGGGATGGGATTTAGGTGTCATACAGCTTGACGACCCGGTTAGGCATTTCACTGGTTTAGTTTTGTCCCGGAATAGTCAAAGGGGGAGATTTGTAAGGACAGAAATTTCCAATTGAGTCCCTGTATTGTTTTAACTTAATTTCGTGAACAAAACTGTGTTTGTAATATGTCATAGGGAGAATTTTATTTTGTCACGATCCCACTTAGTCTATGAACGTACTAAAGAAATTGAAGACGTTGTAGCAAAGCTTCAAAGAATTAAATAATGTCGATGTTTAATTGGTGCAAGTTTAATCGTCTTCAAAGTTAATTTCATTTCGAGATCACTCAGGTATGAATGCGTATAATTAATGGTGCTCGGAATTATTTTAATAAAAGATAAGGATGTAATTTATATAAAGAAAAATGTTTTAAAATGGTTTTAAGTGTTTTAAAAGCTTTAAACTTCGTTTTATGATGATAAGCTCTAAATAGAGTTTAACTAATTTGAATCTCTTTGTTAAGAGACGTTTTAATCAGAAAGTCAAAGAAAATCAAACTTTTGCGTTGTCGCTCGAACGACATTGGATCTCATTCGAATGAGATACAATGTCGCGCGAACGACATGCTTAAGTCGTTCGAATGACACATTTTTCGAGGCGGCATTTAAATCCTATTTAAATAGCATTTTCATCATAATTTCGTAAGTGTGCATTTTGGAAAACAATATTCGACCAAAAACTTGTTTTGCACATGCTTTCTAAGGTTTAAAAGTCTTAAACACATCCTTAGAGTTTGCAAAGATCCGAGTTATCATTCTTATATGTTTAAGTGATCTTTCTGCACCAAAGTTGTTTGTTCTACACATTGAACATAAAAGGGTTTTGGGGTGAAGAAAAGAGAAGGACTTCTTGTTAGACATCGTAGACGAATCAAAGCCATTCGATGGACACCGAGACATACGTGGACGCGTGTGTTGTGGACAGGTATCATGGAAGACAGAATTTCTGCTTGGGCACTATTGAAGATGGGTTTAAGATCAGAAGGAGCGCCAAGACCCGTGGGGATCGAGTCTTAGTGTAAGGCTAATCTGTCTTTGTAAAACGATTATTCATAGTGATTGTCTGGCTTGGGTCGTCCGAGGTTGTTTTCCCGTTTTGGGTTTTTTCCTCGTACATCCGGCGTTGTGAGTATTCTTTACTTTACTTTACTTGCTTTAATCACTAGATGCATGTTTAGGATGAATCAAGATAAAACAAGTTTAAAGTAAGAATTGGGTTTTTACAACTTGGTTTGGTGCATAATTAAAAGTTGGATCTTTTTCGGAGAAAAATTGGTTTGAAAGAAAACACACATCTTTACTTTACTTTACTTGCTTTAATCACTAGATGCATGTTTAGGATTAATCAAGATAAAACAGGTTTAAAGTAAGAATTGGGTTTTCACAACTTGGTTTGGTGCATAATTAAAAGTTGGATCTTTTTCGGAGAAAAATTGGTTTGAAAGAAAACACACACATATCGGGCCACTCAAACACTTTACAATAACATTCTCTTACTCGTACCCATTGATATAGGATGATGAAATGCATTACATGAACGGACCTCAAACCACGTGATCATAAATCATATACCAAAACCCCTATTTCGATACATGATACCTGCAAAAGCTTGTAAAAATGCCAATTAGTTATCTGAACCCCTTTTCGGTTACTATTATCTCCAGTTATCAGGATTGATTGTCTCAAATTTTATTGGATTGATGTTGTTATATGTATTTACTTTTTTCGAAAGCCTGTAAACAGATAGTATGGGATATTTATAACCATCCTCAGTCTTTAAATTGAACTAGTTCCTGATATTTCTACTTGTTGAGCAGTATCATCATGTATTATTGTGCTTATTTCACTTCAACTATTGAATCAAATTTCTTATTATATTCCTGATTATGCCATTATTCCTTATATGATTATGTTATATCACTAATCGTGAAAAGACCGACCTTGGTCAGTATTAAACTTAAAAACTATTCTTCCAAACATGCTACATACCTAAAAGATATATGCACTATGAGATTTTGAAAACTTCAGAATATCAAAATTTCGAGGATAATTTTTTTTAAGGTGGGTAGAACGTAGAATCCTGATATTTATTTTAATTAAATTGAGTTATTTATGTGTTAAAAAAACTTCTCACGAAACACTAATTATTTTTGTGGTGCTTATGACTCGTACGTATTGTCTACAACATGAAAATAGGGTCGACACGGTTATTCTCTCGCTCAAAATAAAATATTTTTCATATAAAACGGATGGTAGAACGAGTTTCAAACATATTATATTTAATTAAAGTATGTATAAGTTAGCATAATTCAAAAGTATTTTCAATGCGAAAAAACTACAGAAACATGTCTTATGTGCCCCGATACTAATTTACAGGTGAATGGAATTTCAGAAATTATACCCTCTAAAAATTATACGCGAGTACCAAATACACCCAGTTGTGTAATTATCTTATGTTGACTGTACCTACACTAAAGAGAATAAATAGGAAGCCAAGTGTAACACCCCGTGTTTTTATTAATTAGTTTAATTAATCAATTGAAATATTCGAGAAAAATAAAATTTTGGAGTTTATAATTTTTTACTAGTAAAATATGTTGGTTTTAATATTAGAACATTAAAACTTCAAGCGAAATTGCAATCGGAAGTAAAATGGAGTTTTTAATTATTTTTGCCTCATAAAATTTTTATGGGGGAACTGCCGCCAGACCTAATCGATCGATCGATAGAACCTGGGAGTTGATCGATCGACCTGTCGATTTTTGGCACAGATCAACTTCTTAATCTTAGAGTTTGAGTTGGGTTAGGATTCCTAATTAGTATATGACTTTAATAATTCATGGGGGGACTTCTCATAATAAATTTTTCCCAAGTTTTTCACAAGAGAGGTCTTCCAAAAGTTTTTTCCTCTCCACTATAATCATCAACCTCCAACTTAATCAAGTTTTTGTCACAAGTTTGGAAGTCTTAATCGGGGTTTAATCAAGTTTGTTCAAGAATAATTCTTTGTTAATTTTTTGAGAGAAATCCAACCGTGCTACCAGTTTTCTTCAACTTAATCTCAAGCATGAATACTCTATTCCTTTCCATTGGTATTATGCGTTTTAAGTATTACACAAACATGTAATCATGTTTTTCGTACAAGAAAGTAGTGACTTATTTAGGAAAAGTAGACACTAATTATGAGACTGTTTTTATTAAATCTTTTAATTTGAATAATATTCATAACCCTTGGGTACGTAGGATTGATGAGTGGATTTTGAGTTTTATTGGTGTAGGATGCATGTAGAAAAATCTTGGTTTTGTATTAAATGAATTTGAGGACGTAACTAAGGTAAATTGTGTAGAGATAATGAAATTTGAAATATGATGTATTAATGGTGAAATCTCGGTGTATGTAATTTAAAATAATTAAATGGGATTAATTGGATGTTTATGACGATGTGATAATTAAATTAAGATTTAATTGAATTGGACTATTATGACTTGTTGGTATTATTGAATTGCCATTCTGACGACGGGTTGTTGGGTATTTTTGCTCTCCCTATATTTTAGGATTCCTTCTAGGTATGTGACTAGTGGGTAGGCCTTTTGATGATTTTTGGCTTCTAGGTATGGGGCTAGTGAGGGTAGATTATGACGACTTTATTATGTCGGGGGTGGGATGATTTTTGATATTTTATCGTCGTTAAGCTAGCCAAGGAATGAAACTAGGTCTAGATTTCTGTTAGAAATCCATCCTATATATAGGGTAGGACGTATTGGTGACTTGGGGACCATTATCTACAGGACTAAGGAATATTTTGAGGATCTCACATCGATTAAAAGGGTGGGCTAAATAGTTAATTGTGAAATTGAGAATTAATGCCTAAGATAGAAACGGGTATTAAAAATATGGGCGACATAAATAGCAAGGGCCGACAGTTTAAACAGGCCATCAGGCATTTTATGTCGTGTCGTGCGTAGAACCTTGTCAAATTGCAGGATCGACACTTTAAACGGATCAACGATCATTTTTACAAGGGGAGGTGTTAAACTTTGGTAGAAATTACCACCCGGGGTGGAAGGGTTGCCATAGTAAAAAGTGAGAACGATTATAATTTAAGTTAATTTAATTAAATTAATAATTTCGGACTATGGGATATTTAAAATGATATTGGTGTAATTTTATAAGAATCTTTGGGGGTGGTTAGTAATTTACATTTCTTGCGTTTAATTGTCTCTTATTAATTAAAATACTCTATTATGATATTTATTGTGTATAATATTACTATTTGGGTTCACGGTCCCTATTTGAGGGGAGTAGTGCGTATTCATGCTCGGTGCTCTGACCTCGTGCATTGACTAACTTTTGACGTTTTAGTGCTGGAGTAGCTGCATAGGATTTATCGGATATCGTTTGGAGGTGCAGCTGGAGTGCTTTTAAATTATTGATTTAGTAGTTTAGACTTTCCTTTCCGTCCTATTTCATTATGAGACTTCATTTGGGTTTTGTTGGGACATTTGGTTCCTTAGTTGTTTAAGGATTTCAGTTGGAGTATTTACTGTCAGTTAATTATTCAGATTTTAAATTAATTCATATTTTGGATATTGGATTTAATTGGAGTTTAGCATGTGATGGATTTTATAGTACTTTTATTTTCTTGGATTGATTTTTATTCATCTTGTGGATTGATTTTATATGTCTCATATCTGTCACATGCTGAGAATGGTATTTAGTTAGTAGTGCCCGACGTAGTTCGGCGATGGTGGCTGGCCACCCCATTGTTCGGAGTGCGCGAGGTCTTACACCAAGCCCTTTTCTTTTAAACAAACGTCTCATTTTTGTTATTTCAAAAATCCCGAATCTCTTTTTCAATCATCCTTTTATTTATAAAAAAAATCACGAATCCATTTCTCTCTCTCGGAGAAAATCTCATACCCGCTGCCTCTTCCCTTTAAAAACCTTCACTGCCGTCCTTCTTCCCCGTCCTTGTTACGCTGCCGACAACCCCTTCTTCTTCTTCTTCATATATTTTTTTCTAAATTTTCAGCCATAGTTAAAGCTTGAAAACTTATATATATATATGTATATGGATGAATGTATATGACTAAGTGCGTGTGAGTGGTTGAAGCTCCGATCCCACCCATTTCCATGGTGGTGGCCGACATCTAAAACCCATTCTAGGGTTAGAGTTTTGAGTTTTGCTGCTAAGAAATTTGTTTATATATGTATGTATAATCGTGTGTATTTGCGATTTGAGCCTGACCACCACCCATTTCCATGGTGGTGGCCGACGACCAAAATAGCCCCAACAGGGGTATGTTTCTACGATTTCCCTTTTTTTTCCTTTTTATATGTACACACATATATATACATATATGGATCTGAGATTATTGAGATTGTTGGCATATCATTATTTTTCTTTGTTCTAATTCCATTCTGTTTCGTTTTGGATGTTCGATTAGTGTAATATCAATTTGATATTAGCTACTATAATTTTTATCCTAACAATACCTATTTATTATGTACACTCAATTATGTATAAAAATGGTCGAAAAAACGAAATTCCAACACGTATGAGTAATCATACATTTTTCTGAATATATTTGGACTCGTTGTCATTTTTCTAATTGACACTTTTCTTTTAAAAAAAGTTTAAAATGAGTTACGATACCAAATGACTCGAAATTATGTCGTTATAATATGAAATGCAATTACGTGCCATTTTTATTAAAAATATGGTTATGGAGGTGTTGGACATATTGTTGTGTTGTGTTGACTAATAATGGAAGCGGCATAACCAATGGTTTATTGTCCAAATAAGGAAGGGAGTTTTTTATTTTATTTTAATTTTATTGTGTTACGAACATTAATCTTATCCTCACTATAACGTTATTGACACTCGAAAAATATACAATATTACAAACAGATAATAGTGAACTCCAACACGATGTCAGATTAGAACTAATATTTTAATTAATTTAATTAAACAAATAATATCAGACTAACTATGTAATTAATATTTTTGGAATCAAATAGAGGGACAATACTCGAAAACAGGTCTTTATGTTCACATGAATTGGAGATTTTGTTAAAATAGTAAACCAAATATTTGACCAGATTAGTATTTTCGTAAAATACTAAATTTTTTCTTTATTTAAATTATTAAGACAAGTCGAATCCCTCGATTCCATAGAAAGAATATTTTTCTCGAAAATTATATTATTCAAATATCGAGTTGTTATATAAACGTATTTTCTAAATTCCAAATGTTACTTATTTCGTCAAGGAACTAAGAAGCATAATTTAGAATTATATATGAAATTCATATATTTATGCCTGCCATAGCATATGCTTCATTTGTAATTACCGAACGACGTTAGATATACTAAACCCAAACCATTCTTTCCAAACACCGATATAACCACTTTCATTTAAACTCTCGAGACAATAACTAAGCGAACTGGAATGCAATAATGAAATATTCGTTAATAACAACGAAAAGCTTGTAAACATCGGTAGGTGGTTTTATTTCACTATTATACCTTGAACTTATGTCTTTGACATTACTGCTTGTTATATCCCTAAGTGATAGCCTTGAACTCGTATTCTCATTTATGAACTCTTTGATAGTTCAACTGTACCGTGAATATTGATTCAATCTTTTATCTGATTAAACTCAAGCCAACCAAACCATGATAACCTTTTTTATTTCAGTAAATGATCTGGATTGCAGTATACCACTTTATCCTATTGAAAAATGATTTAAACTGTTTTACCATATTGAAGTATACTCTGTATGTTATTAAACTTTGGTTTCAATTATTTGATTTGATACTTAGCCTGCCATTTTATAACTATTGTCAGTGAAACCTTTAGTATCATACCATATGAACAAGGGATTAGACCCGATAAACCCTGGTAAATCTAATTAGCCTGAAGGACTCAGATGTTGAGTGCCTTATTGTTATATTTTATCTACGTATGAGTGTCACTTTATCTAAGTGTGCCAAGTTATTTGGTTATTCCCGAATTATTAGGATTGCCTGTTCAAGTTCATTTTATGCCTTGAGCGATACTATAATGGTATGTCGACGTATTAGTAACCCCTATGAATGATAATTTATGGGTTATCATATTATAATCTGAACCCTTAATTATAACTCGATAAACACCATATTCGGTTATAATCACCATACTGTTCTTTCATATATTACAGACTTTATTATACTCCGGTTTAGTTTTGTTGATATTTTTCGTTGCTGCGGATTGCCACACACTGTTTTATATTTCGGGCATTTCAAACCCAAATATGCTTTTTAAACAAATTTCCATATTTACATTGTTAGAGAACTAGAATTTCCTACTGGGCAAAGTTTTTCTTATTCCTTCTTTTTCAGTTATTTTGTACAGGTACCAATATGTCATGATGAATAGTTCAAAGATCATTTGATACATAGAGACAAAGAAAAGTCATATTAGAAGAAAATGAGCCTAATTAGCAGGAGTAATACTTGTGTATTGTTCCTAGAATTCAGTTGTAACACATTTGAGAATCAATAAATGCCTCAATTATTTCAGTATCAGATATATTTATGACCTAGTATTTATCAGGTTAATCCTCACCCTCGACAAAATCGGGATGTGAGGAATCTAAAGGTAATTAGGCACTCTCGGGCCCTGTTTGACTCCTATCAACTCTATCGTCAGAGCAAAAGCTCAATGAATCTTCGAAGGGTTCTAAATCCCCTTTCCAACAGTTTTCCCCGTTTGTGAATCAACATAAACGGTTATGAAAAATGAACCATTTTACTATCGAAAACCGATCTAGAGGTAATTGGATGATCCCGGGCCCCAGCTTGACCCCAATCAATTTCATCGTCAGAGAGAAAGATCAATGGATTCTCGAAAGGAACTCAAACCCCTTATCAACGATCTACCCCATGCACAAAATGACATAACCGTTCAGAAAAAATGATTTCTTTTCCCCCCAAAATTAATATGGAGTCTACTGAGAGCTCCAAGCTCCGTTTGACCAAGGTCAACTCTTCAGCTTGAATGAGACCGAATGACTGTTTGAAGGTCACTGAATACCCTTTCCAACGGTCCACCCCATGTGTGAATCATCTTTACAGTACAGACGAACAAGTTGTTTTAATTCGAAAGGTCACCGGACGCTTTTGGGCCGTGGTTAACCAAAGTCAATTCTCTGAACCAAGCGAAGGTCTTTGGAACATGAAGTACCTAGTATAAACTTTCCAATGGTCTGCCCCGTGTGTGATTCTGACTTATGGTATGAACGAACGATCCATTACTGTCCGACGATCTCCCGTTTAAAGGACCAATAGGCACTTTTGTGCCCCGTTTGGCACAAAATCAACTCTTGGACCCGAGAGCGGTCCAAAGGACTCTTGAAGTTCTCTCAGTTACCTTTCTAACGGTATTTGATAGAAAGAACTTTTCGGTGTATATTTGTCGTTGCTTAAAAATGTCCTCTAATCAAAACCTAAATTACCTACAAATATATAACAAACTCTAGTGTAGCGGTTAGTAAGGGTATCAATCCACTTCCAAGGGGGTAAGCTAGAGACAAATTCAATTGTAATTTACTTTTTATTTTCTTTTTGTGCTTTTTCATATTTTTACTTTTTTAGCTTTTTCAAATATTAAAACAACAGGGTGAGGTGATGATTTAAACTAAACTAAACTAAATCTGATATGATAACAACTAACTAGAAAGTTACTAAAATGAAAAATAAAGTCTAAATGAAAATAAGAGATAAAGTGAGTTAAATAATTGTAAGAACAGTCAAGGAATGGGATTACACCACAAATTTTAGCTATTCTAACTAATTAATTTAATTAATTGAATTCTCCCAAATCAATATCAAAATTACAAATCAACTCTCGTTGCAAATGTAATTTTAATAGTAACCTTTTAGAAAATTAAGTTTAACACCCCACAACTCTAGAAAATAGATCCACACTCCTTTTAATTAATCACCCGCTAGGATCGATCAATTAAAATTTATGTCAATCTTAGAAAATAAATTTAAAGTGAAATTCAAGTTATAATACCCCACTTAAGAAACCCCTATCTCTAGTTCGAATCTAAAATGGGTATTATAACTAGAATTTCGATTTTCTCTGGAAAATCCTTTACCCTCTCTCGAGGCGTAAATTTAAGGGTGAGGGATCAAAATTAATATTCAAAGGGAATTTTCAGGTAATCAAACTAATTAAACTAAAATAACATCAAATACGGGTTTCTCCCCACCCCTTGAAAGGGGATTTAGCTTAACATGATGTTAAACACGATGAACAAATAATCAAAGGCATATACAATAAAAGAGTAGATAAAGAGAACAAATCTTCAACAAGTCTCCTTGAAATTGGCAATTTGAACTCTATAATCTTCCATACAATTCAATTACTCACAATTAAATCTCATCAAATCTCTAAAAAAATAAAAACAAAAACTATTTACAAAATGGTGTTTATCTCTTTACAATTCTCTCTCTAAAAATTCCTATCTAAAAAGCTCCCTTCAAATGGGGTCTTGAGTCTTCATTTTATAATAGGCATGGAGCTAGGGGTATTTTTGGGAATGGACTTGAGTGTGCATGGAAATAATGAGAGGAGTGTGAGGTCATTTGTGTGGGGGGATTTGGAAATAAAATCAGATTTGGTAGATGGGGGTATTGGTGTAAAATGGTTTAAAAGGGGTTTTATTTGGCACATGGGTTTTAATACATGTGGGTAATGGTTTGGTTTTTCTTTGGAACTTTGCAGGTGATAAAATCGTGTTGGTGACAATTTGGGAAATGGGTTTTGGAAGATGGATGGGTATAGGGTATTGGACACGGGTTTGGAATTCGGGTTTGGGCACACCGGAGGTGGGGAGCGGTTGGATGTCTCCGGCAGAAGGTGGTTGCTGGAAATGGGATACAGGTTGAGGGTGGTTTGTTTTGGTGGTGTCACCGGCGCTGGTCGGCTGGACGGAGGCAGGAGGTTAGTGGGTCGGGTATTTGGTTTGTGTGATGGAGTTGTGTGTGTGTTAATGGAGGAGAGAGAAAGTGAGGGGTTTGAGGTTGAAGAAGAAGGGAAATGGTTAGGTGTGGTAAGGGTGTAGGTAGATAGTGTGTAGGATAAGATGTGTTTGGGTGTGAGTGGGTTGTAGGGTAATTAGGTGTGAGTGAGTTAGCATTGTGTGTGTGTTTAATTTGGACCCTAACTAAAATAATAAAGACTCAACTAAACTTAATAAAACTAAAACTAATAATAAAATCTAATAATTAAAGTCCTATTCTAAAAATAAAATAGAGACTCAATAAAAATAAAACTAAAAAGAAATGAAAAGAAAAAAAAATAGAAATCTACTAAATTAAAAATTGAAATTCTAAAAAAAGTAAAACCTAATAAATGTAAAAATAAAAGAAATCATAAAAAATCTAATTCTAATAAAATAAAACTAATAAATAAAAATAAAGATAAAATAAAATAAAAATACACTAATAAAATAAAAATAGAAAATAAAACCTAGAAATCCTAAAGAAATCAAAAATAAATCCTAAAGAAATAAAAATGACTCAAGCTAAAAATCTAAAAAATAAAAAAAGGCACAAACTAAATACACACAGGCTTGGGGTGATGATTTGGGCTATGTCTAGGCTCAGGACGAGGGTATTTAGTACCATTTTTGCACAATTGCCTTGATTTAAGCATTTGAACTCTGCAATGCACAATTTGACTTACAAAATAAACATTTAAGCGCATAAGCCGTAAATTGTCGAGAATTAACAACTAAAGTACGTCTATTCGGGGTATAAAATGTACAGCTTTGGGTGCTTATGACACCACCCCCAAACAGAGTGTTGCTAGTCCTCGAGCAATAAGATAGAGAGAAAGAGAAAGATAAGTAACCAAAAGTGTACAACTTTGGCGGGCACTTGCGATTGCACTTATCATGTGCAACAGGCCTTTAAACCTATAGGTTTCCCTACAAGACGAGTTGTGTCTCGTGAGGGTTTGCAGAGAATATACCCACAAAATTTTTATTTGCAAAAGTTTATTAAAAGACAGTCAATCTTATTAGACATAGAATAATCTCACAATCCTTTATGAGAAATATTTTGAGAAATACAAGCTAGAAGTACATAAAAAGTTTAAGCTAAGTAAACACTCAAGGCACATCCTCCCTAGAAGTCAACGTGTGTAGTGTGAATCAGTCAAAACGGGTCAAGAATCACAAGAGTAATTCCTAGATTGCCTCTTCGGAATTAGCGCTTCAACTTCAAATCTCACTGGATATAACTCTCTCAAACGAACTCTCGAGATATAGGTTAGTGTATCGCTCTTGTGTGTGAGGAGGTGAGTAAATGTAAGCAAGTTCAAACGTCTCTCTCTCTCTCACACACACACGTAAGAAAGAACGAACATATAAAAATAAAAGTGATCTCATGAAAGAAATGCTAATCACCATAGTGACAACGTCGAGTTATTCACCACGTTGACTTTCATTTGCCCGAACACCTAGGGGA
The DNA here is from genome assembly GCA_949130495.1 of Sambucus nigra. Lineage (NCBI taxonomy): Eukaryota > Viridiplantae > Streptophyta > Magnoliopsida > Dipsacales > Adoxaceae > Sambucus > Sambucus nigra. The sequence continues at coordinate 520,883,882 of OX422207.1, forward strand.
AATATGGATATAAATGGGTGAGGGGTAAATGAAATGGGATATGTGGGATGAGGTAGTATGGATGGAATGATGATATGATGGATGGAAAATGGGTGCGAAATGGATGGAAATGCGATGTCAAAGAGTGTACAACACTTTTAGGCACAAATGTCTTTATTTCAAAATCAACTACTAACTACAAACTCTCTTTCTTTTCTTTTCTCTCTTTTTTTTCTTCTATTTTTGCTATTTTTATGTTTTTCTCATTTTTTTTCTTTTTTTTTCTTTTTCTCTCACTTTTCAAACTAACAATGAAGACATTTAATCAACACTCTTTTATATGAAAATGAAATATGATATAGAGATGATAGGTGATGGTGTGGGATATATACATGGATGGGGAGAATATGGAAAGGTAATGGGTGAGTGAATGGAAATGAAATATGGATGAAAAATGTAGTATTTTGGACAAACTTCAAGACACGCGTTTCTTACAACTCGAAAGAGATGTCGTTCTCAGTGATCAAGCCAAAAATGTTATGAAGAATAATGAGCTCATACAACAATTAAAGTACAAACCCAAAGCTCGGAGATTGTGTATAACACTCTGAAAGGTGAAAGGAACGAATCTCATAAGCTAAAGTCACTACTAGTGATCCTTAAGGTTCTCATGAGAATTATAGTACTCTTCAACTCTAAACCGTAGTGACGTGATAAGTGCGCAAATTTTGTTGAGTCCAAAAATTCATGGTGCAACATGACTTATTATGTATTACATAAGCTATTTATAAAAAGATAAATCCTCGAGCTTGATTCCTAGACTTAAAAGATGGATGATTGAAAATTCACATCAATGAGTGAGATGAAAGAAACTGCACAAAATTTTGAAAATCAGGTTTAAAAATCAAAATTTTTCAAAAGAGGTACGATTTTGATAAACTTCCCCACCCCCAAACAAAAAGGAACATCGTCCTCGGTGTTAAGTAAAATGATTTTTAAAATTAAAGCATAAGGTAGGAAAGAGATTACCAGAATCACCCGCTAATGAAGTGGACATATATAACCAAGAATAAACTTGAATAAATGATAAGAGAAAAATAAAAATAAAATAAAATGTAGAAGTCTGTAAAGCATGTAAATCATAAGGTGATGTGAAACACCACTCCCAAACATAATGAGACTAGTACCAGAAGCGCGAGCTCCCTCCCGGTAGCGCTAAGTTTAATGTCTTCAGCCAGACCGAAGGGATCTCACCCTAAAGATAGGAACGAGGAAATCTCGGGGTGGCAGAAAAATTAGGGTGATGAGAATCACCCCCAAACAAGACTGAAGCGTCAGTCTTGTTGGATCAGGGCTAAAATGGTCAATGCACTTCTATAGAAAAATACATCACGCGATGCAAAGCATCGATGGACCAAGGGCTGGTGGGAAAAAGGGAAAAGGTGAGGGTGGAAAGGTATCGGTCACGGGCTTTGTTGAGCTTAAAGGTGAGGGAAACTAGAGCCCTATACGCATGGTGCTCAAATTGGTGAGGGGGGCAACATGGTGTAGAAAGTGGAATGGGGTGGGGCTCATATAAAGCACATAACCGTTCTATAAAGGGGCGATGATAAGGGTCATGCTGTGACACGCCAGGGATCTTTCGAGAAGAAAAATCAACACCACAAGGAAGTGGTGTTCATGGAGGAACAAGCTCGGTGTCGTGAAAGTAGAGAGTATCAGCATAAATACTCTCATGAATGATGGAGGATGGTTTCAGGTTAGGATCTAAAAATGTAGATAGAAACTTAAAATGTTTAAAATTAAGGTCGAAACCAGGTGGTGGGGTGAAAGGAACAATTGGTGGGGTAAAGGGTGGGATAAACGGTGGATCGGGTGGGATAAATGGTGGAGGAAGATGATCCAACTTAAGCGTGGGAGACACACACTCATTGGGAGGAGTAATGTAATACTCATAAGGGAGTGTGGTTGCTAAAGATGGAGTGGTCAACTTCTCCATAAGAGTGGCATCGGGAAATGGGGTGGTTGGTTCAAACGAGGCACCAAGATCAGAGATAGAGGAATCTCTAGAAATATTGGGCTCAAAGGGAGCCATGCATGGTGGGACATCATTCATATTTGGATAGTTAGGAACTATCACGGATTCTATCTCGGGAAAATGGTGAACACTCATAATCGGAGCTAACCTAAAATATATGGGCATGTCAGAAACATATGCAATTGGGGCATAAGGTAAAAGCTCGTGCATATTTTTGGATTCTATGGGAAAGTGATTGGGAACCTCAAAATGGGGTTCATGATGACATGGTGGGATTGGATCAGGCTCACTATCAAAAGGTAAGTCAACAAAATTGTCGACTTGGGACCCGGACCATGGGATGGTCTCAACTTCGAGATTCTCGGGGTGGTAGGGTTGGTCACACTCAAAATTCATGTCACAAGAGGACACATCATCGTCACACTCGGTTGTAACGATGGGTGGAGCCATGGGAATGTTCGACTCTCTCGTACACTCCAAATCATTTAACCTTTGTTCAAGCCTTTAGAGAGCTTGAGTTTGAATTAAAGTGGCTTACTCTTGCTCGAGTATGAAATTTTGCAAGAGGCTTTCGAGAGCAGAGGTGGTGGAGTGATGGGTGGTGGCGGTGGGTGAGGTGGACACAACTCGCTATGATCATGACTATATGCAGAATACTCAAATGAAGTGGGCGGAGTGGGGCCAAGTACATCATACACTAAAGGATCGCTTTCGTGATGGAAAATGGTTGAAATTTAGTTGGTGCGTAGGTGCACAAGGTTGCCATAATGACTGTTGGAACGTGTGAGGATCGACAACAACGGGTTGGGATTCATATTGCGTGGAAGGGTGATCAGGCCTCCATGAATAACCGGGGTACTCACAACACTCGGGATTAGATACATTGGGATAATGGGCCGAGATGGGTTCCGAAACAGTGTCATATGGATACACATGTTCCATGGTGGGTTCAGATGGATATAGAATTTAAGGGAACTCATGGGACATGTGATCGGCATAATAATAGTGGGTGCACAACAAAGGAGGAGACACGTCGACACTTGACGCTGAGGGTGTTGGAAAATGAGGTGCGTTCATGGACGGGTCAAGAGTATGAAGGGCACTCGTGAGAGAGGTGAAACCACTAAAAATATCATAAAGAGACGGCTCGGGATCACTCTCACATGTGTCACGCGTCAATATAAAATAACAAAGTAGTCCCGTAAAGGACGTTCTTCGGCCATGTGGAGAGAAATATTTTTTGGAGTTTTTTAAATTTTTTCAAAGGGAAAGAAAATATTTTTGGATTTTCTAAAAATAATGTAAGAAAATATTTTTGGATTTTTCTAAAATGAAAGAAAGAAAATATTTTGGGATTTTTTTTGGAAGAAAAGGTGGGGAAATATATGGACTCTTGATTTGGACGAACCAACTAAAATCGACTACCGAAAAATTAATTGGACACACACACAAGTTAAGGAGAATTCCTAACTAGCATATAGCCAATTTTTATCTTTAAATTTAGTGAAAAGGGTAGTCAAATTTTAATTAAGTCCGCAGGCGATAAAAATTCACGAAATTTTTTGTGATCGCCTTTTCAAAAATGTTCTCCTAGTGGGCTACCTAGTTAATTCATTTTAAATTTAATGATGGCTAGGGTAGTATATAATTCATAAGCGAGTGAGTCGGGTGATGAAATCCTTTCTCGTGAGTGACCGGGTGTAGGTATTAGTAATTTAATTCATCACACCATTTAAAAAATAAATGCGAGAATAAAATCACACAAGAGCACACAAGAGAATTGACTCGCTAACAGGAGAGGCGCGAGTGTTAGAGAAATGTACCTCCCACGGTTTTTATGCCATGGAGTGCTGAAAAATTTGAGTCGACCGAGGGGAGATCACGCCTATTGCAGTCGTCCCCGAGAGTCCTACCGACCCAAGGTGGAGAGGCTTCTAAATCCTCACCTTGGATGCCCTCTCCCTACCTTGTTCAGTTTCCCTATCACTCTTTCTTCAATTATTACAAATTTAAATGGAAAATAAATGGTGTCTCTAAGCACCGCAATACAAGCCAAGAATAAAAATCCTAATACAAGCCTTCTAAAAATAATAAAAAAGGGTACAAAAAAAAATAACAAAGTGCGAAAAATGAACTACAAGTTAAAATCCGCTCCGAGCTTCACGCTCCCAAGAATGGCAACGACGCCATTTGATAGAAAGAACTTTTCGGTGTATATTTGTCGTTGCTTGAAAAGCTCCTCTAATCAAAACCTCAATTACCTACAAATATATAACAAACTCTAGTGTAGCGGTAAGTAAGGGTATCAATCCACTTCCAAGGGGGTAATCTAGAGACAAATTCAATTGTAATTCACTTTTTATTTTCTTTTTGTGCTTTTTCACTTTTTAACTTTTTTTAGCTTTTTCACATATTAAAACAATTGGGTGAGGTGATGATTTAAACTAAACTAAACTAAATCTGATATGAAAACAACTAACTAGAAAGTTACTAAAATGAAAAATAAAGTCTAAACTAAAATAAGAGATAAAGTGAGGTAAATAATTGTGAGAACAATCAAGGAATGGGATTACACCACATATTTTAGCTATTCTAACTAATTAATTTAATTAATTGAATTCTACCAAATTAATATCAAAATTACAAATCAACTCTCGTTGCAAATGTAATTTTAATAGTTGCCGTTTAGAAAATTAAGTTTAACACCCCACAACTCTAGAAAATAGATTCACACTCCTTTTAATTAATCACCCGCTAGGATCGATCAATTAAAATTTATGTCAATCTTAGAAAATAAATTTAGAGTTGAAATTCAAGTTATAATACTCCACTTAAGAAACCCCTATCTCTAGTTCGAATCTAAAATGGGTATTATAACTAGAATTTCGATTTTCTCTGGAAAATCCTTTACCCTCTCTCGAGGCGTAAATTTAAGGGTGAGGGATCAAAAGTAATATTCAAAGGGAATTTTCAGGTAATCAAACTAATTAAACTAAAATAACATCAAATACGAGTTTCTCCCCACCCCTTGAAACGGGATTTAGCTTAACATGATGTTAAACACGATGAACAAATAATCAAAGGCATATACAATAAAAGAGTAGATAAAGAGAACAAATCTTCAACAAGTCTCCTTGAAATTGGCAATTTGAACTCTATAATCTTCCATACAATTCAATTACTCACAATTAAATCTCATCAAATCTCTAAAAAAATAAAAACAAAAACTATTTACAAAATGGTGTTTATCTCTGTACAATTCTCTCTCTAAAAATTCCTATCTAAAAAGCTCCCTTCAAATGGGGCCTTGAGTCTTCATTTTATAATAGGCATAAAGCTAGGGGTATTTTTGGGAATGGACTTGAGTGTGCATGGAAATGATGAGAGGAGTGTGAGGTCATGTGTGTGTGGGGATTTGGAAATAAAATCAGATTTGGTAGATGGGGGTATTTGGGTAAAATGGTTTAAAAGGGGTTTTATTTGGCACATGGGTTTTAATACATGTGGGTAATGGTTTGGTTTTGCTTTGGAACTTTGCAGGTGATAAAATCGTGTTGGTGACAATTTGGGAAATGGGTTTTTGGAAGATGGATGGGTATAGGGTATTGGACATGGGTTTGGAATTCGGGTTTGGGCACACCGGAGGTGGGCAGCGGTTGGATGTCTCCGGCAAAAGGTGGTTACTGGAAATGGGATACGGGTTGAGGGTGGTTTGTTTTGGTGGTGTCACCAGCGCTGGTTGGATGGCCGGAGGCAGGAGGTTGGTGGGTCGGGTGTGTGTTTTGTGTGATGGAGTTGTGTGTGTGTTAACGGAGGAGATAGAAAATGAGGGGTTTGAGGTTGAAGAAGAAGGGAAATGGTTAGGTGTGGTAAGGGTGTAGGTATATAGTGTGTAGGATAAGATGTGTTTGGGTGTGAGTGGGTTCTAGGGTAATTAGGTGTGAGTGAGTTAGGCATTGTGTGTGTGTTTAATTTGGACCATAACTAAAATAATAAAGACTCAACTAAACTTAATAAAACGAAAACTAAAAATAAAATCTAACAATTAAAATCCTATTCTAAAAATACAATAAAGACTCAATAAAAATAAAAATAAAAAGAAATGAAAAGAAAAAAAAATAGAAATCTACTAAACTAAAAATTAAAATTCTAAAAAAAGTAAAACCTAATAAATGTAAAAATAAAAGAAATCCTAAAAAATTTAATTCTAATAAAATAAAACTAATAAATAAAAATAAAGATAAAATAAAATAAAAATACACTAGTAAAATAAAAATAGAAAATAAAACCTAGAAATCTTATATAAATAAAAAATAAATCCTAAAAAAATAAAAATGACTCAAGCTAAAAATCTAAAAAATATAAAAAGGCACAAACTAAATACACACAGGCTTGGGGTGATGATTTGGGTTATGTTTAGTCTCGGGATAAAGGTATTTAGCACTATTTTCGCACAATTGCCTTGATTTAAGCGTTTGAACTCTTCAATGCACAATTTGACCTATAAAATAAACATTTAAGCGCATAAGACCCAAATTACCGAGAATTAGAAACTAAAGTACGTCTATTCGGGGTACAAAATTTACAGTTTTGGGTGCTTATCAGTATTATCGATCGATAATTTGGATTTACGGATTACGTTTTATGACCTTTTTTTTTTGAAAAAATATGCACAAGATTATCGATTGGTAGGTCCATTTCTCTGCCAATCAGTAGTGTGTCTAGGGTACCTGCTAATTGTCCAGGTTAGGGGTATGCTAATCGGCAGTCCCCCTACCCTATAAAAGGAGGGCATGAGCTCACTCCCAGGCCACACCTTAGATCCATTAATATCAGTGATCTCAACAACATTCTCTTGCAATCAGCGAAGTTTCCTTGTGAAAAATTCCTTTCCATCTTTCATTCCCATCATTTTCATACCCAATTTACCAACATCTCCTTCTCTCTATAAGGACACAAATTTTCAATTGAGTCCTTTGTTGTTTTGGCTCAATTCCGGACAAAAACTTTTGAGTCATAGGATAGAGATCTTGACCATCCTTCAAGCCTATGACATACTAAAGTTGAAGACGTAGCGGCCAAGAGTATAAAGCTTCATCAAAATACAGAGTTCATTGTGCCTTGTTTCTACGTCAACAACATTTGTTCCGTTTACTCCTAAGGTATGAATGCATTACATATGTATATAGGAGATTGGAACAAATCTTAATTGGGTGTAGTTTTTGTTTAAATTGTTGTTTATTTTCAGAAAGTTGCTTTAAAACTTTATAATAAAGTTTCTGGCTAAAACTAAATTTTTATACATTCTGGAAAGTCGTTCGATATTGTCATTCGAACGAGTTTTTCGTTTGAATGAGAACATCGTTCGAATGAGGTTTGCCAATGATCTTACCTCTGGAACTTCATTTGATATTATCGTTCGAACAAGTTGGTTTGTTCAAACAAAAATATCGTTCGAACGAGTTTGGCAATGATATTTCCCATCAGGCCACTGGAACTTCGTTAGAAGGGTCGTTTGAACGAGACATCGTTCGATCGAAAATCTTGTTCGAACGAGATTTCTGGCGGGAAATTAAATTGGGAGTTTTGAGCAGTTTTTTCCACTTTTTTCACTACTCTTCCCCACTAAATTTTGACAGACTTATCAAGTGCGGGAACCAACTTTGGAAATATCCTTCCATATCCAAGAGAGATCTTTGAGAGTTCAAGTTTTGAAGAAAAAGTTCATGTTTTTGAGTGTCTATTTTTCAAGAAAAAATCATAAAACACTCTTGTTTTCACCCATATTGTTTATTCCAAGTTTCAATATATAAATATCTTGCTTGTAGTGTTTGGAATCGGTTTATCTCTACACCTTGAGGAAGAGAAATTTGGGTTTACTTCTACATCCCTCAGAGAAGAAGTCTCATGTTTTGCTGCGGCATTCTCACATGGTAAAAGGAACCATGTGTGGTTGACGGTGCACCTAAAGTCTCATTGGTGAAGTGCAAGGTTTCGGTGGAGCTCCGGAGTTGTCGACTAGGTGGAGGTGTTTACAAGAAGACGCGTCAAGGCTTGAAAGGGGTTGAGTCGAGGAAGTAAGTCATTTGTCTTGTAATTGTAAAACCATACTTAGTGGACTTAAGGCTAGGGACGTTCGAGATTTTTTTTCTGTTGTGGGTTTTTTCTCGTACATCGTGGTGTAGTGGTTCATTATTTATTTTATCTTTTGCAAAACTCACCTAGAATGCATGCTTAGGTAAAAAGATAAAATTTGCTTTAAATCACTACTTGTTTAATTTGGTGCTAAATTAATTTGGGTAATATTTATATTAATTTAATTCAAGTCATCACTTAATTTGATAAAATTGATTTGGCCTAATTTGGTAATATGGAAAATATGACTTAGGCAAATTTCTAGGACTTGGGTTGAATTAATATGTTAAAGTGAAAAATTTATTTGTTAATTAATTTAAGTTCACTTTAAATTGTGTTTAATTTTAATTTGAAAAGAAATTAAAATTTGTTAATTTATTTAATTGAACCATCTCTCTTCCGCATCTCATCTTTTAAAAGGAAATCGAAATTACTTTTTGGTAATAAGAATTTTAAAATTTGGGGGCCTCGCGCACCAACAAGTGGTATCAGATCCGGAGCACTAATTTATCGCGTCAAATATTCGTTTTTCGATTTTTATAAAGTCTGTGCTCTTTGCATTTGTAGGTGGTTCATTTTTTTTACTCACTCTCATTTTTTTATCTCTCGATGGGATGCCTTAATGATAATTTGTCCATTTCTAATGATAATGAAGTTTTTTATATTCGAGAGGAATTTAATGGGCTTAATAAGTGTAATGAAAATTTAAGAGAATTAAATGTGCGATTTGCAAAGAAAAAAATAAGTTTTTTGAAAATGAAATCTTATGTTTTAAATCTAGAATTGAACTTTTGCAAACCTCACTATCTCAAAAAGCTATTTTTCGTGAACAGCTTATGGACATAAATTACAATTTTAATATTTTAGAAAAGTACAAGAAAGAGAGTGATTGTCGATAAAAGACTCTTAGGGACATGTTTGCTCACATTGAGTGGAGCATGATAACTTTCTAGGAGTTATAGAAAATTTAAAGAAGGAGTCCCGTAAATTTGAGGAGTCTAATTTATTACTCGAGTCTAAAATTTTAAAAATGAAAAATGATTTACTTGACTCGAGTAGTTGTTGTAATCGTTCTAGATTATTTTGTTCAAATACTTCTGTTGCTAAAGCTAAGACCATTATATGTTTTAGAGGGTCAACTTTATCCAAGTACTTTAGAAAAGGTCACACCTTAGGTAACATTCCTCGTGTTTACACATGCTTGCACTGTGGTAGGAAAGGTCACCTTAGGTCATTTTGTTTTGATCTTAAAAGAAGCCATTGGAAGTCTATGTCTAGCATTACATTAGTTCCCAAATCCCGTCATTTTAAATATACATCTATATGGGTTAGGATATCATTTTTAGACGCGCTAGATATTAGATTTGTTGATTCTCATTTCCTTTCACATGAAACCTCCCTTGCTAAATTTAAATGTTGAATGTGTTAGTTTTGTTTGCATACTCTAGCTTTTTGTGTTTTATATTATCTATCATTTCTAGGTGTATGCATGTTTAGTCATTTTCTAGTCATTGCTTTATTTCATATCTAATGCTAGAAATCATGACTTATTTATCTTTTGTATTTTATTTCTTGTGATTTGGATAAAATATAATATACAAAAAGATTTTTTTTTATCATTTGTGTTTCACCTTTGAGTTATCTAGGCTTAATGAAAAATACAAATGATTTTTGTTTGTCTTTTGAGTAAATATTTTTATTGCTGGTTAAAAATTTGAAAAACTCAAAAAGATTTTATTTTGTGTGTATTTTGGTTCTACACACATTTTGTGGCATATGTTTGTGTTTGAATCCTTATTTCTCTTCCATGTGATAAGAACTTTTGGTTAGAATTTTAATCCTTAAAATATTCTTTATCATGATTACATGGAGCAGCTTAAGTTTGACTTTCTTAATGGATTCACTTTTATATACCTTCACAGACATGCACGAGCTTTTTGAACCTTAACGCCACATGTTATATTTGAGATTTGTTGGGTGTTCTCCTACCAATCTTGTCACCTACATGTTATGTGACTTAGGAGTACTAGTGCATGTCAAAATCCGTTGCACGTGAGATTTGTGAGATATAAAAGTAATATGTATAAATGTGCACAGGGAAGGGCTCCGAAAGGAAAAATATTATCCTTTGCGAGTAAGCCACCATTTGGAATGGACCTAAAAGAAATACGTGGTACAAAGGCCTAAAAGAAAATATGGCATTAAAAGAAAAATAATTTTCCAATGCCTAATTTCTTTAGTTGATTTATTCATTCAAAATAATAATATATATATGCTTATTGAGGGAGTTTGGATGATATATCAACGGTTTGCACAATGTCTGTTTATCCTAGTTGCGCTTTCAATGTCATCACTCTATTGGTTTGTAGAATCATCAACATGCTAGGATTGTATGCATTGTGTTTGCTTTTTCATTAGTTCACTTTATCCTATCACATAAAGGCTAAATTCTAGTTGATAAATTTTTGCAATCAAATGCGAACTATGTGAACACGTTTAAGTGACTGGGTTTTAATTCATTGGTATCTTGTTCACACCCCTTCAGTACCATTTCCATATGACACATTTATGCTATAAGAGTGTAGAAAAACTTATGTTATTTAGTTTTGTGTCATTTTGGTGTTTATATCTATATGTGTGTCCTTATGCTTAGCTTGTATCTATTGTGTATACATATATATGATATTTTGTTTAAGTCTTTGCCTTGCTTTCTAGTCCTTATATGCTTTAATTCATAATTGGTATCTATATTGTTGCATTATTTGTTGATATCACATGCTTAATACTTTATATATCATATTGGTATCATTTTCTTTCATCTTATTTGGTATCCGTTATTATTTGTTGGATTAGTTATGATTTTGTTGCCCATGTGCTTTAATGTTCTCATCACTTTATACGCTATTGCATCTTTAGCTTGTTATCCCATTATTTTCATCCCTTGTTTAGTTTAGAGGGAGTATATGCTTTAATTGGGGGAGATAAGTTAATTCTTTAATTCTTTATCCTTTGTCTATTCCTGAACAAAAAGGGGGAGAATGATAGGGGGAGAAATGGTATCTAATCCTATTGTAATCGTATCTTAGTTTGGGAAATTTAACTTAGGGGGAGTCTCTACCTTCTTATGTTGATCATAGTTGATAAAGGGGAGAATTAATTTAGGGGGAGTATTTAATCTATATGCATTTAATATTCTTGATCTTCCCTATGCGTTTGATAGTTTGCTTAAATGTGCAGGCATTCTTCTAAGTGATAACTTTCATCATCGACAAAGATATTGATCCTTGGGTTGTTTGAGTAAAGATGTATTTTTATTTTGGGTGGGACATTTATTTTTAGTCTAGTAGAGATTGGCAGGCCTTTAGGATTTTTGCTGGTTTTTGTACCGGAATAACTAAAGGGGGAGATTTGTAAGGACACAAAATTCCAATTGAGTCCTTTGCTATTTTGGCTCAATTTCGGACAAAGACGTTTGAGTCATAGGATAGAGTTCTTGACCATCCTTCAAGCCTATGACATACTAAAGTTGAAGACGTAGCGGACAAGAGTATAAAGCTTTATCAAAATGCCGAGTTTATTATGCCTCGTTTCTACGTCAACAACATTTGTTCCGTTTACTCCTAAGGTATGAATGCATTACATATTTATATAGGAGCTTGGAACAAATCTTAATTGGGTGTAGTTTTTGTTTAAACTGTTATTTATTTTCAGAAAGTTTCTGTAAAACTTTAAAATAAAGTTTTTGGGCTAAAACTGAATTTTAATACATTTTTGGAAAGTCGTTCGATATTGTTGTTTGATAGAGTTTTTCGTTCGAACAAGAATATCGTTCGAATTAGGTTTGCCAACGATCTTGCCTCTGGAAATTCGTTCGATATTATCATTCGAACGAGTTGGTTTGTTCAAACGATACTGTCGTTCGAACGAGTTTGGCAACGATATTTTCCATCAGGCCACTAGAACTTCGTTAGAAGGGTCGTTCGAACGAGACTTCGTTCGAACGAAAATCTCGTTTGAACGAGATTTCTGGCGGGAAATTAAATTGGCAGTTTTGAGCAGTTTTTCCCACTTTTTCCACTACACTTCCCCACTAAATTTTGATCGACTTATCAAGTGCGGGAACCAACTTTGGAAAACCAACTTTGGAAATATCCTTCCATCTCCAAGAGAGAGCTTTGAGAGTTCAAGTTTTGAAGAAAAAGTTTATGTTTTTGAGTGTATATTTTTCAAGAAAAAATTCATAAAACACTCTTGTTTTCACCCATATTGTTTATTCCAAGTTTCAATATATAAATATCTTGCTTGTAGTGTTTGGAACCGGTTTATCTCTACACCTTGAGGATGATAAATTTGGGTTTACTTCTACATCCCTCAGAGAAGAAGTCTCCTGTTTTGCAACGGCATTCTCACATGATAAAAGGAACCATGTGTGGTTGACGGTGTACCTAAAGTCTCATTGGTGAAGTCCAAGGTTTCGGTGGAGCTCTGGAGTTGTCGACTAGGCGGAGTTGTTTACAAGAAGACGCGTTAAGGCTTGAAAGGGGTTGAGTCGAGGAAGTAAGTCATCTGTCTTGTAACTGTAAAACCATACTTAGAGGACTTAAGGCTAGGGTCGTCCGAGGTTTTTTCCCGTTGTGGGTTTTTCTTCGTACATCGCGACGTAGTGATTCATTGTTTATTTTATCTTTTGCAAAACTCACCTAGAACGCATGCTTAGGTAAAAAGATAAAATTTGGTTTAAATCATTACTTGTTTAATTTGGTGCTAAATTAATTTGGGTAATATTTATGTTAATTTAATTCAAGTCATCACTTAATTTGATAAAATTGGTTTGGCCTAATTTGGTAATATTGAAAATATGACTTAGGCAAATTTCCATGACTTGGGTTGAATTAATATGTTAAAGTGAAAAATTCTTTTGTTAATTAATTTAATTTCACTTTAAGTTGTGTTTATATTTTATGTTAAAAGAAATTAAAATTTGTTAATTTGTTTAATTGAATTATCTCGCTTCCGCATCGCATATCTTTAAAAAGGAAATTACCTCTTTGTAGTAATAATTTAAAAATTGGGGGCCTCGTGTTCCAACACTCTCTCATACAACATTCATCCCAACATTCAATGGAGCTCATCAAGGATCAATATCAAGCCTTAATTCTCCAAACAAGGTCCAAATATCCTTCTCTCTCTTTAAATTCTTTATTTTCGCATTAGTTACATAAATTCTCAATCTAACTTCTACTTTAGTTCATATACATTAACGTCTCATCCTTTATTAGTTATATTTCACATACTTTATTTTGTATAAAAAAACAAAACAAAGAAAAAAAGGTTTACACCTATAAATTCCAATGGGATTATTCACCACAATTTCTTAAAACTGAAAATACCTTTTCTACACACACACATATAATAAACTCCCATTCGAATCTATGGGATAAACCATACCCTTGTGCCTCATCGAATTACGTGGACTTTGATGCCTTTATAGGCTACAGAGGTGTTTTGGGCTAAAGCCCGAGACTTAAGTCCAACTTTTTAATTTTCTAATTTTCCAATTTTAACATTTTCAACCTTTTTATTACTCATATTTATCATACTTGTGCATCTTATCTAACAAATATTATCGTTCCCTTATAACGATCATTATCGCAATACAGGCATACATCATATTTTCTAATTATTATTTTGGGAACATTCCATTGGATGACTCACTCTGTCCTTCCCATGGTACGAGTCGAGTGATTTCGATCTCTATTTATATATACACGCACACACACTTCACGGCAAAATTAAGGATAAGAGTAACATAATCCCAGGAAAGACCGAAAAGGAGGGATGGGAGTCTAAAACCTACCATTCTGTTACTTAGCCCCCTAACCTCTGAACTATTGGTTTCGTAAGCATCAGTTTGTCTATTATGCTGTTCTCTCGAGGCGGAGACAGATTCTTTTGCTTGTTTTCTGCAAAATAGTCTGGGGACTCCATCTTTTTACATCACCCGACATTGACGATGACTGAAGCGTTCCTAGAAAAAGGGCGCGAAACCTCCTCTCCCTCTTTGAGTTCACGCGCACGAGTATCGTCAACCACCTGAGACACGGGAGAGAAAAGGAAAGAGACCCCATAAGGAAGGGATGTCCACATAAGAACAACTACTTTTCTTACAATCTATGTGAGAAAATAGAGTTTAAGTACACTTCTCCGAACCATCGATAATTATGGTGGATATAAAATCTTCAAGAATTTAATTCATATTTTAAAGAAACATTTAATATTATCTAAGCGTTAGACATATGCGGATTTTACTCCTTAAAATATCAAATCAAAAAATATTAATATGAATGATAAATTATTAAAATACGTATTATATTCCTAAATATTTTGATTACCCAAGGGAAATGAAATTAAAAGACGTATAATATTAATTTCATCTAAACTTCAAACCTCTAAATTAGTAATTAAATTTTATGGTCATCCGTAATACCTGGGTTAGGTTTATGTATCCCAACATTCTACAAAACTTAGATGGACATGGTTTAACTACGAGAGAGCATGATTTCTAGATTGCATGGATTAATTGTTACGTAAAGAATGCAACTAAACATGCATGAAAGATTTTTGGCAAGATAATAAATAATTATAAACTAGAAAGATGATAAATCTTGAGAGCAATAAGAGAATAATGCTTGCATTGAGGGTTTCAATGCCAAAATAATGAAGAATATGAAGTATTTATGATGATCTTTCTCTTTTAATGTTCCTTGCCTCCAAGAGCTCTCAAAACTAGGTTAAAACTCATCTAATCTAGGTCTCCTCTCTAACTAGCTGACTGGGTACAAGTTTTTACAAGTGTTTTAATAAAATCAAACTCTAATTAAAAATATAATGAAGGATAAATTTTGCAAGCAGGAATTCCGAACCGAATCTAGAGCTCCCAAATAGGTTCGTAAGCTAGGAAAATTACAGTATTTCCGTGGATTCTTCTCAACTTCAAAAGCGCATAACTCCTTAACCATAACTCAAAATTCGACGCCATTTCTTCAAGTATTCTTGTGAAATCATAATGTTCAACTTTTCTGGGGTTCCGGGTTTGGGCAGAAAAATTACATTTCTACCCTTGGACATTCTTTTCTTCTTTTCGGTCTTTATTTCGATTTCTCTCCCGCATTCACTTGTACGAAATACCAGTAAAATATATAATAAATACACAAAACAAGACATACTTACCAAATAGGGTCACTAGCATGAATAATGGATAACTCCATCCTAATTACACTGCACAGGATGATAAAAGTTCCTAAATTATGGGGATAAATATGAAATATTTACACCAAATCATAAATCAACATCTTTTTATAATTGATTGCTTTCGATTATAAGACACAAAGTATATTGACTTCTATCTTTCATAGAAGTATAAGAATCCCTTTGGATTTCATCGTTTTCTATTTTAACTTCTTGTTTACTTTTGAAATATTTTCATTTTCAAATTGTGTTTCCTTATCATTTGATGTTAGCCACTCATTCTCTTCTTTTAATATTCTATTTTCCATGAAAAGTGTCTCATTTTCTTTAGTTGTTTCCTCAATTTAAATACAAATATCTTTTTCTAAAATATTGTATTCTTTAAATAAATTTTTATAGTCACTCATGGATTTATCCCTAAAATAGTTCGTTTTCATCAAATCATGCAAAATATCATTTTTTGATAATTTTTTTAGATATATGGATTTAATAGAGAAGGGTTTTACCTCATTATTTTTCGATTCTTGTTATGAGCATGAAGGAATTTCCATTTCGACTTCGGATAATGAACTTTAAGATTCCTCCACCATTTCCTCTTCTTTTTCAATTTGTATATTTGATTAATTTGATGCTTGACATTACTTCTTTTGGTGGAACCTCATTCAATAACTCTTTTCTTGCAGCAACATTATCTAGAGAGGACTGTAGAATTGTCATAACTTCATTATTTAAAACAAATCTCTTTTTGGGAGTTACACTATTTGATAACAGAGATTAGTTATTGCATGTAATTTTCCAATGATAGTAGTCAATGGATTTAATAAGCCAAAAGATTTTGGTTTTCCACCTTTTGAAATATTCTCCATAAAAAATGGTATATCATATCTACCCAAAAATTATTGGGAAATGCTTGCCTTTTTTTTAATATTTATACTCAAAAAGTACTTTTCAAAGTAGTTATCTTTGAACTAGGCTCTGATTCCATTCATTAGCTAGAAAATATACCTAGAAGGGGGCTGAATTGGATATATGGGTTTAATGGAAATTTTTAAAAAAATCTTAACTTTGTGTAGAGATTAATTATAATAAAAATAAATAGATTTATAATTAAGAAATTAATTAATAGTAAATATACGCAGTTAAGAAATAAATAATTATTAGACATTGCAAATCGAGATTTTAGTGTGGTTAGGCCTTTGTTTATGCCCACGCTCGAGATGGTACACGAGAACTTCACCATACATGGTTCACTTACGATGGAATCAAAACTTTATAAAACATTACGGGAAACACTACCTTGCAAATCGCAACCAACAAGACGATGCCTTCATCTTTGGCCAAGAGGTACCTACTAAATAGCTCAATGGAACACCTTGACTACATGAAACAATGGGACTCTTGGCCGAGAAGATACAATGAATTTTAACCATTTGTCACAACAATATTTTCATAACCAGAATATAAAGCCAAGTTGCTACACTAAAATAAATGATGAAGTGGGTTTACTTTCTCTCTGTAGAAAAATAAATAAGATTCACAAGTATAATGCTCAAATGGGTTTTCGGATATTTATTTATCACAAGTGGGTATTGGGATTATAACATTACTAAATATGCATTGAGGTTTGAGATTTTGGTTCTAGTGTTTTTTCTTAAAGCATTGGAGTTTTTGGGTTTTAAATTCTCAAATAGATTTTCTTAATTTCTCTTCAAAAACTTAAGGAAAGGGATGAAAAATACTTTAGATGATGGAACTTTACTAAAGTAGGTTGTTTTTGTGTTTTTGAATGCAATAAAGGGGATTTATTTATAGTCTTGGATGAAGCTTAAAGTTGGTAAAACATTTTATGAAATCACTACACCAAAACAGGCAGATGGTCATGGTTGTAACCCGTGACCAAGGCATATGGGTCATAATTTTGGACCTTGAGGGTGAAAAAATTATGGGACACAGTTCATTGGGTGACATTAATATTATATGGTTGTTCATGATCTAATACCATGACCCAAAGTGTGACCATTCAGAATTATGACACTAGGGCTTATGATCCCAAATTGTGACCCTAATGTGACAATTTAAAAATGTGACACAAGGGATCATGGTTTATAACCATGACCCCTAGTATGATAATTAAAAATAATAAAATATTGAGTCATGGGTTTGAACCATGAAAAAATATTTTATGGTTTTAAAGTGTCACACTAGGGGTCTGGGTTTTGGACCGTGACCAATACTAACACCATATTAAAAAAAATTGATTATTTTGTCATGATTCTTAGCCATGGCCAAATATTATTAGTACAATTTGTCACATTTTGGTCACACTCTAGTACCGTGACTAAATTAAAAAAATTAATTTTCTGCATTTGGAAAAACCTGTACATTTTTCAAACCTATTTACATTTCCAAAAATAAATAGTTAGCCACTACGACATCCATAAACAAAAATTAATAATACAACACAAATCAAATAACTAAATCCATCAAATCGGTCAACACATATAGTAATATAATGCATGCTTGCATGAACATGATAATAACATCGTAATATCCTAATCAAAATATGATGCAGTGATTGTCTCCTTCCAGAAAACAAGACATGAAAATGTATTTTCTCCAATTAGAGTGCCAACTTCAAAATATTCCAAAATGTAAGTAATAGAGGACTTGAATCCCAAAATAACATTGGGATGTCTAGATATGTAAAAAGTGAAATCAAAGTCCATCTAGCTTATAATATTAACAAGGCTGGGGTATAACCCATAATCCGAATCTAGGGTGTCGTTTTTTATTTATGAAAAATATATGTGAAATGTGATGAAAATGTAAAAAATTGTGAGAACACTATAAATTGAGAATTGTGGTATAGACCCCCTTTTTTCATTTTTTTATTTATTTATGAAAACATATTTGGATGCATATCTGATAACATAAAGAGTGGGATCAGTGATAAAGATTAAAATTGAATAATATAAGAAAATGGAATTAGTGTTACGAATAAGAGATTATGGCGCCTTGTGTGTCGGTGAACATCAAATGATATAAACCACAAATTGAGGCAACCAAACATATATTGAACATCAACAGAACTCATGACCATTTGTATGGTTATCTCAGATTGGCGGTTTGTTATCACAATTGCATTCAAAACTTGAGAAGATCTACATAATGATATTTTGAAAAATGTGAGCGATGGGGAATAAAGTGGAGGAGATATAAATATATGAGTAGAGTATACTCAAACATTATTTAATATGAGGGTTGTTCCAATACATATGATACAAATAGGGTTGTCATACAAGATTAACTAAATAACAATAATATAATGTTTTAAAACTCAATATTCCTCTAAATGAACTAAAAGAACAACCAAATTAGGATTGCCTTCAAGAGCATAATGGTACTCTTTAGGAGCCTTTAATTCATCTTCTTGACAAGTCAAACCCTTAGGTGCATGCATAACAACAGAACAATTGTCGTAGTTTATGTTCTTAGAGTACAATAGCTTTTTGACATTTCCAAAGGCAAAAAGAAGAGGTTCGTAGATCAAGCGATTTACTTTTAATCTTAGATAAATCTACCATGAAATTGTTTGAGGGAGTACCAACTTCACAACCATTCGTAGTGTCCTTCACCTTCACCCACTCACAATAGAAGATAATTTCTCTGAAATCTAAGTAATCTAGTTGGATTATTTGTTGGAAAATCCCATAATAGGTCAACACCACGTCCTAATATTTTGTATTAGGCCATGCTTTACAACACATAAATAAATAACTGCAATAGAAGAGGCTAGAATTACCTCTTTTGATACTAAATCCATAAAATCACTTATCTTCTGATATGGGAAAATCTTGCCCTCATACTTCCTAACCGTGTTTGTAAAAATTATAGAGTTTAGATCGTAACATGGAGAATACACGTAATCAAATAAAAATAAGTTATATATTTAATTACTTACTCTTTTGAATAGTCAACATCATCTTGGGATTCGAAGACATAACGAGTTGATTTCTCATATTGCAGATTGGTGAGTCTCACCACTTTGGGGTTCTCGAAAGGTAATTCATCCTTAAACTTGTCAGGTTCCTCAATCACTCTTTATCCACAAGGATTAAACCTCCTAAACCATTGTTTTGGCATATGTTCTCGGGCATATAACAATGATTCCACTGTTATGTATTCTTCCACAATTACCCAAAAATATACAATGTATTTTTAATGTAGTTTTTAAAGGTTATCATCAATCGATCGAATGGACACATCCAGCGATACCTGATGGGTCCGCACAATAAAGCCTCATAGAATATATGCATAAGTAGGTGGATGATGTTGTCAAAGAATGATAGAGCAAAATACTTCTCAATGAAAAAATCATCTCGGCTAAAGTGTTTTTCGTAGCCTTCATATTGGTCTAATATAACGATTTTGCACACAGTAAGTACAAGCACAAACTAATTTGCACAATATCCCTGTAGAGTTGTTTTTGCTAGGAAAATCAATGTCGAAACAATATAGTGATTAGTTGGATGATGATGTTCCAATCGTGTAACTTGCACTATTTTAGGTCATTTGTTTAGTAAATAAATACCCTAAGAGAATTATCAGATCAACATTTGAGAGTATTCAAATTGAAGAACGTGCATAGGAGGATCTTTTTCTCATTAGTACTCAAAGTTAAAGAAGTCACGTGAATTTAATTTTTGCGAGTTATAGGATCAATTTTTAACCACAATTTTTTTTTTGATCTCCTTTGGATTGAGAAGTCCTCTTTCTCCATCATCCGAATGAGTACCACCTAGACATGTTCTTACCATATATTATGCAAAATTTATCTCCATGTGAATCTCATTAATTACATGCCTTAGACAATGCTCTTTCTAATACGACAAGTTAAATAAGATTGACCCTGTGGGCCATATAGATTTATGCTTCTGGACTACAAACTGAGGCTATTTTCCTACAAATGTATTCCCTAAAGTCGTAGCCTTTGTTTTTTTCTCAATTTTATAATCAAAAAGCCAACCTAGTTCCACCCAATTCTCTTGACTGATAGGAAAAAGTTAACTTTTCATTCCTAAAAGGGTGACCGCTAGGTAGAAATATACACTGACAATCATAACTCATCTTACCACTATGATGTATCCAAGTGGATTTAGTTTCGTCCCCACATATGGGATATCAATAATAACCATGAATATTTCAATCGAATAAGGTCCCATAGACATAAAAGTCATAGATCTCGAATATAACCATTTCTTTAAGTGTAAACTCTTGAACCTTGTGAGTAACAAAGGCCCTCACACCTTCATCCCTTAACTCTGTAAGTTCTTCGATTAACGAGGCTAAGAAAATTTCAATATCATAGCTGGGATTCTTTGACCTAGGTATCAACAATGACAATAATCTAAACTTTTTTATTCTGGATAGTGCTGGAAGGAAACGTAAAGGCTTTATGAGAACTAGATAATAACTTTAATTAGTGCTTAAATTACAAAAATGGTTAAACCTGTCAGTTAGTAATGCAATTTGGACATTGTGTGGTTCTTTTGAATTTCAGGCTTTTGTGAATTTCAAATCTTCCAAATGAGTGAATAAACCAAATGATGTATGATATTACCACCCATCTTGGCTTGAGCATGCCATGTCATGGCCTCTACTATCCATAATAAAGTGATAAATATTTTTAATCATGGCACGCGAGAAAAATAATTTTGTAAGATGTGGGTTCATTAAATACGATTAGCATTAAGGGGGGGGTGTAACCCCTTATCAAGATCGTGATTAGTGTTAAAGAAGGGTTAGAAATGACAATAAATGTAATCCAGAGACAAATAATATTCAATACTCAAGTTTGTATTAAATGAAGTCTTTTATAACATAAATGCTCCGAAAGGGCAATAAATGGAGGAGACCCGCAAGAAACTTAGTCGGATGGAGAAGGAATAAGTACCCCTAGCGAATAATGGCAAGGCAGTAACCTCAAGATACAATAAATGATCAAGTGCAGTGTTAATGGAGTCAAAGGGGAATAATCACACAATAATGATCTCACAACAAACATTCTTATGTCGATAAATTTTTATATCAATTCTAGGTTCAAATTGTCATCCCTGTAAACTATGTTTCTGGGGTATTTATATGGGATCTTGGTGACTCGAAGGACCTTACTGGCATTCAATGTACTAATCGTAATTAGTGACAATACACCCAATTATTAATGCTGAAGATAGGGCATTAAATGCATAAGATGTGATATTTTTGGCGAGAAAAACATTTTATCCTATTAGAAGTATGGTGACATTCATTAGGACAAGATGTAGCAACCCAAAGGTCCCGCCTAAGACGGCTGGACAGCACAAGCTCACCATCCTATGAATAAACTCACTTGAGTTCTATTTACTATATCTCCTAAATGTCATATTCCATGATATCATAGGGCTTGTAAACAGTAATCTGTAAAGGATGTGTTGTCACATCAATAAAAAAAGTGGTTCATCGAATGAAGGTTTCTCGGCTGATGGTCGCTGAAGCAACCTATGAACCCTGTGTCAGGAATCAAAACTTAGTTTTGGATAACTTTTTGGTTTGAGGTCCATCGAGGAAGTTCCGCTAGATATGGTAACTGGAGTATCTATTCCATTGTGCTTTATATAAACTAAGATTTTGCCTAAGGGTTCTACGGGTCTTGGGTACTGATTTCCCAATGTTTCCTTACTCCCAATATGCTAAACAAAATCCCTATGAGGTTACTAGAATGAGGGTATTCGATAGAGCATGTGATCTCTCCCGTGCCCTTCCACACCTGCTCCTTTGAGGGTACCGATCAACCTCATAAACATTACAAAATGCATTTGATAATTATAAGGAAATACAAATAAAAGTACAACATAATTCTTGTTACAAATATATTATCCTTTGAATGATCTTGATCTTTGTGGAAGGTCCTTCAAGAAGATTTAGTCTTTACTCCGTCGTTAATCCTTTATTTACTGTGAAATGATTATTTCTAATCAATCTTGGACTTGGACCTCCCCTACCTTTTCCCCTTTATAGAGATATTTGTTTACGAGGTGAAGAAATATCTGTATGAAATACTATTATGATTCTTCGAACGACTTCTCTCTTTGAGCTACCTTATCCCCGAGAAACCATTGAGCTTAGTGTTGTGCTTTTCTTAGGAGTATCATGTTTGAATTTTGTGTAGAGGAGACTTTTCAACTCATTGGGGAAGAATAAATCATTTTTCAAAAGTCCCTCCAAACGATTTGTTTCCCGAAGGAGGAGGATTTTTGGCATTTTAATTTCCAAAGTTAATTATTACTATTAGTGTCACTTCACATTAATTACAACTGACATTCATCTCACCCCATTTTACACATGGAAACTCGAGTTACGCATGTGTGTCTCACGTGAGGTATCTCATGCATTGCTAATTTATCGTAATCATTATGATGTCTGGATTTGTGTCGTCACGTGCGAGTGTAAGACTCGTGAGGGACTTCATACGTCATCACCTCAGGTACATTTTTGTCATTCCTTGGATACATGAAATTACTCGCACGTGAGCTATTGGAACCATTATTTCCTATCCGCAACTTTTTTTCCCCTTATAAAAGGGATATACTTAGCCTCCGGGTTTTTCACCCTTGAGGTTTTTTCTACAATCTTGCTTTTAGAGAGAGAAGGAGAATACATCATTGTTCTTCTACACTTTTGCAAACACTTCCCCTTCTTTTATTTTCTAACCTTCTTTGTGTAACCATGTCTCGTATTATCAAGAAAACTCCCTCTGCTAGGAACGTCTCCCCTCGAACTCATGCCCATCAGAACTAATGGGATCGTTATCATCGTTCCCCATATTTTGGTGAGTCGAACCACTTTTGGTCCATTGTCGATCAATTTCTAGGCATAATTACTTCTAAAGAGGAGGTCACATTTTATATGAATATGAGTAATATAACTGAAGACTTTGCCTACATACCAACCTTCACCATTACCAGCTTCAGGATTGAAATGGATATTTCCTCTATTCAAACATGGACTTTCAATCCATCGGTGGTTCTTGAAAGGGGCTAGGACCCTAGACATAGTACATTCATTACTAGTATGCCTCCAAACTAGAAGTGGTAAGTCTTTTATCCACCTTCTGGCTTGGTTACCTCACACTTGCTAAGAATAATACCACACTTTGCACTTTAGTTTCTCGGTGGAGCCATTAGACCCACACCTTTTATTAAAAGATGGGGAGAATTCACTATCATCCTGGAGGATATCCATGAGCTTCTAGGCTTGGAGGTTGTCGGTTTTGAGGCTTTCTTTAAGGAGGCTATATCTAGTGCTAAGTCGACCGCTTGAACATAGTTTGAGGCGGTGGTCAATAAAATTATGGTGGCTTATAACAAGTGCACATTTTTTGAGGTAATTTATTATTTCCTCTATATTAAGGATAAAGCCCCCGCGAAGGCCCAGTAGGTCGCGAGGAAAGATCCAATAGGAAAGCATGTAGCTGAGGTGATGCCTACTGGAAGTGGTTACAGGTCTGGCATCGAGTTAGTAGGTTACGTCTGGGTAATACATTCTAAGATCTTCATTATTGGGAAGCCTCATCACTATCCGAGGAAGGATCTGATTAACATGGCCGTTTGGATGGACTTTGGAGTGAAAATCCCATTAGTTGCAATAATTGTAGGCTCTTTATACACTTGGCTCGATCGTGTGCAGTCTAATTCAGTATGACGTATTGATCATTTTTATGTCTCCAATTATGCGAACATATCCTTCTGGCCGCCTTCCTTTATTCCTATTTCCCAAAATATGCACCTGTGGGTACCTTCCACACATCTCAGCACATTAAGGTAACTCATATTTTGTCATGGGACCACAAGTAGTCAAATTAGTCATTCCAGCCTTTGATTGATAATGTTAAGAAGTTCAGGTACCGACCTTATACTGGTGTTAGTCATTATTTTACAAATTCTTTTTTCAATGAAGAAGGCAACAAGATTACCCCTGTTGATGAGGATTATGTGAGGAATTTCCCCTCAAGCCGTACTCCTCTTATTCTTATCCATTCATATATTCCCTCTTATACTGAGTGGTCATCATTAATTCCCTTTAATCACTCATCCGAGTAGCCTTGTAGTTCGGCTATGATCAGGGTGTCCCCATGCTCAGCCACATTACCCATGAAAAATCGTCAAACTTTTCATTTTCCTGTAAGAATTTTCTTACTTCTACTGTCGTGTCTCTTTATTCCAAGTACCTAGGCTACCAGGTTATCCCCAGTAAATATTCCCGGGGAGGTAGATCCCAACTTAACCTCTCTATATTCTGTCCCAATCAATTGGGCATTTTTCGAAGGAACATCTGCTGGTAGCCTAGTTATCCTTCTGTTGAATGATTTCCTCCGATGGATTAGGTTTGCGGACCTATTCTATTGCTGTCTCCCAGTTCCCCTTGAGCACCTTAAATGATATTGTTCCCAAAGATCTACCCTTTTGGCTCGTTTAGATGAGGTAGTGGCTAAGAAAATTATGTGGGCACAAGATTTTCAGTTGAGCGAGGGAACTTCTGGTGTCCCTAGTCCTTCGATAACTGTTGCGGAGGAAGACACACTTTGGGTTGCCTCTACTAGGGGGCTTGTTTGGGTCAAAAGAAAGTTACCCATCAAGAAAATCAAGGAAGCCAAGAAGACCCTTATACCTTCCATTATTGTGGAAGCTTCACTTTGCAAGTCTATTGCCCCTAATTTAGCTGCAACGATTGATAATATGTACACGGAGTTGGACAATCTGTGGGCCAGCTATCCTACCGTCGATAGAGGTGATATGTAAGCCTTTATGTCTGCAATAGGCCTAATTTTTACTCCTCTTGTTGGTGAAGGCGGTAAAAATATGTACTAGGTTGGCCACCCGGGAGACAAGCTCTGTGGGGTAGTTCTTGAGGAAAAAGAGGTTGGGGTAGAATAGGATCAAGAAGATGAAGGAGAAGGAGGTGATGAGGAAGCGAGGATGAGGCAATTGAGATAGAGGAAGAGGAGAAAAAGTCTTTCAATCACTCTCCCTTACTACATCAGGTGCGCAAACTGCACAAGGTGT
Organism: Sambucus nigra; assembly: GCA_949130495.1. NCBI lineage: Eukaryota > Viridiplantae > Streptophyta > Magnoliopsida > Dipsacales > Adoxaceae > Sambucus > Sambucus nigra. The sequence goes on from OX422207.1 coordinate 520,909,382, forward strand.
ATTCTTTAGAGAAACCATCCTCACCTTCTCAGTATTATACCATTCTATAGGGGATTTTACCACTGACGAAGAGGTATATATGCTTTTTTTCCTTAGTTGTGGCTTTATGTAATTTTTTCAAGATTTATTTTTCTAACTTCTTGCTTGCTGCTCGTAGATTGATGCTTATTTTAATGCCCCGAAAGGCACTGTTATTAGTGAAGGTGAGCCTGATTTGGAGGAAAAAAGGAACGAAGCACTTTACTCCTCTCTAGTTATCCCAATAATGGGTGCAGGTGCCCCTAATGTACCCAAGGTAATTCTAAATTCCCCCTGAGGGGAAGATACAAACATTTATGATAATGGATCTAGTAGTCATTATTCCCCAAACTCTTATTTCTTGTGCAACTAGGCTGCTCTTCAGGAGAAGGATCAGGAAGACAATGTTGGTGTAGAGAGCAGAGATCCCCACACTGATAAATCAACTTCAATGGTAAGGTCTTTGGTCACTCTGTAACTTCATTCTCTAATTCCCTCTATGTTTGTCAATTAAATCTCTCATTGCTTTTCTTGTTATTGTAGGCCCTCTCTTTTGAGGACGTTCCTGAGAATCTATGTTGGGCCATTGTACAGATGCCCACCCATGCTATAGGAAACGAGCAAGTCCGGATCCACTTATTTAAGCCTTTTATCCTTAGAATGGAGAAAGTTTAAGATACTTTTGCTAATGGTGAATTACACTTGAAGGTTGTCCCAGATTAAGCTGCTTCGGGTGCAATTATGGATAATGGCGCACCTTTGGAAAGGACCCAAGAACAAAATTCTCATATTATTGTTATTGAGAGGGAAGGTCCCATGGAAGTTACTCCAGATCAAGGTGTGGAGAAATCCAATGAGTTAGTACAAGAAGTGTTTCCTCTTGTTATTATACCAACACATTCCCTACCAGTTGTTGAAGATTAAGTATAACTTCTCTTATTGTTACGTATCTTTGTTTAAATAATCTTCCAGCTTATTAGAATGAAATTATCCGATAAAATTTGTAAACATTACTAGCAAACTAGGACTTTAATATCTCATAAAATGGGATCATGCCTATTAATATAAGATTTTAATCTCCCTTAAATGAGGGTCAAGTGTGTCTAGTAATATAGGACTTTAATCTCCCTTAAAATGGTCATGACTAGTAATATAGAACTTTAATCCCCATAAACAAGGTTCAGGAATGCCTAGTAATATAGGACTTCAATCTCCCATAAAAAGGGTCGTGTCTAGTAATGTAGGACCTTCATATCCTTTAAAAGGGGTCATTCTGTACAGCTATCAGGCCTATAAATTTAACTTATGTATGACTTCTTTCTTTCCAATGGAAGTCTAGCAACTAGCACACATCCATGACCCTTCTTAGTTAGTGGAGTGGGAGGTCGATAGAGAACAAACAGTTGTTGAATCTGCAGCCATTAGGGATATGATGGGGTTGGCTATGTTTCCTATTGTGAGCTAAACAATTGGAAAACTTTCTCGAGCAATTATGCCCTTGCTTCAAGAGGCTGATAGTGCATCAAATATAGAACATCCATCAGCAAGTGATAGTGCCTTCAGTGTACATCCTCTTGAGGCTACTCTTACTGTCTTTATTATGCAAATACTTCAAGATGTTTGGCATATTCTTACCACTCTTCACCGGGAACTACTCGAGAGGCTCTTCGACCATTTCCAGTAATTTTTATCCCAAGTTATGTTCAATCGCTACGAGTGATGATGGATTATTGACTGCTTGGGCTCTCCACTGTTCTAAGTGAGATACCGAATACTCCACTACAAGATCTTAGTGCCTCTAAAATTAAATAATTGTTCGATAAGATCTACATGCTCATTAGTGATGGTTTTTCTTAAGCATGTGTCACATCCCACCTAATTCTGCCATTGGTCGCCACCAAAACTAAGTCGGGCATGAGTAAATAAAATACCATTCTTAGCATGAGACATATTTGAGAAATATAAAATTAATCCACAAGATAAATGATAATCAATCCTAAAAGATAAACCACCCAACTAAGCGATAAAAGATCCATATGCATGCTAAACTCAAAGTAATTCCAATCTCTAATAATATGAAACTGAACAATCTCCAACTGAATCTAGTGAAATAACTTAATAAAATCCATAACAACTTTGGAACCGAATGGCCCAATCAAAACCATTAACTGTGTCTCAAAGTCAATACGGAGGAATGGAAAACTAAACTAAATCAATACACATAAGGTAGAGCAACTCCAACTGCACTGCCAAGCAAATCTTAAAATATTTCAATGCAGCTTCTCCAAATACTATTTCATGAAAAGTTAGTCAATGCACGAGGTCAGAGCCTCGAGCATGAACACACACTACTCCCCTAAAATAGGGTCCATGAACCCAGACAATAGCATTATACGCAATAAATATGACAATAGAATATTTTAATTTAAGGCGAGATTGTTAATCGCAATAATAAAGAATCACTACCTACTCGATAATTCTTGTTTCAAAAATCCACACGAATATTATTTTAAAATATTTAGCAGACCCAGATTGTTAATTTAATTAAATTAACCACATGTATAATTCTTCTCACTTTATTATTAGTTATGGCGATCCTCCCGCCTCGGGTGGTTCTCCCACCAAAATATATTATTACAGCGTTCCTCCCGCCACGAGTGGTTTCTTCACCAAAATACACATCCCCTTGTCAAAACGACCGCTGATCCGTTTAAACTGTCGATCCTATAATTTGATAAGGTTCCACACATGACACGATAAAAAATGTTGGCTGACCCGTTTAAACTTTCGACCCACGCTGTTTAAGCCGCCAATATATTTTAATACCCGCTTTTATCTTAGGCCTTAATTCTCAATTTCACAATTATCAAATCACCCCACCCATTTTATCGCTGTGAGATCCTCAAAATACCCTTTAGTTCCATATCTAAGGGTCCCGAAAGTACACATACGTCCTACCCTATGTATAGGATGAATTTCTAACATAATTCTCTACCAAGTCTCATGCCTAGGCTAGCATAACGACGATAAAATATCTTAAATCATCCCACCTCCGACGTAATAAAATCGTAATAATCTACCCTCCCTAGTCCTATACCTAGAAGTCGTAAATCATCAAAAGGCCTACTCACTAGTCCCAAACCTAGAAGACATCCTAAAATATAGGCAGAGCAAAAATACCCAATAACCTGTCATCATAATGGAAATTTAATAATACCAACAAGTCACACAAACAAGCATAATTAATCAACGTATAAAACTAAGCGTAACAGTTCAATTCCATTAAATCTTAATTTAATTATCACATCGTCATAAACACCCAATTAATCCCATTGAATTATTTAAAATTAAATACAACGCAATTTCACCATTAATATATCATATTCCCAATTTCATTATCTCTACACAATTTACATGAGTTATACGTCCCCAAATTCATTTAATTCAAAACAAAAGTTTTTCTACATGCAACCTACACCAATAAAACCCAAAATCCACTCATCAATCCTACGTACCCAATGGTTATGAATATTATTCAGATTAAAACATCTAATCAAAACAGTCCCACAATTAGTGTCCATGTTTCCTAATAAAGTCACCACTTTCTTTTAAGAAAAACCACATTAAAGGTTTGGGTAATACTTAATACGCATAATACCAAAGGAAAGGAATAGAGTATTTATGCATGTGATTTAAATGAAGAAAATCTGGTAGCGCGGTTGGATTCGTCTCAAAAAATTAGTAAAGAAGTGTTCTTGAACAAACTTGATTAAAACCCATTTAAGGCTTCCAAAATTTATGACAAAAACTTTATTATGTTGGAGGTTGATGATTATGGTTGAGAGGAAAAAATATTCAGAAGTGTTCTTTGGAGAAAAAATTGTGAAAAGGTGATTATGATAAGTCTCCCAATGAAATATTAGTCTCATATACTAATTAGGAATCCTAATCCAAATCCAACTCTAAAAAATAACTCACCGACTCAAAATCTGGACATAGTCGATCGATTGACTCCCAGGGTCGATCGATCGACCCTACTGGTCTGGCGACAGTTCCCCCACAAAATTCCTATAAGGCAAAAATAATAAAAACCATATAAAAAATCCATTTTAATTCCAAATTCAATACCTCTTGAAGTTTTATTCTTCTAAAATCATAACCAACATATTTGTTTAATAAAAATCATTAAATTCAACAATTTATTTTTCTCAAATATTCCAATATTAATTTTTAAAAATTACCCATTTAAAAAGCCTGGTTGTTACAGGTATCAGACATATAAAATTAATCCACAAGATAAATTATAATCAATCCTAAAAGATAAACCATTCAACTTAGCGATAAAAGATCCATATCTATGCTAAACTCAAAGTAAATCCAATCTTTAATAATATGAAACTAAACAATCTCCAACTGAATCTAGTGAAATAACTTAATAAAAGCCATAACAACTTTGGAACCGAATGTCCCAATAAAAATAATACACTGTGTCTCAAAGTAAATACGAAGGAATGGAAAAATAAACTAAATCAATACGCATAAGGTAGAGCAACTCCAACTGCACTGCCAAGCAAATCTTCAAATATTTCAATGCAACTTCTCCAAATACTATTTCATGAAAAGTTAGTCAATGCACAAGGTCAGAGCCTCGACCATGAACACACACTACTCCCCTCAAATAGGGTCCGTGAACCCAGACAATAGCAGTATATGCAATAAATATCACAATAGAATATTTTAATTTAAGATGAGAATGTTAATCACAATAATAAAGAATCACTACCTACTCGATAATTCTTGTTCCAAAAATCCACTCGAATATTATTTTAAAATATTCAGCAGACCCAGATTGTTAATTTAATTAAATTAACCAGATGTATAATTCTTCTCACTTTATTATTAGTTATGGCGATCCTCCCGTCTCAGGTGGTTCTCCTACCAACATATATTATTATAGCGGTCCTCCCGCCACGGACGATTTCTTCAACAAAATACACATCCCCTTGTCAAAACGACCCCTGATCCGTTTAAATTGTCGATCCGGTAATTTGACAAGGTTCCACACTTGACACGACAAAAAATGTCGGCTGGACCGTTTAAACCTTTGGCCCTGGCTATTTAAGCCACAAATATATTTTAATACCCGCTTTTATCTTAGGCATTAATTCTCAATTCTCAATTTCACAATTATCAAATCACCCCACCCATTTTATCGATGTGAGATCCTCAAAATACCCTTTAGCTCCATACCTAAGGGTCCCCAAAGTACACATACGTCTGACCCTATGTATAGGATGAATTTTTAACATAATTCTCTACCTAGTCTCATGCCTAGGCTAGCGTAATGACGATTAAATATCTGAAATCATCCCACCCCAGACATATTAAAATCATAATAATCTACCCTCCCTAGTCCTATACCTAGAAGTCGTAAATCATCAAAAGACCTACTCACTAGTCTCATACCTAGAAGGCATCCTAAAATATAGGGAGAGCAAAAATGCCCAACAACCTCTCGTCACAATGGCAATTTAATAATACCAACAAGTCACACAAACAAGCATAATTAATCAACGTATAAAACTAAGTGTAATAGTCCAATTCCATTAAATCTTAATTTAACTATCAGATCGTCATAAACACCCAATTAATCCCATTTAATTATTTTAAATTAAATACACTGAGATTTCATCATTAATACATCATATTCCCAATTTCATTATCTCTACACAATTTACATTTGTTATGCGTCGGCAAATTCATTTAATTCAAAACAAAGGTTTTTCTACATGCAACCTACACCAATAAAACCCAAAATCCACTCATCAATCCTACGTACCCAAGGGTTATGATTATTATTCAGATTAAAACATCTAATAAAAAGATTCCCATAATTAGTGTCCACTTTTCCTATTAAAGTCACCACTTTCTTTTAAGAAAAACAAGATTAAAGGTTTGAGTAATACTTAAAACGCATAATACAAAAGTAAAGGAATAGGGTCTTTATGCATGTGACTTAAATAAAGAAAATCTGGTAGTACGGTTGGATTCCTCTCAAAAAATTAGTAAAAAAGTGTTCTTGAACAAACTTGATTAAACCCCATTTAAGGATTCCAAAACTTGTGACAAAAACTTGATTATGTTGGAGGTTGATGATTACGGTTGAGATGAAATAATATTTAGAAGTGTTCTCTGGAGAAACACTTGTGAAAAAGTGATTATGAGAAGTCTCCCCGTAAAATATTAGTCTTATCACTAATTAGGAATCCAACTCTACAAAATAACTCACTGATTCAAAATCTGGACCTAGTCGATCGATCGACTCCCCGGGTCGATCGATCGACCCTACAGGTCTGGCGACAGTTCCCCCACAAAACGCCTATAAGGGAAAACTAATAAAAACCATACAAAAAATCCATGTTAATTCCAAATTAAGTCCCTCTTGACGTTTTATTCTTCTAAAATCATAATCAACATATTTATTTAATAAAATCATTAAATTCAACAATTTATTTGTTTCAAATATTCGAATATTAATTTAAAAAATATCCATTTAAAAATCCTGGTTGTTACAGGTATCAGACATATAAAATTAATCCACAAGATAAATGATAATCAATCATAAAAGATAAACCATCCAACTAAGCGATAAAAGATCCATATCCATGCTAAACTCAAAGCAAATCCAATTTTTTATAATATGAAACTGAACAATCTCCGACTGAATCTAGTGAAATAACTTAATAAAAGCCATAACAACTTTGGAACCGAATGGCCCAATCAAAACAATAAACTGCGTCTCAAAGTAAATACGAAGGAATTGAAAACTAAACTAAATCAATATGCATAAGGTAGAGCAAATCCAACTGCACCACTAAGCAAATCTTCAAATATTTCTATGAAGCTTCTCCAAATACTATTTCATGAAAAGTTAGTCAACGCACGAGGTTAGATCCCCGATCATGAATACACATTAATCCCCTCAGATAGGGTGTGTGAACCCAGACAATAGCATTATACGCAATAAATATCACAATAGAATATTTTAATTTAAGACGAGATTATTAATTGCAATAATAAAGAATCACTACCTACTCGATAATTCTTGTTCCAAAAATCCACACAAATATTATTTTAAAATATTCAGCAGACCCAGATTGTTAATTTAATTAAATTAACCACATGTATAATTCTTCTCACTTTATTATTAGTTATGGCGATCCTCCCGCCTCGGGTGGTTCTCCCACCAAAATATATTATTACAGCGGTCCTCCCGCCACGGGTGATTTCTTCACCAAAATACACATCCCCATGTCAAAACGACCGCTAATCCGTTTAAACTGTCGATCTCGTCATTTGACAAGGTTCCACACATGACACGACATAAAACGTCGGCTGGCACGTTTAAACTGTCGGCCCTCGCTATTTAAGCCGCCAATATATTTTAATACCCGCTTTTATCTTAGGAATTAATTCTCAATTCTCAATTTCACAATTATCAAATCACCCCACCCATTTTATCGATGTGAGATCCTCAAAATACCCTTTAGTTTCATACCTAAGGGTCCTCGAAGTTCACATACGTCCAACCCTATGTATATGATGGATTTCTAACATAATTCTCTACCTAGTCTCATGCCTAGGACTACACCAAAATGAAAAAATTATCACCTTTCAGCCGGTCACCCTTGTCAAGATCATTGACCGTGATAAAAAACACGCGTTTTCTGTCACGGTCATTGACCTTGACACGACCGTGACAAAGAATTGTCATGGTCAATGACCGTGACAAGGCCGTGACAAATTTACTTGTCATGGACTTGTCACGGTCAGTGACCGTGACAATTCTTTAAATAATTGTCACGGTCAAGGACCTTGACACGGCCTTGACAACTTCTGCCGCAAAAACCATTTCCCCTTCTTTTTCCCCCCCTTCGTTCCCTCCTTTTTATAACTCTCTCTCCCTCTACGCTGCTCTCTCTCTCTTCCATTTATATATATGTTTGTGTATATATATATATATATGTGTGTGTGTGTGTGTGTGTGTGGTGGGTGACTATGTGGAAAATAGGGGGTTGTTATATTAGAGGCAAAACATTGATGATTATGTATATAAAATTAGCCTTGTATGGGTATAAGCTAATTTAGATTAATATTGATGATTATGTATATAAAGATTAACTCATTTTCATTCGAATTAGACAATTCACATGTTAATATATTGTTGCTTAACCTATACTTTTGTCTTAGGTTAGATATCTTTCATGAACTTTAGAATATTAGTGTTATCGACTTAATTCCACATTGAATATATTTGTACTTGCATATTTGTGTCTAATTTTAATTTCAAATGGAAGATTACGATATTTTGACTATGGTTAAAGATAAAAAATAATTAGTTGTGATTTTATTTCTAAGTGATTCTAGAATTTTTATTCTTGGAGTTAAAGAAATCAATGCATTCTTTGTGTTGAAAGATATTTATTTTTTAGTAATGCAGGTTATTTTGAAATTTCCTTCACCATTAAAACATTAAATTGGTAGCATTTTTCTGCTACCAATTTTTTTCATCGTGGATGTTGCCAAATTCTTAGTAGATTAGTATTTAACAAACAAAAGCGAAAGAACCATTATTGTTCACTAAATGTTGGCAAAAGTCTTACTGAAAATGTAAACATTTGTATTATATATAAATTGGTTCTCTCATGTATCAAAACATTTGATTCTAACAAGTTAAATAGACTTGGTTCGTTATGAGTGAGACACAATATAGTTAAGGACTAAAGATTGAAGATCATGCACTATCTCTCATTGGAGCCTTCCATGATTGAATATGAGGACTATATCCTTTCGAGAAGTTTGATATAATATTGGCTAATTTCACACACTAAGATGTTTTTTAACTTGAGAGAATTTTTTCATAAAACGTGTTTTAAAAACCTTTTGAAGTATTGAAGAATTTTTTTGAGTTTTGTATTTACCTTTTGAAGTATTGGGATCTAGGAACAAGTTTTAAAAATAATTTTGGAATTTTTTATTTTGAGGCATTCGAACGGACATAATATATAACATCTATTCCATGCTTTACATCTATTCTGGCATATATAATATATATAATAATAAACAAAACCTCTTAAAAATAATATTTTGACTTTAATGATTCTTTTTTACTTCAAATTTTCTTTACATCTATTCCATGCTTTACATGCGTTATTTTGACTTCAATGATTTTTTTTGTCCAAAAAATGTTTTCACTTGCAATAAGATTTATTAAGTGTCAATTACCTTAAACAAAGAAGATTTTTTTTTAATAGTTCCAATAGATGACATAAAATCTCGATACATGTATCCACGTTAGATGTTTTCAACTAATTTAGACATATTTATGTCTGTATGTGTATATGTGTGGTGGGGGAGGGGGCAGGGGGTGTGGTGGGGGGAGGGGGGGGGGTATACATGTACGTGTGCGTGTGTGTGGTGGGGGTGGGGGGAGGGGGGAGGGGGTGGGAGAGGGGATGGGGGTCGGGTAGGGGTGTGTGTCTATGTGTACTAATAACATTTTTTTACAGCAAATGTCTCCTTCAGGTATTAAGGCGAAGATGATGATGCTTTTTATGATGATGTTGTCTAGGCTCAGTGGTAGCGGAGGCGACGAGGGCTCCTCGGCCCCTAGTCTCCCCAAATATGGCAAATTTGGGATTACCATCGAGAACAAATCAGAGCTATTAGTGAGATCCCTCGAGCTACTAAAGACGGTCATCGACCTAGAATTTATAAGTTGGAAGGGGTTGCAATAGGAGCTCAAGTTAGCTGTTTGGGCGGCACTACAGGTAATATATTTAGATTTATATGAATATTTCAATTTCAATTTCAATTTCAATTTCAATTTCAATTTCGATTTCAATTTCAATTTCAATTTATATTTATTCGCAACTAACATTGTATTTGTTGGACAGGAACAATTCAACTTGGATCGAAAGCTACGCGATTCCGTCTTGGAGCAGTTGAGGGAGCAACACAAGACGTGGAAGAAAGATATACGAACATGGTACTTTGGGAAAACACGAGAGTCCATTATCCAATGGCATGGATCCGTCTTGCCCAAGGATCCGATCTCATTGGCACAATGGCAAAAGTTTATTGACAATGAGATCGAGGATCGACAATTGGCATCTCGCCAATCGGGGAGGGAAAATCGGGCAAAAAAGAAGTACGTGCACTACTCCGGCCGGACGTCTTACGCCGAGGTGGAGCATAGGATGAAGGTAAGATTTAATTTTTCTATAACTACAGAAATATATTATTCTTCATTATTTTACTTTGCGGCGACGATACTAATTTTACTTTATTTTATTTCAGGGGGTAGGGAGTGGCCCAGGGGGTAAGCCACATAGGCTCGATACTTATGTGGCTCTTCGGACGAAGAAGGGGAAGGACAAGGAGGTGTCACCGAGCGTCGTGGCCACGATTTTAAGTAATCCGACAGTTTAATTTTTTTAATTACGTTATAATTTTTTAGTTTACTTATTTTACTAATCATGTGCTTTTTGTCGTTTTAGGCAAAGATTAAGGAAGTGCATGAGTCGCAGTCTGATGCCGACAAGGCGTCTTTGTCCAAAGACGCACTTAGCCAAGTGCTTGGCTCTGATCGCAAGGGGAGGACAAGAGGGTGAGCTCGCGGGTGGCCAAATCTAGGATCATCGGATTGGAGACGAGCGACACCGAGTTGGCTCGAATGGTGGATTCACATGACACGAACTTGTCCCGTTTAGAGGCGACGGTCCAAGATATGTACTCATTCATGAAGCGTACATTGGGCGGATACCGTAAGGGGAAAGGGAAGGAGAAGGCGGTGGAGGAGGAGGAGGTGCGGGAGAACGAGGAGCATGATGACGAGGATGTGGACCTCGCTGCTTCATCACCGACACTTGCGTACTTCGATGATCCACTTCCTTATTTAGCTCCCTTCCCCAGACCGATGTCGATAATTGGTTGGCCGAGTGTGTTCATATTGGACGTATTTGATGGCCAGCGGATAGGGCGGGGGTTGAGGGACCCGAATATCGTCCAGGGTGGAATAGTTCATGGACGTGCGCTTCAAGAGATCGAGTCAAAAGTGCTCGTCACGCATGTGATACCCGGGAAGGAGAACTCCCTATTGTGGTTGCGTGAACAATGCGGCACGATGTATATTAGAGGGTGTGTCAATTCGTATATCGTGTGGCTTACTCACCTCCTCACATTTACCCCAGACATGTAGTGACATTATTTTTAAGTTGGTACATTTTAATTATATTTGGATTATATCTTCATGTATATTGTTTCTATTTTGAATATATATTTGCATTATCTTTAGTTTGTTTGGATATATGATGTTTGAACAGGTACAACATTGCTATAGCAGATACAAATATACTGCTGGGCAGTGGTAGTGGCCATACTGCCCACCAATTTTTTTTTTAAATTCTGCCCAAAATTGTCACGGTCATTGACCGTGACAAGTTCGTGACAATATTATATGTCAAGGACTTGTCACGGTCAATGACTGTGACAATGTTTTTAAAAAGGGTCAAGGCTTTGTCACGGTTATTAACCGGGACTAAACTTGTCACGGTCATGGCCCGTGACACGATCGTGACAATTCTAACGAACTTGTCACGGTCAATGACCGTGACACGTCTGTGACAAAAAAAGTTATCTCCCCCCGAATTATCACGGTCATTGACCTTGACAAGTTCAACATATCAAGGTCAATGACCGTGACAATAGTGCAGATTTGGTGTAGTGTAGGCTAGCATAACGACGATAAAATATTCAAAATCATCCCACCCCTCACATATTAAAATCGTAATAATCTACCCTCCCTAGTCCTATACCTAGAAGGCGTAAATCATCAAAAGGCCTACTGACTAATCCCATACCTAGAAGGCATCCAAAAATATAGGGAGAGCAAAAATACCCAACAACCTCTCATCACAATGGCAATTTAATAATACCAATAAGTCACACAAACAATCATAATTAATCAACGTATAAAACTAAGCGTAATAGTCCAATTCCATTAAATCTTAATTTAATTATCAGATCGTCATAAACACCCAATTAATCCCATTTAATTATTTTAAATTAAATACACTGAGATTTCATCATTAATACATCATATTCCCAATTTCATTATCTCTACACAATTTACATGAGTTATGCCTCCTCAAATTCATTTAATTCAAAACAAAAGTTTTTCTACATGCAACCCACACCAATAAAACCCAAAATCAACTCATCAATCCTACGTACCCAAGGGTTATGAATAATATTCAGATTAAAACATCTAATAAAAAGAGTCCCATAATTAGTGTCCACTTTTCCTATTAAAGTCACCACTTTCTTTTAAGAAAAACAAGATTAAAGGTTTGAGTAATACTTAAAACGCATAATACCAAAGTAAAGGAATAGGGTATTTATGCATGTGATTTAAATAAAGAAAATCTGGTAGTACGGTTGGATTCCTCTCAAAAAATTAGTAAAAAGGTGTTCTTGAACAAACTTGATTAAACCCCATTTAAGGCTTCCAAAACTTGTGACAAAAACTTGATTATGTTGGAGGTTGATGATTATGGTTGAGAGGAAATAATATTTAGAAGTGTTCTCTGGAGAAACACTTGTGAAAAAGTGATTATGAGAAATATCCCCGTGAAATATTAGTCTCATCACTAATTAGGAATCCTAATCCAATTCCAACTCTACAAATAACTCACCGACTCAAAATATGGACCTAGTCGATCGATCGACTCCACGGGTCGATCGATCGACCCTACAGGTCTGGCGATAGTTCCCCCACAAAATGCCTATAAGGCAAAAATAATAAAAACCATATAAAAATTCCATTTTAATTCAAAATTCAATCCGTCTTGAAGTTTTATTCTTCTAAAAACATAATCAACATATTTATTTAATAAAAATCATTAAATTCAACAATTTATTTTTTTCAAATATTCGAATATTAGTTTAAAAAAATATCCATTTAAAAATCCTGGTTGTTACAGGTATCAGACATATAAAATTATTCCACAAGATAAATGATAATCAATCATAAAAGATAAACCATCCAACTAAGCGAAAAAATATCCATATCCATGCTAAACTCAAAGCAAATCCATTTTTTAATAATATGAAACTGAACAATCTCCAACTGAATCTAGTGAAATAACTTAATTAAAGCCATAACAACTATGGAACCGAATGGCCCAATCAAAACAATAAACTGCGTCTCAAAGTAAATACGAAGAAATTTAAAACTAAACTAAATCAATACGCATAAGGTAGAGCAAATCCAACTGCACCCCCAAGCAAATCTTCAGATATTTCTATGAAGCTTCTCCAAATACTATTTTCTGAAAAGTTAGTCAACGCACGAGGTTAGATCCCCGATCATGAATACACATTAATCCCCTCAGATAGGGTCTATGAACCCAAATAATAGCATTATACACAATAAATATCACAATAGAATATTTTAATTTAAGACGAGATTGTTAATTGCAATAATAAAGAATCACTACCTACTCGATAATTATTGTTCCAAAAATCCACACGAATATTATTTTAAAATATTCAGCAAACCCAGATTGTTAATTTAATTAAATTAAACACATGTATAATTTTTCTCACTTTATTATTAAGTATGGCGGTCCTCCCGCCTCGGGTGATTTCTCCACCAAAATGCACATCCCCTTGTCAAAACGATCGCTGATTTGTTTAAACTGTCGATCCCACAATTTGTCAAGGTTCCACACGTGACACAACATAAAATTCCTGATGGCCCGTTTATACTGTCGGCCCTTGCTATTTATGCCATCAATATATTTTAATACTCGCTTTTATCTTAGGCATTAATTCTTAATTCTTAATTTCACAATTATCAAATCACCCGACCCATTTTGTCGATGTGAGGTCCTCTAAATACCCCTTAGTTCCATACATAGGGGTCCCCAAGTACACATACGTCCTACCCTATATATATGATGAATTTCTAACATAATTACCGACCTAGGCTCATGCCTAGGCTAGCGTAACGATGATAAAATATCTTAAATCAGCCCACCCCCAACATACTAAAATCGTAATAATCTACCCTCACTAGTCTCATACCTAGAAGGCGTAAATCATCAAAAGGCCTACCCACTAGTCTCATACCTATAAGGCATCCAAAAATTTAGGGAGAGAAAAAACACCCAACAACCCATCATCAAAATGGAAATTTAATAATACCAACAAGTCACACAAATAAGCATAATTAATCAACATATAAAACTACACATAATAGTCCAATCCCATTAAATCTTAATTTAATTATGATATCGTCATAAACACCCAATTAATTCCATTTAATTATTTTAAAATAAATACACCGAGATTTCATCATTAATACATCATATTGCCAATTTCATTATCTCTACACAATTTACATGAGTTATACGTCCCCAAATTCATTTAATTCAAAACCAAGATTTTCCTACATGCAACCTATACAAATAAAACCTAAAATCCACTCATCAATCCTACGTACCCAAGGGTTATGAATATTATTCAGATTAAAAGATCCAATAAAAACAATCCCATAATTAGTGTCCACTTTTCCTAATAAAGCCACTACATTCTTTTAAGAAAAACATGATTAAAGGTTTGGGTAATACTTAAAATGCATAATACCAAAGGAAAGGAATATAGTATCGATGCCTGTGATTTATATAAACAAAATCTGGTAGCACGGTTGGATTCTTCTCAAAAAATTAGTAAAGAAGTGTTCTTGAACAAACTTGATTAAATCCTATTTAAGCCATCCAAAACTTATGACAAAAACTTGATTATGTTGGAGGTTGATGATTATGGTTGAGAGGAATTTTTTTTATAAGTGTTCTTTGGAGAAAAAATTGTGAAAAAGTGATTATGTGAGTCGCCCCCATGAATTATTAGTCTTATATACTAATTAGGAATCCTAATCCAATTCCAACTCTACAAAATAACTCACCGGCTCAAAATCTGGGCATAGTCGATCGATCGACTCCCAAGGTCGATCGATCGACCGTATAGGACTGGCGACAGTTCCCCCACAAAATGCCTATAAGGAAAAAATAATAAAAACCATATAAAAACTCCATTTTAATTCCGAATTCAATTCCGCTTGAAGTTTTATTCTTCTAAAATCATAACCAACTTATTTATTTAATAAAAATCATAAAATTCAAAAATTTATTTGTCACAAATATTTCAATATTAATTTAGAAAAATACCCCTTTAAAAATTCGGGTTGTTACAGCATGGTTGGTTGATTTACTAAGATCGTTTAAGAAAGATAACCTCCCTAATTTTTACGCCTGACTTCTATAATCTAATCTCTCACAGACCACTATTTTTGAAGAGATAACATGTTTGAGTCCGAACATTCTCAGAGCAGAGAAGCAATTGTAGTTTCTCGTGAGGCTTTAACTCATTTGAAAGTATAGATTGACAAACTTCAGCGAGAAATGGAACGTCATGGGAAAGACATGATCGATTTAGTCGATGAATAGACTTCCTTGGAGAATGTCTTGACTTACCACCATCATCGGTTGATTGAATCTGCCAACCCTTGGTTTATTTTTAACGATACAAGTGATTATTGAGCTTTTTCTCCTTTTTTTGTTTGTTTTGTGCAAGCTGAGGCAGTAGGTCTCATGACTCAGCCCTTTCCTTCTTGTACTTTTCTCTTTTGATGAATTGGATGGAACTATTTCCTAGCTTTTCTTATTTGTGTTTTATATTTGCGTGTTTAAAAAAACTTGAGCTATTTCATCCAACAACATCCTTATGTTATAATAGAAATCTCGAACACTTACTAAGTTGTGGGAACATCCTCTCGAAGAACTTGTAATGGATGCAAGAAATTAAAATAAGGAAAATCTAATCAAAGCAAAGAAAAGATTAACTAACAAGCATTATTACACATGGTAAATCTTGAACCACTTGTTATTTAACTTGAATTTAACATCATCTTCATCCTTCGAGATCTCACAATAACCCAAGTTGTGTGCTTTTCGAACAATGTACGGTCCTTCCTAATTTGCCTCAAACTTGGGAAGTGAGAGACCTTGAATGTGCCTCGTACAAGACTTCAAAACTATGTCTCCTTCTTAAAACATTATTACATTTACTAGATGGTCGTAGGATCTGGACAACGATTTTTTATACATCTCGAAGTTCTTCTTCGCATTGTCTCTAAGCTCCTCAAGTGATTTTAGTTATACATGCCTTCTATGGGGAAGCATTGCACTTCGCAAGTTATATAGGGCAGAAGGTATGTCTAATTTAACTGGAAGGACTTCTTCAACCCCGAAACTAAGGAAAATGGGGGTAGATTGTAGGTTTCCTCTTAGTTGTTCTGTAAGCCCATAAAACCTCCAGTATTTTGTCATCCCAAATCTGTGGAAAATCTTTTAACATCTTTACGAGGATACTTAATAGAGTCTTATTGGTAGCTTCTGCCTACCTATTGCACTGTGGGAACACCGCAGTGGATTTATGATGAATAGTCGAGTATTTTTCTGTGAGAAACCTTACATCACTATTCACAAATCGGGTTCCATTATCCGATAGGAATACCTTTGGGATGCCAAACTAAAAAAAATAATGAATTCCATTATAAATTGAGCAACCACCTCAGTTGTGTCTTTCTTCAATGGTATAGCCTCTGCCCACTTAGTGAAACATTTTGTGGAAATAAGTATTGAGATCTTACCCCTCGAAAAAAGATATATTGCCCCTACTAGATCGAACACCCATGTGTGGAATGGGAAAGGTGTAAAGAGATAATACAAGTCCACCTAAGGAGAATGAATCATATTTCCATGGAGCTGACATGACTTACATTTTCAAACAAACCGCGTCAAGTCTTTCTCCATAGTAGGCCAAAAATACCCCAAAGTAATGAGTTGATCTTAGAGTTTTTCTCGCCCAAAATAACTTAAATTGTGAGCTTGCTTCAGTGCCTCCTTTACTTCTTCTAACCTAATGCACCTCATAGGTCTGTCATAATAACCTCTTCGATAGAGCTACCCATCTTGAACATAGTACCTGGATATTCACCATTTTTGCCTTGGAGAATCATCTTTGTATACCAACATAACCCCATCTACTAACATGTCAGCATATAGTAGCCTCAAATCAGATGGTTGCTCAATAAATTTTCATTCAACACCTTTGTAATTCAAGCATCACTTTCCACAATCTCTTTACAATATCGTAGCATCCTACCTTATCATAGGCCAAAAGTAACATGCCCTTTGTATTCTTCAGTACAAAGGAATTTGTGTCGTCTCACAGCTATATTCATGTACCTTTTTCAACCTTCCCTCGGCTTCCTCTGGATCCACATATCGGTATAACCAACCCCCTTTATTTTTTTATTATATATCACATGCAGTGGAAAAATATTATGGAAGATTAACCAAACTTAGTGGTCCTTCCGCTATTTCTAGATGCTTTCTTATCTTGCC
The DNA here is from genome assembly GCA_949130495.1 of Sambucus nigra. NCBI lineage: Eukaryota > Viridiplantae > Streptophyta > Magnoliopsida > Dipsacales > Adoxaceae > Sambucus > Sambucus nigra. The sequence goes on from OX422207.1 coordinate 520,926,931, forward strand.
TCTCTTATCATTTCTATCATCAGTAGGGAGTGGTTACCATCCCTCACCAAAAGAACTCGAAGCACTCCGGTGACCATGACCAAAAAGAAGCATAGAAGAATAAAGGATTGTTTTGAGAGACTCTTTGAACTCAAGATTTATCATGAAGGGTGAAGACTTCCCTTTCGGCATCTTCCCCGAACTATGGTATGAACATGTTGATAAAAAGATAAAATTGGGGTTGGAAATCTTCTTTTAAAATAGAAACTCATGGACCAAAGACTCCCAACATGAAGTGAAATCTCTTATCGAGAAAGCCACGACAGTTAAGGGGGATTCTGAGGAAAGTGATTTTGAGGACTCATTCAACCTGTAGACATTAGGGTTGAGTCTCTGCATGATCTGCTCAGATGCCATGTCATCGAACCCATCTACTCATATCAGAGCTGATGACATGCTTCTCTTCAACTAGAATGTCATGCGTATCCTACCCACACAGATTCAACCTGGCCCCATTGTCTATCATATCCTAGTCTCTTCACCTGATGTAGTTGTTATTCCTTTTTTTGATATCAATGAAACTAAGACCTCTTTTGATGAGGTTCTCAATGTTATTTTTTTCCAGAAATGAAATAAGTGAAGATTTTGAGTATCTGGTTATGCCTTACATTAATTGTCTTAATTCTAATCAACCCATTGATGATGATGATTTTGCAAATGAACAATTATTTACTGATCTTAATAAGTAGAATAACATGCAACATAATCGCGTTAAAATTAATGATGATGAGACTACTCCTCGATTCTAGTACCATCATCACGAGATTAGGATAGGGTTTCACCCTTAACGAGCATGAGCGCATGAAATTCAAAGAACTAAAGAAAGAATTTGTGGAAATATTCACATGAAACCTGTTATGACATGCCTAAAATTGACCCAAAAAAAGCTCAGTATGAGATCCCAAGATTCTCAAAAGGCAAACTAGTCAAATAGAAGCTAAGCAAGCTTTGAACCTACTCCTTTACTTAACCATCACAGATACAATAATAGGGGCTATACTAGCCCAAGACATTAAAAAACCTTGTAAGTAAAGAACCATTCATTATGCTAGCCAGAAATTAGTCGAGTACGAAGTCAACTACACTTCTTTAGATAAAGCACGTGTCGCCCTGGTTTGGGTCACGAATAATTTATAACACTATATGCCTTCTTCCTCATAAGACTAACATCCCGTATGCATCCTATCAATTAATTTCTAGAACATCCCATTTTGTCGTGTTGAATGGCTCATTGGTTAATGTTACTAGCCGAGTTCAATATTATGTACGTCATGCAGAAAGCTGTGAAAAAAAGACACGAATTTTACTATGTTATTGATTACCCCATGGAATAAGCCGATGTTTGGGTATCTGAACTCCCGAATGAAGATATTCTCTTCACCTCTCCGAATGACTTTATATGGAAGATGTTATATGATGGAGCTTCTAATAAGAAAGGATACCATATTGGGATACTCTTAATCGCCCCTGATGACTCTCACACCCCCATTTCAATCAAACTAGACTTCCATTTCATCAATAACATGACTGAGTATGAAACACGTACTATAGGCCTTGAGATGTCCCCCTCAAAAAAGGAATCTAGCACCTAGACGTCTATGGATTCTCTACCCTCATCATTGGATAAATCCTTAAAAATAGAAAGCCAAAGACGAAAAACTATTACCCTTCCATGCCAATATAGAAGAACTAGCCTCCTTTTTAAAGATGTCACCTTCCACTACCTACCTCACACAAAGAACAACCTAGTTGATGCCCTTGTTAGCCTGGCCTCCATGGTCAACATATCTGAGGGAATAACAATGGCCCCTTTCCTTCTTTAAAAATAATATATGCCTACCCACTGCTACCACATTGAACTCGTTATCGTAAAACATTTCGATATGGTCAGGTCACATTGCTATGACATTTGACGCCTCCTCAAACATGGTAGCTATCCTCAAGATGCCAGTAAGAAAGACCATACGATCCTTCATAAACTGGCTTCCCAGTATATCCTCGGTGACAAAGAAACTTTCAAAAGAAACTTCGATGTAACCCATTTACACTACATAATAGGGGATGATATTGAAGAAATGATGCAGAACATCCACAATGGGGAATGCGGTCCCCACATGAATGGTCACATGGTTACCAAAAATATCATTTGTCAAGTATACTATTGGATGACCATGGTTTATGATTGCCTGACCTATGTTCAAAGATACCTCAAATGCTAACATCACAAGGATGGTTACTCATAAATCTTCAAACAGTCATGAATTCATCCTGGTCTCCATTGATTACTTTATTAAATAGGTCAAAGAGGAGTCATACGCAATACTGAATGCCAAGAAAGTGGCAAAGTTTATGAAAAGAGCATTATATACAGATACAAATTTCTGCATGAGTTAGTGTCAGATAATGGGCTCCATTTCAAATGACGTCACAAAACTAGTTGGCGAGTAGGGGATTCAAAGACAAAAACTTCTCTCGAAAGACCCCAAACTAATGGTGCTCTTGAAGCCTCCAATAAAAGCCTCAAAATCATAATCAGTAAGATGGCTGAGAGTTGTAGATATTTGGCTGATCGGATCCCTTATGCCCTCTAGGGCTACCGCACTTTAGTCATAATGCCTACTGGGGCTACCCCTTATTCTCTAGTGTATGGCATGGAAGTATTACTACCCTTCGAGCTGGAAATACCTCCCCCACACATCCTACTCGAAATAAAAGAAATGAAGAAGAATGGCATAAGAGCCATTTTGATGAATCATTACTCTTGGATGAAAGGGCACAGAAGTCTCTATATCATATATAGGGGTACCATCGTTAGATAACGCGATCACTTTACCGAAAAGTCAAGGAACATGGTGTGCATGAAGGAGACCTTGCCCTTAAAGAAATCATAAAACCCATATAGGACCCCAGATGAAAATTCAAACCAAATTGGAGCGGCCCTACATCGTGAAGAAAATTCTCTCAGGAGGCACAGCTAGGCTCACAGACCTCAATGGAGAAGAGATTGAACATTCAGTCAACCTGGACCGTCTAAAGAAATTTTACCCTTAGTCTAAAATCTTAATGCGATACGACTCTTCTTATCCCCCTTGTATTCTAAAACAATTCTTCATTTACCCAACCCAAAACTATGTGGGACACGATCCACTCAAAAACCTTTTCTTTTCAAAATAAAATTCATGAAAATTTTCAAAACCCCCAAGAGGCACGTAGGCAGCCCATACGCCATACATGTGTCCGGTACCTTTCTTTTTCACAAAATGATATTCTTTTCTAACCTCAAAGAACGACGATTTATTTTATCATTTACATGAACAAACGGATTATATATGCCTTAGTGATATGTATAGAAAATTCAAATGCAAAACTCATTAAGAGGCACAAAAAAATATGATCAAAATCAATTTTTATTTCTAATAAGGAGTACAATGTTCTTACATGAAGTATCATCGAATGGAGTCATAAAAATCGTCCATTTTCGCTGACAAAACCATCCATTCCACTAACCAAACTATTTCTAAACAAACCTAACCCTTACCAAACTAAACAAAAATTACTCCAACACCCCCACCCCCACCCCCACCCCCACCCCCCCCCAAAAAAACACAAAAATTGAAATTACCATAGATTCAAAAAACTCAACCAAGAGTCATAAAATATTGACTCCAACTGCTGGATGACCCCGCTTCATCATCATTACCAGCTCCTAGAGGTCCCCAAGTTTCCTACTCTTGGTTGACATTTCGTATGCGATCCACGAAGCGGTACACCCTAAAAAGCCTGGAGAGAACCACAACACCGTCGTCCGTGGTGTCAAAGGCATTGAACCACCTTTGATCAGTCTCTTCTGCCATAATTGTCTCTACTACCTGCTTACATAAACATTTTAGGTAGTCCCCAAACACAAGTGGGACCCCTCCCACAGATTGTGCCAAACGGATAGACAGCCGATTGTGCTGCCAAAAAGCGCCCATAACCATCCTCAATGATTTAGTCAAATCCTCCACTGGGAAGAAGTTTGCTATGCGAGAGGACATAATTTTTTCCCACCTGACTAAGTGTATAAGCCACGGGGAAATAGAAGGAAGTCTACCAAATTCCCACTAATCACACATACCGATACTCTCCAAACTATAAGACATGCAGGAAGTCCCCCCACCATGGCACTGACCAACGAAGACATTGAGCTCCATTATCTACAAAGAAGTTAACCCAACTATCTACAGATGGGATGAAGCTGAAGCAATGCAGGAAAAAGAAATTGGGCACAGCCGCTAAGGGATACTCAGGAGGGGCCGCCAAATGAAACCTCTATGCAATCCATATAAACAATATTACTGGGCTCTCCCCAAAAACGTTGGAGCGACCCTCCTTCCAAGAATCTAGATTTTTTAGGGTCTCAGCCAGCACCACAGCCGCAGGATTATGTTGGTAAGACATATGCACCATTATCCCAGCCACCTAGGGATCCGCTATCAGGTCCCCAGTCATAAGCAATAGCCTCGTAGTAAATCGAAAGGAGTAGCACCCTCAAAACCCCTTAAGATCACCGAATACGTAACATCCTAAAGAGAAATTGCCTTTTCAGTAACCAATGGTCGAACTTCTAAGGGAGAATTTTGAAGTAATTCCGACACGAATATCCGGGGAGAGTGGGAAAAATCGAGCATAGCCTATACCACGATGGGGCAGACCCCCAACATGGTTGTGAAATCCTCATAGGTGAAAAAATCCTCATCTAGGCCAAAACAGAAGACATGGTCCTCAGGGTACCTAAACTATATTTTTGCTACTAATATCTCCCAGTCTATGGATCGGTTATGGCACAAAGAAACTCGACGCATGTTGAAAGCATCGTAATTGACATTATATAGGTACATGGCTTCCAGATCATCAAGGTAAGAAGCAAATTCTTCATACATGGGAAGCGCCATTTAAGAATTAGAAATATGAAGCAAGAAGAGAAATGTGGGTATTGGTGGAGAAAACCCATCCCACACACCTCCTTTTATACTCAAAACCATTGAAGAAAAAAAGAGCTCCAGAAACCCGATTAAATTTAAACCTTACAAGAGTACTCCGATGTGCAAGAAAGTGCAATGAAAGCCTAGGGGTGATTCGACTTAACCCCCATGCCGATAGGCAGGTCAAAGGGCATGCCAGGAGGCACGCCCTTATCTTGGAAAATTTCATTTTCCCTCTTTTTCCTAAAATCAATTCCAAAAAATCCTTATTTTAGAAAACTACCCCCGGGTTATTCCCTTTTATTACCCCTTTTTAATAAACATATTTGTCAAAATCATTTTCATTCTTATCTTTGTCTTCGCAAAATAAAATAATCTCAACAGAAAATTAAGTGCATGTAAAGTAAGCCACTTAATCAAGATTATCAAACAGAAGATGGATCTATTTTTGCCTTTTTGAGTCTCTCTTTTCCGGTGCAAAGCCATTACATCAAGCATACAATATACTCAATGCCAATCTCCTCCAGTCACATCGATGGATCTACGAGAAAATACCAAAAAGAAAGAACCAAAAATGGATGTCACCTAATCTTCCACAACCCTCTCCCCAAGGTACTAGACGTACCCAAACTTATGCACCAATAACCTCCTTATCTATACCTGAATGCCTTTATCCCATGCATCCCTTGAAAGAAAACTCCAAGAGTATAAGGTTACCAACATCCCCAATAAAGATTTAACAATCCATCGAGTCCTTGATATCCCCCAGCCTATACCAATCGAAAACTGCCTTTTCCTCTTCCTAATGAAACCTAGGAGTCCATGCCATTGCCAATTGGCACCCCTTTAAGCTTGACTATCATCACCCTCTTCCAAATTGTTTACAAAAAATGCTAGAAAATTAAGAAAAATCTAAAAAAATTGCATGAAAAATTATCAAAAATTTCTAAAAAATATGAAACCTCAATTTCTTAGAGAAAATTATTTTTAGTGAACTAAGACCCCTTACAAACTCTTCAAATCCCTAGACATACCAATCTTACACACCTATCCTCAACATAGTCCACAAGTAGAACCAATAATGCGCCTTCTCCAAATCTACTACGATTCCCCAGCCTGAAGACCCCCAATGGAGTCTCAAAATAACACATTCCTCAGTGGAACCGAAGGCAACTTAAATTACCATGGAGAGTGATCTTCTGCGCTACAACTTATGGTCATCATAATTGACCTCGGCCATTAGAATTGGTCGTCACGACGTAAGGTCCTTAGAATTAACATTGACCCTCAAAACTGGTCGTCAAACTTAAGGTCCTCATAATTGACCTCGTCCCTCAGAACTGGTCGTCATAACTTAAAGTGCTCAAAATTGACTTTGATCCTCGGAATTAGTCGTCATAACTTAAGGTTCTCCGAATCCACCTCGACCCTTAGAATTGGTCGCTACAACATAAGATCCCTAGAATTGACCTCGACCCTCAGAATTGGTCATCCCAACTTAAGCTCGTTAAAATTGACCTCGACCCTCAGAATTGGTCATCACAACTTAAGTTCCTCAAAATTAAGCTCGGCCCTCAGAATTGGTCATCACAACTTAAGGTCTCAAAATTGACCTCGGTCCTCAAAATTGGTCATCACAACTTAATCTCCTCAAAATTAACCTCGGCCAGTAAAATTGGCTATCCCAACTTGAGGTTTTCAAAATTGACCTCAACCCTTAGAATTGGTCATCATAACTTCAGGTCCTCAAAATTGACCTCGACCCTCAGAATTTATGATCATAACTTAAGGTCCTCAGAGTTAACCTGGGCCCTCAAAATTGGTCGCTATAAGCTTAAGGTCCACATAATCGATCACGACCCTCAGAATTTGTTATCCCTAACTGAACATGAGAATTAACCTCGACTCATTGAATTGGTCTCCCTAACCCCTTATAACCAATCATAACACATCATTGACCCACTAAATCAGTCATCCTCGTATCCCTAAGTCCTCATAATTGACCTCATCTTGCGGAATCGATCATCCTCGTCTCCTTTGGTCCTTAATACTGACATCGACACCCACTGAATTGGACATTTTCATCTCCTTAGATCCTCATAACTGACCTTAACCCTCTGAATCGGTGAATACCACCCTCTAGGTACACATAATTGACCCAAAACCCCCTCAAGGGACTCTCTAAAGACACCCCCTCCTAGAACCCCCTAATAACATCCTTCGGTCACTATCACTCACCCATTCACCATAAACCCTAGGTCATACTCTGAGTACCAATTTAGAGTCCATCGGGAGCTCCTGAGCCCAACTTGACTCTGTTCAACTTCTTCGCCTAAGAATAATCTCAATAAATCTTTGAGGGGCTTCGAATCCCCTTTCTAATAGTCCATCAAATGTGTGAATCGGCCTTATCATCCTTTTTACTATAAAAAACTGACCTGGAGGCCATCAGGCGCTCTCAAGCCCATTTGACTCTAGTCAGCTTTCTCATCTGAGCAAAAGCAAAATGAATCTTTGAAGGGCTCTGAATCCCATTTCCAATGGCCTTCCCCATGCATGAATTAGCCTTATGATTTCAACGAACGGTCCGTATTACAATCAAAAACCAATCTAGAGGTCATCGAGCGTACCCTGACTTTTTTTGAGTCTGATCAACTTTCTTATCTGAGTAGAATCTTAATGAATCTTTGAAATCCCATTTACAAGGGTACTCACCATGCACACAACGACGTTATAGTTATAATGAACAGTTCATTTTACCATGATAACTCACCTGGAGGTCACTATGCATTCCCAGTCCCCATTTAACCCTGCTCAACTCATTAGCTCGAATGAAGATAAATAAATATTTAAAGGGATATGAATACCCTTTCCAATGGTCCTCCCTCATTTATAAATTAGCCTTTTGAAATGGATGAATGACCAATTTACTTTGAAGGTTCACTGGGCATTTTCGGGCTCCATTTGACTAAGCTCAAATCCCCAAACTTAATGAAGTTTAATGAAATCTCAAAGGGCTCTGAATAACATTTCCAATGGTTTATCCCATGCTCTAATCGGACATACAATTCAGACAAACGACATGTTTTCCTTCTTGAATTTCCTATTGAGTGACTAATGGGTTCTTCTGGGGCCCATTTGACTTTTGTCAACTCTCGATCCCGGGAGTGGCTCAATGGATTCTTAAAGGGCTCTGAATACCCTCTCTAACGGATCAAGCCATGCATAATATTGACTAAAAGTTCGCATTTTATGACTATTTTTTTTAAAAAAAAGCCTCAGACAACCGAATGGAAACCCTAGGATCCTTCCTATTGGCATTGTGTCTAGGGTTTTATGCCAATAGGTAGGTCAAGGACCGTGCTGATGGGCACCCCCTTGTACCTATAAATAGAGGCCATAACCTCTCTTTGAAATACACCCCTGAACATCCCTCTCAGCAATTCAGAGAGAATTCTCTCAAATATAGAGTGTTCCACCTTAAAAGACCATTTTCCACATTCCTGCCATCCTTTTCATACTCTTTTGATCAAAATCCCACCCACGTCCTCAAACCACTATTATCTCATCGCGATATCATCGCATCTACAATTAGGATCCACTTCAAGTCTTCATAAATAGGTCTAATTCTTTACCTTTGTCTTTAAATTCTCTTATTTTTTTCATTAGTTCATCTTCACTTTAGTACTTTAATTCATACATCACATATCTCAGTTTCAATTTTTTTTATTATTAGTACTTGCACATACTTTATTTTCATAATAAATAACCGAAAAACAAGAAAAATAGGGTTTACTTATAAATTCCAAATGGGGAATTGTCATCACATTTTCTCACACTAAAAGACCTTTTTCTACCACACATATAATCAAAGTCCCCAGTTGGATTTATGGGTTAAACCCCACCTCATATTATTTTTGAACTACTTAGACTTTGATGCCCCCTCGGGCTAGGTTGGTATTTTAGTTAAATCCCTAGACTCGAGTCCTCCCACATACATTTGTTACTTTGTTCTTATCATATATTCCTAATACATAAAATTTTGATATGCTTGTTTTCTTGTGCTTGTCTGATATACGCAATCATTTATGTATAACGACTTGTGAATAGGCAAACACTGACATCATACTTTGAATTACTATTTTGGGAAAACTCCTAAGGATGACCTCGCTCCGCCTTTATCCATGACATGAGCCGAGTGATTCTGTCCTCCATTTATATTATTCACATAAGCAAACTCATTACGGAGTTAAACAGGAGAAGATTAGCACATTCCCATGAGATACCGAAAGGGCGGGATGGGTGACTAACACCTTCCCATTTTGTAACTTAGTCCTCAAATTCCTGAACTGCTTGGTTTCGTAAGAATTGGTATTCTCTTTGATGTCATTCTCTCGAGGCAACAAAATTTATTTTTATTTATTTTGTACAAAATAGGCTGGAGACTCTATCTCTACATATCACCCCACATCGCTGACGGGCAAGAACTCTGAGAAAGAATGTAATCGCATGCTCATGCCGAAAAAGGAGAATAAAGGAGGGATCCACCTAGAGAGATAACCCCACGAATCTAAAAAAAACTAGGGATGGACACAAAAAGGATGGAGGGAATGTAAGAGATGGGATATTAAGAGGGGAACAACTCTGAGATAGAGAGAATGATCTCTAAATTGCTGATAGTGACGTTCAGTGATGCTTTTCAAATGGAGGTCATGGGCTCTATTTATAAGGCCAAGGGGGTGCCGATCGACATTATCCTTAACCTTCCTATCGTCATAGAACTCCAGACACACTGCTAATAGGAAGGTTCCTCGGAGTGACATTCGATAGTTTGAGGCAGACTTTTCAAAAAAATGGTCATAAAATGAAAATTTTAAGTCAGAATCACGCACATGAAAAACTATTAGAAAGTATATTTAGAGATCATTCTCTCTATCTCAAAATCCATGAGCCAAACTTGGGTTTGGGACTTGACCAAAGTCTAATGGGGCTCGAAAGCACCCATTGATCATTAGATAGGAATATCTCGGAGGAAAATAGATCGTTCGTCTAAATCATTAGGTTGATTCGTGAATAGGATATATAGATGGAAAGGGTATTCAAGCCCCCATCGATATTTCATTAATCTTTATTCGGTTTGAAGAGTTTACTAAGGTTAAACGGATCTGAGAAGTGCCTGATGACCCTTCGGAGTAAAATAGGTCATTTATCCATACCGTAAGTTGATTCACATATGGAGTGGACCGTTAGAATGGGGATTTAGGGCCCTTTGAAGATTCATTGAGCTTCGCTCAAGCTAAAGAGTGGATCGGAGTCAAATAGGGCATAAGAGCGCTTGGGGGCCTCTAGATAATTTTCCAGGATAAAATGGTCCATTTGTCTGTACTATAAGGTCGATTCATGTTCGAGGTGGACCATTAACAAGGGGATTCAGATAATTTCAAAAATTCCTTGAGATGTTTCTCAGATAACAAAGTCGACAGGAGATAAAAGGGGCTTGAGAGCACTCGGTGGCCTCAAAATGTTTTTTGATAGTGAAAGATTGTTTATCTGAATCGTAAGTCTGATTCACACATAGGTGAACAATTAGGAAGGTAATTCAGAGCCTTTCAAAGATTCATTGAGCTTATTCTTGGATAAGAAAGTTAATTGTGGTTAAACGAGATTCGGGATCACCTAGTGGCCTCCAAATCAGTACTCGAAGTATGACCTAGGATTGTCGATGAATGAGTGCATTATAGGGGCCTAAGGAGGTTCTTAGGGAGGTCCTAGAATGGGGTGTCTACGTAGACCTTTGATATTTGATTATGATTTACTCAGTTTGGAAGTTGACTAAGGCCAAACATCACTACTGAGCGCTTGGTAGCCTTTTGGATAAAAAGGACCATTCATGCAAATTATGAGGCCGATTAGTGAACGGTATGGACCGTTGGAAAGGGGATTCATAGAACTTCAAGGTTTCATTGATCTTCCCTTAGGGTGGAGAGCTGAATGTAGTCAAATGGGTCTCAAAATCACTTGATGGCCTCTTGATCAGTTCTTGAATTAAAAATATCATTTATGCAAATTCTTAGGCCTCAAGAGAAATTTTAAGGAAATTCAGAAGGCTATGGATCGTTTAGAAGGAAATTTTAAGGAAATTTTAAGCAAATTCTTAGGCCTCAAGGCTATGCAAATTCTTGGGGTGGAGAGCAGGCTATGGATCGTTTAGAAGGAAATTCAATTCCCTATGATATTTCCTTGAGCTACTCTTAAGTTTGGGAGTTCTATGGAGTCAAATAAGGAATAGAAGTGTTGGTGGCCTCAAGAGAAATTTTAAGAGTAAATAGGATCATTCATGCAAATCGTGAGGCCAATTCCCACACGATATGGATTATTTGAAAAACGATTCAGAGTCTATGAGGTTTTGTTGAGATTTTCTTAGGTTAGAGAGTTTCTCGAAGTCAAATGGCGCTTGGAAGAACCTTATGTCCTCCAGATCAGTACTTAGGGTAGGACCTAAGGTCTACAGAGGGAGAGGGAGGAGGAGTGTTGAGGATCTAAAAAGGTGGTTGGAGGTGCTATATGGAGTGTCTATAGATCCCTTTGATGGGGTTTCTTGGAAAAAGAAATGGACATAGAAATATAGACACCTCATCGATGTTTAAGAATGGGATTAAGGTCGATTTGTTGGACCCAAGGGATATAGGTGAATGATTCAGAGGGTTAAGATCGTTTCTACAAACATAAATATTGAGATGACCATTTCAACGGGTCGAGGTTGATTCTGCGAACCTAAAGAGTGAAATGACCAATTCATAGGGTCAAGGTCGATTTTGCAGTCCTAAATATTGAGATGATCGATTCAGAGGGCCGAGGTCAATTTTGTGAACCTAAAGATTGAGATGACCAATTTAGTGGGTCGATGTCGATTTTGTGAACCTAGAGATTGAAGTGACTAATCTGAGGTCGAGGTCGATTATACAGAATAAAATATTTTATATGAATGATTTAGAGGGCAAAGGGTGATTCTATAGACCTAAGTATTTTAGGTCACTCATTAATCATGTTGAGGTTAATTGAACCGACCTAAAGATTTGCTATGACCGATTCAGCAGTTAGTGGTCGATTTTATCGACCTAAAGATTGAAATGACTGATTTAGATGGTCAAGGATGATTCTATAGACCTGAATATTTGATATGCCCAACTTAGTGGGTTGAGGTCGATTCTGCAAACCTAGAGATTGAGATGACAGATTCAGCGGGTCGATCTTTATTGTGAAAACTTAAAGAATGAGATAACCAATTCAGAGGGTTGCTATTGATTCTCAAGACCTAAAGATTGATGTGACTGATTGGGAGGGTCGAGGTCAATTTTATGGAGGTAAAGATGTGGTTTATGAGGAGTTTATCAAATTGCGTCTCCACTTGATAAAGTGTAGAGTATCAGAGGTGCAGGTGCACCTTGTATATTTTGTTTTGTTAGGGAGCATGTTGATGACAAGAGTGAGTGTCAATGATCTTGTCAAGGCTTAATGAGGGATTATAATTGGATCAGTGCTCTACTGTGGGTTTTTCTTAGAGTACTGATGTTCTCAACTTCACAGAGATTTTCCCAAAAATTTTGTGATTTTTTGGTAAAGTTTTTAGGTTTTCCTTTCTTCTTCTAAAGAAATTTGAGGGGACTATCAATAGATAGGTTTGGGGAGGTTCCTATTAGCATAGGGCACAGAGTAAAAGGAAAAGGTCTCTGTCAATAAGAAAGATTAAGGGACTTTTGATCAGTATACCCCTGAGCCTGCTATAAAAGGGGGCCGCCCTTTTCATTTTTCTACACCGTCCACTGATTATATCTCTTTCTTTCTCTCTCTAAAAGTTGATTTTGAGTCTATTTCCTTTGTAAGAACTCAATGGTACGTCCTTTTGGCAACAACAATAACAATTGGGTGGTTGTTGCTGATTAGAAGGGCTTGGAATGATAGATTATGGAGGCACGAGGGTTAGATTTGAGCGGGTGGCAGATGAGAGGGTTCTAGTGTGGAAGCCTTCACATCACCATTTTTCTAGGGTGAAGAACCCCATTGGCTATCTAAGTGTTTTTCCTTTGGATTTCCATATTTTTTGGTTTTCTTATTATCTTTGTAATAATAAAGGATTTATGCACAGGTTGACATAGCCTCTTTGAGCATTCGATCCCGTAGGATGAAAGAGGTTTAGGGAAACCTTCTTAGGGAGGTACGATGAATTAGGGGGTCTATTGGTTTTTTACCATTAACGGGGGCATTGGATGAAATGTTACACTCTTTAGTGGTGTTTTCTGCACTAGTCAACAAATGGTTAGACATGACCAACACATTTCACTTGTGGGTTGGAGAGATGACAAGTACTCTCTTTTATTTTTAACAGCTGATAGCGTTGGAGTGTTATAGCTAGTATATTGTGTTGGACTAAGCTTCGAAGGTTATGGTGGTGCAAATGCAGGTTGCCTTGGATGTTATAGGAAGAATTGTGTTAGGAGACCCATCTGAATATCCATACTGAAGGAGACTTTATTGTCTAGGTATATTAATGAGACTGATAAGCGATGGGTGTGATAGGAAACCCATTAATTCATTTTTCTCCTATTGGGGGATTCATGGTAGCGATGAGCGGTGACGTCATACATTTGTTTTTTTTTTCTAATTTAATGATCATCTTGGACATCAATTTGTATGATGGAGGAGACTGACACTGGCATCCCTTTATTCTTCTTTGGATGCTTTTAGTCGGTGTTATTGATAGACGTTTACAGGACCCACATATCTCACGGAGTTAATCTTTATGTTTAATTTCCCATTTATTTTTTATTGTCTTTTTTATTGATTTTATTTGAATTTTAGTATTGCTTTTTGTAGACGTGGTTCTATGAGGTGATAGGTCACAACATGGGGTTGGTTTCCTTGAAGGCGATCAAGTTGCGAGACTTCTTCACAATGTACTAATGGAGAAAGTCCAATATATATTTGAACCAATCCCTTTATCTGAGGGATGTGCATGGGAGTTGAATGCACTGATAAGAAACCATGTTAGGCTTTTGATCCGTATTCTTTTTTGAGTTTTAAAAAAATTTACTTTTGGGTAGATTACTGACTCATTACTAAAGAAATAAATGACCTTCTACCCCTAACGTCTATCTTCAGGGTTAGCAGGGGTTAGAGGAATGCATGTACAGATTAAGAGGCTATTGGCACATGAGTTTGGGAGCGTATGGTGCCTTAAAGAAATAGTAGTGAGACAGATCATAGAGGGATATGTGGAGGTCCCACCATCGGTGATCCCTAAGTACTTGACGCAAGTAAAAGAGATGACTAATAAGGCTATGATGACGCAAATGGAAGGCGAACCCTATACACATTACACTGATATGATGATGGGTTATGACTAACTAGACTACATGACTAGTTGGTTGATTCCATTATTCATATATGATGTGAAGACTATGCCTCCACCTACAACTTAATCAGTGAGAGATACCAACATACCAGTGGTGTCAGCCCATAGTATAGGAGGAGGCGTGACAGTGGTAGCGGGGGAAGGTTTTGTTTCTTCATACTCCATCCCCTCTTATCACATTTGGATGTGTAATAGGGACTTGGTATCGATGCTTCACCAACCTCATGTGGTGATATAAGGGTTGGTGGGTCTTTATGAGGAGGTCCTATGGATAGAGCTATAGACATTTCTTTCTTTTTTCCATTTCCTGTCATATTTTCTTTTTATTGACTTGCTTTGATCTTGGTGATTTTGTCCCCCTTTTTTGTAGACTATCCACACATTGATGACTTGGATGAGGGATATTAAGGATTTAATTGCATTATTGTTAGTCTATATGAGGAAGTCGGCCAGTGCCTGCTTGGTGCCACTGACCATGTCTGATGAGAGATCAGATTCTGGTAGTACAGGGTCCAATGTTCGTCGTCGGGGAAAGCACATCCACTGAGGTGGTTTAAGGTTGAGTTTTTATAGATATTTTTGTTCATTCGGGTTGCATCGCACATATCTTTTTTTTTCATCTGATTGTACCGATTAAGAGGATATATTGATTCAAAACAAGTTAAATATAAGAAATTCATTTTTTGGGTTATCTTGGTTTAATGACTTATTCTACGAGCATTTTAATATGCTGCTTAGATTTTTCATTATTTGCAAAGATAGAGATAAAAGGAACAAAATATTTGAAGATTTAATTTTCAAAAGTAAAAAAATAAATGTTTATTTAAAAAATTATGTACAAATGAGAAAAGAAGGATTTTTCAAAAAAACAACTCGAAGATTGATTTTTTAAAATCAAATGTTTATTTTAGAAATGAAATTTATAAAAGTTGAAATAAGGATTTTTCTAAAAAGGGGGTTGCTGACCGGCATACCCCTTAGGCTACCTATTGTCATAAGGTTCATGTCCAAATCACTCCCTTAGCTTTGATTGCATTTTCTACATACTTTGTGAACTTTTGTAGCTGGGAATCTAGTGGAGTTTTGAATGATTTGTTTTTTGTGGAATTTTTATTATAAAAATGGGCTTTGGAAGTGTTTTCATCACCACATTCCACTTTCTCTTGTTTGTAGATCTCTTCTTCTATGTTTTGCAAATGGCTCTTCCAGTATTTAAAGCCTTTTTTACTTACCTTGAATGTTTAGGGGCCATATTCCTCTAAAACATCAACTATGAAGATTTTGATCTATGTAAGGTCTCTTTCTGGCGTAATCGTCCCATAGACTAGAATCTCTTAGAACCAGTACGACTTAGATGAGGTGTGTCCCTCTTACGAGGAGTTTTTGTTCTCCCCTAATGTCTTGGTAGAATTGCTCCACGTCTCTCCTTCAATTTCCCGACTACTGGTGCATAGAGGAAACAATGTCCTCCTGATAGTCATGAATTTGTTATGCCAGAGGGATTTTTACTAACAATGGCTTTGCTAGCATTGTGTCCATGGGTTTGAGTGCCTGAGTTTTATTGGTGATGGCCGATTTGATAGCTGACCTCAGTTGGCCACAATAACATTATGGAAGTCCTAACACTATAGTCATATTACGATGGTACTAGCGGAGACTCTAAATGGACTAGATGCCTGGAAGGAAACTCGGGTTGGATTTTTACGGAGGGAGGCCTATCATATTTTTCATGTGTCTTTTTAAAAGACTATGCCTAGCATTCCCTGTTGAGTACCATATGTCGGGCATTCCTAACTTCATTTCTAGGCCTTTTCTCAATTTTGGCCCATCGACGGAAAATTAGGTTTACTGGTTTGTGGAGCACAAGTCCCGATGCCTTCACTAGTCTGTACCAGAATGGGTGACCTTGCAGCATGTTTTGTAGTTGAGGGACTACCAGTATGTATGATTGATTGGTCTTTACTAGACCTTTTTCATACTTTTTATGGCTTATTCTGTGCTAAGTAAGGTGGGATAAGATTCTTCCTCCCCGCATAATTAACTTCTTTATAGTGGATGACTTGACCGAGTACTTGAATATCATACCAGGGCCTTTAAGTCAGTGTCTCCATTCATCTACCCATTGATCATAATTTATTGGAGAGGCTGGGTTTGTATCAGGGGACTGCATGAAGTGGTTTTGGAAATGGGTGGTTAAGAATATACTATTAGAGGAAACTGGGCGAAGATGGCTTGTCATGTTCGACACTATGGAAGAGGGTGTAGTGGTTTCATCAAAGCTCATTAAGGCCTACCATCACATAGAGTACATATGGAGCCATAATCAGGATTAGGATGCCTGAGGGTCTCTAGGGACAAGTAATGATGATGAGGTAGGCCTATCTGGTAGCTGAGGAAAAGGTTTGAGAAGTTATTATAGGTTTTTGGGAAATTTGTGTTTAGTTTTGGGTAGGTGTTTTTCTTTGGGTAGGTTTTTCCATATTTTGTGAATCTTGTTAATGTAGGGGTTTGTAGGTTATATGAGGTTTACGAAGGGAGTTGTTTGTTTTACTCCCATCATTGATATTTTATGTAAGACCCATATTCCTGATTTAAAATAAAAGAAAAGTGGTTTTGGCATATTTTGTTGCATTTTTGATGAATTTCCTATTCGAACAATTTATATCAATCTCTAAGGCACACATAATCCTTTTGTTCATTTAAATGTCAAAGAGTGATCGTTGTACTAGGGGAAAAAGAATAGCATTTTGTGATAAAGAAAGGATTGTGGTTATCCATGTTTTATAGGTTGCCTACGTACCTCTATGGGTATGAAAGTTTGTGAGCTTCTTATTTGAAAGGGTGGAATTAAGAGGATCAGGTCCCACATAGTTCCGAGTAAAGGGAAATTAAGAGAGATAATTTTTTTTATAATATTAGGGGGATGCGAATAGTCATAGCGTGAAGAGAGTTCAGACTACGGGTAAAACTTCTTGAGACGGTCCAAGTTGACTGGACGCAACATTTTTTCTCAGTCGATATCTATGAGCATACAGACGCCAGTTGACAGGATTTTCTTCATAATGTAAGGGACACTACAATTAGGTTTGGACATTCCTATTGATTCCCAAATGGGTACTACAATTTCCTTGAGGGCAAGATCTCCTTCTTGGACACCGCGGTCCTTGACTTTCCTACTAAATGATCTTGCGATACGGAGATGGTACCCTTATATATGGTACAAATATTTTAATCTCCTTTAATTTAGGAGAGAGAGTTAATTATAGTGTATTTGATGCCACTCTTTCTCATTGACCTTACTTTTGAGCATAACATGCAGGAAGGCACTTTTAGTTTGATAATGAGTACTGCTTACATGCCGTATACTAGAGAATAAAGGGTATCCCCAGTTGGTGTTCTGATGCAGGTATGATAGCCCCAGAGGGCACATGGGATCCAATCAACCCAGTATCTATAACTTTTGATCATCTGGCTAATGATGTCTTGATGCTATTTTTATTGGCTTCGACAACACCGTTAGTTTGCGATCAGTAGGGACAAGACTTTTGTCTTTAAATTTAATACTCGTCGACTAATTTTATTACCTCAACCTCAAAGTGGAGTCCATTTTCTGACACCAACTCATGGGGAATCCATAACGACATATATATTCTTTCTAATGAACTTGATCACTTTCTTCGCATTTAATACCCCGTACGATTTGACTTCAGCCTATTTCATGAATTAGTCAATGGAGATCGGGGTGAATTTATTCTCGTTTGAATCTTTGGGAGTAACCTTCCCTATGATATCTATGCCCCACCTAGTGAAGGGCCAATGAGAGGTCATATTTTACAACTCTCGAGGAGAAAGTCTTAAAGATTAGCAAATTGTTGACGAATGTTTTTTTAGCAAGAATGTGACCGTTCATTTGGGGATTGCATTCACCACTTTGAATTTTCTACATTATTTCTTAAATTCTAGACCCTTCTCTACATCCAAACGGGTCCCATTAAATTTTGTCTTAAAAAGCGCCTTATCAAAGATACTTTATTAGGAAGCTAATTTACGAATTGTTTCACGGTATTTGTTGCCCACGCCTCGAGATATCTATCATGTTTGAGAAAGCACCAAATGTCAAAATACCACAACCCCGCCATGTTTTCATCATCCTCTATAATGCGCTCAATGTGGTAGCAATGGGTAGCTTATTTCTGTACCATAAAGGGGGACATTGTAATTCCCTTAAGAATGTTGACCATATAATCCAAGGTTGCTATTGCATCAGCTAGGCTATTATTCGAGCGAGGAAGGTAATGGAAAGTGACATCATTGAATTAGGAGGATTCCTATTCAAAATGTGCATGGAAGGTTAGGAGTTTCTTGTCTTTGACTTTCCACTTCCTGAGAATTTGTACAGTAATATGGGCAGAGTCTCCATAGGTTTCCATGTTTCTAATTTCTTTCTCGAGGTTGATCTTGAACCCTACAATGCATGTCTCATATTTTGTCATATTGTTGGGGCAAGGGAAATCCAACTTAATGGCGATGGTGGTGTGAGAGTCACCAAGATATATTAGGAGTATCCCAATACCATAGCCTTTCTTGATGGAAGCTCCATCAAAGAACTTCTACCACCTAAGGTCCTTCTGAGAGGTGCAGATGATGTCTTCATCTGGAAATTCAGAGACCCAAATTTCAATTCCTTACGGGGGATGTTCAAAAAGATAATTTGAGATGGACCTGCCCTTCATAGCCTTCTACATAACATACATAAATCAAACTCAACTAGTAAAATTATCTAGTAGGCTATTCGTATAGACAGAGCGGGTTTTTCTAGCAAGTAATTTATGAGATCCACTCGGGATACGTATCTGATAAGGAATGCAAGCATGTAGAGTCGTAGTTTATGCGTGAGCCAGAACTAGGGAAACACATTCCTTCTCTAAGGCAGTGTCACTGACTTCGTACCCAACTAGCTTTCAACTAGCATAGTATATATATCTCTCTCTTTAGGAGATTCCATGATATATTGGGATAACAAATCCTCGACTACAGTATTGGTGATAGTCAAGTATAGGAGGAGAAGGATACTTGATTATGGAGGCATGAGTACCGAAGGTCGGGTGAGGTATCATTTAATTTGTTAATAGGATTATTGGCCCACCTAATTCCAAACTTTGGCTCCTTTCGAAGAAGTTTGAAAATGGGTTCACAGATAGATCTTAATTGTCTTATGAATGAACTGATGTATTGCAGCTTACCCCAGAATCTTCACACTTCATTCTCCATCTGTGGTGGTGGCATCTTGAGTATGGATTTATTTTGGCTGGGTCAGCTTCAATACATTTCTTACCAATCAAGAACCCAAGGAGTTTCCCTTTAGTAATGACGAAGACACATTTCTCTGGTTTGAGTCATATCTGGTAATGTCGCAGCCAATCGAAGAATTTCCTTGGGGAAAGAATGTGACCTTTATGGGTCTTGGACTTAATGATCATTTTGTATACATAGACATAGACTTATTATGGATGAGGTCATGCAAGACATTTGTGGAGGCCTTTTGTTAGGTAGCCCCAACATTCTTGATCCCAAACGACATGACTGTGTAGATGAAGGTTTCTAATAGGATGATGAAGGTGATCTTCTCTTAGTGTACATGATGCGTTTCAACATGATTGTAACTGGGAAAACTATTAATGAATGACTTAAGAGCTTGTATATCCTTGTTGTATATGATCATGTCAATTTTTGAAATAAGGTAATCATCTTTCATGGATGATTTGTTCATATCTCGATAGTCGGTGCACATGCAGATTTCCCTGACAATTTCAGCACAGGAACCATGTTTGCAAGCCATATAGGACATTTTACTATATTAATGAAGTCTACGTTCAACTGATTCACCATTTTTTTCTTTGGCATTCAGGGACGATTTTGTTCTGAAATTCCTTAGTTTTTTACTTGATGGAACTATTTTCTAAGAATGTGGGTATCTCATGCTGAGCTATCTTCAGGTCAATATTAGGCATGTCATCGTAGGACCATGCGAATATGTCCATGAACACTTTAATAAGATCTTTGAATTGTGACCGATCATGCTCATCATGGGTGGGTCTTATCCTAATCTCATGTATATGGATACTAGAATCGAGAATAATAACAACAGTCTCATCATCATACCTCATGGGGATGGTACGTGTGAGAGCAAATTTGATATACTAGACATACGTGAATGAGTTCCCTCCTATATATCTCCCATCATGAGTTCGGTCAAGTGGTACGATGCGAGCGGAACGTTTTGATATACATCAAAGGTACTAGGCCAATGGAAGGTGGGAATCATATTTCTTAGGTTAATCAAACCCCGTATGACCAACACCGATCATGAAATGACCCCCTAATATATGACAAAATTTTGGTCAATGCTTCCATGCTCAGGTGATGTAATGTGCAAAAATGCATGATCCTTAATTAGTATCTTATGGAGAGTTAATGTATAATAAGTAAAGGTAGTAATACCACTTTGAGGGAGAATATGCAGGTCACATAAGATAAAGGGGATAATCATGGAAAGCAAAATTAGCAACCATATAGATGGAGTATGTAGACTATAAAAAGCATGGTGATAAATATAAAGTGTGAAACATGTGGATATAGAAGTGAGTGAGAGATATGGGCAAAGTGAGAGAGTGATATGGGAATAGTGTGAGTGAAAAATCATGTGAGTATATATAAGTAAAGTAAATTGGAAGTAGGTGCTGGTGCGACTAAACATGGATAATCTACAAGTGGTGGGTGAAACATATATAAGTGAGCATGGATATATATACGAGTGATAAAAAGTGTGGGTGTGTGCTAATGAAGCTAAGCATGGATAATCTACAAGGGGTGTGTGAAGCATGTAAGCAAGGGTGAGATAATATATGAGTGTGAGTGTGTGTAATGAAGATAGTGACTTTATACAAGTGAGCATAGGGCGGAACATGGTGAATAAGCACAAGTGAGTAATGTGATAAGAAGGTGATCTATACATGTGGGGATAAAAGAGCATGATATAGATAAACACCACGATAAGAATGATATATATATATATATATAAATAATAAAGAGTAAAAGGTTTGTACGATTTCATAAGTTGATAACACAATTAGAGGTGAGGATTTAGACACCAAGGCCAAAAATGGAGGGTGAGATCACAATTCACACCATAAGCACTACATCTCATCATACCTCATTTTATACTCTATTTGTAATTACAATTTTATCCCACTATAATTTACTTTCCCCCTTTTTTTACTCCTAAAAATTTACTTTAATTCAAATATAAGGGTTACTTTCGTAATACAACAAAAAAGGGTATCTCATCCTGACACGATGTCACTCCTCATCTCTAAAATTACCAAATCTATCTCCTAATTTCCATTGACCCCCACTTCCTCATTGTCCTCTTCTTCATGGTGCGATGTTCCTCCATCTTTCCTACATAGGTATGGATTATCTTACCCTATGAAAGCTACAGTATAGTATGTTACGAATATCTCTTCTAACTTTGGGTTTATTATTTAGGGATTTCTTCGCATGTTGTGTTTAGACACGAAATTGGACCATAAATATGTTATTGGGTTAGTGTAGATTCTTTTGATTTAAGGATTTTAGTTCTTATTTTTTTCTTTTGGTTCGAATGATTTTTATCTTGAGTTTCTATGTTTTTTTTGTTGATACCGTGTTTAGAGATGTTTTTCTCTCCTAACTTGCCTAATGATTATCTCTACTATGTTTAGAGGGGTCCCTACAACACAAAAATCCCATATACACAACTAATCACAATAATTATTATAGTGAGTATATTATTTGGATTTTGTTTGGATTTTGTACATAGGTAATCACAATAGTGAGTATATTATTTGGATTTTGTTTTGTTTTTTCTTACATATAATATTTATGAGGTTTTGTTTAGAGTTTGAAATCAATCTTCACTCGACCCATGAAATCAATCTTCCTAAACTGATTCATTATAGTTGTGAGATTTTGTTTTCACCTTTACATATGCGTACTATCTTCATTCGACCCATAGATTGACTTCGTAGTTTTGATTTTTGTTCTAGGTGTACTATCTGAGCCAATGGGTAATACAAAAACAACATAAAATTTTAGAAGTTTGACAGTTAATTAACTTTAGCCATTATTTTTACCTCAATCAGGTAATGGAAATAGTTTCGTATTGTTGCGACTTTGGGTTATTAATAGAATTGTATGTGTGTTATTGCTTATTATTTTGACAACCAAATTTTATTTTGTGGAGCAGAAGGTTATCAACCAAGATGAGCTATACAGTGAAGAAAATATAGTAGTTCAAGATTACTGAGAGGTAGTACGATTTAGTTTTTCAGTCGTTTCTTTTTTATAATTACTTAGTTTTAAGTTCTTGCTTGTTTTATTCAAAAATCTACATTCATAACTAATGACAACCCTAACAAAGACATCGATGTTTCTTTCTTTAATTTTCCAGTGTTAAATTAAATAATTATTAGAATTGATTTTGAAATTTCATGAATGGTATCTTCTTAATATCAAGAATGGGTTCTTCTATAACATCATTTTTGTTCTGAGCCTTTTGTGCTCAGTCTATACAGTTTAGTGTTAAATATCTTAATGATTATGAAATATCAATGTACGTTTTATGTTTTTTGAATTACTCATATATGGATGAAACTCTTATTACTAAAGCTAGGACTGAAGCAAGGACTGGAATAATTCAACATATCTCATATAAGTATGTAACCGTGTAACTGTGTAACTGAAGCAAGGACTGGTACATTCGAATATATCTCATACACATGAACTATTTAACTGAAGAAACGACATGTATAGTCCATGTCAATGGATCTGATCATCCAAACTACGAGGTGTGGCAGAACATTTGAACCCTTATTACTAAATTATTAGGCGTCAAGGTGATTAATTTAACTCATTGACCCGGTTTTCACAAATACATATGCTCAAATTCAATATTATTAGATTTCTTAGGAATCACTTATCATTCGAAGAAAAGTTCGGATGATTCGGAGAAGATTCAGAGCAAATGCAGAGAAGATTCGGAACATATCCCTATCGTCCATTAATCAGGTTTCATTTGTTGAAATAAATTTTTGATGTTTTGTTGAAATTTATCTTTTTTGAACAATGAATCTCCGTTGTAGATTTGAATCATCTTCTCTATGAATCCATATTCCACGGTATCATCATTTGAACTATTTGTCTTATGATAACATCAGTTTATAATTCATTATCTAACACCAGGTATTTTTTGTCATTTCCAGTTGGTTTTGCACTTTAATAATTTTCTTTAAATTTAGGTTAATATGATGAGATATAGTACAAGTTTATATTTTCAATCCCTTATAAGCATGAGTTAAAAATACAAACTGCAAAAACAAAGTTGTTGCATCCTTGACCCTTAATCTCATCCTACCACACCCGTTTTTCATAGAACAATTTAGAGGGTAAGGGTTCAAAGTGTGAATGTGAAGAGGCATGCCTAGAGGCCTCTTGGGGTTGGGGAATCAAGGTTGTGATGTGAATGCTCACTGCTGGAAACTTTCATCTCTGCGGTTATTTGAATGTTTATTACATTTTGATTAATTCAACCATCAATTTGAGTGTTTATTACAATTCATCTCTGCTCAGTAGACCGGGGTTGCCCAAAAATTGGACCTGCTTCTTATTTGTAATGCCAAAGACCTTCTTTGTTTTTTTTAAAGAGGAAAGACTTGATCTCTTTTGTAAAGCCAAAGACCTTCTCTCTTTTTGTATAGCCAACTCCCATTTCATTTTAAAGACCCACTTGCCCTTTTTTTAAACATGCTTCACCTATTTGGGCAATGACCTGCTTGTAATTTTTTTAAGCCAACTCAATTTTTAAGACTCTGCTGCTGACCTCCTATTTTCATATCATTTTCAATGCTTTATAAATTTCAATCATGGGATCTGATTATCACATGTGTTCTGGGACAATGATAACTCTGCAAATAGAGTCTATCTATAAAACAAGAAAAAAAGAATCCATTTTTTTAGCCCTATCAAACGAGGCACTGAAATTGTAGTATAGCTCCCATATTTTGGTTTCAAGTAGTAGTATAGCTCCCATATAGTTGTTTTCACAAATAAAGCACTGAAATTGTTTCATAATAGAACATAGAATTTTCTAATATGTTTCTTTATTTGTTCAATTAAGGCACTGTTTTATTATGAAAATATGTTGCTTTATGAAAACAGAACAAAACATGACTTTACAATTTGGTTTATTATATATGTTGTGCAAATGAAAATTTTCTAATATGTTTCTCCCATCTGCTTGAGAGCTATTTATAATGTGTTGCTCCCACATATATGTTGTGCCTCGATACTCATTTGGTTGGGATGTTGAACTAAGGCAATGTGTAAATTATTAAATATTACTTTATTTAATTTTTGATGGATTACAAGTATGATTCTTTTGTTTTTATTTCTATTTGCTTAATGCAATCGTTCAAGGCATATATAACATTAAAGAGTCAATGTTAATCCAGCTCCATATTATTGGAATATTATGCTCCCTGGGACTATTGCTGATCTACCATTTGCTCAAAGATCATCTTCCAATGTATGCAAAAGTTCACCCAACAAAGTTACTTCTGGGTTACTTCTCAATTGACATATTCGTGCAGACATTTATTATTCCTGGAACGATTTTCACGTTACTGCTAGCTAGAGAACTTTTTGGTGTTATTTGAGGCCTTTTCTTGGTTGTTTTTGATGCCACAGTCGGAGCATCATATTACTGTTTTATATCCAACTTAATTGGCAGGCCTATAGTGTGATCTATATAAACATTTACTTAATTTTTTTGCTATGGATTCATCTTCTTGGCTTAAAAATTATTGACAAATATTTGTTAATGGTTTTTCGATTCTAAGATATATTCAAGAAGACCTCTTTAGGATTAGTTCACCAAGTTTGCATTGTGTATATAGTTTGTTATTGATTCTTTGTTTCTTTGTTTTTTTAGTGTTTTATGTGTTTTATCATGGATTTTATCCCCACTTCATGTGTCATAGATTTCAGTTAACCTCATTTTAATTTGTTTCAGATACGAATTAAATCATTCCACATTTGTTTTGAAAATTTGCAGGTTCTCGAACCTAAATCCTTAAGCAAACTACTAGAAGTTGTTGATGTAAGGTATTCCGTTGTTGCATAAAAAATATTGCCCCGGTGCAATAGGTTTGCTAAGTTTAGTTCAATTATTATTAGTTCTTTAAAGAATTTGTAAAGAATTTTAGTTCCTTAAAGAATATACTCAGTCAAACATTCACTGTTATTTTTTTAAATAATTTTTGCTCAGCCCATTCACTTACTTAGCAAAACATTTTTCTTAGTCAATTCATTATTAGTTCATTAAAGACGTTGCTCAATAAAACATTCACTGTTATTTTTAAAGAATTTTTGCTCAGTCCATTAACTAACTTCACTCACTGAGTAAAACATATTTCTCAGTCCATTCATTTACTTCACTTATTGACACACTGATGTTGTGGGAAAGTATTTATATTTGAGAAATTGACTGATCTATATTTTCTTAGTCCATGTGGCAGGTTGTTTAAACAAAGAACTGAGAATCAAATAAGTGGTCAACATGGGTATGATGACAACTATAAAGTAATTTTTTCGAATGAATTTTTTTTATTTCCATAGTCATTTGTTATGCAATTATTAATTTACTTAGGAAAATTCTCATGTTTGTTGCTTATTTTGTAGTGATAGGATTTATAATGTCGAGTAATCGTTACCTGACATAAACCATTTATGCAATCCTTATACATGGATATGTCATTCCATGTTCTTTGAAATAGTAATCATCATGTGCATATATTAATTTTATGTTATATCTTTATGTTTTACATCCTTTTGTAGACCCACATTCTGCTATACAGAATCAACCCCGCTAACATACAACAGAAGGCTCTATAACCTTCTAACTGTTACCACCTGACCTTTTCTGTCTATTAATGGAATTTGTTGAACTCAACCTTCATTTTGTCTTATGTAGTTAATTTAGTGACTGCCGTAATCCCACGTCCGAAGCCCAATGGCAAACCATCACCGGGGGTGGGAAAGGTTAGGACAAATTGAAGTCGATCACCCTACATAAACTGTTATAAACTAATTTCAGTTTATATCTTGTTTATCAAAAGAATAATGTTAGAGGGACTAATATTTAATTCTCATTTTCTTTTCAATTAATGTTCTGAGTGATTATAGGTTCCTACACATTGGATGAAAATGGAGTATCCTCGGATCATTACTGTGGTGACAATTATTATTCATTGCAAATAGATAAGAGAAGCGCAATTACCAAGCAAAGTAAAGAAGATAAAATGTTAATCACACAATAGGGGATATACGTGGTTCAGAAATAATGCCTACGTCCACGGTGGTGCAGTCAGTATTATTTCTATATACTCCGGGGAGCATTTACAGAGAATACAGTGCGTGTCTTTTGCCCTGGACCTAGGGTTTGTTATATATATATCTGTTTTCGGAGAGTGGGGGTATTGGACTCCCCCACGTTTACCATCTTCTCCTGGAACATCTCTATTTGAGAACATGGGAGAAGACTAAGTTAAAACTGAATTAATGTTAAGGTATAAAGGGCTTGGACTTTGGGCCGTTTTAATTGGGCTACTCGTCCAGGCCTGCAATGCCAATTTCGGGTACTCACAATTGCCCCTAAATTTGTTGGGCCATAATTTGGGCTTAATAAATTTAAATGATTTGTCATAATGACTCTTTTGTATATCACATAACTCTTCCCAAAGTTTGAGAGCTGATTTAAGCGGCAGTCGCTTAGTGTCCTATGCGCGATGATTACTATCATTTAAAAATATTTTTGAGCAGCGTTTCATAGTTGCAGTTTCAAGCTTCTTAGTGTTCTTCCATCTTTTGTGAGTTCTAGTGATTTGTTCCCTCTTCTCTAGGTCTTCATTTTCTTTGCTTTTGATCTCCCTCGTCATTTGGGCTTGTGACCTTGCACTTACGAAGCCAAATTTCCATCTCGTAAGTCTCCCTTGCTTTCTCTGTGTGTTTTCTTTGAATTTGTAGTTTAGGGTTTACAAATGGCAAAGATAGGTAATAGATCATTGTCCAAGTTTAGGAAGTTTTACAATATCCCAGAGTGGGTATAGATTGAGTGCGCTTCTCTCCCCAAAATTGTTAGAGAGATAGATGGTGCTCATTGGATTCAAGTCTTGTTGCTTTCTCAAGGGGGGCTTACTTTTCCTCCAAATGATTTATTCTTGCATTTATTTGGTTATTTCAATATTGTTCCTGCACAGTGTTCGCCCAATGTATGGAAGATAATCAATGGCGTCCATAGAATAAATCAACTTTATGGCACCAAATTAGGGCTCATCGAAGTCTATTTTTGCTATTCCTTTTCTCAAATTATCTCTGGTGTTCTTTATCTCAAAGCCAGGAGTCTTAACAGGGTATTGCTAGTAAACCTTCCTGATTCCCATAAGGATTACTGGCAAGATGGCTTTCTTGCTAGAAATTGGCGGTTCTCCCCCCATACTGAGGGGTCGAGGTCTGATAGATTCTCTGTCCCCTTTTATGGGGAGGAGTACATAGGTAGTCTTTGCTCTTCCTTTCTGGTTTCTTTGTTAATGTGTGATTTTTTTTATACTTTCCTAATTTTTCTTCAGCGAGGTCGAAGAACTTGGAGCCTGCTCTCAGCGAGGTTCGGCTTTCAGAGTTGGTCAAGGCTTAGAATATCAGGGAGTCCTTAGCTGACGGTGAACATCCCCGGTCTGCTACTTTCTTGTTCGAGTACAAAAATGCTGGGTCTAGCTTTATAGCAAGGTCTGTGGATAGTATTCCAGAATTTGATACCTCTAAAGAGACTGCTGCCGAACCCATTCAGTTGGACGAGGAGGAGAGCAGTTCTGAGAGTGATATCAGACGCGGTGCTGAAGGCAATTTTGGCGAGGGGAGCTCTAGTGGTGACAGTTCTTCTGATTCAGAAGAGGTTTCTGAATCCCAAGAACCTTCGAGCACTTCCAGCAGCTCTAGCGAGGAAATGGTTCCTCTAAGGAAAAATTTGATCCGAGATGATGATGATGACGATCATGTGCTTCTCGCTCAGAGGTCAAAGAAGCAGAAGTCCATCACTGGGGCTGTTGCTACTGGTTCTCAGTCTACTACTCAGGAATAAGAGAAGAAGAGAAAGGAAGAAGGGTAGGTGAGAGAGAGATAGAGGAGAAAGGATGAAGAGAAGAAGAAAATTGAGGATAAGAAGAAGGTCAAGGAGAGGAGGAGGATAGAGAAGGAGAAGGAGAAGGAAGAGGAGAGGAGAAAAATAGAAGTGAGGACAAAGGCTGGGAAGGCCTTGGTGCCTATGTCCGCATTGTCGGAGGGTGCCTCGGTTGCCACTTCTCCCCAGTTGGCCCCTGCACTGCTCGAGCGAGCAGTCCTTCCTGCTGATCGCCAAAGGGCGATGGGGACTGACCAGTTAGCTCTGCAAGAGAGCCGGAGGCTAGCCTTGTTAAGTCTATTTCTTTTCTCTAATGCTTCCCAATTTCTGTCTGTTTCCTTTTTCTAATATCTTCTTTTACTTTGCAGTTTGTGACTGATTTTGTTGTGCTCTATCTCTCTCGCAACGAGCTAATCAATAAGAACGACGAGTTGGATAAGCAGAATGTTGCTTTGAGGGTAAAGGGTACAGAGCTCGAGGCTAGTTTTAAGGCCGCTGATGCTGCTCGGACATCTTCTGATCTTGCTCTTGCCAAAGCCAATCGTGAGCGGGAGGCAGCAGACATAGAACTGAACGAACTACGACAAGCCTAAGATCTGGAATGATCAAGAAAGCTGGCTATTGTGGAGGAGAACAAGGTGTTGACCGGTAAGCTAAAGGAGAGAGAGTCTCAGGCAGCCACTGTAAGGGAGGACTCATATAACTTCGGGTGGGATGTTGCGTATGAAGACACTGAGGTTCAGATAGGCTACATCAGCCGTTTGAACTTTAAGAAGGGCTAGAACAAGACCTTTTTAGCTGCTGGAGTGGATGTTTCTTCTCCTCTGTTCGATGAGGATGATCCAGGCCCAAAGCCAAATATAGATGAAGCCCCTGCCCCAGCCATTGAAGGGAGGTGTCCCTGCTAAGGGAGGTGCTTCCACTGCTGCTGATAAGGGGAAGCAGCCAGCTTCCTCTGGGCAACCTGAGGTTTCCATCTAATTTACCCTTAGGGTTACTCTTATATTTTTATTTGTAATTTCCCTTTCTTCTTCTTCTTCTTCTTCTTCTTCTTCAATGTACTCTGATTATTTTTCATATGAATGAAATGAGAAGACTTTTTCCTTTAGTGTACTGAATAATTGTATCTTTCATTGCTCTTGTATTGCTTGTAGTTGATTGATGTTGATGATTATATACTAGCCACTTCTCAATTGGGAAGAATGCTTGGTCCTGATGTAAGTTATGAAGTTCATCATACCTTTGTGAGGATTTTTAAATCACTGCGATTGAGGAACAAGCGTTTCATAATATACGATAGTTCATTCACCCATTCCGTATGTTAGTGAGAATGGGGTTTCCCCTATTTCTCGACGTGGGGTAGTACGATAGGCCCACATAATATACGATAGTTCATTCACCCATGTGCCTCTGGCTCGTTCTAATCGTTTCTTTAGCCCATTGATCACCATTTTATTGGAAGCCTCGGCTTGGCCATTACTTTGAGGATAGGCCACCAAGCTGAAATGTTGTCAGATTCCGTGGTTATTACAGAAATTTTGAAAGAATCCACTCTCGAACTGTGTTCCATTGTCAGTGATGATGGTCCTAGTGATCCCGAAATGGGTGATTATCTTTTTCCATATGAATCTTATCATATCCGCATCTCGGATGTTCGCCAGTGGCTCCGCCTTGATCCATTTGGCGAAGTAGTCAGTTGTGACCAAAAGATACTTGCGATTGCCTCCAGCGATAGGAAGAGGTCCTACGATGTCCATTCCCCATTGGGCGAATGGCCATGGGATGGAAAGTGATTTTAGATCACTGGCGGGTTGATGGACCATGGGAGCATGAAATTGGCATTTTTCGCATTTGCGAACATACACTACAGAGTCTCTTTCAATATATGGCCACCAATAGCCTTCCTTCATTGCTCGGAAATCCAATGACCTTCCTCCAATATGGACTCCACAGATTCCCTCATGGAGTTAATGTAGAATTTTCTCGACATCCCTCAGGTGAACACATTGAAGGTAGGGACCGGAGAATGATCTCTTATATAGCTTGACCTCATGAGATAAGTGAAAGCGAGCAGCTTTGACTCTTATCTGGTGAGTGATCTTCTTATTATCTGGAAGTGGGCCATCCTTCAAATAGTCCTTTGAAGGATCCATCCAACTAGGCGCTAATATAATTTAGAGCACTCGCTCCACACTTGGCAACTCGTTATTATGGTTAATGCTCGGATGAGGTAGGAAATCGATGGGGATTGTTCTTTTTAAGTTAAAATTGATTTCTGAACTCAGGGCTGCTAAGGCATCAGCATGGCTGTTCTGTCCTCTGGGAAACTGCTGGACATTGACTTCCTCAAAGTTAGCCAATAAACTTTTTGCCAAGGTGAGGTAGGTTTCCATCCTTTCATATTTTGTATTATAGTCTCCACTTATCTGATTGGAGACTAATTGTGAGTCGCCGAACACCTACAACTGCTTTCCCCCCAAAGTGTGTGCCTTCTGGAGGCCGTCTATCAGGGCATTTTTCGGAGTGATAAGCACGATGCCTACTCCTGCCCCCTTCGAATTGAAGGCTCCATCAACAAACAATTTCCAAATTTCCCCTATCGTGTGATTCTTCCTTTGTTTCACTGGTTGAAGTTGGTCGAGAGGTTGCTCGCCTATGAATTCGGCTATGAAATCAGCAAGGACTTGCCCTTTGATTGCGTTCTTTGGTTGAAATTGGATGTCCAATCGCCCGAGCTCGACTAACCATTTAGATAATTTGCCCGACAAATCCTCTTTCCCCATGATTGCTTTAAGGGGGTGCATTGTAAGGACGATGATAGTGTGAGCTTTAAAGTAGTGCTTTAACTTCCTCGAAGCCCCTACAAGTGCAAAGGCGAGCTTCTCTAGTGGTAGGTACCGCTGCTCGGCCTCTAATAAGGTCTTGCTCGCATAGTAAATGGGGTGCTAGATTCCTACTTTTTTGCACATCAATGCAGAACTGACAGTGTGGTTGGAAACGACGAGGTATAAGTACAAGGAATCTGTTTCCTGTGGTATGACGAGCAGTGGTGGGGAGATAAGGTAAGCCATAAGCTCGTCCAATGCCCATGAGCAATCTTGATTCCATTCTACTATTTTTTTCCTTTAGGAGTTGGAAGAGCGGTTTGCACTTCTCGGAGGACTTTGAGATAAAATGGTTCAAGGCAGTGAGCATGCCGGTGAGCTTCTGTACGTCACAGATTGTGCGAGGAGTTTGAACCCTGTTTACTGCATCGATCTGGTCTGGATTAGCCTTGATGCCTCTCTTACTGACCAAGTACCCAAGAAATTTTCCTGACTGGACACCAAAAGAATACTTTCTCGTGTTAAATTTCATTCGGTACTTCCTGAGGATTTTGAAGGTTCTTGATAGGTCTAAGAGGTGGTCTTCTTTCTTCCTTCTTTTGACGAGCATATCGTCGATGTAAACTTCCATGGTGTGTCCCATTTGTTCTCTGAACATCTTGGTGACCAGCCGCTGGTAGGTTGCCCTTGCGTTTTTGAGCCCGAAGGGCATGACCTTGTAACAGTATAATCCAACGGTGGTGATGAATGATGTCTTGTCTTGGTCTAGAGCATATAGAGGGATCTGATGATACCCCGAGTATGCGTCCAAAAAACTCATTCGTTCGTGAGCTGCTATGGAGTCCACTAACTGATCAATTTTTGGGAGAGGGAAACTGTCCTTAGGGAATGACCTGTTAAGGTCAGTGAAGTCGATGAAGACTCTCTATCTTTCGTTATTCTTTGGGACTACTACTGGGTTGGACAACCATTTAGGGAATTGGACTTCCCAAATGGATCCTACATTCAGCAATTTTTCAACTTCTTTTTACACGGCCTTTGCCTTCTCGGGCTCAGTTCACCGTGCTTTCTACATGATTGGTTTGAAGGTGGGGTCGACATCTAGCTGATGACATACCACACTAGGATCAATCCCAAGCAGCTCGTATGGTTCCCATGTGAAAACATCTACATTGCTTCTCAACAGAATTGTCAACTCCTTATGTTCATGATCTGTGAGAGAAGCTCCAATCAAGAAAACCATGTCATCGTCACTACCTCCAGCTGTAACCTCTTCCAGGTTCTCGATGACCCGTTCATAGGGGAGGATCCTGGTCTCCTCTACTCCGGGTCTTTTATACTTTAGCTGCTATTTCAAAGGTGTCATACCTTCTTGTTCCTTAACTTTCTCGCTGGGCCTGTCGGCCTTCTTCTCTGGTCTTGGGCGGATGACCACTATAAAGAACCTTCTTTCCATCGCTTGATTGCCATGGATCTCCATTACTCCTCGCTCGGTCACATATTTGAGCTTCTGGTGGTAGGTCGAGGAGACTGCCTTCATTGCGTGTAGCCATCCTCTGCCGAGGATAACCTGGTATGGCGAGTCAATGTCGACTACCAGAAACTCAATCAATTTAGAGACATTCCTTGCCCTTACTGGCAGCACGATCTTTCCCAAGGGCGTAGTCACTTTTCCAGTGAAGCCAACTAAAGGGATAGTAGCTTCCTTTAGGTCAGCGATGCTTAACTTCAATTTTCTGAATAGGTCAAGATACATTACCTCGGATGAGCTTCCTTGGTCGACGAGCAACTTATCGACGTCACTGTTAGCTATCTTGAGAGTAATGATCAAAGCATCATGATGTTGGGTTCTCACTCCCACTAGATCTTCATTTTTGAATACGATATGCTTATTATTGTCGATGTCATTTGCTCGTCGACGCTTTCCTGATTGCGTCTTTGCTGGATCGATCTAAAAATCTTGCATCACCGCTGTAAGATTTTTTCACCTCCATTCGAGATGAATTTCATTGAATCTGCTTCAAATCAGATGCCCCATGAATTACTACTAATTCATGGCCTGCATCATCTTCGTGTACGTTGTCAGGTATTGCTTCTCTATGGGCAACGACTTTATCTGCCTTCTTTTCCACGAATTCGTTCATGCGCATTGTTTCTCTTTGAGGGATCTCCTCCCATCTTTCTAGGCCACTTAATAAATGGCTTTCTTTAATTTTTGCAAGAATTTTGTAAATTGGTTCTCTGAAGACAGTGTTGACCTATTGAAATGCTTTTGTCACATCGTTGTTGCCTCCGTTCCTGGAGCCATTCTTACCCCCATTCTTTCCTCCTTTCTTCTTGTTCTCAATTTTGTCATTGGCTTTGGTAGCGAGCTTAGCTCAACCATTTTCCCCTGTGCTGAGGCGGGTCACATACTCCACTTTGGCATACTTATCGATGCGAGCCATCAGGTCATCGATGGTCATGGCATCTTTCTTTGTTAGGGACTAGTACATAAGGGAAGAGATAGGTAGCTCGATTTTGAAAGAGGCCACTGCCACTTGCTCCGAGCAGTCCTCGACCTCGTTGAATAACTCTCAGTACCTCTTAGTGTAGTCTCGGAGGGTCTCTTGAGGCTTATTTTTCATTGTTAACAAAGCATCCATCCTTTTGGGATGGGAGCTAGTAGTAATCAAGTGGGCTATAAAGAGCTCGGCCAGGGACTTAAAGCTTCTGATGGACCTGTGGGGGAGCCTTTCGAACTATTTCTACACCACGTCATACAGGCTCGAGGGAAAAATTCGACACATCAGTGCGTTTTGATGGTTCCAGAGGGTTATGGCTTGCCTATACTGTCTGATGTGATTAATGGGGTCAGTTTTACCATCATAAATCTTGAACATTGGAATAGAAAATTTCATGGGGGATTCCTCTTCCTCTATTTCCCTTGAGAAAGGTCATTTCATCTGAGTTTTGAGAGCTCACCTAGAAATCTCTCGGGTCAATCTGGTACCGTGATGCGTAGGGCATTGGTCCATCTCCCTTCGAACTAGACTTCATATGTTCTCGTTGCTGCGAGTTGGGCTCCTGTAATTGCGAGCTAGTCGCAGTTGCTCGAGCAAGTTTTCCTCTGACTCGTTTCCCTTAACTTTATGGGATCCACGTCTAGGGATCCTTCCTCAGCTGCGAGACTTGCTCGCCTGAGGTCTAGGAGTGCAGTATGGACGTCTCCAGATGCCACGATGGAGATCTATCTCCATTCTTTCTAACCTTCTTTTGAGGCGAGCATTCTCAGCTTCGTGCTTGCGAGAAGACTCCCTCTGCTCTTGGAGCCTTGCCTCATAGGCCTCAATCAACCTGGATATTTGTGTGGACCTCGCTGGTCCTTGGCTTTCTTCTGAGGCTAGCCTCTCTAGGCGAGCCCTCTGATCTGAACGCCTCACTTCAGAGCTAATCCTGCGAGGAGCAGGTTGTTCTTGGATATCTCCTGCCTGAGGAGCATTACTACTGTGACCAGACATTTCAAACTTCTTTGTTGGTGTGGGCTTTCTCAGGGAAGATAAACTTTCCCACAGATGGCGCCAATTGTGGTGACAATTATTATTCAACACAAATAGATAAGAGAAGCTCAATCACCAAGCAAAGTAAAGAAGATAAAATGTTAATCACACAATAGGGGATATACATGGTTCAGCAAGAATGCCTACGTCCACGGTGGTGCGGTCAGTATTATTTCTATATACTTCGGGGAGCATTTACAGAGAATACAGTGCGTGTCTTTTGCCCCAGACCTAAGGTTTGTTATATACATATCTGTCTTCAGGGAGTAGGGGAATTGGAATCCCCCACGTTTACCATGTACTCCTAGAACATCTCTATTTGAGAACATGGAAGAAGACTAAGTTACAACTGAATTAATGTTAAGGTGTAAAGGGCTTGGACTTTGGTCCGTTTTAATTGGGCTACTCGTCCAGGCCTGTAATGCCAATTCCGGGTACCCACAATTTCAATATATATTCGTATATAATTTTGTTCCTATAAGTTGTCCCATTGTCTATTTGGTCTTTAGTAAATCTTGCATAACAATATTTTTGGTGATATGGAGACAATTGTGTAGTTGAATTGTATACATTCAATCTGAGATTTTTGACTTTGGTCCTTCGTGTCAGAATGATGAAGGTATTTTTTTTCCCTATTATTACATGTATTGAAATGAAAACTCTATGTTATTTACCCTAATGAATGAAATTTATTACTTTTCTTTGTTTTGGCTTCTCATTGCTATCATATTGTTTATATTTCAAATTAATTCAGTTGCAATATGAATAATTACAACAAAATGATTTTGTACTTTGAGTAATTTCAATATCTAAAATGGATGTTCTACGTATATGTGTTGGTATTGTTTCATAAGGATTCATTATTTCTAACATGAATCTTTTTTTAATATCAAACTATCTTGATTTCATAACAAATTACTAGAATTATAATTTTTATAGTTTTTTGAACAGGAGGAAGTCCATTAATTGAAGTTGGCTAAAGGCTTTAGTGTAACTTCAAATTGTGAGAAGTTTTTTTTCTAGCACCTTAGTATTATTATTTTGGCACCTTCGTGGTCGACAGTAGTGGCACGTTAGTTCATTCCGCTAAAAAATGTTGAACTACATTTCTCTGCTTGTGGATTTCTTGACATAACTATGTTGACAGGTATTTTTAGTTTAGTGCCTTCTCCGTCAACGATTATTGCCGTCACAACACTGGAATATCTCACGTACTACAACCGGTAGCGCATTTGTCAACCAACATAAACGTGGTAATCCCTCTTTGAGATTAGTGTTTTATATGATTTATGTGTTCCATGCTATAATCTCTTACTATAACAGTACTTTCCATTTTATGCGGTCAATATATTGTATATGTGTATGCATGTATCAGTGTGTATTTGTCATGAATTGGGAAATTATAAACAGAACATGCTTTTTAACACACTTACTAAATTGTCATTATAAGCAGAGAACTTCCCGTTTGTACCATCAATTTACACTTCAAAGTTTATATATATTGAGGTATTTGTCATTGAATTTCTTCTATATTAAAAGGTAACTAACAAAATAAAGTTTTTGGTTCTCTTGTATTTTTTTTTGCAGCTAACAAAGAATTCCATGATAAAGGGCAATAAGTCCATGTAGGACTTCAAGTAAAAAGAAGTGGACCAAATGCAATTGAATGAGTAATTTTGTAGTACAAATGAGTTTAATTTGTTCCTTCCTTTTGCAGAATTATGTTTATGCATCATACACTATTTTATTTAGTTATTTACGTATTGATGTAATTTTCATTAATCGAGTTAAATCGATGATGATGTTTAAATGAAGTCCATGCAGGACTATTTATAATTTTATTGGACTATTTTTTTTTCTTTTTAAGTAAGGTGGATAGTCCTATATGAGGAGGAAGTTCTGCTCAAATTTTTTAAATTGTTAACAATTATTTGTCTTATATATTAGTTTTCAATTACTACAAGGTTCGAGACAGATTACTAGTATTGTGTTTATTGGAGTATTTTTTTTATTTTCTTAAACAAGGTGGATAACCCTATAAATAGAGGAAAATTTGTCCAAATTTTATAAATTCTTTACACATTTGTGTTGTAAAAAAACTTATATTGTTTATACATTCAATACTTTGGAAATTTTTCGTCGTGCCATTAGGTACGAGCATTCCGCTAGTATATATATCTATATAATAAAGTAGTAAACTTATGTATGTCATAAGATGAAAATATGATGTTATCTTTATGAATTATTCATGTGTTTCCTCTTTTATCCCTTAAAAATTTGAGTTTTGATTCTTTTTTCTCTCTATAATATGATTCCTCTTTTACTTTAATTAAAACAAAGGGGTATATTTGTAAACACACCTATTAGAGACACTCTCACCATAAATCCTCAAACACTCACCTCACTCCCGATCTCTTTCTTCCCTTTCCTTTCCACCTATCCCCCCAATTCGTCTCTCAATGACATTCACTCCTGTTCCCTCCTCCCATGGTAAGAGCTCTCTGTCACTCTCTCTCACACACACACACACTTCTATGGTGCTATCGTGTAATTTTATTGTGTAGATCTGCTTTGTTAGGGTTTTATGTATATGGATTTGAGGTTTTTGTTGTTTTCGTATACATTTTCGTAGATTTGCTTTCTTAAGGCTTTTGGAATGGATTTTTCATGTGGTTAATGATTTGTTAGTGCTTAGAGGTTTATGGTTTATGGATATTCAACAATTTTTTATGTTAATACGAAATTATGTTATTTATGTATTGTGTGGGTTGATATGAAATTATTTTTGGGTATGAACCTTTTTTGTGTGGGTTGATACGAAATTATTTTTTTTACATTTATTTCCTTTTTTTATGTTATTTATATATTGTGTTTCAGTGTTTTGAAAGAGTCTATATTGAGTTGTGCACACTATATTTTTCATGATTAATTGTTACTGTATTTGGAAAAGAGTCTACATCAATTTATTGAAGAATTTTTAGATTTTGTTCCATTTTAGGGCCATTTTGTTTGGATCTTTGATGTTAACTTTTTATCTCTATTTTTCTCAAGTTTCTGTTAACATTTTAGGGATTAACTGATTGAATACCCTATGGACGTATTACTGATTGAATACCCTGTGGCAGTATTAACTGATTGAATACGCTATTTGATATAGGTAGATCACAGTAAGGTATTACCTTAGTGTGATTCTGTAAGAAGTAGCATCAATTCCATACAGAGTTATAGGTTTGAATGTAAAATTCATCTTGACTATTATAGGTTGCAGTAGCATCAACTAAGCCTTGAAAATCCTACATCCATAACCAGGCAGTAACACCTCCCATTTGATGCAGCATGGCATCTATCTTATCACTATCCTCCATTTCCATCTCATTAGGAGTTTGTTCTGTTCGGAGGCGACGACTATCAAACAAGAAAGCAATGACATTGAGATCCATAGTTTGTCGATCATAGTAAGGTATTAACTTTACTTGAAGGTGAAAGTTGGCATTGATATTCTATTTTCGTTTTATGTTATTCATATTTAATTATTTTTGGTTCCATATTTGTTTGTACTAACTGTTTTTTCTCTTAATTTTTTTTTTTCCAATGTATTTTTAAAGTGGTTAGTACTTTTCAACGTATTCTTAATAACATGGTATGATTTGGTAAACTTTTTATAGTGTTAACTATGATTTACTGTTAATTTTTCATTTTCTATCTTTTTACTTTTTAATACTTTATGGTTTTTTATTTGGGAAATGCATTTGAAAGGTGGGTATGACAATTTTGTCTTATGGCTATGTTGTGTATTGCTGATGGTTTTGTCTTTTGCTATGTTAGGTCTGAAAACTGAATTGAAGATGATGGTACATCCAAATGAAATGGTTCTGTCTATTAATAAATGCCAAGGGATACAGTTTGATTTTTTATCTCAACATTTTGTGCTTAGTCTATACAATTTAGTGTTAAATCTCATAATGATTATGAAATATCAATGTGGGTTTTATACCTACTATGTTTCAATATATTGAAACTTTTCTCCTCGATTATTTGTAAGCTTAAATACTTCACTACATTAGAAGCAAAATGAATCAAAATGTTAGCTGACTAGTAGATTTTGCATGTGCGCACAAGTTTTTATGACAGAGACCTGAACTAAGTTCTTTTCTTTTAATATTTATTTATTTGTTCATATTTATTTGTATTATTTACATTCTGATTAGGTTTTTGAGAGGCTTCAAGATGGGGATTACCAAAGCAACTGTTCCCTTTATATAACAGTGGTTGCCATGACTTTGAACCATGAATTTAATGGTGATGTTGACATATGGGTAATTTAATGTAGGCACCAATTGTCGTAGACCTGGATCGTGGGGCAAGTAATTTGCAATAAGCACAATTAGTTCCATACGTATGGGTGATTTTTTATGCAGATATAAACTGCCATTAACCTGGAAAATTGCCTATAGGAAGTGTTGCATGTGTTTACTGCGTGCACATGAGTGAGAGCATGTAAATTTGTGCTTGCACGTGTGAGTGAGTGTGTGAAAGACAGAGATTATAACTTTTAACTCAGCTGTATGCTAATGATATGTTTCCCGTTGTTTGCAGATGGTAATTAACAGCACAACATTGACAAATTGGGAAAGATATTTCAACTATATTGGGAATTTTTCTACTTCTATTATTACACCCCAATTTTACATTCTATATTTTCAAGTAGTTTCTTTTCTAATAGAAATTGCTTAAGCGTAGTGTTCTCTTCTATATAACATAGTGGACTTTATCAAGGATATTTCATTTCTTTAAATTGCATTAGTCACTTTAAATTGCAGTAGTCAGTTGATATGAAGGTCATGGATGGTTCACATCAAACGTACATTTAGTTGTTAAGGCGTGTGAAATTAGCAAACACTTTACATAGAGTTTAATGTGTACTTATAGTGCTTAATGTCACAATAAGTATATGATTGTAATTCCATTGGACATGTTGGCCCATCTATGTTTACTTGCGCGCATGCTAAAATTTGATGTAGGCATTGATAGAGAGAAAATGGGAAGCTATGTTGAAGTTTATCATAATAGATATGTTGAATTTTATCACAGTTATGTTGAAGTTGAAGTTTATCACAATTGTACTAGAAAATGTTGAAGTTTATCACAACTGTACTGAAGTTTATACATAAACACTCAGGGTCTGGTACACAGTTTTTGGCTTGTAACCAATACTATTGCGCCTAATATATAATACACGTGGGGGCTGATACATGTACACTTGATATGATTTGTATATTTTTACATTTGTTTACCCCTTAATTTTTAGCCATTTGAAAAGTGGCCTCTATCCAATAGAAACTTGCTTCTTTAAGCCTTAAAGAAGCTCCCATAATTGGTTCCTTCAATCAGAAGAAGGGTGAAATCGTCCTTCCTCAATTCAGTGCAAATAATTCCTGGAATCTAGCAATGGTTGTAAACACTCCTTGAGCTGTCGTTGAATATCCAAATGACAAGTTCGATGTGTTTTACATCAACTACAGGAATCAAGCTCGATAGTTCTTTCCAGTCTTGGATTTTGAAATCAAGTTCTTTCCTGAAGGTAACCAAACATGGATAAATAACACATGTACCCGACAGACGTAGTGAAATCGGTTGCTTCCATTGCAATAAAAACAATGGAGGCGACTTAAATAGCTTGAACATTATTATGTGTTTTTAGTTTGAAAATCACACTGCAATTATTATTATTATTATTATTACTATTTTATACATTGCTGCATTTTGTTCACAATTTTATATCAATATCACAGGTCTCATCAGTTAGCAGGCCACCTATTTCTTCCTCTTTAATTAAAAAAATTGTAATCCATGGATGATTATGATGTTAAATGCACCAATTCTTTCGAAAGATGCCATTTGTACAAAAGAAAGATGTGGCTATATTGTTTTTTGAGAGAAGTGTTCTCGAGAATCGCAACTAGGCAGTTACCTATTTCTGAAGAACTTGCACCAGGGTTGTCTATTGACTCCCAATCCAAGATAGATCAGATTGATGTTCACCACTTCGACATAATCATTTATCGTCTACATTATAAAAAAATTCATCACTTAACTAATGGTATGTACATGGTGCATGCTAAGCATGCTAGATTATAACCAATAATAGCTATCCGTGGTGTCCATAATCAGAAACTTGATTGCTTTTGTTTTGTTACTTCCTCTTTTTCACTATATTTATAAGGATTGTTTCCTCTTTGAAATTCATTGAAATTGAATTAAGGGAACAAGTCATACTTCATTCCAATGAAGAAACTAATTATCTATATGTTCTCGATTAAATGAACTGTTTATCTTAAATGCCAATTAAATTTAAGGATCAAGTTCATATAATTGTTTTGTGATTACAATCACATAATTAAATATTAAAAATGTTGATAACAAACAGGTAAAGACAGAGTATAGGAGCTATGTTGGCCTTTGTTGTTACAAATAGAGCAAAAGGGAAACTACACTGGATGAAAATGAATAATTAAAGATTAAAAAATGTTGATAACAAACGAGTAAAGACAGAGTACAAGGCTATGTTGGCATTTTTTGTTACAGATAGAGCCAATGAAAAACTTCTCTGGATGACAATGAATATTTATATAAGGTTGTCAAATGAATTAATATAGTGAAAATGAACTATAGATTGTTAATTTTTCATAACATGGAACACAAACACCTGTCCAGCGGTATACTGGACACAAACAACTGCTCCGCCTTAATTTTTTATTTTTCATAACAGCGGTATACTGGGTTGGACCCCTAATTGGTTCAAGAGTTTCGGGTATTCTCTATGAAGCCTAATTCATCATCGGACGTTGGTGATTGAATTATCCTTGGCGTTTAATTGTTTCATTTTTTTCCCTTCTATACTCTGTTAACTGTTTCGTTGCAGCATTAATATACACTTATCAATGTATTTAGTATTGTCATATTATAATGGTTTGTAAAATATTGTTGATGTGGTGATTTAAAAAAAAGTTTAGATAATACCTCTATTTTATTATGCCTATAGTTGTAGTAGATGTTTTGTTCATTTTGAATATATTCAAAATTTAATTGTTATTGCACGGTTAACCCAGCGGTAGAGAATTCCTAATTTAATTTCTGTATATTATTTTATATTGCACAGTGTGTTCATCATGTATATTATTTGTTCACACCCTAAAGGGTTCTTTTGAACAATAGGGGTGTTCAAAATTCTATCTCTACTTCTTATTGAGCTAAAAAATTAGAATCCATTTACCATTTTACTCTCATCTCCACAGGTTTAAACGACGTAAGGTGGAGGTGCTTCAGGCTTCAATGCCATACGGAGAAACAAGAAAAACATTAGAAGCATATCCAGTGAAGGATATGTGTGTGCATCCTGGTGTTTTAGGAGGAATGTGTATACGATGTGGGGAAAAGGTGGATGATCAATCTGGCGTTGCATTTGGGTATATACACAAGGATGTAAGGACTGCTAGTGATGAAATTTCTCGATTAAGCGATATAGACGCTTTATTTGGTTCTTGATCTAGATCACACACTGCTTAATTCAACACAGTTTGTGGATATTACACCAAAAGAAGAATACTTAAATAACCAAACAGATTCTCTGCAAGATGCATTAAATGGAAGCCTATTCAGATTGGACTTCATGAACTTGGTGTCGCATTAAATGGTAGTCTATTCAATTTGAAATTTATTTATTCAGGATTATAAGTTTGTAAGATTAATTTGTAAGACTTTACTCACGTTTTTGGTGTCAGATATTGCAAAAATAAAATCCCAAGTGTTGGATATTCAAGTTGTTTTATATTTCATCATTGCTGTCGGTTTAGAATTTTAGGTACTTATTGGATTCACATGCGATGTCATATATTAATTAATATACAATAAGGATACGTGTCTTAAAATACTACCAAAATACTAATTACATTTTGAGTTTGAATGAGTTGAAATTTTTTATTTATACCCATGATATCCCAATTATTTTTCAAGTGGATTAGGCAGTATATCAACTGCGCACATGAGTTCTTATATAAACATTGGGTGAGGCTCACTTTAAAAATGGGTTTACAAGGGAAAAATGAGAGTGCCATTGACACTAGTACTAGTGTGTTACAATAGTGCCATCGACACGGGTTTATGAGTGTATAGCAAGAAGTGCGAGGGGTGGGTACTATTGGGTAGAGGGTGCACGTGGGGAGTAATAGTAGACCATGGTAGGGGAAGTAGCAGGTGGGATCAGGGCAGTGGGTTGGAAACAAGGGTGGTTGGGTATGGTGTTTGGTGTGTGCATGTGCTGGGGTTAGAGTGATTGGGTATGTGTGTGTGTGTGTTACGATTTAGGCAGGGAGGAGATGAGTTAATGCACAAGTGCTGGGGCTATATGATTTGGGAGAGGCTAGGGTAGTTTTATGGGTTCGTGGGGTTGGGATTTTACTGGGGTTGTACGATTTGGGAGAGACAAGACTTTATGCTTTTCAAAATTAGCAGCGTGCCTTCAGGCACGGGCATACCCTAGTGTGTTTATATATATATATATATATATATATATATATATATATATATATATATATATATATATATATATATATATATATATGTTTAAGCATAAGAGTAAGGAGAACATACAAGTAGAGCATATGTACACATATATAAAAGTAGGAGAGCAAAGAAATAACACCCATGTGAAAATAGAGTCTAGTACTCTAAAATGTCCCCAGCAAAGTCGCCATTATAGATATCCAAATCGAGCCCAAAATCGGG
Organism: Sambucus nigra; assembly: GCA_949130495.1. NCBI lineage: Eukaryota > Viridiplantae > Streptophyta > Magnoliopsida > Dipsacales > Adoxaceae > Sambucus > Sambucus nigra. Next base: position 520,970,766 of record OX422207.1, read on the forward strand.
ATGGGAGGGTAAGAACACCTGGAGCGGATCGTCTCCATATCTTCCCTACAGTGTGCATGCGGGTGATTCACAGATGTCAGGGTTCTCTTTCAACAACTCATGTTGGTATCTTTGCAGGCTGTCTGAATATAAGTTGGTCTTCGTCAAAAGGGGATAACAAGAAAAATGAAGTTGCCAATATATTTTGCTCATAATAGGAAAAAGAAATGTATTAGTCTCAAGAGAACAACATCAAGGTCATACTAATGCATACGAAACCAAATGAATCAAGGGTCCAAGGAGTAAGTCATGGAATGGAAAGGTGTTAGACACCCATTTCTCCCTTTTAGTCTCTCACAGGCTATGTTAATATTATTTTTTTCTCCAAAGTGTGATGTGTGTAATGTAAATAATGGGATAAAGAAATTATCTGACTTATGTCATGGGAACGATGAGTGGAATCATCCTAAGGAGTGTACCCAAAAGTAACATAAACATATAATGTGAGTATTCATCGAATCATGAGTCGCTACAGAAAAAAGAATGTGCATGTCAGACGTGACACATATATATAGGTTTTTGTGACTTATAAAATGGATACAATATAGTATAAAAGCACAAAATGGCAAAAATAGCCTGGGATGCCTACATAGCCCAAAGGGCATCAAAGTACAAGTAGTTCAATAAGTCATAGGAGTGGGGTTTAACTGATAAACCAAAATTTAAGACACCTCTTTGAATGTTTTTGAATAAAGTGTGTTCAACTGTAAAAGTGTGAAAATGTGAGGAAATGTGACTTTTGAAATTTACAAATAAGCCCTCTTTTTTTGCCTTCTTGGATTTTTATGAAAATATATTATGTGGATACTTGTAATAAAAAATGATATTATTTGATGTGAGATAGCAAAAAATAAGACGAAAAGATACCAAAATGGGAATAAAAGTAAGTAAATAATATTAAATGGATAAACTAAAAAAGAGTAGGAATAGACCTCCTAGAAGACTTTTGCTACGGAATTTTGAAGGTGGGTATGATGATTGAGGATGTTGGAGTATGGAAAGGTAAGTGAAAAGAATAGGTAGGAAAGTGAGGTAATATAATTGGAGATGATGTTGGAAAATAGGGTTTTTTTAGGAATGATCTGATTTTGAGAGAATGTTTTTCATTGCTAAAAAGGTGTCCCTTAGAAGTGGGGACATGGTCTCCTTAAATATTGCCATTTTAGGGTTTAGGAGTGGTGTCTGTTGACAAGGAACCTATCATTCCTATCAAAACTGTGCCTACTTGTCGGGTAAGAAAGGTACATCCTACCGATAGGCAGGGGCTTTGGGTCCCTTTAGGCAGTTTGAAATGGACTTTTTCATAAAAATGGGCATAAAATGCATATTATAAGTCCAAATCGTGCTTGGCTCAGATTGTTGCAAAGGAGATTGGAAGACCTTTAAGAATACATTGAGATAATCTCTTGTTTGGTAGATGATCAAAGTCTAACAGGAATTAATAGTACTCGATGGTCTCTAGATGGGAGATTTTTAGAGTAAAAATTGTCGTTCATGTGAACTGTGAGGCCTATTCATGAAGGACCAGTACCGATAGAAAGGAGATTCAAATCCCTTAGAGATGTCATTAGCATCACTCGTTCTAGATAGTTGAAAAAGTATAAATGGGGCTTGGGAACTCCTAGTGGCCTTTTAGATTAAAAATGATCATTCTTGCGAACCCTGAGGCCGATTCACGCATCGTATGAACCGTTGTAAAAGGAATTCAGAGACCTTTAATATTTAATTGAGATTCTCTCTAGTTGGAGAGTCACCAGAGTCAAATAGGGGACAAAATCGCCTAATGGCCTATAGATCAGTTCGTGAACTAAAGGATCTTTCATGAGAATCATGAGGCCAATTCTCGCATGCTATGGACTCTTAGATATGGGATTGAAGTGTGATCTTTCATTTAGATTCCTTCAGGTTAGGGAGTTAATCAAAGTCAAACGGTGCTCGAAAGCTCTCATGAGCCTCCAGATTAGTTCTGGAAGTAGATAGGATTGTTCATGTGAACCCTGAGGCTTATTCACGCATGATATGTACCATTGGAAAGGGGTTTAAGAGCCCTATGAGGTTTCATTGAGATTCTCTCAGGTTAGTGAGTTGATTGGAGTCAAACAGGGCCCGAAAGCCCCCAGTGGTCTTTAGATCAGTACTTGGGGTAGGACCTAGGGTCTACGAAGGGAGGAGGAGTGTTAGGCACCTGAAAATATACTTAGAGCGTGACAGTATAGGGTGTCTACACTTTAAAGGGTACTAACGAATTACACTCCTATGCTTCCTAAGTCACATCTTTACACTTTTCCAACAAATTGTAGAAAGACAGAGTTCACATTTGTCAATGGATAATCTCAACATCGCAATGTCATGACACACATAAATAAAGTTTCACAATTCATCGCCTTCACACTTAGGAGACCGCACTTTATATGAACACTAAAAGGAAATCATAAATATCACAATAATTTTTATTATGAGGAAAACCCAAAATGTATTGAAAGTTTATTTTATGAAAATAAATTTTTGATAAAAATCTTCATCTTCTTTGATATAATAAATCTCTAAAAATATAAGAGATTAAATGAAAAGAAGAGAAGGTGAAGAATATAATCTAGATTTTAAAAGTGGGTTCACTATTTTTCACAAATATTCTCTTGATTTCTTAAAAAGGAAAAGAAAATAAATGCACATTATAAATATCTCTCTATATATATTCTCTTGAAAGATATGAGAGTTGTCTTGAAAATAAGAGCATTAAGGGTTTAAATAAAGAAAATCTCACAAATGGGTTTCCCATTTTCCAAGATAAGTCAAAGTACACATCTTTTACACTGAGCACGTACAAAAGATTGGTTTATGACCACTAATTCTAAGTAGCAACCACAAAGCTATTTTCTGCACAACTATTAATAAGATCTCCAAAAATCTTTATGACAGATCTATGAATCTATACACGTAACCAGAGGTGTCACTATAGCAAATATGAGTGTCGTTGTAGCAAAAACGAGGGCCACTGAAGCGAATAAGATGCATTGTAAATCGTGCGTTTATTCAGATATTTTTTAACATACCTTGACAATAACTTTGAAACATGTAAGGGAAATATCACTGCAATGAAGTTGTCGCTACGACGACGCTTTAGTGAGAATTTTCTCCCTCCAAGTTTAAGAGATTTTGCAAAAGAAACTTGTTCAAATTTTGCTTCAGCGATAAAAAAATGTCATTACAGCAAAATTGGTCTATTTCACTTAGTTTTTCTTATTTTTTTAATTTTCAAACATTTTTTATACAAGCTAGATCAAGGAAGCAAACCCTCAAGATTTACACATGAAAAAGTTTTTACAAAGACGTTTTGAAATAGGTTTGTATAAAAATGTGATATGTGCTAGGGAATTCTCTAATTTACACTTCATCTAATGATCTGATATTCATGATAATGGGGATGAGAAAAAATCTACGAAATCTTGAATTGATGAAGCTTTCTAGAGAGGTAAATAAGGGACCTAAGGTGTTTTTAAAAATCATAATACAACAACTACTTATGAGGTAAAAAAATGAGTATATAAATACTCTTACAATCTCCCCCTTTGTATTCCATAAACAAAACACAAGAACCAAATATTATAAGTAATAAAATGATATCCCTACCAATTATGACATAAGTCTCAACCAAAGGCATAACAAAATAGAAATTATAAATTCTTCCACCCAAAAACTACAAGCTACTTCTTTAAAATACTTGGAGAAATATTTCCTAAAACAAACTAACCAACATCATCAAAATACAAATATGTGAACAAATCCACAATATAAAAAGTGTGTCATAAAATATATAAATATTAATTCTATACTAATTGGGATACAAAATAACATTCTAATCTCCACTTAAATATAAAAACCACCCAATTCTATAAAGTTCGTCTCCTCAAGCCTAAAGCGGGATCGAGGAACATCTTTTCAATATTCTTCGATGTGTCCTCCATAGTAACCTTGACCTCTCGGGTACGTTCGAGAACTTTCTCAAGTTGTTGTACAAGGGATTCAAGTTTCTCAAGAGTCTCCAGGGATGCTAGAATATCTCTCGTAAGACTAGACATTTTGTTAGTCAAGTCACAATTTTCCCTATCCATACAACTCTCTTTCCCAAAGAAAATCTCACTAAAGAATCAAAGTCTCTCAAATCTCTTAACTCCTTTAAATATAAAACTCTAACTGCTAAACCTTTGTCTTTCTTTTTGGTTTTAAAGTACTAGGCGTAAAGTTCATCATAAGAGCATTGAAGGTCATTCTCTTCGTCACTCAAAATGTCATCTCTCTCACTCTCTTCGATATGACTAGACTCACTGTTGAGGTCATCATGTTTATAAACTTCCTCATTGAGGTGAGGCATACTAGATTTACTAACATAACTATCCGTGAATGCGGTGAAGTTACTTATATGCAATGATTCATGCCCAAATCCACCGACTCAATATAGCTATCACTAAGAGTGGCATTGAAGGCATCATTGCCTTTTCCTTGTCTCTTCAATATTTTAGCACACTCATGACTTTTGTGACCCTTACCCTCGCACTCATAACATCTCTCTTCATGTTTCTTAGAGTAATCTTTTCTTTCTTTTTCAATTTTTTTCTTGACTGATTTATATTTTTTCTCTTTCTCAAAATTTTATTTTCTTTGGAAGTCTTTTCTTTTCTATGTTTGGGAAATTTTTCGATTTTTTTTCAAAAAGGCCAAGATCATAGAGATTAAAATCATACTCGGAGTCATAAGAACCCCCCCCCCCCCCCCTTATTTTTAGATTGAATTTATAGCATTTCCTTTTTCCTTAAGTTTAACTGTTTTGGAAAACATGTCGGTCTCATAAGTTTAAATGTCTCATATGAGTTCTTTTAACTTAAGTGTATTTTAAATTCCTAATAAATTAAGGATAGAAACCTTAGGAAATAATTACGATGGAAGGGATCTCAAAATCTTTTTCAAGACACGCATCTCAAGAATTTTCTCACACAAATTGGAACTAGAGTTACGATATTAGACAATTATGCATGAAATTCATGAAAAGATTCAGACTCTTGAATTGTAATAGTCTCAAACTGTATGGTGAGATTTTGTAGCTTATAAGCTTTCACCGCACTGGTACCCTCTTCAGTGAAATTAAGGATATCCCAAGCTTCTTTAGACGTGGTACATCATGATGCAACGAAACTCGTTAGGGGTGATGGCTCCAGAATGGCACTTGAACTGCGCGAGTTAAAATTACTCATTTTAATTCATCTTTTATCCAAGTCATGATGTTTTTATGACTTATGACATCGCCATTAGTCACTTTGGGTGGTGTCAGTCCTCTTCCACACACAAGCCAGACTAACTCATCAATCGCTTTCAAAGCCGACTTCATTCAAGATTTCCAATACGCAAAATTAGACCCATCAAAAACAGGTAGCCAATTATACAAAATATCCCTAATCTCAAATTTTAAAGGATCGCACAAAACTTAGTTTAGCCGTCTTTAATACCAATTTGAGAAAGTGGGTATATATGGATAGTCCATATATTAGTTTACTCACAAACAAATTTAAATTTTAACAAAATTTCATCTTGATTAGTAATGAGGTGTGCATGAAATATAATGCCCAATTAAATTATTCAAAACCACACAAGTAATAAAACCAAACAAATGAATGAAGAGGATTGAGGAAAAAATCCCTTTCAAGCAAAATCTAGATTTATGCATTGCTCAATAAGTTAATATACTCAGTGACTTGCAGAGTACTTTTAGATCCACTAAGTATAACGCATAATCTTATATTTTTCAATATCTACGACACAATCCATCACCATCCATAAGAAGTGGTCTTCCCTCGGTATCCACCGATCAGTCTCAGGATGCATGATCATTTCTTCTTAAGTAGTAGAGCCTCGACTCCACATATAAGTAGTACAGTAAACTCTACAAGGGTTTGATCCAATTGTATGGAAACTTGGGTTTAATCAAACTAAGCAAATCATATATGGGATGAATGATTTGGAAAATAAAAAGATTTTTTCATAAACACAAAGATGAAAACTTTTGGTTCGGATAATGGGAATCCATTTTTGCTAAACGTCTTGAGAAAAACTTAACCAAATAGGTTTTTATAGAAAAATACGAATTGTGAGGTCGCGATCTCATTCGAAAGAAAATGGCATCTCGTTCGAATGAAAATACTAGATTCATTTTAGCGGGATCAATTCTCGTTCGAAAGATAACCCATTCTTATCCGAAAATGCTTCTAATGACATTCCAATGACGTTGGGTCTGAAAAACAAAGGATTTTCATTTAATGGAGTCGAAGATCGTTTTAATGAAATAAAGATTTCATTGTAATGATATCATAATCTCATTTGAAGGAGATCAAAAATAAAAATAAATAAAAAAAAATTGAAACTTGTTTTAACAAAAAGCCTCGATTCATAAAATAAACATCCTGGAACATGATTTCAATGAGTAAATAAAAGAACACAACTGTATACCTAAAGTGTCGATGTAAAATCCAAAAACTTGAAATCCAGAAACTATGATCGGTCACTAACATGTCAAATGATCTTGGAGGCAATGCAGATGCAATATTCGGTTTCAAATTTTGGTTTGTAATGAGATACATCGAAATACCAAAATTCCTAAGCTATGAGCAATTATAAATTCTTTCTCTTACTTCTTTACAAAGGATGAGTGTTGCATAAACTATTTGGGTGTGTGTGGCATAAGCGGGATTCAATATAGTAATCTGACAAATATGGTATATGAGACCCGAAGTGAAACACCCAATCTTTCTTTCCTCCATATTCATTTCCTCCAATGCAAATAATGATAAGCTTATGAGTTACTTTTCATACTCAACAACCAAATAAGTTATTTATTAAAGATTAAAAAATTCCATCATCTTCTGGGTGCGAATGGACTTAGGGAAATAACTGTCATTGAACTTGTACACAAACACGGTAAGTCATGTGATCTCTCTGATCAGGATATTCATAATATCCCACCATTGCATATTGTCACTAGTTAGTCTAAAAATGTCTAAAATCTTCTTCTAAACATCCATACAAGACAAGAGCCGAAGATAGCACTCGATGTCCCAAGGATATTGAATAGCTACTAGGGGATTTTTCGATCCTGAAAATATGGGAAGACTATTAATATGAATTCGTAACGAATCTTCTCTTAGTCTACTGAGGGAGCACATATGACTGGCAATGATGAATCAGTTGGTCGGTCATGCTTGCCTACGACAAATCATTCATGTACCACTTAGGAGATCAGATTAGAAAGCTTATGAGCTACAAAAATAAACTATCTCTAAGCATTCGGAGCTAGTAAAGCTGGCATTTGTGGAAGTGGTGCAAGGGGTGGTGCGGGTGGAACTAGTTTTACGGGATTAGGGTGGACAACACGTTAGGGAAAATGACTCTTACTATTCGTGTCCATAAAAAATATGTCACAAAACACTTATTAATGTTACACTTCTTATGGAAAAATTATAAAGGGAATAACATATCAAAGAAAACCATGCAAAAAACTAGAATGGACCGATGGGACTTTCATTCCGAGGGAACATGCTCTAATACCAACTGTGACACCTCATAATTTTTAATAATTAGGTTGATCAGGCCTATTTATTAATTATGATAGTTTGTCAAAAACAATGTAAATATCATCCTTAACATGAGGTAGAAGTCAATGAATAATGATAATAAAAAGTAATAACGATATAGGAAAACCTTAATTGATATTATACTTAGAATTAATAACCACCATTGAGTAATAAAAGTCTCACTAACATAACTGTTACATGCCAACTTCGAACGAAATACCATTTCTAACCTAAATAAGTACAATACTAAAAAATCCTCGTAGGTCTCGACATAACCAAAAATAAATAAATAACAGAACTAGGAGTAGCTCCAATACCTACATATCAAATCGACAGTGATTGAATGATTACTCCATAAAAAAGATAAGTTTGGTACCTGAAAGCACCTGGAACAGTACAACGAGTCAAGCCCGCCATAAAAAGATAAAAATTACGCACTTAAATAGTAAAATTATTAATTGTTAGCATAAATAATAAACTCTACACCAAATACTTTGATAATTTTACCTCATTTTTAACGGTATAAAATCATGGGATTTAAGTATTTTTAATAACTATATATTATACTCCAACATTTTCGTATAAGAAGAATTTACTAAATAAAAGGCCACTCCGAAAATTATCATATGTGTTCTAAAAAATTAACTAAATTAATTACTGAAGTCGTTCGCGCAGTTATAAATGAGGTTGTTTGTATGGTAAAAACCATGTTAGTTTGAAAGACACCATGAGCATGGTAGCAATTATGTCCATTTTCATGGTTCATGGAAACCAAAATGGCCAATAATCAGATTTGTACGTGCCATGTCCTAAGTCTAGAATTCAAACCACCATTTTCTTCTTAAAATGATGTTTTATGACCCGTATCCCCCAAATATGACCTAAGAGAGTTTTTAAAGTTAATCCATACATAAAAGTTTAACTTCTTGATATAAACTTGTGATATTTCAATATATTATTCCATATCCAAGCACTACATTAAAATTCAAAGGGAACTATACCCTTTATATGGAAAGAAATGGTCCACCACATGATTCCATTTAAATAAGAATATCTAAACCGGAATATATAATATTCTACCCAATTCCTTTAAACTAATTTAAGATAAACATGGAACAATAATTGGTAAACTAATTGAAACTACGCATGAAATTTCAAGAATTAGGTTTAAGCATTCAAGTACAAAAATGTCCATTTCTCCATATATGATTCTACACCATTTTTATAATTTATGAAAACATGTTTAAGTAGAAATCATTATTAACATTGTGAGAGGAGAGAATAGAATTATCTTTCCTTCGATGATGAATACCAAGCTCAAAAGCAAAGATAGGAGAAATGCTTTGAAAAATTCTTGCAATTTCTCCTCAAAATCCCTAGTTTGTGTAAAAAAAGCTCCCAGTGGATCTTGAAAAATATAGTTGAGTTGTTTTTTCCAAGATGTTCCCAAAACTAAGTCCAGAATCGAGGGTTGTTGGTTGGAAATTTGTTCCTTGGAAGTAGGTATTTTCTAGTGAAGTTTGGAAGTTGGATTATAGCTTTTTCAAAAGTGGTAAAGTTTCATATAGATTGTTATATTAATTCTCCAAAATCCTAGATTTCTCTCCAAGTATATACTTTTTAATCTTTTGTCCTAAAACCTAGCTTCCTCTCCAAGTATGCTGCAATTCCCTTATTAACCTTATACAACCAATGAATTACAATACATAGTTTCAAATAATAATTTGAAAGCCCTTAAACATTTTAAATTTTATTCTTTTCTGAAAGAAAATATTAATAACAATTAACTCCACATTACTCTCAAAGTTTCTTATAAAAATTTATTTTATTTAAATAATTATAACAAAATATAATTTTCATTTAAAAATAATTGAATAAAATTTTCTGAAAAGGTTTTCAAAATTTAAATTAAATTTTAAGAAACCAAATTAACTAATTATTTTTTATTAAATTATTTTAAATTTATAGGGTATTACATTGCTCGCAGGTCGTACTCTCTCTCCCACGTAGACTCGACCTCGTTATGGTGTCTCCACTAGAATCTATCTAACATTATGTCTTTGAATTAAAGATTGTTCTCTCTCTGATCCAGAATGCAATGTGATCTCTCCTCGTAGATATCATCTACTTAAATCTCAATTCGTTGTGGTAAATATAACGGTATGCCAACTCGTCACTTAAGAACATCCTTAACATAGACACATGGAAGACATTGTGTACCCGGTAAACATGATCACGTCAGGGGAAATGATACTTCACTTGACCTATCATATTTAATAGCGAGCAGGGACCTACATATCAGGATGTTAACTTCCCCTTAGACCGAAATCTTATACTCCCATCCATCAGGGAGACCTTGAGAAACACTTAATCCCCTACACAAAACTCCAATTTATGTTTCCTCTTATTAACCTAACTCTTCTTCTAACTGTAGGAAATCTTCATATACTCCCTGGCCTATTATCTCCCGTCTCCAACTAATAACTTGAAGAATGGAATGGCCGTCCATATAATACCACATAGGTTGTCATACCAATAGGTTGTTTATGATATTATTATAAGAAAACTCCAAGAGTGGTAAGTGCTATTCCTAGCTCCCTTTGAAATCCAGAACATAAGGAGTAACTGTCTTCCAAGATCTGATTCACTCACTTAGTTTTTTCATTTTTCCATTTGTTTAATGCTGAAAAGAGGTACTTATATTTAGTTGTACTCATATAGCCTCCTAAAAACTTCCCCATAATCACGATGTCAGACACAATGTTGAGCAATACCCCATAAAGATTCATAGTCTCATGTGAAAGCAATTATTATGCAACAGAAGTAAATACAGGAGAGGAAATTACCAAGGAAGAACAAGGAATGTAAAATGACAATCACACAACAAAGGATGTACGTGGTTCAGTAAAGATGTGCCTACGTCCACGGTGGTACAGTCGGTGTTATTTCTATATACTCCGGAGAGTAGTTATAGAGAATACAACTTGTACTTTTTCCCCGGACCTAGGATTCAATATATACATGTACATTTAGGTAAGTGGGGGTGTTGGATTCCCCCACGTCTTCCATCTCTCCCTATAACCTCCCTTAATGGGGACGTGGGAAGAGATCGGATAATCAAATAAGAGATGGGGGGCCTGGACTTTGGGCCGCCAGAATTGGGCTACTAGTCCAGGCCCATGATCTTAACTTTGGGTACCCACAATTTCCCCTAAGTTTATTGGGCCATGTTTTTGTGACACCCCGACTAATTAAATACCGGGTAGCTACTCCTTTATTAAATTAATGCAAAATGCCAAGTTGGTTAAGTTCATAGCATCACTGTCGAAAATGTTTTAACAATTACTAGCCACCTAATTTTTAAAAAGTGAGTTGTTAATTTTAATTAAATTCGATTAACATATAATAAGTAAATTATGAAATGCTAACATAAACACCACAACATAGTCACAATAGAATAACCATCAAAAAATAATGAGCCTGGAGGAAATACTCCTCACAACAATCTGAATACTGAAATAAATAAATACCAAGTCTGCATGACTAAATTAATTACAACCCAAAGTCTGAAATAACTGATAAGTAAGATGTCTCTAAAAGGAATGGGGCGACATGCCCAACAAATAAGAAAATCTGATAATGGAGTCAAGATTGGAAATGGAGGCGTCTACTGTCAATGTCTTGTAACTTCCACAGCAGCTACAGCACGTCACCTGTATAGAACTCCTATGCATGGTGTCCTTGTGGCTGGGCACCTAAAAAGGTTTTTACAAAAATAGATTTGAAAGCAAACGGGTCAGAGCCCGATTGTAAAAATAATTAAAAATTTGCAAGTGTTTAATATCATTAAACAATGAATATAAAGTACATGATAGTGTGTGCACTGACATGAGTTCCTCACTTCTCAACTAATTGTGAACTCCTATCATACCCGTACCAATTCTAGTTGTTCCCATATCTAACTAGTCATGATACCAAATTCTAACATTACTATACGATATCCAATTCAATTCCCAATAACTTTTATTTAATAGAGTGTTATAACTTGCTACACAATTTCCCATGTTAGTACTACTAATTATTGGGATCTTCCATTTTCACTTTACAAACTGTTGCTATTATTTATACTCACATTTATTCATGACAATTCATTTCAATTAACAAAATATTATTCGCATCATAAATATACAATACTAGAACCCCGAGACTAAGTTACGGTGCACACATACTCTTCTATCCAATCCCGGTACATCACTTACATAAGGACCACGTATTCTGAATCTCTCAGGAATCGTTTCGTTAATCAACGGTCACAAACAATGGAGGCGAACATAGTTCACATCACATGGGTCACACACATACCTACGCTCCCATGATTAGCAGACTTATTAACTTCTCAATAAGTCCTTCTCTGACCTATGTCCTCGAGGTACCACTCTAAATCCCCCCCGTAGGCACACAAAGATTAGATGGACCTGATCGAACGCCAACCTCCCATGATAGCAAGTACAGTAGGTATGTTATACACATAATACTACATATACTAAGCATTCACACATCTTAGATATCACATTATTTCATTAGTGGTATACTTCTCGTTCTTATACCAACACTTAGTGTTACACAACTCGCAAGTCCCCGGTTTATATGTATTTAAGTTATTAACTCTTCTCACGTCGTGATTAGCTACTCGCTTCCCAATCCACAAATGTCATCCGGTTTACTAAACGATTCTATGTTTTACTCCTCAATGTACCCCAATCTCCCAACTATACCCACTAGTTAATAAGGGAAGGTTATCTCACCATTTAAATAAGTCTACGGGATACTAGATATAAATTAAGGCCAAAAAGGCCATTCTGTCAACTCGTTAGAAATCTCATTCGAACGAGTGTCATTCGAATGAAAGGCTTCGAATGAACTACCAACTCGTTAGAAGGGACACTGTCATCTCGTTAGAAGTTCATTCAAACGAGGTCGTTCAAACGACCTGGGCAGGTCTTCTAACGAGATGGTAGTTTCACCCCAGAAATTCCCAAGTCCGATTTTCTCAATTCTTCTCCTCTCTAAATCCACCCTAAGATCATCCAAGTTATGTTTTAATGTATATAAACCATTTCTAATCATCCTAGATCATCCCTTAACATATTTTAGTGGTCAAATCTTACAAATCATCAAGGAATTTATATAAATCTCCAAATATTTCCCAAAACCCTATGAACATGAACCCATAATTTTTATTATGCCCCAATTACTCATCAAAAATCCGTTTTTAAATCATCATATATAACTTTTTGAACATTAAATCAGTCCATCATCATCCTACATGCAAATCCTAACCCAAATTCAATGTTTCTCCAACAATTTTATAGGTTTTCTTCAAAACTTTCAATATAAGATAATTCCTACACTAAACATGGAAGAAATATTCAATGCACTAAAAATATCAAATATCTTGCCTTATATTCGTTCTCCAGATGTGTTGTTGATGATTCGAGGTTGATTCTCTCCTTTAATCAGTCACAAATCCTCTCCAATTTGATGGTGGTGAGTGTTTTAGGTTTGGAACCCTATGGTAACTCCTCTCTAACTCCCGTAGCCCACTTCTAAAACTTTTTGCTGGTAATGGCCTTAGTGGCCCCTTTTGAATAATAAATATTAACTCTAATTTTCGGGGGTTTTAATTCCCATATTTTTAAAATTACCAAAATACCCTTTTAAGTTGCCGGTATGGCCCAAAAATGCCCCGAGACCCAAACTAAACCCCCGGCTAGTGTTTTCTGACTATTTCGACCATTCCGGACACGTTGGCGCACTCAAAATGACCATTCAGTTGATAAAAATAAAATTCACTTTTTTTTAATTCAAATAATTACATTCCTAACGCGACTGACATGCGCGTCGCAACTAAATTTCCTAAATTATCGTATTTCAATTTCGCGACAATTTTAATATTTTCAATATTCATATATTACCATATATATACGCATCATAATAATACTCATATATTACCATATATATACGCATCATAAGCAAATACCAACTCACGTCTCTCTAGTATTTATATCCGGATTAATTTCCAATTAATTCTCATTTAATTTAATTAATCCCATAAATAAATATCAATAAAATTACGGGGTATTACATACTTCCCCCTAATAACAGAATTTCATCCCGAAATTCGGAATTAAAGAATGCCTGGTAAAAACAAGTATGGATAACGCTCGTGCATCTCATCCTCGCGCTCCCAAGTGGACTCCTCGACATTATGATGCCGCCAATGAACACGTACTAATGGGACTATCTTTGACCTCAGTTTCTGCTCGCTTCGATCCAAAATAGCAATCGGCCCCTCCTCGTAAGAACTATCGGGTTGGAGATCGATGTCCTCCAAAGTAATGTGAGTATGGGCCAAATCATCCCTAAGATATTTCCTTAGCGAGGAAATGTGGAACACATCATGAATCCTATGCAAGTGCTCCGGTAACCCAAGTCTATACGCAACTGGCCCAATCCGCTCAATGATTGGAAATGGCCCCACATATCTCGGTGCGAGTTTCCCCTTCTTCCCAAAATGCATAATCCTCTTCATAGGAGATACTCTGAGTAAAACCTGGTCCCCAACTTTGAATTCTCTGAAGAACCTCTTCGCATCAGCATAGCTCTTCTGCCGATCCTGAGCTACCCTAATTCGACTCCGTATCATCTCTATCCTTGCCGAAGTATCCTGAATCACTTCTGGCCCAAGGAGTTTGTTGTCCCCCACTTCTAACCAACATGCTGGGGAACGACAAGGTCTACCATACAACGCCTCAAATGGATCCATACCAATGGTGAACTGATAGGAATTATTATAAGCAAACTCCACCAGTGGAAGGTACTGCTCCCATCCTCCTCCAAAGTCTATGATGCACATACGCAACATATCCTCCAACATCTGATTTGTACGCTCGATTTTCCCATCGGTTTGCGGGTGATAAGCTGTACTCAACCGCAATTCAGTGCCCATGGCCTCTTAGAACCTCTCCCAAAACTGTGAAAAAAATATCTTATCTCAGTCAGACACGATATTTAGAGGCACACCGTGAAGTCTCACTATTTCCGCAATGAAAATCTGGTCATACGGTCCCGTAGTGTAGTCTATCCTTAAGGGTAGAAAATGAGCAACTTTGGTCAACCGGTCCATAATTACCCATATGGAGTCGTGACCCCTCTGTTACGTAGGTAACCCCATGATAAAGTCCATGGATATGCTCTCCCATATCCACGTTGGAACCTCCAATGGCTATAGAAGTCCTGCCGGTCTCTGATGATCCACCTTTACTAGCTGACAAGTGGCGCATTTAGAAATAAACAGGACAAGATCTCTCTTCATCCCGCCCCACCAATACTGTCATCTCATGTCTTGGTACATTTTATCCCCACCAGGGTATACCGCGAACCGTGAGCCGTGTGACTCTGTCATCACCTCATACCGTAAGTCTTCCCCTTCCGGAACGACCAGTCTCCCATTGAAGCGTAATCCCCCATCTGAGCTAACGGTATAGGAATCGACTCCCTCTACTAGTAATCGAACTATCTTCTCCTGACAGAACGAGTCATTCGCCTGGGCCTTTACCACTCTCATAACAATCTGAGGTGTAATAGTCATCACAGACATGAACGATCGGGCCACTGCATCCTGGTTTCCCAATTCCTTCCACTGAGCTTTCCACACCTCGGCCACTTCATTTACTGGCCTACGGTTCAACGCGTCTGCTACCACGTTAGCCTTCCCCTGGTGATATTGGATATCAAACTGATAATCCTTCACAAACTCAAGCCACCGTCGTTGACGCATATTCAACTCCTTCTGCGTAAAGAGGTACTGTAGAGACTTATGGTCCGTGAACAACCGAAACTTCTCTCCCAGGAGATAATGTCTCCAAATCCTAAGAGTGAAAACGACTACTGCTAACTCCAAGTCATGGGTGGGTTAATTCCTCTCGTGAGGCTTAAGCTTACGGGAAGCATAAGCTATGGCCTGAATCTCCTGCTGTAGCACACCTCCGAGTCCTTGTAAGGACGCATCGGTGTAGACTAGATACTTAACTCTCGATCTGGGCAATGCTAATACAGGTGCTGAGGTCAACTTGTCCTTCAACTCATCAAATGACAACTGACAAGCATCGTTCCAGATGAATGGCACACCTTTGCGAGTCAGATGTGTCAAAGGACCCGCTATCTTTGAGAAACCCCTAATAAACCTCCTGTAGTATCCCGCTAGGCCCAAGAAACTATGGATCTCTGTCGGTGTCGTGGGTTGTCCCCACTCCCTCACCGCGGATACCTTTCCCGTATCAACAGATATCCCCCGATCTGAAATGATATGCCCTAAAAACTGAACCTCCTTCAGCCAAAACCCATACTTCTCATACTTTGCATAAAGCTCGTTCTAACGTAGCGTCTGCAAAACCTGCCTCAAATGCTCGGCATGCTCCTCTTCTGTCTGGGAGTAAACCATAATGTCATCAATGAAGACAATGACGAAATGGTCTAGGAACTCTCTGAACACCCTATTCATCAAGTCCATAAACATGGCTATAGCGTTGGTCAAGCCAAAAGGCATAACCCGAAACTCGTAAGAACCATATCTCGTCAAGAAAGCAGTCTTTGAGATGTCATGTTTCCTGATACGCAACTGATGCTATCCCGATCGTAAATCAATCTTTGAGAAGAAGGAAGCTCCTCTCAACTGGTCAAATAAGTCATCGATTCTGGGCAACGGATACTTATTCCGTATCATGACTTTATTTAACTCCCAGTAATCTACGCACAATCTCAATGATCCATCCCTCTTCTTTACGAACAACACAGGGGTACCCCACGAGGAAGTACTCCTCCGGATAAACCCCTGACCCAACAACTGCTCTATCTGATCCCGTAACTCTCTCATCTCTGTCGGAGCCATACGGTAAGGTGCGTGGGCAATTGGCCGTGTACCCATAGTCAAATCGATCACAAAATCTATGTCTCTACTAGGCGGTAATCCCGGTATATCCTGAAATACATTAGAAAACTCCCTCACGACTGGAATCGAATCGAGTGGTAGCGCCACTTCCTTAGAGGTCTCCTCCTCTAAGTAGTACAAATGAGTGGACGATCCTCCCTCAGGGCGAGGCATCGCCACAAAAAACATCTCCTGCCCGGGAATGGCAAAGATAATACTCCTACTAAAACAGTCAATCATGGCTCGGTACGCAACTATCTAATCCATACCAACAATCGCATCATACTCATTCATCTCTAACACTAACATATCAGCGGGTAAAGTAAACCTCCCTATCTCTATACCCACACCTCTACAAATAAGGGAAATCACGAAACCCCTACTCAACGGTGAATCTACACAAGTAACCGTGCTCTCGGCGATGTCTAATAACCCAATAGTGCGTGCAAATCTCATGGCAATGAAACAATGTGTGGCCCCCGTTGTTGATACCAAAATTAATATGCTGATATGGACGAATAATATGAAGACACGTGTCAATCTACGTGGCACAATAGCAACGAGGAAGTTCATTTCCCCGACCAACTCATGTTCTCTCCGAGCAACAAGGATACACCGAGAAACTTTAGCACTCCGAGGTACTTCAGCGCTCCGAGGAACTCCTAAGCAACGAGCAACTAAGGCGGTCCGAGCTGCATCTCGGCCCTAGCATTAATTACCGGATAATCAACAGTTCAACTATTCATTGAATGCTTATTATCTTGACGCACACTCTACATTAAATGTATCAACCTTTCATATGTGTATCATTTAATGTAACACCCTTTCATGTACAGCCTAAGGGCTATAAATACCTTGTACCACCCTCATTCAAAGGAACCGGAATTTCTTGAGAGAACTTGTAATCAAGAATTCCAAAAACACTCAGCAATAACATAACAGTGGACGTAGGCTTTATTCCTAGCCGAACCACTTTAAAAATCTTTTATCTCATTTATTTATCTGTGATTGAATAATTAGAGTGATCTAATTTTTTACATCAACAGATTGGCGCCGTCTGTGGGAACGATTTGTTATTATCGTTTTTCACCAAAAATCATTCATCACCAATGGCGGATAACCCAGAATCTAGCAATCAAAACGCTGGAAATGCTGGAAATCCTCCAAATCCCTCTGCACCTCCAAATCTGGCTGGGATCATGACAAATCTGGCTCAAGGACAAACCGCCATGCAAGAGACGATGCCGCAACTCATACAAACTCTTCATGGCGGCGCACCTGCACAATCAGGGCATCGAAGTGGTCAGAGGCAAACCTATTTACTTTCTTCACGATCCAGGCGTACTGAATCATATCGTAATGAGGAATCTGATGATTTCTCTTATCAACTTGGGCAAACTTCGTCAATACGGGTTACAGATACTGAACAACGCGTCACCCTTTCCCCAGAAAGGGCCAGCGCATTGGAAAGGTTAAGTAGGGCCTCTCCTTTCAGTCGATTAGGCCCTAGGAGGAATATGAGTCCACCTAAGACCATGTCGAGGAGTTTTCGACAACCATCAGATCTAAGAGAAGGATCAGCACAGTCACGACCAGCTGCTCGTCAAGATAGAGCTCAGGAGGCTACTTAAGAACGATCAATTGCTCGAACCAATAGTCCCGAGGAAGGAAATGAAGCGTGGAAAGGATCTCTTCAACGGTTGGAGGATAGATTGGGAGAAATGGCTAAGGAGAAGAATCCCCTACAACGAACTTTTGTCCAAGGGACACCTTTTGTCTAGGCCATTGTGAATTTTCCTACACCGTCAAAATTTAAATCCCCTGTGGTGACTCCCAAATATGATGGAAAGACAGATCCTGTTCTTCACATAGAACAATATCAAGCTGCTGCCGACATCTATGCTGTCCCCGACGAGATGAGATGCAGAGCATTCTCGGGAACCCTTACTGGATCTGCCCAGATATGGTACAACAATCTTCCTCGGGGTAAGATTTCAACTTTCTTTTAGTTGGCCGAGTTGTTCATTGGCAATTTCTATTTTGGAGCAAAGCTAGTAAAACGAGTAGCGCATTTGTTAAGTGTTAAACAAAAATTTGGTGAAAGTACTAGAGATTACATAACTCGTTTCAATAACGACAAGCTGGAAGTCATAGATTATGAAGAAAAGACAGCAATCACCGCCTTGATGAGTGGGTTATTGCTTAACAAGTTGTACTACACTTTGGCCAAAGACCCTCCTCTAACCATGTCAGACCTAATGAGAAAAACGTCCAAGATTATGAATGCCGAGGAGGCCATGTCTGCGAAGAAGAATATGGACACCAAAGAAATCAAAGTGGAAGATGATAAAGCGAAGAAGAAGAGTATCCAGCCCCGAGAAGAATCAAGCTATACAAGAGGAAATGAAGACCGAGCAAGAGAGAGATCTAGATCTCCTCGTCGGGCAGAAGAAAAACAATAAATGAAGAATGTGTGTTGATTTCACCGATCTCAATAAGGCAATGGATGCTACTTCGGGACACGAGCTGCTCATGGATACTTACTCTGGCTACCACCAGATCAAAATGAAACCTGAAGACAGGGAACGACATACCAGCAGCTGATGAACAAGGTTTTTGCTAAACAAATCAGTTGCACTATGGAAGTCTATGTCGATGATATGCTGACAAAAAGCAAGAAAGCTGTTGATCATCTAGTTGACTTAGATCAGACCTTTGATCAAGTGGATAAATTATCAAATGAAACTCAACCCGACGAAGTGCACATTTGGAGTACAAGAAGGAATGTTCCTCGGGTACATCATCAACCAACGAGACGTTGAAGCAAATCCAGACAAGATCAAAGCCCTTTTAGGGTTACGATCTCCAACGACGAAGGAAGAGGTGCAAAGATCAGATACCCAAAGCTGGAAAAATTGGCATTGGCATTAATTAAGGCAAGTAGAAGAATGAGGACATGTTTCCAGGCCCATACCATGCATACCGACATGCCATTAAGACAAGCTGTAGCAGAGTTTACTGATCTTAATACTCCCGAGAAACAAAAGTTGCTCGCTGATCAACCTGTGGATGTTACAGGATCAACAAATTATACTCCTTTGGTTAGGAGGCGTACACTTGCGTGATCAACTTCGGTTGGTAAAAGAGCTTGTGGACAAGATAGTTCGAAAGAACCTGATAGTTCGAGCGTGATCAACTTCGGTTGGTAAAATAGCGAGAACAAATTATACTCCTTTGGTTAGGAGGCGTACACTTGCGTGATCAACTTCGGTTGGTAAAAGAGATTGTGGACAAGATAGTTCGAAAGAACCTGATAGTTCGAGCGTGATCAACTTCGGTTGGTAAAATAGCGAGAACAAATTATACTCCTTTGGTTAGGAGGCGTACACTTGCGTGATCAACTTCGGTTGGTAAAAGAGCTTGTGGACAAGATAGTTCGAAAGAACCTGATAGTTCGAGCATGATCAACTTCGGTTGGTAAAATAGTGAGAACAAATTATACTCCTTTGGTTAGGAGGCGTACACTTGTGTGATCAACTTCGGTTGGTAAAAGAGCTTGTGGACAAGATAGTTCGAAAGAACCTGATAGTTCGAGCGTGATTAACTTCGGTTGGTAAAATAGCGAGAACAAATTATACTCCTTTGGTTAGGAGGTGTACACTTGCGTGATCAACTTCGGTTGGTAAAAGAGCTTGTGGACAAGATAGTTCGAAAGAACCTAACAGTTTGGACCCACGACCAACTTCGGTTGGTAATAGGGCGAGAACAAAATATACTCCTTTGGTTAGGAGGCAATAGTTCAAACCCACGACCAACTTTGGTTGGTAAAAGGGCAAGAACAACATTCTTATAACGCCAATCTCGGTTGGTTTGAAAACAAAATATGCTCTCAAATGCCAACTTATGTTGGTCGGGAGGTAATATTATTACAAAAGTTCCTCAATGAACAAAATATTCCAAACTGAACCAAGTATGGTTGGTCGGGGATAAAAACCCACTAACTGTATTTGGTCGACGAGGAGAAAATATTTCAAAATTCACCAAGTATAGCTTATCGGGGATAAAAACCCAATAACTACAATTGGTCGACAATTACAATTTAACAACCTTGGTTGGTTGGAAAAATTTTCAACATTTGTATACTCATTACTTTATTATTAAGTGATCGAGCAACATTGATACTTGTAACTTTTTTGGTCGATGAACCATACAATATTGTTATGCAAGCACAAATAAGAAAGTGTTTGATATTTACAAGACAATAGCAAATACAAATTTGCGAACAAAAATGAAATTCTTTCAATGAATTCAAAGTGAATTACACAAATTTATTACATTAAATTGTGTACTAACTATTGTATTGAGATTCCTACTCTATTGGTTTCTCTCCCTCTGCTTTTGAAACAGGTTCCTCGCCATCAGGAGGATCATCCAAAGCATAAGGGGAGTTTATGAAATTAAGATCTTTCAGCATTCTGATATTCATCACAGATGGTCTGTCCGAGCAGCTCTTGCTCGCCCCCGAGAAGCTCTTGCTCGTTCCCGAACAGGAAGTTGCTCTTCAAGACTCATGATCTTCTCGGACATCTCAGCCAAGTCCTGGTTCTTTGCCATTAGTTGGAAGGCTTGATTATCCAAAGCAGATTGAGTTCTCTGTTCTTAGATAGTTACCCGAGCAGCTCTTGCTCATCCCCGAGAACCTTTTGCTCGTTACTGAGCAGAGGTAGAAGTCAAAATCAGCATCTACAACACTGAGATCTTTTGCTACTACTGTCTCGACCAATAATGAAGAAGAAGTTGTATGAAAATGTTTCGAAGTCCATCACTAGCTTGGTACTAACAAGATTGAAGAGTTGGGTTCAAAAGTTAGTATGTTACTCGACAAAGTATTCAGAGGATCATAAATCAGAAAAATCAAGCAAGTGAAGTTTGCACTCAGTTACTCGGCACAGGAGGCAGTTGGTCGGCTAGCAAACCAATCAACATACTTGAAGAATATGATAAGCTACAAGCGACATCATATGTCGTCCAGGAGATAATGCACTTTATGTTGAACAAATCAAGAAAGTAGATCAAGAATTTCACGAGCACCGACCAACACTGCAAAATAAAATACTCCATCCTTTCAAGTAAACCATCAAGCATGAAGCATTGGGGGCTTCTGTTGATACCAAAATTAATATGCTGATATGGACGAATAATACAAAGACACGTGTCAATCTACATGGCACAATAGCAACGAGGAAGTTCATTTCCCCGACCAACTCATGTTCTCTCCGAGCAACAAGGATACACCGAGAAACTTTAGCACTCCGAGGTACTTCAGCGCTCCGAGGAACTCCTAAGCAACGAGCAACTAAGGCGGTCCGAGATGCATCTCGGCCCTAGCATTAATTGCCGGATAATCAACAGTTCAACTATTCATTGAATGCTTATTATCTTGACGCACACTCTACATTAAATGTATCAACCTTTCATATGTGTATCATTTAATGTAAAACCCTTTCATGTACAGCCTAAGGGCTATAAATACCTTGTACCACCCTCATTCAAAGGAACCAGAATTTCTTGAGAGAACTTGTAATCAAGAATTCCAAAAACACTCAGCAATAACATAACAGTGGACGTAGGCTTTATTCCTAGCCGAACCACTTTAAAAATCTTTTGTCTCATTTATTTATCTGTGATTGAATAATTAGAGTGATCTAATTTTTTACATCAACACCCGTGTCAAATAAAATATGCCCCATAGTCCCCTGAATAGAGAACATACCCTCAATGGCCAGTGGATCCTATGGGACTGCGGCATGCTAGAGCTGATACACTCTCCCGTACTGAAGTTGTCCCTGCTGGACTGGGACCGCTGGAATGGGTGGTAGTGCTACCATCTGTGGTGGTGCTGGGAGGGCGGTGGGAAACATAGGCCTCGGTGGCTCGTGTCGAGCACCCTGCTGCTGCTGCTGTGGGGCCCTGCCCCTATCAGGACAATCGTGGCGTTTGTGTCCAGTCTTGCTACAAGTGAAGCACTTCCCCTGGAAATTTCCCCCTCGCTGTCCCTGCTGCCCATGGCCCTGATGGTCGTTACCATTTCTCCCCTGGCCGTACTAGCCCTGCTGAAACTGCTGCTACTGGCCATTCTGACCCTGCTGGCCCTGATGGACGTTCTGACCCTGATGGCCATGCCTGAAACCTCCATGACCACTCCTAAAACCTCCAAATCTGAATCTTTTAGAATCCCCCTGTTGGGAACCCTGATCACTCTGCCTATGCTGACCCTGAGTAGATTGTGCCCCGCTGGCACCATTCCCCCTGTCCTACCCTGATGGCCGGACTCTCCTGATCTCTTACTCTCAGTCATGTGAAAGCGGTGATCCTGGCAGTGTAGTAGTGCAGTGTTAACCACATCAGAATAAGTGGCTAACGAGATATTCCCCAATAAGTGCTGACGGATACTCCAAGTCAATCCATCTGTGAACTTCTGAATCCTCTTCTCCTCAGTCGGAATCTCATCAGGAATAATGTTCAAGAGATTAGTGAATTCGGCCTCATACTCGGCCACGGTCCTCCCCTCCTGTTTGAGGTTCATAAATTTCCTCCTCATCTCAGTGTGAATAGATGACGAAAAATATTTGCGATCGAACCGCACCCAGAACTCCAGAATAGTGAAGGCGTCCCTCTCCTCCGCGGTGGTAATGGACTCCCACCACTGCAATGCAGATCCTACTAGCTTAAAAGTAGCCAGTATCTACTTCTGAACATCTGTGCACTCGTACATTCTTAAGTGCCTCTGAATGTCCTTCCTCCACTGACTGGATACCACAACATCGAAGCTACCTGCAAACTTCGGAGGGTGTGCTTTCTGAAAAGAAACACGAATGCGTTCCCAAGCATATGGGAATGCATGAACCTGAACTGGCACGACTACCGGTGCCTGGGGTGGTGCCTGCTGTACAACGGCTAGGGAGGCATTTACCTCTTGGGCTACAATAGCTGCAACCTCGGCGGCATTCATAGTGCCCTGAACTGGTGCAGGCTGTGGCTCTGGCTGTACATTCCTAGGAACTCGCTACGCAAGTCGTGGAGGCATCTGAAATGAGGGTAAGGTCTTATAAGCTCACAGTTATTATCTCAAAATAGCTAAAGAGCTAAGCATACACAAAAGAATACAATAGTCCTAAAATATAGGGCTCTATATCAAAGAAAGCTCAGCAGAAACATAATAAGCGGTACAGATCTTAAGGACACTAGAACCCGATTCTCTGATACCACTTGTGACACCCCAACTAATTAAATACCGGGTAGATACTCCTTTATTAAATTAATGCAAAATGCCAATTTGGTTCAGTTCATAGCATCACTGTCAAAAATGTTTTAACAATTACTAGCCACCTAATTTTTAAAAGTGAGTTGTCAATTTTAATTAAATCCGATTAACATACAAAAAGTAAATTATGAAATTCTAACATAACCACCACAACATAGTCACAATAGAATAACCATCAAATAATAATGAGTCTGAAGGAAATACTCCTCACCACAATCCGAATACTGAAATAAATAAATATAAAGTCTGCATCACTAAATTAATTACAACCCAAAGTCTGAAATAACTGATAAGTAAGATGTCTCTAAAAGGAATTGGGCGACATGCCCAACAAATAAGAAAATCTGATAATGGAGTCAAGATCGAAAATGGAGGCGTCTACTGTCAATGTCCTATAACTTCCACAGCAGCTAAAGCACGTCACCTGAATAGAACTCCTATGCATGGTGCCCTTGTAGCTGGGCACCTAAAAAGGTTTTTACAAAAATAGATTTGAAAGCAAACAGGTCAGAGCCCGATTGTAAAAATAATTTCAAAATTTGCAAGTGTTTAATATCATTAAACAATGAATATAAAGTACATGATAGTGTGTGCACTCACATGAGTTCCTCACCTCTCAACTAATTGTGCACTCCTATGGTACCCGTACCCATTCTAGTTGTTCCCATATCTAACTAGTCCTGATACCAAATTCTAACATTACTATACGATATCCAATTCAATTCCCAATAACTTTTATTTAATAGAGTGTTATAACTTTCTACACAATTTCCCATGTTAGTACTACTAATTATTGAGATCTTCCATTTTCACTTTACAAACTGTTGCTATTATTTATACTAACATTTATTCATGACAATTCATTTCAATTAACAACATATTATTCTCATCATAAATATACAATACTAGCACCCCGAGACAAAGCTGCGGTGCACACATACTCTGCTATCCAATCCCGGTACATCACGTACATAAGGACCACATATTCTAAATCTCTCAGGAATCGTTACGTTAACCAACAGTCACAAACAATGGAGGCGAACATAGTTCACATCACATGGGTCACACACATACCTACACTCCCATGATCAGCAAACTTATTAACTTCTCAATAAGTCCTTCTCTGACCTATGTCCTCGAGGTACCACTCTAAATCCCCCCCATAGGCACACAAATATTAGATGGCCCTGATCGAACGCCGACCTCCCATGATAGCAAGTACGGTAGGTATGTTATACACAGAATACTACATATACTAAGCATTCACACATCTTAAATATCACATTATTTCATTAGTGGTATACTTCTCGTTCTTATACCAACACTTAGTGTTACACAACTCACAAGTCCCCGGTTTATATGTATTTAAGTTATTAACTCTTCTCACGTCGTGATTAGTTACTCGCTTCCCAATCCACAAATTTCATCCGGTTTACTACACAATTCTAAGTTTTACTCCTCAACGTACCCCAATCACCCAACTATACCCACTAGTTAATAAGGGAAGGTTATCTCACCATTTAAATAAGTCTACGAGATACTAGATATAAATTCAGGCCAAAAAGGCCATTCTGTCAACTCGTTAGAAATGTCGTTCGAACGAAAGGCTTCAAATGAACTACCAACTCGTTAGAAGGGACACAGTCATCTCGTTAGAAGTTCGTTCGAACGAGGTCGTTTGAACGACCTGGGCAGGTCTTCTAACGAGATGGTAGTTTCAGCCCAGAAATTCCCAAGTCCGATTTTCTCAATTCTTCTCCTCTCTAAATCCACACTAAGACCATCCAAGTTATGTTTTAACGTATGTAAACCATTTCTAATCATCCTAGATCATCCTTTAACATATTTTAGGGGTCAAATCTTACAAATCATCAAGGAATTTATATAAATCTCCAAATATTTCCCAAAACCCTATGAACATGAACCCATAATTTTTATTATGCCCAATTACTCATCAAAAATCCGTTTTTAAATCATCATATATAACTTTTTGAACATTAAATCAGTCCATCATCATCCTACATGCAAATCCTAACCCAAATTCAAAGTTTCTCCGACAATTTCATACGTTTTCTTCAAAACTTTCAATATAAGATAATTCCTACACTAAACATGGAAGAAATATTCAATGCACTAAAAATATCAAATCACTTTCCTTAGATTCGTTCTCCAGATGTGTTGTTGATGATTCGAGGTTGATTCTCTCCTTTGATTAGTCACAAATCCTTTCCAATTTGATGGTGGTGAGTGTTTTAGGTTTGGAACCCTACGGTAACTCCTCTCTAACTCCCGTAGCCCACTTCTAAAACTTTTTGCTGGTAATGGACTTAGTGGGCCCTTTAGAATAATAAATATTAACTCTAATTTTCGTGGGTTTTAATTCCCATATTTTTAAAATTACCAAAATACCCTTTTAAGTTGCCGGTATGGCCCAAAAATGCCCCGGGACCCAAATTAAACCCCCGGCTAGTGTTTTCTGACTATTTCGACCCTTTCGGACACGTTGGAGCACTCAAAATGACCATTCGGTTGATAAAAATAAAATTCACTTTTTTTAATTCAAATAATTACATTCCTGACGCGACTGACATGCGCGTCCCAACTAAATTTCCCAAATTATCGTATTTCAGTTTAGCGACAATTTTAATATTTTCAATATTCATATATTACCATATATATACGCATCATAATAATATTCATATATTACCATATATATATGCATCATAACCAAATACCAACTCACATCTCGCTAGTATTTATATCCGGATTAATTTCCAATTAATTCTCATTTAATTTAATTAATCCCATAAATAAATATCAATAAAATTACGGGGTATTACATTTTTGGGCTCAACAAATTTAAATGATTATTCATAATGGCTTTTTTGGACATTGTTCAACTCTCCGAAGGTTGTGAAGCTGATTTTGGCAGCATCCGCTTCGTATTTTGTGCACTATGATTAGCAAAATTGAAAGATTTTCTGGAATAGTCACTTTTCTACTGTCATTTCAATCGTTCCAGCACTCTTCCATTCTCTGTGAGATCTAGCACTTCGTACCTTCTTCTCTCAATCTCCATTCTCATTGCTTCCTTATTGTTTGGGCCCGTGCTTCTTCATCGTTCGAATCAATCTTCTATTTTGTAAGTTTCTTGTGCCTTTTCTTTGTACTTTCTCTTTGAGTTTGTAGTTTTTCTAGGGTTTTCCAATGGCGAAGATTGGGAATAGGTCGGTCTCTGAATTTAGGAAGTTTTATAACATCCCTGAGTGGGTAGATATTGAGTGTTGCGCTTCCCCTCCTAGAAATGTTAGAGAGATAGATGACGCCCACTGGATCCATGTTTTGTTGCTTTCCTAGGGGGGACTCACTTTCCCTCCCAACGATTTGTTCTGGCATTTCTTTGGCTATTTTAATATTGTTCCTGCACAATGCTCGCCCAATGTGTGGAAAATACTTAATGGCGTACATAGAATAAATTAGTTGTATGGTACTAGGTTAGGGCTCGCCGAGGTCTGTTTTTGCTATTCCTTTTCTCGAACTAGCTCTGGTGTCCTCTATCTCAAAGCTAGGAGCCCTGACCGGGTATTGGTAGTAAATCTACCTAATTCCCATAAGGACTATTGGCAAGAAGGTTTCCTTGTTAAAAACTGGCAATTTTCTCCCCAATTTGAAGGGTTGAGGTCTGAGAGGTTCTCTGTTCCCTTTTATGGGGAAGAATATATAGGTAGACTTTGCTCTGTTGTATCAATTTTTGTTAATTTGTGATATTTCTGATTCTTCTTTGTTTTCCTTCCACAGCGAGGTCAAAGAACTTGTATCCTTCTCTCAGCTAGGTTCGTCTCTCTGAACTGGTTAAGGCTTGGAACATCAGGGAGCCTTTGGGTGACGGCGAGCATCCCATGTCTGTTACTTTTCTTCTTGAGTACAAGAACGTTGGCTCCAGTTTCATAGCAAGGCATGTGGACAGTATCCCAGAGTTTGATACCTCCGAAGAGACTGCTGCGGATCCTATCCAGTTGGACAAGGAGGAGAGCAGCTCTGAAAGTGACATCGTAGGTGCTGTAAGAAATTTAGGTGGAGGGAGCTCCAATAGTAGCAGTTCTTCTGATCGTGGGGAGGTTTTTGAAGCTCGAGAGTCATCGAGTACCTCTAGCAGTTCGAGCGAGGAAATGGATCCCCCAAGGAAGAACTTAATTCAGGATGATGATGATGATGATGAAGAACACATGCTTCTCACACAGAGGTCGAAGAAGCAGAAGTCTAGCTCAGGGGCCGTGGCTACTGGTTCTCGATCTTATGCTCAGGAGAAGTAGAAGAAGAGGAAGGAAGAAGAGCAAGTAAGGGAGAGAGAGAGAAAAAAGGAGGAGGAGAGAAAGAAGGTGGAGGAAAAGAAAAGGATAGAGGAGAGGAGAAGGATGGAGAGGGAGAAAAAGGAAGAGAGGAGGAATATGGAGGCTAGGAAGAAGGCTGGGCAAGCCTTGGTCCCGGTGTCTGCCCTGCCTGAGGGAGCTTCAGTCGCAATTTCCCCTCAGCTGGCCCCCGCACTACTCGAGAGGGAAGTTCTCCCTGCTGATCGCCAAAGGGCGCTGGGGTCTGAGCAATTGGCCCTTCAGGCTAGCCAGAGGCTAGCTTTGGTAAGATTTTTTCCTTTTCTCCCATGTTTTTATGAATTACATCATTTGCTTCTTCTAATGTCTTCTTTTTTCTGCAATTTGTGACTTACTTCGCCATGCTATATCGTTCACGCGATGAGCTGGTGAGGAAAAATAGAGAGCTAGAGAAAGAGAATATTGCTTTGAAGCTGAAGGGTACAGAGCTCGAGGCTAGTTTTAAAGTCATTGACGCTGCTCAGATATCATTCGACCTGGCTCTTTCTATAGCCAACCGGGAGAAGGACGCATCAGTCAAGGATTTGAAAGAGCTGTGACTGGCCTACGACCTGGTTTGATCTAGTAAACTTACTATCGTGGAAGAGAACAGAGTGTTGTCTGAGGAGTTGAAGAAGGAGTCTGAGGCTTTCACTGCCAAAGAGGACTCATGCAATTTTGGCTGGGTTGCAGCATATGAGTATGCTGAGGTTCAGATAGGCTATATTAGTAGTCTGAACTTTAAAAAGGGCTGGAACAAGGCCCTATTGGCTGCCGGTGTTGATATCGACTCCCCTCTGTTTGACGAGCATGACCCGGGTCCGAAGCCGACCGTGGATGACGTCCCTGCCCCCTCTATTGAAGCTGCTGACTCTGTCCCCCAGTCGACCCCTGCTGATGTTTCCCTTGTTGTGGCGACAGAGGTTACCCCCGCTGGGGGTGATGCTCCCGCTGATGCTGATAAAGGGAAACAACCATCGACCTCTGGGCAACCTGAGGTTGCTAACTAGTCATCTGCTAGGATTACTTTGTATTTTTGCTTTTTCTGTCTGTAAACTTTCGTTTTGCTATTCGATGTAATTTCAACTCTTATTAATGAAAATGTTTCTTTTTCCCAGCGTACTGATTATGTCTATCTTTTCCATGCTTTCTTATGTCTTGTAGTTGGTTGATGTAGAAGAATATATTCCTGCCACATCTCAATTGGGCAGGACCCTTGATCCTAATGCGAGTCTTGAGGTTCGCCAGGCCTTCATTAAGCTTTGCAAATCACTTAGGTCTAGGAATCAGAATTATAAGGATAAATCTAAACTTGTGGCCAAGTTGAAGGACATGCTCCAGGAGATGGAAGAGGTTGGTGCTTCAGTGCAAGAAGAAGTGAATGCGTTGAGAGAAAAGCTTCTCGATGCTTCCGAGATAAACCAGGTTGGTGAGATGCTTCATCAAGAAAATGAAGCTTCAAGGCAAGAGGTCTCATGACTTAGGGAACACACGCTAAGCACCGCCCCTTCAGTAATGCGAGGCTCTTCATCAACGCAAGCTAGGGCTGGCTCGAGCGATATTCACCCTGTGCTGTGAGGTTCTTCATTGACGCGAGCTGGCAGGAGCACCAGGATCCGAGATAGGGAAATAGAAGAGCTTCGAGAGAGGGAGATGGAAGAGCTTCGTGGTGACGTCCAATGAGCATATGTGATCGCTACTGGGCTTTAAAGGGATGTTAATCGGCTGCGGCCCCTGTTTAAAAAAGGTCCTCGATGAGTGTGGGCTGACGGCTATGACCAGGGCTGGTCAGATGCTCTAACAAGGTTGTTAGAGTTCGAAGAGCTTTCTTTTATCAGGGGGTGGCTGAGTGCCTTGAAGGAGCTGCAAGTCCCGAGGAACTCATTGCTCTGGTATCACCGTGAGATTTCTCCCTCTACCTTGATGCCTAACCCCTTCCAGAGGGATGATCGAGGGATCCCCATCGATGCCATCCCTCGGTAATTATTGGAGTTGGATGCGAACGAGGTTGAGGAAGAGTTAGATCCTACTCATGATGATGGACGAAGAGCTCGAGTGGCTGATTATCTCGCTCAGAGGCCTCACCCCCATTGAGATTTTGCCAGTTGTTATTTTTTGTATTTTTGGTAATGTAAATGCTTTGGGCGAGCTCGCCGACTAAACATGTATCACCATTGTTGTAAATATGATGAATTAATATAAAGTTTGTGTTTTGGGCGAATTTGCCGACTAAACAAGTGTATTATATTTTTTATATTCTTGCTCCTTTATGATCTTCTAAGTTTGTGTTGTTACGCAAGTTTCCTCCCAGTCCAGTATAATATCGGGATACTATTGTGCAACACTTTACCTTTTAGGTCGTGTCGTCACACTCCCTTAGGCCTAAGTGTGGCAATTGGCGAGGACACACCTGGTGTTGGATTCTTTATCCAATCAGGATTTTATTCAACCAAAGAAGGTTTGATGACCAGTATAAAATTTGACCATATTGCCGAAGGATCCCCTGTAGGGCTTCATATATTTCCGGAGGCAATGCTAAGAGGTCCTTCGTGTTTCATAACGATGACCTGAGGAGGGATAATCCCCTGCTATGGCGTAGTGATCGATGTGCCTATCATTTGGAAAAGATGTGCGATAAAGCTCATCTAGTTGTTATTTATTAGAATGAAACCGTTCAAATAACTTTCATTAATGACAAGGGAAACGAACTTCTAGTTCCATGACAAAAGAATAAAAGAAAGATCTAAAAATAGAATCTCTTGAGATTGGCTGCGTTCCATGCTCATGGTATTTCTCTGCCTTCCATCGTTTCCAAGTGATAGGCACCCTGTCGATCGTCTCTTGTTATCTTGAAGGGTCCCTCCCAGTTTGGCCCTAGCTTGCCATCTGATGGTTTTACTGTGCTGCCCAGGACTTTCCTTAGGACTTAGTCCCCAACTCGGAATGTCCTTGGGTTGGCCCTTTTATTGTAATGTCTTGCGAGCTGTTATTGATAGTTCGCTAATTTTACTAGGGCTAACTCTCGGTGCTCGTCTGCTTGGTCGAGCTCAGCGAGCAATGCTGCATCATTATGGACCTAGTCGATGAGGTTGGACCTCATTGTCGGTAAACTGACTTCTAGTGGGATGACTGCTTCCGTGCCATATGTCAGCGAAAATGGGGTTTCTCCTGTTGCTCGTCGAGGAGTGGTTCGGTATGCCCATAAAATATGTGGTAATTCGTTTACCCATGTGCCTTTGGCTCGCTCCAATCGCTTCTTTAATCCGTCAATCACAATTCTGTTGGAAGCCTCAGCTTGGCCATTGCTCTGAGGGTAGGCCACCGAACTGCAGTGGTGTCTGATACCGTGTTCGTTACAGAAATTCTGAAAGGTGCCGCTTTCGAACTGTGTTCCATTGTCGGTGATGATGGTTCTGTGGATGCCAAAGCGAGTGATTATATTTCTCCATATGAACCTTATCATATCGGCATCTCGGATGTTCTACAGGGGTTCCACCTCGATCCATTTGGTGAAGTATTCAGTCGCAACCAACAGATATTTGCGATTGCCGGTGGCGGTAGGCAGAGGTCCCACGATGTCAATTCCCCACTGGGCGAATGGCCATGGACTGGACAGTGATTTTAGATCACTAGCAGGCTGGTGGACTATAGGAGCGTTGAGTTGGCATTTAAGGCACTTACGGACATACATCGCAGAGTCCCTTTGCATGTATGGACACCAATAACCTTCCATCATTATTCGAAAAGCCAGAGACCTTCCTTCGACATGGCTTCCACAGACTCCTTCGTGAAGCTCATGTAGCACTTGCTCGACATCCCCCCGGTGAACACATTGGAGGTAGGGTCCGGAGAAGGATCTCTTATAAAAGTTTCCCTCTAGAGATAAGTGAAAGCGAGCAGCTTTGACTCTTATCTGGTGGGCAGTCTTTTTGTTATCTGGGAGCGTGCCATCCTTCAAATAGTCCTTTAAGGGGTCCATCCAGCTGGGAGTTGATCCCACCTGGAGTACCTATTTCTCGTCTGGTAGCCTGCTATCGTGGATGCTCGGATGAGTGAGGAAATCGATGGGGATGGTTCTTTTTAGGTCGGAGTCGACTGCCGAACTCAGGGCTGCTAGGGCATCAACATGGTTATTTTGCCCTCTGGGAAACTGCTGGACATTGATCTCTTCGAAGCTCGCAATTAGTTTTTTCACTAAGGCGAGGTAAGCTGCCATTCTTTCATCTTTTTCATCGTAATCTCCACTTATCTGATTAGAGACTAATTGGGAATCGCCGAACACCTGTATATGCTTTGCTCCCAAAGTGTGTGCCTTCTGGAGGCCGTCTATTAAAGCTTCGTATTCTGCTTCGTTGTTGGAGGCTGCAAATCCAAGCCTGATTCCTTGTTCAAGGATTGTATTCTCTGGGGTAACGAGGACAATGACTACTCCTGTCCCCTTTTAATTGGAGGCTCCATCAACAAACAGTCTCCAGGTTTCCACTGTCGATTGGTTCTTCTTTTGAGTTGGTGGTTGAAGTTGGTTGGAAGGTTCCTCGCCCGTGAATTCGGCTATGAAATCAGCAAGGATCTTTCCCTTGATCGCGGTCCTTGGTTGAAATTGGATGTCAAATTTCCCAAGTTCGACTGACCATTTAGACAGCCTGCCTGACAAATCCGCTTTCCTCAGAACTGCCTTAAGGGGGTGCGATATAAGGACGATGATAGTGTGGGCTTCGAAATAGTGCTTCAGCTTCCTCGAGGCCACTACTAGAGCGAAGGCGAGCTTCTCCAGTGGTAGGTACCTCTGCTCGGCATCGATTAGGGTCTTGGTCGCATAATAAACAGGGTGCTAGATTCCTGCAACCTCGCATATTAACGCAGAGCTGACAGTGTGGTTGGAAACAGAGGTATAGGAACAAAGAATCTATTTGCCGTGGTATGCCGAGCAGTGGTGGAGAGCCCAAGTAAGCTTTGAGTTCGGCCAATGCTCGCGAGCAATCTGGGCTCCACTCTACCATTTTATTCCCTTTTAAAAGCTGAAAGAAAGGCTTGCACTTCTCGGAGGATTTAGAGATGAAAAGATTTAAGGCAGCGAGCATACCAGTGAGCTTCTGTACGTCCCGAATTATTCGAGGAGGTTGTACCCTATTAATTGCATCGATCTGGTCTGGGTTAGCTTCTATGCCTCTCTTACTGACTAAGTACCCAAGGAATTTTCCTGACTGGACACCGAAAGAACACTTGCTTGCATTAAGTTTCATTCAGTACTTCCTAAGGATTACGAAGGTGTTTGACAGGCCTGAGAGGTGATTTTCCTTTTTCTTACTTTTAACAAGCATGTCATCAATGTAGACCTCCATGGTGTTTCCCATCTAGTCCTTGAACATCTTGGTGACCAGCCGCTGATATGTTGCCCCTACATTCTTGAGCCCAAAGGGCATGACCTTGTAGCAGTATAATCCAACTGTCGTGATGAACGATGTCTTGTCCTGGTATGGGGAATATAAGGGGATCTGATGATACCCTGAGTATGCATCCAGAAAACTCATTCGCTCATGAGCTGCAGTGGCATCCACTAGTTGGACTATTTTTGGAAGGGGGAAACTATCTTTAGGGCACGCTTTGTTGAGGTCAGTGAAGTCGATGCAAACTCTCCACTTCCCATTGTTTTTTGGAACCACTACTGGGTTGGATAACCACTTAGGGAATTGTAATTCCCGTATGGACCCTGCATCCAACACTTTTTCGACTTCTTTTTCTACCGCTTTAGCCTTCTCAAGTGCAGTTCACCGTGCCTTCTGCGTGATTGGTTTGAAGGCAGGATCGACGTGCAGCTGATGGCAGACCATACTAGGATCGATTCCAGGCAGCTCATATGGTTCCCATGCGAAAACATCTATGTTGCATCTTAGCAGAGTTGTGAATTCCTTCTGTTCCTGGCCAGTGAGAGATGCTCCAATCAAGAAGACTTTATTACTATCGCCATCTCCAGCCGAAACTTCTACCAGGTCCTCGATGACCCGGTCGGAGGGGAGAAGCCTGGTCTCCTCTACTCCAGGTCTTCTGTACTTTAATTGATATTTAGAAGGTTTCAGACCTTCTTCAACTTTCTCGCTGGGCTGATCAACCTTCTTCTTCTGGCTTTGGTCGGATGGCTACTATAAAGCACCTTCTTGCCATCACTTGGTCGGCATGGATCTCCATTACTCCTCGCTCGGTTACATACTTGAGTTTTTGATGGTAGGTCGAGGAGACTGCCTTCATT
Organism: Sambucus nigra; assembly: GCA_949130495.1. Lineage (NCBI taxonomy): Eukaryota > Viridiplantae > Streptophyta > Magnoliopsida > Dipsacales > Adoxaceae > Sambucus > Sambucus nigra. Next base: position 521,005,351 of record OX422207.1, read on the forward strand.
GCAATAAGCCATCCCCTACCGAGGATGGCCTGGTATGGCGAGTCGATGTCAACTACCAAAAACTCGATCATCTTGGAGACATTTCCAGCATGCACCGGTAGTACAATCTTTCCCAGGGGCATAGTTATTTTTCCAGCGAAGCCAACTAAAGGGACAGTTTCTTCCTTTAGGTCGGCGATGATTAACTTCAACTTTCTGAATAGGTCAAGATACATTACTTCGGACGAGCTTCCTTGGTCGACGAGCAACTTGTCGAGATCAAAGTTAGCTATCCTGAGGGTAATGATCAGAGCATCTTGATGTGGGCTTCTCACTCCCACCAGATCTTCATCTGTGAAAACAATATGCTTGTTATAGTTGACGTCATCTGCTCATCGACTCTTTCCTGACCCCGACTTTGCTGGATAGATCTGAAAAGCCTGCATTATGGTTGTAAGTTTCTTCATCTCCATTCGAGCTGAATTTCCTTGGATCTGCTTGGCATCAGATGCCCGTGAATTACCACGAACTCATGCCCGGCGTCATCTTCGAGCACGTTGTCAAGTCTTTCTTCTCTATTGGCAGCCACCTTCTATGCCTTTTTCTCCACAAACTGGCTCAAATGCACGGATTGGGCTAGCTCCTCAAGGTGAGATTTAAGAGCTTTGCGATGCTCGGTCTTATGTCCTCCCTCTTTGTGAAAAGCGCATCTCAGCGTGTTGTTCCTCTTTCAGGGATCTCCTCCCATCTTCCTGGGCCATTTGATGAATGGCTCGTCTTTGATTTTTGTGAGGATCTTGTAAATTGGTTCTTTGAAGACGGTGTTGACCCCTGAAATGATTTCGCCACATCATTGTTCCCTCCGTTCTTGGAGCCATTTTTACCCCCGTTCTTTCCTCATTTCTTTTGATTCTCAGCTTTGTCACTGCCCTTGGTAGTGAGTTTAGCTCGATCGTTTTCTCCTGTACTGAGGCGGGTGACATTCTCCACCTTAGCGTACTTCTCGATGCGAGTCATTAGGTCGTCAATAGTCATAGCCTCCTTCTTTGTCAGGGACTGGTAAAGAAGGGAAGAGCTGGGTAGCCCAATTTTGAAAGAGACCACTGCCACTTATTCTGAGCAATCCTCGACCTCATTGAATAACTCCCAGTACCTCTTCGCGTAGTCTCGGAGTGTCTCTTGAGGCATTTTCTTCATTGTCAGTAAGGCATCCATCCTTTTGGGATGGGAGCTACTAGTAATGAAGCAGGCCGTAAAGAGTTCGGCCAGGGATTTGAAACTTTTGATGGATCGATGGGGGAGCCTTTAGAACCATTTTTGCGCAATGTCATGCAAGCTCGAGGGGAAAATTTGGCACATTAGCGCGTCTCGGCGGTTCAATAGGGTCATGGCCTGTCGGTACTGTCTGACGTGATTAATTGGATTAGTCTTACCGTCATAAATTTTGAACCTTGGAATGGCAAATTTCTTAGGGGCTTCTTCCTCTTCAATTTATCTCGTGAAAGGTGATTTCATTTGGGTTTTGAGAGCTCATCTAGTAAGTTTTCGGGTCGATCTAGTACCGTGATGGGCAGGATGTTGGTCTATCTCCTTGCGGACCAGATTTTGTATGTTCTCATTGCTGCGAGTAGGGCTCTGGTAATGGCGAGCTCTTCCCAGCTGCTCGCAGAGGTCGTCGTCTGATTCGCCTTCCTCAACCTTTTGAGATCCTCCCCTAGGTCTCCTTCCTCGGCTGCGAAACTTTCTCGCCTGAGGGCTAGGAGTACGGTATGGACGTCTCCTGTTATCATGATGAAGCTCTCTCTCCAGTCTTTCCAGTCTTCTTTTTAGGTGAGCATTCTAAGCCTCGTGTTTGCGAGAAGACTCCCTTTGCTCGTGGAGCCTTGCCTCATATGCATCAATGAGTTTGGATATCTGCGTGGACCTCGCTGGTCCTTGGCTTTCTTTTGAGGCTGGCCTTTCTAAGCGAGCCGTTTGATCTGAACGTCGAACTTCATACCTAATCCTGCGAGGAGTAGGTGGTTCTTGAATATCCCCTGCCTGGGGGGGCATTGCTACTGTGACCAAACATTTTAAACTCCTTTCTTGGTGTGGTCTCTTCTCAGAGAAAGATGAACGGTTCCCACAGACGGCGCCAATTGTGAAAGCAATTATTATGCAACACAAGTAAATACAAGAGAGGCAATTACCAAGGAAGAACAAGGAATGTAAAATGACAATCATACAACAAAGGATGTACGTGGTTCAGCAAAGATATGCCTACGTCCACGGTGGTGCAGTCGGTGTTATTTCTATATACTCCGGAGAGTAGTTACAGAGAATACAACTTGTCCTTTTGCCCCGGACCTAGGCTTCAATATATACATGTACAATTAGGTAAGTGGGGGTGTTGGATTCCCCCACGTCTTCCATCTCTCCCTATAATCTCCCTCAATGGGGACGTGGGAAGAGACCGGATAATCAAATAAGAGATGGGGGGCATGGACTTTGGGCCGCCAGAATTGGGCTACTCGTCCAGGCCCATGATCTTAATTTTGGGTACCCACATCTCCGAAATAGAAATTAGGTATACTGCTCTACAGTGTAGTTTATATGTAATGGAAGAAAATAGGGAACCTTATTCAGTCAGTTAATAGTGAATCAAATTGAATCATGTATCCTTTAGGAACTCAGAAACCCAATAATGAAATTCATATAAATTATCTCCCACTAGCACACTGAGATCTTCAATGGATGCAACTCATTTGATGATCACTGTGTAACACCCCGTAATTTTTAGGAGATAATATTTAATTATTTTTGGGAGTTATAAAAATATTTAAATTGGAGAAACTTAAATTCATGAGTTGGAGAATTTATTTGAGTGAGCCGAATTATTTATAATTAGTGACTTTTAAGTTCAATGGTTTAAAATTTCGTGTGTCGCATTTTGAGGTCGAATTTTTGAAAGGTCGAAAAGTATTTCGGATGAAAATTTTGAGTGCACGGTTGCATCTGGATGGGTCGAGATAGTCATAAAAGAGTACCCGGGGGTAGTAATTGGGTCTCGGGGCATTTTTGGGCATAGTCGGGCCCACACGGGGTGAGTTGTGCCATTTTAATTAAGCCCAGATGGCCAAAAACGGGATTAAGGATTTTTAACCAAATTGAGAGTCTAGGGAACGACAGTCAACACAACTCTAAACCTAGGGTTTGAGAGGAAATTGGGGGAAAGGAAATCAAGAGCCAATTTGGAGATTTTGGAGCCAAATTATGGGACTACACCAACGGATTAGGCTCTACGAATAATTCTAGGCAAGTGGTTAACTGTGGTGATTTCTAAATTGATGATAATCAATTCATATCATAGTGATGAGTAAATCAAAATTCGTTTTGGGTGTGTAACCAAAATTAAAATTGGGTTTTTAAGAATTTAGAGTAATGGGCAGATTTAATTACTCAGTGGATGATAAGTCATGATTTGGGACTGTTAAGATTAACTTGTAGAGTGGATTACAATATGTATTAGTGATTAAATGGAGTGAATACAGTAGGGTCGGATTTGGTAGAACGAGACCCGGGTGAAAAAACCCAAATCGAATATACTTAGGGTTTTGGACTAATTGTTGATGGACTAAGGTTTCTAGGGTGTTTAGAACCTTTTCTTGTGTGGAGAATATGTTGGTTGTGTTTTGGGTAAAGGTTTGGGAAGAAACAAAAGCTTGAGGGTTCGTTAATGACTGAAACTGCAAGACGGGGAAGACGATCACCTGCTCGATCAATCGATCGACCCAGGGGGATCGATCGATCGACGATCCCAGAAACTTGGCAGTTCGGCCAGTTTTTATATAAAGAGAATTTTATTAAAGATTTAATCCCTTAATTTTATTGAATGATAAATTCATATGTGGCACATATTTCCTTAACAATTATAGGGTGATATAATTGGGTTTAGGAGGGTGTGAACGTTATGTCATGAGATGAACGATTTTGGGAAATAATTCTTAAGTAGTGATATTGGGTCGAGGAATAATATTCGGGTATTGTAGTTGGGTGACGCTACATTATTAAAGGGATTGAGGTGAAATATTTAATTATGGACCAAGTGGACAAGTCCGGGTATGTTGATAATTAGAGGTAAATATATTTAGGGAATTTATGGGGATGAATATGTGACACATTGTGGGCGAATGTGGGAATGAAATTATGAGATGTAAAATGGACCAAGTGAGCGAGTCCGGGTATATTGGTTAAGTGACACCAAAGTATTAAATTAATTATTGAGAGATTAAAATAATTTGGAGTCGGAACATAGACTCGGGAAATATTAAGTCATGGGCCAAATGAGCGGGTTCGGGGATAATGGTTGGGTGACACCAAGTTATTAAATTAATGGATGTGTTAATTAATGAAAGTAGAGTCGGAAGGTAGACTCGGAAAGGTATTAAATTAATTGATGTTGTAATTAATTAATTTAGAGTCGGATTATAGACTCGGGAATGGTATGGATTAATTAATGTGTAGATTAATTAAATGAGAGTCGTACCACAGACTCGGTTTAGAATAAGTTAATTAATGTGTAAATTAATTAACTGGGAGTCGGACCACAGACTCAGATCGGTATTAAATTAATAGGTGTGTAATTCATTTAATTAGAGTCGGATGATAGACTCGGGAAGGTATTAAATTAATAGGTGTGTTAATTAATTTAATTAGAGTTGGATGATAGACTCGGGAAGGTATTAAATTAATAGGTGTGTTAATTAATTTAATTAGAGTCGGACCATAGAGTCGGGGAAAATAATATATGAATTGAGGTGTGAATTAATTATATTAGAGTCGTACCATAGACTAGGATTTGTGTTAATTAATTAATATGTAAATTCATTAAAGGAGGGTCGGACTACAGACTCGGATTTGTGTTAATTAATTAATGTGTAAATTAATTAAATAAGAGTCGAATTATAGACTCGGGAAAATCTCATATAAATTATTGTGTAGAGTATTATTATTTAGAGTCGGACCACAGACTCGGGAAGATGCAAATAATTAAGTGAGGAAATTAATTAAGTTGAGTCGGGCTAGAGACTCGGGAAATTACATGCTAGTGTTACGGGTTTTGAGTACACGGTATAGTCGGGGTTTATACTATATATATACGGTGTCGTGATAGTATATATATAGATGTGTGTATATATTGTGTGTGCTATTAAATATCAGTGATTAGATATTTACTTAATTTATATACTCTAGTGCTATCAAGGGAGGTTGCGCGATGTGGGTGAATCCCCTAGCTTGAGGAGTAGGGTGAGTATATCCCCAAGTCATAGCGTCTGGTATATGGGTGAGGGGATTATCCCACTTTCAGGGAAGGAATATGACCGCCTCCACTTCGTTTATGTTTTGGGCCAGATTGGTGAGCGATTCCAACTTGGGTAACTAGATTATGTGAGCACACCTAGTGAGATAGCACTTTAGAGGGAATCATCCGGCGAGGGTATACTCGGAGGGATGGATATACGTATGTTATATGTGTGGATGTTCTAGTAAAGGTGCGTATATAATGGTATTCGATATTATATTCGGATAATAATACAGTGTGTGATGTATTTACTTTATATAACTTGTGACACGGTTATATGCTACTATTTAAGAAGGAATTAATTAAGTTAATTGTGAGATAACTTTTAATTCAAGAATCATTGTACTCGGGTTAGAGTAGTATGGCAAGGGGGAGGTTGTACCAGGACTCATTGGACGGGGTAGTACAACTAGGTGGAGGTTAAGGTAACCGATAGGTGTGCACAATAGTGGAGGGGTGAGAATGTCCACAAGGGAGTGCGACACTAACTTAAATATGAAGGTCATTCTTGAATTTTAAATTACTGCAGGTAATTCACTTGCTAAATATTTTCAAAATGTTTTGGGTTCTAACCCTTGCTATAAAACTATTTTCAAAACCTTTTAGGTGTCTAGCCACAGGGACGTCAGGATTGATATTCTATTCGAGGGACACGGAGCTGCGGCATTTGTGGATGCTAGCAGGAGTTTGGATTAGACGCATCGTTTATTTATTCCTAGAGTAGGAATCATGTATCAGCTTCAATTTTATTTAGGGCTTGTCGCCCAGACTTCTTAGTACAGTTTGCAGATGTATTCATTCAGGTGTTGAATATTTGTATTGGATTTCACCTTGGTGGCCGATGGTTTATTCAGCAAATTTATTTAATTAATTATTCTGTTGAGTTTTATTCAGTTGTGTGAATTGTTTATATTTATTTCCGCATGTACTATTTTGTTTAATTAAAAAGTTAAAATTTGGCACCAACTTTTGGAATACAAGGTGGTTAGGAAGTTTTAAAAAGTTTTCCACAGTGATGGTAAGGATGAACCAACTGGGATTCCTGTTTTAATTTGGTATAGGACTGATCACCCGATATTTTATTAGGCGGGGTGTCACAGATGGTATCAGAGCATCAGGTTCTAGTGTCCTTAGGATCTGTTCATCTTTTCACGTTTCAGCTTAGCAATCTTTGATATAGAGCCCTATCATAGGATATTTGTATTCTCATACGTATGCGCATTTATGTTCTTATGCCAAATTTATATTTGAGGGTGAACTCATACAATTCGATTCTCATTCCAAATTCCGCCCAGGAGAGAGAGGGAGAGCAGCTAGGGCAGCAGGGGGAGATGAGACTAGAGAGGCTCGCCAGGAGCAAGAGTTATCGCAGCAACTGCCATAGATGATTTCGGCAGCACGGATAACTGAATTAGTGGCGCAAGCAGTTGAAGTGATGATAGTCACAATGGCAGGGTAGTTTCCACGGGATTAGCCACAAGTGTTAATGACGCCAGATGTTCAGGCTCATGCGGGGCCGTCGGAGTGGCAGCAAGTACGAGAGTTTTTTTTCAAAAATGGCCATCCACCAGAGTTGCGAAGGGGTTCAGATGTAGTGCTAGCGTGTCAAGGAAGAGATATATCCAGCGTCACCTACGCATTGCGATGAGGTGCGGAAACAAATGCTAGCCACTTTTAGTTTAGTGGGAGCAGCGCTACCGTGGTGGGAGCCAATCACCACAGTTGAGGAAAGGGATACACTAGCTATTTACAAAAGTTTTGGGTGCGATTAGACCGTACGTATCTTCCTCCAGCAGTTGAGACCGAAATGAGGAGAATATTTAAAGAGGACTCAGGGGGATCGTTCAGTGGCCGATTGCGAGGAAGAATTTACTCGGTTGGAAAATTTTGTACCGGATGAGGGAAGCGATGAAGAGATAAAGAAAGTAAGGTTTGTGGATGGGTTAGTTTGAAGAATAAGAAAACATTTATTTGGTAATTCCGCATTAGTAGATTATACTGATGTCGTTATCACAGCACTCCGGCACTGTCAGGAATATCGCTTCCACGTGAAAGAAAGCGATATGGGAGTGGGAACTAGCCAGTCGAATAAGGCAGGAGGGAACAATACTAGTGGGGCATCCCAATAGCAGACTGGGGGAGATCAGGGGAAGGATTTTCGGCAGGGAAATCATGCCAAACAATTTAGAACTGGACGCTATCGGCAGGATGGCCAGGAATTCCAACAAGGTCGGCATGGAAGGGAACAGTGGCAGGGTGAATGTATTAGAAGGTGCTTCGTTTGTGGAGAAAGCGAGACACATGAAGAGAGATTGTCTTAAGAGAGGCAGGGGTCAACTACAGGATGAGTTCCTGGATGTACAACCACTAAAGCGAGTCATGGACGCATTTGGGCAGGGAGAAGATGCTCCAGAACCCGAGGACCAGCCGTTGCAGCTGGAGTATGGAGGTAATTATTTTCACCCTATGGGCATGGGGTATATTTTTTAGTGACAAAGAGGATGTCATAAAATAAGACTTATTTTCCACTAGAGTTCGCAGGTGAGTCAAATTTAGTGGGTGCGTTGACTGTAGCAGCCATAGTATGTGGATAAACTTTCCGTGGGGTAGCAGAGTTTCTTTGGTGTTCTTCACGGGAGAGTGGAGATGTACACTGAGTGAAGGTTTTAATTATGCAAGGAGTTACTACTTTCGAGAATTATGAGAGTGGGGTTGATAATATTTTCTAAATATCGGATGGATAGCGATGGAATTTAACTATTGTGGATAGTGGTGTTAAGTTTTGGTGTTCGCGACACCAGGATATGTCTGGTACTAGGTATCACCTGAGAGGGCGTATAGCCTATATATATGTGTGTATATATGTTGTATTGCGTGGTGCGATAGGCACATAGTGAGGTCTTGTGTTCTCACATTTTATCCCGATAAGTAGGGGTGTTTACTGAAGTGAATTAGGGTGGTTAGATTTATGTTCGAGCAAAGGGATATAGCTCGGGATTTATTTTGCGTAAGGACTAGTGATGGTAAGGGCGCGATACTTTATGTTGTCTTTGGTAACATGAGAGTAAGCATATATACTTTCGTGTTGAGAGACAAGTATTTTGTGGGGAGATGTTTGGACGTTAGTACATGGGTTGGGTACCCCGGGCAGTAGATATATGTGTGTTTATATATATATATATATATATATATAAATATATATATATATATATATATATATATATATATATATATATATATATATATATATATGATATGACTATGGGTTCAAATTTATATTATGGGTAACGACTAGCATAGTCGGGTAGCTTTCGTGCGGTAAATCACAGGGATAGGATGTATGGGCACCCGGGTTAATTAAGGCAAATTTTGTGCAGTTAAACACGGGTATAGGGTGTATGGGCGCCCTGGTTAATCTAAATGCATACTTGTGTAACGTATAGTTAGAATTGGATGGGATAGATATAGCCAGCTTAGAGGCACATGACTAGAGAGTAATATGCGAAGCTTGGAACATTACGCTCATCTTAATTTCGAGGACGAAATTCCTTTGTAAGGGGGGGAGTATATAACACCCCGTAATTTTGAGGAGTTAATATTTAATTATTTTTGGAATTTATAAAAATATTAAAATTGGAGAAACTTAAATTCATGAGTTGGAGAATTTATTTGAGTGAGCCGAATTATTTATAATTGGCGACTTTTAAGTTTAATGGTTCAAAATCTCATGTGTCGCATTTTGAGGTCAAAATTCGGAAAGGACAAAAAGTATTTCGGATGGAAATTCTGAGTGCGTGGTTGCGTCCGGATGGGTCGCGATAGTTAAAAAATAGTACCCGGGGGTAGTAATTGGGTCTCGGGGCATTTTTGGGCATAGTTGGGCCCACACGGGGTGAGTTGGGACATTTTAATTAAGCCCAGATGGCCAAAAACGGGATTAAGGGTTTTTAGCCAAATTGAGAGACTAGGGAACGGCAGTCAACACAACTCTAAACCTAGGGTTTGAGAGGAAATTGGGGGAAAGCAAATCAAGAGCCAATTTGGAGATTTTGGAGCCAAATTATGGGACAACACCAACGGATCAGACTTTACGAACAATTCCAGGCAAGTGGTTAACTGTTGTGATTTATAAATTGATGATAATCAATTCATATCATAGTGATGTGTAAATAAAAATTCGTTTTGGGTGTGTAACCAAAATTAAAATTGTATTTTTATGAATTTAGAGTAATGGGCATATTTAATTACTCAGTGGATGATAAGTCATGATTTGGGATTGTTAAGATTAAATTATAGAGTGAATTAAAATATGTATTAGTGATTAAATGGACTAAATACAGTAGGGTCAGATTTGGTAGAACGAGACTCGGGTGAAAAAACCCAAATCGGATATACTTAGGGTTTTGGACAAATTGTTGATGGACTAAGGTTTCTAGGGTGTTTAGAACCTTTTCTTGTGTGGGGAATATGTTGTTTGTGTTTTGGGTAATGGTTTGGGAAGAAACAAAAGCTTGAGGGTTCGTTAATGGCTGAAACATCAATCCGGGGAAGGCGATCACCTGCTCGATCGATGGATCGACCCAGGGGGATCGATAGATCGACGGTCCCAGAAACATGGTAGTTCGGACAGTTTTTATATAAAGAGAATTTTATTAAAGATTTAATCCGTTACTTTTATTGAATGATAAATTCATATGTGGCACATATTTCCTTAACAATTATAGGGTGATATAATTGGGTTTAGGACAGTGTGAACAGTATGTCATGAGATGAACGAATTTGGAAAATAATTCATAAGTAGTTATATTGGGCCGAGGAATATTATTCGGGTATTGTAGTTGGGTGACGCTACATTATTAAAGGGATTGAGGTGAAATATTTAATTATGGACCAAGTGGACAAGTCCGAGTATGTTGATAATTATTGGTAAATATAATTGGGAAATTTATGGAGATGAATATGTGACACATTGTGGGCAAATATGTGGGAATGAAATTATGAAATGTAAAATGGACCAAGTGAGCGAGTCCGAGTATACTGGTTAAGTGACACCAAAGTATTAAATTAATTATTGCGAGATTAAAAATTTTTGGAGTTGGAACATAGACTCGAGAAATATTAAGTTATGGGCCAAATGAGTGAGTCCGGGGATAATGGTTGGGTGACACCAAGTTATTAAATTAATGGATGTGTTAATTAATGAAAGTAGAGCCGAAAGGTAAACTCGGAAAGGTATTAAATTAATTTATGTTGTAATTAATTAATTTAGAGTCGAATTGTAGACTCGGGAAGGGTATGGATTAATTAATGTGTAGATTAATTAAATGAGAGTCGTACCACAGACTCAGTTTTGTATAAATTAATTAATGTGTAAATTAATTAGATGGGAGTCGGACCACAGACTCGGATCGGTATTAAATTAATAGGTATGCAATTAACTTAATTAGAGTCGGACGATAGACTCGGGAAGGTATTAAATTAATAGGTGTGTTAATTAATTTAATTAGAGCTGGATGATAGACTCGGGAAGGTATTAAATTAATAGGTGTGTTAATTAATTTAATTAGAGTTGGACCATTGACTCGGGAAAAAAGTATATGAATTGAGGTGTGAATTAATTATATTAGAGTCAGACCATAGACTCGGATTTGTGTTAATTAATTAATTAATGTGTAAATTAATTAAAGGAGGGTCGGACTACAGACTCGGATTTGTGTTAATTAATTAATGTGTAAATTAATTAAATAAGAGTCGAATTATAGACTCGGGAAAATTTCATATAAATTATTGTGTAGAGTATTATTATTTAGAGTCGGACCACAGACTCGGGAAGATGGAAATTATTAAGTGAAGAAATTAATTAAGTTGAGTCGGGCCAGAGACTCGGGAAATTACAGGCTAGTGTTACGGCTTATACTATATATATACGGTGTCGTGATAATATACTATATATATATATATATATATATGCTTTTTGAGTACACGGAAAAACCAGGGTTTATACTATATACATAGGGTGTCGTGATAGTATATATATATATGTGTGTATATATTGTGTGTGCTATTAAATATCAGTGATTAGATATTTACTTAATTTATATGCTCGAGTCCTATCAAGGGAGATTGTGCGATGTGGGTGAATCCCCTAGCTTGAGGAGTAGGGTGAGTATATCCCCAGGTCATAGCGTCTGGTATATGGGTGAGGGGATTATCTCACTTTTAGGGAAGGAATATGTCCGCCTCCACTTCGTTTATGTTTTGGGCCAGGTTAGTGAGCGATTCCAACTTGGGTAACTAGGTTATGTGAGCACATCTAGTGAGATAGCACTTCAGAGGGAATCATCCGGCGAGGGTATACTCGGAGGGATAGATATATGTATGTTATATGTGTGGATGTTCTAGTAGATGTGCGTATATAATGGTATTCGATATTATATGCGGGTAATAATACAGTGTGTGATGTATTTACTTTATATAACTTGTGACACGATTTTATGCTACTATTTAAGAAGGAATTAATTTATTTAATTGTGAGATACCTTATAATTCAAGAATCATTGTACTCGGGTTAGAGTAGTATGGCAAGGGGGAGGTTATACCAGGACTAGTTGGACAGGGTAGTACAACTAGGTGGAGGTTAAGGTAACCGATAGGTGTGCACAATAGTGGAGGGGTGAGAATGTCCACAAGGGAGCACAACACTAACTCAAATATGAAGCGCATTCATACATTTTAAATTACTGCAGTTAATTCACTTGCTAAATATTTTCAAATTGTTTTGGGTTCTAACCCTTGCTATAAACTATTTTCAAAACCTTTTAGGTGTCCAACCACAGGAACGCCAGGGTTGATATTCTATTCGAGGGACACGGAGCCGCGGCATATGTGGATGCTAGTAGGAGTTTGGATTATACGCATCGTTCATTTATTCCTAGAGTAGGAATCATGTATCAACTTCAGTTCTATTTAGGGCTTGTCGCCCAGACTTCTCAGTACAGTTTGCAGATGTATTCATTCAGGTGTTGAATATTTGTATTGGATTTCACCTTGGTGGCCGATGGTTTATTCAGCAAAATTTATTTAATTAATTATTCTGTTGAGTTTTATTCAGTTGTGTGAATGGTTTATATTTATTTCTGCATGTACTGTTTCCTTTAATTAAAAAGTTAAAATTTGGCACCAGCTTTTGGAATACTAGGTGGTTAGTAAGTTTTAAAAAGTGTTCGACAGTGATGCTAAGGATGAACCAACTGGGATTCCTGTTTTAATTTGGTATAGGACTGATCACCCGGTATTTTATTAGGCGGGGTGTCACACTCCGGTGCCCCCTTTTGTCAGGTGGTACACTTTAACACAAGCTGTATTGGCTCTCTCTTCATCCCGACCGATAAACACCTCCTCCTTATATTAAGGTACATTTTATCATCCCTAAGGTTCACAGTGAATAGCAAACCATATGCCTTACCCAAAACTGTCTTTTGTATCTCGGGACCCTTCGACACCACTAGTCATCCCTGAATATCAATCCCCTAATGAAAAATAATCCCACATTTAATTTATTTAAATTTAGTTTTTGGATGGTTGGTTCCACTATGTTGGACAAATGTTAATCGACTGGCCTTAAATCCATTGCAGAAGATGTTCACCCTCACATGTTGTCCTCCAAATGCAATGCCTTTTTGAAGAATGAAAGTTCCCTTCTGTCCTATCCTAATTTTATGAAGTGTCATAGGATGAATAATGGAATTTTTACTGACAGGGAATATTATTGCTTTCTCATACTTTGGTTATCAAGGCATGTATTATGTGTCAAATCTCAATGGTTAATGTTGGAGTATTATTTCCTGGTGTCCATTCTTGTTTAGGTAGGAGAGATGGATCTAGACCCTTCTCTCTTGGGTTCCAATTATATAAGTTGTTATGAGCTTCAAGGCAATACCTTTAACTACAATAAATTTGGCCACTTTGGGTCCTCTAAATGAGCACATGTCTATTTTACTAAAATTGGGAACGCCAAAGGAAGCGCATGTTTGACCCATCTAAAACCTTTTATTACACCAAACCTAGAAGCAAGAACTTTGAAGATCTTATTATCATGTTCAGGGGTATGAAATATAACCGTACAAGGTTCCTCCTTCAACTTTTGTTGGAGATTACTCAACTCCCTTTTGTCTTGTTTCAATTCTGAATAACTCCTCATCCATTTAGGTGAAAAACTCTTGTTAGGTAATATTTTTTATTCCCAAAGACTTATTTTGCGCCACTTCTTCTCCAAAAACACACGACCCTAAATATTCTGGGATATTTTACTTGCCTATCCAATTTTCAACATAATTTGATTTGCATCAAACCATTCCTATTTCGAACAGGAGTGGTGCCAATCCCATTTTATTTCCCATATCCTCTCATGTTCTTAAGTAAATTATTCTCAAAGGTTTCACAGGCTATGGTGATATTTGGAGCACCTTCAGTATACTTGGTGTTGAATAAAATGTTGAGTGACTAATGTCTTTGAAAGGTGATGGTCACTTGATGCTGAGTATCACTTAAACCCCAAACATCCACAAATAGACTGCTCAATTCTTTCTTCTTCTTCTTCTTCATCTAGTGAGGATCATTTTTATTTTCACCTAATATCTCTAAATTTTGGCTTTCCTTAGGCATTTTATGTTATAGGTTCCCCCTCCTCAGTTGCACATTGTTAATATTGAAAGAGGAAGCTTATTCTTGAAGAATAAGGTGAAGAAAAGCAGAAGAAGATGACAAGGAAGTGGCGTCTCTTATTCGATTACAAAGAAATGATATTATTTTAGGTCTCCATCTACCACTTCATCAGCTATTCTTATGTGTCCTTAATCTCCCCCAAGTTTCCTACGAAGAAAAATATGAATTCCATAATTGGGAAACCTTTTCCTAAGGTTAAGATGGCAGGTAAGACCAATGCTTTAATTCTAGACAAAATTCTTCATGATTTGGTGATAACATGCTAGTATTTTTAACATCGAATTTCACTTTTCTTCTTATATATCCAACTAAAAATCCAGCTAAGGTGAGGGAGAGTTTTCCAACTAAGGTTCCAAAATCTCCTCAACCTGCATCCCCAAATCCTATATCATCTTGAACCACTATTAAGGAGTTTTCTTTGAGATCAATTCTTGGTTTGGATTTAACTCCAATCACTATTAATTCTCTTGATCCCACTCTTGATCCAAAAGAAGAGATTTTGGACACTTTAAATGTTATGGCAGATAACCCAACTAGAGAGGAGAACCATATTGAGTCAACACCTAAATTGACTACCATTCCCCATTATAGTATGGTTTCTCTCAAGAAACAAACTTCACCTTTGAAAGAGACTCGCACACAAACTTTTGTTATTACAGCAACTATGGGTATTTCTGAATTGATGTCCCTATGCAAAGTTGATTATTTCCACTAATAACTCCAACAAATTATGTCTCAATACTTTGTTCAATGATTGGACATGTCTTCTTCTTATGTGAAACGTATCTTTACTATCTTTCCAAGTTCAACCAAACCCCTCCTACTGGAAATTGGAAACTTCATAATATTTTAAGATTTTTCAAAGATTTCTATGGTGCCATTTAAGGCTTTGGATGACTTATCTTTCTAAACCAAAATGTTCTTGCCTTTTCTAACTTAGTATCTATGATGTAGATATTCTACAAGAGTTGACGACTAATATTTGTTCTCTATCAATATTCCTCGGGATGATGAACTAACTAGATGCATAGGAAAATAAGTTACCTATTGACTAAGACTAGTATTCTTGACAGAAAGTTAAGGAAGAAAGTGTCCTATAAGAGTTAAGAACTATTTAATCTATGACTATTTATCTTTTTACATAGAAGAAAGAACTAAAGAAGTCGTTGATCCGAATTAATTCTAAGTTGGAAGTGATTGTCACATAAAAGGTGAACTTCCAATGAAGGTTGAACCATTTAGTATGGTAAATGAAAGTGTCTACTAGAAATGAAGCATTGTTTGATGATTCTGATCCAAATTAAAATCTAAATGTCCATGTATCAAAGCTTTTGACCAATTTTAGGTTCTTTGTACTCAAATATTTTAGTAGCACATAAACGCCAATACATCTCATTATGATTTGTGCCTTTATCGTCTTTCTTCCCATGGGGTTGGATAATATGACTTTAAGCACCCATCATTTTTTTCCTCGTATATACATGATCGTTCATATGACTCATATGGTATGGTCCACCTTTATATGCTCTCTATATTTGGAAAGTTCCTTCCCACTCTAGGTATCATTTTCGATAGGTTGGATCTTTTTCTCCTAAAGGTAAAATGGTCTTCCAAACCAAATCTGCTTCATTAAGGATCCTCTTTTTCACCTGTTTGTTATAGTTGTCAATTTGTAAGAGGGAAGTTTAATCTGGGGAATTATCAGATTTTTGTACGTGTTTGACTGGAGAAACTTCGATTCACCGATGTATCCGTCATATTAAGAATCAAAGTCAGCGTAGTTCATGGGTTCATATTATTCATCATAGAACTCATTTGTGGTGGTTTCTCAGAAAGGTTGGAGGTAGTGAAACTCTTCTCAAAATAACTCTCAAAACACTTCTCCAAATCTTTTCTAAAAACTCTTAAGATAATAAAAACCCTTCTTTTCACAAGAAGCTCTCTCCTAAATGTAAGGAAATGAAGTTTATCTATAATAAAAACCAATGCAAGTGGGTTGCCACATGTGAAATATATTGTGGAGGCATGTGTCAAACAACTTGTGGTGACACATCCTCTTTTGGATGGCATGTGCCCCATAACATATGTTGCACCCTCAATACTAGAATATTGTCTAGTTAATGTATAAATAATACACAAATATTTGTGATATGCTACACGTGCATAATAATACCTTAGTCGCATAAACACATGGACTTTTATTAGTATTAATCATCTCTAGTCTCATTTAATAATTAAATAAAATGATTATCATTAACCCCCTCCTACATTTCACCCCTCGTACATATAGTTTATGTGTCAATGCCTCGCCGAAACATATGGACTGTATGTAAAAAACACTATTAGTCGGTTTTGATATGTTTGATCAACTTGTGGATCACGGGTAATAATCCCATATCTCATTTTAATTTGATGATATACTTCAATCTCATATCGTAAATCTCGGATTTCATATTTCATTTTATATACTTTGAGCTCATGAGTTATTCCGACCGATCTTATGGTCATCATTGTTTATGCAACTTATATACTTTGAGTTTGTCCGGTTGCCCCTGTTTTGATTTGGAGGATCATCTGGCAGTTGCCCCCGTTCCTCTTTAAATGAAAATGCATCCATAATTTTACTATGGTTGTTCGTAACTCAATTTTTTTAACCATATTCAACACGTACTGGTAAGACAGAATATTATAGTTGCCCCCTATTTTGGACAATATTTAGCGCATGCACATGCTAGAGAGTCATCTTACTTAAGAAGAGATTGTGAAAAATACACCTTCATGATTACTTAACTCAACTTTTCCTATGTTTTATCTCAAATTTACACTTTATAGGTTAACCCAGTAAAAATCTTGCTATGGCTACTTTACACTCTGTAAGTCAAATTAGTAACTGAATGCTAAGGTTTTCTCAACTTTTATACTTTATAAATCAACTTAGCACATATCTTGTTAAGGTTTATTTACACTATGTAAGTCAACTTATCAGCTGACTACTAAGATTTTCTTAAATTTTATACTTTGTAAGTCAACTTAGCACATATGCTGCTAAGGTTTATTTACACTTCATAAGTCAACTTAGCAGCTGACTGCTAAGGTTCTCTCTAATTTTATGATTTGTAAGTCAAATTAGCACATATCTTACTGAGGTTTATTTGAACTTTGTAAGTCAAATTAGCAACTGACTGATGAGGTTTTCTCTAATTTTACACTTTTTAAATCAACTTAGCACGTATCTTTCTAAGGTTTATTTGCACTTTGTAAGTCAACTTAGTAGCTGAATTCTAAGGTTTTCAAAAATTTTACACTTTGTAAGTCGAATTAGCACATATCTTGATAAGTTTTCTTTACACATTGTAAGCCAACTTATCAGCTAACAACTAAGGTTTTTTTTCTAAAAAATATAGTGCCTACTTGGCGACTCGTCTAAATCACGGTGAAATTTTTCTCAAAAAATGCTTGCTTGGAAACTTACCAATTTTGATAAAGTTTTTTTGAATATAATACACCTCTGAAGAATACTTACTACAATATTGTCAAAGTTTTCATAATATGATGCCCTATTTGAAGGATGGAAATCACTGTGTGTTGTTAATTTCTAAGTGACAACTAGTTAATCCGTCTGAACTTGTTGCGAAAAAAACTGGAGATTATTTCTTAATGGCCTACTTGGGCACTACTGTATTATGAAGGTTCATCAATCTAATCTTATCACTGAGGTTGTCAAATAAGCTTTAAACTAAAAATATACATTACATAATAATAACCATTTGCTCCCTTTATTTTATTTTATCTCAAGATAAATTTAAATAAATTACATGTATCATTTACAATGTTCATTCGAATAAATGAAAGAAACCTAATCATTACATTTCATTAGGGATATCTCAAATTATCATATATTTGAATAATGACTTGATGTTTGTGCTGCTCAATATCTTCTCATTCAGAATCCTCTGTAAAATATAACTTCTCTCACACAATAATATAACATTGCAAATGGTTAGTAAAACTCAAGAAATATCCAAGTATAATTCTCATTATGCCCCCTTTATTTATTTTATTTGATGTAATAAAATAAAGTTTGAATAAAGTATGGGGATATTTGTGCAATGAATTATAACCACCCATACTCATAGGTGTATCGTGCACAATTTAGTGTTGTCGGAGCACTCGTTATATTAAATACGAGAGTGTATAGAATATCGAGGTGAATTCTGAATTCTAAAATGTACTCAAGTTGTTTCGTAAATGATTCATAGTGTATGAAAACAATGTACAAACATAGATTAATATTTGCGAATTTCATAAAATAATCAGTTGAAGCTTCATTATATTTCACTCATGTCATTTAAAATAAAGTAAATATATATAATAAATTTAATGCTTTCATAATGCTTCTCAAATCATCAGTGTAACTCGTGGAATTTTCCTATTATTTTGGGTAGTACCATATATTAGTGGTACATATATCAAAATAAATATTATCTCATAGTGAAATAAAAATCATGTATGCATGCATTCTTGTGTGTTTGGATGCCCTAGACGTAGGTTTTCCTTACTTGCCTTGGATGCCTTTTTATGTTTTGTCACATTTTAGGTTTACTATATTTTCAAACTCTGGACTTTGTGATGATAGTTTTATATGATTGAGATCAAATATGATAATCGAATATTTGTTGTGTTCCTAAAATGAAAATAAAATGAGAAATAACTAAAATAATGGAGGTTATAGGGGAGATATAATGTGGTAAGAGTGCGGAAGGAGATAATAAAAATAGAGAGAGTAAAGAAAAAAGTGGGAATCGAACTAGTCTTGCAACAAAGATAATAATAACAATAATAATAATAATAATAATAATAATAATAACAATAATAATAATAATAATAATAATAATAATAATAATAATAATAATAATAATAATAATAATAATAATAATAATAATAATAATAATAATAATAATAATAATAATAATAATAATAATAATAATAATAATAATAATAATAATAATAATAATAATAATAATAATAATAATAATAATAATAATAATAAGAAGAAGAAGAAGAAGAATAAGAAGAAGAAGAAGAAGAAGAAGAAGAAGAAGAAGAAGAAGAAGAAGAGGTAAATTATGATATTTTAACACGACTAATAGGAAAAAAAATTGATAACAATAATATAATAAAGATAATATATATAGGTGGAGACATATCCTCTACTAAGGAAATAAATTGTAATAAGGATAGTACCATGACGGAATGATCCCATGTGTCATGTGTGTATCCTTGCGTGATAATAATATACTAGGAATTTTGGGTCACCTCACGACTAGTTATCCTTCTTAGTTAGTGGAAACCAAGGGTAGGGAGATAAAGTATGAACATACAATAACCCAAAGTTTGAGAGGGAGAAAGCTCAGCAAGAATTCTAGTCACCTCACGACTTGTTATCCTTTTAAGTGACATTCGAGGGCAGGATCATTAAGTATGAACATGAGGTAACCCAAGATGCGGGAGGGAGAAATGTTCGGGGAAATTTATTTTTACTTCATGACAATCATCCTTCTTAGTTAGTGGAAACCGATGGTATGGAGATTAAGTGTGAACATATGGTAACCCAAACTCTAGGACAGAGAAAGATCTGGTGGAATTTATGGTCACCTCATGACTGGTTATCATTCTTGATTAGTGGGACCACCAAGATTAGGGAGATTAAGCATGAGCATACACTAACCATTCCTTTGGGAGGGACAAAGCTTTGAGGGAAATTTTTGTCACCTCAGGACTAATGATCCTTCCTCATTAGTGGGAACCGAGGGTAGGGATATTAAGTGTGAATATATGGTAACCCAAAATCCATGAGAGAGAAAGATTCATGGGAATTTCCTATCACCTCACAACTGGTTATCCTATCTTGTTATTGGTAACCAAGGGTTTGGATATTAAGTGTTAACATACGACATCCCAAACTAGCAGAGGGAGAAAGCTTTGAGGGAATTTTTTGTCACCTCACGACTCGTTATCCTTCTTGGTTAGTGGGAACCAAGGGTAGGGATCTTAAGTGTGAACATGAGGTAACCGGATCCATTATAGAAAAAGTCCTTTTTATATTACTTATATATTATGTGTCTTCTTTCTTGAAGCCTGGTCATAATTCTTGAGTCCAGACTTTTGTAGCATCTTGGAGAGGGGTCCTCCTTTTGTTCATGACTTTCTATATGTCATAGGGTTAGGTCTACTATTGGACTTACTCTCTCAATTTAGGAGGATTTGTTTGATCCCTACTACCTTGGGGAGAACTATTGGGATATTACCTACACCTTTCACTTATCGGTGGGGGAGATGACCATAACTCCCTTGGACTTCCATGATTTTATGAGACTCCCATTTACCAAAGTTACATTAGTGGTGATTGGACCCTAATCATTACCATTGAGGGTCTATGTGAATCTATGGGGATACAAGTATGAATGGTGCACGGGGAGTTTCTTGATTTTTGTGCCTTGACTACATATTTAGAGGAAGTGTAGGACCCATGGCTTGATATGGAGGAGATGAGATGGTAAGCTTGGAGTTTGATTTTATTTTTTGTGGGATTTCTCTTAACACCACCAGGTGGTTCTGTTGGAGTCCAATTGTACCAATTTTTTATTTTTATTTACTTTTATCGAATTTTGGGATACGAATGGGGGGCGATGGGTCTGGCAGAGACGTACCAATTTATGTCCCTATTTTGAGATACCATACAAACTATTTGATAGATTTTATGCATTTATGGGAGTTATATGTAATTTTTAGTTTGGTTTATTTGTTTTGTTTTGATATTTGTTTTCTTATGTTAGAGGTCGTACCTTGGTGAGATGGCAAGTTCCTTAACCTAAGCTACGAGTGGTGTCGAGTTCGATACATGGGCGGACCCTCTCCACATATAGGAATAAGGTCAACTGACATTCGCCTCTCCCAGACTCTGTAGTTATGCAGGAGTCTTGTGCACTGGGTACGATAATTTTTTATATTTTTTTCTCATGTTACTTATATCATATCTTGTTTCTACATTATGAATATGTGTTTCTTTTTTCACGTGTCTAATTATTTAAAGCTTCCATAAATCAGGTTTCTGATAGACGAAGTTTTCCCCTTAATCAGACAATATATGAGGGGGAACTTTAGAGCATGGTCATCCATGTTGATTGATGAAGACAAGGCGCTTCTAAATAGGATGACTTTGGAGACTGTAGGTAATTTGAGGCATCTTTGTTTTATCATTTCCTTTAGTACTTATATATTTTTCATGACTTATTATTCTCGTTTTTATCTTCTATTAGTGCCTTGGGGTTGTAGCACCATGTGTCGGGCCGTCATTATAACATGGTAGTTTTCTGGGAGGAGGTTGCTATTAGACGAGGCTTGTGGTTCCCTCTTTTATATGGGCGATATGGTGACTAGCTAGCATATGTGGGATGATCCCTGCAGGGTTTTGTTTCATCTCCCCTAACGTATGTGTCATATTGAGCGATTGACTGGGGTGAATTGAAAAATATTTTTGGAGGGGGTGTGTGTCATCAATCTTCTCTAGAAGTACTTTGTCTATCGGGGCTGCTTAGATCTGGAGTGATAATTATTCCCATTCATGTTCTTAGGGAAATTTCATTGGCCCGATATGGGGTGATATAGTGGAGGAGGGTCCCGTGGTAGGTGATAGAGAGGCAATTATTATATAGAATAAGCTAAAGGTGAAAGATGGAGATAAGGAGGATCCTGGGGTTGAGCAAGAGGAGGTAAGCAACATTCCTGAAGATGATGTTAAGGTTTATATGGTTGTTCCCACTGATGGGGATTTCGAGGATCAAAGGGAGGTTCCCAAAGGGTTATTTAAGGGAGGTGGTGATGTTCCCATGGGAGATTTAGTAGGGGAGATGTGTCTATGTAGGAGTAGGAGACCATATTGTGGTCCATGAATAGTGGCAGGGCTAGGAGGAATCCTGCATGCTCAAGAATATAGTTCCTTAAGGTAAATGCAGATTTGATCGGGTCAATAGAGGAGAGCCTACGCCCAGGGTTTGAGGTGAGGAGTACGTTGAGGCCAAATCCTTGGAGTATGGAGACCCCTTCATATGTAAAGTACATGGATTTTGAGGGTCTATCATTCGTCAATAGGATAGGGAGGTGTCATACCTTCTCTTTGTTTGGTTTTGGATGATTTTAATGTTTGGAATCAACATATGGTTATCGAAAGGAGGGTGAAGGAGATAGAGGATGTTCTAGCTAAGGGTATAGCCAAGACAGATGATTTTTACATAACTCGTATTTACACCCTAGAGGATAGGGGAGGGAGTTGGAGGGGGAGGTTATTCAAAGAGTCCAGGAGGGAGGTGCATTTCAGGTCGTGCATCTATTAGAAGGGTAGATCTCCCCATTATATCGGATGATGTGGATTCTTTCTAACATGGTGATCCCATTAGGTTGCATGTTTCTTCATATACTTAAATTTTGGCTCACCTTTTTCCCGTGTTTCGATCAATCTTTGGAGCGGAAGGGGTATGCCTTACTTTTATGTCTATTTTCCTTTATTATTTTTCTCTCTTCCTTATTTTTTTACTGATTATTACCTTTCTCTCCTATTTTTTATGAGTTTGTGGATTTGGCATCTAGCCTGAAGAGGATTACGCTTCTTTGGTCGTTGGTATAAAGGGAGTTATCGTGCACCATTCAATACTATGGTCCCATATTGGTCCATGGCGGATGAACAAAGACTCGAGTGATGTCTTGCTCTGGGTTATGTACTCATGTGCCCTCATGTCATGAGATAGTTTCATATTTTGTCATTGAGCCGATGAATCTTCTCGAGATTGTTCGTATGCCTCGTTCTCGAACTCAACCAAATCACAGGCATCTCGAGGATTCAGATACCATGAGTATCGGTGTTGATGATGATGAGTGGGCCAAAAAGGCCTGTTATGATTATTCTTTAGTTTTATTGGCTACGTGGAGGGCCAATCTCCACTGATTCGCACATTTTATTCTTTAACCTTTCTTCTCTCACTTAATGCACTATTCTTTACATGTTTTGTTAGACTTGATACTATATATTTTCTTCCTTTTTTACTTTGGATACCATTTGTTTGGCATTCATTAATTCTTATGCCTTTATCCTTTTCATGGGGGACATATTTATTGATGACATTTTGATATAGTATGTGCCACGTTAATCTTATTTACAGGATAAACAATGCCCAATATGTGTATAAATAGAATAAGCCTAGGATCTTTTAATTGGAATAGTGGGTATACATATGTACACAAATGAAAAATAAAAATAATACAATAAAAGCAATAAATATAGATATGGAAACAAAAGTTCCCCATATTTTTAAGACTTTTCTTTTGGAAAGATATGATTTTTATTTGTTGGTAAGTTTTTTGTCTATAATAATGTAAGTTCCCCCTTTTTTGCTTGGTAATGGAGAAAGAGCCTTTTGATGTATCTTTGGTAATCGTCGTGTCGTTACTTGTTCTTGATAAGGCGTCATTTTGTTGGGACTCATTAATGAGTCTGTCAATTGATGATTTGTCCTGGGAGGTGGGGCTTTTTGAAGGGGGTATTTTTCTTTTTTTACCTATTTTTCTATTGCTTTCGTAGAATTAGCCCTTATGTGTTTTTCCTTTAAACAAGGATGACTATGCAGAGTATTTAAAAGGCCTTAGAGCATTGTTTAATTACTTGTCATTTGGATTATTTAGATTGCACTCACTTTTTTGGAGGAATGACCAGAAGTAGGGTTTTTCTTGAAAATAAGGGATTCTAGTGTTTGTTTAAAGTAGACCCAAAGTTATATCTTAGTTTGCCTACGTATTTCCATATCAAATACAATAAGGTGTCTATTTTTGAATGTCTATGATAAAAATATAGTGGAGAATCAGGTCTATGTAGATCTCTCAAATTGAAGAATTGGGAGCTCAAAGTATTTTAGTTGACTCCAAGCGAAATTTTGAAGGCATAAGAGGGTTTTTCAATGTAGGGTTAGAAATATGTATGGGTATTCATAATCTTCCCTTCCTATTACGACCGATATGTTTTGTCTTAAGTCGACCATTTGTTTTCACCACTGGTGGGATTAAGGAAATCATTCTTTAATCATTCCAGATTGAAAGGTTGGGAAAATGTGATCCCATCAAGATCAGTTAAGGTAAATTCCGTACCGATGTTTATTTTGGTGACGAGGTAGGGTCCACCATAGTTAGGTATAAACTTTCCTCCGAGAGTTCTGGAGGTTTTGAGATTCTCTTTAGTATTAGGTCTCCCTCTTATATGATTTACTTATTGTCCCTCTTATTGTATGCTCGAGTGATAAGTCTGCTGAATACCCTAATTCTGATAAGCGGACTTTAGTTTACTCTTATCTAGGACAGCGAGTTCATCTTACTAGGCTTGAACCCAATCAGTTTTGGCTAATTGGCTTTTGAGCGTGCCCCATACTGATGGTATCTCAAGTTTTACGTGTAGAAATGCCTCCATGTCATAAAATAATGAGTATGGGGTAAACCATATTGAGTTTCGCTTTAAAGTGCATGCATATGGGAGTTTGTCTAACAAGTTTGTATAAGTCTCACTCATGTTGTCGACGATTGTTTTGACAATTTTGTTACAAACTCTGACTAATCCATTAGTTTCACTATGTGTGAAGATGACCTATGCTGAGTAATCCCATATTTGTGTAGTAGGTTTAAAACCTCTTTTACAAAGTGAGACATGTTGTGTAATGCGAGATCATGGGGAAAGCTAAAAACCCGGATTATATTTTGCAAGTGTCAATTTAGCCACTTCTTAGCGTTTAGCATTGTGATCGGAAAATTTGATGAAATCGAGACTAGGATAAATTTATGCCTGGTATATTTCTTAGGGGTACATTTCCCTATGATGTCTATCCCCCAGGGGTATAATGTCTAGAGTGAGGTCATTAAGTAGAGTTATCAAATAGGTTAATGCTTCCATGGAGCCTATAGTTGACATTTGAGGCATATCTTGACGTAATTCGTGTAATCCTTCTACATGGTAGTCCATAAGTACGATAGTCTGAGAAATTTTCATATAGAGTGTGTGACCACTGACGTGTGGGACATATTCACAACTATGGATGTTTTCTAACATCAGATATCGTCATTGGTGATGCACTATAAGTGTAATTTGTAGAACCCTATTTTGTAGAGTTACTCCCATACATAATGAAATGGTTTACCAATCATCTTAGGTTCAATAGATCACTTAGAGAAGTGTCGAGTGGGTAGTAGTTGTTGTGGAGCGAGTTTTATATGTCTTAGTACCATGCCATAGATCCTAATTTCATTTTCTTCGCATTAATATCAAAGTATTAAGAAGGGATGCTTTGAATAGTCACCATAAATGTGAATTATTTAGTTCCTTTTGGCATGTGTATCATGGAGACTAGGGTGTCAAGTGCATATGAGAAATTATTTTTAGCCCTTGGGTGGAAAATGCATAAGCCAAATTGTTTTTAGCCCTATATTTGACTGATGAATAGGTTGGAATCTCCATAGGCTTTTAGGTCGATGACTCCCATTTCTAAGTTTATTTCGAGACCGGTAATGCATGCAGCATATTTGTCCATGTTGTCGGTGCACTCATATGTGAGTTTGATAGCCATGCGAAGCCACCGTGAGTTGGGGGAGATACGAATCATTTCAATGTCGAATCCCATTTTATTTAAGTCCCCGTCAAAGCTGAGTTATCAAATTTATTTATCATTTAGGGGGAAGAGATATTCATCACAGAATTCTGCCTCATTTTGATCTTCTTCATCTTCCAAGGATTATCTTGCAAGAAGGTCGAAGAAGGCTCATCCTTTGGTGGCTTTATTTGGATATCATTAGTGGTCATTCGACTAAAGAGAGTAATTTTCTTAAAGAGGTAATTTAGGGGATCCATCATGGAGATTAGTCGTATTCTAAAGGAAACCATGAAATGACAAAGCTTGCAACTGATTAATACAATAGATACGCAAGCCTTTTCCAAAGCAGTGTATTTGGGCTCATGGGAGACTAACTTTTTGCTGACATAGTAGATAAAAAATTCTTTTAAAGAACATTCCACGTATTAGGATAACATGGATTCCGAAGCCATATCGGTTATGGTCATGAAGAGTAGGAGAAGTTGTCCTTGTTGGGGATGTACTAACACCAGTGGGTGAGTGAGGTACTCTTGTACTTTCTCGAATTCTTCCTTGAACTGATCATTCCATTATTTTGGGTAAGTCCTTCTACAATATTTGGTAGATGAGTTCATAAATGGGGATACACTTGTTAATTAAATGACTTATGAATTGTATTTGGCCTAGGAACCCTTTAACTTCTTTCACTGTTTTGGGTGGTGGCATTTCTCATATGGCTTTGACATTGGCACGGTGTACCCCAATTCCATCATTCTTGGCAATGAGTCTGAGAACTTTCCCTTTCAAGAATCGAAAGACATGTTTTCAAGGATTTAGCCTTATTTTAAGAAGTGTAACTTTGAATAAATTTATGGAGTGTGGGAATTTGTCATTCTCTTTCTTTGTATTTAATGATCATTTCTACTATATAGACCTCCACTTCTTTATGTGTGAGGTTGTGTAGGATGACTGTGGAGGCTCCTTGGTAATTGATATCGGAATTCTTAGGACCTAAGGAAATGAATGTATAATAGTACATCCCTAGGTGGTAATGAACACTATTTTCTCTTGGTGATCATAGAGCATCTTTATCTGATTATAGCCTGTGAATTCGTCTACAGGGGTATGAAGAGCATTGCTAGTTATACTATCTACTAATAAGTCGATATGTGGTAGAGGGAAAACATACTAGTGGTAGAACCGATTGAGATCTCCATAATCTATGCACATTTGGACTTTGTCAATTATTTTGGGTACTGGAAGGATGTTGATAACCCAATTGGAATATTCTATTACTCAAATGAACTTACGTTGAGTTGTGTCTCTAATTCCTCCTCTACTTTCAAATTCCATTCAAGTATTAATATATAGAGTCTTTGCTTTATGTGTTTTTCCTCAGGAAGAGTGGGTATTTGATGCATAACGATAGTCGACACATCGACAAAACTGACTAGGAGATTGATGAGCTCATTTTGTTTTTTATCAAATAGAGAGGACCCTATTTTTTATTGTTTGGGGTTTGGGGGAGTGCCCACTGTAAGGACATATTTTTAATAAGTCCATCGCAATTAATTATGTCGTATACCGCTACAAGTCGTCGAAGAATTGTGAAGATTTTATGTACAAAAGACGGATCCGAATTACCAGTTGCCTTCAACATTCAAGACCGACAATATGAACTTTGGTAAGATATTGTTTTAAAGTTTCATTTACATTTCATATTAAGAGTGTTGGGATATTTTCAAAAAGGGTTTAAACAGCTTTTATATAAAAATGTTTTTAAAGAGGTTTTATAATTATTTGTGAAAAACTGCTTTAGCAGTTAACGTACCTCGGTTTCGACGCCAAGGTCATTCAAGCGAGATCTCAATCTCGTTCGAACGATAATGGAAAGTCGTGCGTAGTCGTTTGAACGACACGCGATCTCGTTCGCGCGAGATGACTTTTTGGCTGACACGTCTGACTTCATCCTTATCTTTGACCCACTCAAATTTCCTATAAAAAGGAATGTCAGCCTTTTCTTTTAGACGTGGAAAACGGTTTCAGAATTAAAGAGTCTTATTCTTTTGAAACTTTTGTGTATCTACCCAGATTTAATTCAATGCCTTTTGGCAGAATGTTTTTCTCCAACAATTTTAAGGGTTCAAATGTTTTGTTTTTTAATTCACAAAATCCCAATTATTTTTATGGGAATTGTTTTGTGTAACCCAATATCATATTTTGTTTTTGTTCATACTTTGTGGGAAAACTCTACAACCGACAACTGTGTGCTATTGTGGAGGGAGTCCTTATAAAGTTCACATCTTGTGGAGAAGCCGTCTTCTTCTTCATTGCTTCCCTCCTGGAAAGGGAAAATTCCAGTCGTAATTTGTGAGGAAGCCGCTCTCTTCTTCATTGCGGCCCTCCTGAAAAGGGAAAGTTCCAGCCGAGACATCGGAACCGACACCTGCGGGTATTTCGTATGTCACCCTATTTCATTGTAATCCGTGTAAGCCATTTTCTTACAAAATTATAGTGAAATAAAAGGTTTTTCCCTTCGGAGATTTTTCCTGAATATTTGTGTGACATGCTTTATTTATTTATGGGTTGTCACACGCACTTTTAGATGCATGTTTAGGGGCTTGATTAATTTGGTTTAAAAATAGACTCTAATTAAATAAGTTTGCCGAATTGGACACTTGAGAATAAATTTAATCAATTGCCACACAGTCGCACTCTTCAAATTGGTATCAGAGCTTATTTAAGCGATCACCACTTTACAAATTGGTATCAAAGTTTACTTAAGCGATCACCACTTTACAAATTGGTATTAGAGCGGGTTACTCTAAATTATCGAGTGATCCTTATTTTTAAAGTTTTTTCCCTGATACAATTTGACTTCTCATGTTGTCAAATTGGTATCAGAGCGGGTTGCGCTAATCTATTGCGTATTCCTATTTTTCGCAAATTTTGTGTGATATTGATTTTTTTTAAAATTAGTTTTGTGAAAAATCGCAATTTTTCAATTGAACGCCCATTTAATGAGGTGCCTATTTTTGAAAAAGTTCACGACCGTGCTGAAAAATTAAAATTTTGAATTTTAAACTTTGCAAAAGAATTAAAGTTTTGGAAAAACAAAATTCTCTCTTTAAAAGTAAGATTGTATATTTGCAAGCGTTTCAAACTCAAAGTGGTATTTGTCATGAGCACTTTGGTAATTTGTGTATTGATCTTGATTCTTTGAAAATTGCCAAAAAGAAGAGTGACGAGAAAGTCTTAGTTTTAGAAAATGAATTAGAGGACCTAAAATATTCGATGGTTTGTGTTTGTGACAAAGATGCTAAAAATATTATAGTCAATGAGTTTGTGGCATGTGAAGAGACTCTTAGAAAAAAGTTTGCTTTAATTGAGGGGGAGCGAGATAACCTTCTAGGTTTGATTGATAATTTGAAGAAGGCATCCCTTAATTTGGAAGAGTTTAATTCTTTGCTTGTGTCAAAAATTTTGAAGTTAAAAAATGATTTGACAGAATCAAGTAGGTTTGATAGTGATGGTAATGGCTCATCGTGTTCTCATGCTTCTAATGCTAAAGCCAAAACCATTATTTATTTTAGAGGGTCAACTAATTCCAAGGATGTTAGAAAAGGTCAACCCATAGGTGTCGGTCCTCCCGTTTACACATGTTCATTTTGTGGTAGGAAAGGTCACCTTAGGCATTTTTGTTTTGATCTTGAAAAATGTCCTAGGAAGTTTATGTCTAGTGTTCCCATGGTTCCCAAAGCCCCCACATGACGTTTCACATCTATTTGGGTTAGGAAATCACTTTTAGAGGCACTAGATTTTAGACAAGTTGACTCCCGTTTGCTTGCACATGATTCTTCTCTAGCCATATCATATAGATGATTGTGTTTGCACGTTTGTCATACACTGGTTGTGGTTTCATGAGATATATTTTCTAGTGCAAAGACATGTACTTTTTGTATATATTTTTTGTTTTGAATTTTTTTTGAAAAATACAAAAAGATTTTCTATGTTTTGAATGTCCATTCATATAATTTTTTTTGGTCAAATTTGAAAATCAAAAAAGATTTTTGTATTTTGTTTGCACGTTTTATGGATAAACACTTTGGATGGACGAGTCACAACATCATTCCATTATTTTCATGTAACTATTTGATAGTGTTTTGAGATAATAGGTCAATTCATCCATGTGCTTTATAATGTTTGGAATCATTGAGATGTAATTTAGTGTTACTTCCTACAAGTTTGTCTCATGTTTCCTTTATTCCACACATGCATGGATTTTTATTATTATTGTGCTTGTCTTATCACATGTTGGTTGGGTGTTTTCACTTCAATCCTGTCTTTAAAATGAACCAAGCGCGATAAATTTTGATAAGGAAATTGTGCATATAAAAACCGTTTTGTGAGTTTGTGTGCTTTGTTTAAAAAATGGTGAAGGGCGCGAATACTAAGCCACCGTTAAATTGGACCTAAAAAATGGAGGAATTTTATTTTTCGGGGTCCAAAGAGGTTTAAAAGAGCGCGAAAAAATTTAAAGTCAATAAAAAGAAATTCATGCCAATTATGGGCCATTTACGTTTTTACACCAATTCTCCAAAGTTTGAGAATTTAGTTTATTCACCTCTAAAAAATATATATATATGTGGGAATTTGGTTGGAGATTTTATAACGGGTTTACACGTCCTAGAAAATCCTGAAAAGCGCTAAATAGTTTTGGACGCTATTGGTGTGGAAACCATTTAGACTTTGATTTGTTGATTTCCATAAGACGATGTCATTTAAACTCAACAAATTTTTACACCTAAGGATACTTTTGATGTTCATTCATTAGGGGTACACATATGCATCGTGTAACACCCCGCCTAATAAGATACCGGGCGATCACTCCAATATTAAATTAAAACAGGAGTTTCATATGGATCATTCTTAGCATCACTGTCGAAAATCCATTTAATTACTAATATCCTATTAGGTGAGCGTTAAAAACTTTTATCTAACTACTCTTTTTAGCGACCAATTAAAAACATCCACAATTAAATGCGTAATTGAACTGAAATGAAAATGAAATAAATTAAAATAACCGAACACTCGGTCCAAATATACAACCATATCGAATGCTGTACTGAAAGATAAATAAATGCAATTGAGCCATTGGCTCGAATGTTTATACAATATCTCCTATCTAGAGTACAAGGAGAGAAACGTCTACCGATAACCTGCAAGCATCCACAGCTGCTGCAGCAGACGTCTGACTCGAAAGAATTTCCATCCAAGCGTCCCTGTGTCTGGACACCTATATATATATATATAGTATAGAAAAAGAAAGGAGAGTAGACAAACGGGTCAGGGCCCG
This sequence comes from Sambucus nigra, assembly GCA_949130495.1. NCBI lineage: Eukaryota > Viridiplantae > Streptophyta > Magnoliopsida > Dipsacales > Adoxaceae > Sambucus > Sambucus nigra. The sequence continues at coordinate 521,036,411 of OX422207.1, forward strand.
AATATTTTGAAAATATTTTGCAAGTGCATAAATTCTTTATTTTTAGAAAAATAGTTTTTATCTCATATTTAAATTGGTATCGCACTCTCATGAGATACCCCTCACCTCTCCTCTAACAGTGCACACCTAGCGCATCCCTATAAACATCCTAGTCAAGCTACCCTGCTAAACTAGTCTAATACCCAACCACTATCTAACCTAGATAGTCAAACAGATGTACTAAGGGCTAAACTTCACTCTAATCTCGACGCTATGCCATGTTCGTGCGTGGGGTGTCTCGCGAAGCGAAATCCAAACAAGGAACCCCCCCGATACACTACTATGCAGCAAGGTCGATCTTTGAGATCCGCCAGTCCCTCAGTACAGAAAGATATATATAATATATATACCATAAACATTTAATAATATTAGAGCACTAAGGATTAAAATTCTCCCCAGTCTCAACACAATGCCATATTTTATTAACATGAAAATGCTTTTCCTTTATCAATTATCCCATTTCCCTTTTTATACTCAGGAAATGTATTCAAAGACATTTTCATTATCATAAAAATGCTTTGATCATAACATATGCTTCCACATCCCTTCTTCCATCCGGGAAGTGTTACTGAAGCCAAATAATATAACCCATTTCCCTTCCTATATCCAGGAAATGTAATTAAAGCAAATCCATTATTATGAACTGCTTTAATAAACGCGTTCTAAGACCGCCCGTCCGGATTTCTCCATTGTGCGCGCCCCTAAATGGCTATCATCTTCCAGGGCCTCCAAGACAACCTGGGATCCTATATCGAAAGACGTCGGGAAGCGACCATGTGCCTGCGGGATAGTCAAGACCACACCCGGAATCTCCTAACCATCGCAGAAAATATAACAACAAACGCTCACATGGCCTATAGGACTATATCCACCCTGCATCATTAGCCAGGGGGCTTCACCATACGAACGCAACTTCCCTTATGATAGAGATTTAGAGAGGTGTGTATCCTCATTTTTATTATTTATGAAAATCATTTGTCTTTCCATTTTGAAAACATTTATATATTATTTTCAAAATCATTTTCATCATATCATATATACTTTAATCACATAGTATATACGTATACCATATATTCATCCTTGAATATACATAATTGGCCATATTTTCCAACTATATATAGCGATGACCATTAATCCCAAAGATTCCCTCGAGGAATCATAATCATGCTTTCATATAAGCATGATACTAAACCCAAAGTATTTCCTTACTTTGTTCAATACTAATTACCTCAATCATCTCTTAAAGGTTTATTTATCCTCAAAACCCTTATTTAGGAATCCCCATAAAAATCCCAAATGGTAATTCAACTCCCCATACTCTTAAAGGGAGAAAACTAGAAATTCTGGCCTAAGCGAATCGATTCGCCCCTTTAGCGAATCGATTCGGATGGGCGAATCGATTCGGTTCCCAATCCGAATCGATTCGGAAAGTATTCTGCAAACAGGTCTGTAAATGGCGAATCGATTCGGTCTGTACCCGAATCGATTCGGCCCATTGCAGAAACCCAATTCCCCTTAGGCGAATCGATTCGGCCTGTACCCGAATCGATTCGGCCTGTTCGAGGGTCATAGTTTGGGCGATTTTTCAATCTCCAAAATACCCAAAATTCAATCCAATATCCATTTAAATCCTAACTTGGTTTTATTACTACAAACCCAAAGTTTTTGTATCTCCTCAAATTCTTTAGAGGTCCTAACAATTATTTTGAGAACCCCTAATATCTATCTCCAATAAGTTCTAACTAATGATTTTAATCTCGGACACCTCTCCGTAGAAAAATCACTATAAATCCAAAAAAAATCAGAAAAATACGCGATCAGCGCCCACGCGACCGGTCGAAGAGATCTACAAATTTCATTTTTTGACCAAGAGCCGAATCGATTCGCCTCTAGGCCGAATTGATTCGGTAAGCACGCTGCCTACACTATTCATCGTCTTCTCCGAGACGGTTTCGGCCATTAAAGCTTCTCCCAAGCTTTTGTCGCCTCACCCAACATCCTACAACCTCAACCAACTACAAATACCCATATATTAAGGGTTCTAAACATCCTAGAACCCTAAACCACCAATTAATTTTACATAAAACCTAAGTTTCTCCAATTAACCAATTTTAGGGGTTTATTCGTTTTATCTCCCGAAAACCCGTTTTATCCACGAATACCCAACCCAAAATCATTACGGTTTGTTATACCAACTATGATATGAGATATTTATGCTCAAAAATAAATAAAGTAAGTAAACACTTGCCTCGTGGATATAATTCGACGACCTCGAGTCGAATCCGGCGAAGTTTGGCCCAAATCTTCCTTTTTCTCCTCCTTTCTTCCTCCTCTCTCTCTTCTCTCTCTTCTCTCTTTTTATAAGGAAAAAAGGGTTTTAACCCCTTAAAACCGAAAAACGACTCGTTTACCCAATTACGAGTTACTTTTACCTCTAAAATTACCCGAAACTCAATTTCGACAATCGGACACTCTTTTCCGACTATCTCGGACATTCCGAGACTCACGGCGCAGTCGAAATTCCCATCTGAGGTATTTGACCGCAAATCACTATTCCAACCCAAAAATAATTAAGTGCGGTATTCTACTCAAAATCTTACCTCTTTTGTCGCTATACTCCACGGCGACATATAATTAAATTACTTCGACCTATATAGTCCCAAAATAATTAATAACACCCTTCGAAAATCATTAACTCCTCGAAAATCCCAAAAATTACTATTTCGAGAAATTCTCCAAGTTCCAAATCATACTTAATTATGGAATTTAATCATCTCCAAAAGGGCGGGTTATTACACATCGTGTACATATGATTGATTGAATTTATTTACCTATCGAATGTGTTCACACCCATACATTCCATATCCATGACTTGGCTGTTTGAGTTTAAATCCATGGTGTGATTTTTTTTGTATCCTATATTTGTATAAAAAATTTGAATAATCAAAAATAGTTTGTGGATGTTTATGGTACATACCTTTGCATGTGCGTAGCTTGATCTTTGTTTGCTATGCATTTTGTCGTGACATTCCATGTTTTGATTTTTTCTTCTTATCTGTTTATTTGGGGACATCATAAAAAGGGGGAGAAAGAATTATCATGTTATGGGGGAGTTTTTGTGAATTGAAAACAAAAGGGATTAAAACCCTAAAGGAAGAAGCCAAAAGGGATTCTGTTTTCGCAGTTTTTCGATTCGTCAAAACGCTATGACTTCTTAATGAAAACTTTACCAAATAATGAGTATTTATAGAAAAACACGTCGCCTCGAAAATAAAGCTCGTTTGAACGAGAAGCGTATATCGCTCGAACGAAGGACGCATGTCATTCAAATGACATCGCGCGACTTCCAATATCGTTCAAACAAGATGCTTATCTCGCGCGAACGACCTGGGCATCAAAATCGAGGTCCGCTTCAAAACTTAGAAAAAATACTCATTCTCAATATTTGACGTAAAAGTCCGCTCCAACACTTAGAAAATATTTTGTAAAAATATCCCAAAAGCTCTAAGTGAAAAATTAAGGTATTTAAAATATAACCTTACCAACGTAAACTTCGCGGTGTCTTGAATGATGAAGAACTTGAGTAATTCGGATCCGTCTTTGATGTAGATGTCTCTTGAATGCTTTTCGACAGTGTAGCGGTATATGACATAATAAATTGATAACGGACCTATGAAAATATGTCCTTACAAATCTCCCCCTATGTTTTTACCGGTACATAAATAAAAAATCCGAATTATCAAAAACCAAATTTTCTATACAAATCTACCCTCCCATGAATAAATTTGCAAGACCTCAAAATTGTTCTTCAATCATCTTCGTCACATCTCAAAGAATCATCATGTTATGGGGGAGTTTTTGCATTATGGGCGAGATTTGATTATTAATGATATATTCCTATATCATTTCAAACTCGATGTGTCACGAAGGTTTTTGCTTTATCTCATGTGTGTAGGTACGAAGTTTGAAGATCATGATGTTGCACATCCTGATGAGAAAAGCTTTGAGAGTTTTGATGTTGAAGAAAAATTTGAGAACTTGCAAATTTTACCTTTTCAGTTTTGGGATTCATGGGAGGGTAGATTTGTATAGGCATTTTGGTTTTTGATAATTCGGATGTTTTTATGTATGTACCGGCATAGGCATAGGGGAAGATTTATAAGGACATATTTTTAATAAGTCCGTCAAAATTAATAATGTCGTGTACCTCTACAAGTCGTCGAAGAATTGTGAAGATTACATCTACAAAAGACGGATCCGAATTACCAGTTGCCTTCAACATTCAAACCCAACAATATGAACTTTGGTAAGATATTGTTTTAAAGTTTCATTTACATTTCATATTAAGAGTGTTGGGATATTTTTAAAAATCTTTTATATAAAAACATTTTTAAAGAGGTTTTATAATTATTTGTGAAAAACTTCTTTAGCAGTTAACGTAGCTCGGTTTCGACGCCAAGGTCATTCAAGTGAGATCTCAATCTCGTTCGAACGACAATGGGAAGTCGCGCATAGTCGTTCGAATGACACGCAATCTCATTCGCGCGAGATGACTTTTTGGCTGACACCTCTGAATTCATCCTTATCTTTGACCCACTCAAATTTCCTATAAAAAGGAATGTCAGCCTTTGCTTTTAGACGTGGAGAACAGTTTCAGAATTAAAGAGTCTTATTCTTTTGAAACTTTTGTTTATCTGCCTATATTTAATTCAATACCTTTTGGCAGAAAGTTTTTGTCCAACAGTTTTAAGGGTTCAAATGTTTTGTTTTTTAATTCACAAAATCCCAATTACTTTTATGTGAATTATTTTGTGGAACCCAAGAACATATTTTGTTTTTGTTCATACTTTTTGGTAAAACTCTACAACCGACAAGTGCATGCTATTATGGAGGGAGTCCTTATAAAGTTCACATCTTGCGGAGAAGCCGTCTTCTTCGTCATTGCGGCCCTCCTGGAAAGGGAAAATGTCAGCCGTAATTTGCGAGGAATCCGCTCTCTTCTTCATTGCTACCCTCCTGCAAAGGAAAAGTTCCAGCCGAGACATCAGAACCGACACCTGCGGATATTTCGTATGTCACCCTATTTCATTGTAATCCTTGTAAGCCGTTTTCTTAGAAAATTATAGTGAAATAAAGGATTTTGCCCTTCGAGGATTTTTTTTGAATATTTGTGTGACATGCTTTATTTATTTATGGGTTGACACATGAACTTTTAGATGCATGTTTAGGGGCTTGATTAATTTGGTTTAAAAATAGACTCTAATTAAATAAGTGTGCCGAATTGGACACTTGCGAATAAATTTAATCAATTATCACACAGTCGCACTCTTCAAATTGGTATCAAAGCTTATTTCAGCGATCACCACTTTACAAATTGGTATCAAAGCTTATTTAAGTGATCACCACTTTACAAATTGGTATCAGAGCGGGTTACTCTAAATTATCGAGTGATCCTGAATTTTAAAGTTTTTTCCCTGATACAGTTTGAGTTCTCATGTCGTCAAATTGGTATCAGAGCGGATTGCGCTAATCTATTGCGTATTCCTATTTTCTGCAAAATTTCTGTGATATTGATTTTTTTTGAAAAATCGGTTTTGTGAAATATCACAATTTTTCAATGGAACGACCATTTAATGAGGAGCCTATTTTTGAAAAAGTTCATGACCTTGCTGAAAAATTAAATATTTTGAATTTGAAACTTTGCAAAAGAATTAAAGTTTTGGAAAAAGAAAATTCTCTTTAAAAGTAAGATTGAATATTTGCAAGCATTTCAAACTCAAAGTGATATTTATCGTGAGCACTTTGGTAATTTGTGTATTGATCTCAATTATTTCAAATTTGCCAAAAACAAGAGTGATGAGAAAGACCTAGTTTTAGATAACCAATTAGAGGACCTTAAAAATTCGATGGTTTGTGTTTGTGCCAAAGATGATAAAAATATTTTAGTCAATGAGTTTGTGGCACGTGAAGAGACTCTTAGGAAAAAGTTTGCTTTAATTGAGGGGTATCGAGATAACCTTCTAGGTTTGATTTATAATTTGAAGAAGGCATCCCTTAATTTGGAAGAGTTTAATTCTTTGCTTGTGTCAAAAATTTTGAAGTTAAAAAATGATTTGACAGAATCAAGTAGGTTTGATAGTGATGGTAATGGCTCATCGTGTTCTCATGCTTCTAATGCTAAAGCCAAAACTATTATTTATTTTAGAGGGTCAACTAATTCCAAGGATGTTAGAAAAGGTCAACCCATAGGTGTCGGTCCTCCCGTTTACACACGTTCATTTTGTGGTAGGAAAGGTCACCTTAGGAATTTTTGTTTTGATCTTGAAAAATGTCCTAGGAAGTTTATGTCTAGTGTTCCCATGGTTCTCAAAGCCCCCACATGACGTTTCACATCTATTTGGGTTAGGAAATCACTTTTAGAGGCACTAGATTTTAGACAAGTTGACTCCCGTTTGCTTGCACATGATTCTTCTCTAGCCATATCATATAGATGATTGGGTTTGCACGTTTGTCATACACTGGTTGTGGTTTCATGAGATATATTTTCTAGTGCAAAGACATGTACTTTTTGTATATATTTTTTGTTTTGAATTTTTTTTGAAAAATACAAAAAGATTTTCTATGTTTTGAATGTCCATTCATATAATTTTTTTTGGTCAAATTTGAAAATCAAAAAAGATTTTTGTATTTTGTTTGCACCTTTTATGGATAAACACTTTGGATGATCGAGTCACAACATCATTCCGTTATTTTTATGTGACTATTTGATAGTGTTTTGAGACAATAGGTCAATTCATCCATGTGCTTTATAATGTTTGGAATCATTGAGATGTAATTTAGGGTTTACTTCCTACAAGTTTGACTCATGTTTCCTTTAGGGAACACATGCACGGATTTGTTTGATTATTGTGCTTGTCTTATCACATGTTGGCTGGGGGTTTTCACTTCAATCCTGTCCTTAAAACGAACCAAGCGCGATAAATTTTAATAAGAAAATTATGCATATAAAAATCGTTTTGTGAGTTTGTGTGCTTTGTTTAAAAAATGGGGAAGGGCTACGAAAGGTTCATTTTGCGTTTGCGAATACTAAGCCACCGTTAAATTGGACCTAAACAATGGAGGAATTTTATTATCCGGGGTCCAAAGAGGTTTAAAAGAGCCCGAAAAAATTTAAAGGCAATAAAAAGAAATTCATGCCAATTATGGGCCATTTAGGTTTTTGCACCAATTCTCCAAAGTTTGAGAATTTAGTTTATTCACCTCTAAAAAATATATACATATATGTGAGGGAGTTTGGTTGGAGATTTTATAACGGGTTTTCACGTTCTTGAAAATCCTGAAAAAGGGCTAAATTGTTTTGGACGTAATTGGTGTGGAAATCATTTAGACTTTGATTTGTTGATTTGCATAAGATGATGTCATTTAAATTCAACAATTTTTTACACCTAAGGATACTTTTGATGTTCATTCGTTAGGGGTACACATATGCATCGTCCACATATGATTGATTGAATTTATTTACCTATCGAATGTGTTCACACCCATACATTCCATTTCCATGACTTGGTTATTTGAGTTTAAATCCATGGTGTGATTTTTTTTGTATCCTATTTTTGTATAAAAAATTTGAATAATCAAAAATAGTTTGTGGATGTTTATGGGACATACCTTTACATGTGCGTAGCTTGATCTTTGTTTGCTATGCATTTTGTCGTGACACTCCATGTTTTGATTTTTTCTTCTTATCTGTCTATTTGGGGACATCATAAAAAGGGGGAGAAAGAATTATCATGTTATGGGGGAGTTTTTGTGAATTGAAAACAAAAGGGATTAAAACACTAAAGGAAGAAGCCAAAAGGGATTCTGCTTTCGTAGTTTTTCTGTTCGTCAAAACGCTGTGACTTCATAATAAAAACGTTACCAAATAAAGAGTATTTATAGAAAAATGCGCCGCCTAAAAAACAGAGCTCGTTCGAATGAGAAGCTTATGTCGCTCGAACGAAGGACACATGTCGTTCAAATGACATCGCGTGACTTCCAATCTCGTTCGAACGAGATGCTTATCTCGCGGAACGACCTGGGCATCAAAATCGAGGTCCGCTTCAAAACATAAAAAAATACTCATTCTCAATATTTGACGTAAAAGTCCGCTCCAACACTTAAGAAAATATTTTGTAAAAATATCCCAAAAGCTCTTAGTGAAAAATTAAGGTATTTAAAACATAACCTTACCAAAGTAAACTTCGCGGAGTCTTGATTGATGAAGAACTTGAGTAATTCGGATCCGTCTTTGATATAGATATCTCTTGAATGCTTTTCGACGGTGTAGCGGTATATGACATAATAAATTGATAACGGACCTATGAAAATATGTCGTTAAAAATCTCCCCTATGTCTATGCCACTACATACATAAAAAATCCGAATTATCAAAAACCAAATTGCCAATACAAATCTACCCTCCCATGAATAAATTTGCAAGACCTCAAAACTGTTCTTCAATCATCTTCATCAAATCTCAAAGAATTATCATGTTATGGGGGAGTTTTTGCATTATGGGGGTGATTTGATTATTAATGATTTATTCCTATATCAATTCAAACTCGATGTGTCACGAAGGTTTTTGCTTTATCTCATGTGTGTAGGTACGAAGATTGAAGATCATGAGGTTGCACATCCTGATGAGAAAAGCTTTGAGAGTTTTGATGTTGAAGAAAATTTTAAGAACTTGCAAATTTTACCTTTTCAGTTTTGGGATTCATGGGAGGGTAGATTTGTATAGGCATTTTGGTTTTTGATAATTCGGATTTTTTTATGTATGTACCTGCATAGACATAGGGGGAGATTTGTAAGGACATATTTTTAATAAGTCCGTCACATTTAATTATGTCATATACCGCTACAAGTCGTCGAAGAATTGTGAAAATTGCATCTACAAAAGACGGATCCAAATTATTAGTTCCCTTCAACATTCAAGCCCAATAATATGAACTTTGGTAAGATATTCTTTTAAAGTTTCATTTACATTTCATATTAAGAGTGTTGGGATATTTTTAAAAAGGTTTTAAAAAGCTTTTATATAAAAATGTTTTTAAAGAGGTTTTATAATTATTTGTGAAAAACTGCATCTGCAGTTAACGTACCTCGGTTTCGACGCCAAGGTCGTTCAAGAGAGATCTAAATCTCATTCGAAAAACAATGGGAAGTTGCATGTAGTCGTTCGAACGACACGTGATCTCGTTCACGCGAGATGTCATTCTCGTTCGAGCGAGTTGACTTTTTTACTGACACGTCTGACTTCATCCTTATCTTTGACCGACTCAAATTTCCTATAAAATTGAATGTCAGCCTTTGCTTTTATACATGGAGAACAGTTTTAGAATTAAAGAGTCTTATTCTATTGAAACTTTTGTATATCTGCCCATATTTAATTCAATACCTTTTGGCAGAAAGTTTTTCTCCAACAATTTTAAGGGTTCAAATGTTTTGTTTTTTAATTCAAAAAATCCCAATTACTTTTATGTGAATTGTTTTGTGGAACCCAAGAACATATTTTGTTTTTGTTCATACTTTGTGGGAAAACTCTACAACCAACAGCTGCGTGCTATTGTGGAGGGAGTCCGTATAAATTTCACATCTTGTGGAGAAGCCTTCTTCTTCTTCATTGCTTCCCTCCTGGAAAGGGAAAATTCCAGCCGTAATTTGTGAGCAATCCGCTCTCTTCTTCATTTTTGCCCTCCTGGAAAGGGAAAGTCTCAGCCTAGACATCGGAACCGACACCTGTGGGTATTTCGTATGTCATCCTATTTTATTGTAATCCGTGTAAGCCATTTTCTTATAAAATTATAGTGAAATAAAAGGTTTTGCCCTTCGGGAATTTTTCCTGAATATTTGTGTGACATGATTTATTTATTCATGGGTTGACACACACACTTTTAGATGCATGTTTAGGGGCTTGATTAATTTGGTTTAAAAATAGACTCTAATTAAATAAGTGTGCCGAATTGGACACTTGCGAATAAATTTAATCAATTATCACACAGTTGCACTCTTCAAATTGGTATCAGAGCTTATTTCAGCGATCACCACTTTACAAATTGGTATCAATGCTTATTTAAGCGATCACCACTTTACAAATTGGTATCATAGAGGGTTACTCTAAATTATCAAGTGGTCCTGATTTTTAAAGTTTTTTCCCTGTTAAAATTTGACTTCTCATGTCGTCAAATTGGTATCAGAGCGGGTTGCGCTAATCTATTGTGTATTCCTATTTTTCGCAAAATTTGTGTGATATTGATTTTTTTTGAAAAATCAGTTTTGTGAAAAATCGCAATTTTTCAATGGAACGCCCATTTAATGAGGAGCCTATTTTTGAAAAAGTTCACGACCGTGCTGAAAAATTAAAAATTTTGAATTTGAAACTTTGCAAAAGAATTAATGTTTTGGAAAAAGATATTAGCAAGCGTTTCAAACTCAAAGTGATATTTGTCGTGAGCACTTTGGTAATTTGTGTATTGATCTTGATTCTTTGAAAATTTCCAAAAAGAAGAGTGATGAGAAAGGCCTAGTTTTAGAAAACGAATTAGAGGACCTTTAAAAATTCAATGGTTTGTGTTTGTGCCAAAGATGATAAAAATATTATAGTCAATGAGTTTGTGGCACGTGAAGAGTCTCCTAGGATAAAAATTTCTTTAATTGAGGGGGAGCGAGATAACCTTCTAGGTTTGATTGATAATTTGAAGAAGGTGTCCCTTAATTTGGAAGAGTCTAATTCTTTGCTTGAGAAAAAAAATTTGAAGTTGAAAAATGGTTTGACAGACTCAAGTAGGTTTGATAGTGATGGTAATGGCTCATCGTGGTCTCATGCTTTTAATGGTAAAGCCAAAACCATTATTTGTTTTAGAAGGTCAACTAATTCCAAGGATGTTAGAAAAGGTCAACCCATAGGTGTCGGTCCTCCCGTTTACACATGTTCATATTGTGGTAGTAAAGGTCACCTTAGGCATTTTTTTGTTATCTTGGAAAATGTCCTAGGAAGTTTATGTCTAGAGTTCCCAAAGCCCCCACACGATGTTTCACATCTATTTGGGTTAGGATATCACTTTTAGAGGCACTAGATTTTAGACAAGTTGACTCCCGTTTGCTTGAACATGATTCTCCTCTTGCCATATCATATAGATTATTGTGTTTGCATGTTTGTCATACACTAGTTGTGGCTTCATGATATATATTTTCTAGTGTAATGACATGTACTTTTTGTATTTTTTTTTGAAAAATACAAAAAGATTTTCTATGTTTTGAGTGTCCATTCATATATTTTTTTTGGTCAAATTTGAAAATCCAAAAAGATTTTTGTATTTTGTTTGCACCTTTTATGGATAAACACTTTGGATGACCGAGTGACAACATCATTCCATTATTTTCTTGTGACGATTTGATAGTGTTTTGAGACAGTAGGTCAATTCATCCATGTGATTTATAATGTTTGGAATCATTGAGATGTAATTTAGTGTTACTTCCTACAAGTTTGACTCATTTTTCTTTTATTGCACACATGCACGGATTTGTTTGATTATTGTGCTTGTCTTATCACATGTTGGTTGGGTGTTTTCACTTCAATCCTATCCTTAAAACGAACCAAGCGCGATAAATTCTGGTAAGGAAATTGTGCATATAAAAACCGTTTTGTGAGTTGGTGTGCTTTGTTTAAAAAATGGGGAAGGGCTGCGAAAGGTTCATTTTGCCTTTGCGAATACTAAGACACCGTTAAATTGGACCTAAAAAATGGTGGAATTTTATTATCCGGGGTCCAAAGAGGTTTAAAAGAACCCGAAAAAATTTAAAGGCAATAAAAAGAAATTCATGCCAATTATGGGCCATTTAGATTTTTGCACCAATTCTCCAAAGTTTGAGCATTTAGTTTATTCCCCTCTAAATATATATATAGATATATATACGAGGCAGTTTGGTCGGATATTTTATAACGGGTTTGCACGTCCTTGAAAATCCTGAAAAAGCGCTAAATAGTTTTGGATGTTATTGGTGTGGAAATCATTTAGACTTTGATTTGTTGATTTTCATAAGAAGATGTCATTTAAATTCAACAATTTTTTACACCTAAGGATACTTTTGATGTTCATTCGTTAGGGGTACACATATGCATCATGCACATATGATTGATTGAGTTTTTTTACCTATCGAATGTGTTCACACCCATACATTCCATTCCCATGACTTGGTTGTTTGAGTTGAAATCCATGGTGTAATATTTTTTGTATCCTAATTTTGAATAAAAAATTTGAAAAATCAAAAAGAGTTTGTGGATGTTTATGGGACATACCTTTGCATGCGCGTAGCTTGATCTTTGTTTGCTATGCATTTTGTCATGACACTCCATATTTTGAATTTTTCTTCTTATTTGTCTATTTGGGGATATCATAAAACGGGGGAGAAAGAATTATCATGTTATGGGGGAGGGTCTTGAATGCTTTTCGATGGTGTAGCGATATATGACATAATAAATTGATAATGGACCTATGGAAATATGTCCTTACAAATCTCCCCTTATGTCTATGCCGGTACATACATAAAAAATCTGAATTATCAAAAACCAAATTGCCTATACAAATCTACCCTCCTATGAATAAATTTGCAAGACCTCAAAACAGTTCTTCAGTCATCTTTGTCAAATTGCAAAGAATTATCATGCTATGGGGGAGTTTTTGCATTATGGGGGAGATTTGATTATTGATGATTTTAGACGTGGAGAACAGTTTCAGAATTAAAGAGTCTCATTCTTTTGAAACTTTTGTGTATCTACCCAGATTTAATTCAATACCTTTTAGCATAAAGTTTTTCTCCAATAATTTTAAGGTTTCAAATGTTTTGTTTTTTAATTCATAAAATCCCAATTACTTTTATGTGAATTATTTTGTGGAACCCAAGAACATATTTTGTTTTTGTTCATACTTTGTGGGAAAACTCTACAACCGACAGCTGCGTGCTATTGTGGAGGGAGTCCTTATAAATTTCACATCTTGTGGAGAAGTCGTCTTCTTCTTCATTGCTGCCCTCCTGGAAAGGGAAAATTCCAGTCGTAATTTATGAGGAAGCCGCTCTCTTCTTCATTGTTGCCCTCTTGGAAAGGGAAAGTTCCAGCCAAGACATCAGAATCGACACCTACGGGTATTTTGTATGTCACCCTATTTCATTGTAATCCGTGTAAGCCGTTTTCCTACAAAATTATAGTGAAATAAAAACTTTTGCCCTTCGGGGATTTTTCCTAAATATTTGTGTCACATTCTTTATTTATTTATGGGTTGACACACGCACTTTTAGATGCATGTTTAGGGGCTTGATTAATTTGGTTTAAAAATAGACTCTAATTAAATAAGTGTGCCGAATTGGACACCTGCGAATAAATTTACTCAATTATCACTCAATCGCACTCTTCACCCACGTTTACAGTTATTATGACATTCTTATTAGGATACATGTGTTTGTTTTTACTTTGGCCAATTTTTTGTACGTATTTTAAGTATTTTAGATCCATGGAGTCATCATTATTAGGTGTGAGTTCTAATCTATCAATTAATTCACATTCCGCATATCCAATACGTGAATAAAAATACTATAAGTCAATTTTTATTATGTCATCAAAGGTAGGAAGGACAACATTGATACAAACTAAAAATTCTTCTTTATAGAGGGTACATTAAGAGAGGGGATAACGAGGACTTCTGCTAACTGGACAAACTTAAAGTGGTTTTTTTATGACTGGTAGGAGGATGCATCTGACAGAATTCCATTTATTAAGTATCAAAGTTTCCGTGATATTGGCAATGAGGTAGGACAGATTATGCCGGGAAACCTTTAAAGTGGCCTTCTGGTGCTTTGGAACTTTAGTGTGGATTTAAAATGGATTATTTTGTCCTTAGAGTTTTTAGCGAGATCCTACATTAGTCCTACTATAGGATTATAGTTGGGAGTGACTTGGATAGGGCTTATATAAAAATATGGTGACTTTATTCATTCTACTGATACTCCCACGAGGGATGGTAGGTCACATCTTGAGTCTCTACCGAAGGTGGGGTCTCAAATGGTAGGGTATTGAATCTGCTATTCTTAGGTCATGATTGAGTTCAGGGATGTTGAATAATTGTCCATTATCTATAGTGATATTGTGGGGGTGAATGCATTGTACCAATCAGGAAAGAGATCTATAGGGCCTAGGTTTGAGGACACCAACAAGTCTACTAGGAAAGCTTTATGAGGAAATAACACAGGTAATCCCCATTCAAGTCCTAGCTCATGGACCTTTATGTCTTACTTAGTTACACGCGATATGTTGAGCTCGTTCTGATTGACCTTATGGATCTTCCCGTAGTCTACGTATAGCCCTTCATCATAGAAGATATGCATCCCTAGTTACAATTATTTCTTTCCTTTGTCCTGCCATGGTTCGAGGAGTCCGTGCTAGGGATATTCCTATCTATAGAGATGAAAATAACCATCCCACCCTTACTGGGGGTCTTTGGAACTGAAGGATAATGTATTGTTGTTAAGGGTATACTTAAGATCAGACTTACCCTTATATTATGTGGCAGTGATGACTTTGATGATTCCTTAATAATTCCTTACAAGGTAAAATAATTGCATATATACCATCTTATGGATAATTTGGTGACCACATAATGAATAACTAGCTCCTTTTCTATCATATGAGAAAGTAGGATGACTCAAAATTCCCAAAGGCCAATGTTACTACATTTGTTGTGGGTATTTAGAAGGGTAATGGTACTAGTTCTAGTAACTGTGGCCAAACCATCGTTCACTGGATTATGATGACCTCCATATCAAATGTGAACTTGACTTTTATGTGAAATAATGAAGGTAATGCCCACATGGGGTTTATCCACTCTCTTTTGAGAAAAAAGTTGAATTAAGATGGGATGTTGACTACCTGAAACTAAACATCACACTTGATAGGTCATATTATGAGAGTGAGGATTATATCCCCTAGTACTTCTTAATGAGTGTTATCATAGGTGCTAATGGCTACAGAGGACGGTGTAGATTCTGAGGTGGTGTATCCTAGACCAGTGGCAGTGCAGGGAGGGAATATATTGATGGTGGACCCATAGTCTATTTGTATAGGGGCAAAAAAATTTCATACACCATAGTGTCATTGTGTAGTGAGAATTGATGCTTACAGTCTTACATAGGTAGGTACTCAATATAGAATCTGATGTATTGTTATAAGGTGATGAACCTGATGATAGCTAAGATCTCAATCGGAATCAAGTTTATTTACATAGAAGCCTGGGAAAACAAATGGGCGAGGGACACTAGGGGCATAGCAAACTACTCCCAAATGGTGACGTTTGATGATGTATGATGGAGTCGTTACTATATTTTATTATTTTTTAGAGGAGGTCGTGTGATTAGTTTTGATGGGACCTTTATCCTTGCTAATTGAGTTTATAGGAATGGAGTGTTAACTATACCTGGGGATAAATTCAACCACTTACATGGAGAGAGAACATATTCTCCTCATGTTTTATGTTCAACTTTCTCTAGATGGAGTATAAGTTCTTCAAAGGATGCAGGGCTAGCGGCAGGCAGTATTGGCTTCGAAAGAAATCATTTTGATCCAGTCCATGATATGAGCTAGTTTTCAGATTTTAGGATCCTTGTTCTTAGTTTGAGGAATTTCACAATAGGGAGTAATATATCCACCGTATGGATGTGTCCGTGTTCTGGGTGGGTATTTCTACTACCATAGCTAAGAATTATCTATTTGTAAGGTTAGATGTATTAGGTGATAACTCAGTAGACGTGGATGATCCTAACTAGATGTCAATATCGGAGGTGTTCTCTTAGTTCTCTTCCTTATTGAATGAGGTTTTAGGCTCTTATAGGTTCATCGTTTTCACAATAATGGCGTCCTCATAAAATATGTCTCAATATAGTATCGATATTCAATGTATTACTATCCCGAGGGTGAGACCTTTTTGACAAATTCGGCATGGATTAATTTTAAGACTATATACCACAGGATATCTAACTTTTTCATGTGTGGTTATGGGGAACAATGTTGACTAGTTCCATATCAGCAATGTATGAGTACCTCCAAGAGGGGTAATTCTTATGGGGGACGGCTTCGGTGGGTCAACTCGTCTTAAAGTTCGATTGCATTGATTATGTGGGAAAAATCTATGTAAGTATTCCCATATCTGCATGAAAAATTGGTGTGGTAGTGGGTTGAGGGATATAATTCAATTACAAAGGGGTCAAATGATAGCTTTATAATGAAAAAATCAAGCCAAATGTATGGATCAAGGGGATCTTCTATAGGAAGACTAACTTCGGTAGGATTATGGTCGATCTCTATGGCATCGCCATATTGTATTTCATATTTTTAATCCTGATGCTCTAGTATATATCGATGTTGGGGTTCCTAAGCTCTCCCTTCCTATTAAAGAACTTTAGGGGTGACCCTTCATATGAGAGACTTGGTTCTAAATTGTCTATACAGTGGCCTTACTTTCTCATACGACATGTTCAATGCTCAAGCTGCTCAAGGCCATCAAGTTTTATTGTTATAGCTATGTGCCCATTCCCAAATTTAGAATCACATATGATACGAGCCTCGAACGATGGAGGACCCTACTCTTGAAGTCGAAGCCCTATCCACGGGGAATAGTCCCAATATGTCATTATCTCCCAGATTTAGGGGCTGAGAACATACTCATCTCTGAACCCTGGTTATGTGTTCCTATAGGTTATCAAGAGATGGTTAAATTAATCTGTAATTCCCTACTTTGGAATTTATGTGTAGTAGATATGTTCAGGATCGGAGGCTAAAGGTCTTGGAGTAGGCTGTGGTTATTTTGAAGCAGTATTTCTCGTGGTGGGTTTTAGCCCAAGCTTCTAACATGTTAATTGAGAAGGATCGATGTCACCTCTAGTGTCAGTTCTCATTATTTGGATGGTAGCTAGGGGAGAACTTGAGGTTCGACCTCTTTAGAAGGCAATCTAGAGGTAATTCCTTGCGCCTATTGTATTCAGTATAGAACATTACTTGGGTGGCCATGAGATATTGGTTTCCCAAAGTTCATTTCGTCCTTCTCTTAAGAAGCTTAGGTGAGGAACGTATCTAATTGGACATGGGTTGACTCTTAACTCTGCCTCCCTAGCATCCGTACGAGCGGCAGGGTATCTCACTCTTTATTAGTCTTTACAATAACTTGTGATGATCTTAGTACCTCAAGGTAATGTGATCATATTTTATATGCTTTCTGTCATGTTCGTTCATCTATACAAGAGGGCTAGGGTATCGAGTCACTTGGATCAAGGGTTCCTCCATCTGCTGACTTGCGAATGTGGATCTTCCACTATTCATCAAACCACTGACAGAGAATGAGTTTGAGGTATTAGGTGAGTGGGTATTATTGCTTGCATAGGAATCCTTGAGGGAAAATATATGTTCCTCAGACATTGACCCTCCACATCCTATAAATTAGATTTTCATAGTAATAGTGATATGTTTAATTTTTTAGAGGGACTCCTGATTTAACTCCTCCCGTTCGACTAGGTGGTATATTTATTCTAAAGTAATAGCAAGGAGTCTTGTCTCTTTTGAGAGAATGAATTTTAAGACCAAGAACAAGTCTAGGTTGTAGTAATTAGTTTCTTAGAAGTGTTAGGACATGAAGAATAAGGTCATATGGTCATTGGTGGGCTTAGTTTTAGTGATGATTTTTAGGGCGAGTGATGGCCTCTTTGGGAGGGTGGCTGTTTGGAAGTGTGAATATGTCCTTATCCTTGGTTTATGATTAATGGGGACTATTAGGGTGAAATATCAGTGTTTTTTGTTGGAATGTTAGATAAGGAGTTGGTGCCCGAGTTGAGATGATATGGTAAGGTTTTTTGTGACATTTCATTTTGGTGGGATGAGGCTCCGACATTAATGAGGTCTTGGATGGAAAATCTCAAGGTACAACAATTATCTGTGATGTGACTGTCATTAGTGGAACTCACAATGGAAGTTGGCCCACGAGTTATTGTCTGGGAACATGGGGGTGGTCTTCGGTTAATTAGTTTTAGGTGATCATCTATATTAAAGGGAGTGAACACTCAATTGAGGAGAGATTGAAGATCTTTGAGTTGTCTTGGTTAAGATTTAAACTCTTTAGGAGGATCTATAACATACTAGTTATGAGAGGTGATCCTGGTTAGAAGGGTATAGTGGTAACAACCATAGATTATGTAGTATTGGCAATCGAGCGTGATTCTAATTATTGACTGACCATGAAAGTGGTGAAAAGAGATATGGAAGCTCCAGGAGAGTTTTTATGGGCAGGGAACTGATTTGTAGCTCGATGAGGTTGCTCATTAGATTTTGTAGCTTTGACTACCAAAATTTCCTCTATTATGATTCCTATGTGGTTTTGTTATTTGAAATTTTGGATCCATGTGAGCCCAAGTTCATTTTGTACTTCTTTTTGAGGTTTCTGATCACGATCTCTATCTGATCATTTTTAAAGGGCGGTTAATAATCTGTATGGACTTCTCTCTCCAGCGAGTGACGAAAGTGCCAATTGTCTCTGCTTTCTCTTACTTCACCAATTCTATATCTTTAAGTGTGACACCAAGCTCTTCATTATATTAGTACTTCTTATGGAAAGCCCAACTGACATCATCCTATGTTCTGGAACTTCCCTCGCATTTCAGATCAATATACTAGGTAAGATCTCATATAGACATAGTTGGGGAGAACATCCTCTTTATAACTCCTAGGCCAATGTCTTAGACATGCATCTGAAGGTGGTAGTTGGATAAGTTGGCATATAGGGAGCCCAATAATAGATAACAAATATTGTATATTAGCTCCCTTTATTATTATTCATTGTAGCACAATTTTGTCATTTAAAATTTTATGCTCATTTATTGGTTAGTATTGGTTTTCCAAACACACACACACACACACACACACACACACACACATATATATATATATATATATATGCGGGCAGACTCTCATACATACCAAGTACACATTCTTGTTATTTTTTTTTAAAAAAATTGAGTTGAATTTATTTATGTGATATTTAAACATTTCAAGGGACCTATATAAAAAAATCAACTCAAAATAACGCTTTTTACTATTTTAAAAAAATTGGTCAAACTTTCACAGCTTTTAATGTGCTTAAAAAGTGTGAAAGTTTGACCTATTTTTTAAAATAGCAAAAAAAAATATATTTTGAACTAATTTTTTATTTATTTTGGTTCCTTGAAATGTTTCAATAGCACACAAAAAAATTCAACTAAAAAATAATTTGTTTACTATGTTAAAAAATCGATATATAAACATGGTGTGTGTGTGTGTGTGTGTGTTTGTGTATGTGTGTGTGTGTGTGTGTGTGTGTGTGTGTGTATATATACACACACACACACATACACTAGGGTATACCCATGCCTGAAAGCATGGTGATAATTTTGAAAAGCATAAAGTTGTGTATAATATAAATAGTAAATTTTTATATGTTAGAAGTGTAAATTTTCAAAGTATAGAATCGTGTAAATTTAAGTAGTGTTGAATCTTAGATAATTAAGTCAAAAGGTTATTTTACAACACATAAGTGTAAATAATTTAAATTATGTTTATAGGACTAATAGCACTAATAGTTCATCCTCGACCTCATAATAATTGTAAACTATTATATAACACAAATAAAGTTAAACAAACTAAGAAAATTGGGCATAGCTGACCTTGTTTGTAGGACTATCAATCGTGTTTAAGAAATAAAAAATACTCCACAACAATAATGCAAATATTCCGCTTTGGACTTCACGTAAACAACATCGTAGCATTTTTTTTACAACACCAATTAGTAGCAAAAAATGGTTAGAATGCGCAAATAAAAAACATGTAAGATCCAAAATATGAAGAAAAAAAATCGAAAAAAACGTAACCACGTGATTTCTAAGATCTCGATCCAAAAACATGTAAGGCTGCAATATTGTAAAATAGTGAATATTGGTAACTAAAAACTGAATTACAAACTTAAAATACCAAATAATCCAAAATCCCACAAATCTTTGCCTACAAAACTACTCATTCGTGCACCTTACTTCTCTTAGGAGTTTGTCCCTCTCTTCTTTCCGAAACCAACAACGTCGATGATGAAACAGTCTCACATTACCCGCATGAGACAGCAATCCGTGAACCTTTCCCAGGGCTGATTTTTAGTTTTCTGGCTCCGCAACTATTGGATTCAAGTTTTCTTACTCGTTAACAATTGTCTTAAAGTGTATCACCTCTTTTTAACAATGGTCACTAATCAAATATGCATCACAACCCTGGTTAGAGATGAAGTATAACCTCACAACCTCAAATGGAGTATAACCCATGTTGCGTTTGCACCCACAATTTCAATCCCATACAAATAAAAAGAGTTCGGATCTAGAAAAAAAACACATTTAATCCTTAAATTTAAAATCCTATAGACGAAAACTTACCTTTAATCTCGAGTTCTGAAACTCTTAACATGTTCGGTGGGAGAGAGAGAAGTAGAAGGGGAAGATATAGCTTCTTGATTGCATTTATAGCATCAGCCTTAGTGTCTAAGTAATGCATCTTAAATTTTTGTTATTCAACTTGATGGGCATACATCAATATGATGTTGTTGCCACATATCTCAACATATATCAATACATAGTGCAGGCATGTTCACCTTCATAGATGCCTAATGCTCCTCTGCTCCAACCTCCATGCTTTTGTGGTTGCAAGTGATGCCTCTGTATTACCTATAAAGGATATAACCATTGCCAATTAGAAAAAAAAGGCATAAAGAATATAATCATTTCCATGAATGAAACTTTTTATACAAAATCGATCACATGTACCCACTAATTGATCAATTACAAAGTAGGTGATTTTCGAAGAGACAACCCAAAACATATAAGCACAATATAAAGTTTAGATTTACAATAATAAATAGGTTCTGCATGGGCCTTTTCGCAGGGCCCCAAATGGATGCACACAATCTGAGCCCAAAATGGATATAAAGTTTAGATTTTTAATACAACTTTGCAGGGCCCCAAATGGATGCACACAATCTGAGCCCTTTTCTTCTCTTGTGCCCTTGAGGAAAAAAAGGAAAGTGTTAGAAAATTAGGTTCTGATTGGGCCTTTTCGCAGATCAGCTATACGGGCATTCTAAGGCTTTCTAAACCCTTTCATCAAGATACGTTCTCATCCTCATTGACAAATGATGCATCTTCGGCAATCAATGAGTACATAGAAGGAATTTGTGAATTGTTACCAGTGGCGGTTGATGATTTTATGCTTTGAGATTGATCTACAGTAGCAACAGCGACACTCTAGCATTGACATTGTCTCATTTTATATGTCTATATATAATTTTTTTGTGAATGTATGTGTGAACAAAAAGAAAAAAACAGGATAGAGAAAAAATAACAAAAATGTTGACATTATGAACAAAACATGAGATTTTCGCTTTCCCACACAAAAGAGGTAATATACAATGCTAATAAAAAACAAAGAAATTCAAATATAATTATAGGGAACATTAACAGTCCTGAAACTGGTAGTAGACCTTGAGAAAGTATCTATACTCGTAACAGGGATTCGATCGCGGTAAATATCGTCCGTAACTCTTGTCGGCAACATTTCTCTCCATTGTCAATATTGTGAGTGTAAGGTTGCATCAATTTGATTGTAATTGAATCAGTTCCAAAATGCTATTTAGGTAAAGATGAGTGGGATATAATGGCGTTAATTAAGTGTCTAGTAACTTAATGAGTATGATATAATTAGTTCTAAAATGCATTGTAAGTAAAGTTCGATTATAGTATAATATGGTGGCACATTGTAAATTACCTCATATTCATTTGTCTCCATCACTTTGGTGGAACATATATGTATTATAACCTGTGTCCATAGCAACCATAAAATAGATATATCAGAACATTTATATTCTTAACAACAATACATTAAAGCTTAAATATATCCCATGTCTATGCAAACTATTGAAAATCGCAAAACCCCCAAGACAATTCATACAATTCTGTAAGTAAACAATTTGTATAACAAAAACCCTTTGTGACACCCCGCCTAATTAATCCCGGGTGATCAGTCCTAAATTAAATTAGAACAGGTTTCTCAGTTGGTTCATTCTTAGCATCACTATCGTCTTTTTAATTACTAGCCACCTAAGTGAGAAAATTAGACTGGTGTCAAGTTTTATCTTTCATTAATTTAATGAAATACATATGCGGAAACAAAAAAATTTAAACAATCACAATTAACGGAAATCCACCATTCACATCTAAATACCTGACCAAATAAACCATCAGTTCAAATCCAACAAAAGTAAAGACAAGTAATAAATCTCAACAAGTCTCACATAAGTACTGAATAAAACAGTGAGCGACATCCTCGAGTAACTGATAGGAAATTTCTACAGTAGAAATGAAGAGAACAAAGCGCATATCAAACTCCCACAATATCCACATGTGCTGTAGCAACGGATCCTCGGAATGAGTCAAGTTTGGCGTCCCCGTGGCTGGACACCTAACAGGTTTTTAAAAGTTTTTATAGCAAGGGTTAGTACCCAAAATATTTGGAAAACATTTAGAAAATTATTAACTTGCATAAATAAATATGTATGCATGCTCTTCATATTTTAGTTAGTTCCGCACTCCCTTGAGGACCTCCTCACCCTCCTCTACTGTGCACTATTAACGCCTTAATTAATTTCCCTAGTTATTCATCCCAAACCTAAATAACCAATATAACCCCTTGCGACCACCCTACTCTAACTGAGTATGCAAAAATTATGATTTCTAAGTTATTATCACATTAACTTAATTTATCATTCCACATCTTAAATTCATGTAACTTTCACACCCGTTATACATATAATAAAATTCACAACATGTATTAATTTACTCGTATATAATGATTTATCAAATTATATATGTATAGTCATATTACAACAATCACACATATGTTGAAATAATAATTAATAACGAACATCCTACCGAGTAATAACTCACTAGATGAATTTTCTCTAAAGTGCTATTCCACTAGGTGTATTCACCTCACCTAGTTAACCCAAGTCAGAATCGCTCACTAACTTGGTTAATAACATAAATATTCGAGGCGGTCATATTCCTTCCCTGAAAGTGAGATGCCCCCCACCCATATAATGGACGTTATGACATGGGGATATACTCTCCCTACTCCTCAAGCTAGGGTATTCACCCTCTATGCGCAACCTCCCCTGATAGCACTAGAGTATATATAATAATAATATCTAGACACTCATATTAGTGCACACACCATATATATATACTATCGCACATCATATATATATATATAAAAATATAAAACACCCCAGCTATATCGTGTACTAAGTCCGTAACACAGCCTATACAAATTATCATGAGTTTATGGCCCAACTCTAATTATTAATTAATTTCACATTAATTAATTAATTAAATTACTTTTGGTGTCGCTCTAACCAATATATTTGGACTCACTCTCGTGGCCCGAAATAAAATAATACCTGAGTCCCATTCCCCGACTCCAAATTAATTAGTTTTCATTCTAAATTAATTTAACACCTTGGTATCCCAACCAATATACCAGGACTCCCCCGCCCGATCCGTATTTAATTATTTTGGAATATTCTTCCCAAAATTTCCATAACGTGTCACAGCTCAATTCCTCACAACCCCAATTACTCTCCTGCATTTTTGTTAGGAATTTAATGTTCCATACTTATTTCTCACTAACTAAAGTATGTGGGAAGATTTCTAATTAATTTCCCTTATATATTAAAATTGGCATCACTGTCAAAAATCCCGGACCATCGATCGATCGATCGATCCCAGCCATCGATCGATCGATCGAACAGGTCTTCGTCTTCTCCGAGTCCCTGTTTCAGCCATGGACAAAAATCTTAAATTCCCAACTCCTTCTACAGTCCAACCCAAGCCGTCTCATCAATATAACACGTCAAGAACACCATAAGGGACCCCCATAAAGTCCCCAAACCCCGTGTAATTTACGTTCTCTACTGTTTTTCTAAATTGGGGAAAAAACCGAGTCATTCGTAAATCAGTCACAACACCAAATTACCAATTTAATTTCATTCCTAATTTGTCTGGGTTTATTACAACTAAGGAAATTATCTGCTCAGAATTATGCTACACCATAAATTCCTACACCAATTCTCATCTTGTGTTTCAAATTACAAAACCCCATTTTTGTACCTATTTATCCCCAAAATGAATTTTAGTTATTCACATCACATAAATATGAATTGAAAACATAATTAAATCATACAACAAGTTCAGACTTTCCTTATGGTTTCGTAGGGTCTGATATGGAGTTGTGATCCTCAAGGTCCAAGATGAAATCCCCTCTTTTGGCTCTTTCCTTTTTTTCCCCAATTGCCTTTAACTGCTTCTTAGGGTTTTCTCTCCCACTAAGTGTTTTCTAAACCCAATCAGTCGTTGCTCTTTTCCTTTTAATTAAGTAATTAGGCTTAATCCCATTTTTTCCTAATGGGCCAAGCCCAAGTGACCCAAATACCCCCATGTGGGCCCGACTATGCCTAAAAACGTCATGTGACCCGTTTACTACCCCGGGGTACACTTTTCCGACTATCTCAGCCCATCCGGACTCAATCGTACACTCAGAATTGGTGTCAAAATTTATTTATACAAATCCTTATATCACACCGAAATTAGTCTATACCGACTCCCCGGCTGAGATAACAAAATGCCTCGTCACTAATACCCGTAATGACATAAATAATTTATTACTATTCACTTAGTAATTTAAATTTCCCTAAATATTAACCATTTACTCTCCGATTAACATTTAAAAAAAGGTTATCATAATTAATTCAATTAAATTACGATGCACACGTAATTCAAAATTTCCCGAATTAATTAAATATAAAATGCACAAAAATACGGGGTGTTACATACTCCCCCCTTACAAAGGAATTTCGTCCCCGAAATTAGGTCGTACCGGTGGTGAATATCTCTGGATATTATTCTCGCATATCCTCCTCCAGCTCCTAGGTAAACTCGTCAACGTTGTGATAACCGCAGTGTACTCTAACTAGTGGAACAACCTTGGATCGTAATTTACGCTCACTATGGTCCAGATAAGCCACCGGTCTCTCCTCATACGATATGTATGGCTGTAAATCAATTTACTCGAGTGGAATATTCCAGAAGGCCCTCTCGCTCCTTCGATATTTCTTCAGCGATGCCACATGAAATACGTTGTGTATCCGCTGAAGGTGCTCTGGTAATCCCAGTATATATGCTACCTGTCCCACCCTCTCAATAATAGGGAAAGGTCCCACTTACCTCGGTGCTAATTTACCCTTCTTTCCGAACCTCATCACCCCTTCATAGGGGACACCTGGAATAATACCTGATCCCCAACCTCTAACTCCACATGTCTCCGTGAAGCATCAGTATAGCTCTTCTGCCTATCCTGAGCTATCCGAATCCTACCTCGGATCAACTCTATCTTGGAAGAAGTCTCCTAGAAAATCTCCGGCCCCAATAGCTTATTGTCCCCTGCCTCTAACCAACAAGCGGGTGAACGATAAGGTCTCTCATACAGTGCCTCCAACGGTGCCATGTCAATCGTGAATTGGTAAGAGTTGTTATATGCGAACTCTACCAAAGGAATATATCTCTATCATCCTCCCCCAAAGTCTAGAATGCACATCCTGAGCATGTCTTCCAGCATCTAATTGACTCTATCAGTCTGCCCGTCGGTCTGTGGGTGATAAGCTGTATGCAAACGTAACTCTGTGCCCATGGCCTCCTTAAAGCTCTGCCAAAAATGGGCCACAAAAATTTTGTCTCTGTCAGAAACAATATTTATCGTCACCCCGTATATCTTAACAATCTCCGCTATGAATAGATGCGCATAACGCATCGTCTCAAAGTCTGTGCGAACCGACAGGAAGTGGGCCACCTTGATCCTTCGATCCATAATCACCCAAATGTAATCGTGACCTCTCTGCAATGCAGGTAACCCTGTAATGAAGTCCATGGAGATGCTCTCCCACTTCCACATGGGAATCTCTAGTGGCTGTAGTATCCCTGATGGTCTCTGATGGTCAACTTTCAGGAGCTAACACATGGAACATTTCGAGACAAACTCTGCTATGTCCCATTTCATTCATGCCCAAAAATACTTCCTCCTCATATCCTGGTACATTTTATCCCTATCGGGATGTACCTCAAATCTCTAACCATGGGACTCTGTCATAATAGTGTGCCTCAACTCCTCATCCTCTGGCACAATTAACCTCCCATTTAGGCATAGGCCTCCTTCCAAGTTGATTGAGTAACCTTTTGCTCCCTCAGCTAACAGTTGGTGTACCCTATCCTGGCAGATCTGGTCCTCCGCCTAAGCCCTCATGACTCGCATAATGATCTTTGGTGTGATAGATAAAGCTGACATGTAGGCCTTGGATACATCGTCCTCATATCGAAGCTCTCCCACTTCTCTTTCCAAACCTCTGATATTTACCCATTCGTTCTCTGGCTCAATGCGTCTATCACTACATAAGCCTGACCAGGATGATACTGAATATCAAAATTGTAGTCTTTCACGAATTCTAGCCATCGTCTGTGCCTCATATTCAGATCCTTCTATGTGAAGAGATACTTAAGTGACTTTTGATCTGAATAAGGTGAATTGTTACCCCGGCAGATAGTGTCTCTATATCCTCAAGGCAAAAATGACCGCTGCTAGCTCTCGGTCGTGAGTGGGGTAATTCCTCTCGTGGGACTTTAGCTTTATGTATGCATAAGATATGGCCCTATCCTCCTACTGGAGCACAACCCCAAGTCCCTGTAAGGACCGGTCGGTGTAAACCCAATACTCTAGTCCTCTCCTCGGCAAAGAAAGTACTGGTGCAGATGTCAACTTGTCCTTTAGCTCATCGAAATCTAATTAACAATGGTCACTCCAAATAAAAGGCACCCCTTTTCGAGTCAGATTCGTTAAAGGGACCGCAATATTTTAGAACCCCTTAATGAACCATCTATAATAGCCTGCCAATCCCTGAAAACTGCGTACCTCGATCGGTGTCGTGGGATGCCCCCACTCCCTCACCGCGACACCTTACTTGGATCCACCGTAATACCCCGATCTGACACCACGTGACCAAGAAATTGTACCTCTTGCAGCCAAAATCCATAGTTCCCCAAGTTGGCATAAAGCTGGTGATCCACAGCGTCTATAGAACCATACGCAGATGCTCTGCATGCTCCTCCTCGGTGCGCGAGTAGATCAAGATGTCATCAATGAACACGATGATAAATTGGTTGAGATACTCCCTTAAAACCCTGTTCATGAGGTCCATGAATGCTGCTGGTGCATTGGTGAGCCCGAATGGCATCATCCTAAACTCGTAAGATCCATACCGTGATAGGAAAGAGGTCTTAGGAACATCCTCATCTCGAATACGTAGTTGATGATACCCTAACCTCAAGTCGAACTTGGAGAACTAAGACGCCCCTCTTAATTGGTGAAATAAATCATCAATCCTAGGCAACGGATACTTATTCTGGATGGTCACCTTGTTCATCTCCCTATAGTCCACGCACAATCGAAGTGAACCATCCCGCTTCTTTACAAATAACACCGGTGCACCCCACGATGATGTACTCCGCTGAATGAAAACCTGACCCAGGAGCTGCTAAATCTGCTCTCTCAACTCACGCATCTCTGAAGGGGCCATACAGTAAGCTGATCGGGCAATCATCCTCGTCCCCGGTGCTAAATCGATTACAAACTCAATTTTCATGCTGGGTGGCAACCCTGGTATTTCTTGGAACACATCATCGTAGTTCCTCACTATCGGAATCGAATCCAACGGAACCACCACCTCCTATGAGGTCTTCCCCTCGATATAACACAAGTGTGTGCGTGACCCTCCCTTAGGTAGAGTCATCGTTATTAGGAACATCTCCTATCCTGGAATGGAGAACATGATTGTCCTTTCGTAATAATCCACAGTCGCCTGATAACCTGCCAACCAGTCCATACCTAGGATGACATCGTACCCCTCCATATCTAACACTAAGAGGTCCGCTGCTGAACTAAGCCTCCCAATCAAAATGTCTAACCCTCGACAAATCGAGTGAATCAATGCCCCGCTACCTACTGGCGACTCTACACACATACGAAGACTACCCGCGATCTCTAGTAACCCGTCCCGTTTAGAAAATTTAGATTTAATGAATGAATGAGATTCTACCATATCAAAAAGTATACTACCCTCATGACCATGTATGAGAAACATACCCTCAACCACTAACGGCGCCTGCTGTGTTGGAGGATTGGGAACATACCAGACGTTATGCAAACGCCCGTAGTGAATTTTCCCCTGCTACTATGGGGTTGGTGGAGCTGGTGTTGCTGGCGGCATCTGACCCTGCTGGCCCTATTGGGCACCCTATTATTGTCCTTTTTCCCTCTGCGGGCACTCCCTCTGAAAGTGTCCTGTCTGTCCATAAACAAAGTAGCGTCTCTGAACGTCCCCCTATCGTTGGCCCTGACGTGGCTGACCCTTCTGGCCTCCCCCATTGTTCCCTTGTCCCTGACGGCCCTGAGGAACCTGCTGCTACTGATTTGGGCCCGGCTGGCCATGCCTGAATCCCTGTCTTCCCGGTCGGAACCCACTAGGCCTAAATTTCTTAGCCTGGTTCTTGCTGACTGCTAGTCTACTGCTGAGTACCACTTATGTCATCACCAACGAATGCCTTGCCCTACTGGCTCAGCTCCCCTACCCTCTTGATCCCCTTCGCATGGAAGCGATGATCCTGGCAATGTATAAGGGAGGCATTAATGACATCTGTATAGGTCACCAATGCCGGATTACCAATCAAGTGCTGCCTAATCCTCCAGGCCAAGCCATCCATGAACTTCGACTTCTTTCGCTCCTCGTCGCTCACCTCATTAAGCACAAAGTTCGCCAAATGGTTGAACTCTTCCTCATAATCTTCACTAAATGGTCACCATGTACTAACTCGCTGAAATTCTTCCTCATTTTAGCCTCTACCGCTGGTGGGAAGTATTTACGGTCGAACCTCACTCAGAAGTCGGATATCGTCATCAAATCCCTCTCCTCAGCGGTGGTAAATGACTCCCACCACTGTAAGGCTGTCCCCAATAGATGAAAGGTAGCAAGAATCTATTTTTGTACATCAGTACACTCCAGCATGTGCAGATGCCTCTACTACATTGGTACTACCCCAAAACTCAGGTGGGTGACCCTTCTGACAGGTCTCCCTAACTCGCTGCCAAGACGGTGGCCCCACTGGAGCCTGAACTGCTGGTGCCACTGGAGGTGGTGCCTGAGGAAAATGGGACGACATAGCCCTCATTGTTGTCTCAACTACCTAGGCCACTATCACTACCACCTGAGTTGTGGAGATCAACTCGGGTGGGGTTGGGGGTGCCGGTACTTGTGGCTCTTGATGAGACTTCCTGAGCTCATCCCTAGCCTCAGTCCACTCCGCTCTCTGTCTCTTTGGTGGCATCTGAAAATAAATCAAATCCTATAAGTACACAATTTATACAAAAATCAAATAGCAGAAAATACAATATCTCAAAAGTGGAAAGTGAATCAACAGTCCTAATAATAGGGCTCTATAACAATCGAATGCTATGCAGAAACATAGTAAGCCGCACAGATCCTAAGGACACTAGAACGTAATGCTCTGATATCATCTGTGACACCCCACCTAATTAACCCCGGGTGATCATTCCTAAATTAAATTAGAACATGTTTCTCAGTTTGTTCATTCTTAGCATCACTGTCTCCTTTTTAATTACTAACTACCTAAGTGAGAAAATTAGACTGGTGCCAAGTTTTATCATTCATTAATTTAATGAAATACACATGCGGAAACAAAATAATTTAAACAATCACAATTAAGTGAAATCCACCATTCACATCTAAATAACTGACCAAATAAACCATCAGTTCAAATCCAACAAAAGTAAAGACAAGTAATAAATCTCAACAAGTCTGACATAAGTACTGAATAAAACAATGAGCGACATGCTCGAGTATTTGATAGGAAATTCCTACACTAGAAATGAAAAGAACGAAGCGCCTATCAAACTCCCACAACATCCACATGTGTTGCAGCAACGGATCCTAGGAATGAGTCAAGTCTGGCGTCCCTGTGGCTGGACACCTAAAAGGTTTTTAAAAGTTTTTATGGCAAGGGTTAGAACCCAAAACATTTGGAAAACATTTAGCAAATTATTAACTTGCAGTAATAAATATGTATGCATGCTCTTCATATTTTAGTTAGTTTCTCACTCCCTGGAGGACCTCCTTACCCGTCCTCTACTGTGCACTATTAACGCCTTAATTAATTTCCCTAGTTATTCTTCCCAAAACTAGATAACCGATATAACCCCTTCCGACCACCCTACTCTAACCGAGTATGCAAAAATTATGATTTCTAAGTTATTATCACATTAACTTAATTGATCATTCCCCTTATTAAATTCATGTAACTTTCACACCCGTTATACATATAATACAATTCACAACATGTATTAATTTACTCGTATATAATGATTTATCCCATTATATACGTATAGTCATATTACAACAATCACACATATGTTGAAATAATAATTAATAACAAACATCCTCTCGAGTAATAACTCACCGGTTGTATATTCTCTAAAGTTCTATTCAACTAGGTGTATTCACCTCACCTTGTTACCCCAAGTCAGAATCGCTCACTAACTTGGTTAATAACATAAATATTAGAGGGGGTCATATTCCTTCCTTGAAAGTGAGATGCCCCTCACCCATATAATGGACGTTATGACCTATGGATATACTCTCCTTACTCCTCAAGCTAGGGGATTCACCCTCTACGCGCAACCTCCCCTGATCGCACTAGAATATATATAATAATAATAACTAGCCACTAATATTAATGCACACACCATATATATATATATATACTATCGCACACCGTATATGTAGATAAAAATATAAAACACACCGACTATACCGTGTACTAAGTCCGTAACACAAGCCTATACAAATTATCATGAGTTTATGGCCTAACTCTTATTATTAATTAATTGCACGTTAAATAATTAAATTACTTTTGGTGTCGCTCCAACTAATATATTCGGACTCGCTCTCGTGGACCGAAATAAAATAATACCCAAGTCCCAATCCCCTACTCCAAATTAATTAGTTTTCAATCTAAATTAATTTAACACCTTGGTATCCCTACCAATATACCCGGACTCCCCCACCCGATCCGTATTTAATTATTTTGGAATATTCTTCCCAAAATTTCCATAATGTGTCACAACTCAATTCCTCCCAACCCCAATTATCCTCCTCCATTTTTGTTAGGAATTTAATGTTCCATACTTATTTCTCACTAACTAAAGTATGAGGGAGAATTTCTAATTAATTTCCCTTATATATTAAAACTCGCGTCACTATCAAAAATCCCGGACCATCGATCGATCGATCCCAGCCATCGATCGATCGATTGAACAGGTCTTCTTCTTCTCCGAGTCCCTGTTTCAGCCATGGACGAAAACCTTAAATTCCCAACTCTTATACAGTCCAACCCAAGCCTTATCATCAATATAACACGTCAAGAACACCATAAGGGACCCCCATAAAGTCCCCAAACCCCGTTTATTTACGTTCTATATTGTTTTTCTAAATTGGGGAAAAAATCGAGTCATTCGTAAATCAGTCACCACACCAAATTACCAAATAAATTTAATTCCTAATTCGTCTGGGTTTATTACAACTAAGGCCAATATCTGCTCAGAATCACGTTGCACCATAAATTCCTACACCAATTCTCATCTTGTGTTTCAAATTACAAAACACCATTTTTTATCCATTTATCCCCAAAATGAATTTTAGGTATTCGCATTATGTAAATATGAATTGAAAACATAATTAAATGATACAGCAAGTTAACCACTTGCCTTATGGTTTTGTAGAGTTTGATTTGGAGTTGTGATCCTCAAGGTCGAAGATGAAATCCCCTCTTTTGGCTTTCCTTTGTCCCCCAAATTGCCTTTAACTGCTTCTTAGAGTTTTCTCTCCCACTAAGTGTTTTCTAATCCAAATCAGCCGCTCCCCTTTTCCTTTTAATTAAGTAATTAGGCGTAATCCAATTTTTTTCCTAATGGGCCAAGCCTAAGTGACCCAAATACCCCCGTGTGGGCCCGGTTATGCCTAAAAATATCCTGTGACCCGTTTACTACCCCTGGGTACACTTTTCTGACTATCTCAGCCCTTCCAGACTCAACCGTGCACTCAGAATTGGCGTCTAAATTAATTTATAAAAATCCTTATCTCACTCCCAAATTAGTCTATACCGACTCCCGACTGAGATAACTAAATGCCCCGTCACTAATACCCGTAATGATGTAAATAATTTATTACTATTCACTTAGTTTTTTAAATTTACCTAAATATTAACCATCTACTCTTCGATTAACATTTAAATAAATATTATCATAATTAATTCAATTAAATTACGACGCACAAGTAATTCAAAATTTCCCGAATTAATTAAATATGAAATGCACAAAAATACGGGGTGTTACACCCCCAAAACTAATGGTTGAGAAAGAGAAATGTAACTTATTAAATGCGGAGTCACTTTGGTGAAACATATATGTATTAACGCCCAAACATGACTGACTTCGGTCGATCGACACCTAATAACAGGGAATTCTGGCCTGTCAACGTTCCAGAATGAGTCAAAAGTTCATTAGGATTTACAATCATTATAATTGTCTATTGATGATTATTATAACTGTTGTTTGCCTTCTTTAAATTGACTTTTGTCTTTTACAATGGATTATTTTTCCTATTGGCTATAGGGCTTTCAAAACTTCTCTTAATGCTGCCAAGACTATAATTAAAGTTCTGCTATGAAAGTTCTGAAAGTTACTGCTATAATGCATGTTCTGCTAAGCCAAGACTATAATGCAAGTTCTGCTATCAAAGTTACTTCTATAGCCAATCAAAAATTAGACTCCAACCTATAATGTAAAATCTGCTATGATTTACATTGGCAATCTCATTCCCCTGTTTCTGCATAAAAGTTACCATGGTTCTAATCACATATTATTCAAAACAAATTTATATAAACATGTTGATACATTAAGAGATATAACCACATATGAGTAAAATAGGTTGTATACTAAAGAAAGGGGTATTTGTATTTCAACCTTTCTTATCACTATACATACCTCAAATAAGATTCAATAACCTGAAATGAGTTATCTGTACAAAGTAAATGCTATCTTTCTACATACCTGAAAAATCACACAAAGAACAAATTATATGAGGGAAAACTATAGTCATAGTCATATGCTCACAATAACAAAATTATTTCAACATGAAATTTAAACTTTAGAAGTTCTGTTAAAATAAAAGAATGAATGAAATGAACAAAATAAGTAACTATGGGACTATACTCAACAAATTTGAATGTTTCGTACTTCATAGGCTCTGCAATTTCAACTTTCGTTTTGCTCATACGGATGTTTTTTTCTTCCCATAACCTGTGATGTTGAACTTTTGAAAAAGACAATGTCTTTGTATTGGACCACGTAACTCTTCCCCTCTTGTCTATACTTCCCACCAACCTTCACAACAGATTCAGAACCAAGTTCCTTAAGATCATCAAATTTCATAACCTCAAATCAAATGAACCACCCCCTTTGAAAACCAGTATGAATTGCTCTTACAGCTTGAGGAGCCCTTTGTTTGCCTTCAAATCTGCTAGAAATTCACCTCATTAGGGTCTGTTATGAAATGTAATGCGTTTTAAGGAATAAAAAATTTACTAACAAAACTCTAATCTATTAAAAAAACAATTTAATTGAAGCACACCTCATGTATATGAAATAACGGAGGTCTGCAGAAACTCTGTTTCAGCTTTAAGAATTTGACAACTTTACAGTTCAACAAATTGATTTAACAGCTTTACGTTTGAGCAAAACCTTTTATTTAAATCTCATGAGAAACACCAACAAAATGTATAGTGCATATTCATACATATAGGTGCAAGAAGACACCAAACATAAAGCCATACCTGGTACGGGGAAGCCCTCAGTGTTGAAGTCCTTGTAGTAAGCATTGAGTTATTCATCATCTCTTCTAGTAGCTCAAAATCCAAACAAAGTGAGTTATAGACACAACTTTGTAGTCTTCCATTTCAATAATGAATAAAATAGATCTTTAATTTCCATTTCAAAATTAAAGGAAAAGAACAAAATAGCAGTTGATAGAAAGTTCTAAGTTCTTTTATAATGCTATCATCAGTGGTGGTTGAGTATGCATAACAATGCCAATGTATTTTCCTTCATTGCTAGAATATTCATTTTAATGAAAATAAAAAGTAATTTTGGCAGCAACTTTGAACATCAATTTGAACTTTAAACGTTGTTTATCATGTAAACCAACATTTTAGTAGAACCTGCTCAAATTTCCACTTCAATTAGCTCTAGTAAAAAAGGAGCATTCGTGATTAACTGATGTTAATAAGGAACCGAAAAGAACTATTTGGAACCGAAAAGAACTAAAACTATATAAAAAAAATATCAGATCTTGAAAACCAAAACAGAGAACTCAAAACCAACGCAGAGAATTCAATTCAAAAAGCAATATGCATGCGTCTGCACCTGTTGGGATTAACTCGGATGAATATCTTATTCACAAAATTATGGATACAGTAAGAACTACTGAATAATTTGTCAATAGTTGTAGATCTTTGTTTAGTAGTCAACAATTTGCACTAAACAATGTCCATAAATTTCCAAAAAGAAAGAAATGGATATTAACTACAATTGTAAGAAGCATATTATACCAACTACTATTGTATATAGAATACGCAGATAAAATCTAACATGAATATTTCTTAATATGAAGCTACTACCCCATTCATTGTGATAAGAGCATGTGCAACATAAAACATACAAACAATAAAAAAACAGAAACCCAAATCCATAAGAAAAATAACAAACCTTTACACCCAATACAAATTGATATGAAACCCATAAATACTTTAAATTTCTTTACAAATAAAACCAATTATTTCCACACAACTATCCAGTTTCCAATAGAGTTCACATTGTCGCGTACCTGTTTGACACAACTATCAAGTTGCAAGCAACTTATGTTTGTGCAGTTTGGGGTTGCACTTGTGATCATATGCATGTGAGGCTAATGTTATCTTAGTTCCACTTATCCCTTAACTTATTTCCCCTTCTTTTGTGAACTTTTCCAATTCTTTCACATGAGATGTGAGTCATTGGCAACTTAGTATTCACGTAATACATTCAAACAAATCTATAATGATTTTCTTTCATCTAAATCAGGTAACACGTCATCAAAATCTTCAAACACTTTTCATAATAATGGATATTTATATCTTCATTACATATTAACTTTGAAAAGAAAATTGTTGCGTACATTCCATAGGGCGGTACCACGCCGTCTGTCATAGTTGGTTTCATCAACTAATAAACAGAGTCAAAAATGATAAAGAAACTCTGGATTCAATGTATACTTCCAATGTAGTTCATGATACGAGTTAAAATTAAACCAAATAAGTTGTTGAACTCTAAACAACCAAAAAAAGTGTTATAATTAATTTGATTAAATCATACATTTAATATAAAGACCAACTACAAAATTTCATTTTTGAAACTGAATAAATAAATTTCATACTAAAAATGGAAACAAAAATAATTATGTGAACTCTAAACTTTTAGAATAAATGAAGTTAAATTTCAATGGAAATACTATGGATGTCATTTATGCAGCTCTCTTCCTCCACTAAGTTCTTTAATTCTCATTCTTTTTTTGACAACCTACCAAATGAGATAAGGAAGTAAATGTTAGCATGATTAATCTGTTTAATTTCAAATAATATATATCAGAGTTAAAAATTACGAATGTAAAGCAAAGGTTCAAAATATGCTTGATTCACCTATTTATAATCATATAATGCATTGTGATACAATATCTCCTAGACCAAATCTTATCAAACTAAAAGATTATATTTATTATACCAATATCCACCATTGTCACCATAAATCACGTTGACGTGTATAAATATATATTAACAAACTAATTCTAAAAAAATACTTCATCGCCCTCTTTTTGGCGAAGTTACATATATATCAATTTGGAACTCTATAGTCCCGGTAACTATTTAGAATCAAAATGCAATGTCATATTCACAATGTAAATCTCTAAACGAAATGCAATGTCATATTCACATTTAAACCAAATGGAATATTTCCTCATATCCACCCAACATAATTCACTCTCAAAACATCCCATTATAATTTAATGAATAGTAAAACAAAATTAACATCTTAATTTAGAACATAATATGTTTGGGAAAATCAATGAACAAATGCATCTAAAGGTATTGTAAGAGAAATATTGGTTGCTTCTCATCATAGAGCAGCACTCCTATTGCAAGAGAAATTTTGGAGGTAATAATCTAGAATAAAATGGTTAATAGGGAGAATAAAAACCATTATGTTCAACATTTGATCAAACAATACCATAAAGCGAGTCTCAATAAAAATCACTAATAAGATTATTATGGTTATACGAACGAATTGTACTCACCGTTGACACAGCTCCAAGTGTACTCATAGTTGACATAGACAAACACACATGATACTTCATTTGAAATATCAAGATCCTATATAAGAAGATGTTATTCAATAGATTTCAATTCATGGGGTTGCAATCCACAGGCATTTCACCCATTACACCGGTGAGCGATTTAGCGCTTGATGTGGTTCATGTTACGTAACCCATAACTCATCATATTAACAAACATTAAAGAATAACATTGAACCAAATTTAATTTTAAACATCAAATAATGACTGATTTAAAACCAATATGAATTTTTAATATCAAGAAATGAACACCACTCACACCTGATAGATCATTTACTCCATGACCTTCCATTAGTACAAACGTTTTCACGTCCCATGTGTTGGATGTGGTCGGAGGATCTAAAAGAGTAATAAAAACATCAATAACAGTTTAAAAATGATAGCCAAGGTGAATAATATCAAAATAAAAAAAAATACTTTTCTGTTCGACTCAAATTCCTTCTTCTCTGCCCCTATAATATGAACAAAATACATTCCAATCCAACTAAAAAACAACAAATTTCATTCTCACAATGTTTAAACCAACATACATAACACTTATCAGGATACGCATCGCAAAAGCATCCTATAGAAGTACAAAACCTATCAAATTTCTATTTGTGACTGATTTTTTAATAAACAATAACTTTCAATTCAAATGTTTATGGGATGTTATTCATGTAGACATTAGATAGGGCAAGTAGAGAATTGGGGAGTAGTCATAAAGTTGAAAGCATGTTGTTTAGAGGGCAAATTCATTCTCTACTTCAATTTACCCATTTCACCTTTCATTATCTCAAGTACAACAATGTGAAATCAATCAATGTTAACAATTCGAATACAATAATAAACAGAGCTTTGCTAGTGGAAACACTATAAAACTATTAATTGCGTTAGCAATGCCTTTAAAAGTGAAACAGTATAAAAACATATTCTTGACATACCTGACACATATAGACATAGACATAGACATTCTTCTTATTCTTCACTTCTCATGGCAGCCAAACCTTTGTGAAAAATAACATGGGAAAGAAAGAAATTCAATTTGAAACCAATCAACAGATTGAAACTGAGTGGGCGTGTGTATATTAGTGATAGAGAGAGAGTATACCTTATGAGTACACGATTGTGAGCCTAGATTTTTACTAGAAAAAAACACTCAAAAAAATTGTTAGTTACGCACCATGAAATTGAAACAGAAGTATTTAAGTTTTTTAATCTAAAAAAGTATTAGGGTTCGTGGTCACTGTGACATATAAATGAAACTAAAGGAAATAATGCCTTAAAACTGGATATCTAAATTATTAATGAGATATTTATAACATCGCCAATCATCATATAGGTATAGGGATATTATATTTAAATTAAAGCAAAGATGAGTAATTCAAGAGAAACGACGGTCATCTAAATGTCATCGGTTAGGGTTGGGGTGTCACCTATTGTCGACAAAGAAAAAAAACGGGAACGTCTAATATACATACCTTCATTCATTTACCACTTAAAATTTTTAATTCCATACTCTGACTGAGAAATGAATTATACAACAAAAACTTGAGACAAAACATAATATGAATATCTAAGCTCCCACTTAAATAAAATGGTACCAACCTCATAATCTATGTTACTTTGACATATTTTCAAACCCTATGTAACTTTAAAACTGGGGACCATAACCAACTTCAACCTAAGAAGATAAACAACATCATATATAACATTGTTATGTGGAAGAATACACACTATCAAGGAAAAATATATGATGAAGCATTTAGTCAAACATTTAGAACAAATTTGTTAAACTGAGATAAAAAATTTAGAACAAATTCAAAAGAATCATAGAATACGTTAATTATAAACAACTAACCATGCCAAATACAAATGAATTGTTTAAAATCCAAAAACTATATAGGAAGCAAAACTATTAGATATAAATTTACTGTAGGAAGTTATGTGGTATTTCAAGAGTCGCAAATGAATATCAAATTCTAATACCCCTCTTTTCTAAAATCACATATCATATAAAATTATAATATTAAACCAAACAGAAACCATAACTTAATCAAATGTGAGAGAGACCTAAGATACCCACAAAACCATAACTGAATCAAATGATAACCCCAAAACCATAAAATAACATAATCTTGGTGAGCATTTAGAAACAAAATTAGATACCCCAAAACACAAACATATTGAGCATTTAAAAAAAATCTCAGTGTTGAATCTGTAAAATAAATAACCAAGAAATAGAAACCTCGACAATAGTAGTAGAACAAAATAAGAAGAACAAATCCAAAACTTAATATAGAGAGAGAAACAACGAATAACAAAAAAATCACCTAAGAGAAGCCACCTGAGAAGCGAGGACACCTAAGAGAAGCCACCCAAAATTTAAAAGCCCTAGCTTCGGAGCCAAGTCCGACACCGAGGAGAAGAGAGAAGGGCATCGGGTTGAGGGAGGGTTTTTTTGTTTGTTCCCAGAACGTAAGGATAAGGGATGGGAGTTAATGAGAGGAAGGTGGGGTCTTTTCCCCAATTTTGAGAGAGTCAAATGTGTCAAATACTATTCTACCCCTATTTTTGAATTTTAGTTAAGATTGAAAACAAATTTAAGTGTTAAAAAAGAGAGGGAACTCAAACACTTAAAGGGTAAAATAGGGATGTGACACCCCGCCTAATAAAATACCGGGTGATCAGTCCTATACCAAATTAAAACAGGAATCCCAGTTGGATCATCCTTAGCATCACTGTCGAAAACTTTTTAAAACTTACTAACCACCTAGTATTCCAAAAACTGGTGCCAATTTTAACTTTTTGATTTAACAAAACCGTACATGCGGAATTAAAATATAAACCATTCACACAACTGAATGAAAGTAAATAGAATAATAATTACACAACTTGCCGAATAAATCACCGGCCACCAAATAAATAATCCAAATACAAATGTCCAACACCTGAATAAATTACACCTGAAAACTGTACCGAGAAGTCTGGGCTACAAGCCCTAAATAAAACTGAGACTGATAAAAGATTCCTACTCTAGGAATGAATGAATGATGCGTCTAATTCAAACTCCTGCTAGCATCCACATATGCCGCAGCTCCGTGCCCCTGGAATAGAATATAAATCTTGGCGTCCCTGTGGCTGGACACCTAAAAGGTTTTGAAAATAGTTTTATAGCAAGGGTTAGAACCCAAAATATTTTGAAAATATTTAGCAAGTGAATTAACTGCAGTAATTTAAAATGCATGAATGCGCTTCATATTTAAGTTAGTGTCGCACTCCCTTGTGGACATTCTCACCCCTCCACTATTGTGCACACCTACCGGTTACCTTAACCCCACCTAGTTGTACTACCCCGTCCAACTAGTCCTGGTATAACCTTCCCTTGCCATGCTACTCTAACCCGAGTATAATGATTATTGAATTATAAGTTATTTCATAATTAACTTAATTAATTCCTCTTAAATAATAGCATATAACCATCTCACAAGTTATATAAAGTACATACATCACACACTATATTATTTCCACCAATGATTAACCTAATTAATTTCTCATTAATTAACAGCATATAACTGTAACCCGCGTTATATAAGATAAATACATCACGCACTGTATTATCACCTACATATAATATTTACTACCATATTATACGTACCTTTACAAACATCCACACATATATCATACGTGTATCCATCCTTCTGAGTTTACCCTCACCGGATGATTCCCTCTAAAATGCTATCTCACTAGGTGTGCTCACAAAACCTAGTTTCCCCGAGTTGGAATCGCTCACCAACTTGGACCAAAATATAAACGAAGTGGAGGCGGTCATATTCCTTCCCTGAAAGTGAGATAAATCCCTCACCCATATATACCGGACGCTATGACCTGGGGATATACTCGCCCTACTCCTCAAGCTAGGGGATTCACCCACATCGCGCAACCTCCCTTGATAGCATTAGAGTATATAAATTTAATAAATATCTAGTCACTGATATTTACTATCACACACAATATATACACATATATATATACTATCACTACCCGTATATATATATTATGAACCCCGATTTTTACCGTGTACTCAAACTCCTGCACACTGCCTGTAATTTAATGTCACACACAATACATACACGTATATATATATACTATCACTACACCGTATATATATATATATATATTAATAACCCCGGCTTTACCATGTACTCAAAATCCCATACACTGCCTGTAATTTCCTGAGTCTATGGCCCGACTCAATGTAATTAATTTTCTCACTTAATAACTTATCCCCTTCCCGAGTCAATGGTCCGACTCTAATATAATTAATTCACACCTCAATTAATATAATACTTTCCCTGAGTTTATGGTCCGACTCTCCTTAAATTAATTAACACACATTTTAATTTAATACCTCCCCGAGTCTATCGCCCGACTCTAATTAAATTAATTAACAAATTAATTAATCAACCCGAATTCCGAGTCTGTGGTCAGACTCTAATATAATTAATTATCACATTAATTAATAAGTACCCTTCACGAGTCTACAATCCGATCCTGATTAAACTAATTATCCCACCCATTAATTTAACCATACCCGAGTCTACAAACCGACTTTAATTAAATTAATTAACACCTTTATTAATTTAATCCTACCCAAGTCTACAATCCGACTCTAATTAAATTAATTATCGCATTTATTAATATAATAACTTGGGGTCACTCAACCATTGTCCCCGGACTCACTTACTTGGCCCGTAACTTAATATTTCCCGAGTATATATCCCGACTCAAAATTATTTAGTTTATCTCCAAACTTAATTCACTACCTTGGGGTCGCATGACCAATATACCCGGATTTCACTCACTTGATCCGTACCTCACTATTTTAGAATAAAATCTCTCAAATTCATCCATTTAATGCCCCACATAAATTCATCCTAATCCCAATTACTTTCTCCCATAATTGCTAGGAATATTTGTTTCACAATTATTTCTCACTAATAAATGTATGGAAATTTAATTTATAATTAATTCCCCCTTATATCTCACCCAGGCCGAACTGGCCAGAATTTCCCACCATCGATCGATCGATGCCCCTGATCGATCGATCAACCCCTTCGTTACAGCTCTGCCTCCCCCCTGTTTTCCACCATTAACGAACCTCAAGGTTTCTAAACCAGAATTTAAACCTCTAATTACATCATCCCATCATCTACACATGGTTAATCCACATCCTATTCATCATAGAGATCATTAAGATAATCAACCCCTCTAATTATCTCATAATTTTCGAAATGGGTCTTTCTCCATAAAATTCAATTATCTGTTTTAAATCCCAAATTCCAGATTCGATTTCCACTCTTTTATGTTCTGAAATTTTCGTTCAAATCATATATACATATTCAGATATCAATCACCCATCTAAATCTTACTTTGAATCTCATTCAAGTATTTCAAAAACAAAAACCCCATTTTGTACCCATTTACACCCAAAAACTAATTTTCACACCCACATCACCATGATATGAATTGATTATCATGCTTTAAGAATCAAAACAGTTAACCACTTGCCTCAAAGTGTTTGTAGTGTATGATCCGTTGTTGTTGACCCTCAATTTGGCTCCAAAAAGCTCCAATTGCTCTTGCAAAGCTTTCCCCCAATTTCCCTCTCAAGCCCTAGGCTTAGAATTGTGATGGCTGCTGATTTCCTAATCTCCCCATTAGGTTAAAAACCCTTAATTCAGTTCTTCACCTAATGGGCTTAATTAAAGTGGCCCAACTCACCCCGTGTGGGCCCGGCTATGCCCAAAAATATCCCGAGACCCAATTACTACCCCCGGGTACTCTTTTCTGACTATCTCGACCCATCCGGACTCAACCGCGCACTCATAATTGGCATCCGAATTAATTTATAAAAATCCTTATCTCACACCCAATTTAGTCTATACCGACTCCCGGCTGGAATAAGTGCATACCCCGTCATTAATACCCGAAATGACGTAATTAAATTATTACTATTCACTTAGTAAATAAATTTCCCTAAACATTAACCATTCACTCCATGATTAATATTTAAATATATATATATATATATATTTCCATAATTAATTCAATTAAAATTACCACACACAAGTAATTTAAAATTCCCGAATGAATTAAATATTAAATGTACAAAAATACGGGGTGTTACAAGGGAGTGCAAAAAAAGCTCAAATATATGACATCATAGTTGAAGTTTATGACATACATAAGTTTCCTACTTTATTATATATATATATATATATATATATATGTGTGTGTGTGTGTGTGTGTGTGTGTGTGTGTGTGTTTAATGGTTTATGTGAATTTTTGTAGGTATTGGAATGCTTAGCGAGACAATTGGCTCTAATTTAGGAAAGTTACATCATTTGATGCAACATTAAAGGAAATTATATAATTTCAAACTTCTTATCCCGGGTGGTGGAATTACATGAAAGCATAGTTCATCAATTTAGCTTCGTGTCTCGGCTAATGGCATGTCATTCTAAGTCTGGATGTTTTAGTTATAATAATTATTGTTTATTACAACATTATTCCCTTTTGAAGAGAAAAGTGCCTTGAAAAATAGGGGATCGATCGATCGACTTTCCCCTATCGAGTAATCGATTAAGAATCTTTTTCCTTAAGATGAGACCAAGACACATATTCCCCATTCATAGATAAATCAATGAATTGTTCGACCGATCAATCACCTCAGTTTTTATGAAATTTGGAAACCGATGAATATTTCACATCCATCGATCGATTGATACCCTTTGGTCGGTCGATCAATCATCCCGTAAATAAGATATTTTCGAGATATTTTATTTATTTCCCTTTATTTCACCCAACTTACTATATTTACCTGGGTTGGGTTTTGTTTGTATTATCCAATTTTATAACATAAGTTTTGTTTAGTTTATGTTTGAGAGGTGATTTGGGAGCTTCTCCTTCTCTCTCATAGGGTTTGTCATTTATGGCTTTATAAATAATATTCACCTTCTTCTTCCTTTAATTCAGGCTTTCTTAAGTTGTTTAATGCTTAAATTAGTTGTTTTACATAATTATTTCTTTCTTTAAATACAAGTTTTACAATTCTTTCTAGCTAATTTAGATTAGGTTGAGATTATTTCACTAACCATAGATTAGTTGGTTGCTTTGTTGTGGTGTGATGGATTACATTTGTTTTATTGGGTTAGTTGTTTTAGATTTTATACCTAGGAGATTTAATGGTATATATCATGTATGCGCCATATTTACGACCTTGCTTTTGTAATCTCGGGAGTATATGTTGACACTAAAATCATAGTAGGCTTTTATGAGAATTTAGAGGGTGAAAACTCTATGTTTAATTAGTTGTTCAAATGGGATTTAATCTTGATAAGATTTTATTCCCATGTAAACATTTATGCTACTTAACACGTAGTGAGGGATATAATTCTCAATATATAGTTTTTTCTTGTGTTTAACTAAGTTTCTATTTATGCCTAGTTAATAATATAATTAAGAAAAATAGCATCCTTACTTTATTCAAAATAAATAAATCAATTAAAGTCTAATAATCATTCTATGTTTACTCGATACCTGAACTAGCTGTTATACTTCCATAATAGTGTAGTTAAA
This sequence comes from Sambucus nigra, assembly GCA_949130495.1. Taxonomy (NCBI): domain Eukaryota; kingdom Viridiplantae; phylum Streptophyta; class Magnoliopsida; order Dipsacales; family Adoxaceae; genus Sambucus; species Sambucus nigra. The sequence continues at coordinate 521,080,881 of OX422207.1, forward strand.
GTTTAGGTTTTCGCATTAGCAGTGGGAACCAATAATAACAACAAATTATTCACACAATGCTCGGTTTTCCTCATCAACCAAATGGCATTGTTGTCCAGGATTGTTTTGTGTTAGATTATAATTAATTTAGTATTTCGTAATATTTTCTTTGTATTTGTACTCATTGTTCGCAATGGTGTTGTAGATTTATATATTTGAGCGCCAAGAAATGCATGAATTCTCAATTGCGCACCACTTTGTGGAAATCTTCATCTTAAGCATATTTGGGTGAACATGTCTTACTCTTCTATTTTCTATAATCACAACGATAATTATGAAATCCTTAAAATCGATGACTTTTGGTGAATACTTGCATAAGAAGAATGAAAATTGCAAAATCGTTTTGGGTGAGTATTACAAAAGTCATGTTATGGATTATGGGAATTTTTCAAATGATCATACTGATAAAGGGCCACAAAATCATTATAATAAGAATATTAAATATTATTGAAATAATTTTTTAAATTCTTATAATAATTATTTTGATAGTAGTTTCGAGGATAGTTCTCAAAATTTTATTTTCAAGAATCCGCACCTCCACCTATGACTTTGTGTGAGGGCATTCACATGCTTGAGAATGAAATCTTATAAATCGTTATCAATAAGAAAAATCATTGTTTGAAACAATATTAATATGCATTATTTGAATCCAAAGACGATTTTTCTTCCAGGAGTATGTAAGATGACGAATGTTTTGAATGAAATGAACAATCGATGCCTAGTTTGGAACAAACCATTCTTATTTTCTGCCCTAGTAATAATAGAGAATGAAAGTGCGAAGGAGGTGGATGTAGCATACATCTGCAATGAAATGACTTATTCTTTGGTAACAAAGAAGAAAATTTTATTGAGAATGATCCTATCTCCTTTGAAATACAATATTTGAGCAAAAATGACTCATCTCTCGATATATTTCCTCCCCATCTTCATTCACTATCATTGAACCATTAAAACTAGTTCATAAGTCAGTTCAAAACATTAAAACATCCAACCCCTTCATCGATGAGGATTACTAGTTTGAGTTTCTTTCCATAAAGGAAATATTTCCTCCATGCATGCCACCTCCCATTCCATTTGATAACCCATAAGGGGAAATTCAATTTTTATGGGATCACGTGTGTACTTGTCACCCGTTCAATCCTCCCATCATCAGCCAAAAACTTTTTATTATTGATGTTTTTTTCCTCGCCCAAACCATGACTTCCATTATTTAAACGAAACTCCTTTTTTTAAGGCATGAACTCATATGAGGGACAACCATTAATCCCTAAAAGTGAAAAAGTTTTATTGGGCGGACCCGAAAAAATATCAACTTTTAGTGTGTAGTTTGTTAGAAGTTAAAATTATAGGTTGTACATAGTAGTTTGTTTTATTTTTATTTTTTACTTATTGTCTACTATAATTAGTTCAAAATTTAATTTCCTCTTTTGTTATTCTTGGTTCTAACATGTTTTACAGAATTAATGGACCTTTGATAGCCAGTGATCACTCCATTTAGGATAATATTGTTATTTACCTCTCTTGAACGTATGTTCTTGATTTGCATTTAGGACAATGCAAAGTTTCAGTTAGGGGTGTGGGTTGTTCTTATTATTCATTTATAGTTTTTTGATCTAATTATATTTTCTTACCAAGCATATTGTTATTGTAAACAAACTAAAAATTTTCAAAAATATTTGTTCCACTATGGATAGGCACCCATCTCTTAAGAAAATAAAGAAAGTGGGGAACTTAAATCCCTTTCTAAATTCAATCATATCCACACATTTAGGGTATGAATTCTTATACATTGGATTCTGCACCCTAGATCCATTGGACTATATAAGATCCACAAATTCATTCCTCCTAACTCCCCTTGTAATTTCCTATTTTGTTGGGAAACTTCTTGCTTTATCACTTGTGTTGGTTGCACAAATGGAGGTAGGACCTGTGGAGGACCATTTTATTGTGTTTTTAAGGCATTGGTTGAAATTCCCGAGGAACGTGGTTGGTTGCACTTTTGAGGAGCTTATTGCCAAATCTTTTATTATTTACCAACACCTCGAGTTTATGTTCATACATAGCATTGGTGAGTATTCCATAGTTCGAAGCCCCTGTAAAACCTAAATTTGGTTCATTATAGAATGGGCTAGTCCTTCCCACTTCTGGGATAATAGTTCTCCCTGTTGGGAAATTATTACCCATCTGTTAGGAAGTTCTAGATGTTCTTAAACACTTTAGTGGGTTGTTTAAACCAAAACCAATAATTTCGAGTCCCATTCTTAGGTTTGTTACAAAATTTATTACCCCATTATTAGGTCTATAATATATAGGGTTAAAAGTATTGGACTGTTTAGTCATGCTTACACAATTTTTGGTGGGTAGCCTTGATCATTAGATATTTTAGGGGATAACCTACTAGTTATTGTTAGGACTATTGTAACAATATTTTGTATTTTATTTACAATATGCTCAAGTACCATTTTTAACTAATGTATTAAGTGATCTTGGGTGTATGAGGACACAACTATAATAGTGTTTCACTTGACTTTTCGGCCCTTGGAATCACTATTTCATTCAAGTCTTGGCTTTACACATTTGACATCATTTCTTGACAAGTTTCATCCATTGTTTTATTTGTAGTTGTGACATTTTGGCCAGTTGAACCAATTTCACCAACATTATCTACACCATCGTCGCTAATTCTAGTCCTAGCAATGATAAACAATTATATATCAATATTTTCCCACCAGGCATGCTGAAAATATGCTTCACTTCTCATTTGATTTGTAATTTTTTAATTGTGTGCGAGTGTGCCAAGCGAGGTTATGATCTTCCCAACCAATTAACTCTCTTAGCCTTACGAGAATTAGGTGATCGAATATCGTTTGATACTTTAATTGGGAAGACTTATGATCCAATTACGGAGACTTTTCACTCAATACTAAATAATCTTTTGAAGTAAATTAAATAGAATCTAAAGAAGAAAATGTAAAGTGTAGAAAATCAAAATAAAAGAAGGTTCGAAAAATTAAAACAATGAAGTAAGATAATTAGATATTAAAGGAAAACAATATACAGTGATGAATGTAAACAAAGTTTCTCTAATAAATGTAAAAACGTTTTAAATATAAAGGCAAATAAAATATTCATAAAATGTAAAGAGAATTACAATAAAATCCTTAAAAACTACTTCGAAGAAGAAACAAACTTTAAAAAAAAATAATGAAAATTTAAAAGGGTTTAAATGAGTTAATGTAATATTTTGTTAAGGAATTAATCTTTTTCTTTGTCATTGATTTGCTATTTATGGAATCATTTTCCATCCAACTACTATTTTAAATGCTAGGTGGTTACCCATTAGAATGTTCCCTCCTAGGTGCACTCACGCCCCTGAACCCGTTATTAGGTGGTTACCCCCGTAAAAGATCTTTGACAAGTGTAAGTTTCTCATGTAGCCATTTCTATTAATATGTACCTTTATATCTCTTGCCTATAATAACCATCTTGTATTTCCATGTAGAGACACTCTATTATTCGGTAATAATTTAGCGTAAACTGATGTTGCTAGAGTGCTGACAGGGGTAAGACAAACATGCCCTGCAACCCTAGTAGAATCAGAACTGATAATACTAGCACCGAATGCTTAAGGCCAGTACCACTCAGCAACCTATAACCGACTAAGATCAATAGACAATCATTTGTAAAGAGTATAGAGGCAGGTCAATGGGAGAGGACGTATGAGGCATCGCATCCCATAACACCCACTATGACCTCGGAGAAGGTTAGGGTAGTTTTTATAAAGAATATCCCACTACTTTCTTGGATCTTTACATCCAACAGTGGAATGCCAGTGGTGTTAGGACATTGAATTCCACCATTAATATTTGGATTTCACATGGGTGAAAATAAAGGTGTTAGTGACTTTTCCCTTGATAAAGGATTCCCTTCAGTGGTGGGAGAGTGTAAAGATAGTGGCGGATATAGAAAATTTAACTTATGGCAAGTTTATTGTGATGTTTTATGAGAAGTATTTTCCTCACATCATTAGGGTGAAAAAGAAGAAGGAATTACTCATTGTTGACCAAGGTTCTTACACAGTGGCTAAGTGCTAGCAAGAGTTCATGGGGTTATCACTTTTTGCATTAAAGGAGATGAGTACAGAGAAAACTAATATGACATGTATCGTTTAGAGACATTCGTGGAACACTAGGTAGGTAACTATAAGGAATCGTCTATACACCACATATGCATAGGTTGTTGATGAAGGATTGATTCATTGATAGGACAAGAGTGGGCATAAGAAGATGTTAGATAAGGTAGTCCAATTGAGTGGGCCAAAAATAGATAGTGGTCTAGGTGGAGACCAGAGCGTATTTTAGGTCTACTAGGTCGAAGGGAAGTGGAAAAGATTATGAGCCATCTAAATAACACATCAACACCACCTAGAAGGACCCCCTCAATCAGGTCGGGGGAAGAAACACTAGGCTAGACATTAGAGTACTCAACCAGCTCTTTTCATGATAGAGGACATAGGTCCTGAGTTTTCCCGAGTGGGGATACTCAAGGACAACATGGATAAGACAGACAGTGCCAATAGTGTTTCACGCCCCATCACCAACAATAACATTAGTATCAACCCCATTATTTTACATCCCTAACAAACCGGAGGTAACAAATAGTAGTTGCTCTTCTTGCACTATCTTTCGCACAGTCTCAGCTTCAAACTCACTATTGATAGCACGTGGTGAGCATAACGGTCTAGATGGTGACCAATGATTACGCGTGAAAAGTGTGCTCATGTAAGGACACAGCCGTTGTTTTCTTTTCACCACGATAATACAAAAACCTAAATTATGACTACACTTGAGAGGCAAGGCTAGCGGTAAGTCGGGTATCAAAAATATCCACTAAGACGAGTTGCTATAATTTATAGGATTTAATACTCCGGAATAAAAGTGTAAAAGATGAATTACAAACTAAAATAAAAGATGCATGAAAGGGAAATATTAATCTAGGCAAGTGTATTGAAACTAGACTAAAAAAGAGAGTAAAACTATAGGTTGCGTCGAATAACCCTCACCCGAGTTAATTTATATAAATTGGATACATGGGTCGATGAGTTATTATGAATGCGTCTCGTTTCGACACTTAATTGAATCAAGGGTTGTCACGCCCCTAAATCTTCATAAAAGCCTAATAAGATTTTGGCGTCAACAAAGACCCCGAAAATTCCGCACGAAAGGTCATAAGAACGGGACATACATGATATGCCCCATCAAATCTCCTAGGCACAATATCTAGGACAACGCACCCGAAATAGACCCGTAAACGCCATCGCCAAAGCCAAGTAATGCGCAACTCGAGTGAGTTCCATTCAAACACAACCTAATTTAACTTAGCTAAAAAGAATATTAAAAACGCGATAAATAAAAGCGGTAAATCTACACTAGAAAGTGATTAAATCAAAGCATGGAAACCTAATTAGAAAGCAAGAATAAATGAAATACAAACTATATTAATGGAGAGGGAAGATGAAAGCACCAATTGCAAACCCAAAAGGGTGTCAAACCAAGAAAGAAATGAAGATTGAGATCTCAAACCCCTAAAACCCTAACCTATCCTACCTAAAACGAATTATCTTTGTTTTTACATCAAAAATACTTTATGTAGTAAAAGGAATTGAATTAGAAAAGAAAAGAGAAAAGAAAAGATAAGAAAAGCCAAAATATCTGCAGAAAACAGGGGATCGATCGATTGACCCCTTTGGTCGATCGATCGATTATTGAAATCGTGGCAAAAATCTAAAGGATCGATCGATCGATCAAGAAGATCTTAGCCAAGTCAGCCACTACATTCCTTTTCCTCCTCTCTCCTCCTCTTCTAGTTTCATTATTTTTCCTTCCGCTAAAATCGCCGTAACTTCTTCTTTATGAATCGGAATCGCGCACCGTTCGCGGCCACATGAAGCTTGTGAGGAGGGCTATAACTTTCGTGTAGATGTTGGTCCAGGTGCCCAATATGTGAAAAGACTAAAATGCCCTTGAACGTGCGATCGTGTACAAAAATCGAGCGAAATGCATCCGAACTTCACACTTAGCATCCAAATACCTATAAAAGGTCAATTAACCTCTGCAAAACATGTTAATATAGAAATTAGAGGTTGTCTGGTTAACGAGCATAAATATAGGGAATAAGATACCCGAGGGTGCTAAAATGCGTAGGTTCGACGGATGAAATACGTAATATTTGCGTATCACATCCCCTAACTTACACATTGCTAGTCCCTAGCAATGAAATGGGATGCAAAAAGAACTACAAGCAAACCAAAAATAGGAGGTAGTACAAAAATATGGTATAGAAGTAGAAGGCCACTTTCGCGGGTGATTACATTGCATTTAGCGTATACAATAAGCCGTTGAACCCCTAGGTCACCCTGATGGATGAGTGTCATCTCGTGAGGGTTTTCAGGGATGGTACCCACAAACATCACATGGTTTCCTCAAAATAAGCCCAAACCAACATGCGACAAGCCCAAAAATGGTGAAAAGGATTTCATAAACATTATTATCACATTGAACGGATTCAAATAGAAGTCCAAATCATTAACATTATAGAATGCACGTCATAGAATTGAAACCTTAAAGTGTGGGAGGGGGATCGAGCACATGCTAAGTGTGATTTGGCAAAAACTTATATAAACTGGAAAAACATTAAAGAAAGCATATATTCAATCCTCACGGGCATTACACTTATCAAGCGAATTCACTCAAAACAGGGAGGTAACACACGAAACATGCGGGCATAAAGAGTAGATGTAAATGGAATCTAGGCCGCGCACATGTCACAATTGAAGAACGCTATATATAAAATGAAAAACTGTAATCTCAGTGAAAGGATACCGCTCATTAAAGGAGGCGAAATGTATTTTCACAGATTATCAAAACTATTATGACTTTTAAATTACATCAACCTAAGATCACATAGGTCTTTAATAGGGTTGTATTGTGGGTATGGCTAGGGTACAAAATGAAGGAATGTATGTACAAATTCAAAGTGTTCGGAATGAAAACTCGGGATAATGGGGAAATGCGGGCAATATCAAAATTGGAAAACAAGTTCCAAAACGGCATTAGATATATCATCAGGGAGAGTAATCAAAGCTTATTGAACTATATACAACATTTACAACTTTCTCTTTCTTTTCTCTTCTTCTTTTTCTCATGGTTTCCTTTGTTTTCTTTTGCTTTTTTCTTTCTCTTTTTCATCACTTTTTTCACTTTTTCTTTTCTCTACTTTTAAAACTCTCATATGCCTAAATTGCAACCAACATCACAATAACAACATTCAATCCCAAGTAAAATTCCAAACAAAAGTATGGAAAGTGTATATATTGGCTAAAACTCCCATTTAGAGTTAGTTATGGGAATGGGGTCATGAAACGAAAGGCTATATTTAGGCTCAAAGGGGTTAATGAGGGAAAACATATAAGGGTGAGGTCAAGGCTAATATGGGTGATATAACAAAGAATGCCTATGTGTAATACCCCATATTTTTATGCTATATTAATTTGGGGATTTATTAAATTTAACGTGAATGATTTATTTAATAAAAATACGGAAATTAATTATGTTATAATTATTAACGTGACGAGAGTTAGTAATTATGGGAAATTTGTTGAATATTACTAATGAGCAAAGTAATATATTATATTGGTTATATTGAATGTCATGATTGAATTAAATGACGATTTCAAAAATTTAAGTCGGAACGTGCTCGTGTCGCGTCGGGACTAATTTTGTTAAATAAAAAGTGAATATTTTATAAGTTGTTCATATGGTTGTTTTGAGTGCGCCAACGCGTCCGGAAGGGTCGAGATAGTCAGAAAAGTGTACCCGGGGGTTTAGTTTGGGTCTCGGGGCGTTTTTAGGCCTAATTGGTACTCCGGGAGGGCAATTTAGTCTTTTCACCTTATTGGGTAATTAAACCCACGAAATTCAGCAACCTATATCAGCCATTTAGGTTAGTCTTTTAGGGTTAGAATATTCAGAACACAAGTGACGGCCATTGGAGAAGAGAGGAGAGAGCTCCAAGGCAATTCAAGGTCAAAAAGTCACCGGTTTGCACCGCCGCCACCACCAACGCGTAGATCGCGAGAAGGGGAATGCAACCACACCGGATTCATCTGCAAACCAGACTTCTGAAAATCCCAGGCAAGTATTTATCTTGCGTATTTTCGTTAGTGCAATCCTCATGTTAGTTTAGGAATGATTAGAGATGATAAATATGGAAGAAAACCCAATTTGTGTTAGGAAAATTCATGTAGTATTGATTTATATAAGATTCTGGAATCCTTGCCATGTAGAGGAATATAACCCACGAAATTTTGATGATATATTATAAGGAAATTCTGGTAAAAACAGATTAGAACCTTGATTAAGAAAAACTCTAGGGTTCTTGATGATTAGATGGGATTTTGGGTTAATTATCCATGTTTAATGTTAGATATACATATGCTTTACGTTGAAAACATCTGGTATATTGTTATAATGATAGTAGTAGGATTTTTGGGACGTTTAGAATGGAAAAACATGGTTTTGAATGAAGAAAATTGGTAGAACCCGTAATTGCATTTCTGCAGAATTTTCGCAGACCTGCTTGATCGATCGATCGAAGGTTCGATCGATCGAGCCCCAGACCTCGATCGATTGACCCCTCCTGGTAGACTCCTATTTCCCTTGTTTAATTAGTTAAATTAAGTTATCGCAAAATAATTCTTGGGAATTCTTAATGAAATGTTTTGGGAGATAGGAAAGACCAGTAGGACATATGAATAAGTGTTGGGAACTTTATTATAAGACGAGAATCTTGTTTTTGGGATAATTATATAATGAACGATGAAACTACGTATTTCAAGTGAGAGATTACGGCGAATAGCTACGATAGTAAATAGAGGTATACCTACTGAATTTTCTACTTGGAAGGATAGAGTCCACGAATGTCACGTATTAAGTGAGAAAACCCTTCGAGTTAAGGTTAGAGATGAAACCTTATACGTAATACTAATAATGTGAAATTAAGGATAAATGTTGTAATTATGGGTGACGTGAGGAGCCTATATTAATATGATAAAAGTGGTATATTTATATGATTGTGTGTCCATATATTATATACTTGTGAAAATCATGCCCACGCTACTTGCTATCCCTGAGGTTACCGCATTGGGATAGGTCTTATCTCGATGGGACCTTTATGGGGGATATTGACTTGTACCCTAGGAGATAGATATCCTTGGTCCAGACTATCGATGTGATAGTTCAGACGGTCCTAAGAGACGCAGGCATGTGCCATCCTCTTAGAGACTTGGAATCTATTCTTCGCCTCAATATTGTTTGTGTATTTTTGTTAATACAATTCGAGAGTGATTCCGAATGTATTCCCCTTAAAATGAGTGACATGGGACTTTGGATAGTAGAGTATGCACGCACCATAGTTTTATGTGGGGTGCAGTTACTTTATATATAATATACGAGTAGTTAATATATATATATGAGATTTGGAAATTTGAAACTGCCTACTGTGATTTGATAAGTAGGACATGGTTGATGACTCTAATAGTAAATACTTGTTTTGTGAAAGTATAAAATATTACTGAGAAACTTTATATTGTAATAAAAGCTAAAATGAGAGTTGTGCTGCTAATTGGAAATATTCTTTTTAAACAATAATATTGTCCGGTTTTGAAATCTTATGAGTAAGTTAAGATACGCTAAATTATTGGGAAGGTTAGTATGATAAAATGATAAGATAAACTGTTGGGAAGGTTAGTGCGATAGGTGTGCACATTAGAAGAGAGGTGAGTATTTCTCAAGAGAGTGACGCTCTAATATGTTGTTGCATTGGCCTGTATCAATTTAAATACTTGCTAAACGTATTTTAAATCAAAAACACTTTCGGGTTCTGACCCGTTTCTTTTTCTCTCTCTCTCTTGTATATATATGTATATTTTTCAGGTGCCCAGCCACAGGGGCGTCTTGCATAGGATCCCTTGAAAGGAACGTGATGCAGCTTAGGTGGGAGTTGCAGGTTACTTGCGTAGACGGCTTCACTTATTGACTCCACTTTTAGCATTCTCATTTATTGGGCATGTGTCGCCCTTTCCATTATTTCCTTATTGTTGGGACATTTGTATTTCAGTTATTTCTAGTATTGTTACTATGGGTTTTCTTCAGTTTGGATTTGTGACTTTAGTTTTCGTATGTGGACATTCGATTGACGAATGTATTATATTAATTGGACTTTGTGTTCCAGGTTTATTGTGATGTGATTCTTAATTGAAAAAAAGTTGTTTTTAATTAAATGAATCTTTTTCTTTAAATAAAATTTGGAAAGTTATGTATGAAAATGGTTTTGACACTTAGCTTAATTATTTAGGGTGTTAAATTGGAAAATATATTTTTATCGACAGTGATGCTGAGAATGAACCAACTATTTACCTTGATTTAATTTAATAAAGGAGTGATCGCCCGGTATTTAATTAGGCGGGGTGTCACACTATGATCATTTCCAAAAGTTTACTCAATTATCGAATCAAAACAATATATGAAAATCATGATCAAGTAACACATTTCAAGAATGAACTCAATTAATGATCGATCAAATGAAAGAATAGTGAGATTACCGACGAATTCAACGTTTTCAATGAGAAAAGAATAGTGAATAATGCTCACAAATGACGAAAGGTACAAAGCTTACTCGGTGTAAGAATATACAATGCAACAAAAGATTACCGAGTTATAAAAATCTTAAACCAAATCAATAGAATGATAAAAGTGCATGTGCTCATGGGATTAAAGTTTAATTCATGAAGTTATTCATAATATCAATAATGGAGACTAAAGTCTAATAACTTCTAAAATCGAGAACATGCATCATTGGGTTGTCTATTGGATCGGGCAATTATTGAAATTTATCATCGAAAACAAAGGCAAAATGCCCCAAAAAAGGAGAAAAAAGAAAGAAAATCATTTTGAAATTTTTAATTTTTCAAAGAAAAGCATACTAAGTAACTAACATGTGAGCAAAAACATGGAATAAATAAAGAAATGCATAGAATATCCCACACCCCCTAACTTTAAACTTGACATTGTCCTCAATGTAAATTAAGAACCAAGTTAAAGAGAGGAAAAGAGAAATATTACCCAAAACTAGACCGATCCCCATAAGAACAAGTCCAACGAATCTACAAAACAAGTTAGTACCGATCATAGCAAAAACAAGTAAAAAAAAGTTAACTAATTACACTAGACTAAATTAAAAAGGAAAGAAAGAATAAAAAAACTAACTATATACAACCTACAATTTAGGCTTCACACTAACTATACACTAGAAGTCTAAATAGTTGAGGGTCCACCATAAGAATGATTTGACTTTGGAGGATAACCGGTGTACCCTCACATACAAGCATGTCTTCTGAAAAATATGAATTCCGTTTTAACAACGGAAGGAATGTGTAAGGCGTAAGAAATGAAACATTCCCAATTAAAATTTTTGGAGGGACGATGGGGGGTTTGGATTGAACGGGTGACAAAAAAATGTGGGGACCGAGAAAAGATGAATATCCTCCCAATGATTTTGAAATTGGAATAGGAGGCGGCGTACATGAAGGCAAAGATGAGATCATGGAAGGCGACTCGAGCAAGTACTACTCATCGGCGAAAAGGTTTAAAACATTAAAGTTTGAAACTGAATCATCGAGTACTTGAGATGGTGTGATAATAGAGAATGAAAATGGGAATGAAAGAAATTCAAACCATGAGATAAATCATCATCGCATGAAGATTGAGTTTCGAAGGAAATAATATCATTTTCAATGAAATGTTCTTCTTTGGGGGATAAAGAAGAAATGATTTCATTGAAAATAGATATTACTTCATTTTTATCCTCACTTTCAATATCTATTATGCAATGGGCAAAGTCTAGAATGGTTTATTCCAAATTAGTCACAAGTACCTCATTTGGTATAAAACACTCCTCGACTTCAAAAGTCTCGGAAGCAAAATCATCGTCGGACTCAAATAATAAATCCAAGTCATGTTCCCACGAACGATTTTCTTCTCGATAACAGTTTTCAATTTTCTCATTTTCATACATACGCAAGCCCTCACCGAATGTCATGGGTCGAGGTGTGGATGCATGAGAATGAGAACTTTGAAAATTTCCATCGGACTTAAACGAAAACTCATTATTATAGGAATTTTGAAAACTATTCGAATTCGTTTCAAAATTCCTATTATAAGGAGGTAAATGCCCAAAATCATTGTCATCATCATCAAAATTCCAATAACCCGAGTTTTGACTTTCGTTATGCTCGCCAAAATTCATGTTTGAATTTGTTATACTTTGGGATTCTAAGTATTCACCGAAAGTCATAGGTTTGCGAGAATTTTGAGTATTATAACAATGATTACCGAAAGAATTGGAATGAGACATGCTTACCCCAAAAGTGGCTCGAAGTGGCGGATTCCACAAAGTAAGTGCACGCGGAAAAAATTCGAGCGTTTCTAAGTGCTCATATGTGGAATTCTTGCAAAAAGGTTAGCAAATAATACAAATAGAAAGAAAATACTATGATATACTAAATCAAATAAAGTCTAAAACAAACTAGTCCCCGAAAACGGCGCCATTTTGGTTACGCGTGAAAAGTGTGCTCATGTAAGGACACAGTCGTTGTTTTCGTTTCACCGCGATAATACAAAAACCTAAATTACGACTACACTTGCGAGGCAAGTCTAGCGGTAAGTCGGGTATCGAAAATATCCACTAAGACGAGTTACTAGAATTTATAGGATTTAATACTCCGAAATAAAAGTGTAAAAGATGAATTACAAACTAAAAGAAAATATGCATGAAAGGAAAATATTAATCTAGGCAAGTGTAGTGAAACTAAACTAACAAAGCGAGTAAAACTATAGGTTGTGTCGAATATCCCTCAACCGAGTTAATTTGTATAAAATGGATACATGGGTCAACGATTTATAACGAATGCATCTCTTTTCGACAGTTAATTGAATCAAGGGTTGTCACGCCCCTAAATTCGCATAAAAGCCTAATAAGATTTTGGCGTCAAAAAATACCCCAAAAATTACGCATGAAAGGTCGTAAGCACGGTACATACATGATATGACCCGTCAAATCTCCTAGGCACAATAACTAGGACAACACACCCGAAATAGACCTCTAAACACCATCACCAAAGCCAAGCAACGCGTCAACTCAAGTGAGTTCCATTCAAACACAACCTAATTTAACTTAGCTAGAAAGCATATTAAAAATGCAGTAAATCTACACCAGAAAGCGATTAAATCAAAGCATGTAAATAAAGCATGGAAACCTAATTAGAAAGCAAGAATAAATGAAAGACAAACTATATTAATGGAGAAGGAAGATGAAAGCACCAATTACAAACCCAAAAGTGTGTCAAACCAATAGAGAAATGAAGATTGAGCTCTCAAACCCCTCAAACCCTAACCTATCCTACCTAAAATGAATTATCTCTGTTTTTACATCAAAAATCCTTTATATAGTAAAAGGAATTGAATTAGAAAAGAAAAGAGAAAATAATATAAAAGCCAAAATATCTATAGAAAATAGGGGATCGATCGATTGACCCCTTTGGTCGATCGATCGATCATTGAAATCGTGGAAAAAATTTGAAGGATCGATCGATTGATCCCTTTGATCGATCGATCGATCAAGAAGGTCTCAGTCAAGGCAGCCACTGCATTCCTTTTTCCTCCTCTTCTCCTCCTCTTCTAGTTTCATTATTTTTCCTTCCGCTGAAATCGCCGTAACTTCTTCGTTCTGAATCGGAATTGCGTACCGTTTGCGGCCACACGAAGCTTGTGAGGAGGGATACAACTTTCGTATAGATGTTGGGATAGGTGCCCAAGCTGGGAAAAGACTAAAATTCCTTTGAACGTGCGATCGTGTACAAAAATCGAGCGAAATTTGTCCGAACATCACACTTAGCATCCAAATACCTATAAAATCTCAATTATCCCTTGCAAAACATGTTAACATAGAAATCCAAGGTTGTTTGGTTAACGAGCATAAATATAGGGAATGAGATACCCGAGGGGGCTAAAATGCGTAGGTTCGAGGGATGAAATATGCAATATTTGCGTATCATCAACCAACATACACTACAACAAGAGAATGATGAATGGAGTCCTTGATAAATGAGATGATCGAGGAGCATTATTTTGTACGATAAAAGTGAAATCACGAAGAAACCAATAATTTTCTTGTTATCTCTTTCAGTCATCTCCGACTAACGACCTGAGGTCATCTCTGGCCTGTGATTCGGGGTTGTTATCCAATCGGGAAATACTAACAACTATTAAATATATCTATTCCTAAGACCCCACGTACCTCTTTAAAGAAACAACAATGGAAAAGGGTCAATTTGTATAACAAATATCCAATAATGCATAAAGTAGTGTAATTGGCATGGAGTGCAACGATCAACAGAATGCATCCAACAAGTAGGAACTCATATATTCAGCAATCTCACAATCAACCTTGATTTATAGAGATTAAACAACTAAATCATCTAGACCGTCTCCTACAATCACCAGTTTCTTCATGGATTTGATCAGATTTGGAATCGAAACCTATGAGTTGAGAATCACCAAACTTCTCTTCATCCACTTCGACCAATAATGTTATGATTTATGGATGGATCACATCTCATCTCCACTGACCCGCTTTGTGGTCTGCTTTATAGTCGGCGGTATGGCCATCTCCAGTGGAGAGGCTAAAAAAGATGTATATTTACATTGTGGGAGGTTAATTGTTTGGATGTTGCACACACTGGGACAAGCTAACTTTGACATGGAAAGGGATGGGGAGCACCTTGGATGGGCAACTGTCATCCGTCCAAGGGATGAAATTGTGTTTTTTTATTATTTATAATAGTGGCCGCATGACTGTTGTCCATCCAACATATTTTATTATTATTTATAATGGTAGACGGATAACTGTTGTCCTTCCAATATATTTTATTATTTATAATGGTGGACGGATAATTGTTGTCCTTCCAATACGGTGGGACCCATTTATACATTGTGTAGCAACAATGTAAAGTTACACACTCGTTACATGTTCTCTCACCCAAAAATACATCTTCTTCTACCCATTGTGAGACCAAACAATGTAAATTTAGACATCTACATCTCCAATTGGAGATGGCCTAAGTATTTGAGGCCAGCATCAGCATGCTCTAATAAACAGGGGTGGCAATTTGGATTAGTCGTGTCGTTTTCGGGTCACATTGATTTTTAATTGAGTATAAATTTTGGGTACTTTTAAATCTATATAAGCTAATCGTGTCAAGTTCGGGTCATTTCGGGTTATTACTATAAACGGGTTATCGTGTCTAAAATTGTCAGCTCTACTAATAAACACGAATGAAATTTCTTTGGGGCACTTGGTTCTCAGGCCTGTTTAAACTTTAGTAAATTACCATTTTTTTTAAAGGCTTTTGGTTTACCTCCCTATACTTCACAACATTATGTGGAAATAAATTTTTAAAACCAACTTATAGTTGAATATTTTTTTGGAGTTTAAATAATTTTGCAAAAATTCTAAACTAAACCCTATGTCTTACATCTAGTATATATTTGACAAAACTCTGCTCATCTGACACGTATTTGACATAAAACTTATTATTTCATGTTTTGAAATTTTCATTGCCCGATGTTTGAGCAAATACACATCATATATTGTTTGACCGAATAAATCAAACTCATGATAGTTTATACATGATTTAGCCTCAATAGATGGTCGAGCAACTTATTAACTTCCATAAGTACAAGATTCAACCTCGACAAATGCTCGGCCACAATCTTAAGTTCTTGGAAATATTATTGATTTTTCGACAGATGCCCGAGCACAAATAGCTCGCCATTTCTACTGATAGTGTATAAATTTTTCCTCAACGTATTAGCCATGCACCATTTATCTTATTAATTCTCCGACGGACGGTTGAGCACACTACAACACTTTAAGACCATACAAATGGTTGGGCAAGATTATTTTGTTATAACTGGTGGATGCTCGGGCATTGATATTTCTTCAACTCCAGTATTGTTTATTTGACTCAATGATTCTTAACCTAAAGGACGATCATGCATATTCAAGATTCATCTTTGGAGATGATCAACAAAAAAAATCATATATTTAGTCCCAAAGATATCTTCCACACAAGTTGTATTTTATCCTCAACGGATGGTTGGTCGAGACAATCTTTATATACATTCAGTCCCGAAAAATTGTTAGCATAGTCAATTGTTAATCGATATTACATTTATTATTGTTATTCAACCCTAATGAATGGTTTGGAAATCTATTTTTCTCTAATAATGCAGGATCATTCGTAATATCTACTCAGTCCTTTAAAAATTTGCATCGATGGATGAGCAGGCTCTATTTATTTTCTTCGAAACACCCCGACGGATGGTCGGCACTTTCATTATTTTTATGGATTTTTCACTAGCTTTGATGGATAGTCGATGCAATTTATATTATGTGGTCATCACAATTTATCCTCGACTGACTATTGGGCATTACATTATTGTTTGATTCAACCTCGGCTAATAACTGCATGTTCATTTGCTAGGCAGGTTTATATTTACTATTGCATATCAGTTCAGATCCTTAGGCATGCTTATTATTTGATCCTCTTGCTTCAGTTGCTCTATATAATTAGCATTATATTGCAACAGAGTTTCAATGGATGGTCAAGCATCATCATTATCTAATTTTCTTATTTTAGCCCCGATGAGTGGTCGGGCATGATAATCATTGGATCCTCTTATTTCAACACCCAGCAAGTGGTCAACATGACTTACAAAAAAGTCCCTACGAATGGTTGGGCATTATTATTATTATTATTATTATTATTATTATTATTATTATTATTATTATTATTATTATTATTATTATTATTATTATTATTATTATTATTATTATTATTATTATTATTATTATTGTTGTTGTTGTTGTTGTTGTTGTTGTTGTTGTTATTAAGTATGTTCTTCATAACCCCGAGTAGGGGCTCCATATCAATGTTGACTTAAGAACGAATTCACTACAACATTATTCAATCAAGAAAGCAAATTAGACATCGAGCTGAAAAACAACAACATTTGTTTCCCCCATGACGAGTGGATTTAAAAAGTCCTGGCTAATAATGGGCATTTGAGCAACCTCGTCTCATGAGAGATTCATAGGTTTTTTGTCGGCCTCTCCAATTGGACCGTGTGAAAATCCATATATAGGGTGATTCCCTAGACTATGTGAATTCCCAAGCGAGTAGCGCATGAGTGCTTAATAGTCTTGTGGTCGATCTCTCCAATTGGATCATGTGAAAATATTAATACAAGGTGATACCCTAGACTAGGTGCATGCCCGAGCGATCCTCGACGCATGAGTTATTTTTAAGCCTTTGGTCGGCCTCTCTAATTGGGCCATGTGAAAATCCTAATACATGGGAGATACCCTAGATTAGGTGTACACCCGAGGGAGCCTCGATTCATGAGTGCTTAACAGGCCTATGGTCAGCCTCTCTAGTTGGACCATATGAAAATCCTAATACCTGGTAATACCCTAGACTAGATGAACGCTCGAGCGAGCCTCAGCGCATGAGTACTTAATAGTCCTGTGGTCGGCCTCTCTAATTGGATCATAAGTAAATCCTAATAAGTTGATACCCAAGACTATGTGCACGTGCGAGCAAGCCTCGATGCAGTAGTTCTTCACAGGTCTGTGGTCGGACTCTCCAATTGGACCATGCAAAAATCCTAATACATGGGAGATACCCTAGACTAGGTGCACGCCTGAGAGAGCCTCAACATATGAGTGCTTAACTGGCTTGTGGTCGGCCTTTCCAATTGGATCATGTGAAAATCCCAACATAGGGTAATACCCTAAATTAGGTGCATGCCCAAGCGAGCCTCGGCACATCAACTCTTAACAAGCCTGTGGCCAGCCTCTCTAATTGGATCATGTGAAAATCTTAATAAGGTGATACCCTTGACTAGGTGCACTCCTGAGTGAGCCTTGAAGCATAAGTGCTTAATAGGCCTGTGGTCTTCTTCTTCAATTGGACCATACAAAATTAAAATATTGGGTGATACCCTAGAGTAGATGCACGCTTGAGCAAGCCTCGACCCACGATTGTTTTATAGGCCAATGGTTGGCCTCAATAATTCGACCAGATAAACAAAATCAAAATATAGGGATATACCCTAAACTTAGTGCACGCCCGAGCAAGCCTCATCGCACGAATGCTTAGCAGGGATGTGGTCGGCCTCCCAAATTAGACCATAAAATGAAACAGAACAACGAACTACGATCGACCTGATCCCATGGGGGTACGTAGGCAGCTTTACTTGCTTGAGTCCCGCTCCCATATCGATTGAACGTCTCTCGACTCAAGAAAAGCATTCCTCTAATACCTTACAAAGTCAAGAGGATCAACCAAAGAAGGCTTAAAATTTGAAAGACAATTCAAAGAACTTCAGTCTAGTTCACATTGATAACTACACACGTTTGAAGAGTTATGAACCAGTTCCCAAATCATATCAAAATCAACTTAGCTAAACTGCGACCTGTGGGACTATTGTGGGGGAAAAATACACCTACATAAATTACATGACACGTGGTGAGCACACTAGTCAAGATGGCAATCAGTATACGCTCCAATAACATAAGGACGACTAGAGTCCTTAATAAAGTAGAGTACCGAGGAAGACTATGTTATTTAAATCAAACTCTATAAGGATAGTACTTATACAATTGTAAATCCTAACTCTATATAAAGGGGACATGCCCCATTATTAAAGGGGGGGGGGGTCAGAGACTAGAGAAACACTCTCGTGTAAATTCTCTCGTTATTATAGTGAAACACTGTTGAAGCCCCGCGGATGTAGGCCATCGATGATTAAACCACGTAAATCTTTTCCACTTTCTCATTTATTTTTATTCTCGCATCATGATGGTTTGGCACCCCCCCTACGGGTGAATTTTTTTTCTTTCTCAATAGGTTTATCAGATGATGCTATAGAAGGTCCAGGGACTTATCCAGGTGGTCGGTGGTATATACATTTATGTAACCTTCACTAGAATTTTATTTGACACGTAATCCACACACACTTTTTTATCTCATAGATTTATTTATATTCGAGTAGTTCACTGAGACCATGTGATAGGGATCCATCGATTTCTAGTCTTTTGGGTGTGTTTCATGTATCTATGAGTTGTGTTAGGGGATTTCTATAAACATTGGTATGTTATGACTAGTATCCCCTTACTGAATGACTATTTTCATGATTAGGATGTGATATTGGGGATGGATTATCTTGTAATGTTTGAGGCCCATACAGTTTATACTAGACGAGAGATGATGTTTACTATCAGGAAAGAAGATTTACACACTTTTATTTCATAAATGAGGATAGTAAATAGAATGTTATCGTGTCTTTAGATTTGATACCTATAGTTCAAGATTTTTATGATGTGTTTGAGGATGTGCCGGGGTTTCCACCCTCTAGATATATTTATTTTGTCATTGACTTAGCACCCGATAAGTTGATTTCTAGTGAACCATCGTGGATGGAACCATTAGTGACTAGGGAGTTGAGAGAGAAGATTAAGTAGTTTTTCAAGAAGGTATTCATTTTGAAGAAAAACTTCACCACGAGAATTATAGTTCTTTGTTATTAAGAAGAGGAATGGATCTCTACATTTGTGCATTAATTATTGGGATTTGAGTATGTCTAATGCAAAGAATAATTATCATTCACCAAGTATAGATGATTTATTTGATCAGTTGGAGGGGGTTTCATTCTTCTCCAAGATTAATTATGATCAAGTTATCACTAGTTGAGGGTAAAAGTGGGAGGAGAATTTTTTGGTGTAAATTATTTTAGAGAAGGGTTTGTTTTTTTATTCAAGTAAAATGTCATCCATGTTGGATTGGGGTCCAATCACGACATGTCAGGTTATTATCATATGTTTATTTGGGGGGTTTCAAAGATAGTATGATCTTCGACAGATCTAGAAAATAAGGTTATTTATTTTTGTGGAACGAGATGCGCAAGTAGACATTTGAAACTTTAAAGGAAAAGTTGATATTAATACCGGTAGTAACTCTAGAAAGG
Source organism: Sambucus nigra (assembly GCA_949130495.1). Taxonomy (NCBI): domain Eukaryota; kingdom Viridiplantae; phylum Streptophyta; class Magnoliopsida; order Dipsacales; family Adoxaceae; genus Sambucus; species Sambucus nigra. The sequence continues at coordinate 521,101,124 of OX422207.1, forward strand.
ATTGGGATTGAGTATTGAGTTTACAAAGATGATTCCTTAAAGGAATTGGTTGGAGGGTTGTTGTACAAGGATATAAATATGTCTTATACATCTCAAAAGTTGAAGCCTCATGAGGTTAACTATTTGACACATGACTTGAAGTTAGCAGCGATAGTGATCGCATTATATGTTTGGTAGAACTATTTATGGGTGATAAGTTTAGTCTCTTTAATAACCATAAGAGCCTTCATTATTTATTTACTTGGATATATTTGAACATGTGAAACCACATTTGGTTCAAGTTTATTAAGGGCAATCATATCACGATTTAATATCACCCATAAAAGCCAAATTATGGTAGATGCTTTGAGAAATGTCCGATTGTTAGTTTATCTAACATACAAGCAACCAAATGGGGTTAAATATAGGTTCTTGGTGAGAGATTATATGAAGATGCTTATAATAACTCTAAACATCATCATGCTGGTACTTGAAGCACATAGAAATGACAAAACATGAAAGGAAAAGTGATTAGGCTTCTTGCTACTAGTATACCTCTTGACACGGTAGGATCATATGGGGCTTGCGATATGAGGGGATGTTAGGGATACATTCTAATGAGTGGATACAAAGGGAATTTATCGAGCAAGCACATGGTTTTTAATTCACAGTTCATCTTATATGGGGTAAGATGCACCAACACATGAGGAGTCAGTACTCGTGGAAAATATGAAGAGGGAAGTTATTACGTTTATATCCTAGTGTATTACTTATTAGATTGTGAAGGTGGACTATTGAATCCGTTCGGTAATACAACCCTTACCTATTCCCAAGTGTGAATACGAAAATATTTCCATGAATCTTATCAAGCGATAACCTTTGACGTTAGGTCACGAGTCTATTTATATGATAGTGGATCATCTGACAAAGGTGGATCAATTTTTTACACTTTGTACAAACTATATGGTGGAGCAGTTTACTAAGGTTATATGTGGTGGAAATCCTTTGTTTGTGTGGATAGCGCTTCTGGACCATAATCGGACATGGTTTCTACTTTTGTGTCTTCATTTTGTGTAGTTTTTAGGATGTTATGGGTCTTTAGTTAGTCATTTCATCCTCAGATAAATGGCCAGTCGGAGAGGGTGAACCAGATTTGGGGGACATGTTGAGAGCATACGTTTTGGATTTTAAGGGTAGTTGAAGTGTCACTTAACCTCAGTGGAGTTTTACCTAAACAATAACCATCATCAATACAACACCTTATGAGGTGTTGTATGGTTAACCTTGTAGATCCCTTATGTGTTGGTTGGAGTCGGTGAGAGTAGATTGATAGGATCGAAGTTTGTTTAAGATACGATTAACTTAATCCGGGATTGAATTAAAATTTCCCAAAGTCGGAAGAAGAGTTATGCGGAGTTAGGGATAAATAATTTATAATTTTTTGTTGGAGATCACGTGATTATCAAGGTATCACCCCTAAACGGGTAATGCGCTTCGGGAAGAAGGGAAAGTTAGCCCGAGATTTATTGAGCCTTTCATGATTATGGATCGAGTGGGGACTCTTTATGTATATATCAATGCTTTTGGACCATCTAGATTGAGTGCATAATGTGTTTTCAATATCCATGATTCATAGATTTCTGTGGAATAAGGCCACTTATCAACACATATACTTGGGAGATATTGAGTTAGGCCTTGTTTCTCACATGTTGAGAAACATGTGAATATCTTAGACCATAGAATTCAGATGTTGAGGTCTAAGGAGATTTCCTCAATTCTCGTTCAGCGGAGTCGTCAAATAAAAGATGACTAACGTGGGAGCGTGATGATAGAATGAGATATCAATATCTGTATTTGTTTAAGACATGTATGTTTGTGTGAATTAGGATGAAAAAATTCTTTTTATTAAGGGGAGGAATGTAAAACTGTGTGTTTTCGAGAATTTAATAAGTGGATAACTTTTTATTAATAAATGGAATTTTGATTTTAAAATGATATTTTTAATTTTAATAATAAAAATATTATAATTTTGTTATGAAATTATTCGCATTTATTTAAAGTTATGCAATTTGAATTAGCATCATGATAAGTTAGTTTGGGCTTTGAATGAATAATGAATAAATTTTCTTAGTGGGCTTACCTTGTTGGACAAAGGTTATATGGGAGTAAATGGTGATTTTCCAGGGCCAAAATAGTATTAAAGTAGCAAGACAAGTCTTGTTTAAGATTTTTTATTTTCTCCTAAGACAAATCAATGATTGTATTATCTTTGAGAGATTAGATATCACCTTAATCAAAATATAAAAGAAGAATTAAATTTTCTTACTCCCCCACATGATCTTCTTCTTATCTCTTAAATTTAATACTCATTTAATTTCCTTTTTATTTTATTCCTTGGTGAGCTTTATATGGAAAATTAATAGTCCTCAAGACCAAACTATTTATTTATTAAATTTTATTCATTATATGAGACGACCGGTGGAGGCTTAGTCCAGCTTAATAATTTAATAAGTCTTTAGGTACCATACTCTTACCAAAAAATCCATAATTTTTCTTTATTAGGTTTCCTCCGCATTGTTTAATCCAAATAGGTATTATTGTAGTAAAAATTACCAAAAGGAGTTTCAAATTCTATTTTATCCATATAAAATGGATGAATCTTGATTTGATTATATATTACACAGTCATCCATTAATCTATAAATATCATGAACTACAATGAATTCAGTTGAGATATCAATAGATGGAAGAGGAACATCTACAACGAAAACCCTACTAAGTTCTCTAAAGTCCACAAAAATGAAAATTTGAGGTTTATCCTTTTTCCATATTATACCATATTTATAGAACATTTCTTTATTCGAAGAAAGAACACATGAGATCGTTCAATGGTGAAAGACCTTGACTCCGACCGAAGTGATTTCAATAAGGGACCTTAGCTCAACTAGGAGCTCAACTGATTTTCCACCTGGGCTGATTGGGTGGACGTTAGCAAGGAGGAGTGACAGCATGGGACTTTTGCGTCTTGCAAACAATATGCACCTGGCATATTAGATGGCCAACATGTGCCAAACTTTTCCATTAACGGGAGACAAATTAAATAATCCATGAGTGCCCCATTAACCATGATGCCCCAATCCAGTCCATATTGGCTAGTAGATATTTCATTTTATGGGGATCACAATAAAGATTGAATCCCCCACAGGGATCAGGGACAAAAAACAATCATCCAACCAATACATCAACCTACTAAAATATCTCCGACATTCTTATTTTCTAAGAGAGAGATATTACCCTATATGTATGGATTTCATAGTAAAGCAACAAGGAACCTGTGGACATAGGCTCATTTTGAAGGGCTGGACGACGTATCTCTTAGTGTTGATCTTTTTATCCTTATCTCCATCTTTATTTATTTTCAAATATTATCTATTTATTTTTTATCTATAATTCGATTTTTCCTAGAAATATAACCTCGAATTCATTTTTAGACAATAACATTCTGATTAACATAATTCTTGACAACCAAGATGCTAGATTGTCTTGATAAATTCATATGTAAGCAACCACTCTACATCTGCTTTTATTTTTAGATCCATCCCTACCTGGTTTGTTTTATTACCTTTTTAACTGTAATTACTAAAGGTAGTACATTTATATTATGAATAATTACTTCTTGATCATGGAAACATATTTATGTGTACTTCCATGGAAAGCACATCTTTGTATTCTTTTATGAGATGGATAATGTCTTTCTGTTTTCTCTCTTCGAGATCCTTTGACATGAATATGTATTTGGATTCTTTTACTTCCTCTTCCACATATATCTTCTCTAGCTCTTGAACTTCTATTTTTGGACGGGATTTCATGCAATTAAGTTCTTCTTCCTCTACATCCAAATACTCTTCAATATTTGATTTATCGACAATCAACCATTTCTTATGATTATTTATGAGGAATAACTAGTACGAAAGTTCCAAGTCAATTCCTCGTCCCAAGAAACCACTTTCATATACCTTCGTAACTAACAAATCACGTTGCTATTATTGATGTTTATATTCTTCCTTTTTCCTCTATATGTGGGAAAGATTTTCTCTTGATTCCAACTGAATCTTCTCGATTATATTCTTTGGAGTCGAATTAGTTCTTGTCATTTTGTCTCTCTTATACAATCATATGTACACTTTACTCTAGTCTCCATCCTATCAAAAAGTTGCTCGAATAATAATTTTATTTTAAGACATCTTAGACTGCTTCATACCTAATATATGGATATACCTTAGCCCTGTTATGGATTTAATCAATGGGAACTATATCATTTTCATCATACTCGTTATAAATCTTGTATATTCATTCAATTCGGTGTAGAACACTGCATACACTAAGTGTCATTCTTTGGTTTTAGATGACTTCTTCGTTAGATTGATGAAAATATTAGTCCCTTTAACATTTTCGTTAGCACTTTTCATGTAAAGGGGACCAAGTACGCGTATATACTCTTTATATCAGTAAGTTATTAGAGATGGGATAATAAACATGTGGAACTTGATATTTGAGGTAAAGTTTTCTCTATGAATCCCCACATGCACGTATCTAAAGTATTGAGAGATCTGATTGTAACAACTAGAAAATTGTACTTGGATGGGTATGGGCTAAGATAGTGGTTCATGTTCTTAAAATGTTCCAAAAACGTTCACTTATACTAGTAGGATATTCTCCACTTAGTGATTGGTCCGCTAGTGTATGGAAATCTAAAGAATTTATAATAGATCAGCGACGTCATATGGACAAAGAAAACCATGATTATCTTTGAATATGGAATATTAGCCTCATGAAAGGATCTTATAAGCATGTCGTTGATTAATACACCTTAATCCACAATAGATCTTCGCAAGATAGTCCCATTAATGCTTGCTGTGAAATAGAGAGGATGATTGTGTGTAAACCAAACTTGTCAAACTACGTTTGAGAAGGTTACTTCAAAATATTTCAATAATCATTCTCCCCATTAGTCCTTTCTAGGTAAATGGTGAAAAAAATTCTTTAGAACAATGTTCATGATGAACCTAGTGATATCCAATATACTATCTTATAATAGCCAATTCTGGTTGGAAAACCATTTTATCTTTGGGATCTTTGACATAACATGGAAATTAAAATGGTCATTGACCTCGTAGTCTTTTACATAATGATATTGTTCGACATCCATTACGATTAGTTCATCTTAAGAAATGATCATCTTGGTCATTCTTCAACGGTAATGGCCATAGGCTTTCATAAACCCATAATTAACCTCGATGGTGAGTGATTATTCATTATAGGACATTACCAAGTTAGCATGATATGATAAGGGATTTTCATTAATGTTCTTATTTGAAGAAATCTTCAAGTGACACTTCTTAATATATGTTGGATGGGTCTTCTCCGAAGTACAACGATCTCTAGTAGGGTGATTACTATTTTAATGTATATGGAATTACCTATGAGCTTCCATATTCTTAAGAATATTCTTCAATGAATAAGAAAAACCTCTAGTTATCATTATCTTATAGAATTCCACCACTTCTTCGTCTATGAACGATAATGACTTTGATGCTTTTCCTTTAAACTTCGAGTTTGATTCCTTGATTCCCCCCCCCCCCCCCCCCCCCCCCCCCCCTCCCCTCCCCAATCCCTTACATATTTTGTTAACATAGTTGATATTAGAAAAACTTTAAATTCTCCTCTCAAAGGATGCATCATCATGGGATTCCGCTTAAGATTTAAAAAAAAATGGGCTTAGGTTTCATTACTACGGAAATGATCTTAGGTACTTTGGTGAAGCTTTGAAAAATACCTCTATTATTTTATTGATAAAATGGAATATACACTCAAGACATGGACTTTATGAAAATATATGTAATTCTCTTACTTTAGTTACATCTTCTCTCAAATCGAGAGATCTACCATTATATCTTTTTATATAAGACATAAAATCTTATCGTAAATACTACTTCGCATAATCTAGGAGTGTGGGAGTGAATTTTTGTTATCCCATTTTTTTAGAAAAACAAAAGGATGTGTATTCTCATGTTGGTATACTAACTAGATTAGGGTGATAATGCGATGCATAATGTTTATTGCAATAGAAGTCTCTTAAACATAACTTCTTATTGTTGAATTGAACTCTAAAATGCCTAGTGAAGATCTTGATATGATCTTTCAGATTTCCAATTTTCTCAATAAACAATGTAATATTTGGGATTGGAAATACATACTTAATATAATACGTAATAATGATTTCCTTCAAGCAACCATGTCAAGGCTACTTGAAACACTTTGTGTTGCTTCTATTTTACTTGAAATGGCTATGTATGGACTCAACAATGCCTCTATCACCATCCACTATTATACTTCCATTGCAAGTACCTTTATGAAATTCCTTAATAGACCAACTCCTCCAAGTCCCTCCAGACCAATTCGTTTAGTGATACAAATAAACCTCTTATTTTTACAAGGGTGTTTAGTTTTTTTCTTTTTTTTTTCAACAATGTTGTTGTTTTATGGCGACTACCTCCCTATGTTTAATCACAAATCTAACAAAAATATATTTTCATATCCATATTTATCTGAGGTTTATCATAATGCGTTCTATAGTTTTATTTTATTTGAATTTTGTGAATGTGCTACTTTGATTTATAGCTTTATATATAATCATCATTAGACTCATAACTACCAAATTCCCTCTTGGTCCCTATACACGTATAACTAAAATATTACACCCAGAATATCTATTTTTTAATCATAATTGATGCTTAAGCAATTATTATTTTATATTTTTAGTTTGACATCTGATTGATTACTCAGCTTAATTATTTATAGTCAAACTAGTGGTGATCATTGCTTTGAACTGATTTGATTAAATAATATAAGTTGATTGGTTGGTTAATAAATGTCTACGTTCCAATCCTTCATTTTTCAATGTGATATTTTTTCCATGGTAATTGACCACCTTACTTTAATCGATTGATCACCTAGTAGGTGGTAATGCATGTCCATATATGAATCTATTAGACTAAGTATACATTCTAGTGATATCTTGTGAAACATTATGTTAATTTATTTTGAAAACTCTAGAGGTCATGATCCTTTGCAACACTCTTTTACTCTATCATTGAATCACCTGTCCTAATTTTGGAAAATTATATAAAAACATGTTTTCATTTATCACAACAATATAAGAAAAATCTTGAAAACAGAATCTCAATTTTGATCACAAAATGAAGTAATGAGATTTCATTAAAGATGTTAAGGTGTCTTGATAAATTTTAAGTTTGATCCTTGTTTGAATGGACATGAGGTGTATCAAGGGATCATTATGAGATTCATATATTTACTATTAGAGTGCAACGTGTAGTACTTTATTAGAATTCCGTTAGTATAAGTCTAACTCCATTGTTTTTTCATATAGGATTTCCACGTACATTATTCCTCCTTTTTAAAAAAAAGCTCTACTTTCTTTGAAGTTTGTATGCACGTAGAAATGTTATAATAAATACAATTTGTGCATTCACTAATTCAAATCAAGTACACATGTATTTCAAATATAATTATTATAGACTACATCAACATACGATTCATATCAAGATCAAGATCCAAACCAAAACATGGATATGTTGATGCAACAATAGTAATAGATAAATATCCTTGACTCGATGAATAAGTACATGATTTCAAATTAACAAGAACATGAAGTCATATACAAAAAATGGATATAGATTCACAAAAGATAGTGTTGAGTAAGAATTGACTATAACAAGTTATTTGTTGGAGAATGAATGGAAGAACGTGGATAAGGAGAGATCATCATAAAGATGAAGCTTTATATTGCCAGATGTGGGAAGTAAATAATCAAGAATGATGTTACTTTTGATCATAAAATAGATTTAAATTTTTTTCATTAGGTTATTTTTCACTTTGCCGTTTAAAATAGGTAAAGTTTCACCCGTTATTTTCACCATATTTATTTCCATTCACCATGGATAATGACCAACCAAACACATTTTTTTACTTATATGATTTTGTCAACATAGTGAAAAATATTTCACTCTGAAACAAACGTGCCCCAAATATGATTTATTTACGTAAACTTAATAAAAATAAATTGAATATATTAAAAAGAGTGTCAAACAAAGAATTTGTCACCAAAAACACCCATATAAAAAATAGTTATTTTCGATTTAGTCCCATCTCCTAAGATTTGTTTGGATACCATCACATGTGTTTTTAAAATTGTTGTAAGTCCCATAACCACCAAAAATCGCCCATATTACAATAGGACAAAAAACTAAAAAATTAAAAACATGTGAGTAATTAAAAATAAATCTTAAATAATGGGACTAAATAATAATTTTCTAGAGGATATATTAGATATGTAATGTGTTTGTATGTGTGTGAGAGGGGGTGAAATTGACCAACCCATTGGCAATTTAATGTTAATAATCCTAGAATGATGTGAAATTGACATTTTTGGATATTATTTTGTAGTTAATCTTGATCGAAGGTAGAAAGAGGAGCATATGGAAAGTTAGAGATCAACATAGAGATAGAAATAAATGTAGAGGCATATATATATATATATATATATACATATATATATATACATATATATATATATATATATATATATATATATATATACATATATATATATATATATATATTTGTGTGTGTGTGTAATTTTGCATCAACGGTCGCTTTGGTTTCGTGATAACAATGAAGTAGTAGAGCAATAAATGACTGGTGGGTTAAGGGAAAGACTTAATGACCCATATTTCAACATTTTTTGTTTGTTTTGAACCTCTTTTTGGATTCTTCAATGCTTGAGTTAAGAATTCGGTATCTAGAACTTGGAATTCATTTAGTTGTGTCTTTGTTAGCTCTCTACTACGATGAAGGTTCCCCCATTCGTACTTTGTTCACGACTTTGAAACCTACAATATTTTGTCAAAATCCCGAATTTCCTTCTCCATAACATATATTTTGTTTCGCTATTTACAAATGAACCCGGAAAACTTGTTTTCAACAAAATTTGAGAGTAACAAAAGGGAGTAATATTTTGGGAAAGACCCCCCAAACCCTCTTGTGAATCAAAAGTGTTTCTCTCTCTAAACCCATTTATATCCTTCACATTATCTCTATATTTAATGGTTTAATCCATAGTGAACCATATATGAAACTCCATTTTCAATTCCTTGAGCTTGGTTGATCAATATAATTAGTGATATTGAGATTCAGAGTGAGAAGCTGGGATTTTTTTAAAGTTCATCTAAGTTTCTTTCTCGCTCCGTCTTAGACTAAAAAATAAGAGGATCCCTCTGTTGATGCCAAAAATTATCCACCTACGTGGACCAATCAGAAGTAAACATGTGTCCTCCTACATGGCAAAAATCCTAGTCAACAAAAAAAGTAAATATGTCGACTAAAGCATGGAATGTCGACCAACACAAGGAATTTCGACCATCACAATGAAGGTCGATCAACAAGACAACTAAGCATCATCATACCGGAGGTCATACGACACGTGGTTTATACAACCAACCGTCACATTTATTATGTAAGGATGTAAAAGCTTAATTATATAAAAGCATTCCATCCCTTGACATTCTAACCCTTGCCCTCTGGGACACTATAAATACATTGTATCTCTTTCATCAAGGGAAAGTCATAACGGATTCTAGGGCAAGATACCTAGTTTTTATAGTCTCTGAAATTAATACAAGATCAATGGATGTAGGCTTTCTGACATAGCCGAACCACTTTAAAAACTCTCTTACTTTCTTACTATTATGTATAATAGCACTTATACATTTTATCTGTGATCATAAAAATTTGATCAAGTCTAGTTTTTTACATTAACAAATTGGTGTTGTCTCTGGGAATGTGTTTCCAATTATCGTTCTTACTCTTACAAAATCTTGTTTAAAGCACGATGACTGACCATGAGTAAAGTCTCAGATATGAAGGCAACCGTTTGTTCCGTCTGCTCTGCCCATAGCAATAGACCTAACCGGAACCCTAGCTAGTATTTCCAGAGGACAAGAAGCCATGTAGGAAATTAAAAGGAATTTGGCTCAGTCACTACAGGTGGCTCCCTCGTCCAGAAGATAAATTCTTCCTCCAGCTCCAAGATCCATCAGACAATGTTATTCTAGATCTTCACGAGACACCTCTTATCGTCCAGGAGTAAGTTCATCGCTCAAGTTCACAGAACCCTATAATATCCATTATTCTTCTCCTGAAAGGCCAAGTGTCTTGAAAAGGATAAGAAGATCTTCTCTCTTTGTAAGGACATTGTCCGTCATGATTAGTATGTCGTATACCGCTGCAAGTCGTCGAAGAATTGAGAAGATTTCATCTACACAAGACCCATGTCAAACGTCGATCGTTGTTTTCTGTTCACCGTCTCAATACAAAAACCTAAATTACGACTGTACTTGTGATACAAGTGTAGCGATAAGTCGGGTATCAAAAAACCACATTGACGAGTTGCTAGGATTTATAGGATTTAATACTCCTAAATAAAAGTGTAAAAGATGATTATACACAAAAAGGAAAAGTGCACAAAAGGTAAAGATTATACTATGCGAGGGAAAATAAAGCGAATGAAAACTATAGGTTGCGTCGAATATCCCTCACCCGAATTAATTAGTATAAAATTATTACATGGGTCGACGAGTTATTTAGACTGCGTCTCGTTTCGACAGTTTATTAAATCAAGAGTTGTCACACCCCTAAATTCGCATAAAAGTCTAATATGATTTTGGCTTTAACAAATACCCCGGAAATTATGCACGCAAGGTCGTAAGCACGGAGCATACATGATATGCCCCATCAAATATCCTAGGTGCAATAACTAGGAAAATGTACTCGAAATAGACTCGTAAACTCCATCACCAAAGCAAAGAAACAAGTCAACCCGAAATGAGTTCAATCCGACACAACCTAGACTAACTTAGCTAGAAAGCATATTAAAAATGCAGTAAATGAAAGCGGTAAATAAACGTAATAAAACTACACTAGAAGGCACGGAAAGAAAGCATGTAATCCTAATTATGAAAGCATGTAAATTAACCACAAAGTAAGTAAAGAAAGGAAGACAACCATATTAGAAAGCTTACATACATCAAAGTTGGCAAAACACCCAAAGTGGTAGAGTAGGGAAAAGCTCCATACAAACCCTTAAGTAATGTAAAATGTAAGATATTTCTCTCAAATGAGAGAAATGAGTATTTATACAAAACCCCCAAAATGGAAAACTTGTAAATAGAATTACTAAGAAAAGTAGGGGATCGATCAATCGACCATTTTGGTCGATCGATCGATCAAGCCGGTCTCAGCCAAGTTCCCCCTGTTTTGGTTCATTTGGAAATCTCTTCCGGTAATATCACCGTAACTTCTTCATTAGGGATCGGATTCACGCACCGTTTATAGCCACGCGAAGCTTGCGAGGAGGGCTACAGTTTTCGTAAGATGTTGGGCCCGTGCCCAAAATGTGAAATGACTAAACTGCCCTTGAACATGCGATTACGTATGGAAATTAGCCGGAATGCATCTGAACTTCACACTTAGAATCCAAATACCTATAAAAGCATAATTAACCCCTGCAAAGCATGTTAACATAGAAATCCATGGTTGTATGGTTAATTAGCATAAATATAGGGAATAAGATACACGAGGGGATAAACTGCATATGTTTGGGGGATGAAATACGTAATATTTGCGTATTATCAATCTCCATAACTTACACATTGCTAGTCCCTAGCAATGAAATAGCATACAACAAGAACTACAAGCAAACCAAAAGCAGGATACAAGTACAAAATGGGGAAAAAATATAAAAAGATAATGCCACTTTCGCGGGCGAACGATTGCATTTAGCGTATGCAATAAGCTGTAAACCCCTAGGTTACCCTAGTGGACGAGTGTCGTCTTGTGAGGGTTTTCAGGGATGAAACCCACAAACATCAAATAGTTTCCTCAAAATATGCCCAGTCCAACATGCGACAAGCCCAACAAAAATGAAAAAGATTTCATATGCATTATTAGCAAAATGAACGAATTCAAACGAAATTCCAAATCATTAACATTATAGAATGCACCTCTTAGAATTGAAACCTTAAAATGTGGGAGGGGAGCGAGCACATGCAAAGTGTGATTTGGAAAAAACTTATATAAATCGGATACTAAATAAAGCAAGCATATATTCAATCCCCACGGGCATTACACTCATCAAGTGAATTCACTCGAAACATGGAGTTAACACACGGAACATGCGAGCATAAAGAGTAAATGTAAATGGAAACTAGGTAGCGCACATGTCACAAATGAAGAACGCTATATATGAAATTAAAAACTGTTATCTCAATGAAAGATACCGCACATTAAAGGAGGCGAAATGCATTTTCACATATTATCAAAACTATTTTAACTTTTAAATTAAATGCACCCTAAGATCACATAGGACTTGATAAGGTTATAATGTAGGTTTGGCTAGGGTATGAAACGAAGGATATGTATGTATGGATTCAAAGTGTTCGGAATGAAACTTAAAATAATGGGAAGAATCCGGGCAATATCAAAAATTGGACAAAAAACTTCCAAAAAAGGCATTAGATATAACAATTGGAAGTGTAATCAAAGCTTATTGAACACTATATACAACATATACAAATTTCTCTTTTCTTTTCTATTCTTCTTTTCTCATGTTTTCTTTTCTTTTCTTTTCTTTTGTTTTCTACTTTCCCTTTTTCTTCCCTTTTTTACTTCTTTCTTTTTTTACTTTTAACACTCTCACATGCCTAAATTACAACCGCAACACAGCAACATCAATCAATCCCAAGTAACATTCCAAGCAAAGGTATGTAAGGGTAATAAGTATGTTGTATAACTCCAATTTGGAGTTGGTTGGGATTTGGGGGTTATGAAAAGAAAGTCTAATATTTAGGCTCAAAGGGGTTGACAAGGAGAAACATATAAGGTGAGGTCAAGGCCAATATGGGTGATATAACAAAGATTGCCTATGATCATTTCCTAAAGTTTACACAATTTTCGAGTCTAAACAAAGTTTGAAAATCATGCTCAAGTAATACATTTCAAGATATAAACTCGATTAATGAACGATCAATGAAAGAATAGAGAGATTACCGACGAATTCACCGTTTTTAAAGAGGAAAGAATAGTTTATACACTCACAAATGACGAAAGGTACAAAGCTTACTTGGTGTAAGTATATACAATGCAACAAAAGATTACCGAGTTATAAAAATCTTAAACCAAATCAATAGAACAATAAAAGTGCATGTGCTCAAGGGATTAAAGTTTAATTCATGAAGTTATTCATAATATAAATAAGTGAGGACTAACGTCTAATAACTTCTAAAATTGAGAACATGCATCATTGAGTTGTCAATTGGATAGGGAAATTATTGAAATTTATCATAAGAAATAAAGGGAAAATGCCCAATAAAGGAGAAAAAGGAAAGAAAATCTTTTTAAAATTTTTGAATTTTTCTAAGAAAAGCATACTAAGTAACTAACATGTGAGGAAAAACATGGACTAAATAAAGAAATGGATAGAATAGCCCACACCCCCTAACTTAAAACCTGACATTGTCCTCAATGTGAGTTAAAAACCAAGTTAAAGAGAGAAAAAGAGCGATATTACCCAAAATTGGAACGATCCCCATAAAAACAAGTCCAAAGAATCTAAAAAACAAGTTAGTACCAAGCATCGCAAAAACAAATAACAAAAAGTTAACTAATTACAATAGACAAAATTAAAAAGGAAAGAAAAGATAAAAAGAAAGAAAGAATCAAAAGCTAACTATATACAACCTACTATTTAGGCTTCACACTAACTGTACACTAGAAGTCTAAATAGTTGAGGGTCCACCGCGAAAATGATTTAACTTTGGAGGATAACCGGTGTACCCTCACTCTCAAGCATGCCTTCCGAAAAATATGAATTCTGTTTGAACAACAGAAGGCATGTCTAAGGCGTAAGAAAGGAACCATCGTCAATTAAAAGTTTTGGAAGAACGATGGGGGATTTGGATTGAACGGGTGACAAAAACATGTGGAGGCTGAGAAAAGTAGAATATCCCCCCAAGAATTTTCAAATTGGAATGGGAGGGGTGCACACGAAGGCAAAGATGCGATCGTGGAAGGCGACTCGAGCAAGTACTCCTCATCGACGAAAAGGTTTAACACTTTAAATTTTGAAACCGATTCATTGGGTACTTGTGACAGTGTGATAATAGAGAATGAAAATGAGGAGGAAAGAAATTCAAACTCAAGAGATGAGTCGTCATCGCTTGAAGATTGAGTTTTGAAGGAAATAAGATCATTTTCAATTAAATGTTCTTCTTTGGGGGCCAAAGAAGAAATCATTTCATTGAAAATGGATATTATTTCCATTTCATCCTCACTTTCAATATCTTTTACGCAATGGGAAAAGTCGACAATGATTTGTTCCAAAGTAGGCACAAAGTCCTCATTTGGTTCAAAACATTCCTCGACTTCAAAAGTCTCAAAAGAAAAATCATCGTCGGATTCAAATAATAAATCCAATTCATGTTCCCACAAACGATTTTCTTCTCGATAACGATTTTCAAGTTTCTCATTCTCAAGCATACACAAGCCCTAGCTAAAAGTCATAGGCCGAGGTGCGGATTCTTGAAAATGGGAACTTTGAAAATTATCATCGGACATAAACTTAAACACATTATTATAAGAATTTTGAAAACTATTGCAATTCTTTTCAAAATTCCTATTATAAGGCATTAAAGGCCCAAAATCATTATCATAATCATCAAAATTCCAATAACCCAAGTTTTGACTTTCGTTATACTCGCCCAAAATTTGAATTTGTAATTTTTTGGGACTCTAAGTATTGACCGAAAGTCATGGGATTATAGGAATTTTGAGAATTATAGCAATAATTACCGAAAGAATTGGAATAAGACATGCTTACCCCAAAAATGGCTCAAAGTGGCGAATTCCACAAAGTAGATGCGCCCTGGAAATCAAGCGTTTCTTGGCGCTCAAAAGTAGAAGTCCTGCAAAAAGGGTTAGGCAAATAATACAAATAGAAAGAAAATACTGCGAAATACGAAATCAAATAAATTCTAAATCAAACTCATCCTCGGCAACGGCGCCATTTTGATCGAGGGGTGAAATGCGGCGCGTGTCAAACGCCGATCGTTGTTTTCTATTCACTGCCTCAATACAAAACCTAAATTACGACTGCACTTGCGATACAAGTGTAGCAGTAAGTCGGGTATCGAAAATCCACATAGACGAGTTGATAGGATTTATAGGATTTATTACTCCGAAATAAAAGTGTAAAAGATGATTATACACAAAAAGAAAAAGATGCACAAAAGGGAAAGTTTATACTAGGCGAGGGAAAATAAAGCAAATGAAAACTATAGGTTGTGTCGAATATCCCTCACCCGAGTTAATTAGTATAAAATGGTTACATGGGTCGACGAGTTATTTAGACTGCATCTCGTTTCGACGGTTAATTAAATCAAGAGTTATCACACCCCTAAATTCGCATAAAAGCCTAATATGATTTTGGCTTTAACAAATACCCCGAAAATTATGCATGCAAGGTCGTAAGCACAGAGCATACATGATATGCCCCATCAAATCTCCTAGGCGCGATAACTAGGACAACGCACTCGAAATAGACTCGTAAACTCCATCACCAAAGCAAAGAAACATGTCAACCCGAAATGAGTTCAATCCGACACAACCTAGACTAACTTAGCTAGAAAGCATTTTAGAAATGAGGTAAATGAAAGCGGTAAATAAACGCAATATAACTACACTAGAAAGCATGTAAAGAAAGCATGTAAACCTAATTATGAAAGTATGTAAATTAACTACAAAGCAAGTAAAGAAAGTAAGACAATTATATTAGAAATCTTACATACATCAAAGTGGTAAAAGCACCCAAAGTGGTGGAGTATGGAAAATCTCCATACAAACCCTAAACTAATGTAAAATGTAAGATATTTCTCTCAAATGAGAGAAATGAGTATTTATACAAAAACCCCCAAAATGGCAAACTTGTAAATAGAATGGTTGAGAAAAACTGGAGATCGATCGATCGACCCCTTTGGTTGATCGATCGATCAGGATTCAGCCCACTGTCTAAGCTCGAAGGCAAATGTCTGAAGGATCGATCGATCGACCCTTTTGGTCAATTCAATCGATCAAGCATGTCTCAGCCAAGTTTCCCCTGTTTTGGTTCATTTGGAAATCTCTTTCGCTAATATCGTCGTAACTTCTTCGTTAGGGATAGGATTCACACACTGTTTATGACCACGCGAAGCTTGTGAGGAGGGCTACATCTTCCGTGTAGATGTTGGGCCAGGTGCCCAAACTGTGAAATGACCAAATTGCCCTTGAACGTGCGATTGCATATCGAAATTAGCCGGAATGCATCCGAACTTCACACTTAGCATCCAAATGCCTATAAAATCTCAATTAAGCCCTGCAAAACATGTTAACATAGAAATCCGAGGTTGTCTGGTACGAGCATAAAAATGGGGAATAAGATACCCGCGGGGGATAAAATGCGTAGGTTCGAGGGATGAAATTTGCAATATTTTCGTATTATTAATCTCCATAACTGATCGGTGGATACCAAGCATAGTCATTCTACGTGTGGACAAGCCGAAGACGACGGACCGACACTTTGAGGGTATTTCTCTGTCCCTCGTAGCTTTGAAGGTTTGATGAAGACACCGTTCGTTATACTTTTGGGTGATTATCAGGTTGTATGTAAGTCAATGGTCTTGTAAACTTTTCAAAGTGTTATCAAAGGTTTTTACCCGAAAGGTTTTTTTTCCCTGAATCGGTCGTCTTTATTTTCATGCATGGTTTGAATTATTTAAGTCACTTAGATTCAATTTTAGGGGCTTAGCTAAAATTGAATTTGGTTTGTTCAAATTGAGACACCTAATTAAATAAGTGTATTTGGATTTCATTGAATATTTACGAATTAAATTAATTGTTATCACACCGCATCTTTCAAATTGGTATCAGAGCGGGTTTCATTAATTTATTGTGAATTCCTATTTTCCAAAAAAAGTTTGTGATATCAATCCATTTTGAAAATTTTGATTATGTTTAAATTGTAAGTTTTTTAATGGATCAGTTTTATAATCGGGTGCCCATCTTTGACGGCGATAATTATGCATATTCGAAACTTGCATATAATCTATTTTAAAATCCATAGATGAGAGCGTTTGGTTATTTGTTGAGAATGGTTGGACTCCTCCCACCGTGATTGTTAATAATTTCACCTATTTAAAACATGTGTCAGGCTGAACTGAGGACGATTATAAAATGTCTAATTTTAATTCTCGTGGTTTGATTGCTATTTCTGGAGCCACACTCCAGACGAGTTCCATCGTATTATGACATGCACCACGTCTAAAGAGTCATGGGATGTTTTAAAATATACACACGAGGGCATGACCGTTGTTAAAGAGTCTAAATTAAAAATTCTTGCCATCTAATTTGAGACCATTACTATGTTAGAGTCTAAGACTTTTGATGAGTTTTACGCACGTTTGTCGGACATCATCAACACTAGTTTTAATTTGGGTGAGGTAATTGATAACACGCGGGTTGTGAAAAATATTTTGAGATCTCTTCCAAAACATTTTATTCCGAAAGTCACTGTTTTAAACTCGATGGGGAAGGTAAGAACACTTAAGTTAGAAGAATTGGTAGGTGATCTTCAGACTTATGAGTTAGATATGTTTCCCCAAACTATTAAGCGAAAGGAAAAGGGGATTGCACTTAGGACACAGTTGAGATCGAGTGAGGATGTTTCTAGGAGGAGAGAGAAGAAAAAGAAAGATAGTGTTTGTGACTCCAATTCCAAGGGAGACTTTGATTTTGATGATATGTCCCGCTTTGCGAATTTTTTTAAAAAGTTTCTCAAGATTACTAAGAAATATTCTTCCTATAAAAAAAATTTGAGAAAAATAAGAAGAAAGATGAGGCCAAAGAAAGTGGTGAGAAAGAGGATGAAATAAGAGGTTTTGAGTGTGAGGGCAAAGGGCACTTAGATAAAGAGTGTCCTACTAGGAAAAGTAGAAAGGGAAAAGAAACGGATATGCTCGCCACACTTAGTGATAGTGAGGGAGATGTGGGAGATGAGTCCAGTAAAGTTTTAGGACATGGGATATGTGTAGATTTTTTGAGTCATGTGAGCACACCCACTTTGTATCACGATGAAAGCGACGGTGATGACTATAGTGTTTCTAGCAGAGATGAGAGCGAGTTCGCGAGTGGAGCAGAAAGTGAGCTCTAAAAGGCTTTTAGGGAATTGTACACCAAGACCTTGAAAACAAAGGAGTATAATAGAGATTTAGGTCATCGGGTTTTAGATTTGGAGAAAGAGAAGGAAGTTTTAAAAAGGAAAGAGCATGACTTGACTGGCAGGGTGTCTAATCTAATGACATGTGTATCCCAACTTGAGAGTGATCTCGAACGTACCCGGGAGGTCAAAGTCCCTTTGGATAACGCATATAAGAAAGTTAAAAAGATGGATCTCAATCCCATTGTGGGTGGTGGTGAAAATTTAGGAAAAGGTCATGACAGTGCGTCTACTTCTATTGTTGCACCCGAGCCCATTCCCACTTTAGTGACTCAGCCTAACTCACCTAGGCGTCCCGTACATCTTAGGAGAGAACGTCCTAGAGTTTTTGAGAGAGGTTTACCTAAGTCAGCTTATGTTTGCTCCCATTGCAAAAAGAGAGGACACCTTATGGAGTTTTACTTTAAGTTAGTTTACATGCCACATTATACCACTATACTTTCTCACTCACACGCACCCACCCATGATACTTTGCTTGCACATAATGATAGGGAGTTTGAACATATTCGAGAGCAAGTAAAGTTTTTGGTCAAGACTTCACATGATTTGATGGAGTTGTTTCAAAAGATGTCACCATCTTTGGAAAACTCCACCGCACTTATCGGTTGAGGTCTAGACATGTTTGCTAGCATAGGGTGATTTACAGGATGGCACTTTTGCCTATTGCTAGTATGTACCTTATGTTTTGTTTTTCTTATTTTTGGTACTATTTTAGTACTGTTTTGGAACTATTTTCCCATTCCAGGAACTGTTTTTTTCGAAACTTTCCCAATGGACAAAATTGTATCATATTTTGAATAATCTGTGCAAAGTATTTTTCTCATTCGAGTGAAACTCCATCTCGTGCGAAGATTTTTCACTACATCACTTGTCGTTCAAACGACATGGAGTCTCGTTCCAACGACCCTGGATTCTGTTGACAGTCCCCTGTTTTTTTTTATTACACTTAGTTGGTACTGGTGGGTTGTTTCTGAATAGTGTTCGAAAAAATTCAAAAAAAGTTCTATTTTTTTTAGAAAAATTCAAAATGAGTTTTGTATTTTGTTTACACCTTATGTGAATGCACACTTAGGATGACCAAGTCCCAATTTCATTACATTTATCCATGTGACTGTTTGATAATATTTTACGACAATATATTGTGTGATTCACGTGCCTTACAAAGTTTGGAGTCTTTGAGATGATATAGTGTTGCTACCTACATGATTGACTCTATGTATCCTTTATTGCACACAAGAATGGATTTTTTTTACTATTGTTCTTGTCTATCACGTGTTGGTTGAGTGTTTCCATCTCAATTCTTCCTATAAAATGAATCAAGTGCGATAAAACTTGACAAAAAGTAGTGCATGGTATAAACCGTTTGTGAGATTTGTGTGTTTTATTTTGAAAATTAGGGAAGGGTTAGGAAAGGTACTCATTTATCCTTTGCGATTAAGCCACCATTTAAATGGACCTAAAAAAGTGAGGAATTGAAAATTATCCAGGGTCCAATGAGGTTTAAAATAGCCCAAAAAAATTGAAAGGCAATACAAAGAAAAAATTATGCCAAAAATAGGTCAATAGGTTTTTTTTGTTTCATCACCTCATAAGCAAAATAAAAGGCATGATATTTTAATGAGGGATTTTGGATGGAATTTAAAACAGTTTGCACATCCTTAAAAGTCATGAAAAAGCATTACATAGTTTTGGACGTTATTGGTGTCGAAATCATTTAAACTTTGATTTGTTGATATGAATAAGTCGCGATCATCTAAATCAACAATTTTACACCTAAGGGCTATTCCTTAGGACTACACTTATGCATCTTGCACATATGATATGATTGAGTTGATTTTCCTATCGAATTTGTTCACACCCATTCATTTTGTTTCCACGATTTGGTTATCTTAGTAAGAATTCATGGCGTGTGATTTTTTTGTAACATTGTTTGTTGCATTTTTGTATAAAAAATGAAAAATTCAAAAATAGTTTGTTTACTTGGTTTACCATGACCCCCCAATTTGCTTTATGTGATTTATTATTTTTCTTATATATTTCAGACAAATAAAAAGGGGGAGAACCAATTATGATTTTGTGGGGGAATTTAAGTATGGGGGAGATTTGATTATGCTTTTAAGTTTATGCTTTATATCATTCTAACTCGATACATCACGTGGTTTTTGCTTTGTCTCATGTGTGCAAGTACGATTGAAGATCCTTATGTTGTACACCCTGATGAGAAATGCTTAGAGTTTTGAAAAGTTGATTGTTTAAGCGAAGTTTGAAAAAGTTTGAAGACTTGTTCGGTTTATCTTTTCATATTTTGTTTTTGGGAGGGTAGATTTGTATAGGTCATGTTTACGATTGATAATTCGGATATTTTTATTTTGTACCGGCATAGACATAGGGGAGATTTGTAAGGACATTGGCCGTCACAAATAGTATGTCGTATACCACTACAAGTCGTCGAAGAATTGAGAAGATTACATCTACACAAGACGAATATGAATTTTAAGAAGTCTTCAACATTCAATCCCAACAAGGATGAATTTGGTAAAATGTGTTTAAGTTCCATTTACATATAACATTAAAAGTGTTGGGATATTTTTGTGAAAGGTAAAATATTTTTCTATTTATGAAAAATGATTCGTGGAATGATTTTAAATGGTTTTTAATTTTTTAAAAACGTTTTATCATAAAAGTTTTTAGATAAATTTTTTATGATCTCGTAAATAGTCTTAAATTTTGAGGTTTCAAGGATATTTAAAAGACTAAAGTTTTGTGGGACACGTGTATGCTGTCGTTTGAACGACACCGTACATGGTTCTAACAAGATCCTATCTCGCTCAAACGACACTGTATGTCGTTCGAACGAGAGGTCTTTTCATTTGACACATCACTACCTTGATTTTTAATATAAATAAGGTGTCAGACTTCTGGTTTTCATGTGGAGAAACACTGGTTTTAAACAGAATATGTTTTTGAGAGTTTTGGTTTATTCTCCAACATTTTTTAGGGTTCAAACTTTGTTTTACAATTCACAAATCCTAGTGCTTTGAGTGAGTTATTTTGGTGGAACCCAAAGCATATTTGCTGCTGTTCAACCTCTATGGAGAAGGCATCTCCATAACTGATCGATGGATACTGAGCATAGTCATTCTGCATATGGACGAGTTGAAGATGATGGACCAACACCTGGAGGGTATTTTGTTGTCTCTCGTCGCTTTGAATGTTTGTCGAAGACACCGTGCATTACACTTGTGGGAGATTATTAGGTTGTATGTAATTCAATGGTCTTATAAACTTTTCAAAGTGTTATAAAAGGTTTTTACCTGAAAGGTTTTTTTTTCTTGAATCGATCGTCTTTATTTTCATGCATGGTTTGAATGATTTAAGTCACTTAGATGCATGTTTAGGGACTGAACTAAAATTGAATTTGGTTTGTTCAAATTAAGACACGTAATTAAATAAGTGTGTTTGGATTTCATTCAATATTTATGAATTAAATTTATTGGTATCACTCCGCGTCTTTCACCCTTTGATCATTTGTGACCTCGACCAAATAAAAATCATCCTAGGGAATTATCCAGGAACACTCAACATCCATCCGACCAATAGGAGGCCTCAATCAGATCAAGATCAAGCGTTCAACGATCTATACGTGCCGAGCAGGCCTGTCAGGAGGATAGTTCAACGCAGACACATGGTCGGAATAGCCGAGCTACTTCGCATAAATATGAGATAAGCAATCCATCATGGAAAGGATCAATTCAGAGGTTGGAAGATCGGTTGGGTGAAATGGCCAAAGCAAAGAATCCACTATAGCGGAGTTTTGTTAAAGGATTCCCTTTTGTTCAGGAAATTATGGATTTTCTTACTCCATCAAAATTTAAAGCTCCTATGGTCACTCTCAAATATGAAGGTAAAACTGATCGAGTTCTCCATATCAACCAATATTAAGCTGCAGTTGATATTTATTCAATCCTTGATAAGATGAGGTGCATAGCATTTTTTAGTACCATTACGGGTTCAGACTAAATATGATATAATAACTTGACCTGAGGAAAAATTTCCACCTTTAATTAGCTTGCTGAGTAATTCATTAAAAACTTCTATTTTTGAGCTAAGCCGGTGAAAAGAGTAGCTTATCTTCTAAGTGTAAGGAAGACAGTAGGGGAAAGTACCAGGGAATACATTACGCATTTTAATAATGAAAAGTTAGAGGTGATTTATTATGAGGAGAAAATATCCATCACTACTCTTATGAGTGACTTGCTTCCCAAAAAACTATATTATACTTTGGCAAAATATCCTCCCAAAACTATGGCTAAACTTATGGCAATGGTAGCAAAAATAATGAATGTTAAGGAAGCTATGGCCGTAAAATAAAGTCCAGCCATGAATCCTGACACGAAGCCTGAGAAGAAGGAGAAGAAGCCGAAAAAAGAAGACAGGCTCAAAAATTATGGAAACTACACTACATTAGGTGTTAGCATTCACCATATCATGTAAGAAATCAATCACAATAAGGATTTCCAATAGCCTTAGAAGTTAAGGGTGCATCCTAACAAGTGGGATAGATCCAAATATTGTGAATTTCATAAGGATCATGGTCATATAACAAATAATTGCATCGCTTTTCAAAATGAGATGGAATACCTTATCCGCCAAGGAAAACTCAATAAATTTGTTGATCGGTACGATGGAAGAGAACCTAGAAGAAGGTCAAATTCTCCATGCAAATCTAAAGATGACAGGAAGAGAAATCATGAAGATGATTGTGAAGATGATCTAGACCTTCCGAAGAAGCCTAAGCAACCAGAACGTGAGGTAGCTATGATCAATTTTGGTTCATTTGATTATCATATGATTACAGGTGGCGATACAGGAGGTGGTAATCACAATGATGAAAGGAAAGCTTACTTAAATGAAGCCCGAGCTTTCTCCTATATCTAGAGGATTAATCTGAATGAAGATGATCGTCCAAGGAAGGTCAACAAAGATATATTGGTGATTGGTTTTTCAAAAAATGATCTCTCTGGGGTATTTTATCCCCATGATGACCCATTGGTTGTCAAATTCAGAACCTAGGATATCATCATTGCCAGAGTTTTGATTGACAATGGGAGTCCAACTGATATTATGTTTTATCCTTGCTTTCAGAGTTTGAACTTGAAGCTCAGCCAGCTGGAACCTTATCACAGGCCATTAATAGGCTTTTCTGGTGAAACAGTTTACCCTTTGGGAACAATCAAGCAAGAAGTGTTGATCGAAACTTGGCCATTAGGTCCCACAGAGAAAATACGTTTCTTCATAATGGATAAGAACGTTTAATCTGCCTATAATGTGATCCTCAGCAGGGTAGGATTGAAGAAGTTTGAAGCCCTATCGTACCATCAATAACCCATCAATGATTGAAGTGTCCAACTCATTTTGGGGTAGGTCTTATGAAAGGATACCAAAAGGTGGATAGAGAGTGTTACTACTCATCAACCGAGAAAGAGGATCTGATTGAATTGAAGATGAAGAAGAAGAAGAAGAAGAAGAAGAAGAAGAAGAAGAAGAAGAAGAAGAAGAAGAAGAAGAAGAAGAAGAAGAAAACTAAAACTTATTAGGTGGATACTACTGAGCCTAATAGTGAATCTGAGGTTGAAACCTTAGATTCAAGAGATGAAACAGAGTTTGTCAAGGGATAAATTGTGGAAGCAATTGAAAGAATCATTTTGGACGATGACAAACTAGAAAGGACTGTGTGGATCGGCTCAACACTGGATCCCACCCTTAAACAGGAATTGATTATGTCCTGAGGCAATGGAGAAATGTATTTTCTTAGAGCCATGAGGATGTGCTTGGGATTGATACCAATCTCCTTTGTGACCAGCTTAATATCAGTAAGGATTCCAATCCGATCAAGTAGAGACACAGTTTTCGATCCTAAAAAGAATCAACTATCCAAGAGGAAGTAGAGCAACTTCAAAAAGGCCGGTTTATTAAAAATGTGAAGTATCCAGACTAGTTGGCCAATGTTATAATGGTCAAGAATAAGAATGATAAATGGAGGATGTGTGTGGATTTCACTGATTTAAATAAAGTTTACCCAAAATATCACTTCCCTTTGCCTAGAATGGATCAGTTGGTGGATGCTACATCAGTACATGAGATTTTAAGATTTATAGATGATTATTCCGGTTATAACTAGATAAAAATAAAACCTAAAGACTGGAAAAGTACAGCCTTCATCACCCCCCGAGGAACTTATTGATATAATGTAATGTCGTTCGATCTCAAAAATCGAGGTGCAACGTATCAAAGGTTGGTGAACAAGGTCTTCAAAGAACAGATAGGAAAAATCATACATGTTTATGTGGATGATATGTTGATAAAGAGTAAAAAAATCCCAAGTTTATGTGGTCTGGGAGTGTGTCGGACTTGATCAACTTCCTAGCCAAGCTAGGACTAAAGGCTACAGATAATCCAACAATATATGGGACCACACCGATCAAACATTTTTGATCGTCATCATCAACTTTCTTAACCTACTTGTCAATAGGATCCCTCCTCAATCTCTTCAAAGTAGACACATCACCCTTGTTGGCTGGGGGGGTTTCGCCAACAACATTCTTCTTCTTCTGGGTAGCAGTATTAATTAGTTTCTTGGCACCAGCTGCAGAGCCATATTTAAAAAAGGTTATGGATTCTTCTATTATCCATACTGACAGAAAGTGTAAGATTAGAGTCAAGAGATATAAAAGTACTGGCTTTAGCAACAACTCCATTAGATTCACTCGCAAAGGAAGTAGATACTAGGTCTTTCTCCAAGTTAATTACATTTATGGAATGCCAACTATTGTTCGGGCTACAAAGAAAGTGATGGAGGTCTTATATTCTAGTAATGTAAAAGCTATACAGGGGTGATCTTATCCTATTCTTTGGTTTAATACCCATAATAATGAGCCAACAACATATGGTACCACACTGATCAAACTTTATTGATCGTCATCGATAACTTTCTCAACCTGCTTATTAATAGCATCCCTCCCCAATCTCTTCAAAGTAGACTCATCACCCTTGTTGGCTGGGGGCTTTTTGCTAACATCATTCTTATTCTTCTGGGCAGCAGTATCAATTATTTCTTCGCACCAGCTATAGAGTCATCTTTAAAAAAGGTTGGGGATTCTTCTTTTGCCCATACTGACAGCAAGTGTAAGATTGAAGTCAAGAAAGATAGAAGTACCGGCTTCAGCAATAACTCCAGCAGATTCACTGGCAAAGGAAGTAGATACAAGGTCTTTCTCTAAGTCAATTACATTTATGGAATGCCAACTATTGGTCGGGCTACAAAGGAAGTGATGGAGGTCTTATATTCCCGTAATATAAAAGCTAATCGAGGTGATCTTCTCTTTTTCTTTGGTTAAGGCCCTATAAGAATTTAAGTTCTTCTAAATTAAATTCACCCGACTTGAGGGACTTTCTCTACAATCCTCTGCAATAAAGCAACAAGCAGTGGTAGTTACTACACATCAAAAAAGATATTAGAAAAGAAGAGGAAAAATTAAAATAACAACCTATTTCATTCCCTGATTGAAGTCATCTAGGACCATGATAGGCTACTCCACCATCAAGGAGGAATGTTGCTAATTCTTAATTACTAAAGCATGACTCCAATAATCTTTATTGGAGTCAGGAAAATTTAACACTAAAGCTCTATTAGCAGCTCTAGTTTTCAAATAATATGTATTTTCCCTTACAATGGACCATTTATAACAGAACATAATCTCTGGAATCCCAATATGGGTCCCATAGAGTTCGTTCAATATGTTTACACTATTAATAATTTTTCAAGTGTTGGGAGCCACTCGTGCTAGGACAATGTCAAAATATTGGCAAAAATGAAGAAGAAAAGGGTTTGGTGCAAATGAAAACCCACACTCTGCTATAAACAAAGTGGGAATCTAGTGACCTTAATCCAAGAAATATACATCTAAAGGGTCGTGAGGGACTTCTAATTCAACCTAAGATGGAATTTTATGCTCTTCCCTAATTTCCTCTAAAGACTAATCTTCAACAATATAAACCATGGTTCAAAAGATTGAAACGAGTAAAAATAAAGAAAAGAAAGAAATCTTACAGAGGATTAAGGATTCAGCAAGAACTGTCAAAGAAAAGGAGGAATGATGGCAAACAATCGCATAAAAACTCAGAGATAGCTGCTGCAGTTCGAAAATATAGGGGTAAGGAAGAACCTAGAAAAGATCTCGCCATTTATAGGTTTCCTAGAAAATAGCGAACGATATGATTAAATGTACCAATGATTAACATCCCGACTACTTCGCGAATCAGAAGGTTAAATATACCCATTTGCCATTTGGCGATTCGCTAAAGTTCAAATTATTTGCAAAGTGCCATTTTCAAACAGTGTTAGTAAATTTTACAAGTATGGGAGGTCGGTCGTCGACTAAGCATCATGAAAATACTCCGAGTTACTTCTATAATCAAATTCTCCATACTTTCAAGCAAGCACCAAGCATGGAAAATTGGAGGCTTCTGTTGATGCTAAAAATATCCACCTATGTGGACCAATCATAAGTAAACACATGTTCTCCTACGTGGCCAAAATCATAGTCAGCAGAAAGTAAATCTGTCGATTAATGCATGGAATGTCGACCAACACAAGGAAGGTCGACCAATAAGACAACAAAGCGTCATCATATCGAGGGTCATACTATAGTGGTTTATACAACCAACCGTCGCATTTATTATGTAAGGATATAAACGCTTAATTATATAAAAGAATTCCATCCCTTGACATTCTAACCCTTGACATCCGGGTCACTATAAATACATTGTATCACTTTCATCAAGGGTAAGGCAGAACGAATTCTAGGGCAAGATACCTAGTTTTCTGTAGTCTCTGAAATCAATATAAGAATTGAGAAGAGTGCGCTTACGTTCAAATACGGAAGTTATTTAATTAAATTCAGTTTTTATCAATTAAGTCCTACACATGCATCTAGGTGTGATTGATGATGATAAAATCAAGCAAGAATAATCAAACACACACAAATGAGGAAAAATACCCCAAAGGGGCAAAACCTTTTATTTCACTATAATTTTGTAAGAAAACGGCTTACACGGATTACAATGAAATATGTGACACAGAAATATCCTCGCGTGTCGGTTCTGTTGTCGGAGGCTGGAACTATCCCTTTCTAGTAGGGAAGCAATGAACAAAGAGAGAGGCTTCCTCACAAATTACTCCAGATGAGTAAATGATCCTCTTGAAGGTTTAAAGATTCACACACATATATGGGAATGGTTTTGTGAATAAAAAAGGTTTAGAAAATCTTAAAAAGATGAAGTCTTATTCTGGATAGTTTTCGTAGAATTTTGAGATTGCAGAAAGACTTGAAAAACATGTAGAAGGAGAACGAATATTTATACGAAAATCGAGGTGGTGGCTCGTTCGAACGAGATAGCCATGTCTCTCGAACGAAGGACAGAAGTCGTTCGAACGAGATCACGCGACATGCCTATCTCGCGCAAACGACATTCAAAGTCGTTTGAACGAGCTCAACGTTCAAGGCACTTCGCTTCTACACTTAGAAAAAAATTTGCTTTTGATAAAAAATTAATCCAAACTTCAAAAATAATTTTCAAAAAATTTCCCAAATATTTAAAGCTCCAATAAAACTTTTTATCCATAAAGCATAGTGGAGTAATGGGAATGAGCTGAGCAGCACGTCTCATGTAGCATGATGCACGTGAAGATACTAGATGCATTGAATTCGGATAAAGGTCGTCGAGGATGATCGTGTTGACGTGTCGAATGTAGCGGTATCATACATACAAACTGTGATCTAGGAGAAAACAGAAAATTCCTAGATTCTACCCCGGACATTTATAAAATTATGTGCTTACAAATCTCCCCCTATGTCTATGCCGGTACATACATAAAAAATCCGAATTATGCAATCAAATGACATAAAAGATAATATCCCCATTATACCCTCAAACTGAGAATACTAAATGACATGTCTTTCAAATCTTTAGCTCTTCAGAAACTTCAAAGCTTTTCTCATCAGGGTGTACAATCCAATAATGAACAATGTTGTACCTACACACATGAGATAAAGAAAATACTCGTGACAAGCAACAGTTTGAAATATAATGATATGCAAAAATTGATGATCAATTTAAGCTTAAGAAAATCATTCATAAATCAACCAAACACCAAAACAATTCTACCCCATAATTCTTCTCCCCCTTTTTATGATGACCCCAAATAGACAGATATGAAAAGCATAATTAAATGCACATGGAGAATGACACATGGGAATAAATTGCTATTTTTGTATTTTTCAAAATTTTTCACACATAATATACAACAAACAATCACACCATGAAAGAACACAAAGACAACCAAGTCGATGATAGCGTAAATGTGGGGGTGTGATCAAGTTCGGTAGGAAAATCAATGCATACAAACATGACATATGTGCACGATGAATAACGGATACTCCTAACGAATGAACTCAAAATCTTCCTTTGGTGTAAAAAGGTGGTAATATGAGACATTGACTCAATCAAATCAACAAATCAAAGCTCAGAATGATTTCCACACCAATAACATCCAAAACTATTTTATGCTTTTTCAGGACTTTCAAGGAAGTGCAAACCCGTTTAAAGTCTCCAACCAAACTCCCTCAGAAATATATTTTGAATAGAGGCGTTCTAAATTCTCAAACTTTGGAGAATTGATTGTGAAACCTAATGGCCCATATTTGGCATATATTGCTTTTTATTGCCTTTAATTTTTTTCGAACTCTTTTAACTCTTTGGACCCCGGATAATAAAATTCCTCAATTTTTTAGGTCCTTTATAACGGTGGCTTAAAATTGCAAAGGCTAAATGATCTTTTCGCAACCCTTTCTCATTTTCAAATAAACACACAGTCTCACCAAAACGGTTTTTACATGCATTCCAATCTTGTCAAGTTTTATCGCATATGGTTAGTTGTATATATAGAATTGAGATGGAAACACTCAAGCCAATATGTGATAGACAAGTACAATAATCAAATATAGCCGTGGATGTGTGCAATAAAGGATATAGGAGTCAAACATGTAGAAAGATATCACTAATCACATCTCAAAGACTCTAATCAATGTAAAGCACGTGGATGACATGATGTAGCGTCTCAAATCTCTATCAAACAGTCACATGGATAAATGGAATGAAGTGGTGACTCGGCTATCTTAAATGCTCATCCATAAAAGGTGCAAATAAAATACAAAAATCTTTTTGTGCTTTTATAAAAAATTTGATAAAAGAAAATCTTTTAGGATTTTTCAAAAGAATAAATAAATAGTTGTACAATAAAGCAATAATACATATAAAACAAGCTAGCAATAGGAAGCATATAATATGAACATGAAAAAGCATCCTATCCTAGACATAGACCAACCCCTCAGTCAACTGTGCAAATCCCCAAAGACTTCCTAAGACTCTCAAATCTAAGGGAATCTAAAGGTTTCATGAAAATATTGGCTAACTGACGGTCGGTGGGTACGAAACTCAGGGATACGACTTTCTCCTCAACTAACTGACGTATAAAGTGCTCACGTATCCTGATGTGCTTTGTGCGCAAATGTTGGACTGGATTGCGGGATATATGTATCGCACTCGTGTTATCACAGGAAATAATCATGGTGTCCTGTGAAATCCCATAATCCTCCAACATTTGCTTCATCCACAAGAGTTGCGTGAAACAACTCTCGGCGGTAATGTACTCAGCCTCCGCGGTGGACAAAGAGATGGAATTTTGCTTCTTGCTAAGCCAGGAGACAAGAGTAGAACCAAAATAGAAACACCCACCAGAAGTACTCCTATAACCATCTACATCCCCGACCCAATCGGCATCCGAATAGGCGGACAACCGATCATCGGTATCAAAGGAATACCAAATACCATATGAGAGAGTCCCACTCATGTATTTAATAATACGTTTTAGAGCAAGTAAATGTGACTCTTTCGGGGATTCCTGATATCGTGCATAGACTCCAACACTAAAGGCGATGTCGGGACGACTAGCAGTCAAGTAAAGAAGACTACCTATCATACTTCGATACAAGGTATGCTCTATTTCCTTGCCTGAAGTGTCCTTACTAAGCTTGGTAGTGGTACTCATAGGTGTACGTGCGTGTTTAGCGGAGTCTAACCCAAATTTCTTCACTAGGTCTCTAGCATACTTAGATTGGGAGATGAACATCCCATCCTCTAGCTGATAGACATGGAGACCAAGGAAGAAAGTAATCACACCAACCATGCTCATCTCAAACTCACTTTTCATCTCCTTCTCAAAGTGATGATCATGTTGGGAGCATGTGGATCCAAAGACTATGTCGTCCACATAGACATGGGCAACAAAAATAGCACCGTCATCTCTCCTGACGAACAGCGTCATATCAACTCC
Source organism: Sambucus nigra (assembly GCA_949130495.1). Classification (NCBI taxonomy): domain Eukaryota; kingdom Viridiplantae; phylum Streptophyta; class Magnoliopsida; order Dipsacales; family Adoxaceae; genus Sambucus; species Sambucus nigra. The sequence continues at coordinate 521,131,998 of OX422207.1, forward strand.
CCCTCTCTTGAAGCCACGGGCTAAGAGATAGGAAGTAAGCCTTTCGTACCAAGCACGGGGTGCTTGCTTCAAACCATACAAGGCTTTCCTCAGATAGTAGACGTGCTCAGGGTGCTTAGGGTCTTCAAACCCTTTCGGTTGTTCCACGTAAACCTCCTCTTGTAGAATGCCATTTAGAAAGGCACTCTTGACATCCATCTGATATAACTTGAAGCACAGATGACATGAGATAGCGAGTAGTAAGCGGACGGACTCAAGCCTCACAACAGGAGCAAATATCTCCCCAAAGTCTACACCTTCTACCTGTGTGTAGCCTTGAGCGACCAACCTAGCCTTGTTTCTGATTATGGTACCATTTTCATCCATTTTATTCTTAAGAATCCATTTGGTACCTATCACATTGGTCTCACTAAGTCGGGGGACAAGTTCCCAGACATTATTCTTTTTAAAATGAAGAAACTCATCCTGTATAGCAGATATCCAATGTTCATCCTTGAGTGCTTCTTTGTGATTCTTGGGCTCGACTTTGGACGTGTAGCAAAAATGGCTAACAACGTTCTCGAGCTGAGCACGAGTCTTAACCCCTAGAGTGGGATCACCAACAATGGCAGAAGGGTCATAACTCTTACAAACCCAAGCAGGGGTGTCCCCTAACACTGGAGTAGGTTCCACAGAGTGTGGGAGAGGTACAAGTAAATTACTGCCAAAAACATCCTCATCCTCACACTGAAGGCTAGAATTAATAAACGTCGAAGGTTCGTCATCTTTCACGGTGACGTTTATTGACTCCATAACCTTAGGGCTCTTCAGGTTAAAAACTCGGTACACTCTGCTATTCGATGAATATCCTAACAGTATTCCCTCGTCGCTTCGGGAGTCAAACTTCCCTAATTGCTCTCTATCTCGTAAGATATAGCATTTACTCCCAAAGACACGGAAACATGCAAGGTTGGGTTTCTTGCCAGTCCACAATTCATAAGGCGTCTTAAGAGTGTGTGGACGTAGGTAAACCCTATTCACCGTATGGTATGCAGCAGACACTACCTTTGCCCAAAATCTCCTAGAAACCTTACGACCTAGAAGCATAGATCTAGCCATTTCCTGGATCGTCCTATTTTTTCTCTCAACAATCCCATTTTGCTGAGGAGTTTTCACAGCAGAAAACTCATGTTTGATCCCAATGCTATGACAGCAAAGATCTACCTTTGCTTCCTTAAAATCAGTGTCGTTGTCACTACGTATCCTATTAATAGTGACTCCGTGTTGATTTTGCATTACACGGTACTTGGTCGTTAAAAACTCCACAGCATCGAATTTCTCCCTCAGGAAACCTACAATTGAGTATCTGGAGAAATCATCCACCATCACGAGGATATACCTCTTACCACCCAGGCTCTCAGTACGAGTAGGATCCATAAGATCCATGTGAATAAGCTTGAGTAAACGTGAGGTGGTAATGGAATGTAACTTCCTATGGGGGATACGAATTTATTTTCCCAACTGACAGGGTCCACAAACCGTCGAAGTTGGCTTTCCAAGTGATGGTAAGCCATGTACTAGGTCCTTTTTAGCTAAGCGAGATAAATCTCGAATGTTCACGTGACCTAGACGTTGGTGCCACAGATCCATAGGAGTTATCGTGGTGCTGTTGTAGACAAGTGAGGATGTGGGCTCAGTCCCATAGCAATTATCCTTTGTCCTTACCCCTCGTAATAAAAGTTTACCGGATTGATTATAGACATTACAGGCATCCCGATCAAACTTTACGGCAAAGTCAGCGTCGCACAGCTGGCTAATGCTGAGAAGGTTTGCTTTCAAACCTTTGACGTACAAAACATTCTCTTGCTTAGGAAATCCTGGTAACTCTACAGTACCACGTCCTACAATGCTAGACTTGCTCCCATCTCCAAAGGTGACTCTGCCATCCTGATAATCCTCAAGAGGTGTAAAAAATGAGCCATCACCTATCATATGTCTGGAGCACCCACTATCAAAATACCATTGTGGGGTATTATGTGCTTTGAGAGCGACATGAACAACAAAGGCCTTTTTATCTTTCTTAGGTACCCAAGAAGAGGTGACCTTTTGTTTACCTTTATTGTTGTTGGTTTTAGCCGGAATGTGAGAAGCATTCACTGGCGGTAAAGACATCCGTCAGAATTCCTCCATCAAACTTTGTGATGTGGCAGCTAAAAACTCAAATCGCTCTCTCAGACTGGTAAAATCATCAGTATGCTTTAGTGGAGCAGTAGTACGTCGTGTCCGACCCATACTATATCAAAACTCCCTGAGGTGGCTTTTTCTTTTGCAATATGTACAAAAGAACACAGTTAGAGGTAGACCTAGGTTTGCTTTTCTTGGTCGAACTATCCTTTGAGGTTTTTGACGATGGCCATAAGGAGTCATAATAAACTCAGGAACAGGTCCAAATGCAATTTGGGACGTGGAAGCACCATCATAACCTATTCCCTGCCTATCACCAAAACCTAAAGCGGGGCCGAGGAGCATCTTTCCCATCTTCCCAGATCTATCCTCGATTTGAACCTTGACTTCCCGTGCTCTCTCAAGATCATGAGTAAGATGGGATACAAGGGCTTCAAGTTTCTTCCGAGTCTCCACGGAGGAATGGAGCTCACTCGCAAGACTAGCCACTTGTTTAGTCAAATCTCCTTTCTCTTTCTCAAAACAACTTTTTTCTCTATAAATAAACTCTCTTTCTCAATACAGGCAGACTCTCTCTCTCTTAAGGTAGTGCAGGTGGAGGACTCTCTCTCTCTCTCTTTTCTTAAATCTTACTCTAACGCAGTGATCCTAAGAACTAACGTTTTATTATGCTTTTTAGTTTTAAATGACTCAGAATAAAGCTCAGTGTAGGCGCGTTGAAGATCACTCTCGCTCTCACTTGTGTCATCCTCCCCCTCACCCACATCGCTCTCACTGTCGAGGTGTCCCTGTGAATCAGCATCCTCATCGTCGTGAGGAGCACTGGAAGTACTCACATGACTAGCCATGAATGCGGTGAAGTTACACTCATGCGGTGACTCATCTCCAGAATCCAGCGACTTGACTTCACTGTCGTCACTAAGGGTAGCATTAAGGATAGCTTTGCCTTTTTCTCTATTCAGCCTAGTAGCACACTCAAGAGCTCTATGACCCCTACCGTCGCACTTAAAGAATCTCTCACTTTCCTTCATAGGAGGATCTTTAAAATCTTTTTCATTTTTCTTTTCAAACTTCTTTTTATCTTTAAAATTACCATTTTCTTGAATTTGAGAATTCTCTTGAAATTTTTAGCAAAAAGGGCCAAATCATCTAGTCAAAATCACACTCAGAATCTGACGTATTTGTCTCTCTTTTTCTAGATGACTCTCCCCTCTTTCTTGCCAACCCCTCACTCTTTCTTTCCTGGGCATTAAGTGAAATTCCCTTATCCTTAGACTTGACAGATTTAGGAAACATATCAATTTCATACGTTTGCAAGTCTCCTACAAGTTCTTCCAATTTAAGCGTATTTAAATTACCCATAGAATTTAACACAGTGATTTTAGGGATAAAATGTTTAGGCAGTGATTTAAGAATCTTGTTAACAACTCTAGCATTAGGAATGTGTCCACCAAGATTGAATCTAGTGTTAACAATATCAGACAGTCTAGCATAAAATTCATTAAAACATTCAGTTTCAAGCATGGTGATTATTTCAAATTGAGTTGTTAAATTTTGCAGTTTCGACTCTTTCACAGCATTAGTACCTTCATGGGTAAGTTACAAAATATCCCATGCCTCTTTTGACGTGGTGCGCGTCATTATGCGTTTGAACTCATCAGGTGTGACAGACCCAGAAATGGCACTTAAACCCTTAGAATTAAAAGATGACCATTTAAACTCTTATTCGGTCCATGTAGTGACAGGTTTTAAATTGGTCACGTTTTCAAGAGTGACGGAGGGAGGTGTCCACCCTCTTTTAACCAAAATCCAAACACGTTCATCAATGTCTTTTAATGCAGATCTCATGCGGGCTTTCCAATATGCATAGTTCGTCCCGTCAAAAACTGGCATTTTATTATATAACTTCTCCATTATGAAAACACTCATTTTCAAAAATCAATTTTTCAGAAAATTGATATCTTAGAAAATTTTGTGGAAAATTGCACGATAAAATTGTGTAACTGGCTCTGACACCAATTTGAGAAGAGTGCGCTTGCGTTCAAATACGAAAGTTATTTAATTAAATTCAGTTTTTATCAATTAAGTCCTACACATGCATCTAGGTGTAATTGATGATGATAAAATCAAGTAAGAACAATCAAACACACACAAATGAGGAAAAATCCCCCAAAGGGGAAAAACCTTTTATTTCACTATAATTTTGTAAGAAAATGGCTTACACGGATTACAATGAAATATGTGACACAAAAATACCCTCGGGTGTCGGTTCTGTTGTCGGTGGCTGGAACTATCCCTTTCCAGTAGGGCAACAATGAAGAAGAGAGCGGCTTCCTCACAAATTACTCCAGATGAGTAAATGATCCTCTTGAAGGTTTAAAGATTCACACACATATATGGGAACGGTTTTGTGAATCAAAAAGGCTTAGAAAACCTTAAAAAGATGAAGTCTTATTCTAAACAAATTTTCGCAGAATTTTGAGATTGCAGAAAGACTTGAAAAACGTGTACAAGAAGAACGGATATTTATATGAAAATCGAGGTGGTGGCTCGTTCGAACGAGATAGCCATATCGCTCGAATGAAGGATAGAAGTCGTTCGAACGAGATCGCGCGACATGCCTATCTCGCACGAATGACATTCAAAGTCGTTTGAGCGAGCTCGACATTCAAGTAACTTCGCTTCTGCAGTTAGAAAAAATTCTTCTTTTGATAAAAACTTAATCCAGACTTCAAAAATAATTTTCAAAAAATTTCCCAAATGTTTAAAGCTCCAATAAAACTTTTTACCGATAAAGCGTAGTGGAGTAGTGGGAATGAGCTGAGCAGCACGTCGCATGTAGCATGATGCACGTGAAGATACTGGATGCATTGAGTTCGGATAAAGGCCGTCGAGGATGATCATGTTGATGTGCCGAATGTAGCGGTATCAGACATACAAACTGTGATCTAGGAGAAAACAGAAAATTCCTAGATTCTTCCCCGAACATTTATAAAATTATTTCCTTACAAGAATAGTGGACGTAGGCTTTTTGACATAGCTGAAACACCTTAAAACTCTCTTACTTTCTTTCTTTTATTCATAATTGCACTTATACATTTTATCCGTGATCATAAAAATTAGACCATGTCTAGTTTTTTACATCAACACCTCTATCTTTGATATCCTTTTTATTTTATTGTAGTTGAAAGTATGGATGATTTTTAAAATACCCTTCTTCTTATTCAACTTTGGTTATACATTACTATTGGACTCCTTAGAATGAAAATTTATTAGTTCATTTATTTTTTGACACTATTTGAAAATGATTATCGTTGATTTGTTATTAAATTATGGGTGGAACTCCATATTCTTAGGGAGAACCTAATAAATTTGATGTAAATGGTTATTATAAACTATAATTTGGAAATTTGACATTTTCCTTGAATATAAATCAAGAATTGGGTTAAGTTTGGTTAAAGAAATTTTTCCTTGTGAATAATGCTCGAAGAGTGATTTAGAAAAGAAATCATAAATGGATAACATGGAATTATTATTTCTTGGTTTAAAGTTGACTAAACTGATGATTTTCAAGAATTCACATGGGATTGAGATAAGCCCATTTTTTATGATTTTTTTGATATTGAATGAGAATTACCCTTTAATAAAGTCATGGCTTTTGAGATGATAACAACTTGACTTACTAGTTAAAGTTCTTGTTAGTTTGAATATCACCGGTGGTTAAGGGGTATTATATTTGTGGTTAACATATGAGATGATGACGTCCTAGGGTGAGGAGTCCCCAAACCTCGTGAGGGTTACAAGTAAGATATGATAATTATACACCACTCAACGGGGAGTTCATAGAACGATTAAAAAGTACGTTTTGTGCTCATGGGTGACTTGTACCCCTAATCGCGAGTCCACATAAGTAAAAGTACTTTATGAAATAAAATATTTACCTGAAAATAAATAGCACACTTGACTCACTTTTACTTGTTCAATTTTTAGAATAAATTTTCACTTCCACTTATTTTTATTAATTGTCTTTTTCAGGCTTTCTAATTTGAAATGTTTCTTCATTAAAATTTGTTTTAAGTTCTAAATCTATTCTCTCACATTATATTAAACTTTTATTGACTTAAAATTGGATTTACATAGACAAACACAAAATCTTATTTACTCGTGTTTGACATCTTTGGATTTAAGTGGTGTTGTGTTTATATGACCTCCTTTCAATATATACCATTGTGATTATGAAACATTCATTTGGTTATAATTTATTCTTGGTAAGGACTTAGCTCACACCCATGTCCTCCCCCACCCAACCCCACTACGAAGGATAATGGAAAGAAGATAGGTGGGTAGTCGTTCTCACATGTTTATGGGATATGGATATGACAATCCTAATTTTTCAGAATTTCTTTTAATTTTGGTTTAATTTTCTGATCGTGGACAACAAGTTTTATTTATGTATTTTATATAATTATGAGGGTCGTTAGGACTTTTCTTTTATTTGAGAGTGGTAGCTCGAGCAACACCCCTAAACTGATCAAATGAGTGGTTAGGTAGTTTTTCAACACTCTTACTTGTAATACCTGCCGCTTTCGAGATGTACTTTATGTCGTTTATCCTATAGGTGTCATTATTGTACCGACATGTCATTCATTAAATTTCTACATTTCACGGTATGCATGGTTGAGTATTTGCGTTCATATGATATATATTAACATATTGGTTAAGTTTGATGCGAAAATACTAAGGAATAATTGTGATACGGTCATGATTAAAATATCGCGGTTTTTTAGCGCACGACACTGCGAAAACCCTACCTTGCGCCAATTGTTTAGGACAATTGGTGAGGAATAAAATAGTTTGACCACATATTTGGAACTTTTAACATATAAGGAAAAGTACTGTGTAGAGAAAAAAATTAATTCGGCACTTTTAAATGGTGCGCGATACTGCGGAAGTAAGGTGTCGCGCGAATTATTGAAAACAATTCGTAACTCAAAAAATTAATTTGACTATATATTTAAACTCATAAAAATATTAAAAAAATACCATGTAAAGAAAATTATAAATATTTATATTTTTTCAGAGGTACGAAGATTTGTACGCATACGCCCCTAGGCTGCCAGCCATTAGGGCTTAGCACCAACTTAAGATATGAGGTGTAAATGGGGGGTTGTGTTGGGTACTTGTCCAACTCAACCATTCAGACTCTGGGGAGAGTTTTACACATTTGAGACACTCTAATCTTTGAATTTGAGGTCAAGGTTGGAAGGGAACTCATTATAGTCTATAAGAGAGAGAGAGAGAGAGAGAGAGAGAGAGGGGGGGGGGGGGAAGGAAGACACGAATGTCCAAAACTTGGAGTATTTTTTTCAGATTGTTCATTCTCACTCTTGTGTACTAGCAAGCCAAGTTTCACCTCAAATTCATAGATTCATTTCCCCTAATTTGCCACCACCTAAAGACCATCATAGAGACCTCCAAACTCCATTAAAGTCCCGACCAAAGTTTTGGCAACTAGTAGGAGTTCTTGTAGTTGTTTTTGAAGCTTAAAGAAGGGTTTTTGGGTGGATTTCTTGAAATTTTTTTCTTCATCATCCTCACCTCTACAACTCACTATATATTAACAAGTAGGGTTTTTCTAAACTAAACTCTTATTTTTAAATGCAAATCCATGAGTAGTTAGTTGAAATCCATGCTAGATAACGTTGTTCGTGTCTATTTTCTAATATATTGAAAACTCATTTTATTTGGTTTGAAATGAAATGTTGAAAATCACTTGATAAATACTAGAATGTTATTGTTAGATAAATACATGATTAAAACTAGTTATTGCAAGAAAAAGATGATAAATAAGAAGTACTACATAAGTTGAATACCATAGTTGCATCTTGTGGGTTTTTTTTGGTAGAGACCCATTTTCATGTGTTGAATATTTAATATCATTTCTTCTTGCTAATGAAGATGATTAGTATTGAAATAAATGAAAAGAATTATGTTTTAAAGAATTGATTAAAAACATCCCACTTTTAATCTTGTTAAAAACTTAGCTTAAATTGTGAAATATTGAAGAAAGCCCCATTAATTTTCATTTTTAACACATTAAAAGTTTTAATGTTAGTTGTTAAATCATCAATAGAATGGGTAGAAATATTGTAGGAACATTATAGTACAAAGAAGACGTGTTATTATACTAAAAACCCATTTTAAAAATTAAATATTTGATGAAAATGCCTTAGTATCAAATTCGATAAATAACTGAAAAACTATCAAAAAATGGTGTTCTTTAGTCATAAAATGACTAGAAAATGTACTAAAATACTTTTGATAAAATGTAAGTGTAAGGAAGCATTTTTAATGAAATAAAGTAAAGGACGAAAAAAATCAGTACGTTGATGACATGGTGTTGAAATTAGATGGCCTCCTCGCCTTAATACGAATTAATGACTGTTAATAAAATGGAGAAAAATAACACCGAATGAGTTATCAATGAACACCTAGAATAATGTAACACACGGAAAGATAAATGATATCCGGATGACGTTGGGAGAAAATAATTAAGAAAGTCATGACGTCCCTAGTGGTGAAAGACCCAAAATCGACTCCAGTAGTATATGGTGGTTGAGACTTGTGGCGTGAGGTCACGAAGTCCGTGAGTGTATGTTGGCAGAATCCCAAAGATTATGTTAAGTAATAAATGAGAAAAATTAATAAAACTTAAAATAACGAGTGAAGAATAATTCACTAATAATTATGTGGATAAAATAATTGAAATAAATCAAGTCCCTAGCACAGGACACTGAAAATGTTATGTGTGAGTTTAGGTACGTAGCCCGGGTGCATTGGATGTAGGTGCATTAACATGTCAAAAGAAGGTTAATATTTTCAAAAATACTAAAATACATCGTATATGCATAGTATTTTATTTACAAAAATTATTGCTTAGGATTTCCTACCCTGCTGGGCATTTCGCTCAACCCCCCCCCCCCCCCCCCCCCCCCCCAAGGTGTGTCAAGTGGAGTTTCGAGAAAGGACAGCGGTAAGACCCGGTGAGGATCCTAGCCGATGTTAGAGCTCTGTGCCACACTTTATCATTTAAGACTTTATCATGTTATTGTAATCTTATTTAAATGTTGAATTGTAATTTAAACTTGAACTTTATGTTGTTATAATGCAGGCCATTTATTTCTTTATTTGATAGTTTAAATTGCGATTAATGTTTTCTTGAGTTATTAAATGAACGTAATTCGCATGACAAGTGGTCAACATTTCATAATAAAATTGGTAAATACTTTTGTTGAGCATAATGAAGCAAATGTTTTTCCTGATAACATGAATTGAAGTTACCCCTCCCCCTTAACACCTTGACTTGAATGCGGGTTATTCCATCAGTAACCCAAAATCGGGTCGGGGCGTTACATTACCAATCATTACTCTCCCTCATTCTATAACAATCAGTACATGGAAGCCTTTGGAAAGTTCAATACGTATTCACCTACAATGTTTTATATCGTGGGTGGTCCTATGTAGCGGAGTATTATGTTAAGATTTTGTAAGATACGTTAATGGTGATGAACATGGAGAGTGACCTTGTGGTAGGGTTAAATACGTTATAACTACACAATTAGTCTAAGATGTGGTGGAAGTCTAAGATGAAGTAAAGGTATAATGTCCCAGTTTTGGGGATGAATTCCATAAATCCTTTTTGGAGTAGCTCTTCTCTCTGATGCACATAAGTGCCAAATTGTTTTAGTTTCTCTATTTGGTTCAATGCAACATGAGCATTGCCGAGTAAAATATGATGTTCGCTATACTGCCTAAGTTCTCTTTGCTCCTTGTATACGATTCACAACATAAGTTTTGTCTGTTCATTTGAGGTTTGAAGCCCTCTATTCATGAGAAGTTGTTTTTTTTTTTAATTTGACTAGTCACATCAACATTTTCTAGCATGCTAAGGCTTCCGATCTGAATTAGTTAGAGACAACAGCTCTTTGTGAGAAGAATAAGCCTTAGACTCATGTGGTTATAGTGCAAATGGAGGCAGTGATAATAAGAAGTTCAAGAAAAATACTAGTTTCTTAGCTGACCGTTTCTTAGGGTATAATAACAGGGGTATTCAACCTAAGCCACACATATGTTAGATTATGCTTGAATGTGTTATTTAATGATTTAAACTATCTTTTATATACCATAGAACTCTACACAAGACTTAAAGAGTCCTCTTTTTTTGAGTGTCCACGTAGAACATCAAATGGATTTTGTATCTCTTTTTACCCTTTCGTCTATTTTTACTTCTCCCCATCCCTTGGACTTTGGTTTCCTCCACAACCATACATTCCCCATTATCTCCTTTCTTTAAAGATTTGAGTTTTTTTCTCTCCCTCTCACTCAATCTCCTCCTGTGGAACCTTTAATCGGTGTATGTGGTTTATGTATATGTATGTGTAGGATTGTGTTGCTGCAGAATTTTTGAGGTTATTTGGATAAGTTGAATGATTTGTAATTTTATCCTCTTGTAGTTGTATGTAAAAGGTTTGACAAAATCCTAAATCAAAATCAAGTCCCATATTGACTTTTTTTTCATTGTCCAAATGATTTCATATGCGTATTGTCTTTGCCTTGATTTGTTTGTGAGATGTGACTTATAATTTATTGTATTGTAATGTTTTGTATTTTAGAAATTGGTATAAACCCATAAAATCTACTAGATGTTTCTTATTATGTTATCGTAATTTTCAATTGGTTTGATATTTATATGGATTTGATTTTAAGGGTTTTATTTGGATTTTTTTATGGTGATGGAATATTCAACTTAGGAGTGATTCGGCTTAATGGGTTCCAAGAGCAGCCAAAATTGTCGATCTCTTCTACAACTGCTGGTAAATTTTTTAATTTTTAATTTTTTTTCTTTGTCAAAATTTCATGTGTCAGATAAGTATGAATTAACATTGAACTTTTAAAGATAAATTAGGATTGTGGTATTTTTTTAATCCATAATATAACAAAAGAGTTGCTCCTGGTCTAAAAATATTAGGGGAACAATCATCTCCAAATCCCACACACCTTTTCAATTATATCTTTGAATTAGTATGTGATGATGTTTTCTTATGGTGGGAAATATGAAGTTGTAGAAGAAGCAGTGAAAGAAGGATCATCAATGACTACCGAAAACTCTTCAAAACAATTATGCTCTCAATTGTAAGTAAATCACAATAAACTTTTACAAATAAACACATATGCATATGTACGTATCTGTTCTTCTAAGTTTTTAGTGTAGTTCTTTTGGATGATTATTTGCAATTTTACATTACTTTATTTGTCCAAATTTGATGTGATTAAATTTAGAAGCGAGTTTCCTCATTGATTTGATGAATTTATACTAGCTTCTAAGTATATTTGGTTTAAGTGTGTGTCTTGAGATTTGGGATCAGATTAATCCTCCATGTTAATGTTATCAACATTTGTTTTAACTAAATAGTTAAAAGGACAAATTGAGACAAATTTGTTTAGGGGAATAATCGAGAAAGGGCATAGTCTGGTCTGGTTACAAAGTCGATTCACACATACTTTTACTACTCTTACTTGATTTAATGTGTTGTTATAATATTAGTTCAAAAATACTAATGTATTAATTGATATAATATCTTCTGAGTTTATAATTTTTCATTCGTTGAAATTCCATCCAAAATGTCTTATGTTATTATCTTTGTACTAGAAAGCATTGGAGTGAAGCATTTGCTTACACTAATGGATATAATAAACGTTAGAGAAAAAAAACAATGATCATAAATTGTAAATTTAACTTTTTTTCCATTTTTCTTACATCGATTCTATTTTCACATTATTGGAAAAAAGTAACTGAATTGTTTCACTTTCTTTTTTCCATATAGACGTGCTTATTGAAAGTGTCATTTGTACCTCTTAGCTTACCTTAGGACTTTTTTTAAATTTCATTCTACATTTGTTAGTGCACAGTGCTTTTAATATGTGGTTAAGTGAATGATAATTCTTTTGTATCCATTCAGATGGTGGTGGTGAGGAAGTTACCGGAATGATAATTTAACTTGAAATTTTTGTTTATTTATAAGAATTTAGTAAATTTTTGTTTGATATAAATTGGTGAATGATAAGTACTATACCTATATGTAATTACAAAGATCTTGATTTAATTTGAAAATTGGTATCAAAATTAATAATAGGTATCAAAATTGCTCACTCTTCCACCTTATTTTTTAGTTTGGACTTCTAACACTACCCCAATTACCACATACATTTGAGCTCTTATATTGGTGTATTCTATCTGTGACCCTATTGAGCTTCTCTTTTTGTTAGAACAACATTTTGGAATATCATATACTTGAAATTGTGGTTTAATTTGTTGATTTCTTTAAAAAAAATCCTTTTCTCCCTTGTTTATTTTGTTCTCATCGAAGAAATTATGTTGCAAGAATGTAGTACAATTTAATGTGCAAAATGACCATTACGATCGCCAAGACCGCGCATCGCATGAGTTTACATCTAGTTGAATTTGGATTTTCAAATTCATGGACATGAATTTAGTGGAACAAATTTGAAGTTAAAGACATTTCATAATCCTTGATGGGTGAATTTTGTATATATAATTGTTAGTTGTTAAAATTATAGGGTAATGTTGAGATGAACTAAATGAGTTTGTTTCATGTATAAACAAATGAGACTCTGCAAAAATCTTCTAAAATATAAAGTGTTTTAAAATGATTAATTTGATAAGATAATATTGGCATGTAGCATCAATGTGTATATGGCCTGACCTTTTTTGTGAGGCTTACAATTTTAAATAATCCTCTTTCGGTACCCTTGGGCGTCAATGAAGGATTATAGCTTCCTAATATGCAATAATAAATCGGGGAGCCACAAACTAGGTAATGAGTGAGTGTATCTAGTGGTTGGATTGTATGAAGAGAGAGTGTGTAGAAAGAGTTTAGGGTTGTTTTATGGTGTTTGGGTATAAATTTAATATAGCATTTTAAGGTATTTTTTGTGTTTTTGGTATGAATTTGGGTGCACACAATAGATAAAGATGATTTTGAGGGTATTTTTATATTTTTTTAATATGTTCTTTATTACTTAAAGAGGTAAGTGTCAAGTAAAATGGGTTTACGGAATGATATATTAGGCCCACCCCGAGTATTATGCTCGATGATTATAGCCAAACATCACTACCAATCATTAAAAAAATAAGATTTGGTAAAAAAAGTGACAAATTCATATGCTTGGATTCCCATAAAAAGGTTCGTGTGTTATTTTTTGTCATTCATTTTGCTCGAGCCTATGTAGTAATAGTATGACTTGATATTTGAGCATTTTAGTGCCTGAAACTATTGAGATGGTGCTAGTTTCAAAAACCTAGAGGGTGGTTAAGATGGTTTTATTTTTTTAATTGGTCATGACTGTACACCCCCCCCAAAAAAAAAAAAATTGGTCTTGGTTTAAATGAGCAGGACAGAAGCAAAATTAGCTTACAACTTGAGAGAGAGAGAGAGAGAGAGAGAGATCGTTATCGTTAATTTGTCTAAGACAATTAAAAGAATGAAATGACCCCTGCCTTACAATTGCAGTTAGGTTGGTTACAAAATTTTATACACGGTACCCTTTTTTTATAGTAAATTGCAAAAATCGTAAAATTGAGATTTTTTTTAATTATATAAGCTTGAAAATTGATTTGTTTTTCTTCTTTTCACATTCCCGTGTTCGTTACTTTATCATTATTTCATTATATAAATTAAAAAGAACGAGAAGGCCTTGTGTGGAGTTTGGCTCTTTGGGAAAATTGTCTTTTAAAGGAGTAGATGAATTTTAATTTAACGAGGCCAACATAGTAAAAAAAAAAAATTAGGAAAGCTCTAGTTTTTCATGAATAAGTTCTTCCTTTACAAACCTTGTTATACAATTTGATAAATATTTACCACTCACATGATCAAAATAGTAAAATATATGTAAGTCTTTGTATCAAAAATTTGGAAAAAAACGATTCTCAACTCGAGCAAAACCAACAAGCAGAGGTAATGGATTTAGAGGATCAAAATTTCAACTAAAAGATCAATATTTGCATTAAAAAATGAATCAATTTGCTTCAAACTATCAAGATATCAGACTGACTTCAAATGACATAACTAAAATAATTGGAAAAGAAAAAAGAAAATTAGATTATATTTACACTTTTTAAAACGTGTTTAATCAGTGATTAATCATCACTATTGACTCGTAGTCATCATCTCTAACATCTCAATTCGCTTTAAAATAAAAATCAGCAGCATCCCCGTCCTCAAGACTCTTGAGTCAAGAGTGACCGGAGATTAAGATTCAAAATACTATGAATATCATCCATTTGGTCTTGGTATCTCCTTTCCTATTTTCAATTCGTCATGTTTGCATTTTTTTAGCCCATTATCATAGAACTTTCCTTCTTTAAAATCCAACCCAGTTTCAGTTTCATCATCACAGCCAATTGAGACATATTATATACATTCAAGCAAATACTGGAACCCAAATGACAAGGACCCACCTTTTCTCTTAGTTTCCTCGTCTGATAATCATCATCTCGTAAATTTGTTTATCAAGCCATCCTCAATTTTTAGCAAAAGAATTAAAACTCAACCCAGTTTCTGACGCCTCGAGACATCATCATCAAACACAGAGCAGCACGTTCTACTTCTTCACTCTCAGCTGAATCATTAGAACAAGGGTTAGGAGTAGTGATCTTGTTCCTTCTCCTTGACCTTTTCACGGGTGTTGGAAACGTGGTCGTCTCGTAGTCCAATATGGCGTCAGCAGATCTTTTTAAAAAGTGACCTCTCCAGTGACCCAAAAGAGCTCTGATGGAATCAAACGCTTTTCCACATTTTTGACACACATGTTCTTCTTCTTCTTTGGTTGAATGGGATCTCATGTGACCCGACAGACTTCTCATCGATTGAAACCCTTTGCCACATTCTCTACACACATTTTCTTTCTTCAAATCATTGCTCATTGAATCACAGACTCTCCAAGACTTCTTTGGGTTCGGTCTTAACGCATACTCAAACACATTTATGGAGTCTGATTGAACGTTATCTTTCTCTTCGGCCTTTTGGGCTGAAATCAAGGCTAAGTGACCCCTCATGTGGCCCCCCAAAGATTTTCCACTAAAGAAACTCTTGTCACAAAACTTGCACACAAACCTCTGTTCTTGAACTTCTCCCATTATTTGATTACCAACTCAAACCCAATAATCGTTCAAGAACAAGAAACCCAGACCCAAATTCAAACAGAACCTCAATTTTCAAGAGGAAAAGAAAAAGAGATGTTTACAATGTCAAATATGGAAGAAGAAACGTAATTGGTTTGTATGAGGAGTGTTTTGACTCTCGGTCTCTCAGTCTCTCAAAAGAGCTCATCAGCCGCTCCCACTCTTCGATGGTCTGTTTCGCTTCTGTGGCGTGTGAGCCTACTTAAATAGAAGGAACCCTTGCATGCAAGTAAAGATTGGTAATTCAAATGTGTATTTGAATGGTTATTCGTGGGTGTTTCAAATTCTCTTTGTATTGATTTTTGAAAATGTGTAACTTCTCACCTATTGATTTGTTTTGACCAAATTTGAATTGTAAGGGAATATTTTTTGAAGATTTGGCAAAAAAAATATATACATATATATCTCATTTTTACTCATTTTAATTTTACAAGGAAGTTTATTACACTTTTGATTATTGAGTTTTAAGGTCAATATCATTTTGGTCCATAATGTGAATTTACTCACAATAAACCATGAACTTTTTAATTTCATTACATCATTTGTGTAAGCAACATGTGTACTTAATGAGAATGATTTGTATATTAGAATTCATTTGTTTGAAATAATCGTCGGACCGGGTTTGGCCACTTGCTTGAAATTATGTCTTTTAGAATTATGTCTATTAGAATTCACTCTTATGCCTTTTAGAATTCATGCTACCATGTCTTTTAGAATTCTTTAAATTATGCAATTTTTAAAAAAAATTATGACTTTTGAAATTCTAGAAATTACGTCTTGTCAAATTCTCAAAATTTATAACTTTTAAAATTCTTCTAGATTGTACACTTTTGCTATTCAAGAATTTTACAATTATGTAATTTTATGACCTTTGGAATTCTATGGTAACATGTACACCAATATTCATATTAAGTTGTTTGATGAATACACTTGTACTATTAAGGTTCATTATCACTACGGTGATCCTTATTATTGCCCATTCCAAATTAGCCCTTATTACCATTTTAATGTTTAAATCTGTTTATTTAACATATATAAATTAGTTGCCCATAGGTGTACTATGCTCATGTGTAAAATCAATAATTAAGGAGTGTTTGTACATGTGTAAATCAAGGATATCCACAGTTACCTTATTAAAATTAAATAAGTATATCACTCAATTATGCATGTTAAATATTACGACCATTAATGGTATTAAGGTAAATTTATGATGACTACGCGTAGGAGCATCTTATTTTCATGTTGAAAAATATTCAAATCTTACTATGTGTTAATTAAAGTTTTAAAGCCTTATTGAAAATTATGGTATCTCTAAATTGCAGCCCATTTTCCTGCTCAATTGACTTCATATGCATCATATGTCCTTATTCTCACTGGAACTAACTTCTCAGAATGGACAAAGCAAGTTGAGTTCTCCTTGGGGGTACTTGACTTGGATCTGACTTTTGACATTGAAAAACCAGTTGCACTTACAGACACAAGTACTGATGAGGAAAAGACTCTCCATAAATCTTGGGAGAAGTCTGACAAATTGAGCATCATATTTCTACGAATGACAATTGCAAGTAATATCAAAACATCACTTCCTAAACCTGACAATGCTAAGTATTACATGAAAGCAATAGAAGAAATGTTTAAGACTACAGATAAATCCCTTGCTGGAAAACTAATGGGAGATCTTACAACCATGGAGTTTGATGACGCTCAATGCATCATGTCATTGAGATGATGAACCTTGCTGCCAAGCTAAAGAATTTGGGAATAATAATGGATGATTTATTTCTCATCTAATTTATCCTGAACTCTTTACCTACTCAGTATGGACCTTTCCATATCAATTACAATGCCATCAATGATAAGTGAACGGTGAATGAGTTGGGTAAGAAACTGGTTCTAGAGGAGGTTAGTCTGAATCAACAAGGTATTAAGGTTGCACATCTTATCCAATAAGATGGATCATCTAAAGCTGGAAAAAGACAAAATTCAAGCCATAAAAGAGCACCACCCAGAAATAATAATGCTAATTAATCAAATGTGATGAAGGCAAAGAAGGATAACACGAGGTGAAAATTTTGCAAGAAACCTGGACACTTTCAGAAAGACTGCACTAAAATGGTTCGAAAAGAAAGGTAACCTTATGGGTTTCATAAGTTTTTTTTAATCAAATCTTACTTATGTTTCTTCTAACACTTGGTGGCTTGATTCTAGTGCTAACGTTCACGTTTCTAATTCAATATAGGGATTCCTTACAACCCAAACTATAAGCCCAAGTGAAAAGTTTTTGTTCATGGGAAATCGAGACAAAGTCCAAGTTGAAGCCATTGGCACTTATCGTCTCATTTTGAAGAATAGATATCATTTAGATTTGTTTCAAACTCTTTATGTTACTTCTATTTCCATAATTTAGTTCTAGTTAGTAAACTTGATTATGTTGGTTATTCGGTTCATCATGAAGATTATTGTTTTAATTTATTTTTTATAACGATCCCGTCCCAAAGTTAGTAGGGATCCAGCGTCTTGACATGACACCAAGACATTCAATATTTTGGATTTAAATTGTTTCCTCAAATAAATGCAATGAAAATACATCCATGTGACACCCGACCTAATTAAATATCGGGTGATCATTCCTTTATTAAATTAAATCAGAATATCCAGTTGGTTCAGATTATGCATCACTGTCTAAAACTTGATTATTTAATACTAACCACCTAATATTTAAAATGGTTGATGTCAAAATTTTATCTTTTAATTAATGTACAACTAGATTAACAAAATAATTAAACATTCACTATTCGCACCAATCTCATGTGATAGGAAATAACTACAACAATAAATGTAATTGGAGTAAACACTTCCTGTCTAAGTACCAATATAAAAATCCAACAGAAATAAGCCAATGACTGAAAGAAGTAAATAACTAAATCCCAAAATCTCAGAATATCTTAATAGAAAAGGGGAAACATGCCCTAACTGATGAAATAACCCAAAAGGAAGAAATGATATATATAGAGGCGTCTACTACCAAGGTCCTGTAACTTCCACACCAGCTACATCTCGTCGAGTGAATGGAACTCCTATGCTTGGTGTCCCTATGGATCGGCACCTAAAATAATTTGACAAGAAAAGATATTTGCAGAAAACTGGTCCGAGTTGAAAACAATTTAAAAATCAGCAAGTGCTTAAAATGAGTTAATAGAACATATATTAGTCATGTTAGATTATCGTACCCATTTTAGATGCTCACCTCTCATCTAATGTGCACGCCTAACGTACCATTAAACCCTACTAGTTTATATTCCCATAACTAGTTCTTTCTCGTCTAACATCTAATCATAGCCCAATATTTCTCCCATGTATTTCCCTTACAATATACATAATACCTATAATCAATTTCTCTTTAACATGGATAATCACTTTTTCAATTTAATATAAATAAAGTGTTCACCAACTTAATTAGTTTCAAATTTCATTATTATTCATGTCTACTTATTTCACACAGTAGATAATATCACAATTATATATATATATATATATACATACACTCTAGAATATATATACAATACTGCACCCCGAGACACAGTTGCAATGCATGCATACTCTGTTATCATGTCCCGCTGCATCGCTCATTGCATAAAGGACTATAGGTTCAATCTCTCGCGAACCTTCAAAACAAACACACATATTGGAGGCAAACATAGTTCCAAGCCGATGGGCTACTCACATATATACGCTTTGTATGACCGTCATTATTATCATTCTCACAGATAGCCTGTACCTAGGTTCTATACTTTATTGGTACAAATCAAAATCCCACCGAAGGCTCTTCAAGGCATGATCGTCCACAATGCGCAACCTCCACTCGATAGCAAGCAGGGTAGGTATTCTATACACATAATAGTTCAATAAATATGTACACACACAACTTATCATATTCATTAGGTATTCACGCAACCCAAATCCTCGAATTTATATGTAGCATTATCGTCTCTACTACTCGCAATACTTTAATTGTACGATTTATCTCTCTATCATATCTACTCTTTAAGGCTCTCTCATTCTGATACATTCCCTTAGTAGTTACTCAATTCAACTTACTAATAGACTAAGAAATGAAGATACTCTATAGTATCGTATGTTCTATTCTCTCACTTGAATTAACTTAGAAGGATTTTAACTCATTCGGGAAAAAATTTGCATTTCTAAATCTCGTTAGAACCTGGGAATTCTCACTTCGAACGAGAATTCCAACGAGGTCATTCGAACGAGAATCTCACTTCGAACGAACCCAAATCTCGTTGGAATTCTCGTTCGAACGACTTGGGCAGGTCTTCGAACGAGAATTTCGAGATCGTCTTTTACCTTCCAAACTTCGAATTTTACCCTCTTCCATCATCCAACACCCATGCTAATTTATCTCAACACCAAATTAAAGGTTCTACATCATCTCCCTATAGGATTAAGCACTCTTTACCCCATTTTTAACATCAAATCCTTAGAATTATAATAGGGATTAAGATAAATTCCTTAAATCTTTAAAAGCACTAAATTTATATAACCTCCATTAACAACAATTTAAACCCAGATTTAATTTTGTGAAATCAACATATAAAACCCAGATTTATCATACCCATAACATGGTTATTTAACTACATGCAAACCTTTACTTCCAATTAAAGATTAATACTTCATTTTAGTCCCAAATTCATAATATCATGATTAAAACCTCAATTAATCTAACATGGACACTATATGCTCTAAAATCAAGCAAGATAAACACTTGCCTTTTTATGTACTTCTGATTCGATGAATGAAACTGGTATAGGGGTGATCCTCTCTTCACGATCTACGCGTTGGTATGATTTTATATGTGTGAGCTTGAGTCAGGGCACCTATGGAGTTCTTCTTCTCCCTCTTTGGTTCTCTCTCTCTCTCTCTCTCTCTCTCTCTCTCAGGTTTGGAAACTGACAGATACCTTATAACCCACGTTCACTTCCCTTTTAATTATCTATTTTCGTCCATTTTAATTCCCAAAAATCTTAAAAGACCAAGATACCCCTCTGGGGTGTCGGTTTGGCCTAAATTGCCCCGACATCCAAATAAAACACTCGGCTAGAGTTTTCTGACTATCTCGACCCTTCCGGACTCATCGGTTCACTCGAAATGATCATACGAGTTACCTTAAAAAAATCTTTTTAACCCAATAAAATAATATCTACACGACTGACACACGCATCTCAACTAAGTGTATTGCAACTACCATATTTTTCACTTCCGGCTATAATAATATTTTCGTAATCATATATTACTTTACTCGCTATGTAATATTCAATATAATTATCACCTATAAATACTAACTCTCATCACGCTAGTAATTATTAAATTTAAATTCGAATTAATTATAAATAATTCTTCTCCATTTAAATTAATTAATCCTAATTCCATAATTAAAATAAAATCCCTAAAAAATGCGGGGTATTACAATCCACGTGGTCATGAATCGTAAACTAATGAAACTAAAGGAATTACGTCATAAGAGCTTTCTAAAAGGAAACTTTATATAAGTAATAGCGAGTTTACAACTTAAGGAAAAATTTAAAACCTATTACATGCTCTATTGGATAAACCAAATATTTTACATAAAGTAACAAAAAGGGCTCTAAAAGACAAATCTTCAATATAGTCCTTTTACGTTCCATCCGTGAGCCTAGTTACTTCTTGAAAAATTATTACAACGTCACCTGAAAGCCGAATGAGATTTTTTCTCCAGACATTCCAAGGTTTTTATAAAATAAATACCTATTCAAGCAAGAACATAAGGCATTGATATATATATAGATAGAAATTTGCAGTAGTATATTTATATATGAATGACAGTATGTAGAAATGAATAACTCAGAATATAACAGATGCAATAATTCAAAGGCAATATCTTTTTTCTTTTAATCATATCATTTTAATGGCTAAGTACACTCTAATGTTGTATTCTTCTACCATATTATTCCCCAGTAGTTGAGGGTCAATTGAAATTATTCGTCACAACGCCTTATTTAGGGCACACTAGTGATAACCCAGCTGGGAAGGTCAGTCAGTAAAAGAGGTCCCTTAGACCGAATCTTATTTTTCAATATTCAATATCATTTTCAAAACTCATTTTAATCGGTATGTCTATATGGACAAATATAAGCATATCACAAGGAATCAATCATTGGTATCAGATTAATTTTGAGAATCAAAGAAGTTCACAAAATACATATAGTTTGCATAATATCATATAATTGAAATTCACAAGGAATGTCAGAGTACTCACCGAAAAAGAGATTCGAAATTACAGATATCGGGTCTTTGATCACTAAGACGAAATTTCTTCTTAAACTTCCCCGTACTTTCTCTCACTATTTCTCTATGATATTTTGAATGAATTTCGTGTAATAAATGACCCCAAGGGCTCTATTTATAGTTTTCAAAGTTATTTGGGTTGTTGACATGTGTCTGGTGACTAAGCTTTCATTTTGGTGAGTCGCCATTGACGTGTCGCGTAATGAAGCGATCTTGTAGTCTTATTTCACCACCCATCAACACGTGTTTTATCTTTGATATATTCATGACATGTGTCTCAATATTTATTTCTATGGATGACACGTGTACGGTGGAGGTGTCAAACCAAGCACGAGGTGGAAAGGTATTAGGGGTATAAGCGACATTTTACACATAAAGGGTATTTTAGTAATTTTACACCATACATTTTTAATGTTTCTTAGAGGTTCTTGAAAAAAAATTATTCACAAAATGTTCATTTCATATTTTTACTTTAGTCCCTGAAACTTTATTAATTAAAACCAAGTCCTTAAAGTTTCATAAATTATATTTTCTACCCCCAAAGTTATCATTTAACTTTCAAAATGCTATAAGACTTTGGTTTGATCCATTTTACTGAACAAAAAGGTCATTTCAAGGTGTTTAAGTTGTCCTAACTAGCCTCCCCTTCCAACCAATCAAAACATAACACATGGTGTGCTAATAAGACAAAATACGACTCATACGATGGACATATTTGCTCTTATCTCGTAATTTTGGTATAACTTCTTGCTCGAACGTCCGTTTAACATTCTGTTTATTGTGTTATAAATCTAATTCATATATCTACAACTATATAGGTTTTTACTTAAGTTAATTGTTATATTATCATAGTCAAAACTAGTCTCCAACATGAACATTCTTATCGAAACTTCAAAATTTTATGTTTGTAATTAATTTGATATTTTATGATTTATAAAGGAAGGTTTAGACTAAAAACAATAAATTATGTACAAGAATAACACATTGTCCATATCACATATGTAATAATACAACATTTAAAATAAACTATATATGAACATATAAAAGTGGGGTCATTACATTTTTGAACTTAAATCATATTGGTTCTAAAATTTTAATTGATGGTCTTTATAAATTCCATCTTGATAGTCAATTTGTTGAAACTCATATTGCACTTCTTTCTACTGTTAAAACAAAACGTAAGTCTTTTAAAAATGACTCTTGTTTCTTCTGGCATAAAAGGCTAGGACATATATACAGTGATAGAATCAAGTGATTGGTAAAAGATGGAATTATTTCAAGTCTTGATTTTACCAATCATAAAGTGTGTGTGGATTGTATTAAAGGAAAAATAACAAAACACTGAAATAAAAGAGCCACGAGAAGTAAAAAACTTCTTAAAATCATACATACAGATATTTGTGGACCTTTCGACGTTCCAGCCTTTCGAAGGGAGAAGTAGTTCATTACTTTTATCAATGATTATTCGTGTTATTATTATCTATAGTTGTCGCATGAAAAATATCAGTCTGTGGACGTTGTACAAGTGTTCATCATTGAAGTCGAAATGCAACAAGATATAAAAGTGAAGATCATAAGGTCATATAAAGGTGGTGAGTTTTATGGAAGGTATGACGAAATGCGGCAACGTCCTGGACCTTTTACAAAATTTCTCTAAAAGCTTGGAATTTTTGCTTAATACACAACGCCTGCTTCTCCATGGAAGAATGATGTAGCTGAAAGGAAATATCTTACATATATGAAAATGGTTAGGTCTATGATCATGCTAATTTTCCTACATCCTTGTGGATGGATGCTCTACGCATAACTGTTTATATATTAAACTGGGTTCCTAGCAAGGAAGTTTCAAATGACACCCTTTGAACTGTGGAAGGTTGGAAACCTAGTTTAAAACATCTCTAAATTTAGGAATCCCTAACTGAGGCTAGAATTTACAACGCAAATACAAAGAAATTTAACTTTAAACCGGACAGCGGTTACTTTATAGGTTACCTCGAGAAGTCCAAAGGATATAGGTTTTATTGTCCTAACCATAGTACGAGAATTATTCAAACGAATAATGCTAGATTCTATGAGAATGCTCAAATCATTGGGAGTACTGAAATTAATTATGTGATCATTCAGGAAATTAGGGTAAATATCCATTTACCCTTAATTCTGCAGGTTATTGGTAATCCCCCAATTGTTGGACCTTTAGGAAATGAGACTATCATCAATGAACCTATGGATGAAGCACCTGAGGAACTAACACTAAGTAGGTCTCAACGTCAGAGGAGATTTGTTATTTACGATGATTACGTGCTTTACCAAGTAGAATTTGATTTTGGAATAACTAAAGATTCAGTTTCATATTCACAAGCCATTAAAGATGTTAATTCTTGCAAATGGATTGATGTTATGAAGGATGAGCTAAAATCTATGGTTAAAAATCAAGTTTGGAACGTTGTTCAATTGCCAACAAGACACAAACTAGTTGGATGTAAGTGGGTCTTTAAGACTAAGTGCGACTGCAATGGAAATATTGAATGACATAAAGCTTGACTTGTAGACAAAGGTTTTAATAAAAAAGAATGTATCAATTGTACTTAGACTTTTCTCTTATATCTAGAAAAGATTCTCCTAGAATTATCATGGCATTAGTATCTTATTATGACCTCGAGTTACATCAAATGGATATGGAAATAACCTTTATTAATGGAGACTTACAAGAAGAAGTTTATATGCATCAACCTGAAGGCTTCATAATCGAAGGTTAGGGAGACATGGTTTGTAACCTTAAGAAATCAATATATAGACTGAAATAAGCTTTGAGACAATGCTATATAAAGTTTGATGAAATCATTACGAACTTTGGTTTCAAAGAAAACTTAGTTGATCCATGTATATACCTCAAGATCAGTCGGAGTAAGTTCATATTTTTGGTACTGTATGTTGATGACTAGCCAGCAATGATCTTGGTCTATTACATGAGACTAAGAATAATATATCTAAGAATTTTGAAATGAACTATATGGGCGAGGCTTCCTATGTGATAGCAATTGAATATTTCATAATAGATCACTTGGAATTTTAGGAATGTCTCAAAAAGCATATATTGATAAAGTTCTAGAGAGATTTGGCATGATGACATGTTCTTCTAGTATTGCTCCACTACAAAAAGGAGATAAGCTTGATCTTGGCCAATATCCACAGAATGACTTGGAACATAAAGAAATGAAAAATTATCCTTATGCTTCTCTTATGGGAAGTTTGATATATGCACAGGTTTTCACCGGACGTGACGTTAGCCATGCGATTAGCATGATGGGTAGATTTCAGAGTAACCCAGGAATCGCTCATTGAAAAGGTGCAAAGAAAGTACTGAGATACTTAAAGGAACGAGGAATTACATGCTCACATACAAGAAATCAACTCATCTACAGATGGTTGGATTTTCATGTTCCGATTTTGGGGGATGTCTTAACACTAGACATTATACTCTTGGTTATGTGTATCTCATAGCTGGAGGTGAAATATCATGGAAAATCCAAAAGATTGAATTGATCTACACATCTACTATGAAGTCTGAATTTGTGGCATGTTATGAGGCTGCAAATTAAGGACCATGGTTGCAAAATTTTGTCTCTGAGTTCGGATATTTGAGCTTCATTTCTAAGCCCTTAACTATTTACTGTGACAATGAGGCCGCAATTCTTATCTCCAAGCATGATAGGATATCTAAGGGATCCAAACACGTGGATCTTAAATATCTCTCACTAAAGAAAGATGTTAGAAGAGGAAAAGTTGTCATTAAACAAATAGGCACATATCTCATGGTTGCAAATATTTTAACAAAAAGGGCTACCTCCAAAGACATTTCAGATACATACTAAAAGAATGTGTCTCGAAGATAGGTCCTAGTTAATTCTTTTCTACAATTTATTATGCCTGTATTTGACATTTATTGAGCTCTTAATAAAACTTCTACATCTAGTATATTTTGTTTTCCATTGAGTACACATATTATTATTGGATGAATTGTAACGGAAAATTATCTTTTTCAAGACATTATGGGCCCATTATGTAAACTCCCTATTATGGCCTAGTTAAGAAGGCCGTCAATGACGTAGTACATGAAAGGAATCAGGTTATATAATGATATGCAGCTGCCATAACTCCCATTGACTACTGGACTAGCCAAGGAACTTATGAAAACCAATTATTGAACGCTGTAGCCTATAATGCGCGCCTTATGATTCTTAATTAAAAAACATTAATGGATTCTCCTAACGATCAAGTGGGAGACTGTAAGGAAATTATTATTTAACCTTTGGGTTTCTTAATAGTTTTATTTCCTTCGCCGGAATATGGTTATTAGGATTTTGATTTTTAATTAGAATAATTTATTTCCTAACAAAACGATTCATATTCCAAAACTAAATGGATATTAAAAGGAGTTAAAATTCCAATTAAATCTCTATCGTGATGTACGGTTTATATTAATTAAGATCTATTTTGATGGGTGGTTTAGATTAATTGACCTTTGGAATTTTGTCCCTTTATCCTCCTACAAATAGATGCCTTACTCCCATCTAAAAGAAATCCATGAAGTACACATATAAGGGTTTATAGGCAAGGAGAGAGAAGCCAAAATTCTCCGTTGAAAGACTATTAAGGTGGTCAGACTGGCTGCAATCAACAGCGACAAACAATAATATCACATCCAATGCGATGAAATGAGGTATTAAATTATACCTCTTTTCACGTACCTATTAGGCGATTATCATGATGTTCACGATCTTAGGGTTCATGCAAATAAATTGTTTCACAGGTTTGACTATCAATATCTCAATCTCTCAAAAGAGCTCATCACTTGCTCCCACTCTTTAATGGTCTGTTACGCTTTTTTGGCATTTGAGCCTACTTAAATAGAAGGAACCCTTGCATGCAAGTAAAGATTGGTAATTCAAATGTGTCTTTGAATTGTTATTCGTGGGTATTTTAAATTCTCTTTGTACTGATTTTTGAAAATGTGTAACTTCTCACCTATTGATTTGTTTTGACCAAATTTGAATTGTAAGGTAATATTTTATGGAGATTTGTAAAAAAATAAAAGAAAAAAAGAAATTCTCATTTGTACCCATTTTAATTTTACAAGGAAGTTTATTACACTTTTGATTATTGAATTTTAAGGTCAATGTCATTTTGGTCCACAATGTGAATTTACTCACAATAAACCATGAAATTTTTAATTTCATTACATCATTTGTGTAAAAAACATGTGTACTTAATGAGAAAGATTTGTATAGTCAATCAGACGATGACATGTTTTAGGACAAATATCTTTTACTCTCGGAATTTAATCATCAACCAATTAATACACATTTTGATGTATGATGACTAATGATCTTGACCACAATAAGGGTGATCTTGATATTCTGGGAGGAAAGCAATGATGGGATAACTAACGAAGATCTATCTTAAAACGTTCCTACTCATTAGTCAAGATAATGATCGGTGTAATCAAACTAACACAAAATGGGGTATGATCACGTAAACAGACTCATGCATCTAGAGAAACACTTGTATTGTAAAAGACCTCCATATATGATTATTGAACCCATAATCGATATTCATTAAGATAATTTATAACCTCATTCCGTGGGAATATAGACAAGGATGATCTTACTGAATCAGATAAATCTCATATTCGTCCATATTTTTTCTTGTTAATTCAAGGTTTAATTGGACAACCTATATTATTCTGGGGTTATACTCGTACGATTTCATGCCATGACTTGAAATTCTATGACGATCCCACTATTTGACAAATTGTTGTGCTTATGGACATGAGTGCACGATGTTCTTTAAAGAATTTGTGAAATTATTCCAAATAGAGGATCATACCTAAAATTTTCATCAGAAGGTGTAATGAATCTCATGTTAGGTAACTCTCAACTCATACTAATGCCTATTCCAGAGAGTTGGCAATCCATCAATAAAGTTATAGCCATTACAAATGTTCTCGTCCTGTCTCTTCTAATGAGGACTCTTATATTAAAAAAAACTAGAGTTTATTCGATTTACAAGTGCGAGAAGCGCTTCTAATAATTCAAAGGTGAAATAATTTTTCTCTAAAGACACTTCCAAATTATAGATACGATCACACCTCCTATTTTAGGATCCCCAAGGAGGATCAGAATAACCAACACATTAAGAGATGTGCACCACCTTATATTATCATTCCAGGGACTAGTTTTATAGGATAAAACTATTAAAGAAACCACAACACTCCATATAGCTGCAGCCACGTACCCTGTAAGAAGGAGTCAAGCCAGGCGCCCTTGTGGGAGGACACCTAAAAGGTTTTTGAAAAGATATTATAGCAAGGGTTATAACACAAAATATTTGAAAATATTTAGCAAGTGAATTTAAATGCAAGAAGTAAATATGCAAATGCTCTTCATATTTAAATTAGTGTCGCACACTCCATTAAATTTACCTCACCCATCAACTAATGTGAACACCTAACAGATTATGTAGACACCCCATTCTAATACCCCCAACCTCTCCTTAGGTCCCTAGCACCTCCCTTCATCATTGCAAACCGAAGTCATACCCAGGGTACTGACCTGAAGGCCATCGGGCACTCCCAGGCTCCGTTTGACCAAAAGTCAAATTCTTCAGCTCAATCGAGACTGAATGAACCTTCGAAGGGCACTAAATCCGCTTTCCAACGGTCCATCGCGTGCACAATTTTGACTTACCATGCAAACGAATGACCCATTTTCTCCCGAAACTTGATCAGGAGGTCACCGGACGCTCCCAGACTCCGTTTGACCAAAATAAACTCTTCATCTCAATAGAGACTGAATGAATCTTCAAAGGGCACTGAAACCCCTTTCCAACGGTCCGCCTCATGCGTGATTCGGACTTACGATACACAAGAATGATCCATTTTACTCTGAAAGGTCACCGAGTGCTTCCAGGCCTCGATTGACCAAAGTCAACTCCGCAAACCGAGTCAAGCTCTTTGGAATGTCTAAGTACATCTACTAACATTTCTAACGGTCCACCCCGTGCATGATTTTGACTTATCATGAGGATGAACGATGATCCGTTTGCATCAGACGATCCCCCGCCCAAAGGATCGACGAACGCTTCCGAGCCACATTTGACCCAAAGTCAACTCCTAGACCTGGGAGCAGTCCAAAGGACTTTCGAAGGTATCTAAAATACCATTCCAATGGTTCACCCTGTACGTAATTCGGATCAATGTTTTGTGCTCTACGATCGATTTTTTGAAGGAACCTGAAAGACACTACCAGACGACAGGTCCCATGCCCTCTCAAAGTCAGCGTGATTTCCACATCTAAATCCCTTTCCAACCTTCAACTTTCATCACCTTTTTCATCAAACTTGGTGAATTAAGTATCCTCCATAATCACCCAAGTGCAAGGGCTGCTCTCCAACACCCAAGATCAAGCTCAAGATCTTCAAGAAGGTCCAACTTTCTCAACTCTCTTTAAATTCCCCAAAATTCACATTAACTTGTTTTGTTACTTAAAACTTTTATTCTCTCATATCACATATCTTAATATACTTTTTATCTAGTATTATTGAACATCGCTTATTTTCATATAAATAAAACCCAAAAAATAAGAAAAGGAGGATTTGCTCATAAATTCCAAGCGGGAATTCCCACACTTTTCTCACAACTAAAACACTTTTTACACACACACACAAACAAGGGAAGTACCGATTGTATTTATGGGATAAATCCCACCACTCGTTTTGCATACAAACGACGTAGACTTTGATGCTTCTATAGGCTAAGTAGGCATCTCGGGGTAAAACCCGAGACTCGAGTCATTTTCCTACTTTTTTTCCTATTTTTTTTATTCTTTAAACTTAGCTGCTTTAAAAATCTATGTATTTACATATATATGTATTTGTTATTAGTGGAGTATTATTCAACATGCGTTATCATTCCCTTATAATGATCCATGCTAGGATAAGCGCATAAATCCTATTTTCTAATATTATTTTTAGGAACATTCCTATGGATGACTCGCTTTATCTCTTCCATAATACAAGTCAATGATTTCTATCTCCACTACGTATACACATGCACACGTATCACGGGGAAATAAAGGAAAATAACAACGACCCATGAGAGATCGTAAGGGCGGAATGGGTGCCTAACACCTTCCCATTTCGTAACTTAGCCTCCAGACCCTTTTTGAATCATTTTAGTTTCGCATGTATCTGTATGTCTTTGGATGCCGTCCTTCGGGATGACACCATTTTCTTTTGTCTGTTTTGAGTAAAATAAACTGGCGACTATATCTTTCTACATTTTTCACCTCATCAACGACGTCGGTCGAAGTGCTCCCAAGAGGTACGTGCGGGACCTAGGATCCTCCCTCTCACCCGTTGCGAGGATCGAAAAGGGGATGGCCACAGTGGCGACTCTGCTGGGGACTTTTTCATTTTGAGGGCTAGACTCTATTTACATTGTCATATTTATTTATATTTTCCCCTATTTTGCATGTTCCCCCTTTTCATGTGTACCTCATGCTTATGTTTCTATTCACACACTTGTAGAAAATTCTCCATGTACATTTCACACCACGTGCAATAAAGATCACATATATCCTCATGTTGCACGCATCACCCATACTTGGTATACCATTGGTACTCATACTTTGCTCCCTGTTGGGAATGATCAAGAAAGATACTCTCATCATAAGATACTAATAAGAGGATCATGCATGATTCACACGATATCACCAAAGAGAATTATGATTGACCAAATTTTATCTCGTAACTGGAGGGTCACTTCGTGATTGGCGCTGGTCCGGCAAGGCGCATCTAGGCTAAGCGATATGAATCTCACCTTCCATTGGCCAAATACCTTTGACGTATATCGTACGGTTCCCCCGCATCGTTCCTCTTAACCGAAGTCATGACGGGAGGTATATCGCAGGGAACTCGGTCACATATGCTGAGTATATCGAATTCACTCTCACACGTACCGTCCCCATGAGGTATATGGTGAGGCAATTCACGTACACTCAGGTATATCAAATGGCTTGTCCACACGTATCGATTTCCCTCAAAAGCAAGACGTATATCATGGAAGCCACGCCAAAGGGGGGAACCCTTTTCCAATTCACCCAACCAAGCTACATATCCGCATATAAGTGTCAAGCCTAGGACACACATATTAGATTGCCAGTTTCTACTCGAACTCTGCCGAAATTCCGGGTCGTCCTGTCGCCCAAGTTTTCATGCATTTATAAAAAGGGACCCTGCCTGTGAGCTTGGTTACAAGTCCAGCCATAGCTTTGCATTCGTTACAAACGCAACTTTTCCAGGTTCGGGTCCCGTCCGTCATTTCATTTTGCATTTAGGAGAATTTAATACAAGTGATAACATAATAATAATAATAATAATAATAATAATAATAATAATAATAATAATAATAATAATAATAATAATAATAATAATAATAATAATAATAATAATAATAATAATAATAATGCTGAGATCCGTCTCCCAAAAACATTTATCCCTTCTTTATCAAAAATCCAAAAGCATTTCTCCTTTCTTTGCCAAAAATCCAAAAATATTATGTCTTTCACTCTAAAAAAAATGTCAAAAATATCTTCATCTTTTTTCTCAAAAATAAATCCCATTTTGCGCCTTCTCAGGTCGATCGTACACCCTTGGCCTGGCTCCTTATTGGCTTCGGTCTTCAGTCAAATCACCTCGGAGTTCCGTTCGTTCCCCTGCTACTTCTTTCGAATCCGAAATCTATTAACTTTCAATAGAAAACACAGATCAGGTACCCATTGTGCAGTCGGATTTAACAGCAGTCCTATCTTAGCTCATGTCTAAGATTGACAACCTTCAGACTGAGGTTCGAGAGATGCAACGAAACCAGGTTCATGTTCCTCAAGAGGCCGAGGCCCTATTTCCTCGTGCTATGGGTCCACCCGAGCTTATCTGGGTTCCCAAAGAATATCAGCACGCTCCCCGTGTCCCTCTCGTTAATGGCCCGCCGCCTACCCAGCTTCCAATGTCGAATCTTACCCAGCCTGGGGCTAACTTGCCTATGATCATTGATCCGAAAGAGGAGGAGTTGAATAAGGTCAAAGAAGATCTCAAGATGCTAACTAAAAATTTTGACCAAGTAAGAATCTCTGGGAATTACGTGGACTACACCCACATGTCTCATTATCCTAAAGCGAGGTTACCCGAGAAGTTCAAAATGTCGAATATTGAGAAATTCGGAGGAAGTAGACCCCCGATTATTCATCTTCGCAGTTATCACCATGCTATGACTCTTCTAGGGGCTTCTAAAGATGTAATGGCCCAATTGTTTCAGTAAACTTTGAAAGATAGCGCCCTCCGATGGTTTTTGTCTCTCAAAGAGTCCACAATCCATAGCTGGGAGGATGTAGCCCAAGAATTCATGTCGCAGTACAAATATAACGAAGAGATTGAGGTCACCCGTCGCGATTTAGAGCTGCTCAAATAGAACTCTAGGGAATTAGTCAGAAACTTCATAGGCCGATGGAGGAAAAAGGAGCCACTATGACTAATCCGCGATACGAGAAAGAACAAGTCAGTATAGTGAAAAATAACTTATTTCCCCATGTCCGAGGAACCATGGGAGGACAATACTATCCCCATTTCCGAGCTCTCAGAGAAGTAGGAGTAGAAATCGAGGAAGGTCTTGCTAAAATAGAGGTTGAACCAAAAAAGGTGTCCGGACAGTTCACCCCCTGAAAATATAACAAACCTACTAGTGCTGCAGTCTCAACCATCAACAACATCTCTCAACCAACCACCTCGTGGGCGCCAGAAAGTTGCCCTATCCCAGTCCAAAAGGAATACACCGAGATCCATGCTCCCCTCTCCAAAGTTTATCAAGCCCTTGGATCCCTGTCCATTGCCCAATCCAATTCCGAGAAACTTCAAGGCAGATGCCCATTTCACCTTTCACCAAACCACTGGTCATACCACCGACCAATGGTTCCACCTTCGAAACATAATCCAAGGTCTAATTGATCGGGATACCATTGCCCCACCAGCCAATCCTAAGCCAAACACTACTCACAACCCACTCCCAAATCATAAAAATGCTATCTTCCTAGAAATGAACCCAAAATTTGATCCCTTAACTCAAATCATACCCATAAACTCTCCCAAAACTCTCCAAACTTGCCCATATTTCCCCTACACCCTGTTAGCCTCGCTGATCAGGCACGGTCACTCCTTACCAGAGCATGCATCGTTGTCCGTACCCATTCTGAAAATGGAAGTATGGGATTATCAGAAGTATTAAACCAAATCCTAGAGTTTGGGTTGAAATTTCCCTCACAAATGATCATTGATTGCCAGAGGTTCAGTACGCTATTCTTGGAAGCACAAAAATGGGCCCGAGAGTCAGACAGTTGGGTAGTACTGACCGATGAAGTCAGCGTAGATGACATTGTCCAGATTATGGCAGAATTATTCAGACGAACCAACAACATTTGCAGTATAACCGAGTTACTTGATACTCTGAAACTACAAGGGCTCTTGGTCCCTTCACCATTACATATCCCCACAGAATGGGAAGACATGTATGAAGAAGCCATTGAAGTTGTGGAATGCATTGACTTTACATGAAAAGAAAAAAATTATTTCCACCGAATCGGGGGAAGAGTTCAAAGATCCGAATGAAGAATAATTTTTTGAGAAACCTGGCCCGGTAGCCGACATGTGTGGGATGATATCATTTGAGGAGGTCCTCGAAGAAATAAACAAAGTGGCAGAACAACCCGAAATTGACGAAGAAATAGGGTTCATATTCTTCCCTTCTTTAGTAAATCACATGACCAGATCAGGGACGCATTACCAGATACCAAGCTGACTACTAGCCCATGGCAAAGGTAAGGGCATCGAAAACCTTCCTATGCCAGAAATGATCATCGAGGAAAGCAAGATCCTCGATCAACCGAAGAAAAATCAAGCTAACATCACTTTATGGGGGCTTTTCATGTCTTCCCAGCTGCACAGAAATGCTTTGATCAAGTTTCTCACTGGACCCATAGTTCCTCCTTATACTACACCAGAAGAAGCGATAAATTTATTCGGATCCTTGACCTCTACCCACATGCTATCCTTTTTCGAAGAAGAAATCCCCAGAATTGGGCCAAACCACAATCATGCACTCAACATCTCCGTCGATGTTATCGAGAAAATTGTACCACTCTCTTATATCGATAATGGATCCGCCTTGAATGTCTGCCCATTAAGAACCTTCAAATGCTTAGGAATGAAGAAAAGTGATCTCTCTCCAACTTCTGCCACTGTGCGCGCCTATGATAACATCCGTCAAGAGGTGATGGGATCCATAAATCTTATAATAGGGGTTGGCCCTATAAACCCCATCGTTGAATTCTAGGTTATTGACATCCCAGCTTTTTTCAACCTGCTACTCGGATGACCTTAGCTCCACAGTATCAAGGGTGTGTCTTCCTCACTCCACCAGAAATCGATGTTCTTCCCTAACGGACGAGTCATTACCATTTTGGGTGACGACGATAATATCGAGGGTGCAAGTACCAACATGTAATACCCCGTACTTTTGACTATATTTATTTTTGGGATTAATTAATTAAATGCGTATTAATTGGAAATTAATCCGGGTTATAAATACTAACGAGATGCGAGTTGGTATTTGATTATGTGCATACATGTTTTGATATATGTATTTGGTATTATAAAAGTTGTCGTAAGATTTATATACGGCATTTTAGAAATTTTGTTGAGACGCGTGGGACCGCCGCGTCACGGTGTAATATTTTGATTATAAAAAGTGAATTTAAAATCTATAAATCGTATGGTCGTTTTGAGTGCGCCAACGCGTCCGGAAGGGTCGAGATAGTCAGAAAACACTAGCCGGGGGTGTAGTTTGGGTCTCGGGGTATTTTTAGGCCATACCGGCAACTTAAAGGGTATTTTGGTAATTTTACATTTTGAGGAATTAAAAGTGACGAAAATTAGAGATGTAAATCTGATGTGGATTAAACCCACTAAGCCCATTAACCAAACCATATTAACCTAGAAGGCTACGTAGGTTATTAGAAGAGTTTTCTAAGTTCCCAAATCAAAACCCTAGCCACCTTAAGCCACCATTGGAGAGGAAGCTTGGAGAGAAGAAATTCTGCAGAAAAGTTCTACCAAACCTACACCAAACTCAGAGACAATCGAGGCAAGTGACTTTATTCCATTTAATTTCAGAGAATGTCTTTTCCATGTTAGAAATTGAGGAATTTTAATTGTTCTTGAAAGATGAATGAAAACCCATGTAGTTTGGAGTTTAGAACTTGGAAATTTTGAAGAGAATTGTATGTAGAATGATAGGTAGATGAATTCTCTCATAATAATTGTGATTAGAAGAGATTAAAACGAATTAAATTCTGGGATTTGATGATGATATAAACCTAGGGTTCATGTTCTTGATAAAATTGGGGAAAAGTATAAAATCTTGTGATTTAATGATGTTTAGGATGCTTTAATGTATTAAGAGATGTTAGTATATGACCTTAGCATGTTATAGTATGATTAGAGGACTTAAAACTCTGTTAGAACGATCTTTGGAGAAGGATTGAGGTGTTAAAAATGGTGAGAAACGTAACTTAGAAAATCTGGGACGAATCTGGCAGCTCGTTAGAAGCCCCTACCCAGGTCGTTCGAACGAACTCGTTCGAACGAGCTTCTAACGAGTTGACCAGTCGCTGCTAACGAGAAGGGGTTTCGTTCGATATCTCGTTCGAACGAGATATCGTTAGAAGGTACAGTTCGTTCGAACGAACTGGAATCTCGTTCGAACAGCCTCGTTCGAACGAGACTTCTAACGAGTTGGCAGAGGAATCTCGTTCGAACAGTCTCGTTCGAACGAGACTTCTAACGAGTTGACAGTTTGGTCCTTTTTGGACTGTTTTGATTTTTGGAGTCCCGTAAACTTGTTCGAGGATATAGATAACCTTCCTTTGATGATGTAAGGATAGATTTGGGACTTTTGGGTTATTACGAGGAGTAAACTATATACGCGAGTTATATTAAATGGACGGTTTGGGTTGAGACGTGAGTGTCTACTACGACGTGAGAAGATTATGGCGCGTATGATTATAAACCGGAAGAGTATAAATTGTGTTAATTATAAGTTAGTACGAGAATGTGATATGTACTACGATTAAACTACGGTATTACTAAGACGTGTGTTAACTTAGTATTGGTATATGAATTGTGTGTATGACATACCTACCATACTTGCTATCACGGGAGGTTTGCGTTCGCTTAGGGCCCTCTAATCCTTGTGTTGCCCGGATTTAGACTGGTTACCTTGATGAACATATGTCATAGAAAGACTTATTGGGATATTAATAAGTCCGCTGATCGTAGGAGCGTAGGTATGTGCGTGACCTATGTGATGTGACTGTGTTCGCCTCCATTGTTTGTGATGTTGTTATCTGTGAACTATTCCTGAGAGATTCGGAATATGTAATCCTTATGTACGTGATGTACCGGGATGGATAGCAGAGTATGTGTGCACCACAGCTTAGTTCTCGGGGTGCTTATATTGTATATTTATGATGTGAATAATATACACTTAATTAATGGGAACCTTCATGTTAATGTTGTGAATATAATTACGGTACTGCTTCGAGAAATATAACGGGTTAACTGATAGTAAAATATATATTGCATATTGAGCATCTGAGTTTACGTTAAACCCCTACATAATTACGAGCGTTATAATGTTATTAGAACCGAGTAATATGGGTAGGACCTATGACAGTCTAGCTGGTTATAATGTCACTTAGCTAGTGGTTTGTGTCGTTATAGATGGGTACTTACGTTAGGAGTGCACAGTTAGACGAGAGGTGAGAATATCATGTGAGTGTACGTCCTAACATGTGCTTTGCATTTAATGTTTTAAATGTTTTTAAAGCACTTGCAGGTTTTTAAAATAACTCCACATTCGGGCTCTGACCCGTTTGCTTTTCAAATCTTTTTCTTGTAAAACCATTTTAGGTGCCCAGCCACAAGGACACCAAGCATAGGATACTCATTCAGGTGACGAGATGTAGCTGTTTGTGGAAGCTACAGGGAATTGATTGTAGACGCTTCTATCTTTTGGATTCCAGAGTCACTATCTATCAGTTGTAGAGCATGTTGCCCATTTCTATTTAGAGCATCTTTTACATTTCAGTTTTCAGACTTTAGCATGTATTATTCAGTATTCAGTTTACTTTTCAGTTGTGGGATTTGTAGTGAGGAGTTTTCCTCCAGACTTTATTTACACTATGTGATGGTTATTCATTTTACTTCAGTATGGTGAATGGTGTTATTTATTTCTTCATTACACTTGTTGCATGTTAATCAGACTTAAATTAAAATTTGGCACTTACTTTTTAAATACTAGGTGGTTAGTAAAATTAAAATGTTTTCGACAGTGATGCTATTAACTGAGCCATCTTGAGATTTTGAATTAATTTAATAAAGGAGTAGCTACCCGGTATTTAATTAGTCGGGGTGTCACAGGTGGTATCAGAGCATCAGGTTCTAGTGTCCTTTAGGATCTGTACGGCTATTATGTTTCCGCTACGTTTCTTTGATATAGAGCCCTATATTTTAGGACTGTTGTACTCTTTTTGTGTATGCTACATTCTTCAGTTATTTTAAGTTTATAACTGGGAACTTATAAACTTCATTCTTATTTCATATGCCTCCACGACGTGCACGACGAGTTCCCAGGGATGCAACGCCCGAACCCCAGCCCGCTCCAGTTCAGGGCATGATGAACGCCGCTGAGGTTGCAGCTATAGTAGCCCAAGCGATAAATGCCGCCATTGCCGTTGTTCAGCAGGCACCACCGCAGGCGCCGGTTGCCGCGCCAGTTCAGGTTAATGCAGTCCCGTCTGCTTGGGAGCGTGTACGTGACGCCTTTCAGAAAGCGCATCCACCAGAGTTTGCAGGTAGCTCAGATGTGGTAGTCTCGAGCCAATGGAGGAAGGATACGCAGAGGCACTTAAGGATGTATGAGTGCACGGATGTTCAGAAGCAGGTACTAGCTACTTTCAAGCTAGTTGGATCTGCGCTGCAGTGGTGGGAGTCTATTACCACCATGGAGGAGAGGGATACTCTCACGATTCAGGAGTTCTGGGTACGGTTCAACCGCAAGTACTTTCCGTCAGCTGTTCATACGGAAATGAGGAGGAGATTGATGAGTCTGAAGCAGGAGGGCAAGACTGTGGCCGAGTTCACAAATCTGTTGAATATCGTTCCAGATGAGATACCAACAGAGAAGAAGAAGATTGAGAAGTTCACGGACGGGTTGACTTGGAGGATCCGTCAGCATCTACTAGGGAACCTATCGTTGGCCACTTATTCTGATGTGGTTAACGTTGCATTGTTACATTGCCAGGACCACCGTTTTCATATGGCCAAGGGCAAGAGGTCGGGGGAGTCTAGCCATCAGGGCA
The DNA here is from genome assembly GCA_949130495.1 of Sambucus nigra. Classification (NCBI taxonomy): domain Eukaryota; kingdom Viridiplantae; phylum Streptophyta; class Magnoliopsida; order Dipsacales; family Adoxaceae; genus Sambucus; species Sambucus nigra. The sequence goes on from OX422207.1 coordinate 521,170,287, forward strand.
GGACTGGAGGACATGGTGCCAGCGGGGCATAATCTGGTCAGGGGCAGAGACAGAATGAGCAGGGCTCCCAGCAGGGGGATAATAAGAGGTTCCGGTCAGGGAACTACAGGCAGGGACAGGGAGGTTTCCGCCAGGGCCATCAGGGTCCAAACGGCCATCAGGGCCAACAGGGGAAGAATGGGCAGCAGTTTCACCAGGGCCAGCAGGGCCAAGGGAGGAACGGGAACGGCCACTAGGGCCGGGGACAGCAAGGGCAGAGAGGGGGGAACTTCCCAGGGAAGTGCTTTGTTTGTGGCAAGACTGGCCATAAGCGACAGGATTGTCCTGATAGGGGCAGGGCCCCCCAGCAGCAGCAGCAGGGTGCTCGCCGGGAGCCACAGAGGCCTATGTTTCCCGCCGCTCTTCCCGCACCGCCACAGATGGCAGCATTGCCACCCATTCCAGCAGTCCCAACTCAGCAGGGGCAGCTACAGTATGGACGTGTCTACAACGTCCACCAGGCTTCAGTTCCACAGGCACCGACCGCGATTGAGGGTACGTTTCCTATCCATGGAACTATGGGTCGAGTATTGTTTGATACGGGGGCCACACACTGTTTTATAGCTACACACTTCGCGAAGGCTTTAGGATTGTTAGCTACGGCAGAGAGCACAGTGACGTGTGTCGACTCACCATTGGGGAGTGGGTCACTTATTTTCTTTATATGCCGGGGAGTGGGAGTAGGGATTGGTAGTTTGGTATTACCTGCAGACATGTTAGTGTTAGACATGCATGTTCACGATGTGATTATTGGGATGGATTGGCTCGTAGCTTATAGGGCCATGATTGATTGCTTCAGCGGGAGCATTGTTTTTGCCATTCCGGGGCAAGAGATGTTTGTAGTGGCGATGCCTCGCCCAGAGGGAGGATCGACCGCTCATCTGTATTACATTGAGGAGGATACCTCTAAGGAGGTAGTGATTCCTTTAGATTCTATCCCAGTAGTCAGGGAGTATTCGGATGTGTTTCAGGAGATACCAGGCTTACCCCCCAGTCGAGAGATAGACTTTGTTATAGATTTGCTACTGGGTACGAGACCTATAGCACGTGCACCGTACCGTATGGCTCCAGCTGAGATGAGGGAGTTACGGGATCAGATAGAGCAGCTGTTAGGTCAGGGCTTTATTCGCAGGAGTACCTCACCTTGGGGCGCTCCAGTTTTGTTTGTGAAGAAGAGGGACGGTTCACTGAGATTGTGTGTGGACTACCGAGAGTTGAATAAGGTCACGATACGGAATAAGTATCCGTTGCCTCGAATCGATGACTTATTCGACCAGTTGAGAGGAGCTTCTTTCTTCTCGAAGATTGACTTGAGATCGGGATACCATCAGTTGCGTATCAGGGAGGAGGATGTCTCGAAGACTGCGTTCTTGTCAAGATATGGTTCTTACGAGTTTCGGGTTATGCCTTTCGGCTTGACCAACGCTCCAGCTGTGTTTATGGAATTGATGAACAGAGTGTTCAGGGATTTCCTAGATCAATTTGTCATTGTCTTCATCGATGATATTCTGGTTTACTCCCAGACAGAGGAGGAGCACGCCGAGCATTTGAGGCAGGTTTTGCAGACACTCCGTCAGAACGAGTTGTATGCAAAATATGAGAAGTGAGGGTTTTGGCTGAAGGAAGTCCAGTTTTTGGGACACATTATTTCCGACCAGGGAATATCTGTTGATCCGGGGAAGGTATCCGCGGTGAGGGAGTGGGGACAGCCCACGGCACCGACTGAGATTCGGAGTTTCTTGGGCCTAGCAGGATACTAGAGGAGGTTTATTCGGGGATTCTCAGAGATAGCAGGTCCTTTGACACATCTGACTCGTAAGGGTGTGCCATACATCTGGAGTGATGCCTGTCAGTTGGCATTCGATGAATTGAAGGACAAATTGACCTCAGCACCTGTGTTAGCATTGCCGAGACCGGGAGTTGAGTATTTGGTTTACACCGATGTGTCTTTGCAAGGACTGGGAGGTGTATTGCAGCAGGAGAGACAGGCCATAGCTTATGCTTCCCGTAAGCTTAAGCCTCATGAGAAGAATTACCCCACGCACGATTTGGAGTTGGCAGCAGTTGTATTTGCCCTACGGATTTGGAGGCACTATCTTTTGGGGGAAAAGTTCCAACTGTTCACGGACCACAAGTCCCTACAGTACCTATTCACGCAGAAGGAATTGAATATGCGGCAGCGTAGGTGGCTTGAGTTTGTGAAGGACTACCAGTTCGAAATCCAGTACCACCCGGGAAAGGCTAACGTGGTAGCAGACGCGTTGAGCCGTAGGCCAGCAGATGAGGTGGCAGAGGTGTGGAAGGCTAAGTGGAAGGAATTGGGACACCAGGATGCAGTGGCCCGATCTTTCATGTCTGTGATGACCGTTACACCGCAGATTGTCACGAAGGTAGTACGGGCACAGGCCAATGACTCGTTCTGTCAGGAGCAGATAGTTCGATTACTAGCAGAGGGAGCTGAGTCCTATACCGTTAGTTCAGACGGGGGATTGCGCTTCAATGGGAGATTGGTAGTTCCGGAAGGGGAGGAATTGCGACACGAGGTGATGGCAGAGTCGCACGGCTCACGGTTCGCGGTACATCCCGGAGGGGACAAAATGTACCAAGACATGAGACGCCAGTATTGGTGGAGCGGTATGAAGAGAGATATCGCTGAGTTTGTTTCGAAATGCGCCACTTGTCAGCTTGTAAAAGTGGATCATCAGAGACCGACAGGATTACTACAGCCATTGGAGGTCCCGGTGTGGATGTGGGAGAGCATATCCATGGACTTTATCACGGGGTTGCCTTCGTCGCAGAGGGGTCACGACTCCGTTTGGGTAATTGTGGACAGGTTGTCCAAGGTCGCTCACTTTTTACCCGTAAGGACTGACTACACTACGGGACAGTATGCCCAGCTCTTCATTTCAGAGATTGTGAGACTTCACGGTGTGTCCCTAAATATCGTGTCTGACAGAGACAAGATATTTGTTTCGAGGTTTTGGGAGAGTTTCCAGGAGGCCATGGGCACGGAATTGCAGTTGAGTACGGTTTATCATCCGCAGACTGATGGGAAGACTGAGCGCACAAATCAGATGTTGGAGGACATGCTACGCATGTGCATTATTGACTTCGGGGGTGGATGGGAGCAGTACCTTCCACTGGTGGAGTTTGCTTACAACAACTCCTATCAGTTCACGATTGGCATGGCTCCGTTTGAGGCATTGTACGGTAGGCCTTGTCGTTCCCCAGCATGTTGGTTAGAGGTGGGGGACAACAAACTTCTTGGGCTAGAAGTGATTCAGGATACTTCGGCAAGGATTGAGTTGATTCGGAGTCGCATTCGGGTAGCTCAAGACAGGCAGAAGAGTTATGCTGATGCGAAGAGATTTTTCAGGGAGTTCCAAGTAGGGGACCAGGTTTTGCTCAGGGTATCTCCTATGAAGGGGATTATGCGTTTCGGGAAGAAGGGGAAGTTGGCACCGAGGTATGTGGGGCCGTTTCCTATTATTGAGCGGATCGGACCGGTTGCGTATAGACTTGGACTACCGGAGCATTTGCATCGGATTCACGATGTGTTTCATATTTCCTCGCTGAGGAAATACCTTAGAGATAATTTGGCTCATTCTCATATTGCTATGGAGGACATCGATATCCAGCCGGATAGCTCCTACGAGGAGGGGCCGATTGCTATTTTGGACCGAAGCGAGAGGAAACTGCGGTCAAAGATAGTTCCGTTAGTGCGTGTTCAGTGGCGACATCACAATGTCGAGGAGTCCACATGGGAGCGCGAGGATGAGATGCGCGAACGTTATCCAGAGCTGTTTTTAGCAGGTACTTTCTAGTTTCGAATTTCAGGACGAAATTCAGTTATTAGGGGGGAAGTATGTAATACCCCGTACTTTTGACTATATTTATTTTTGGGATTAATTAATTAAATGCGTATTAATTGGAAATTAATCCGGGTTATAAATACTAACGAGATGTGAGTTGGTATTTGATTATGTGCATACATGTTTTGATATATGTATTTGGTATTATAAAAGTTGTCGTGAGATTTATATACGGCATTTTAGAAATTTTGTTGAGACGCGTGGGACCGCCGCGTCACGGTGTAATATTTTGATTATAAAAAGTGAATTTAAAATCTATAAATCGTATGGTCGTTTTGAGTGCGCCAACGCGTCCGGAAGGGTCGAGATAGTCAGAAAACACTAGCCGGGGGTGTAGTTTGGGTCTCGGGGTATTTTTAGGCCATACCGGCAACTTAAAGGGTATTTTGGTAATTTTACATTTTGAGGAATTAAAAGTGACGAAAATTAGAGATGTAAATCTGATGTGGATTAAACCCACTAAGCCCATTAACCAAACCATATTAACCTAGAAGGCTACGTAGGTTATTAGAAGAGTTTTCTAAGTTCCCAAATCAAAACCCTAGCCACCTTAAGCCACCATTGGAGAGGAAGCTTGGAGAGAAGAAATTCTGCAGAAAAGTTCTACCAAACCTACACCAAACTCAGAGACAATCAAGGCAAGTGACTTTATTCCATTTAATTTCAGAGAATGTCTTTTCCATGTTAGAAATTGAGGAATTTTAATTGTTCTTGAAAGATGAATGAAAACCCATGTAGTTTGGAGTTTAGAACTTGGAAATTTTGAAGAGAATTGTATGTAGAATGATAGGTAGATGAATTCTCTCATAATAATTGTGATTAGAAGAGATTAAAACGAATTAAATTCTGGGATTTGATGATGATATAAACCTAGGGTTCATGTTCTTGATAAAATTGGGGAAAAGTATAAAATCTTGTGATTTAATGATGTTTAGGATGCTTTAATGTATTAAGAGATGTTAGTATATGACCTTAGCATGTTATAGTATGATTAGAGGACTTAAAACTCTGTTAGAACGATCTTTGGAGAAGGATTGAGGTGTTAAAAATGGTGAGAAACGTAACTTAGAAAATCTGGGACGAATCTGGCAGCTCGTTAGAAGCCCCTACCCAGGTCGTTCGAACGAACTCGTTCGAACGAGCTTCTAACGAGTTGACCAGTCGCTGCTAACGAGAAGGGGTTTCGTTCGATATCTCGTTCGAACGAGATATCGTTAGAAGGTACAGTTCGTTCGAACGAACTGGAATCTCGTTCGAACAGCCTCGTTCGAACGAGACTTCTAACGAGTTGGCAGATGAATCTCGTTCGAACAGTCTCGTTCGAACGAGACTTCTAACGAGTTGACAGTTTGGTCCTTTTTGGACTGTTTTGATTTTTGGAGTCCCGTAAACTTGTTCGAGGATATAGATAACCTTCCTTTGATGATGTAAGGATAGATTTGGGACTTTTGGGTTATTACGAGGAGTAAACTATATACGCGAGTTATATTAAATGGACGGTTTGGGTTGAGACGTGAGTGTCTACTACGACGTGAGAAGATTATGGCGCATATGATTATAAACCGGAAGAGTATAAATTGTGTTAATTATAAGTTAGTACGAGAATGTGATATGTACTACGATTAAACTACGGTATTACTAAGACGTGTGTTAACTTAGTATTGGTATATGAATTGTGTGTATGACATACCTACCATACTTGCTATCACGGGAGGTTTGCGTTCGCTTAGGTCCCTCTAATCCTTGTGTTGCCCGGATTTAGACTGGTTACCTTGATGAACATAGGTCATAGAAAGACTTATTGGGATATTAATAAGTCCGCTGATCGTAGGAGCGTAGGTATGTGCGTGACCTATGTGATGTGACTGTGTTCGCCTCCATTGTTTGTGATGTTGTTATCTGTGAACTATTCCTGAGAGATTCGGAATATGTAATCCTTATGTATGTGATGTACCGGGATGGATAGCAGAGTATGTGTGCACCACAGCTTAGTTCTCGGGGTGCTTATATTGTATATTTATGATGTGAATAATATACACTTAATTAATGGGAACCTTCATGTTAATGTTGTGAATATAATTACGGTACTGCTTCGAGAAATATAACGGGTTAACTGATAGTAAAATATATATTGCATATTGAGCATCTGAGTTTACGTTAAACCCCTACATAATTACGAGCGTTATAATGTTATTAGAACCGAGTAATATGGGTAGGACCTATGACAGTCTAGCTGGTTATGATGTCACTTAGCTAGTGGTTTGTGTCGTTATAGATGGGTACTTACGTTAGGAGTGCACAGTTAGACGAGAGGTGAGAATATCATGTGAGTGTACGTCCTAACATGTACTTTGCATTTAATGTTTTAAATGTTTTTAAAGCACTTGTAGGTTTTTAAAATAACTCCACATTCGGGCTCTGACCCGTTTGATTTTCAAATCTTTTTCTTGTAAAACCATTTTAGGTGCCCAGCCACAAGGACACCAAGCATAGGATACTCATTCAGGTGACGAGATGTAGCTGTTTGTGGAAGCTACAGGGAATTGCTTGTAGACGCTTCTATCTTTTGGATTCCAGAGTCACTATCTATCAGTTGTAGGGCATGTTGCCCATTTCTATTTAGAGCATCTTTTACATTTCAGTTTTCAGACTTTAGCATGTATTATTCAGTATTCAGTTTACTTTTCAGTTGTGGGATTTGTAGTGAGGAGTTTTCCTCCAGACTTTATTTACACTATGTGATGGTTATTCATTTTACTTTAGTATGGTGAATGGTGTTATTTACTTCTTCATTACACTTGTTGCATGTTAATCAGACTTAAATTAAAATTTGGCACTTACTTTTTAAATACTAGGTGGTTAGTAAAATTAAAATGTTTTCGACAGTGATGCTATTAACTGAGCCATCTTGGCATTTTGAATTAATTTAATAAAGGAGTAGCTACCCGGTATTTAATTAGCCGGAGTGTCACACAACAATCCAGTCCTTGAGATACAACACGGGTCAAATGATATGCTCCTATAAGGATTTTGAGTTGAACCGCTTCTACTCCTCGCAGGGGATGATTCCAAAGAAAGGGTTTATCCGGAATACGACCCTCATGGCAATGGCAATGTGATTAAGATGTTCAGAAATATGCATTTCATGCCCGGACTGGGGCTAGGATAAAGACAACGAGGGATACTTGATCCTATTGAACTAAAAAAGGCTTTCCCTCCTTGTGGTTTGGGGTACCTACCATCAAAACAAGAACTTGGAATGATCCGCCAGTCTCGACCAAAAAGAAGACTTGAACGCATCCAGAGTATCTGAGGTGACTCCTTAAATGGACGATTCATCAAAGAGGGTGAGGAATTCCCCTTTTACGGATTTCTGGAACCATGGTATGACCATACAAACAAGAATATGAAGCCTGGAATGGAGGTTTTTTCCAAGACAACTACCTATGGGCTAAAAATTCCCAACACCATGTACAACCGCTCATCAAAGATACCGAAGAGACTGAGGAAAGTGACTCCGAAGACTCGTTTAACTTTCAGACACTGGTACTGACACTCTGCATGGTTCATTCAAGAACTACATCACTGTATCCATCCCACTTGATTAAAGCTACTGATACACCTCTCCTCAACTGGCATGCTGCGCCGGTTCTACATGTTGAAATCCCACCTAACTCCAATGTTTACCCCATTTCTTCTTCTATTGTCTATCCTTGCTCAAATGTAATCGAGACCTCCTTTGATGAGGTTCTCAATGTTATTTTTCCTATCAATGAAATAAAAGAAGATTTTGAGTATCTTGATGTGCCTTACATTAATTGTTTAGATTCTAATCAAACTTTTGATGATGATGATTTTGTAAATGAAAAATTCTTCACTGATCTAAATAAGGTTAATAACAAACAACATAACCGCGTTCTACTTAAGGAATAAGATATTGTTATTATTAACCTCGGTTCTAGTAGCCAACTGCGCGAGATTAGAATAGGGGCTACCCTCGACGAGCAAGAGCGCACACAACTCGAAGAATTATTAAAGGAATTCGTAGATGTCTTAGCATGGTCCTACGACGATATGCCCAGCATTGATCCTAAAATTGCTCAGCATAAGTTTCCCACTCTTCCAGATTACAAGTCAGTTAAACAAAAGCTAAGAAATCTCTGCACCGAATGGTCGCTCAAAGTCAAGTAAGAGGTGGTCAAACAGCTGAACGGGGTTTCATTCATGTGATCGAATATCCCACATGGCTAGCCAACATAATGCATGTGCCGAAATCAGGAGAGAATGTTCGGATGTCTGTAGACTACCGAGACTTGAACAAAGCCTCTATAAAGGATGATTACCCGCTACCCAATATTTACATGATCGTGGATAATATGGCCAGTCATGCTCTCAAGTCATTCATTGACGGGTTTGCGAATACAACGAAATCAAAATGCACCCAGATCATCAAGAAAAAGCGCGTTCATCACCCCATGGGGCACCTTTTGCTACACTGTCATGCTATTTCGTCTCAAGAATGTTGGGGCTACCTACCAGAGGGTTGCTACGGCCATCCTACACGATTTGATTCATAAAGAAGTCGAGGTCTATGTGGATGATATGATTATTAAATCTAAAACTAGATAAGGTCATGTTCCCGCTCTTCGAAAGTTCTTCGAACGACTGCGACAGTATCAGATGAGACTCAATCCACCAAAATGTGTCTTCGGCATTACAAAGGGAAAACTCTTGGGATTCATATTCAGTGAAAAGGGGATAGAAGCAGATCCTGTCAAGCTAAAAGTCATACTTGAGATGCCACCTCCCCGAACGGAGAAAGAGGTCTGAGGTTTCCTTGGGAAATTATAATACATCCGCCGGTTCATCAGCCTACTCACCTCTATTTATGAACCAATTTTCAAAATCCTCTGAAAGGATTCAACCAAAGTTTGGAACCAAGACTACCCAGAAGCCTTTGACCGAATATAACAATACCTGACTCAACCTTCGGTACTCATGCCACTACAACCTGGTCTCCGCTTGATCCTATACCTAACCATAACTGACACTGCAGCTCGGGCTTTGATATCCCAATACCCTGAACATTCCCACAAAGAAAGAGCCATCTGTTATTCCAGTCGTAAATTGGCCGAGTACGAATTCAACTACACCTCTTTGGAAAAAGCAAGCACCGCGCTTGTTTGGGTCACCCAAAAGTTGCAACATTACATGCTCACCTTCCCCATTAAGCTTATATCCCGAATGGACCCCATCAAGTACCTGCTTGAGAAACCTACCTTATCCAGCCAAATGGCTCGATGGTTGATCCTCTTAGCCGAGTTTGATATCGTGTACGTCACACAGAAATCCATGAAAGGAAGAGACATCTTTGACTGCCTCATTGACTACCCCATGGAAGAAGGTGATGACTGGATCTCCGAATTCCTAGATGAAAACATCTTCTATACTGCTCAAGATGTCCTTCGATAGAAAATGTTCTTTGACAGCACTGCCAACAAAAAGGGATATAGCATTGGGATACTTATGATCTCCCCAGATGACTCCCACACTCCCATCTCCATCAAATTGGATTTCCCCTGCACCAACAATATAACTGAATATGAGGCGTGTACGATAGGCCTCAAAGTTTCCCTCAAGAAAGGTATCCAATTCCTAGATGTCTATGGTGATTCTTCCCTTATCATTGGACAGGTGCTCAGAAAATGGAAAGTGAAGGATGAGAAACTTCAACCCTTCCATGCCCACTTAGAAGAACTAGCCTCCTAATTCCAAGATATCACCTTCCACTACCTACCTCGAGAAAAAATAACCTAGCCGATGCCTTTTCTACCTTGGCCTCCATGGTCGACATGCCCGAAGGAATAACAATGACCCCCTTCCTAGTTCAAAAGAAAGATTAACCAACCCACTACTACCACATTGAGCTCATCACCAAAAGAGATCCTAAGGTATCCAACTGCTGGTATTATGATATCTGGAACCTCCTCAAGCATGGTAGGTATCCCGAGGTTTCCAACAAGAAAGACCGGGAAACCCTCTAAAGACTGGACGCCCAGTACATCATCTATCATAAAGCACTATTCAAGAGAAACTTTGATGGAACCATCTACACTGCATCGCAGTGGCTTACATTAAAGAGGTAATGCAGAAAATCCATAGCAGGGAATGCGGACCCCACATGAATGGTCACATGCTTTCTAAAAAGATCATTAAAAAATGCTACTACTAGACCACCATGATCCAGGATTGTACCACCTATGTTCGGAGATGCCTCAAATTCCAACAGTTCTCTAACTTTCAACACTTGCCTTCCGCAAGAATTATACAACATGACTTCTCCCCTGCCGTTCTCCACCTGGGGCATCGACATCATAGGGAAGGTTACACCCAAGTCCTCTAACGGGCATGATTTCATCCTGGTTTCCATTGATTACTTCACCAAATGGGTCAAAGCTAAGTTATATGCAGTTTTGAACACCAATAAAGTGGCCAGATTCATCAAGAAAAACATCATCTGCCGATATAGGGTCCCACACGAGCTAGTGTCAGATAACGGGTTGCATTTCAAGGCAGAAGTCACAGAAGTGGTCAAAGAGTATGGGATTTAGAGACACAAATCTTCCCCCTACCGACCTCAAACCAATGGTGAAGTCGAAGTCGCCAATAAGAACCTCAAAGCCATTAGCAGCAAGATGACCGAATGCTATCGAGATTGGGCTGATCGAATCCCATACACCCTCTGGGTACCGAACCTCAATTCGAACCTCTACTGGGACTAATCCTTACTCTCTAGTATACGACATGGAAGAAGTCCTACTCGTGGAGCTAGAAATACCCTCGTTACGCGTCATGCTTGAAAGCAAGGTCAGTGAGGAAGACCGGCATCAAAGCCGCCTCGAGGAGATGTCACTCTTGGACGAAAGGATATTAAAAGCGATGTATCACATACAAGGGTACCATCGCTGAATAGAGCATTCGTTTAATAAGAGAGTCAAGGACCGCGGTGTCCGAGAAGGGGATTTAGCCCTGAAAGAAATAGTAGAGCCCATCTGGGTCCCCAGAGGGAAACTCAAGCCCAATTGGAGCGGCCCATACATTGTCAAGGAGATATTGTCAGGCGGTGCCTCCATGCTCACCGACTTGGACAGAGAAGAGATGGCTCGTCCAGTCAACCTGGACCGTCTCAAGAAATTTTACCCCTAGTGCAAAATCTTGGTGCGCTACGACTCTTCTCATCTCCCTTCTATTCTAAAAAAAATCTCTTCATTTCCCTCTACATAGAACTACGTGGTCCTGATCCTCTGCAAAAATCATTCGCATAAAAATTAAAAAATTTCAAAAACCCCCAGAGGTACATAGGCAGCTCATACGTCATACATGAACATAGCCCCTTCTTTTTCACAAAAAAAAACTATTCTTTTCTTATCTACTATAATGATAACTCACTTTAACAAATACTTGAACAAAAGGATTATGCATGCCTTTGCGATCGGTATAGATAATTCAAAAATACAAATTTAATCAAAAGGCACAGCTAGATGATCAAAACCTTATTTATTTTATTAATAAGAAATTACAGTACAAATACATAAAGGAACGGATGACTCCCTTCCACCCTACCTTCCTAAAAATGCAAATAAAATTTCCAAATTTATTCCCATTACAAAACAAACTCTCCAAGTGTCCTACCCACAGCTACCAGAAGATCCCGCTCCATCATCATCATCTACATCCTGGGGTCCCCAAGCTTCCCATACCTAAATAGAATGTCGTAGATGTTCCATGGACCGATAGGCTCGAACCATCCTCGAAAATACTACCCCACCTCCTTCCATGGTATCTGATAAAGCAAGCCACCTTTAGCAAGTCTCCACTTCCAACATATTGCTAACCACTCTCCTCCCCAACCACTTTATATAATCCCCAGGGATGTGCCAAACTCTCCCAGCAGACTGAGAGGGACGGGTCGATAGACGTTGACTCTCCCACAAAAATCCAAGTCGCATGCGCAGACGCTCTATCAAATCTTCTACTAGAAAGAAGTCTAGTGTCCGAGGTGGCACGATTTGCTCCAAGCCAAATTGGCACAAAAACCGCCAAGGGAAATAAAAAGAGGTATGTCTGAGACCAACCAGTCGAACTTACGAGTATTCTCCCAGTTCCAGAATAGGCAACAGCTGTCCCTACCAAGGAACTAACCAGTACAGATTTAGAACCCCATTCTCCACGAACCAGTTCTACCACCTCTCAATATCCAGGCCGACACTGATGAAATGGCGCGAAAAGAAATTGGGTACAGCCGACAAAGGGTACTCCGGGGGAGTCACCGGGCGGAATCTTTCAGACAATCACATGAACAACATCACAGGGCTACCCCTCAGAAAGTCAGAAAAACCTTCTCGCCAGGCATCCAGGCCATTCAAAGTATCCGCCAATATCACCGTCGCAAGATTACGAATGTAGGACATCCATGAGGTAATAGCTGTAAGTTGTAGGTCCACCAGCAGCAATTTTGAAACCAAGCCTAAAATGACAGCTCCGGCATATCCAACATCACCAACCTCCTACAAATGCATAAACCGCAACATTGTCAGAAGAGAAATCATACCTCCAGCCACTAGTGATATGGCCGCTGAGGACGAAATGCAAAGAAGCCCATCCAGAAAATCTAGGGGAGAACGGGAAAACTCAGGCAGAGCTGCAGCAACATCGGGATTTATCCCCAATATAGCAAAAAATTCCTCATAAGTCGGACAGACTTCTTCCAAGACAAAGAGGAATACATGGTTTTCAGGGTACCAAAATTGTACTGTCGCGATCAGCATGTTCCACTCTATGGGCTGATTACGCCATAAAGTAACTCGATGCATGTTGTAAGCATCGTAGTCGACGTTATAGGAGCACATCGCCTCCAAAGTCTGAGCTAGTTGGAAAACTCAACGCTACCAGGGAGGGCCATCTCATAGAATAAGAAAGTAGGAATATGAGGGTGTGAGGAAAACACTCCACTCTAACCCCTCTTTTATGCTTAAAAACCCCACAAAAGACATAACCCCTGGAGAAATGGAAGGAAATACTTCCCCACAAGTTGCCAAAGGCTGAAGAGGGTACCAATCAAAGTTTGAATTGATGGGACTGGACTGACCTATCGATAGGCAGGATAAGGTTTTGGAAATTTTTATTTTTTCCTCTTTTGTCAAAATTCAGAAAACTCAAAATAAATTGATCTTCTCAAACAGAATTTCAAAAATCTCCCTTTCATCTTTATATAAATTCTCATTTTGAAAAAATTCCTTTCAAAATCCTAAAAATATTTCTTTTTACGGTCTCAGCAGCAAAGTAAAAAGCGCATGTGCAATTCATTCGTTAATGGAAGATAATAAAAAAACTTCATTGCATTGCATAGATATATGTTTCTGTGTTACATCATTTTGCAGGAAAATAAAGAAAGAAAAAAAATAAACGAGACTCAGCCCGAACCCACATGCTCTCACTTTCTCTCTCGCTTGCCCTCTCTCCTAAGCGCTTCCACTTCTGTGACGCGCTCTCTTTCCCCGATGGCAAGATGACGCACCACCACTACCTAAACCAGGCTCCTCCCCGGATGAGGCTGATGGCACCAAGCAAGAAGGAATAGGAACTACATCCCAAATATGGGTAGTCACCGAAGATATCCAGTCCCTAATATCCCTCAGCCAAGTGGTCGACACCCGAACATGCTGCAAGAAAAGGCAAAATCAATATCAAATAGAAAAGACTAAAAGAAATCGAAAGGAAGCAAAAGAAAAGAGCAAAAAAGATTTACCTCAGGGCGAAGAACCTCCTCTGTCAAGCCCAACTCCTCCTGGTGCATCGCATAAGGATTATGCAGCATAGGCACGATCCCTCCATCAGCCCGTCAGATATTGTACGAAGGAGTATGCAGTCGCACAAAGGGAACCTCCGAAGCTACCGCTTCCACAGATGTCAAAGGACCACCACCGTTGTGGGAGGACCCCACTGGATGACTCGAACCCGAATGAGGAAAGGGTGGTGCATCATATATGTTGGGATCCATCATCCAGCTCATCACAAAGTCCATAAAATCCAATGGCACAACCGTATCGATGTATAGCAGGTAGGAAACGCCAATCATCGCCGCGATCCTCGCATCTTCCGGCAGCAGCCGTTCCCGCCTCATAGACATAGGGGGCCTCGCAGGTGGCACCACCACCTCCCCCTCGACAATTTGACGGACCAACCTCTCCCCGAGATACCAAGAGTGGCCAAACTCATGCGCCAGGAAATGTCTCATCCGTGCATTTACTCCAGTCAACCCCGTGTCCTGAATAGTCGTCCCCCAAGGGTAAAAGGTCACCTGGAAATTTCCCAACAAAATATAAGGAAACATAAAATCAGACCACACAAAGGTTTTAGACTGAAGAAGAAAAGTCTTACTGTGTCACTGGTCAAGCCATTCAAGACCTGACGCGCCGCCTCTAGAGAGAGAGACCTCCTCGACTGATGATTGGCCTTGCGCCATCGATGCAACCGACAAAAATCACCAAGAGTCTCATCCTTCAAAGCGATTAGCCGAGTATTACACTCGATCACCTCATAGAACCACGTCAGCCAAAGATAAAATTTTACAATTAAAAAGAGATGCATAAGGAAAATGCGAACGTATGAAAAGAGATGCACAAAATTAAAGAATACCTCAAGAAGATACATGGATCCAGTGAAAGACTACCGGCAGAACCGGCTGAATGCATCCAGAGAAAAATAGAGGGTCGCTAAAGTCAAGCTCCCCCAATCATAGAAAGGGATGTTCGAAAACACCCTCAAGTAAGGCAGGACCACAAATGGACGACGTCTCCGCTCGACGCCACCAAAATACCCCCCAACACCAGCAAAGTGAACAACCGGGCCATCTGCCTCACCTGAAGCCTGTCCTCCACATCGATTACCCTGCCCAATCAAATGTCCTTCAGCAGTGACAAATGGATGGAGTCCCTAGACACTATCCTACCCACATCACGAAGCGTCATGCGCACCGCCTCCGTCCTCACCCGCAAACAGAGATCCACCTCTGTCTGATCCCCATTACCATCTAGCCCCAGTAGTTGTTGTACATCTATGGGAGTCACAGTCATCTCCCCGAAGCCAAAATGAAAGGTGTGGGTAGTGTCCCACCACCTCTCCCCTAGAGCACATAAGACTGCCATTGAATGAGGCGTCTTACCCAGCACAGACGCCAACCTCCCAAAGCCTGTTGAGGATACCACCCAACGCACCACAGGTGGAAGTTGCTCCCAGAAATCCTTAATCCTCGTCGTCCCGCGGGCACGCATATTCGACAAAAAGACATCAGACTGCCAAAAGAGAAAATCCTTGTTAAAATTCAAGAAAAAGGAAAATCACCAAAAAAGGAATGCTATAAGTCATTTTACTTACATAACCGTCAGGGTTCACCGATGATGTGACGGCTCCCGCAGCAAGATCCGCTCATCCGCAACCGGCTTGAATGCGTCGAAATAATTCTCGCTCCCCAAAGCAAGAGGCACCCTGGCCCTCCATTCCATATTTTCCCAGTCATCAACAGCCAACCATTCCCGGTGTACTCTAGTACTAATAAAAGTGTCCATTTATTAGAGATTGAAATGCTAGAATGATTCGCAGAAGAAAACCGCAGGATGAGCGAAGACAAGAAGCTGTGAAAAATGAGGGGAATTCGCCCCCTTTATATAGGATGCCAAGGTTCATACCGATCGGCATTAACCCCCTACCTACCAATCGGAACTGACCCTTTGCTTCTCTAGGAATTCCAAAAGTCCGTGCCACTATCGAATGGCACCCTCCATACCATGCCGACCGTCACCTCCCTTAAATTTTCGTACATAAATTCTCAAAAAATACCGAAAACCCTAAAAATTCTCAGAAAATTCCTAAAAATCCCAGAAATGATTTAGAACATTTTCACCAAGAAAATTTCACACTTACTCAAGAGGAATCCCTATTTCCCCAGTAGGACTCTCAAAAGCCAAGCGAACCTCTCCCCGGTAACGTCCCCAGAGGATCTCCAATATATTCAAAACATCATAATCATCCCCTATTCCCCAAAGGTCTCAATTTTCCTCGAGAAATACATCCAAACCCTGGACCACCTAATCATTTCCCCAGCAGCAGATTGGTTGTTCCCTCGGTAAAGTCTCCAAAGGACATAGGATTTCCCCAGCAATTAGCTCCCCAGCTCAAATCAAAATCACTATGTAATTTTACCAAAAGAGTTCCCCAAGAACATCTCACTTAAGCCCGCTGAATTGGCTTCGACTTGCAGAATTGGTCATTTCAACTTAAGCCCGCAGAATTGGTTTCGACCCGTAGAATTGGTCACCTCATCCTTAAGCTCGCAGAATTGGCTTTGACCCACATAATTGGTCATCTCACCTTAAGCCCGCAGAATTGGCTTCGACCCACAGAATTGGTCATCTCACTTAAGCCCGCAGAATTGGTCATCTCTCCTTAAGTCCACAGAATTGGCTTCGACCCGTAGAATCGGTCATCTCACCTTAAGCCTACAGAATTAGTCATCTCACCTTAAGCCCGCAGAATTGGCTTCGACCCGCAGAATTGGTCATCTCACTTAAGCCCGCAGAATTGGCTTCGACCCGTAGAATTGGTCATCTCACCTTAAGCCCACAGAATTGGCTTCGACCTGCAGAATTGGTCATCTTAAACTTAAGCCCGCAGAATTGTCTTCGATCCCCAGAATTGGTCATCCCCAACTTGAGCCCGTAGAATTGGTCTTCTCACTTTAAGCCTGCAAAATTGGCTTTGACCCGAAGAATTGGTTATCTCATCCTTAAGCCCGCAGAATTATCTTTGACCCCCAGAATTGGTCATCTCACCTTAAGCCCACAGAATTGGCTTCGACCCGTAGAATTGGTCATCTCACCTTAAGCCCGCAGAATTGGCTTCGACCTGCAAAATTGGTTATCTTATCCTTAAGCCCACAGAATTATCTTTGACTCGCAGAAATGGTCATCTCATCCTTAAGCTCGCAGAATTAGCTTCGACCCGCAGAATCGATCATCCCCAACTTAAGCCCGCAAAATTGGTCATCTCAAACCTAAGCCTTCATAATTGGCTTCGACCCGCAGAATTGGTTACCCCCATCATTGCTGTAGGTCCTCAAAATTAACCTAAATCTTTGGTCATCACTTCATTTAAAACCATCCCCAGCATGCCCCTTTAAGCCCACAGAATTGGCTTCGACCCGCGGAATCGGTCACCCTCATCTTCAAGCCCTCAGAATTGGCTTTGACCCGTAGAATTGGTCACCCTCCTCTTCAAGCCCTTAGAACTGGCTTCGACCCATAGAATCGGTCATCCTCATCCTTAGGTCCTAAGAATCGACCTTAACCCATCCTCTTTCAAAGGCATCATGTGGTGTCTATTCGACGGCTATCGTTTGTTCCAAACTCACCCGTCGAGGGGCTCTATAGACACCACATTATAATACCCCCTTAACCTCTCCTTAGGTCCCTAGCACCTCCGTTCATCATTGTAAACCCAATTCATACCCTGGGTACTGACTTGAAGGCAATCGGGCACTCCCAGGCTCCGTTTGATCAAAAGTAAAACTTTTCAGCTCAATCGATACTGAATGAATCTTTGAAGGGCACTGAATCCCCTTTCCAATGATCCATCTCATCCGTGGTTTGACTTACCATGCGGACGAATGACCCATTTTCCCTCGAAACTCGATAAGGAGGTCGTCGAAACCTCCCAGGCTCTATTTGACCAAAGTCAACTCTTTAGGTCAACTGAGACTGAATGAATCTTCAAAGGGCACTGAAACCCCTTTCCAACGGTCTGCCCCGTGCATAATTCGGACTTACGGTATGGACGAATGATCTGTTTTACTCCGAAAGGTTATCGAACGCTTCCAGGCCCCGGTCGACCAAAGTCAACTCCCCAAACAGAGCCAAGCTCTTTGGAATGTCTAATTAAATCTCCTAACCTTTATAATGATCCACCCCACGCGCGATTCTGACTTATCATGCGGACGAACGATTCGTTTGCGTCCGACGATCCCCCGTTCAAAGGACTAACAAACGCTTCCGAGCCACATTTGACCCAAAGTCAACTCTCGGACCCGAGAGCAGTCAAAAGGTATTTTGAAGGTCTCTAAAATAATTTCCAACGGTTCACCTAATGTATGATTTGGATCAACATTTTGCGCTCTACGATCGATTTTCCGAAGGAGCCTGAAAGACAGTGCCAAACAGCATGTCCCAGGCCCTGCTTATCGACAGTGTGCCTAAACACACCTGCTAATTGGTAGGACCATGGCTAAGCCAATCGTAAATTCCATGGGCCTATAAAATGGAGGGCCTAACCTCATTCAGAAAGAGGAAGAAAAATCAGAGATCCATCACTCCCAACAAGCTCAGAAAACCCCTCTTGAAGTCAGCGTGATTTCCACATCCAAATACCTTTCCAACCTTCAACTTTCATCACCTTCTACATCAAACTTGGTGAATTAAGTATCCTCCATCATCACCCAAGTGCAAGGGTAGCTCTCCAACACCCAAGATCAAGCTCAAGATCTTCAAGAAGGTCCAACTTTCTCAACTCCCTTTAAATTCCCCAAAATTCACATTAACTTGTTTTGTTACTTAAAACTTTTATTCTCTCATCTTGCACATCTCTTATTTTCATATAAATAAAACTCCAAAAAACAAGAAAAAGAGGATTTGCTCATAAATTCCAAGTGGGAATTCCCACACTTTTCTCACAACTAAAACACTTTTTACACACACACATACAAATAAGGGAAGTCCCAATTGGATTTATGGGATAAATCCCACCCCTCGTTTTGCATACGAACTACGTGGACTTTGATGCCTCTATAGGCTACGTAGGCATCTCAAAGTAAAACCCGAGACTCGAGTCCTTTTCCTACTTTTTTTTCCTATTTTTTTTATTCTTTAAACTTAACTCCTTTAAAAATATATGTATTTACATATATATATATATATATATATATATATATATATATATATATACATATTTGTTCTTAGTGGCGTATTATTCCACATGCGTTATCATCCCCTTATAATGATCAAGGCCAGGATAAGCGCATAAATCCTATTTTCTAATATTATTTTTAGGAACATTCCTATGGATGACTCGCTTTATCTCTTCCATGATACAAGTCGATGATTCCTATCTCCACTACGTATACACATGAACATATATCCCGAGGAAATAAAGGAAAATAGTAACAACCCATGAGAGATCGTAAGGGTAGAATGGGTTCCTAACACCTTCCCATTTCGTAACTTAGCCTTCGAACCCTTTTTGAATCATTTTAGTTTTGCATGTATCAGTATGTCTTTTCATGTTGTCTTTCGGGATGGATCCCTTTTCTTTTTTATGTTTTGAGTAAAATAGACTTGCAACTCTATCTCTCTACATTTTTCACCTCATCAACGATGCCGACCGAATCTCTCCAAAGAGGGACAGGCGGGACCTAGGATCCTCCCTCTCACCCTCCGCGAGGATCGGAAAGAGGATGGCCACAAATTAGACCAAATGTTCCTAGCCACTTCTCTCGTAACTATCCTTTCCCAAATACTATACTAATTGCCCTACTAATACACCCCAAGTGAGTATAGTATTTTACTTATTAAGTTATTGTTCGCATTAACTTACATGGATCATAAATCTTTCACTTTAGCTCATATAACATTCCCACAAGTTATTATATCTATACATTTCACGCCATGCATATATGTAAATTCTCGTATATAATTCTACACTATATATATACGGATCAAATCTCAACAATCACACATCTGTCCAATATACAATTTTATCACCGAACGCATAGGATGTGACCATAGTTCCCGCCGAAAGTGTTCGCCCCATACCAACGGTCCACCCCTAAGTCACAGATGCTATGGCCTGGGGATTATACTCACCCTGCTCCTAAAGTTAGGGCATTAACCCTCATTACGCAACCTCCTATAATAGCATTTGTATTGGTATAACTTTATAATATATATTATTCACACAAATATATATATAACTCATATATGTACTACACACCGACATATATAAAAATCCAGGCTATTGGAGTATTATGCCCATACCTAGGCCTAAAATATTTAAGTCTACGCCCCTACTTCCTTATTGTTATTATTTACACATTAATTTCCCTCATCTTACTATAAACCCTTTTTTATGTATAACCAGACTCCTCATCTCTCAGCCGAAATTAATTGGTTCTAATCCACCCTTTAATTTACTACAATCAAGTTTAATCACTTTAAATAGCAAGATTATAATATACTAGATCATGAACTTGCATCTCCAATATCATGCAATTTAGTCGAATAATTGCAAGGTTAAGTAATTCCGAATTAACCCTATTTCAATATTAAATTCCACAATTTCAGTTAGGGAAGAAACTATAAATTTCTAACATAGGAGGTCTGAATCAGGGGATTTTTATAAATATGGCAACCATCAAACGTGGTTCGAACGAAGAGCCCTATCGTTCGAACGACAGTGGATCTCGTTCGAACGAATTACCATGTCATTCAAATGACCATGGTAATTCCTCCTCCCTCTTTCTTCTACATAAACCCAGTCCGCCATTGATTAATTTAAAACCCCTGTTTTGAACAAGTTTCTGCATAAATGTTCCCCAAATTCATCCTAAGTCCCTTTCTCCATTACAGCAATTCTAGTCCTAATAATCTCACTAATTTTCAAATCCTCAATCATCCAATGCATCATTTATCAAATCATCTATAGATTTATAATCCTTATAAGGAGAAAACTCCAATTTATATAAAAACTAACCCTAGAAGTCAATTGGATTACACCTCTTTTGTTATGAATAGATATATACAAATTAATACTTAAAAATTTAAACCACTTGCCTTGACCAAGATGATGTAGGGCTTTGAAAGATGAAGTTGAATTGCAATTGCCTCTTCCAGATCCCCAAATTCATTTTTTCTTTGGCTCTTATTTTCTTCTCTCCCTTTAGTCTTCTATTATGACTTAATGATGCCTAACCCCTTACACATCTTAGGGTAAAAACACTATTCATGTTTTGGGCCTATGGGCCCCAATTAAAATGGCCCAAAATCTCTTTATTAAGTTCACACATGTGTAATTGGACCCTAATACCCAATATATGTATGTACCCACTTCTTTTGGACTAAGTCCACTCTATCGGACTCAACTGCGCACTAAAAATTTCCATCCGGATTATATTTTTAAAATAAATCCTCACTCGTTAACTTATTTTAAATATAACCATTTTTTAAATATTCCCATTAATTAATTCTCATTAATTAAGAATTAATAATTATCGAATTAAATCAATTAAAATAATGACCCAGAAATTACGAGGTGTTACACTTCCCTAAGTACTCTTAAAGGTATCTGAATTATCTTTCTAATAGTATGTTCCGTGTGCGATTTGGATCAACAGATTGCGTTTTACGACCATTTTTCTGAAAAAATCTGCACGAGACTGTCGATTGGCTGGTCCATTTCCTTGCCAATCGGCAATATGTCTAGGGTTACCTATCGATTGGAAGGTCTAGGGCTATGCCGATTGTCCCCACCCCTGACCCTATAAATAGATGGCATGACCTCATTCGTAAGACACACCTTAGATCCAACAACATCAGTAATCTCAGCAACATTCTCTTGTAATCAGCGAAGTTTCTTGATGTAAAATTCCATTCAATCGTACATTCCCATCCTTTTCATACCCAATTTAGAAAAAATTCTTTCTCTCTCATCCAACATTCATCTCATATTCAAGGGAGTTCATTAATTATCAAGATCAAGCTTCAAAGAAGGTCCAAACCCTTCCTTATCTCTTTAAATTTCTTGTTTTTGCATTAAATACATGAGATTCATAATCCAGTTTTTTTTAGTTCATACACATTTAAACTCTCAAAATTTTAGTAGTTATATTGCACATACTTTACTTTTTATTAAAAAAAAGAGGGTTACTCCAATAAATTCCAAATGGGATCATCCATCTGTAATACCCCGTATTTTCGTAATATTTATTTTTGGGGATTAATTGAATTAAAATCCAGATAAAAATATTAACGAGATGTGAGTTAGTATTTGATTATAATGTGTATATATGGAAATATATGAATATTGGAATTATTGAAATTGTCGCGACATTGAAATACGACAATTTGGGAAATTTTGTTGGGACGCGCGTGACAATCGCGTCAGGAATATAATTATTTGAATTAAAAAGTGAATTTTATTTTTATCACCCGTATGGTCATTTTGAGTGCGCCAACGCATCCGAAAGGCTCGAAATAGTCAGAAAACACTAGTCGGGGGTTAAGTTTGGGTCCCGGGGCATTATTGGGCCATACCGGTAACTTATAAGGGCATTTTGGTAATTTCGGAAATTGGGTAATTAAAACCCATGAAAATTAGAGTTAAAATCTGACTTAGTATTAACCCACTAAGACATGTTCCAACCCCAATTTAGGTAGTGGGCTACGGAAGAAGTTAGAAACCATAAAGATTGGCAAAAACCAACCCCACCTCCATTAACACCTTGAGAAGAACTTGTAGAGAGAGAGAGAGGAAGAGAAGAATTCTGCAGAGAGAGAGAGAAGACAATTCAGCCTTCAAGATTCAACCTCAAATCCAGAGAAAGATTAGAGGCAAGTGGTTTAATTACAATTGATTTAATGCTATGCTTTTCCATGTTTAGGAATTATCGAAATTGATCTTGGAAGATGATATAGACCCATGAATTGGAAGTTAAAAACTATGAATTATGTTAGGGACTGCACGTAGTAACAATCTGGACGAATTATGAATTCAAAATTATGACCCTTGATGACTTAAAAATGGATTTAAGAAGTGGTTTATGCATGTTCTTGAAAGAATTAGAAAACTAGGGTTCTTGATGAAGATTGATCCATATATAGCCCTTGGTTGATGAATTATTGGTTTTAGAACGTTATTAATGTTGTAGGATGGTTATGTGATGATACTATAACAATTAGAATAGAATTTCATGCATGTTAATGGTGTTTTGGGATGATTTGAAAACTGCAAAACGAAGCAGTCCGTAGCCATACCTGGTGCATTCGATCGATCGATGTTCATCAGTCGATCGATCGACCACCATCGATCGATCGAAGGAAAAGGTCGATCGATCGACCTTCTCAGAATGAGTAAAGTTTTCCCTATTTTAAATTTTAATGGTGGTAACCCTTGGAAAATATTATTGGAGACCTTATGAATACCCTTAAACTTAAAGAAGACCAGTAGGCATGATTATGAAACTTGGACCTTAATTAGAATTCAATTTGAGGAATTATTCTAATTTAATGAACTTCGATAAGTGAGATAATATTTGGGTTAAAAGTGTAAATTTGAATAATTTGATGAAATGAGGTTTGGGGTAGAAGTAAAGACCTTAGGAATAAAGATGTTATATGTGGGAATAATAGGAACTTAATACTCTATTTGAGATAGGCTTTAAGTATAAGAAACTACGACGTGAGACGTGTCGACAGTTTAACTTTTATATTATCGGGAGATGTAAAATATACAAATTTGGAATAATGGTATAAGGATGTAGAGTATACCTTTATTAATATTGAATTATCTAAGATGTGTGAATGCTTAGTATATGATTTTTATATGTATGACATACCTACCATACTTGCTATCACGGGAGATTACGTTCGCTTAGGGCCTTCTTATCCTTGTGTTGCCCGGATTTAGATTGGTACCTCGAGGACATAGTTCAAGAGAACGACTTATTTGTGAGTTAATAAGCCAGCTGACTATGGAGCGTAGGTATGTACGTGACCATGGATATGTTGAATTATGTTCGCCTCCATTTATGTGTGTGGTGTTTATTCCAACAATTCCTGAGAGATTCGGAATTTGTAATCCTTATGTACGTGATGTACCGGGATGGATAGCAGAGTATGTGTGCACCGCAGCTTAGCCTCGGGGTGCTTGTATTGTATATTTATGATGTGAAAAATATACGGTTAAATGAAAAGGAATTTACTATGTTAAATTGTGAATATAGTTATGGTGACATTATGAAAAGATAAAAGGGGACTGTTATCAATAAATGGCTTTGTTAATAATTGGGAATCCGAGATTTAAAGTAGAACTCTCTATTTAAATGTCAAGGTTAGAATTAAAACGTGAAACGAGTAGGAGTGTTAGAAACTCTTTTGAACTAGATAGTTTTGAGAAAACATATGAATGGGTACAAGAACGTTAGGAGTGCACAGTTAGACGAGAGGTGAGTATTTCATGTGAGAGCACGTCCTAACATGTATTTTGCATTTATTGTTTTAATTGTTATTAAAGCACTTGCTGTTTTTAAAATACTCTCCACTTTCGGGCTCTGACCCGTTTGCTTTCAAATCTATCTTTTTGTAAAAACCATTTTAGGTGCCCAGCCACAAGGACACCATGCTTAGGATCCTTATTCAGGTGACGAGCTGTAGTTGTTTGTGGAAGTTACAGGACTTTGCTTGTAGACGCTTCATCTATCTTGACTCTATACTTAGCATTTATCAGTTATAGGGCATGTCGCCCATTTCTTTTAGAGACATTTCATTTATTCCAGTTATTCAGACTTTGGTTTGTAATTATTCAGGTTACACTGTTTTATTTATTTCAGTTGGTGGGATTTTATTGTGAGGAGTTTTCCTCCGGACTCATTACTCTTTGTTGGTTATTTCATTACTTCATTATGGTGAATGGATTATGTTGTTCTTCCATTATTCTTTTATTGCATGTTAAACAGACTTAACTTAAAATTTGGCAACTTACTTTTTAAATACTAGGTGGTTAGTAATCATTAAAATGTTTTTCGACAGTGATGTTATTAACTGGACCAACTTGGCATTTTGTATTAATTTAATAAAGGAGTAGCTACCCGGTATTTAATTAGTTGGGGTGTCACACCATCATACTTTTTTAAAACTAAAAAACACATTTTCTACACACGCACATAAAATCCCGTTAGAATCTATAGGATGAACACAACCCCTATGTCGCATGCGAACTACGTGGACTTTGATGCCTTTATCGGCTACGTAGGCATCTCGGATTAAAACCTGAGACTCGAATCCAATTTTCCAATTTTCCAATTTTTAAATATTTCCAAATTCCCCATTTCCGTATTTATTATATTCTTGCATTATTATTGTTGATGTAAAAAAACTAGATCACTGTAATTATTTAATCCCAGATAAATAAAATGAGACAAAGATTTTTAAAGTGGTTCAGCCTTATATGAATGGCCTACATCCACTATAATGTTATTGTTGAGTGTTTGAGGAATTCTCGATTACAAGAGATATCAAGAAATTCCGGTCCCTTTGAATGAGGGTGGTACAAGGTATTTATAGCCCTTAGGCTGTACATGAAAGGGTGTTACATTAAATGATACACATATGAAATGGTGATACATTTAATGTAGAGTGTGCGTCAAGATAATAAGCATTCAATGAATAGTTGAACTGTTGATTATCCGACAATTAATGCTAGGGCCGAGATGCAGCTCGGACCGCCTTAGTTGCTCGTTGCTTAGGAGTTCCTCGGAGCGCTGGAGTACCTCGGAGTGCTAAAGTTTCTCGGTGTATCCTTGTTTCTCGGAGAGAACATGAGTTGGTCGGGGAAATGAACTTCCCCATTGCTATTGTGCCACGTAGATTGACACGTGTCTTCGTATTATTCGTCCATATCAGCATATTAATTTTGGTATCAACAGAAGCCCCCAATGCTTCATGCTTGATGGTTTACTTGAAAGGATGGAGCATTTTATTTTTAAGTGTTGGTGCATTATCTCCTGGACGACATATGATGCCGCTTGTAGTTTATCATAATCTTCAAGTATGTTGATTGGTTTGCTAGCCAACTAACTGCCTCCTGTGCCGAGTAACTGAGTGCTAACTTCACTTGCTTGATTCTTCTGATTTATGATCCTCTGAATACTTTGTCGAGTAACATAATAGCTTTTGAACCCAACTCTTCAATCTGATTAGTACCAAGCTAGTGGTGAACTTCGAAACATTTTCACACAACTTCTTCTTCATTATTGGTCGAGACAGTAGTAGCAAAGATCTCAGTGCTGTAGATGCTGATTTTGACTTCTACCTCTGCTCGGGGACGAGCAAGAGGTTCTCGGGGATGAGCAAGAGCTGCTCGGGTAACTGTCGAAGAACAGAGAACTCAATCTGCTTTGGAGAATCAAGCCTTCCAACTAATGGCAAAGAACCAGGCCTTGGCTGAGATGTCCGAGAAGATCATGACTCTTGAAGAGCAACTTCATGTTCAAGAATGAGTAAGAGCTTCTCGGGGGCGAGCAAGAGCTGCTCGGACAGACCATCTGTGATGAATATCAGAATGCTGAAAGATCTTAATTTCATAAACTCCCCTTATGCTTTGGATGATCCTCCTGATGGCGAGGAACCTGTTTCAAAAGCAGAGGGAGAGAAACCAATAGAGTAGGAATCTCAATACAATAGTTAGTACACAATTTAATGTAATAACAGTGAAAGCATTTCATTTTTGTTCGCAAATTTGTATTTGCTATTGTCTTGTAAATATCAAACACTTTCTTATTTGTGCTTGCATAACAATATTGTATGGTTCATCGACCAAAAAGGTTACAAGTATCAATGTTGCTCGATCACTTAATAATAAAGTAATGAGTATAAAAATGTTGAAAATTTTTCCAACCAACCAAGGTTGTTAAATTGTGCTCGTCGACCAATTATAATTAGTTAGAGTTTTTATCCCCAACTAACTATACTTGGTAATTTTTTCCTCGTCGACCAAATACAGTTAGTGGGTTTTTATCCCCGACCAACCATACTTGGTTCAGTTTGGAATATTTTGTTCTTTGAGGAACTTTTGTAATAATATTACCTCCCGACCAACATAAGTTGGCATTTGAGAGCATATTTTGTTTTTAAACCAACCGAGATTGGCGTTATAAGAATGTTGTTCTTGCCCTTTTACCAACCAAAGTTGGTCGTGGGTTTGAACTATCGGGTTCTTTCGAACTATCTTGTCCACAAGCTCTTTTACCAACCGAAGTTGATCACGCAAGTGTACGCCTCCTAACCAAAGGATTATAATTTGTTCTCGCTATTTTACCAAACGAAGTTAATCACGCTCGAACTATCAGGTTCTTTCGAACTATCTTGTCCACAAGCTCTTTTACCAACCGAAGTTGATCACGCAAGTGTACGCCTCCTAACCAAAGGAGTATAATTTGTTCTCGCTATTTTACCAACCGAAGTTGATCACGCTCGAACTATCAGGTTCTTTCGAACTATCTTGTCCACAAGCTCTTTTACCAACCGAAGTTGATCACGCAAGTGTACGCCTCCTAACCAAAGGAGTATAATTTGTTCTCGCTATTTTACCAACCGAAGTTGATCACGCTCGAACTATTAGGTTCTTTCGAACTATCTTGTCCACAAGCTCTTTTACCAACCGAAGTTTATCACGCAAGTGTACGCCTCCTAACCAAAGGAGTATAATTTGTTCTCGCTATTTTACCAACCGAAGTTGATCACGCTCGAACTATCAGGTTCTTTCGAACTATCTTGTCCACAAGCTCTTTTACCAACCGAAGTTGATCACGCAAGTGTATGCCTCCTAACCACAGGAGTATAATTTATTGATCCTGTAACATCCACAGGTTGATCAGCGAGCAACTTTTGTTTCTCGGGAATATTAAGATCAGTAAACTCTGCTACAGCTTGTCTTAATGGCATGTCGGTATGCATGGTATGGGCCTGGAAACATGGCCTCATTCTTCTACTTGCCGTAATTAATGCCAATGTCAATTTTTCCAGCTTTGGGTATCTGATCTCTGCACCTCTTCCTTCGTCGTTGGAGATCGCAACCCTAAAAGGGCTTTGATCTTGTCTGGATTTGCTTCAACGCCTCGCTGGTTGATGATGTACCCGAGGAAAATTTCTTCTTGTACTCCAAACGTGCACTTCGTCGGGTTGAGTTTCATTTGATAATTTATCCAGTTGATCAAAGGTATGATCTAAGTCAACTAGATGATCAACAGCTTTCTTGCTTTTTGTCATCATATCGTCGACATAGACTTCCATACTGCAACTGATTTGTTCAGCAAAAACCTTGTTCATTAGCTGCTGGTATGTCGTTCCCTGTCTTCAGGTTTCATTTTGATCTGGTGGTAGCCAGAGTAAGTATCCATGAGCAGCTCGTGTCCCGAAGTAGCATCCACTGCCTTGTTGAGATCGGTGAAATCAACACACATTCTTCATTTATTATTTTTCTTCTGCCCGACAAGGAGATATAGATCTCTCTCTTGCTCGGTCTTTATTTCCTCTTGTCTAGCTTGATTCTTCTCGGGGCTGGATACTTTTCTTCTTCGCTTTATCATCTTCCACTTTGGTTTCTTTGGTGTCCATATTCTTCTTCGCATACATGGCCTCCTCGGCATTCATAATCTTGGACGCTTTTCTCATTAGGTCTGACATGGTTCGATGAGGGTCTTTGGCCAAAGTGTAGTACAACTTGTTAGGCAACAACCCACTCATCAAGGCGGTGATTTCTGTCTTTTCTTCATAATCTATGACTTCCAGCTTCTCGTTATTGAAACGAGTTATGTAATCTCTAGTACTTTCACCAGATTTTTGTCTAACACTTAACAAATGCGCTACTCGTTTTACTGGCTTTGCTCCAAAACAGAAATTTCCAATGAACAACTCGGCCAATTGAAAGAAAGTTGAAATCTTACCCCGAGGAAGATTATTGTACCATATCTGGGCAGATCCAGTAAGGGTTCCCGAGAATGCTCTGCATCTCATCTCGTCGGGGACAGCATAGATGTCAGCAGCAGCTTGATATTGCTCTATGTGAAGAACAGGATCTGTCTTTCCATCGTATTTGGGGGTCACCACAGGAGCTTTAAACTTTGACGGAGTAGGAAAATCAACAATATCCTGGACAAAAGGTGTTCCTTGAACAAAGGTTCGTTGTAGGGGGTTCTTGGCTTTAGCCATTTCTCCCAATCTATCCTCCAACCGCTGAATGGAACCTTTCCAAGCATCATTCTCTTCCTCGGGCCTATTGGTTCGAGCAACTGATCGCGTTGAAGTGGCTTCCTGGGATTTATCTCGACGAGTAGCTGGTCGCGACTGGGCAGATCCTTCCCTTACATCTGGTGGTCGTCGAAATCTCCTTGACGCTGCATTGAGAGGACTTTTGTTCCTCCTAGGGCCCAATCGATCAAAAGGAAAGGCCCTACTTAATCTTTCCACTGCGCTGGCCCTTTCCGGGGAAAGGGTGACGCGATGTTCAGTATCCGTGGCTCGTATTGACGAAGTTCGTCCAGGTTGATAAGAAAAATCTTCAGATTCCTCATTAACACGCCTAGTTCGTGAAGAAAGCGCACGGGTATTTCTTTGGATGTTTCGTGATCCGTAATGAACTGGTGCTCCGCTTAAAGGGTTTGGATGAGTTGCCGCATCGTATCTTGCATGACGGTCTGGCCTTGAGCCAGATTTGCCATTATTCCAGTAAGATCTGGAATAGTTGGTGGTACGGATGGATTTGGAGGTGTTCCGGCGTTTTTGTTGCTGGATTCAGGAATTTCAGCCATTTGACAATGGATTGTTTTTGATGAAAAACGATATTACCAGTCGTTTCCCACAGACGGCGCCAATCTGTTGATGTAAAAAAACTAGATCACTCTAATTATTTAATCACAGATAAATAAAATGAGACAAAGATTTTTAAAGTGGTTCAGCCTTATATGAATGGCCTACGTCCACTATAATGTTATTGCTCAGTGTTTGAGGAATTCTCGATTACAAGAGATATCAAGAAATTCCGGTCCCTTTGAATGAGGGTGATACAAGGTATTTATAGCCCTTAGGCTGTACATGAAAGGGTGTTACATTAAATGATACACATATGAAAGGGTTATACATTTAATGTAGAGTGTGCGTCAAGATAATAAGAATTCAATGAATAGTTGAACTGTTGATTATCCGGCAATTAATGCTAGGGCCGAGATGCAGCTCGGACCGCCTTAGTTGCTCGTTGCTTAGGAGTTCCTCGGAGCGCTGGAGTACCTCGGAGTGCTAAAGTTTCTCGGTGTATCCTTGTTGCTCGGAGAGAACATGAGTTGGTCGGGGAAATGAACTTCCTCGTTGCTATTGTGCCACGTAGATTGACACGTGTCTTCGTATTATTCGTCCATATCAACATATTAATTTTGGTATCAACAATTATAATACATATTATATTTGTGATCCTTAGTAGCATTTTATCCAACACATACTATCGTTTCATTATAACGATCAATATCATGATAAACGCATAAACCATATTTTATATATTATTTTAGGAACATTCCTATTGATGACCTCACTCTATCTCTTCCATGATATGAGTTGGGAGATTTCGATCTCCATCTTCATATATACACACACACACTTCATGCAGAAATAAAGAAAAATAATAACACAAGACCATGAGAGACTGAAAAGGCGGGATGGGTGCCAAACACCTTCCCATTCCGTAACTTAGCCCCCTGACCCTTCGAACTATTGGTTTCATAAGCATCAGTTTGTCTCCTATGCCGCTCTCTCGAGGCGGCGACATTTTCTTTTTCTTGTTTGGTGAAAAATAGGCTGGCAACTCCATCTCTTTATATTCAACCCACATCGACGACGACCGAAGCGCTCATAAATCACAAAGGGCGCGAGACCTTTCATCCCCCTTTATTTCCCCACCCCCTTAGGGAAAAATGATAGAGAGGAGAGGGGACGCGCATCGCGATTGGTATGGCCACAGTGGCGACTCTGCTAGGGAAAATTTCCATAAGATGGATAGACTCTGTTTGCATGGGTGTTATTATTCTCTACTTATGCGCGTATGCACCTATCTGTATGTTCCCTTTTTCTCCTCTATTATTTCTTACACATATACACCTCATGCTTATATCACTACTCACACACTTGTAGGTACGCTATATGTACACTTCACACTACGTGCACCTAGGATCACTTATATCCACATGTTGCACACACCACTTAGAATATCCATGCTTAGGTGTCCCTAACACACACCTCCACTTATCTCATTTGTATATATTAAATGGTCACTCACACTTGTCACACACCACTTAAAGTTGATCCATGCTTCGGTTCACTACCACACACTCACTTGTATATAGCTACACGTCACTCACTCTCACATATCCATTCTTAGTATAATCTTCATGCTACATCGTAGGTTTACTCTTTATAGTTTTACATTACCCCATGCTTTGCATGATGTCAAATAAAGATACACTCTCCATAATATACTAATCAAGAATCATGCATTTTTGCACAGTACATCACCTAAGAGCATGCCTATTGACCAAATTTTGTCCCGTAACTGGGGGTCAGTTCGTGATGGGCGTTGGTCCGTCAGGTTGTAGTTAGCCAAAGCGATATGAGTCTCACCTTCTATTGGCCAAGTACCTTCGACGTATATCAAACGGTTTCCCCTGCATCATATCGCTTGAACAAAATCATGATAGGAGGTATATCGCATGCAACTCATTCACGTACGTCGAGTATATCGAATTCTCTCTCACATGTACTATCCCCATGAGGTATATAGTGAGGCAATTAACGTACACTGAGGTATATCAAATGATTTTTCCACTAGTTCTGACTGCCCTTAAAAGCAAGACATATATCGTGGAAGTCATGCCAAAGGGTGGAACCCTTCCAATTAACCCAACAACTACTTACCCTCATATAGGCATCAAACCTAGGACACTCATATTTAGTTTGTCGATTTCTACTCAAAACTCTGCCAAAATGACGGGACGCCACGCCGCCCAAATTTTCATGCGATTTTGTCTTTTCTAAGAAATAGGACCCTATTCATGAGCCTGACAACAAGTCCAACCATATTTTTTACATATCTTTCTAACCCAATTTTCCCAGACATGGATCCCATCCGGCATTTCTTTTTGCATTTAGGTAAACATAATACAAGTGAGAACATAATAATAATAATAATAATAATAATAATAATAATAATAATAATAATAATAATAATAATAATAATAATAATAATAATAATAATAATAATAATTTTAATAATAATAATAATAATAATAATAATGATAATAATAATAGTCATGCTGAGACCCTTTTTCTCGTCTTTTCTCTTTCTTTACCAAAAGTGTCAAAAATACCAAAAATATTTTTCCTTCTTTTATCAAACATACCAAAAAAAAATTCCTCCCTTTTTCCAAAAAAGATTGTCTTCATCTTTTAAAAAAAATGTCAAAAACATTTTTCCTTCTTTTATTAAAAATACCAAAAATATTTTTCCTCCCTTTTTCCCAAAAAGCATTTTGTCCTCCCTTTTCAAAAATGTCAAAAAAACATTTTCCTTCATTTTCAAAAATAACAATTTTCCCATTTCCCTTTCAAAAATATATTCGATTTTTTCTCCTTCTCAGGTCGATCGCATACCCGACCCTTGTCCTGGCTTCCTATTGGCTTTGGCCTTCCGTCAAACCGCCCTGAGGCTCTGTCAGTTCCCTCGCTTCTTTCGAGTCTGGAATTCATCTTCATCCGCTTTCCATGGAGAACACAGACCAAGTACTAAATGTGCAACTAGATTTGATGATTATCCTAGCCCAACTCACTGCCAATATTAATAACCTATAAATTGAGGTTCATGAGATGGAAAGAAATCGTGTCCCTATTCCCGAAGAGCCCAAGGTTTTCTTCCCTCATGCTATGAGTCCGCCCGTACCTGAGCCTATTTGGTTCCTCGAGGAATATTAGCATACTCCACATGCTTTTCCTATTAATGGGTCATCGTCAGCCCAACTCCCTTTGTCAAATCTTGCCCATTCAGGGGATAACTTACTCGTGATCGTTGATCCAAATGAGGAATAATTGAACAAGGTCAAGTAGGACCTCAAGATGTTGACCAAGAAATTCGATCAAGTCATAAACTTTGGCAATTATATGGACTACATCCACATGTCTCCTTATCCTAAAGCAAGGTTGCTGGAAAAATTCAAAATGCCCGATATCGAGAAGTTCGAGGGAAATGGGCCCCCAATTGTTCATATTCAAAGCTACCACCTAGCCATGACTCTCTTAGGTTCCTCCGAGGAAATAATGGACCAACTGTTCTAACAAACTTTGAAGGACAGTGCTTTTCGTTGGTTCTTATCTCTCGAATAGTCTAGGATCCGCAGTTGGGAGGATGTTGCCCACGAATTCATGTCACAGTACAAGTACAACGAAGAGTTTAAGGTTACCCGGCGTGATTTAGAATTCCTCAAACAGAATATTAGGGAATATGTAAGTAATTTTATAGCAAGATGGAGAGAGAAAGTAGCCACCATAACCAACCGGCCTTTCGCAGAGGAGAAAGTCAGTCTCGTGAAAAAACATTTCTTACCCCATGTCCGAGCCATGATGGGGGGACAATACTAGCCTCATTCCTAATCCCTCCAAGAAGCAAAAGTGGAGATCGAAGAAAGTCTTGCAAAGACATAAGTTGAGCCGAAGAAAGTATCCGGACAGTTCACTCCCAGAAAGTATGAAAAGCCTTCCAGTACCGCAGTCTCAACCATCAACAACATCTCTTAGCCTACCACTTCATAGGCGCTAAAAAGCTTCCCTAACCCAGTCAAGAAGGAATACACCGAGCTTTATGATCCCCTCTCCAAAGTTTACCAGGCCCTTTTAAGCCGGAATCTCATCAAGCCATTGGACCCCCGTTCGTTACCAAACCCACTTCCCAAACATTTCAGACCAGATGCCCATTGTGACTTTCACCAAACTGATGATCATACCACTGATCAGTGTTTCCACCTCAAAAATGTAATCCAAGGTCTGATCGATCGAGGTATCATTACCCCACCAGCGAATCCCAAACTAAACACTACCCATAATTCACTCCCAAATCATACAAATGCCATCTTCCTAAAAGAAAACCCATGATTTAACCCATCTACCAAGATCGTACTAAGTAAATCACCCATCACACCCATATATTCTCCTAAACCTCTTTAAGTGTGCCCATGTTTTCTCCTACACGCTACCAGTTTTATCGATGAAGACATGTCACTCCTTATTAGAGCATGCATCGCTGTCTGTACCCATTGTGAAGGAAAAGGTATTGAATTATCAGCATTGTTGAACCAACTCCTACAGTTTTGGCTAAAATTACCCTCTCACACTACTATTGACTACTATAGATTCAGTGCACTATTATTGAAAGATCATAAATGGGCCCGAGAGTCAGACAGTTGGGTGATACCTACCGATGAAGTCAGTTTAGATGATGTCATCCAGATCATGATAGACTTATTTCGACAGACCAGTGATATATGCAGTATGTTCAAGATACTTGATAGTTTGAAGATACAGAGGAGCCTGGTCCCTTGACTTTTACATGTCCCCGTTGAATGGGAGGATCTATACGAAGAGGCCATTAAGGTTGTAAAATGTATTGACTTTTTATATAAAGATGATGCTGCTGCCACTAGATGGGGAGACAAATTTGATAATTCAGATGAAGAGCAAAGTCCAAAAAAGACTAGCCCGATAGTCATCATATATGGAATAATATCATTTGAGGAGCTACTAGGAGAAATTAACAAGGTGGTTGAACAGCCCGAGATCAATGAGGAGATGGGGTTTCTATTTTCCCCCTCTTCTATGAACTATATGACCGGGTCAGGGAGGCATTACCAAGTTCCAAACATGCCACCATCTACAATCGACAATGGAAAGCGTATTGAGAATCCTCATATGCCCAAAATGACCCTCGAGGAGAGCAAGATCCTTAATATGTTAAAAAAGACACAAGATAACATCACCTTATGGTGAATCTTTATGTCTTCCTAGATGCACCAAAATTTCTTGATCAAGCTACTCATTGGGCCTACATTCCCTCCTTCAACCACGCCAGAAGAAGCAGTGAATTTTGTCGGATCCCTAACCTCTACTAGAATGCTCTCTTTATCCAAAGAAGAAATCTCCAAGATTGGGCCAAACCATAACTATGCTCTCAATATCTTCATCAAAGTCATGGGAAAGACTGTATTAATGTAGTTACGTGCTAAAGAGTAGAAGGGTTAAATATGTTATGCTTAACGACACCATTCCTAATTCATACTGACGAATATCTCCAATGTTGGTTTTTTCATCCTATAGGGCTACCTTTTTAACACATGTTGATTCACTTTATAGGGTTTTGTATAAAAACACAACAAGATTAATGAAGAAAGTGGTGATGATAGATCAGTGAAATATGATCAAGTCCGATGATGAAAATTGGAATTCCAAATGAAGATTTATTCTTCAAGACAATACAAGTTGAGTCCTTTGAGATACAAATATTGATTTATGAAGATTTTTTATGGAGTTTACAGTATACAATCCCTTCCTAAATATTTCTTCTTATTAGGTTTTGGATGTTAACTCAGTTACATTCTTTGTAATTCTCCAAAATTTGTTGATATTCTACCAAATGTATAAAATCCTACATAATTTCTCACATATTTCTTGCTTCTACTTCCACGATCACTTTCATGAGTACATTATCTTACACTTACAATTCACTATATCTTACACTTATAATTCACAATGTATTACCTAGTAACTAAGTACATTAATATTATCTAATATCTAACCTTTAAAAAAAATTACTTCCAAATCTAACTACTACATCACATTAGGGCTGGATATGATACTAAGGTTAGCTTTTTATGTTGATGTCTAAACTTCAACCTAACTGCCTCTAATAGAAGTTTGTTACACCTTGAGATCTCATGTTCGAGTTTTATCTTAAAATAATACTAGACCATAAATAAGCCATGAATGCTTGAACAACTAAGAGATTTATTAATGCTCAAATGTTTTACAATTGTAGTTTAAAAATACATTCCTATATAAAAATCATATATATATCCTCATGTTGCTCTATGTTTCATTCTCTCTAATAAGAACATTCCTTGTCTTTATGTATTAAGTGACTCCTAAAGCGTTCATCTTTGCCTCTAAGAACTTGTTCAAAATAACTTAAAGGAAAGGAATTTACAAAGACGCTGAGTAGATTTTAACCAATTATATAACGTATGTGTGTGTGTGTATGTGTGTGTGTATAGTGAGGGGGGGTTGAGGAGTGTATAGATTTAAATATTTAATGAAGAAACATTACAATGTAAGAAGAAGCAATAATAAGGAAATTGAAGGATTTTTAAAGGGATAATACCATAATTATCGATTTACTAATTGGCATAGAAAAATCAAGCAGGATCAGTACAACCAAATAATATCAAGACAAAACCTTTGATGAAAAAATAAACATCTATGCACACTAACTAAAGTGTAACTCATACATACATAGCAATAAACTCAGGCTCTCAAACATCTCATACCTTTGACCAACTAAAAGAATTATGTGGGATAACCAAGTAGTCTACTCCCTAGTTAATTCTCATGCTTATAAAAAATCATCTACGGGTTTGGATTTGGAAAACAAATAAGTTTTCAACAAACTAGGGTTTGAATACTTTTTGGATATGTATAGGAAAACAAATATTTTCAAAAGTTCTGAGAAAAGCTGATCCCAAAACCCAATATTATAGAAAACAAGAATTTTCAGGGGACACAAATTTGAAAAACCTCGTTCGAATGAAGTAAGGACCTCATTCGAAAAAAAATGCTAAATCATTCAAACAAATTAAAAACTCGTTCGAACAAAGAGAAATTCCCATTCAAACTAGCTTCGAATGATATTAATTCTATAAACATAAAAATGTCGCTTGAAGTTTATTTGAATGAACTCTTAATCTCGTTTGAATGAAGAATTAAAGTTTCTCGAATGACTTAAAAATAAAAATACCTTTCTTTTTAAAAAAACATCTTAAAACAAGCCTCGAATAATTAGTAAAGCAATCCCAAAATAAAGCGTTGGCACATAATTAAAGCCATATACCTTCTTGATGATTGAGGCGACGATGTCAACTCTTTAGATCTTTGATTATTGCATTTGGTCATTAAAATTTATTCATTTGAAGATATTGAGTATGTACATGACGATAAAAGTGTAACGGTATATACCAAACTAAGTAAATGATGAGTAATTATATAACTTGCTCTTATACTGATGAAGCTATGTAGCCCCCAATTTGGGTACATGAATAAGTTGAACTATTTTTTACGAATGATCTTCAATTAATTATATACTGGTGATAAGATGTTCTATTATAAAATCAAAGTGATTGAGCTCATCGGATCAATACGTATATGCATACACTCGATCATCTTGTCGGGTTAAAGTTATAAAGTAAAATATTGTGAGGATAAATTGTTGAGACTTAGATGAGGTCGTAAACTAACATAAACATCTATTGAATTAATAGTTTACTATTGAAGAAGATTTGAAGACCCTTGCTGGAATTTTCCATATATTTTATTATTTTTCCATTGTTATTGGATTCTCAATGAGTTCAGAATAAATTTGAGGTCAGAAAATGGGTGATTGGTCTCATATACTAACATTGTCCAAAGGCCTGTGTAAAGAAGCCCCCAAAATTGGGCATGATGTGTACTGAGAAGGAATTAATTATAATGAATGAGGTGGTCCCATAGCCCATGCGTGGAGAACCAGGACAGATTCCTCAGGCGTGGACCCATCCTAAAATTGGAATTGGGGGAACTGTAGAGAAATCCCTATCTTCACGCGTGTGGGGATTCAAGGATAAGGGAGTCATCTTTCCTCCACTCGTACTGATCTTCGAGAGCTACCTTGGATATAGATCGATCGTAGAAAAAGGGGATAAATGTAGAAATGGAGTTACCAGCCTATTTTGGTCAAAACAAGCAAAGAAATATAGTTGTCCCGAGAGAAAAACATCAAAAGACATGCTTATGCGTACAAAAATAAATTAATCGAAGGTCTGAGGACTAAGTTACAAAATGGTAAGGAGTTAGGCACCTATCCAGGCCTTTCAGTTTCTCATGGGCTATGATAATAAACTTATTTTCTCCAAAGTATTATACGTGTGTACGTGTGTGCGAGTGAATAACTATAAAAATAAATCACCTGCCCAACATCATGGAAAAGACGGGGTGGGATAATTCTAATGAGTGTGCAAAAGAAATAATATAAAAATATAATGTGAGTGTCCGTCATATCCCACATCACTATGAGTAAATGAGCATTTATATTGATCGGAACACAAATATGTAGGAGTACTTGTATTCTTAATACTATAAACGCAAGCAAACATAAAATGAATAAACAAGAAAAATAGGACTCGAATCCTAAGAATGGCTCGGGACACCTACGTAGTCCAAAGAGCATAAAATTCTACGTAGTTCAATAACATGAATGGGTGGTGTTCAACCCATGAATCCTAAATTATGACTTCCTTTATTTTGTTTTATAAAAAATTGCACAAGTATAGAGAGTGACAATGAGGAAATTCTGATTTAGGGTTTATAAGAAAACCCTATTTTGGCTTTTTACATTTTATGAAAATGAGATTCATGTGTATTAAATGATAAAAGCTGAGATTAGTTTTGAGGTGAAGAAATGAAATAAAGATATATCAAAAGTGGAAAGAAAAGTGAACAACTACTACTAATTGTGTGATTATAAATGAATAAGGGTAGGCCTTCTAGAGAACTTTAATTCTAATTTTCCAATAATAAGAGGCTGATTTTGGCATGGTTGGATGGTGGTAAATATGTAAAGTGGGTTGAAAAATGGATGAGTGTGATGTAAGAAAATGGAGAGAATGTTAGCAAACATTGAATTTCGATGAACTGATTTTGAGGAGAATTTTCTGACCTCATTAAGGGACCCTTGAGAATAAGATCATGGTCTACTTAAATAGTAAAAAAATAGGGTTTTGGGGGGTGCCGGTCGGCATGGACCCTGACCTGCTTATTGGCATAGGCCTTCCTCGCTGGCCAAAAAAAGTACACTTTACCAATAGGAAGGGGGTATGTGTGCTTATAGGCAGTCTGGAATAGACTTTTTAGAAAAAAATGGCTTAAAATGCAAACTGTAAGTATGAATCGCACACAATCAGGAAAATTGTAAAGGGTAAGTGGATCCCTGAAAGAATATATTAAAACAACCCCAGGTTTAATATTGATGAAAATAAAATGGGGCTCAGAAGCATCCGACCTCTAGATAGGGAGTTCTCAGAGTAAAGAGGCAAGTATGCACGAACCATCACTACAAAAAAAAAGTACCTTTTAAGACGAAACTTTTTTAGACGGCTAAAATTACAGTCTTAAAACCTATTACTTTTTAAGACGGTTAATTTTACCTGTCTCAAAAGATATACTTTATGAGACAGCATATCAATAGCCGTCTCAAAAGATATACCTTAAGAGACGGCTGATACCAAATTGGATTCCCCCTTCTCTTTTTTTGTTCCTGCTTCTTTCCCCCATTTCTATTAGTTAGAAAATAAGAAAAAAAAATGAAAAGAAGTCGAACCATATCCTCTCCACCTACGTGCCTCACCCACGACATTCATTTCTTCACTGGCAAAAAAATCCATGCACATGCTTCAGCCGCACACTATAGACAAATGCTTTCACCGCCCTCACTCTCGCCACCCAAGCCCTTGCCCTAGCTTCTGGTTAAGTTAAAAGTATCAGGTCAGTCATATTTTTTTTGTTGAATATTTTGATTATCTTTTATGCTATTATTGCATGTTAAAGGGTTTTTTTTATTAATTATATTGGTTGGAAGATTGTATAGGAGGATCCAACATAAAATATTATATACGGAGCAGGGTTTCAATATGTGGATTGATGTGGATAAAAGGTAATTTTAATTCTTGGTTATTGCTTAATATCATTAGATTTTTTACTGGATTGATTTGTAGTGGTGATAGGAGGTTGAGGGTGAGCCAATTAAAAACCTGGATTGTCAATCGGATAGTGTAGTATAGTATTAAGATTAATTTATGATAATATTTGTATACTTGTTTGTGTAAATGTTAGTTAGAATTATTGATATGTTTGTTTGTTTTAATTAGTTCACGTTCTTTGCAAGTAGTTTATGCCATTAATCTAGTTTACTATTCAATTATGATTTTATTTTGTCCTTTGCAAGTAGTTTATGCTAATTTTTAACATTCAAATCACTAAATGTTGGGACTCAAACTCCAACATATAAACAAATGAGGTGGTACCCGAAAGCAATAAATAAAAAGACAATAATTAGTTAAAATTTTAATTTAAACAATAAATTAGTAAACACAAACAAGTAATGTCATAATCTTTAAACAATCTAAAAAGATAAACTTGATATCTCACGATCTGAGTGGCAAGAAATGAGACACGGATACCCCAAGACGCACAAAAGTAACCTAAGGGAAATGATTGTGTCCTCACTGGACTCCCGATCCGCAATTGATTACTATACGATTGTTTAAATTAAAAAATAGGATTTAGGAGTCGAAAACTTAAAATAGTAACCGAGTAGCTTAAAAAGAGGCGCAGACACCCTAAGAGTACCAAAGTACGGTACCTCATCATTTTTGAATTAATCTCATATCTCAAATCATTTTGCATTCGTGGATGGTTGCGTTAGATGGGTAAGTTTTTTGAGAAATCAGATCTGGACTAGATTAGATCTAATGATGGTTATGAGTTTTAGGGATTTGATACAGTTTAATATTGTTTTGATCCATTGATCGCGTGGATTACTTGTTGGTTTTAATGTTCTTTGATGGATTTTTAATGGTGAATCCTAGACTAGTGGGAAGGTCAAACATGCATAAATGTTATCTTCCTGACAAAGAAACATAAACTTTCACAAATGAGAGGAAAATAAACAAAAAAGTATGTTTAATGAAGTTCTTTATTTTGTGAAAGAAGTCTAATGTTTGCAATGGACAGTTTTTTGGGAGATTAAAACATAAACATACTAGAATTTCTAAAGGTGAAGTTATTACTAATAATTATGTGGCAACTCCTGTTATGTTTTTAATTCAAGACAAATAGTTTTTTCCCAAACATTTGTTAGTTATACACTTTATGGGGAGTGTTATTTGAATGACCATTTTTAGTTAAAAAATAGTAAATTTTTCAACCAAACTTTCCCGTGCATCGCACGGGTTACCACTAGTATCTAATATAAGTTCGTATTTACTATTCTTTAGT
This sequence comes from Sambucus nigra, assembly GCA_949130495.1. Taxonomy (NCBI): domain Eukaryota; kingdom Viridiplantae; phylum Streptophyta; class Magnoliopsida; order Dipsacales; family Adoxaceae; genus Sambucus; species Sambucus nigra. The sequence goes on from OX422207.1 coordinate 521,211,460, forward strand.
GCGAGTTGGCGAATTTGACTTGCTGACATTTGGTTGACTAACAAAAATTTCAAGTTTGTTGCCATTTTAAGGTGTATTCACGGGCAAAACATGTTGATACTCTAAAACTAAAATATTTAGGGGTAATGTAGAAGAGATCCTCCCCACACTTTTTCCTTTACAAATAATTCAACATCCTCCTTAGAATCAATGAGTGTGTCCATGCTTATAACATAAGATGTGATAAAATGTGATACATTAGGGGAACACTTCTCTTAAGCAATCAGGTTCCTCAAGAATATTTCGGTGAAATGATTAACGCACAATAATGATCATTCTAAACAATGTGTACCACACATCTAACACAACCAACTAAACAAACAACAAATAAAATTTAATATATGATGTAGAAGATTCAACAACCTTGACAACAAACGACGACTACATGATATTAGAGCAGTTTCCTCTGCCAAGACCATAGGTAATATTGGAGTCATCTCCTCTATCACACGCACATAAAATGTATTATCAGGGTCTCGCAACCTTGAAGATACAATTTGGTAAGGGTATGCCTTCAAAGAAGTTATGATTCGATAAAGATTCATCAAACAAGAAGGCAGTAAACAAACAAATCGAAATTTCACAATTAGAAAGTGTGGTCTCTCGCTTGCTTCAAATTTAATGCCCGACCTATCAAGATCAGTTGCAAATTAATACACACTAGGATAATTCCCCAAACAAACATTATATGTTGGCCAATTGCACCTGTGTAAAAGATTCAACATATGATAACATTTCATCTCATCAATCTTATCGTCCTCTCTCATTTTGAAGTCTTGGTCCATAATATTGTCGAAAAATAGAAGCATATGTTTCCTAAGTGATAGAGTTGCACCCGTTAACAAAATATGAAAATTATGAGTGTCATCATTTAATGCCATTTTCTAGAAGTTCGGACTCACAGTAGAGTGGAAAAAATCAAACATATTTCTTAAGTCGCCAATTTATACCATAAATGACAATTTTTCGGGGAGTGGATGGAAGAATTGTTTAAGAACACAAAAAGAAACCTGATTCTCTAGTAGTAATGAGTCATGTTTCAATATAAGGTGATCTAAATCCTTAATGAATATTGGGTGCATAACATTATGCTCATGCGTCAGTGACCTTAATAGAAATTCAAATATGAAACAACCATGAACCAACATTATTTTTTAAGCTCCACATTGTTGTATTTGAATACCTCTTCATAGCACACTCGAGCATCAGGTACCAAATCTGACATGACATCCCCACATACACGTAGGATATCATCTACATTATATTGGCTTGCTTTAGAAGTACTGTCCAAGAGGCTATGCATGTAATTCATTTTACTATCATGCATTCCATGGGGGGGCTCATCATATCTATGCAAAGGCCCAATGGACACCACACCAGAGGAATATCTTTTGGTTGAATGTCAATTAGCGGGATTGCTGGAGAAGATGTGCCAAGTCCCCCAATGAAGAAACTCTCCACGAGTTGACTAGGTTTCGATACCCATAGGTCTAAAAATTAACGACACGACCAAGTTGACTAGGTTTGGGTACCCATAGATCTAAAACAGTACCTATATATCAATGGAAGAATGTTAACACGTCGTGACATCCCAGATTTTCTACCTAAATGGTGGCAACTCTCCGATTTGATTCGTCGAGCCTCATTATTAATGAGACTCATTGTCTCCCATTGGGAATTTGAGTCCATTATCATCCAAATATATTGAATTCTTCTAACAGTCATTGGTCCAACATTAGAGTATTTTGAATTCATAAATTTATTCCATAGTCTTCCACCTTCCTTCATGTTCCAAGTCAACTTGATATTAGTATCTTCCATAATAGAGGATAAGTTTTTAACATAAAATTCGCCTTCTTGCTTAGGAAAATAGATAGAATCCCATCTAATCCAATGGTATTTGTTCCCATATTCCTTGTTCATCCCCCAAAAGAAGGCACTTATCAACTAGTTTATAGACTTAATGACCATTTTGGGGGGACTTAAAGTAAATAGAGAATAAATAGGCATTCAAGAGAGGACTGATTAGATGAAAGTAAGTCTTCCTCCCAATGAGAGGAACTTAGTCTTCCAACTTTGGATTTTAGAGGCTATGGACTGGACTAATGGTTCAAAAAATAAGGCTTTTCTTCTACCTTTAAATAGATGGAAGCCTATGTATCTAATTGTTCCACTTGTAACTTTGAAACCTGTTACTTGAGCTATTCTGATACTGGCAGTAGCAGGAGCTTTAGAACTTTTGAGTTCACATTTTGATAAATGTTGTTGTCAATCTTATATTTTTATGACCTCTATCAAGTCTTACTTGAATCAAATCCTCTACATCTCTATTATTACACCAGCCATACATTGTTCTGCTATTTGGATCAGTAAAAACCATAGTAAATTTGAAAGCATTCAAATGAAGTACAACATGATCATTAAAAAGGACTGCTAACTTATCTCATCCCCTTATTCAAGTAAAGAATTCAAATCTCTTAATCCTAAAATGAGATTCTTCATCAGAGATTCATTCTCAAGTTTGATACAAGGCAAAACAAATATTTATGCTCCCCATTTGCAAGTTGGCAAAGCTGGTTGTAATTTTGTGATCTAGTTATGTATACATATGTATACATACATCTGTTTAGACAATCTTATTGAGTTTCATTGTTCTCTAGCTAATTTGGATGGTTGAATTGTATTCACAATCACCAAAATTCCAGTAGCTGCTAAGTATAATGAAATATATGAGAGTTTGAGTCCCACCAACATAAGTTGTTGCAATACCTGCCTTGGATTTTTTGCAATGTCACGTATAGCTGTGCAATCAGCATTGGAATTGGAATGTTTCCCTATGTTCTGTGTTCATTTTCAAATATACATATTACCTTTTATATTCATGTTTCATCCATATTAAACAAATGAAGTCCATAAAGAACAATAATCTAATATTCCTTTCTATCTTCCTTTTGATTTTCCAAATTCTTTATGTAATGTAAAACTAAAAATTGCTCCCCATGCTTTTTTTTCTTAGAGTTAAATACTCGGTAAAGATATGGGTTCGCAGTCAAAACTTATTTTATATCCACCATTACATGATTGACAAGTTTTATAGTCCTTATACATTGACTCTCGATCTCTGTAACATACAATAGATGTATAATTTATAAGAAAAATAAAAGTTTAGTTTTATAATAGCAAAACAAGATGATTTAATAGTATATTACGTGAATGATCAGTTTGCGTCGTATATTCTAGACTTATTTCTTACCATTATCTTTAATTTGTATCTCCATGTTCACTCTATGCCCTTTGCTTTCTTCTTCTCTCATTCTTAGTTGGTAGTACATAACCATGGTTATGTTTTGACATAAAATTGCATGGTACCAAGCAAATGTGTGTTAAAAATAATGAATAATGTGGAAATATGAACTTTGAAAATAGAGAGGATCCAAGATACTATACATCATGGAAAATCCTATGAAGTAATTTGCAGACACGTCACATGTTGAGAACAAATTAAAACATGTCCATATAAAGTTATGTACTTGAAACAAATATGATATAATTATAATAAGTAAATATAATAGTATAGGGAATTGATATGAAACTTTTAATCTAGAATCACAATCATAGTAATGGAGAAAATATTGCAGATTGAAATCTGCAATAGTGGATATGCATACTATATATGTGGGATTAAACTTAGGGTGATTCCTCTCCCTTTACATTGCGCACATCTTTTAGGATATAGTTCCCTTATTTAATTATGACGATGTTTTTTCCTTTCACTTTTTACTTTCTTCTTGGAATTGATGTCACCAATTGAGTTCCCTTATGTAAACTGTGTAATAATTAATGTTATGCGCATTAATTGAGTTCAACTTTAGATCTCTTATGCTCACGTATGTCTATCTGAAGGTTGTATTGTCCATGGTGATATACAGATATTTGGCGTCCAATGTTGTCCATAAATTATAGTAGCCAACCAGGGTTGGACAACCCTATTACTGTTGCTGCTGCTACTTCCTCCCCTCCTCTCCTCTCCCTATCCCTCTCCCTCCATTGCCCCTGCTACTGCTGCTGCCTCCCCTGCCCCCAAACATCCCTGCTACGGCCTCCTCCTCGTGCGCTGCCCCTAGACAGCTCTTGCGTCCAATGGCAGAACTATGTGTGTGACGACAACTCCTTCCCCCCCCCCCCTCCCTCTCTTATCTTCATTCATTGGTAATTTTTTTTGTTTATTTTCTTATTTTATGCATATTGCTAAATGTTTTTATTTGCTGAAATTTTTTATTTGCCCAATTGTTCTATTTGCTAAATTGATATTAGCCTAATATTAACCCTTTGCTAATGTGTGTGCGGGATCCTTGAGTATTTTAATTTTATTAGTTGCTAAAATTTGATTAATTTCTTAACTCTAAAATATTGCTCTTCCTTTTTTATTTTATTATTTTGTTATTTAATATTGACTGTGATATTTATTTGATAAATTTTATCTAAATTTGTGAATTTTTGCATATTGTAACTGTTGATATTCCTATTGAAGATAATGTTAATCCTCATGCGAAGATTATTACAAGAAACCATTATCACAAGATCAGAAAGAAGCCTTTGAAGACTAACTTCGTGAATCTTATTTTTGTATCCATTATAATCCTATTTTTGTATCCATCATATTCCTATTTTCGAAGACTAACTTCGTTCCCACTACCAACATTTGATGCTGAAATGTTCACAACCTACAAACGACTTCAATCATCATTTTTCATTTAAATCAAAGCTAAATACAAAGCCATTTGAGGTCTATGGGTTTGACATAATACCTTTAGTCATGTACCACTCAATAATCATTAATTATTGGAGCTTCCAATAAGATTGTTGTTTGGGAGAAAGTCCCTCCATTGATTGACTCATCCCTTTAATTTCTTGATTCAGTTCCTTTTTATGTTCTCTTTTCTTTATGGATTCTCACTTTTGTTTCTCAATCATTGTCGCCTCTTTTAGTGTTTCATTTATGCTTTTTAGATATAAATTCGCCTCATCATATTTTCCTTCTCTTCCTCTTTTCATTTTAATTTTTTTTCTTTCTTTGGGTCGCACCAAGTATGGTTCATTAACTGTGGAAGCCTTTGAAGACTAACTTCGTAAATGTATATTATACCTGCTCTCATCATAGTCCTATTTTTGTATCCATCGAGACAGTTTTGGATAACATGCCTAAAATGTTTAAGTTCCAAAAGATGTTGTTCTACCATAAGGATATTAAAGATCTGATCAAAGCCTCTTGGGACATCTTAATTGCATCAAACTATCAATGTTCCCGAAAACCCTGTATCGTTGACTACCTATAAAGTGCATAAGAGTAATAATCCACAAAGGAACTTTAGATTTTATTCGAAATGGAGTACAATTAATTTTTTAGGTGGTATACTTGGAACAAAAAGGTCTGGTACAGATGGGGATGACAATATCCTTGTCCTTGATCTGTTGGGATCGAGTCTTGAAGATTTATTTGTGTATTGTGGTAGAAAATTTTCATTTAAGACGGCTTAATATTGGTTGATCAAATGGTAAACATTATTTAACATCATAATGGGCTACAAATTACTTATTATGTTAACATCATGATAGGTTGCAGATTAATATGGCATTGAATTGAATTGATGCTTTAGTAGGTTCAGGGACTATGTAATTTGACGTTAATTAAACGTGATGATTGATGTGAATAGTCCATGATACAATGGTATAATATAAATTTATGCATAATTTGAAATTTAAAGGAAGTTGGCTACTATGTTCCGTCTGAGCAAACAAGTCTCAGACTCCATTATTTGTTCCATCTAACTGACTGAGAAGAAAAAGTGTCCAGTTGATTCTAAGGTGGTTAGCACTTCTTTTTAAAAAATAACTCTTTACTCGGTGTCTCTTGAAAGGGAGTATCAAGAAATATTCATGCACGCACCAGTATTTTTGTTAAAGATTATTTCCATTGATAGTTTGATGCAATACTGATTTTAGTTTTATAGGTTTTGCACTAGAGATGATTCCATAATTATACATTTTTCCTATATCTAGGTTACAAGGATAGAATATGTTAATTCTAAAGGATTTTTGCCTCGGGATATTAAGCCTGATAACTTTTCATGGGTATTGTCTAAAAAGTTAATCAGGTAATGGCCTTCACCTTTACTCTTAGATAGTTAATGAAATTTTCAAAATTAGTTGCTCTTCTAGACTTCTACTTTGCTTCCAAATCCTAGTGTGCATAAAAGGATATAAGTTGTGATGTGGATTACATGTGCATTTTCTATTTGTAGGCTAATGTGGAAGTAGTGAAAATACAAGAAAATGCAAAACTATAATCTGCTTTACAAGAGATGCAACTTCAGTTCAATAAAGCTAAGTGAATGCTCAAGAAGGAACGTGAAACTGTCGACAAGGCAGCATATCGAGGTATGTCATAAACATTTGTATCTAGGAAGTTATTTTGGTCCATTTAAAGCTTGAATAGAATCTTTAAACCTTTAACAATAGCCTTAATTTTGATGAACTTTTTCCATTTAAAAATGTAGTCGTTTTTTAGTTAATTTTTATGTTTAAACAGGTTGGTTTTCGTGAATAAATAAAGGAGACTATGTCGGATTTTTTTAAAAATAGTAAGTGTTTAAAAGTAAATAAAACAAAGATATACAAATTTGATAAGGTTTTTAAAGGTTGTTATCAATAGGAACTATTCAAAAAGATTACTTCTTTGTTTACGGTAACTGACACTAAATAAATTTTATTGCAGGTCAAAATCTTTTGTGGACAAGGCAAGACACGTTTTGATGGAGGTCGTAAGCTTCAAGATTACGAGTTTACTTTGCTTAAATTATTTTATGTTAGGAATACATGAGTTTTTATGTATTTATTCTAATGAGACAAGTGAAAATTTGTAGCGATATTTAGTTTGGTGGACACAATGTTGAAATTGTCTATTTGTTCTTTTTATGAACTCTAATTTTAGTTGAATGGAAAATTGTGTGTTGTATTTGTTGAAATGGGATGCCAAATATATCATATATTATTTTTAAGAGTTTTTTTAAAGTATATTGAGCATATTGTGGAATGGATTTTGGCGCAAAAATGATTTAAGACGACTTCTTTGTCGTATTTCCATAAACGAAGACCTTTTGAGACGAAATACACCGTCTCTAAAAATAACTTTAAAAGATGGCATTTTCTCCATCTCAAAAAGGTCCTATAAACAATGACCTTTTGAGACGGCGTATTTACCATCTCAAAAAAAACTTTTTGAGACGGTTGTTGCCATCTCAAAAATCTTTTAAAACCGGGGTCTAATTTGACGCCCATTTGCCATCTCAAATGGCGTCACAAAAGGCTTTTGAGACGGCTAGAGGACTTTTTGAGACGGCTAGAGCATTGTCTCAAAAAGTAGTTTTTTTGTAATGCGTGAGGCCGATTCCTGTACGATATAGATCGTTGGATGGGAGATTCTAAGATCGAAAGGATGTCAATGAGCTTTACTCAGTTTGAAGAGATGACTAAGGTCAAATGGTACCCAAGAGAACCCATTGACCTCTAGATCAGGTCTCGAAGTAAAAGGGAGAGTATGTACAAACTCTGAAACCTATTCAAGCACGATATGGACCGTTAAAAAGGGGATTCAAAGCCTTGTGAGGTTTTGATGAGATTCTCTTAAATTAGGTAGATGAACGAGGTTAAACGTGGCTTAGGAGATCCTAGTGGGCTCTTGATCAGGGTTCGGAGTACGACATAGAGTGTTTTGGTGGTAGGAGAAGTGTTATGGATGTAAAGAGGTATTAGAACGTGCCAAGCATAGGTTTATACAAATCCCCTCCTAACAAGGGAAGGTCATCAAAAGATAGACACATCACTGATGTTTAAGGATTAAAATATGGTATACGTCAATTCTGAGGGCCTAAGTCATGAAGGTGACCGATTTGGGGGGTCGAGGTCGATTCTATAGACCTAAAGAATTGGGATGATCGGAGGGTCGAGGTCAATTCTAAGGACCTAAGGGGGGTTATGATGATCAATTCAGAGGATCGTGAATGGTATTCGAATCTAAGGATTTGAAATGACCAATTCAGAGGGTCAATGTTGATTTTATAGAGCTAAAGAGTTGAGATGAGCGATTCAGCAGGTCACAATCAATTTTGTGGACCTAAGGAGTTGAAATTAGCAATTTATAGGGTCGAGATCGATTATGAGGACCTAAAGAGTTGAGATGATCAATTTAATGGGTCGAGGTCAATTCTGCAGACCCACATCAATTTTGTAAACCTAAAGAGTTGAGATGACCGATTCAGCAGGTCGAGGTCGATTCTGCATACTTAAAGAGTTAAAATGACTCATTCAACAAGTCAATGTCAATTATGTGGACCTAAAGAGTTAAGATAGACAATTCAGTATGTCGAGGTCAATTCTGCGGACCTAAATTGGTAAGATGATTGATTCGAAGGTCGAGATTAATTCTACAAATCTAAAGAGTTGAGATGACCAATTTCACCTAAAGAGTTGAGATGACTAATTTAGAGCGTTGGGGTCGATTCTGCAGATCAGGGTCAATTCTGCATACCTAAAAAGTTGAAATCACTGATTTAGAGGATTGATGAATCATGTGAACCTATAGAGTTGAGATGACCGATGTAGTGGATTGAGGTCAGTTCTGTAGACCTAGGTGCAACACCCCGTATTTTTTAATGATTTTAACATGGGATTAATTAGGATTAATTATGAGATATTTAAAATTAATTCGGATTTATTTATTACTCGAGAGTAAATTAATATGTGATATTAGTTGAATATTACTTAGTGATTAAAATTAATATACGATTATGACTTTACGTGATTTAATAAAAATTGTCGCAAGTGCTGAATACGACAATTACGAGAATTAAGTCGGGACGATCATGTGAGTCGTGTTGGGACTAAATTTAAAGGAATTAAAAGAAAAATATTTTATGTCATCCAAATGGTCATTTTCACTGCACCAAGGTGTTCAGAAGCATTTAAATAGTCAAAAATGTCTACTTGGGGGTTTGATTTGGGTCTCAGGGCACTTTAGAGCCGAATAAACACCACGGAGGGGTATTTAAGTCATTTTCCAAATGGGGTGAATAGTACCCATGAATTTGAGAGATTTTATATAAGTTAAAGAGTTTTTAACATTGAGGTTCATTCACCAAAATTATAGGAAGAGACTTAGGGAGAGTGAGAGACTTCTCTGGAAATAGAAAAAGCCACCTCTTGGAAACCAAGGGACTAGGTCATCAACCACCACCACCGCCGCCGAAAATTGGCTGGAAAAGAGGAGGACCACCAGTAGTCTATCATCCTCAAAAGTTCATACCTACATACTAGAGGCAAGTGACTTGATCTGTAAAAATTAGCATATATAATGCCCATGTTAGGATAGTTATAAAATTCTAAGGAAATTGCATGATTTAAAGATAAACCATGATGATGTTAATGGAATCATTGATTTGTGAATTATGTAGAATAAACCTTCTTCTGATTATACACATCAATCCATAAATTTTGAAGCAATGGATAAAGAAAATCTGGGTTTTATATGATGTTCTTGGAGAAATGATAAAAGATGGATTTTCTAGAAATTAGGAGAAATAACTTGATTAATCCAAACCTACTGATGTTATAAGATTGTTTAATGATTTGGAAATCATTTATATATATTTTCATATCATATGGAATAGATTATAAGGAGTTTGGGAATTTAAAACATATGAATTGAGGATGAAAAATGGTTAAACCTGTAGGCAAATATATGCAGAATCGTGGCAACACCTAATGGATCGATCAATCGACTCAAGAATGTCGATCGATCGACCCTTCCCTTCGATCGATTGACTCCTCCTGGATTTTTGGAAAAAAAATTTATTATAAGGTTTGATTAAATCCCATCTTATATAAATCTTTTGTGGTGACTAATTGAATATTTTAGGACTTAAGGAAAGTTAGTAGGGTGATAGGTTGAACCCGAAAAAATGTTAATAGGTGGAATTAATCCTAGGGAATGGGAATAATGGGTTAAAATTGACTTAGTGAGTATCGAAGAATAAACCCAATTGAAATGATTAAATTTAAAAATTGTGATGACATGGACCAGTAGGGAGTAGACTTATACCTACTGAAATTATATGAGAAATATTTGATAACCTTTGAGTGTTGAGAAAATCTCGAGAATATACTTTAAGACGTAAAGTTATAATTGATAAACACGTAGGATATTCGAGATATAAATATACTACGTAAGGGAATGGTTATGTGTTGTGTGAATGCCCTATTGATATATATATAGGTGGGGTAAATACCTATAGTATGATTTATTTTGTGTATGACATACCAAAGCTACTTGCTATCGGGGTGGAGGTTTCACGTGGTGCACGGTCTTATCTCGACCGGACCCATTTGGGGGGGGGGGGGGGGGTTAGATTTGTACACTGAGCATAGGACCTTAGATACGTGCTATCGGTGTGAATGATAGTTTCGACGGTTGAATGGGAGTGTAGGTATGTGCGTGACCCATTTAGTTGGGAGTATGCTCGCCTTCAATATTTGTGTTATGAGATTTATGGTTCGTGAGAGACGCTGAACCAATTGTCCATTATGCAGTGAGTGATGCACCAGGACATGATAGCAGAGTATACATACACCGCAGTTGTGTTTGGGTGGTGCCATATATATATATATATATATATATATATATACACACACACACACAATGATGAAATCTACTGTTTGACTTAGTAGATAAAAAGTGAATAATAAAATCTGAATTAAATTAAGTAAGTGAATACTTAATATGTAAAGGCCTAGTTCATCTTAAAGAGAAATGAACATGATTAAGTAAATAAAGTATTGCGTGGGAAATACAGGATAATGAAGAGATAAGATGATATTTGAGAACCTTGCTTAGTGGAATAGTAAGGTACGTTAGGCGTGCACACTAGATGAGAGGTGATATTCTCAAGTGAGACCCGAGAACTAACATGTACATAATACCTATTAAATTGCACTTGTTAAGCACCTACTATTTTTAAAATCTTTTACAATCAGGCTCTGACCCATTTTCTTTAATATTCTCTTCTCTACTATATCTATATTACCAGGTGCCCGACATCAGGGACGCCCGACTTAGAGGATGGATATTTTGGCGAGTTCTTGGGGATTCAGCTTTCGATTAGACACATTCGTTTTCTTGATTCCTATCTTTTTAGTATTTGTCTCATGTAGGGCATGTCGCCCAGGATTTAGTTATCTCATTTTAGTTCCGGATATTGTTTTCATTTTATATTGATAGTGTTATTATCATTTTGTTTTGGATGGTGATATAGAGATATTTCAACTGGAGAGTTTATTCCAGTTAGATTTAAATTTATTTAATTTTAATTCAGTTGTGTTGTGGTGTTACTTATTTTATTTCAGTATGTTGGTATGGATTTAATAAAATTAAAAGTTGGAAAAGTTTTTGACACTTAGCTTAATTAAGTATTAGGTGAGTTAATAAGAGAAATCGTTTTCGGGCAGTGATGCTAAGAATGAACCAACTGGATATTCTGATTTAATTTGATAAAGACTGATCACCCGGTATGTAATCAGGCGGGGTGTCATAGGTGGTATCAGAGCATCAGGTTGTAGTGTCCTTAGGATCTGTACAGTTTACTATGCTTTCTGCTTAGCGTCCTTTAATATAGATTGTTGTATTCATTAGTGCGTATTTACGACTTCAGCTATTTTTTGCAATATTTTAAATGATGATAAAATATTTCTCCCTCGCTTCAAATGCCTCCTTGACGTGCACGACGAGCCTCCGGAGCGGCAAGACTAGATCCACAGCCCGCTCCAGCCCAGGATACTATGAACGCAGCAGAGGTTGCTGCCATTGTTGCTCAAGTCGTTAATATTGCCTTAGCGGTTGTCTAGCAAGCACCGCCACCAGCACAGGCAGTGCCCCCAGCAATAGCGCAGACATTTCCCACTGCTTGGGAGCGTGTTAAGGATGCCTTCCAAAAGGCACATCCATCATAATTTCAAGGGGGTTTTGATGTTGTTATTGCTATCCAATGGAAGAAGGACATCCAGCGACATCTGCGTATGTATAAGTGTATGGACGCTCAGAAGCAGATCTTAGCGACATTTAAGGTTGTTGGACAAGATCTTCAATGGTGGGATTCCACTACCACAGTAAAGGAGAGGGATATGATGACTATTCAGGACTTCTGGGTGCGGTTTGACCTCAAATTCTTTCCTTCAGCTGTTCAAACCAGAATGAGGAGGAAACTTTTGGACCTCACCCAGGAAGGGAAATTAGTTGCCGAGTATGAAGAAGAATTCACTAGGCTGACCAATTTGGTACCAGGAGAGGTGCCCACTGAAGAAAAGAGAATTAAGATGTTGATGGATGGTCCTAATTGGAGGATTCGCCAACATCTTTTGGGTAATCTTTCATTACAGACCTACGGAGATGTATTGAATGCAATGTTGCTTCACTGCCAAGATCACCGCCTTCATGCTAAGGGAAGGAAGAGGGGATTGAGTCCAGTCAGTAAGGTAAGAGTGGGGGAGGTAGTGGCAGTGGAACATCATCCATATAGGGTCAATAGAGGCAGGGAGAGCATAATTTCCAACCGAAGGATTATGCTAAGTGACTTCGATCTGGAGGCTTTCGATTTGGGCAGGGAGGTAATAGGAAAGGCCACCAGGGCAATCAGGGATAGCAGGGCCATCAGGGACAACAGCACATTCACCAGAGCTAAGGGAGAGGTGAAAATGGTTAGCAGAACTGAGGTCTATAGGGCCGTAATGGGGAACAGTTTACCGGTAGATGCTTCACATGTGGCAAGACTAGCCACAAGAAGTAGGATTTCCAAGATAAGGGCAAGATACCCCATCAATAGGGTGATCATCAGAATCCGCAGAGGCCTATGTTTCCAGCTGCCCTTCTAGCACCGACACTAGTACCAGCCTTACCTTCCATTACTCCTGCCGCCCCACCACAGCGGGGGTAGTTATAGTATGGGCATGTGTACAATGTCCAGTAGGTAGCAGTTCAGTAGCCACCACCCATAGTTGAGGGTATATTTTCTATTTGTGGGGCTATGGGATCTATTTTGTTTGATATAGGGGCTTTACATTCTTTCATATCGACTAAATTTGCACGGGCAACAAGGTTATTAGACATGGCCAGCAGTACTATTACTTATGTAGACTCACTGATGGGTAGTGGGACTCCTATTTTCTTTTTATTCCAAGGTGTGATTATAGAAATTGGGAGTCTAATTTTACCAGCTAATATGCTTGTGTTAGACATGTCCGTATATGATGTTATTATTAGGATGGATTGGCTTGTTGCTAATAGAGCCATGATTGATTGCTTTGGTTGGAGAATTATATTTTCTATACCAGGTCAGGAGATGTTTTTAGTGGTGATGCCTTTCCTCGAGGGAGGATGGTCCACTCATTTGTATTGCATAGAGGAGGAGACCTCTATGGGAGTTGTGATTCCCCTTGAATCGATTCTTGTTGTTGGGGAATTTGTAAATGTGTTTCAAGACATACCAGGATTATCACCGAGTAGGGAAATTGAGTTTGTGATTAACTTAGCACTGGGCACTCGACCGATAGCGTGTGCCCCCACTATATAGCTCCTACAGGGATAAGGGAGTTGAGGGGTCATATTGAGCAGTTGGTGGGATAGGGTTTCATTTGTAGGAGTACCTCACCCTGGGGTGCCCCAATCATGTTTGTGAAGAAGAATGATGGATCCCTACATTTGTGCATGGATTATTGGGAACATAATAAAGTCACGATCAGGAATAAGTATCCATTACCCCGCATCGATGATTTGTTTTCTCAGCTGAGAGGAGCAGTATACTTCTCAAATATAGACTTAAGGTCTGGATATCACTAGTTCCGAATCAAGGAGCAGGATGTGTCAAAGACTGCTTTTCTGACACGATATGGATCTTATGAATTCCTGGTTGTGCCATTAGGGTTGACCAATGTGCCAGTTGTATTTATGGACTTAATGAATATGGTGTTCAAAGAGTTCCTAGATCAGTTTGTCATTGTTTTCATAGATGGCATCCTGGTTTATTCTCGTACTAAAGAGGAACATGTCGAGCATTTATTAAGGGTCCTATAGACACTACAAGAGCATCAGTTGTATGATAAGTATGACAAGTGTGGATTTTGGCTCCAAAAGGTGCAGTTTCTGGGGCATATAGTGTCAGAAAGGGGTTTAGCATTAGATCCTAACAAAGTATTAGCGGTGAGGGAGTGGGGAAAATCCACGACACCGATCGAAGTCCACGATTTCTTGGGATTAGATGGTTACTATAGACGGTTTATCATGGGCTTTTTGAAGATTGCGAGTCTGATGACAAATATAACCCGTAAGGGCATAATGTTTATTTGGGATAATGCATGTTAGTTGGCGTTTGATGAATTAAAGGATAAATTAACTTCAGCACCCTTACTAGCACTGCCCAAGCCAGGAGTGGAGTACCTAGTAAACACTCACGCATTGCTACAGGGACTTGGTGGGGTGCTACAGCAGGAAGAGCAGGCTATATCTTGTGCCTCAAGGAAGCTTAAGCCTTATGATAAGAACTACCCTACCCACAACTTAGAGTTAGCCGCAGTCGTATTTGCCCTACAAATATGGAGACATTATTTGTTGGGTGAGAAATTTTACCTATTCACGGATCACAAGTCATTACAATATTTGTTCACTCTGAGAGAGCTAAATATGCGACAGCATAGGTGGCTTGAATTCATGAAAGGTTATTAGTTTAAGATACACTATCACCTAGGGAAGGCTAACGTGGTAGCAGAAGCGTTGAGTTGTAGGCCTGAGGGTGAACTAGCCATGGTGTGGAAGGCTAAATGGAAGGAACTGGGCCATCAGGATGCCATTGCTAGGTCATTTATATCATTTGTAACCGTTACTCCTCAAATTGTGATGCGGGTAGTACAGGCTCAGGCAGCGGATCCATTTTGTCAAGAGAAAATTAGACAAATTTTGGCCAAGGGAACAGAGTACGATTGCGCTTCAATGGTAGATTGATTTTTTTAGAAGGGGAAGAGTTGCGGCACGCAATTACACTATACCAAAAACCGGAATCTGGCACTGTTTAAAATCGTGTTAGACCCAATCTAGCACGATTTTAAACCGTGCCAGAATCAGGGGTGCTAGATTTTCTGGGACGGTTTAAAATTGTGCCAAATTTCCCATTCTGACACGCTTTTGGCACACTTTTAAACCGTCCTTGATATTAAATCTGACACGCTTTTGGCACACTTTTAAACAGTTCCAAATTTCTATTTTCTAGCATGCTTTTGGCATGGTTTTAAATTGTGCCATATTTTTCAATTAATTAAAAAAATATTTGAAAACAAATTTGGAAAATCAACAAATTCCAAATCTGGTAGGAAAAATATTTATTATTTGCAACAAAAATGAAGAAAATTCACAAATTACGAATTTCACATGTTATTGATAAACTAATGTACATACAAACTTCAAAATATTACAAGTCT
The DNA here is from genome assembly GCA_949130495.1 of Sambucus nigra. Taxonomy (NCBI): domain Eukaryota; kingdom Viridiplantae; phylum Streptophyta; class Magnoliopsida; order Dipsacales; family Adoxaceae; genus Sambucus; species Sambucus nigra. The sequence continues at coordinate 521,227,072 of OX422207.1, forward strand.
TAATAGTTGACAGACTAAAAAAATTAGGCAGAGTTTTTCATATTTTCTGGACATTCTAAAATCTGCTAATATAAAACCTACGTAATGTAAAGCCCGCAGGGCCATAAAATATAACAATAAAATTACAAAAGCCTGCACGGCTGTAAAAGTTAACAATAAAACTACAAAGATCGGCACGGCCGTTACATATAAAAATTATAATCCTGAATATTAACGACATTAAATAAATAATCCCCTTATTGTAAACCATTGACTTATTCGTGTGTTCCACGGGTATAAAAGCTAACGATAAAATGTTATCCTGCAAAAAAGTAGGATACAAAAAGAGATGATATTAGTAACAAAGTAATTTTTAAAAAATCTTATTCAAACTAAAAAATTGCATATAGGAGTTATAATTATTATTATATTCTCAAATCGAAAGTCTCGTGACTATTTGGTCAATTCCTATGGTTTACAATAGTCCCATATGAGGTATTGGTGCCTCTTACGGGGCCGTTTGGGATTGATTTGAGTTTTCACCCTCAAGCGGCATGTTTTTAAGGACAATCTAGATATTTTCAAATTATCATCATATTCTTAAACTGGGAGATACGTGACTATGCGGTCAGTTTCTACAAGTTACATTGGTCGTGTGCGAGGTGTTCATGCCTCTTATGGGGCCATTTGGGGGATGGTTTGGGTTTTCACCCTTTAACGGCTTGTTTTTAAGTCTAATCTAGATATTTTCAAGTTATCATCATATTCTCAAATCGGAAGACCCGTGACTACACGATTAGTTCCTACGAGTAACGTTGGTCCCGTGCGAGATGTTAGTGCCTCTTACGAGACCGTTTGAAGGTTGGTTTAGGTCTTCACCCTCTAACGGCATGTTTTTAAGCGTAATTTTGATATTTTCAAATTATCATTATTTTCTCAAATCGAGAGACCCATGACTACGCAGTCAGTTCCTAAAAGTTACATTGGTCCCGTGTGATGTGTTCATGCCTTTTAGGGGGGCATTTTGGGGTTGGTTTGGGTTTTCACCTTTTTAATGGTTTGTTTTTAATCCTAATCTAGATATTTTCAAATTATCAATATATTCTCAAATCAGGAGACCCGTGACTATGTGATCAGTTCCTACAAGTTACATGGGTCCCGTGCGAGGTGTTAGTGCCTCTTACGGGGCCGTTTGGGAGCTAGTTTGGGTTTCACCCTTTAACAGCTTATTTTTAAGTCTAATATAGATATTTTCAAGTTATCATCATATTCTTAAAGCGGGGGACCCGCGAGTACGCAATCAGTTCGTACGAGTTACATTAGTCTCGTGTGAGGTGTTAGTGCCTCTTACGGGACCGTATGATTGTTGGTTTAGGTTTTCACCCTCTAACGGCATGTTTTTAAGCGTAGTCTTGATATTTTCAAATCATCATCATATTCTTAAATCGGGACACCCCTGACAACGTGGTCAGTTCCTACAGGTTACATTGGTCCCGTTCGAGGTGTTCATACCTCTTATGAGGCCATTTGGGGGCTGGTTTGGGTTTTCACCCTTTAACATCTTAATTTTAAGCCTAATCTAGATATTTTCAAATTATCGTTATATTCTCAAATCGGAAGACTTATGACTACGCGAACAGTTCTGAGAAGTTACATTGGTCACGTGCGAGGTGTTCGTGCCTCTTACGGGTCCGTTTGGGGGCTAGTTTAGGTTTTCACCCTTTAACGACTTATTTTTAAGCCTAATCTAGATATTTTCAAATTATCATCATATTCTCAAACCGGGAGACCCGTGACTATGCGATTAATTCCTATGAGTTACATTGGTCCCGTGCAAGGTGTTAGAACCTCTTACAGGATCGTATGAGGGCTGGTTTTGGTTTTCACACTCTAATGGCATGTTTTTAAGCCTAATCTATATATTTTCAAATTATCATCATATTCTCAAATCGGGATCCCCGTGACTATACGGTCAATTCTTACGAGTTACATTGGTCCCGTGCGAAGTGTTAGAACCTCTTACGGGATCATATGAGGGTTGGTCTTAGTTTTCACCCTCTAACGGCATGTTTTTAAGCCTAATCTAAATATTTTCAAGTTATCATTATATTCTCAAATCGGGAGACCCGTGACTATGCGATTAGTTCCTACGAGTTACATTGGTCTCGTGCGAGATGTCAGTGCCTCTTACGAGACCGTTTGAGGACTAGTTTAGGTTTTCACCCTCTAACGACATGTTTTTAAGCGTAATCTTGATATTTTCAAATTATCATTATTTTCTCAAATCGAGAGACCAGTGACTACGCAGTCAGTTCCTACAAGTTACATTGGTCCCCTGTGACATGTTCATGGCTCTTATAGGCCATTTGGGGTCTAGTTTGGGTTTTCACCTTTTTAGTGGTTTATTTTTAAGCCTAATCTAGATATTTATAAATTATCATCATATTCTCAAATCAGGAGACCCGTGACTATGCGATCAGTTCCTACAAGTTACATGGGTCCCGTGCGAGGTTTTAGTACCTCTTACGGGGATGTTTGGGAGATGGTTTGGGTTTCACCCTTTAACGACTTGTTTTTAAGTGTAATCTAGATATTTTCGAGTTATCATCATATTCTCAAACTAGAAGACCCGTGAGTATGCGGTTAGTTCATATGAATTACATTAGTCTCGTGCGAGGTGTTAGTGCCTCTTACGAGATTGTATGAGGGTTGGTTTAGGTTTTCACCCTCTAACAGTATGTATTTAAGCGTAATCTTGATATTTTCAAATCGTCATCATATTCTCAAACCGGGACACCCCTGACCACGTGGTCAATTTCTATAAGTTACATTGGTCCCGTGCGAGGTGTACATGCCTCTTACGAGGCCGTTTGGGGGTTGGTTTGGATTTTCACCCTTTAAAAGCTTAATTTTAATCCTTATCTAGATATTTTCAAATTATCATCATATACTCAAACCGGAAGACCCGTGACTACGTGATCACTTCCAAGAAGTTACATTGGTCCCGTGCGAGGTGTTCGTGTCTCTTACGGGTCCGTTTGGGGGCTTGTTTGGGTTTTCACCGTTTAATGACTTGTTTTTAAGCCTAATCTAGATATTTTCAAATTATCGTCATATTCTCAAACTGGGAGACCCGTGACTACGCGGTCAATTCCTACAAGTTACATTGGTCTCATGCGAGGTGTTAAAATCTCTTATGGGATCGTATGAGGGCTGGTTTTTATTTTTACCCTCTACAGCATGTTTTTAAGCCTAATCTAAATATTTTCAAATTCTCGTCATATTCTCAAACCGGGAGACCCGTGACTAAGCGGTCAGTTCCTACAAGTTATATTGGTCCCGTGCGAGGTGTTCATGCCTCTTATGGGGCCATTTGGGGGTTGGTTTTGATTTTCACCCTTTAACGGCTTGTTTTTAAGCCTAATCTAGATATTTTCAAATATTCAATAAAGGGGTACGCTTCTGTTAAGTCTTCTAAACATATTTAGAAACATGTTCAGGCCCCAAGTGCAAAACCATTATTTAACTAAATAAAAAGTACTTGTTATATGCATAAGATATGGAAATTAATATTTCATAATTATGTTCTTTCATATGCTACCTTGATGAATTCTTGATCAAGTATAACCCCTGCCTCAAAATCTGGGATTGGATTTCCAACTTGTTGAAGTTCACCCTCTGCAAAATGATTAGAAAAATCAACATGAGTACCACAAAAACATACCAATAGTATCTACTAAATCAATCAAATGTAACTATACTATCCAAGTATAGCATTACCCATATTAGCACAAACAAGAGGGGAAAATGCAACTTTTAAAGAATTCTAACTTAACAAATAATATTATTATGAACTCAAGAATAGTTCATAAGAATTCATCAGATTTATAAGAATAGTTCATAAGATTTATTTGATGGTCCAAGAATAAATAGTGTGGATCATTTCAATTTTACAACAATGATAAATGAAAACTTCACAACTTAAATTTATTAAAATTCTCATGGATATATATATATATATAACAGTTATATATAAACTGTTTAATAAGTATTTTTTTATCGTCAACGACGGGACAAAGTCGAATAACTGGATACTTTGAGGCTATAGTCAATATCAACCTAAACATTGGTAGCTAAAAGTGAAAATGACCCAAACATTGTAACAATCATCAGTAGATGGATATAGTAGTAAGTCACTTACGATAGCGCGTAAAAGGGAAGTCCATTAACCTCGAGTTAGATTTATCCTACTATAAACAACAACAATATCAACACTACATAATTTTGATATTATCTTTGATACACATGTAACTCATAGCACTATAAATAATACATATTTAAAAGAAATAAACATTAAACACACATAACTATATCAGGGGCCTCAAAGCTCCAAAAATTATTCATACTTTAGAAACAAACAAAAACAGAAGTTGCATACTTTAGTGCTTTGTAATCGCTCTGTGTGATCTTCTCTTGTTACTGGGAATACTTCATAAAAAATGATTGCACGGACAAGGATTAAATTTGGGAAGATATCACGATATATAACCGAATAGTTCAGATAAAAGGAATTTATATGCACACATATATTGTCGAACTGTTTTATGGAAAATATTAATCATGTTCTATTAGTTGAGTTGTCTTAATTTATTATAATATAACCAATACATTAACAGTTAACATACTTCCATATTCCTCCTTAAAAAACCACTCATTTTTAAACTGTATACTCACTTAACAATTGGAAAAAACAGAGCAAAAAGAGCACAGGGAGGGAGCTGCCTAACAAAAGAAGATCACCTAAATCATAATCTAAAATTATATCATAATCTAAAATTAATCTTGTCCAATGACTATATTCATTCCAGGTTGCTCTTCCACCACTCATAGCTATAGTTAAGGAAATAAGAAATAAAATAAAGAAAAACATAGGCCTACTAATGGTTAGGGTAGTAAACAAAGCAGTATTAAAAATATACCACATCAGTTTCAGTATTTGGAATTTCAGAGAAGATTTGCATCGCCTCTTTTAAGGACAAATAAGCTTTTTTAAAAACCAAACAGCTAATGAATAAGGACATTTCACATATATAGTTTAAGTAAATGAATTCAAATATAATTGTTTAATAGGACCAGTGATTTACAAAGGATAGATCCAACTCCGGCATTTTAAATTGGACTATTTCAAAGCTGCCCTTGTCCTTATTATCTGAAGTGGTTTCATTTTCCTCCTGAAATGAAATAAACTTGATGTAAACGCACACTTTTTTCATGATTCTTGTTAAGAGTGAATGGAATAACATCAATTCAACTGGTTTCCCTATGTATATTTTTAAAGAGAAACTAAAACACCTCAAATGTGTTTTGAGAATTTTGAATACTTCTTTTTTGGGGAATATTCATGAGAACCTTATAAAAGGTAAAGACTCTTTAGCTAAAAACCAAGAAAAAATTCAAGACCTGGAACACTCCCAATTCAGGGAAAATCTATAAATAGAACCTCAGAAACACTTAGTTGGAGCTCTTTAAGGTGAGGAAAACTTATAAAAGAATGTTGGTCATTGTGACTTGGAATAAAGTTTGTGCTCCTATCAATGAAGGTGGTCTCAGTTTAAGATGATTCAAATGTCTTAATAATGCTTCCATCATCAAACATGTCTGGGAAACTTGTTTCAAAAAGTCTACAAGGTCTGAATTTTTTAATCATAGATTCACTCCTTTTGGAGAGAAGATGTGTTACAAGGTTAGCTCTATTTGGCATGGTTATCAAGAATATTATACCCTAACCATTCTTCATTTGGAATGGATTATTGGCACTGGAAAAACTGTGAATATTTGGACTGACATGTGGATTGGAGAACCTATAGCAAACCAAATGAGAGATAGACCATACTTTCCTTATAATAATCAAATGGTGTGTGAATGGATTAGAGAGGGTAAGTGTGAATGGCTTATGAAGTGGTCAGTATACAAAGACCTAGATGTGATGAATTCTCATTCATTTGGAAGAAGTATATTCCTCTAAGAATCTCAGTTACAATATGGAAACTGGTCCAGAATAAAATTATTGTTCAAGATCTTCTTCAAACCAAAACAATTCACTTACTATCTAGATGTGAGATTTGCACGTGTCATGATGAATGTACTCATCATCTATTCAATGAATGTGAATTTGCGAAGTCTATTTATAATTATATTTCTGGGATATTCAAAAATATGATTTGTCACAATGACATATTATCTCATTGGAAGAAAGCCTTGAAGACTAATTTTAGCCATAAAATGAAACACGTATGGATTGCTACCATATTAACATCCGTGAACCGCATTTGAAGAGCAAAAAATTCGAGAGTTCTCGCCCCCAAATATCCAACACGACTACTTCAAACTGCTTTCACAATCAAATATACAAAATTTCAAAAGATCAATAATGCACATAATAAAGTTGGATGGTCAAACTGAATAGAACATCTGCAATGAACTATTAGAGCATGACAGCTAAGTATACATACACTTCAGTTAGACCTTATTCTAAAAATAATCACAATTATGTAAAGCACAATTACCGAATATCTGGCAATGGAGAAATATCCTTTGCCTTCTCAAATCGATCCTGTAAATCATACACAGATCATAAATACCAAATTCAGATCAATAAACTAAAAAAGTGGAAGTTAAATGGATTCTCAATCAAAACCAATCCAGAAATACGTTGAGTTCCACATATTTGTGAATTCTACCTAGATGAGGTGATTGTCGACGTGAAATTCACATATAACGTGCATCAATCGTACACTATTAAGAGAAAATTTTCCTTTACTTTGACATCAAACCCTAGATAATTGATTTTTTTTAGGTAACATACCTCTCACTGTCTACTTCCCTTGATGTTTTCGATAAATTCCACCAATTACTATTTGTTTGATTGTACCGATGAAAACGATGTATTATTTAATTTTAGTAATCCTCATTCTATTTTAAATTACTAAAAACATACATAGAATCTCATAAGAGCGTTTATGAAACAACAAATTCAAATTCAAACCAAAACAAAACATGTTATCTTCAATCGATCCAAACAGCAGTTTCTGCTCTAAATTTGATTCACATTCCGATTCTCTATCTTGCTTTATTGTCAATTGGTGTATTATATCTCCGTCGAATCTGTTGAGTTCGGATTCAGAGATTTCTCGCCAATAATTATAGGTACAAGGTTAAAGATTTTTATATAAAATGATATATATAAGAAACAAAAAGAAGAATGAAATAAGTTATAAAAAGCAGATGATACAATAACTAACATTAGAAAAGTGCTGCAAAAAAATATAGAAGAGGAGGAAGCAGAGCTACTGCTACTGTCCAATTGGTTAAAAATGTCAGCAGAAGCAACAACCGTGATAAAACCTTATAAGTTGCATTTCTTCCACATATCATGAATTTACTTGAAGCGTAATAATCAAAGCATAAACATACAAAATAAAAAGGTAATCTGAAAAATTATTCTTAATACTCACATAAGCATATTTGTTAAACCACCAGATTCAACCAGTCCTAATTTACAGCCACCAAATCTAAATATGACCCAAGATAGCAGCACTCGACATAATAACCAATAAAATCCCTAACTTGCTCATGTATAACCGACCCAGTACATGGAATAATTAAATCGGCCATAATATCCACAAACCCTAGCTTCATTAACTAGCAATATCACAACATCAGCTGAAACCATTAAATCAAAGTAGACTAATCCCAAAATTGTATGGGATTGAGATGACGATGGACTGGAAAGGTAGAGAAAGAGGGTTTGGTAGAAAGAACTTTTGGTAAAGAAAGAGCGGGGAGGATGTTTTGGCTCCAAAGTAAAAAATGAAATCAGTTTTAGTATTAATTTTTAATAATAAATTTTGGTACGGTTTTAAATCATGTCAGATTTTGGCACGGTCTTAAACCGTGCCAGATTGGGCATAAACTGTGCCAGATTCTCCTTGCCTGAGTGTGCCTGATTAGCATTTATGGTGTAGTGTTATGTCAGAGTCGCATGGATCCCTATTTATGGTAGATCCTGATGGGGATAAGATGTACCAAGATATGCGACGACAATATTGGTGGAGTGGGATGAAGAGAGACATTGTTGAGTTCATCTCTAAGTGTGCTACCTGTCAATTAGTAAAGGTGGATCATCAGAAGCTAGTCGGGCTGCTTCATCCACTAGAGATTCCAATGTGGAAATGGGAGAGCATTTTCATGGACTTTATCATTGGGTTTTCTACTACTCAGAGGGGTCACGATTCCATATGGGTGATTGTGGATTATTTGACTAAGGTAGATTATTACTTGCCAGTTTGGACTGATCTTTCCACGGGGCAGTATGCACAACTCTTTATAGCCGAGGTAATGAGGTTACATGGGGTACTTCTTGATATTGTGTCCGATTGAGACAAGATCTTTGTCTCCAGATTTTGGGAGAGTTTTCACGAGGCCATGGGTATCGAGGTACGATTGAGTACGGCCTATCACTCGCAGACGGATAGGTAGACAGTGTACTTATCAGATGTTAGAGGATATGTTACGCATGTGTATTCTGGATTTTGGAGGGAGTTGGGAGCAGTATTTTCCACTTGAGGAATTTGCCTATAATAATTCCTATCAGTCCACCATTGGTATGGACCCATTTAAAGCGTTATATAGTAGACCTTGTCACTCTCCTGTGTTTTGATTAGAGGTGGGTGACAACAAGTTACTTGGACCAAAAGTGATTCAGGACATGTCTTCCTAGATCGATATGATCAGGAGTCGCATTCGGGTAGCCCAAGATAGACAGAAGAGCTATGTCGATGCCAAGAGGTTCTTCTGGGAGTTTAATGATGTGGGGGACCAGGTATTACTACGCGTGTCTCCTATCAAGGAAATCATGAGATTTGGTAAGAAAGGGAAATTGGTTCCGAGATATGTAGGACCATTTCCTATTATTGAGAGGGTTGGATATGTCGCATACCGACTTGGACTATCGGAGCACTTACATCGTATACATGATGTGTTCCATATTTCTTCGTTGAGGAGATATATCTGAGATGAGTTGGCTCACACTCATATTGCGTTGGAGGAAGTTGATTTGAGACCAGATAGTTCTTATGAGGAATAACCAGTGGAGATCTTAGACCGTAGTGAGAAACGGTTGCGATCGAAAGTAGTTCCGCTTGTGCATTTTCAATGGGCACACCATAATGTGTAGGATTCTACTTGGGAGCGCGAGTATGATATGCGTGATAAATACCCAGAGTTATTTCTACCAGGTAAGCCTTTTTCCGAATTTCGGGGTGAAATTCCGTTACTAGTGGGATGTATGTAATACCCTGTAATTTTTAATGATTTTAAAATGGGATTAATTAGGATTAATTATGATATATTTAAAATTAATTCGGATTTATTTATTACTCAAGATTAAAGTCATATGTGATATCATTTGAATATTACGTAGTGATTAAAAGTAATATATGGTGATGACTTTCCGTGATTTAATAAAATTTGTCGCGAGTGCTGAATACGACAATTACGAGAATTAAGTCGAGACGCGCGTGTGAGTCATGTTGGGACTAAATTTAAAGGAATTAAAATTAAATTATTTTATGTCATCTAAATGGTCATTTTGACTGCACCAAAGTGTCCGGAAGCATTTAAATAGTCAAAAATGTTTACTTGGGGGTTGATTTGGGTCTCGGGGCACTTTGAAGCCGAATAGACACCACAGAGGGATGTTTCGGTCATTTTCCAAATGGGGTGAATAGTACCCACGAATGTTAGAGATTTTATATAAGTTGTAGAGTTGTAACAGTCAGGTTCATTCACCAAAATTAGAGGAAGAGGTTTAGGAAGAGTGAGAGACTTCTCTAGAGAAAGGAAAAGCCACCTCTAGGAAACCAAGGGACTAGGTCATCAACCACCACCACCGTCGAAAATTGATTGAAAAGAGGAGGACCACCAGTAGCCTATCATTATCAAAGGTTCAGACCTACATATTAGAGGAAATTGACTTAATCTGTACAAATTAGCATGTATAATGCCCATGTTAAGATAGTTATATAATTCTCAGGAAATTGCATGATTTTTAGATAAACCATGATGATGTTAATGGAATCATTGATTTGTGAATTATGTAGAATAAACCTTCTTCTGATTATATATATTAATCCACAAATGGATAAAGAAAATCTGGGTTTTATATGATGTTCTTGGAGAAATTATAAAAGATGAATTTTCTGGAAATTAGGAGAAATAACTTGATTAATCCAAACCTATTGATGTTATAGGACTGTTTAATGGTTGGAAATCATTTATATATACTGTCATATCATATGGAATAGATTATAAGGCATTTGGGACTTTAAAACATATGAATTGAGGACGAAAAATGGTTAAACCCGTAGGAAAATATATGCAGAATCGTGGCAACACTCGATGGATCGATCGATCGACTCAAGAATGTCAATCAATCGACCCTTCCCTTCGATCGATCGACTCCTGGATTTTTTGAAAATTGTTTTGTTATAAGGTTTGATTAAATCCCATCTTGAATAAATCTTTTGGGGTGACTAATTGAATATTTTGGGACCTATGGAAAGTCAGTAGGGTAATAAGTAGAACCCGAAAAAATGTTAATAGGTGGAATTAATCCTAGGGAATTGGAATAATGGGTTAAAATCAAATTAGTGAGTATCGAAGAATAAACCCAATTCAAATGATTAAATTTGGAAATTGTGATGACATGGACCAGTAGGGAGTAGACTTATACCTACTAAAATTATGTGAGATATATTTGATAACCTTCGAGTGTTGAGAAAATCTCGGGAATTTACTTTAAGACGTAACGTTATAATCGATAAACACGTAGGATATTCGAGATATAAATATACTATGTAAGGGAGTTATTATGGGTTGTTTGAATTCCCTAAATATATATATATATATATATATATATATATATATATATATATATGGGGGGGGATAAATACCAATAGTATGATTTATTTTGTGTATGGCATACCTAAGCTACTTACTATCGGGGTGGAGGTTTCACGTTGTGCACGGTCTTATCTCGATTGGACCCATTTGGGGAGATTTAGATTCGTACACTGAGCATAGGACCTTGGATACGTGCTATCGATGTGAATGATAGTTTCGACGGTTTAATGGGAGCGTAGGTATATGCGTGACCCATTTGGCTGGGGAGTATGCTCACCTCCACTATTTGTGTTATGAGATTTATGGTTCTTGAGAGACGTCGAACCAATTGTCCATTATACAGTGAGTGATGCACCAGGACATGATAGCAGAGTATGCATGCACCCCAGATTTGTCTGGGGGGTACTGTATATATATATATATATATATATATATATATATATATATATATATATATATATATATATACTATGATGAAATATATTGTGTGATTTAGTAGATAAAGAGAGAATAATAAAATCTGAATTGAATTAAGTAAGTGAATAATTAATATGTAAAGGCCTAGTTCATCTTAAAGAGATATGAAAATGATTTAGTAAATAAAGTATTGCGTGGGAAATACGGGATAATGAAGAGATAAGATGATAATTGAGAACCTTGTTTTGGGGAATAATAAGGTACGTTAGGTGTGCACACTAGATGAGAGGTGATATTTTCAAGTGAGAGCCGAGAACTAACATGTACATAATACCTGCTTAATTGCACTTTTTAAGCACTTGCTAATTTTAAAATCTTTTACAATCGGGCTCTGACCCGTTTGCTTGCATATTCTCTTCTTTACTATATCTATATTACCAGGTGCCCATCATCAGGGATGCCTGGCTTAGAGGATGGATATTTTGACGAGTTTCTGGGGATGCATCTTTGGATTAGACACATTCATTTTCTTGATTCCTATCTTTTTTTGTATTTGGCTCATGTAGGGCATGTCGCCCAGGATTTAGTTATCTCATTTCAGTTTCGGATATTGTATTCGTTCGATATTGATATTGTTATTATCATTTTGTTTTGGATGGTGATATTGAGATATTTCAACTGGAGAGTTTATTCCAGTTAAATTTAAATTTGTTTAATTTTAATTCAGTTGTGTTGTGGTGTTACTTATTTTATTTCAGTATGTTGGTATGGATTTAATAAAATTAAAAGTTGGAAAAGTTTTTTACACTTAGCTTAATTATGTATTAGGTGAGTTAATAAGAGAAATTATTTTCCGACAGTGATGCTAAGAATGAACTAACTCGATATTCTGATTTAATTTAATAAAGAGTTGATCACCCATTATTTAATTAGGTGGGGTGTCACACTTGGTGAATTTTTAGAGTTGAAATTACCAATTCAAAGGGTCGAGGTCGATTTTAGGGACCTAAAGTGTTGAGATAATTGATTGAGTGAGTGAAGTCGATTCTGTGAACCTAGGTCAATTCTGCGAACCTAAAGAGTTGAGATGATTGATTCAGGGGGCCGGGGTTGATTCTACAGACCTACAGAGTTATTCGCGAGGTGTGTTTTTCAATTCTAGCTCCATCGGGGTGGGTTTTTGTATTGTGAATACCAACGCATTTGGATTTTGCTTCCACTGGGGAGTATATTTGGGGTGACATCTTTATAAGTTTTGATGTATTATTTCTATATCCTTCTAGGAATTGACAAGAACCTTATAAATGTTATATGATCCTTAATGAATTTTTTCATAGTCATGATGCGTTTGACCTTGCGGAGACCTTTATGATAGTTTTTGTGAATGTTTTGGGAAATTTTTGGATATTTCATGAATTTTTGTAGCAAAATTTCAAGGGGCTTCCAATAGGAATTACCATGAAGGTTCCTATCGGCATATGGAATGGACTCTTGGGTTTCTTAGGGGAGGGGAAAGGTCACTACCGATTGGAAAGTCTAGGGGACTACCTATCAACAGACCCCTTAATCCCATTAAAAAGTGGAGGCCGATTTGATTGAAGCTCTTGCTTTATGTCTATAAAAATTAGTTTGGAATCTATTTTATTCATAAGAACTCACTAGGACACCTTAGATAATAATAATAACAACAACAACAACAACAACAACAACAACCACAACAACAACAATAACTAGATGTCAACCAACGATTGGGAGTGTTTAAAACGTCACATAGTTGTGCCACTGGTGTTGGAGGAATAAGAATGTTTATGAAAACTTCTAGCCTACGCTTGATGAGAGGTTTTTTCTCCCAGAGCTAGAACATCATCATTTTTTAGGATAAAGAACCCATTAGTTATGTAAGCGTTCAACCTTTGTTTTCATTTTTCTTTTTCTTTTCCTTTTTATCATTGGGATACTGAAGGGTTTTTCTTGATTTTTTTTTAGGTTGACATAGCTTCACCGAGCATTAATTCCTAGTGGTGGATCGTAATGAAGGAAGTTTGGGATCACCTTGCAGCGGATGTTCGATTAATGATAGAGTCTACTGGATTTGGCCCATTAGCGGGGACTTTAGATGAGATACTGCTTTCCACAGTAGTATTGTGTTCATTGGGTGAGAGGTGGTGGGATACGACCCATATATTCCATTTAGGCATCGAGGATCTGGTGGTTACTCCTCTATACATTCAACGGTAGGCAGGGCTGGAGTGTGAGGGCCATCAGGTAGTGGTGTACCACACCCGCTGCGTTTTAAAGGTTGCAGTGCGGGTTGCCTTAGTTGACATATGGAGAATCGTGTTGAGGGATTATATTTTCATATATGTGTTGAATGAGACTTTGCTATCTAGGAGGTTTGATGAGACTGAGGGGCAGCAAGTGAGGCAGGTAACCCGCTTATTCATTATGTTTCTGTTGGGAGGGTTTGTGGTGGCGAAGAGTGGCGATATCGTCCACCTATGGTTTTTTCCATTTATGAGGATCATTTTGGAGATCCATTTATATGAATTTGGGAGATTTATGCTGGAGTCCCTTTATGTCTGTTTTGATGCTTTCAGTCGGTGTTGTTGACATACTTTCATGGGACCCACCAGTCATCTGGAAGTAATCTTTAGATTTAGTTTCCCCTTATATTCTTGTCATCTTTCTATTTCTGATATTTTTATTGCCTTCTACGGATGTGGTTTTACAAGGTAATAGGGCACAATGTCGAGTTAATATCCTTGAACGAGAGCGAGCTGGGGAATTTATCCTGGATGTACAAGTGGAGGAAATCAAAATTCAAATCAATCCCTATATTTGAAGGATACGCGGAGGGCGGAGAACGTCGTAACGAGTAATCAGTTTAGCCTTTTTATCCTTGTCTTTCCTGTTGCATCAAAACTTCACTTTCACTTTGGTAGACTAGTTAGTCTTTTCAGGGCAACAAGTGACTATCTACCCCTGGAACTTATCTTCGAGGGTAGGGGGTTATGGGCGTGCACGAAAAGATGAGGAGGTTATTGGCACATGAGTTTGGTTACGTCTTCTACCTAATAGAGAGGATCATACGACAGGTTATGGAGGATGAAGTGGAGATCCCACTATTAATGCCATAGAAGTATATGAGGCAGGTGAAGAACATGTCTAATGAGGTAAAGGAGACAACGATAAAGGGGAGCCTTACATGCTCTACATTGACATGACGGTGGACTAAGACTACCTAGATTTTGTGATGAGCTAGTTAAAGTCATCGTGCATTTATGATGTGGAGAACATGCATCCACTTGCAGCGGTATCGAGGAGGGGGATTAGCGTACTAGCCACGTTGGCCCATAACACGGGGGGAGGTGCGGTGGCGACAACGAAGGAGGCCTTATTCCACCACATTTGCATGCTCTGTTATCATATTTGGGTGAGTAGTGTGGAGGTGATATATGTGCCTCATTGCCCTCATCCGGCGATAAATGGATTCATGGGTCTTCCTGAGGAGGCTCTTTAGATAGATGTATGACGCTTTTTCTCTTTTTTCACTTTTTTGTTTTCTTATTCTCATTACTGACTCGCTTTATCTTCAGTGATTTGGCTCTTTTGCAGACTATACGCGTATCGATGACATGGCAACGAGATATTCAAGACTGGGTAGCGTTAATGTCTGACTATGTGAGAAAGTTGACCACTTTTTGCCTGCTTCCACTGACTACATTCGAGAAGAGCTTCGATTTTGGGAGTAGGGGGTCCACCACACGTCGCTCGGGGAAGAGTGTTCGTCGAGGCGCTTGATGCGGGGTTTTTTATTAAGCTTTTGAAGGGATTGGATTGTATCTCGATTTATATTTTCTCTTTTCTTTCTATTTACTTTTTTTACCTGTAGAAACAACGTAATTATTTTCGACAAGTTAATTATAAGATTCAATCTTTTGTTTGATTATCTTTATTTAGTCGTTTACTCTAAATTCATTTTAATTTGTTGCTGAGGTTTTATCATGGAATAAACAAAAGGAAGACTTAAAGGTTAATTTCTCATAAACAAAAGAAATCTTTATTTGGGAAGTTATATACAAAAGAGGAAAATAAATAATTTCCAAAAGGGGGGGTTGTCGATCGGTATACTGCTTAGACTTCCTATCGCCGTAAGGTTCAAGTCAAAATAACTTCCTTAGATTTAATTTCACTTTCTGTGCACTTCTGGATACTTGGGATCAAAAGGTCCGGTTGCATCTCGAATTTATTATGTTTTGTGGATGCTTGTAGTATAAAAAGGGGACTTTGGCGGTGGTTTTCATCATCAAAACTCAACCTTTTCGTTTGCAACCTTTCTTATTTTCTGTAATGGCACTTTCAATGTCCAAAACTTTCTCATCCTACCTCGAGAGCTTAGTGTCCATGTTCCTCTATAACATTAATTATGAAGCTTTCAGCTTGCGTTATGTCTCCTTATGGCGTAATCGCCCTATAGATTGGAATATTCAGGAAGTAAAGGTATAATTCTAGTACCCTGAAGACCGCGCCTTTCTATTTTTCCTATATGAGATGTTTCCCACCTACGAAGAGTTTTTTTCTATGTTGGGTGTTAACCCAAATGCTGTGACATCTATGACGGATTTGTCTCATTCCCCTCAGGTTTTACTAGTAGAGTTGCTCCATGTTTCTCCTTCAGCTTCTCGGCATAGGATTCTTAGAGTTTTAATCAAGAGTAGGATTCTTAGGGCTCTTCAGGGATAGGCAATAACAATGAAGCGATTCTTTCTGGTAGTTGAATACAAGGTCTTGAGGGTGAGAGGGGGTGGTTATGTAGGTTCTAAGATATTTTTGAAAAGGTTGTTTTAGGTTTAGTAGGTGTTTTTTTTATGAAGCTGGTGGTTTTTTCAATTTCCGATGTTTTATGGGGTTAGTAAGGTAATGGGATTTTTTTTCATTCCCATCTCTAATATATCATGATATAACTATACACTTATGTTTTAATAAAAGAATAATTATTTCAACCTATTTTATTGTGTCTTTGATAAATTCCATGTGAACTATCTATACCAAATTCTAACTTATATATAATCCTTTTTTTATTTAAATAATGAGGGATACCATCGTTCTTGGAGGGAGAAAATAATAACATTTTGTGAGAGAAAAAGGATTGAGCCCATGCATGTCTTATAGGCTGCATACGTACCTCTGCGGGGTTTGAAAATTTGTGAGCTTCTCTTTTATCTACAAAGGGAATTTCTGAGAGGATCAACTCCTATGTAGTTATGATTAGGGAGCATTGCTATACAACTTTTCTAATCCCCATTATAATCTAAAAAAATATGTTCCTTCCTCCCTAATCAGCTCCTATGTAGTTCTAATTAAGGAGGAAGGAGTTGATTAGGGAGGAAGGAACATATTTTTTTTAGAATAGAATGGGGATGAGAAGAGTTATAGCGCAATGAGATTTTGGACTAAGGGTAGAACTTGTTGAGAGGGTCAAGGTTGACTAAACACACCATTTCTTCCCCATCTAGGTTTTTTAACATAGTGGCACCATCAGATAGGATTTTCTTCACAATGTAGGGGCCACTCTAATTAGGCTTGAATTTTCCTGAGAATCCTATACGGGTTCTACGATTTTCTTTAGGTCAAGATGTCCTTCTTGGACACTACGGTCCTTGACCTTTCTATTGAATGCCCATGCCTTATGGTTATGGTACCTTTGTATATGATATAGAGATTTCAACCTATTTTCCTCTAAGAGTAAGAGTTCTTCATAGCGATTTTAATGCTAATCATCCCCACTAACTTTACTTTCAATCATAACCCGTAGACAAGGTATTTATAGTTCGACAAGGAGAACCACTTCCATATCATATACTAGAGAATAGGGAGTAGTTTTAGTGATGGAGGTATGGTATCCCCAGAGGACATATGACTTTTGTTCAGCCCAATTTCTGTATCTTTCAATCATCTTACTAATGATGTTCTTGAGGCTTTTATTGACGTCTTTAATGGAGCCATTAGTTGGTGGTTAGTAGGGAGAGGACTTATGGATTTGAATTCCATTTACGTTAACTAGTTATGTGACCTCAACCTCGAAATGGAGCCCATTATCTGACACCAACTCATAGGGAACTCCTTAGCGATAGATTATGTTCTTTTTTATGAACTTGACCACTTTTTTTGCATTCAATATTGAGTGTGACTCAGGTTCTTTATGAAGTGGTTAATGGAGGCTAGAATGAATTCATGCCCATTCGAAGCCTTGGGAGTGACTTTCTTGATGATGTGTATGCCCATTTAGAGTATGACCAGGGAGAGTTCAAATTGTATTTCTCTCATGGAGGAAAGTACTGAAGGTTGGAAAACTGATGAAATTTGAGGCATATTCAAGCATAAGCAGTGCAGTATTGAACCATGGTGGTCCAGTAGCACCCTTCACAGATGATCTTCTTGGCAAACATATGGTCGTTCATATGGGATCCCCACTCCCCACTATGGATTTTCTGCATTATGTCCTCGATCCCAGCCCCTGTTATGCAATGCAAGTGGGTTTCATCAAAGTTTCTCTAGAAGAGTGACTTGTTGTAGATGATGTACTAAGCATCATACTTGTGATGGGTTGCACAATCTTTCTTGTCAGTACCTCGGGGATACCTATCATGTTTGAATAGATTACAGATATCATAATACCATAATTCTCCTATGTTTGTATCCTATTTTATAACAAGCTCGATATGGTAGTAGTGAGTGGGTGTGGCTTATTTTTGGACTAGAAAGGGGGATATTATTATTCTCTAAGCTATATGTTGACTATGGAGGCCAAGGTTACTAGTGATTCCACAAGGCTATCCCTCAAGTGAGGAAGGTAATGGAAGGTGACATCTTTGAATTAGGAGGCAAGATCTTCTAGCTAAAGGTGGAAAGGTAGGAGCTTCTCGTCTTTGATTTCGTTTCCCAAGAATTTTCCCCATGATACGAGTCGAGTATCCATAGACATCGATCCATTTGATTCCTTTCTTCATGGAGATCCTGACCCCTAGGATGCATGCCTCGTATTCTGTAATGTTGTCGGTGTAAGGGAAATCTAACTTAATGGCAATGGGGGTGTAAGAGGCATCGGGGGGATCAGGACTATCCAAATATCGTAACCTTCCTTATTTTCAACTCCATCATAGAATATTTTCCACCTATGGCCCTTATGAGAGGTTTAGAGGATGTCTTCAGCAGGGAATTTAAAAATCCAAGGCTCGGTTCCCTCCATGGGATTGTCAGCAAGGTAATCGAAGATAGATCTCCCTTTCATAGATTTCTTCATGACATACGTGATATTAAACTTGGCTAATAACATCAGCCAGTGGGCCATGTGGATAGATAGAGAGGGTTTTCTAACAGGTATTTCACCGAATCCATTCAAAACACAAGTTTGATAGGGTATGAAAGCACGTAGTGCTAAAGATTTTGCATGACCTAGACCATGGTAACACATGCCTTCTTTAATTGAGTGTAGTTTACCTCGTACCCGACTAGATTTTGACTCGCATAGTAGATTGTTCTCTCTTAGCAAGATTCCTCAATGTATTAGGAGACCATAAACCCTACTACAGTGTCAATGATAGTCAATTATAAGAGGGGGAGGCCATGTTGCAGAAGCATAAGTACCGAAAGTTAAGTAAGGTATCGTTTGATCTGATAGAAGGCTGCTTAACTCGCCTCATTCCAACCTTTATTCAAATCCTTTCAGAGAAGTTTTAAAATTGGATCATAAATGGAGGAAATTTGTCTTATGAATCGACCGATGTATTGGATCTTACCCGAGAATCCATGTACTTCTTTCTCCGTCTGCGGTGGTGGAATATCGAGTATGACTTTCAATTTAGTCGGCTCCTCCTCAATCCTTTTTTTACTGACCATGAATTCGAGTAGTTTCCCTTAGTGACATCAAAATGCATTGTTACGGGTTAAGTCATATTTGGTATTGTCGTAATCGCCTGAATAATTTCCTGAGGATAAGACTGTGACCTTCCCGAGTCATGGATTTGATGATCATGTCATTGACATAGACCTTAACTTTCTTATGGACTAGGTCATGCGGGATTGTTAAGTAGCGCTGGCATTATTGAGACCAAATGGCATGACTATGTAGTAAAAGGTTCCCCATGGGGTGATGAAGGTAGTCTTTTCCTGATGACCAGGATGCACCTTAATCTGGTTTTACCGGTCAAACCATCGATAAATTATTTGAAAGCGTGACTAGTAGTGTTATCTATGATCTTATCGATGTTAAGCAGATGATAATCATCCTTCGAGGATGCATTATTCAGGTCTAGATAGTCGACACACATGCGGGCTTTCCCTCTCGATTTTGGCATGGGGATGATGTTATCAAGCCACGTTGGACATTCAACAACGGGAATGAATCATACGTTTAACTGTTTTACCACTTCATCTTTTACTTTGAGGGACTACTCTATCCATAGTTTTCTCAGACGTTGCTTGACATTTTTGTTCTTTGGGAAGGTAGGGATCTTATGATGTGCTATCTCTAGATCAATACCATGCATGTCATAGGACCATGTGATGAAGTTTATGAACTCTTTCAAGAGCTCCTCAAATTGCGATCGTTCATGCTCGTCGAGGGTGGGACCTATCCTAATCTCACGTAGATGGCTACTAGAACCGAGGTTAATAACAACAGTCTCATCATCATTAGTTTGAATGTTGTTATCTTGTTTATTTTTTTCCTTATTGATGTTATTTAACGATTGTTCATTTATTAAATCTTCATCGAAATTTTGATAACAATCAAGACAATTAGTGAAAGTCATAACAAGATACAAAAAATCATTATTTATTCCATTAAAAGAGTTTGTATGAAATATAGTAGTGATCACCTCATCAAAGGAGGATTCATTCAGAATTACATAAGAAGAAGGAGAAAAGCAGTAGGCTAGAGTATCTTTTAGAGAGAATGGGCTTGGGTATCTCTTAGAGAGAATGGACATAAAGGATCTGGTTTACTTGAGTGGGGTGAACAGGAATTCCATGCTAATTGAGGAGGTGTGCATCAACAACGGTGATCTTCTCAGATGGGTCAAACAACACGTCTTCTTAGTGGATCATGCAGAGATTCAGCCCTAGCGTGTTCATGTCGAATGACTGATCGGTATCATTATCCCCAGAATTTTTAGTGCATTACATGGCTTTGTCTGTTGGAGGCTCCACCTCATGTTTCAAACCTTTATCCCAAGAGATGCCATCCTTGAAGAAGATTTCTAGCACTAATTCCATATTCTTGTCGGTAGGGTCATACCACAGTTTAGGGAACCCACAAAAGGGAAAATTCTCACCCTTAGATTCATAATTTGAGCTACTAAAATCATCGCCCCACTCGGTGGCGATGATTTCATCCTTTCAAGAGTAGTCAACACATTCAACAACTTCTATGGCTCCATAAAATAAATCTTCCCATTCAGCGATGAAGTGGTGTAATGAAGAGACCAGACGCCCTTATAGATTTAGGATCATAAGTAACTTAGAGACACTACATATCTCTTACTTATGATGGAACATGTCTGACATGACCTTCACAATATCATCTAGGCAAAATTATTTTGCGGGCACATCCCATTCATCACATTCTCGAGCGTACCACCGGGCTTCTATGAATAAGTCACTGGACTTCTCACGGTTAATATTCATTTTTAAGGCAATTTCATCCCAAAATTTCGAAAATAATCTAGAACCATAGGTAGTTCCATGACTCCCTTTTTCGAGCAGGTATGTGGCAATGCAAGCGCGAGTAAGGAATGATAAAGCTTGATCGGTAGAGCTTGTAGGATGCAGGAAAAAGGAAGGGTATAATTTAAGGGGTTTAGGTGAGATGGTAGGCAAATCGAGTGTTTCATCGTGCTTGATTATAGTTGAGGGGTCAAATTCTAAAACTCCTTTTTGGAGGTCAATCTTAGTACTGATATGGGAAAGCATGGTCATCAAATTAGGTTAAGCATTTGGATCCTAGCCTATATTTTTCATGAATAACCTTCTTAGAGATAACTCGAACTCGGTATAAGCAGTAGAGGAAGCAGTAAAGCTTCGGTGTGGTTTGATGGAAGATTGGAGCCAATAAGGAGCCAGGCCAAAAATCAGGATATCCGATCAAACCTAAGAGGAAAAAATGATTTTGGTTTATTTTGAGGGAAACAGGAATATTTATGGTATTTTTTTCTTTTTTAAAAAGGAAAAAATATTTTTGGTATTTTTTTGAAAAGGGGGAGAAAAGGAAAATCCTCATCACGTTTATTAGTATTAGGTTCCACTTGTATTATGTTTTTCCTAGGATGCACGAAAAAATCGGGACAGGACCTTAGTCTGGGGAAAAAGATAGGGCACATGATGCAAGACACGGTTTGACTTGTTTTCAGACTCACGGATAGGGTCTTGTTTTAAAAATGGGAAAAATGGAGAAAAAATTCGGGTAGTATGGTGACCCAAAATTTTCAAAAGATGTTCGCGTTATAATCGATAAACGGGATATAAGTGTCTTTGGGTAGACGCCTATATAAGGTTAATGCATTTGGTGGGTTAGTTGAAAGGTTCCCCCCTATGGCATGAATTCCACGATATACCTCTTTCTTATCAGGGAAATCATTCATTAGTACGTGTGGATAAGCTAGTTGATATACCTTATTGCACGTGAATTAACTCACATATGAATTCAAATTCGATATACTCGACGCATATGAACAAGTTCCTTAATATATGAGTCATGTATCAAGTTCGGTCAAGTTGTATGATGCAAGAGGATCCGTTCAACACACGTTGAAGGTACGAGTCCAATAAAATGGGATAATCATATCTCTTAGGTTAACTGCACTCCGCACGACCGACACCCATTACGAAGTGACTCCCTAGTATGGGATAAAATTTTGTTCAATTTTTCCATGCTCAAGTGATGTAATGTGAAAGAATGCATGAGTCTTAATTAGTATCTTATGTAGTATTTTATGTATATTAAATAAGGGAAATACTACCACTATGTGGGATAGTATAAAACATACAAGTAGCATGGGATAAGGAGGTAATCATGGAAAGCAAAACTAGAAAGTATATAAATAGGGCATGGAGACTATACAAAGCATGGTGATGGATACAAAGTGTCAGGCATGTGAATATATAAGTGAGTGAGGAATATGTGAAAGGTGTGAATATGTGTGAGTGAAGAGAGCATATGGATATATATGAGAGAGAGAAATGTGGAAGAGTATTATAGTGAGACTACTTTAACTGGTGTGTGAAACATGTGAGTAAGCGTGAAGCTATATACAAGTTAGAAAAATGTGAGGGTGTATGCTAGTGTGACTAACTTAAATATTAACAAGTTGTGAGTTCAAGATATGAATAAGTGAGAAGCTATATACAAGTGAGAACAATGTGAAAGTGTGTGTTAGTGTCACTAAGTATAAATATCTATAAGTGTTGTGTGAAACATGTGTAAGTGGGAGTATGTGGAGTGAAGTATGGTGATTATATACAAGTAAGTAAATAGTGAAACTTTGTGGATATATATAAGTGAGTAAAAGGTGAAACATGTTATACGAAAATGATATGTACATGTGATGAGAAAAGATCATGGTAGGTATGAATATCATGATAAGAATGAGGCACATATAGAATATTTAAGTGTGAGGGTAAGAATAACATATAAGTGGGGGAATATGTACACACGTATAAAAGTAGGAGAACAAAAGAAACAACACTAATGTGAAAATAGCTACTAATCCTCTAAAAATAGTCCCAGCAGAGTCGCCACCGTGGCCATGTAGGTCAGATTCCTCCAGCAGGGGCTAGCCCTAAATTAGTGGGGAAGAAGAATTAAAGAATCCCTATCTCCACACGTGCGGGGATTCAAGGATAAAGGAATCTTCTTTCTGCCACTCGCGCTGATCTCTATAGACTACCTCGGATATAAATTAGTCATCATAAAACGAGAGAAAAATGTAGAAATGGAGTCGATAACCTATTTTGCTCAAAACACGAAAAAGAAATGAGTCACCTTGAGAGAACGAAATCGAAAGACATAATGATGGGTACAAAAGCAAATGAATCAAATGCCTGGGGACTAAGTTATGGAATGGGAAGTTGTTAGGAACCCATCCCGCCCTTTCAGTCTCTCATGGTCTATGATAATATTCTCCTTTTCTAGAAAGTGTGATACGTGATTACATGTGCGCATTGTGAATAATGAGAGAAATAAATTATCAAACCCACATCAATGGAAAGAAGGGGTGGAATCATTCTAAGGAATGTGCAAAATAAATAATATAAAAATAATATGTGACTATCCGCCGAATAACAAATTACTATGAGGAGGTGAGCGTGTATATTGAGCGAAGCACGAATATGTGGGAGTAAGTATATTCGTAATACTACTAAACACAAGAAAACATAAAATAAATAAATGAGAAAAATAGGACTCGAATCCCAAGATTGGCTCGGAATGCTCACATAGCCTAAAAGGAATCAAAGTCCACATAGTTCAATAATATACGAGGGTGGGGTTTAACCCATAAAAACTATGTTAGAACATACTTTAGTTTGTTTTTAGAAAACGTGGCAAGTGAAGAGCGTGTGAAAATGAGGGAATTTTAATTTAGGGTTTATAAGAAAATCCACTTTTTAAATTTTATGAAAATAAGATTTATGTGTACTAAATAATAAAAAGTGAGATTAGTTTTGAGGTGAAGAAATGAAATAAAAATATATCAAAAGTGGAAAGAAAAGTAACAATTACTACTAGTTAAGTGAGTTGTAAATGAATAAGGGTAGACCTTCTAGAGAACATAAATTCTTATTTTGCAATAGTACGAGGCTGTTTTTGGTATGGTTAAATGATGATGAGATAAGGATGGAAAGTGGGACTACACAATGGATAAGAGTGATGTAAGAAAATGGAGAAAAACTTTGCAAAAATAGAATTTTGGCACACAAATTTCGAGGGATATATTCTGACCTAAAAACGGACCCTTGGGAATGAGGTTATGGTCTCCTTAAATAGTTAAAAAAAATAGGGTTTCAAGGGAGTGCCAATCGACATGGACCTTGACCTGCATATTGGCATAGCCCTGCCTTTATGGGCAAGAAAAGTACATCCTGCCGATAGGTCGGGGTTCTAGGGTGTCTATAGGTAGTCCAGAATGAAATTTTTTAGAAAAATGTACATAAAATGCAAAACCGTAAGTCTTAATCATGCATGGGACCATTGGAAAGTGTAATAAGAGCCCTACAAGAATCTATTTAGATAATCCCGAGTTCAAGAGTTGAATAAAGCTAAATAGGGCTCGAAAGCACCCAATGGCATATAGATGGGGGCTCGGAGTAAAAAGGCAAGTACGTGCAAATTGTAAGGACGATTAGCACATGATATGCACCATTGGAGAGGGGATTCAGAGACCTACGGGATTTCAATGAAATTTTCTCAATCTGGATAGTTGGCTCAGGTTAAACGAGGCCCGTGAGCGCCTTATGGCCTCTAGATCAGGTCTTGAAAATAAAAAGGCGAGTACGCGCAAATCGTGAGGCTAATTTGAGCACGGAATGGACCGTTGGAAGGGGATTCAAATACCTGTGAGATTTGAATGATGGGGCTCGAGAGTTCTCGATGATTCAAGTTTTAAGAGTAGGACCGTGGGTCTTCTGGTGGTAAAAGTATTAGGGACTTATGAAGATATTAGGGGTACCAGGATCGGGTGTAAAAGTATTAGGGACCTATGAAGATATTAGGGGTACCAGGATCGGGTGCCTACACCATATATATGGTCAATTTATATCCAAAATGACGCACTCTATTGGACAATTAATTTTTCATTGAATTTCTTAGCACATAACTCATACCAATTCCATGATTTAATCTACGGTGCAACTAGAGCATGCATTATCTTATATGTGTATTTAATCATTTTATACTTAGAGAAGACTCACAAACCTTTTTTTCGGATGCCTTTTGATCAGGTTCGCAACTCCTTATACCTTTTTATTTGTCTTCAATTCACTTCCCCTTTGTGAACGTCAAGAGCGAGAGACGAAATTTAAAACCGAGGAGGTAGATTCTCAACCCCCTTTGTTCCATCATAGATCAAATCCTTTTATAAATTATCAGTTACAAAGTAAAAATCCAACTGATTGTTGATGGATGTAAACTCACAGTACATACATGTAGCACAAACGGGTTTAGGATTACCTGATTTGCGGATTATAATCTTTTGTCGAACACCGAGAAATTTGATACGCACTCTTATTCTTCCTCCATGTACGCTTTGCGACTCGTGAATGTTTGGGTTGGATACGAGAGTTGCCCATTTGATCTTCACGTTCATAAATCCAAGGTTCTTCGATGATGAACCAAGAGAGAGAGAGAGGCCCACGAAGTTTGAAGAGGGAGAAAGTGGAGAGATAAATTTTTGGATCAATACTGAACTAGTTATCTTGATTTATCTCCCATATAGATATATATATTAGATCAGATAATAAGAATCCTAAAACAACACAAAGTTGGAATCTATCATATTTAATATGATAAGGACTTATCCAATACTAAATGGATAATCCAATTATTATGTGGGCGGATATCGGATCCGGGTAAAAACCCAACCCATATATTAACATCTCCCACTCACCCAAAAAAAGGGTGCTTTCTCTAACGTATCTTCAACGATCTCCATAACTCATCTCCTCATACAGGAAATGTGATGTGCAACCTCATGAGAAAAACGTACAGTCTCAGGAGCGTAATCATTAAGTCGTGATCTAACTAATGAGGACGCATCACTTGAAGGAATCTCGTATATACCCAGATAGTTTGATTCACACCGAATTTAGCACTCTTTAATCCATCAAGAAAGAAGTGCTATACTCCATATATGTAATGTACCCATGAGTAAGTCATATACAAAACACGATAAATCCGTTCGGACTATGAGTCACATTATCATGGTGTATAATCAAATAGTCTTCCCTAAGTCCTCATATCAATTCAATTAGACTCAACAGTTTTCCTAGTCGTGTCCCTTAGAGGGTATAATCCATCGTCCTAGGTAAACATGCTAAAGTAGCGTCATTAAGACTTTTCTTCATGACATAGTCTCAAGTCAACAAAAGACATAGAGTAGGATTATAATAATCCTTGTGGCTCACACAGCAATCAAGCATGGATTCATTCATCACTCCCGCTATTGGTCAAAAAAGCACATACATTATGAAATGTATGCTATGGCGTCATCCCATAAAAATGGGTATGTCACTTTTGAAATAAAAAGGACGCCATATGAATATGAGTCTAGTCGCCATCTAGCGCCTAACCTGAGTTTTAGCATAGTCACTCGCATAGTGCCTACCTGAAATCTCACATTCGGCTAAAACAGGTTACATAGAGTTATGGAGACACTCTATG
Source organism: Sambucus nigra (assembly GCA_949130495.1). Classification (NCBI taxonomy): domain Eukaryota; kingdom Viridiplantae; phylum Streptophyta; class Magnoliopsida; order Dipsacales; family Adoxaceae; genus Sambucus; species Sambucus nigra. Next base: position 521,253,863 of record OX422207.1, read on the forward strand.
ATCGACCTTTATATATATAATGTCTCATCTTAGTGCCCAACTAAGGTGACATATAGCAAAATATGCATAATCGTATATATCTTGCTCGCCTTTCAGGCACCAAAAATAATGTCTCAGCTCGCTGTCAAAGCGCCATAGACATAAATGCCTCATCTTGCTCGTTGTCTAAGTGCCAAGGTGAATCACCGGTGTAAGAGATTCTATTCAAGCCCGGTGACATATCTATAAGATGTGTACATAATGATAACAATTCATTTAAAAAAATGAATACTATATCAAATAAATAATAATGTCAATGAACAATACGGTGCCAAACATATCAAATCCTACGAAGACCCATGCTCCTAACATGAGAAAGGAAAACTTCTCGAGCAATGGTCTTAGTTAATGGATCAACCACCATACAACCCATGGAGATATGTTTTAGGACAACATCCCCTTGCGAAACCATATCTCTAATGTAATGATAACGAACGCTAATGTGCTTAGACTTCCCATGATACTTTGGATCCTTCGCATAAGCTAGGTTGACGTGCTATCACAATAGACAAGCACAATGTCTGCTGCATGATCTGAAATGCCTAGCCTTTGTAAGAATATCCTCAGCCAAATAGCTTTCTGAACTACTGCCGAGCATGCCACATATTCCTATTCCATTGTGGATAAAGAAATACACGTTTGCTTTTTACTACACCATGTGACAGCTCCACCCCCGAGAATAAACGCATATCCTGAAGTGGATTTCCTTCCATCTCTGTCACCAGCCCAATCAGTATCGATGTAGCCTCTAAGTGTCAAGTCCCCTCCATGGTAACATAGGACGAGATCAACAGTATCAAAAAATCCTCTTCACTGCTCTCCAGTGAGTGTGACTTGGATTACTCTGATAGCGGCTAACTATAACAACTGCATAGCCGATGTCTGGACGCGTACACAACATAGTACATCAGACTCCCTATGGATGTTGCATATGGTGCTTTGGACATTTGATTCTTTTCTTCATCAGTTCTTGGACAATCGTCTAGGCTTAATTTACACCCTTTCTCCATTGGGGTGTCTATAAGTTTGGAGTTATGCATGCGAAACCTTTCCAGAATATTCTTTATGTAAGTCTCCTAAGACAAACAGGGGCGCTTCTTAGATCGATCTCTCACGATCTTAACTCCCAACACATAATTTGCTTCACACATGTCCTTCATCTCAAACGTTGAGCACAACCACTCTTTAGTGGCGACTATGGATTCCAGGTCATTCCCATCTAATAAGATGTCGTCAACATATAATGAAAGGATAAGAACACTTTTCTTAGATAGTTTAAGATATACACAATGGTCTTACTCAATCATCTCAAAACTAACAGAGGTAATGGCATGATGAAATCGAAAATACCACTATCTTGACGATTGCTTGAGACCATATATAGAACATTTGAGATGGAAAACTTTGCGCTCTTTTCCTTTAGATACAAAACCCATAGGTTGATCCATATAGATCTCTTCGTCAAGTTCTCCATTGACAAATGAAGTCTTAACATCCATTTGAAATAGTTCTAAATTCAGTTGTGCGACAATAGCTAGGATAAGGCGGATAGAGGCAAACCTCACCACTGGGGAGAATGTCTCTTCGTAGTCTAGACCCTCTTATTGGGTATAGCCCTTCGCCACAAGGCGTGCCTTATACTTCTCAATTGAACAATCCACTTTACGCTTGACTTTTAGAACCCATTTGTTCCCATTAGTCTTGTGCCCGGGTGGAAGGTCAGCTAACTCCCAGACTTTGTTCTTAGCCATGGGGCTAAATTCTTCCTGCATAGCAACCATCCACTCATCCTTATCACTTGAGGAAAGAACTTTTTCAAAAGAAGTTGGATCTTCTTCATCTAAATAAAAGATTAGTAAGGTATTCCCCTCAATCTCAAAATGACGACATGGAATATTTCCTCGTTTACTGTGGCAAATTTAAGAACCGTGGGTATTTAGTGGTGGTGCACTCTTACTGACTGGAATGCTCCCACAAGGCTGAAGACCATTACTATCTTCAGCAATTACAAAAGGAGGAACTAATCCCCCAGCCTCGCCTGAAGATGGTAAAATGTCCTCATTTTCCTCTAACTCATAGAGTTCAAGATCCTCTTTTGAATTGCTAATTCTAGGGAAATCCTTTTCTAAGAATTCGACATGAGGTAACTCTATTTTAGTCATTCCTCCATCAGGGTGTTCACCGTACATAACGTAGCCTTTTGAGCTCTCAAAATATCTTGTAAAGATATGCTTTCGAGATCTAAGGCCTAACTTCCCGAACTTATGGGTAGTTATATGAACATAACCTGTTGAACCCCATGGGCACAAATGATCCAAATTAGGCCTTTCTCCTTTCTAGAGTTCATACGGAGTGGAGGAAACTGATTGAGAAGGCACTCTATTTAGTATATAGGCGGTAGTCAGAAGAGCATCCCCCAGAAGGATATTAGGGGGTTAGCCTGCATCATCATAAATCTAGTCATGTCCAGAAGAATTCTATTCCTTCTCTCTGCAACACCATTTTGTTACGGAGTGTGAGAAATGGTTAATTGTCTGCGTATCCCCTTTTCTTCACACGTTTCTTTGAATTGATCTGATAAGTATTCGCGTCCTCTGTTTGTACAAAAAGTTTTTAACCTCTTCGATTGTTGATTCTCAACCTCCGCTACATAGCGTTTGAAACAATACAAAGATTCATAGCGGTGAGAGATCAGATAGACATGTCCAAATCGCGTACAGTCATCAATAAACGTGATAAAATAGGAGGCGTCATGACGTGCCTTTACACTCATAGGTCCACATATGTCTGAGTGTACTAGTTCTAGCAGTTGATTAGCTCATAAAGCCTTACCAAAAGGATTTCTATAGGCTTTTCCTGCTAAACAAGGCACACATATAGGTAGGTCGACCTTAGCGAGTGGGCCTAAAAGGCCTTCTTTAGCTAATCGGGACATCCTATCTTTTCCTATATGCCCAAGCCTAGCATGCCATGTAATTGAATCAACATTAACATTTGCAATATATGATAATGAAGGATAAGAAATAGAATCAAATAAATCCAAAGTAAACAAATTATTCCATAAAGATCCATGTCCATAAATAATATTATCCAAAATAATACTCAAACCACTACTATTAAAACTAAAAGAAAAACCATAGTCTAATAAAGCTAGAACTGAAAGTATATTATGCTTTATTACAAGCACATAGAGCACATCACGGAGAAGTAGCTTAGTCCCAATACTAAGATGGAGTTCGTACGAACTGACTCCTTCAGCATCTTCACGAGCACCATTTCCCATGTAGACACTCTAAGTACTAGCTGGAATGCGGCGATAGTCTACAAATCCTCATTTATCCCGCGTCGTATGTTTTGTTGCTCCTGTATCTACAGCCCACATAGGAATAGAATGATCAACTAATACATGAGAACATACACAAATATGGAGAGTGGAAAGTAAAGAGGAAAAAGAAGAGGGTGCCTTTTTTGGCTCAGTGCAATCACGAGCAAAGTGTCCCTTGTTCCCAGAGTTGTAGCACTTTACTTTGGAAGTATCTTTCTTACCACCTCGCTTACTTTTATGGCGCTTTGCTATCTTTTTCCCTTTCGGGCCATTTGCCCCGGCCTGCTTCTTATGCTTTCCTTTTCCATTTTTTCCTGGGCCTATTTCCTTGACTTTAACCACTCTGTGCGATAAGGACAGCAGCACGGTTCGCCTCTTGGTGCTCCACCTCAAGCTCAACATGACGTGATATGTCAGAAAAATTCTTAACATTATCATTGCGAGTCATTATTTGCTTCATATGCACCCATGATTCAGGACGGGAACGGATAACAGCCTGAACCTATTGCTCATCAGAGAGAATGTGGTCAACTTCCTTCAGCTCACGAATCAAAGTGGACATCACTCGAATATGCTTAGTCATCATATGCTTATTATCCTTATGATAAGTTTCGAACTTCAAAACAAGACTCCTAAGTCTCGTAGTGGATGTACCACCAAAGTCGAATCAAAGTTGATCCCACATTTCTTTGACTGTTTTGAAGTGATCGTAATGCCCGATGAGGTCGTCGTGTATGTGGCTTAGCATAGTAAAGCGTGTAGCACGATCTTTATTTACCCAAGCCTGGTAAGCCTCATGTTCACGCCGGTTAACGATAGTGCTACCTTCAGCAGGCTCAGCCATAACAGTGGTGAGACAATCAAGAAACTCATGCTGATCGAGAAAATATTGGATCTTATGGTGCCATATGTTGTACTTATTACAAGTTAGCTTATCCTCTTTAGTCATAGTGGCGATAATGTTATTGGTTGCCATCACTACATTTAATTTTCATAAAAATTGGCATTAATATTATAAAATACATCTTTTTAATTTATTTTAAAATCCAATTAGAAAATATTTTCTTTTCTTACACATTAAAATCGAAAGTTTGCAAAGCTCGCAGTCATCTCCTAATGTTGTAAAATTAGAATATATTTTCCAATATATTTTTGAACAAATTTCCTGATTAATGAACACATCTATTAATCAATTCCATCAATTTATTATAATTTAAAATCACTGCAGATATAATGTTATGATCACCAATTTTGCACCAAATAACAAAAAAATGCACAGGATCTCACATAGGTCCTAAATTAACAGTTTAGATCTTGTGCTAAGGTAATTTCTATGTATTGTTGTGCAATCAGAAATCATCCCCTTACAATTGGCTTTAAAAACCTCTCAATCTCACCATTACATCAAATAAGAGAAGAATCCTATACATAATATCTACTGAAAGTCGGACGGGGTATGTCTGATTGCACATATACATAGGAACAACCTTAAGACAATAATAAAACAGGTAAACACAAGCTCATTTAACTATCAATTTATTAAAATTTTCCATTTAATCATGCAAAACACATAACCTAGGCCTTTAAATGGACAATTATTGCCACACTCACCAACTTAGGGAGCGATCATTGTGTGAACTAGGCAAGTTTTGAAGACAATAATCATAAATAAAAGAATTTAAATGCAATTAAATACTGAATTAAATGAACCACTGAAGGTGCATAAAAATTTCCAGAATATTAAAAATGCTCAAAAAGGGTCTAATTTTTCATCCACTAAGTCAAAAAAAAATTCTATAATTTTCTGGGATGTTCCAGTATTTATTAGACATTATTAAAGTGTCCAAAAATGCACTTTAATTAGCTTTTATTATTGCATAACAGTAAAAAAAAAATTGACAACATGGAAAAATAGGTTTTGACCTACTGATTCCAAAATTATTTTTTCTTTTTTTTTCATCATTAAGGCCTCCGTTTATTTAATTTAATATTTTAAAAAAACATTGTTCATCATCTTCTTCAACAAGAAATTTTTTCCAGAAAACGAGTTTCATGAGGCCAACTTTGGAGAGCTATATCTCATTCGTTTTAAGTCCCAAAAAGGCATATGATATATAGTTGGAAAGCCCTTGCGACAAGGAACAATAATATGCAAAAATATTAATTTTTCATCATCGTTAAGGCTACTGTTTTTGTTCTCAAATTTGGCAAAAAAAATCGAAAAAAATTAGAACATAACTAATTTTTCAATTTTCTCTTAAACTACTTAACGGAATGCGACGAAACTTAACGTGCACACTCCTCACATGTGCAGAAACATATTCATGCAAAAAATTTAGATTAAAAACATATTTTACTCATCGAAATTAAGTCGGGTATAAGGAGAGAGAAACTCATTCGCTAATGGCGATCAAATTTCTATCATGGCTCTGATACCAATGTAAACTCACAGTACATACGGGTTTAGGATTACCTGATTTGTGGAATATAATCCCCTATCGAACACCAAGAAATTTGATACGCACTCTTGTTCTTCCTCGGTGTACGCTTTGTGACTCGTGAATGTCTGGGTTGGCTATGAAAGTTTCCCCTTTGATCTTCATGATCAAAAATCCAAGGTTCTTGGATGATGAACCAAGAGAGAGAGAGAGACCTACGAAGTTTGAAGACAGAGAAAGTGGAGAGATAAATTTTTGGATCAATACTGAATTAGTTATCTTGATTTATCTCCCATATATATATATATATATATTAGATAAGATAAGATAAGATAATAAGAATCATAAAACAACACAAAGTTAGACTATATCGTATCTAATATGATAAGGACTTATCCAATACTAAATGGATAATCTAATTATTATGTGGACGGATATCGGATCCGGTTAAAAACCCGACCCATATATTAACAGATTTGCAGTGAATTATGGGCAAAACATCTAAGTGGCCCAAAATACTTTATAGTTGTAACTTGTAAAGACTTTAAATTATTATCCCCATAAAGCCGAAATGCATACAATTTGAAATTTAAGGAGAGAAAATTTGTGGCCTGGTTCCATTCCAATACATGAGTTGGTTGCGTTGATTTTAATGTTTGATCGAGAGTGGGTGTTGATGCTTCTTTATTATTCTTGGTTGATGACATCGAAGAAGAACAGTTCTGAGATGGTGGTGGTTGTAAACTCGTATTTATAAATTATTGTGAACAATTATGTTGAAGCTTCTTCAGTTCTTTAATTAGTTAGGATCTGTAAATGTATCCTTGAAAGAACATGAGCGTTTCTTAACAATGAACTTAAAGTTCGAACGGAAACCTAAATTACTACCAATATGTGGTTATGAATACGAGGCCACTATCTCTTGCAATCAGTTCGTAGATTCACAATTCATTGATCGTCTACAACATTACGACGCTGATAGGTGTTGAGGAGACGAAAATAGAAGATTTTGAAAAGATTCAAGTCATCTACATATAGGTGGTGTTATGGGATGGTTCCAAAAAATGTTCAAAAGTTGCAGAACTGGGAGATTTATATGTGTGATTGTGAAAATCAATGACAAGATGAGGGCGATCTTTCAATTTAAATGATTGATTTAATCGTTAATCGTTGCAGAACTGATTAGCTTTTATTATTGTGTTCCGAAACCTTCCGACTGATCAAAATAGTTCCCTGGACAATGAACATATCCCTACATCATTTTAATCGTTAACTAGTTTTCAACCCCGCACGATGCGCGGGCGGTTTATAGTTAAAATTGTAAAATATGTGATTTAATTTGGGTAGATAAATTCACAATATTATTGTGTAAATGCTACTATAACTAACCATTATAAAACAATTCACAAAAGTAGATAAAAAATGTCAAAACATGCACAAAAGTATCTAAAGTAATAAAATGAAAATTAATGGAAAATTATATAAAAAAATAATTGGCCCATATAACTACATGAATATAAATCCACGGGTTCATACTCTATCAAAAGTATGAAGACAACTTTATAACAATTTTTTTGCCTAGTATAGCACTGTTTTATATATTCTATTAAATACTTTGCCCATTACAGTGTTGTTTTGTATATTCTACCGTTCTCATATATATACTATATTCCCAAGTTCATTTAAGAATTAAAATTAATAAGTAACATGTCATTTGTATAATGGTACTCCATACAATTAAATTTGAATTGATTGAAGATGTCTTTATTCACAATATATTTATTAAGAATAGAGAGCTACATACATGCTTATGACAAACCAAAATTTCTTTATTGATTACACAGAGCTATACACATGCTTATGAAAAATCTATTTGCAATTGCTACATCATTTTATGGGACAAAAAGGAATTTTAACTATTAATGTCCATAACCAAAATGTAAAAAACCAAACTGACAAAAAGGATTTTTTATCTTTTTGACAAAAAAGGGTGTTCTCATGGGTTTGAATGGAATAACACCCTTCTTTTCTTTCTTGAAAAATGTACCTAGTTCTCATAAATATTTCAGTATATAGAAAAGATATAAAGCCTAACAGTAAGAACTTTCTCCATAATGATGAGAAGTTGGAAACATTTAAGCACTTGGAATGGGACTAAGTTTTTTATTTTTAAAAAGTAGTCAGGTATCCTAAATACCAGCATTGGCAGCAATCTCGTATCCTAACTAAAATATTGAAACCATTGGATCTATATTTTATAAAGAAAAAAATTAGATAAACAATAAGTGATGTCATGTTACATTAACACACAAAGGATAAACCACACTAAAAGACCCCAGGGAACAACTCTATGCAGTAAATGAAAGAAAAGAGTAATTTTATTCTTACAATCCACCTACTATCACGTGCCATAATTTTTTGTTTTTTTTTATTTTTGTAGCTGATTTCATTTAACCCAAATATAAATCTTATACAACTCTATAAAACCCAAACAAAAATCACGGGTTTTCAAATCTGAGAGCTAACATATCGTTTAAATAGATTTCACATTTAGTCACCTTGAGTTTTAGCCTTTCAAAACAGATCCTGAAACAACTAAAGAAAAATGATAAAATTTTTATAAATATCATTACTGTTGTATAAAAATGTTATATAAATCCAGTGTGTTATAAATACTTCAACAACATATCCTCTGTGTTATATATACTATATTATTTCAATAACATATCCACTATGAATATCAGAACTTTTGTATATATCCCCTTCATCGAATATTATATTACTTCATTAACATATTCGCTATGTTATAAAATATCCATTATGAATATCAGAACTTTTGTATATATCCCCTTCATCGAATATTATATTACTTCATTAACATATTCAGTATGTTATAAAATATTATTGAAGTAATATAGTATTCGTTGAAGAAAATGTCTTTACCTTGTCTATTACATGCTGAAATCAAACTATCTACATGATAAAAATGAAATATTTGAGTTCCCCTAATTAGCTTGGAAATATCTGAGTTCTTGATGTTGCGAGTGAGAGATATTTGTGCAACAAAATACATGCAAAAGAAATATATATATATATATATATATATATATATATATATATATATATATATATATGGACATACTCAACATCAAACGGTAGAACCTAGGCTTACCTTGTGTTTATATGATAAAATCAAAATAAAAACACCCAATCAAGATCCCAAAGTTAATCAAATTTGTCTTGCAATATAAATAAAGTTATAATTAAAAAAATATTATACTAAATATCAAAATAGTAAGTCCACATTAAATCTTTAATAAATGGTAAAAAAACTTAATAAGTTTACCTTGTCTAGTTGATCTTGGAGATGGAGTTTACCCTTTGAACAAATGTATGTTGGCACGTAACAAATCTAAGCAAAAAAATCACCAAAGAAAGAAAATTGAATCAGTCATTTTATTAAACAACTGTCATGCAAGTTGCATCATTTATTTGATCAACCATTTGTTAAGCAAGTTGCAACCACAATTGTGTAAGATCATAAATCATCCCATTTAAGAAAAAAAAAGTAAAAAATCATAAACACCACATAAATAGATAGCATTAATGGTCTTTTAAGGAATAGTGGTTATGGCAATGGAGTATAAAAATACCATGAGGGAGGCAATTACAGTGGTGGCTCAGATTTGAGGACTTGAAAGAGAAAAAAAACTCATATGGGCGATGGGATGATGGGACTACTCTTGTATCAATGATCTCTCTCTCTCTCTCTCTCTCAATGTTATTTCTTGTGATTTTTTGAAAGCATACCTTCGAAGATAACAAATTGAAATAAAGTATAAGTTAAGAGAAGTTTACCTTGTAGATTCATATGATGTTTACACAGTGGCCTTGAAATCAAACAACATACCTGCAATTTTTTGGTGACGAAAGAGTCAATTGTATAGAAACACAATGAAATGGAAGGGGTAGAAGAGAGGCAAATTGAAGGGGTAAGGGCTTGAATACTAGATTTAATGGATGTAAACCTAGAAAGCAAAGTGAAGCATCTCCAAATATTAACACATACTAACTCATGTACACGTGAAGCCAACGACCTTTGGAATCTGACCCTTGAATTTCATAATAAATCAAAATGAAAAGTTATTTGTTTAAAGAGGAGAGAGAGGAGTAACTAACAATCCACCGAGAGGATGAGTGGATAATAAGAAAAATCAATGGGTGTGAAAATAGTTGCATAGAGAAAATCAATGGGTAGAGGGAGGTGTGAATAAGGGAGGTGTAAAAATAGGTGCAATTAATAGAGTTGTCACGTGGCAAACTCTAAATTGGAGACACCATTTTATATATTAGATATTAGATGGTTTTTTATGATTCATAGTAGATCTGCGGACGGCTTTGGTTCATATTTTCTTACTCGTGTGTGTGTGTGTGTGTATATATATATATATATAAATAATACCTTAAAAATATATATAGAAATATAATAGTTGGTTTTTTCATGAGGGTCACCTTTAGCGAAAAATGTTGTTCTTCCATAAATAAAAGACTTTTTTTTGCCTAACAGAAGAAGAAGTTCCGCCCATCATTGTTACCAAATTTTAATAATTAGATTTCTATACTCAAGGATTTCTACCCAACGAATCTATCGATAATAGGTAATCTTTTTTTAAGTAGTTTTTAGCCTCGCGCGATGCGCAAGTGCTTTGAAATTCTTGTTATACAATGCAATGCGAACATACTTACAAAAATAAAGTTAAAATATATAACGTTAAAAGAGTTATTTTATATATATTTATATATATATATTATTTGTGGAATATTTGAGGTCAAACAAATATGTGCATATAAAATTGAAATGCAAAATAATAGCGTTTTTTATAAAAATATAAATATATAATTTTTTGTATCAAATACCAAAAAATCCCTCAAATATTTTTTAATACATATTTAATCCAAGCCTTTATTTTGTACCAAAAAGTACCTCAAACGCCAATTTATCTAATATTCTCTTATTTTAAAGATCTGCGACAGCGGCATGGTGAAGAACATTTTAGAGCAAAATAAAAAAATTAGACTAAACGTGTATTAAAAAATATTCGAGGAACTGTTTGGTATATGGTCCTAATTTTTTTTATAAAACTACACTTTTAACACTTTCTATAATTTTTTTACAAAACTTGATTTTATATATAAAAGTATAAAATATTTTATTATGCATAAAAATTGTATTTTTATAAAATACTTTTCTAAAAACTATAATTTTAGACTTCATTTCTCTACATAAATTGCGCTTTAAATGATTGCTTTATAAATATAAATATAATTTTAAAACAAAAATATGTTTTTATAAAAGAATGTTATCGTTTAGAATCTAATATAAAATGTATATTTTTTTTCTAAAAATCATTTTTTTGAATTATATATAAAAAATTGTTAATTGTTAATGTATAACTCAAAAAAATTACTTTTTTTATGATAAAATGTATAGTTTTTAAAACAATCCATAAAATTTGCACGTTAACGTTACTTTATAAAAATAATTTTTTTCTTAAAAATTATATTTATATTTATAAGAACAGTCTTTTAGAACACAATTTATGTAAAGAAAAAAGTTAAAAACTCCAATTTTTTGGAAACTACTTTATAAAAATACAACTTTTATATATAATAAAATGTTTGATACTTAGCTTAATAAAATCAACTTTTGTAAAAGAAAGTTTTTATAAAAAAATAGCAAAAACTATAATTTTTATAAAAAATAATTTTTTATTGATATTTTCAGTAAAAGAGTATTGTTTTAAAATATAATTTATATTTATAAAATAATTTTTCAATATATTTATATATATATATATATACAGTTTTGCTCTTGTGCGGACTAGTCCGTATTTTAAGAATGCGGATCGAACATGTGTCACCTGGCGGTGAGCCCAGAAAAGAAAGGGAGTGTGCCTATAATTTAGGCGATAATTTCTAGATGCACAGTTAGGTAACACATGTCCGGTCTGCATTCTTAAAATGCGGACTACTCCGCACAAGAACATTATATATATATATATATATATATATATATATATATAGAGAGAGAGAGAGAGAGAGAGAGAGAGAGAGAGAGAGAGAGTATATGAGAGAGAGAGAGAGAGAGAGAGAGAGAGAGAGAGAGAGAGGGTATAGTATATGAGAGAGAGAGAGAGAGAGAGAGAGAGAGAGAGAGAGATAGTATATATATATATATAGAGAGAGAGAGAGAGAGAGAGTATATGAGAGAGAGAGAGAGATAGAGTATATATATATATATATATATATGTATAGAGAGAGAGAGAGAGAGAGAGAGAGAGAGAGAGATGTAGAATAGAAATGCGGGAAAAAAATCTTGCATTTCTCTTATTTTGTCACCATCGACATTGTTTCATGTCCTAGCCCGCCATTGTAGAAAAATGTATAATACACCATCTAGAAAATATCTTCGTGAGTCATAACCCACATCACCACTTCCTCTCTTTCTATAATAGTAAACAACCATCGGACAAAAAGCCATGGCCGGCTTTCAATGCTGTGTTGGAGTTATGTTGGTATAAACTCACAGGTTCGTTGGTATATATTGGCAGATGGAAAGTTGATACCCAAATGGAATCCCGAAGATGGAAACCATTTTTTAAACTCTGCAGATAGAAAACCAGAAGAATTTATATTGTTTCGTTTTTCGATTTTGTTGTTTTGTTAGGGATTGGGAGAAGTTAAACAAAATGAAAGCAAAATGGAAGAAGTTAAATGAAAGCACCAAAATGAAATGAAAGCTGTTAAACAAAATGAAAAGAGATAAAGTCGGATTAGTATAAACAAATGACACCCATAAGCAAACAAACTCATACATGATAAACTATAAAAGGAAGGATAACAATTATGTACAAGGTTCGCCTATTGTGACCGGTATTAGGAAGAAAGTATTTTTTATATATAGGAAGGGAGGAGATGGTTTGGGAAGTGAAAAGTCTTGGAAGGAAATGACTGATGGGCTGCTCTAAATTAATAATTGTTTTGGAAAGTGAAAAGTTTTGGAAAGTGAATAAACTGTTCGGGCGGTGGATAGGAATGGGGGGTGAGGAATCTAATTTAGATGGAGTCTATTTAGAGTAATAATTGTTATGACACATGCCAATCCTCTAAAAAGAGACACCAAAATTATATTTAGATACTAGCATGAAGGCCACGCGATGCGTGGCCGAATATAAATATTTATATATATATATATATATATATATATAGAGGGCTTCTCAAAAAAGGACGTCCGTTTTTGGAACTAAAAACGGACCAAAATGGTCCGATTTTTTAAAAATAGTAAAATGCATTTTTTTGAGTTGATTTTTTTTTTTTGAGATATATAGACATACATGGGTACCCCTACAAAAAAAATCAGCTCAAAATGAATTTGTTTGCTATTTTAAAAAAATCTTTCAAAATCTGTCAGATTTTGCTGGCGCAAACCCAAACATATATTGACATATATAGACAGATTTTGAAAGATTTTTTTAAAATAGCAAACAAATTCATTTTAAGCTGAATTTTTTTTTGGGGGTACCCATGTATGTCTATATATACCAGAAAAAAAATCAACTCAAAAAAATGTATTTTACTATTTTTTAAAAATCAGTCCGTTTTTAGCTCTAAAACGGACGTCCGTTTTAGAGAATTTCTGTATATATATAATTTCACCAAGCAATAACAATCTAAGTTGAGTGTATAAAAATGGTTCATTATTGTTTCACTACTCCTAGGAAAAAATACAAAAGGACCAAATTGGGGTTATAATAATTGATCATTAACATAAACAGTTTAAAAAAAAAATTGGATTCACATAAAAGATATCCCAGAAGCCAAATGTGCAGTTAGTAAGATTAGTGAGCTTTCATGCATATGGTAAAAAAGTATTTTGCCAAGAAGCTTTTAGCTTGATGTATGGCAAAAATTGTAAAATAATAACAAAAATAGTCTTCTTCAATCATACACGCTATTACCATAATATTTCACCAAATTGTTAAAAGCTTTAATATAAATTTTATCCCTAAAAGAGAAAGGCGTTTTGAACATACGGAAAAGGTGATTTGTGGCTGAAAAAATCCGTCAATGATGATGCATCTAAATCAATGGAAATAATCTGTTTCCATGGTGGATATGAACTTCATTGATAAACTACTGGCTAGAGTAGTAAGAGTCACAAATGTCTAAGGGGGTTGAGATGGGAAAATTAAGAGTCTGGTAATTAATAAATAATGGAGAGGAATCGTAAACATGAAGTAGTGCAGTGAATGCCAATAGAGAAAGGAAAAGGCAGGAGGAGAATGTGCTCGAAAAAAGAGAGGAAGTGAATTGGAACTCCAAAAGCTTATACGAAAAAAGAGAGGAAGTGAATTGGAACTCCAAAAGCCTATACGAAAAAAGAGAGTAGTCAGAGGTTTCAAGTAGGGAATTATTTCAAAATGCCACGTGTCACTCTAAGTTATAATAGCAAGTATTTATTACTGACACGTGTCATCCTCACACGATTTGGGTCTACAATTTTTATATAGTTATATAGATTAGATATATACATTGAATTTTCACTAATGTTTTACCATTACCACTCCCAAAATTAACTCACGATAGCTGATAGTGGTATTATGGTGACGACATTTATAACTTACAAAATTTAACTCATGAATAAAATTTTATTACTTACAACAATTGTTGATGAAATAAATTTCAGCTAATAAAAAATTTACAATTTAAATAAAAATTATCTCACGATGGCCGACACTAGTAACTGTTGTGATGAAATTGAAGAAGGGATGAGGTTAAAATTTATAGTGGTAAAATATTTAATAGGTTAGTTAGTAGGTTGGTGGGTTGGTGGGGTTAATTAATTTGGAAAGTTATTGAATTAATTAAAGTATGTGGGATGAAAGTTGAAAATAATACTTTTCTTAAATGGAACATGTTCTTTTGCCTAAGGAATAGTGTACAAATCCTTAGGCGGAACATGATTTTTCACAGTGGTATTTTGGTTTTTAAACGACGTTGTTTCGGGTTGTTTGTAGCGTATATTTGCACATTTTTCTAATTTTTTAGAGGGTATATTTCGGATAAGAGCAACCCTTATGGGTATGTTAAATGTGTCTATATGCACTAAAGATGTATGTTGTGGGTAGGGTAAACTTGTATTTTTAGTTTTTCGTAGGGTACAAAATAACAAATTTAGAAATGGACTAGCAACCAACAAGTTGATTTTTTATGGGGCCCAACTTAAGCGAAAAATGATATTCCGCCCAAGAAACAAAAAAAATGCCATAAACGGAAAATGATGTTCTGCCTAGGATTTTACACACTTTTATTTAATTAGATTTCTACCTCCTAAATTTTACAATGGATATATTTTTGAAACGACTATTATTTTTTTTAAATACATGTTGAAATTTTTTTTTACGAATGAGATAAAAATTTAGTAAGTTTGGTAGTGGGGTTGAAATATAAAAGTCATAAATCCTTAAGCGGAACATCATTTTTCGCCTAAGGAATAGTGCCTTTAACTGCTAAGCGGAACGTCATTTCCCATGAAAGAAATAAGGCCCTAAACGATGTAGTTTTGGTGTTTTGTAATGTATATTTACACTACCCTTAGCATTTTCCTCCATTTTTCTTCATTTTAACCGGATAAATTTGGCCTAGCGGTGTGTATATTTGCACTACCCATAAGGGTTGCTCCAACAATGTGAATTTTTAAACTACCCATAAGTGTTGATCTTAGTAGACTTGAAGATTCACCATGTATACACACCCTTTCTCACATTATGTGTCTTTCACAACAGAGAAAATGAACACATAGACAAATCGTTTTATTTTCCACAGATAGTGCCAAATTATAAAGGATCCTAGACACAAAATTAACGTGGTTCAGCCATGTCAGCCTACGTCCACAGAGGCGGTGAGATTATTTTCATTAATATCGGATAGAATTTACCTAAAATTGTGTTCTCTAGCCTCCGAGTCCCCTTACACAATGAAGGGTATCCCCCTTATATAAAGTTAGGGGTTACAATTTGATAAGGACTCTATTATTAAATTTTACATCATAATAAATCATCGTTATTGTGACAAGGTCGGTTTGCTACCTTCACTTGGACTCTTTTTGTCTATATCTTGTCAAGCTAGTCATGTAGTGTTATAACGACTGTGTGTAATACCCATAATTTTTTTAAAACCTTAAATAACTCGTTTTGAAATAAAATAAAATCAGAATAATATTTTTGTGGGATTTAATTACTTTTATTAACGAAAAATACTGGTTTAATTTTTAGAATATAGGAATTTCGTTCGGAATTAAAATCGAATTTAAATTGAAGACTTTAACCTTTTTATTAAACTCGTAGAAAAATTGGGTCATTCAACACATCTGAACCGATTCGGATGGAGTGGCGAACCGGTTCGACAAGTTATAATTTCGGTGATTCACTGCTTTTAACGAATTTGAGTTGTATTAAGACACTTCCACTTAATTATATAAAGGTATTTCGGGGTTAGACTTTTAAAATTTTCATTTACATAAAACCTAATAGAAGTAAAGTCCTCTTTTTCATCTTCTTCCATCAACAAAACCCTAGCCCCATTTAAAAGAAAGATTCAACCTAAGATTTGGAGATTCAAATCGGATTTTCTCAAGATCATCCAAGAACGCATTTTTGTCATCTTCTTGAGAGGAACGTGACCATCAATTCAAAATTCTCAAATGATTTTTCGAAGGCATGAATACTTCTATTTTTTCTATTTAGTATTATGCATTTTAAATATTGCCTAAATATTAATTAGCATGACTTTCTTAAAATAAACTAAAAACCTTAATTAGGGAAATTAAATCTATGTTGGGACTGTTTTTATGAAATATCTTAATATAAATTATGGTTTATAACCTTTTTATGCTGAGGGTAGAGGATGGATTTTCGTTAATATGGATGTAGATTCACATGTTAGAAAATCATAGTATCCTCATTAATCGAAAGTAACTCATGAAATCATATAAATTATGTAGTTATGATAAAAGAGAAATTATTATTGTGTGCGCCATAAACTTGCATGATGATGAAATTATATTGGTTGCATAAAATAAGTTGTTTAATTATGAAGAGTGATTGAACGGATGAAATTAGATTAAATTGTGATCTGATGAGAAATTAGTATAATTGTTGATAAAATATCTTATGCGACTTATTGATTTAATTATATTCAACACCGCGAGAACGGCGGGATTTTCGGGTAGTTATGCTCTCATCTTAATTTTAGGAGTGTTTGCTAGTTATGGGACTAGTTAATGTGAATTCTTACGAAGGGGATATTCCGAGGTGGGACAGATTTTTGTGTCGTTCCGTTGATTTGATAGTCTAGACGCGATATTAGGAGGTACTTGAGGGTAGAAATTTATTCTATATGATAGAGTAGGACGTACGTGACCTCTAGGTATGGGACTAGGGGTGGTTTTGAGGAGTTACAGTCAATAAAAGAGTGAAGCTAATAGAAATAATGAGAAATTGAGAATTAATGCCTAAGATAATCAACAGGTATTAAAATAGAATTTGCATCGTCAATAAGTGCAGGACTGACACAGTACATATGTTGGATGGTTATAGCGACGCAGGTATGTGTAGGTGTCATCAATAAGTTCAGGGCTGATAGAATATGGGTTGACTGGATATTATGACGTGTCGTGCATGGAACCTCATCAATAAGTGTAAAGCTAACGCAATTGGGTCGGCTATCTATAACGAGGATAATGTGTGTGGTGTAAAACTTTTGGCGAGGCCAAATAAGTGCATGACTAAAAGGAAGGTCACTCGACTATAACGGTATCGCTGTAATCATAATTAGATTAATTGAATTGAATTTGATTGATCACTTTAATATAACTAAATGACCGAAAAATAATAATTGACCTTATAGGTTGGTGGCCTGCTTATATGGGTAAATAGTGGTAATTAGTTTACTCGCATCGTCAATATATATCTCGTTTATTTAAAATACTCTATTGTGATGTGTATCATGTATAATGCTACTATCTGGGTTCACGGACCCTAATTAGGAAGAGTAGCTAGTATTAATGCGGTGGGCTCTGACCCATTGCGTTGACTAACATTTCAGGTAGTGTTGGAGACGCTGGATAAGAGTGATTGGAGATGTTTTCGAGAGGTATAGCTGGAGATTTATTTTATCAGTTTTAGTAGTTAGATTTACTTTCATTCCTTCGTATTTATTATGAGACTTTTATTTATGGATTTAATGGGTAAATCGATTACACGATTTTTTATGTTTTCTGTCTGATATTCAGAGTTAGATTAGTTCATTTGAGTTGGAGTTTTGGAGATAGCATGGTGATGGATTTTAATATTGCATAAATTTTTATATTGGTGAGATTATATTTGAATATTACCTTATGGAAAAAATTTATATGTCTCATATATCTGTCACATGCTAAGAATGATAACTTATTTAGTGACACCCGACGTAGTTTGGCGGCAGCGACTGGACACCTCACTTGCCAGAATGCGCGGGATGTTACACTGTAATCGGCTAATAGTGGCTTAATCGATCATGTATTTGTGACTAGATATGTAATCCAACGACCTTTCTTAAGAACGATCTCGGAGCCCATGGCCACGTGTTACATTTTCATTAGAGACATATTTTCATTCCCCATAAAACCCATATAAAATTTGTTGTATCTTGTAAAAGATTGGTCGCCCTCGTTGGGGGCACCTATCAAACAATGAATGATAAAATCAACTTCCAATGCTTAAAATGATCTACAGTCGAATGAATGATCAAACTAACTTGAAATATTTAAACATCATCCACTAGCATATATTGCAAAGGCATAATGTGGGAAATAAAATACTAAACATGTGGTACGAGAAAGAAAAATGAAAATTGAAAAAATGAAGTAAACTTAAAACACTTTTATTAATAAGAGCCAAATGGACATACGCCTGTAAAAGAATGACTAAACGATCTACCGGAGTTGAACAAAAAGAGAAAAAAAAATCCTAATTAGGAACCATGGGTGACCTCCCCCTCACTTTCAGCAGCAGTTCCCCCTCGGGCAGATTACGGGGATCAACAATGACATTAATAGTTTGCCCAGTCTCCTCCATGAACTAATTTTCATACATAGAAAAAAGATCGATGGTTGTTGAAACGATAAACGTGGACTCATATTTCTCACCGCCTGCTATTGGGTTTTCCAGTGGATGATGTTCGGAATAGTTTGGATCACCTTTGGGACTTTACCCCTTTGAAGGCCAGCTACCCAGCCTTTATTTAAGGCGATAGACTCATAATAGTACAATTGCAATGCTACATATTGGACCATCGCCTCAAAGCCTTCATCACAGGCCTTGTTGAGGTTATCCTCATTTTCCTTCTCTACAACCCTTTTCCTCTATTGGAGTAACAATTTTTGTAGGACCTTCCATTATAAGGCATTCTCTAACGAGGATAACTCAGAGTCCACTCAGCTGAACTTAAGTTTAGTTGATTAAGACTCCTCTATAACCTTATCTTTAGCGGTTGTTTCATCTTCTAACTTTTGGTCGAGATCCTCCATCTCTAATTTTTTAACAATTCACGTGTTCTTTAGAATATTATTAAACTAAAAGGGATGGTCATTTCTCTTCCTAAATTATTTGGCACGACCTGTGAGCTCCTGGGTGACCTGCGTAGTCTACGAAAGGAAAGAAAACAATTAGTTTAAGAAAATTGCAAAAAGCTAAAGTTCAAAGGAAGGAAGGAAAATTAGCAACACATTGTGATAAAGGCTTTACATGTAAAGGCATTCCACAGAGAACCATCTCTGGTCAACCATATTGATGTGCAACATCACTGTTTGAGAAACGAATTGAACAACCTCCACTTCTCTGCGATCCGAATCAATAGTGGTGACTTGATCTTTGACTTTTATAAAGGCAATCTCCCATGGACGACTCTTAATAATTTGTAAAGGGGAGTACTGGGTCTTTTCTTTTCGTTGATGACCATAGGTCAGTTCAATAATAGAGGGGTAATGGATGTACAAGAGGAGTCTATCTGATTCTTGTCCACCCTCATCTTTTCACCTCATTGGCCTACCATCCCCTTTGGTGTTCAAGCTCTCAAACTTCCTTATCTATAAGGGTCATCACCCCTGTGTTCTTCCTAATCGTAGCTTTCTTGGCTTATTGGTCTGGGGGCCTCTATTTTTTAAGGTTAGATTGGGCAATTGCTAAATCAACTTATTTTCTTAGTCATCTTGTTATATTTTCGAGGTCTTATGGGACATGTGGAAAAGTATCATTGCATAAATTATAATTTGTTACTACCTCTTCCCAAGGACAATCTGAGAGGCTAGCCTCTTCGAAAGAGAAAAAGGGATATAGACTATCAAAAAGTGGTTCCTCCTGTTCTTCAACCTCCCCCTCTTGATAGTCATTTGATGAAGTCAGAATAATGTGAGGGAACTCTTTAATTAAGTAAACTCATTTCACGACTTCACTTGGCATGGAAGTGGATACAGGGATGGACTATTCTTTGACAATTGTATAATCAATAAATATGACCTTAGGAATAATAATAAATTTTTTGACCGAAGTAATGGTGAGCTCGTACCCAAGAAAAATATGAGCCTCTCTCTAATGAGGACGAACACTGATAAGAGTTAGCCTTTGCTAAACGAGTTAAAGATATCTCAAATTGACTTGGTAATCTTATGGATTATGATTTAAGAATAAATCTTCACAAAAGAAGTAACCGATCACTACTGAAAGAAAAATCATAATATTATAAAAATGATGGGCGACCTACCAGGCATTCCCTTCATTGAAGGGAAGCGAAGTTCATTATAATTTTTAACATACAAATACCCAAATAATATAAGGATGTTCCTCTAGGTATCATTTTATAATTTGAGAAATTATGTAATTAGGTTACATGACTAATCATGGAATGGAAATAGTATATGTCAGTACCTACGGAACACCTCGGTAGTAACAATGCCTGATTTCATTGAGACCAAGGTCTCTTGTACCCATTACTATTCTGTAGAAACTACCATTAGCTTAATTTTGAAGTATTCCATAGTATCGGAGTACCTCTACTAGCAATGTATGCAGGGGAAAGTGAACTCCCCTCCATTATCACCATTATCATGAAAGAGACTTTACTATGAAGAAGATTGAAGACATCTTCGTCTTTCAATAATTCTTAATAAAGACGTCATCAGGAATTAGGTACTTGTCACAAAATTCCTCGAAGTCATTTTTGGAATACACTTAATATTTCCTCCCATGTCTTGATATAGGGAATATATGAAGAATAAAGAGATAAGAATAAAACGACTTAGGAACTATATTACAAAAGAACTCTAAATAGAAAGAGATAAGGAGTGGAAATATCTTGCGTAGATGAAAACTGACAAAGGTATAAGGGTTTTAAAACCTTATACTTTTTTCGTTAATGTAAAATCAACCAACGTCCAATCATTGGGTTAAAAGCCCACCCAATGATATAGCAGTACATGCGCCCAGACGTCACGATTATTTGAAAATCCTCCTGACGATTCATGACGTTTAAGAAACGAAAAGTGCGCATGGAAGTAAGTAACCATTAGAGCAACCCTTACGGGTATGCTAAACAGGTATATATGTCATATACGTTTTTTTGTGGGACCCGCACCCAAAACGGAACATCATGTTCCGCCCAAGCATTTCACTATTTCCAACATTTATATTTTCATCCCCAACTGTTTCAAATAGTTTCAACGGCTATTTATTTATCTATCCAACGGTTACATTTTTTTTTTTTATAAATACGAACACTTATCTTCATTTTCATTTATATTTGTATTCTAAACACTCTCAATTTGCCTTTATATTTTTTTATTCAAAACACTCTCTAGTATCTTCAATATTATTATTACCAAAAATTATTTTTTTAGGTAAGTAAATATTATTTATTTACCCATAAATAATTTCAAATTTTTTATATTTGCTTAAAAATATTTTGTGATTATTTTACAATGGCTCGAGGTCAAAATATGTCTCAACACGACGATGAAGTATTATGCACCGCTTATGTAAATCAAACAAATGATGGTTTACGAGGAACTAATCGACCTAGCACATTATTTTGGGATGCAGTCGTCGAAGAATATAATACAACGACGGGTATCACTGAAGGTCGGACGGGACCCAGCCTACAAACCCGATACAGCAAAATCTCAAGGCACGTAATGTTATATGTTTCTAAATTGAAAGATGCATCGATGACAAATCGTGGCAGTGGGACAGTGAACACAGATTGGGTAAAATCAATTATATATTTTGTAATTTTTTTTAAAATATTATTTCTCTTACATCTGTTCATAACGAGTTAATAAAATTACATTGTCATTTTATTTCAGGTTACTGCAGCTAATCTAGCATTCCAGCGAGAGAACAAGGGAAAATCATTTAATTTTGAATCTTGTTACCAAATTTTAAAAGAACTTCACAAATTTCAAATTTTCCAAACATTTTTAGACTCTCCTCAATTTCATTTTCATTCACCAATGACGGGTGCGACAGAAAGTGAAGGAAGTCCAAATATTGGGTTTCCCCTAGGAAATTCCAAAGATGGGGAAGAAGTTAATATAGAAAGGCCTTATTCGAGGCCACCTGGAAGGAAAGAGATGAAGCAACGGGCTAAAGGAAAAGCGAAGGCTACAAACATTGAGGTGAACCAATAATACTGAATAGTTGCTCTTCATTCAATGAATCATTTGAGCGATCATGTCAGGCTGATCGTGTACATGACGAAGAGGCCCGTTTGGGGCTTAACCGTTCACTGCAACTTAAGGAACGAAGTTTGGAGCTCAACGAACGCAGTATATTGGCTATGGAGAGGAAAGATATGCGTGAACAAATATTGCTTGATCAACAAATTATGAACACTGACACCTCAAACATGAATTCAATCCAGAAGGAGTACCATGAATACCTCGTGCTTAATATACTCAACAAAGCACGGGGCCAATCAAACTTCCCAAACTATCCACCACATGGAGGTCATTCTGGATTTTAAAATTTCTATGCTTTTGAGTATGTAACATGTTATTTATTTTTATCGTTTGATCTACTTTGTAATATGATTTTATGGGTTGTGAAATGAATTTGTTTCAAATTTCCATACATAAACATTAGTTCGGTACAATATTAACGATACAACATTAATAATAAAGATAACAACAGAACGACATTAGAAAAGAAACATTAATTGGGTAAAATCACACACTGTTATTGGCAAACTTTTCCCAAACATGTTCAACGAGATCTGCACGTAGTTGTAAATGCTTCCTCTTGTCGTGCATGTGCATTGTCCTAGCCTCGATCGCATAATGTTGCTCGAGAGAGTTTCGAAACATAGGAACCGGGTCAGGCGGGAACCGGATCGCATAATATACGCCTATAGTTCTCAAAAACTATAGGTCGCTCGGCATTAGTAATTTCGGCCTCTCGCTTACCTTCTCCCATTTTTCGAGACTTTCTAGCCCCAACAGCCCGTCTAATTTTCTTTTCAATTTGTTCCATTATGAACACTGCAATTTCAATAAAAAAGTTATTAATTTTCTAACATATTTGGTAATGAATATAAAAAGATTATATATAAATATATGCCACTTTGACTATACAATATAGTTTCTGTCTAAATATATGGCTAGAATTTGATTTACATGATAATTACTAATTAACTATTAAATACATCACTTACAAAAATTGAACATATAATTATTTAAAAAAATAACAAAACATATAATTTCTTAAAAAACATAACAAAACAGATAATTTTTTAAATATTTTTTTATAAACATTCACTATTTTTTTATAAACATCCACTTAAATAGTTTCTTAAAAACATAAACATACAAAAAACATAACCGAACCGAACAAAAACATTCACTTATATAACTTAAATAATTTCTATAAACATTTAAATAACTTATAAATACAACAAAAATTAAACAGAACAAAAACATTTATTAATTAGTTTACAAAAACATTTATAAAACATTTAGTAATTAGTTTTTTAAAGAACAAAAACATTTAAAGAACCGAACAAAAACATAACCAATAATTAGTAAATAAATAATACATCAAGTAATAAGTAATTAAATAGAACATTAAAATTAACAAATAAATAATTTACTATAAAACGTAATAAGAGAGGATTTACCTAATATAGTAGCTTGATATAGTAGCTAGAAGTTAGTGTGTGTTTTTAGTGATAAAAAAATTTACCGTCGGTTGATTTAAATTGAGTAGTTGTATTTAATTTGTGGTTGGAAGGTAGGTGGGTAGATAAGGTAATAAATATGGGGGGAAACCGTAATATGTGAAATTAGTTGGGGTGGGAAAATAAATTCTGAAGACCCTTAAGCGGAACATCATGTTCCGCGCAAGGGTGCTTCCCCTCCCTCCAAAACGACGCCGTTTAATCTCTTTTTCTACCGCCTATTCCATTTTTGCCTTATCAGTTTTTTACCCACAGCAATTTCGTCCAATTTCATCCAATCTGCTATGCTGTTTTTGCCCTAGTTAAATCCAAATTTGAACTACCCGTAAGGGTTGCTCTTACAACCCACTTTTTAGAATTGGGCATGTGTAGAGATAGAAATGACGATTAAAAAAATCCATGGTGACATGTGTCCATACACAACCCATAGGACTAAATCGATCGTCATATTGGCCAATCACCCAGTTATGGGGACAAATGAAGGGAATATAGTCAAATGCATGTCACGTGTTTGACACATGGACCTAATGTAATGACCCCACTTTTATAAGTTCATATATAGTTTTAAATGTTGTATTATCTCATATGTGATATGGATAATTTTTATATATTATTTTAGTCTAATCCTCCCTTCATAAATTATGAAATATCAAATTGGTTACAAACATAAAATTTTAAAGTTTTCGGTAGGAATGTTCATATTGGAGACTAGTTTTGACCATTATAATACAACAATTGACTTTAGGTAAAAACTAAAAAGTTTTGGATATATGAATTATATTTGTAACACAATAAACGGTGTGTCAAATGGAGGCCCGAGAAAGAAGTTATACCAAACTTACGAAATAAGGGCAAATATGTCCATCCTTTAAGTTGTATTTTGTCTTATTACCACACCATGTGTTATATTATGATTGGTTGTAAGGGAAAACTAGTTTGGACCACTTAAACACTTTGAAATAACCCCCCTCTTCATCAAAATGGATTAAATCAAAGTCTTATAGCATATCCAAAGCTAAATGATAAGTTTTGGGGTAGAAAATAAAATTTTATGAAACTTTAGGGACTTAATTTTAAATAAAAAAAAGTTTCAGGGACTAAAATAAAAATATAAAAAGGACCATTTTGTAAATAAAATATTTTCAAGGACCTCTAACAAATATTGAAAATGTATGGTGTAAAATTACTAAAATACTATTCATGTGTAAAATGACTCTTATACCATTAATAACTTTACACCTCGTGCTTGACACCGCATGCTTGGTTTTGACACCTCCACCGTACACGTGTCGCCTTTAAAAGAAAGGACAAAACACATGTCATGCAATTAGAGAAAGCCAATACACGTGTCGTCGTTCGTTGAATTAAGACTGCCAGACAACTCCATTAAGTGACATGCTAATGCCGACTCACCAACATGAATGCTTAGTCATCAAGACACGTGTCATCACCCAGATAACTTTGAGAAACTATAAATAGAAGCCTTAGGATCAGTTCTTACACGAAATTCATTCCAAAAATAAAAATTTAATATTGAGAGAAAGTGTGAGGAAGTTTAAGAAGAAGTTTCGTCTTAAGATTAACGAGCGATCCAGGACTCTGTATCTGTAACTTCATACTTCTGTTCTATGTGAGTAGTCTATGACATTCCTTGCGTATTTTAATTATATGGTATTATACAAACTATACATATTTTATGGAAAGATTTTATTCTCAAAATTCATCTGATACCGATGATTTCGTCGTTTGTTATATGTCTATATCTCTCGATATAAATATCTTATTTGAATTCTGAAATTTTTGATTCAGCCTATGAAAACTATTTTACTATGTTGGCCTTGACTACCGGGTGGAAATATTTGGTTGGTACCTTCCCATCTGGTTTATCGCTGGTGTGCCCTAAATATGGCATTGTTTCAGATATCATGATTTTCTATCTGTGTTGTTACTAGGTGGAAACATTTGGTAACACTATCTTATCTGTCTGGGTATTAGAGCGTACATGGCCATTAAAATAAAATTAAATAATTGACATATTGCTCAATTATTTTATCTGTTCTGTTTTGAACTCTTTATTCTGAAAATATTTACTGTCAATTACTTTATATATACTACTGCAAATTCATGTCTCTCTCTATATATGCCTTATGTTCTAAATTGAATAGGTATCAATTTTCTGAAAAATCATGGAATGTCAGGAGATTAAATTTCACTCGACTTTTAGCTGATGTTGTATAAATAACCATTTTTCAGAAAATAAGTAGACTCGTGGAGAGAACATTCAAGGACTATGTTGAAGATTTAGCTTTTACAGCTCTTTTTGTTATTATGTTTGTTTTATCATTTAGAGCATGTCTGACTCTCTTGTAATAAGTTTTTAAATTTTGTCTTAAGTTGTAATTCATAGTTACTTTTAATATAAATGAAGTTTCCTTTAGAAAGCTCTAATGACATAATTCCTTTACTTTCAATATATTACGATTCATAACCATGTGATTGTATTTTCATTGCATTTATTTAAGGAAATAATTTAAGTAAGAATATTTGTTTCCTTGGTGGCATGTTAAGACACTCATTCCCTACTAACTTTAGGACGGGGTCCTGACAGAGGTGGTATCAGAGCGTAGGTTATGAACTCGTAGCGTACTGAACATAAGTTTCGAACGTTATAGATTTTAAGTTTCCATACATAGGATATAGGATTAAATATCCAACTTATGTAATAACCCTCCATATATCTTACATTCTATATAATTGTTTATATATAAGTATTCTTGTAATTTGCAATCTCGAGAGAGTATAATACATCTTACGTTTGGCTGTGACTATAAAAAATCACCAAGACAAGATCAACTATAGGAACTAGTGGTTCAAGTATAGAAGGACTTGAAGGTGCATACAAGCCGATTGAGAGTCTGGCATAAATTGTGAAGCATCAGGTGAATAACGGAGCACCAAAGAATCTTGAACTAACTAGATGTTCCATTGAACATTTCAAGAAGTTGAATCCGCCTTCTTTTAAAGTTACTCCTAACCCCACTAAATCAGAAAGTTGGGTGATGCAGAGGGAAAAGATGCTCGATGTTCTTAAGTGTACCATTTGCAACACTTATGTTAGAAGGTGAAGCCGAACATTGGTGGAGAATGACTAAGAGAATACACGAGGAGAGGAATACTTGCATAGGTTGGAATGACTTCTTGGTGATCTTTTATGAGAAATATTTCCCTGAAATAGTGAAGGATGAAATGGCAGCTGAGTTCATGAGTCTAGTGCAAGGGAATATGACGGTTAGTCAATACGAGGTCAAGTTTACTGAGTTATCCCGTTTTGCACAATATGTTGTAATAACTGATATTTTAAAAGATAAAAAGTTTGAATGTGGGTTAAGGTTGAGTATTCTTAGTCGAATTTCCATCCTAAAGTTGACATCATTTAGTGACATTGTGGCTAGGGCGACGATAACTGAAAGGGATGGCGAGGAGTGTAATCGAATTAGAGATGGTAAGAGGAAGTTTGTGGAACAAATAGGGAAGGACCCAAATAATAGAAATAATTTTAGGAGTACATCCAATTTTGGGGGAGCCAGTGATAATAAATAGTATAATAACAAGATATATCAGCGATGTGGGAAGATGCATGGAGGACGACCTTGGTTCAACGATACGGGAGCTTATTTTAGATGTGGACAGAAAGGACATCAAATAAAAGACTGCCCAACCCCGTCAAGGATCCCGATACAGCCTTTAGGTGAAAAGAAGGACCAAGGTAGACAGGGTAGAGTTTTTGCACTTTCTGATACCCAAGCTTCTAATGAAGTAGTGTCAGGTACACTTTTTATATGTGCACAAACTTTTTGAGTTTTAATACATCATGGTTCTACCCATTCATTTGTGTTTGTACGTTAATCGCTTTCCTAATATGCCAGAACCCTTGAATCATAGCATGCACATTTTTACTCCTTCGGGTGAGTTATTTACGGAAACATTAGTATATAAGTCTTGCCATATAGATGTTAGTAGTCATAAACTATTTATTGATTTGATAGTTTTAGACATAAGAGACTTTGAATTCATTTTGGGGATGTATTGGTTAGCATCGTATCATGCTAAGGTAGATTGTTTTGAGAAGCGAGTTACTTTCCAAATCCCTAACTAACCAGAATTTAGTTTTGAAGGAACTGGCATCCTATCTCCCGTACGTATTATCTCTACAATGCAAGCTTGTAGTTTTCTTAAGAAGGGAAGTCAAGGATTCCTTGCAAGTGTTATTGATTTTCAAATAAAAGAGCCTAGTTTAGAAGATATTCCTATCGCTAAACATTTTCCAAATATTTTTCCAGATAATTTACCCAGTCTTCCTCCTAGTAGAGAAATAGAGTTTATGATTAACCTTATTCCTAGAACTATACCAATATAGAAACCACCTTATCGTGTGTCACCTTTAGAAATTAAGGGAATTAAAAGTTTAATTACAAGATCTATTAGACAAGGGTTTTATTAGACCAAGTGTATCACCTTTGGGTTCTCTAGCGTTATTTGTTAAAAAGAACGATGGGGCGATGAGGTTATGTATAGATTATCGTGAATCAAACAAGGTAAACATTAAGAATAAATACCCCTTACCTCGTATAGATGATTTGTTTGACCAACTTCAAGGTGCACAAGTATTTTCAAAGATTGACCTTAGGTCAAGCTATCACCAATTGAAGATTAAGGAAGATGATATGTTGAAATCAGCTTTTCTTACTAGATATGGTCACTAGGAATTTCTTGGGATGCCATTTGGACTAACTAACGCACCAGCCACTTTATGGATATGATGAATAGGGTGTTTAGAAAATATTTGGATCAGTGTGTGGTTATTTTCATTGATGACAACCTTATTTATTCCAAAAGTATTGAAGAACACGAAAAGAATTTAGAGACGATGCTACAAATCCTTAGGAAGGAGAAATTATATGCGAAATTAAAGAAGTGTGAGTTTTGGTTTCCTAACGTCTCTTTTCTAAAACGTGTCATTTCCAAGGAGCGAGTGTCGGTTGACCCTTAAAAAATCAAAGCTATACTGGATTGGCCTAGACCAACTAATGTGATGGAGATTCCTAATTTTCTTGAATTAACAGGTTATTATCTAAGATTCGTTGAAGGATTTTCTAGTATTGCCAAACCTCTATCTAGATTAACCCAAAAGAAGGTGAAATAAGAATTGTCTGAGGAAATTGAGAATAGTTTTCGAGAACTTAAGAATCGATTAGTAACTGCCCCAATTTTGACTATTCTTTTCGGTACAGGGGGATTTGTTATTTATAGTGATGCTTCTAAAAATGGTTTGGGATGTATTCTAATGAAAAATGAAAAAGTAGTAGCTTATGCCTCGAGAATATTAAAACCACATGAATAAAATTATCCAACCCATGACCTAGAATTAGCGGCTGTAATTTTTGCTCTTAAGATTTGGAGACATTATTTGTATGGTGAGACATGTGAGATTTATACCGATCATAAGAGTTTGAAATATATCTTTACTCAGAAAGAGTTTAACATGAGATAAAGGAGGTGGTTAGAATTGATAAAGTATTATGATTTAAATATTCATTATCACCCATGGAAAGCTAATATAGTAGCTGATGCTTTAAGTAGGAAGTCACACCAAATTTAGCATGTCTTATTACAAGCCAGGAAGCTCTGTTGAAGGATTTAATAAGTATGGAAATAGATGTATGTATTTATAGCAAATCAGTAATAATAGCAAACTAACAAGTACAACCTATGTTGATGGAAAGGATCAAAATTACACAAGTAAATGACCCACAACTAAAGAAGATTAGAGAAGAAGTTATTGAAGGGAAGAGGATTAAATCTATGATATGAGATGATATATTGAGATTTGGAAATAGAGTGTGTGAGCCATGTGATGCCCAACTAAAGAGGCAAATTTTAGGGAAAGTCATTACTCGAGATTCACTATTCATCTCAGATCTACAAAGATGTATAGGGATCTTCGAGACGTGTTTTGGTGGAATAATATGAAAAGCGAGATAGATAAATTTGTATCAAAGTGTTTGGTTTATCAATAAGTAAAATATGAACATCAAAAGTCATCATGATTACTACAACCCCTACCTATCCCTAAGTGGAAATGGGAACATATTACTATGGATTTGTGACAAGTTTACCAGAAGTTAAAATGGTAATGATTCTATTTGGATAATTATTGATAGGCTAACTAATTGTGCTGATTTTCTTGCCATTAAGATTACCCATTCTTTAGAAAATTTAGCTAAGTTCTACATGCGGGAAATTATTAGGCTTCATGAAATCCCAGTTTCAAATGTTTCTAATCGTAACACTAGATTTATGTATTTCTTTTTGGAAAATCCTACAAGCATCCATGGGAACACAATTGAATTTCAGCACCACTTTTCATCCTTAAACAGATGGACAATCTGAGAGAACCATTCAAACCTTAGAGGATATGCTTAGGGCATGTGTACTTGATCTGAAGGGGAATTGGGATTATTATTTATCGTTAGTAGAATTTTTATATAATAATAGTTATCAAGCAAGTATTCAAATGGCTCCGTATGAGGCACTCTATGGTAGAAGGTGTCGTTCCCCTACATGTTGGGTAGAAGTTAGAGAAAGAAAATTATTGGGACCAGAATTGATCCAGATCACAACAAAAAAAGTGAAATTGATACAAGATCGACTTCGAGTCTCTTAAAGCCGTCAAAAGAGTCATGTTGACAATCGTCGACGAAAGTTGGAATTCCAAAGAGGAGATTATGTGTTCTTACGGGTATTACCAACAAAGGGAGTAATCCAATTTGGGAAGAAAGGGAAGTTGAGTCTAAGATACATAGGACCTTTTGAAATCCTTGAAAGGATAGGAGTTGTTGCGTATAGAATAGCATTACCCCCTGAACTCTCGAGTGTGCATAATGTGTTTCATGTGTCAATGATGAAGAAATACGCCCCATATCCAACGCATATCCTAAGTCATAAACCTCTTCAATTTAGAGAATATTTAACCTACATTGAGCACCTAGTACAAATTTTGGACCATAAAGATCAAATATTACGAACCAAGTTAATTCCACTGGTCAAAGTATTATGGCATAATCATTCCATTGAAGAATCAACATGGGAGCGGGAAGATGAAATAAAGGAGCGATATCCATACCTGTTCGAAAATTAATGTAAGTAAAGTTTAGGGAGCAAACTTTTTATAAGGAGGGTAGGGTGTAATGACCCCAATTTTATATGTTCATGTATAGTTTTAAATGTTTTATTACTTTATATGTGATATGGATAATGTTAATATATTATTTTAGTCTAATCCTCCCTTCATAAATTATGAAATATCAAATTAGTTACAAACATAAAATTTTAAAGTTTTCAGTAGGAATGTTCATATTGGAGACTAGTTTTGACCATTATATTATAACAATTGACTTGAGGTACTAAAAAGTTGTGGATATATGAATTTGGTTTGTAACACAACAAACGGTGTGTTAAACGGAGGGCCGAGAAAGAAGTTATACTAAAACTACGAAATAAGGGCAAATTTGTCCATCCTTTAAGTTGTATTTTGTCTTATTACCACACCATGTGTTATATTTTGATTGGTTGGAAGGGGAGACTAGTTTGAGCAACTTAAAAACTTTGAAATAACCACATTCTTCATCAAAATGGATTAAATCAAAGTCTTATAGCATATCCTAAGCTAAATGATAAGTTTTGGGGTAGAAAATGAAATTTATGAACCTTTAGGGACTTAATTTTAAATAAAGAAAGTTTCAGGGACTAAAATAAAATATAAAAAGGACCATTTTTTAAATAAAATATTTTCAAGGACCTCTAGGAAATATTGAAAATGTATGGTGTAAAATTACTAAAATACCCTTCATGTGTAAAATGACCCTTATACCCTTAATAACTTTACACCTCGTGCTTAACACCTCATGCTTGGTTTTGACACTTCCATCGTACACTTATCGCCTTTAAAGGAAAGGACAAAACACATGTCATGCAATTAGAGAAAGCCAATACATGTGTCGTTGTTCGGTGAATTAAGACTGCTAGACAGCTCCATTAAGTGGCACTCTAATGCCGACTCACCAAGATGAATGCTTAGTCATCAAGACACGTGTCATCACCCAGATAACTTTGAGAAAATATAAATAGAAGCCTTAGGATCAGTTCTTACATGAAATTCATTCCAAAAATAAAAAAATAAAGTGTGAGAGAAAGTGTGACGAAGTTTAAGAAGAAGTTTCGTCTTAAGATTAACAAGCGATCCAAGACTCAATATCTATAACTTCAGACTTCTATTCTAGGTGAGTACTCTATGACATTCCTTATGTATTTTAATTATTAGATATTATACAAACTATATATATTTTATGAAATGATTTTATTCTCAAAATTCATCTGATACAGATAATTTCGTCGTTTATTATATGTCTATATCTCTCAATATAAACATCTGATTTGAATTCTGAAATTTTTTATTCGACCTATGAAAACTATTTTACTATGTTGACCTTGACTACCGGCTGGAAATATTTGGATGGTACCTTCCCAGCTGGTTTATCGCTGGTGTGCCCTAAATAAGCTGTTGTTTCAGATATCATGATTTTCTATCTGTGTTGTTACTAGGTGGAAACATTTGGTAACACTATCTGATCTATCTGGGTATTAGA
Organism: Sambucus nigra; assembly: GCA_949130495.1. Lineage (NCBI taxonomy): Eukaryota > Viridiplantae > Streptophyta > Magnoliopsida > Dipsacales > Adoxaceae > Sambucus > Sambucus nigra. Next base: position 521,286,694 of record OX422207.1, read on the forward strand.
GCGTACATGGCCATTAAAATAAAATTGAATAATTGACATATTGCTCAATTATTTTATATGTTCTGTTCTGAACTCTTTATTCTGAAAATATTTACTATCAATTACTTTATATATACTACTCCAAATTCCTGTCTCTATATATATGCCTTCTATTCTAAATTGAATAGGTATCAATTTTCTAAAAAAAAACTGGAATGTCAGGAGATTAAATATCATTCGGCTTTTAGCTGATGTTGTATAAATAACCATTTTTCAGGAAATGAGTAAACTCATAGAGAGAACATACAAGGACTATGTTGAAGATTTAGCTTTTATAGATCTTTTTGTTATTATGTTTGTTTTATCATTTAGAGCATGTTTGACTCTCTTGTAATAATTTTTTAAATTTTGTCTTAAGTTGTAATTCATCGTTACTTTTAATATAATTAAAGTTTCCTTTAGAAATCTCTGATGACGTAATTCCTTTACTTTCAGTATTTTATGATTCATAACCATGTGATTATATTTTCATAGCATTTATTTAAGGAAATAATTTAAGTAAGAATATTTTTTACCTTTGTGGCATGTCAAGACGCTCGTTCCCTACTAACTTTGGGACGTGGTCATGACACCTAAGGATCCAACAATTATATTCAATCGAATATATAAGGGAGATAAGTAAAAAACTACGAAAATCAGATGGACGATGTGGATGACCATTCCTAATTGGACTCTATGACTTGTAAGTAGGATTAACATAGAGAGGACTAGAAGGCTAGGATCCTTGTACTTATAAATAATAGAGACCTCACACAATTTGAGGGTATTAACTTTTATCTTGCTTATGGTGACTTTGACTCTCAATTAGAAACCGTTGTACTCCAATTTCCCTTTGTTATTCTAGGAAATATATTCATCTCCCCCCCCCCCCCCCCCCCCCCCCCTCTCCTTCCCCATGGACATAGGAAGGGATGATCTTCTGAACTACATACATCTTGTGTTCTCTGTGTGTGTTGCATTCATATTATTTTTTGGGGATAAATTACAATACTACTTTTAATATGGGTTTGATATGACCGACAACAATCAAGGTCAATCCTTGGTGAGAAGATGTATTTGTTTTTGTAGTGTGTGAGTCTATTATGAGCTCGACACTAGTGTGATTAGAAAAGGGCATGCAGAAGAATAAGTATTTTGTTTAAAGAAGAATGATTAAGGGGGAAAGAGAGGAAACAGAAAGTGTTGAGCAAAATGATTCATGAGGAGAGGTTTTGGATATAAAAATCTTGAGCGTTATGGTTAAGGTAAGGAGATAGGAATACCTTCCATAGAATAGTCAATTCACACCAAAGATTGAATCATGTAAGAAAATTAGTTATGGATAGGGTGGAGTAAGAGGTAGATATTAGGGTGACGATTAAGGAGTTTTATGAAGATCTATTCAATGAAGATGGGGAGTGGAGACCTACTTTAGATGGGTTAGAGTTCTTAGTTATTTTGAGGGAGAGTAGGGAGGATTCGGAATGAAACTTTTCGAAGGAGGAAGTGATAATTATGTTGAAGTCTATGATGGGGATAAGGTGATGAAACTAGATGGGTTCTCGACGGATTTCTTTCAGCGGTGTTGGTTTGTGGTTCTTGATGATGTTCTAGACTTTTAGGGATTTCCATGTGAGATGTAGTTTTCAGCAAAGCTTGAATGGTTATGTTATTGCTTTGATCCCTAAAAAGGAAGGGTGATGGATATTAGGGACTTTCGGCCAATTAGTTTGGTAGAATATAATTATGATCTATTGGCTAAGGTATTATCAACTAGACTGAGGAAGGTGTTATATCCCATTGTATTCAAGGCTCAGAATGCTTTTGCGGGGATGAAAAATATTATATGCGACGTTCGTGGCTAATGAATGTGTGGGGGCGATACTAATAGGTGGTTTCCCGGGCCTAGTATGCAAACTTGATATTGAGAAGACATATGATTATGTGAACTAGTGTTTTTGCTTGATTTTCTTGAGAGGATGAGGTTTGATCAGAGGTGACATATGTGGACGGAGAGTTGCATATACTTTCTTAGGTAGTAAATGTTGGTGAATAGGTTCCCGAGAGGCTTTTTCCTAATTCCCGAGGTTTATATTATGGGGAAACACTCTCCCCATTTTTCTTGTTCTGGTGATGCAGGGATTGATTAGGATTTTAGAGAGAGAGGTGGAGGTGGAAAGGTTAAGTTTCTTTAAAGTGTGTGTGTGTGGGGGGGGGGGGGGGTCTGATAGGATCCATATGCCGTGTGTCCCATCTTTTATTTATGGATGGTACCATCATTTTTTGTAGAGTTGAGGGAGGATCGAGTGATAAGTCATAAGATCATCTTGATGTGTTTCGAAGAAGTTCGAGGGTTTTATATCAATTTAGTAAAGTGTGAGATGATTGTAAGGACATATTTCTCATGTCCGTTATCTTACATTTGTGTATGTCATACGCCGCTACATTTGTCACGTCTCTACACGATCTCATACGACGGCCCTAATTTGAATTCTTGGAATCAAGCATTCATCATCTCCATCATGTGTCCCACATCTGCCTCAACGACTTCACGTTCCACGATTTTAGGGAATTAATGCAAGTGGTACGCAAGAGAAGTCAAAATAGCGAAAGAAGGCAAGATATGGAAGTTCAAGGGCATTTTGGTAATTTTAAAGCCACCGTCCGGAGTACCGATCAACTGGAAAGTTGAAGAGCTCACCGCAACGAAGATAATGGAAGAAACGTCACCTCAATCCGAGCTACAGTGAAGATATTATGGCCATTTGAAAATAGAGAAAAACCTTTGGAGAATGTTGTGTATTTTTTTTCCCAGACCAGTGATTTTTCTCGAACCGCAGGCTAAACCGGTTCGGGGGAGAACCGGTTCGCGGTACACCTGAATCGATTCGGGGTACCTGACGCTAGATAGAGTTCCAAAATTTTAAAACTCTCTTTGGTTTCCTTATAAAAGCCAACTTCGGGGGAGTTATTTTGCAAGACTTGGAGAGACGATTTTGAGAGTTCTAATTGCTCGTCTTCATATTTTTGAGTCCTAATACTCATGTTTTGATTCACACAAATTCTCATATACTTTTGTGAATCTTTTGGAACCCATAGAACACTTTGTTTATTTTGTTCATTCTTGTGGAGTGCGGCTCTACAACATATGGCTGCGTGTCATTGAGGATCTTTCTGCGTGAAGATTCTTTGTTGAAGATTGGACTGTGAGTCCTTAGAGGGTGCTACGTGTATTCTCTTGCTGAGTTCAAGACTACGTGTCTTTATGGGTTGGCTGCACATTGATCCATTGCAGATTTCTCTATGTAATTGTAAGTTGCAATTTATAAATTCATAGTGAAATAAAGGTTTTATGCGAAAGGGATTTTTTCCTGAAATCTGTGTCTCAGCATATTTACTGTGTCGCATGCTTTATATTTGATGGGTTGATTTAGATGCATGTTTAAGCGCTGAATTTATTTGATTTAAAATTAGACCCTAATTAAATAAGGTTTAATTGGATATTTGAGAATTTAATCAATTATCACACAGTCGTACTTTTCAAATTGGTATCAGAGCAGGTTGCACTAATTTATTTCGTATTCCTATTTTTCGCAAAATTGTGTGATATTGATTTTTTTTTTAAATCAGTTTTGTGAAGAATCGCAATTTTTCAATGGAACACCCATTTAATGAGGAGCCTATTTTTGAAAAAGTTCACGACCATGCTAAAAAATTAAAAACTTTGAATTTAAAACTTTGCAAAAGAATTAAAGTTTTGAAAAAAGAAAACTCTCTCTTTAAAAGTAAGATTGAATATTTGCAAGAGTTTCAAACTGAAAGTGATATTTGTCGTGAGCATTTTAGTAATTTGTGTATTGATTTTGATTATTTGAAAATTGCCAAAAAGAATAGTGATAAGAGAGTCCTTGTTTTAGAAAAGAAATTGGAGGACTTAAAAAATTCTAGGGTTCCCGTTTATGCCGTCGAGGATAAAAAAAATTAATCGATGATTTTACAGCACGTGAAAAGACTCTTAGGGATAAGTTTGTTTGAAAATTTAAAAAAGGCATCCCGTAAATTGGAGGAGTCTAATTCTTTGCTTAAGTCAAAAATTTTGAAGTTAAAAAATGATTTAACAGACTCGAGTAGGTTTGATAGTGATGGTAATGGATCATCTTGTTCTCATGCTTCTAGTGCTAAAGTCAAAACCATTATTTGTTTTAGAGGGTCAACTGTTCCCAAGGACATTAGAAAAGGTCAACCCATAGGTGTCGTTCCACCCATTTATACATGTTCACATTGTGGTAGGAAAGGTCACCTTAGGAGAATTTGTTTTGATCTTGGAAAAAATCCTAGGAAGTTTATGTCTAGTGTTCCCATGGTTCCTAAATCCCCCACACGACGTTTCACATCTATTTGGGTGAGGAAATCACTTTTAGAGGCACTAGATTTTAGACAAGTTGAATCCTGTTTGCTTGCACATGATTCTTCTCTTGCCATATCATATAGATGATTGTGTTCGCATGTTTGTCATACGCTAGTTTTTGTTTCATGATATTTATGTTTGCTAGCGTTGTGACATGTACTTTTTGAATAAATTTTTGCTTTTGAAAAATTTCGAAAAATACAAAAAATATTTTATTTTGATAAAATTTTGAAAAATCCAAAAATATTTTTGTATATTTTTTTGCACCGTTTATGAATGGACACTTAGGATGATCAAGTCACAAGATCATTCCATTTTTTTCATGTGACTATTTGATAGTGTTTTGAGACAATAGGTCAATTCATCCATGTGTTTTACAATGTTTGGAGTCATTAAGATGTAATTAAGTGTTACGTCCTACATGTTTGACTCGTGATTTCCTTTATTGCACACATGCACGGATTTTATTTGATTATTGTGTTTGTCTTATCACATGTTGGTTGGGTGTTTTTACTTCAATTCTTTCCTTAAAACAAACCAAGCGCGATAAAACTTGATAAGAAAGTTGTGCATGTAAGAGCCATTTGTGAGTTCGTATGCTTTGTTTAAAAACGGTGAAAGGCTATGAAAGGTATTTATATAGCCTTTGTGATTAAGTCTCCGTTTAAATTGGACCTAAAAAATTGTGGAATTTTATTATCTGGGGTCCAAAGAGGTTTAAAAGAGCCCGAAAAAAATTTAAAGGCAATAAAAAGAAATTCATGCCAAAAATGGGTCATTTAGGTTTTTGCACTAATTCTCCAAAGTTTGAGAATTTAGTTTAACACCTCTAAAAGAAAATATACATGAGGGGGTTTGGTTAGAGAATTTATAACGGGTTTGCACGTGCTTGAAAATCTTGAAAAAGCACTAAAATGTTTTGGACGTTATTGGTGTGAAAATCACTTTGACTTTGATTTGTTGATTTGCATAAGACGATGTCATCTAAATTCAACAATTTTTCCACCTAAGGATACTTTTGATGTTCATTCGTTAGGGGTACACATATGCATCATGCACATATGATTGATTGAGTTGATTTGCCTATCTAATGTGTTCACACCCATTCATTCCGTTTCCATGACTTGGTTGTTTGATTTTAATTCCATGGTGTGATTTTTGTATCGTATTTTTCAACTTGGTATCTTATTTTTGTACTAAAAATTTTAAAAATTCAAAAATAGTTTGTGAAGATTTTTGTGTATCTCTTTGCAAGAGCGCGTTTTCCATCTGATTGATGCCTTGTTTTGTATACCGTGACACCCCGACTTTTCTTGTTTGATTTATTCTTCTCATTTGTATATTTGGGGACATAATAAAAAGGGGGAGAAAGAATTATCAGTTTTTGGGGGAGTTTGAATTTTGGGGGAATTTTTTAGATTTGACTTATGCTTTTCGTATAAATTGGTATCTATGTTTATCTCATTTCAAACTTGATACGTCACTTGGTATTTTTATTTATCTCATGTGTGTAGGTACTACATTGATTATCATTATGTTGCACACCCTGATCTGTAAAGATTTGAGATTTTAAAGATTGAAGATTTGAGATTCCTGAAGAATTGAAGAACAAACGATGTAGACTTATTCATTTGTATCTTTCCAGTTTTGGGTTCATGGAAGGGCAGATTTGTATAGGAAATTTTTTATTTGATAATTCAGATTTTTTATGTATGTACCGACATAGACATAGGGGCAGATTTGTAAGGACATATTTCTCATGTCTGTTATCTTACATTTGTGTATGTTGTACACCGCTACATTTCGCACGTCTCTACACGACCTCATAGGACGGCCTCAATTTGAATTCCAAGAATCAAGCATTCATCATCTCCATCATGTGTCCCACATCTGCCTCAACGACTTCACGTTCCATGATTTTAGGGACTTAATGCAAGTGGTACGCAAGAGAAGTCAAAATAGCGAAAAAAGGCAAGATATGGAAGTTCAAGGGAATTTTGGTAATTTTACATCCACCGTCCGGAGGACCAGTCAACTGGAAAGTTGAAGAGCTCACCATAACGAAGATACTGGAATAAATGACACCTTAATCCGAGCTACGATGAAGATGTTATGTCCCTTTGAAAATAGAGAAAAACCTTTGGAGAATGCTGCGTATTTTTTTCCCCAGACCAGCGATTTTTCTCTAACCGCAGGCCAAACCGGTTCGGGGTACCAGACGCTGGATAGAGTTCTAGAATTTTAAAACTCTCTTTGGTTTCCTTATCAAAGCTAACTTCGGGGAAGTTATTTTGCAAGACTTGGAGAGACGATTTTGAGAGTTCTAATTGCTCTAGTCTTCATGTTTTTGAGTCATAATACTCATGTTTTGATTCACACAAAATTCTCATATACTTTTGTGAATATTTTGGAACCCATAGAACACTTTGTTTCTTTTGTTCATTCTTGTGGAGTGCATCTCTACAACATATGGCTGCGTGTCATTGAGGATCTTGCTACTTGAAGATTCTTTGCTGAAGATTGGGCTTCAAGTCCTTAGAGGGTGTTGCGTATATTCTCTTGCTGAGTTCAAGATTGCGTGTCTTTGTGGTTTGGCTGCGCGTTGATCCATTGCAGATTTCTCTATGTAATTGTAAGTTGCGATTTATAAATTCATAGTGAAATAAAGGTTTTACCCGAAAGGAGTTTTTCCCTGAAATCTGTGTCTCAGCATATTTACCGTGTTGCATGCTTTATATTTGATGGGTTGATTTAGATGCATGTTTAAGGGCCGAATTTATTTGATTTAAAAGTAGACCCTAATTAAATAAGGTTTAATTGGATATTTGAGAATTAATCAATTATCACACAGTCGCACTTTTCAATGATCCCAGCAGAGGATGTAGATATAGTTCATGTTCTAACGGGGGTAATTGGGTGAAAATTTGGATTTGTTCCGTTTACTTACTTGGGAATTCCATTGGGCACTTACTTTAAAGCCAAGGCTATTTGGGATCCAGTTATTGAGAGGTCGGAGAGGAGATTGGCAGGGTGGAAGAAGATTTATTTTTCTATAGATTCTATACTGACGTTAATAAAGAGCAGCCTATTTACTTTACCCTATTATTATCCTCCATTCTTCCTCTATCTATTTCCATTAATTGACATCTTGACAAGTTAATGATGGATTTTTTATGGTAATGGAACGATAACAGCTTCAAGCATTGTTTGGTAAGCTTGTAGGAGGTATGCAAATTAGTGAGGGAGGGAGGGGTATGTGACACCCCGCCTAATTAAATACCGGGTGATCAGTCATTTATTAAATTAAATCAAAGTGTCCGGTTGGTTAATTCTTAGCATCACTGTCGAAAAATAATTTTCATTATTAATCACCTAATAAATAATTAAGCTAAGTGTCAAAACATTTTTTAATTAATTATACCCAATTAATCCATTAATAAATTCCATGATTTAAGATATAATCCTTTCCCGTTCCACAAGAATAAATACTGAACATGAATTAAATACTGAAATAAATGATACTTGATAAAATATTTCAGTTCAAAGTCTAAAACTAATAGAATCATAATACTCAATCCAATAGGAAAAGAAAAGCTAATAAGGAAATACAATCTCTGAAATAACTAAGCTAAAAATGGGCGACACATGCCCTAAATGAAATGTTTGAACTAAGAGCTGAATGAAAAGATAGATGAGTTTAATATCAATACGCTACAACTTCCACAACAGCTGCAGCTGCAGCTCGTCGAATGATCTGCGCGTCTAAGTCTGGTGGTGACCCTGTGGCTGGACACCGGGTATAATATAGATAGATAGATAGATAGATAGATAGATAGATAGATAGATAGATAGATAGATAGATAGATAGATAGATAGATAGATAGATAGATCGATAGATAGATAGATATCAAAAGAGAAGAGAAATAGCGAGAAATGGGTCAGAACCCGATTTGTAAAAATATTTATTTTAGCAAGTATTTAAAACTACACTTATGCAAATTATTATATGCATATTAGTTCCGAACTCTCACCTGAGATCCTTACCCCTCCACTAATGTGCACACCTAGCGTACGTCTACCCTAACCTAGTTACACAAATTATTCCCAACTAGGTCATATACATATACTACTAATTAGCTCGTAAGAGAAACCCGTATCTCCCATACAATAGGTTATTTAATACCTCACTCCCATTAACTGTATTTTATATTCTCTGTTCTAGTAGTAAGTACTTTATCCCCTTAAGTTATTTTGTTTACGCAGATTTATATAATTGCTAATTTCACACATTAGGATTATTCACAAATATAACTATATATATATATATATATATATATATAGTCAAATCATCCCTATACATATATATACAAATCCTGCGCCCCTTGGTTAGGACCACTTGGCGCAATACATAGTCTGCTATCGTATCCCGGTGCATCGCTCGTTGCATAAAGGACAACTAGTTTGGCGTCTCTCACGAACCATAATTCTCATAACATAAATATTGGAGGCGAGCATACTCACCAGCTAAATAGGTCATGCACATACCTAACACGTATCCAAGTTCATATGCTCTGGGTACAAGTAAAATATCCCCCCATTGGGTCACCTAGGATAAGACTGTCCACTGCGTGAAACCTCCTCCCGATAGCAAGCAGCGTAGGTATGTTATACACGCAATAATGATAAACATATAATATTAGGCATTCCTGAAGCCTTATAAAAATTCAGGTATTCACCCAACCCATATTTATTTTTTTACACGTACTATATTTCTCTTTACTACTTATGCAATTAACTCGATTATTCACACTCTCGAAATTTTCCAAGGTTAATTCACCTATTCAATATTTAGGGTATTATCTTAGGAATGCTTCCCAAATAATTCTTCACTAAGCTAATATCAGTAAATAGCAGTTTTCCTAACACAATTAACTGTGTAACATGATTTGAGGGGGGGGGGGGGGGGGGGAAGGGGAATTTCTGGGCTTTTCTGGGACCTGTCGTTCGAACGATTTAGCAGGTCGTTTGAACGACTCTGACTTCTTGTTCGAACGAAACTCCATCTCGTTCGAACGAGATGGGGTCTTTCTCTGGTTTGGCCAGACCTGTTACATTTTACTGTTCTTTCTTCGTCTTCCTCAAAATTTCAGTCCTAAAACCTCTAAATTTCTCAACCCCAACACCAAAACAGGAATCCTAATTAATTTTTCAACATGTATAAATGATTTTCCTTAACTTTGAACCATTAATTCATCATAAATCAGTTATAAAATCCAAAATCCCCAATTTAACAATTCAAAACCCTAGTTCATCAATTTTTCATACAAGAACGTCAATTTCAATTCCATCCATCATCAATACTCATCAATTTAGGATTTCTAAACTATCTACATGAGGGATTCATCCTACTTTAATCTCCAGATTTTAATAAATGTCATTAATCCTCCAATTTGATCAAAACTTATGAGCCAAACAGTGAATATAATACACATACAATAATATAAACATGCTTGTTGCTATAAACTGCAAGAATTAAACACTTGCCTTAATTTCAATGGTCTGATCCCCTGTTGATATGGGTATGGGTGCATTCCTCATCTCGCGATCTACACTTTGGTATTATTTTTGGTGTGTATTCTTGAGTTAGGCACCAAGAACACCAATAATCTCTTCTACCTTTCTCTGTGCCTTTCTCTTTTCTCTCTCATAGGTTTAGAACTGATAAATCTTATCTAACCTTAGTGCATCTATCTTTTATTTCCCAATTTTCGTCCATATTATTACTCCAAAATTCCAAAGGACAAAAATACCCCTACAGGATGTCCGTTAGGCCTACAACTACCCCGGAGTCCAAATAAAATGCTCGGGTAGAGTTTTCTGACTATCTCGACCCTTTCAGACTCAATGGCGCACTCGAAATTACCATATGAGTTATCAAAAAATAATTTATCTTTTTATTCCATATAATTAGTCCCAATACGACTCACACGCACATCCTGACTTAAAATACCAAATTGTCGTATTTTGCACTTTGACAATTTATAAAAAATATATAGTTCCATATTACATATACTCACAGTAATAATCAATGATTTTCACTAATAAGTATTAACCTTTGGCACGCTAGTTAATAATTATTTTAAATTCGGATTAATTAACAATTAAATTTCCCGACCTTTTTAATTTAATTAATCCAAAAATAATAATTAATCCCATAATTGTTTAATATCATAAAAATGCAGGCTATTACAGGGTAAAAGTTATAAATTTAACTATTTTTAATAAAGTGCTTTTGGGAAAGTGGTTATGAAGGTTTTCGGGTGAGGTGAATAGCTAGTGAAGAAAGGTGGTGGTGACGAGGTTTGGTTTTGGTCACAATGGTTAAGGATCAAGGGAAGGGTAGTTTTCATATGGGGTGGGGTTATGGAAACATACTTGTTTGTGTCGGGGGAATGGGGAGAGGATTAGGTTTTGGAGAGACATATGGGGGGGATTGATCTTTAGAGGAGATGTTTCTTGGGCTATTTCGTATTGCGAGCGGGAGAAAAATATCGGTGGCATAACATATTTAGACTAATTAGGATAGGATTGGATGAAACCCTAGGTTGAGAAAGAGGCTCGAGGATTGGGAGTTAGAGGAGGCGGAGGAGATGTTTGATTAGTTGGGGGAGGGATTTTCCTCAGGGAGGAGAGTATCGTGTATGGTGGAGGAGAAGTAAGAAAGGGAAAATCTCAGTGAGAACTTATTATTCTATTTTGGTGGATAGTGAAGGGATAAAGTTATTTTCTTTGCATGGATAGCAGTGAGACATGCTATTATGATGATGACCGTGTTAAAAAAGGAGAAGTATGCGAATGTCAAGTAGGTGTTGGATGTGTAAGAATGTTGAGGAAGAGATTAATCACTTATTGATGCATTATTGGGTAGTTCAGGGACTGTGAGAGATCATTTATTCCACCTTTAGGGTGAAATGGGTGGGGGTAAAATCAATTTGAGAGGAGATGTCAGTCGTGGTCTATTTGGTGGGGTTATACTGTGGTGTGTGGGGGGGGGGGGGAGTTATATCCTGTATGGAAAATAACCCCTTTATGAATTTTTGGATGATTTGGAAACAGATAAATATGAGGTATTTTGTAGGAGAAGAGATCGAGTCCACAAGACTTCGATGCACTCTTTTGAGAACTTTGCACATGTGATTTAATGAGGAGCCACAAATATATATTCAAATCTTGTTAATTTTGTTGGAGGAGATGGGGATAGGAATTTAATTGTATGTGTGGTGACAATTATGTTCAACACAAGTTCACAGGAAAAGACAATCACCAAAGCAAATAAAGAATGTAAAGAATGCCAATCACACAACACAATATTTACGTGGTTCAGCAAGAATGGCTACATCCACGGTGGTGCTCTCAGTATTATTTCTCTATACTCCGGGGAGTGTTTTTCAGGAAAATACAATGCGTGTCTTTTCCCCCGGGCTTAGGGTTTGTTATATACATGTTTATTCTCGGGGAGTGTGGGTGTTGGACTTCCCCACGTCAATCCACTCCTCCTAGAATATCTCCTTACGAGATCTTAGGAATAGACTAAGTCATAACTGATTTTGGTTGAGATGCAAGGTTCCCAGACTTTAGCCGTTTCTGTTGGGCTACTCGTCTGGGTCCATGGTGACAAATCGAGATACCCACAATTGCCCCTAAAGTTTTTGGGCCACAATTTGGGCTCAATAAATTTAAATGATTTGTCATAATGGCTATCTTATAAATTGTGTAACTCTTTCAAGATTTGAAGCATTTCTTCTAAACTGATTTAGGCGGCAGCCTGCTTCGTGTCTCGTGCGCTATGATTGGAAACGTTTAAAAATCCTTTTGAACAGTATTTCCTTCTTGTCGTTTCAAGATTCTTTATACTTTCTTATCTTCTCTAAGCTCCCGCTGTTTCGCTCTCGTTCCCAGGTCTTCATTTTTCAATTTCAATCTCCTTCATCGTCTTTGCTTGTGACCTCGCACCGTCCCAAGCCAAGTTTTGATTTCGTAAGTTCCTCTTGCTCTTTCCCTGTGTTTTTTCTGTTAAAACTTCTCCGCATTTGTAATTTAGGGTTTATAAATGGCGAAGATAGGCAATAAATCGGTAACTGAATTTAGGAAGCATTATAACATCCCAGATTGGGTAGACATTGAGTGTGCCCTTGTCCCTAAAAATGTTAGAGAAATAGAGGACGCTCACTGGATTCACGTCCTCTTATTGTCCTAAGGGGGTCTTACTTTTCCTCCAAGCAATTTATTTTTGCATTTCTTTGGTTATTTCAATATTGTCCCCGCACAGTGTTCGCCAAACGTCTGGGAGATTATTAATGGTGTCCATAGAATAAACTAGCTCTATGGCACCAATTTAGGGCTCGCTGAGATAGGCTTCTATTATTCTTTCTCGCGCACAAGTTCCGGTCTTCTTTACCTCAAGGCCAGGAGTCCTGATAGGGTATTGGAAGTAAATCTGCCTAATTCCCACAAGGATTATTGGCAAGAGGGTTTTCTTGCTAGAAATTGGCAATTTCCTCCCCATACTGAGGGGTTGAGGTCTGACAGGTTCATGGTCCCCTTTTATGGGGAGGAGTTCATAGGTAGGCTTAATTTTTGCTCTGCTCTTCGATCTTCTTGTTAATGTATGATTTCTCTGATATTCTTCTCTCTTTCTTTTCAGTGAGGATAAAGAACTTGGAGCTGGCTATCAGCGAGGTTCGAGCTGCTGAGTTGGTCAAGGCCTGGAATATTAGGGATCTTTTGGCTGACGGTGACCATCCTCGATCAGCAACTTTTCTCTTGGAGTACAAAAATGTCGGGTCTAGTTTTATTACCCGACCTGTAGACAACATCCCTGAGATAGACATCTATGAAGGGGTTATTGTAGATACTATCCAATTGGATGAGGAAGAGAGAAGCTCTAGTGAGGGTAGAGAAGGTGATAACGGGGACGGTGCTGAAGGTGGTTCCAGTGAGTAGAGCTCTAGTGGTTAAGGATCTTCCAGCTTGAAAGAGGTTTCATAAGCTCGAGCGTCTTCCAGTGAGTCGAGCAGTTCCAGCGAGGAAGATATGGCTCCTCCTAGGAAGAATCTGATCAGGGACAATGATAATGATGCGCTTCTCTCTAGGCGGTTGAATAAGCAAAAATTCGGTAGTTGGGAAGTTGCCACTGGTTCTCAGCCTACTGACATCGATCAAGAAAAGAAGAGGAGGGAGGAAGAGCAGTTGAGAGAGAGAGAGAGAGAAAGAAGGAAGAGGAGAAGAAGAAGAAGGTGGAGGAGAGGAGAAGAGCTAAAAAGGAGAAGAAAGAGAGGGAAGAGGAGAGAAGGAGAGAGGAGATAAGAACGAAAGCAGGGCAAGCTTTGGTGCCCGTGTATGCTTTGCCTGAGGGGGCCTCTGTTGCCCTCTCTCCTCAGTTGGCCCCCGTATTGCTCGAAAGAGCAATTTTGCCTACTGATCATAAAAAGCCGATGGGGACCGACCAGTTGGCTCTAGAGGCGAGTCAGAGGCTAGCCTTGGTAAGTCCACTTTTTCTCCTTTATGTTTACAATATTATGTTTAGTGCTTATCTATGATTATAATATTCTATTTAATGCTTCTCTTCTCTGCACTTTGTGAGTGATTTTTCCATCCTCTACCGTACTCGCGATGAGCTGGTGAGGGGGAAGGCCGATCTGGGAAAAAAGAATGCTGAGATAAAGAGGAAGAATATCGAGCTGGAAGCCAACTTGAAGGCTTCCAACCAGGCCCAGAAGTCTTCCGATCTCGCCCTCGTTGAAGCCAACAGAGCGAAGGAGGCGGTGACCAAGGAGCTCAATGAGTTGAGGCAGTCCTACGACCTAGTCTGCACGAGCAAGCTTGCTATGGTAGAGGAAAATATGGTGCTAGTAACGAACGTGCAGAAGGTGGAGTTTGAGCCTGCCACCCTCAAGGAGAGCTCTTAGAATGTCGGTTGGGACACTGCGTATGAAGATGCCGATGTTCAGATTGGCTACATCAGCAGGTTAAACTTCAAGGAGGGATGGAATAAGGCTCTTCTAGCTACTGGAGTGGACATCGATTCTTTGTTGTTTGACGAGCATAATCCAGGCCCAAAGCCTATTATGGATGAGGCTCCTGCCCCGACCCTTGATGGTGGAATTCCTGTCCCCCAGATAGTTCCTGCTGATACTCCTTCCGTTTAAGGAGCAGTAGTTGCTCTATCTGAGGGAGGTGCTCTTGCTACTGTTGACAAGGGAAAGCAACTAATGACCTCTGAACAAACTGAGGTTGCTAGCTAGCCTGCTCTTAGGACTTCTTTTGTATTTTTTTCTTCGTTTGTACTGCTCTTTTTAATTACCGATGTACTTGGACCTCTTTATTTGAATGAAATGAAAAATAGTTTACCTTCTTTGTACTGATTCTTCTACTCTTGAATGCTTCTATGGCCTATAGTTGCTTGATGTAGATGATTATATACCTTCCACCTCTCAACTGGGAAGGATCCTTGGTCCTAATGCGAGCAATCAGGTTCGCTAAGCCTTCGCTAGGATTTGTAAGTCTCTCAGGTCGAGGAATAAGAGCTTTAAAGACCAGTCTGAGCTCATCGTCAAATTGAAGGATAGACTTCAGGAGATGGAAGGAGTTGGTGCCTCTGTCCAAGAAGAAGTGAAAACTTTAAGAGATAATCTTCTAGATGCCTCCGAAATTAATCAAGTCGAAGAAGTTATTCAATAGGAGAACGAGACCCTGAGGAGGGAGGTATCGCGACTCAGGGAGCATGCATCGAGCATCGCACCTCGAGTTTTATGAGGTTCCTCTCCATCGGCTATTCCATCAGATGCCACAGGGCCGAGCCCTGCCCCTCTAGTTTTGCGAGGTTCAACCTCATTGGCTAGTCTGTGAGCTGGTCCAGACGCAGGGGGTCCAGCTAGGGAGATGGACGAGCTCTGAGAAGATATTCGTCAAGCATACGTGATTACTGTTGGGCTTCAAAGAGATGTCACATGATTGAGGCATCTGTTCAATAAAGGACCTTGATGAGTGTAGGCTGATGGTTATGACCAAGGTTGGATAGATGCTCCGATGAGATTGACAGAGTTTGAAGAGCTGTCCTTTATTAGGGGATGGTTGAGCACCCTCAGGGAGCTGCAGGTCCCCAGGAACTCAGTACTCTAGTATCGTCACGAGATCTCTCCTTAAACTCTGAGGCCTAATCTTTTCAAGAGGGAGGACCAGTGGGTCCCTATAGATGCTATCCCAAGGCAGCTATTAGAGCCAGATGCGAATGAAGTTGAGTAAGAATTGGCCCCTCATCCGGACGACGACCGAAGATCGCAAGTGGCTGATTATCTTACTCAAAGGCCTAATCCTCAGTAAGATTTTCTTACTTCAATGTAACCTTTTGTAAATGTAACGAAGTAATAAAATATTTATGTTTTGGGCGTTTTTCCAACTAAACATGTGTTGTGTATTTTTACTTCATTAATTTTTTGTTTGATTATCTTGGGCTCTTCGTAGCCGACTAGATTTAATGTAGGTAGAGTTATTTTCTTATGTGAATATCCTCCCAGTCCAATATGCTTATGAGATACCATTCTGCCCCACTTTACCTTTTAGGTCGTATCGTCACACTCCCTTAGGCCTAAGTATGGCAATGGCGAGGAAACACCTGGTGTTGGATGTTCTATTCGATTAGGTTTTTTTAGACAAACATTGTTTGGCGACCAATTCGATTTGGCCGAGTTGCCTAAAGGTCCCCTGTAGGGCTTCATGTATTGCCAGGGGCAATGCTAAGAGGTTGTTCGTGCTTCATAACGAAAACCTGAGGAGGGTGATTCCCTACTTTTGTATACTGATTAATGTGCCGGTTTCTTGGAAAAGGTGTGCAAGTTATAAAGTTCATAATACAAAATTAACACTTCATAAAATGTCACTGCCAAACAATATTTTATTAATCAAAAGCAATTAAAAAATGAGTTTCTAATTCCAACAATGCGATAAAAGATTAAGGAAAAAACTAGAAATAGAATTTTTTTCAGGTTGGCTGCGTTCCACGCTCGGGGTATATCTCTGCCCTCCAATGTTTCTAAGTGATAGGATCCTTGTAGGTCGTCCCTTGTCACCTTGAATGGTCCCTCCCAGTTTGGACCCAGCTTGCCATCAGATGGTTTTACTGTGGGAACGTGTTACAAGTGTTGTTCTCCATCAAAAGCTAAGTTTTTATTTTCTCTACGTATAATCAATTATACATACATCTTTTGATTCAATCATGATTTTTATGTTTATATACATAAATTAATTATCAAATTTTTATCTGAAAAATATTGCATATCATGATTTTAAAATCATAACTGTTAGATTCATTCTTATTTAGAAATCTGAAAAATAGTGGATTTCATAAATCATAACTTTTTACTTGATTCTCAAGTTTCAATTTTATATCATGGAATAAATATTTTAAATGATTACATATACCAATATATATGACGGTGGTAAGATTTGATAATTTTCATTATAAATTTTGTAAGATCTTTGATGTCTATTTAAATTCCCATCATATTTTTAATCAGAGAATGTGAAAAGGTTAAAGACAATAAAAAGTTTTCTCATGGAAATCATGACCCAGATCTATTTTCTCTCTCTTCAAGTTTGAGTCTCTTTGCATTCATTTTTATGAACTATATACTTAATTTGGTTCATCTTCCATCTATGTCAATAAAGTCTCATTGATTGATTTTTGATATAAATTTGGTAATAACTTCGATCCTTCAACATATTTTTATCTCTCCAAATAGGGAATAGGAAAGGATCAATATAAAAAATAATTTTCTCTCACCTGAAAAATCATTACCCACCTCTTGTAAAAAGGGATCAGTAAAACAAATCATGACCATATCAAGACTCTGGGCACAAATTTGATATGTTGGCCCCTCGTTCATCACATCACATGGTTTCTTTATCGGAATCACACGATATAGTGGATTAGATAATTATTCATTTAATTAACATTCTTAATGCTTAAATTTTACATCGAATGTTATTTTTCTGATCTAAGGATTCGAGATATTCTGGTCAGTCATACATATTGTTGGTCGGCATCATCTTGGGCCATATTTTATTAAAGATAAGCTTAACCAGACCATTTTTGTTAATCGGAGATAAGATGTGAAGATCCATCAGCAACGTTGAAATAATTTTATTTAAATATGAGGTATCTTATTGTTGGTCGGAGACTCATATTGTAGCTCGGTGGAACCAATTGTAGGTCGATGATCATCTACTTCTTAATCGACAACATCTCAGTCTTGATCGGAGGGTTCAATTTACTGGTCGGTAACTATCCAACCATCCACTTTTTGGTCGGTGACATCTAATGTTGTTCGGTGCTGTCAATGCACCATTTTTGTTGATCGGCGAAATTGCTCAGCTGGTCGGGGACCGTTTGCTTCTTGGTCGGCACCATATATTCTATAACTTGAGATATCCTTAAATGTTGGTCGGCAACATCCATGCCGTTTGTCGGCAGTAGTAGAATCTTGGGGTATTAAAAACTGCGAAGCACCCCAGATATTTCTTTAAACACGAGTTCAGCTTGGGGACAAACAGGGGGCTTAAGTCTTTTTTAACTTGTGATCACCCCAAAAATATTTTTAAAACCAAGTGATAAATAATTTTCAAACATCAACTTATACCTGATTAGTTGTTGGAGATTAAATAACTTTACAAAAAACTCTACGTCTTATTTATGATGCATATTTGATAAAAATTTGTCTATCTCACACACATTTGGCACAAAAATATTATATTTTGAAATTTTCAAACAGCAACTTATACCTGATTAGTTGTTGGAGATTAAATAACTTTACAAAAAACTCTATGTCTTATTTATGATGCATATTTGATAAAAATTTGTCCATCTCACACACATTTGGCACAAAAATATTATATTTTGAAATTTTTATACTCATACACATCACATATTGTTTGGCTGAATAATTATTCTCATGATAATAATTATTTTCTCTAGTCTCGACAGGTGCTCGGGCAGCCTATTAAAATTTCATAGCGACGAGATTCAATCCCGATGAAAGCTCTCGTAAACCTCTGGAAAAGTAGTATTGCTCGACATCAGGCAATTGTGCCTCGACATATCAGCCAACATATATTATTTCATTTTTTGAAATTAATATTTTTATTTCTCAAACATATACCTATCATATATTTATTGAATGATTAAATTATTCTCATGATTAATCAATTCATCCTACACATATGGTAGAGCAAGATATTAATTTTTACAGGTACAAGACTCAACGCCGACGAATGCTCGGAAACAATCTGGAAACTATTATCATTGCTCAGCATTATGAAATTTCACCTCAGCAAGGAACTATATATTTTATCATTGCTTTGATTTGTGCTCAAGCACGAATTATTCTATATATCCATTCGGATTCATATTCTATATTCATCTCTTCATGGAGCTCGGCGAAATACTGATTATCATATTCAACTCCGAGGAAAAGCTACAACAGTTATTATATTTCACCCCCAATGGATAGTTGGTCGGGGCAATTCTTATTTATATTCAGGCCCAGATATCGGCTCAAGCACAAATTATTCTATATATCCCTTGGGATTCATATTCTATATTCATCTCAACATGGAACTCGGCGAGATACTTATTATCATATTCAGCTCCGAGGAGAACTATAACATTTATTATATGTCACCCCCAACGGATAGTTGGTCGGAGTAATTCTTATTTATATGCAGGCCCAGCAAAGTTCTCGGCCATATTCTTATGTTCTGGAAAATATTATTCTTATTCGGCATTATGCAATTGTGCCTCGACAAGATACTTATTCAGCTTTGAGGAGAATTACAACATTCGTTGTATTTCACCCCCAACGGATAGTTGGTCGGATAATTCTTATTTATATTCAGGCCTGACAACATTCTCAGCCATATTCTTATGTTCTGGAAGATCTTATTCTTGTTCGGCATTATATAATTCTACCTCGACAGATCAACGAGGCACTTTATTATTTTTAATTATTCTTTATATATATTTGGATGCATATTCTATTCTTATTTCAGCATGGAGCTCGACAAATATTTATAATCGTATATTCAGCTCCAAGGAGGTCTCCAACATTTATATTATCTTATTCCCAATAATCTGTTGGTCAGCTCCGAGGAGATCTCCAACATTTATTATATCTTATTCCCAAAAATCTGTTGGTCAGCTCCGAGGAGGTCTCCAGCATTTATTATATCTTATTCCCAACAATTTGTTGGTCAGCTCCGAGGAGTTCTCCAGCATTTATTATATCTTATTCCCAACAATCTGTTGGTCAGCTCCGAGGAGATCTCCAGCATTTATTATATCTTATTCCCGACAATCTGTTGGTCAGCTCCGAGTAGGTCTCCAGCATTTATTATATCTTATTACCAACAATCTGTTGGTCAGCTCCGAGGAGTTCTCCATCACTTATTATATCTTATTCCCAACAATCTGTTGGTCAGCTCCGAGGAGGTCTCCAGCATTTATTATATCTTATTCCCAACAATCTGTTGGTCAGCTCCGAGGAAGTCTCTATCATTTATTATCAAAAATGTATTCCTAAAAATGCCAACTTATGTTGGTTAGGAAGTAAATGTATTCCTCCGGGAAGTAAAACTTGTATTCCTCCGGGAAGTAAAGCTACTTGTATTCCTCGGGGAAGTAAAACTATGTATTCCTACGGGAAGTAAAACTATGTATTCCTACGGGAAGTAAAACTATGTATTCCTCGGGAGGTAAAATTATTCCAGAAAGTGTCAAAGTTGATCGTTAAGAAAAAATCCACCAACTCAGGTTGGTCGGAAATAAGAAGCTGTCAACTACAGTTGGTCGGAAACATTTTATGAGTATGTGAAAGCGATCAAGCAAAAAGCATTCAAAGTTCACATTCCACACTTGGGGGCTTCTATTACAGATATATTTGTTCATTTGGTGGCACATTCTTATAACATCATGCAGTCGAGCATCAAATTCAACTCCACAAACTCACACGGTCGGGGCCCCGACCAATTATCATTCAGAAGTTGTTTTTCTTGCTCAGGAATTATTTTTGATATTGAAGTTCAGGAGGTATATTGAAGTTCAGGAGGCTATTGAAGTTCAGGAGGTATATTCAGAAGTTCAGGAGGTGCATTCAGAAGTTTAGGAGGCATATTCAGGAGTTATTATGCACATACTTTTGAAGTTCAGAAGTCAAATTCAGCATCTACAGCACTGAGATCTTTACTCATACTGACCGGCCAACATTGAAGAAGAAGTTGTATGAAAATGTTTCGAAGTCCACCACTAGCTTGGTACTAATCAGATTGAAGAGTTGGGTTCAAACCTAGTATGTTACTCGACAAAGTATTCAGAGGAGCATAAATCAGAAGAATCAAGCATGTGAAGTTAGCACTCAGTTGCTCGGCACAGGAGGCAGTTGGTCGGCTAGCAAACCAATCAACATACTTGAAGATTATGACAAGCTACAAGCTGCATACTATGGCATGGCTGCATCCAAATTCCCAGGGGTGATACATAGCACACGGAGTTCCTCTAAAGAAAGATTAGCAACCATCGATCAACCTGCATCATATGTCGTTCAGGAGATAATGCACTTTATGTTGAACAAATCAAGAAGGTAGATCAAGAATTTCACGAGCACCGAGCAACACTGCAGAATAAATACTCCATCCTTTCAAGTAAACCATCAAGCATGGAGCATTGGGGGCTTCTGTTAACGCAAAAAATCTCCATCTACGAGGACCAATCAGAAAAGGACACATGTCATCCTACGTGGCAATATTCGACACCCGAGGAAAGTTGGTCAGCACCCGAGAAGAGTTAGTTGGCACCCGAGGAGAGTTGGTCGGCATACTAACCAGGAAGATCAAAGGATAACTATGCATTTAATGTTCATTAATGAAGATGACAGCGCATTTAATGAGCCTTAATGTACATTTATACTGTATTAATAGATGACAACACATAGCATACCAAGCAATTCAACAATTAGATTCGTTGAATGCAGACATAAATGTCTACATACAATGAATCTCTTTATCTCCCATCACTATAAATACATGTATTCCCTTAGCCAAAAGGGAGGAGATCCAGAAGATTCGAGAGGAGATCCCCTAGAAACCCCATACACAAGATACACATCCTTTATCTCTCTACACCCTATGGTGCTAAAAGGGAGGAGATCCGACAACGATGAGAGACCATACACAAGATACACCCTTTTTCTCCCTCTCTCTACCACATTGTGCTATTGCAAACCCCTGGGAATAAAATAACAGTGGACGTAGGCTTTATTCATAGCCGAACCACTTTAAAAATCTTTGTCTCTTATGTGCTTGATTGGATTGCTTTCATCTATTTATCTGTGATCATAAAAATGGGATTCGATCCAGTTTTTTGCATCAACACTATATGAATCTCATCATATATGCGTCCCTGATGTTTGCAAGTGGCTTTGCCTTAATCTATTTAGTGAAGTAGTCTGTGGTGACCAAAAAATACTTGTGATTACCGACAGCGGTAGGAAGAGGGCCCACGATGTCCATTCCCCATTGGGTGAAAGGCCAAGGGCTGGTAAGTGATCTTAGGTCGCTTGCAGGTTAGTGGACCATAGGAGCATGTAGCTGAAATTTTTCACACTTGTGAGCATATACTCCAGCATCTCTCTGCATATATGGCCACCAGTAGCCTTCCTTCATTGCTCGAAAAGCTAGCGATCTCCCTCCGATATAGTTCCCACAGGTTCCTTCATGGAGCTCGCACAACACTTGCTCGATGTCCTTTGGGTGAACATATTAGAGGTAAGGGCCGGCGAATGATCTCTTGTATAGCTTTCCCTCAGGAGATAAGTGAAAGCGGGTAGCTTTGACTCTTATCTGATGAGAGGCCTTCTTATCGTCTGGTAGTGCACCATCCTTTAAATAGTCCCTCAGGGGGTCCATCTAACTGGGTACCGATTCAATCTGGAGAATACAGCCCATGTTCTCTTCGCTCTGGATGATGCTCGGCTAGGTGAGGAAGTCTATAGGGATTGTTCTCTTCAAGTCGGAGTCGATTACTAAACTTAAGGCTACTATGGAGTCGGCATAACTGTTTTGTCCTCTGGGAAACTGTTGGACACTGACTTCCTCAAAGTTGGACATTAATTTTTTTGCTAAGGCGAGGTAGGCTTCCATTCTTTCATCCCTCGCGTTAAAGTCCCCACTTATCTGATTGGAGACCAATTATGAGTCGCCGAACACCTGTAGCTATTTTGCACCCAATGCTTGTGCCTTCTGCAGTCTTGCTATAAAAGCCTGGTATTCTGCCTTGTTGTTGGAGGCTTCAAATCCAAGTCTAATGCCCTGCTTGAGAATTGTATCTTCTAGAGTAACGAGCATAATTCCTACTCCTGCCCCCTTTGAGTTGGAGGCTCCATCAACAAATAGTCGCCAAACTGCTCCTGTTGAGTGATTTTCCCTCTGATCTATGGGTTGAAGTTGGTCGCGAGGCTGCTCGCCTGTGAATTTTGCAATGAAGTCCGCAAGAACCTGTCCCTTATTGCATTCCTTAGTTGAAATTGGATGTCAAATTGTCCAAGCTCGACTGACCACTTGGATAGTCTGCCAAACAGATCTGCTTTCCGCAGGACTGCTTTAAGGTGGTGTAATGTAAGGACGATGATAGTGTGAGCTTCTAAGTAATGCTTCAGTTTGCTCGAGGCTACCACTAGTGCAAAGGTAAGCTTTTCCAGTGGTAGGTACCGCTGATCGACGTCCAATAAGGTCTTGCTTGCGTAGTAGACTGGGTGCTGGATTCCTGCTTTTTTGCATACCAGTGTAGAACTGACGGTGTGGCTGGAGATGGCAAGGTATAAGTACAAGGAATCATTCTCTTGATGTATTATGAGAAAGGGTGGTGTGCTAAGATAATATTTTAGTTCTTCCAATGC
The DNA here is from genome assembly GCA_949130495.1 of Sambucus nigra. Classification (NCBI taxonomy): domain Eukaryota; kingdom Viridiplantae; phylum Streptophyta; class Magnoliopsida; order Dipsacales; family Adoxaceae; genus Sambucus; species Sambucus nigra. The sequence continues at coordinate 521,310,124 of OX422207.1, forward strand.
TCTCGAGCAATCTTGGTTCCATTCTATTATTTTGCTTCTTTTTAATAGTTGCAAAAATAGTTAGCACTTCTCGGAGGACTTCGAGATGAACCTATTCAAGGCAAAGAGCATACTCATGAGCTTTATTACGTCTCTTATTATGCGAGGAGGTTGTACCTTATTGATTGCATCGATCTGGTCCGGGTTGGCTTCAATGCCTCTCTCGCTAACCAAGTACCCGAGAAATTTTTCTGACTGGACATCGAAAGAACACTTGCTCGCGTTGAGTTTCATTCGGTATTTCCTAAGGATTTCGAAGGCCCTTGATAGGTCTGAGAGATGGTCCTATTTGCGCTTTCTCTTGATGAGCATACCATCAATGTAGACTTCCATGGTATCTCCCATTTGATCTTTGAACATCTTGGTGACCAGCCGCTGGTAAGTTGATCTTGCATTCTTGAGCCCAAACGGCATAACTTTATAGCAGTATAATCCGACGATGGTAACGAATGCGGTCTTATCTTAGTTTGGTGCATATAGAGGAATCTGATGATACCCCGAATATGCATCTAGAAAACTCATTCTCTCATGAGCTTCCGTAGCGTCCACCAATAGGTCAATCTTCGGGAGGGGAAAACTGTCCTTAGGGCATGCCCAGTTAAGGTCAGTGAAATCGATACAAACTCTCCATTTCTATTATTCTTTGGAACCACTACCGGGCTGGATAGATATTTAGGGAATTAAACTTCCCATATGGATCGTGCATCCAGAAACTTCTCTACTTCTACAGCTTTGGGCTTCTCTGGCGCAGTTCGTCGTGCCTTCTGCGTGATGGGCCTGAAAGTGGGGTCGACGTGCAACCGATGATAAATCACACTAGGATCAATTCCAGGTAGCTCTTATGGTTCCCACGCAAAAACATTTAGGTTGCTCCTTAATAGCACCATCAATTCTTTCTTCTCTTGATCTGTGAGAGATGTCCCAATCAAGAAACTCTTATCCTTTTTGTTACCACCGGCTGTGACTTCTTCCAGGTTTTCAACGACCCGCTCAGAGAGGAGGAGCCTGGTCTCCTCCACTCTGGGTCTTCCATACTTTAGCTTCTATTTCAAAGGTATCAAACCTTCTTGCTCCTCGACCTTCTCTTTAGCCTTCTCGACTTTTTTCTCTAGTTTCAGGCGGATGGCTGCTATAAAGCACCTTTTTTCCATCGCTTGATCTCCGTGGATCTCCATCACTCCTCGCTCAGCCACGTACTTGAGTTTCTGATGGTAGGTCAACGGGACTGCTCTCATTGCATGTAGCCACCCTTTGTCGAGGATAGCTTAGTATAGTGATTCAATGTCGACTACCAGAAACTCAATCATCTTGGAGACACTTCCTGCCCTTACTGGCAACACGATCTTTCCCAATGGGATAGTTACTTTCCCAGCGAAGCCAACTAGAGGGACAATGGCTTCCTTTAAGTCGACAACGCTTAACTTCAATTTTCTGAACAGGTCAAGACACATTACCTCGGATGAGCTTCCCTGGTCGACGAATAACTTGTTGACATCATAGTTGGCTATCGTGAGGGTAATGATCAAGGCGTCATGATGTGGGGTTCTTACCCCCACTAGATCTTCATCTGTGAACACGATGTGTTTGCTGCAATCGACGTCATCTGCTCGCCAGCGCTTTCCTGACTATGTCTTCACTGGATCGATCTGAAAAGCTTGCATTACTGCTATAAGCTTTTTTACTTCCATCCGAGCTGAATTACCTTGAATATGCTTCATATCAGATGTCCCATGAATTACTGCAAATTCATGGCCAGTATCGTCCTAGAGTACTTTATCGGGCCTTATGTCTCCATTGGCAGCAACCTTCTCTACCTTCTTCTCCACAAACTCGTTCAGATGCCCGATCTGGGCCAACTCTTCAAGGTGAGACTTAAGAGCCTTGCAGTACTCAGTCTTATGTCCTCCCTCCTTATGAAAAGCGCATCTCAGCGCGTTATTTCTCTTTGAGGGATTTCCTCCCATCTTTCTGGGCCACTTAACAAATGGCTCATCTTTGATTTTCGCTAAGATCTTATATATTAGTTCTTTGAAGATAGTGTTTACTGCGTGAAATGATTTCGAAGCATCGTTCTTGCCTTCATTCTTGGAGCCACCCTTGCCCCCATTCTTTCCTCCTCTCTTCTAGTTTTCGACCTTATCGTTGCCCTTGGCAGTGAGTTTAACTCGGCCATTCTCCACTACACTAAGGCGGGTCACATCCTCAACTTTGGCATACTTCTCGATGCGATCCATCAGGTCATCGATGGTTGTGGCCTCCTTCTTGGTCAGGGATTGGTGCAGAAGGCAAGAGCTGGGTAGGCCAATCTTAAAAGAGGCCACAGTAACCTGTTTTGAGCAGTCCTCGACCTCGTTAAAGAACTCCCAGTACCTCTTTGCTTAATCCCGGAGGCTCTTCTGAGGCGTCTTCTTCATTGTTAGCAAAGCATCCATCCTCTTTGGATGGGAGCTGCTAGTAATGAAGCGAGTCGTGAAGATCTCGGCTAGGGACTCAAAGTTCCTGATGGATCTGTGATGGAGCCTTTCGAACCACTAATGGTCCACATCATGCAGACTTGAGGGAAAAATCCTACACATTAGTGCATCCTTGTGGTTCTAGAGAGTCATAGCTTGTATGTACTGCCTAACGTGATCGATAGGGTCAGTCTTTCCGTCATAGATCTTGAATCTCAGAATTTCGAACTTCTTGGGGGCTTCTTCTTCTTCTATTTCCCTTGAGAAAGGGGATTTCATCTGGGTCCTGATAGCTCGCCGAGCAAGCTCTCTAGTCGATCTGTCACCCCAATGTGTTGGGTGCTGGTCCATTTCTCTTCGGACCAAATTTCGTATATCCTTATCTCCTCGAGCTGGGCTCCTGTAACGACGAACTGGTCGCTGTTGCTCGAGAAAGTCATCATCAGACTCGTGCTTCTCACTTCCTGGGGATCCGTGTCTAGGGCTTTGTGACACCCCACCTAATTAAACCCCAGGTGGTCAATCCTAAATTAAATTAGAACAGGTTTATCAGTTGGATCATTCTTAGCATCACTATCGAAACTTTTTATTTACTAACCACCTAAGTGAAATTAGACTGGTGCCAAGTTTTATCTTTCATTAATTCAAAGAAATACTCATGCGAAAATAAATCATTAACAATCATAAGCTAATTGAAACCAACCATCACATATAAATAAGAAACTGGCCGAATAATCATCGGCTAAAATCCGACACAAATGTAAAGACAGATAATAATGGATCTCAAGTATCTGAAATAAATACTAAATAAAACCGTGAGCAACATGCACGAATATCTGCTAGAAAATCCCTACACTAGGAATAGAAGGAATAGAGGTGCCTATCCAAATCCTGCAACATCCACATATGCTGCAGCAGCGAATCCCTGGAACGAATCAAGCCTGGCGTCCCTGTGGCTGGACACCTAAAAGGTTTTGAAAATATTTTATAGCAAGGGTTAGAACCCAAAACATTTTGAAAACATTTAGCAAATAATTAACTTGTAGTAATATAAAATGCAAGAATGCGCTTCATATTTAAGTTAGTGTCGCACTCCATTGAGGACATACTCACCCCTCCACTAATGTTCACCCCTAATGATTACTTTAACCCCACCTAGTTTTACTACCCCGTCCAACTAGTCCTAGTATAATCCTCCCTTGCCTTTCTACTCTAAACCGAGTATTATTAATACATGATTTATAAGTTATTTACCACCTTAACGTAGTTAATCATCTTTCCTTGAAATCCATATAGCATTCACTAGTTATATAAATAATACAATTTTCTCCATGCATTTAAACTTCCCGTATATAATTATTCACCACATTATGTACGTACAATTATCTTACAACAATCTCGCATGTTGAATGTGAATATAACTCATATATAATTAATACAATTCACTACATGTATTTAATGACCCATATATAACTATTTATCCCATTATATATGTAGAACCATATTACAACATTCACACATATGTTGAATATAAATATAACCCATCCTCCCGAGTAATAACTCACTGGATGCATTCTCTAAAGAGCTATCACACTAGGTGTACTCGCATAACCTAGTTACCCCAAGTTAGAATCGCTCACTAACTTGGACAAAAACATACATAATGGAGGCGGTCATATTCCTTCCCTGGAAATGAGATAAGCCCCTCACCCATATAATGGACGCTATGACCTGGGGATATACTCACCCCACTCCTCAAGCTAGGGGATTCACCCACATCGCGCAACCTCCTCCGATAGCACTAGAGTATATATATTAATAATATCTAATCATTGATATTTATATGCACACACCATATATATACTATCACACACCGTATATATATAAGTATAAAATATCTCGACTTTACCGTATACTTATTTAGTATCTCGAGTTTATGGTCCAACTCTGATTATTAATTAATTTACACATTAATTAATATAATACTTTCCCGAGTCTATAGTCCGACTCTAAATAAATTAATTTATCCCTTAATTAATTTATTACCTTGGTGTCACTCAACCAATATCCCCGGACTCGCTCACTTGGTCCGTATTTTAATATTTTCCCGAGTCAATATTCCCACTCCAAATTAATCCACTCCTCCCAGTAATTAATTTAACGCATTGGTATCACTTAACTAATCTACGTGGACTCGCTCACGTGGCCCGAAATTAAATATCACCCGAGTCTAATCCCCGACTCCAAATTAATTAGTTTTCCTATATAATTAATTTAAATGAGTAGTGTTTCCCTACTACTATACCCGAACTTATTCACCCAGTCCGTTATTTTATTTTTCAGAATTTATTTCCCAAAATTCATTCTCAATGTGTCGCACTTAATTCCCCCACCACTCTCAATTATACTCCCTTGTAATTGTTAAGAATTAACTCCCATAATTAATTTTTTTCCTCTTAATTATGCTAGGGGAATTTGCAACTAAAATTTTTACCCATATAAATTCCTAAGCCAAACTGTCGAAAAAACCTGAAGGGTCGATCGATCGACCCCCAACTGTCGATCGATCGATCGAACAGGTGGTCGTCATCTCCACCTTGTTGTTTCCTCCATTAACGAAATTTTCCAATTTCTAACCTCTCCCTTGGTCTAACCCAAGCATAATCAACATCGTGACTATATAAGAACATGATTAGGGCCTCTCATAGAACCTCAAATATAAATTTAATTTCAAAATTTTCTACCTTTCTGATTTGGGGGGAAAATCTCGAGTTTTTACTCGTCAGGTTTCAATTTCATCTACGTACCCCAAATTCGTCCATAATTGCGACTGGGTTTTTCACATGTAAATCAAATATCCTTACAGAACCATGTCACACCATTAATTCCCACATTAAATTTCATTTAAGTGTTCCTTTTATAAAAACTCCATTTTGTACCCAATGTACCAAAAATGAATTTCTAATTTCACGTCACAAAAATATAAATTGATTAACCTCAATTAATATCACAGCAAGTTAACCACTTACCTTATGGGTTCGTAGGGTCTGATCCGAGGGTGTGATTTGCAAGGTTGATGATGAACTCCCAATTGGTTCCCTGTCTTGTCTTCAAAAGACTCTAATTTGCAGTATAACCACTCTCTACGGGTTCCTCTTAATACCCTAGGTTCTCTCTTGTGTTTTCTGTCGTTTTCCTTTTCTCTTAAATTAGGTATTAAAGCTAAATCCCGTTTTTAGCCTAATGGGCCAAGCCCGAGTGATCTAAATACCCCCATGTGGATCCGGTTATGCCTAAAAACGCCTCGTGACCCATTTACTACCCCCGGGTACACTTTTCGACTATCTTGGCCCATCAGGACTCAACCGTGCACTCATAATCGATATTCAAATTAAGTTATAAAAATTCCTATCTCACACCCAAATTAGTCTATACCGACTCCCGTCTGAGATAAATAAATGCCACGTCACTAATGCACGTTATGGCATAAATAAATTATTACTATTCGATTAGTAATTAAATTTCCCTAAATATTAACCATTCACTCTCCGATTAATATTTAAATAAATATTACCATAATAAATTCAATTAAATTACGACACACAAGTAATTTAAAATTTCCCGAATTAATTAAATATTGCATGCACAGAAATATGGGGTGTTACATACTCCCCCCCCTTACAAAGGAATTTCGTCCTCGAAATTTGGTCATTACTGCAGCGAATAACACTAGATACTGCTCTCACATATCCTCCTCCCGGTCCTACGTATACTCATCAATACTATGATGACCCCACTCCATTACACTCTAACTGGTGGTACTATCTTAGACTGCAGCTTGCGCTCACATAGATACCAGTCTCCCCTCATATGAGGTGTCTTATTGCAAGTGATTATCCTCGAGTGGAATGTGCTCAAAAAGCTGAATCGCTCCTCCTGCATCCCTCCAGCTATGCCACGTGGAAACACATCCCGTATCCGCTGAAGATGTTTTGGCAAACCCAGTCGATAAGCTATTAGTCCCACCCTCTCAAAGATAGGGAAATGACCCACATCCCTCGACACTAGCTCCCCTTTCTTACCGAACTTCATCACCCCTTTCATAGGAGGCACCCGAACCAATACTTAGTCACAAATTTTTAACTCGATGGCCCCTGATAACATAGTGTCCCAGAAGATGAGCATATACTCCGCCGGCTTCACTATCTCTCAGTTAGGAAATACCCCTCCTATATGGGTGTCAATTTCCTTGTTGCCAAAATGAGTGACTATTTTCTGTGTAATTACCCGCATCATCCCTAATTAATCATGTCATACTTGAACCTTTAACTCACGGTGACGTACCCCTCGTTATGTCCCTGAATTGTATGAAAGGATACAACTTACTTAATTCCCGCTGATGGACCATAACCCATCTCGGATCCTAGAAGCTTGTTATTTTCCCACCTCTTATCTACCAAAGGTGGATAATGAAACTTTCCCCATAAAGTCTCCTAAGGTGTCACGTAGACCAAACCGTTACGAGGCATCACATGTTACTCTACCCGTGGTGAATACTACTCCCGAATTACCCCAAAAAAATCTAAAATGCACAATCCTCACTTCCCGTCCACCCATCGACTTATGGGCGACACGTTCAACCCAATATGTAACTTTGTCCGGATCACCTCCTGACAATTTACCAACCTGAGCATTAATCCCTTCACTGGGACCATAGAATTTAAAAAAATTCCTGGTTGATACCCTCCAATCAACCTCTTTCCATCCTTAAATGGTCTACCCAACGACAAATTCACGATGTCCCATTCAACACCGATTCCCACGCTCAAGAACTCTATTCCTTGTGTGGTTTTCGTCGGGCAGGAATCTATACCTGGTCTATGCGTAAAACCACTCTAGGTATATGACTAAGTGATACTCTTTTCTATCTTCCCAAAAATGTGGGTTTCTCCCTTGCCTATGGATATCTTATTACATAGGTCTCCCCCACCTTCCCACTCCCTACGGTGGAGGTAGTTCTCCTTGATATACATAGTCAGACCGTTTCCTTTCTCAAACAGATTTCAGTTCACTACACTTTTCCACTTATTCTCTAACTGCTCCGCAGGCGTACATTCAATATGTTTATTTACACATCCCTTTTATTTAAAACGACTCTGAAATCACACTAACCATGGCGCCCACACACCCTATATCTCGTGCTTAACCGCACAAAAATTACCTTAATTAAACCAGGGTGCCCATACACCTTGTCCCCGTGCTCAACCGTACAAAAGTTACCCGACTTTACTAGCCGGAACCCGTAGTATAACTTCCAATATGAATAATAACCCGGGTACCCAACATATGTACTAATGACCAAACATCTGCCCACTTCCAACGTTGAGTTAAGTTTCATACGTGGGACATCTCGCAAAATGAAATCCAAATAAGGAACCCCCCCGATACACTACTACCTAACATTGTCAGTCGTTGAGATCTGTTAGACCCTCAGTCATAGCACATACCCCCAAATACTTGTCTCTTAACACAAAAATATACACGCCTACTCTTATGCTATAAAAGATAGCATAAAATACCGCGCCCTAACTATCACTAGTTCTTGCGCAAAATAAATCCCGAGCTATCTCTCCCCACTCAAAAATAAATCTAACCACCCTAATTCACTTCAGTAGACACCCCTACTTACCGGGACAAAATATGATAACACAAGACCTCACTATGTGTCTATCGCACCACACAATACAACATATATACACACATATATATAGGCTAGCCGCCCTCTCAGGTGATACCTAGTAAAAATTATTCATAACCCGGTGTCACGAACACCCAAAATTACTATCACTATCCATAATAGTTCACACCCATCGCTAACTAATCCGTACCCAGGAAAAATTATGCTTTCATAACACTCCTCAAAATGATTAAATTTTATAAAATATACCCTCTGAGTTTTCATGCCTGCTTCCCTTCAGATAAAGCAAAAGAGAGCCCTGTTACCCCATGGTAAACATATACTTAATAATAACACTACTATACGCCCACTAAACTCGTCCCCCACGCGAATAAAGTGTTAACAAGAATACTGTGACTACCCGTGTCATGAAATTCACCCCATCTATCCAAGGACAAAACTTATACTTCCACTCGCCTATCCAACGGCGACCCAAATGGTTCCTAGACATAATATTCTCATCCGACTAAACCAGAACTTTGCAATTTTCATCCCTGTGGGACACGCCACTCCTATCCCTTGACTCATCGTGGACATAACCAACTATTGTGGTCCCACTTTCCACACATAAGACACCTCTCTGTGTCATTCCCCTACCTCTGACCTTAATGTCCATATCGGGGTTGTCTTTCTCGCATACTTGGTCGTCTTGACCCTAAATGCTACCCCCGTTGTCCTTTTGGCTTCACTAGCCCTAAGGGACTCATTGCGGGTCTCGAGGACTCGGATCAAATCCACCGTCAATAGGTAGAAATTTACTTAATTTAAAACGTCAAGATGGGTCCCTTACTAGGTATACCCTTCTGTTGTGCTTCACTAGAACCATTACATCTCACTTCGGTCTTAGGTTAAACTCTCTAACCTTATTGGCTCCTGTATCTTAGAAGCGTTAATGTAAGCTGGCAAACAAACGATATTGACGACCTCAACACTAGTCATCCTAGTTGGATTTCCCATCCATCCTTGTGTATTACCCACGAGTCCATTATTAACTCATGGACCCCTTCTTGACCTCTGTATCAACCTCATTGGGTACGAAGTTTGTTACATAATTCAACTTTCCCTTATGTCCGGCCACTGTCCGTCCCTTCTGAAGTAAGTACTGAAATCTCCTTTGCCAACCGATTAAAATGGCTGATGCAAAGATTTGCGATCAAACTGCACTCTAAATTCCTTATTATTCATGGTATTTCTCCATAGTTGTGGTGGCTGACTCCTACTACTACAACACCGCCCCACTAGGCTAAAATTTTATTCAAAATTTAGTCCTGGGTGCCGCCGCACACCACCCTACACAATTTTTTTTGGTTTATCTCTTCCCATTGACTCATCACGCTACTCTGCTACTCGAATCCTTAGATGGCCCTTCCAAAAGGGTCCTTCCACACTTTCCCCACCCCTTGATGACTACGCTTGGTGAAGCTGAAATCGTACCACCGTTACTTATTACCGTGCTTTGGGAGACTATCGCTCCTGGGTGATTATTCTATCACCACCGGCTTGAACAACAATCAAGGTGATTCCTAACACGATCACCATTCCCAGAATACCCCATGTCTTTCGTTGATCCTCTCCTCCTGAAATCCTCCTCTGGCCCTCGTTGGTCGTCCCAAAGAATGTTCGGTTTACAAAGCTCAACCGAACTCGTGTACGAATCACATCACTATACTTGATAGCAGGAGAAAGTAAGTCGCATACGTAGAGGAATACAACAATCCTATAGTAAGGCTATACATCAAATAATGCTAAGATGAAGCGTGAAAAGACGCACAGATCCTAAGGACACTAGATACTGATGCTCTGATACCATTTGTGACACCTCGCCTAATTAAACCCCGGGTGATCAGTCCTAAATTAAATTAGAACAGGTTTCTCAGTTGGTTCATTCTTAGCATCACTGTCGAAATTTTTTATTTACTAACCACCTAAGTGAAATTAGACTGGTGCCAAGTTTTATCTTTCATTAATTCAAAGAAATACTCATGCGAAAATAAATCATTAACAATTACAAGCTAACTGAAACCAACCATCACATATAAATAAGAAACTGGTTGAATAATCATCGGCTAAAATCCAAGACAAATGTAAAGACAGATAATAATGGATCTCAAGTATCTGAAATAAATACTAAATAAAACCGTGAGCAAGATGCTCGAATATCTGATAGAAAATTCCTACACTAGGAATAGAAGGAATAGAGGCGCCTATCCAAATCCTGCAACATCCACATATGCTGCAGCAGCGAATCCCAGGAATGAATCAAGCCTAGTGTCCCTGTTGCTGGACACCTAAAAGGTTTTGAAAATATTTTATAGCAAGGGTTAGAACCAAAAATATTTTGAAAACATTTAGCAAATAATTAACTTGCAGTAATATAAAATGCATGAATGCGCTTCATATTTAAGTTAGTGTCGCACTCCCTTGAGGACATACTCACCCCTCCACTAATGTGCACCCCTAACGGTTACTTTAACCCCATCTAGTCGCACTACCCCGTCCAACAAGTCCTAGTATAATCCTCCCTTGCCTTTTTACTCTAAACCGAGTATTATTAATGCATGATTTATAAGTTATTTACCACCTTAACTTAGTTAATCATCTTTCCTTGAAAGCCATATAACATTCACTAGTTATATAAATAATACAATTTTCTCCATGCATTTAAACTTTCCGTATATAATTATTCACCCCATTATGTACGTACAGTTATCTTACAACAATCCCACATGTTGAATGTGAATATAACTCATATATAATTAATACAATTCACTACATGTATTTAATGACCCGTATATGACTATTTATCCCATTATATACGTAGAACCATATTACAACATTCACACATATGTTGAATATAAATATAACCCATCCTCCCGAGTAATAACTCACCGGATGTATTCTGTAAAGTGCTATCACACTAGGTGTACTCGCATAACCTAGTTACCCCAAGTCAGAATCGCTCACTAACTTGGACAAAAACATACATAATGGAGGCGGCCATATTCCTTCCCTGAAAGTGAGATCATCCCCTCACTCATATAATGGACGCTATGACTTGGGGATATACTCGCCCCACTCCTCAAGCTAGGGAATTCACCCACATCGCGCAACCTCCTCCGATAGCACTAGAGTATATATATTAATAATATCTAATCACTGATATTTATATGCACACACCATATATATACTATCACACACCGTATATATATAAGTATAAAATATCCCGGATTTACCGTGTTCTGAGTCCGTAACACTAGCCTATATTTAGTATCTCAAGTTTATGGTCCAACTCTACAGATTAATTAATATAATACTTTCCCGAGTCTATAGTCCGACTCTAAATAAATTAATTTATCCCTTAATTAATTTATTACCTTGGTGTCACTCAACCAATATCCCCGGACTCGCTCACTTGATCCGTATTTTAATATTTTCCAGAGTCAATATTCCCACTCCAAATTAATCTACTCCTCCCAGTAATTAATTTAACGCCTTGGTATCACTCAACCAATCTACGTGGACTCGCTCACGTGGCCCGAAATTAAATATCACCCGAGTCTAATCCCCGACTCCAAATTAATTAGTTTTCCTCTATAATTAATTTAAATGAGTAGTGTTGCCCTACTACTATACCCGAACTTATTCACCGAGTCCATTATTTTATTTTTCAGAATTTATTTCCCCAAATTCATTCGCAATGTGTCGCACTTAATTCCCCCAGCACTCCTAATTATACTCCCGTATAATTGTTAAGAATTAACTCCCATAATTAGTTTTTTTCCTCTTAATTATGCTAGGGGAATTTGTAATTAAAATTTTTACCTATATAAATTCCTAAGCCAAACTACCGAAAAAATCTGAAGGATCGATCAATCGACCCCCAACCGTTGATCAATCGAACAGGTGGTCGTCTTCTCCACCTTGCTGTTTCCTCCACTAACGAAATTTTCCAATATCTAACCTCTCCCTTGGTCTAACCCAAGCACAATCAACATCTTGACTATATAAGAACATGATCAGGGCCTCTCATAGAACCTCAAATATAAATTTAATTTCAGAAATTTCTACCTTTCTGATCTGGGGGAAAAATCCTGGGTTTTTACTCGTTAGGTTTCAATTTCATCTACTTACCCCAAATTCGTCCATAATTTCTACTGTATTTTTCACATGTAAATCAAATATCCTTACATAACCATGTCACACCATTAATTCCCACATTAAATTTCATTTAGTGTTCCTTTCATAAAAATCCCATTTTGTACCCAATGTACCCAAAACGAATTTCTGATTTCACGTCACAAAAATATGAATTGATTAATATCAATTAATATCACAACAAGTTAACCACTTGCCTTATGGGTTCGTAGGGTCTGATCTGAGGGTGTGATTTGCAAGGTTGATGATGAACTCCCAATTGGTTCCCTGTCTTGTCTCCAAAAGACTCCAATTTGTAGTGTAACCACTCTCTATGGGTTCCTCTCAATACCCTAGGTTCTCTATTGTGTTTCTACCATTTTTCTTTTCTCCTAAATTAGGTATTAAATCTAAATCACGTTTTTAGCTTAATGGGCCAAGCCCGAGTGACCCAAATACCCCTGTGTGGGTCCGGTTATGCTTAAAAATGCCCCGTGACTCATTTACTTCCCCCGGGTACATTTTTTCGACTATCTTGGCCCATTCGGACTCAACCGTGTACTCAGAATCGACATCCGAATTAATTTATAAAAATTCCTATCTCACATCCAAATTAGTCTTTACCGATTCCCGACTGAGATAAATAAATGCCACGTCACTAATACACGTTATGACGTAAATAAATATTACTATTCGCTTAGTAATTAAATTTTCCTAAATATTAACCACTCACTCTCTGATTAATATTTAAATAAATATTACCATAATTAATTCAATTAAATTACAACACACAAGTAATTTAAAATTTTCCGAATTAATTAAATATTACATGCACAGAAATATGGGGTGTTACAGGCTCCTTCCTCGACTGCGAGACTTGCTCGCCTGCGGGCTAGGAGTGCGGTATGGACATCGCCTAGTACTGCGATGGAGTTCTTTCTCCATCCTTTCCAATCTCCTTTTGAGGCGAGCATTCTCAGCCTCTTACTTGTGAGCGGTCTCCCCTTGCTCTTGGAGCCTTGGCTCATAGGCATCGGTCAACTTGAAGATCTGTGTGGACCTCACCGGTCCCTGACTTTCTTCTGAGGCCTGCCGTTCTGGGCGACCCCTTTGATCTGAACGTCGAACTTCAGATCTGATCCTGCGAGGGGCAGGCTATTCTTGGATATCCTCTGCTTGAGGGGCGTTGCTGCTGTGACCAGACATTCCAGATTCTTTGTTAGTGAGGGCTTTCTTAAAGGAAGACAAACGTTTCCACAGACGGCGCAAATTGTGGTGACAATTATGTCCAACACAAGTTCACAGGAAAAGACAGTCACCAAAGCAAATAAAGAATGTAAAGAATGTCAATCACACAACACAATATTTACGTGGTTCAGTAAGAATGCCTACGTCCACGGTGGTGCTCTCAATATTATTTCTCTATACTCCGGGGAGTGTTTTTCAGGAAAATACAATACGTGTCTTTTCCCCCAGGCTTAGGGTTTGTTATATATATGTTTGTTCTTGGGGAGTGGGGGTGCTGGACTTCCCCATGTCAATCCACTCCTCCTAGAATATCTCCTTACGAGATCTTAGGAATAGACTAAGTCATAACTGATTTTGGTTGAGATGCAAGGTTCCCAGACTTTGGGCCGTTTCTGTTGGGCTACTCGTCTAGGCCCATGGTGACAAATCGAGGTACCCACAGTATGTAACATGGCTGGTATTTAAGGAAGCGAGGAGGGTGGGAAGGTTTTGGTTTTTCTAACCCCAGTTTTGTTTTGTCTTTGGTCAATCAAGGACTTTTGTATATCTCTTATATATGGGGTTCCTCCCCCTTAGGCGACTTTAATTTATATACTATAATTATTTATCAATAAAAGAATGCTCAATAAGATTGGCTAAGAAGTCAAACAATAATACTGGTAGTGGTACAATTATTTGAAACATGTCACTATAGATGTAAATGTTATGTTTATTATGTAAAAACCCTATTGTATTGACTTATCTCATATAATATGTATATATATTATATGTATTCTTATGGGAAAAGTGTATTTAAACATTTTTATGCTAAAATTGAACTCCTAAATCAGTGTTCCGTCCAGTGAGTAGGTTTAATTTGGCTTAGATGGGTAGAAATTATGTCATTTTGGGACCTCACCTATCACTTGAAACTTCATCCTCCACGCAAAATATATTCTAACAATTTGAAAATTACCTCGGCAAAAAGTTGTGAATGTGTTTATAGTTATAGTTTAATACATACAGTTTTCGGGGTCAAAATTGAATTTTCATTATTCTCACACGACACTTCTTTTTCCGTTCGAGAGTTTATTCTCTTTTTTGATTTTGTGTGGAACATCTTGTTCCATTTCAACATGGGCCCACAAAAAAATGTTGTCATCAAAGTACTCTAATTCTATATTTGGCAAGTTTACCTTATTAAGTGCCATTTACACATTTACTATATCCATAACAAAATATTTTAGGATATATTTACCTATTAAGTCTACCCACAATGGTTGCTCTTAAAGAATAAAGAATTCCTCGTGTGTGTTTTTTCCCTATTGTGCTTGCATATTTTATATGATTTTAGAATAATAATTATTTGAATTTAAATAAATATAAGTATATGTTATATAATATATTATTTGAATAAATAAAAACAATGTATTTTAGAACAAATTCTGTGTGTCCTTTTTATGTCCATTGGTGACGTTGGAAGTGTGTGATACGGTCATGAAATTAAATTTGAAGATAAGGCCAAAAGCAAGTCATAAAAGTCAAAAGAAGAGAGAAAGAGAGGGGTGGGGGTTCTTCCACTTATGTCGTGTCTCAAACGAAAACAAGAAAGAAAGCGTGCGTTAGTGTGTGTTAACCGTTCAGAGTTTAGGACGGAAAGGAGAAGTAGGAATGTTCGCTACTTGTTCACCTAATTAAACTTAGCTTCCCAAAATTGGAACTACGCATAAGAATCAATGAGCATGAGCGAGACAAATGGAATTTCTAAAGTGTCACCAGCTGGATCCTTGTTATCGGGTTTGAGCCCCGGCCCCATGACTCTCGTTTCTAACTTCTTCCCGGACTCCTTCTCCTTCTCTCAGCTGCTTGCCGGAGCCATGGCTTCTCCGTTAGCACAAAACCCAAAGAATTATGGAGATCAAACTGACAAGAATTTGGTGGTTGCTGCTCACCCTCACTCTCCCTCTCTTCCTATGATTATGATTCCACCAGCTTCTGCCTTTCTTCATTCGCCAGTTTTCTTTTCGCCTCCTCAGGTAATCATTCTACCCATTGTTATTTTATTCGCCTCATGAATTTGGTTAATTTGTGCTCCAAGCTCAAAAAACTATTTTACACTTACAGTACAATTTTCTTAAGAGGTGCACACAATTGTTTACTTATAAACCCTAATGAATCGTGTATATGCTAGTGGTGGCCTTTCCTTGCACTTTATCAGAGTTTTGCAACTTTTAAATCAAGATATGTAATAGTCCTAGGAGAGGGTATGTGCAATAAAATGCATACTTCATGATGTTATTGGGACATTCATGTATTGCTTGCAAAAGTTACAAGATCAGTTTTTTTTTTTTGTGCGTGTGTTGTTGTACTTAATCCTATAGTTCATTGTCAAAATTAAAGTGAACTCCTAACTTTGGGACTTTTGGAAAAAGAATAGTAACACTCTTAATTTGGAATAAAAGGGAGCTTTAGAAGAAGAGAAAATATATCTTATCATAGAATGTGTTTTTTCCCCATGAGAAACAACAATTTTTTTTTCTTTTATGGAAACCTCGACTATGACATGGCAGGCTGCTAACACAATCTTCTCTAAGCGGTCATATAAGTAATATGACGTATCTGACACTTCATTCAGAATGGATGAAGAATCATTTGTTTATCATGATGTAGAATGCCAATCACATACCATAATTTTCTTGAAAGTTCGGGTTATAACTATATTAGTTTGCTCGAATTTCATGCAGAGTCCATTTGGGATGTCTCACCAGCAGGCCTTGGCACATGTTACAGCTCAGGCGGCATTATCCCAATCGTATATGCACTTACAAAGTGAATATCAGCCTTTTCTGTCAGCAGCTTCTGCAGAACCATCGACCCATAATCCTCCCTTAACTTCCAGTCCAGTCTCAGACCCGGAAAGTGCCAAGATGGAATCATCAGAGGTCTCTCAGTCTGTTGATAAACAGGTTGATGATGGATACAAGTGGCGGAAATATGGTCAGAAGCAGGTGAAGGCGAGTGAGTATCCAAGAAGCTATTATAAATGTACGCAGCTTAATTGTCCTGTGAAGAAGAAGGTTGAGCGTTCTCTTGATGGTCGGATAACCGAGGTTATCTACAAAGGCAAGCACAACCACGAACCACCTCGACCCAATAAACGTGAAAAGGATGGTGGTGGTTTGGGTGGAAATATGGATTCTCAGGCAAAGCCTGAACTGGGGTTGCAGGGTCAGATAGAAACAAGAAAGTCGGATGAAGATGTGGATGGTGCTGAATTAAGAGTAGATAATGGGGACAATGATGAGCCGATTCCCAAGAGAAGGCAAGTCAACATTAGATTTAACTTCTTGAGTATTTGTCTTCTATTTTTACTATAGATGGTATATAACTAGCATTGGAGTGCAGGAACGTGGAGGTTGGAGCATCTGACTTAGCTTCATCGCATAAAGCAGTAACAGAGCCAAGAATAGTAGTGCAGACAAGAAGTGAAGTTGATCTTTTGGATGATGGGTACAAGTGGCGGAAATATGGGCAGAAAGTGGTCAAGGGCAATCCTCATCCAAGGTGGTAACTTTGTTTATGTGTTTGGTGTTGATTTTATGCGTGATTTTGTCCGTTAAAGATACAATAAATATATGGTATGGTTACTTCTTTTGATGTGTTCCATGACAAGGGTCATTTTTTTTTTGTTGGGTCCTATTTCGTATGTCTATTTTTGTCATTTCTTGTAACTTTTCCTTTGTTATTGGGCATTAGTTGGGAGGATTAGAGAGGCCTAGAATAGGTATTTTGTAAAGGGAGTGTTTAAGTCCATTTGATGTCACCCACTACATTACATGTGACCTAAGCATTCCTTAGTGGAGATCCTTCTCTTATCCCTATAAATAATGTAATACTCCATTTGGGGATATCATTCAATTAATTTTGAGTATTATTACTCTTTGTTCAAGTGTAATTCTTTGTGTGCCATTGACACCATTTACGTCAATTGGCATAAGAGCCTAGTTGCTCCACCCGTCGTTGTAAAATGTCATAAACGAAGCAATAACGGCGCCAAAGAAGAACACTCAAGTCAAGCATTGTAACATCCGAATACACAAAATCCTCACTTACCTCACTGAAGAAATTGAACCCCATCTCAACGATCGGCATCGAACCACCTACACCCGTTAATCTCACTCCACCACTGCTGCCAAGGTTCCTCCAACGTCCCCAGTCACTCCTGGCCACCACACCGTCCCTCCCGCCAACGGAACCTCACTTCCAGCCCTCCCGTCAGGGCAACAGTCACTCCCCAACCCAAATCCTCCACATCCCAACAACACTTTAGGTGAGGCCTATTGTGAGTTCCAATACTGCTGTGACTGTTGTGACTCAAACAAAAGGTGATCTCATTGCAACCCAATATTGTGAGTCCTAATACCTCATTCCGTCTTGCAACAAGCCCACCATACTGCTGCGACTCAAACCCCAGCCTACCCATACCAGTGCAACCCCCCTTGCCCGACCCAAATTTGGTCTACCGATATCTCAAGGTGCCCCCAGCAGTCACTTCCGGCTATTGCCCCTGCCTAGAAGTCTTACCTCCAAAACAATCCCACACATTGTTCAACACCCAATGGGATGCCAGTCCAGCCGTGCGGATCCCCACGATATTACATGAGAATGCAAACAAAGGTTCAAAGAGAGGCCCCAATAACCACTCACTTTCTAACCCCGGATTCAGTTTGGCAACTACGTCGAAGGCGAGGAGTTGGCTCCCACACACGCCTCACTTTATGGAGATAGACGAGCATCCGTGCTCGAAGAATGGAGGACAAATTTATCAACGTTTGACTTCCTCAACCAAAAGGTGACCCCATTTGTGCCGGTAGAGGAACGCAATTACTTTTTGTGCTATGCAAGGTAACCAATTGGACAATTGCCCATTTCGTTAAACGGAAGAAGTCAACCAATTTCCCGTTAATGAGATGCCTCCTCTTTATTAGCCCCCACCCTCGACTCCTATGCCCATGCTTCGTGCCCATCCTCCGCTTGATGATTTTGAGAATGAAGATGATGATGCCATAGATCCGCCACCAGAAAATGACCACCTCACATATGAATTATGGTTACTCTCCACGAGTCTAAATGCAGACATTTGGGTGGGTATCCCCTATGTTTGATGGTCACCTCAACCCCGATGACTTCATTGATTGGTTGAATGTGCTGGACAAATTAGTCGAGTATAAACGCATATCCGGGCGTAAATGTATTCAATTAGCAACGACAAACTTCAGGGTTTTGCTTGCGTTTGGTGGAATGACTTGGTTCGGAGGCGCACTCTAACTCAGCAACCCTCGATCACCTTCCGAGTTCAGACGAAGGATGACAGGCGCTCATTCTACGTTCCCCCACTTACAAGAGAGATCTTTTTTTTCACGGGTTTAGGGCCTCCAGTTAGGCACATCGCTAGTCACCGCCTACACAGAGCAGTTTCAGTTTCTATGCAACCAATCATGTCTGGGTGAGAGGAGCAACAAATTAGCCTCTTCATTCGTGGTTTGCAGCCCTACATCCGTTAAGATTTGAGCCTCTTCGAGATTCCAACTTTTGTGAATGCTGTTGAGTACGCCATCAAGGTTAAAGAGCACCATCGGAGTTCAACCACCCTTCCTCGTCCTCTTACCACCTTTTTCTCTAACTCGAGCTTCGAATATACCACCCACCGCTATGAAATGCTTCACATGTGGAGTGGTTATCACCAAGCCTCCGAGTGTCCCGAGGGGAAGCAGAGGGCCCTCCTAGTGACCAATGAGTTTGAGCGCCCGGATGATGGGGAGGTAGAGCAGCACGAGGCCTTGATCGCTCACATCATTCCGATTGACCTCAACTCCGATTGTGTTCCCCTTTGAGTTCGAGGCGAGAGTGATTTGTTCCATGATGAGGGACATTTTTGTCATTTCTATTTTTGTTGAGTCCTATTTCGTATTTATCTATTTTTGTCATTTTTATAATTTTTCCTTTGTTAGATGGTTGTAGTTGGAAGGATTAAAGAGGGATAGAATGGTTCTTTTATAAAGGAATTGTTCTAGTCCATGTGATGTCACAGGACATCACAAGTGACCTACGCATTCCTTAGTGGACAAGAAATAGGCCCAGTCTAGATCATTTTAGACCTTCTAGATAATTTGAGTATTACCACTCTTTGTTTAAGTTAATTTTTGTGTGCCAACAAATGGATTTTTTAGTATTGTTGCATATAGTGAATTGCTGACTGGTTTTGAGAAGTCTATAATTATTAGATTTCTGTTGTAATGTGCAGCCATTTGCATAAAGAAGGGTTAAGGTTGGGCTGAAGTTGCTAAAGTAAAAAGCATAGAGAAGTACCAAACCTTGAGACACTATTGATCTGGCTAAGATCCTTTTCAATCTACATTATAATGTTTTTTTAATTACACTTGTCCTATGAACTAACTTTACAATCTTCCTTTAGCCCTGAAGTTTGTACGTGCCCGACAGGAATATAGTTATAAGTAATATTAGCTCTGAGATTGTCAACCTACACGAAGACACGACAAATCTAAAAAAATTAGGATATAGGGACACGTCGATAAATAAATCTATTTTATCAATTTATATCGAGTAAACAAGAACATTAAAATAAAAGAAAAAGAACATGTTTCAATACTTATAAAAAATAATGAATTAATATATTTAGAAAAACAGGGAAATGAAGGTTTTAAAATAACAACTTTCATGGAGAACCTTTCTAGTGTTGGTAGAGTGAGGAGGACCGTTTGAGTGCCAATGGAGCATTTTCTTTACTGGATGAAGCCATAATGATCCAAATTTAACATATATTATTATATACTTATACATTAAGCATAGACACGTGAAAATAAGTGTCCGACACGTCAATTTTATATTTAAACTATGAATACGTAAAAATGAGTGTCGAGCATGTGTCCAAGAGTGTCTGTATCCGACATGTGTCCAACACGGACACGTTGCCATCTCGAAAATGCCTGCGCTTCCTAATTGTTATCTATACACTCCTTCCCTTCAATTATATTAACTCATTTGTGAACTTAAGGCGTTATTTTTCTTTTCTTAACATATGTCACACATTTTCATAGCTGGATTCTAACAATAAATTCTTCGTGGTCAACATGCATTTCCTTTCATAATGAGGAGATAATGTATTTCTCCAGATACAATATGTAATATATATGTATAATAATGCTTTTTAAGGACCTAAAACAAGGACTTAATGTAAGGACCACTTTTTCTCGATGATATAGATATATAACAGTGAGGAGAGAACATCTGAAATTTATCTAACGCTGTAAAACATGATCTTACTCAACTCCTTACAGGAGCATTAGATTATATATTTATTCCTCCTTAATCACAATTATTATGCAGATTTTTTTTTCCAGAAATACTACCAAACTCTTTCAATTTCGCATCCTCCCAATCCAATTTCAATATTTAGCTAGACTAAGGTTTAGCCGAACCCAAATAATTGGGAAAACGCTTTGTTGAGTTGAGTTGAGTCGAGCTAGACTAAGGTTTCCATGTTCTGCAGATATTCTGAGCGCTAAAATTTCTATTTACTCCTTTCTCCTTTTATTATTCTTTAGTGCTCATCTCCTGGCATTGAAGCTGTTTCTGTTGTAACTTGAGTTTCGTATACTTTTGTAAGGACCATCTCTGATGCATATGAATTCCATGTCTGCAGGAGTTATTACAAATGCACATATGCTGGATGTAATGTTCGTAAGCATGTTGAGAGAGCGTCAACCGATCCTAAATCTGTTGTAACATCATATGAAGGCAAACATAATCATGATGTCCTGGCAATTAGAAACAGACCAAAAGACATGGACATTAGAAAAGATCAAAGACATGTTCTTTGACAGCTAAAAGAAGAGTATGTCTCAGCGTAAACTGCATAGCTGAAATCTATAGGGACATCATGAGTTACATTTTTCTTTTAGCTTAAGTGGTTACTTAATATGAGATGAGGAAATACATAAAAAGAATTTTCTGAAAGCTTTACTGTATATTATGTGCCAATGGTTGGAGTGCATTTAAGGCATCTGTGTGCATTCCATATCGTAAAAGTTCATGTACAGCATGATGAGCTATGTAAGATTATTGTTTCTTATTTTACAAAGGTGATGGCCCCAATAATGTTTGAATGTAATCTATGTTTCCCAGAATAACTTGATCATTGCTTCTTCTGCTTAGCCTAGATGTTTGAGTGGCAAGCGGCAAAATGACTGTCGTTTCAATGTTGAGGGCTGAGTAACCAATGCACATGAATGAATCACTTGGTACTTATTTCAATAATATTGAGTTTGTCTTTGATATTTATGTATGCTTTCATAATCCACTTTATATTTTCAAAACAAAAGAGAAGGGGTCCCGGGGGTGAGGGATCTCTTTTAAGTGTTTTTGTTCTAAATGAAGGAGCGCTGATCCATGCAGCGTATATGTTATCACAACATCCTTCTGCTCTGTCGCATATTTTTCTTGTCCCCCCCCCCCCCCCCCCCCCCCCCCCCCCAATCCTTTTGGGATGTGTGTAAGGTGGCCTGTGCACATTGGATATATTTCATGCCATGTGTTCCGCGCATGTACTTCATAGAGGCCTCCACGCCAAATAAACATGCAAATATGGGATATGCGCTGTATTTTTGTCTCGTGTTGCTTGTCCATCAGGAGTGAGATATCATGAGTACACGTCACATGATTACCTTCCACACACCTCACTATTTTTTAAGATGGAGACATCAATGGCAAAACTAGTAATAACATTGTATTATCTACCATTAACATGTTTTTGTTTCTTCCTCACATTCCGCTCCAAATTCTCCCTCTTCCATCTCCTGAATGAAGATCTTTGTTTTGATTATTTTTTTTTTTTTACCCTTATTTTTTTTAAATTGCAAATAACTCATTACAAGTACGATAACAAAAAAAAAAAGGTACTGTAATGGCTTTAAGTATGTATTGATTAGAACAAAACTGTTTTATGAAGTAGTATGCTTGTAACAACATCAATGGTTGGTAGTGCATGATTCAGTCATTTTAAAATAGTTTGTTTGTCATTTGTGATGGTTATTTAAGTTTTCAATGCTTCTCTTTAGGACCGATTTTCGGTCAGTTTGACCAGTAAATGGATCATTCCAATACCATATTAATTTTGAAATCATCAAACCAAAATTATCGGTTTTTCCAGACGGTACGGAGGTCACAAACAAAAACCAAACCCTACGATACATCGTTAAAATTGTTTTTTTGCGATAAAATCGATTATTCAAAAATACGGTAAATTTCGGTAAACATTAAATTTGGTACTACTCGGTACATAATGATAATTTTTTGTACCATCATTACTATCAAAATTAAGATTGTTTTACGGTCAAAATTAATACCAAAAAAGATATTAACATTATTATTCAGATTCCAATACAATCACAACTTAAAGTGCAGAAATAGGTCTGTTATTATCAAAACTTAGGCTTAGCGATTGAATAATACCAAACTCAGTTTCAGTTTTGTTTTTGCAGACAGAATCTTTTCAATACCCAACAAATATAAGCATTGGCGTTGGTGAAGAAAATATAAAAGAAAAAGTTTTCATACCTGTTTATGTATTTGAAGCTTGGAGAATCAGTCCGATAGTAGATTCGCGAGGAATGATGAGCCTCCTGTCACCACTACCTGCACTACCTGCAGGGACAACAGGTGGTGAAATCAACCACAAAAAATTCGGCCCTCCATCTCCACTCGCAATCTCAATTCCATACCCAATTCCACCGTCTCCTCCAACACCGATAACCCACTTTCACCAGCTCCCCTCCCAGTCTACCCACAATTAGTTTACCACCAGCTATACCCGATTCCCCTAAAACTCTACCACCAGCCATACCCGATTCCCTCAAAACTCCACCACCGGGACTACCAACAAAAAACACAACCACCTTTTCATCCACTTTCCACCACATCACAAACCCAACGACCCTACCAAGGTTTGATGGTGCGATGGTGATGCGATCGTGAGAGGGTTTGAAAGTGAGATAATGAGGGAAAGTGGGTTTGGTAAAGTGTGAGATTGGGAGAAAGATAAAAGCCCTGCTTTTGGTGAAATTTTTGGCGCACGCCAATGAGCGGGAAGTGAAATAAATGTTGAAAAAACACGAGTCCAAAAACTAAATTGTGATAAATGATAATATGTATATTTTATTTATCGCACTTATAACTTATGAGAGAGAATGTGAAAATTAAAAATGAGATAAATGCTTGTTTGATAAATGCTTGTTTTTCCTGTAGTGACGGTACAGTGGGTAAATCGGTTTTTAAAATATTAGAACCAAAATCAATCACAAAAAAATTAGGTAATTTCGGTTTCAATAGTTTCTGTAAATAAAAAATGTAAATTATTACCACTAATTGTCGTTACAAAATAATACGGTACGAATTTTTATTGTATCGCGAACACCCTTACTTCTCTTTGTTCCAGTTGCTGTATTATACATTATCTCCCTCCCCACACAAAATCTCATATTCATATACTACAATCACTGAAAAAAGTAGAGGAAAGCTGTTGAAACACCAATTGACAATTTTGTCAAATGTAAAAACGTTTTTTTATAAAATTACGGATAAACATCATGTTGTGGCACTAGACGCTAGACTAGAAATGAAGCTATCCTATAAATTACTAAATATTGGTGAGAAAAGGTAATATAACTAGTCAATGATAGTGGGACACCTGCTAATTAAATAAGATACGACACCACGTAACGAAAGTTGGTTGCAAACACGAATGGTTAGTGTAGTAGCAGTAGAGGGGTCAGTTGCCCTCAACTATTTCAGGGACCTACAGCTTTTGTCAATATATAATTAATTGCCACTCTTGGTTCAGATTTAATTATATGCCTTACTGCCACTTATTTAGGCAGTTGAGTTTCTGATTTTCATTATTGATTACTGAATTGACTCGAACCATTATACCCTTCAGCTAATATACTTTGGGTTGAATAGGTTTTAAACTTTCAATTTCTTTTACTTTGGATATTGCCGTTAAAAAATCCGTCAGGAAATCCATTGAATGAGTGATGGTGTGCCTTTTAGTGCTCATTTAATTGATAATTCTCTTTAATTAAATAGCTTTTAATCTCTTTTAATTTGAATACTGCCGTTAAAAATCCACCAGGAAATTTGTCAAATGAGTGATAGTGTGGCTTTTTGTGCTTATGTAATATTTATGTTACAAAAATGCAATTTTGCATCATCAAACAAAGGGAAAAAACATCTAAATATGTTGAAAAAAATTCTCTCTTAAACACATCTATAAAAACGTTTCCCTCTCCAAAAACTCTCTAAAACAAGTTTTGTATATAATTTTTGATTTGTCATGTCACCATTTATGTGGAAAAAAAATATAATATAAGCACTCACTTATACCCAAAATAATTAATATTCCTCAAGGAAAAAAATCTATCTTTCTTTAATTTAAATTTGAACGTAAATACACGATACTCTTTATAATTAACTTTTGTTTATTATTTGAGAGTTTGGAGTGTGCTGTTGAGTTTGTTGGGCTACAAGTTATAACCACCAGAGGTCCACAAAGCAAACTAACGGAAATTGACTCAACTTCTTTAACGGTAACATCTCACCTCCCGCCCTCTCTCTGAAAAGCACCAAACTAGAAAGATGAAGACCAATTTGGACCCACGAATGTCTCTTCCTTTACCTTCGGGCCGTTTGAAACACTAACTTCTCCCTTAAAATGATCCTCCTTCCGCAGATCTCGCAACACTCAGATAATCCCAAAACAACGGAACTCTGTCTCTCCATCAACTTTTATCCCAACATAAACTCTGTTTTTCGCCTGTGAGCTAATGCAACCCATTTTCCCATCCGGGTCGACCTCAAAGTCCGTCAAATTTTGATGGGTTTTGGGGAAAATGGGTTGCATTAGCTCCAAACAAACCCGAGCACCACCTCTCGATTCATCTGTGAGAGTTGGGGACAATGGGTCTCAAATTTTGGATTCATCATTGCAAATTAATGGACACTTAAGGCCTTTGCAGAAAATAAAGGAGGAATCGGAATCATCATTATCATCATCATCATCCCGTTCTAATCGCCAACTGGCAAAATCAAAGTCCTCAAAAAAAGGGAACAAGTTTACTTTTAGTATCAGAATTGGTAGATTAACGGAAGCAGAACATATTGCTGCGGGTTGGCCCTCTTGGCTCATTGCTGTTGCTGGGGAAGCGGTAGAGGGATGGTTGCCCTTAAGGTCAGATAATTTTGAGAGATTGGAGAAGGTAACCAATATTCCAACATTCCACAATTCTTGTGTCTTTATCTCAACATCTTTTGATCCCTCAACTAGTTTGTACTATTTTTAATTTTTTTGAAAAATTGAGCACAAATCATTTGCTGACTTTATTTCGAGACGATGGAAAATTTTGATAGTGGTTGTGGTTTTCTTGTAACACGGGTGGTGCTGATATATACATGCATATGTATATTTGTGTCACTTCTTATTTAGATGCATCTGTGTATTTTGCTCAAACGAAACATGATGTGTTGTTTGAGATGGAAAAAAAACACTTTTTTGAATAAATATGGGCCTGTTGAAGCATTACGCATCCCGTGATTTTTTGTGTAAATGGATGTGCCGTGTGAGACCCTTCCTAAAACGACGCCAAACAAATGGCCCTATGTTGTATTTGCTTTTACACCCATCCAAACACTTTTCTGACTCGAATTTCATATAAGCATTACCCACTAGGATCTAGGATTCTCTTACTATGTAGGAATTTTTATTTGCTTCAATATTAAATCTCTCATACTTTGACTTCTTGATCTTGTTAGTTTTTACTTATTAACAAATCATATATTGTCATAATTTTGGTTTCACTATCTTGACTAAATCCCACAATGGTATGATGGGTAGTTATATTGTCACATATTAGATTTCTCCTTATAAAGAAATAATATATATACTGGCATTATTTTTATTTCTTCTTTCTATGTAGATAGGAGAAGGTACATACAGCAGCGTGTACCGTGCACGTGATGTTGAAACTGGTAAGATGGTCGCCTTAAAGAAGGTGCGGTTTGACAATTTCCGACCAGAGAGTGTCAGGTTTATGGCACGAGAAATATCGATCCTCCGCAGGCTTGACCATCCAAACATCATGAAACTGGAGGGGATAATTACTTCCCGATTGTCATGTAGCATATACTTTGTCTTTGAGTACATGGAACATGATCTCTCAGGGCTGTTATCATCTCCTGACATCAAGTTCACCGACGCACAGGTTTGTTTGCATTTTGTTTGTGTTCAAGTTGAGTAATTGTATGATAACTCAAAGAAAGGGACTTGCTGGTGTGGCATCAAAACATTAGTTGGTGTGGGGGATCCGTTGTCTATTATTTTAAACCCCAACCAACGCATTAATGCCTCATTAGAGAGTCTGACTTTTTATTCCCAATCCCGGTCCTCTTGGAATTACTCATTCAGGTTTGGAGGAATATCACAATTTCATCTAAAAGACCTTTCTTCTGCATTATATGGTTTTGTGCAAGTGAAAACCAAGGATGTAAATTTGTTTGTGTGATTATTTTTTCAAGAAAAGATAAACCAAATATTTTCTGGAGTGCAGATTAAATGCTATATGCAACAGCTATTATGTGGAATCGAGCATTGCCATTCACAAGGAGTGTTACATCGAGACATCAAAACGTCCAACATTTTGGTGAACAATAAAGGAATCCTGAAGATAGCAGATTTTGGTTTGGCGAATTTCCTTTTTCGAAGAAACAGGCAGGCATTGACCAGTCGCGTGGTGACTTTGTGGTATCGGCCTCCTGAACTTTTATTGGGTTCCACAAATTATGGGGCATCAGTGGACCTGTGGAGTGTGGGCTGTGTCTTCGCTGAACTTTTTATAGGAAGACCTGTCCTCAAGGGAAGAACTGAGGTAAAGACTTCCATAAAATAAAAATTTTTTAATATCTGATTTTAACTTGTATTTTGTATTTATTATAGCTCATAAAAAGACACATGAGAACTTATTTTCAAATATTGAAAAAGAAAATATGCTTTGCAGAACCCTAGTGACAGACATAGCCTAGAAAGACATGCGAAAAATTAACAAGTTTATATGAAATAATTTTTTTTTTGAAAAGAATATCTTGTAATATATGAGGCTGCTGTAGACACCTCTCTCTCTCTGTGTTTTTTTTTCCAAGGAAGAGCCCTCTGGTGGAAGTGGCCGCCGCATATTTTTCTTACCACTTTTTTTTGGTTCCTTATTTATAACAGCTCAACTGCTGTCATCCTCACTTAGCTTCAAAACGATTACCTTACCGCTACGTTGTTAGGATTTTAAAACTGAAATCACCGTAAGTGAACTCTATTGAATGTATGGTTTGCATTCATCATTGTTTATGGGGTAAAATCAAGACAACATCAATTTATTTCTATTTATTATTTATAATTTGGGGGTCAAATAGGATTTTATTGCTACTGCAATAAAAGTGAGATCAGAACTAGGTAATGGCCTTCTTTTATTTTAAGTACAATAGTAGAACCTTTTTTTCCCCAATAAAGATATCTATAGACCAATATAAATTCCTGGAACTTTGTGTCATGGTTATGCAATAGGGTTTACATATTTATTCACATATTGATTACCTGATTTTTCTTATTATGTATTTTCCTTTCAAATAAAAATGAGTTTTTTTACCACATCTACAGGTTGAGCAATTACACAAGATTTTTAAGCTTTGTGGTACTCCACCTTATGAGTACTGGAAAAAGTCCAAACTTCCTCTTGCTACTATGTTTAAACCCCAGCAAGCTTATGCAAGTACTCTTCGAGAAAGGTGTAAAGAACTCCCGAAGACTGCTGTCACTCTTATAGAAACTTTTCTTTCCATAGATCCACACAAGCGCGGGACTGCTTCAGCTGCCCTTCAGTGTGAGGTAAACTTTGTATTCGAAAAATTGTCTACTATAAATTGTCATATCAACTTGTATTCACTAAACTGGTGCAATCTTATTGTAACATAATGTCTTGGAATTATGAAGTCGTTAAGTTAGGTGTTATTTATTTTGTAGAAAAAAAATGCAATTTCTTTTGTATTTTGACATTATCATTTTCTATTAACCTTGATTCCTTATTGAATATCTTTGTGCTGCATCTTTTTTTCCAGTACTTCACTACAAAGCCTTATGCATGTGATCCGCTAAGCTTGCCGAAGTACCCAGCTAACAAAGAGATTGATGCAAGGTACCGCGAGGAAGCACGAAGGTGAGCTTTCTTCTATTTAATTGTCCATATGAAGATTGTAGTGCGTATAGTTTTTTAAGGGGAGGTGTGTTTTGACACAGCACTCAACAACACACTCAATCTCACAGAAGGAGCAAAATAAGACTATTAGTGCTCATTTGGTTCAAGTTTGTTGCTTTCTTGAAATCTCAAAACACTTACTTCACTTATAAAGTTTCTTGATTCCTTAAAGAATTTCAATTACACAAGGCTGACCCTGTTACTAAATCTCAAACTTGGCACGTGAATTTACCTATTCAAAATTCCAAAGAAGCACAAAAACTTGAACCATTCAAGCACTTGGTGTTTTGAGGGTACTTGGTTGGCATTCTGAGTCAAATCCAACTGTTGAACTCTTAGCTTGGACATATTTATGGGTCCTCATGGGTGCAATATGTGCTCATATATGATACAAATTTATTGACTCCAATACTTTCGGTTTGTGCTCATATGTGTAACTGTTTTCTTACTGAAAGCCCTGAATTCAATAATGCAAATCAAGCTTTGATAAGAAATCAATGAGCATATCAAGGCTGAAGTGTATTAGTGCTATGTTCAATGAAGGATATGTGGCGTGGATGGCTTCCCTATGATCCATAGAAGTGAGATAATTATTATGTTACAAGTTATAATATAGTACTCCACTGGTTTCAGAAAAAAGGCCGGTGCCAGTGTGAGACCATCTGGAGCTTCAAGAAATCCCAGAAGAGTCCGAAAATCATTGCAAGAATCAAGCACCTTCTGCAGAGTGGTACCAACAGAGGTCTCTCTCTCTCTCTCACACACACTCACCACCGCGGCCCACCATACAAAAAAGGGTTATTTGGGGTTGCCCCATTTACTTTGTCACATTTAGTTTGGCCCGTTTAATTTTCATTTCTTGGACTTTGGCACCCAAAAGCTTCTTAAATTCACTTTTTATGATGCTTTGTAACATTATATGATTATTTACGATGCTTTTAGGTGCCAAGGTCCAAGAAGTAAATATTATGGCGTCAAACAAAATGTGACAAAATATGATGCCAAAGCCCAAATAATTCCCCCCACCCCCCACACACACACAAAAAAAGAAAAAAAATCCTGAAAGTTATAGGCAAAAGCTTGTTCTCACTAAAGGTCGAACCCAGTGCAGAAAGCTTGTTCTCACTAATTGCCTAATTTTGTCTATGAAGGAGGTGGAGTCCAATATTCAAGTTTCTAGTAGAAATAATGCTGATCATTCACATCTTTCTCGAGGAAAAGGACCCACTGAGTGTCGAGGATCACTGAAACCATCGTATGATACGGTATCAGAAGTTTCTCAAGTGACAGTGGCATCTCAAGGGGACAGTATTCACTCTGTTCCAGTACAAATTACAGCATCAAGTGGCTTTGCTTGGGCGAAAGGGCGAAAACAGGATGGTTCATTTTCTAGACAGTACAGTCGGGGCACTTCGAGAAGACAAAACTCGAGAGAATTATACCCACTTCAAGAAAGTGAAGAATCTACAAGCAGGGCCCACGCTCCTTTAGGCGCCCGTGACGAGATTGTCAGGCATGCAATGCACAGACAACTAAGCCATCCTGATCGGCCCGATTCTTTCGATTCATGTGATTTATTCCACTCTCACGAATTATCACTAGTAAGCTATCCTCTTTTAGATGTGATTTGGTAGGAATGCGACTGCAACATTTTTCCTAAATCATATAATCAAAGTTCTTAATATATTAAAAGAAGAAGAAAAACTATTTGTGACACTTCAAAATTGAAGACTGATAATTGGTTATTTCCACTACCTCTTTCATCCTAGACCGGAAGAATCTCCATATATATTGATGTTTGGATACCATCTATATTTGAATATGTACCAGGATTACAACGAACAGCGAGACAAGGTTGGATTCTCAGGACCGTTGAAATCTCAATCACATAGATTTAATGAAAGGCAAGAAAACCATACTCGTCATAGTGCTCGTATATCCCGTTTTTATCAAGGTACAATACTGTCATTTCTAAAATGAAGTTTTTAGGCCCCGTTTGATATGCTGGATAATTGTATTATATCTTGTGTTTGGTATGTGTAAGGATAATTTATCCCAACTATGATTCTTATATTGTAGAGGTCGTACCTTGATGCGATGTCAAGTGCCCTCGCTCAAGCTACGGTTGGTCTCGGGTTTGAGACATGGGAGCAGCCTCTCCATATTCATATATGGGGGTAAGGCCAGCCGACATCTGCCCCTCCCAGACCCTGCTGTTAAGCGGGAGCCTTGTGTTTATGATTCTTATATTGTGTTATGTGGGGCAAAATTATCCCTCTGATGCCGTGATACTATTTTATCATGGTAGGATGAGATCATTTTTATCCTATCCATGCTTCTTATTTGATCCATCAAATGAGACCTTAGGTGTCGCTGTCAAGTGATGCACCCAAGGTCAATATTCTTTCTGTTTTGTAACGTAGATCTACTGGCTGCCAATTATTTGTACTCGGGTACAAGCAGATGTCCGAATATAATTCTTAGACATAAACCAAAGGGGCTTGAGCCAATGGTTACCACCCACCCTTGCTTGCAAGAGGTTGGGGGTTCAAGTCCCTTCCCCACCCCCTCCCCCTCCCCCTCCCCCTCCCCGAGGCTTGAGCCTTGTAAAAAAAAAGAAAAAATTCTTAGACATAATTTTGGTTGGCGTAATGATGAAAAAGCAAAACATACTTTACCACTTCATTTTTTTTTATTTTTTCATTAGGCTTTTTCTTTTCAAAAATCCACTGAACTTTTTAAATAATTCGTTTTGATCAACTGCTAAATCTCCATCACCAAAATATTAGATGTGTCCTATATTATCTAATATGCCTTTTATTTGTGTGAAAATGATGATGTTCTAATAGCATATGTATTATTCATCATGTTGACTTTGATTAAACAATCAGCAACCAAACACAGACTAAAAACCCTTTATCTTCTTCATTAAATACCAACTGCACTCACCCCCACTCCGTCCGTGGCATTATATATTTTTTTTCTGACAGTGTAAATGAAAAAGAAATGTTTGAAAGTATAACTGTGTTTCTCAAATAAATCAAAAGAATTAAATGACAAATGAAAAAAGTGGCCACGTACATTGTGTTTTTTTGTCATTAATCCATTTTAGTATATGACATGCAACGCTATATACTCCCTCCTTCCCGAATTAAGAGTCCACTACCTTTTTGAGCCATTCCAAATTAAGTGTCCCCTCCCCTTTCTAGTGGAACATAGTAAACCAAATGCCATGATAGCTAATATGTCTTGATTTTGACCATTGATTAGTGTATCATTCATAAATGCAAAAATCAAATAGGAACTTTTAAATTGGGATCTAAAATAGGGACAGGGGGAATGTATATAGGAAGTAGAAAATATACCAGTGTGTGCACCTGCACACACACAGACATATTTATATCACACATATTTTATATATACATATAATAGTTTTGTTTTGCTCCTGCAGAAAACTTATGATGCATAGGAATGTAAGTGTAAAACCCTCCAAACCCTCAGGTTCATAAAGGGCAGTGCTGCATGAATTTGTTAGCCAACCTATGTTGCAACTCAGACCCCTTCAACCCTAGGGAGCTCAAACATTTGAGCTTTTACCATTGTAAGTTTTAACTTAATACTTCTTGTTGACGTATCTGGTTCTGCCATCCCGAGGTTTTAGGTCTAACATTAAAGCTTGTACCGTTGTAATCTAAAGAAGAGAAAAAAGGAGAAGTATAGGAAAGGGAAAAGAAAAAAAAAAGGTATAAAGAACGAAGGAAAAGGGACACGAGTACACATGTGGTGGAAGGGGGTCGTTTCCAATGATTTGATAAACACTCACTCTCCTCCAGAGTAGAGTGCCATGTAAAACCTAGTGAAATGGTTTGATTTTTGAGTAGTGTCCATAGCATTCTTTTTCAGTTCCACGATGCTGTATAAACGGATTAATTGTAATTACTTTTTTTCTTTTCAATTTTTTGTCATTTATTGTTTCATATAAAAAGCCTATTTTTTTCTTGTCCCTGCTGAGTGATATCGTACCAGATCATTCTTTATTCATAATGGTTGATCGTATGATTTACTTTAGTGTCTTTAGCGTGTTTGGTTGCGCAAATTATTTTATTATTTAAATTGATTTATTGTGAATTAGCACTCGTTTGACTGCGTAAGTTGTTTAATTTTATAAATTGATCGATTTGGAATGAATAGATTATCGATGTATTCATTTTAAATGAGTTTAAATATTATTTGTGGTGTATTTAGAAAAGAAAAATGAAGTTATTTACTTTATATATATATATATATATATATATCACCGTTCTAAAAAACCCGCCTAGGATTGAGGTTTGGGAGAAACGCCCCCCCTTAAGCTTTTTACGCCTTATTCTTGGTAAAAGCCCCAAGGCGCACTTTTTTCTAAAAACAACAATGCTTTACTGAAACGATATTGTCTTTTAAAGATTTTTTTACAAACCGGAGCATTATTTCGTCCAAAATAATTAAATAGTATTTTAATTTACAAATATTTAGACATTTTTTTTTATAATAAGTATAATTTTAATATTTTTAATAGCCTTATTATGGTTAAAAAATATTAAAATATATTAAAAAGGCCTAAACGCATTTTCACGCCTTTTTACGTCTAAGATCCGCCTAGGCTTGGCCTCCATGCCTCGATCACGCCCTGCGTTTTTTAGAACCTTGATATATATATATATATATATATATATATATATATATATATATATATATATATAGAGAGAGAGAGAGAGAGAGAGAGAGAGAGAGAGAGAGAGAGAGTAGCATGGTGAGAATATTATGGGAATGGTGCAATTAAGATCCATATTATAATTATAAATTGTGCAATTTCAAGCTTTTGATGAAATAAACTAATTTAAGTTTTTGTGAATCAACATGAATTGGTTAATTTTTGGATTTGTCCATTCTTGTAACGAAACACTTATAATTAGGTAATTCATGAATGAGTCCATTTTAAATTGACTAATTTATAATTTTAAGGACAACCAAACATGCCATTTATAATTGTCAAAAGGGTAGATCAGTCTTGCAATGTTGATCCATATATTTTCTTCGTTACATCATTAATTATTCCACCCATGCCAAATCAAGAGTAGTTACTAAATATTTCAACTTTTTACTCGGGCATGAATTTAGGCCCACTTTGGTTGCACAAATTATTTGATTATGTAAATTGGTTCATTGAAATCGTAAATGAATGGATTTGAAATAAGTTTAAATCCAATTTGATGTTTAGTAATCTCAAATTGATATTAAGGTTCAACCAGAAAAAAAAGTTTAAAATGAACTGAGAGAGAGGGAGAGTGGGAGGGAGGGAGAGGAGCACCCAAATGAACTTATGGGACTCCTATTTCATATAGATGCATTTCATATTTTTTGTGAAATGCTCCAATTTTAGATTTTATACATAAGGTAAATTGGCCAATTAGTGAATATTTAATTAATAAAATCAAACACAATAAATGGGTTAATCAATAAATTGATCAATTTATAAATGGATCAATTTATAATTTTAGGACAACCAAATGGGGTCCTAAGTATTCACAATTGTTATAAGATGTATATTTCCAAAAGAAAACTTTCAAACTTACATGGTTTACTTGTAAGACTATGTGAAAACTTTTTAAACTGTTCATTTGAATGAATAATTATAGACAAAAAACGCGTCCAATAGAGACAATGAGACTTAAAGTAAGACGGTTTGGAATGTGTTCTCAAGAATTCTAATGTACATGCACTTGGTGGCGGAGCGAGGAAATTTTTTTGGTGGAGCTTTTCGAAGACCTATGTGGTTAAAGGCCGGGAGCTAATTTTTAGGAGTTATTTGAGTTTTTTACAAATATTCAATTGGAATTTTGTGAATTTTTAGGGGTTGCTTTTAAATGTTTTACAAATATTCAATGCACAAATTATAAATTTATATTGTCAAAAGAGAGGGCAAAATACAATAAAAGAGATTTGTGCAAAATACAAATTACGGGACAAATATGATTAAAACAATTTAAATAAATTATAATACAAAGTGATATTTAAATAAACATAAAAAAGAATCCCAAGTTTTTGTCGAAATTTAAAAGACAAAGATTTGGCTATCATTTTGAATTATGCATTTGATATCATGCTATTTAAACAGATACTCTAATAAAAGGGCAAATTCATTGCACGAGGCTCCCGCCACTGCGGAGTTAGATGTAATAAAACTTACCATTGCATATGTATAGAGACTGTTTCTGCGACTCAAACCTGCGACCTTGGTGGTTAGACATGTGATATGAGACATATGTCACGAGTTTGAGCTACAGTATCATGTTATCTCTCTCTCTCTCTCCCCCTCTAAATAGATACTCTAATGTCCGACCTAAAATAATTGAGGTTAACAAAGAAATGTGAGTTATATTTTGAAAAATAATTTGTAATTAGCATGAGTCTTTGCTAAACTAATGGAGGTTAAGAGAGAGATAAGAGTCACAGTATGAAAAGTAACTTGTGAATGATAGGAGTCTTGTTAACTAATCTTTGTTAACTAACACACTTAAAATTCAATTCACATCTCCTTATCAGATCTTTATCACAAAATACATATAATATTATTTTATGGAAATTTCTGGGTGGGCACTTCCCCTCCCCCCCCCCCCCCCCACACACACACATACAGCATGGCTTCGCCACTGCACGCATCATTTAATCATTTAAATTTTTTGATAAATTAGACCATCTCCAAGGCTAGAATCAAATGCTATTTTTCTCCATCACTCTGTTCATTTTGGCTCTTTAGAGGATGGAGTATAATGTTCTTGAATTTGTTTGTTCTGGAAGAGCAAATTGAGGTTTCACATTGCAGATCAACTGTCACGAGGAGGGAACGCACAATAGCTGGAATGCTAGGGGAGAGAAAAATATATTTTCAATTAATTTTAAAAAATAGAAGAAACCATAATTTAAAGAAACACATGTAATACCCCGTAAATTTTAATGATTTTAATTATGGGATTAATTGAATTAAATTAAGAGAAATTAATTTATGATTAATTCGGATTTAAATAGATATTTACTAGTGTGACGGGAGTTAGTATTATTGATGTTAATTATGTTGAATATTACTTAGTGAGTAAAGTAATGTGCGATTATGAATTTATTAAAATTGTCGCAAGTGAATAATACCACAATTATGGAAATTAAGTCGGAATGCACGTGTCAGCCGCGCCGGGACTAAATTTAATGGATTAAAAGTATGTCATGTATAATTCACCCATATGGTCATTTTGAGTGCGCCAAAGTGTCCCGAAGGGTCGAGATAGTCAAAAAAGTCTACCCGGAGGTTTAGTCTGGGTCTTGGGACAGTTTTAGGCCAAATCGGTACACTGAGAGGGTATTTCGGTCATTTTAATTCTTAGAGTAATTAAACCTACGAAAATTCAAGGGTTATATCTGAGGGAAGGAGTTGTCTTCTAGGGTTAGAATTCACAAAAGCTAAGAAGGCCATGAAAGGAGGAAGAAGAAGAGGTTTTCAAGCCTAGAGCCACCACCGGTACACCGTCTGCACCACCGTTACCATCCACGCGTAGATGGAAAAGAGAGGATCGTCCCCAATACTGTGTCCATCCCCGATCCTCACGACGGGCGGGCGGCGTGAGGGAGGATCCTAGGTCCCGCGTGTCCCTCTCGGGAGCGCTTCAGCCGACGTCATTTGGGTGAGGTGGAAAATGTAGAGAGATAGAGTCGCCAGTCTATTTTACTCAAAACAGACAAAAGAAGGGGAGCCATCCCGAAGGACAGCATCCAAAGACATACTGATGCATACGAAACCAAAATGATTCAAAAAGGGTCCGGAGGCTAAGTTACGAAATGGGAAGGTGTTAGGCACCCATTCCGCCCTTACGGTATCTCATGGTTTTTTTTGCTATTTTCCTTTATTTTCCCCGTGATATGTGTGCATGTGTATATATAGTGGAGATAGGAATTATCGACTTGTACCATGGAAGAGGTAAAGAGAGTCATTCGTAGGAAGGTATAAAAATATTAGAAAATAGGATTTACGTGATTATCCTTACATTGATCGTTACGATGGAACGACAACGCATGTGGAATAATACACCACTAAGGACAAATATATGTATATATAAATGTAATGTAGGAAGATTGAATTTAAAGAGAATAGGAGATGAGAAAAAAGTAAAAATAGGACTCGAATCTCGGATTTTACCCCGAGACGCCTACGTAGTCTATAGAAGCATCAAAGTCCATGTAGTTCGCATGCAAAACGAGGGGTGGGGTTTATCCCATAAATCCAACCCGGGACGTCTCTTATTTGTGTGTGTGTGTGTAGAAAAAGTGTTTTAGTTATGAGAAAAGTGTAAAAAAAGTGTGAGAATTCCCGTTTGGAATTTATGATCAAACCCTATTTTTCTTGTGTTTTGGTTTTTTATTTGTATGAAAATAAGAGATGTGCAATAATACTAAATAAAAAGTATATTAGGATATGTGAGATGAGAGAATAAAAGTGCTAAGTAATAAAACAAGTTAATACGAATTTATGAGAATTTAAGGAGAGAATTGAGAAAATTGGACCTTTTTGAAGATCTTGATATTGATCTTGAATGTTGGAGAGCAGCCCTTGCGCTTGGATGATGATGGAGAGTGGTTAATTCACCAAGTTTGATGAAAATGATGATGAAAATCGAAGGTTGGAAAGGGATTTTGATGTGGAAATTGCGCTGACTTCGAGAGAGGTTTTCTGGATTTGTTGAGACTGATATGCTTCTTATCTGGGCTCCCTTTGCAATGAGGTCAAGGCCTCCTTTTTATAGGCCCAGGGTATTGCCGATCGGCATAGCCCCGTTCCTGCCAATCGACAGGTGCGCTTAGGCACACTACCAATAGGCAGGGTCTGGGACTTGCCGTTTGGTAATGTCTTTCAGGCCTTCTCGGAAAATCATTCGCAGAGCGCAAACTGTTGATCCGAATCATGCACGGGGTGGATAGTTAAAAAGGTAAGTTAGATACTTTCGAAAGTCCTTTGGATCGCTCCCGGGTTCGGGAATTGACTTTGGGTCAAATGTGGCTTGGAAGCATTCGTCGGTCCATTGGACGGGGAATCGTTGGACGCAAACGGATCGTTCGTCCACATGGTAAGTCCGAATCGCGCACGGGGGTGGACCGTTGTAAATGTTAGGAGATTTACTTCGGCATTCCAAAGAGTTTGATCCGGTTCGGGGAGTTAACTTTGGTCAATCGGGCCCTGGAAGCATTCGGTGACCTTTCAGAGTAAAACGGATCGTTCGTCCGTACGGTACGTCAGAATCGCGCACAGGGCGGACCGTTGGAAAGGGGTTTCAGTTCCCTTTGAAGATTCATTCAGTCTCAATCGAGTTGAAGAGTTGACTTAGGTTAAACGAAGCCTGAGAGCACCCGGTGGCCTCCTGATTGAATTTGGGGGGAAAACGGGTCGTTCATCCGCATGGTAAGTCAGAATTGTGCACGAGATGGACCGTTGGAAAGGGGTTTCAAGGCCCTTCCAAGATTCATTTAGTCTCGATCGAGCTGAAGACTTTGACTTTCGGTCAAACGGAGCCTGGGAGTGCCCGACGACTTCTAGGTCAGTACTTGGGTTTGTAGTGATGAAGGGAGGTGTTAAGGACATAAGGGGAGTTTAAGGGGTAACCGAATGGGGTGTCTATAGAGCCCCTCGACGGGTGACTTTTGAACAAACAATAGCCCTCGAATAGACACCGCATGATGCTTTTGAGGGAGGATGACCAATTCAGAGGGTCGAGGCCGATTCTGAGGACCTGAGGGAGCGAGGATGACCAATTTAGGGGGTCGAGGTCGATTATAAAGACCTAAGTAAATAAGGATGACCAATTCAGGGGGGTCGAGGTCGATTCTGAGGACCTAAGGGATGGTTTGGAGGAAAGGTTTAGGCCAATTCTTGAGGAGGTGCTGGGGATGACCGATTCTACGGGTCGAAGCTAAATGTGAGGGCTTGAAGATGAGGGTGAACGTTCTATGGGTCGAAGCCAATTATGAGGGCTTGAAGATGAGGGTGACCGATTCTGCGGGTCGAAGCCAATTCTGAGGGCTTAAGTAGAGATGAACAATTTTGTGGGTCGAAGCCAATTTTGCGGGCTTAAGTAAAGATGACCAATTCTGGGGGTCGAAGCCAATTCTGCGGGCTTAAGGTGAGATGACCAATTCTGCGGGCTTAAGTAGAGATGACCAATTTTACGGGTGGAAGCCAATTCTGCGAGCTTAAGGTGAGATGACCAATTCTGCAGGTCGAAGCCAATTCTGCGGGCTTAAGTAGAGATGACCAATTCTGCGGGTCGAAGCCATTTCTACGGGCTTAAGTAGAGATGTTCTTGGGGAACTCTGTCGGGGAGATTTATCTTGTGGTTTTGTTTTGGGCTGGGGAGCCGATTGCTGGGGAAATCTTTTACAAAAATTTAACTGGGGAGGTGATTAGGTGGCCCAGGGTTTGGATGTATTGCTTGGGGAAAATTGAGACCTTTGGGGTATATGGGGTGGTCTTTAGAGATCCTCCGGGGACGTTTTCGGGAGTAGTTTTGCTTGGTTTTGGGGAGTTTCGTTGGGGAAATAGGGGTTCCGCTTGAGGGAGTGCGAAATTTTCTTAGTGAAAATGTTCTAAATCCTTCCTGGGATTTTTAGGAATTTTTTGAGAATTTGTCAGGGCTGTCTGGTATTTTTTGAGAATTTTTGTACAAAATATTTAAGGGGGTGCCTGTCGGCATGATACAGAGGGTGCCATTCGGCAGTGGCATGGACTTTTGGACTGCCTCGTGAAGGCAAGGGTTCAGTGCCGATCGACATGACCCTTGACATCCTATTTAAAGGGGTGAATTCCCTTCATTTTTCATAGCTTCTTGCTTTCTTTCTCTCTACAATTTTCCTCTGCAAATCATTCTAGCATTCCGATCTCTAAGAAATAGCCGCCTTTGTGAGCACTGCAGCGCATATGGAATAGTTGACTCTTGATGACTGGGCGAACGTGGAGTGGAGGCCAGGGCGCCTCTTGCTTTGGGGAGTGAGAACTCTTTTGACGCATTCGAGCCGGTTGCGGATGAGCGGGCCTTGATACGGGAGACATCGCATCATCGCTCCTCGAGGGTGGTGAACCCTGGCAGTTATCTAAGTAAAGACTTTTGGCATTCTTCTCTTTTTGATGATTTTTCCGTCCTTCTTGGATTTTTGACAAGGTTTTTTCTTTTGACAGTCCGATATCTCTTTGAAGAACATGCGTGCCTGTGGGACGACGAGGCTTAAGGATGTCTGGGAGTATCTTCCATCTGTGGTGCATTGTATGGTATCTTCAGCGAGTTTTGAGAGGTTGGCATCTGCGCTGGATAAGATGCCTTGTTCGACAGTGGTTCTGTGTGATTTGGGGGAGAGGTGGTGGGATACTACCCACACCTTCCATTTTGGCTTTGGGGAGATTATCATGACTCCCATAGATGTGTAGCAGTTGTTGGGACTGGATTGCGATGGGGAGCAGATAGAGGTGGATCGTTCTCTGCGGGTGAGGCCGGAGGCGGTGAGGGCGGCGCTCGGCGATGTAAAGAGGATAGTGTCTGGGGATTCCATCCGTCTGTCCTTGCTGAAGGATGTTTTGCTGAGTAGGGTAGTTGATGTGGAGGACGGGCTGCAGGTGAGGCAGATGACACGGTTGTTCATATTTTTGGTGTTGCGAGGTTTCATGGTGGCGTCGAGCGGCGACGTCGTCCATTTGTGGTTCTTGCCGTATTTGAGGATGTTTTCGAACATTCCTCTCTATGATTGGGGGAGCCTGACTTTGGTGACCCTCTATTTTTCTTTGGACGCATTCAGTCGGTGCTGCCGGTAAACTTTTACTGGAGCCACGTATCTCCTTGAGGTATTCTTTAATTTACGCATTTTCTTTTCATGCATTCTCATTTTTCCTTATGCGTCTCTTTTTTATTGTTAATTCTTATCTTTGGCAGATGTGGTTCTATGAGGTGATTGGGTGCAATACCCTGCTGATTGCCTTGAAGGACGAGACTGTTGGGGACTTTTATCGATTGTATCGATGGCGGAAGGCCAATCGACAGTCGAAGGGATCTCTCTCTCTGGAGGTGGTGTGTCAGGTCTTGAATGGCCTGACCAGTGGTAGGGTAAGACTCTATCCTCTTCAGTTTTATTTTTTTTTGCATATTCTGATTCTGTATTGACTTATACCTGTTAGGGTTTTTCAGGCGACCTTTTACCCTTGGGGGACAACCATTCAGGATACGGGGGCGACCGGGGTGAATGTGCAGATGAGGCGTTTGCTGGCGCATGAGTTCGGCCATTCTTGGTATCTCGTGTAGAGGGTGGTTCAGAAGATTGCGGAGGAGGAGGTGGTGGTGCCACCTGCGCAGCCTCCCATGTCTATGAGGCGGGAGTGGATGTTGCCAGAGGATGTGAGGATCGCGACGATGATCGGCGAGTCCTACCTGTTATACACTGATACGGCTACGCCGTATGACTATATGGATTTTGTGACGAGCTGGTTGATAGTGCTCAGCATATATAATGCTTTGCCTTTCCCTTTGACGGGTTCGATTCGGGCGGTGGGGTCTTCCCACAGCGGCGGTGGTCCGTCGTCTGCGGCGACGGTGACTTTCGAGGTCCCCTTTGTGCGATTGAATACCCCTTCATACAACATTCGGCGGACTGATGGAGGGATGGTGTCTATGTTACACCTTCCTCACGCGATGGATCTGGA
This sequence comes from Sambucus nigra, assembly GCA_949130495.1. Taxonomy (NCBI): domain Eukaryota; kingdom Viridiplantae; phylum Streptophyta; class Magnoliopsida; order Dipsacales; family Adoxaceae; genus Sambucus; species Sambucus nigra. The sequence continues at coordinate 521,351,845 of OX422207.1, forward strand.
GGAGTTGGGTTTGATAGAGGAGGTTCTTCGTCCTGCGGTATAACTTTCTGTTCTTTTCTTTCTTTCTTTTCTATTTTGATCCTTTCCGCTTTGATACTGATTTTTCCTTTTACTTACAGCAAGTCCGGGTGTCGACTACTTGACTGAGGGATATTAGAGACTGGATATCTTCGGCGACTGCCCATATTTGGGATGCGGTCCCAGTTCCGTCTTTCTTGGTGCCGTCTCCTTCGTCCAGGGAGGACTCTGGATCGGGTAGTGGTGGTGCATCATCTCGCCGTAGGGGAAAGAGAGCGCGTCGCAGGGGTGGAAGCTCTTAGAAAGTGGGGTGAAGGGTAGGTGAGAGAGAGAGATAATATGGGTTCGGGCTGAGTCCCATTGTTTTTTACTTTTCTTTTATTTCCTGCAACATTTGATGTAACACAAAAGAATATATATACAATGCACTGGAGTTTTTTTAATTATCTTTTGTTAATGGTGGATGAATGCATGCACATGCGCTTTTTACTTTGCTGCTGAGATCGTAAAAAGAGATATTTTTGGGATTTTGGAGGAAAGTTTTTTAAAAAATGAGAAATTATATATGGGTTGAAGAGGATTTTTTGAAATTCTGTTTGAGAATATCAATTTATTTTTATTGAGCTTCTGATTTTGACACAAGAGGAAAAAAGAAAAAAATTTCAAAAATAGACGGTTGCCGATCGGCAAGACCCTTGTCCTGCCTATCGGCAGCCAAGTCCAGTCCCATAAATTCAAAGCTTTGATTAGTGCCCTCTTCAGCCTCTTGTACTTTGTGGGGTAGGATTCCTCCCGATCTCTGCAGGGGTCATGTCTCTTGTGAGGGTTCTCAAGTATAAAAAGGGGTAAGGGTGGAGTGTTTCCATCACACCTTCACATTTTTATTTACTCGCCTACTATTTCTTAGTCTTATAAGATGGATCTCCCTAGTAGCATTGAGTTTGCTAACTACCTCGAAGCCTTGGAAGCAATGTGCTCGTATAATGTTGACTACGATGATTTCAACATGCGTCGAATCTCTTTGTGGAGCAATCGTCCCATTGAGTGGAATATGCTGATGGCGGCGGTATAATTTTGGTACCCCGAAGACCATGTATTCCTCTTTGGGTTGGATGAAGTTTGTCCTACCGATGAGGAATTTTCTGCCATGCTGGGGATAAATCCCAGTGTTGCCGTGAATTTACCAAAATTTTCCCGTTCTCCAAGGGATTTGTTGGTTGGGCTTCTTCGCATTTCGCCTTTGGCGGCCAGACCATTGGTTACTGGAGGAATGATCTCCCTTTCGGCGGTGTTATCGTTCGTGCATTTGCAGAAGAATGGCGATGCTGGATACGCCGGAGCCGTTGTTCTGGGCTTAGTATCAAAATTGCTGTTGGTGACTAGGGAACTGCTAGTGGACCCACATCTTGCAGTCATTACCTCCTGGATGTCATACTGTCGCAATCCTGTGGTGATGATATCGATAGAGACTTTGAATAGCCTAGATGCCTGGCGAGAAGGTCATTCTGCCTTCTTGAGGGGTATCCCCATGATGCTATTTATGTGGTTGTCTGAGAGACTCCGCCTGGTGACTCCTCTGGAATACCCTTTGTCGGTTGTACCCAACTTCTTTTCGCGCTGCTTCATCAGCGTTGTCTTAGATATTGAGAGCTAGGAGAATTGTCTTGTGGAGCACGAGGCTCTAAATTTGTGCTGGTCAGTGCCCTGGTGGGGACAGTTGCTGCCTATTCTGGAGCTGAGAGAATACCTGTATGTCCGATTGGTTGGTCTCAGACAGACCTCTTTCTAATTCCCTTGGCGGCTTCTGCGTCAATTTGGCTGGGAGCAGGTCGTGTCACCTTGGACACTAGACTTCTTTCTGGTAGAAGATTTGACTGAGCGTCTACGCATGCGGCTTGGCTCTATGTGGGAGAATCGGCATCCGTCAACTCGTCCTTCTCAGTCTGTTGGGAGAGTTTGGCATATCCCTGGGGATTATATGAAGTGGTTGTGGAGGGGAGTATTCAACAAGATGTTGGCAGTGGAGACTGGATAAAGGTGGTTTGTTTTGTTTAATACCATGGAGGGAGGTGTGGTAGTTTTTTCGAAGCTGGTTCAAGTTTATCGGTCTATGCACCGTTTGCAACACTCTGTTTAGGCGGCTTGGGGACCCCAGGATGCAGATGATGATGACGGAGCGGGCCCCTCTGGTAGCTGCGACTAGGACTTTTGGAGAGTTTATTTTATAATGGGGAATAAATGTGGGGGTTTTATTTTGGCTTTTTTTTAGGAAGGTAGGGGGAAGGGAGTTATCCGTTCCTTTATATAATTGCATTGTAATTTTCTATTAATGAAATAAACAAGTTTTTGATCATCCTGTTGTGCCTTTTGATGAGTTTTGTATTTTTAAATTATCTATACCAATTGCTAAGGCATACATAATTCTTTTGTTCAAGTGTATGTTACAATGACATGTCATTCTCGGAGATAAGAAAAGAATAGTATTTTGTGAAAAAGAAAGGGTCGTTCTCATGTAAGGTGTATGAGCTACCTACGTACCTCTGGAGTTTTTAAAAAGTTTTAATTTGTTTGAAAATGGTTTTTTACAGAGGATCAGGCCCACGTAGTTCTGGGTAGAGGGAAATAAAGATATTTTTTTTAGAATAGAAGGGAGATGAAAAGAGTCGTAGCACGCTGAGATTTCAGACTAGGGGTAGAACTTCTTGAGACGATCCAGGTTGACTGTACGAGCCATCTCTTCCCCATCTAAATCAGTGAGCATAGCAACACCTCCAGACAAGATATTCTTAATAATGTAGGGGCCGCTCCAATTGGGCTTGAATTTCCCTCTGGGGTCCTAGATGGGTTCTATGATCTCTTTGAGGATTAGATCCCCTTCTCGAACACCGTGGTCCTTAATTCTCTTATTGAATGATCGCGCTATTCGGCGATGGTACCCTTGTATGTGGTATAGCACTTTTAATCTCCTTTTGTCTAGGAGGGTCAGCTCGTCAAGACGGCTTTGGCACCCGTCTTCTTCACTGACCTTTATCTCAAGCATGACTTGTAGGATGGCTTCCATGCCATAGACTAGAGAGTAAGGGGTAGCCCTAGTAGAGGTTCGAATTAAGGTTCGATAGCCCCAGAGGGCATACAAGATCTTATCGGCCCAATCCCGATAGCTTTCGGTCATCTTGCTGATGATGGCTTTGAGGTTCTTGTTGGTGGCTTCAATTGCACCATTGGTCTGAGGTCGGTAGGGAGAATATTTATGTCTTTGAATCCCATACTCATTGACCACTTCTGTAACTTCTACCTCGAAATGTAACCCGTTATCTGACACCATCTCGTGCAGGACCCATATCGGTAGATGCTGTTTTTCTTGATGAATTTGGACACTTTCTTGGTGTTCAGCACTGCATATGACTCATCTTTGACCCATTTAGTGAAGTGATCAATGGCAACTAGGATGAGCTCATTCCCGTTGGAAGCCTTCGGTGTAACCTTCCTTATGATGTCGATGCCCCAGGTGGAGAACGGCCAGGGAGAGGTCACGTTGTATAATTCACGCGGAGGCAGATGCTGAAGGTTGAAGAACTGTTGGCATTTGAGGTATCTCTGGACATAGGCGGTGCAATCCTAGGTCATGGTGGTCCATTAGTAGCCTTATCGGATGATCTTCTTGGCAAGCATGTGACCGTTCATGTAGGGTCCGCATTCCTCGCTATGGATCTTCTATATTATCTTTTCAACGCCAGCCCCTGCGATGCAATGTAGATGGGTTCCATCAAAGTTCCTTTTGAGCAGTTCTTTGTGATAGATGATGTACTAGGAAGCCAGTCTTCAAAGGGTTGCCCGATCTTTCTTGTTGGAACCCTCAGGATACCTACCATACTTGAGGAGGTGCCAAATATCATAGTACCAATAATTGGCTAGCTCGGGATCTTCTGTGGTAACAGTGGGTTGGCTTGTCTTGCTTTTGAATCTGGAAGGGGGTCATTATTCCTTCGGGCATGTCGACCATGGAGGCTAGGGTAGTAAAGGCATCGACTAGGTTATTTTTTGCTCGAGGTAGGTAGTGGAAGGTGATGTCTTAGAATTGAGAGGCTAGTTCTTCTAAGTGGGCATGAAAGGGTTGGATCTTCTCGTACTTAACTTTCCATTTTCTGAGTACCTCACGATTGATGAAAGTGGAATCCCCGTAGACGTCTAGGCATCGAATATTTTTCTTGAGGCCTACTGTGCATGCCTCGTATTCAGTCATGTTGTTGGTATAAGGGAAATCCAACTTGATGGCGATTAGAGTGTAGGATTCATCTGGGGAAATCAGGAGTATCCCAATGCCATATCCCTTTTTGTTGACAGCGCCGTCAAAGAACATTTGCCATCGGAGGTTGTCCTGGGCAGTACAGAGAATATTCTCATTTAGGAATTCGGAGACCCAGACATCGTCTTCATCCATGGGGTAATCAGCGAGGTAGTCAGAGATGGATCTTCTTTTCATGGATTTCTGTGTGATGTACATGATATCGAACTTGGCTAGGGGCATCAACCATTGGGCCATTCGACTGGACAAGGTGAATTTATCAAGCAGGTATTTGATGGGGTCCATTCGGGATACAAGTTTGATAGGGAAGGTGAGCATGTAGTGCCGCAACTTTTGGGTGACCCAGACAAGCGCGACACATGCCTTTTCCAAAGTAGTGTAGTTAACCTCGTATCCGACCAATTTGCAACTGGAATAATAGATGGCTCTTTCTTTGCAAAAATCTTAAAGGTATTGGGATAGTAAAGCCCCAGCTGCAGTGTCGGTTATGGTTAGGTATAGGAGCAATGGGAGATTAGGTTGTGGTGGCATGAGTACCGGGGGTTGAGTCATATATTATTTGATTCTGTCAAAAGCTTCTTGGCAGGCCTCGTTCCAAACCTTAGTTGAATCCTTTTGGAGGAGTTTGAAGATAGGTTCGCAGATGGAGGTTAGCTGACTGATAAATTGGCTGATGTATTGCAATTTCCTAAGGAAACCTCAGACCTCTTTCTCTATTCAGGGAGGTGGCATTTCAAGTATGGCTTTCAGCTTGGAAGGATCTTCTTTTATCCCTTTCTCTCTAACCATGAATCCCAAGAGTTTTCCCTTTATAACACCAAAGACGCATTTCTGCGGATTGAGTCTCATCTAATATTGTCACAGTCGTTCGAAAAACTTTCGGAGAGAGGGAACATGACCTTATCTAGTCTTGGATTTGATAATCATATCATCCACATAGACCTTAACCTCTTTGTGAATCAGATCGTGCAGGATGGTTATGGTAGCCCTCTGGAAGGTAGCCCCAGCGTTCTTGAGACCAAATGGCATAACAGTGTAACAAAAGGTTCCCCATGGGGTGATAAATGCGGTCTTTTCTAGGTGGTCTATGTGCATTTTGATTTGGTTGTATCCGGTAAACCCGTCGATGCATGACTGGTTGTGTTGTCTACGATCATGTCGATATTGGGTAACGGATAATCATCTTTTGGAGAGGCTTTGTTCAAGTCTCGATAGTCTACACACATCCAAACTTTTCCTCCTGATTTCGACACAGGCATTATGTTGGCTAGCCATGTGGGATACTCGACCACATGAATGAAACCTACATTCAACTGTTTGACCACCTCTTCTTTGACATTGAACGACCATTCAGTGTAGAGCTTTCTCAACTTCTATTTAACCGGCTTGTAATCTGGGAGAGTGGGAATCTCATGCTGAGCTATTTCAGGATCAATGTCGGGCATATCATCATAAGACCATGCGAAGACATCCACGAATTCCTTAAGCAATTCTTCAAGTTGTGCACGCTCATGCTCATTAAGGGTAGCGCCTATCCTAATCTCGCGCAGTTGGCTACTAGAACCGAGGTTAATAACAACAGTCTCTTCTTCATTAACTTGAATGAGGTTATGTTGTTTATTATTAACCTTATTTAGATCAGTTAAGAATATTCATTTGCAAGATCATCATCATCAAAAGTTTGATTAGAATCCAAACAGTTAATGTAAGGCACAACAAGATACTCAAAATCTTCGTTTATTTCATTGATAGGAAAAACAACATTATGAACCTCATCAACGGAGGACTCAATTACATTTGAACAAGGATAGAATACAGCAGAAAAAATGGGGTAAACATTAGGATTAGGGGAGGTTTTAGCAGGTAGAACTGGCGCAGCGTGCCAGTTGAGGAGAGGTGTATCAGCAGCTTTAATCAGTTGGGACGAATCCGGTGATGTAGTGCCTGAGTGAACCATGCAGAGTGTTAGCCCCAGTATTTGTAAGTTGAAGGAATCTTCAGAGTCTCTTTCCTCAGTATCTTCGGTATCTTTAATGAACGGTTGTATATGGTGTTGGGAACTCTCGGCCCATGGGTAGATGCTTTGGAAAAATATCTCCATTTTGAGCTTTATCTTATTGTCTGTATATTCATACCATGGTTCTGGAAAGCTGCAAAAGGGTAAGTCTTCGCCCTCTTTGATGAATCGTCCATTCAAGGAATCACCTGGGATAGTCTGGACGCAGTCTAGCCCTCTATTTGGTCAAGACTGGCGGATCATTTTGAGCTCTTGTTCTGATGGTTGATACCCCAAACCATAAGGAGGGAAATCCTTCTTCAGTTAAATTGGCTCGAGTATCCCTTGTTGTCTTTGTCTTAGCCCTAGTCCGGGAATGAAGTGCACGTTTATGAACATCTGAATCACATTGACGTTGCCACGAGGTCATTTTCTGGATAAACCCTTTCTTTGAAGTCATCCCCTACCGGGAGTAGGATTTTTTCAACTCGGAATCCTGATAGGAGCATATCATTTGACCCATGATGTATCTTAAGAATGGAACTACTGGTACTTGCACCCTCGACATTATCGTCGTCGCCCAAAATGGTGATGACTCATCCGTCAGTGAAGAACGTCAATTTCTGCTGGAGTGAGGAAGACACACCCTTGATACTATGGAGCCAAGGTCATCCTAGCAACAGATTGAAACAAGTTAGGATGTTAATAACTTTGAATTCGACAACAGGGTTTATAGGGCCAGCTCCTATTACAAGCTTTATGGATCCCATCACCTCCCGACGGGTATTATCGTAGGCACGTACAACAACGGAGGTTGGAGCGAGGTCTCTTTCTTTCAGTCCTAAACATTTGAAGGTTCTTAGTGGACAGGCATTCAAGGCAGATCCATTATCGATAAGAGAGATTGGCATGACCTTCCCCATAACTTCGACGGAGATGTTGAGTGCATGATTGTGGTTTGGCCCAATCTTGGGGATTTTTTCTTCAGAAAAGGATAGCATTCGGGTAGAGGTCAAGGATCTGACCAAATTTATCACTTCTTCTGGTGTGGTAGAAGGAGGAACTGTGGGTCCCATGAGCAACTTGATCAAAGCATTTCTGTGCTGCTGAGAAAACATGAAAAGCCCCTATAAAGTGATGTTACCTTGATTTTTCTTTAGTTGATCGAGGATCTTGATCTCCCCGAGGGTCATCTCTGGCATATGAAGGTTTTCCATTCCCTTCCCCTTGTCATTGGCTAGTAGTGAGATTGGGATCTGGTAATGCCTCCCTGATCTGGTCATGTGATTTACTGAAGAAGAGAAGAACATGAATCCCATTTCCTTGTCAACCTCAGGTTATTCCTCCTCCTTATTTATTTCTCCAAGAAGTTATTCAAATTATATCATCCCACACATGTAGGCTACCGGGCCAGTTTTCTCTAAAGCTTTCTCTTCATTCGAATCTTTGAATTCTTCCCCCCATCCGGTGGCAACAATTCCGTCTTTCCACGTAAAGTCGATACATTCCACAACTTCAATGGCTTCTTCATACATGTCTTCCCAATCGGTGGAGATGTGTAAGGGTGAAGGGACCAGGAGCCCTTGTAGCTTCAAAGCATCGAATAACTTGGTGATACTACAAAAGTTGTTAGTTTGTCGGAATAATTCTGCCATAATCTGGACAACATCATCCAGACTGACTTCATCGGTCGGTACTACCCAACTATCTGACTCTCGGGACCATTTCGTGCTTCCCCGAACAGCATACTGAACCTTTGGCAATCAATAATCATCTGTGAGGGCAATTTCAGCCCGAACTCTAGGATTTGGTTTAAGACTTATGATAATTCAATACTTCCATTTTCGGAACGAATACGAATGGCGATGCATGCTCTGGTAAGGAGTGATAATGCCTGATCAGGGAGGCTAGCAGGGTGTAGGAGGAAACATGGGCAAGTTTAGAGAGGTTTGGGAGAGTGTATGGGTGCGATTTGAGTTGAGGGATCAAATTCTGGGTTCTCTTATAGGAAGATGGCATTGGCATGATTTGGGAGTGGGTTATGAGTAGTGTTTGGCTTAGGATTGGCTGGTGGGGCGATGGTACCCCGGTCAGTTAGACCTTGGATTATGTTTCGGAGGTGAAAGCATTGGTCAGTGGTATGGCCAGCTGTTTGGTGAAAGGCGCAATGGGCATTTGCCTTGAAGTTTCTTGGGAGTGGATTTGGCAATGGACGAGGATCCAAGGGTTTGATAAGGTTTCGAATTAGCAGGGATTGATAGACTTTGGAGAGAGGAGCATGGAGCTCAGTGTATTCATTTCGGACTGGGATAAGGCGTCTTTCTAGTGCCCATGAGGTGGTTGGTTGAGAGATGTTGTTGATGGTTGAGACTGCAGCACTGTCAGGCTTATCATATTTTCTGGGGGTGAACTGTCCGGACACCTTCTTCGGTTCGACATCTGTTTTAGCAAGACCTTCCTCTATTTCTACTCCTGCTTCTCTGAGAGCTCGGAAATGGGGATAGTATTGTCCTCCCATCGTTGCTCGGACATGGGGTAAGAAGTTCTTCTTCACTATGCTAACTTGTTCTTCCTCGGAAGGCCGATTGGTCATGGTTGCTGCTTTTCTGCTCCATCGAGCAATGAAGTTACTGACTAATTCCCCAGAGTTCTATTTAAGCATCTCTAAATCACGATGGGTGACCTCAAGCTCTTCATTGTATTTGTACTATGATATGAATTCTCGAGCCATATCCTCCCAGCTACGGATTCTAGACTCTTCGAGAGACAAAAACCATCGGAGGGTGCTATCCTTTAAAGTTTTCTGAAACATTTGGGCCACTTCTTTTGAAGCCCCTATTGGAGTCATGGAACGGTGATAGCTGCGAAGATGAATAATCGGGGGTCCACTTCCTCCAAATTTCTCGATATCTGGCATCTTGAACTTCTCGGGTAACCTCTCTTTAGGATAAGGAGACATATGGGTGTAGTCCATGTAATTCCCCAAGATTATGACTTGGTCAAACTTCTTGGTGAGCATCTTGAGGTCCTCTTTGACTTTATTCAACTCTTCTTCCTTCGGATCAATGATCATAGGCAATTTGGCCCTAGGCTGGGCAAGGTTCGGCATCGAAAGCTGGGCAGGTGGTGGCCCATTAGCAGGAGGGGCACGTGGAGCGTGCTGATACTATTTGATAAACCAGATAAGCTCGGGTGGACACATAGCACGAGAAAATAGGGCCTCGGGATCTTGAGGAACAGGAACCTGGTTTTGTTTCATCTTTCAGACCTCAGTTTGGAGGTTGTCAATCTTGGACACAAGCTGAGCTAGGACTACCGTCAGATCCGGCTGCACAATGGGGACTTGATCTGTGTTCTCCATGGAAAGCGAATGGATACCTAACTCGAAAGAAGTAATATGAGAACGAACGGAACTCCAGGGTGATTTGACTAAAGACCGAAGCCAATAAGGAGTCAGGCCAAGGGTTTGTGATCGACCTGAGAAGGTGCAAAAATGGGATTTATTTTTTAGAGAAAGAATGAAAATATTTTTGACATTTTTTTTCTTTTTTCTTTTTGAGATTGGAAGACAAAATATTTTTGGCTTTCTGATAAAGAGAGGAGATTTTTTTTTTGGATTTTTTGATAAAGAAAGGAGAGACGGTCTCAGCATGATTATTACAAATATTATGTTTTCACTTGTATTAATAATCCTAAATGCAAAATGAAATGCCGAACGGGACCCGAGCCTGAAAAAATTGGGCTTGTAATATATGCAAAGCTATGGATGGACTTGTGACCAGGCTCACGGACAGGGTCCCATTTTAAAAATGTACGAGAATTCGGGCGGCAGGCTGACCCGGAATTTCGGCAGAGTTTTGGGTTGAAATCGGCAATCTTATATGTGTGTCCTAGGCTTGATACCTATATGTGGGTATGCATTTTGTTGGGTGAATCGGAAAGGATTCCCCTCTTTGGCGTGACTTCCACGATATACTTCTTACTCTTGCGGGCAATCGGTACGTGTGGATAAGCCATTTGATATACCTCAGTGTACGTGAATTGCCTCACTATATACCTTGTGGGTACATGTGAGAGAAAATTCGATATACCCGGCGTACCTGAACGAGTTCCCTGCGATATACCTCCTGTCATGACTTTGGTCAAGCAGTACAATGTGGGCGAACCGTTCGATATACGTCGAAGGTACTTGGCTAATGGAAGGTGAGAGTCATATCGCTTAGGCTAACTGCGCCCTGCTGGACCAGCGCCCATCAAAAAGTGACCCTCCAATTACTGGTTAAAATTTGGTCAATCACAATGCTCTTTGGTGATGTCGTGTGAATCATGCATGATCCTCTTATTAGTATATTAGGAGAATGTATTTCTTGATTATGCCAAACAGGGAGCAAAGTACAAGTACCAATGGTACACCAATTATGGATGGGTGATGTGTACAAAATGTGGATATATGTGACCCTAGGTGCACGTGGTACGAAGTGTACATGGAGAATTTTCTACAAGTGTGTGAATAGAAGCATATGCATGGGGTACACATGAGTAATAAAGGGGAACATGCAAATATGGGGAAAATATAAACAAATATAATACCCATTTAAATAAAGTCTAGCCCTCATATAATCCCCAACAGAGTCGTCACTGTGGCCATTCTCAATCCTCGCGGCGAGCGAACCGCGTGAGGGACGATCCTAGGTCCCGCGCATCCCTCTCGGGAGCGCTTCGACCAGTGTCATTTGGGTGAGGTGAAAAATGTAGAGAGATAGAGTCGCCAGTCTATTTTACTCAAAACATATAAAAGAAGGGGAGCCATCCCGAAGGACAGCATCCAAAGACATACTGATGCATACGAAACCAAAATGATTCAAAAAGGGTCCGGAGGCTAAGTTACGAAATCGGAAGGTGTTAGGAACCCATTCCTCCCTTACGGTCTCTCATGGGTTTTTTGCTATTTTATGTTATTTTCCCCGTGATATGTGTGAATGTGTATATATAGTGGAGATATATAGGAATTATCGATTTGTACCATGGAAGAGGTAAAGCGAGTCATCCGTATGAAGGTATAAAAATATTAGAAAATAAGATTTACGTGATTATCCTTACATTGATCATTACGATGGAACGATAACGAACGTGGAATAATATGCCACTAAGGACAAATATATATATATATATATATATATATATATATATATGTATGTATGTATGTAATCTAGGAGGATTGAATTTAAAGAGAATAGGAGATGAGAGAAAAAGTAAAAATAGGACTCGAATCTCGGATTTTACCCCAAGACGCCTACGTAGCTTATAGAGGCATCAAAGTTCACGTAGTTCATATGCAAAACGAGGGGTGGGGTTTATCCCATAAATCCAATCGGGGACTTATCTTATTTGTGTGTGTGTGTGTGTGTGTGTGTTGTGTGTGTAGAAAAAGTGTTTTAGTTGTGAGAAAAGTGTAAGAAAAGTGTGAGAATTCTAATTTGGAATTTATGAGCAAATCCTCTTTTTCTTGTTTTTTGGTTTTTTATTTGTATGAAAATAAGAGATGTACAATAATACTAAATAAAAAGTATATTAGGATATGTGAGATGAGATGATAAAAGTGCTAAGTAATAAAACAAGTTAGTACGAATTTATGAGAATTTAAGGAGAGAATTGAGAAAATTGGACCTTCTTGAAGATCTTGAGCTTGATCTTGAATGTTGGAGAGCAGACCTTGCGCTTGGATGATGATGGAGAGTGGTTAATTCACCAAGTTTGATGAAAAGTGAAGGTTGGAAAGGGATTTTGATGTGGAAATCGCACTGACTTCGAGAGAGTTTTTCTCGATTTACTGAGAGTGATATGCTTTTGATCTGGGCTCCCTTTACAATGAGGTCAAGGCCTCCTTTTTATAGGCCCAGGGAATTGACGATCGGCATAGCCCTGATCCTGCCAATCGGTCGGTGCGTTTAGGCACACTGTCTGGGACCTGCAGTTTGGTAGTGTCTTTAGGCCTTTTCAGAAAATCGTCCATAGAGCGCAAACTGTTAATCCGAATCGTGCACGGCGCATACCGTTGGAAAGGTAATTTAGATACTTTTGAAAGTCCTTTGGACCTCTCCCGGGTTCGGGAGTTGACTTTGGGTCAAATGTGGCTCGGAAGCATTCGTCGGTCCATTGGACGGGGAATCGTCAGACGCAAACGGATCGTTCGTCCGCATGATAAGTCCGAATCGTGCATGGGGCGGGCCGTTGCAAAGGTTAGGAGATGTACTTTGACATTACAAAGAGTTTGATCCAGTTCGTGGAGTTGACTTTGGTCAACCGGGCCCTAGAAGCATTCGGTGACCTTTCGGAGTAAAATGGATCGTTCGTCCGTACCATAAGTCAGAATCGCGCACGGGGCGGACCGTTGGAAAGGGGTTTCAGTGCCTTTTGAAGATTCATTCAGTCTCGATCGAGTTAAAGAGTTGGCATAGGTTAAACGAAGCCCGAGAGCACCTGGTGGCCTCTTGATTGAGTTTCGGGGGAAAACGGGTCGTTCGTCCACATGGTACGTCAGAATTACGCACGGGATGAACCGTTGGGAAGGGGTTTCAGGGCCCTTAGAAGATTCATTCAGTCTCAGTTGAGCTGAATACTGTTACTTTCGGTCAAACGAAGCCTGGGAACGCTCGACGAATTCTAGGTCAGTACTTGGGGTATTGACCTGGGTTTGTAGTGATGAAGGGAGGTGTTAAGGACCTAAGGGTAGTTTAAGGGGTAACAGAATGGGGTGTCTACATAGCCCCTCGAAGGGTGAGTTTGGAACAAACTATAGCCATCGAATAGACATTGCATGATGTTTTTGAGGGAGGATGACCAATTCAGAGGGTCGAGTATGATTCTGAGGACCTGAGGGAGCAAGGATGACCAATTCAAGGGGTCGACTTTGATTCTAAATGAGGATGACCAATTCAGGGGGTCGAGGTCGATTCTGAGGACATAAGGGATGGTTTGGAGGAAAGGTTTAGGCCAATTCTTGAGGAGGTGTTGGGGATGACCGATTCTGCGGGTCAAAGCCAATTCTGAGGGCTTGAAGATGAGGGTGACCGATTTTGCGGGAGGGTGACCGATTCTGTGGGTTGAAGCCAATTCTGAGGGCTTAAAGATGAGGGTGACCGATTCTGCCGGTCGAAGCCAATTCTGAGGGCCTTTGAAGATGAGGGTGATCGATTCTGCGGGTCAAAGACAATTCTGAGGGCTTAAGTAGAGATGACCAATTCTGCGGGTCGAACCCAATTTTACGGGCTTAAGTAGAGATGACCAATTCTACGGGCTTAAGGTGAGATGACCAATTCTGCGGGTCAAAGCCAATTCTGCGAGCTTAAGTAGAGATGACCAATTCTGCGGGGCGAAGCCAATTCTACGGGCTTAAGTAGAGATGCCCAATTTTGGGGGTCGAAGCCAATTCTGTGGGCTTAAGGTGAGATGACCAATTCTGTGGGTCGAAGCCAATTCTGCGGGCTTAAGTAGAGATGACCAATTCTGCTGGTCGAAGCCAATTCTGCGAGCTTAAGGTGAGATGACCAATTCTTCGGGTTGAAGCCAATTCTGCAGGCTTAAGTAGAGATGAGCAATTCTACGGTTCGAAGCCAATTCTGCGGGCTGAAGTAGAGATGTTCTTGGGGAACTCTGCCGGGGAGATTTATCTTATGGTTTTGTTTTGGGCTGGGGAGCCGATTGCTGGGGAAATCTTTTACAAAAATTTAACCGGGGGAGGTGATTAGGTGGCCCAGGGTTTGGATGTATTGCTTGGGGAAAATTGAGACCTTTGAGGTATAGGGGGTGGTCTTTAGAGATCCTCCGGGAACGTTGTCGGGAGTAGTTTTGCTTGGTTTTGGGGAGTTTCGTTGGGGAAATAGGGGTTCCGCTTGAGGGAGTGCGAAATTTTCCTAGTGAAAATGTTCTAAATCCTTCCTGGGCTTTTTAGGAATTTTTTTAGAATTTGTCAGGGCTGTCTGGTATTTTTTGGGAAAGAGAGGATCGTCCCCATTACCATATTTTTCAAAGGACCAGAACTTCCATTAAAGGCAAGTAATTTATCTTGCAATGATTCAGTGCATATATTATCCGTGGTAATTTAGAATTGGAGAAAACCTTGAATAATTGACATTTAATGAATTTGGAGAATTTAATCTTGAATATGGGTAGGTAGGTTTTGCATGTAAATAAACTTCTGGAAATATAGGAAAAAAGAAATCATAATCTAAGAGTTGGGAATTTTGAATTAAATCTGAGATTTATGGTGTTCTTGAATAAAGATTGAGGAACTAGGTTTTTTTAGAAATATTCATGATTTAATCCAAAAAAATTATTTACCATGATGATTTGATGATTCTAATATGTTAGAACTTATGTATTTATATTGATGTAACATTTAGTATAATTATTTTGGAGTTTTGGACATTGTAGTAGATGATTTGAGGTTTAAAATTGAAGAAACCCGTAGGTAAAATTATGCGGAAACCGTAGGCCAGTATCAGATGGATCGATCGATCGACTCCCCTGCAATTTGTGACTTGTTTTTCCTTTTAAGTTTCGATCCAACCCAGACTTTTAAGAACCCTTAATGTTGATTAATTGAATATAATGGGACTTAAGGAAGGTCAATAGGGTTATAGTTAAGTCCTGGAAAGTGTCATTATGTATGGGATTGAATGGGGAGATTTACGAGCATTTTTCGAATGTAGTACGATTGGAAATTTTATAGATTGGGGTTTAATTCGGATAAATGATGACTTAGAGTTAATATCAATAGCAGGGGGGACTATAGTACTGAATTAACCTAAGGAATAATTGGGTGACTTCGTAAACCTTTGGGATAGGGAAAGGTACTTGAATTTATACGACGAGAGTTATGGCGTTAATTAAATTTACGTATGATATACGGACTATAAATTCAATGTGTGAGACTTGTAATATGGGATGTGTGTATACCAATATCGAACGTATAAATACTTAGGTTGTATGAATACCTATTGCATGGATTTTTATGTGTATGACATACCTACCATACTTACTATCGTCGGGAGGTCTTGAAGGGGACAATCTTGTCTTGAGGAGCCCTTCGGGGGGGGGGGGGGGGGATTATAGATTGGTACCTCAAAGCATGGGATCTGAGGAGAAATTATCTGTGAGTGGATAAATTTGGGTTATATGGGTTCGTTGGTATGAGCGTGACCCATTACACCGTGGTCCGTGTTCGCCTCCAGTTTGTGTGTGATTTATTTTATTATGATTCCTGAGATATTTGAAATCGATAGTCCATATTATGTATGCGAGGTACCGGGACTTGATAGGAGAGTACATACGCACTGTTAGTTTCGCCTATGTGGGGTGCGGTATTTATATATATTATAATGGTGATATATATATATATATATACACTTGCGTTTATTCTACTATGTTGCTTAGTAGAACATGATGATAATGATGTCAAAAATATATTAAGTGCATGAAAGCTCAAGGGATTAATGTGATACTTGAATTCAATTAATTAATATTGGAAATGCAAGATTGTATTATTCGGGTGTTACAAGTGGGAACAATGATTTGGGCATAATAGTAAGAAACTTGATTCAACTAGTTAAGTGGGATAGTGTAACTAGGATGGGTTAGGAGAATGTGTTAGGCGTGCACAATTGTTGAGAAGTGTGAATCTCAAGTGGGAGCACGTGACTAACATGTATATAATATTCATTGTTTAATGCAATTTAAACACTTGCTATTTTAAAACTATTTTCAACTCGGGATCTGACCCGTTTCTTCCAAATCTTTTCCTTCTCTCTCTCTCTCTCTCTCTCTCTCTCTATATATATATATATATATATATATATATATATATATATATATATATATTGCATCAGGTACCTAGCCATAGGGACACCAAGCTTAGAGTCCCCATCAGTTGATGTGATGTAGCTGTTGTGAAAGTTACAAGACCTTGGTATTAGACATATCCACTTATCCTTGACTCATTCGGAGCACTTTATATCAGTCAGGGCATGTTGCTCATTTTTGTTATGAGATTGCTACTTCAAAAATTTGTTTTTATTTCAGTTATTAAGCTTTATTTCATATCAGACTATTGTAATTGGATTTTATTCTGGATGTGTTTACTCCAGACTCAGTTAATTCACTTTGTCAATTCATTTCCTACGAGATTGTATTGTATGATGAATGTTTATTTATTCGTTTATTTGTTTTTTTTTTAATTCAAGCTACAATTTGACATCAGGCTTTTTAAATATTAGGTGGTTAGTATTTAATAAAAAAAAATCGACAGTGATGAAAATGTTGATACAACTGGATATTCTATTTTAAATTGAATAAAAGGCTGATCACTCGGTATTTAATTGGGCGGGGTGTCACAGGTGGTATCAGAGCACCAGGTTCTAGAGTCTTTAGGATCTGTGCGATTTTTTACATTTCAGCATAACGTTCTTTGATATAGCGCCGTATTTTAGGATTGTTGTTTTCCTGTAGGTATGCGACTTACGTTCTCCTGCTATTAAGAATAGTTGAGGTGATTCATATACGAGTTCGGTTAGGCGTGGTACATCGAATAATACAGAATGACCAGCGAAGGACGTTAGAAGAATTACAGGAGGAAGAGTTCAGTAGAAGCCATGGAGTATTTTGAAAATGGTAACCGATTTAGAAGTCACCATAAAAATTATGGGAATAGATGACAATTATAATAATCAATCGGGGACATTAGTTTCCCCAAACATCATCATAGAGAATGATGGTACAATTTCAGACTCACCTAGTGCTATAGGTAGGGGCGAATCATGGGAACTCTTTCGAAGAGCCACCTGTAAGGAGTCAGGAAGGAGAGGTAGTGTGATTAACCGACCGATGGAGCTGATCCAAAGATAATTGTGTAGGGTGTAGTGCAGCAACACCCAAGACTAAAATTTAATGTACAATGATCGAGTGCGAAAAGTAGCGCGTGTAAAGACGCTAATCGTTGTTTTCGTTTCGCCAACTCAATACAAAAACCTAAGTTACTACTACACTTGCGAGGCAAGCACAGCGGTAAGTCGGGTATCGAGAATCCACAGGGACAAGTTGTTAGAATTTATAAGGTTTAATATTCCGAAATAAAAGTGTAAAAGATGATTACAAACTAAAAGAAAAGATGCATGAAAGGGAAAGATTATTCTAGGCAATGGTATTGAAACTAGATTATGAAAGCGAGTAAAACTATAGGTTGCATCGAATATCCCTCACCCGAGTTAATTTGTATAAAATGGTTACATGGGTCGACGAGTTATTACAAGTGCGTCTCGTCTCGACAGTTAATTAAATCAAGGGTTGTTACGCCCTAAATCATCATAAAAGCCTAATAAGATTTTGGCGTCAACAAATATCCCGGAAATTACGCGCGAAAGGTCGTAAGCACGGGACATACATGATATGCCCCATCAAATCTCCTAGGCGTAATAACTAGGACAACGCACTCGAAATAGACACGTAAACACCATCACCAAAGCAAAGCAACGCGTCAACTCGAGTGAGTTCAATTCGAACACAACCTAATTTAAATTACCTAGAAAGCATGTTAAAAACGCGATAAATGGAAAGCGGTAAATAAACGCGGTAAATCTATACTAGAAAGCGTGTAAATCAAAGCATGTAAATAAAGCAAGAAAACCTAAATTAGAAAGCTTGTAAATTAACTAGAAAGCAAGGAATGAAGAAATACAAACTATATTAATGGAAGAGGATGATGAATAGTCAACTTACACAACAAATGGGGTGTCAAACCAAGTATAAATGAAGGAGAACTCTCCAAAAACCTCAAACCCTAAGCTAAACTAACCTAAAATCGTGTATATCTGATATTAAAACCAAAAATGGGTTTATATAGTAAGTGGGAAAAGATAAGGGAAAAAGGAAAGAAAGAGGAAAGAGCCCAAAATATCTGGCACTACCGGTCGACCGGTCGCAGGGGGCGCGGTCGACCGGTCCCTTAAGCTAAAGCATACTGTCTCCTTCCCACGGAAAAAGTTGAAACCGCGGTCGACCGGTCCCTTGTACGCGGTCGACCGGTACTCTGTTTTCAGGCTGCATTTGGTCCATGATGAGGGGGAAAAGGTCCATTACGGAAACGAGCCTAGCTTCTTCGTCCGAACTCCAAACGACGCACCGTTTGTGGCCACACGATGCTAACTCAATGAACTACGCATCCGTGGAATTTCCAAGAGCCGAATAAGAAATGTGAATTGACTAAAAAGCCCTTGAAGTAGCGTCCAGCGACGAAACTTCTCCGAAATGCAACGGATCCTCACTTTTAGCGTTCCAATACCTACAAAAGCACAAATAACCCCTGCAAAACATGTATCTATCCAACTCCAAGGTTGTCTGGTTAATGAGCATAAATATAGGCATTTAGGACCGTAAAAGAGCTAGAATGCATAAGGATAACGGGCGGAAATATACAATATTCGATACGAATCACACCCCCTAACTTACACATTACTAGTCCCTAGTAATGAAACAAAGAAAACCAGACCACAGAGGGCGGTACAAAATGTATATATGCATCGAAATATAATTGCCACTTTCGTAGGGAACACGATTGCATTTAGCATATGCAATAAGCCGTTAAACCCCTAGGTTACCCTAGTGGACGAGTGTCGTCTCGTGAGGGTTTTCAGGGATGATACCCACAAACATCATATGGTTTCCTCAAAATATGCCCAAACCAACATGCTACAAGCCCAACAAAAGCGAAAAAGATTTCATATGCATTATTAGCAAAGTGAATGAATTCACACAAAAGTCCGAATCATTAACATTATAGAATGCACCTCATAGAATTGAAACCTTAAAATTTGGGAGGGGAGCGAGCACATGTAAAGTGTGATTTGGAAAAAACTTATATAAACCGGATAAACATTAAAGCAAGCATATATTCAATCCTCACGGGCATTACGCTCATCAAGCGAATTCACTCGAAACAGGGAGGTAACACACGGAACATGCGGGCTAAAGAGTAAATGTAAATGGAAACTAGGCCGCACACATGTCACAGATGAAGAACGCTATATATAAACTGAAAAACTGTAATCTCAATGAAAGGATACCACTCACTAAAAGAGGCGAAATGCATTTTCACAGATTATCAAAACTATTATGACTTTTAAATTAAATGCACCCTAAGATCACATAGGACTTTATATGGTTGTAATGTAGGTTTGGGGTTAAGGTACGAAATGAAAGGTATATGTACGGATTCAAAGTGTTCGGAGATGAAAACTTGGAATAATGGGAAGGATGCGGGCAATATCAAAAATGGAAAGTAGTTTCCAAACAAGCATTAAATGTATCATCGGGGAGAGGAATCAAAGCTTATTGAACACTATACACAACATAAACAACTTTCTCTTTTCTTTCTTTTCTTCTTTTTCTCACTTTTTCTTTTTTTTTGTTTTCTTTTGCTTTTTCCTTTCTCTTTTTCTTCACTTTTTTCACATCACTTTTCTTTACTTATCAAACTCTCATATGCCTAAATTGCAACCGACATCATAACAACATCATTTAATCCCAAGTAACATTCCAAACAAAGGTATGGAAAGTGTATGTATGGTTTATAACTCCAATGTAGAGTTGGTTATGGGAATGGGGTATGAAATGAAGGGCTATATTTAGGCTCAAAAGGGTTAACGAGGGTAAACATATAAGGGTGAGGTCACAGCTCATATGGGTGATATAACAAAGAGGGCCTATGATCATTTCACAAAGTTTACGCAATTCTCGAATCAAAATAGTATATGAAAATCATGATCAAGTAACACATTTCAAGTATGAACTCAATTAATGAACGGTGAAATGAAAGAATAGAGAGATTACCAACGAATTCAACGTTTTCAATGAGAAATGAATAGTGTATACACTCACAAACGACGAAAGGTACAAAGCTTACTCGGTGTAAGTATATACAATGCAACAAAAGATTACCGAGTTATAAAAATCTTAAACCAAATCAATATAACAATAAAAGTGCATGTGCTCATGGGATTAAAGTTTAATTCATGAAGTTATTCATAATATCAATAAGTGAGACTAAAGTCTAATAACTTCTAAAATCGAGAACATGCATCATTGGGTTGTCTATTGGATCGAGCAATTATTGAAATTTTATCATCGGAAACAAAGGCAAAATGCCCAAAAAGGAGAAAAAATAAAGAAAATCTTTTTGAAATTTTTGAATTTTTCTAAGAAAAGCATACTAAGTAACTAACATGTGAGCAACAACATGGACTAAAATAAGAAATGGATAGAATATCCCACACCCCCTAACTTAAAACTTGACATTGTCCTCAATGTAAATTAAGAACCAAGTTAAAGAGAGGAAAAGAGCGATATTACCCAAAATTGGAGCGATCCCCATAAGAACAAGTCCAAAGAATCTACAAAACAAGTTAGTACCGAGCATAGCAAAAACAAATAATAAAAAGTTAACTAATTACATTAAACTAGATTAAAAAGGAAAGAAAAAATAAAAAGAAAGAATAAAATAAAAAGCTAACTATATACAACCTACTATTTAGACTTCACACTAACTGTACACTAGAAGTCTAAATAGCTGAGGGTCCACCATAAGAACGATTTGACTTTGGAGGATAACCGGTGTACCCTCACATACAAGCATGCCTTCCAAAAAATATGGATTCCGTTTTAACAACGGAAGGCATGTGTAAGGCGGAAGAAATGAACCATCGCCAATTAAAAGTTTTGGAGGGACGATGGGAGGTTTGGATTGCACGGGTGACAAAAACAAGTGGGGACCGAGAAAAGCCGAATATCCTCCCTAGGATTTTGAAGTTGGAATGGGAGGCGGCGCACACAAAGGCAAAGATGCGATTGTGGAGGGCGACTCGAGCAAGTACTCCTCATCGGTGATAGGGTTTAAAACATTAAAGTTCGAAACCGAATCATCGGGTACTTGTTCCGGTGGGGTAATAGAGAATGAAAACGGGGATGAAAGAAATTCAAACTCATGAGATTAATCATCATCGCATGAAGTTGGAATTTCAAAGGAAATAATATCATTTTCAATGAAATGTTCTTCTTTGGGGGCCAAAGAAGAAATCATTTCATTGCAAATAGATATTACGTCATTTTCATCCTCACTTTCAATATCTATTACGAGATGGGCAAAGTCTAGAATGGCTTGTTCCAAAGTAGGCACAAGTACCTCATTTGGTTCAAAACATTCGTCGACCTCGAAAGTCTCGGAAGCAAAATCGTCGACGGACTCAAATAATAAATCCAACTCATGTTCCCACGAACGATTTTCTTCCCGATAGAGATTTTCAATTTTCTCATTTTCATACATACGCAAGCCCTCACCGAATGTCATAGGTCGAGGTGCGGATGCATTAGAATGAGAACTTTGAAAATTACCATCGGACTTAAACGAAAACTCATTATTATAGGAATTTTGAAAACTATTGCAATTCGTTTCAAAATTCCTATTATAAGGAGGTAAAGGCCCAAAATCATTATCATCATCATCAAAATTCCAATAACCAAAGTTTTGACTTTCGTTATACTCGCCCAAAGTAATATGTGAATTTGCAAATTTTTGGGATTCTAAGTATTCACCGAAAGTCATAGGTTTGCGGGAATTTTGAGAATTATAACAATGATTACCGAAAGAATTGGAATAAGACATGCTTACCCCAAAAATGGCTCGAGGTGGCGGATTCCACAAAGTAGGTGCACGCGGAAAAAATTCGAGCGTTTCTAAGTGCTCAAATGTGGAAGTCCTGCAAAATATTAGCAAATAATACAAATAGAAAGAAAATACTATGAAATACTAAATCAAATAAAGTCTAAAACAAACTCATCCCCGGCAACGGCGCCATTTTGATCGAGTGCGAAAAGTAGCGCGTGTAAAGACGCTAATCGTTGTTTTCGTTTCGCCAACTCAATACAAAAACCTAAGTTACTACTACACTTGCGAGGCAAGCACAGCGGTAAGTCGGGTATCGAGAATCCACAGGGACAAGTTGTTAGAATTTATAAGGTTTAATATTCCGAAATAAAAGTGTAAAAGATGATTACAAACAAAAAGAAAAGATGCATGAAAGGGAAAGATTATTCTAGGCAATGGTATTGAAACTAGATTATGAAAGCGAGTAAAACTATTGGTTGCATCGAATATCCCTCACCCGAGTTAATTTGTATAAAATGGTTACATGGGTCGACGAGTTATTACAAGTGCGTCTCGTCTCGACAGTTAATTAAATCAAGGGTTGTTACGCCCTAAATCATCATAAAAGCCTAATAAGATTTTGGCGTCAACAAATATCCCGGAAATTACGCGCGAAAGGTCGTAAGCACGGGACATACATGATATGCCCCGTCAAATCTCCTAGGCGTAATAACTAGGACAACGCACTCGAAATAGACACGTAAACACCATCACCAAAGCAAAGCAACGCGTTAACTCGAGTGAGTTCAATTCGAACACAACCTAATTTAAATTACCTAGAAAGCATGTTAAAAACGCGATAAATGGAAAGCGGTAAATAAACGCGGTAAATCTATACTAGAAAGCGTGTAAATCAAAGCATGTAAATAAAGCAAGAAAACCTAAATTAGAAAGCTTGTAAATTAACTAGAAAGCAAGGAATGAAAAAATACAAACTATATTAATGGAAGAGGATGATGAATAGTCAACTTACACAACAAATGGGGTGTCAAACCAAGTATAAATGAAGGAGAACTCTCCAAAACCCTCAAACCCTAAGCTAAACTAACCTAAAATCGTGTATATCTGATATTAAAACCAAAAATGGGTTTATATAGTAAGTGGGAAAAGATAAGGGAAAAAGGAAAGAAAGAGGAAAGAGCCCAAAATATCTGGCACTACCGGTCGACCGGTCGCAGGGGGCGCGGTCGACCGGTCCCTTAAGCTAAAGCATACTGTCTCCTTCCCACGGAAAAAGTTGAAACCGCGGTCGACCGGTCCCTTGTACGCGGTCGACCGGTACTCTGTTTTCAGGCTGCATTTGGTCCATGATGAGGGGGAAAAGGTCCATTACGGAAACGAGCCTAGCTTCTTCGTCCGAACTCCAAACGACGCACCGTTTGCGGCCACACGATGCTAACTCAATGAACTACGCATCCGTGGAATTTACAAGAGCCGAATAAGAAATGTGAATTGACTAAAAAGCCCTTGAAGTAGCGTCCAGCGACGAAACTTCTCCGAAATGCAACGGATCCTCACTTTTAGCGTTCCAATACCTACAAAAGCACAAATAACCCCTGCAAAACATGTATCTATCCAACTCCAAGGTTGTCTAGTTAATGAGCATAAATATAGGCATTTAGGACCGTAAAAGATCTAGAATGCATAAGGATAACGGGCGGAAATATACAATATTCGATACGAATCATACAACCCTTCATCATAGGAGCAGTATTGAGGTGATATGAGTTAGTCACCCCATGTAAGAAAGTAAATATAAAGTGAATTGAAGGATTCAGGAGAAGTGACCAAAAAGTCTTCCATCTTCTGTTCTAACAGAGATGCGATTGGAGTTTGGAAACTTATCATAAGTAAGCTAGATGGTGATCGATTAAGAGAGAGATGACGAAATGTTTAGCAAAGTTCGTACTTGATGAAGGGGATACGGAGAATGATAAAGGGTCTATAGAATAATAATGGACCCATAGGAAGGATTAACATGAATGGAAGGGAAATCCGGTTGGGATAACTGATGTCGATATCGTCTGGATCATGTTTGTATAAGTTCACATTAAACTTCTAAGAGGAAGGAGACAATAGGGTTAGAAAATCTAACTTAAGAATAAAAATGGATTTAACAGTGCTAGTGAAGCGTCAAAGAAGGGTATACCCAGTAAGGGACCCATTTAAATGTTCCAGGACAGTCAAATTTCTACCAAGTGATGATGAAATCAGTCAGAACCATTAAGGCCAACAACAAGTTCCAAAAGACTAGCGGAACCAAAGGGACAATGCGGAGTAGAAATTAGGTCCAAGACTACCCGGTCCAACTGAAGGATGCACTAACATGGACAGTGGGTCCAGAAATATGAGAGTGGCCCATAAAAGTGTCCTACTAATAGGGACTAGGACCACCTATGTAAAACTTATCTACAGCTAGAAGGTGAGAACAAACTGGTTGGGATGTAGACAAGAATAATGCCAGTAGAGTATAACAATGGGAGCGAAACTTTTGGTATAATAACATGACTAAGAGATTTAAATCCAGAAGTGACTAGCCGAAGAGTGGCAAGATCAGGTAGGGCCAATAGGATCCTCAATAGTAATGACAGTATAATTACTCCTCAGGACCGAGCAGGACAGAATGGAAATAAGAGAGTTTTTCTATAAATTAAGACGGTGGCAAAGTGATAGACCATGGAAAGAAAGATTACCCAGAGTGAGGCAAGGGGTAACTAGAGGATGCGATCCTAAATATACAACTATAACAGTAAGTCACGGGTCGGATTCAACACAAGAGTTATGCTCAAGGACCCGTTGACCAGACAATGGGAAATAGAATTTTACTTCATATGTACGAGTATAGGATATATTTTTTATGACATGGATGAGTCACAATATTTTATTATTAGCACCAAATCCGAGTTATGAGTCGGTCTAGTAGATTATGAATATGTTTACCATTTAGTAGCTTGACGATTTGTGTCACCTGTGTGGGGAGCGGCTGTGTACACTAGGGGGATGTTTGTACCGTGTCAATTATTTTTTTCTACTATGGAGAATTATGAAAGTAGAAATTTATTATAATCCTTTGTAGTGATTGCATACCGAGGGTATGAGAGGTAGTGCATTAAGTGATAAGACTATCGTGTTCATTATTCTAAGAAAATATATTATTTTGAGAGGTATTACCTCAAAGAGGATTGGGCTTGTGTGTATGTGTGTGTGTGTATATACGGTATTGTATCATAGACTTTGGTGACTATGTTATCTTGTTATATGTGATCCCAGTGATTAGGGACGTTTATTGATGTGATTCAGGATAAACTAGTTTATTATTAGGTAGAGGGATATGGCTCTTTATTTATTCGCGTTAAGAAATTAGTGTTAATAAGAGAGCCATAATGTATGTTGTCGTTTGTATCACGAAAGTGGATGAGTACATTTTTATGTTAAGAAATGAAATTTTAGGGTGCGTACGGTGGACCAAGGGCCTAACGAATCTCGACGACAAACAATCTTAGGTAGTAGTGTATCGGGGGAAGGGGGGGGGGGTTCCTTGTTTGGATTTCTCTTTGCGAGACATTCCACACATGAAACTTAGAAAAGTTCGAAAGTTGGTAAAGGTTTGGCCAGTAGAACACGAGCTTAGTACCTTAGTTATTATAAGTATATGTAGTTATAACTAGGAGTTGATGTTTATATTACGATTTAAGGAAGGTAGATCCATGTAGTGATTATGTGAGGAACATTGTAGAACGTTAAAACACGAGTTAATAGGTAAGGGAAAACTTAGAGACTAATTGATTTGCGATTAGTGGGAAAGTTGATTTTAACCTTGTTGTATAAGCCTGCAACATATATAAAATTTAATAGAAAACAAGACTATTCTATTTAGTGAATTTGTGCATAAATGCATGGGATACAAGGTGTATGGGGGCCCTAGTTAGTTGAGATTTTGGGTATCTTTTGTGAGGAAAAGAAGTGGAAAATTATGAAATACACGTAGACGTATTTGTAAACTAGAGACAAATGAGACGTGGGGGAAACGAGGTTATATTAAGGTGTGCCACCAGACATGAAAGTGTAAATGAATAGGGGTAATAATACCGCTGGTAAGTACAGAGAAGGTACATTTTAAAATTTTGAGGGTAATCAAGAGCTACTCTATACAAAGGAATAACATGACAAGGATTACATCAAGATCAACTGAAGATGCGAAAGACTGACCTGGGTAGTCGGGTACAATTGTTAATGTCTCCCAAGAAGGGAGTGTAAGGTTTCAAAGGGGGAGCAATCGACACCCAAGAAGGAGGGGACCTTTCCCCAGTATAGAAAATGCTATAACCGTTAGCATGTAGACCCATTAGAATGGGGAAGTGTTGGTAAAAAATGGTAAGGCGTGGAGTACTCTCCAAGGAGTATTGGTAAAAAAAAGATGAAATATTGTGATGTAAGGTAATTAAAGCGATTTTTACCGTCGAGATAGTGAGATTGCATGAGTTGCCAATCGATATTATGTCCGATGGGGATAAGATTGGTAATTCATTATTGAGAGAGTTTTAAGGAGGCAATGAGTACGGATTTGGGATTGAGTATGGCCTATCAACCGCAGACGAACGAAAAAACTGAGCGGACTAATCAGATGTTGGAAGAATTGTTACGTATGGGTATTTTCGAGTTCTACGGGAGGTGAGATGTAGTACCTTCCACTGGTTGAGTCTATGTAAAATAACTCATATTAGTTTACTATTTGTATGACTCCATTCAAGGAATTATATGGTAGGCCTCGTTGTGTTCCAACGTATTGGCTAGAGGTGGGGGACAATAAGCTACTTGTGCCCGAAGTAATCCAGGATACTTCAGCCAGGATTGAGATGATACAGAGTCATATACGGGCTATTCAGGGTAGACAAAAGAGCCACTTTAATGAAAAAAAGGTTCTTCCGAGAGTTAATGTGGGGGACCAGTGTTGCTGCAAATATCTCCTTTGAAGGGGATAATGCGATTTGGGAAGGAGGGGAATTTTGCGCCGAGGTATGTAGGGCCATTCCCTATTATTGAGCAGATTGGGCCAGTGGCTTATAGACTTGGGCTACCGGAGTACTTGCATAGGATTCATGATGCGTTCCATATTTCTCCGTATAGGAAAAATCTTCGGGATGAGTTGGCCCACACTCATATTGTTTTCGAGGAGAGTGATATACATCCCGATAGTTCCTTCGAGGAGGGACCAATTGCTAACCTAGACTGCAACGAGAGGAAATTGAGGTAAAAGATAGTACCGTTAGTACGCGTTCAGTGGCGACATCATAATACCGAAGAGTCTACCTAGGAGCGCGAGGATGAGATGTGTGATAAATGTCCAGAGTTATTCTTACCAGGTATACCTTTATTTTTCAAATTTCAGTACGAAATTTCGTTATTATGGGAGAAGTATGTAATACCCAACAGATTTTAATGATTTTAATTATGGGATTAATTGAATTAAATTAAGAGAAATTAATTAATGATTAATTCGGATTTAAATAGATGTTTACTAGCGTGATGGGAGTTAGTATTATTGATGTGAATTATGTTGAATATTACGTAGTGAGTAAAGTAATGTGCGATTATAAAATTATTAAAATTGTCGCAAGTAAATAATACGACAGTTATGGAAATTAAGTCGTGACTAAATTTAATGGAATAAAAGTGTCATGTATAAGTCACCCATATGGTCATTCGAGTGCACCAAAGTGTCCCGAAGGGTCGAGATAGTCAGAAAAGACTACCCTGGGGTTTAGTTTGGGTCTCAGGACAGTTTTAGGCCAAATCGACACACCGGGAGGGTATTTTGGTCATTTTAATTTTTAGAGTAATTAAACCGGTGAAAATTCAAGGGTTATATCTGAGGGAAGGAGTTGCTTTCCAGGATTAAAATTCACAAAAGCTAAGAAGGCCATGAGAGGAGGAAGAAGTGGTTTACAAGCTTAGAGTCACCACCGGTACACCGAGTGCAACACCGTCACCACCCACATGTAGATCGAAAAGAGAGGATCGTCCCCAATACCATCTTTTTCAAAGGACCAAAACTTCCATTAAAGGCAAGTAA
This sequence comes from Sambucus nigra, assembly GCA_949130495.1. Lineage (NCBI taxonomy): Eukaryota > Viridiplantae > Streptophyta > Magnoliopsida > Dipsacales > Adoxaceae > Sambucus > Sambucus nigra. The sequence goes on from OX422207.1 coordinate 521,379,989, forward strand.
TTTATCTTGCAATGATTCAGTGCATATATTATCCATGGTAGTTCAGAATTGGAGAAAACCTTAAATAATTGACATTTCATGAATTTGGAGAATTTAATCTTGAATATGGGTAGGTTTTGCATGTAGATCAATTTCTGGAAATATAAGAAAACAAAATCATAATCTAAGAGTTAGGAATTTCGAATTAAATTTGAGATTTATGTTGTTCTTCAATAAATATTGATGAACTATGGTTTTTAACAAATATTCATGATTTAATCCAAGAAAATTGTGCCCTATGATGATTTGATGATTCTAATACGTTAGAACTTATGTATTTATGTTGGTGTAACATTTAGTGTAATTATTTGGGAGTTTGGGACATTATAATAGATGATTTGAGGTTTAAAATTAAAGAAACCCGTAGGAAAAATTATGCAGATATTGTAGGCCAATATCTGATCGATCGATCGATTGACCCCTTTCTTCGATCGATCGACTCCCTTGTAATTTGTGACTTATTTTTCCTTATTCCGTTTCGATCCAATCCCGAATTTTAAGAACCCTTAATGTTGATTAATTGAATATAATGGGACTTAGGGAAGGTCAATAGGGTTATAGTTAAGTCCCGAAAAGTATCATTATGCATGGGATTGAATGGGGAGATTTACGAGCATTTTTCGAATGTGGTATAATTGGAAATTTTATAGATTGGGGTTTAATTCGGATAAATGATGACTTAGGGTTAATACCAATAGCAGGGGGACACTATAGTACTGAATTAACCTAAGGAATAATTGGGTGACTTCGTAAACCTTTGGGATAGGGAAAGGTACTTGAATTTATACGACGAGAGTTATGGCATTAATTAAATTTAAGTATGATATACGGGCTATAAATACAATGTGTGAGACTTGTAATATGGGATGTGTGTATACCAATATTGAACGTATAAATACTTAGGTTGTGTGAATACCTATTGCATGGATTTATATGTGTATGCCATACCTACCATACTTGCTATCGTAGGGAGGTCCTGAAGGGGACAATCTTGTCTTGAGGAGCCTTTCGAGGGGGATTATAGATTGGTACCTCAAAGCATGAGATCTAAGGAGTGCTTATCTGTGAGTGGATAAATTTGGGTTATATGGGTGCGTAGGTATGTGCGTGACCCATTACACCGTGGTCCGTGTTCGCCTCCAGTTTGTGTGTGATTTATTTTATTACAATTCGTGAGATATTTGAAATCGATAGTCCGTATTATGTACGTGAGGTATTGGGACTTGATAGCAGAGTAAGTATGCACTGTTAGTTTCGCCTATGTTGGGTGCGGTATTTATATATATTGTAATGGTGATATATATATATATATATATATATATATATATATATATATATATATATATATATATATATATATATATATACTTGTGTTTATTCTACTATGTTGCTTTGTAGAACATGATGATAATGATGTCAAAAATATATTAAGTGCGTGAAAGCTCAAGGGATTAATGTGAGACTTGAATTCGATTAATTAATATTGGAAATTCAAGAATGTATTATTCGGGTGTTGCAAATGGGCATAATGACCTTGGTATTAGACGTCTCCACTTATCCTTGACTCATTCAGAGCACTTTATACGAGTCAGGGCATGTTGCCCCATTCTTGTTATGAGATTGTTACTTCAGAAATTTATTTTTATTTCAGTTTTTAAGCTTTATTTCATATCAGACTATTGTAGTGGGATTTTATTCTGGATGTGTTTACTCCAGACTCAGTTAATTCACTTTGTCAATTCCTTTCCTATGAGATTGTATTGGATAATGAATATTTATTTATTCGTTTATTTCGTTTTTTTCTAATTCAAGATAAAATTTGACATCAGGCTTTTTAAATATTAGGTGGTTAGTATTTAATAAAAAGAATTCGACAGTGATGCAAATGCTGATACAACTGGATATTATATTTTAAATTGAATAAATGACTGATCACCCGGTATTTAATTAGGAGGGGTGTCACAACACACTCATTGTAACCGTAATATTTAGAACATTATTGTCGAAGTTTAGACCGCTTGTAGCAGGTAGGCGGGTTAGGTGCAGCTCTTGCCTAGTAAGTCTAGTATCCCCTTCCCCCCACCCCCTCACACACATGCAACTTGAGAAAAGTTTGTAGTGAAGACCCCTTCCGACATATGGAGCTTGGGATGGTGAGAATTAGTAGGAGACAGAAGCCTGAGACCACTTACGGCTTCCACAAACCAACTTCCCTCGATAAGAGTGCTTTTTTTATATGAGCTTCATTTACTTCGCTTTTCGATTCCTTAGTTTTCTTTTCTTACGGTGCTTTCCCCCCAACATATCTCCCAGTTGTAATAGGTTGACAGATTTATCCCTTCGCGTTTAGGGTCAGGTTCCCTCGAGAAAGCGATGGACTGGTGTAGTGGAGTGAGGAACTATATTTCATTTCTAGAAGACGGATGTTTGGCTCCCCCACAAGTAGTAAGCATGTCTAAAAGTAGATAAGTGGTCAAGTAGGTAGTAGTTCCTAGTATTTTCTATACTTGTTATGGGACGAACACGAGCACATGAATGGTTGATCAGAGATTTATACAAGTATAAAATAGTTAAAAACTACGATGAATTGCGTTGGCTATGGTGATTCAGTTTATGCCGCATCTAACGGGATGATGGTTTCATCTCGTCTTCCGTGTCATCATGTCCCTTGAACATTTGTTAAAGGACATAATGATACATATAAATCATACCACAGTCAGTGCACATTGCAATAAAATCCTGCATAGTTTACCTCAACTTACCCTGTAACTTCTAGAGATGGTTGTATCGATCTTGTACATGGAGTTATAACATCTTTTGCATTTTATGATTGAATTGGAGAGAGTGACTCAGTCGCCCATGGTAGTCCTCTTAAATTAATGACATAAATTAATAAATATCAAAACAATAATAAAAATTATTCATGCAATTAAACAAATATATAGATACTACCATCTATGACTGGTAAACATCGGGAAAAATACCCAGCACAACATCCCTAACATCATGCATCACGGAGATGTAATAATTTGTCGCATCGCTCACTAAATGCTATTTAGGCATCCTTGGTGGAGGCATGAGGGTGGGGTGCTCCTATCGGCTCCCGGGGGCATAGTGAGGCTGGCTAAGGTTAAGGAATTATAGTTTTAGATGTATAGTCTCGGTGCACAAGTGATCAATATTATCCGCTTTGTAAACCATTGGTACCAATAATCTCCTCTTGTACTCACTCCACCACGTGTCATAACTCAAGTGCATATGTACGTAAGTGATGGCATTGGGACATCGATTAGAGTCTCAATGTCTGTCATCTTCTCTGGTTGCACATGTTAGCTTGATATGTCACTTGGCGGAGGGTATTAGACTACTAGAAACCCGATGTACTACTATTAACACTAATCCCCCATATAACAAAAGTGGATACCATTCCCGGTGGATGTAACACAACTCCGCACAATAAAGATCTGGGAGTCCACCACCTCTTCCCCCTCTAAGTGTTGGCTCCTAAGTTCCAACCCATGGTCTCCACACCCAAAACATGACATTCCTCATCTTCATCTGATTACAAGTCAGGTTAAGGTTATGACGACCCTACCTGTAATGACATGTCTGTTATCCTACCTCCATTGTGGAATATGATGGTGCACATTGATATTAGTACGATCCTCATCCAGTAAAGGGTGCATCGCAGGTACTCGAACCACCAAAAGTGAAAACGGGAAAAAATTAATAAGGATGATTGAATTTAATAAGGATGAAAATGTAAAATTAAATGAATAAACTTAATAAAGTAAATGAAATTTACTTTTAGTATCTGGGTGAATCTGTTTACCTGTGATGACCAATGTGGAACAGAATGTAGAGTGCTATGTCGGCACGCCATGACCAACTTTTTATAGATGTGCCATGATGGTATTTCCCCAGTCAAAGTTATCCAAACGTCCCAAATCAGTTAGTGGGGGCCAACAAACTTTCTCTAATGGCACTATTGCCATTTGTGAAGAACATCTAACCCAACGAATAAAAAAAATACCTAAACTTACTCCATATCATCATTGGGTAACCTTTCATCCCTAACCATTTCGTTTAGCTTCCCAAAATATCTGGGTTGAAATGCCTAGATGGACATGAGGATCCTCTAGATCAAGGAAATATTTTTGGTCATAATCACAGGTCTTGTGATCGTCGTCAAATGGAACGATCTCTCCCTTCCCTCTATCCACCCAACCAGCATGGTAAAGTCAGGAAGGATTCCCCCCCCCCCTAGGAAATGAAATGTGGGGGTCACCTACCACAACCTCTCAAGTAGTTTTAGGGTGCAAGGCATAGTAATATTGGGTCCAAAAACACTACCCTAAATATGTTGGATAATAAAAGACCAACTTACACCCCGTTGTGATATAGAATGCCATCATGAATAAATGAATCTTATTGAAGAACAAAGCTTTTTATAATTTATTACCTATAATTTAAAAAGTGAGGGTTTAGGAATTTGTTAAATTACTCAACTGTAAGTTACTAATTTATTAATTTACTAATATAATAATTTATTAAAGAATGATAATTTAATAAATTAATTTACTAACCTACCATTTTATTTTAATTATTTGTCGCCATTTTATTTTAATTATTTTTTTACTAATTTCAAATATTCTTAACTTGTTAATTTATAAAATTATTAAAACATTCCATGAAAAAAACATAAATAAATGAAATGAAATGAAATCAAATGATATGTTCATCTTGTTGTGAAATGGCATGTGTGACCAATGTGTCTCTCGTTGTGATTCTTCAGGGGGGATCTGCATATTTTCACCACCTCCACAATAACAAAAATCATCAACATTGTGAATAAGGCGATTTCGTGTGAAAATGGGAGGAATGGGATAGAGAAAAGTTTGGTGATTGATGAAACACAACCTAGACTCACTTCTAGGGTATTTTTACAACTTGTTAGAAACTTGCCTTTGCGACATTTGGTCTGCCATGGGAAGGTTTAGTATACACAATACTTTGGAGCAACCAAGTGTTTGGGGGGATAAATATAACATTGGATCATTTAGTGGAGAAAAATGCTTCAATGATTTGGATATGATCTAAGAATTAATTAAGGGAAATATTTTCCTAATTAAAATAAATATAAATATAAATAAATTAGAAAATCAACATGTAAGAATTTAAAAGAGTGGATGATTATACTTCAGTTTTAGCATTATTCTATAATCTATATCCTTCATTTTCGGAGTTCAAGTTTGAGAAGGGAACAAATTATAGAACTGCCAATAAATTCTGCTTGTCGTGAACCTTGAACTTATCTCACTAAATAAAGGTAAAAAGCATGACGTGACTGGAGTAATATCGACTCAATTAGAAAATTTACTATTTATTTTATTTATTAAGGCTAATATTTTGGTATGGGGTTAATATTCTATAGCAATATTCTTATTTTCACTCTTTCGTTGAGAAGGCAAGTTCTAGGGTATGGATACTCAAATATAAAATTTTACTTTCAATTCATTTAATCGAATGAGCAATTAATCCAATTTTAAATAAAGCGTTGATTAAACATACATTATGAAAACTATTAACCAATTGTATATTGCCTAAGTATGCTTCTAGTTGAATAACAAGATTAAAATAAAGATTAACCACAACACCGTGATGTATGAGGAAAACCCACAATGAAAAAAATCTCTGAAAACCTACCCTACGAAATTCACTATGATATAGGATTTATACAATAGTGACATGTACACTTACTTCACTTGACTTGACGCCTTCAATCCCTGATTCAGTCTTCACCACTTGAACCTTCTTCACAGTAACACCGCAAGAATCTACCCACGATCTTCACAATGTGTACGCCTCACATGTCTTGGCATCCATCGATCTTAGAATAACACACCTTTATCACAGTCACATGAAATCCACTGTCCTAAACAAAACTCTCAATGATGTTGAGTAAATAAATTTTGATGCTGGAAACTTGAGATCTTAAACTAACATATTATCTTGATTCATGGATCTCAAAACTAGGGTGTAAATAGGGTACTTGGAAGCTTGGGTTTTCTCTTTGTAAAATTATTTTTAAAACCATTAAACTTAAAAACTCTTTGTTGTGCCCTATATTTATAGAAAAACATGAAAAAGGGGAAACACACATCTCAAGGCATCTCATTCAAATGAGATTGGCCACCTTGTTCGAATGAACCTCAGGGCCATTCGAACGAGACCTAAAATCTCGTTTGAATGAGTATCGATCGAGCTTCTAACGAAATGTTTCTGCTAAGACAAAATGTTGTTGTTTGATGTTCATTTCAAATCTCGTTTAAACAAATATTTCCTTCTCATTTAAACAAAATTAGAATCTTATTTGAACGAAAACACGAACTTCATTTGAATGAAATTCAAATGTGATTCGAACGATTTTAAAATGATAAAAACACTTCTTTAAAAATTTATGTTTCGAAAATAAGCCTCGAAAAAAATTAAACATCCTAACTGAAAATTCAGGGATTAACATAATATAATATTCATACATTTCGTGAGATCCCAAGATTAAGGACGAAACTCGACATGATTTTGATGTAGCTTTAGCTCAGGTTGCTTGGTGTCTTCGAATGCATATGCTTGAAGGAAAAACTTAACATAATCCTAACCTATGACTCAAGCATTTTTTTCGAATGGAATAAAGCCTATATTAATGTTCTTATAATAAACAGTATAAACTTAACTCATGAAAATTTGTCCTTACAAATCTTTCCCTTTTTTTTATTTTGGGACAAAACCAAAAATAAAAAAACTAGGTCATCAAGCTTTAATACCCAATCCCCACCACACAAAAGAAAAAGATACAAACTGACACTTAACTGACTTTATCTCTTGAGTAGCTTTGCTCTTATGAAACTTTGTCGCATCATTCCTGAAACCTGCACACTTAACGTTCCTTTCAAATGCAAAGAGAATATGAAATATATAAACCGCATATGAAAAACACTCCCCCTTTGTTAAACATCTCCCCTTTTTGACAAATGTGCATGATATGAAATAAATTCTCCCTCTTAATCTGGCATGGATGATTATAAAGAAAACAAGCATTTAATGCAAGGTGAAGTGATGCGACAATGATGAACAAACTAGACAACAAAAATACAAATAATGAAACAAATTTGAAACACATGATGAATATGGATTAAATACATGAAAAGACTCAAACCGAACACTATTTATACATATACAAATGCACATATAAAACAAACGCACATGGTAATGTAGGTATAACATCATAAAAGACACACAAAACAATTAAGTTTTCCACACTCGTATGGCATAAATATTTATAAACCAATGTGGTACGGAGTGAAGGGGTGTGAACTAAAAAACAAGACAAATATATCCCAAACACTCAAGATAGGCCAAGGAGTTCGATTTTATTGCATTAACTTATCAAACATAGATTCAGCCTCATGTGAAAAAAAGTGAACTTATAATGGATGAATTGATGCACATTGGCCTAGAAAATATTGGTGATTCTCAAATCAGTAACGTCAAACATTAAGAATGGACTAGGACTCATTATGCAAACCCATTGATCTTCAACTTATAATGCCCTCAAAAAAATATAAATAATCATTTTTTTCTCTTTTTGAAGAAAGCACTTTTGATGATCAATTTTTAAACTTGTCCTTGGCAAACTTTTCTGTTTCTTTTCTTTTTCAAAGGCCTTTGGCATTGGTGGCCTGTCATGTAAAGGAGATTTATTCCCTTCATAGTCCTTTCCATTTCACTCTCATATATTTCATTGCTAAGAGAAAACTCACGCAATGATTCTTACATGCACAAATACTCCAGATATATAGATATGTATATAACAAGATTGATAGAATAACACCTCACTTAGATCATGCAACATAAGTAGGTAAAATCCAAAAGATCTCGTGCAAGTGTGTGCAAAGGCATATACATATATGAATCCATTAACCAAACGAAATTCGAACACCTCCATGCAAGGCATGATTAAGAAACAATCTAAAGCATTGTAAACCATACTCTAATGTTCTAGCCACATAGAAAATATAGAATGAAAGGGATTCAAACACACTAATATGCCACATAAAATGTGTAAAAATAATTACACAAACAAAACAAAAATCTTTTTTAGTTTTTCTAAATTAAAATAAAACCACTTAAAAGACAAACAAAATATTTTCTATTTTTCATGTAGACCCCAAAAAATGAAGAATCAAAATACAAAACACATAAAAATCATACAACTAGTCATAACATATATCATGAAGCACAAAGAATAGTGTATAAAAAAACATACGAACGCAATCACTTACAAGATATACCATGTGATGAATTATGTGAAAGTAAACGAAAATCAACAAGTCTAATATTAAGTGCATCTAAATTAGATATCTCAACCCAAAGAGATGATGGTATAACGCCTTGGGTTTTGGGAATCATGATGACACAAGATCTAGACATCCTAAAAGATTTTCTAATATCATAATAAAGCCTCATACGGTGACCTTTGCTACTATAATGTGTGCATGTGTCGACACGAGGAATGTTACTGTTGGGTTGCCTTTTTCTAATGTGCTTAACAACGATTGACTCTCTCAAAATCTTGGTCTTGGATTTTGGAGTGGAAGCATTGGGATAGTCGAAGCCTAAATCTATCTTGTCTTTTTTTATTTAGGCGGTGCCTAAAATTTTATCCAACTTCTACGATCTAGTTTCAAAATCAAATTTTACATGACTTGAGTCTCTTAATTTTTATTTTAACTCTAAAATCCTAAACTCAAGAAAAAATTTAGATTGGTCAAATTTTAGGGACTCCTTATTCAAATTTTTAAACAATCCATAAAGGTTATCTCTCTCTCTCTCTCCCTCAACGTATTCGAACTTCCCCCTATGAATCTTTTTACTTGAACTTAAATCCTCAATCAATTTATCATTATTTCCTATGGAACATTCTTTTAACTTAGCCTCTAATTTCAAGTTGGTCTTTTTCAATTTCAATGATTCTGTGTACAACTCACAAATGGAAACTTGAAGCTCATTATCCTCCTCATCACAACTCTATCCATCTTCCTCTTCATCACTCGCTTGAAAATCACAAGACTGGACCTCAAAACTGTCATGCATATGATTGTCTTCAACATTAGAATAATTTTCATTTAAACTCAAGCGACTGGTCATGAAAGAGGCGAAGTTATGCTCCACGAGAGAATTGGATTCTTCTTTTAACTCACTATCACTAAGGGTTGCAATATTAGCTTTGGGCTTCTTACATTCTTTCCTTAGTTTATTTTAGTGGGATACTCACACGAATTATGCACAAACCCTTGGCACTCATAACACTTGTCTCGATCATCCACCTTCTTAGGATTATCCCTCTTCATCCTATCATAGTCATTGTTAAAGTTCTTCGATTTCTTATTAAAACTCTTATCTTCTCTGAGCTTAAGAAATTTTGTGAACTATTGAGAAAACCTAACAATCTATTTTTGATATAAATAACCCTCATTATCCAAATCTGACACATCCTCCTTACGAATTTCAAAGCTAAGATTTTCTCTTTATTTTTTTCATTTTTCTTAGGAGGATACTTGTTCATCCCATAGCTTTGGAGATCACCTATAAGTTCTTAGACTCTCATAGTATCAACATGGCCAAGAGAATATATGATCGTGACTTTGGCATTAAATATTTTAGGCAAGCACCTTAATATTTGTCTCACCTCTCTAGATTCTAGGATAGGCTCACCAAAGTTAAATGAGGTGCTAACAATATCCAACAGTTTGTTATCAAACTTATCAAATGACTCATGCTCTCCCGTTTTAATCGTTTCAAATTTTGTTGCCAGATTTTGTAACTTAGAAACCCTAACCGTGTTAGTGCCCTTGTGTGTGGGTTTTAAAATTTTCTAAGCATCTTTCACGATCTCACATGCCATATTACGTCTAAACTATTCATCAGTGATAACACAAAAAATAGCGTCCACACCCATAGAATTGAAAGTTGAGGCATCTTTTTCAGCCTTGGGCCAAAGGAATATACTTTGACCAAACCGTTATCAGTAATATGATAAAACCCTTGCTCGATGAAGTTCCAAATGTTTTCATCTATAGATTTTAAGAAAAATCTCTTCTAGTCCTTCCAATAGGGATAGTTTGAGTCGTCAAACATGGGAGATCGGGTTATGGAACTACCCACTCGATTAAAATCCATCTAAAATCTTAAAAGTGCACTAAACAATGATCAACACAATAACATAGTGCACCCCGCTTTGATACCGATTTGATAAGGCAAGTGCTAGGGTATGGATTAGAAAATACCAATTTTAATTTCAATTCAATTAACCGAATAAGAAATTAATCCAATTTTAAATTAAGCACCAATTAAACATATATTGTGAGAACTATTAACCAAATTTATCTTCGCTAAGCATGTATCTAGGTGAATTGTAACAGTATAATAAATATCAACCTCAACGTCGTGATATACGAGGAAAACCCATAATGGGAAAAATCTCGATCGATTTAGACTAAGGCAATTCACTATGATATAGGATTTATACAATAGTGACATACATACTTACTTCACTTGGCTCGATGCATTCTTCATCGCTTTCACCTTTTTCATAGTAACACTGCAGGAGTCCACTCGTGATCGTCACGACACATGCATATCATACTTCTCGACGTCCACCGATCTTTGAAATTGCAAACCTTTATCGCAGTCACATAAAATCCATTTTCCTAAACAAACACTCGCATTGATGTTGAGTACATAATCTTTCTTGCTGGAAACTTGAGATCTCAAACTAGAATATTGTCTTGATTCATGAATCTCAAAACTAGGGTGTAAACATAGTTCTTGGAGGCTTAAGTTTTCTCTTTGTAAAACTATTTTTGAAACCCTTAAACTTAAAAACTCTTTATTTTGCCCTATATTTATAGAAAAATGCGAAAAGGATGTGTCACGCAACTCGAGGTATCTCATTCAAACGTAACACAAATTCATTTGAACGAGACTTAAAATCTCATTTGAATGAGTATCGATCAAGCTTCCAACAAAATGTTTATGCCAAGACATAATGTTCTCATTTGATGCTCATTTGAATGAAACTTTTAATCTTATTTGATCGAGATCAAAATTTCATTTGAATGAAAACACCAACTTCTTTTGAAAAAAATTCAAATGTCGTTTGAATGTCTCTAAAACAAAAATTTTTTTTTTTTTGTAAAATTTCCTCTTTCAAAAATAAGACTTAGAAAAATTGAACACCTAAACATAAAACCTAGGGATCAACTTAATATAACATTCATATCTTTCTTGAGATGCCAAGGTTGAAGAAGAAACTCGACATGATTTTAATGTAGTTTTAACTCGAATCGCTTCTTGTCTTAGAGTGCATAATCTTAAAAGACAATCTGAACACAATCGTAATCTATGACTCAAGAAATTTTGTCCAAATGGAATAAAGCTAATATTACAAATTTTACAATAAACAGTACAAACTTGACACATAAAAATTTGTCCTTAGATTAGTCTTTTTTTCCTTTTAGGGTATCTTGGCTAACAAGATACTTTAACCTATTAATAAGGCCTTTGGCATCCCATTGCAATCACTCAACTAGCATGCAACCCACAGGATGTGCGGGCATTTACATATGATATAGTAATAACTTGTTTTTTTTTATCATACTTTATAGTGAACAATTAAAAAAAGCCATAGTATAAAATAATAGAATTTGTAAACACACACAAGTGCGCACACACACACATGTGTGTGTGTGTGTGTGTGTGTGTGTGTGTATATATTACTTACTTACTTACTATGAACAATGTAAAAAACTATCCATTAATACGGATTTCATGTGGACAAGAAGATTTCAAAATACAATTGGGGTATTTCTCAAAGGAGGTACATAAGCTCTCATATAAGAGATCGTGATTGTTTCAATGTTTCATTTAACCTTGCATTAAAAATTTGAACTTATCCATGTATTGAAAATTTGTAGTAAATGCCTATGACAAATAGATCAATGTTTTATGCATTATGTCATACAAATCTATCATGTTTGAATTTATCTTATTTTGTAATTGCAAATCTAAAGGGTCATGGTTGTCCTATGATGTGCCGGAATAAAATGAATAAGGGTTAGAAACATATTATGGACTAGAAAATTGTTAAGACATTGCAAAAACATATAGTTTGGTATGCGATAAAACAATTAAAATAGTCAATCAATTCACATAAACTTCGGGATATCAAGTTATGCTCTACTCACAAGTGTAAGGGTATCTTTTGAGCATGATTATTCATGTGTTTGAAGAGAACATATTTTGGAGAACCTAAAAATAATGAACAATACTACCAAAAAACTATAATATATAAACATCTTTATCAATTTGGATGGAAATAATAAATAACATCGTATAAGTTCATAGAGGAATTATCTTTTGAAACAGGAAATTCTAGCACGACATTCATATAAAATAGTCAAATAACAACTTATTATGGAGTTTTTTCAGATAATTGTCCATATGAAAATTTCACAGGGGAAAACAACTCGATAAAAATATTTACCAAACAAGTAGTGTAGATGATACATAGTCCTAATAACCCCATTTAATAATTAGGTGAGAAGAAGTTATCCAAACATGATAGATTAAACAAACATTCTAAAAATATGAGATTATGGGTTATACGTTTCAAATATTATTAAAATAAAAGAAAAGTTAATCAAGTGGAAAAAATTTGATTATGATAGTAATTGGGAAAATTTCACTTGAACATTTATTCAAACACGTTGTGTGTGTGTGTGTGCAAAGAAACTCAGGTGCTGGATTCTTTATGAGGGATAGCTGTGCAAGATTTTTTTTTTAATCCAAAAAATGTGTTTTTGATATTTTTGGTGTAATGTTTATACGTTTTAGGGAACTTGTAAAAAAATTAACTGAAAATGATTTTATTTTTTGCTCTTTTTAAAAAACGGGTTAATATATGAAAGGTCGTTAACTTAAGAACTTTCAAATATTGACCTCCTTTTTATTAAATAGAAAAAATAATTATTTTGAGTTGATTTGTTTTTACAAGTCTCCAAAAATGTTTAAACACCATATAAAAAATATTTCTTTTTGGATTTAAAAAAAATCCCGCACACTATCTCCATAGTAATCTGGCTTAAGAGACGAACTATATATATATATATATATATGTGTGTGTGTGTGTGTGTGTGTGTGTGTGAGAGAGAGAGAGAGAGAGAGAGAGAGAGAGAGAGAGAGAGAGATTAGAGGGGGAATAGATTAAAATACATAATATTTATAAAAGAAAAACAAACTCCTATCTTAGATTGTAATTCAGAAAATTCAAATAATTTATCACATAAAAATGTCATTGACAAATCTATTATATTATTATCAACCTATAAAGACAAATCAATACAAAATATTTGTTTGGGTGCTTGACTATGAAAGTTTCAATAATTCGTTTTGAGAAATTTAAATTTGGTTAATAAAAATAAACCGATCATACTTCCTGAGAAGGAAAATTCACCCAATGTGTAGTCATTCTGATTCAATACCAGATCCCAAACACCGGACGAGAAGCAACCATAAGGAGATGAGAACATCGAAGTGGTGTGAGTTATATTTTTTCGTGTTCTTAGGTGTAGGCTCAAGTAAGCATAATAGATGTTATCTTGGAAAGAACAAAAGTTAGTGGATTAGTTATTGGGGCTTAAGAGAGAGAGAGAGATTGTAGGATTTATAATAAAGAGTGTTAGGAAAGGATGTTATTAAAGAAAGAGAGAGAAAATGGTGGAAAACTAAGAGAGTTACTTACCCCCATTTCATTAAAAAATATATAGGCACATAAGAGAAGGGTAGGAGGGAAAGGACATAAGAGAGATAAATAGGTTGTGAAGAAGAGACAATCACGTGAATGGGCCAAATGGGTTTCAAAATTAATTATATTATTCCATTTTATAGTATTATAATTGATACTAGGTGTAAACTCGTGCGATGCGCGGGCGAGGCTATCGATGGTCGTCGATCTCGCGTTTGAGTTAAAAAAGTATTCAATAACAATTGACTTGAAATTGGGACATCAAAATTTTATAGATTTCATTAAAATAAATGGACTATCATAAGAAAAGATAAAACAACTTGCACAAAAAAAATTGGATAAAATCTCACAATTAAAAACTATTTCAATATCAAATCTATCTTCCTATAAATGATAGAACTCAAATTTATACAGTAAATAATCAAAATGGTCATTCCACATTGAATCAAACTACCAAAAAAAAGTTGTTTTACAAACTGATTTTCGTTTCCGCTTAGAAGCATTTGGACGAAGCCTGCAAAAATTATTCACTGCTTAAATATATACCTATGTGATATAGACAAAGATATATGCTTAAAACATAAAATACACATTAAACATTTATATGTTCATTGATTATTTTTCTCAAATCTAAGTAGAGTGAAGTAAAAGATTACACTTGAAACAAAAATAAATATACATAAAAATAAAAATCAGATTTATGAAAAATAAAGACTTTTTTTTCTAATTAGAGTTTTTATTTACGTGATTTAAAATATTCGTCGAAAAACTTTTTTTTACTGTTTTTTGCTCAAAAAAACTTTGCAGCTTTTTTTAATAATTTTTTTTTCTAAATAAGAATTGTTTTCTAAAACTCTAAATAAAAATTATGTTTTGGTATCTTATTTTTCTAAAACTATAAATAAAAACACTAAAGTATAATTATGGTATTTTTTTTTATCTCCAAAGCCTCAATTCAAGTCTCTTTGACTTAACTGGACAAATACTGGCAAGCCCCCTGCCTTTTTCACTTCTTTTTAGTTGTCTTAGTACAAATTTGGAAGTTAAAGTTTTTCTGATAGCAACCATGTAAATGGATGAGTTAAGCAAAAAATGACGATACGAAATAAACACACAGGATCCATTGTTTTTACCAAATTTATGTAACAATGTAGCCACTACACATGCTCAATCTTTGAAGCTTTAACAGTGTATTTCTCATGTAACTTGACTACCAACAGAACGTTGTGCCCATGTCAGAGAAGATCAAGTAATTTCCACAGTCCGGAGCAATCTTACGTCTGGGATGGGTATTCACCATCAACACGAAAAATGCTCTCTCAATCCTTCTCTGCATTAGTGAAATAAGCAATGACATGTTTGACTATTTCTTAACCAATAGCAAATTAGACTGTAAAATCCTTGGTCATAATTTAATAACCCAGCGCAACAGCAAAATTTATATGACAATAAAGTGAAGCCCAAATAATAGAGTAAGCATCCCAATATATAATCAATTTATATTTCCAGAAACAAAAAAACAGGACACAGAAAGAAATGAAATGTAAATGGTAACCTCCAAAGTTACACCTTTCGTACAGACATTTAATCAAACATGTACCAAGCAACAATCAAAGTTGCAATATTTCTTTGACAACTCATTTCACCTTTACCAACTTGGGGTGGAGAAGAGAAGTGTCTGCAGAAGAAACCAAAAAAATGCAGAAAAAAAAATAAATAAAAAAGAGACAACGTTAAATGAAGATAGAAAAAAAAAACAAATGAGATATTAGGGTTTAACATAATATTTGAAAACCTATAAACCCACCATTCTCGAATCTTGAAATTCACCTTAAATAAAAACCCCAATTTTCTTAGGTATTATCTATAGTTGAATAAATATACAAAAACTTCAGTCTGGCAAAAATACCAAAAGAAATAGTCCCAACTCTATATCACCTGTAGACTCCATTATCGCCTGTCAATAAACCCCATTTTACCTGTCAATAAACATAAAAAAAATATATCCATGATTAGTAGTGTTATTTTATCTCATTCATTCATTCTTCTGTTAAAGATTAAAATTGAGACATAATATAGTGGTAGTCACAAATATAACACTATAAAAGAAATTTAATATAAAATACCCATTATAGATATAGTACGCCGTCCATGATATAGTTTCTCACCTATTGCTCCCTCCTCCTTTCGCCAGACCAGACACCGAGGTGTCTCAGAAGTGCTAGTGTCAATAAATAGACCTAATAATTCCAAACTTGATAAAAGGGTAAAATAAAGCACAACCAACAATTCCAAACTTAAACATAACAATTTCGATTATTAGAAATAGATGTATGAAAAGAAAAGATAAATACAACTTATCATTGAACATGAGCAAGACTCCTCGATTGACTCAATCGACGATTGGATATGCCATATACATCTTGATGATAAAAAAATTCTCTATGTATCTACTATATAAAGATGTATGTAGTAAGAGAAAAGGATATTGAAGAAATTATTATGAATTTATGCGAAATAAATTTTGATCCTACCTGTGAAAAGGAAGCTTTTGTTGTCGACGAAATGATTAAGGTGAGGAATTGCTTAGAGCAAAAATCTATAAATAGTTCTCCAGTTAGGGTCTTTATATATTTGACTTCAATTTTTCAATTTGAAAATGGATTGACAGTAGTATTATTACGGAGTGTGAGAGAGGAAAGGCTTGGAGATAATGAAACTGAGTTATGAAACGGAAATGGGTATTGGATATAATTAATCCGAGAGTTATAAATCAAGGGTGAAATGGGTGACCACCAAGATTTTCATATACATAACTTGAAGATATTGATTTATAATGAAGAAATTTCTCAATTTTGTAAAACTATAAGAATAGAGACATACCCAATTCAAATAGGTCAACAAATAAAAGAAACAGTATATCTAATACATTAAGATATGAGACGTGTGAAAAATGAAAATACCACGGAGATGGAGATCTTGTTCACTTAGCAAAGGAAACATGACTATCCTCAATATGTGGGCTCTTTTGCTTCTTCTCGTCGCCCCATCTTCCAAAATCTCGTTCCTTTCTTACTTCACTATCCTCAATATGTGCAACCTGAGTTTCATTACCATCGTACAGTTACACATACAGGAGTATACAATTAATCAGAAATGAAGCACATATGATGTGTGTGCCATGTAATTTGTTCGTGATTGTGAGTTTAGATAGAGAGAGACCAAGGAATATTAACTTTATAGGTGATTGAGAGATGTTGAAAAAAAAAGATATTGCTTGAATGGGAGAAAGTAAGGCCACTCTGGACATTTCATGTGCATGTACAAAACAGTAAATCTTCCTCTCCATTATTTTATATAATATATGTGATAAATATTTTTATCAATTTTTTATCAGGCCTTTTCAGTTCAACATCAATAAATACTTCAAACCTAAACCTTAAAAGAACACAGCTTTCTCCAAATAATCATCTCATGTTGGCATTTTCACATACAAAAATTCTTTCAAAACAAAACAAACCCCAAAAACTTAGGAAAAAATAATATAAATACACTTCTGACTTTTGTTGATTTAATGGATCAAAACAATAACAGAGGTATCCTGGTCTCATTCTCCAATACCTGATATTGAATGTTTAGCAGAATTATTTGAAGGATAATAAACAGGACGAATGAAGAAAAAATAGATCGAGATGGATGCAGAGGAGAGAGAATGAGAGAGCCCATAATCAAATCATATCCGGTTGTAAAGTCATGATCGGTTGATGTTCAATTTTTTAAAACAAAATCTGAAAACTTAGTAGACAGATCACCTTGTTTATAAAAAAATTTGAATCACAAAAGAAATCTCAGATCCAAAAATAAAGCACAAATCTGAAAACAGCAGGAACAACAAATGGATCTAAAAAAAAGAATAGCAGATCCCATATAACAATATATATTATAGCGGATCCAAAGGACGTGTAAATATATCAATCAGATCTCTTTATAGGTCGATCGAATAAAAATGCAAATGTAAGAACATATGAAAACGCAAGAACACAAATCTAAATAAAATACATCTGGTCTTGAATAAGGATTGACGCACAATTAAAACATATGAGAGAGATTGGAAATTAAGAAACGTGAGTAGGAGAGGAGATCTACATTCAATGGAAAGAGATCTGCATTAATGCTGATAGAGAGAGAGTGGCTCTTGAAAATTCTGAGAGAGAGAGAGAGGCTCTTAAAAAAATTTGGTGATGCCACGTGATCACCTTAGATATGAGGGAGTCTTTAATGCTTGTTAAAATATAGAGTGTCACGTGGAAACTCTCAATGAGAAGGAGTCTTAAATATTCATAAATGCCTTGTTTTGCATTTTATAGTATATAGAGATTTGAGTAAAAGAAAGGGTTTCATAATCTATGTTGTCTCTTACATGCCATATGTTACGGTACATAAAATTTATCACATACATAATTTACCCAACTGTTGTTGTTGTTGTTGTAATAAATCATGGAATCTTTAATGACATGCGGGAAACCCTTACAAGTGAGGATTAAGTGACACATGTCATCCTTCGGGAAGTTATTGTATGCCTATCTTCATAAATTAGTCACGAGTATAGCCTCGTACATCTACATTTGCCAATTGTTCCACAACCATTGTCACCAACCCTTAAGCTCAGACATACCACCACATTTTTTCAAAGGGGTAAGCAGAAGAAATTAACCACCCTTATTGTTGGAATGAGGAGAGAAGAAAGATATGAATAGATATTAAGCAAAAGGGGGTTACCATCAACCATCTTGCTTGGTGGATTAAGTTTGAGGATCCTGGTGTTAATAACTTTCAATGGAGATCATCGTATAAGGCTCAACATAGGTTTTTAAAACCCTAGGTGATTTTGGTCAAGGAGTCTTATTTTAGTAGATATAGAGAGATAAAAGAGGGGAGTGTTAATGAGAGAAAATAAAAGGAGGGAAAAAGTGTTGGGAAATTACAAGCAACTAAATTTTGCAAATAATATTTCAAGGACCTTGGGATTTAATGGATTAAGAAAATATACTTAATGAAAATTAAATGGACAGTACAAGTGTAGAAAAATCACACACAAATACATAACACAAGTATTTATGTGATTCACTGTAGATGCAATTATTATGCAGCACAAATAAATATGAAAGAGGTGACAACCAAGAAAAAACAAATAAAAGACCAATCACACAACAACGAAGATACGTGGTTCAGCAAAGAAGTGCCTACGTCCACGGTGGTTCAGTCAGTGTTATTTCTCTATATTCTGAAGAGTAAGTACAGAGAATACAACTTGTCCTTTGCCCCGGACTTGAGGTTTAATTTATACATGTATGTGTTGGAGTAGTGGGGGTGATAGGTTCCTCTTTATTAGCCATCTCCCTTTAATGGGATCGTGTACCCCCACAACTTCTCTTCATGGCATCGTGGAGTAAATGGATGAATACCAAAGGTGATGGGCCTGGGTTTTGGGCCGCTGAGGATGGGCTACTCGTCCAGGCCTTATGGTGATAAAATCGGGGTACCCACAATTGCCCCTGAATTTGTTGGGCCGTTCTTTATGGATCCGATGAATTTAAATGATCAGCAATGATGGTTGATTTCTTTGAAAACTGTGAAGTTGCTTTGGCGGCACCCTCTTCGCTATCTGTGCGTTATGATTAGTTTTGAAGGCTGGTTGGAATAAGACACATTTTTTCTTCGTCGTTCCAGCTCTTCCAGCAATCTTCTATCTTCTGAGAACTCTTGAGTTTTGTACCTTCTATTTTCGGTCTCCACTGTCGTCGCTTCTTCGCCTTTTGATCTGATCTTCTGTCCTGTAAGTCTTTCGTGCCCTTTTTCTAGAGTTTATAGTTTTTCTTGTATTTTTCCAATGGCGAAGATTGGAAATAGGTCGGTAACTGAGTTTAGAAAATTCTACGGTATTCCTGAGTGGGTAGAGATTGAGTGTTGTGCCTCGCCTCCTAGGAACGTTAGGGACATAGAGGATGCACATTGGATTCACGTCCTGTTGCTCTCCCAGGGGGGTCTCACCTTTCCCCCTAATGGTTTGTTTCTGCACTTTTTTAGTTATTTTGGTATTGTGCCTGCACAATGTTCACCTAATGTATGGAAAATAGTGAACGGTGTGCACAGGATAAATCAATTGTACGACACAAGGTTAGGGCTTGCCGAGGTCTGCTTTTGTTATTCTTTTTCTCGTACGAGTTCAGGTGTTCTGTACCTTAAGGCTAGGAGCCCTGATAGGGTTTTGGTAGTAAATTTACCTGATTCCCATAAGGACTACTGGCAAGAAGGGTTTCTCGTTAGGAACTGGCAGTACTCCCCTCAATTTGAAGGGTCGAGGTCTGAGGGGTTCACTATTCCCTTTTATGGGGAAGAATATATAGGTAGATGTTGTATTATTGTTTCAACCTTTGCGGACTTTGTGATTTCTCTAACTTCTCCTTGCTTTCTCTTTTTCAGCGAAGATAAAGAATTTGGAGCCAGCTCTCAGCGAGGTTCGTATCTCGGAACTGGTGAAAGCTTGGAACATCAGGGAACCTTTGGGTGACGGTGAGCATCCTAGGTCTGCTGCTTTTCTGCTTGAATACAAGAACACAGGCTCCAGCTTCATAGCCCGACCTGTGGAAAGTGTTCCGGACTTTGACTCTTCCGAAGAGATTTCTGCTGAACCCATCCAATTGGACAAGGAGGAGAGCAGCTCGGAGAGCGAGCCTGCAGGTGTTGTGAGTAACTTGGGTGGAGGCAGTGCTGATAGTAGCAGTTCATCGAGTACTACCAGCAGTCCAGGTGAAGAAATGCCTCCCAGGAAGAATCTAATCCGGGATGATGATGATGATGATGATGTGCTTCTTGCACAGAGGTCCAAAAAATCGAAGACTGTCTCTGGGGCCATAGCTACTGGTTCTCGGCCTTCCTCTCAAGAGCAAGAGAAGAAGAAGAGAGAGGAGGAGCAGGCGAGGGAGAGGGAGAAGAAAAAGGAGGAGGAGAGGAAGAAGGTGGAAGAGAGAAAGAGGAGGGAGAAAGAGAAGGAGGAGGAGAGGAGGAAGATGGAACTGAGGACCAAGACCGGTCAAGCCTTGGTCCCAGTATCTGCTTTGCCTGAGGGGGCTTCGGTGGCCACCTCTCCTCAACTCGCCCCTACGCTGCTTGAGAGGGCAGTCCTCCCTGCAGATCGCGAGAGGGCGTCAGGGTCTGATCAACTGGCCTTGCAAGCTAGCCAGAGGCTTGCCTTGGTAAGGTTTCTTTTCTACTTCTCAACTTCTTCTAATCTGTTTTGATGGTTTCTTCTTTCTGATCTGTTTTGATGGTTTCTTCTTTCTGATCTTTCCCTTGTTTTCTGCAGTTTGTGACTGACTTCGCTATGCTCTATCGCTCTCGTGACGAGCTGTTGATAAGGAACAGCGAGCTGGAGCAGCAGAATTCTACTCTGGTGGCCAGGGGTTCTCAGCTGGAGGCCGATATGAAGGCTGCTGATGCGGCTCGAGCTTCTTCTGCCTTGGCCCTTGCTAATTCTGCTCGCGAGAGAGATAATGTTGTCAGGGAGCTCGGCGAGCTGAGGAAGTCGTATGAACAGGTCTGCTCTAGCAAGCTGGACTTTGTGGAGAAGAACAGGGTTCTTGCCGAGCAGCTGGAAGCGGAGAAGGCCCAGGCAGCCACTGTTAAAGAAGATTCATACAATTTCTGGCTGGGCTGCTGCGTATGAAGACGCCGAGGTTCAGATAGGCTATATTAGCCGTCTGAACTTCAAGAAGGGGTGGAACAAGGCCCTTGTGGCTGCAGGGGTCGATGTTGCATCCCCACTTTTTGACGAACATGATCCAGGGCCCAAGCCAGTTGTGGATGAGGAGCCAGCCCCAACTGCTGAAGGGGTCAATCCTGCTTCTCAGGCGACTCTTGCTGATGCTTCCTTGGTCGAGGGGGCAGTACACACCTCTGCAGAGGGTAACGCCCCTGTTGATGCTAATAAGGACAAGGGTCCGTCCACCGAGGTTGCTAAGTGATAGGGATTTCTTTGTAATTTTTTCCTTTTTTTGTTCTGATGTAACCTCGCTTATTATCAATAAAAGGCTTCGTTTTTGTTTATGCTGATTTCTTTTTGTTCTCTTCCTTTCTTTGTAGTTGGTTGATGTGGATGATTATATTCCTGTTACCTCCCAATTGGGTAGGACTCTGGGTCCTAATGCAAGCCCTGCAGTTTGCCAGGCTTTTGCTAGGCTCTGTAGGTTTGCTAAATCAAGGAACCAGAAGTATAAGGATCAGTCCGAGCTGGTGGCTAAATTGAAGGACAGGCTCCAGGAAATGGGAGAGATCGGAGCTTCAGTGCAAGAAGAAGTCAGCGAGCTGAGAGTAAAGTTACTGGAGGCTACCGAGATCAATCAGGTCGTGGAGTTTCTTCAGCGGGAGAATGACGACCTTAGGCGGGAGGTCTTGAAGCTTAAGGAGCATTCGTCGAGCAACGCTTCGGTAGTCCTGCAAGGTTCTTCCTCATCGCGAGCTGCTCGGCCACCCCTCCCGCGAGCTGGCAGGAGTACGCGGGGTAGGAGTAGGGAAGCTGAGGAGCAGCGTGAGAGGGAGATGGAGGAGCTGCGCGGCGATGTTCAGCGAGCTTACGTAACTGCTGCTGGGCTTCAGAGGGACGTCACCCGACTGCGGCATTTATTTAAGAAGGGCCCTCGCCAAGTGTGGACTGATGGCTATGATCAGGGCTGGCTAGATGCTCCCATAAGATTATCAGAGTTCGAGGAGCTTTCCTTCATCAGGGGGTGGTTGAGTGCTCTCAAAGAGCTGCAGGTGCCGAGAAATTCGATATTGTGGTATCGGCATGAGATGTCTCCCTCTACTCTGATGCCCAATCCATTTAGGCGAGATGACCGATGGATTCCTATCGATGCTATTCCTCGGCGGCTACTGGAGTTAGACACAAATGAAGTTGTTGAGGAATTCGATCCTGCCCCTGATGACGGGAGGAGAGCTAAGGTTGCTGATTACCTTGCTCGGAGGTTTCCCCCTTCTTGATATTTTGTTTTTTAATAATTGTAAATGCTTTGGGCGAGTCTTTGCCGACTAAACATGTACCATTATTGTTTGTAAATATAAAAGATTAATGGAAAGTTTGAGTTTTGGGCGTTTTTGCCGACTAAACGTGTTTATCCAATCTCTGTTATATTTTTGCAGCTTCACAATCTTTATCTTGTCATGTGAGTGTCCGCCCAGTTCAGTATTAAAAATACCATTGTGCTCTCTCTTTACCTTTTAGGTCGTGTCGTCACACTCCCTTAGGTCTAAGAGGGGCAATTGGCGAGGACACACCTATTTTTGGATGTCTTCATCCGGTCAGGATTTTGTTTAACCAAAGTAGGTTTGATGCCTAAGGATACTCTGTAGGGCTTCATATATTGCCATGGGCAATGCTAAGAGGTCTGTCGTGCTTCGTGACGATGACCTGAGGAGGGGTGTTCCCCTGCTATGTCAACTATTATACCTGTCATTTGAAAAGGATGTGCAATAAGATATAATTGTTATACTTTTAGAGAGTAATCAACTGAGAGATTTTTATTGGTGAGTAGAGAAATAAACTGTCTTTTCCCAAAATGAGTACAATAAAAGATCTAACAATAGAACTCCTAAAAGTAGAATTTCTTGAGATTAGCTGCGTTCCATGCTCGTGGTATCTCTCTGCCCTCCATCGTTTTCAAATGATAGGCACCTTGCAGGTCGTCTCTAATTATTTCATAAGGTCCTTCCCAGTTTGGGCCCAGTTTACCATCTGATGGCTTCACTGTGTTGCCCAGGACCTTTCTTAGGACATAATCTCCAATTTCGAACTTCCTCGGATTGACCTTTTTGCTGTGGTGCTTCGCGAGCTGTTGCTGATAACTTGCTAGTTTTACTAGGGCAAGTTCCCTGCGCTCGTCGGCCAAGTCGAGTTCAGCGAGCAAAGCCTGATCGTTCTGATTCTGCTCGACAAGGTCGGATCTCATTGTAGGCAATCCTGCTTCTAATGGGATGACCGCTTCCATACCATATGCTAGTGAGAATGGCGTCTAAACTGTGGCTCGTCTGGGAGTCGTTCTGTATGCCCATAGGACATGTGGTAGCTCGGTAGTCCACGCACCTTTTGCTCGTTCTAACCGCTTTTTTAATCCAGCGATCACTGTTTTGTTGGAAGCCTCAGCTTGTCCGTTGCTCTGAGGATAAGCGACCGAGCTGAAGTGGTTCCTGATTCCGTGTTGGTCGCAGAAGTCCTGAAAGGGGCCACTCTCGAACTGTGTTCCATTATCAGTGATGATGGTTCTGGGGATCCCGAATCGAGTGATTATATTTTTCCATATGAATTTCATCATGTTAGCATCTCGGATGTTCGCCAGAGGTTCCGCCTCGATCCACTTGGTAAAGTAATCGGTGGCGACCAACAGGTATTTGCGATTGCCGGCAGCGGTGGGTAGAGGTCCCACGATGTCCATTCCCCACTGGGCAAAAGGCCAGGGGCTGGTCAGGGATTTCAATTCGCTGGCAGGCTGGTGGACCATGGGGGCGTGAAGCTGGCATTTTAGGCATCTACGGACATACATTGCGGAGTCCCTTTGCATATACGGCCACTAGTAACCTTCCTTCATTGCTCGGAAGGCTAGAGATCTTCCTCCGACGTGACTTCCACAGATTCCTTCGTGAAGCTCGTGAAGCACTGTCTCGACCTCGCCTGGGTGGACGCATCTAAGGTAGGGGCCGGAGAAAGATCTTTTATACAAGTTGCCTCCCGTGGATAAGTGAAAGCGGGCAGCTTTGACTCTTATCTGGTGGGTGGTCCTTTTATCATCTGGGAGCGTTCCGTTCTTCAAATAGCCTCTTAAGGGATCCATCCAGCTAGGGGCTGGTTCCAATTGGAGTATTTGTTTTGCTTTTGTTAGCTCGCGGTGAATTCTCGGGTAGCTAAGGAAATCGATAGGGATTATCCTTTTAAGGCTGGAGTCAACTGCCGAGCTCAGGGCTGCCAAAGCGTCAGCGTGGCTGTTCTGCCCCCTGGGAAACTGCTGGATGTTGATTTCTTCAAAGTTTGTCATCAAGTTTCTTACCAACGAGAGGTAGGCTGCCATCCTCTCGTCCTTCGCATTGTAGTCTCCACTTATCTGATTGGAAACTAGTTGCGAGTCTCCGAATACCTGTAAATGCTTTGCTCCTAGAGTTTGCGCCCTTTGGAGACCTGCAATTAAGGCTTCGTATTCTGCTTCGTTGTTGGAGGCTGCAAATCCCAGCCTAATTCCTTGCTCGAGGACTGCATTTTCTGGAGTGATGAGAATAATTCCTACTCCTGCCCCCTTTGAGTTGGAGGCTCCATCAACGAATAGCTTCCAGCTTCCCCCTGTAGCCTGGCTGTTTTGTTCTGTTGGTTTAGGCTGGTCGAGAGGTTCTTCGCCCGTGAATTCAGCTATGAAGTCAGTGAGGACTTGACCCTTGATAGCTGTCCTTGGTTGAAATTGGATGTCAAACCGGCCGAGCTCGACTGACCACTTAGACAGCCTGCCTGACAAATCCGCCTTCCTTAGGACAGCCTTGAGGGGGTGTGATGTAAGGATGATGATCGTGTGAGCTTCGAAGTAATGCTTTAGTTTCCTCGATGACATTACTAGGGCGAATGCGAGCTTTTCCAATGGCAGGTATCTCTGCTCGGCGTCTAGTAAGGTTTTACTCGCGTAATAGACTGGATGTTGGATCCCTGTGACTTCACACATTAGCGCTGAGCTGATAGTATGGCTGGATACAGAGAGGTAGAGGTACAAAGGGTCCATTTGCTGTGGCATGACGAGCAGTGGTGGGGAGCTTAGGTAGGATTTGAGCTCGCCTAATGCTTGCGAGCAATCTGGTGTCCATTCTACCGTTTTGCTGCCTTTTAAGAGTTGAAAGAAGGGCTTGCATCTCTCGGAGGATTTAGAAATGAAACGATTCAGAGCAGCGAGCGTTCCAGTGAGCTTCTGTACATCGCGGATTGTGCGAGGAGGTTGCACCCGTTTAATTGCCTCAATCTGGTCCGGATTTGCTTCTATGCCACGCTTGCTGACCAAATGCCCAAGGAACTTTCCTGACTGGACACCGAAGGAACACTTGCTCGCGTTGAGTTTCATTCGGTATTTCCTGAGGATTTCGAAGGTACTTGCCAGGTCAGAAAGGTGGTTTTCTTTCTCCTTGCTTTTGACGAGCATGTCGTCGATGTAGACCTCCATCGTGTTTCCCATCTGATTTTTGAACATTTTAGTAACCAGCCGCTGATAGGTTGCCCCTACATTTTTTAGCCCGAAAGGCATGACCTTGTAACAGTATAAACCAACCGCCGTGATAAACGCCGTTTTATCCTGATCTGGGGCATATAAGGGAATCTGGTGATAGCCCGAGTATGCGTCCAGGAAACTCATTCGCTCGTGAGCTGCAGTGGCGTCTACTAGTTGGTCTATTTTTGGAAGAGGGAAACTATCCTTGGGGAAGGCTTTGTTGAGGTCAGTGAAGTCTATGCAAACTCTCCACTTACCGTTGCTTTTTGGAACTACTACTGGGTTGGATAACCATTTGGGGAACTGCACTTCCCGTATGGATCCTGCATCCAGCAGTTTTTCGACTTCCTGTTCTATTGCTTTGGCTTTCTCGGGAGCAGTTCGTCGTGCCTTTTGTGCTATCGGTTTGAATGTGGGATTGACGTGCAACTGATGGCAGACCATATTGGGATCGATCCCTGGCAGCTCGTAGGGTTCCCAGGCGAAAACATCTATGTTGCTTCTGAGTAAGGTTAACAAATCCTTTTGCTCTTCGTTAGTGAGTGAAGTCCCGATCAGGAAGACTCTGCTGTTATCGCCTTCCCTAGCAATGACTTCTACCAGGTCTTCTACAACCCGTTCGGAGGGGAGGATCCTGGTCTCTTCCACTCCGGGCCTTCCATATTTTAATTGCTATTTGGAAGGGATTGCATCTTCCTCCACTTTCTCGCTGGTTCGAACGTCTTTTTTCTCTGGCTTCGGTCGGATAGCCGCTATGAAGCACTTTCTCGCCATCGCCTGGTCGCCATGTATCTCCATCACTCCCCGCTCGGTGATATATTTGAGTTTTTGGTGGTAGGTCGAGGAGACTGCCTTCATTGCATGGAGCCATCCCCTGCCGAGGATGGCTTGATACGGTGAGTCGATGTCGACCACCAAGAATTCGATCATTTTTGAAACACTCCCAGCGAGCACTGGTAGTACTATCTTGCCCAAAGGCATGGTCATTTTTCCAGGGAAGCCGACCAGAGGGACAGTGGTTCCCTTAAGGTCGGCGATGTCCAACTTCAATTTCCTGAACAGGTCGATGTACATTACTTCGGATGAGCTTCCTTGATCGACGAGCAGTCTGTCGATATCAAAGTTGGCTATCCTGAGTGTAATGACTAAGGCATCGTGATGTGGGGTCCTCACTCCCACAAGATCTTCATCCGTGAAGACAATATGCTTGTTGTAGTTGATGTCCTCTGCTCGGCGGCATTTTCCTGCCTGTGATTTCGCTGGATCAATTTGAAAAGCTTGCATTACTGCTGTCAGCTTCTTTACCTCCATCTGAGCTGAGTTGCCCTGGATTTGCTTAACATCGAATACTCCATGGATTACTGCGAATTCGTGTCCGGTGTCGTCTTCTAATACGTTGTCGGGTTTTGCCTCCTTGTGGACAGTCACTCTCTCTACCTTCCTTTCCACAAAGTTATTCAAATGTCCGGATTGGGCCAACTCCTCGAGGTGGGACTTAAGAGCCTTGTAGTGCTCGGTCTTATGTCCCCCCTCTTTGTGGAAGGTGCATCTCAGCACATTGTTTCTTTTCGATGGGTCTCCTCACATTTTCCGGGGCCATTTGACGAACGGCTCATCCTTGATCTTAGCGAGAATTTTGTAAATTGGTTCTTTGAAGACGGTGTTGACTGCCTGGAACGACTTTGCAACGTCAGGGCCCCCTCCATTTTTGGGGCCATTCTTGCTTCCATTCTTTCCTCCTTTTTTCTGGTTATCAACTTTCTCACTCCCCTTCGTGGCGAGCTTGGCTCGACCGTTTTCACCTACGTTAAGGCGGGTGACATCTTCCACCTTTGCGTATTTCTCAATTCGGGCCATCAGGTCATCAATGGTAGTTGCTTCCTTCTTTGTCAAGGACTGGTAGAGGAGGGAAGAGCTAGGTAGCCCAATTTTGAATGAAGCTACTGCCACCTCTTCTGCGCAGTCTTCGACTTCGTTGAATAACTCCCAGTACCTTTTCACGTAGTCTCGAAGTGTCTCCTGAGGAGTTTTCTTCATCGTCAATAGAGCATCCATCCTTTTGGGATGGGAGCTGCTGGTGATGAACCTGGCGGTAAAGAGCTCGGCCAGGGATTTGAAATTTCTGATGGATCGGTGAGGGAGTTTCTCGAACCATTTCTGGGCCACGTCATAAAGGCTCGAGGGGAAAATACGGCACATCAACGCATCTCGGTGATTCCAGAGGGTCATAGCCTGCCGGTACTGCCTGACATGATCAATGGGATCAGTCTTTCCGTCATAAATCTTGAACCTCGGAATAGCAAACTTTTTGGGAGCTTCTTCTTCTTCAATTTCCCTTGTGAAGGGCGATTTCATCTGGGTCTTGAGGGCTCTCCTGGCGAGTTCTCTGGTTGACCTGGTGCCGCGGTGAGCTGGATGTTGGTCCATTTCTCTGCGGACCAGGTTTCGTATGTTGTCGTCGCTGCGAGCAGGGCTCTGATAGCGGCGAGCTTTTCTCAGTTGCTCGCGGAGGTCGTCGTCTGAGTCGCCACCTTCGAACCCTTGATGTTGCCGCCTAGGGCTCCTTCCTCGGATGCGAGATTTGCTCGCCTGAGGGCTAGGAGTGCGATAGGGGCGTTTCCTGGTATCAGGACGTAGTTCTTTTTCCAATTTTTCCAGTCTTCTTTTCAGGCGAGCATTCTCAGCCTCATACCTGCGAGAAGACTCCCTCTTCTCGTGGAGCCTTGCTTCGTATGCATCGATCAATCTGGATATATGAGTGGACCTTGCTGGTCCTTGACTTTCTTCTGAGGCTGGCCTTTCTAAGCGAGCCCCTTGATCGGAACGTCGGACTTCATACCTGATCCTGCGAGGAGCGGGTGGCTCCTGAATGTCTCCTGCTTGAGGAGCGTTGCTGCTGTGACCAGACATCTTAGATTTTTTTCTTCGGTGTGGGATCTTCTCAAGGAAAGATAAACGCTTCCCACAGACGGCGCCAATTTTAGATGCAATTATTATGCAGCATAAATAAATATGAAAGAGGTGACAACCAAGAAAAAACAAATAAAAGACCAATCACACAACAACGAAGATACGTGGTTCAGCAAAGAAGTGCCTACGTCCACGGTGGTTCAGTCAGTGTTATTTCTCTATATTCTGAAGAGTAAGTACAGAGAATACAACTTGTCCTTTGCCCCGGACTTGGGGTTTAATTTATACATGTATGTGTTGGAGTAGTGGGGGTGATAGGTTCCTCTTTATTAGCCATCTCCCTTTCATGGGATCGTGTACCCCCACAACTTCTCTTCATGGCATCGTGGAGTAAATGGATGAATACCAGAGGTGATGGGCCTGGGTTTTGGGCCGCTGAGGATGGGCTACTCGTCCAGGCCTTATGGTGATAAAATCGGGGTACCCACATTCACTAATTTGGCTACCTCCACAGCTCACACCCACTTTCACTATAATAATTATTGTTAACAAAATACACATAGTGTATCACTCACGCTCTAAAAAATACTCACTATGTATTTTTTTAGCTTACACACACCGTGTATCATCGCACTCTGAAGGTACGCACTCTGTATTTTTCTAGCTTACACTAATAACACTCTAAAAATACACACTATGTATTTTTTTGTCTACTCTTACTTGTTTGTAAGTAAGTGAATGGGTTAATTTTTACCTTTTACAAGGGGTTGTATTTAAAGAAAATACGAGGAAGAGAATGGCTGAAGAAAAGAAAAAATTATGGAGAAATTCATAGGAGAAAACACAGGGAGTGTTTTGAGGAGAAAAAGGATTGTTGGTGGTGGCCTACTATGTTTTCCACAATAGTCTCCAAATA
This sequence comes from Sambucus nigra, assembly GCA_949130495.1. Lineage (NCBI taxonomy): Eukaryota > Viridiplantae > Streptophyta > Magnoliopsida > Dipsacales > Adoxaceae > Sambucus > Sambucus nigra. The sequence goes on from OX422207.1 coordinate 521,410,005, forward strand.
CTGACAATCTCCCACTGAGAGACTGTTGAGAACTTTACCCATAAATTGTAATTTTTTTATGAACTGGGTGAGAGACTTTCTTGTCTTATAATCTTGAAGACCCACTGAAGTTGAGCACAACTCTAGTTTATCTATAGTCACTGACTTAGTTAACATGTCAGCTAGATTATCATTGCAAAGGATATTATCCAATGTTAACACCACATCCTCTATTAGAGATCTGATTAAATGATAATGGAGTCCTATGTCCTTGGTTCTTGAATAAAATGTTGAATTCTTTGCTAGGTATATTGCTCTCTCACTATCACTGTGCAAAATATTCTTCACCTGTTTAACCCTAACTCTGCCAACAATCCCTATAACTAAATCATCTATTTGCTGTGACACCCCGCCTAATAAAATTTCCGGAGATCACTCCTATATAACATTAAAACATGAGTCTCATATGGTTCATTCTTAGCATCACTGTCGAAAACCAATTTAATTACTAATATCCTATTAGGCCGGCGTCAAAATTTTAAATTAACAAATCTTTTTAACCAAACCATTCAAATAAAACAATTACAATAGTTTACATGAACCAACTGAAATGAAATAAAATAAAATAACCGAACACTCGGTACAATAATACAACCAAATCGAATGCCGCACTAAAAGGCGATAAAAGAATAAATGAGTACAGTTGGGCCATAAGCCCAAATGTTTCTACAATACCTCATATCTAGATCTCAATGATGGAAGCATCTAATATAAACCTGCTTGCATCCACAGCGGCTGTAGCAAACGTATGACTCGAAAGAATCATCATCCAGGCGTCCCTATGTCTGGACACCTATATATATATATAGATATAGCAAGAGGAAAAATAGATAAACGGGTCAGAACCCGATTTTTAAAAATATTTTAGCAAGTGCTTAAAATCCATATTTTAAAATATGTTATTTCTCATAGTTAAACTGATATCGCTCTCACATGAGATACACCTTACCCCTCTTCTAACAATGCACAACTAGCGCATACCATTTTAAACAACCTAGTTAAGCTACCCTGCCTAACTAATGCAATTACCCATCTTCTAATAAACCTCATCAATTCGGGTACTAAGGACTAAACTTCTCCCCATTCCCAACATTACGTTATGTTCGTGCGTGGGGTGTCTCGCCAAGCGAAATCCAAACAAGGAACCCCCCCAATACACTACTACGTGACAATGTTGATCATCAGGATCCAATTGCACTTCAATACATAACATATTTATACCATCCCGTATTTATTGATAGTTCTCATTAAAACCTATGATCCATATTCATATAAATCCAGATATAAATTTACCGGAAGGAGTATATCACTTTATTCATTCTTCTCCTTTTTATACAGGGTTAGGTTATATAATATCTCATCTCATATATATACAATATACTTTTCGCAACATGTATATTAGTTATCCATATAGGACACCAAACAAGATTTCAGTATACGCACATTATTCTCTTTATGCATACACATCAATTTATATAACAATATATCGCACTATTGCACCCTGGTTAAGAAATCCCTTGTATCGTTATAAAGTTGAAGCATTTATTCCTTACTTATCTACTTATACACACAGTAGAAAGTTCCCATATAAATATACATATATGTATTAGTCACACATATAATATATATACTAACGAAACCCCACATAAGATCTATGGTGCTGGCATACTCTGCTATCAAGTCCTCGTATCACACAAACTAAGGGAAATACTAGTTCGGAATCACTCTCGAACTGTATTAACACAAAACACATACAAATGGAGGCGAAACATAGTTTCAAGTCACTAAGAGGTCAGCACATACTCTCACGTCTCTTAGGACCGTCTGACTATCAATCAGATATCATGTACCAAGCAGTCCTATGTTCTAGGGTACAAGTCAATATCCCCCATAAAGGTCCCATCGAAATAAGACTATCCCGGCGCGGTAACCTCCGTAATAACAAGTAGTGCGGGCATGATTTTTTCAAATATATAATATAAGGTTATACTCATAACCCATACAATATATCCCATACGTAGTATATTTATATCTTGGATATCCTACACATTTATCAATTTATCAATTTTACCAATTTTCAATATATTATTTTCTGAGCTTTTCTCACCGCACAATTATTATATCAACAACATCGATATATATTATTTATCTCTTCTCAATCTTTTATGGCTATAATCTCCAAACTCTTATAGAGATAGCCAATAACCTTGAATATTCTCATTTGTAATAATATAAGCCGTCACACAATTAAAATACCCCAATACGTATTCCCTTATTTAATATTCAAATCACACCTAAATATCTCTTTAAGTATTATTCCTCACGAACACCCCTATTTGGGTAAATCTTGGATTTTACTTTCAACTAATCCAAAATACACGCCTTACTAAAAAAAATGTTTAAAAGTCCCCACACTATTTTTAGGAAACCCAAATATTTATCTCCAAACATTTTTAGCCTTTTATTTTTCCAATTTCCGAGTGCATTTCCGAGTTGGTGATTTCACCCCGGAACTGGCATCTTATAAAAATCATAACAATTCGAAGAAAAATCAGAAAAATATGGGATCGGTGTCCACGCGATCGTATCGAAAAGATATACAACTTTTGTATTTTAATCGAGAGCTGAGTCGGCTGTCTTCCTATCCAAAACAGTCCGGAAGTGACACTGGTCACTATCTACCTTCTTCTCCAAAAATCCAAACCTCCATTAAAATACGTCCAAGCTTTTTATCTCCTCTCTCATCATCGTTCAACCTCAAATAATCATAAATACACACATTCAAAGGGTTCTAATCATCCTAGAACCCAGATCCAACAATTAATTTCAATTAATTTCAAGTTTCTCAAATTGGGTATAAATCGAGTTATATCCGTTTTAATCTTTCGAAAACCCGTTTGATCCACGAAATTTCAACTGAAAAATCTTTAGTTTTATACCAACTACCATATGAGAAATTAAACACACTAAATCATAAAGCAAGTTAAACACTTGCCTCGTGGATTAAATCCGACGATCACGAGTCAAATTCCGCGAATTTTAGCCGGAAATCTCTTCTTTTCTTCTCTTTTCTTTCTTCTTCTTCTTCTTCTTCTTCTTCTTCTTCTTCTTCTTCTTCTTTCTCTCTCTCTCTCTCTCTCTCTCTCTCTCTCTCTTAGGGCTGATATTTGGGGGAAGTGAGGGTTGCCACCTCTTTAAATCCGAAATTGGGTATATACCCAATTGTTAAATGACTCGTGTACTCATTTACGAGTCCCTACTAGTCCAAAAATGTCCGGAACCCAAATACTATCCCCGGGTACTCTATTTTGACTATCTCGGCCATTCCGAACCCAATGGCGGAGTCGAAATCTCCATCCGAGTCACTTAACTAAAATTCACTATTTTGACCCAACACGTTCAATACACGTGTTTTCCAATTTAACATATTTTCCTTTATCGCTTTACCCAACTGCGACATGTAATAAAAATAATCTACTCATATACTCAGTCTCGAAATATAATTCACGTAAATATTAATCTATCACTCGAAAACGAATATTTACTATTCACTTTATAATATTGAATTTATTTAATTTCACTCATTAATTCCAGAATTACTATTCATAATAATTCCTCAAATTACCAAATTAAATTCACAATTGAATTCAAATACCTTTAAAACTATGGGGTTTTACATTTGCTAGCCTCGATCACTACTATTTACTTTGCCTTTGTAGTGGATAATGCAACTATCTTCTATAGTTGCAAAACCTAACTAACTGCAGTATCACTTACTGTGAAAATAAAAATGATAGTGCTCCACCTATGATCTACTTCACCGGTGAAGTTAGCATCTACATATCCTTGAAATCTTGTATTGCCTCATCTGAAGCATAGCCATTTATCGGTAGTACCTCGCAAGTACCTTAATATCCACTTCATTGCTTCCCAATGTTACTTTTTGTGGTTGGTCATGAACCTACTCACTGCTTCCACTATATGAGTAATACTTGGTCTTATGAAAACCATTGCATACATCAGACTTCTAATGGTTAAGGCATATAGAAATTGTCCATGGAGTTCTTATCATCCTCCATCTCAGGTGACTGGTCCTTGGATAGTCAAAAATTATTTGCCAATGGTGTGCTAACTGTATTAGCATCACCCATGTTAAACCATCGTAAGTCACGACTGATGTACTCTGCCTGAGATAACTCCTAAGCACCCTTTTGCTTGTATCCATTAATCCTCATTCCAATTTCATCCGTATATGGGCCTGCTACTAACATGTCGTCAATATGGAGTAGTAAAATAAGGTAACTAGAATGAAACCTCTTAAAGTAGCAACGGTGTTCACCGTTGCACTTGAAGTAGCCATTTTTTGCATTAACCCGTAATACTTTTTATACCACTGTCTCGGGCCTACTTTTAGCTGTATAAGTTTTTCTTTAATTTGCACACTAGTTTCTCCTTCCCTGGTACTGAGAAACCCTCCGATTGCTGCATATATATTTCCTCCTCTAGGTCACCATGGAGGAAAGAAGTTTTAACATCTAACTTCTCAAGATGCAAATCCTCTACTACAATAATGCTTAGAACTGACCGAATGGTATTCAGTTTCACAATCGGTAAGAAAATTTTAGTGAAGTCAATTCCTTCCTTATCTTGGAATCCTTTGGCCACTAAACATGCCTTGTATCTCTTGGAATCATCATGTTCCTCTTTGAAATAGTACACCCATTTATTGTGTAAAGCCTTCTTTCCTACGGACAACTTCACTAGTTCCCATGTGTTGTTGGAGATAAGGGACTTTATCTCATCATTTATTGCCATCTCCCACTTACTCGCATCCTTCATCTGAAATGCTTCATCATAACATTCAAGCTCACTACCATTAATGAGCAATAAATAGTTCATATACTTCCTATTTGGTCATGATAACGGGAGGATCTTCTCAATTCAGGAGCAAGATATAGAGATTATGATATGTCTGTCTATTACTGGCTACTTTGCAATGTTAATTCTTCTAACTGAGCACTTTCATCTATTTATTGTGCCACATTACTATTTAAAATATTCTCCAAATCAATGTACATTGGATCATTCGGTCTTGCGCCACTAAACCATGGTTCATTTATGTTCTTGTACATCATATTTTATTGAATATGACATCCCTACTTTTGATTATTTTCTTTGTTTGGTCATTCAAAAATCGATAACCAAACTCATCTTCTCCATATTCAATGAAAGTGCATTTTAGTGACTTAAGGTCAATCTTATTCCAGTCATGATCACTAATATATGCATATGACACACAATAGAAAAACCTTTAAGTGTGAATGTTTTATCTCATTTACTTTCCATACCCCCTCTGATATTCTGTCCCCAATTAATTAGGTAGGCTGTGTTGAGTGCCTCTGCCTAGAACTTCTTAGGTAGACGTGCATGTAGGCATATGCTTCTATCTCTCTCAGTCAATATTCAATTCATCTGCTTAGCCACGCTATTTTGCTGCGATGTCCCTTGTACAACCCTCTCTAGTCTTATGTCATTTTCATAATAGAACTTCTTAAACCCGGTGTCTTCGTACTTGCCACCATTATTGGATCCCAACTTCTTTATCTTTAACCGTGTCTTATTCTCCACAATGGCCTTCCATTTATTGAACACCTTTTACACCTCATATTTGTGTCTCAAGAAGTAAACCCTCACCTTTCTAGAGTGGTCATCAATGAAAGTCATAAAGTAAGATTCTTTGCTAATGGACGAGACTGAGGTTGGTCCCTAGACCTCTGTATAGACCAACTCAAGCTTTTCTTTTATTGAAATTCTGCCACTCTTCAGGAAGCTAACTCGCTTTTGCTTCCTAAATATGCAACTCTCACATAACTCAATATCAACTGACTATAGTGATGGTAGTTTTCCTTGAGAATGCATAATTTTGAACCCTTTCTCTCTCATGTGACCAAGTCATTAATGCCATAAATGTGTCTTCTTTGCTATCAGCAACTACGATTGATAAAAAAATGTATGTGGTCATGCAGAGTGATCCACACTTCTTTCCATGTGCTATAGTCATGACACCTCTGGAAATGTTTTAGTCACACAATTGAAGGTTATGACATAACCTTCATTTACCAACTGGACCATTAATATAATGAAAATGCACAACTTGGGGCTATATGAAATTATTTATATCTTATGATAAACACACAAAGATTCCATTTTTAACCAAATTTTATCTTGAATAATAATTAGATGTGCACGCAAAATCAAGTCCAAATTAAATTGATATCCAAACAATCAAACTAAACGCATGAAGAAGGATTGAGGAAAAATCCCATTCGCATAAAACTTTTATTTTAGAACTGTAAATATTTTGACAGACTCAATGATTTAGAGAATACTTAGAGTTCCACTAAGTATAATGCATGGGTCTTCAATTCTTCAACAGATACGGAACAGTTGAGAACCATCCACATGAAGCAGATCTTCCCTCGATATCCACTAATCAGCCTTAGGATTACGAAATCCTTTCTTCTTTAGCAGTAGAGACTCATCTTCACAAATCAATAGTAGAGTAAAATCTAAAAGGGTTTGATGTAGTATTTGGAAACTAGGGTTTGAAACTCAACAAATCATACTACGGGATGAGTGATTTGCAAAAATAAATCTTGTTTTAAAGAAACAGAAGATGAACACTTTTGGAACAGGTACGGGGATTTGTTTTTCGCCAAAAGTCTATTGAAAAATTGTTCAAAACAGGTTTTTTATTAAAAAAAACATGAATTTGAGGCGATGCTCTTGTTTGAACGAAATTAGAGTCTCGTTCGAATGAAAACATTGGTATCATTTTTACGAGGTGAAGTCTCATTAAAAAATATGCCTATTTCGTTCAATCGACCTTCCAACGAATTTCCAATAAGAGTTACTCTACAAACAGAGACCATCTCATTAGATGTCTATTAGAAGTACGTTCAAATGAGTTAATCATTTCATTCCAACGATATTTGATCTTGCTCGAACGAGATCAAGATCTAATTATAATAAGATTGGAATTTTGTTCTAATGAACTACAAAATAAAATATATATATATATATATATATATATATATATATTGTCAAAATTAATTTATAAAAAAACATCGAGTACAAAACATCTATCCAAGAGTAATTTGACCGAGTAAAATTAAAATCACAAGTTTGTGTACCTCCATAGAATGTTCATGATAATTCCAATGGCTTGAATCTTTGATCTGATGCTCGGTCACTAAAATGTCTTCAAACGATCATGGAGGAAAAAGTGGATGTAGTGTTCGATTTGTAGCAACAATTTATAACGGGATACGCCAAAATAACTAAGCTATGAGAAATTATAAAATCTTGCTCTTACAAATGATATTTTTTCTCAAGTCGGGGATGTGTCTCACAATCTGTAGCATCCACACCAAATCGTTCAACTTTATATTTATATCACCTTTTCCAATAATGTCGCAAGCCTAGTCATCATCAGGATACAACTTGGCAAGGTAACCTGATACATAACTAATTAAGATTCCTCTATCTGAGGTAGCATGAAAACAAGCCCCTGAGTCCAACGCCCAGGACCTTGCCTTAATTTCCAAGGAGCATATTAGCGCATCTTCTGATGCTTCTGAAATGATGTTGGATTCAGTCTTCTACTCTATTTCCTTCTTCGAGGATCTACACTGATTTTTGTAGTGTCGGGTCTTGCCGCAATTCCAACACTCAACCGCCTTCTTGTTTTGATTTTGGTTTTTAGGATTTTTAGAATTTTGAGATTGCAACCTACCATTTCTTGATCTGAATCTGGTATGCCCCCTGTTCTTGTTTGAATCTCTGTATCTTCTTTCCACGTTCAACACCGATGTCGAAGTGGAGAATCCATCTGAATGTTTTTGGATCTTCGTTTGACTATTTTCAGATTTCCTCTGTCTTGATCACACTGATGAAATCATCAAGCTTCGGTTTGAATTTTCTTACAGAACTACTTATTACACTATTCTGCTTCAACTCTCGAGCAACTACCCCAGAATTAATGTAGCTCGAATTTAATCATTAAAATTGATGTTAACCGATTCTCGTTGACCAATCACTTGATTGAACGAGTTTAGATGTTCTTAAAACTATCCTCCTTCCACCATTTCCAGATTAAATATTATTTTTAATCAAATGGACTTTATTTCTTGCATAAGGTTGCTCGTACATGTAGAGGGTACCCATGAGAGCGCTATCGTCCTCTTATTTTATATTGCATGCCATCGACTTCGAGATTGATAGACTCATAGTGCCAGGAGCTTTTGTAGTCAAGCAGCTGCCATTCTAGATCCTTCATCTCTTTTATCTTTTCACCCAGTGGTAAATACAAATCCTTCTGGCAGAGACAATTATCTATTTGCATTTTTTAAAATCCAAATTTTATACCGTCAAACTTTGCGACGTTAGAGTTTTCTTTTTTTGACACCATTGCTCCCACTCAACTAAAACATATCGAGTACAAAAAAAAACTATGCACAGTAATTTTTGTAAATCATCTTCGTTTACTCAAGATTGTCAAACCCAGAGCTCTGATACCAATTATTGGGAAGGTAGGCGTAGATATATTTCTCTAATAATATTTTTAGGAACTTAGGATTTAATAAATCAAAAAAATATATTGAATGCAAAATAAATGGACAGTATAAGTGTTGAAAAATGACACACAAATACATAATACAAGTATTTACATGGTTCACCAATTTGGTTATGTCCATAGCTCATACCCACTTTCACTATAATAATTATTGTTAACAAAACACACACTGTGTATCACTCACACTCTGAAAATACTCACTCTGTATTTTTCTCGGTTACATCCATTGTGTATCACTCGCACTCTGAAAATAATCACTCTATATTTTTCTAGCTTACACTAATGACACTCTCTAAACTTACACACTATGTATTTTTCTGTCTACTCTTACTTGTTTGGAAGTAAGTGAATGGGTTGATTTTTACCTTCTTCAAGGGCGTGTATTTATAGAAGATATGAAGAGGATATAATGGTTGAAGAAAAGAGTAAATTGTGTAGCAATTCATGGGAGAAAACATAGGGAGTGTTTTGAGGAGAAAATGATTAGTGGTGACGACCTACCATGTTTGCCATAATAGTCACCAAATACTAACAAGAAGGATAAGATCGGAGATGATATGAGATCGAGAAGAAAGAAGAGACCACAAAGAACAAGAGAGAAAAAATGACGGCTACCCGTCATTAGGTCCCTAGAAAAGAAATTTGGGCCAAATAGATCCCCAACAGGGATGTATGCACAGCCATAGATCATATGAAGGTAGGGCTTTATGGTAATCATAATTTTGATCTGTTTGGACCCAATGGATGGGAGTCACTTGTTAAGTTATGTTTGGACATCCTTGGTGCAGGAGGTGATGAACCTTAATACTCCATATGTAAGTTACTTTTGGGCTAATAACTTTAAAAAATTTTCTTCACTGACACATGTTTACCTTGTCTCTTAAACTTGTGTAAAGTATAGTTTAAATCATCTCAAAACATATTGATTATTAAACTAAGAGCATTATTATGTCTAATCATAAAAATTGCTTACAAATACACATTCTATTTATCAAAATTTCAAAAATGTCATGTTGTGTAACTCAAAGATTATAGTTACTTTATTGGAAACTCCATCCTCTCACATGCTTGGTTTCAAACAATGGGGAAAGGTGGAATAAAGAGGATATTATTGACAAAAAGTTCAAAGAAACTTGTACATGTCAAAATCAACATGCTTTAATATCCTCGATCGGTTGACAACCAACTTTTCTAACTTGGAAGAAAAATAATTAGGCTTTAAATATCCCTTAGTGTCATGTCAATGACTATACATATTAATCTAGTAATTTACATTGCCCACAATGCCTCCGAGCTCAGTATTTAAAACTATGCATACTCTAATGCCTCCTAGGCTAATGATGTACTTTACATTGGCCCTGGTTCCTCCTAGCCCTATATTCACATATACATAGGTTATAGGGCCTTCCAACCCAGTATTCATATGTGCAAGCCCTAATGCCTCCCAACCTAGTAATAATATGTGTATCAATATTATTTCATCTAAGCTGAGTAGTTAAATGTACAGAGGCCCGAGTACCTCCCAACCCAATAATTCAATATTTTAATATACATAGGCCTTAGTACCTCCCATACTAGTATTTTAATGTACATAGGTTCTTTTTACTCCCAACCCATAATAAGTATTTTCATTTCTTCTCTCCATTTGAAAATGGAAGAAAATTGTGAGAACAAAAAATAGTACAATATATAAAAGTAGTTATAATGCAAAGAAGTACAATATTTTGTATTAGAGTTTTACTGAACAATGATGTTGGAATGTACAATAATACAATATTTTGCATTACAATTATATATAAGAATACATTTGAAAACAAAACACTATTGTTAGACATAACAACACAATTAGAATGCGGAGGATAGTATTTTTACATAATAACACAGTTTAAATGTAAACTTAGATGCAACTAAAGTAAATAACAATATAGTCAAAGGATGTAGCAAAAATTGAAACATAAAGATCTCGTGCCTTTGGGTAATTGACTTAATAGGTTGCTTTCAATTTTATTATGCATTTGATATATTATTTTACAGTTTCATTTCATTTGTAATTATTAGAACTCTTGAAGAAATTAGTTATCATATTAGGTGATATGATTATTTTTATGAAATTCTTATGAGACAACAATCTATAGAAATCAAACATCATTTTCTATAAATAAATACCCTTGAGAATATGAATTAAGATATAGAGCTTTTAGAAGTTTATGCAATTATTACACAATTAAGTTTTTATATTATATAAAGATCGAACCTCATATATCCTTTGATTTTCTTAGCACTAAACCAACAATGATTAAATAATATTTTGGTATTATGTGAACACTAAATAAATTATATTGATGGCATTGATGATGTCGTAATGTTTCATATTTCATGGACAAGTATTTTGATATATGGGGACACTTTTACACAAGGGGAATATTCAAAGGGGTCTGTTAGAAGACAAGTACTTATTGTAATTTATGTTGATTTGTTGAATTTTAATAAGAAAGTTACTTTGTTCTAATAAGTCGAATTATCAGGGCTCGAAGGGCCTGGGTTCCTCCAAAGTATCCATTGGGTTCAATAAGGGTATTTGCTTGGAGGCTGAAAAGTAAGGTTCGTAGAGTAAGGTAAGTACTCAACCATTATAATATAAGAGATAAAATCACCAAAATCCTTGAGTAATTTAAGGTTACTTAATAAGGTTACACCATCCTTGTAGGGGCTCAAGTCCCCTCAAGAAGTTCTTTCATTAATAGTCAATTAAGGGGCCCAAGATACCTTAAGAAATCATTTGTATTAACGGTAATATAAATTGATAGGGGTCATCACTCTAAAAAAAGTTCATGTTAAGTTAAGTTTTCCTTATCCATCCCTCATTAGAAAGTATATAAGTTACCCATTTTCATCCCCCGTGGGAACAACTCCCACAGGAAAACTATTGTGTCATCCATCACACGATATGACATATTAAGTTAAGTTACTCCTACCTAGACCCCATGGGAACATACCATGGGAAAGTATTTAATTTTTTTATTCCCAAACCCTAAGGGAACCTCCCCCAGTAATAGTATTTAAGTTTTCAGCCTTATCCCTATCGAGATATGTCATCTTCACTAGTAAATCTCCCCTTTCGAGATCAACCCTCTCAAGAGAGGTCGTATTCATTACTAACTTCACTTTTGATGTGACTATGGGTGCGGAAGCATAAAAAAGAAGAAGTTATCTACACAATAACAACAACAACAACTTGGAAAATGGAAGAGGTTTTTTTATTTCTCTCTCTAGGTTCTCAATCTCAAAATGTCAAAAGTGTTACAAATGAAAGCCCTTAGGGTACTTATACTATAGATACAAAAGGGTAAAAAAAAGAACAAGATAAAAGAATTTTAAAAAGGATGCTCATGTCCCTATTCTCCTACATTACTCTCCCCCTTAAGAGGACTCCATATACTCAATATATTGGAGATAGAAATCGGGGTCAATGTGCTGGAGGGTGGCCTCGGTGATCCAAGAATCTTTCGCCTCTAGACAGCTAACCCAACGAATTAAATAATGTGTATAATCACCCAAATAAGAAGACACAAACTCAGAGGCAAGAATACTGTCAATGCAATCTACATGAGAACGAATCGGGTGGACTATGGTCGAAGAAATGGGAATCGGTGGAGCATGAGTGCCTCAAAATGGAGAAAGGTCTGCCACGTCAAACGTACGGTGCATGCGGAACTCATCAGGGAGATCGACCTCATAGGCGTTCGTCCCACAAGATCTAATAATACAAAAAGGGCCAAAATGATGAATAAGAAGTTTGGTACCCTTACCCTATCGACGTTCCTTCTGTAGGTATACCATGATAAGATCACCCAAAAGGACGGAGACAAATATGCGATGCTCATCAACAGCCTCTTTATAAGAATAGAATGTAATCGAGTACTGACATCAGCCTGTATGGATATTATGCAAGCAATAAACTCCTCAGTGGAAGGGAATATAGGAACTGTCGGTGGAAGCTCGGTGAGATCAATGGGCATAGAAGGAGATTACCCCAAGGCAATCTGAAACAGAGAAAGACTAGTATAACGGTTGATGGCATTATTGAAGGAGAATTTAAACTGTGCGATCACTACATCCTACCTACGGGGATTCTCGAAAAATAGACACTGTAATAGGTCACCCACACTATGGTTGACCACCTCAGTCTGTCCATCCGTCTGGGGATAAAAGGCTATCGAGAACTGTAACTCCGTCTATAAAATTATCCAAAGTGTACTCTAGAAGTGCCCTATAAATCATGCGTCTCTATTTGAAGTGATGCTACGGGGGACTCTATGAAGATAAACAATCTCTTGAAAGTATAAGGAAGCAACATGAGATGCATCTGTGGTGCGAGAGAAAGGGATGAATGGGACATTTTGGAGAACCTATCCACCACGACAAGAATGGAATCATGACCTCAAGAAGTACGGGACAGTCCTACTATTAAATCCATCGATACATCCTGCCATGGGCGCTTTGGAATCGACAACGGTGTGTATAATCTCGCATTAGTGTGGTGACCCTTAGCTGTCTGGCAAGTGTAGCATTGCTTGATGAAAACGTTGGTATCTATCCTCATCGTCGGCTAATAAAATCGATCCCTCAGTATCACATGAGTACGCTCTTATCCCAGATGGCTGGCTAAACCACCCCAATGGATCTTAGAAATGATATTCTCCCATAGGGATGAAGATGGAATACATAGGGAGGAACCCATCCTATAATAGATACTCACTCGATGATCCATTGCACTATTGCCCAAACTCTACATCCGCCAGGTAAAGATCACGTACCTTATCGAATCCAAATACCTGACTCTACAGAGTCATTAATGCTTATGTTCTCCTGCTAAGAGCGTCTGCTACTTGGTTCTCCTTCTTCGGTTTATATTGCAAGTGAAAAGTGTAACGCTGGAGGCATGTAGTCCACTTGGCACGTCGGTCACTAACACGTCGCTGATTATGTAAGAAACGGAAGGCCTCATGATCCTATTTGATGACAAACTCCTTAAAAGGAGAAAGGGTGACCAAAACTTCACGATTTTGACCACGACATAGAACTCAAGTTCGTATGTCGAATAATGGAGGGCGATACCTATCAATTTATGACTGAAAAGGGAAATTGGCTTCCCATTTTGGCTCAAAATAGCACCCACCCCTATTTTTTAAGCATCACAAGACAACTAAAATAACTGATCAAAATCGGGCAAGGCGAGGATAGGGATTGTCATCATCAACTCCTTGATGTGTTTAAAGGCAGAATTCACCTGTGGTGTCCATCTGAACTCGGTACTCGAGGAACTACTCATCAAATCTATAATAGGAGCCATAAAATTATTGAATCCAGTAATAAAGTTCCTATAAAAACCCACCAAGCTATGAAAGTTGTGCACCTGAGAGACCAACAAGGGTGGGGGACAATCCACTACCACCTGAACTTTGGCATCATCCAACCTGATGCCATCGCCTGAGACCACATTTCCCAGAAAGGTCATTGATGGTACCATAAAAGCACACGTCTTCAATGTAAGGAAGAAGCGCTCAGCTTGTAGGACATCTAATACTTGAGCCATGTGGTCTAACTGATCCTCCTCCGATCGACTATAGATCAAAATATCATTAAAATAAACAATCAAGAATTTGCCCATGAAAGGGCTCTGAATCTGTGTCATCACTCTCATAAAGGTCGAAGGAGCATTAAAGAGGTTAAAAGGCATCACCATCCACTCATATAATCCATCCTTCATCTTTAAGGCAGTCTTTCATTCATCCCTCGATTTCATACGAATTTGGTGGTATCCCCTCTTCAAGTCTAACATGGAAAAAATCATTGCACCGTGAATTTGATATAGCATATCCTCCAATCTAGGAATAATGAATCTTTACTTCACAGTGATCTTGTTAATAGCTCGACTATCAACACACATTCGCCAACTTCCATATTTCTTTGGCACTAAGAGGGCGGGCACCGCACAAAGAGACATACTCTCCCGAATATAGCCCTTATCACATAGCTCAGTGACTTATCTCTATAACTCTGCGTGCTCTATAGGGGACATAAGATAGTGGGGAAGATTGGGGATCTGTCCCCCGTGGATAAAATCAATGGCGTGCTGTATATCCCTAAGATGTGGACGATCACTTGGGGGTGTGCACACATCGATAAAAGAATTCAACAAACTCTGAATACGTGGTGGGACAGTCGCTTTCGGGGTGGTGATGGGGATAATGAGAGAATAGAATAACCCAGTCTTTGCGATCTCTATGGCTAACTTCTCATGTGAAACTATCAGAGCGGAAGGTCGAGACATCGAGAATGGTCGCATATGATGGATGAAAAAGTTCTTCCCCTCATGCGTAAATGAATAGGTAATGGCTTGGCCATCATGCATGCTGCGGTGATCAAATTTTCACGGCCTTCACAAAAGACGGTGGCACACCCTCATATCCACCACAGTATATTGAACTTCATCATGATAAACCCCGATGGAAAAACTCACTCAGCATTGTCGACTGGGAGCAATTATGGATTTGTTTCCCAACCATCCAATACGATACGGAGTAGACAGTAATTCAGTGGGAAGGTTTAATTTGTCAACCATCTCTTGCGCTACCAAATTATTACTAGCTCCCCCATCAAAAATGACTGTGCATAACCTTCCTTTGGTGGTGCACTGGGTAAAGAAAATACTCGAATGGACCCACGTATCATCACTAGGTTGAGGTATTTTGGGCGTTGTAATCATCACGGTGTATGTATAGGTAGGAGAGACATCGACAAGTTTGGCTTAGGCTCGATAAAAGTAGTCTAGTTATCGGTAAATGGATTGAGCGGCGAGCAATGGGACATTGTTAGGAATGGGAAAAATGCCTAAAGAGGCAATCCTTTGAATAGGGAATTAAGGTTTTTAGGTGGATCAAAAGTTAGGGTTTCTTAGGATTTGGAAAAATAGGGTTTGGAAATTATGGAGGAAGACTTCTTGGATACATCCGGGTGAGTCTTGGATTGCATAGGATCATAATATTGCAGTGCTTATTCAATTGTAACAACATTTTGGGTTTTCGATGAGTTAGAAATCAATCCAGTCTCGCGGCAGGCGTGATAAATTTGTGGAGAGGTCCTATAGTCTCGATTTTGTAATCTAAAACCATAGACCTACTGATTGGAAAGGTTTGACAAGTTTGAATATGACGGAGGGTGGATCAAGGGCTGACCAGCATGGGTTGAGTGGCTGACGACGTCGGTAGGAAGTTCTTGGGAATTTCAACAGCCTCCTTCTCTTTCAAAAGCTGGTTGGCTCAACAAATCCTAGACGAAATCCCAACAGCCTCAGTTCTCTCATTCCGACCATCCGACGGTGCTGTCAACCCTTTTTCACCACCTTGAATTAGGTGTAGGGTTTTAAATCTTTGAGAAATATTTTTTGGAATTGATCCGAGTATTATCCAAATGAAACCAATTCAAATCCCAATCTTCCATAAACCCGAGTACTCCAAGAACAAACCATTCTCTGATACCAATTTGATGTGCATATGGGTGCGAAAGCGTAAGAAAAGAAGTTATCTACACAACAACAACAACAACTTGGAAAATGGAAGAGGGTTTTTTATTCCTCTTTCTGGGCTCTCAATCTCAAAATGTCCAAAGTGTTACAAATGACAGCCCTTAGGCTATTTATACTAAAGATACAAAAGGGTAAAAATAAGAACAAGATAAAGGAATTTTAAAAAGGATGCCTATGTCCCTATGCTCCTACATCACTTTTCTCGAGGTCTTGAAAGGGGTCATCTGCATCAGTGGTTTCAACCCTTTTGAGAGTCATCCCCCTCGATAGAAATCATCTTAAGTCAAGTTATTAGTCACACCCTTTAAGATGAGTACAAAATATGCATCTTGTAAGAGTATCTATATATACTCATATGCCTTTGTGTTATAAAATATACTTTTAGTCTCTTGTCCTTGAGGTCATTCTGGTGAACCACCACGTAAGGTTATATTCACCGGAATGATTCATCAAAACTAAATTAGGCATCATATATGATCACATCATTTGGAATACCACTTAAATTGAGGTAATGGAATTAATAGACTTTCATTTTAATAATTCTCAAACTAATTATTTTTTGTGTGTGCGCTTTGATATGGATTTGGTATTTGTGATATGAGTATACAAAGATACGTTCATTCAAATCTTTTCAAATGGAACATTTCATAAGTGTAATATGCGTGTTTGTTTATTAAGGTTTAAAAATTTACACAATTTTTTTCCTTTGCCAAGTTCCCAATATCTCTTGTGGCTTAGTCGCATCCACAAAAAGTTTATTCACGTCCATGAAGACTCTTCTCTTGTCACTGGCTTTTCTAGATGCTTGTCCTAGCTTTGCAAAATGTCTAGCGCAACTTCTTTCCTCGTGGATCGTTTGTGTGAGTAAAGAATTTTTTTATGACTACAAAAGTGCTTCGCAGGCCGAAAATTTATCTATTAAAGATGTCTATCTAAAGATCTATTTCTTTTCTTTGGGAATCCATACAAGAATTTAGTGCATCCATTTATTTCCTCATTTAAAAACTTGAGTGTGAGATATTGATCATGAGATCACCCTCCCCACTTGTGCTATTTAGTGTATGTGGTATAACCTTAAACCTTGATTATTATTTTAAATGGGAATATTTTTTTCATTAATCATGTGTTTGATTTAATGAACCTTATTTACATGGTCACATTATATCTTGGGTGTTTATCCGTTATTTCAAAGACCTAAATTTTTTTAGAAACATTCGCGACTCACAAAAGAGAGCGTTCGCATCCATGAAGACTTCTGCCCGCAATGATAAAGTGTCGAATCAACGAATATGCAATTTGAATACTAAGAATCACTAATTTTGTGACTTTATTCAGTTCCATAATGTCGGTCCATCCTAAGATACCACTAATGGGACTCGGGCCTTTTATACCACCAGTGGCACTCGTTCTTAATGCTCATCTAGTCGTGTTACCCCACTTTAAAGATAAAATCGAACAATCATTTTGAAAGGTTATTCGTGGAGAGGAAATTTTTTCTAAAGGAAAATCGACTTGTACTCCATCAAAGAAAAGTAGTCCTGATTTTTTGAACAATTTGAGCGGTATCAATGGTTGACCTTATGTTAATGCGGCCTGGATAAAGAAGTCGCATCTTTTGACATAATGAGAGAGAAAAATTCCTATAATAAATTTAATGACTCTCTATTCATGTCTTTTACCTCTTATATTTATGATATTTAGGGTGATATATTTATTGAGGTCATCAGAGAACATAACCACTTACCTTTGGTCCCCAAGCCCGACTATCGTACATGATGGTCAACATATACCCACCATGAGTCAAGTTTGGACTAAGCTCACTGGTGGCTAGTGTACATGTCATAACGAGGGTCCAATCGATTAAAGGAATCTTACAAATGACATGTATTTCCTTCATATGATTATAATAGAGAATATTTATCAGACTTCCCATCACACTAAACTTTCAGATCTTTATGATAGTTACTTACATAGTATAGCTCCCATGTCCAGGTATTTAGGGATAAAGTTGTATAATAACATATGTGAGGGGATATTGAGAATGGGGAAGAAGAGTTGACCATTTTCATACATGAGACTGATTTGTAGGCTATTGGGGATTAGGAATGTCCTTTTGGTCCCAGGAAAGCTGACAATGGAAGCATCTCCTAAGCTCACATTTCAAATGTATGAGTAGGGTCACCAGAAAAGTGGACCCATTGCATAGCCTACTGAAGAAGAAAAGGAGAAAAAGCTGGTTAGGGTGACGTTAGAGGCAATGAATAGGATTATGTTACACCTCCCATGGATGAGATACCCAATTTGTATCCCCTACACCCCCAGGAGATCGCATGAATGTGCATATGCATTCACATCATCCACTACATCTCAGAGACATTCTACTAGCCAACCTGGATTCTCTTCAAATCAACTTTATTATCTATCATCTAGAGTTGAAACTTGTATCCAACCTCATATAACCACCCAAACTGAGACGACTCACCACCTATCCCAAAGGTTTGACACTTTCACTACATCATTTGGACTTTTTTCATGATTAAGGACATTGACAAAATGAGTTGCCACGGAAAATGGCCATAACAATTTTAGGGGTGACAAAGCCCTGTGTCACAATCATTGACCGTGATAAAAACCTTTTATCACGGTTATTTCTAGACTGATAAAATCATCAAAAATGGGGTGACCAAGACTTATCACGGTCAAGAACCATGAAAACATAATCACTATCACGATCATGCTATGGTCCTTAACTATGATAAGTATCGGTGTTGTCACGGTCTTATTATGATCAAAGACCATAAAAAGGTCAAATTTCCGTGCACACGACTGACTTTTTCTCGTGCGCACGGGGGGAGTCAGTGCTGAAATGTTTAATGATTATGCGCATGAACAAAAATTAAGGTCATGCGAACGGTTAAGGTTTTTTCTACAATATTATCATGGTCAAGGACTATGACAAAACCTTTTTGTCACGATTAAGGATTGTGACAATACTGTAGAACATGAATAGAAATTATTAGTTTGTAGCTACTAGCCAGTAGTAAACCTATTTTAAATAAGTCTTGTTGTTGTTAAAACCAACATCAACACAATCAACAATATAATACACATCAAAACCAAAATACAAAAAATTCGTTATCAAACCAAATTAATATTTCAAGTGAATTCAAAATACATCAATTTCAAATACACCAATTCCTACAAAAACTTAATAACGCCTGAGGAAAAAAGTCTATTAAATGATGTACGCCCCTAACGTGCCGTTAATATGTTAGACACCGGCTTGTTGGTCCAACCACAATACCTCGTCCTCTTTCCCTACCATAATCTCGGTGACCTAGACCTGAGACTCAGAATCTTAGAGTGGAAAACTGTTTACCATGGTACCAAGAGTGATGCTCATGTCCTTCACTCCCTTGGAAATTAGGGTGCCTCCACGCATGTCAAGGATATAGATCATCTCCCCATCTAGCTCAAATGATGTAGGTATAGTTGGGTTGGGGGTAGAGTACATGTCATACGGGGATGATGAGTCAACCAAAATTAGTTAGGGGGATGGAGTAGCAGTCCCCTTATCCACCTTCTCATTGTCCTTTCCTTTATCATTCCCCTTCGCCTTCCCCTTATCTTTATCCATTACAACGTGTTTAACCATTCGAACATGTGTTCATCATTTGTTGGATACTTACTAATTCTAAGTCCATATATGATTTTTACGTGTCGAACTTGGAGGACAACCCACTTTTATTATAAGCCATGCC
Source organism: Sambucus nigra (assembly GCA_949130495.1). Classification (NCBI taxonomy): domain Eukaryota; kingdom Viridiplantae; phylum Streptophyta; class Magnoliopsida; order Dipsacales; family Adoxaceae; genus Sambucus; species Sambucus nigra. Next base: position 521,430,028 of record OX422207.1, read on the forward strand.
CATCATCTTTGAATTTCCTATCCAGTAGCTGACACCCTGAGAACGACCTTTTCTATATTGGACTAGCATTGGGATTAGCGTGTAATGCCTTGACCCGAATTTATGGCTTACCCATAGTCAACCAGGTCCTGGCCGAGCATTAGTTGTGAAGTGCAATGAAACAACCTATATAATGTTGCTAGTCCAGTTTTATTTTAATTAATATTTTACTTGCTTAGCGTGCGATTTCAATTTCGAGTTCAAACTACGTGAAGGACCTATGGGAAACATCCCAGTAGTCTAAGCATACGAAGATACTAACGTAAAATTAAATAAAACACTTACTTGTATAATTCTCTCAAAATAAGAACCCGCATCCAACCTACCATAACAAAGACTAGGGTGTGAGTAAATGCCCAATAGGAATATACAAATGCAATATAGAAATGAATGACAGAAAGAAGACTCTACGCATTATACATGCATGCACATGCAATTACATTATATATATACACACACACACACTTAGTGCATGAAGCCATTTGCTTCCGAAAACGTTATATATCCCATTTAATTCACCTTAATCTTAAAAAATGACTTTTTTTTCCTTGGTTTGACGTTTATCCTTTTATTTAACACAAACGGTTAAATACTTGAAACAACTACACGTGGTTTGATCAAACGGCATTTCTTTATCGAAATTACCCTTTTCATGTTAACCAATTCACATTAGTATTTTCATTGAAAATAATCCTTTCAACACACGTGAATACCGTGTTAGAAAATACTTTTTTAGTCTTTGAAAACCTTTTACAACACACTATTGTGTTAATCATGGTTTGAACCACTGAGGTTGCTTAACCAACCATTTACCCACTTACTTTACCCTTTTCCTTACCTTATGGACATTAATCAATTTCAAATTTACTTGTCCATTTTAACCGTTACTAGAACATTTATTAATTCATTCAAGTTAGGTTGTCATTACATATTTTCACTACACAACCCATTTCTTAACATGTTCCTTATTTCTTTATCTTAATTCTCCAAATCATCTAATAATCGCGTACTTTAACGGGCTCCACACTGCTAGCGATGCCACCATATGCTCTGACTAGTGGTTTTGGGTCTTTCACCCCAGGGCTCCGGGCCCTCCTTAATTATACCGATGTCATTCGAGTTCCTTTTATGAGTTTTAACATCTTACAAATGTCAAAATTATTCCTTCTTTCCCTTTTTACCCGATCGAATCCGAACCCGAGGTTTCCCCTCAATTCGTGTTACACTTTGAAATTATCATTTCACGTCCTTTACACTTTAACTTTGATTTTATTCCAAAAATCATATTCGTTTATGAACAATTTGTGTAACACCTTTTCCAACATTTGTATTTCATAAAAATGTTCCACTTGAAGTAAAATTACCATTTTACGTATTTGTTTCTAAACTTGTCATTTTTGACCATTTTCCAAGTGTTGATTTTCGAAAACACCTTTAAGTTACTCATACTAATTCCTAAGTGCATTAAACATTTTAACACATGTTTAATGTTTGGAGTATCATTCTTCTGTAGTTGGAAACCTCTTTCTTCCATTATTTAATTTCCAAATTTATAAATGTTAATCTTCCAAACACTATTAAGTTACACACACCAACTTTTCAATGTTTTACCATTAATACTTATCCATCTCATTTACTAATCATATTTCCAATTTAGATATTTTTTCATTCAAGAAATCTAATCACTTTTATAGAAAAATAACATTTTGCTTTTTACAATACATGTAGTCTTACAATCTTATATTTATCACACCTTTAAGCCTTTTCCCACACACTTTGAAGGTTAAATTTTTACTTTTTCTTATTTCTTGTTTAAACCCAATAAAACCTCCTTTAAATTTGTTCACATATTTATCATCAAAATACTACAAGTTTATATGCATGAGAAGATTAATTTTAGACCCTAAATCCTACTAAATGGATTAAACATACATTTCATTTTAGAAATACACAATGCTTACAAAATCATACTTTTCAAAACATAAAGACATTTTTAATCTATGCAAATTTAGCAAATGTCCATTTTTCTGAAAATCTCCATTTTTTTACAAGAAACTTTAAAATTACTATTTCACCATATATTTTTGGCAAAAAATCAACCTCATTTTCCAACATTTTATTTCGCAAAATGTTTAACATCAAACTTATAGAAAATGCGCTATTTTCATAAAATCCCAAATATTTATTTCAAGAAACTTTGAAATGTGTATTCATCATTTATTCTCAAAAATGACATTTTCTCCAATATTTTTATTTAGAAATTTTTATTATTAATTTTTCTAGAAAATTCATCATCATGTTCATATGCATTATGCTCTTAACATTTTAACAACAAGACTATAAATGCATAAAATAGAGTCTTAATCTATGAGTAGATTTTTTCCACCTTAATGAAGCTCGAACAATAGAAGGTATGGAAGATCTGAGAACACGGTAACCTCCGACCTCCTATAGTGGCCTCTAGGAGGTTGCCCCACTTCAAAGCATGCTTCATTTATCTATTAAGTGAAACCCCTTCAAAAGCCCTCTTTAAATTCCATGAAAGCTCCATCTTCATTATCTCCAAAAAAAACCCCAACAGCACCTTTACTAAATCGTTTCTTAGCTTAATAATGGTGGAAATGGGTATCTAAAGCTTAGATATGGTGAACACTACAAGAATATGATGGTTTGAGGTGTAAATATGCTCAATAATGGTGGAAGATCACCATTCTCTCTCTCTCTATCTCTCTCTCTCTCCATCTTCCAATCAATAAAATGAACCCAAACAAACCTTATAAAACACCCCAAAGCCTTAAAATCCCGTTTTACCCAACCTGGGTTCACCAGAGTTTGACAGCTCATCCATCTAACAGCCCAGAACGAGACAACGCACAAGGGAAATCAAATTTCAATATTTGAAGGCCATCGTTCGAATGAGATCTGCCCCTTGTTTGAGCAAGAAAGGTGCATCGTTCGATCCCAGGCTTCGAGGGACCTTTGCGTGACCTTGAACTATTAAGAAGTGACATCTTGACTGAAGCTCGTTTGAACCTCTGCTTTAAGTGACCTTCATGGAACCCTGCTTTTCTCGCCTAACGACATACATGTCGCTTGAACGAACCTTTCTTCCAATTTCTTTAATTTAATTCAACTTTTACCCACAAATTCAAGCAATTAACATCAAGCCTCTAAAGAAAATAAATCATAATACGATCCCACTCATAATTATTCAAGCCCCAAGTTTATCACTCCATTTCAACTTATGCGGGGAAATTAAATGAAATATTAGAGTGGGGTATTACAAACTTCCCTCCATGGGGAATTTCATCCTCGAAATTCTAGATTCAGCAATCCTTAAGCTTATGGGGTTCACCAACTTCTATTATAAGCCATAGAAATCCCTCAAGACAAAATCGCCGAAGTCCTCAATACCAAGGTCACACCAAGTACCCTCACATGGCATTTATCGCTAAGTGATCGACTTGCAACCAACTCTAACGCTCTCCATTTCACTAACCATGAACATCACATAACCGACCTCGAGTTTCCACTCACTTGATCATTATGCTCAAATAATTTCGAGTGCTATCTATGCTAGTACCCAAGTTATACCGGCACCTCTACGGGAAATGCTCTCTAGCGATCAACACTCGTCCAATATGAAGCGTAATAAAACCAATCACAGTGTTCATCTTCAAAATGAAGTCCATCTTAGGACTGCACATCTTGCATCCCACAAATTTTTAGGCTATCTTGACTACACAACTCGCATGAGCTTGGCAATGATCATGCACTGCTAATTTCTCACTCCAAGAAGTAATATAATTACCAAATCATCACCGAGCGTTCGGCTAACACCTTTCATTGCGTCACTTTGATGGCCCTAGTACAACTCTAAGCATCTCACCTTTGAGCATTCACTTGATCCTCGCTCTAATCCACTCACTGTAGCAAAGCAACATCATGTGTTGAGTTTCCTCGATTTCTAACGCTATATAATATCCTCAAGCCATCATCCATCTCTTTATAACCAGAGCCACCAGCTGCGATGCCGACCAGTCAAAAGGTCATTAATCCTAAGGAAGGCCAATACTATGAGCAAACCATGTAGCCAAAAGCGCAACCACCTGTACATTGAACTTTATTCAATATCAAGAATATCTCAGATAGGGCGCACCCAGTTACAGAGCCATATTGACCATACCCAATCCACTGTGCTCTACAAGACTCGACCACGTAGTACCATAACATGGCACCAATCCGAGTTACCACATACGTGATAATAATGATTCTCGATTAATAAAAACGAAAGGGACACAGGAGATTTAGAAGGAACAAGCAACCGTCCTGAAATTTTTTGCCCATAAGCGTCCGACTATGATTTATAAAGCGAACCTATGCTATATGCTTGAAGTTATGTCACTCATTCTCGATATTCTCACCAGGTATTAATCCTAGCCACATACCCTGGCTTGGGTCACCAACAGTGGTGAATTGAATCACAACCATTCATTCTCATAATATGAAAACAACATACTAATCTGTTATTGTCTAAGAAGTTAATGCTTGATTTCCCTCCTTAGGAGTAAGGCCATACCCCTCACATCCTTATAACTCATGAACTACTCCTATTGGAGAATGCATATCGACCTTGCTCACATTGACCTAGTCCACTTACTGGTGACGACGTCACCCACCTGCTACACCTAGGTTATTGTCTTCCTTCTTATATCATGATCCAAATCCTAGGTTCTCATAGGCATTACTCAGTTCAGGAGAGTCATTCACCTTACAGTGTCCTTTGATCATGTGAGGTTACCTTTAAGTTTACTTCTGGGTTCTACCCAAACTGAATTCACTTCATGGCCACACCGGCTGCCATTGGCATTCTAAGGATAATAAGTATCACACAGCGCTACATTTTCTAATTCGTGCCGACTTGGCAGGGCATGCCAAGAACTAGTCATTACCTTACTAAGGTTACCCTAGCACACACCATCGACACATGCCAACATTCTTGTCATTCTTCGATATTAACCCACTTTATTTTCCATTTCCAAATATCCACATGGCATCATTTACCTAGGTCCCCAATAAATTTCCTAGTAAAACTCAAACCCAAGTCTAGGGTACTCGAGCATTGAGCCCCATAACGATACAAACTTCTAATTTTCCCATAGAGGATACACCAACCATCTGTGCTGATTCGAGAAACCGTACCCCACACGTGCACTATACCACTCTTCTAAACCTTGACTAGCAATCTGAGATCATCACCTGACCCCCAACATAATCATTACTAGGATGTGAATGCAGCTTCACATCAGACTTAACTGGTCTCCTAAGGACACCAAACACATTATATGTAAAGTCCTCAAACTCTAAGATATTTCATCCTCCATACCTTTACCATTATAGGTGCGCTCTACAAACCTTTCAATACCCACATCACGATTACTTAGTGCTCACAAAGATAATAGTTCATGATCTTCCACATATGGCGCACCTTAACCGTAGAATACCTCAGGACGTCGTAATAATTCAACTTTTGTCTCCAATGACGCCATACATAATTAATCCTATGGGCACCCAAAAATGCCTTTAAACTACTCTCACACTAGGATTTTCTCTCACCTAGCCATTACTTTGGTGGCTAAATCGAGCCTTCACACTTAGACCCTAATCTCATCTTTCTTCCAAACATTTATGACTATATGCCATATACAAACCATAACTAACAATACCAAGGATTATGGTAAGATACAAGATGTCATCTACAACCTATAAACCTCTAGGTCTGCATCACCGACATCACTAAAGATCATATTCCTCGAAATCACACTAAATTTTTTAAGACCCCATCATAGAAGACTATCTAGAGTTCATTTCTAAGGCTCCTCAATCATCATTCGTGCATACATAATACCTTTACCATAAACGTCCCATAATTTTAATCACCGCTAATGAGATACATTCATTCGCCAACAGCTACTAAAGCACTCATCCACAAGGATATAATCCTATCAACTAATATTGAATGTACCTAACCTCAAACTTTAACCCACACAAATTCACCTACACATCGACTATCCATTGATTACGGTATTACCCTAAGGAGCGACTTTTCCTAACTATATTATCTATGCATGGGATTGAAAGACTTCCGATTTCGTGAATGTGTCCATAACTTTCTCATGATCTGGTTTGGATGAATACATGGGAAGCCCAGAGACCTCATTTGGAATTGTTCGGCTTCCTTAATTGTACTAGCTCACTCAGGTGAGAAGCAAGCCGTTGGTTGAACCAATAGGGGCTCTGGCTGAAGGTAGCACCAGACACCCCAACCACCCATGGGCGCCACACCTAGGGGCTATGTACATTTTAATCACCAATCATCATTTCTTAGTCACGACACCCTAACTATAAACCCCTACCGTTAACAATACGCAACTTGTGCTACTTTCCCAATGGGTGTCACCTCATTCCATTGACATCTCAAAAGACTCTACGTCATCTAGGATTAAGCACAAGCACCTCACACTAACAATCATGTGTCACAACTACTGGCTTACAAGGACACCCATAAATTACTAATATATAATTAGAAGCTCGAAAGCGATCGACAATTACCAATTCGATTGTGTGCCACTTGACACTAACCTACTTTTCGTACTAACCTCTTTAACTTTATTGTCAAGAACATGAACTAAACCATCCCCAAAACTAGAGTGATTGGCCCCAACCAACACCGAAGTCAAAACATCCACTACCGACCTCACCACGTTACTCCCGAAAGGAACCTTAAACCTAAAGGTTTGATACCATTTGTAACTCCCCGACCCGGAATTATGGGTTACCCTTAGTAAACCCGGGCCGAATCGAGCGTTAGGTGTGACGTGCAATGAAACAACCTATATAATATTGCTAGTCCAGTTTTATTTTAACTAATGTTTCACTTGTTCAACATGCGATTTCAATTTTGAGTTGAAACTATGTGAAGGACCCGTGGGAAGCATCTTCAGAGTCCAAGCATACAGAGCTACTAACATAAAATTAAATAAAATACTTTCTTGTATAACGCTCTCAAAATATGAACCCGCACCCAACCTACCCTAACAAAGACGAGGGTGTGAGCCAATGCCAAGTGGGAATAACCAAATGTGGTATAGAAATGAACAACAGAAAGAAGACACTATGCGTTATACCTATGTGCACATGAAACTACCTTGTATCTATCTATCTATCTATCTATCTATCTATCTATCTATCTATCTATCTATCTATCTATCTATCTATCTATCTATCTATCTATCTATCTATCTATCTATCTATCTATCTATCTATCTATATATTATAGTGCATGAAACCGTTTGCTTCGAAAAATATTATTTATCCCGATTAATTCACCTTAATCTTATAAAAAGACTCATTTTCCTTGGTTTGACATTTATCCTTTTATTTAACACACATGGCTTAATACCTGAAACAACTACACTTGGTTTGAATGAAATCCATTTCTTTATCGAAATTCCCTTTTCATTTTAACCAATTCGCATTAGTATTTTCATTGAAAATAACTCTTTCAACACACATGAACACCGTGTGTCTTTGAAAACCTTTTACATCACACTCTTGTGTTGATCATGGTTTGAACCACTTAGCTTGCTTAACCATCCATTTACCCACGTACTTTATCCTTTTTCCTTACCTTATGAAAATTAATCAATTTCGCATTTACTTGTCCATTTTAACCGTTACCGGAACATTTATTAATTCATTCAAGTTTGGTTGTCTTAATACGTTTTCACCACACAAGTCATTTCTTGGCTTGTTCCTTATTCCTTTACCTTTATTCTCGGAATCTTCTAATAATTATGTACTTTAACGTTGTCCACACCGCCGGCAACGCCACCACATGATCTGGCCAGTGGTTTTGAGTCTTTCACCCCAGGGCTTCGGGCCCTTGTTAAATATGTCGGTATCATCCGATCTCCTTTTATTTGTTTTAACATTTTACAAATATCCATATTATTCCTTATTTTACTTTTTACCCGATCGAAGCAAAACCCGAGGTTTCACTTCAATTCATATTACACTTTGAGATTATCATTTCATGTAATTTACACTTTAACTTTGATTTTATTCTAAAAATCATATTCATTTAGGACCAATTTGTGTTACACCTTTTCCAACATTTTTATTTCATAAGAATATTCCAACTTAAGTAAAATTACCAGTTTATCCATATGTTTCCAAACCTGTCATTTTCCTCCATTTTATAAGTGGTATTTTCCCAAAACACCTTTAAGTTACTCATACTACTTCTTAAGTTCACTCAACACTTTAACACCTTTTTAATATTTGGAGTATCATTATTCTCAAGTTAGACACCTCTTTATTCCATTATTTCATTTCTGAATTCATAAGTGTTAATCTTCTAAACATTATTAAGTTACACATACCAACTTTTCAATGTTTAACCATTAACACTTATCCAACTCCTTTACTAATCATATTTTCAATTTAGACATTTCTTCATTCAAGAAATCTAATCACTTTTATAGAAAAATATCATTTCCTTTTTAACAATACATGTAGTCTTAGAACCTTTTATTCACCACACCTTTAACCCTTTATCCACACACTTTGAAGGTTAAAATTTATACTTTTTCTTATTTATTGTTTAAACCCAACAAAACCTCCTTTAAACTTGTTCACATATTTATCATCAAAATAATAAAAGTTTATATGCATGAGAAGACCGATTTTAAATCCTAAAATCCTACTAAATGGGATAAAGATGCATTTCATTATAGAAATGCACACTGCTTGCAAAATTATGCTTTTCAAAACATAAAGACATTTTTAATTTCTCCAAATTTAGCAAATGTTCATTTTCCCTAAAATCTCCAGTTTTTACAAGAAACTTTAGAATATTATTTCACCACATATTTTAGCAAAATTAACATCATTTTCCAACATTTTATTTCATAAAATGTTTAACATCAAACTTCTAGAAAATGCGTTATTTTTATAAAATCCCAATCTTTATTTCAAGTAACTTTGAAATGTTTATTCTTCATTTATTCTAAAAAATAACATTTTCCTAATACTTTTGTTTCATAAAAATATTTATTATTAGTTCTTCTAGAAAATCCCTCATCAAGTTCATATTGCATTCTACTCTTAACATTTTAACAACAAAACTACAAATGCATAAAATAGAGTCTTAATCTAAGAGTAGATTTTTCCCACCTTAATGAAGCTCCAACAATGGAAGGAATGGAAGATCTAAGAATATGGTGTAATACCCCATATTTTTTCGTATTTAGAATTTCATTTATTGAGTAATTAAATAGGAAAATACGATTTAATTTAAATTATGCGTGTGGAGTAATTTAATGTGATTTAATATTTAAATTACGCTAGTGAAGTAATTTAATGCACTTTAATGATAATTATGATTATTAGGTGATTGTATAATAATTGTGATTATTGAATATTAATCGAGAGATAGACACTGATTAATATTATGATTCAAATTTACTAAGAGTGAATAGTAAATACTGATAGTTAATATGTACGACATAGCGAGAGATATGGACGTACATGATTATATCTCAATAGGGTGTCACGTATAGACTAAATTGAGGATGAGATAAGTGACTTAAATGATAATTTAGAGGTCACAGAAGATTCTGAAAGGGTCAAATTAGTCAAAATAGTATACCCAAGGGTAATAGTCGGGTACCGGGGCATTTTTAGGCTAAACCGGGACCATACGGGGGCGTTTTAATCTTTTGGCATTTGGGGGTGAGTAGACCTACGAAATTAAAAACTCTAAATCAGATTATAAGAGTTGAAGGATAGGTTTATAGGAGAGAAAAAACTCATAAAAACCATTGGAGATAGAGAGAGAGCTACTTTGAAGCCTAAGAGAGAGAGATTTAGTGAAGATTGGAGTGTGTTCTTCCACCACAAGCATCTTGGGAAGAAGGAAAGGAGAACAAGAACATCAACCCTCCAACAACCATAAAATCAAGCCCTACTGTAATCAAGGAAAGTGGTTATTTGCAAATTAAATTGAGTTATAGTACCATGTGTAGGATTTATGAATAATATGATTTGATGAATATTCTTAGAGAAAAAGAATTGAATAAAATGCATGTTGGTTAGGGATTTGCATGTCGAATGATTTAGACATGTAGAGGATTTGAAATCATAGAAGATTTGATGATTAAAATGAATTAAATCTGGAATTATGATTGAAAATATGGGAAGAACATATTAAATTAGGGTTCTCGAATAATTTGTGAATTTGAATTATTCTAGGCTGAATTTGTGAAGATTTGTGAGGTGAAAATTGTTGGAAATTATCCTAATATATGTAGAAATGGTTAAGGATAATTGGTTGCAAGTTTGGCGTGTTATCATGAGAGTTTGAAAATTGAATATGGCGAGAAAACATATAAAAGTGAAGTTGGACAACTCTGCACCTGATCGATCGATCGATCGACTGATGAATGTCAATCCATCGACCTAGGCTGATTCTGGGTTCTTTTGTTGGTTGATTTCTAATCGATTGTCAATGTTTGAGGGAAACCTTAGGGATGATATTGTACCTATGTAGGAACTGAGGGAAGGCCAATAGGTATTTAATGGAGGTCCATTATGATCTTTGAGGTTAAGGTTTGGAGAGATGAACCGTGGAGGATAAACCGATTGTGTCGTGCATAAAAAATTATGGATTCGAGTTACGAGGAGGGTTAATGTCAATCCAAGATATATATACCATTAGGTTAGAGATAGTTTGATTATTGAAATAAATGGAGGGGAACTAGGTCCCTTAGAGTTTGGGTGAAAACTCATTTAAATATGATGGAAGATAAATCATAAAATAATAAGTACGGTGAGATGGGAGAGATATGTACTCCGTACGAGATTATGATAATTGGGTTTATGTGCACACCTACTGATTTCTGTTAATACTTAGAAGGAGTGAATACCTAAGGTATACTTGATTGTATTAGGGTCGAGGCGACATTCCGAACTAATATATGAAGATAATAAATACGATAGTGAGACAAATAGTAAATTAAAAAGTATGGTGAATATGCGAGAGTAAAATATTACATATAAGCATGATTATTAGGTTGTGTGTATACCTACCAAAGTATATAAATACTTAGGTTGAGATAATACCTAAAGTATAATTGCCTATATTAGGGTCGAGGTAGGATTCCTAACTAATAAATGGAAATAGTAAATTGGGGTCGTGAAGAAAGAGTTCTGAACCAATATATGTATAAAATTTCATTAGTGGGATCGAGGTGATTTTCCGAACCAATACATGCAATAAACTTAGGGATGAGGTGACTTTTCAAACCAATCCTTTTACTTGGTGTCGATGGACCATTCCGAACCAAGAGTCCTTGATGCGTGTTATGAGGACATATTAGTGATGAATGAATTTATAAGTATATATTATGTGTGAAATATATACTGTATAATAATCTACTTATATGGGATAGTAGAAAATTAGATGACGTGCATACATCTAAAAGTAAATTAAGTAGAGAGACTTAGGTAGAAAAAATAAATAATAGATAATGATCATCTTAAGAATAAATTAAGTAGTGAGACTTAATTGTAAAAGTAAAAGATAACAAGATGTGACAAGTTATCTGAGTATACAGCATATGAGGTGTGTTACTGTTAACATACTATATGGGCAGTATGGGAAATTAGTCGTGTAGATAAGTTCAGTTGAATACTATAGTCTAGTTAGCTTGGGTAGTACAACTAGGTGGGCTAAGTATAGGACGTTAGGCGTGCATTATAGATGAGGGGTGAGGTAACTCAAGAGAGTGTTCACAATATTAACATGTGTAATCAATAACTCATCTTATTGGGATAAACACTTGCTAAATATTTTCAAAAGATTTTGAATACTAACTCTTGCTATTAAAATATTTTCAAAACCTTTTATGTGTCTAGCCACAAGGGCGCCAGACTTGAGGATTCGGCCCAGGGATTCATAGCTGCAGCATTGTGGAGGCCATCATGATTTTGCATAGATGATTCATTTATTCAGAACTAGTGTAGGATCTTATTTTAGTACTCTCTATTGGGACATGTCGTCCATTGACAATTATTCTGTTTTGGATTATATTGGTTTTATTTAGTATTTTTGGATTTCAGCCGATTGTTAACTCAGCAAAAATTTATTCTTTATATATTGTTAGATTGTTTGAATTATAGTATATTGTGAATGTTTAATTATTATTTTCGTATAAGTAATTTTCTTGGGTTAATGAAAGATAAAATTTGACACTGGTCTAATTTCACTTAGGTGATTAGTAATTAAAAAGTTTTCGACAGTAATGCTAAGAATGAACCAAGTAAGAAACCTGGTTTAATTTTAATTTAGGACTGATCACCTGGGATTTAATTAGGCACGGTGTCACAAATGGTATCAGAGCATCAAGTTCTAGTGTTCTTAGGAATCTGTGCGGACATACTACGTTTTTAGCGTTGCTTTCTATTTGATATAGAGCCTTATGCCTAGGATTGTTGATTCCTATTGTGAGATTTCATTCTCCTGCTACGATGTATTATTGTAGTGAATCTTATGCACGTTCGGGTGGGATATGTTAGTCTATCAATGAAGGACAACCAGTGAAGGCCGTTAGGAGTACAGTAGGAAGCGGGGCTCAGTTGGAGCTATAGAATATTATGGGGACGATCACTGTAGTCAAGGTCACTCCTAATGATTCTTTGTCAGTTGATGCTACAATGATTGCTAGGGTACAACATACTTTCATAGTACCGCTATGGTAGAAAGTGGTACCAAAGTAGACACGTCCAGTGCAGTTTAAATGGGAGAGAGTTAGAGGGGCCTTGAAGAGGACCATTTTCTAGAGTTTTCTAAGTGAGCATGTTGTATGTGTCAGCTAACGGTAAAGGAAATCCATGGCCATTGACTTATGATCGGGTGTGGTAATGCCCAAAAGTGAAATTTAGAAAATTTTCTAAACTTATCACATGAGGACCGGGTAGAGGCCAAGTGTGAGAAAGAAATTATTTATTTGATGAACTTTGTACCCGACGAGGTAAGTATAATAGAGAAAAGAGTCCTTAAGATTGAATAATGGGCTCACGAGTAGGAGTCCCCAGCACTTATGGATTTTTTTTTTGCGTGGGCGACCTATGTATATTTATGATACTGATGCTTCTATGTGAACGAAGCTAAAAGAATTGAAGAATTTGGTCAGGAGGTTAAGATTGAATGTAATGGTGCTAGTAAAACACCACAGGGGGAGAACCATGAGGGGACCCATTTAAATGATGCAGATAATGGAATTCTCACCGAGTGATGGTGGATTCAGTCGAAACTATTAAGACCAGCAGTATGTTTCCTTAGGGATAGCAGAGCTAAGGCAACAATGAGGGTATCCATCAGTGTTTAAGCTACCGAAGTTTGAGAGACGGACAACCCTAATACGCTCAGTGTGGCCAGGAATAGGGGATTCTATAAAAAGATATTTTTATGTATAGAATATGAACACAAGAATTGATGTTGGACGAAATGAGGAAAAAGGATAAGATCATGGTGCCTAGTAGGGCAATGATTAAAATAGTCTTTGGGTTTAGTTGGGACAAGTATGTAATGTCCAGGAACCATTTGAATAGCCAGTGCGGTTGGCAAGGTGGAGGTATGAGTTTTATCCTCGAGTGAATGAGGTATGTTTTGTGTGAGATGAGCGAGTCACAATATTTTGTTAGCACTAGATTCGTGTGTGAGACGAGTTTAGTGGTCACATTGATAACATTATTATGTGTATGTATTTTTCGTTGGGTAGTGGGGTTATCTTTGGTTTCATACACTGGGGAGAGGATGTTGACAATTGAGATATACTTCATAGGAATTACTCATTCTAGTGATGTGTTATACGAGTATGATAGTATCCTGGGTATGGGCTGGTTAGTGATGGTTGGTATGATAGTGGGCTGTTAGTGAAAGGCTAGTGTGTTCGCTGTTGCCGGGCAGGATGTGTTGTTTTAGTGATGTCAAATCGGAAAGAGGGTCGAGCTTGCATTTATATGATATTATGATGGAGGCTTAGGAGAGTATAGTTGTCTCGAGATATTTGATCCCAGTGTGTAGGGACTTTACTGATATGGTTCAAGGTATATTGGGTTTATTATCGAGCGAAGAAATTTAACTCGTTATGGTGATTAGCGGTAATGACTTATAATAGTGAGAGTGCGATGTAATATGACTCCTTTAGAGACGTGGGAGTTAAGACTTATATTTAAATGTTTGGGGATAAGATTTTGAGTGTCCCAGTTATGTGCTTTAGGCTTATAGAACTCGATCTCCAATAATGCTAGTGATGATGCATTGGGAGGGGAAGTTCCTGGTTTGGGTGTCGTTACGAGATAAGATACGCATGGACCTTAATAGACGTCGGGAATGGAGAGACATTGATGGATGCTAGGGGCATCAATTTCGAATGTTAATCGTTATACGTGTGAAGAAAATACTTTGAGCTAAGAGCTATTACACGAGTAAGGACAGTGGAGACGATAGTGCTGTTGAAAGGCACTGAAATGTTTTCTCACTACGAGATGAAGGGTGGGATAATGTCAAGAAGAATTCAATTATAGGTTATGGGGTGATTGAGAAGACACATGTGCTATAACTAGGTCAAGAATGTGAGGCTAGTTTTGAGAAATTTACATTACGTATGAGACATTGGTAATGTTTGTGCAGAAATGTACGGGACATAGGGTGTATGGGTGCCCTAGTTAGTAGTTTCAAAGTCATCCGAGATAGAAGAGCATGGAAAGGGATGTGTGGAGAATATGCCTGAGGGGCAATTATAAACAGAGTTAAAATAGTGTGATAGATTAATAATAGACGAGAAATATGATAATCCACATATATATGTGAACCAGAGCTAGCACACCTGAGATGGGTTAAAAGACTGTGGAAAGCCATTTAAAAGGATATCTCTTGAAAAGACGAAATCCAACTATTATGGGGAAGTAGTGCGGAGTTGTACTCAGTCGATTATTTAGAGTGGCTTGCTCGTAAATGGAATGTTGATGGGTATACTCCGGGAGAAAGGCCACTTAATGTTGGAGGTTATAAGTGGAAGTCAGTGTTGATAGGGACATAGTGAGGTTGTCTCTGGGTGCACCACTCGTAAATGGGAATAATTTTTTTTCCAAGTCGACAATTCCAGTGACGGAATGGGCAGACAGGTTGGTATATTTCATTGATGGGTTGCCAACGTTGGGAAAAGGTCAAGAATCCCTTCGAGTGTGTGAAATAGATTGACGAGATGAAGGGATTGTTATTTTTCTTTGAAAATAAGGATTGCACCGATGTAGGGTTTCACCCAATATAATTGTGAGTGAGGATGCGATCCTTAAATCCCACCCCTGATAGGGATTTTTAGGAAGCGGTGGGGATGGCATTTTATTTTGTGCATGTTGTATCACCTATAGCCGATGAGTATACGAGAGGTGATTTACAATGTTGATTAAAGCGAATGGTGAGCATTATGAATTGTAAGGTAATTAGGAGGAGAAATTATCGATAGGTAGAGTTATGTATAGACACTCGTACCTGTTTGTAAATGATTGGGTGCCTTTTTGAGGTTTTTGTGTGTTAAGCCTTATCGTTTACCCTCTGAGTGTCCAAAGTGAGAGGATAACTAGACTTTTGCTCGGACGTGATTTAGAGTCCGCTGGAAAAAGTGGAGTAACCCCAAACTGTTTTAGATCACTTTTGAATGTCGTAAGACTTACGTCACCACGAACCGATGTTTCGAGGACGGACACGAGTTATTAGATGTCCTTATGGTTTCCCTTAGGATGGGATCTGTGTGTTCGGGTGGATACGAGAAGCTGCCACCTAGTGATGTGAGACCTTCCATTAGTATTGATGTGTAGGCTCGTCTTATTAGAATGTCGTGGTAGAAGCACAATGTGTGATGTGACATTTTTGAGGTGCGACCTTATAATAGGTAGAGTATATCAGTATGAAGAAATTTGAACAAACTTGTAGATAGGCTGAGGCCGTGGTGTTTAAGCCTTTAGATGGGTGGGTACCACTAGCGGGTGTATAGTGGAGTGACCCTTTTGTTATTATGATTTGATATTGGTCATTAGAAGATGACACGTGGTGAAAGATCCTGAGTCTTAGTACCGTTTGTATCCAAATTTTGAGGATGGAATTCCTTTGTAAGTGGGGAATTATGTAATGCCCCGTATTTCAGCATATTTAGAATTTAATTAATTGAGTAATTAAATAGGAAAATACGATTTAATTTAAATTACGCGAGTGGAGTAATTTAATGTGATTTAATATTTAAATTACATGAGTGAAGTAATTTAATGCGATTTAATAATAATTATGATTATTAAGTGATTAATTAATAATTATGATTATTAAATATTTATCGAGAGATATATACTGATAAATATTATGATTTAAATATACTAAGTGTGAATAATAAATATTGATAGTTAATTTGTACGGCATAGCGAGTGATATGGACATACTTGATTATATCTCAGTCGGGTGTCACGTGTAGACTAAATTGAGGATGAGATAAGTGACTCAAATCATAATTTAGAGGTCACCAATGATTTCTAAAGGGTCAAATTAGTCAAAATAGTATACCCGAAGTTACTAGTCGAGTACCGGGACATTTTTAGGCTAAACTGGGACAATACGGGGGCGTTTTAGTCTAGAAATTTGGGGGTGAGTGTAGATAAGTTCAATTGAATAATATAGTTTAGTTATCTTGGGTATTACAACTAGGTGGCCTAAGTATAGGACGTTAGGTGTGCACTATAGATGAGGGGTGAGGTAACTCAAGAGAGTATACGCAATCTTAACATGTGTAATCAATAACTCATCTTATTATGATAAACACTTGCTAAATATTTTCAAAAAGTTTTGAGTACTAACTCTTTCTTTTAAAATATTTTCAAAACCTTTTAGGTGTCCAGCCACAGGGGCACTAGACTTGAGGATTCAGTCCAGGGACTTGTAGCTGCAGCATTGTGGAGGTTGGAAGGATTTTGCATAGATGATTCATTTATTCAGATCTAGTGTAGGATCTCATTTGAGTACTCTCTATTGGGAGATGTCGTCCATTGACATTATTTCAGTTATTCAATTTAGGATTATATTGGTTTTATTTAGCAGTTTTGGTTTTCAACCGATTGTTGACTTGACAAAACTTTATTCTTTATATATTGTTAGATGGTTTAAATTATAGTATATTGTGAATGTTTAATTATTATTTCCACATGATTAATTTTCTCGAGTTAATGAAAGATAAAATTTGACACCGGTCTAATTCACTTAGGTGATTAATAATTAAAAAGTTTTCAATAGTGATGATAAGAATGAACCAACTCAGAAACCTAGTTTAATTCAATTTAGGACTGATCGCTCGGGATTTAATTAAGCGGGGTGCCACATATGGTAACCTCCCACCTCCTAAGGTGTCCTCAAGGAGGTTACCCCACTCCAAATGATGCTCTATTTAGCTTCCAAGTTACAGCCCTTCAAAATCCCTCTTTAAACTCCGTGAAAACTCCATCTTCATCTTCTCCAAAAAATCCCCAAACAACACCTTTATAAATTCGTAGATTTACTTAATAATGGTGGAAACAGATATCTAAATCTTAGATATGGTTAAGACTAGAAGAATATGATGGTTTAAGGTGGATATTTGGTGGTGGAATGGTGGTTTGAAGTGGAAATATGCTCAACAATAGTTGAAGATCATCATTTTATTTCTCTCTCTCTCTCTCTTTCTCCCCCCCATCTTCCAATAACTAAAATGAACCTAAACAAGCCTTATAAAACACCCCAATGCCTTAAAATCCCATTTCTCCCAATCTGGGCTTACTAGAGCTCAACAACTCATCCATCTAACGACCTAGAACTAGACAGTGCACAAGGGAAATCAAATTTAAAAATTCGAAGGTCGTCATTCGAACAAGAAAGGCACCTCGTTCGATCCCCACCTTCGAGCAACCTTCGCGTGACCCTGAACTGTTAAGAAGTGTGATATCACTCGAAGCCCGTTTAAAGCTCTGCTTTAATCAACCTTTGTGCGACCCCTCTTCTCGATTCTAACGACATCCATCTCGCTCGAATGACCCTTTCTTCCAATTTCTTTTATTAGATTCAACTTTTACCCAGAAATTCCAGCAATTAACATCAAGCCTCCAAATAAAATAAATCATAGTATGATCCCACTCATAATTAATCAATCCCCAAGGTTTTCACTCCATTTCAGCTTATGCGGGAAAATTAAATGAAACATTAGGGCGGGGTATTACACAGTGCATTTGTACTCAGAGATGCCTTGTTAGTATCACTCCGGGTGTTGTGCAATCACTTTGACCTCTCCTGAAACATTATAAAAATACGTTACTAACTTTGAAAATGAATATTGATAAATAGTTCAAAATTGACAATATAATTTCAATTTTAACTTACTATGGTCTTGATGACCCGTGGATTAGCAGGCTCGCCCTTATTCGTCTGAATCATGATATAGGAGTTGATCTTATGTGTCTTTCACCTGAGGTAATCCCAGACTCCGGCAAAATGCAATCAAACTAAATGAAAGTGTGACCAAATTAAAGTAATTTACGAACCACTGGATCAAATGTAATTTAAATCAAATTACTTACCATCCTATGCTCCACCTCCGTGTAAGATGTACTCCCGAAATAGTTCACATCGACCTTCTTTGATCGGTTAGTCCTCCTCAAGCCACAGGAGGACAAATGTCTCTCAAATGCCTCATTATCCACAAACCTCTACAAGTTGACCATATTAAATCGTATTTTCTTTGATGATCAAACTCTTCACCCAATACAGAATTCCAGTCATGCTATTTCCAAAAAAAAAAAAATAGCTCTTCGAAAAGTTCTTTGATCTTTGTCGCAGTTAAGGTAAAACGTTTGGGTCAATTTGACTTTTAAACTTTGGTAGTCAACACTAATGTTTATATCAATACTTTCATGATCACTAGAACCTCCACCATAAGATTCATTATCTTCCTTATCATAATCCTCATTGTCTTCCACCACTTGAACTCTGTAAGCATCATCTATTAGATCATTTAATATATTATTCTATATAGAGGATCCTCATGTCCTTCCATCACTTTTCAACTTGATGGTTGTAGTGGAGGTTATTCGGGGAAAAGGGGAAAATATATTTTCTCGTAAAAAACCCACAACCAGTAATCATCCTACCTACCCCATCTAAGCAGATGTAATTCACCTGTTATTCACTTAAAAACTTTCTAATTTCTATAATGTGCGTAAGGATATGAGATCTCTTCATCATTGAGACCCCTCTTTGTGAATTTTACAAACATGTTAGCACCTCTATGGTACACATCCCTGAGTCTCTTTATCTTACCTATCCACTCTTTGTATATTAGATACCCCATAAATGTTTGTAGGAATCGTTACCTACCATGTGTGAACAAAAAGGGTGTTTCTACAAGTTAATTTATCCCCATGGATAGTTGAATCCTTAGTTAACAATAACAATGTTGAAACACTATCATATTGAAACCCTAATGCCTGTATACATACCAATTTAGTTTTAATTATACATTATAACCCAATTGAATCCAATTTTTAAAACCTACGTTGAAACCTTAAGCTGCGCATACATACCAAATTGGTTTTAGTTATACTTTATAATCTAATCAAATCCCATTTTCAAAACCTAGTTTGAAACCCTAAGTGTATACATACTAAACTGATTTTAATTATACTTTATAACTTAATTGAATCCTAATTTCAAAACCTTGGTTGAAATCCTAAGCCACATATATATACCAAATTCGTTTTAATTATACTTTATAGCCTAATAGATTCCAATTTTCAAAACCTAGGTCGAAACCCTAAGTGGCGTATACATACCAAATTGAAAACTATGGTAGAATATTTATTTTGTTTATGATTACATTTTTAAACAAATTCAACGAATTAATTTTAAATAAACATACGAAATCCCAAAATCCATCACATTTTTAAATAAACCTACAAATTATTTTATTAACCAAAATGATTACATTTAGAAACACATATATTCATGCCCAAATAAATATCAAAGTCAAATTGGTTAAACCTTAAAACCTAGGTGTTGCACAAGTTGTTCTCTAACAATATTAAGCTATACATGTAAATACGACTATTTCTAACTAACACGTATATTCAAGCCCAAACAATTATCAAAGTCAAGTTGTTCAAACCTAGGTTTTGCACAAGTTATTTTCTAATAATGTCAAAGGTATATATGTAAATATAAATATTTTACAATAAAAAACTTATGAATTCAACAACATACAAAATCCCAAAATCCTTCACATTTTTAAGTAAAACCATAAATTATTTTTTAATCAAAATGATTATATTTAGAAACACATATATTCAAGTCCAAATAAACATCAAAGTCAAATTGATTTAACCATCAAACCTAGGTTTTGCACAAGTTGTTCTCTAACAATATTAAACTATTCATGTAAATACGACTATTTTACAACAAACACGTATATTCAAGCCCAAAGAATTATCCAAGTCAAGATGTTCAAACCCACGTTTTGCATAAGTTATTTTCTAACAATGTTAAAGCCATATATGTAAATATAACTATTTTACAATAAATAAACATATGAATTCAACAAATATATATATATATATATATATATAGAAAAGAAGGAGTGGAAGGGTAAACACTATTCCATAAGATAATAAGACAATTAGGGGTGAGGATTGTGCCACCAAATCTAGAAATGGAGGGTTGATATTATTTTGTTCTATTTTAAACTTTTAACCTTTTATTTTTTAGTTTACTCCCTCTTTTACCTCACCACCAATTGGGTTTTCACTCTTAATTTAATTCAAATCAGGGTTAAATCAGTAATTTCATTTTCTCTGCTAGAAAGTATACACTTCCCCTTTCATGAACCTTCTCTCTCTCTCTCTCTCTCTCTCTCTCTCTCTCTCTCTCTCTCTCTCTCTCTCTCTCTCTCTCTCTCTCTCCATTTTTCAGTTCATTTTTGCTTAAATGTTCTCACTCTCGATTTCATATCTCGCAACATTAAGCAAGAGGTAAATCTATAATTTGTCTTCTCTTTACTCTCTCCTCTATTAATTTTGTCCAGGGTTTGTTTGGTTGGTTTTAGATAATTATATACCACTCGAGCAGTGATTTGTGAAGTTTCTGTAACTTTTAATCTATTTAATCTAAATCTTTGGAATGGATTTCATGTTTTATAAAGTTTACATGATTTATATATTTTTATTTCATGATGATGAGAATATTAATTGTTGTTCATAAGAAATAGATGGGTAAAATTAGTGACACATTCCATCGTGTTTCAATTAATAGTGAGTTTTCTTTGATCACGGGAAAAAAATGATCCCTAATTAAAACTTGACTTGTGTCATTTGGTATTTAGGGTGTTCATTTGAATTTTAGCTATCTAATATGGTGTCTATATTATATTTTGCAGGTTTTAAGTTTTGCAAGGTATACTCTAACCTCTTATCTCCTCATATCTCCTATCTTTGTGATTGTATATCTCTCTTTCATAACATTTAGGGTTTTTTTGTTCAAAAGCATAAGAAAATCATTGGTCTTGAAAGTAATTTGGGGCTTTTATTTATTTACATTTGAGCTTTGGTTCTTTCCTTCGAGTGAGATATTTTGAAAAAAAAATGTAATTTTATGCTATTGTATTAGTTTAATTAGGGTTTTGGTTCATTTCTGTTAATTATGTATGTGTGTTAATTTGTTGATACATTTTATTTGCAGACTATTTGATTGATAAAAAGTCTACGATTTCTCTTGAACATCAAAGGTATATTTTTACTTTTACACATAATCTGTTACCTATTTTTTTTTAACTTTTCAATGGGGAGATGTTATGGATATTTAATTATTCTTATTTTTGTTTTTATTACTTAGGCATGAGCATATGTTTTACAATGTTTTTAAGACTTTCAGAATGTTGTTATTATAGTAATACATACTGGAGATATTTATAATTAGAGAATGACTTTTGGAGTGTATGTTGTATACATAGTGTAGAGACTGTGTTTTTATCAAATGTCTGAGAGGCTATGCCATTTTCATGGGTACACTTGAATAATACTAACACACACTAGCATCCATTACTAAATTTGAATAACTACTTATATTACTACAAAATCATATGCATATTTTTTTGTGGTTTAGTTTGGTGTATATTGATCATCAACAGTATACTCCTTTTTATGTTGATGGTATATATTCTTTGAATCAAAATTGTTGTTATATAAGTATTTCTATAAATCCATTTTTAGTTTGGTGTATTTTGATGATCAGTCTTTTAATCTACGAGTACCTTATAAGCAATGCTAACTTGATTTTATTTTCTGGTCATGGTCCTAGAATTCATAGTTGTCCTGTTCTATTACATTCAGTTATGTGCTTTCTTATTCTGTTTTAGTTTTAAGGTTGGGATTTGTTGTAATTAATGGTTCGTTTCAAATTTGGAGTTCGTGTCTTAGAATATTTGTTTTAGATTCGTTTTTAAAAATTCTTTTTTTTACGTTGTAGATTCTTTTAAAGGAACTTGTTCTCCAAGTTACTCGTTTGAATTAGTTTGTTCCGGTTAGTTTTTCATTGTTGTCCTATTCTTATTTGCTTATTTGTTAATGATTATAATAATATTCATTTTTTTGTTATTTTTAACAATATATCAAAAATGAACTTTGTGAATCAATCTGTTGTAGGAAAACAATGCTTAAATATAATTCAAAAATACAACATAAAAAATTTGATGTTGCTAGGTCGATGTTGATGTAATAACTTGCACAATTTACAAAACTTTAATAGAACAAGTTACATAAATGACTTCCCACTCCATATATTCCCTGCTTATTCCCTGCTGCTTTAACTTTTGATATTAACTTGTCTTGCTATGTGATCATGTTCAAGGTAGTAAGATAATGCTATAACTATTCAAGGCCATATTTTCGATACATGTTAACTTGACAGTGTATTATGTGAAATTCTTGATAGTGTATTCTATGAATTTTTGGCATAGCTCCCACTTAGCTGTTACACAGCTCCTATATAGTTGTTACACAACTTTCAAGTTTTTGTAGTTGTTATTTTTTTGTTTGAACCAACAGTATCCCTATATTTTTTCTTGAACCAGTAGTATAGCCATCTGGTAAAGTTTTTGTATCATGGTTTGAAGAAGTAGTATAGCCCCCATATAGCTGTTTTCACAACTAAGGCACTGAAATTATTTTCATAATAGAACAAGGCATTTTATAATATGTTGATTTATATGTTGTTTTGATCAATATCAAGGCACCTTCCTCTCAAGCGAAAGTACCCGTCAAAAAGCCCCAAGTTCATTAGACATATGCAACTGATTTTATAGTTCAAGTGTTGTTTTTTTGGGCATTTTATTAACCTGTAAGAACAGATTTTTCATTCTGAACTGAATTTGCTATTTAATATACTTTATGCTAGGTTGGATTACTCTCAGATATATCAAATGATATATGAACTGATGTATACTTGGATAACTTTTGGAGCATTTTATTAGTTAACTGGATCATTTTATTACTTGGATAACTAATATTTACTTGGATAAATACTTGGATAACTGATTGTAAACTACACCTGCTATGCTCTTGAATATCCCACCCCTAATTCATTACAACAGACTGTCAGTAACCTTTACATTGGTATCTTCCACTTTCCTCTATTAGTCATTTTTTTAATTTATAACAATTCCATAGTGTAAATTCCTTCTATTCTGCGATCACTCTATTTTGTGCTTTGTTGGATACGCTGAAACCACAAAATTTCTATTGAAATAATTCTTCTCTCCTTACAAGTACCAACCTTTATGTTTAACCACTTCTAAGCTTGAGACATGACCATATCTCATTCCTGAATCATCAATTTAAAGTATTATATATCTTATATGCTATATTGGTTCAATAATCATCCTCATTGATTCTTAAATTACTAAGCATAATAATACATGATCTTTAAGAGAATTACATTAATGCTGGGAATAAAATTATTTTCGTGCCTTGGGGCACCAAAAATCTTCTATTATTATATTGGACTATTTTTTATTTCTTAAAGAGGGTGGATAGTCCTATAAAAATGACACTAATCCACACATAGATCTGCGATACATAGTTACTAATTAGCATGGTTTATGAAATATTTAACTCGTTACGTTAATTGACTAAGTATATTTTTATTTTGTATCAGGTTGCATTTTGAAAATTATGAACAATCATTATAGTGGAACATGTGGGATGACCGTAGTTGATATATATGTAATTTCTTATGAAGTTTGTTTCGTTGAAGTATTTGTTAGATGAATTTGAAATCTTTGAATATTGTAGGATTGGTTGTTGTTGATACCAAATTTAGCCTGCTGACATGGCTCAATTAAGTAAAGACACGTGGCAATCTACCTGGCAATAGTAAAGGTTTCCGAACAACACCTTGACTCCGAGGACCCATGCTACAACGAGAAGCACCATTCCCCTGACTAAATCAAATACTCCGACTTACAAGAATCCTCCGAGGAACTCTACTACTCCGAGGAACTCCATTGCACCGAGTTACTCAGGCGGTCCGAGCTGTATCTCGTACAAAGCATTAATAGCTGGAAAATCAATAGATAGACTGCTCATTAAATATATACAGATGTATACGCTTAAGGGGCATTAATGATTTACCCTTTCACATGTACAACCTAGAGGCTATAAATACGTTGTATCATCCTTATTGTAAAGGACCGGGATTTCTTGATAAAACCTGTAATCGAGAATTCCCAAACACTCAGCAATAACAGAAATAGTGGACGTGGGACATTCTTATAAGGCTGAACCAATTTAAAAATTCTTTGTCTCATTTAATTTTATCTGTGATTAAATAATTAGATACGATCTAATTTTTTACATCAACAGATTGGCGCCGTCTGTGGGAAACAACTCGTAATATTTTTTTTCACCCAAAACAATTCATCGTCAATGGCTGATAATCCGGAATCTAGCAATCGAAATGCTGGAAACCCACCAAACCCAGATCTGGCTGGAATAATGACAAATCTGGCCCAGGGTCAGACCGCCATGCAAGAAACCATGTGGCAACTCATACAAACCCTTCATGGCGGTGCACCTGCCCATTCAGGACAACGAAGTGTTTAAAGGCAAACCCATTTACTTTCTTCCCGAACCAGGTGTACTGATTCATATCATAATGAGGAATGCGATGATTTCTCCTACCAACCTGGACGAACTTCGTCCGTACGGGCCACAGATACTGAACATCGTATCACTATCTCTCCAGAGAGGACCAGTGCTCTGGAAAGATTAAGTAGGGTATCTCCTTTCATTCGATTAGGCCCCAGAAGAAATAAAATCCCTCCTAAAGTCATGTCGAGGAGTTTTCGACAACCATCAAATTTAAGAGAAGGATCAGCGCAATCGCGACCAGCTGCTCGTCAAGATAGATCCCAGGAAGCCACATCAACTCGATCAATTACTCGAACCAATAGGCCCGAGGAAGGAAATGACGCGTGGAAAGGCTCTATTCAGAGGCTGTAAGATAGATTGGGAGAAATGGCTAAGGCGAAGAACCCCCTACAACGAACTTTTGTTTAGGGGACACCTTTTGTCCAGGCCATTGTGGATTTTCCCACGCCATCAAAGTTCAAAGCACCTGTGGTGACTCCCAAATATGATGGAAAGACAGATCATGTTCTTCATATAGAGCAGTATCAAGCTGCCGCCGACATCTATGTTGTCCCCGACGAGATGAGATGCAGAGCATTCTCGGGAACTCTTACTGGATCTGCTCAGATATGGTACAATAATCTTCCTCGGGGTAAGATTTAAACTTTCTTTCAACTGGCCGAGTTATCCATTGGGAATTTTTGTTTTGGGGCAAAGCCAGTTAAACGAATAGCGCATTTGTTAAGCGTTAGACAAAAAGATAGTGAAAGTACTAGAGACTACATAACTCGTTTTAATAATGAGAAACTCGAAGTCATAGATTGTGAAGAAAAGACAACGATCACCGCCTTGATGAGTGGGTTGTTTCCCAATAAGTTGTATTACACCTTGGCCAAAGATCCACCCACAACTATGTCAGAATTGATGGCAAAAGCGGCTAAAATCATAAATGCCGAGGAGGTTATGGCTGCGAAGAAGAATATGGATAAAGAGACCAAGATGGAAGTCGACAAAGCTAAGAAGAAAGAGCATAAGGGCAATGGTGGTGACAAACAATCCAAAAATAGGTCATCATGGGAAGTCTTGAATTTTTTTGATAATTATACTCCTTTGAAGATGGGAATCAACCACGTCCTGGAAGAAATCAAGAATAACGAGGATTTAAAATGGCCAAAGAAGATGAAGGCAGACCCTGATAGGAGGAATAGGGAAAAATATTGCGAGTTTCACAAAGATCATGGCCATATGACTAAAAATTACATAGCTCTTCAGAACGAGATAGAAACACTCATCAGACGAGGAAAATTGACAAAGTATGTTGATCGAAGAAATGAAAGAAGAAATGACGACCGAACAAGAGAGAGGTCTAGATCTCCTCGTCGAGCAGAGGAGAACAGGAAAAGAGACCATGAAGAGGACACGGAAGACGAACCCGATCTTCCAAAAAGACCAAGGAAACTAGAACGCGAGGTATTTTCAATATGCTTTGGGTCATTTGACTGTAATGTTATTACAGGTGGAGATGCAGGAGGAAGAGATCTTACTGCAGAAAGAAAGGATTACCTCTGTGAGGCTCAAGCTTGTTCATGTATTCAAAGAATAAATTTAGCCGAGGAAGATCGCCCAAGAAAGGTAAACATAGAGAAGTAGGTCATTGGTTTTTCAAAGAACGACCTCGCAGGTGTCCTATATCCTTATGATAACCCATTGGTGATCAAAATGAGAATGAAAGAAGTGATGATTTCAAGAGTTTTGGTAGATAATGGTAGCTCGGCAGATATCATATTCTACTCGTGTTTCGATAGTTTAAATCTAAAGTTGTCTCAATTGGAGCCTTATCATAGACCACTCCTCGGTTTTGCTGGCGAGAAATCTTTTCCACTTGGGACGATCAAGTTGGATATATTCATTGGAAAATGGCTTGCTTGTCGAACAGAAAGAATACGCTTCTTCATGATGGATAAGAATGTTCAGTCAGCCTATAACATCATCATGGGAAGGGTCGGATTAAAGAAGTTCGAAGCAGTCCCATCTACAGTACATCAGTGTCTAAAATTTCTAACAAATTTTGGAGTAGGAGTTGTAAAGGGTGATCAAAAGGTAGTTCGGGAATGCTATTACTCATCTGCCGAGCAAGAGGAGTTGGAGTAATCGAGGAAAAAGACTACTACCTACCAAGTGGATGAAGGTACAGAAATTAAAACACTGGATCCTAGAGATGAATCTCAACTTGTAAAAGGTCAGGTGGTGGAAGCTACAGAAAATGTCATTCTGGACGACGAACACCCTGAACGAACAACTCAAATAGGTTCTTCGTTGGATGCCTCAATAAAACAGGAGTTAATAACTTTCCTAAGAAGTAGAAAGAAAACTTTTGCATGGAGTCATGAAGATATGCCTGGAATAGACCCAAATTTCTTATGTCACGAGCTCAATGTGAATAAAGAGATTAAACCAGTGAAGCAGAGAAGAAGGGTATTCAGTCCCGAGAATAATCAAGCTATACAAGAGGAGGTCGAGAATCTCCCAAAAGCTTGCTTCATCGAAGATGTGAAATATCAGCGGCTGATGAACAAGGTTTTTGCTGAACAAATCTGTTGCAATATGGAAGTTTATGTTGACGATATGCTGACAAAGAGCAAAAAAGCTGCCGATCATCTGGTTGACTTAGGCCAGACCTTTGATCAACTGGATAAATATCAAATGAAGTTAAACCCGATGAAGTGCATATTTAGAGTACGAGAAGGAATGTTTCTCAGGTGCATTGTCAATCAACGAGGCATTGAAGCAAATCCATAAAAGATCAAAGCTCTATTAGGGCTGCGATCTCCAGCGACGAAGAAAGAAGTGCAAAGTCTTACAGGACGAGTCACAGCACTCAACAGATTTGTATCGCGAGTAACTGATAGATGTCTCCCATTCTTTAAGACACTCCGAAAGACTTTTTAGTGGAATGATGAATGTGAGAAGGCTTTTCAAGACTTGAAGAAGTATTTGGGAGCACTTCCGCTATTATCCAGGCCTGTGATGGGAGAAAAATTGTACTTGTATCTGGAAGTATCAGAGAATGCAGTTAGCTCGGCATTGATCAGAATGGAGAATGGAGTGCAAAATCCAATTTATTACACAAGTAAGGCCTTCCGAGGAGCAGAGATCAGGTATCCAAAATTGGAAAAATTGGCACTGGCACTGATTGAAGCGAGTAGGAGAATGAGGCCATACTTTTAGGCTTATACAATAGTCGTATATACTGACATGCCATTGAGGCAAGCCCTTCACAAACCAGAAAAATCAGGAAGATTGATGTACTGGGCAATAGAGATCGGTGAATATGACATAATTTATGAACTGAGATCATCGCTTAAAGGGCAAGCAGTAGCAGATTTTATAGCAAAATTCACCTATCTTGATACCCCCGAGGAGCAAAAATTGCTAACTGATGAACCCGTGGATGTTACAGGATCAACAAACGCTGGCTCAGACCAACTTAGGTTGGTAAAAGGGAAAGTGGATGTTACAGGACCATCAAATTTGAGCTCTGACCAACTTAGGTTGGTAAAAGGGCGAGAAAAGATGGTCGACGAAGAGTGAGAAGTATCAGGAGATGATGAAAAAAAGCAACAAAGATTCCATCGAGGAACTTTGTTAAATTAGAAATTAGAAGAAGGGTTGCCTATATGGAAGTTATATGTAGATGGCTCATCTTGCACTACAGGCTGTGGGGCAGGGATCGTTTTGACCAGCCCAGACGAAGTTGACATAGAATATGCCCTACGATTCCAATTCAAAGACTCCAATAATAAGGCAGAGTATGAGGCCATGATTGCAGGCCTTAATTTGGCAAAAACTATGGAGGCGCAACAGGTTATTGTCTTCAGTGATTCTTAATTAATTGTGAATCAGATGTTGAGAATATATGTAGCCAAAGGAGAGTTAATGATTAAGTATCATGCAAAGGTGATGGAGTTGGTATCATAATTTGTTGCTGTTCAGTTGATCAGAATACCATGAATGGAGAATGCGAGAGCAGACGCCCTGGCCCGATTAGCATCAGCTACTCGTACCGAGCTGCGAAGAACAATACCAATTGAAGTGTTAGCTAGTCGAAGCATAGATGAAGACTCGATGATAAATTTTATTACTCTTGATTTAGGACCATCTTGGATGGACCCCGTCAGGGCGTATATTGAGGAGGGATAATTACCAATAGATAAAATTACTGCCAAAAAATTAAAGTTTAAAGCTGCTCGGTACGTATTGACTAATGGTATTCTGTACAGACAAGGAATTATGGCAGGATTACAAAGATGTGTACATCCCTCCGAGGTGAAAGAAATGATTGAAGAAATCCATGAAGGGTCATGTGGAGCCCATGTAGCAGGTCGGACTCTTTTGCAAAGGGTAATGACGTAGGGATACTACTGGCCAACGATGAGGGCTGATTGTATAGCCTATGCTAAGAAATGTGATAAGTGCCAAAGTTTTTCCTCCATCCGAAGAACTCCACAAGCATTGTTGACACCTATCACTTCCCCTTGGCCATTTGCTATGTGGGGAATAGATTTAGTTCGGCCACTGCCAATGACCAGAGGAAGGTTTAAATATCTCGTCGTCGCAGTGGATTATTTTACTAAGTGGGTATAAGCTGAGCCTCTTATCGATATGACTTAAGAGAAGGTATATCAATTTGTCTGGAAAAATATCATTTGTAGATATGGTCTTCCTCATGCATTCATCACTGACCATGGAACGCAATTTGATAATGAGGAATTCTCCGCCTATTACCATCAGTCTAACATTTTGAAGCTCCATTCAGCACCATGTCATCCCTAAAGTAATGGACAGACTGAAGCGACGAATAGAACACTGATAAATGTCCTGAAGAAAAGGCTAAGTGAGGCAAAAGCAAACTGGATCAACGAGTTACAGTCAGTATTATGGGCTTATCGTTCTACTCCCCGAGCAGCAACTGGAGAATCTCCATATATGCTGGCATTTGGAAGTGAAGCTTTAATACCTGCCGAGTTGGGTCTCCCAACACAGAGAGTACTGAATTTCAACTCCCCAGTCAGCGACTTAATGAGAAGATTGGATTTGGACATGCTCGAGGAAGTTAGAGAAGAAGCATCCATTAGGAATGCTGCTTACCAACAACGAACAGCTCTGTTCTACAATAAGAGGGTGAAGAAGTGAGACCTAAAAGAAGGAGATTATGTGCTAAAGAAAGTCATTCAGAAGCACAATAAATTGGAGGCAAACTGGCATGGACCATACCGAGTTACAAAAGTTGTTCGACCAGGAAGATACCGAATCGCAACTTTAGAAGGGGAGGAGTTTAAGAATGCATGGAATGCAGAACACCTGTGCAAGTATTATCAGTGATGTAAAATCTCATGTAAAGCAGTTCCATTAGTATGAATAAAAACGACGATATTTTGCCAGCCTCTCTCCTTTTATTGAAATTTTTTCGAGAATACTAGTGCTACACACTACACTGCTCCGCAACAACAAAATATCCTTAAAAGTGCCAACTCGGTTTGGTTAGGGAACGACATTCCTAAAAATGCCAACTCCGGTTGGTTAGGAAACCATACTCCTAAAAATGCCAACTCAGTTTGGTTAGGAGGCAAAAATATTCCTAAAAATGCCAACTTCGGTTGGTTAGGAAACAAAATATCCCTAAAAATGCCAACTCGGTTTGGTTAGGGAACGAATTTCCTAAAAATGCCAACTTCGGTTGGTTAGGAAACCATACTCCTAAAAATGCCAACTCGGTTTGGTTAGGAGGAAAAAATATTCCTAAAAATACCAACTTCAGTTGGTTAGGAAATAATATTCCTAAAAATACCAATTTCAGTTGATTAGGAAGAAAAAATATTTTCCAGAAGTACCAAAGTTGGTCGGGAAAGAAAAATTCACCAATTTATATTGGTCAAGAATCAAAAGATGTTGACCATTGTTAATCGGAAGCATTTTACGAATAAGACCAAGTTAAATTTTTATTTTTAACTGGTTCAGAGACGAAACATCATTATTTTTGGTTAGTCAAATGATTACCACAAACTCAGGTTAATCGACAAACAAATTTTAATCAACTATAGTTGGTCGACAAGATAGATAATATTGTTATATTTTTAACAAATATACATACACGGATATAAAGTATTTTACAACTACAAAACAATGGCAATCGACAGTTGCAAACAAAGTATATATCTTTTATTAAGTCCAAAATTAAAGTACATCAATGATGAAAGGTATAAATAACTATTACATTAAGAATCCTACTCTATTGGTTTCTTCCCTTTTGCTTTTGAAACAGGTTCCTCGCCAGCTGGAGGATCATCTAAAGAAAGAGGGGAGTTTATAAAGTTGAGATCTTGAAGCATCCTGATATTCATCACGGATGGTCTATCTAGAAGATGCTCGGGGAGAGATATCTCTGCATTTGAATGGATATTATAATCACCGAGATACTTAGAAATCAAGCACCGAGGAATGACACGAGCAGGGATCCAGCTCATGTCAAGCTTGTAAGGTGGAACTGGAAGATCGAGTAGTCCATGGTTATGATAATCCCATAAATAGTGACCTTGTTCCAATTTCAGTACACCCAGAGTGTTCAACCACCCCTGCTTGTAGCCTTCATTATTGGCATTTTCAATACGAGCATCCAAATGGTAAAGGGCTTCGTTGTAGCATGCCATCCAGAATTCTCGGGGCTATTTATGGAATTGATAAGTTAATCTTTCTAATTGCTCGTGAAGACTTCTGGTAAAAATTTCCTTATTCTCCAAGGCAGATTTCTGCGCAGCAAGTTGCTCGTCCAAATTCTGGATTTTCTTAGACATTTCGGCCAATGCTTGATTTTTGGCCATCAACTGGAACACTTGATTTTCCAAAGCTGATTAAGTTCGAGCTTCTTCAATAGTAGGCCGAAGAACTCTTGGTCATCCCCGAAAAGATGGAGTTCCCTGTTCCTCGACAGTAGTCCGAGCAGCTCTTGCTCGTCCCCGAGGAGCTCTTGCTCATCCCCGAGCAGAAGGACCAGCTCTCCTCAAAGTCTCCAACTCATCTCGTAATTTAGCATTTTCAACATCCAAGAAGGAGAATCCCTCATCGTTCACAGGGACCAAGGCATTTGAGGAGGAGGCAATAGACTTCAATTGAGCTAATTCCTTTTGCAGATTATTATTTTCTTGCTCCAACAGCTCAGCTATTTGCCTGTGCTCCTCGACTTCTGTTTTTAAAGTTCTCTCTCTCACTTCGTAAGTAGCAAACATCTTGTCATGGACCTTATCAGTACTGAGTTGTTGATATTTCTTTTCATACCCCTCATGCAAAAGAGCTGTAGATTCTTTGTATTACTGTTGAAGTTCATCAAGAGTACCTTGTAAGTCTTCAATCATTTCATCGTAAGCCACATTAATTACTATGGCACGATCGAGAAGACTCTTTAGATATTGATAAGCCTCAATTGCCTGCTCTGAAGCATCTTGGCCGAGGATGTCTATAATTTTTGATTCATCCAAATCAGTATGACCAGCCTTAAAGTATTCATTGCATTGCCTCAGCAGTTTTATATCATGAGCCGACAACAATTACATTCTGGCCATAAACTAGTAAAAGAGGAGAAAGCAAGAATTAATAAGAGTGCAAACAGAGTATGAAGAAAAGAATCAACAACATGTATGATCAAAGGTGCAAGTTTTATTACATCATGGAAAGGGAGTACAAAGTTCAAAGTTACATGTGCCAAAAGAAAATAAAACAAAGATAAAATACCGAACAACTTTACACCTTTTCCTTATCTCCCAAAACTTTCTCGGGAGCCTGGGACGAGGAGCTAGGTTTCTCGGATGGGGCATGCAGAAGTTGAGGCTGTTCGTGGGTTGGATGGATAACTTGTGGAGCAGGGATTTGATCACCCACAACCATGGAGGACTCCTCGGAGGCAGCTTCATCCTCTTCTTCATCCTCGGGAGTTGGAGGGGGACCAGGAATATATCGATGGAATAATTCAGAACCTTCATCAACCTTTAACTCTTGAAGAGTAGCAACCCAACCATCTCTGAAGTATTTAAGACTGCCATATTCAACTTGCGACATTATTGCAGCCACTCCTTTATTCTATCCCTTGTCCCAGCCCACGCTAAAAGACTTCTTCACAGCCAATTTTCTTTTTACTTTCTCTGATGATATCTTCTCGGACAGAAATTTCTCGGCAACTTTCAGTTTATTCTCAGCCTCCTCTTTTTGGCGATTTACTTCGCGGAGCTGGATTAATTCTTCCTCAGCAACTTTGAGATTTTCCTCAAGCTCTCCAGTATTTTTGAGCTTCTCGTTAAGCTCCTTATTCCTCTCTTCTAAATCCTTCACTTTACTCTCCAACCCCTTGGAGATTTCAATAATCTGAGCCTTCTCTTCCTCGACCGAGGTGAGTTTCTTCTCCCAGGCAGCTTTGTCCTCGTCATATTTTTGACGGGAGCCCTTCAGAGATTGGGTCAAACCCACTAAAGCTTCCTCCACACCAGACCAGGAGCTAAAAACCTTGATAGCTTCGTCTTTCTTCACAATTGTATTAAAACAGCTCACCAACTGGAAAAAGGAAATAATTACAAGTCAGTACAGAGACAGATACAACAAAGGAAAGATAAAAAGATTCAAAACAAGAAGAACTTACTGAAGCAATATGGCGAGTATCCAAAGAAGTGAGCATATCCCGAGAAAGGTTTTCTTCAGGCCCTTGGATCTCGGGGATGATCCAAGTCTTCACCGAGCTCATGGCAGAGCTCGGAGGAACAATAGTGGGAATACCAGTACCACTAACTGGAGACTGGGAAATGATTTCATCCAAATTGACCGAGGAGCTTTTCTTCAGCCTCCTCGGGGGAACAGGAACAGTTTCGACCAGGGAAGAACTCTTTGTCGGTGAAATGGTAATCACTTATGTGGGAGCATCACTCTTACTCGGAGCCACTGGGCGCTTCTCAGCAGCCTTCTTAGTTGCAACAGAAGGAGGAGCATTAATTTTCTTTGTCCCCTCTGGGACATCAGATTTACTTCTTTTTGTCTCCCCAGCACCAGAGGCAGATTTTTCGAAGATAGAAGGAACCCTTCTCTTACCCATCTTTTGACTCAGGGGAATGTGTGATTCAGGAGAAGAATCTTTGGGAACTGGCACCGGTTCAATATTGTTGATCACCAGATGAGCAGTAAAAGAAGATGTGTAGCTCTTATACTGCAGAAAGTATGAGGCAGACCTAATATGCTCGTCAACAACAGTCTGATGCAAGTTCCAGATAAGTTTTAAGTGCTTTATGTTAACCTCTGTCTCCTTTGGAGCTTTTCTCTTACTGTCAACTGCAAATAAATAAACATTGAAATATCAGTCACACACTTTATCAAACATAATGAAAGCATAATTTTAGAAATAAAATAAAATCAAAATAACCTATCCCATTGCCATAGGGAGGGCATCTGGGACCCTGATATACTTCATCTCAAGTTAAAGGAGCATGTTGCCAATTTTTGATAACAACCCCATGCTAGAAATAGTCCCTATTGGCATCTGGGAGATTGAACACTAAATCCCTATTTAAAAATCTAGTTTTTAAATCAAAAGTATTATCCCCAACTGCCCATCTATAACAGAACATAATTTATAGAATTCCTATGCGAGTTTCACGAATTTGATTTAACCTATGCACCCCATTAACTATTCTCCATGTATTGGGGGTTATTTTTGCAGGAACAATATCAAAGTATTGACACAATTCTAAACATAAAGGATTTGGTGGAAAAGAAAATCCACACTCAGCAACAAAAAGACTGGGGAACCAATGTCCCTCAGCCAAGCGGAAATAATCTGAAGGCTCAAAAAGTTCCTCCAGAATTACCCAAGAAGGGATAGAAAAATCAGAACGGAACTTATCAAGAGACTCTACAGCATAAACCATGATGAAAGAAGAAGGAAATCAAAGAGAAAGAAGAAAATCTTATAGGAAAAGGATGAGTCTGTGACAACGAAC
The DNA here is from genome assembly GCA_949130495.1 of Sambucus nigra. Lineage (NCBI taxonomy): Eukaryota > Viridiplantae > Streptophyta > Magnoliopsida > Dipsacales > Adoxaceae > Sambucus > Sambucus nigra. The sequence continues at coordinate 521,465,406 of OX422207.1, forward strand.
GATGGGAAGGATGAACACACAAGAGAGAGAGACAATGAAAAACTCAAGAAACAAATTTGAAAAAAGTAGAAGACGAAGGGATTTTTTGCGATGCTTAAATACCTTGACTTGGGAAGGGGTAAAAGTAATGATTATAAAAAGAGACGGTTACACTATCGGCAGCTATAAAGACAAAAAGGTGCGGAAATCGAAGAGGTTATAAAAATTCAAAAAGTCTGATTCTATGAATTTGGAAGGAAAAATAAATACATAGGGAACTCTCCTAAAAATCAGGAGGATCATTTAACATCGACATATTCCAAGAAAGAATGTTCCACACTCCTCAAATTTCGAAATATGAAACATTGGGGGCTTCTGTTGATACCAAATTTAGCCTGGTGACATGGCTCAATTAAGTAAAGACACATGGCAATCTACCTGGAAATAGTAAAGGTTTCCGAACAACACCTTGACTCCGAGGACCTATGCTACAACGAGAAGCACCATTCCACCGACTAACTCAAATACTCCGACTTAAAAGAATCCTCCGAGGAACTCCATTGCACCGAGTTACTCAGGCGGTCCGAGATGCATCTCGTACAAAGCATTAATAGCTGGAAAATCAATAGATAGACTGCTCATTAAATATATACAGATGTATACGCTTAAGGGGCATTAATGATTTACCATTTCACATGTACAGCCTAGAGGCTATAAATACATTGTATCATCCCTATTGTAAAGGATCAGAATTTATTGATAAAACCTGTAATCGAGAATTCCCAAACACTCAGCAATAACAGAAACAGTGGACGTAGGCCATTCTTATAAAGCTGAACCACTTTAAAAATTCTTTGTCTCATTTAATTTTATCTGTGATTAAATAATTAGATACGATCTAATTTTTTACATCAACAGTTGTTATCCCTTAAGAGGGTGGATATTCCAATAAACAAATGAGACTATGTCCATTTTTTTAACTTGGCAATTTGTTTATTTGAGGCAAAATATAAATTCAGTTGATGAATATTGTATATTTCATGTTATATGTGAATTTGTTTGGTGAAATTATACTCTCTCTCTCTCTCTCTCTCTCTCTCTCTCTATATATATATATATATATATATATATATATATATATCAAAGTCAATATGTGTAAATCATATCTTTGGGCGAAAAAACGGTGGGTATTTTTACCTAGGAGAGAGAAGAAGTTGAGTTAATTAAAGAGAGGAGGGAAATAGTGTGTTGGGGGGGGGGGGGGTGAGGGATTTTAAGGATGGAATCTCGAATTTTTTGTCACGGTCCTTGTCACACTCAAGGAATATGACAAGACCATGATAAAAAAAATACCTCGTGTGTTGTCACGATCATAGACCGTGACAACACACACGTGATTGTTTGTCATGGTCAAGGATTCCGACAGTAGCTGACCGGATTTTGGTGACTTTTTTGTCTTTTGGTGTAGTCCTAAATCACTGAGAATGGTTGTAATCTCTCAGACCTTAGATGGATCATGGTTTACCTCAATGGTGACATTTAGATTTGTAATGTCTTATATGGAGAGGAGTTATGAAGATGATGATCGAGATAATTGATTGGGTATGTAATGGATAATGATGTTTGTTGGTTGGTTTTATATCTTTTGAAGGATATTTTGATGTTTTTTTTTTATTTTGGTTATTTATTTGGATGAGTTAGGATTTATTTTGGTTTACATTTATGTCTTGTAAAAATCCCAAATCTCATTATGATGGTGTATTGTTTAATTTAAGACCATATGTGGAGTATATTATGACTAGAGTTTTTCCTATTATGATATTTTATTGGTTGACATAATAATTCATGAGTATTTTGATGCCTTATATCATTTTAGCTTGTATATCTTTTCATTTAAGTTGTATTAGATCATCATATATGTTTGATGAATTGGATTACATTTATTTATTGTATATATTTAATCAACTTTATATAAAAATTCTCATTTTATCATTGGCTAAACCTAATTCTTGACTTAATGTTCTTTCCTTTTGTCAATTCCATGACAAAAGGGGAAGAAGCTTAGACTAAGGGTTTTTTAATCTATTGACAATATGACACATTTTATATGAAAATGAGTAAGGGGAAGTATATACACATAAGAAGTGAAGTACAATGCCTCATTATGATATCTTATGATGCATGATCCTTATACTTCTTGGTATACTTAATGTGACTAGATAATTTTATATATTGATATACATATCTTCACCATTCATCTTATCAATCCATAGTCAACCATATTTATCTACATTGTTATTGTGATTATATTTGCTAAGTGTACGATGGGTTAACAGGATCAAATAGTCATTTTAGTTATTGGTTTCTTGGTGTTTATGTTATAAGTTATTAGGTTGATCTTTTCTTTTGGCCAGGCTTTCTTTTCTATTATAAGATGTTAGATTTACCTGCTTTTCTTTTAAAATTTATTTTGTTTATTTTTTCATGGAATAGAAAGGGGTAGGTTGTAAGAGGATATATATAGGCCTATCAATGGATCAAATTTTATCCAAATTTTAATCCGATCCATTTAAACGAATATGGATCATGCCTAACATCCGATTACCCGTTTATTAAATGGAGCGGATTTGGATTCATATACTCCGATCCGTTAATAATTCGATCCGATCCGATCCGATTAATATATATATATATATATATATATATATATATATATATATATATATATATATATATATATATATATATATATATATATATATATATTTTAAATTAATATATATTTTATTTAATAATATTTTAAATATATGTTATCATAGTTATAATATTATATAAAAAAATCTCCCTCATATAAAAAGAAAAAGATACACGCACATGGCTCCTAAGAGTTGAAAATTAAACTGTTGCAAATCAAGTGGTCAAAAGTATATATTTCAATATCATTATTTATAATTAATAAAAATTATTATAAAAAAATTGTCGGATAATCGGATTGGATCCGAATCCATTTAAAATAAACGGATATGGATTGGAACCCTAACATATAATTCGATGGATAATCAGATTGAATCCGAATTAATTTAACATAAACGGATATGAATTTGGATTTGAATTTACCTGATTCGTTCCGAATCTAATCCGTTTACAGGACTAGATCTATATACTCATATAGCCCTCTCGAAAATTGGATTGTCATATTCCATTTTACAACATATACTTTGAGTTTCTTATCCTCGAGGTTGTTCTGAAAATGCATCGTGTAAAGTTTTATCCACTAAAAGGCTTCACCAACCCTCAACCGGACATCATGATCATTCTCCTTAGATTTTCACATAGGTTAAGGTAATAGTCTTAGTAGACTTGCACATTTGTCATACTCATATTGTGTTTTTCATAATTGGAAAATGGTTTATGTTTGTGTGCTTTGATATGGATTTGGTTTTAATGATATAAATATAAAAGGATATGTTCTTAAAAATATTTTAAAAAGTAAAATTACATAAGTATATCATGTGTGTTTATATTGAGGTTTAAAAAAATTATAAAGATTTCTTTCCTTTAACAAATTTCTAGTATCTCTCACGACTTAGTCGCATTAGCCGAAAGTTTCTTCGCATCCGCGAAAACTCTTCACTAATCACGGTATCTTTCTATAGATGTGCTATAACAACTCCCAATTTTCTCACATACCGAATCGTCATTTCGATATGCTAAAGATAGGGCGCGTTAATCAGTTTATGTCATCCTTAGCATCAAGACAATAATAGTAATTATACTCAATTTAAACCATCAACAACATGCGATGAGATAAATATAAATAATATAACAACCAATTGTATCGTCATCCAAAATAAATATATAACATGGTCTCAACTTCCATAAATAAACTCAACTAAATGAAATAAACTAGAGCCTAGTCCATATAATCTTTGAAATAATATAGTCTACAACTGAAATGATTGAAATGAAATAGAGACCTAATCTCCGAATGAAAAGAACGACTAGACATGAGGAAGTGGAAAGTCTGAACTCCTCAACCCTATTGCCCCTATTTATGAATGCCTGAAAAAACATTTTATATATTTTGGGTGAGAGCCCGAAAAATTTCAGGAAATATCTCACTATATCTATGAAGTAATAATGTAATAACCAGGATTTTCAAAACCGACCCTAAAAACCTAAGGTCACTGTTTTTAACCCTTACAAAGTATTTAAAATCAAAATTCCTCTAAGAAAAAGGAAATTATATTTGATACCCTATAATATTACTAAATTAACCTAGAGCCCTGAAGTTTTAATAATTACAAAATAGCCCCTTCAAAACTTAAAGTAACATAACTTAACTTATATTTCACTCTTAAACCTCAAGTTTATATCAAATTAATCCTTTAGACTACAACTAACATAAAATCATAATTTCAGCCCTTAAAACTTCCTAAAATTACAAAAGTATGCATATACTTTATGAAAAGTACACTTTTAAGGTTATACATGCAATTACAAGAACAACCAAGGAACAAACATCAAAGTTCTATGATTTTTAGTAAACCCATCTGCCTAATGCACAACATCAGCACAAGAAGTTAAAAAGCACATGTGTACACCATGCACACATGTGAGTTCCATTTACCAACCTTGAAAACTTCGTATAAACGACTCAAATCCACCACCCCATTCCACCAATCGAATCCCGTGAGTATGTACTATAAATATCCCACTAACTCAGTAGTTAAAACACTCCTCAAACTTCAGTTCGAAAACTCAAAATTTCACTCAAACCAGGTACATCATAATTTTATGAGTTATTTTCAGTTCTTTCAATTCCAATTGCTTTCTGTGTAGTTAGTATACTTAGAACAGTCACAATATATAAGCTTTTACGTGTAGAACTGTGTAGAATATAAAAATATGAAATTACATCATTAAAGCTTGAGCTTCAATGGTGAATTTTGATATAAATCTCTAAACTTTGATTTGAAGCTATGTATAATTTCATTACAACCTGAGGAACTCAAGTGTAATGATCAAAAGCCATGAATGTGCCTATTAAGTTCAAATCGATTGAAAGTGCCTTTTGAACCAGAAAACTAAAAATTTAAAATTCTCTTTGTATAATCCATCTCAATCTTTGAAATCAAAATTAAACTACTCTTATACATAGCAAAAAACAAACAATGTTTATAAGAATCCGTGCCATATTCTTAAAATCCATGAATTTTAAGTCAAAACTTCAGAAAAACACACCGTTTTAGAACTTGAGATATACTGCATCTCAATCCACAAAACTTATATATTCGGAATCCTAGTGAAAAATTATGTTGAGTTTGTTTGAAAATCATCTCAATTGGTTTAGAAATGAAGGAGTTATTCAAGGTAAAAAATTAGAAACCCTAAAGACAACTGTCGAGAAGAAGATGAACTTTTTGACCATAAGGATTGACCTAGTGCGTGAGGGAGTTGTGACAACCCGCTCACCAAAATAAGGGGTGGCCAGCCCGATACTCCAATATAACATGAATCATAGCTGGAATCGTTCTCAGCATCACAACAAAATATAGAGTATCCACGATAACCACCCAAAATTTTAGAAAACAGGTTGCCAAAATTTTTATTTTAAAGTAAATAAAAGAAAACAAACAACCCAAATCCTGAAAAGATAGGGAAACCTCAAGGATGTATATATATTACTATATTAACAAGTGACAAATAAGAGGACCAAATATGTTATCAGTTCGTTGATACATACAACATTGTTAAACAATTTCAATAAATTTATATAATACATTACATTAATCAATTACAAAAACTTGGGCCCCTCGCCCGAGTAAAAGAGACCCGATCTTAACTAGAATACAAAAATGAAAACATTTATACCAAATGTATCCCGTAATACCCGCAATGCATCACGGCTCACCGAGGACATCGGAATAGGAATTCAAATCAGGCATCCTTGCGGCGGAGTACCTAAGCGTAGACAAGATGCATATGCAACAAGAAATGTAAACGGGTCAGGGCCCGTTTCTATATAATTACCAGATGAATAAAGAGTATGACAGTTATGAATGATAAATCATGAAGAAAGAGAAATAAGAAGCTACCTACACAGTTTAAAACATAAGCTAAGCAGAAAATAAAATGAATGACATTAATCTAAAACTTCATCATGCGCACCAATTATTTCATATATCCTTTCCTTAATAGGAAACATATACATATATACACAATCTTATGCTCTTTATGGAATTTTTCCCAATTTCACTTTTTGTAAAAATCATTTCCTTATCAGGAAAATAATCACTTTCAAATGCTCTTTGTGGCATTTATATGTGCTCTTTGGGTCACTTCTTTATGCTCTTTATGGCATATAATCCATCAAGTCCCACTTGATGATGAATAGTTATATTTATATACATATAACGATTCTAAGACCGCCCGTCCGGGTTTCTCCACTGTCGCGCCCCTAAATGACCATCATCTTCCAGGGCCTATCATAAGACAACCTGGGCACCTATAACGCAAGACGTCGGGAAGCGGCCATGTGCTTGGGGGATAGTCAAGACCACACCCGGAATCTCCTACCCATCGCAGAAAATATACAACACAAACGCTCACATGGCCTAGGACTATATCCACCCTACATTCATTAGCCAGGGGGCTTCACCTCACGCGCGAACTTCCCTTATGATGTCATTTAGAGAGGTGTGTTCAATCCATTTTATTTACCATTTTCAAAATCAAGTAAATTATCATTTACCAAATTCATGATTAAGTAAATTATCATTTACCATCATCATTACCATAACCATTTCATTTCCATTTATGAGTATGTTTCGTTTTATTTGAAACCATACTTATTTACATTATTGTAAATAATTCACCTTATTATCCGGAGCCATACGATAAATTATATCTTTACTACAACCTCAAAGGAGTAAATAAACCCTTCATTATCTCCAAACATTTTAGGGTGTTATTTTAAAACCCCAAGATTATCATCCTTCAAAGGAATGAATGAACTTTCAATTTATTCTCCAAACACACCTTTATGTCGTTATTAAGAACTGCCAAGGTTAACATAGCTCAATTGAGCTTCTAAAATCTCCCAAACATAACACTACATTTCCTAGTTTTATAATAATTAACTAAAAGAAAATAATGCCCTATCATCAATAGGCATAACCCCGAAAAAGTCCCCACATAACCCATTCCTAATGTAGGGTAGACAACTAACTCATCTCACACTCTAGGACTCTAAGTTTACTTCATTCAATAAGGTTCCTAGGTCCTATCCCTAAAGAAAAAGGGTAAAAATTGAGTTATAAAAACAACTCAAAAACAACAGGAAAACGAATCGATTCACCCAAAAAAGAGAATCGGTTCGGACCACAAAACCAACTTTCTGTAATTAACCCAATAGATTCGGCCTTAACCCGAATCGATTCGGGTTATGCAGACCTGGAAGCTACCCCTTACCGAATCTATTCGCCCTAGGGCCGAATCGATTCGGTCCTGCAAATTTTCCAAGAATGGCTTCGATGGGTTAAGAACCCTAAATTCTCCAAACTTCAAATCTCTTCATTTTCATCCACATCCAAAAAACAAAAATCTACCCCAAAACATCCTACATGATTAATAACAACTATAACCCAAAATTTCATGATCAAAAGCTAAGATAAGGTCTTAAATCTCATAAATTCCACATTTAAACCATAAATGTAAGTACACAACTATCTTACAATTTATGCATCTTAAATCATATATTAGCAAGTAGAAAACTTGCCTTAGGGTTGATAACTCAGATTTGTTTGAGGTAGGAGCCATCCCAAATCTTTAATCTCCAATCTCTCTCATTTCTCCATTTTTCTCTTCCTCTCTCTTTCTCTCCTTTGTGTTTGGTATGAAATTGGGAAATAAGGGGGTTTAGAAGACTAAAATCGTGGCTTAAGTCTAAAGTCTCCAACTTAAGTGGTTAATACCACATTAAAATGACTCGCAAATAAGCGTTTAAACTAAAATCAGGTAAAAGTGCTAGAAACCCAAAATTACAATATGACACTTATTTTGACTGTCTCGGACATTCTGAGACTAACTACACCCTCTAAACTGGCATCCGACAATTTTATAATTTACTTCCAGTTCCAATTTTATTTAAACCATAATGTCATTTAAAATACATGACACTATAAAACATGCAACCTGATGATATTTACTTTCACATATAGTAAATATGCATCAATCTAGTAAATATTAACTTTCAATTCATTCAATTAATATTTACTCCAGTGCCCACATTTAATATAATTACCTTATGCGGTATAATTCGTATAAAATGTGCCTCCCAGAATCGAGGGTTATTACATACTCCCCCCCTTATGAGGGAATTTTTCCCCCAAAATTCGAGCATACCGAAATCTCATAAAGGGTATACTACTCTAAACTAGGATCCCACCATCCTAAACAAACCCCTCGTTATCGCAATCATCCTAAATGGACCCGGGCTAAGGTCGGCTTTATTGATCTCAGCCTACATCATTTGTGCTCTAGCATAGCACAAAGCGTTCCTAACTAACTATCGATTCTAGCGTCTTAAAACGGAAGGAGATACCCACACAACTCGGCATAAACCGCTTTACTCCCTCCTCGGGGATATTTATACCAACGCTAATTGGTTTAACCCCAACACTAATCAACTTTTCTTCGCATTGACGTATCCCATCATGGCTTATGGATCGAAAGCCAAATCTTTAAAGAAATGTCACGAGACCACTCCAAGTCCAAGGAACATATTACTCGTTGGTTCCATCCAACGAGTATGCGAATTACTCAACCGACCACGCTAGGCCACTCACGATGCCATGCCTTAGGAAATGATCCATAAGGCCATTCAGTAGCCTAATGATTGTACGGGAATCTCTATCTATATACTTACTGCTCCCATCTGCTATGCATTCTAAGGCGCCCGTTCGAGATATGCCTTTCGGCCCTAAGTCAATTTCCTCCCATACATCCATCCACTTTTGGGTGGTAGGATATACGCCATTTTCATACGGTTCCCATTTCTTCATGGAAACTTTATCGAACCATCGACACGACTATATAATCTCGGTGCACCACCATATATATAGGCACCTCTTACAGTTCTATCATTTCTCCATAAAAAGCGAGGCGTACTCCTCTACATATCGTCTGCTCACTATGACCGGAAAAGAAACGGTTTAGTCAAACGATCGATAATGTTATCAAATAGGAGCATGACCAGAACGGTAACATCAATATAAACGTATATGAATATACCCTTCTTCACTCCACCGATACTCTTCTTCACACGAGTAGGTGAAATGGTCAATCACAGACCGGAATGCTCTTGCTACAAAGTCTTCCGAGTCACTCTCGTTTCATTTGGCTTTCCATGCCAACAAAAATATCTCCGACGGGTTTCTTACTCGACACATCTACTACCCTAATCGCATTTCCTTAAAGAATGAGAATATCCAAATGATAGTTCTTGAAGAACTCCAAACACCAACTCAATTTCTCCCCCGATATACTGCAACCACTTGTTGCTCGCGAGAAAGAATAACTTTACCTGCCCAGTGAGTAGTGCCTCCATTTCTTTAAGGCAACTTCCACCGCAACAAATTCTAATTCAAGCGTGGGATAATACTTCCCACAAGTTTAAGCCCATGATACGCATAGACAATGGGTCCATGCTCCAGTATTATTAGTTCCTGCTCCTGGAAGAGACTATTCATCAAATTCACCCTCGAGCTTAACCGCATGAACTCGGGAGTGAAAGTCAATTCATCCATTTAACTTCCCAAAAGTTAAGTTATCAACATAACATTCTAATCAAGAAAGGACTTATCTTCTTCGGCCTCACCTACCAAACCTCTCGAGACCCCATAAATCTCGTTCCTAGTGACTTAATCCCTCGTAGAGTTAACCCACAACCTATTTGTGGTCAACTCCTTACAGCCTTCCTAAACTAACGTCTCATACCCTAAAGACCTAACATCCTAATAATAGTAAAGTCGATCTATATATTCCCTATCTAAGTCGTAGATATATAATACTAATAAATAGATCCCTAGTGCCCAAGATCTTACTCAACTCCCAACATTCGCTCGGGTTCATGCGTGGGACATCTCGTCGAAGCGAAATCCAGACAAGGAACCCTCCCGTTACACTACTACCTCGCATAGTCGGTCGTCGAGATATAACGATCTAAGACACATGATCAGGATCGGTAATAAAAATGCAAATTCATAACCCTACTAATAAGATTTTACTTCTAGGCTTTACCATAGCATCATAAAAGATTTTAACTGGTTAGACATTCACTATCTGTGAAGTCTTTCAAATATATATCCCCTTATATAAACATGGCCTTCTTATCAAGGCACAATCCTGAAGTCTTAACTCGACTTTGTATCTCAATCTCCCTCACATCGATCAGAGGAGAGAACTATATACAGTGCTTCTATTTCGCACTTTAGCAACCCTTAATCACTCTTCTACGTGATTCTCGGCTAATCCTTCCAATCCCACTTCTAACAACAAAATAAATAAAATAAAAGAGAAAGAAAAGGATAGCGTCTCTCCAATCACAACATCGTTAAGTGTTCATGCGGTGGAGTGTCTCGCCAAAGCGAAATCCAAACAAGGAACCCCTCCGATGCATGCCTACTTAACTTGTTGATTATGGAGATAAAGCGTAACAAACACAAACAAGGCAAATAAACAATCAAACACTCACACAAGATAACTTATACGAATAACAAAATCTCCTACCTCCCTCGATCCACCTCTATAAAGTCTCAACCTGTATCCAGGAGAGAAATTATAGAACAACTAGTTCCATTTGAACTAGAAGTAAGATAGCCTTACAATTTTATTTGCTTGCTATCGCTCCAAACCAACCAAAATATCTTCACTCGCATAATGTACATAAAATAAGATAAAGGAAAAGTAACATCTCTCCACTCCCAACGTCATTAAGGTTCACACGTGGAGTGTCCCGCAAAAGAGAAATCCAAACAAGGAACCCCTCCTATGCATTACTACTTAACTTTGTTGGTCGTGGAGATAAGTCATAACAATCACATATAATGCAAACAAGCAATAGAGAACTTAAACCAAGGGGCACATATGACACATATACATTTAAAATATTATCACTCGCTTCAAAACAAGTGAAGAAAAGATAGAACTTCCATACCACGGAAGTCATATCATTACCCTTATATAATAGCGTCAATACTACTATAAGCTCAATATACACACCCGAATCTACAGTAGATATAATACTACTAAGTCTTATCCTAAGGAATACACCACCCACAACTAAGGTGGAATTCCCATCAACATTCTTACTAAACACTCCACATCATAGCCATTACTCCGACTCCGGCCGACAACAATTGCCCACGTAGTCCCTCTTACTTTCTCAGTAAAAGAGGACACACTCTCGGCCTCCTCTTCCTCAGTTCAATGAAACCTCCCCAGGCGGATGTCCACCAAAAGGGTTTCATGATCATTACCCCATCAGAAGTGTTAACGACACTTATTCAGGAGCCTATCATTTTATGGTTCACGGTCTCCCTAACTGTACAACACTTTATTCGCTATCGGCCTTTAACCGAATATTGTGTGAACATTCGAAAATCCACCTTCTCCTCAGTCCAATTTTCCCAGAGAAACTTTCTGTTGCAAGTATCCACCGGGCTTCTCTAGGGGCCAAACTTCTAGCACCCACGAATATGGTGACCACTAATTCACCCTCTCAACACTACTCCTACGGGAGGAAGGTTTCACTCCATCCTATTTTTGGGCACTTCTCTACTTTAATTTAACATCACTTGAAATCTCAAGCTTAGTACCACCCTTCCTTCTAGCGGTACCTGGAAAACTAAATCTATCGTAATTAGTAGTCGCAGTAGCAAGACAAGAAAGTGCTAAAAAAAGGGAGTGACCTCTAAAGCGGTCCTTATCCCCGACCATAACTTATAGTTCTTATGAATCCTTCTCATAACGCCTTTCTTCAATCGACCTACTACTCTCACACGAATACGCAAAAGATTTTATAAGTTCTACCTCATGGAAGAAGAACGATATCTCACTAAAGAAACCAACGATCTTAATCCTAAGGCTCTATATCAAGTCAAAAGCAACGCGAAAAACTTAAGGCGTTCACACAGATTCCTAAGAACTCTAGAACTTGATGCTCTGAAACCATCTGTAACCACCCGCTCACAAAAATAAGGGGTGGCCAGCCTGATACTCCAATATAACAGGAATCATAGATGGAATCGTTCTCAGCATCACAATAAAATATAGAGTATCCAGGATAACCACCCAAATTTTTTAGAAAACGGGTTGCCAAAATTTTTGTTTTAAAGTAAATAAAAGAAAACAAACAACCCAAATCCTGAAAAGATAGGGAAAAATCAAGGATGTATATATATTACTATATTAACAAGTGACAAATAAGAGGACCAAATATGTTATCGGTCCGCTGATACATACAATATTGTTAAATAATTTCAATAAATTTATATAATACATTACATTAATCAATTACAAAAGCTTGGGCCTCTCGCCCGAGTAAAAGAGACCCGATCTTAACTAGAATACAAAAATGAAAACATTTATACCAAATGTATCCCGTAATACCCGCAATGCATCACGGCTCACCGAGGACATCGGAATAGGAATTCAAATCAGGCATCCTTGCGGCGGAGTACCTGAGCGTAGACAAGATGCATATGCAACAAGAAATATAAACGGGTTAGGTCCCGGTTCTATATAATTACCAGATGAATAAAGAGTATGACAGTTATGAATGATAAATCATGAAGAAAGAGAAATAAGAAGCTACCTACACGGTTTAAAACATAAGCTAAGCAAAAAATAAAATGAATGACATTAATCTAAAACTTCATCATGTGCACCAATTATTTCATATATCCTTTCCTTAATAGGAAACATATACATATATACACAATCTTATGCTCTTTATGGCATTTTTCTCAATTTCACTTTTTATAAAAATCCTTTCCTTATCAGGAAAATAATCACTTTCAAATGCTCTTTGTGGTATTTATATGTGCTCTTTGTGGCACTTCTTTATGCTCTTTATGGCATATAATCCATCAAGTCCCACTTGATGATGAATTGTTATATTTATATACATATAACGATTCTAAGACTTCCCGTCTGGGTTTCTCCACTGTGCGTGTCCCTAAATGACCATCATCTTCCAGGGCCTATCATAAGACAACCTGGGCACCTATAACGCAAGACGTCGGGAAGCGGCCATGTGCCTGCGGGATAGTTAAGACCACACCTGGAATCTCCTACCCATCGCAAAAAATATACAACACAAACGCTCACATGGCCTAGGACTATATCCACCCTACATTCATTAGCCAGGGGGCTTCACCTCACACACGAACTTCCCTTATGATGTCATTTAGAGAGGTGTGTTCAATCCATTTTATTTACCATTTTCAAAATCAAGTAAATTATCATTTACCAAATTCATGATTAAGTAAATTATCATTTACCATCATCATTACCATAATCATTTCATTTCCATTTATGTGTATGTTTCGTTTTATTTGAAACCATACTTATTTACATTATTGTAAATAATTCACCTTATTATCCGGAGCCATACGATAAATTATATCTTTACTACAACCTCAAAGGAGTAAATAAACTCTTCATTATCTCCAAACATTTTAGGGTGTTATTTTAAAACCCCAAGATTATCATCCTTCAAAGGAATGAATGAACTTTCAATTTATTCTCCAAACACACCTTTATGGTGTTATTAAGAACCGTCAAGGTTAACATAGCTCAGTTGAGCTTCTAAAATCTCCCAAACATAACACTACATTTCCTAGTTTTATAATAATTAACTAGAAGAAAAGAATGCCTTATCATCAATAGGCATAACCCCGGAAAAGTCCCCACATAACCCATTCCTAATGTAGGGTAGACAACTAACTCATCTCACACACTAGGACTCTAAGTTTACTTCATTCAAGAAGGTTCCTAGGTCCTATCCCTAAAGAAAAAGGGTAAAAATTGAGTTATAAAAACAACTCAAAAACAACAGGAAAACGAATCGATTCGCCCTAGCGAATCGATTCACCCAAAAAAGCGAATCGGTTCGGACCACAAAACCAACTTTCTGCAATTAACCGAATCGATTCGGCCTTAACCCGAATCGATTCGGGTTATGCAGACCTGGAAGCTACCCCTTACCGAATCGATTTGCCCTAGGGCCGAATCGATTCAGTCCTGCAAATTTGCCAAGAATGGCTTCGATGGGTTAAGAACCCTAAATTCTCCAAACTTCAAATCTCTTCATTTTCATCCACATCCAAACAACAAAATTCTACCCTAAAACATCCTACATGATTAATAACAACTATAACCAAAATTTCATCATCAAACGCTAAGATTAGGGCTTAAATCTCATAAATTCTACATTTAAACCATAAGTGTAAGTACACAACTATCTTACAATTTATGCATCTTAAATCATATATTAGCAAGTAGAAAACTTGCCTTAGGGTTGATAACTCAGAGTTGTTTGAGGTAGGAGCCATCCAAATATTTAATCTCCAATCTCTCTCATTTCTCCATTTTTCTCTTCCTCTCTCTTTCTCTCCTTTGTGTTTGGTATGAAATTGGGAAATAAGGGGGTTTAGAAGACTAAAACCGTGGATTATGTCTAAATTCTCCAACTTAAGTGGTTAATACCACATTAAAATGACTCGCAAATACACGTTTAAACTAAAATCAGGTAAAAGTGACCGAAACCCAAAATTACAATATGACACTTATTTTGACTGTCTCGGACATTCTGAGACTAACTACACCCTCTAAACTGGCATCCGACAATTTTATAATTTACTTCCAGTTCCAATTTTATTTAAACCATAATGTCATTTAAAATACATGACACTATAAAACATGCAACCTGATGATATTTACTTTCACATACAGTAAATATGCATCAATCTAGTAAATATTAACTTTCAATTCATTCAATTAATATTTACTCCAGTCCCCACATTTTATATAATTACCTTATGCGGTATAATTAGTATAAAATGTGCCTCCCAGAATCGAGGGTTGTTACAGGAGCGTGGCAAATTCGAAAATTCTAGAATTTTTCCAAATAATTTTATTTTATTTTTCTGGTTAAATGGTGTAAGGTACCACCATGTTTGGATTAACCCGACCTGAGTTATGGAAAAATGAGGTATGACTTAAGAATATTTTTTCAAAATTACAATTGACCCCTTCTTTACTTTTCTAACTTATGAATTTGATCCCCAAATTTTGTCTATGAATACATCAAACTATTTTAAGACAAAAAGTCTCTTGCACCAAAATTCAAAAAAGATCTTAATTCTCGTATTATAAAAATCCCAAAATATTTATAATTAAACCCCCCGAAATTTAAAAGATACAATTTTAGTACAAATTGATTATCCTGATCCCAAATACTTCCATATTCAAACATTATATATAGAAAATCAAGTGACAGCTCCTCCTGATATCCTCTTTTGATATATAAAGCAGATCGATATACCGAGCAAGTAGGTTTTTTCATACTTTTAATAATAGTAAACTTTACGTATTTAGCATACTACTATTGATATTACTATGTGATAGCTCCTATTTATTCTTAGTATGTTCATGTTATAATACTTACATACTACATATTTTATTACATATCATCGGTATGTGAATTTATCATCGAAATTTAAATTTGATTATGGATCAATTTTGACCCTGCTCTCCTAATAACTGATATCACATTCCTTTTTGATTCAGTTTGGCCCTGCACTTTTGTGTCATTATATTATAAAGCCTCAGTATTAATTAAGAAGTAGACTAACGTGTTATCCCACATAATTTTTTAGTTGACCTACAGGTCTCAAATGACTGAGAGCCTGGATTTATTGTTACATACGTATGAGTGCCACTTTAATTGTGTTCCTAGCCTGTTACTTTTCTCCAAAGATTTTGGGTTGATTATTATTAATATTTTAATTTTAGGGATGGCATAATTATTTCTATACCCCTTAGTGAACTAGTAAGTATGGGATTATTAGTTCAAGAATCCTTGATTTTCTTTACATGATCCTTAATGAACTGGTAACGAACTTTATTTTCTTAATGAACTGGTAAGTATGGGATTATTAGTTCCAAAACCTTAATGTTTTTTATAAACTGATAAATATGGGATTATCACCTCTATTTCTTTTGCATTGTCAAACACTAATTCTATACACACTCCAACTCTCATTTATACATATATTTGTTATAGAACTGGTAGAACCTACTTAGCATATTTGTGCTAATTCCTTTTTCCTCCAGATGAACCCCTATTAGAGACAAATACCGATCACCTATTCATGTATGTGACTGTGTGGGAAGATAATATGTTAGATGGGAGAAAAGAGTGGCACTTTTTTATTTTTAATATTATAATTTGTACTAAAAAAATGTAACTCACCCTTGCGGTGGTACAACTCTACATAAAACTACTTAATAATGAATAAAGTTATGTTATTCCGCCTTAACTTTAATTCATTACTTTATATGTACTTGTTATTCATTCATACCCAAAAGAAGGGTATGACAAATAATCATGCGAATCATTTACGTATTTTTATGCCAACCTATTGACACTCACATGTAAAGCAACACCTATCCCCATATCATAAGTGAAATAACTAAACTAGTGTCACAACCCAAATCATAACTTACAATAAGTCTCAATCACTCGACTAACCAATACTATTGCATATTATTACACTATATCGGGATAAAACTAATTGCACACGTAAAGAGTATAACCCGACCAATCCCCACTCATGTCACTCGAATAACAAGATACACATGATCTCATAACATACACAATAGCGTGACATAATTTCTTTTAATTAATGTGTCCATCACCAAATTATATCATACATTATTATAAGTCTCATTACAACCACACCAAGTCATCAACCTTCAGGTACTTTCTCATTCCACTATCGATAATCTCGTAGGTGTCCATCACCTAATGGATTTAAAACATAAAATAACGGGGCTTCACTACGCAATCACACCATCGACTAGGCATGTACCAAAACTTGATCGATGGATCAAGTCATCCACATCTTCACATTGTGAAGTGGCTACCAACTGAATGTGTGATCCAATATACTTACCTCCTATAAACCTGCTCATCAACCAAGAGTGTGGTACCTGATACCAAATCCATTTAAAAGACAACCCTAACCAATAAACTACCCACGATCCAATATAAGGTATGTTCACATCCACATATACAATTTAAATATATTCAACACAAAATATAAAAATAAAATATCATGTACTTTCAAACATACTTAAACACTATCAAAATCCCCATCACCAGATTTTGCTAAATAAATTAAAGGTTTGTTAAATCTCAAGCACAAAATAACTATCTCTTTGGGTTTTTAAATTCCCAACCGTATAATATATATATATATATATATATATATATATATATGTAGAGAGAGAGAGAGAGGCAGGCTCCTGTGCACACTAAGTTTGCACATGTGCTGGCATACACCAATTTTTTTTAAATATTAAAATAAATTATTTTTGAGTTTTTTTTTGTGTGTGGGGGATATTTAAACAGTTCAACGGATCCATATAAAAAAAGTCATCTCTTTAAAAGCAATGAAAGTTTGACCGATTTTTTTGAAAATAGGAAAAAAAATTGAGCTAAATTTTTTTATATGGGTTCCTTGAAATGTTTATATATCAGACAAAAAAAACAGCTCAAAAATATTTTTTTTTACTATTTAAAAAAATGATGTGCAAACTTAGTGTGCACATGAGCCTGACTCAGTCTCTCTCTCTCTATCTATCTCTATCTTTATATATATATATATATATATATATATATATATATATATATATATATATATATATATATATATGTTTTTTTTGTGGCCATCTCAATTTTCTCGATGTCCTTCCTCTCTATCTCCTTTCTTCTTCCTCCCATGGACGGGGGTCGGGAAAAGAAAAATGGCGGATGAAAAAAGGTCTCACTCCCTTTTGGAACACTTCGACCATCGTCGGTGTGGGATAAATGTAAAGAGATGGAGTTTCCAACCTATTTTGCACAAAACAGACAAAAGAACGTGTTGCTACCTCGAGAGAGCAGCATTAAAGACAAACTGATACTTAAAAACAAATAGTTCGAAGGGTCCGGGGGCTAAGTTACGAAATGGGAAGGTGTTAGGCACCCATCCCACCCTTTCGGTCTCTCATGGCATTGTGTTATTATTTTTCTTTATTTCTCCATGAAATGTGTGTGCATGCATATATAATGGAGATCAAAATCGCCCAGCTCATACCATAATATATAGAAAATATGATTTATGCGTTTATCGTGATATTGATCATTATGGTGAAATGATAATATGTGTTGGATAGAGTGCTAACAAGGATTACAAGTATAATATGTATAGTAATGTAAGAATATGATAAATATGAAAATGGAGAATTTGGGCAAATTAAAAATTTTGAAAATTGGACTCAAATCACGGGTGTTAATCTGAGATGCCTACGTAACCTATAAAGGCATCAAAGTCCACGTAGTTCGCATGCGACATAAGGTTCGTCTTTATCCCATAGATTTGAACAAGATTTTTTTATATGTGCGTGTGTAGAAAAATGTGTTTTAGTTATGGAGAAGTGTGATAAATAATCCCGTTCGGAAGTTATGAGTGTAACCCTCTTTTGTTTGTTTTGGTTTTTTTATATAAAATAAAGTATGTGCAATATACTAATAAAAATGTAAGATGTTAATGTGTATGAACTAAAGTAAGAACTAGATTATGAATCTAATGTATTTAATACAAAAAATAAAGAATTTAAAGAGAGAGGGAAGGATTTTAACCTTCTTTGACGCTTGATCTTTGATCTTGGATGAACTCCCTTAAATGTGAGATGAATGTTGTATGGTAGAGAATGAGATTTTTCCAAATTGGGAATGAAAAGGATGGGAATGTAAGATTGAATGGAATTTCACATGAAGAAATTTCACTGATTACGAGAGAATGTTGTTGAGATCAGTGATGCTGATGGATCTGAGGTGTGCTTTGGGAATGAGGTCATTCCCTATATTTATAGGATCAGGGGCGGTGTCGATCGACATGGATCTAGTCCTGCCTATCCGCAGGTAACCATTGACACACTGCCCATAGACAGGGAAATTGTTTCGATAAAACGGTTCATCTCAAATTGTGTCGTGCAAATTTTTTTGGAAAAATGGTTGTAGAACGCAATATTTTGATCCAAATAACGCATGGGGCATACCATTATAAAGGTAATTAATATACGTTCAAGAGTTATTGGGAATGCTCCCGAGTCTGAGAGTTGACTTTGGGTCAAATGTGGCTCGAAAGCGTACGTTGGTCCTTTGAACGGGAGATCGTCGGACGGAAACGGATCGTTCTTCCAAACGCTAAGTCAGAATCATGCGCGGGGTGGATCATTGGAAAGGTTATGTGATTTAATTCAATATTCCAAATAGCTTAGCTCGGTTCGAAAAGTTGACCTTGGTCAATCCAGGCCCGAAAATGCTCGGTAACCTCTTAGAGTAAAATGGATCGTACTTCCGCACCGTAAGCCAGAATCATGCACGGGGTGGACCTTTATAAAGGATATTCCATTCCCTTAAAATATTCATTCGGTCTCATTAGATTGAAAGAGTTTACTTTGGTCAAACGGTGCCCGGGAATGCCCAGTGACCTCCGAATCAGTTTTAGGGGAAAATGGTTATTTCGTCCTAACGGTTATGTCGTTTCATACATGGGATGGACCGTTGAAAAGGGGTTTTAGTTCCGTTTAAATATTCAATGAGCTTTCACTCTGAAATTGAAGTTGATAGGGGTCAAATCGGGGTCCGGGAGCGCTAGTGGCCTCCAGATCGATTTTTGGTAGTAAAATGGTCCGTTTGTTCGAACCGTTATGCCAATTTGTGGACAGGGTAGACCATTGGAAATGGTATTCAAAGCCCTTCGAAGATTCAGAGAGATTTTACTCTGATAATAGAGTTGACCGAAGTCAAACGGGGCCCAGGCGAGCCTGATGGCCTCTAAATCAGTACTCGGAGTATGACCTAGGGTATTTAGTTAAATGGGAGAGTGATAAGGACCTAAAGAGAGATTAGGGGGCCCTATAATGTGGTGTCTATAGAGCCCCTCGATGGATGAGCTTGGAACAAGTGAAAGCCGTCGAATAAACACCATATGATGTTTTAAAAAAAGGTTGCTTTTGAGGACCTAGAGGATAAGGATGATCGATTGAGAGGGTCGAGGTAAATTTTGAGGACCTAAAGGGAATGTTGGGTATGGCTAATTCTATAAGCCGGGGTATATTCTGACCTAAAAGAGGTGACGACTGAGGGTCGAGGTAAATTCTAACCTAATGGAGGTAACGACCATGGGTCAATTCTAACCTAAAAGAGTTGACGACCGAGGGCAGAGTTCAATTCTGACCTAAAAGAGGGAGACCAATACTGTGGGTCGAAGACAATTCTGAGGGCTTAAGTACTGTTGACCAATTTTAAGGGTCAAAGCCAATTCTGAGGGCCTGAGTAAAGATGACCAATTCTAAGGGTTGAAGTCAATTCTGAGGGATTAAGTTGTAGTTTTCGTAAGGAAATTGGGATACTCTACTGGGGATATTTATCTTGCGGTTCCATTGGGAATTTTGGGGGAGCATTTGATTTTGAGTTTTAGGTTCCGCTGGGGGAGGGGAAATAATCCGAGAGTTAGATGTTTCTTAGATGGGGAATTTTTTTATTTTTTAGCAGTCTCCTTTGGAGATATTGTTGGGGATACGTACAATTTATTTTTGAAATTCCACTAGGGCGGCATAGTTTTTCTTAGTGAAAAGGTTCTAAAATTCATTTGGTAATTTTTAGAATTTTTCGGGGATTTTTTGGCATTTTTGAGGAATTTTTGTACGAAATTTATGTGAGGGTGCCGATCGACATGGTTTGAGGGGTTCCAAACGGAAGTGGAACGATCTTTTTGGGTACCTCGAGTAGGTGGAGGGACAGTACAGATCGGTGGATGGTAGGGGACTGCCGATCGGCATGCCCCTTAGCCTCTTATAAAAAAGGGGTGGGTTCTCCTCATTTTTCACATCTTTCTGAGTTGCCTTCTTCTGCAATTACCTTCTGCAAAGTGTTTTAGCGTTTTAAAATCAAGAGATGGTTTATATCTCAAACAACACGACACATATGTCATGGATCAATGTTGACAATTGGGAAAACTTTGAATGGAGGGTTAGGGTGCCCCTTGTATTAGGCAACGGAAATTTCTTTGACTTATTCGAGCCAGTGGTGGATGACAGGATCATCTTGCCTGAGTCGACACTTCATCATTCTTCAAGGGTGGTGGACCTTGGTGGCTATGTAAGTGGTGATGACTTTTGGTATTGTTTTCTTCTTTTTTGGTAATATTTTCCTTTTTTCTTAGATTTTGACACGAATTTTTCCTTTTTATCTTTGACAGTTTGATGTCTCTATGTCATCTCCGCGTAATTGAGGGACGACGGGGTTTAAGGACGTTTGGGAGCGACTTTTGCCCATGGTGCATTGGATGGTGTCATCAGCCAGTTTTGGGAAACTGACATCTGCACTAGATGAGACGTCTCATTCTACGGTTGTTCTTTGTGCTCTGGGGGAGAGGTGGTGGGACACCACCCGCATTATGCATTTTAGATTTGGGGAGATGACGGTAACTCCCATAGATGTGCAGTAGCTGTTGGGCTTGGACTACGATGGGATAAAAATTGAGGTGAATAGGACTTTATGGGTTACGTCGAAGGCGGTGACGGAGGTGTTGGCTGATGTGGAGAGGTTAGTCTCTGGGGACTCTCTTCATTTGTCTCTTTCAAGGGATTTATTGCTGAGTCAAATGACTAGTGAAGAGGATGGGTGGTACGTGCATTAGATGGCCTGTTTGTTTATTCTGCTGGAGTTTGGAGGTTTCTTGGTGGTGATGAGTGGCGACGTCATCCACTTGTTGGTTTTGTCATTTCTGAGGGTGTTTTCGAATGTCCCTCTATAATTGGGGGAGCCTGACCTTGATGACCCTTTATTCCTCTCTTGATGCGTTCATTCGGTGCTACTGGGAGACTTTTAATGGCTCCACGTATCTTCTTGTGTTATTCTTTATTTTGCACGTTTTTCTTTATGCATCTTATTCTTGATTTCTTGATTGCAAACCTTTTATACTTTACAAACATGGTTCTATGAGGTGATTGGGTTTAAAATCCAATTAATACCTTTGAAGGATGAGTTTGTTGAGGATTTCTGCCAGATGTATCGGTGGTGAAAGTCCAACCAGCAGTCGAAGAAGTCTCTCTCATTGGATCTGGTGGGTCAGGTTTGGAATGGCCTGATGAGCGAGTGGGTAAATCTTTCTTTCTTTTTAGAGACCATTTTTCCTTTATGATCTTTTCTGATATTGATCTTTCTCTGTTGGGGAATTTGCAGGTGACCTTTTATCCTTAGGGTACGACCATCCAACATACATGGTTGATTGGGGGGAATGCTCATATGCGACGTCTACTGGCACAAAAGTTTGAATACTCTTGGTATCTCGAGGAGAGATTAATCTGATAGGTTGTGGAGGAGGAGGTGATGGTGCCACTTGCGAGGCCTCCGATATACATGAGGCGAATGAGGGAGATGGAGAATGATGCATGGGTACGCACGATGATGGGCAACTCTTACTTATCATACATCGACACGGTAGCAACATTTGATTATTTGGACTATGTGTTGATCTAGTTTATGCCGCCCAATATATATGACGTCATGCCTCTCCCCCTTTGGGTTCGAGTCGGCCCATGGGGTCTTCCCATAGCGGTAGTGGTGCGTCGACATCGACGATGACCTCAAAGGTTCTTTTTGTACTGCTGGTCCCTCCTTCTTATAATATCCGACGAGCTAATGGAAGGCCGATGGGTTTGCTTCACCGTCCTAATACAATGGATCTTGAGGAGCTGGTCTTGACCGAGGAGGTTCTTCAGCCAATGGTATACTTCTTCATCTCTTTATCTTTTGATATTTTGATTTTTTTTCTTTGCCTCAGACTGATTGATTTGCTCTTTCCTATTTTTCTTGCAGCATATTCGAGTACTAACCACCCGGCGAAGGATATTCAAGATTGGATAGCTTCGGTGACATCCCACATTCGGGATTCGATTCTAGTTTCTTCTTATTTGGTATCGTCTGCCTCGTCTGAGGAAGGGTCGGGCTCCCGGAGTGGAGGTACATTTCCTCGTTGTAAGGGGAAAAGATCATGCCACAGGGAAGGAGGCTCCTAGAGAGAGAGAGAGAAAGAGATAAAGATTGTAGGTCAAGGTAGGCGTGAGAAAGAGAGAATATGTATGTGGGCTTGGGCTGAGTCCCATCATATTTTCTTTTCCTGCAAAATCAATGTAACACAACAAAAATCTATGCAATTAAAATGAAATTTTTGTTAATTTTTTTAGTGACTTAATGTAAATGCTCTTTTTACTTTGCTGTTGAGACCGTAAAAAGAATTAAAAATGATTTGAGAGAGAATCTCTTTCAAAAACAAGACAAGTAAAAAGTAAAAGAAGAAGAAAATTCATAATTTTTAAAGAATATAAATTATTTTTATTTAGTTTTTTGGTTTTGACAAAAAAGGTAAAAGGGAAATTTTCAAAAATAGGGGGTTATCGATCGACATGCCCCTTGTCCTGCCTATCGCCATGTCAGTCCAGTCCAATCAATCCAAGGCTTTGATTGCACTTTCTTCAATTGCTTGGTACTTGGTGGGGTAGGGGTTTCTCTGATTTTTACAGGGTTTTTGTCTTTGGCTGAGGTTTTTTTAAGTATAAATAGGGGGTGTGGGTGGAGCATTTTCTTCACACCTCCTCATTCTTTCTATTTTTCATTCTTCTTACTTACTTTGCAAAATATCTCTCCCTAGTAGTGTTGAATTTGCTAACAACCTCGAAATCTTGGAAGCAATGTGCTCCTATAATGTTGACTATGATGCTTTCAACATGTGTTGAGTCTCTTTATGCCGCAACCGTCCCATAGAGTGGAATATGTTGATGGCAGTAGTAGAGTTTTGGTATCCCGAAGACCATGTCTTTCGCATCGAGTTGGATGAGGTCTGTCTGACCTATGAAGAGTTTTCTGCTATGTTGGGGATAAATCCCAATGTTGCAGTGGCTATGCCTGAATTTTCTCGGTCCCCTAGCAAGCTATTAGTGAGACTTCTCCATGTACCGCCTTCAGCGACAAGGTTACTGGTTATGGGAGGAATGATTTTTCTTCCCGCTGTGCTACATTTTGTGCATTTGTAGGATGTTGGTAATGTTGGTTATGCTGGAGCCGTCATTCTAGGCTTGGTTTCTAAACTGCTATTGGTGAATGGGAACTACTGGTGGACCCATAACTCCCCATTGCTTCTTATATGTCGTAACTTCGCAATCCTATGCTAGTGATACTGGCAGAGATTTTGAATGATTTGGATGCCTAGCGGGAACATCCTTCCGACTTCTTGAGGGGTAGCTCCGTAATGCTGTTCATGTGGCTATCGAAGAGATTTCGTATGGAGGTCCTTCCTGAGTACCCTTTTTTGGTTGTGCTAAACTTCTTTTCCCGTTACTATATCAATGTAAGCCTAGACATCAAGAGCTGGGAAAATTGGTTTGTGGAGCACGGGGATCGAGGTTTGCGTTGGTTTAGTGCCTTAGTGGGAGGGGGAGCTACTGCCTATTCTGGAACTAGGAGAATACCATTGTGTTCAGTTAGTTGGCCTTACGTAGTCCTATTTTTACTTTCCCATGTGGCTTTTGCGCTAATTTGGTTAGGAACAGATTATGCCATCTCGGACACTATACTTATTTCCGATTAAAGACTTGATAGAGCGTATGCACATGCAGCTGGGCTCTCTGTGGGAGAATCGCCGACTATCGACCCGTCCATCCTAGTCTGTTGGTAGAGTTTGGAATATTTTTGAGAACTACATGAATTGGTTGTGGAGGAAAGTAGTTGCTAAGATGTTGGTTGTCGGGCAAAGGTGTTTCGCCATTTCTAACACCATGAAGGGAGGGGTTCTGGTTTTCCCCAGGCTAGCTCGGGCTTATCGTTCCATGGAGCATCAACAACACTCTATTCGGGCCGGGGAAGTTTGGGAACCCCAGGATGTGGATGATGACGGGGCCGACTCCTCTGGCAGCTGTGGGTAAGATCCCTGGGGGATTTATTCATTAAGCTCTTATATGGTGTTTCTAGTTATGTACCCGTGAGTAGTAATTGGGTTCCGAAGGATTTTTAGACTAGTTGGGATCCACATAGGGATATACAGGCCATTTCACACTTGGGTGATGACCTAATTTCAGGTTTGTAGTTATAAGAAGAGATGAAAATGATAGGGGCAGCCACACTATCATTGCATAGGTCTAAAAGTGATAAAGGAGAGGAAGGAAAAGAGAAAATCAAAGGGAGATCAAGAAAGGCTATTCAGGAAGGATTTTGGGAACAATTCCTTGGCTAGAATCATCTCACAACAAAGGATTCAGATGCTACCATAATTTTAATGCAAGTGTTTAAATCTGATTAATCCTATATGTATGTATTTCAATTAATATCGTGGTTGGTAAAATTAAATATGAATTTTGGGTGGTATTTACATGATAAAAAAGAATTTGGGGGATTTATAATTATTCCATACGAATTTTGAGTTTCAATTCAAATAGAAATATATGATTTTGAATGGTAAATATTGAGGATTAGTGAATTCTTGTTGTTAAATTGAGAAATCGTGCAATTCTTGATTAGAGTATTAAACCCCATGAATTTGATTATGTTTAGATGAATTTAAATATGAAAAATGAGTAGAATCATATATAGAGTTAATAGGAATTGAAAGACTTGGGTTAAAATTGTGATACATATTCAATTGATTGACGACAAAAGATGAAATGTCATATTGGATACATGAACAGGGCCTCCTCCCATAATGGAATCAATTCGAGCCTGGAAGCCGAATTGATGTGAGAAACAGTTTAGGTTAGTTAAATTAATTAGAGAATCGTTTGGGGATTAAGTGAATATTGAGAGTCTGTACATATATATTATGACTACTGGAAATTATGTGGGTTACTGTATTACCCTGGGTTAGGTATGAAATTATGGGTGTTAAAATGAACAACACTCACACATTTATTAACAAAATTGAGTGCGAAATTCGGCAAGAATTGGGATAAGAGCTAGTTGGGAATAGCTTAATGTTTACATTATATATTATCAATTAAGTAAGGGATTACTTATATATTCAGGAGTCGGGATTAGACTCGGGGAGTATGGTTTAGTGCTACGAGTGACATAGGCATGATTAGCAAATTATATATATATATGAAACATACCTACTCTATAGGGATGATATCGGTTGAGTTTGCGCGTACTGGGCGGTGTACGCTGGCATGAACAACAGTTGTAGGACCAATTCCCCAGGTCATAGGTTTGTTGCACGACTATCCTTTGTGAGATTTTAGTCCAATGGGACAATGTGGTATGGTTATGACACACGGATGTATGACTATGACTGCCTATGGTTGCACGTTTAAGCTTTGGGTTTGGTGGCGCAATTCTGATCCGGTGGCCAGGTTGAGGTATATATCCATGGATCTTGATAGAATGCTAGAGTTGCATTCGCGATCTAGTAAAGCCTCAATGATCGCTATGGCACAACAATTCCCATAGGATCAGTCGTAGCAGTCTGGGGAACCGGTAGGGACCAATAGTGTGGAAGAGGGTTCAGGAGGCCTTTCAGATAGGGTATCCACCAGAGTTTTAGAGCAGTATAAATGTCGTAGCCGCCAGTCAGTGGAAGAAGGGCATTCAGCGTCATCTCTGTATAATTGAGTACAACGACACTCAAAAATAGATACTGGCTACGTTAAAGTTAGTGTGTGCCGCACTATAGTGGTGGGGGTCAATCAGCACATCTGAGGAGAGAAAAACGATGACTATAGCAGAGTTGTGGGTGCAGTTTGACTGCAAGTACTTTCCTTCGATGATTTAGACTGTGATGTGGAGGAGATTTTTAGATGTTGCATAGGAGGGTTGGTCTATGAATGAATATGAGGAGGATTCCACTCGTATAGCGAACTTTGTGCCCAACGAAGTGAAAAATGGGGAGAAAATATGTTAAAATTCATGGATGGACATAAGTGGAGGATCTGACAAAACTTATTAGATAACCCATAATTGAAGACGTACACAGAGGTCGTTAATGCCCCATTATTACACTGTCAGGACCATTGCTTCCATATAAAGGGGAGAAAATAATAGGAAATTCTAGTCAGACAAGCAAGACAGTTGGCAATGGTGTTAGTGGGACACCGCAGCAGCAGACTGGTAAATAGCATGAGCGAGATTCCGAGCAGGGGATCCGACAATGAGATTTCGGTCAGGGGGATTCATACCAGATGGTAGTGGCTTTAGGCTGGGTCAATAGGGCTCGCAGCATCATCAGTAGCAGTGTGTTCCTCAGGGCCAAATGAATAATGGGGGTAGCTAGTAAGGTCGAGTCCACCAGGGTCAACGACCAAGACAACCCCAATATGGCCAGTAGGGCCAGAGACAGGGGAATTTTATAGGTCATTTCTTACTATGTGGGGAGACGATTCACAGTAAGAAAAATTACCCACAGCAAAGCAGGGGAAGTAGTAGGGTTCTCAACGAGGACAGCAGGTACAATTACCACCTGCACTACGACCAGCTCTAGCAATCATAAAGAAGCTGGGACAGATGTAGTATGGGCGTGTTTATAATATCTAAGATACGATTCTTCCATAAGCACCGAAAGAGCCACCTGCACTTGAGGGTACGTTTCCTATCCATGGGTATATGGGTCGGGTGTTATTTGATACGGGGGCATCACATTCTTTCGTAGCCACTAGATTTGTGCACACGACTGATTTATTAGAGACAGTGGACAGTATTATTATGTGTGTCAACTCACCTTTTGATAGTGGGGCCCTTATTCATTTCATTTGTAAAGGGGTGGGGATAGATGACGGGAGATTGTGTTTAGAAGCCAACTTACTGGTATTAGACATGACTAGGTATAACGTCATTCTGGGTATGGACTGGTTGGCAGGGTATAAGGCAATGGTGGATTGTTTTGGTAGAACCATTATGTTTTCCATTCCATGGAAAGAGATTTTATTTATGGTGATGCCTCTTCCCAAGGGAGGGTAGATAACTCACATGTAATATATTGAGGAGGAGACCTCACAAGAGGTGGTTATATCATTTGACTCGATCTCAGTGGTTAAGGAGTTTGCAGACGTGTTTTAAGAGATACCGATTTTGCTGCCGAGTCGGGAGATGGAGTTTGTTATCAATTTAGTGCTTGGGACTAGGCCAATTGCACGTGCACCGTATAGCATGTCCCAATAAGATATTCGGTATTTAAGGAACCGAATTCAGTAGCTCTTATGATAGGGATTTAGTAGATGGAGCACATCGTCGTTGGGTGCCCCAGTGTTGTTTGTAAAGAAGAAGGATGGGTCACGAAAACTATGCATTGATTATCGAGAGTTGAAAAAGGTCAAGAATTATAATAAATATTTGTTGCCTCGAATCGATGACTTGTTTGACGAGTTGAGAGGATCACTTTACTTCTAAAAAATAAACTTAAGATCGGGGTATCACCAGTTTCATATTAGGGAGCAGGATGTCTCTAAGACCACAATCCTAAAGCGGTATGGGAAATATGAGTTCAGGGTTATGTTGTTTGGACTAACCAATGCTCTAGAAGTATTCATGGATCTCATGAATAGGTTGTTCAGAGATTTCCTTGACCAGTTCTTGATAGAGTTTAGAGACGATATTCTGGTATATTCTCGGACGAAGGGCGAGCACACATATTATTTGTATATGGTTCTACAGACATTATGGAACCATCACTTGTATGCCAAGTTCGCAAAGTATCGATTCTGGATGCGTAAAATACATTTCTTAGGTCACATTGTGTCTGACAGAGGCATTTCAGTGGACCCGAGTAAGGTTGTAGTGGTGAGAGAGTGGGTTCATCTCACGACACCGACAGAGGTTCGTAGTTTTTTGGGATTATCGTCATTTTATCAAGGGCTTCTCGAAGATTGTGGGTTCATTGGTAAATTTGACTCACAATGGAATGTCATTTTATGGCATGATTATTATCAGTTAGCTTTTGATGAGCTAAAGGACTAGGGGTGCAACCGGTACAGTATGGTCGGTAACAACCCCTTACCAATACCGAAACCACATTCTATATGGTAAAACTGTACCGTACCAATATACCGACCGGTACATCAAAATAAAAACCAAAACCAAACCAACCGGTTTTTTTATTTTTTCGGTATTTTTGGGTTTTTTGGTTTCGGTAATTTCGGTCTCAATTCAGTTTTTTCCCGGTAAATCCTAGAATTTCAAATCGGTTTATACATTCGATAAATCTGGTATATATTTCGATATACCCATTTCTAGCTGTTACAATTTCTAGCATTTCTAGCTATTATAATTTATACCATTTCTGGTTGTCTGGAACAATTAGAAACATACACAAACAGGTACAATTTCTGGCATTTGTAGCATTTGGAACAATAGATTTAAACAGATACGAGACCAAACTAACCGATTTGCTTTTGTTGGAGCCAGAGGATAGTGAGACGAGATCAAAATGTTCGGTTTACTCCGTCAGAGACATATGAGAGTGAGATGAGATCAAACTAACCGGTTTGCCTCTACCAAAGCCGAAGTAGAGTATGATGAGACGAGGGAGATGGTGCTTGAGGAGAGTGTGCCAAGATGATGAGCATCAAAAAATGAGGGAGTTGTTACCTCAAAAAATCTTCGCAGAAAAGTCAAAATCATCCACACCTCCAACACCAGAAAAACAAACCTTCGTCGAAAAACCCAACTCTTCGGAAAAAAAATCACCAAAAAATACGGAGGGAACTCAAATCCGAATACAGTTGGCGCCGAAAAAATTGTCATCGGAAACCCGATCTCAAAACGAAGTAACCACACCAAATCGAAAGCCAAAGCTCAAAACAAAAAAATGGTGTTCTCAAATAAAAGTCCCCAAAAAATTATTTCTCAAAATCAACCCATGCTTGAAGAAGAAAAAAAAATGAGAGAGAGAGAGCTCAAACAAAAATGACGGCCACACTTTTTGAGAGAAAAAGAGGTAAAAAAAATTGAAAATGGAAACCCTAAAAAAAGATCTCTAAACAAACCACAATATAAAGCCCAAAAGAAATAAGGGCAAAACGAAAATATAGCCAACAAAACAAATGACTCTTTTTATTTTAACAAAATGCTGCCTAATTCATTTTTGTTAAATGCTTGAATAATTAAACAAAATATATGTTTAATTAACATGATTATTTAACACTTAAACCAAATTCTCAAATAAATAAATTTAAATTCAAAGATAATATAAAAACTCACTCATGAGAAATAAAATAAATAGAAGTAGTATGTTACCCAAAATAATTTGACACTGCACAAAAAGTTTGGTACGGAATTTCGGTACGATAATTTTGGTACGATATCGGTACGGTAAATTCGGTAAATCATTTTTTTGTATCTAAAAAGCAAAACCAATCAAATTTTTTACGGTATTTTCGATTTTGTAAAATCGGTTTTCGGTATTTCATAATATGAAACCAAAACCATTTTTTTCCGGACCAAAACAGTACGGTACGGTAAAAACTCGTACCGGTTGCACCCCTATAAAGGACAGGTAGAATTTTGCACCTATGCTCGCACTGCCTAGGGTAGGAGTAGAGTACCTCGTATTATCGACGTGTCCTTACAGGGATTTAGGTGTGCTACAGCTGGAGGACCGAGATATAGTGTATGTTTCTTGCAAGTCTAAGCCCTATGAGAGGAATTATCCCATGCACGATTGGAGCTAGCTGCGATAGGTTTTCCTTTGAGGAGGCACTATCTCCCGGGGGGAGAAATTTAGTCTGTTCACGGATCAAAAGTCACTTAAATATCTGTTCACTCAGAAGGATCTCAGTATGCAACAGGGTAGATGGTTGGAGTTCGTAAAGGACTACCAGTTTGAAATTTAGTACCACTCAAGGAAGGTTAACTTGATGACTAATGTGTTGAGCTGATAACCTACGGGGGAGTTAACGGAAGTCTAGAAAGCTAAATGGAGTGAGCTTTTCCAAGAGGATGCAGTTGCTAGAGTATGTAAGGAAGTATTGACTATCACACCCGAGATTGTTATGCGGGTTATGAAAGCACAGGTCACAGATCAGTTTTGGCAGGACAGGGTATGGAAGTTATTGGCAGAGGGGGCAGAGTCTTACTTGATTAGTTCTGAGGAAGGCTTACACTTCAATAGGAGACTTATAGTCCTAGATGATGGGTATTTCAGGCATGCTATTATGACAGAGTACCACGGGTTGAGATTTACGGTACATATTAGCGGGAATAAGATGTACCAGGATATATGCAAACAGTATTGGTGGGAAGATATGAAGCGAGATATAGTTGAGTTTGTCTCGAAGTGTGCCTGATACAATGTAAATATTTCATATTTCACCCGTTAACCTACGCGTTATTAGCCGCCTCGAGTATCTTAATCCATATATTTATGCTTGTTAACCAGAAAACCTCGGATTTGTATAGATATACATTTTACAGGGGTTAATTAAGCTTTTATAGGTATTTCGATGCTTAGTATGAAGTTTGGACGCATTTCAGACAAGTTTCATACAAATATGCATGTTCAAGGGAAATTTAGTCATTTAAAATTTTAGGCACTGATTCGACGCAAATATTTACGTATTTCACCCGTTAACTACGTGTTATTAGCCCCCTCCAGTATCTTAATCCCTATATTTATGCTCGTTAACTAAACAACCTCGGGTTTCTATGTTAACATGTTTTGCAGGGGTTAATTGAGCTTTTGTAGGTATTTGGATGCTTAGTATGAAGTTCAGACGCTTTCCGGGAAGGTTTCGTCGACTATTACAGCTTCTGGGGCATTTTTGTAATTTCATCATTCGGGTTTGAATCCCGAGATCTTCACGGAAGTTTAAGCCCTATGATTTCTCTTCACGTGGCCACTGACGGTGCATGGATACGAGTTGTATCGAAGGAGTTATGGCATTTTTAGGATGGTTTTTACTTAAAAAACACACTCAATGTCACATTCAAGGGCATTTTAGTCATTTCATATTTTGGTTTTTTAGCCTAATGTCTCCTTGGATGTTGTATCCCTCTGAGTTATCTTCGCGTAGCCTCTGACCATGCCTAATTCCGAGCTATAACGAAGAAATGGCCACATTTTTCGTAAAACAGGACAAAGCTGCAGAATTGCAGACCTGTAGGGGCGAATCGATTTGCCACAGATTCTACTTTTCTCATTTCCCCTATTTTCGAATCGATTCGGTTTCCACCAAATCGATTCGGTTCTGCAGATCCAATTCTCTTTTAACTACAAGTTTGCCATACCAATCCATCTCATTTTGAGAAGATATCTTTCATTTTAGTTTAGTTTAGGGTTAGGGTTTTGAGAGATCTTCTTCTTCCTCATTTGGTGTGACAACTTTTGGGTGTTGTAAGTTGGATTTTTCATTACCCCTACAATTAATATAGTTTATTTCTTGATTTATTTCCATTGATGTCATTTATATCTCTTGCCTAGATTAATTTATTTCTTGCTTAATTAGTTTATCGCTTTGTTAATTAGTTTCATTTATGTCTTGCCCTTAGATAAATAGGGTCGGGATTTCGTTCTGCCATTTACGGGTCTCGGACCTCGAAAGTTAGGGTTTCGTGTAAAATTATATTTAATTGAAATCTCGTGTATTAAAGTCGGATTATTATGCGTTTAACTTTCTTTGTCAAGCAACGTTAGTGTTTATAGCGATATTCCGAATTTAATCCGCGTGTGATCATTTTTTATTAAATGTTTAATCTCACAACTTTGGGTTAAATTCCTTATTGTGTGATGTTTATTCTTAACTAAAAATGCTCGATTAAATTTCTTTCGAGCCTTAACTCTAATTAGTAGTTGTTTCGATCCGTGTGGTAGAATGCGATTCCGATCCTCGCTTTACTTTTGTATAGTGTAACTTATTCTTTTCTTTTTCAACCATTCCCAACCATCACCTTTTCTTTTATTTATTTTAAACTTTTATTCTTGATGTTTTTAAAGCAATTAAAATCTAAAATTCAATCACTCCCTATGGATTTCTTACGGTACCCGACTTACCACTATACTTTCCTCGCAAGTGTAGTCGTAATTTAGGTTTTTGTATTGAGCAGGCGAAACGAAATCAACGATTAGCGTTCTGACGCGACGCTACTTTTCACGCTCTCTTAAAAATGGCACTATTTCCGGGGAGTGTGTTTTAGATTGTAATTGTTTTATTATTTCGTATTATTTCTTTCATCCATATTTGTATTCTTTTTTTTCCCCTTTCTTTTTGACTTGTGCTAGATTGTTTCGAGAAATTGGAATCTCGGTGCTTGTCGCTTTATTGAATTGCCTATTTTAAAATGTGAAAGAGCGGATTTTGATTATCTCAATTAAAAACAAAACCAATAATAATTTCCTTTTATATAAAAACAATCACGATGCGAAAGCGTAAGAAGGTTCACAAAATAAACAAATGCCAAGTTTTAATTTTCTTTAAACAAATTAAACTTACACCAAGTGAAGTAAAATTAATCAATTAATATATTCACTTAAACCAATTAATTAATCCAAGCCCTAGAATTTGCCTAAGTCATATTTTTCATTTAAACAAAGTTAGGCCAAACCAATTTTAGCAAATGACTTGAATTAAACAACTTTACCCAATATTTAATATAAGTCCAAATTAAATTGAGTGTGATAATTTAAACCAAATTTTATCTTGAATTATTATAAAAATGCGCTCTACGTTATTATGCAAGATAAAATAAATCAATCTCACTACGCCGCGATGTACGAGGAAAAACCCAAGACGGGAAAAAACCTCGGACGACCCTAGCCACAGATTCACTAGATACGGAATTATAAGTACAAGACAAAAGACTTACAACACATGACTCGATCCCTCTCAGGCCCCGATGCTTCTTCTTGTAGACACCTCTTCCTAGCGAATAACCTTGGAACACCACCGCGGTCTCGGAATCCACCGATAGGACTTTATATGGTCACCGTCACCCGAGCAAGGAGCCTTTCTCCAAGTGGGTAGAATAGCAACAAAACGTCTTCTTCTTTGATGGATGTATAAGCAAACCAAAACTTCTCTTTGAAACGGAAGAGGTAAACCGGTGCCAAACTCCAAGCAATTTATATGTATATAAGAACTTGGATAAACAGTAATTTGGGTGTAAACTAGAGTGGTGAATGATTTTCTCTTTGAAAATTAGCACTCAAAACATAAACATTTTCCTTAAAACAATTTGCTCTCAAACTCTCTCTAAGAGATCAAACTAGGATGGAAAAGTTAGGAAAAGTTAGTTTGGAAAATGTTGTTCCCGCACATGATAAAGACTGAAAAAGTTGGTTAAAAACTAAGTGGGGAAGTGGGTGCAAAACTGCCAAAAAACTGGCAAAAACTGTTCCCGCCTGGCATCTCGTTCGAACGAAATTTCGTTCGAACGAAATCTCGTTCGAACGAGACTTCTAACGACGTTCCAGATTGAACTCGTTAGAATCTCGTTGGATATCTCGTTAGAACGAACGACATTTCGAACGACATTTCGAACGACGGACCAGTATACTTTGGTGGGAACTCGTTGGCAAACTCGTTCGAACGACATCTGGTTCGAACGAAAAAACTCGTTCGAACGACATATCGAACGACTTCGAGAAATTTTATAAAATTCGATTTTGGCCCAGAAACTTTATATATTTTATTTTAAAGTTCTAATTAAAGTTTTTCTGAAAATAAAACACAGTTTTTATTAAACCTAACACCCAATAAACCTTTTCCAAGCTCCTATATAAATATAATTGCATTCATACCTTGGGAGCATGGAACTATAGTTGATGACATAGAAACGAGGCACGCAAATCGGCAGATTGATGAATCTTTATACTCTTTGCCGCTACGTCTTCAATAAACACTTCATAGGCTTGAGATCATTACAATAACATACTATCCTATGAATAAATGTTTTTATCCGGAATTGAGCCAACACACTACATGGACTCAATTGGAAATTTGTGTCCTTACAAATCTCCCCCTTTGGCTATTCCAGGACAAAAACCAAAACAAAAATCCTAAAGGGCCGTCAAGCTCTACTAGACTCAAAACATAACCCACCCAAACTTGACTCAACCCAAGGATCAAACACTTTGCCTTTTAAAGATGTCGCTTTAGTAGAATACCTGCACACTTAAGCAAACTATCAAACGCATAGGAAATATCAAAATATTAAATGCAATTAATTAACTACTCCCCCTAAATTAATTCTCCCCTTTAT
Organism: Sambucus nigra; assembly: GCA_949130495.1. NCBI lineage: Eukaryota > Viridiplantae > Streptophyta > Magnoliopsida > Dipsacales > Adoxaceae > Sambucus > Sambucus nigra. Next base: position 521,500,960 of record OX422207.1, read on the forward strand.
CAAACAACTGATATACTTAGAAAGACGTCTCCCCCTAAGATAAATCTCCCCAAACAAAGATACGATAATAATAGGATTAGATACCATTTCTCCCCCTATCATCATTCTCCCCCTTTTTGTTCAGGAATAGACAAAGGCTAAAGAATCAAAACATAAAAGCATGTTGAAGCTTAAAGTGATAAGACATGAAAGCATATGGGCAACAAAAGCAAGGCAAAGACAAACAAATATCATATATATATAAACTAGAAATATACCAATGAAGCACTTGCATATATATATAGATATAAACAAACATATAACACAAAATACAATAAGTTTGCACACTCGTATGGCAAAAATGTGTCATATGAAAACACAAGTGTTGGGGTGTGAACTAGCAACAATTAAATTTAGACACAAACACTTAATAAACGTTCACGGAGTTCTCATTTGATTGCAAACTTCATCACATTGAAATATAACCTCATGTGACAATATAGATTGAACTCAATGAACAAACATACACAATGCATACAAGCCTAGCATGATGATGATTCTACAAATCAAATAGAGTCATGACATTAAAGACAACTAGTATAAACGGACATTGTGCAAACCGTTGATATACCATCCAATTCTCCCTCAATAAGCATATATATTCTGTTGTTTTTGAATGAATATATCAAACAAACATAGGCCTTGGCAATTGTTTTCTTTTTAATGCCAAATATTCTATTTTTAGGCCTTTGGATCACGTCTTTCTTTTAGATCCAATAAACGGTGGCTTACTATCGCAAAGTATTTAATTCATCCTTTCGGAGCCCTTCCCCATGTGTAATACCCCGTATTTTTATGCTATATTAATTTGGGGATTTATTAAAGTTAATGTGAATGAATTATTTAATAAAAATCCAGAAATTAATTATGTTATAATTATTAACGTGACGAGAGTTAGTAATTATGGGAAATTTGTTGAATATTACTAATGAGCAAAGTAATATATTATATTGGTTATATTGAATGTCATGAGTGAGTTAAATGAAAATTTCGAAAATTTAAGTCGGAACGTGCTCGTGTCGCGTCGGGACTAAATTCTGATAAATAAAAAGTGAATATTTTATAAGTTGTTCGTATGGTCGTTTTGAGTGCGCCAACGCGTCCGGAAGGGTTGAGATAGTCAGAAAAGTGTACCCGGGGGTTTAGTTTGGGTCTCGAGGCCTTTTTAGGCCTAATTGGTACCCCGGGAGGGCGTTTTGGACATTTCAACTTTTAGGGTAATTAAACCCACGAAAATTCCAAGGGTTATATCAGATATCTGGATGGTCACCTAGGCTTAGAAACTCTAAACACAAGTGATGGCTATTGGAGAAGAGAGGAGAGAGCTCTCAAGGAAATTCAAGGCCAAAAAGCCACCCGTTTGCACCGCCGTCGCCGCCAACACGTAGATCGCGAGATGAGGAACGCAACCATACCAAAATCAGAATACCAAAAATCCCAGGCAAGTGTTTATCTTGATATTTTCGTTGGTGCAATTTCCATATTAGTTTAGGAATGATTAGGGATGGAATATGTGGAAGAAAACCCAATTTGTGATAGTAAAATCCATGTAGTATTGGTTGATATGATGATTCTGGAAATCCTTGCCATGTAGAGGAAATTAACCACGAAATTTTGATGATTATAAGAAAGAAATTCTGGAGAAAAATTTGTTAGAAATCTGTTTAAGAAAATTCTAGGGTTCTTGATAATTAGATATAATTTTGGGTTGAAAATCCATGTGTTAAATGATGAATATGTACATGCCTTACGTTAGAAACATCTGGTATATTGTTATAATGTTAGTAGTAAAATTTTGGGACATTTGGGGTTGGAAAACATGGTTTTGGATGAAGAAAATTGGTAGAACCCGTAACTGCAATTCTGCAGAAATCAAAATACCTGCTTGATCGATCGATCGAGCATAGAGCTTCGATCGATCGAAGGTTCGATCGATCGAGTCCCAGACCTCGATCGATCGACCCCTCCTGGAAGACTCCAATTTCCCTTGTTTAATTAGTTAAACTAAATTTATCGTGAAATAATTCTTGGGTATTCTTAATAAAATGTTTTGGGAGATAGGAAAGACCAGTAGGACATATGAATAAGTGTTGGGAAATTTATTATAAGACGAGAAGTTTGCTTTTGGGATAATTATATAATGAATGATGAAACTACGTATTTCAAGTGAGAGATTATGGCGAATAGCTACGATAGTGAATAGAGGAATACCTACTGAATTTTCAACTTGGAAGGATAGAGTCCACGAGTGTCATGTAATAAGTGAGAAAACTCTTCGAGTTAAGGTTAGAGATGAAACCTTATACGTATTACTAATAATGTGAAATTAAGGATAAATATTGTAATTATGGGTGACGAGAGGAACCTATATTAATATGATAAAAGTGGTATATTTATATGATTGTGTGTACATATATTATATACATGTGAAAAACATACCGCGCTACTTGCTATCCTTGAGGTTACCGCGCTGGGACAGTCTTATCTCGATGGGACCTTTATGGGGGATATTGACTTGTACCCTAGAAGATAGATATCTATCGAATTGATAGTTCAGACGGTCCTAAGAGACGCGAGTATGTGCCATCCTCTTAGAGACTTGGAATCTATGCTTCACCTCGATATTGTTTGTGTATGTGTTAATACAGTTCGAGAGTGATTCCGAATTTTTATTCCCCTTGATATGAGTGGTATGGGGTTTGGATAGTAGAAGTATGCACGCACCATAGTTTTATTTGGGGTGCTGTTATTATATATATATTATACGAGTAGTTAATATATATATGAGATTCAGAAATTTGAAACTCCCTACTGTGATTTGATAAGTAGGACATGGTTGATGACTAAAATAGTAAATACTTGTTTTGTGAAAGTATAATATGACACTGGGAAACTTTATAAAATTAATAAAGCTAAAACGAGAGTTGTGCTGCTAATCGGAAGTATTCTTTTTAAACAATGATATTGTTCGGTTTTGAAATCTTATGAGTAAGTTAAGATAAGCTAAATTATTGGGAAGGTTAGTATGATAAAATGATAAGATAAACCGTTGGGAAGGTTAGTACGATAGGCGTGCACATTAGAAGATAGGTGAGATTTTCTCAAGAGAGTGTCGCTCTAATATGTTGTTGCATTGGCTTGTATCAATTTAAATACTTGCTAAACAAATTTTAAATCATACACACTATCGGGCTCTGACCCGTTTCTTTTTCTCCCTCTCTCTTGTATATATATGTATATATTTCAGGTGCCCAGCCACAGGGGCGTCTTGCTTAGGATCCCTTGAAAGGAACGTGCTGCAGCTTAGGTGGGAGTTGCAGGTCACTTGCGTAGACGGCTTCCCTTATTGACTCCACTTCTAGCATTCTCATTTATTGGGCATGTGTCGCCCTTTCCATTATTTCATTGTTATTGGGACATTTGTATTTCAGTTATTTCTAGTATTGTCACTATGGGATTTTTTAGTTTGAATTGCGTTACTTTATATTTCGCATGCTGACATTTGATTGACGAATGTTTTAAATTAATTGGATTGTGTTCCAGGTTTATTGTGGTGTGATTCTTAATTGTTGAAATGTTGTTAATAAATAAATAAATGATTTTCTTTAAATAAAATTTGGAAAGTATTTATGAAAATGGTTTTGACACTTAGCTTAATTATTTAGGGTGTTAAATTGGAAAATTTATTTTTATCGACAGTGATGCTGAGAATGAACCAACTGTTTACCTTGATTTAATTTAATAAAGGAGTGATCGCCCGGTATATAATTAGGCGGGGTGTCACACTGTGCACATTTAGATATATAATTTTTTATCTCACAAAGCTCACTTGCAACGGATTGTGACATGCACTAGTCCTCCTAGGTCATAGATATGTAGATGACTAGATTGGTAGGAGAACACCTCAAAAAGCTCAAATATAACAGGCGGTATTTTATTAGGCGGGGTGTCACAGGTGGTATCAGAGCATCAGGTTCTAATGTCCATAGGATCTGTACGGCTTATTTCGCTTTCAGCTTAACGTTATTGCTATAGAGGCCTATTTTTAGGATTGTTGTATTCTTGCTTTTACGTTTAAGTCTTCAGCTATTTGAGATTTGATAATAACTGTAGACTAATAAACTTTTTCATGTTTCAGATGCCTCCGAGACGTGCTCCGAAAGATAGGCGTGCCCAGGCCGAGCAGCCAGCAGCTCCGGCACCAGGCACAATGAATGCAAATGAAGTAGCCGCCATTGTTGCTCAGGCGGTGAATGCCGCGATAGCGGTGATTCAGCAGGCTCCACCCCAGGTTCAGGCAGTGGCGCTAGTACCAGCACAACTTCCATCTGCATGGGAGAGGGTTCGGGATGCTTTTCAGAAAGCGCATCCCCCTGAGTTCTCTGGTAGCTCCGATATTGTCACAGTTAGCCAATGGAAGAAACACATCCAGCGGCACCTCCGTATGTATGAGTGCACTAATGTGCAAAAGCAGTTATTGGCTTCCTTTAAGCTGGTGGGAGCCGCATTGCAGTGGTGGGAGTCCACTACCACTTTGGAGGAGAGGGACACGATCCCTATTCAGTTGTTCTGGGAGCGGTTTGATCGCAAGTATTTTCCACCCGCAGTGCAGACTGAGATGACGCGGAGATTACTGAATCTGAAGCAGGAGAGTCTTACCGTAGTAGAGTATGAGGAGGAGTTCACTAGACTTCTCACCATTGTGCCAGATGAGGCACCTATTGAGAGCAAGAATATTTTGCTGTTTGTCGACGGGTTAGCTTGGAGGATCCGTCAGCACCTTATTAGGAATTTATCCCTGAATACTATCACTGATGTACTCAATACCGCATTGCTACATTGCCAGGATCACAGCTTCCATCTACAGGGAAGCAAGAGAGAAGGAGAGTCCAGCCAGCAAGGCAGGACCGGGGGTAATAGTGTCAGTGGGGCACCATCTCATGGACAGACTTGTCAGCACGAGCAGAGTTCCCATCAGGGGGACCCTGCTAAGCGATTTCATTCAGGTGATTCTAGGTAGGGATATGGGGGCTATAGGCAGGGCCAGCCTAATCAGCAGGGCCAGCAGGGCCAACACCGACAGCAGGGACAGCAGCAGGGCTAGGAGGGCCAGCAGCGTGCTAATCAGGGCCAACAGGGCCAGAGGCGAGGAGGTAACGGCCAGCAGGGCCGTGGTCAGCAGGGACAGAGGGGAGGCAACTTTAAGGGCCAATGTTTTGGATGTGGTAGACACGGACATAGGGGCCAGGATTGTCCGGAGGGAGATAGGGCCCCACAACAACAGGGTGCCCGTAATGAGCCACAAAGACCACTTTTTCCGGCTGCACTCCTAGCTCCAGCCCAGGTGCCAGCCCTACCAGCCGTTCCAGCAACTCTAGTGGAGCAGGGGCAGTTACAGTACGGACGTGTCTATAACGTCCACCAGGCACCAGCTCCACAGGCACCACCCGCGATTGAGGGTATGTTTCCTATCCGTGGTACTATGGGTCGGGTTTTGTTTGATACGGGGGTAGCGCATTGTTTTATAGCTACGCATTTTGCGAAGGCCTTAGGGTTTTTAGCCACAGCAGAGAGCACAGTGACGTGTGTGGACTCACCACTAGGGAGTGGGTCACTTATTTTCTTTATATGCCGAGGAGTGGGGGTAGAGATTGGTAGCTTGGTATTACCTGCAGACATGTTAGTCTTAGACATGCACGAGCATGATGTGATTATTGGTATGGATTGTCTCACAGCTTATAGATACATGATTGATTGCTTTGGTGGGAGCATTGTTTTTGCCATTCCGGGGCAAGAGATGTTTGTAGTGGCGATGCCTCGCCCAGAGGGAGGCTCGACCGCTCATTTGTATTACATAGAGGAGGATACCTCTAAGGAGGTTGTGATTCCCTTAGATTCAACCCCAGTTGTCAGAGAGTATTCTGATGTGTTTCAGGAAATACCAGGCCTACCCCCCAGTCGAGAGATAGACTTTGTCATAGATTTATTGCCATATACGAGACCTATAGCACGCGCACCGTACCGTATGGCTCCGGAAGAGATGCGAGAGCTACGAGATCAAATAGAGCATCTGTTAGGTCAAGGCTTCATTCGTAGGAGTACTTCACCTTGGGGCGCTCCAGTTTTGTTTGTGAAGAAGAGAGATGGTTCACTGAGGTTATGTGTGGACTATCGGGAGCTGAACAAGGTCACGATACGGAATAAGTATCTGTTGCCTCGAATCGATGACATGTTCGACCAGTTGCGGGAGCAACTTTCTTTTCGAAGATAGATCTAAGGTCGGGGTACCATCAGCTACGTATTAGGGAGCAGGATGTTTCGAAGACTTCTTTCTTGACGAGATATGTGTCTTATGAGTTTCGGGTGATGCCGTTCGGATTCACAAATGCTCCAGCCATTTTCATGGACTTGATGAACCGAGTATTCAGAGAGTTCTTGGATCAGTTTGTCATCATTTTCATAGATGACATTTTGATATATTCACACTCCGAGGAGGAGCATGCCGAGCATTTGAGGCAGGTTCTTCAGACTCTACGAGAGCATCAGTTGTATGCTAAGTACGAGAAGTGTGGATTCTGGTTGCGAGAAGTACAGTTCTTGGGCCATGTTATTTCTGAGCAGGGGATAGCAGTTAACCCGAGTAAAGTATCAGCGGTGAGGGAGTGGGGACAGCCCACGACACCGACAGAAGTACGTAGTTTCTTGGGTTTAGCCGGATACTACAGGAGATTCATTCGGGGATTCTCCAAAATAGCGGGTCCATTGATGAATCTGACTTGCAAGGGAGTACCATATGTTTGAAATGACGCTTATCAGTTGGCTTTCGACGAGCTGAAAGACAAGCTTACTTCAGCGCCAGTCCTTGCGTTACCGAAGCCGGGTATGGAGTACCTGGTTTACACCGATGCGTCCTTACGGCGACTTGGGGGAGTACTTCAGCAGGAAGAGAAGGCTATAGCTTTTGCCTCCTGCAAGCTTAAGCCGCATGAGAAAAATTACCCCACCCACGACCTGGAGTTAGCAGCGGTCGTCTTTGCATTGAGGATATGGAGGCACTATTTGTTGGGAGAGAAATTTCGTTTGTTCACAGACCACAAGTCATTGCAGTACCTGTTCACTCAGCGAGAGCTGAATATGCGTCAGCGCAGATGGCTAGAGTTTGTGAAGGACTACCAGTTCGATATACAATATTATCCGAGAAAGGCCAACGTAGTTGCTGATGCGTTGAGTCGTAGACCGGTAGACGAGGTAGCAGATGTCTGGAAAGCAAAGTGGAAGGAGTTAGGCCACCAGGATGCATTAGCACGTTCTTTTATATCCGTGATATCAGTCACACCTGAGATTGTTGTGAGGGTAATACAGGCACAGAGCACAGACCCGTTTTTCCAGGAGCAGATTGTGCGACTTCTAGCCGAGGGTGCTGAGTCCTATTCTGTTAGTTCTGATGGAGGTTTGCGATTTAATGGGAGATTGGTGGTTCCAGAAGGAGCAGAATTACGTCATGCAGTGATGACCCAGTCTCACGGGTCCCGATTTGTAGTACATCCTGGAGGAGATAAGATGTACCAGGATATGAGGAGGCAATACTGGTGGAGTGGGATGAAGAAGGACATTGCTGAGTTCGTGTCCAAGTGTTCTACCTACCAGCTGGTGAAGGTGGACCATCAAAAACCGTCAGGATTTCTTCAGCCATTGGAAGTACCCGCGTGGAATTGGGAGAGTATTTCCATGGATTTTATTACAGGGTTGCCTACATCACAGCGGGGCCACGATTCTATCTGGGTGATTGTAGACCGTTTGACCAAGGTGGATCATTTTCTGCCGGTGCAGACAGATTATACCACGGATCAGTATGCTCAGTTGTTCATCGCTGAGATTGTCAGATTACACGGGGTGCCCTTGAATATTGTGTCAGATAGAGACAAGGTTTTAGTGTCACGTTTTTGGAAAAGCTTTCAGGAGGCTATGGGTACTGAGTTGAGGCTGAGTTCAGCTTACCACCCACAGACAGATGGACAGACAGAGCGTACTAATCAGATGTTAGAGGATATGCTACGCATGTGTGTTCTTGATTTTAGAGGAGGTTGGGAGCCAAATCTTCCACTGGTAGAGTTTGCTTATAATAACTCTTATCAGTTCACGATTGGGATGGGTCCATTTGAGGCTTTGTATGGCAGGCCTTGTCGTTCTCCCACTTGTTGGCTCGAAGTGGGGGACAACAAGTTGCTAGTACCAGAGGTGATTCAGGAGACCTCCGCTAGGATTGAGATGATCGGGAGTCGCATTCGAGTAGCCCAGGACAGGCAGAAGATCTACGCCGATGCGAAACGGTTCTTCCGGGAGTTTAGTGTGGGGGACCAAGTGTTATTGCGTGTATCTCCTATGAAGGGAGTGATGAGGTTCGGGAAGAAGGGGAAATTGGCTCCGAGGTACGTGGGACCATTTCCCATCATCGAGAGGATTGGGCTGGTTGCATACAGGTTGGGACTGCCAGAACATTTACATCACATCCACGATGTATTCCACATCTCGTCGTTGAGACGATATCTTCGGGATGATATGGCCCAAACTCACATTGCGATAGATGAGATCGACTTGCAGCCTGATAGCTCTTACGCGGAGAGACCGATGGCTATCCTAGACTATAGTGAGAGGAGATTGAGGTCGAAGATAGTTCCACTTGTGCGGGTCCAGTGGGAGCATCATAATGTGGAGGAATCCACTTGGGAGCGCGAGGCAGATATGCGCGAGAGATATCGAGAGTTGTTTTTCCCAGGTATGCCTTATTTTCCGAATTTCGGGACGAAATTCCATTATTAGGGGAGAAGTACGTAATACCCCGTATTTTTATGCTATATTAATTTGGGGATTTATTAAAGTTAATGTGAATGAATTATTTAATAAAAATCCGGAAATTAATTATGTTATAATTATTAACGTGACGAGAGTTGGTAATTATGGGAAATTTGTTAAATATTACTAATGAGCAAAGTAATATATTATATTGGTTATATTGAATGTCATGAGTGAGTTAAATGACAATTTTGGAAATTTAAGTCGGAACGTGCTCGTGTCGCGTCGGGACTAAATTTTGATAAATAAAAAGTGAATATTTTATAAGTTGTTCGTATGGTCGTTTTGAGTGCGCCAACGCGTCCGAAAGGGTCGAGATAGTCAGAAAAGTGTACCCGGGGGTTTAGTTTGGGTCTCGGGGTGTTTTTAGGCCTAATTGGTACCCCGGGAGGGCGTTTTGGACATTTCAACTTTTTGGGTAATTAAACCCACGAAAATTCCAAGCGTTATATCAGATATCTGGATGGTCACCTAGGGTTAGAAACTCTAAACACAAGTGACGACCATTGGAGAAGAGAGGAGAGAGCTCTCAAGTCAATTCAAGGCCAAAAAGCCACCCGTTTGCACCGCCGTCGCCGCCAACGCGTAGATCGCGAGACGAGGAACGCAACCATACCAAAATCAGCCGTAAATCAGAATACCAAAAATCCCAGGCAAGTGTTTATCTTGCTATTTTCGTTGGTGAAATTTCCATATTAGTTTAGGAATGATTAGGGATGGAATATGTGGAAGAAACCCCAATTTGTGATATGAAAATCCATGTAGTATTGGTTTATATGATGATTCTGGAAACCCTTGCCATATAGAGGAAATTAACCACGAAATTTTGATGATTATAAGAAAGAAATTCTGGAGAAAAATTTGTTAGAAATCTGTTTAAGAAAATTCTAGGGTTCTTGATAATTAGATATAATTTTGGGTTGAAAATCCATGTGTTAAATGATGAATATGTACATGCCTTACGTTAGAAACATCTGGTATATTGTTATAATGTTAGTAGTAAAATTTTGGGACGTTTGGGGTTGGAAAACATGGTTTTGGATGAAGAAAATTGGTAGAACCCGTAACTGCAATTCTGCAGAAATCAAAATACCTGCTTGATCGATCGATCGAGCATAGAGCTTCGATCGATCGAAGGTTCGATCGATCGAGTCCCAGACCTCGATCGATCGACCCCTCCTGGCAGACTCCTATTTCCCTTGTTTAATTAGTTAAACTAAATTTATCGTGAAATAATTCTTGGGTATTCTTAATAAAATGTTTTGGGAGATAGGAAAGACCAGTAGGACATATGAATAAGTGTTGGGAAATTTATTATAAGACGAGAAGTTTGCTTTTGGGATAATTATATAATGAATGATGAAACTACGTATTTCAAGTAAGAGATTACGACGAATAGCTACGATAGTGAATAGAGGTATACCTACTGAATTTTCTACTTGGAAGGATAGAGTCCACGAGTGTCACGTAATAAGTGAGAAAACTCTTCGAGTTAAGGTTAGAGATGAAACCTTATACGTATTACTAACAATGTGAAATTAAGGATAAATATTTTAATTATGGGTGACGAGAGGAACCTATATTAATATGATAAAAGTGGTATATTTATATGATTGTGTGTACATATATTATATACACGTGAAAAACATACCGCGCTACTTGCTATCCTTGAGGTTACCGCGCTGGGACAGTCTTATCTCGATGGGACCTTTATGGGGGATATTGACTTGTACCCTAGAAGATAGATATCTATCGAATTGATAGTTCAGACGGTCCTAAGAGACGCGAGTATGTGCCATCATCTTAGAGACTTGGAATCTATGCTTCGCCTCGATATTGTTTGTGTATGTGTTAATACAGTTCGAGAGTGATTCCGAATTTCTATTTCCCTTGATATGAGTGGTATGGGGTTTGGATAGTAGAAGTATGCAGGCACCATAGTTTTATTTGGGGTGTTGTTATTATATATATATATTATACGAGTAGTTAATATATATATGAGATTCGAAAATTTGAAACTGCCTACTGTGATTTGACAAGTAGGACATGGTTGATGACTCAAATAGTAAATACTTGTTTTGTGAAAGTATAATATGACACTAGGAAACTTTATAATATTAATAAAGCTAAAACGAGAGTTGTGCTGCTAATCGGAAGTATTCTTTTTAAACAATGATATTTTTCGGTTTTGAAATCTTATGAGTAAGTTAAGATAAGCTAAATTATTGGGAAGGTTAGTATGATAAAATGATAAGATAAACCGTTGGGAAGGTTAGTACGATAGGCGTGAACATTAGAAGAGAGGTGAGATTTTCTCAAGAGAGTGTCGCTCTAATATGTTGTTGCATTGGCCTGTATCAATTTAAATACTTGCTAAACAAATTTTAAATCATACACACTATCGGGCTCTGACCCATTTCTTTTTCTCCCTCTCTCTTGTATATATATGTATATATTTCGGGTGCCCAGCCACAGGGGCGTCTTGCTTAGGATCCCTTGAAAGGAACGTGTTGCAGCTTAGGTGGGAGTTGCAGGTCACTTGCGTAGACGGCTTCCCTTATTGACTCCACTTATAGCATTCTCATTTATTGGGCATGTGTCGCCCTTTCCATTATTTCATTGTTATTCGGACATTTGTATTTCAGTTATTTCTAGTATTGTCACTATGGGATTTTTTAGTTTGAATTGTGTTACTTTATATTTCGCATGCTGACATTCGATTGACGAATGTTTTAAATTAATTGGATTGTGTTCTAGGTTTATTGTGGTGTGATTCTTAATTGTTGAAATGTTGTTAATAAATAAATAAATGATTTTCTTTAAATAAAATTTGGAAAGTATGTATGAAAATGGTTTTGACACTTAGCTTAATTATTTAGGGTGTTAAATTGGAAAATTTATTTTTATCGATAGTGATGCTGAGAATGAACCAACTGTTTACCTTGATTTAATTTAATAATAGAGTGATCGCCCGGTATATAATTAGGCGGGATGTCACACCTTGCACATTTAGATATATAATTTTTTATCTCACAAAGCTCACTTGCAACGGATTGTGACATGCACTAGTCCTCCTAGGTCATAGATATGTAGATGACTAGATTGGTAGGAGAACACCTCAAAAAGCTCAAATATAACATGTGACATTAAGATTTCAGAAGAGCTCGTGCATGTGTGAAAAGAGGCATATAAAAATAGAATCCATTTAAACAACACAAAATCCAACTACTCCATAAAATATGGTGAAGAACATAATAAGGATTGATAATCTAAACCAAAAGTTCTAGCCACGTCGGAGCGTAAAAGATGGAATTCAAACACAAATATATGCCACTTAAAGTGTGTCAAACTAAAATACACACAAAATAAAATCTTTTTGAGTTTTTGAAATTTTTAGCCAAAAATAAAAAATATACACTCAAAAGACAAACAAAAATCATTTGAATTTTTCAATAAGCTTAAATTACCACGAGATAAAATCCAAATGATAAACAAAAATCTTTTCGTATTTCTCATTTAATGCAAACAAAATGAAGGAAATATAATACAAAAGATAAACACAAATCATTATTCTAGCATGTGATAAGCATGGAGCATAGACTAGAAAATGATTAAACAAGCATACATTTAGCATGTGAATATAGCATGAAGTACAAACGCTAAAGTATGCAAACACTAACACATTCATCCTTTAGATTTAGCAAGGGAGGAAGCATGTGAAAGTAAATGAGAATCAAAAACCCTATTTTGCAAGGCAACCAAGTCGGATTTCCTAACCCAAATTAATGAAGAATGACTATCTTGGGGTGTTGGAATATTAACAACCGTGGTTACTTTATTATGGGATTTTCTAGGAATTCGTTTAAGATCAAAACAAAATTTTCGAAGATAACCTTTTCGACCACAATGTGTACAAGAAAAAACATGTCGAAAAGATTTACCTAAGGAGTGATCTTTAAATGCATTCCTAGTAGATTCTCCTAAAACATTGGTCTTGGCTTTATGAGTAGATTCATTACAAGTATTGAAGCCTAAACCACAAGTGTCATTTTTAATTTGGACCGTTCCTAACATTTTATCTAGTTTTTCCGAACGACACTCCAAATCAAATTTGACATTACTAGAATCTTTTAATTTATTTTCCAATTCTAAAATGTTTGATTCTAGTAAAATATTTTGCTCTTCAAAAGCAAGAAGCTCCTTTTTCAAGGATTCCATTAAACCCCTAAGGCTATCTCTCTCGCCTTATACATATTCAAGCTTCTCTTGAAGAGTCTTCACATGTGTCCTAAGGTCTTCTATTAAAGCATTGTCATCAACGACCTTGACACTCTCTCTTAAACTAGCTTCTAACTTCAAATTAGCTCCTTTTAATTTAATAGATTCTTTATAAAGTTCTTTAAAAGCATTTTGAAGTTCACTCACATTAACCTCTTCTTCATTTTCACTCTCTCTTTCTTCTCCACTCTCACTATCGTAAAAAACAATAGAATCATAAACAATGACCTTGGAAGTGTCATGTGTTAAAGTTTCATCAATTGATGAGCTCTCACTATCACTCACATGACTAGACATAAAAGCCACAAAATTTTTCTTAGTGGGGGAATCGGGCCTCTCTTCGTTATCATTATCACTAAGGGTCGCATTATATGAAATGGGTCGCTTACCCTCTTTCCTTAGTTTAGTGGGGCACTCAAAAGCTCTATGGCCATAACCTTCACAACCAAAACACTTATTAGACTCGTCCCTATCTAAATTTTCATTACTCGGTTTAGGGATCTTCTCGGCTTTAGGAATCTTCTCGCCTTTTTCATGCTTAGAAGTATCAAACTTCTTAAAATCATTTTTAAGTTTATCTTTGTTAATTTTAAGAAATTTTCTAAATTTGCGAGCAAACAAAGCCATGTCTTCCGAGTCACTATCACTCTCGCTCTCTACTACTTGTTTGACCTCTTTTCGGGCTTTTAAAGCAACGCCCTTTTCGATTTTCTTTTCAGTTTTAGAGGGAAACATATTCAGTTCATAGGTTTGTAAATCACCTACAAGCTCTTCTAATTTCGTAGAGGCTAAAATGGGTAAAGAATTTAAAACGGTCACTTTAGGAATAAATCTATCGGGTAGGGACCTTAAAATTTTCTTTACAACACGGTCGTCAGGTATTTTCTCTCCCAAATTAAAAGATGAATAAAGTCTAGCATAAAATTCATCAAATGTTTCTTTTTCATTCATTTTGATAGTTTCAAATTGAGTGGTGAGGTCTTGGAGTTTTGAAGCTTTAACGACACTAGTTCCTTCATGAGTTAATTGTAAAATATCCCAAGCTTCTTTAGCGGTTTCACACGTCATAATACGTCGGAATTCATCCTGTGTGAAAACGCTAAATAAGGCATTTAAACCACGGGAATTGAAATTAGCAAGTTTAAACTCATTTTCGGTCCATCTATCGGCGGGTTTGGGAACACGTTCATTTTCAACTAAATAAGTTGGTGGAGACCACCCGTTAACAACAGACATCCAAACTCTTTCGTCGATAGACTTTAGTGCCGATCTCATACGCGCTTTCCAATACGCATAGTTTGAACCATCAAAAATAGGAAATTTTGAAAATGGGAAAAAATCCATTTTAGCCAAAAATTATTTAAGGATCTTAACGAAATATTTTATCGTTTTTGGCTCTAATACCAATTTGAAAGAGCGGATTTTGATTATCTCAATTAAAAACAAAACCAATAATAATTTCCTTTTATATAAAAACAAACACGATGCGGAAGCGTAAGAAGGTTCACAAAATAAACAAATGCCAAGTGTTAATTTTCTTTAAACAAATTAAACTTACACCAAGTGAAGTAAAATTAATCAATTAATATATTCACTTAAACCAATTAATTAATCCAAGCCCTAGAATTTGCCTAAGTCATATTTTTCATTTAAACAAAGTTAGGCCAAACCAATTTTAGCAAATGACTTGAATTAAACAACTTTACCCAATATTTAATATAAGTCCAAATTAAATTGAGTGTGATAATTTAAACCAAATTTTATCTTGAATTATTCTAAACATGCGTTCTACATTATTATGCAAGATAAAATAAATCAATCTCACTACGCCGCGATGTACGAGGAAAAATCTAAGACGGGAAAAAACCTCGGATGGCCCTAGCCACAAATTCACTAGATACGGAATTACAAGTACAAGACAAAAGACTTACAACACATGACTCGATCCCTCTCAAGCCCCGATGCTTCTTCTTGTAGACAGCTCTTCCTAGCGAATAACCTTGGAACACCACCGCGGTCTCGAAATCCACCGATAGGACTTTATATGGTCACCGTCACCCGAGCAAGAAGCCTTTCTCCAAGTGGGTAGAATCGCAAAAAAACGTCTTCTTCTTTGATGGATGTAGAAGCAAACCAAAACTTCTCTTTGAAACGGAAGAGATAAACCGGTGCCAAACTCCAAGCAATTGATATGTATATAAGAACTTGGATAAACACTAATTTGGGTGTAAACTAGAGTGGTGAATGATTTTCTCTTTGAAAATTAGCACTCAAAACATGAACATTTTCCTTAAAACAATTTGCTCTCAAACTCTCTCTAAGAGATCAAACTAGGATGGAAAAGTTAGGAAAAGTTAGTTTGGAAAATGTTGTTCCCGCACATGATAAAGACTGAAAAAGTTGGTTAAAACTAAGTGGGGAAGTGGGTGCAAAACTCGCAAAAACTGTTCCCGCCTGGCATCTCGTTCGTACGACATTTCGTTCGAACGAAATCTCGTTCGAACGAGACTTCTAACGACGTTCCAGATTGAACTCGTTAGAATCTTGTGTGATATCTCGTTAGAACGAACAATCTCGTTCGAATGACATTTTGAACGACGGACCAGTATACTTTGGTGGGAACTCGTTGGCAAACTCGTTCGAACGACATCTGGTTCGAACGAAAAAACTCGTTCGAACGACATATCGAACGACTTCCAGAAATTTTATAAAATTCTATTTTGGCCTAGAAACTTTATATATTTTATTTTAAAGTTCTAATTAAAGTTTTTCTGAAAATAAAACACAGTTTTTATTAAACCTAACACCCAATAAACTTGTTCCAAGCTCCTATATAAATATAATTGCATTCATACCTTGGGAGCATGGAACTATAGTTGATGACGTAGAAACGAGGCACGCAAACCGGCATATTGATGAATCTTTATACTCTTTGCCGCTACGTCTTCAACAAACACTTCATAGGATTGAGATCATTACAATAACATACTATCCTATGAATAAATGTGTTTGTCCGGAATTGAGCCAACACACTACATGGACTCAATTGGAAATTTGTGTCCTTACAAAATTTCTTAATATAACTCTTTATATAACTTTACTTCTTCTCTGAATAGTAGTGTGGATTCCATTATCTATGAGCAAACCATACAAGATGATATGTATTCTTGTTCGTTTGATTATGAGTTAATGATAAAGGAAATTAATGACCGATTTGAAAGTTCTCAAACTTGGATTCTAAAAAATGATGCCATGCTCGATGAGATTATTTCTTTACAAAACCGGGTCGAGGTTGAAACTTGCGTTTCACCTCCACCCATTTTTGTTGAAGAAATCATTGAGAGTGATCCAAGATTTAGCACTTTCGATTTTCAACCTCTTATTTATTCTTCTGATGGTATTGAGGTTGTTGGTCCTTCCTTTCCTTTACTCCCTATTATTCCCGAACAATTAAGTTTATCATAAGAATTGGTTGAAAGTCTTGAGGACTTTGACCCGATTCTTGAACGAGTTTGTTATTATGAGATGCTTCATCTCATGGGCTATTCACTTGCACTAGCCCCACCTCCACTTCCAATTGAAGAACCTTGTGGATGTGATTTTAATTTTCCCGAGATCAATGTGGTCTTGTCCCCCATTTTATCCAAATCCCCCATCGTCCGCCCAAAATTTCAAATTGGCGATGGTTCACTTTTTTCACCACCCACATGCCTTCCGTTGTTCAAACGAAATTCCTATTTTTCGGGAGGCATGTTCACTTTAGAGGGTCCACCGTTGATCTTTCAAAGTCAAATCCCTTTTTGGGTGGACCCTCAACTATTTAGACTTCTAGTGTATAGTTAGTGTGTAGTCTAAATAGTTGGTTGTAAATAGTTAGCTTTTTAATTTTCTTTCTTCCCTATTTTTCTTTCCGTTTAATTTAGTCTAGTGTAATTATTTAAACTTTTTGTTATTGCTTTTCGTTATGCTCGGTACTAACTTGTTTTGTAGATTTCATTGGACTCATGCTTATGGAGATCGCTCCAATTTTGGGTAATATCATTATTTTCCTCTCTTTGTGTTGTGTTCTTAAGGCGAATTGAGGACAATGCAACATTTAAGTTAGGGGGTGTATGATATTCTATCCATTTCATGTGTAGTCCACTGATTTTCTCACTTGTTAGTTACTAAGTATGCCTTTTTGTGAAAAATTTGAAATTTTTCACAAATATTTTCTTTCTTTTTTCTCATTTGTTGGGCATTTTGCCTTGTTTTGGATGATAAATTTTAATAATTGCCCGATCCATTAGACAACTCAATGATGCATGTTCTCAATTTTAGAAGTTATTAGATTTTAGTCCTCAAATCATTGATATTGTGAATAACTTCATGAATTAAACTTTAATCCCATGATCACATGCACCTTCTTGTTTCATTGATTTGGTTTAAGATTTTTATAACTTAGTAATCTTATGTTGCGTTGTATATACTTACACCGAGTAAGCTTTGTACCTTTCGTCATTTGTGAGTGTATACACTATTCTTTCCTCTTTGAAAACATTGAATTCATCGGTAATCTCTCTATTCTTTCATTGACCGTTCATTAATTGAGTTTATATCTTGAAATGTGTTACTTGAGCATGATTTTCATATTTTGTTTTGACTCAAGAATTGCGTAAACTTTATGAAATGATCACAGGCCCTCTTTGTTATATCACCCATATTAGCCTTGACCTCACCCTTATATGTTTACCCTCTTTAAACCCTTTTATCCTAAATATAGCCTTTCTTTTTATAGCCCAAATTCCCATAACTAACTCCGCATTGGAGTTTTAAACCATACATACACTTTCCATGCCTTCGTTTGGAATGTTACTTGGGATTGAATGATGTTGTTATGATGTCGGTTGCAATTTAGGCATATAAGAGTTTGAAAAGAAAAGAAAAGAAAGAGATGTGGAAAAAGTGAAGAAAAAGAGAGAAAAAAAAGAAAAAGAAAACAAAAGAAAAAAATGATAAAAAGAAGAAAAGAGAAAGTTGTATATTGTCTATAGTTCAATAAGCTTTGATTACTCTCCAATTATTATATCTAATGCTTGTTTGGAACTTGTTTTCCAATTTTTGATATTGCCCGCATTTTTTCCATGATCCCGAGTTTTCATCCCGAACACTTTGAATCCGTACATACATTCCTTCATTTCGCACCCTAGCCTAGCCTACATTACAACCCTATTACAAGTCCTATGTGATCATAGGTTGATTTAATTCAAAGGTTTAAATAGTTTTGATAATCTGTGAAAATGCATTTCGCCTCCTTTAGTGTGTGGTATCCTTTCATTGAGATTACAGTTTTTCATTTTATATTCAGCGTTCTTCATTTGTGATATGTGTGCGACCTAGTTTCCATTTACATTTACTCATTATGCCTGCATGTCCCGTGTGTTATCTCCCTGTGTCGAGTGAATTCACTTGATGAGTGTAATGCCCGTGAGGATTGAATATATGCTTGCTTTATTTAGTATCCGATTTATTTAAGTTTTTTCCAAATCATACTATGCATGTGCTCTCCCCCCTCCCACTTTTAAACTTTCAATTCTATGCGGTGCATTCAACCTGTTAATAACAACGGACTTTAGCTTGAATTCATTCAATATTCTAATAACGTGTTTGAAATCTTTTTCGTTGTTGTTGGGTTTGTTGCATGTTGGGTTGGGCAAATTTTGAGGAAACTGTATGATGTTTGTGGGTATCATCCCTGAAAACCCTCACGAGACGACACTCGTCCACTAGGGTAACCTAGGGGTTTAACGACTTATTGCATACACTAAATGCAATCATTCGCCCGCGAAAGTGGCTCTTATCTCTTTTGTACATATCTCCTTTTTCTGGTTTACTTGTAGTTTTTATTTTTTCCAGTTTCATTCCTAGCGACTAGCAATGTGTAAGTTAAGGGGTGTGATACGATGCAAATATTTGCGTATTTCACCCGTTAACCTAACGTTATTAGCCCCCTCGGGTATCTTAATCCCTATATTTATGCTCGTTAACCAGAAAACTTCGAATTTCTATGTTAACATGTTTTTCAGGGGTTAATTGAGCTTTTGTAGGTATTTGGATGCTTAATATGAAGTTCAGACGCTTTCCAGGAAGGTTTCGTCGACTATTGCAGCTTCGGGGGAATTTTAGTAATTTCAGCATTCGGATTTGAATCTCGAGCTCTTCATGGAAGTTTAAGCCCTATGATTTCTCTTCGCGTGGCCACTGACGGTGCATCTATCCGAGTTGTATCGAAGGAGTTATGGCATTTTTAAGATGGTTTTTACTTAAAAAACACACTCAAGGTCACATTCAATGGCATTTTAGTCATTTCATATTTTGGTTTTTTAGCCTAATGTCTCTTGGATGTTGTATCCCTTTGAATTATCTTCGCGTAACCTCCGACCATGCCTAATTCCGAGCTATAATGAAGAAATGGTGACATTTTTCGTAAAATAGGACAAAGTTGTAGAATTGCAGATCTGTAGGGGAGAATTGATTCAGCTAGTCCGAATCGATTCGATTTGCCATACATTCTACTTTTCTCATTTCTCCTGTTTTCGAATCGATTCGGTTTCCACCAAATCGATTCGGTCCTGCAGATCCAATTCTCTTTTAATTACAAGTTTTCCATTAGGGTTTATGTATAAAACCAATCCATCTCATTTTGAGAAGATATCTTTCATTTTAGTTTAGTTTAGGGTTAGGGTTTTGAGAGCTCTTCTTCTTCCTCATTTGGTGTGACAACTTTTGGGTGATGTAAGTTGAATTTTTCATTACCCCTACCATTAATATAGTTGATTTCTTGATTTATTTCCATTGATGTCATTTATATCTCTTGCCTAGATTAATTTATTTCTTGCTTAATTAGTTTATCGCTTTGTTAATTAGTTTCATTTATGTCTTGCTCTTAGATAAATAGGGTCGGGATTTCATTCCGCCATTTACGGGTCTCGAACCTCGAAAGTTAGGGTTTCGTGTAAAATTATATTTAATTGAAACCTCGCGTATTAAAGTCGGATTATTATGCGTTTAACTTTCTTTGTCAAGCAACGTTAGTGTTTATAGCGATATTCCGAATTTAATCCGCGTGTGATCATTTTTTATTAAATATTTAATCTTGCAACTTTGGGTTAAATTCCT
Source organism: Sambucus nigra (assembly GCA_949130495.1). Lineage (NCBI taxonomy): Eukaryota > Viridiplantae > Streptophyta > Magnoliopsida > Dipsacales > Adoxaceae > Sambucus > Sambucus nigra. The sequence continues at coordinate 521,521,288 of OX422207.1, forward strand.
TATTGTGTGATGTTTATGCTTAACTAAAAATGCTCGATTAAATTGCTTTCGAGCCTTAACTCTAATTAGTAGTTGTTTCGATCCATGTGGTAGAATGCGATCCCGATCCTCGCTTTACTTTTGTGTAGTGTAACTTATTCTTTTCTTTTTCAACCATTCCCAACCATCACCTTTTCTTTTATTTATTTTACACTTTTATTCTTGAAGTTTTAATGCAATTAAAATCTAAAATTCAATCATTCCCTGTGGATTTCTTACGATACCCGAATTACCACTATACTTACCTCGCAAGTGTAGTTGTAATTTAGGTTTTTGTATTGAGTAGGCGAAACAAAAAGAACGATTAGCTTTCGGACACGACGCTACTTTTCGCGCTCGATCAGGCACCTGACCCGATGTCATCACAGAAGTTGTAGTCCTCTGAGAGAGCTTCGCGTGGCCATAAACGATGCGCGAATTCGATCCCTAATGAAGAAGTTACGAGACTTTGAGTGGTAGAGAATTATAAAGAAATCAAAATAGGGGAGAATGCAGCATGGCTGAGACCTGATGGATCGATCGATCGACTATTAGGGTCGATCGATCGATCCCCTGTATTTTTGACAACTTTCTTCCTTTTCTTTTCTTTCTTCTTTATTTCTTTTCCAACTTACTATATATATGATTTTTATTGTAATAAAAGAGACAATTAGTTTTAAGTGATATTTTAGGTTAGGGTTTGGGTTTTGAGAGCTCGTCTTCATTTCTCTTTGGGATGACATCCATTTGGGATTGTAAGTTTTACTATTCATCAATCTCTCCATTAATATAGTTGTTTTTCCTCCATTCCTTGCTTTGTAGTTTAATTTCATGCCTTGTCAATTAGTTGTAGTTATTTATTTATTTCTTTAATTAGTTTAATTAGTGTAATTTAGTTTATTTCCATGTCGTTCCCTTAGATAAATAGGGTCGGGGTTTTGTTCCGCCATTAACGGGCCTCGAGCTCTGAAAACTAGATTTCGTGTAAAATTGTGTTTAATTGAAACTGCGTATATTAATGTTGGATTGTTATGCGTTTAACTTTATTTGTCACGTAACTTTAGTGTTTATAGCGACAATTCGAATTTAATCCGCATGTGACCATTTTTGATTAAATGTTTACTCAAGCAACTTTGGGTTAAATTCTTTTTTGCGTGAAGTTTACACTACACCAAAATGGAAAAATTGGCACCCTTTCAGCGGCTAGCCTTATCATGGTCATTGACCGTGACAAAAATTCTTGGTTAAATAGCTTTCGAGCCAAAATTTTGATTAGTAGTTGTTTCGATCCGTATGGTAGGATGCGATCCCAATCCTCGCTTTAATTTTATGTAAACTTAACTTCTCCCTTTTCCTTTGTAACCATAACACCCTATCACCTTTTACACTTTTATTTCTGAAATAGTAAATTAATTACAGATCTAAAATTTAATCACTCCCTGTGGATTTCTTACGATACCTGACTTACCGTTGTTCTTGCCCCGCAAGTGTAGTAGTAGCTTAGATTTTTTCATATAAAGCGGGAGCCAAAATCAACGACAGTGTCCCTACATGAACACTCGGTTTCCCTCTCATCAGTGCCAAATGTCTATTAGTGAAGGTAGACCACCAGAGGCCAACTGGGATGTTGCGGTCGTTGGATATTCTAGTGTGGAAGTGGGAGAGCATATTGATGGACTTTATCACGAGGCTACCGACATCACAGAGGGGTCATAATTCTATATGGGTCATTATAAATCGCTTGATAAAGGTTTCTCATTTTTTGCTAGTTCGGACAGACTATACGACATGATAATACACAAAGCTCTATATAGCCGAGATAGTGAGGCTACATGGGGTACCGATTAATATTTTGTCCGACCAGGATAAGATTTTTGTGTCCTATTTTCGTGGAATTTCCAAGAGGCGATGAGGATTGAGTTGCGATTGAGTACGACTTATCATCCATAGAGTGATGGTCAAACTGAGAGGGTTAATTTTTTACTGGAGGATATGCTCAGGATGTGTATACTTGATTTTAGGGGAGGTTAGGAGAACTACCTTCCATTGGTGGAGTTCGTGAATAATAATTCTTACAAGTTCACTCTCGGCATAGCACTTTGTGATGCATTATATCGACCGTGTTGTTCGTCCGCTTATTGGTTAGAGATGGGAGACAACAAGCTCCTTGGATTGTATATGATTCAGGATATTTCTGCCACGATAGAGCTTATTTGGGGTTGCAAACGGATTGCTCAGGATAGGTAGAAGAGCTATGAAAATGCGATTAGGAGGCATGTAGAGTTGGATGTGGGTGACCAGGTATTGTTGTGAGTGTTTCATATAAAAGGATTTATGATATTTGGGAAGAAGGGGAAGCTCGCACTGAGGTATATGGGGCCTTTCTCAATTATCAAAAGGATAGGGACGATGGCATACAATTTCACCTTGTCGGAGCAACTGCAGCAGATTCACAATGTGTTCCATGCATTGTCGTTGAAGAAATATCAGACGTGTGAGATATCTTATTGGATTCCAATGGAGGAGATCCCGACATCTCATATGAGTAGAGATCGGTTGCTATATTGTATCGTAATGAGCGCAAGCTGGGGTCTAAGGTGGTGCCCTTGGTTCGTGTTTAGTGGGGGCATCACAACACTGACGAGTCGACATGGAAGCGGAAGGATGATATATGAGAGCAATATGTCGAACTCTCTATGCGAGGTATGTCCAAAATTTTGGGGATGAAATTCCTTTGTAAGGGGAGGAAGCATGTAACACCCCGTAATTTTAAGTAATAATATTTTAACATTCAAATTACACGTGCGCACGTAATTTAAATAAATTGAGAAAAAAAGTGAATTTAAATAAATATTAATTAGCGAGAAAAGGATTAATATTTATTTGAATATATATTTTCTAGTGTGATAACGTAAATAAAATAATGTCAAATGGTATTATGTCGTAAGTGGGTAAAAGCCACGGGATTTGACAGTATCTCGACCAGGACGCGTGTGTGGGGTCGTGTTAGGTTGAGATGGAAAAATTGATTATGGATGTCTGGAATGATTATTTCGGGTGCAGGGGTGATCCGAAATGGTTTGAAATAGTCAAAATTAAGCACCCATGGGTAGTAATCGATTTCTGGGGGCTTTTTAGATTAGTCGAGACCCGCATAGGGTATACGGGTCATTTTACACTTGGGTAATAACCTAATTTCGGGTTTGTAGTTATAAGAGGAGATGTAAAATGATAGGGGGCAGACACACTATCATTCCAAAGGTCTAAAAGTGAGAGAGGAGAGAAGGAGGGGGGAAATAAAGGGAGATTAAGAAAGGCTATTCAGGACGCATTTTGGGAACAATTCTTGGGCTAGAATCATCACACAACAAATGATTCAGACTCTACCATAATTTTAAGGCAAGTGGTTAAACTTGATTAATACTATATGTATGCATTTCAATTCATATCATGGTTGGTGAAATTAAATATGAATTTTGGGTGGGATTTACATGATAAAATGGGATTTTGGGATTGATATCATAGAATTTGAATTGATAATTATTCCATATGAATTATGAGTATCAATCCAAATAGAAAGATGTGATCTTTAATGAAAAAGATTGAGGATTAGTGAATGCTTGCGATTAAATTGAGAAATCGTGCAATTCTTGATTAGAGTATTGAACCCCGTGAATTTGATTATGTTTAGATGAATTTAAACCTGAAAAATGAGTAGAGCCATATTTGGAGTTGATAGGAATTGAAAGACTTTAGTTAAAATTGTGATACATATTGAATTTATTGACGAGAAAATATGAAATCCCGTATTGGACATATAAACACGGCCTTTGCCTAGAATCGAATCGATTCGGGCCTAGAAGCCGAATCGATTCTGACCTGTTGTGAGAAACAGTTTGGTTTGGTTAAATTAATCTAGAAGCCTTTTGGGGTTTTAGCAAATATCGAGAGCTTGCACATAAATATTATGACTACTAGAAATTATGTGGGTTATTATATTGCCCTGGGTTGGGTATGAAATTGTGGGTGTTAGGATGAATAACACTAGAACATTTATTAACGGAATTGAGTGGAAAATTCAGCTAGAATTCAGATATGGGATGGTTGGAAATAGCTTAATGTACATATTAGATATTATGAATTAAGTAAGGAATTAGTTATATATTCGGTAGTCGGGATTAGACTCGGGGAGTATGGTCTAGTGCTACGAGTGAAATAGGCACGATTAGCCTACTTTTATTATGTGTGTGTGTGTGTCTATATATATATATATATATATATATATATATATATATATATATATATGTGTGTGTGTGTGTGTGTGTGTGTGTGTGTGTGGGTATAGATACAGTATATATATGTATGTATGATTATATTTTTGTTTGATATATGTGAAACATACCTACTTTAGGGGGATTCTATCGGTGGAGGTTGCACGTAGTGGGCGATTTACTCTAGCGTTGACCAACAGTTGTAGGATCGATTCCCCAGGTTATAGGTCTGTTGCACAACTATCTTATGTGAGTTTTGAGTCCAGTGGGGTAATTTGGTTTGGTTATGATCCACGGATGTATGACTGTGATCGCCTCCGGTTTTAAATTTACGCTTTGGCTTCGGTGGCGCGATTCTAATCCTGTGACCAGGTTGAGGTATAAATTCTAGATCCTGATAGCATGCTACGTATATAGTGAGAGACATATATGTATGCATACCTTATATGATATGAAAATACGTATCTAAGCATGATGAAAATATATACGAGTATGTGACACTAAGTTGTGAACTAATAACTAAAGTAGAGTTATGTGAAATGAATTGGTAAATTGTAATTGAGAAATATAATTATAAATTGGATGTGAAAGCTAACTGAGAATATAAAGTAAAATAAGGTATACGCGGGACACAAAGTAGCATATGGGACTCAGGTTATGACTAGTTATGCTGGGTAGCATAATTAGGCTGATTAAAGTACACATGGGTGCACATTATAGTTATGGGGTGAGGGATATCCCATGGGAGTGCGAAATCAGTTTAAATATGGAAGATTACATCACATATTTATTATTTCATTTTATCACTTGCAAGATATTCTCAAAAGGTTTTGGGCACTCACTTGTATCAAAATATTTTCAAAACTATTAGGTGTCCAGCCACAAGGACACCAGTCATGATTATTCTTTCCAGGTTGACAGAACTGCAACAACTGTAGATGCTTGTAGGCATTTGAATTCTTGCATCTATCTTTATATTCTAGATAGGATTTATTAAATTATCATTCGGGCATATCGCCCATTGTCAGACTTTTATTTAATTTTATCTAGTTCAGTGGTATGGATATTTGTATTGGATTTACACCAATGGTTTAATCGGTTATTTGGATTTTTATATTTATTCCAGTATTCAAATATTACTTTTGATTGAATGTGTAATTATTTATTTGGAATGGTTATGAAGAATAAATATATTTACAGGAATTTAATTAAGTTTTAAAAGTTGACGCCGGGCTTAATAGGGTATTAGTAATTAATTTTATTTTATTCGACGTTGATGCTAAGAATGAGCCAACTGAGTTTCCTATTTTATATGAGTAAAGGGTTGGCCACCCGTTATTTTTATAAGTGTTATATCACACAAAGTATTCGGGACACGTCTTTTATCTTAAGAAGGCCTTGTACGGTTTGAATCAATAACCTCGGGTTTGGTACGAGAGGCTCACTTATTATCTTTTAGCTCGTGGATACAAGAGAGGTGGCGTGGATAAGATGTTGTTTATGAGGAGAGAGAGTGGTTCTATATTGATTGCCCAATGAACGACCTAGTATTCGGATCCATGTAGTCCCAACATGCTCATACATTTGAGGAGGAGATAAAGAGTGAGTTTGAAATGAGCATCGTTGGTGAGCTTATATTCTTCCTAGGTCTCCAAGTCCGTCAACTTTAGGATGGGATATTCATATCTTAATCCAAATATTTTAGGGACCTAGTGAAGACATTTGGTTTAGACTCCGCTAAGCACTCATGAACCCCTATGAGTACATCGATTCAGCTTAGCAAAGACACTTTAGGCAAGGATGTAGAGAAAACCCTTTATAGGAACATGATATGTAGTCCTCTTTACTTAATCATTAGTCATCTCGACATTACCTTTAGCATTGGAGATTGTGCGTGTTACTAAGCGTCCTTAAAAAAGTCCCACTTGTTTGCATTTAAACGTATCATCAAATACATAAATGACACTATTTCCTATGGTATTTGGTACTTCATTAATATCGATGATCGTTTGTCTGCTTATTTGGATGTGGTTTGGGCCGAGGATGTTGATGGTTGTAAGAGCACCTCGGGAGTATTCTTTTACTTTTGGAGTGCTCTTATCTCTTGGTTGATCAAGAAGCAAAAATCCATTTCTTTGTCCATGGCAGAGGCCGAGTATATAGCCGTCAGGAGTTATTACACATAACTCTTATAGAAGAAGCAAATATTGGAAGATTATGGTATCACCCAAGGTATTATGACTATTTCATGTGATAATACGAGTGCACTTCATATATCCCGTAATTCGGTCCAACGTTCCCACACGAAGCACATTAGGATACATGAACATTTAATTCATGATCTCGTTGAGGAGAAGGTCGTCTCCTTGAACTTTGTAAGCACCGAACGTTAATTAGTCGATATTTTCACCAAACCTGTAGATACACTTAGATTCGAGAATCTTAGGAAGTCTTTGGATATTTATTTCGTTGATTGAGTTTGGGTACTTTATCTAGTGTAGGTCATTTATCATGTTCATATATTTTGTCCCTATTACTATTGTAGTTCTATGTTTATATATGCTTTTATTTTGAAAAATATCTTGAAAATCCACCGCACACATGCACGGACTTTATGAACATTTTACTTTCTTATCATATGTCGAATACGGTGTTCTCATCTCAATACTGTTTAATAGCGAACCAAATGTTCTATAGATAAGTAGTGTTGGTAAGAACCATTGCCTGGATTTCATTTCTCGAAAAATTTATTTTATGTTAAGCAATAGAAAGGGACTATGAAAGAGAAAACTATCTTTGCGTTAAAAGTCACCATTTATAAAAGGAACCTAAATGATTAACCAAACATAAAAATGGAAGTGCCAAGGCCATATTTTTTTTCCTTGATACTTTCCAACACATGAGTATTATAATATCTTCAAAACTTTTAGAGTGATTTCTTAAATATGTGAGATTTTGAGGGTGTTATAAAGTAAAAGATATATGGATTTGCACAACGGACTTTCTTGAAAAACATTAGGTAGTTTGAAATTATTATTTTGAGAAGCATTTAAATTCATGTCATATTGCATAAGTCGAGTCAATTTCATTATTTTTTAGTATTCTTACACCTAAAGTTAAAATTGAGTTCTTTCATGGTGTGATGTATTCGTACCTATATGTACTTTTTATACATAAACTTTTCATTCTTGAGACAATTTCATCGCATGTACTTATTGGATTACCTTTATGATCTTATTTCATTTGGATTAAGGTGATGTTAGTATTTCGTGCTTAGTTTCTAACCCTTTGTTTATTACAAGCAAAAAGGGGGAGAAAAATTGAGGGGGGTTTATTTTTCTTTAAACTCATACGCATCACGGTATATCTTTTGCTTCATGTGTGTAAGTCTCTTCCGCATTGATGATGATCTCATGAATCACACGAGATGAAGAAATTCAGTTGAAGTTAAAGTCTCGATTGTCATTCTATTTTGAGCTTGGGAGGAAATTAGTAGAACATTGTCTTAAGGGTTTAATTTGGTTTTATTTTTGTTTTTATGCCGGAATAACCAAAGGGGAAGATTTGTAAGAGCACGAATTTATAATTTCTCATAGTTTAGATAATTTGGCATATCCCATTTCAAACTGAACATTACGTTTGCATATGCTTCCACGATCTTTGAAGACAAGTTAGTGATTAAGCAACATTTAAAAAGTCGTTGAAATAGACACGACACAAATTGGAGATATATGGTATAAGGTCTTTGACTTAACTTATACAATTTTGTTCTGGGATGTGCTTATTTTTTTACTCGAGGAAATTTATAAAATGAATTTTCAAAATCAAAATTTTTGCTTTTGGGTTTATTGGAAGGAGATATGCATCTCTATAGAATGATACTCTGTTCTCGTTCGAACAAGGTTTGCATCTCATTGGAACGACTATTTGAGTTCATTGGAACCAACTTCAAACGATCTTCAAACGAGGTATCTCTGTTTGACAGAGTTCCACTCGTTGGAAGGTCATTGGAAGCTCATTGGAACGAACTAGATTGTTCCTTCGAATGATAGTAGAACTCGTTTGAATGAAACATATGTTTTCGTTCGAACAAAATGTCATTTACGTTCGAACGAAGTTTGTCGCCTAAAAAATAGTGTTTTCTATAAATTGAACTTTTGTGAACTCATTTTCTAAGATCTTTTAGCAAAAACAAAATTCAATTCTTGTTCCAAAAATCCCACAAGTCTTGTTTCAATGAAAAACTTTTGCATTCCAAATTTTCATCCCTATAATGATTTATTGAGTTTGTCAAACCCTAGTTCCATACACTACATCAAACCCATATTAAGTTTTCTCTACCGCTAATTTGTGAAGTTGCGACTCTACCGCTGAAGAAGAAAGGATTTCGCAATCCTGAGGTTGGTCGGTGGATATCGAAGGAAGATGTGCTTCCTATGGGTAGTGATGTATTGCATCACATTCTATTAAAGATTTGAAAATCATGTACATTATACTTAGTGGATCTCTTAGTTGCCTGTAAGTCATTGAAGTCTGTCAAAATCTTAAACATTACAGAATCAAAAGGTTTTGTCTAAAAGGGATTTTTTCCTCAAACATTCTTCTTTTTCTTAGTGTCGCATATTTTTTTCTTTAGATATTATCTTTCATGCACACATAATTCTAAACAAGATAAAAATTGGGTAAAAATTGAATCTTTGTGTGTATGACCTAAGATACAAGTGAATCTATATAACTCGCAATTTCACCCTTCCTAATTTTACTACTTGTGGTTCATCACATATGTGGAGAGAAGTTCCTCATTACCATAATCTTTATTAAAAACTCTGGAAATAAAAAATATTTTAGAAATTTTCTTACAGTGAAAAAGACATTTGATCAAGAGGAATTTTAAAAGAAATGAGTTTTTGATTTTAAACACTCTAGAGATTAAAACAATTATTTTCTTCATCATTTATCTATTTTTTATTTTTAAGATGTTTGTTTTCAAACATTAATCATAAGTCCTATTAAAGCTTAAAACAATTATACATTTAATCTTAACTAAGTATATTTATATCTTTGTTCTTGAGAGACTTATGAGGTTTGAGTGAGTCTAAGTTTTTTTCAACACTTTAAAACCTTTAGGATCACTCACATCCTAAAAATAGGTACCCGAGCATTTGGTGGCTTCTCAACAAATTTTATCTTTAACTTCAAAAGAAGGCTTTGATTTTGGGATTAAGATTTGAAGACATTGGTCGAGGACAAAACCGTTTACGGTTGTGTAGTGTTCTCGTTATTGGTGCCCTTTACAAAAGATATGATGCTATTTGTGATTGTAAGTTGTCAGTTTATATCTGTAAAACTCTATTATAGTGCATTTGTTGTACATTTCTACTTGAGGTATTTTTCTTGTACGACTTGATATTCTATGATTTTTTTACTTATTCTGATTTTAGATTAGTCACCCAATATTGGAGATAAAATTTGGTTTAATCTAATTTTTGGGAAATTTTGTCTGATAGACCTAGGTTGTCTTATTTATGCCCAAAAGTAATTAAAAGAAAAATATTGCCTCTACTACGAAAAAATTCTAATTTGAGTACTTTCTCTCCATCTTGGATTCGAGTACACAGCACTCTCATATCTCAATAAAATACCTTGCTCAAGAAGATTGGCTCTATCTCAAACGTTGACCCTTTTCACGTTATTTCACATATCTCCCTAACAATAATGGAGATGGAATATGTCACATATAGTTTTATCTCTGATAAGCATTATAAATAGATGAACTTTCCTTCATAGTTAGCAATATATTTCTATCATAATGTTACTTTGCAAAAATATTTATTTAGGAACAAAGCTTTAGAACATCATACACAGTTCGGGGAATTATATTTCTTGGTGTTATGGGATTATAGGGTGTTTTTGGTGAAGTGGTATGTTTTTGAAGGTTTGACAGTTAGTAATAAGTATAGAAATATTAATATTTAAACTTTAAAAACATCTGGTAATATGTTCTCTCTCTCTCTCTCTTTATGAAACAAAATAACTATAAAGTAGGATTGAGTTTAACTTCGGTGGCTTGTGATATAGGTTTTGGTCTACTTATATTTAAGTTCCAATTTATTACATCAACTTCAACATAGGCTCAAACTTTTTGAAAAAGTTTGAGGGTCATGATCCTCTACTATATTCGTCGATGGAAAAAGGGGAGCGACTAGTAAAAAAATATTCACGGAGTATAAAGATGCATTGATTTTCACCATGTGGGTTGATACTTCAGAGGATTCCATTCACGAAGCATATCAAAGATATATGGGCATGTGGGTGAATGTTGAGATGAAATATAATAATCAGATCTAGTGTGGCGAGTACCTAATTGTGGATTATCTTACAACAAGGATTGGAACTATTAGTAGAGTAGTGAGAAATTTATGTTCCATTGTCCTCATAATTAATGGGAACTTAGCAACGACATGACATCATGCATAACATATAGGTGAAGACAAATGAGCCTTTTAGGTTCATAAAGTGATATCATTGTTTTAAGGACACTTAAAAAAGGGTCGCAAAGATCTTAACACGATGCAAGACCAATTAAAAGGTTAGGACCGAATAGATATCAAGTGGGAGTTAAGGAACACAGTTTGAGTCTGTACTATCCTCTTAGACCTCTACTATGTTATATATGCCATCAATGGTTATCATGTGATTGGAAGATGATTTCCTCTACACCTTTACCAGGTCGAGGGTCGAGCAACCAGTCGAAGAAAATATCATGAAATAGAATAGAAATGTCGACAATATCTCATATATAACCAGTTTGCCTAACTTAGTAGTGGACCAGAAACAAGCGCATAGACTCCCCTAAAGAATCTCGTGTGCGGATGCTCAAACTAAGCAATGCTTGATAGAGAAAAAATCAAGAATGTTCCTAAAAGGCTAGTGATGGAAATAAATGAAGATAAATAAATAGTAAACCACAACTACTAGTGACAAAATGTGGCCCAAATAATAAAACAATCCATATTAGCCTAAGCATCTAAATATGGGGCCCATGTTTAAAAGCTATGAGTTAAATATGGGGCCCATATTTCAAAGCTATGAGTTAAATATGGAGCTCATATTTGAAAGCAAAAAATCAAATATGGAGCTCAATTTTAAAAGATACAAATCAAATATAATACTCATTTTAAAAAGTTATGAGTAAAATATGAGTTTTTTTTTATATATACCTCGAATTGTAATACTTAATTTAGTAGAAAAATAATGGGTTGGCCCAACCCATATTTGGTCCGCCCATATTTGGCCCGACCCACATTTAACCCAACCCACATTTGGCCCAACCCACATTTAACCCAACCCATATTTGACCCGTCCAAATTAGGCCCAGCCCATAATTTTGCCAGTGCTAACCACAACTAATCCAACTTCAACACACGAGCATGCACATATCAGAAGTGGAAAATCCCATTTTTGAGAAGTGAGAGGAAGAGATGAAACTGATAAGACGAGGCATGTGCTACAACGGGATTTTGATTTCCTGATTAAATCACGTGCTTTTTTTATTTTTCTAAGAAAAATTTAGGTTGTAGTTAAGTCGATGGAAAATATAATTATTCACTAATTTTAAAATATTCTATTCTTTTACTAAGCACATTTCTATTCATTCATTTACATATTTAATTTAAATTTACATATGTTTTAGAATTAATTAATGCTGCAGCAATTCAACTAACGCACCTAGGGCTCATGTAGTGTTGGTCTGACACGTGTTCTTAAGACTAGCCACAACTGCAGTAGCAAATCAAGGAGAAAAATAGCCTTAAATTTGCCATATTTTATGATAGTAGGATTAATATTGTAGAGTGTTGTTTTTTCTAAAATATTTGTGTAAAACAGTAATAATATTTTGCACGACTCATTAAGGTGGTGTAATGGACATACCAAGTGAATAGAGTTTAGAGTAGAACTAATATAACATACAAGGTTTTACCGCAATGGTATTCCATTTAGCATGAAAAGCACCAACAACTTTATTTCAGGAGATATATTTCAGGCAATACAATATGTAACGCTTAAGTTTGAACATGTGTCGAACCATAGGCGATACATCATGTATCGTTGGAAATCTCATATATTTCCCAATGCCCCCTTACATCTTATCATAATAACGACCTAACCTCACTAACTTATTACCTGTCATTGAAATGTGGCCCATTAAATTTTCACCTACGTAGAAACTATAAAAAAACAAAACTCCCTCTAAAAATTAGCATTCTAAAGTATATACTCACACCGAATATCTAAGCAACAATAATTAAATTTTAAATTTCAGGTCTACACAATTTGTTTAGGAAATTATCTTAAGGTATTATATTTCTTTCACTTACTCGATAGGTTGTGTTAAAGGCAAAAGTCATGCTCATCGCCTTCCCCACAAAGATACAATTTATCTTCTTTCTACGGTCACAGTTAAAGGCATCCACTCGTCAAAAAGTAAATAAAACCTTAATATATTTTTTACATCCATTTTGTACCTCTCTTTCTCTACATAATTATAAAAACTGTAACTTAAAAAACATAAACCCTAACACCCCCTCTATGCCTACTGCCATTGCAACTTGTTAATCTCTCTCTCTCTCTCTCTCTCTCTCTCTCTCTCTCTCTCTCTAACTATCTATCTATCTATCTCTATCTATCTATTTATTGATCTATCTATACATTTATCAATAAATCTCTCTCTCTCTCTCATGAACTCATCCTATGTTCATATATATATATATATATATATATATATATATATATATATATATATATATATATGTGTGTGTGTGTGTGTGTGTGTGTGTGTGTGTGTGTGTAGTTAGTAGTAAATCTATTCTTCTGTGTGGATTCATATATATATATGTGTGTGTGTGTGTGTGTGTGCAGATTAGTTGTGAGAGAGATAAAGAAAATAGGGTTTCAGAGTGGGTTTGGTGGCTTTTTGGCACCAGATTTCATTATGGTGGTGGGTGTGACACCCCATAAAATCCATAAATACATTCATCATGTCTAATATAAAAATCACTAGAATAAAAAATATTTGCTAACATTCTCAACATACTAAAAATATATAAATGATATGAATAAATGCAATACAAGAAAATAATTTGTTGGCCCCAATAAAATCTTTCATATCAATCCCTACTATAAGATATCTACCAATGGTAAAATATTCATCTTTGAATACAAGTACATCACATATAATCTTTGACTCTGAAAAAATCTGAAATAAAATATAACTGCCTGAACCGAAATATGAAGGAATACAAAGATGTAGAAGAGTGACATTGAACGACGCCTACACCCTAGGAATGATGTGTAGAATGTCAATAGAAATACTCCTCCAACGAATAGCTCAAGTCTATTGTAATAGACTGGTTCCATGGTTGATTTGATAGCAAGAGAATTACATCCCACGTCGCTTGGATCAGGGAAAGCAATGGTTTACATATGTAGATTTGCAATCTTCTAACATTGAATCCTTTTCAGCCCACTGGTAACGTATCTTGTTTATGACACCACATGTTAAGGGTTCAAACCCCATTGAAACTAGTTTGTGGATATGAGATGGACTAAAATCTCATACCATAGTGAGTGATGGCTAAATTGGGTAGAATATCTATGGTGATATAGTGGGGCATTACCAAATGGTATCAGAGTCAGCACCCAGTCGGAATAAGTGTGCTAACGTATTAGATGATGGTTGATTTCATCTCAACAAGGACGTTGGTCTCCCTAAGGGGATGGATTGTAACATACTGGTGTCGTAATTGATTTTGTACCTTGGGAGTTACATCCCACAATGTCTGCATGAGTAAAAGTAATGGTACATATACATAGATTTTCACTCTTCTAATAATGGGGCCTTTTCAGCTCCACTGGTAAGTCATGTTGTTTATGACAACACATGTTAGGGGTTTAAATCTCGTTGGCACCATTTTGTGGATGTGAGGTGGAATAAAATCCCATGCCGTTATGCGTGGTGATTAAATTGGGGACGATATTGATGGTGGTAGAGTGGGGTATTACAGTGGGCTTCAAGAAGAGGAAGATAGAGGAGAGTGACAAAGGTCGTGGTGCTAGATTCATTTTTGGTGGTTGTGTGGTGGATTTGTTAGTGGTGGTGGTTAGTATTTCTTGGTAGTGGAGGTCGGAATGGCGATGGTGATTATGGGTTAAGATTTTTGTTAGGTTTTTAGTTGTGTTGTGATGGTGGTGGTGGTAGGGTTAGAGTTTGAAAAATATCGTGAGTTAGCATACATTTTAGATTTTTTTGCTAGAGATTTAAAGTTATTTTTTTGTTAATATTTATTGATTTAACTTTTAATTTATGAAAAATTATATTATGGTTCACTTAAATTAGGGACCTTACCACACGGTGTGGTGTAGGTGACAAAAATTATAGGTGTCTTTAAATGAGTCGTTAGGGGAAGAAACCAAATTTTGAAAAAATAATTAATTATCTCATTCACTCGATGATGTAGCGCCCCCACGTTTTTTTTATTTTTTGTGGGATATGGGGGTGGTACAACATGGCGTTTTACCAAAAAATATCTTTTACTGTATTTTATACCACTTTGATATTGAGCAAGTCAAATATAACACGAAGAAATATCAAGCATACTAATTTTACCAATTGACATCTCTCTTAGGATTATATCAGGATGAAGGCCATAACCCTAATAATTAGGGGTTACCATTTTGTTGTTCAAATGAAAGGAATATGAATTCTTTTGATAGATTAACTAAAGGAGGAGGAAATAACCATTAACACGTGCAAAACGCTCTCCACCATCTCTATCTTCCCTTTCCAAAAGTTAGTTAGTTAATTTGTTACACATCAGTTACTTGGTTATAAAGGTGGTTAGAAGGTTGTTGTGAGTTAGTTGAGATAGTGTAAGCGAGTCCAATAGATTATGAAATAATTATAAATTGATTTTGATGACAACACTTCAATTGATGACATTTGTCTTATAAATTATTTCCTCTAAAGTGTGTGTGAGCTTTTAGGATTTCAAGAAAAGTTTAAGATCATCTCAAAAATTATAAAACACTTAAGTAAGTCTCATCAAACACTTATAAAATCAACACACAAAGCAAGTTGAGTGATGAGAGAGTTAACCTCAAAGTTTATTAACAAAAAACAAACAATTCAAATAATATGAAGAGTGGCATGTTAATTAAAAGAGATAGAAAATATTGTTTCTCAATATTAGGACTTAGGTTTATCTAACATCTTTAAGTTCTTCAACAACAGAGATAATTTTTAAGAGTCAAATAAGTCTCAAGTTTCAACATCAATAATTTGAATTAGCTTTAAAGAGCTTCATCAAACACGACATCATCAAAGCTCTAAAACAAGAAAGAAATATTCATCCAACACAAGAAGAGTTCTCTTATGGAAACAAAGAAGATCTTAACAAATATTCATCACCAAGTTCCTCAACAATAAGAAATATACATTAACAATAAAAAAGTTTAAGAGATAGGAATAAAATAAAATAGTAATTAAAAAATTTCCATCTAACACCATCAACATCAATTTTTAACAACAAGGGTTTCTACATAACCCATTTATAGAGACAACAAATAAGGCTCCAACAGAAACATCCAAAATGAAGAATTATAAAGATCTATCAACTCATAAAGGAGAAAATATGAAGAAAAAAAAAGTGTTCAAGTTATAATATCACTCAAATCAAATAGTATAGTCGGTCCATGGTGATTCGAGAAAACCATAAAGTCTTTATATGGTTATAAGCCACCTCATTTAGCCAATCCCCGACAACCACTCACACACATCAAAGGAGGTCTATATATTTATGGAGGGGAGAAATAATGCTATTAAACTCCTAATAAAAAGAATTAGTTCAAAACACATGCACAATAAAGAATTAAATATTTTACGAATCGAAAAGGGAGTGACATGTCATTTCAGGTGGGTATTTGGATCAAAACCCAAGTTTAATGATCCTTATCAGGTTCTTGCAAAAATAGGGATGGTTTCTTAATAACTAAAACTACCACCCAAATTTCATAATCTATCTAGTCTTTCATGTCTTAATGTTAACACATAAAGTTTGCCAGAGCTTCCATAAGAAAAAGGAAACAACTAGTAGGTTCCATTACAGTGTTCAACAGGAGAATGATTTGGGAAGATAATCATCCAATAACATAAATTCTTGTCCAATTATTCAATACATAATCCAGTGATTCAATATAATAAGATTATGCTGATATTGTACGATACCTTCTCAATTTGATTCTTGAGAACAAGGATAAATTCAAGGGGAGAAAATGTAAAAGCGAAAGTGAAGGCAATGCTACAAATTTGTGGTCGCCATTGGTTTGTTTTCACTCTCTAATAGTTAGTTAAATAGCTACACATTGTTTAGTTAGTTAAAAGGTTACACAACAGCTAGCTCGTTAAAAAGTTGGTTTAAAGGTTACGAGTTATCAGTCGATTGAAATATTGTATAAATCAATCATCAACTAATGTAAATCATATCAATTATGAAATGAAAAACTTTCCTTCTTTGCCAAACATTCTCACTCAAACTTCTTTAATGGCAGTCGTAGTGGATTTATGATTTATTTTTAACGGAAGTGAAAAGTGTATTTATGAGCAATTTTTTATCTAAAATCATTTTGGCCGGAAAAACTATTACTAACAAACTTTAACTATTAATAATTCCATAGATGAAATTATCAATTTGTAAATTTTTATCATAAATCATGCACAATGAAAAACTATTAGTAATAGAGTCGCACCATGACTAATTTCCCTAAATTATTAGTTATGAACATTGCTCGTGACTTATTTAATAATGAAAAATTATAATCCCAATTACTACAATATTTAATCTTTTTTCGGCAACCCCAACCCCTCTGCCCCATTTAAATCCACCCCTGATTTTCTTACTAATTGATCTTCGCTAGAGTCACACAAATATTTCCATTAATAACTTTAATTTTTGTAATTTCTTTAACTGATCTTTTCTCTTGATATAAACAAAATACGTAATCCTTTTTTGTTATCGTTTTATTAACCTTGATATTTTCCTCTTATTTCGTCTCTAAGGGCATTTATGTCCAAGATTCATTTGCAACAAATATAAGCATTTTCAATTACATATCGCTTTATTAGAAGACATTATCTTATATTTTTCCTATCTTAAGAATTAACACTTATTTAAGTCTTGTTTACTCTTATATCACTTTATTTGTCCCATTTGTATATATACAATGACTAATACATACATAACCCTAGCCCCTTATTTCCACATTTCAGCCCCCGTAAATCTCTCTCTTCTTTACAATAGCCCAAATCCCACGCTTCCCTTCTTTTCCCTCCCTTCTCTCTTTGTTCTCACTTTTCTCTCTATCTCATGTTGCTCCAAATTAATGTGTGGTTATGTGTTATTAGTAGGGTGATGTGTGTGTAGTTATGCGTGGTGTGTTGCTCCAAATCGATTTGTGTATAGTATTATGATATGTGTAGTGGTGATGTGGTGTGCTCAATAAGTTTCATGATGTGTGGAGATATTTCTCGTAGGTTCGATGGTCTGCGGCAACGATAGTTGTGTATGTATATGAGGTGGTGGTGGTGGTGCGTGTGTATGGGGGGTGAGGGTGTGTGTGTGTGTGTGTGTGTGTGTGTGTGTGTGAGAGAGAGAGAGAGAGAGAGAGAGAGAGAGAGAGAGAGATTGTGGGGGGGAGCTACTGAAGCCTTTTTGGGTTATGGGATTAATATGCACTCCAAGTAAATATCTAGATAGAGTGTGATATTTACTTTTGAGCTCAAAGAGTAAATATTCACCCTTTAAGTAGATATTCGCAAGAAAAAGAAGAGCATGAAGAACAAAGTTGAGGATAGAACTTTTTGAGGTATGTAGTTAGTAGTAATTACTTATGGTAGTAAATTTTTTATATTATTATACATTTAACCTCACAACAAGTATTTACTATTAGTTAATTATTTCAGTGTTTTTCATGCTTCTTCTTATCAAAGTGTAAATATTTACCACTGTTCTAAAAAACCCACCTAGGCAAGCCTAGGTTTGAGGCTTGGGACAAACGCCCCGCCTTACGCTTTTTATGCTTTATTCTTGGTAAAACCCTTAGGGCGTAATTTTTTCCAAAAACAATAATGCTTTAGTGAAACTATATCTCCTTTTAAAGAATTTTTTTACAAAACGGATCATTATCTCATCCAAAATAATCAAATAGTATTTTTATTTGCATATATTCAGACATATTTTTATTATATGTACAATTTTAGTATTTTAATAGCCTTGTTATTGTTAAAAAATATTAAAATATATTAAGAAGGCCTAAATGCCTTTTTCACGCCTTTTTACGCCTAAGGCTCGCCTACTCTTCTAAGGCTTAAGGCTTGGCCTCCACGCCTCGATCACGCCCTGCGTTTTTTAGAAACTTGATATTTACTATTTATTTTAACATCTTTTTATTCTTATAATTGTGATTTTAAATATTTCCTTCATAGTCAATATTTACTTTCAAATTTCTTCTTCTTCTTCTTCATTATATATTTTTATCATGGCGGTGACAACATAATGGTGGAGGAAATGACTAATGCAGAGACAATGGCAATAGTGGTAGCAGGTGGTGTCGATGACACAATGGTGATGGTAAAAATGACATGGGGAAGCGTGACAATGGCAAATGGTGACGGTAAAACAATGGTGATATTAGTGGTGGCAGTGTCGTAGTGAAAGTGGCAATGATAAGTGGTTGCGATGACAAGTGACATTGACAATGCTGATAAGTGTGTGGTGGTAGCAACTTTATAATTATGTTAGGATTTATAGAATGAAAAATATGTCATATGGTAATAATAAATAAATTCCCCTAATTGTAATGATCTAAAATACATAATATTGATGTACTGTTATACTTTAATTATGTATATATATTAACCACTAAGGGGGATACTTACTATGCGTTTGTTTTTATCTGAATTTGAATTTGAAATATTTATCTGTTTCTATCTAAATAAAACTTATGAAATAACGTATTTAATCTTAATTCAAATTCGATGTTTAGATTCAAAATCAATATTACGTTTGAAATTGAAATATTAATTTTAACGGCTAAACTCTTAATATTTTAGAAGAAAAAAAACTTTTGACACCTTGTCAGAATGATCTTAAATTAAGAGAGTTCTTGGATACACCAACCTAAATTTTCTCCTCACCCCTATTTTAAGAAACCTTTACCTCACCACAATAATTTTTAGCAAATGCATGCAACTCACCCACTAAGTGGGGTGAGTTTCCCAAGCAACTTTACTAAAACCCTATCTCTCACTACTTAAAAGTCGTATGATAATTTTGAGTTCTCTCAAGTGTCTTTTGTTCTATAGATCATGATTTCTTATCTAGGTACATGCTAATTTATTCTCGTGGGGTATCTTTGTGAAAGAGTTGTGTATGTGGTATTTATAGTAATATAAAATTGTGGTAAAAAAGTTAGGGGAGAAATGGAAGGTGTTAAACATAGGAGGGAAAAATAGAGGTAGATATATATGCACTAGTAGAAGAAAGTGTTCTTAAAAGTATGGGACTTGTCATTGTGGGAAAGATATTAGGCAACTGATCCCTTAGTTTGGAAGCTATTCCTCATACCATTCAAAATGCATGGTGACCTATGAAGACGATGGAGGCTCAAAAAATAGCACATAATCTTTTTATTTTTAAATTTGGAGATGTTCTTAACAAAAGGATAGTGTTGGAAGGAAGGTTATTATCATTTGATCGTAACTTAATAACCATACAAAATGTGGGAAATGAAATTTCACCACTCAACATAATATTTATAGTGATGCCATTATGGGTTCATGTTTTCAATCTTCCCTTAAATCGCATGGACAAGGATATGGGGGAAGTCACAGGAAGCAAAATTGGAAAATTCATAGATATTATTTTGAGTTAAGATGGAATGGGTTGGGGAAGATTCCTCCGAGTTTGAGTAAGCGTTGAAGTTTCAAAATCCATATCGAGGGGGATGATTTTAAATTTAAATGGGGAGGATGAAGTTAATATGTTTTTTCAGTATGAGAAACTACCTAACTTCTACTATATTTGTGGGAAACTAGGACATAGAGAGCAGGAATGTGATAGCTCGAATGCTGAAGAAAATAATCAGAGTGAATTTGAATATGGCCCTTGGCTACGGACAACCACAAGTAAATGACAAAAGGAAAATAGGAGAAATAAGATGGGTATTAACTCAAAATAGAATATGGAGAAATTAGGAGTGAATCGGGATATCGAACAATCAAGGAGAATAATTCCAGAGATTGGAAAAACTATTTGCAGAGGCGAATAACTGTTGGGAGGATGCGAACCCTGGAAAAATTATTTGATTGCCTTATGTGCGGAGGTGAGAAGAGATGTCAACTACTAGATGAGGGGAGGAAATGAATGTGGGTGAAACCAAATTGGTTAATGTAATGGTTATGGAGGTGGAAGATGTGGGGGAATAGTGGGAAAGTTTTATGATAAGAAACAAAGTCGACTTATTTGGGACATCCATTCAAACCCCAAACCCAAGCAAACCCTTTTAAACTCAACCCAAGTAGTTTATGTCATAAAAAATATGTTTGTTTTGGATTCCATTAACAAGTTGGGTGGCTTAGAAGTATTTTGGAATGATAATTTAGAAGTGAACATAAAATATTTTCTAAAAACCATATTGATGGAATTATTCATGGGGGTGTGGAGCATATTCAATAGCTATTTATAGGTTTTTATGGTTTCCCAAAGGCTCACAAATGATAAGAGGTGTGGTGTTTACTTGATAAGTTGGGGAAGGAAAATTGGGATCCATGGTTGTGTTCCGGTAATTTCAATTAAATATTGGGAGTCAGTGAAAAATCAAGGAATGAGATTCGATCTGATTGGAAAATTGAAAATTTTCTAGAGGTGGTGAATAGGTGTAATTTTTGTGATTTGAATTTTGATGGGTATGAATTCACATGGAGTAATAATTGGACAGATGAAGGATGGGTGGAGACGCATATTAACAAAATATTCGCAACTAAAAAGTGGATAGACTTGTTCACAACAGTTATAGTGCATCATCTTAATCACCACGGTTTAGATCTCTGCCCGATTGATCTTTAAAAGTGTCTAAATCCAAACAAAAAGAGGAATATAAAGAAATTTTCAGAATGGAGGCATGGTGGATAAAAGAACAATATTGTGAATAGGTGGTGGCAGGTAGATGGATTGCTAAAAGGTCATATAATGGACAAACTATTCAATGGGTTACAATGAAAGTAGTTAAATGCAGTCGGAGTTTACGAGATTGGAGAGTTGGAAAATGTGACAATTTTCAAAGTGTGTTAAAGGAACAGAGAGAATCAATTTCAACGCTTGAGATGGGAAATATTAATAATCAGTACAAGGAGAAAATTAAGGCCATAGAAGAAGAAATTGATAAACTGCTAGAGGCTGAAGAAATTAAATTAAAACAGCAAAATAAGACAGTGGTTAAAGGAAGGAGACTGATATAATGCTTTTTTCCATGTCAGAGCGGACCAATGTAAGAGAACCAATACCATTAAAGAATTGGAGGGTTAAAATGGAGTTCGGGTCACGAATGAGGAGAACATAGGTGAGTGTTCCGTAACCTATTATAAGGAATTGCTCCAATATAGACACCAACACACAGTTGCTCACGAGGAATTCTTAGAAGGAATCGACAAACAAGTAATCTCACACATGAACAATTTACTTATGCAGGAGTTTAAGGCATCCTAAGTAATATTTTCTCTTAAAAATATATATCCTTTTAAATCTCCTGGAACCGATGGTATGCCGACGTTATTTTTCCAAAATACTGGCATATAGTTGGATCGGATGTAACTAATATAACCTTATCCATTCTTAATCATAATCAGCCACTCAATTTACTAAATCACGCCCATATTATCCTTATTCCTAAGATAATAACCCCAAAAAACGTAACCCGCTTTAGGCCAATTAGTTTATGCAATGTTTTATATAAAATTATTGCAATAGTTTTAGCTAATAGGCTTTAAAAAGTGTTAGATAAGACTATTTCTGAAAATCAAAGAGGTTTTGACCTAGGGAGATTGATAACTGATAATGTCATTTCGGCATTTGAATTGAATTATTCCCAAAAATGTAAAACTCAAGGAAAGACGGGAAATTTTGCGCTTAATATAAGTGAAGCTTATGATCGGGTTGATTGCTCATTTGTTAAGAATTTACAGTTAGCATGGGGTCTAATAGTAAATGGGGGGGGGGGGACCTAATTATGAATTGCATAACATCTATTTCTTTCTCGATTTTAATTAATGGCATCCCAAAGGGAAAATTTTCATCAGGGAAGGCTCTTTGTCAAAGATTTCACCTATTTCCTTATTTATTTATCTTGTGCATAGCGGGTGTTGATGTAAAAAACTAGATTATCTCTAATTAATCAATCACAGATAAATAAATTAATAAGACAAAGGATTTTTCAAGTGGTTCAGCCTGATGAAAATGGCCTATGTCCACTGTGTTTGTATTGCTCTGTTGATGTAAAAAACTAGATTATCTCTAATTAATCAATCACAGATAAATAAATTAATAAGATAAAAGGATTTTTAAAGTGGTTCAACCTGATGAAAATGGCCTACGCCCACTGTGTTTGTATTATTGACTGTTTATTTGGAATCTCGATAATAGGTTTACCAAGAGATCAAAAGTCCCCTTCTTATGAGGAGGTTACAATGTATTTATAGCCTTGAGGTTGTACATATGAAAGGACAATGTGTTGTTATCAAGTAGACATACACATCTGTACGATAATAATGCGCATTTAATGCATAAATATCTTTTGATTCTCTTGATTTGAATGCTCTGCACGCTAAGTAGCTTGAACCGCCTGAGTTGCTCGAGGCGCCTGAGTTGGTCGGCACGCTTAAGTTGCTCGTTGCTCATAAGTTTCTCGGATCCCAGAGTAACTCGGCGATAGTATATTGTTCATTGAAAGTGTTTGTATTTGCCACGTAGATTGACACATGTCTTCAAATGATTGGTTTATGTCAGCAGACTAAATTTGGTATCAACAGAAGCCTCAAATGTTTCACAATTGAGGTTGAAAGAGAATGTGGAACATTTTGCTTGAAAACTGCTTGGATTACTGATCTTCATGGATTTTAGGAAAATTTTATAACTCCTTTTTGAGCACATAATATCAAGCTAAATATTTTGAATTTTCACGATCACTTCGATATTTGTGCCCTTTTCTTCTTTTAGCCGCCGGAAATGCAAACGTCTTTCCTTGTAATCATTATTTTTCTCTATTCCCGAGGTAAAGTATTTAAGTGCGATAGAAATCCTATCGTTTTTCACTTTCAAATATGTATCTCTGAACTCTTCATCTTCTCTCTATCTTATGCCTTCGTTCTTTCCATCGTTCACTGACAACTGATCTCTATTTCCTCTGTAAGATTTTCTTCCTTCTTCTTTATTTTCTTTATTCACCATGGTTTATCTTGTTGAATCGTTAGAAAAATTTTGGTCTGAGTTTTCAATACCTTCGTGGGTTATCTTGGAAGAAATTTCTGGTCCTTCTGATTATTTTTCTTTGGCAGAGGGACAGTGGTTCCCAAGTCTTTTTGTAGCTGAGTGTGGTTTTTCTTTCCCGCTAAATCTCATGTGTTTGGAGTTTTTCTAATATTTCAATATTGTACCTGCAAGAGTAGCTCCAAATACTACATAGGTTGAATCAAATTCATGGAACTCGTTTAGGAATTCTAGAAATTATATATTTCTATAGATGGGTCACTAGCGCCAATACTTTCTATTTAAAAACTAGGTTTTCGAATAGAGCATTAGTTGTCAATCTTCCTGATGCCAATAGGGATTATTTTGATCATGGGGCTGTGATAAAAAATTGGCAACACCCTCCATTAAGTGGAGATGATGTATATCAAGGTCCCTGATGTCCTCCTTATAGCAATGGGATAGGTTGTTTTTATTTTTGAAATTTTATTTTCTTTTTATTTGATAAAATGCATCACTGACATTTGATTTTGTTTGTTACAGTTGACAGTAAAAGAAAACCTCCAAAAGAAAACGAGGTTAATATAAAGCATTTGAAACTTATTTGGGGGTTGCATCAATATGTTGTTGGGGAGCATATTAGATCTGCTTCTTATTTGTTGCAATACAAAAGCTACACCTCATCTTTTATTGATCGTCCTCGTCCTGTGGTGGTTGATCTTGACCAAGTGCCAATCTCTGAAACCAGTGTGGAAGGTTTTTCTTCTGACTTAAGCATTCCCATCACTAATCTGATGAAAAAGAGAAGAGCTCCTGCCTTTTTTGACAAGTCTGCCTCTGCCACTGTGGAGGCAAAGAAGAGTAAACAAGATGTCCTAGAAGAAGGAATAAAGACTATAGATGTACCCCCTCCCACTGCTGCCAAGTAAGCTGGTGAGAAGCCCCCTGTGCCTTCGAGTAAGACTGTTGTCATCTCCCCAATAGAGATAATATATTTAACGAAAAATGCTCCTGCTCCTCTGAGGAGATTAAAAATAAGTTCTTCTGAGAGACCTGCTCAACCTTTCTCTCAACCTTCAAATGTTGAAGGTAGTGTTCCAGCTCTTGTTTCTCCGAGTTCTGCTATGAGCTTGGTAAGATCCTGGACTGCTCTAGAATTCCAAGGTATTGAAGACACCTTTTCTCGCAAGAAACTTACTACACTGGCTGCTGAACACATTACTTCAGTAAGTATCTTTAGCTTGACCCCTTTATTTTTTAATAATATGTTAATGTATTGACTTAAAGTTCTTTCTTTTTTCAGCTTGTGACGTGTTTCAACAGCATTTTGAAGAAAGATGAGGCTATCATGGCTTCAAGCTCCTCAGGTGGAGTAGAGGAAGCTTTTGCTGGACTAACCCAGTCTTTGAAGGAATCTCGTCAGAAGTATGAGGAGGACAAAGATGCTTGGGAGAAGCAATTCAAGTCTGTTGAAGTAAATTAAGCCCGGGCTGTGACCGCCTCCAAAGAGTTGGAGAAGAAACTGAAGGAGGCCGAATAACATAATTCTGAGCTTGAAGTCAAGCTTAAGTCCACTGAAGAAAATGTTGTTAGGCTTCAAGATGTTGAGTGCCACAAGGCAGAGGTAGAAGAAAAGTTGAAGTCTACCAAAGAGCTCTTTAGGGAAAGGACCTCCTCGGAGAAGGCAAAAAAATAATAATGCAGTTAAAAAATCATTCAGTGCTAGCTGGGACAAGGGTTGGAACAAGGACCTAGTCGTCATGTCTTCTCAAATCAAGTATGCCAGTGTCAAATATTTCAGGGATGGATGGGTAGCAGCCTTGAAGGAGGTGAAGGTTGCTGAGAATTTTGAGTTATTCCAGCAACATACTCATAGCCCTCATCCCTCTCCTAGAGAAGAAGAAGAAGAAGATGAGGCTGCTTTAGATGAATCTTCTTTGATGACACAAGAGAATGTCCCTGTTGTTCAACCTTCTGAGAAACTCCAACCATCCAGCACATCTGCCGATCTGCTGTCATTTCTCTCCGAGCAACCAAGCCCTTCATCCAAGCCATCCAAAGAAGTCCTAGGAAATAAGGAGAAGGTGTAAAGTTATTCGGGTCTTTTTATTTTGATATTTTATTGAATGTAACCTTAAACTATGTTTTCCTTTGTCATGATGAATAAAATTTGAACTTGAGTTGTTCGTCTTGAGTTTCTCTCTTACTTGTTATGTTCGCACCCTTGTTGATTTTGTGTTTCATTTTGTCTTTGATAGTTTGTGGCCAGGATAGAACTTTTATCAGCTCATGATTCAGAGTTGATGAAGAAATGCAATGACTATTTCAAAGTTGGTCATGCTGATTTTACTGAAACTCAAATCATTGATATCCTTGGTTCAGATGCTTCAGAGCGAGCCATTAATGCTTATCAGTACTTACAGTGCCTGCTCGATCGTGCTGTTGCCAATAATATGGCCTATTATGAAATGATTCAAGATCTTCAAGGAACGATCGAGGAACTCCAAAAATAATATAAAGAATCCACTGTACTTTTACATCGAGGTTATGAGAAAAAATATCAACAATTGAGTGCTGACAAGGGGTATGAAAAGTATATTTCTGCTCATGAGAAGAAAGAAAGTGTATTAAAGCTTGAAATTGAAGAGCATAGACACATCGCCAAGCTGTTGGAGCAGGAGAACATTGCTTTGTAGGAGGAAATAAAATAACTCAAATCTGTTGCCTCTTCCTCGGGAGCCTTGGTCCCCAGTAATGATGAAGGTTTTTACTTCTTGGAGGTAGAAAATGCTAACTTACGAGATGAGTTAGAAACTTTGAAACGAGTTGGACCCTCCACATATACTCGTGGTAGAGCAAGATCTTCTTGTGGACGAACAAGGGTTGGTCGGGTCACCATTGAAGAAGCGAGAACTCAGTCGGCTTTAGAAAATCAAGTTGTCCAGTTGATGGAGAAGAACCAAGCCTTTGAAGAAATGTCTAAGAAGGTTCTGAACTTCACTGAGCAACTATCTAATCAAAATTCTGCTCTGAAAAGTAAAGAAATTATGGTGAAGAATCTCTACAAGAAACTTGAGAAGTTAACTTATCAATTTCACAAGCATCCTAAGGAATTCTGGATGGTTTGGTATAATGAAGCTCTATATCACCTTGATACTCGCTTGCAGCAATCGAACAACGAATGATACAAGCAAGGGTAGTTAAATTCATTATGTGTCCTGAAGCTGGAGCAATGTCATTTCGTGTGGGATTACTACGAACCTGGGGTCCTTGATTTACTTGTGCCTCCCTTCAATCTTGACCTTAATTAGATTTTAGCCCGTGCTATTCCTCGAATTTTGATATCGAAGTATCTCAATGATTACAATCTTCATTCAAACTTTGAAATAGCTCGTCGAGAACACTTGCTCGATCGTCCATCCATAATGAATGTCAGAATGATGGGAGATCTAAACTTTATAAATGCCCCTTATGCCTTAGATGATTCTCCAGCTGGGGTAGAACCTTTGTCAAAAGCAGAGGGAAAGAAACCAACAGAATAGGACATTTGATGTAATGAATTAGACTTCATATTTTATGTAATCTGCTTTGATTTAATGAAGAAAAAGTTTATCTTTTGCCATTTCATTTTCTTCGAATAATTAGTCTTCATATCTTGGTTGGTGAATGTATATATTTATCCCATTTGTTGTTTGATTATAGTGACTTGTCACTCTTTGGGCCTAAGAAATGGAATAATTTTCATCCCATGTTTCTTCTTAGTTGTATTAATCTCGTATGGATTACCTGGTTGCCTAGACAGTGGATGCCCTGGGAGGGCGTCCATCTTCTTACCTAGTTTGGTACCAACCAACTAGAGTTAATGGTTATTGATTTACC
Organism: Sambucus nigra; assembly: GCA_949130495.1. Taxonomy (NCBI): domain Eukaryota; kingdom Viridiplantae; phylum Streptophyta; class Magnoliopsida; order Dipsacales; family Adoxaceae; genus Sambucus; species Sambucus nigra. The sequence continues at coordinate 521,549,030 of OX422207.1, forward strand.
GACCAACCGGAGTTGGTGGTAATAAGATGCCGACCAACCGGAGTTGGTGGTATTGAGTTACCGACCAACCGGAGCAGGTAGTAATGAGATCCCGACCAACCGGAGTTGGTGGTATTTAATTCCCGACCAATCAGAGTTGGTGGTAATTGATTTGCTGACCAATTGGAGTTAGTGGTATTGAGTTCCCGACCAACTGGAGTTGGTGGTAATTGATTTGTGGACCAACCGGAGTTGGTGGTATTGAGTTCCCGACCAATCAGAGTTAGTGGTAATTATTTCCCATCCAACTAAAGTTGGTGGTAATTTGAATTACCGACCAATCGGAGTTGGTGGCGTGTTGCTGTCTGGATTTGGGTTTGTGTAGTGTTGTGTAGTTTATAGCACTAATATTCTGGAAAAAAATCAATAAAAGAAGAACCATCACTTTATTCATATTAAAAGAACTGTGTTACATAGGAATTTTATCTATTGATAACACTTGCGCAAATGCTCTGCATTCCATACATTCTTGAACTCTTCTCCTTCCAAAGTTTCAATTTTGTATATCCCTCGATGAATAACTTATGTTACTCTGTAAGGTCCATGCCAGTTGGCTTCCAATTTGTTATGCTTTTGGATCACTTTTTTCAGCACATAATCCCCTTCCTTCAAATCACACTTCTTCACTCTTTTGTTGTATAATAAAGTTGTTTGTTGTTGTTACGATGCATTCCTAATTGCTGCTTCTTCCCTGACTTTTTCGAGCATATGTAGGTCTAATCTTCTTATTAAGTCACTTATAGGGGAGTTGATGTTAAGCACCCTATGTGTCAGTACACCCAATTCAGCAGGTATAACAGCCTCAATCCCAAATGTCAATATGTATGGAGACTCCCCAGTTACTGTTCGTGGTGTAATGCGATAGGGCCACAACACAGAGTGTAGCTCGTTGATCCAAATTCCCTTTGCATCATTGAGCCGTTTTTTCAAACCATTCAATAGGGTTCTGTTCATTACTTCAGTTTGCCCTTTTCTCTGGGGATGGCCTGGCGCAGAGTGGATCTTCAATACGTTAGATTGATGACAATAGGCTGCAAATTCCTCGTTGTCAAATTGGGTTCCATGGTCGGTGATGAATGCATGGGGAAGACCGTATCTGCAAATAATATTCTTCCAAATAAATTGATAGACTTTATCGTATGTCATATCAATGAGAGGCTCAGTTTCAACCCATTTAGTAAAATAATCCACAGCAACCACAAGGTATGTGAATCTTCCCCCAATCGTTGGAAGTGGCCCTACTAAGTCTATCCCCCATATGGAAAATGGCCAAGGGGACGTGATGGGTGTTAACAATGCTTGGGGAGTTCTTTGGATGGAAGAGAAATGTTGGCATATATCGCACTTCTTGTCATAAGCTGCGCAATGAGCTCTCATCGTTGGCCAATAATACCCTTGTGTTGTTATCCTCTGCAAAAGCGTCTGACCTGCTACATGGGCTCTATAGTCCCCTCGTGAACCTCTTCGATCAAGTCTTTCTCTTCGGAGGGATGGACACATCTTTGTAATCCTGCTATAACTCCTATTCTGTACAAAATACCACTGGTTAATACATAACGAGCAGATTTAAACTTTAGTTTCTTAGCTGCGAGTTTATCAGGTGGTAGAATCCCTTCTTCAATATACGCCCTGATGGGATCCATCCAGGACGGTCCCAAGTCAAGGTCAACGAAATTCATCATTAAATCTTCGTCTATGCTCCGACCAGCCAGGATTTCTATTAGGATTATTCTTCGTAGCTCGTTGCGTGTGGCTGATGCTAGTCGATCTAGGGCATCTGCTCTGGTATTCTCTAATCTCGATATCCTAATCAACCGAACTGTAGTAAAACTCGATACAACCTGCATTTCTTTTGTGTGATATTTTACCATTAGTTCTCCCTTTTTCTGCATACACCCCCAGGATTTGATTTACGATTAACTGTGAATCACTGAATATAACGACCTTCTCTGCCTTCATGGTTTTGGCTAGACTTAGACCCACGATCATATCTTCATATTCATCCTCATTATTAGAAGCCTTAAATTGAAAGCGCATATCATACTCCATATCAATCTCATCCAGTCTGTTTAAAACAATTCCTACTCCACTGCCTGTAGTGCACTAAGATCCATCCACATACATATTCCACACAGGTACTTCGTTATCAAACTCTTAGTAGGATAGAGCTCCTCGGTGGAATATTTGATGCTTCTTTTTGTCTTCCCCCAACACTTCTTGCTGCTCACTGATTATCTTCTCTTGATTATTCACGGATGGAGGTTGGTCGGGGGTTAAATTTGGTGATCCCTTAACATCCACAGGTTGGTCTGTATTAAACTCCTGTTCTTCGGGGGTATCAGATTGAGTAAACTCTGCGATAAAATTCGCTACTGCCTATCCCTTGAGTGATAATCTAGGCTCATAAACTATATCATATTCACCAAGTTCTACTTCCCAGTACATCAATCTTCCTGATTTCTCTGGTTTATGCAGAGCCTGTCTTAATGGAATATCAGTATACACCACTATAGTATGGGCTTGGAAGTATGCCCTTATCCTTCTACTCGCTTAGATTAGTGCCAGTGCCAACTTTTTCAACCTTAGATATCTGATCTCTGCTCCTCGAAAAGCCTTGCTGGTGTAATAGACCATTTTTTAGATTCCGTCCTCCACTCTTATCAATGCCGAACTAACTGCATTCTCTGAAACTGTCAGATACAAGTATAATCTTTCTCCCATCGCTGGTCTAGATAACAGTGGAGGTGTCCCTAGATATTTCTTCAATTCTTTAAAGGCCTCCTCGCATTCATCATTCCACTCAAAAGTTTTTCAGAGTGTTTTGAAGAATGGGAGACATCTGTCTGTTGCTCGTGACACAAATCTGTTGATTGTTGTAACTCGCCCTGTGAGACTTTGCACTTCCTTCTTCGTGGTTGGAGATCGTAACTCCAATAGGGCTTTGATCTTTTTAGGGTTCGCCTCGATACCTCATTGGTTAATAATATATTCGAGAAACATGTCTTCTCGTACTCCGAATATGCATTTGGTGGGATTCAACTTCATTTGATATTGCTCTAGTTGATCAAAGGTCTGACTTAGGTCAACTAGATGATCAGCAGCTTTTTTGCTCTTCATCAGCAAAACGTCAACATAAACCTCCATGTTATGACTGATTTGCTCTGCAAACACCTTATTCATCAGCCGTTGATATGTCGCACCTGCATTTTTAAGTCTAAAAGGCATAACATTATAGCAATAAGTTCCCCTTGGGGTGATAAAAGAGGTACTCTCCCTGTCTTCAGGCTTCATTTTAATCTGGTTGTAACCAGAATAAGCATCCATGAAACTCAATAATTCATGCCCCGAGTTAGCATCCACCAGTTGATCGATTCGGGGCAACGGAAAATAATCCTTTGGGCATGCCTTATTAAGATCAGTGAAGTCTACACACATCCTCCACTTGTTATTTTTTTTCTTTACCATCACCACAATTGCTAGCCATTCAGGATATTTGACATCCTCAATAAAAAAGGATTTTTATAGTTTTTCTACTTCTTCCTGTATAGCTTGGTTCTTTTCAGGTCTAAACACCCTTCTTCGCTGCTTCACTGGCTTGACCTCCTTGTTCACGTTGAGCTCGTGGCATAAAAAACTTGGGTCTATCCTTGGCATGTCTTCATGACTCCATGTAAAAGTATGCTTTTTATGCCTTAGAAAGGATAACAATTCCTATTTTATCGATACATCCAGTGATGCACCAATTTGAGTTGTTAGTTCCAAATGTTCGTCGTCCAGAATGATATTTTTTATAGCCTCCATGACCTGGTCCTTCACGAGCTGAGTCTCGTCTCTAGGGTCTAATGTTTCAATCTCTGCCTCTTATATTTCATCCACTAGATAGGTAGTAGTCTTCCTCCTAGATTCTTCACGTTCCTCTTATTCGACAGATGAATAATAGCATTCCCGAGCTACTTTCTGGTCTCCTTTCACCACTCCCACTCCAAAATTGGTCGGTAATTTTAAACATTGATGTACAATAGATGGTACTGCTTCGAATTTCTTCAGACCTACCCTCCCCATGATGATATTATATGCTGATTGAACATTTTTATCCATGACGAAGAAGTGTAGCCTTTTTATTCGACAAGCAGGCCAAGTACCAATAAGCATATCCAACTTGATCTTCCCGAGTGGAAAAACCTTTTTGCTAGTAAAATCGAGGAGGGGCCTATGATAGGGCTCTAACTAGGATAACTTCAGGTTCAAACTGTCAAAGCATGGGTAGAACATGATGTCTATCGAGCTACCATTTTCCACCAGTACCCATGAAATCACCACTTCCTTCATTCTCATCTTGATTACCAATGGGTCATCATGAGGGTATAGTACACCTACCAGATCATTTTTAGAGAAACCAATGACCAGTTTGTCTTTATTTACCTTCCTCGGGTGATCATCCTTAGCCAAGTTTATTCGTTGTATGTACAAGCAAGCTTGAGCCTCATTGAGGTAAGCTTTCCTCTTCACAGTAAGATCTCCACCTCCTACATCTCCACCTGTAATAACATTACATTCAAATGACCCAAAATGGATTGAAAATACCTCACGCTCTAGCTATCTCGATCTTTTAGGGAGATCAGGGTGATCTTTTGGATCATCTTCGTGGTCTCTTTTTTTGTCTTCTTTTGCTCGACGAGGAGATTTAGATCTTTGCCTTCCTTGCTCGTTGGTCTTTCCACCATTTTGGTGATTAATATACTTAGCCACTTTTCCTCGCCTGATGAGTGCTTTAATTTTATTCTGGAGAGCTATGCAACGTTTGGTCGTGTGACCATGGTCTTTTTGGAAATCACAATATTTGGACTTGTCCCTTTTGTCAGGATCTGCCTTCATTTTCCCTGGCCAGGCTAGCTCTTCCCTGTTCTTGATCTCCTCCAGAATGTGATTTATGTCCACTTTTAAAGGAGTGTAATTTCCATACTTCCTCATCTTCTCTAGCGCTTGCTTACCCTTCAACTTCCTGTTGCCACCATTGTTCTTCTGATCCTTCTTCTCGGTTTTTTTGGCCTCAACCTTGTTCTCCTTAGTGTCTGTACTCTTCTTCGCAGCCACGGCTTCCTCAGCGTTATTGATTTTGGCTATCTTTGCCATCAGTTCTGCTATGGTCCTCGATGGATCTTTGGCCAAAGTGTAGTACAACTTATTTGGCAACAGCCCACTCATCAGAGCAGTAATTATTATTTTCTCCTAGTAATCAATTACCTCAAGCTTGTCGTTATTGAAGCGAGTAATGTAGTCCCTAGTACTTTCTTCTGGCTTCTGTCTAACACTCAGCAAGTGTGCTACTCGTTTGACTGGTTTCGCTCCAAAACAGAAATTCCTTATGAAAAGCTCTACTAGCTGAAGGAAAGTAGCAATCTTCCCCCGAGGAAGATTGTTGTACCATATATGGGTTGATCCGGTGAGAGTTCTTGAAAACGCCCTACATCTCATCTGGAACCGCATAGATGTCGGCAGCAACTTAGTATTGTTCTATATGTGACAAAACCATTTTTTTTAGACATCAATTCCAAATTTAATTTAAAACCAATATTTAAAACCTTTCATAATCCATGGTTTAAAAATCACACAACAATTAGACTGGAAAATATAATTCAAGCAATTTAAGCTTTCAACTAAATAATTCCAACATTTAAAAATTTAAAGAAAAAACATCCCGACAATAACAATCCCAAAGTATAAATACTGGAAATAAACGAATCACAATCTCTGGTAAAACCAACTGAATAATGGAAATAGGGCGACACATGCCCAACTGGATAAAATAAAACTAGAAGTGGAATCAATAGTGAGGTCGTCTAAGCAAGAGTCCTACAACTCCCACCTAAGCTGCAACACGTTCCTTCCAAAGGATCCTATGCAAGACGCCCATGGGGCTGGGCACCTGTAATATATACATATATACAAGAGAGAAGAGAAAATAGGAAACGGGTCAGAGCCCGATTGGAAAACAGTTTAAAATTTTGTTTAGCAAGTATTTAAAATGCTTACCGGCTAATGCAATAATCATGTTAGTGTGCAGCACTCTCTTGAGAAATTCTCACCTCTCTTCTAATGTGCACACCTACCGCACTACTAATCCCAATAGTTTAGCTTATCTTAAGTTACTCACAAGATCTCAAGCCGATAATTTCTAGTGTTAAGGAAATAAATTTTTAAAAGCAAAGTTCTCACATAAGCCTCATTTGATTATAAAGTTTCTCAGTATTGCCTCAAACTTTTCAAACACTTATATCGAAGTTGAAATAATTATTCATTACTTACCTACCTTTAGTCACAGTAGATAATTACCAAATTTCAAGTTTATATATATATTAATCACTCATATAATATATATATATATATATATATATATATATATATATATATATACTATCGGCACCCAACATAACATTGATGGTGCTGGCATACCCTGCTATCAAGTCCCCGTATCACTCGTACTAAGGGAAATACTAGTTCAGAATCACTCTCGAACTGTATTAACACAAAACACATACAAATTGAGGCAAAGTATAGTTCCAAGTCACTAAGAGGTCAGCACATACCCTCACGTCTCTTAAGAACGTTTGATTATCGATCCGATAGCCTATACCAAGGATTTCTATGTTCTAGGGTACAAGTCAATATCCCCCATAAAGGTCCCATCGAGATAAGACTATCCCAGCGCGGTAACCTCAGTGATAGCAAGTAGCGCGGGCATGATTTTTACACGTATATAGTATATGCACAATCACAGTTATATAAGTATACTATTATTCCCAATTCTAATTCATGTACACCCACGACCCATTCATATGGTATTTATTCTTATTTTACATTACTAGATTATCCCATATAACTGTTTATCTCTTTTATTCTTATTTATGGGATTATTCCAAACTTATTTTGTAACACTCGTGAAATCCTATCTTCATAAGTGTAATTTCAGTAGGTACTCTTGTATTCTAACGACGTAACTCCCTTACGAGTCTCACCCTGTAAACACATGTTCCCACTATTTCTTAAGTATAATATACTCCCCGTTAATAATAATTTAGTCTTACATGCGATGATCCGTTTTCATCAAGTCCTACTGGTCCTCTTAATCTCCCAAAATGTTTTAATAAGAATGTCCAAAAATTACTACTCATTTAAATTGAAATCAACCATTTGAAAAGGGAAGTATGAGTCTGCCAGGAGGGGTCGATCGATTTATGGCAGGGACTCGATCGGTCGATCCATCGGAAGTCAAATATGTTTCTTATCGGCTAATGAAATAATCATATTAGTGTGCAGCACTCTCTTGAGAAATTCTCATCTTTCTTCTAATGTGCACACCTACCGCACTACTATTCCAAACAGTTTAGATTATCTTAAGTTACTCACAAGATCTCAAGCCGACAATTTCTAGTGTTAAGGAAATAGATTTTCAAAAGAAAAGTTCTCACATAAGCCTCATTTGATTATAAAGTTTCTCAGTATTGCCTTAAACTTTTCAAACACTTATATCGAAGTTGAAATAATTATTCATTACTTACCTACGTTCAGTACAGTAGATAATTCCCAAATTTCAAGTTTATATAAATATATATATATATATATATACTATCAGTACCCCACATAACATTTATGGTGTTGGCATACTCTGATATCAAGTCCCCGTATCACTCGTACTAAGGGAAATACTAGTTCGGAATCACTCTCGAACTGTATTAACACAAAACGCATACAAATTGAGGAGAAGCATAGTTTCAAGTCACTAAGAGGTCAGCACATACCCTCACTTCTCTTAGGACCGTTTGACTATCTATCCAATAGCCTGTACCAAGGATTTTTATGTTCTAGGGTACAAGTCAATATCCCCTATAAAGGTACCATCGAGATAAGACTGTCCCAGCGCGGTAACCTCAGTGATAGCAAGTAGTGCGGGCATGATTTTTACACGTATATAGTATATGCACAATCACAGTCATATAAGTATACTACTATTCCCAATTCTAATTTAGGTAAACCCATGACCCATTCATATGGTATTTATTCTTATTGTATATGACTAGATTATCCTGTATAACGGTTTATCTCTTTTATTCTAATTTATGGGATTATTCCAAACTTATTTCGTAACACTCGTGAAATCCTATCTTCATAAGTGAAATTTCAGTAGGTACTCTTTTATTCTAACGACGTAACTTCCTTACGAGTCTCACCCTTTAAACACATGTTCCCACTATTTCTTAAGTATAATATACACCCCGTTAACACTAATTTAGTCTTACATGTGATGCTCCATTTTCATCAAGTCCTACAGGTCCTCTTTATCTCCCAAAATGTTTTAATAAGAATGTCCAAAAATTACTACTCATTTAAATTGAAATAAACCATTTAAAAAGGGAAGTATGAGTCTGCCAGGAGGGGTCAATCGATCTATGGCAGGGACTCGATCGATCGATCGATGCTTTTAGGTCGATCGATCGATCAAGCAGTTATGGCAAAACTGGAGAAGTACCAGTTATGGGAATCTTCCTCCAAAATCATCCAAACCAACATATTTGACTTCCAAACTCCCAACAATTTATAATACACGTGTTATATCCCTAAATAATTGATATTCTACGCAAGACATGCGGATTATCATCAAGTATAACGAATTAAAAGGGCCACAATCCAAAAAATATCAAGAACCCTAATATTTTCTTTGTTTAGTTTCTTCCCATTCCTTTACCAGATTTTATACTCCTAACTTAATGCAAATTCGTGGTTCAACCTCTACATGTGAATTTGATTTCCAGAATACGTCTTGTACCTATCCACCATGCAATTTCGAGTCTCCAAAATAGGTTTTTGTTTCACAAAAACTAGTCCTAATCAACCCTAAACTAATATCGTTGAAGCATTAACTAAAATAGATCAAGATAGATACTTGACTGGAATTATTTGGCTTAGATTTGTGGAGAATATTGGTGGGTTATGATCCTCGTTGCGCGATCTAAAGTTTGGCAGCGACGTCGGTGCAAACGGTGGAGTTCTTGGCCTAGAACTACTTGGAAAGCTTCTCCTCTTCCTCTCCAATGGTCGTCTTTGGTTTATGGTTGTTCTAACCGTAGAAGATGACTCCTACCATTTGATATAACCTTAGAAAAATCGTTGGTTTCCATGCCCAAAAATATAAAATGTCTAAAACGCCCTCTCGGGATGTTAATTAGGCCTAAAAACGCCCCGAGACCCAAACTAAACCCCCGGGTACATTATTTTGACTATATCGACCCTTCGGGACACATTGACGCACTCAAAATGACCATACGTGTGACTTATAATTTATTCACTTGTAATTGTTCAAATTTAATCCTGACACGACACAGGCGCGTCCCGATAAATTTCCAAAATTATCAAACTAGATTCTCGTGATAATTTTACTAAAATCAATTACAAATCTTACTTTACCCATAAAGTAATTTACAATAAAATTCCAACAATTACTAACTCTCATCACGCTAGTAAGTATTTTATTGATTTTTTGGATTAATATTAAATTAATATCTTTGATTAAATTTAATAAATCCCCAAAATTAAAAGTCGTAAAAAAAAATACGGGGTATTACATACTCCCCCCTTAATAACGGAATTTTATCCCAAAATCTGAAAAATATAAGGTATACCTAGTAAGAATAACTCTAGGTACTTCTCACGCATGTCTGCCTCACACTCCCAAGTGGACTCCTCCACATTATGATGCTCCCACTGACCTGTACAAGTTGAACTACTTTCGACCTTAATCTCCTTTCGCTATGGTCTAGAATAGCCACTGGTCTCTCCTCGTAAGAGCTATCGGGCTGTAAGTCAATCTCCTCAATCGCGGTGTGGGTGTGGGACATGTCATCTTGAAGGTATCATCTCAACGACGAGATATGGAATACATCATGAATGCGGTGTAAATGTTCTGGTAGTCCCAAACGGTATGCTATCGGCCCAATCCTCTCGATAATGGGAAATGGTCCCACGTACCTAGGGGCCAGTTTCCCTTTCTTCCCAAACCTCATCACTCCTTTCATAGGAGATACATGTATCAATACTTGGTCCCCCACATTAAATTCTTGAAAGAACCGTTTTGCATCGACGTAGCTTTTCTGCTTATCCTGGGCTACCCGAATGCGACTCCTGATAATCTCAATCCTAGCGGAGGTTTCCTGAATCACCTCTGGTCCGAGAAACTTGTTCTCCCCCACCTCTAACAAACAAGTGGGAGAATGACAAGGCCTGCCATACAATGCCTCAAATGGAGCCATGCCAATCGTGAACTGATAAGAGTTATTATAAGCAAACTCCACCAGTGGAAGATGTGGCTCCCAACCTCCCCCAAAATCAAGGACACACATGCATAGCATATCCTCCAACATCTGATTGGTACGCTTTGTTGGTCCATCTATTTGTGGGTGATAAGCTGAACTCAACCTCAACTCTGTACCCATGGCCTCCTGAAAACTCTCCTAGAAACGCGACACGAAAATCTTATCTCTATCTGACGCAATATCCAGGGGCACCACATGTAGTCTAACAATCTCAGCAATGAACAACTGAGTGTACTGGCCCGTGGTATAGTCTGTCCGTACTGGAAGAAAATGAGACACCTTGGTCAAACGATCCACAATCACCCAGATGGAGATGTGGCCCCGCTATGATGTAGGCAACCCCGTAATAAAATCCATGGAAATACTCTCCTACTTCCACGTGGGTATTTCCAGCGGCTGAAGTAACCCCAACGGTTTCTGGTGGTCCAACTTTACCATCTGGCAAGTAGAACACTTGGACACGAACTCAACAATGTCCTTATTCATCCCACTCCACCAGTATTACCGTCTTATATCCTGGTACATCTTATCTCCCCCGGGATGCACCACAAATTAGGACCCGTGAGACTGGGTCATCACTGCATGACGTAAGTCTGCTCCTTCTGGGACCACCAATCTCCCATTAAAACTCAAACCTCCATCGGAACTAATTGAATAGGACTCAGCACCCTCGGCTAAAAGCCGTACAATTTTCTCCTAGCAAAATGAGTCTCCTATTTGTGTCTGTATTACCCTTGTTATAATCTCGGGTGTCACTGTCATGACAGATATGAAGGAACGAGCTACCGCATCTTGGTGACTTAACTCTTTCCACTTTTCTTTCCAGACGTCTGCTACATCGTCTACCGGTCTATGGCTCAACGCATCAGCAACTACGTTATCCTTCCCCGGATGGTACTGTATGTCGAACTCATAGTCTATCACAAACTATAACCATCTACGCTGACGCATATTCAGTTCTATCTGAGTGAACAAGGACTGCAGTGACTTGTGGTCTGTGAAAAAGCAGAATTTCTCCCCCAATAAATAGTGTATCCATATCTTCAATGCAAAGACGATCGCTGCTAACTCTAGGTCGTGAGTGGGGTAATTCCTCTCGTGCGTCTTAAGCTTGTGGGAGGCAAAATCTATAGCCTTCTCTTCCTATTGAAGTACTCCCCCAAGTCCCCGTAAAGAGGCATTGGTGTAAACAAGATACTCCACGCCCGGCTTGGGTAAAGCAAGGACTGGTGTCAAAGTCAGCTTATCTTTCAGCTCATCGAAAGCCAATCGACAAGTATCATCCCAAACATATGGTACCCCCTTGCGAGTCAGGTTCGTCAATGAACTTGCTATCTTGGAGAACCCTCGAATGAATCTCCTTTAGTACCCGACTACCCCCAAGAAACTACGAACTTCCGTCAGTGTTGTGGGATGTCCCCACTCCCTCAGTGCTGACACTTTACTTGGGTCAACCGCTATCCCCAGTTCAGAAATAACATGTCCCAAGAATTGCACTTCTCGTAACAAGAATCTGCACTTCTCATACTTAGCATATATCTGCTGCTCTCGTAGAGTCTGAAGAACCTGCCTCAAGTGCTCAGCATGCTCTTCCTCAGTGTGTGAATATATCAGGTTGTCATCTATGAAGACAATAACAAACTGATCCAAGAAGTCTCTGAATACTCAGTTCATCAAGTCCATGAATATGGATGGAGCATTTGTGAGTCCAAATGGCATCACTCTGAACTCATAGGACCCATATCTCATCAAGAAAGTAGTCTTCGAAACATCATGCTCCCTAATACGTAGCTGATAGTATCCTGACCTCAAATCTATCTTCGAAAAGAAAGTTGCTCCTCTCAGCTAGTCGAACATATCATCGATTCAAGGAAACGGATATTTGTTCTGTATCGTGACCTTGTTCAGCTCCCGGTAGTCCACGCATAGCCTCAGTGAACCATCTTTCTTTTTCACAAACAGAACTGGAGCGCCCCAAGGTGAGGTACTCCTATGAATGTAGCCCTGTCCTAACAGCTGCTCTATCTGATCTCGTAACTCCCTCATCTCTGCTGGAGCCATACGGTATGGAGCGCGTGCTATCGGTCGAGTATCCGATAGCAAATCTATAACAAAATCTATCTCTCGACTGGGGGGTAGGCCTGGTATCTCCTTAAATACATCAGAATACGTACGAACGACTGGGATCGAGTCTAAGTGAATCACAACCTCCTTAGAGGTATCCTCCTATATGTAATACAAAATGAGCGGTAGAGCCTCCCTCTGGATGAGGCATTGCCACTACAAACATCTCCTGCCCCAGAATGGCAAAGACAATACCCCCACCGAAACAATCTATCATGGCTCTGTATGCTGCGAGTCAATCCATACCAATAATAACGTCGTACTCATGCATATCTAAGACTAACATGTCTGCTGGTAAGATTAAGCTACCAATCTCTACCCCCACACCTTGACATATAAAGAAAATTAACGATCCATTTCCCAGTGGTGAGTCTACGTATGTCACAGTGCTCTCTGCTGTGGCTAATAACCCTAAGGCCTTCGCAAAATGAGTAGCTATAAAATAGTGTGTCGCCCCAGTATCAAATAAAACTCGACCCATAGTACCATGGATAGGAAACGTACCCTCAATCGCGGGTGGAGCCTCAGGAGCTACTGCCTGGTGGACGTTATAGACACGTCCATACTATAACTGTCCCTACTGCACTAGAACTGCTGGAATGGCTGGTAGGGTTGGTGCCTGAGCTGGTGTTGGGAGGGCTGATTGAAAAAGTGGCATGCGTGGCTCATTACGGGAACCCTGCTTCTATGGGGCCCTATCTCCTTCTGGACAATCATGGCGCATGTGGCCATTTTTACCACACCCGAAGCATCGGCCCCTGAAATTCCCTGAGAACGTGTGTGCTCGCGTTCAATTAAGAAATAATATAATAAATACCCTTTTTAACCCAAAATAACCCTAAGCATGCAGCTAGGTGTGATTGAAACAATATGAAATCATGCCAGAATTATTCAACACACAAAGTTAAGGAAAAACCTCCCAAAGGGGCAAAAACATTTGTATATTCACTATAATTTGTAAGAGAAGCGGCTTACAATCGGATTACACTGAAATACAAGTTTTTGACTAAGAATTACCCGCAGGCATCAGATTCTGTAGTCGCGGCTGGAAGAATCCCTTTCCAGTAGGGCAGCAATGAAGAGGAAGGAGCAGTCCACTTCACAAGGATTGAACAACAGCAATGGTGTTCTTGGGTTACCAAACTTGATTCACATAGATATGGAAGATGAGTGAATCTAAAAAAACCTAGAATCATAGGACTCAATAGGTGAAGACTTTAGGGTTGATATGCTCTGAAAATCGTTGAAAAGTCTTAGCACAACCACTTCCCGTAGTGGGATTAAATAGGAGAACTTGAGCCCTAAAATTCGGAACATGATCTGAACACGATCTGTTTGAAATTATCCTCGTCGGATAGGTCCGGTATCTTTAGGCGGATAGGTCCGGTGACATCGGATCGGTTCCTTTTTGAAGGCGGATCAGTTCGGTTGGCATCGGATCGGTTCGGCTTTTTGGCATCATCGGTTCGCTATGGATCCGGGGTATACTGGCCTCACCTCAGCAAGCGGATCGGTCCGGTCTCTTTAGGCGGATCGGTTCGAAGGAACCGGATCGGTTCTTTTATCTGGGCCGGATCGGTCCAGTCTGATCCCTGATTCCTTTTCTGCCTTTGGTATTCGGATTCCGTTGATGGGCGTATGATTTCTTGAATTTTCTCAACGGTGTAACGGCGTACGACATATAAAATGCTTATGGACAAAAATGTCCTTACAAATCTACCCCTATGTCTATGCCGGTACATACATAAAAACAAACATCCGAAATATCAATCATAAAAAATTTCCTATACAAATCTACCCTTCCATGAACCCAAAACTGAAAGAGTACAAGTGAATAAGACTGCATCGTTTGATCTTCAAATCTTCAGGAAACTCAAACTTTTCTCATCAGGGTGTGCAATTTAGTGATCATCAATGTAGTACCTACACACATGAGATAAAGCAAAATACCAAGTGACACATCGAGTTTGAAATGAGATAAACATTTATGCAAATTTATGAACAGACTCAATAAATCTCCCCCATAATAAGATGATACATTATCCCCCTTTTTATGATGTCCCCAAATAGACAAATGAGAGAAATAAATAAAATAAGCAAATGCGGGGTGTCACCAGGATAAAATCACACCATGAATGAACACAAAGCAACCAAGTCGATGATAGCTTAAATGAAGAGGTGTGATCAAAATTCGATAGGAAAATCAAAGCATACAAACATGACATATGTGCACGATGAATATTGGATATTCCTAACGAATGAACTCAAATGCTTCCTTTGGTGTAAAAGATTGGAAATATAAGACATTGACTATATCAAATCAACAAATCAAAGCTCAAAGTGATTTCTACACCAATAACGTCCAAAATGATTTTCATGCTTTTTCAGGACTTTCAAGGAAGTGCAAACCCATTTTTCAATCTCCAACCAAACTCCCTCAGATTTATATTTTGAAGAGAGGAATACTAAATTCTCAAACTTTGGAGAATTGGGTGAAACCTAAATGGCCCATATTTGGCATGAATTCCTTTTTATTGCCTTATCAATTTTTTTCAGGATCTTTTAACCTCTTAGGACCTCGGATATTAAAATTCCTCCATTTTTTAGGTCCATTTTAACGGTGGCTTTTGCGCAAAGGATAGGAATCAACTTTCGCAGCCCCTCCCCGTTATGAAAATATACACACAGTCTCACCAAAATGGTTTTTACATGCAATCCAATCTTGTCAAGTTTTATCGCATATTATACATTGTATAGACAGAATTGAGATAGAAACACTCAAGCCAATATGTGATAGACAAGTGCAATAATCAAATATAGTCGTGCATGTGTGCAATAAAGGATATAGGAGTCAAACATGTAGGAAGATATCATTAATTACATCTCAAGGACTCCAATCAATGTTAAGCACAAGGATGAAATGATGTAGCCTCTCAAATCTCTATAAAACAGTCACATGGATAAATGGAATGAAGTTGACTTGGCTATCATAAATGCTCACCCACAAAAGAAGCAAAACAGAAAAATCTTTTTGGTTTTTTTCAAAAATTTTATCAAAATAAAATCTTTTTGTGCTTTTCTTAAAATTTTTCTTAAAGGAAAATCTTTTTGTATTTGTTTTTTTTTAAATGAAAAACTAACTAATGATACATGCTAGCAATAGTTAAAAAAATTGTTAAACAACCTATGCTAGCAATCAAGACTAGATCTCAACCGGGAGTAACGGTGGAGTTTTCTAAAAATGGTGACATCTTTTGAACCAACTCCACTAGATCATGTGTAGTCTTGATCAAAAACTTCACTTGCTCGCGAATATGTGCAAACTCTCTATCAAAATGATCAGGCAAAGTATAATGAGTGGGTGCATGTGAATGAATGTGTGAAGTGGCATGATATGGCACAAAACCCAACTTAGAACAGAATTCCCTAAGATGTCCTTGCTTCTTGCAGTGGGAGCAAACATAAATCGGTCTAGGAAGTAATTTATCAACAATTTTGGGATGAACATTCCTAGACGGACACTCATGGGACTCACTCACAATGGTGGATATAGGCTCGGGTGAATTCTCTAATGTGACTTGAACCTTCCGTGCTTGTTTGAGGTCATCCTCGAGATGGGATACACGTGTCATCAGACTAGACACCGTGTTGGTCAAATCACCTTTTTCCCTTTTAAGCTCATCATTCTCTCCCTTCAACTCACCAATCCAAAGACCTAGAATCCTATTAGTCCTTTTTGTTTCCAAGGTCTCGATAAATAACTTTCTAAAGGCTTTTTGGATCAAACTATCATCACCATTATCATCCTCACTATCACTTAGAGAAGTGGGCATATCAAATTTCTTGCTCTCTCTCTTAAGTCTAGTGGGACACTCAAATTTCTTGTGCCCTGTCCCATCGCACTCAAAACATCTTATCTTCTCAAGTTTTTTATTTCTCTCATTCTCACCACAACTCTCTCTTTCTCCAATCAATCTTAAATCATTCTCTAAAGCGGTGATCCTAAGGACTAAAATATTATTATGCTTCTTGGTTTCAAAAAACTCAGAATATAACTCGGCGTAAGCGCGTGGGAGATCACACTCGCTCTCACTTGCCTCATCCTCCCCTTCACTCTCATCGCTCTTAATGTCGAGGTGTCCTTGTGACGTAGCATCCTCATCGTCGTGAGAAGCATTGGAGGTACTCACATGACTTGCCATGAACGCGGTGAAGTTACGCTCATGCGGTGACGCATCTCCCGAGTCCACCGACTCGACCTCACTGTCGTCACTAAGGGTAGTATTCAGGACAGTTTTGCCTTTTTCTCTATTCATACGGGTGGCACACTCAAACGCTCTATGACCCTTACCATCGCATTCAAAACATCGCTCACTGTCTTTCTTAGGAGGGTCTTTGAAATCTTTCTCATTTTCCTTTTCAAAATTTTTTTCTCAACATTCCTTTTATCATTGAAATTTCCACTTTTCTTGAATTTGAGAATTCTTTTGAAATTTTTTGCAAACAGGGCCAAGTCATCTAAGTCAAAATCACATTCAGACTTGGACTCAAAAATTTTTTCTTTCTTTTTCTAAAAATGAGTCTTTAAAGCAATCCCATTATCCTTAGCCTTAATGGTTTTGGGAAACATGTCAATCTCATAGGTTTGAAGATCTCCTACAAGTTGTTCCAACTTCAGTGATTTCAAATTTCCCAAAGAGTTCAAAACAGTGACTTTAGGAATAAAGTGTTTTGGGAGAGATCTCAAAATCTTTTTAACGACACGCGTGTTATCAATTACCTCACCCAAATTATAACTAGTGTTAACAATGTCCGACAAGCGTCCAAAAAACTCATCAAAGCATTCGGACTCAGACATGGTGATAGTCTCAAATTGGGTGGCCAAATTTTGTAATTTAGATTCTTTAACAGCGTTCGTACCCTCATGGGTAAGTTGCAAAACATCCCATGCCTCCTTTGACGTGGTGCACGTCATTATGCGTTTGAATTCATCAGGTGTGACAGACCCAGAAATAGCACTTAGACCCTTAGAATTAAAAGATGACCATTTAAATTCTTCTTCAGTCCAAGAAGTGACAGGTTTCAAGTTAATCGCATTATCAACAGTCACGGAGGGAGGAGTCCACCCTCGTTCAACCAAAATCTAGACACGTTCATCAATGGCTTTTAAAGCCGACCTCATACGGGCTTTCCAATAAGAATAATTTGTCCCGTCAAAAATAGGCATTTTATAATATGACTTCTCCATTTGAACACGCACTTTTTCAAAAATCAATTTTTTCAGAAAATTGATATCTTAGAAAAAAATTTGCAGAAAAAGGAATACGCGATAAATTAGTGTAACCTGCTCTGATACCAATTTGAGAACGTGTGTGCTCGCGTTCAATTAAGAAATAATATAATAAATACCCTTTTTAACCCAAAATAACCCTAAGCATGCAACTAGGTGTGATTGAAACAATATGAAATCATGCCAGAATTATTCAACACACAAAGTTAAGGAAAAATCCCCCAAAGGGGCAAAACCATTTGTATATTCACTATAATTTGTAAGAGAAGCGGCTTACAATCGGATTACACTGAAATACAAGTTTTTGACTAAGAATTACCCGCAGGCATCGGATTCTGTAGTCGCGGCTGGAAGAATCCCTTTCCAGTAGGGCAGCAATGAAGAGGAAGGAGCGGTCCACTTCACAAGGGTTGAACAACAGCAATGGTGTTCTTGGGTTACCAAACTTGATTCACATAGATATGGAAGATGTGTAAATCTAAAAAAACCTAGAATCATATGACTCAATAGGTGAAGACTTTAGGGTTGATATGCTCTGAAAATCGTTGAAAAGTCTTAGCACAACCACTTCTCGTAGTGGGATAAAATAGGAGAACTTGAGCCCTAAAATTCGGAACATGATCTGAACACGATCTGTTTGAAATTATCCTCGTTGGATCGGTCCGGTATCTTTAGGCGGATCGGTCCGGTGACATCGGATCGGTTCCTTTTTGAAGGCGGATCAGTCCGGTTGGCATCGGATCGGTTCGGCTTTTTGGCATCATCGGTTCGCTATGGATCCGGGGTATACTGGCCTCACCTCAGCAAGCGGATCGGTCCGGTCTCTTTAGGCGGATCGGTCCGAAGGAACCGGTTCGGTTCTTTTATCTAGGCCGGATCGGTCCGGTCTGATCCCTGATTCCTTTTCTGCCTTTGGTATTCGGATTTCCTTGATGGGCGTATGATTTCTTGAATTTTCTCAACGGTGTAACGGCGTACGACATATAAAATTCTTATGGACAAAAATGTCCTTACATTCCCTCCCCTCTGTCTCTGCTGATTACGGCTCTGCTGGCCGTTACCACCCCGCCATTGGCCCTGTTGGCCCGACTAAAAATGTTGTTAGCCCTGATGTCCCTGCGGCTGACGATGTTGGCCCTGGTAGCCCTGGTAGCCCTGCCTGAATCCCCCAAATCCCTGCTTGGAGTCATTTTATGAGAACCGCTTAGCAGGGTCCCCCTAATGGGAACTCTGCTCATGCTGACGAGTCTTCCCTTGAGATGTCGGTGCTCCACTAGAAACACTACCCCCTGTCCTGCTCGCTTGCTTCCCTTCAAGTGGAAGCGGTGATCCTGGCAGTGTAACAAAGCAGCATTGAGTATGATCGTGTAGGTACTCAGTGACAGATTGCCTATGTGGTGCTGACGGATCCTCCAAGCCAACCCGTCCACAAATAACAGTATTTTTCCCCTCAGTGGGTGCCTCATCTGGCACTATAGTGAGAAGTCTGGTGAACTCCTCTTCGTACTCAGCAACAGTTAAATTCTCCTATTTATGACTCAGTAACTTCTTCCTCATCTCGGTCTGCACGACGGATGGAAAGTATTTTCTGTCGAACCGCGCTCAAAATGACAGGATAGTGATAATATCCCTCTCCTCTAAGGTGGTGGTGGATTCCCACCAATGCAAAGAGGTTCCCACTAGCTTCAAGGAAGCCAATAGCTATTTCTGCACATCAGTGCACTCACATATGCGCAGATGCCTCTGAATATCCTTCTTCCATTGGCTGTCTACAATGATATCCGAACTACCAGCAAACTCTGGGGGATGCGCCTTCTGTAAGGCATCCCTAACTCGCTCCCATGCAGATGGAAGTTATGCAGGTACTAGCGCCACTTCCTGAACCTGGGGTGGAGCCTGTTGTACTACTGCTAGCGCGGCATTCACCACCTGAGAAACAATAGCGGCTACCTCAGTTGCGTTTATCGTTCCCTGAGCCGAAGTTGCTGGCTGCTCGGCTTGGGCACGCCTATCCTTGGGTGCACGTCTCGGAGGTATCTGAAATGTAAAGAAATTTTATTAGTCTACAATTCTTATTAAATCTCAAATAGCTAAAGATGTAATCGTAAAAGCAAGAATACAACAATCCTAAAAATAGGGCTCTATAGCAAGAACGCTAAGCTAAAAGAGAAATAAGCCGTACAGATCCTAAAGGACAATAGAACCTGATGCTCTGATACCACCTGTGACACCCCGCCTAATTAAATACCGGGTGATCAGTCATTTATGAAATTATAACCAAGGTGAACCGTTGGATCATTCTTAGCATCACTGTCGCAAAAATAACTTTTTAAATTAAACACCATAATTAATTAAGCTAAGTGACAAAACCATTTTTTTTAAACATCAATTCCAAATTTAATTTAAAACCAATATTTAAAACCTTTCATAATCCATGGTTTAAAAATCACACAACAATTAGACTGGAAAATATAATTCAAGCAATTTAAGCATTCAACTAAATAATTCCAACATTTAAAAATTTAAAGGAAAAACATCCTGACAGTAACAATCCCAAAGTATAAATACTGGAAATAAACGAATCACAATCTCTCGTTAAACCAACTGAATAATGGAAATAGGGCGACACATGCCCAACTGGATAAAATAAAACTAGAAGTGGAATCAATAATGAGGTCGTCTAAGCAAGAGGCGTGCAACTCCCACCTAAGTTGCAACACGTTTCTTCCAAAGGATCCTATGCAAGACGCCCCTGTGGCTGGGCACCAGTAATATATACATATATACAAGAGAGAAGAGAAAATAGGAAACGGGTCAGATTCCGATTGTAAAATAGTTTAAAATTTACTTTGGAAAGTATTTAAAATGCTTACCGGCTAATGCAATAATCATATTAGTGTGCGGCACTCTCTTGATAAATTCTCACCTCTCTTCTAATGTGCACACCTACCACACTAATAATCCCAACAGTTTAGCTTATCTTAAGTCACTCACAAGATCTCAAGCCGACAATTTCTAGTGTTAAGGAAATAAATTTTTAAAAGAAAAGTTCTCACATAAGCCTCATTTGATTATAAAGTTTCTCACTATTGCCTCAAACTTTTCAAACACTTATATCGAAGTTGAAATAATTATTCATTACTTACCTACCTTTAGTCACAGTAGATAATTCCCAAATTTCAAGTTTATATATATATATATATATATATATATATATTAATCACATATACAATATTAATCACTCATATAATATATATAAATACTATCGGCACCCCATATAACCTTTATGGTGCTGGCATACTCTGCTATCAAGTCCCCGTATCACTCGTACTAAGGGAAATACTAGTTCGGAATCACTCTCGAACTGCATTAACCCAAAACACATACAAATTGAGGCGAAGCATAGTTCCAAGTCACTAAGAGGTCAGCACATACCCTCACGTCTCTTAGGACCGTCTGACTATCGATCCGATAGCATGTACCAAGGATTTATTTGTTGTAGGGTACAAGTCAATATCCCCCATAAAGGTTCCATCGAGATAAGACTGTCCCAGCGCGGTAACCTCAGTGATACCAAGTAGAGCGGGCATGATTTTTACACGTATATAATATATGCACAATCAAAGTCAAATAAGTATACTACTATTCCCAATTCTAATTTAGGTACACCCACGACCCATTCATATGGTAATTATTCTTATTGTGCATTACTACATTATCCCGTATAACGGTTTATCTCTTTTATTCTTATTTATGGGATTATTCCAAACTTATTTCGTAACACTCGTGAAATCCTATCTTCATAACTGTAATTTCAGTAGGTACTCCTTTATTCTAACGAAGTAACTCCCTTACGAGTCTCACCCTTTAAACACATGTTCCCACTATTTCTTAAGTATAATATACTCCCCATTAACACTAATTTAGTCCTACATGCGATTCTCCATTTTCATCAAGTCCTACTGGTCCTCTTTATCTCCCAAAATGTTTTAATAAGAATGCCCAAAAATTACTAATCATTTAAATTGAAATCAACTATTTAAAAAGGGAAGTATGAGTCTGCCTGGAGGGTTCGATCGATCTATGGTAGGGACTCGATCGATCGATCCATCGATCGATCGATGCTCTTAGGTCGATCGATCGATCAAGCAGTTATGGCGAAACTGTAGAAATACCAGTTATGGGAATCTTCTTCCAAAATCATCCAAACGAACATATTTGACTCCCAAACTCCCAACAATTTATACTACAAGTGTTATATCCCTTAATAATTAATATTATACGTAATACATGCGGATTATCATCAAGTATAACGAATTAAAAGGGCCACAATCCAAAAAATATCAAGAACCCTAATATTTTCTTTGTTTAGTTTCTTCCCATTCATTTACCAGATTTTATAATCCTAACTTAATGAAAATTCGTGGTTCAACCTCTACATGTGAATTTGATTTCCAGAATACGTCTTTTACCTATCCACCATGCAATTTCGAGTCTCCAAAATAGGTTTTTGTTTCCCAAAAACTAGTCCTAATCAACCCTAGACTAATATCACTGAAGCATTAACTGAAATAGAGCAAGATAGATACTTGCCTGGAATTATTTGGCTTAGATTTGTGGAGAAGATTGGTGTGGTTGTGATCCTCATTCCGCGATCTAAAGTTTGGCGGTGACGTCGGTGCAAACGGGGAGTTCTTGGCCTAGAACTCCTTGGAAAGCTTCTCCTCTTCCTCTCCAATGGTCGTCTTTTGTTTATGGTTGTTCTAACCCTGGAAGATGACTCCTACCATCTGATATAACCTTAGAAAAATCGTGGGTTTCCATGCCTAAAAATATAAAATGTCTAAAACGCCCTCCCGGGATGTTAATTAGGCCTAAAAAAGCTCCGAGACCTAAACTAAACCCTCGGGTACATTATTTTGACTATCTCGACCCTTCCGGACACATTGACGCACTCAAAATGACCATACGGGGGACTTATAATTTATTCACTTGTAATAGTTCAAATTTAATCCCGACACGACACAGGCGCGTCCTGATAAATTTCCAAAATTATCAAATTAGATTCTCGTGATAATTTTAATAAATTCAATTTCACCTCTTACTTTACCCATAATGTAATTTACAACAAAATTCCAATAATTGCTAACTCTCATCACGCTAGTTAGTATTTAAATAATTTTCTAGATTAATATTAAATTAATATCTCTTATTAAATTTAATAAATCCCCAAAATTAAAAGTCGTAAAAAAATACGGGGTATTACAGCCATTTCCCCTAATCTGTCCTCCAACCTTTGAATAGAGCCTTTCCATGCTTCATTTCCCTCATCGGGCCTATTGGTTCGAACAACTGATCGTGTTGAGTTGTCCTCTTGGGATCTTTCATTACGAGTTGTTGGGCTTGATTGAGGAGAGCCTTCCCTTAGGTCGAATGGTCGTTGAGAGTTCCTTGACACAATCCTATGAGGACTTTTATTCCTCCTAGGGCCCAATCGATCAAAAGGAGATACTCCACTCACCTTCTCTATAGCACTAGTCCTTTCTGGGATGATAGTGACATTTTGGTGGGAATCAGTAGCTCGTACTGATGAAGTCCGGCCTGGCTGATATGAAGGATCACTAGATCTTTCAGTACGATATGAGTCAGTATGTCTAGATTGAGAGACCTTCGATAATAACGTTCGTCTAGTTCTTTAAGAAGGCAAATGGGTATTTCTCTGAGCACTTCGTTGTCCTGATTGGGCCGGCACTCCACCTTGAACAGTTTATATAAGTTGATGCAAAGTTTCTTGCATGGCCGTTTTCCCTTGGGATAAATTAGCCATTATAGCAGCTAGATCTGGAATATTTGGGGGAGTAGAAGGGTTTGGAGGGACCCCAGTGTTTCGATTACTAGATTCCAGATTATCAGCCATAGATGATGAATTATTTTCGTGAAAAACGCTAAGTACAGTCGTTTCCCACAGACGGTGCCAATCTGTTGATGTGAAAATCTAGATTATCTCTAATTAATCAATCATAGATAAATAAATTAATAAGACAAAAGATTTTTAAAGTGGTTCAGCCTGATGAAAATTGCCTACGTCCACTATGTTTGTATTGCTGACTGTTTATTTGGAATCTCGATAATAGGTTTACCAAGAGATCGAAAGCCACCTTCTTATGAGGAGGTTACAATGTATTTATAGCCTTGAGGTTGTACATATGAAAGGACAATGCGCTGTTGTCTAGTAGACATATACATCTGTACGATAATAATGCGCATTTAATGCGTAGCTGTCTTTTGATTCTCTTGATTTGAATGCTCTGCACGCTAAGTAGCTCGGACCGCCTGAGTTGCTCACTATGCTTAAGTTTCTCGGGGTGCCTGAGTTGCTCGGCACGCTTAAGTTGCTCATTGCTCGGAGCCCAGAGTAACTCGGCGATAGTATATTGTTCGTTGAAAGTGTTTGTATTAACCACGTAGATTGGCACGTGTCTTCAAATGATTGGTCTATGTCAGCAAAATAAATTTGATATCAACAGAGGGTCTCACTTCATTCTTAAATCACGCATAACAAAGTTATTAAATTTCAGGTCTTGCAGCAAGCAAAGGTGGCCCTCATGTGTCCCATCTATTTTTTGAAGATGATAGTCTCATATTTAGAAGAAAAACAATCGATGAACTAAGAATGATTCAACATGTGCTCTAAGTTTATGAAGATGCATTAGTGCAATAGATAAACTTTGACGTGTGTGGAATAATGTTTAGTCGGAACACTTTTAGAGAAATAAAAGAGGATATTACTAGAATGCTTGGGATTAAAGAGGTGGTTGGTCATGAGAAATATTTGGGCCTTCCTTCCATTATTGTTCATTCAAAAAAGAGGTTTTTGCGGGAATTCGTCATATGGTTTGGAAAAAGGTGAAAGGGTGGAAAGAATATCTATTATCAAAATCAGGGAAAGAGGTGTTAATAAAAGCAGTAGCACAAGCATGTCCCTTTATATGCGATGTCATGTTTTACAATTCCAGATTATGTTTACGAGGAATCGAATACTATGATGAGAAATTTTTGGTGGGCAATTGGAAAAAATGAAAAAGTGATGCGTTGGGTAAGTTAGGAATATATGTGCAAGCCGAAAAGCCGAGGGGTGGGTTTTCATGATTTAAAGGCATTCAATGTGGCATTATTAGCAAAAAAATATTGGAGATTATTGTCAAACCTAAAATCCCTTTGTACACGTATTGTAAAAGAAAAATATTTCCCAAAGTGTACCTTTGGGGAAGAAAAGAAAGGTATGAAATCATCTTAGTTATGGAAAAGTATTTAGGAGGGGCGTCAACTTTTAGAATTTGGAGTTAGCTGGCGAATTGGAAATACTCACAAGGCAGATATTTAGAACAATATATGGCTGCCACAACCCAACACGTTGAAACCTTACACTCATCCATCTTCTTGGGAAACAAATACTTGTGTAAAAACATTAATTAATCAATAATCAAAGAAGTGTAACGAAAATCTAATTCAGATGACTTTCACCCCTAAAAGACCTTTGAGAGAATATTCATCGGAGGATAAAGAAATTTGGCACTCTAAGAAAAATGAAAGATACTCTACTAAAAGGGAGTATTGATTAGCAAGAAGGCTCAACATTGTTCATGATCAATTGTGTCAAGGAACACCTTCAATATCTAGGCCTAATGAAGATTGGGTAAATATATGGAATTGAAATATTCCTAACAAATCAAGCATTATTTATGGAGAGTATGGACTGATTATCTTTCAACAAATTTAAACGCTATATACAACCAAATAAACCAACAACCCATTGTCAAGTATGCATATAACTCCCTAATGAAGCACATATAAGTATGTATGATATATAAAATTCATTTTACATCTGCTATAAGTATTACCCATTTACTTAGATATTGCAATTTGGTAAAAGAAACTTGAAAATCCCCAAAATTTCTGACTAGTTATTTGTTCGACAAAGCTACCTTGGGTAGAAGTGATGGATGATGCAGTGACTGTATTAACTAAGGCCTACGTAAATATTTTTTCAATGATTTGTTGGGGCCTACGGAAGTGTATCATGGAGAGAGTTATCAGCAACTATGTACCATCTTTAAGGCTAGTACCTAGTCTGTAATACCCGTGCCTAATATTTTATTATTTTTCCCGTGCAAATTTAATCATATGAAACTGTTGGAGATTGGATCATTAATATATGGGCTTTTATCTCTATTCGGTTATTCTTTAGCCTTGATGGTAATTTTTGAAAGGGTGCAATTAGAAATTTAAGGAATTTGGTTGGATCGAATGATCCTGAAAGTCCTTCGAATGAGATCCTAGTTTTGTTCAAATAAGGATACTTGGCACGAACGAAAAGCCTACTTCATTCGAAGTGGACATTTAACGACGATCAAATAAACCACTACTGTATGGGCACTGATGATGCTTGAAATAGCACCACCTTTCAAGGTGTTTCTAAGCTCATATCAGTGATGACAATGGTAGCTCAAGTATATGCTAAATATAAGAGATTGAGATGAGGAGAAGAGGATGAACACTTGAATGTAAGTGGTTCAGCCAATCTGGCTTACGTCCACTATGAGTGTGTGTGAGTTATATCACTGAATGAAAGCACTAAAGATCATGGATACAATCTCTCAAGATTTCTCTCTCTACTGTGTAAAATGACAGAGTTTCAGTTAGGGTCGTAATTTTTGGATCCCATTATAAAGTAGAGGATGACCTCTATATATAGTGCTTGGGGGGTGTAATGTGCCCCTCAAGCATACAATGAGCATGGGCATGAGCACCGAGCCAGTACGAGAGTGACACCTGGCTTATCTCAACTAAGTAATGATGACCTCAATATTCCCTCACGTGGAGGGAATAATTCGATTATAGTAGATTTGTCCACGTGTTCCAAGTTATATATAAACATGTAAAAGCTCAGCTGCCTTCGGGTGATACCAATCTCGACCTGGAAAGGTATGAGGTTGGTAAAGTCTGGCAACTGCCCAATCAGAGGTTATCCATGATGACCTCGGCTCAGTAGCAAAGCCAAGGTAAGGCAGGTGGAGTTGTAATGTCGGCTTGGGCCGAGGATGAGTAGCAGGAACATCGGTTGATTCCCAACTGAGGCTGATTACAATGATTATGTAGTCTCTACTTCCTCGTCTCACACCCAGCCGAGGTTGTTGTACGATATAGGCATGATGTCGGCCCCAGTCGACCTGGTGGATTACTATCTCCATGAATCACGAAGACCTCAGTTGGTGTCTGACTGTGAGGCAACTAGTAACGTAGGTCATGGTCGACCTTGCATAGGACGAGACCGCTGGTTGCCAATCTGGGGCCCTTCTAACCTTGGCCATCTCCCTAGACGAGGTTGGTGTCTTTGAGTTGTTGGGTACATATAGGACATATCAATCAACCCCTATCCCTTAGTTACCTGTGTGATTAGGTGACTAAGGGGTATGTGTGTCCGAGGTTGGATTTCTTTAAGTGCCAATATTCCCTTGACAAGTGTCAGCTTCTAAAGTAGGTTGTGTGGTTGGCAAATGCAATGATTGTGGTCTTTTGGGATCCCAAGGCAATGATGGGCCTTGGTATGCGTGCAAGTGGATTACAAAAATTTTAAACCTTTTCTCTCTCTTTCTTCTTCATTTTCTTTCGTTCTCCCGCCTGAACCTTCTTTGTTTCCTCACTCTTCCCGAGCTTAATCGAGGGCGCGTTTGGTGGACTTTTCCTTGCTAATCTTCCCACTCTTCTCTTCATATTTCATCAGGTACTGCCTATTACCCCTTTTTTGCCATTTTTTCAGCCTTGTTTTTCTATTTGTTGCATTTTCCGATCTCGGCTTGAGTTTTCTGGTGAGCTTATGAGTTTTCCGGTAGGTTTATGAGTTTTCGATAGGTTTTTCTTGACTATGTTTGGTTAACTTTCTTTTAAAATAACCCTATTGGATCTTTCACTATTGTGTTCATCCTGTTTGTTTTTAACTTGAGTCCACAAGTGTAGGGTCGTGCCCATATGCTCAGACCTCTTTATCAACTCTTAGAGGAGTTCCCCTCTCTTAAGGAGAAAACCTTAGATAAAATTAGGAAAATAGAACGAGCCCAAGAGGAAGCTCGTAGGGGAGAGGCATTCCCTCTCAGGCCTATATTCCCACCCCCTCTGAAGGTGATATACCCTGAGCCATCTGCATCTGCAGAGGTCCCAGTAAAACCTGTTCCGATGTCTGAGTCTGAGTCGTCAACCTTAGACCCTATGTCTGTGGATTCTTTCCAAGAGGCCATGGACTATTCCATCCGGATGGACTAAGCCCCTGACAAAGTCGAGGTTTCTAGCTGTGCTTCATGTCACCAGAGTTCTAGCACCTCGCATTCTTCCTCCAATGTCGAGATTATAGGACCTAGTGTGGTTGTTCCCCCAATCCTAGACGGTATTCCTCTGTCGGCTTCCATAAGAGCTGAGCTTGCTTAGAGGTTCCCTGGTGGTGCTCCCACCTCTGCCCAAGTCGACGTTGACTGAGATGAGGTAATGGTAGCGAAAGCGATGTTGACACCTTGGAGGTAGCCGAGATAGAGAGCACTATCAGCGAAATTGACCTTATAGCCTTCAAACATCTGTATTCTATAAGTCCCTCCATAAAACTCAGGAGACCTCTGAGGGACGAGAAGGCCTTCAGCGGTCGAGATGGTGAGATCTGCTTATATGAGTAGATGTTCAAGTTAGGATTTCATCTTCCCATTTATCCAATAATCAGGGCTACATTGTCCTACATTAACTTGTCTCCTTCCTAGTTATCACCTAATGCCTGTAGGGTGATAATTGGAGCTATAGTCTTATGGAGGGCAATCCATCATTCAGACCTTCTCGTCCAGGTCTTTACAGGGTGCTACGTCCCCTCCTCTGCCAAGAATCATCCGAGTTACTACCACTTTTTAGCTTGGAAATCCAACAAGAAGATGTTGCAGGTTACCCAAACTTCGAACCATAATTGGAAACCACGCTACTTCTTCGCGTCAGGGCCATGGGAGTTTGGTCCCTGTGCCCCCTCTTCATCCTTAGATCTGAGGATACCCCTGAGATGGGGAAAACTGACAATGGTTTCTAGGGTCGACCCTGGTCTAAGCCAAAATAACCTTCAGGATCAGGGGGAGCATGGTCTGTTAGTCAAGTACGAGCATTTGATGACCCCCCTACTATCTCTCTGAAACTGGCCTTTGGGGGAGTCCTCTGACCGAGCTCCGTAAGTTACTTTATTATTACCTCTATATTTGTTATGTCTCTGATTTTCTAACTCGGGCCTTTCTGTTTGCAGAGCGCCCAAAAGGAATTTTTGAGGACCTCTGGGTGATGGCAGCCCCCAGTCTTACCAAGCTTGTGAAGAAAGCAGGTTTAACTGTGCCTCCTCCTCCTCCTCCTATAACTTCAAGGGCTGAGGCCTCCAAGAAGAGGAAATCTGCTGACCCTGCCCCTGAGGATCAGAGGCAGAAG
Source organism: Sambucus nigra (assembly GCA_949130495.1). Lineage (NCBI taxonomy): Eukaryota > Viridiplantae > Streptophyta > Magnoliopsida > Dipsacales > Adoxaceae > Sambucus > Sambucus nigra. The sequence goes on from OX422207.1 coordinate 521,578,349, forward strand.
AAGAAAACTCAAAGGGGGGATCGTGCCATCCCCATTTCCTCTGAGGACGTGTTGATTGCTCGTCTGGAGCAACTGAATATTAGTGACAGTCTTATCGTCCAGAGTTTGAAGGCTCTCGACTCTATCGGTGACGTCATGATCGATTCTGACAAATTCTTCTGCCTCTCTCTGGATTAGCCTCTGTTGGCCGAGTTCTCCCTCCATCGCTCTATCCAAGTAAGACATTGGACTTTTGCTTTTGCTGCTGAATTATATCCAAGTGTAACAACGGCTTTGAATTATACCAGATCTTAAACTGACACCTCTGCACATTCTCTACAGGGTATCCTCACCATCCAACATTTTATTGAGTGGACTCTGAGGAAACTTCCTCTGATTGAAAAGGGCAAAGAGGCCTAAAAGATCGAGGCCACTCTGAATGCTGAAGTGGAGCGTCTGAAGGACTCCTTGGAGAAGTCTGATGCCAATGTCAAGAAGTTAAAGAAAGACATGGGCAAGCTCAAAAAAGATCATATCTCTGCTCTGAAAACTCAGGCTGACTATCTCCAACAGAAGGTTGATGTTGTTGTGAAGGCTGCTCTGGAGGATGATTCAGATAAGATCTTGGAGGACTACAAGGTCTCTCATGAATTTTTCAGCTTCGACTTTGAGTACCTCGAAAGGGGTGTTAAGGCCACTGGAAAATGGGATGCAATGAAGGAGAAAGAATCTGGGAGCCTGGCAGCCTCTGACTTTATTGGTCTAAGATACGCCGATCCTCGGTTTGCTCAGGCTTTACAAGAAGTCGAGGAGGAAGGAGTGTCGCACCTTCCGAGACTGCTGGTTAGGAAGATACCAGGATCAAAGATGTTGGTCCACATAATGACAGGGTGGAGGTGACCAACCTCGGCCAGGGTGATGGGGGCATGGATGCTAACCTTGAGACTGTAGACACCTGAGTCCATTTGTGAAGCTCCACATAATTTATTATTTCTGACTCGGTTTGTAACTTCATTTCTGGCTCAGTCTATAACTTCTGATGACAATTTATGTTACCTTTTGGTTTGTAATGCTTAACCTCATGCTATATTAACCTCTGAAGAGGGCTTTATTTCTTTAGTTGCTGAATGTTCTTTGAATGGTTTTCTATGTCATGCAATGTGTTTATGTTAATGCCTGAAGCCTCAATATAATGATGTCTTCATAAGCCCCATAAATAATTTTTTCACCAAATTAATGATGTTCAAGGACTGAGGTCATCCAAGTGTGATGTCCACCTCAGACCTTGTCACCACATTATGATGTTTAAGGTTGAGGTCATCAACTAAGATGTTACCCCCCATAATATATTCACCAAATTAATTATGTTTAAGGTCTGAGGTTATCAACTAAGATGTTACCCCCATAATATATTCACCAAATTAATGATGTTCAAGGTCTGAGGTCATCCAAGTGTAATGGCCACCTCAGACCTTGTCACCACATTATGATGTTTAAGATCTGAGGTCATCAACTAAGATGTTATCCCCATAATATATTCACCAAATTAATGATGTTCAAGGTCTGAGGTCATCTAAGTGTGATGTCCACCTCAGACCTTATCACTACATTATAATGTTTAAGGTCTAAGGTCATCAACTAATATGTTACCCCCATAATATATTAACTAAATTAATGATGTTTAAGGTATGAGGTCATCAACTAAGACGTTACCCCCATAATATATTCACCAAATTAATGATGTTTAAAGTCTGAGGCCATCAACTAAGATGTTACCCCCATAATATATTCACCAAATTAATGATGTTCAAGGTCTGAGGTCATCCAAGTGTGAGGTCCACCTCAGACCTTGTCACCACATTATGATGTTTAAGGTTGAGGTCATCAACTAAGATGTTATCCTCATAAATTCTACCACTAGATCATAATGAACCAAGAATTGACACTGGAACTGATCTTCTCATTAATAATCTCTTCACAAGTTGATACATTTTCATAAAAACTCTTGCAACATCATATGTAATACTTTTTTAGATGATCAGCATTCCAAGGATTGGAGAAGGGTTCCCCCTCAAGGTTTTCCAACCTGTAGGTCCCAGGTACGACTTCTTTGATCACCTTGTAAGGGCCATGCCAATTTGGGTGAAGTTTGTTTGCATTCTACAACGTCTTCTTCAACACAAGGTCTCCAACAGCTATGGGCCTCGATTTCACCCTTTGATTGTAGAACTTCATTATTCTCTGTTGGTAGGCTGCCTGTCTGATCTCTGCATCTTCCCTTCTTTCTTCGATCAGATCTAAGTCAAGACTTCTCTCATCCCCATTCTTCACAGGGTCATAGATCTGAACCCTGTGACTGGGGAGCCTTATCTTGGTTGGTATGACAGCTTCTGAGCCATGCACTAACATAAATGGGGATTCCCCTGTTGGTGTCCTATTCGTTGTTCTGTAGGCCCATAACACAACATAAGCCGCTTCAGTCCATCTTCCCTTAGCTTCTTCTAACCTCTTCTTAATCCCGTCGAGGATTGTTCTGTTCGTGACTTCGGTCTGACCATTTGCCTGAGGTCGGCCTGGAGAAGAAAAAAATTACTTTATCCCAACTCTTTCGCAGTATTTTTCTAAGGAAGAATTTTTGAACTGGTTGCCATTGTTCGAGATGAGGGTGTTTGGGAGACCAAATCTGCATATGATGTTCTTTCAGATAAATTGGAAGGTCTTCTGCTCTGTACTCGTGATCATCGGCTCGGACTCTACCCATTTGGAGAAGTATTAAATGGAAACTATCAAAAATCGGTAATTATTTGCAGCCCTTGGCAGGGGACCCACCAAATCAATCCCTCCATACTGCGAATGGTCAAGGGGAACTGATTGAAGTCATAGGCTGATGAGGTTGATGGGGGATGGTGGAGAATCTTTGACATTTATCGCACCTTTTCACGTAAGCCACAGCATCCTTGGCCAAGGTTGGCCACTAATATCCTTGCGTAATAATCCTCTTGGCCAAAGGTCTTCCTCCTATGTGACTGGCGTAAGAACCCTCGTGTACCTCCTGTAGGACGCGGGGAACTTTTGTGGGATGGACACATCTGAGGAGAGGTAATAGAAATCCTTTCTTATATAGGATGTATTCTATTATTGAGAACTTTGTAGCTCTGTACCTTAGTTTCCTCCTCTCTATCTTTGATTTCGGTAGTTCTCCCTCTCTGATATATCTTATAAGGGTGCATCCATGAGTCCCCTAGGTTCAAATTGAGTCAAGGGTTACTAACCTCTTCTTCTTCAATGGTCTCCTTGGGCAAGATCTCGACTGGAACTGTCCTTCTGATGTTTGTCCTGGTTGCTGAAGCCAATCTTGCTAGTGTATCTATGAGGCTATTGTTTTGCCGAGGTATCCTCTTCATCTTTACCTCTTTGAAACCTTCTAATATCACTCTTACCCTCTTTAGGTATTTATCCATCCTTTCATTATTGGCCTCATAAACCCCCAGTACTTGGTTAACGATCAATCTTGAGTCACTGTGAAGCAGTAGTCATCTTACCATAAGGGTCTTTGCCAAGGAGAGGCCTGCTATCATGGCCTCATATTCTAACTCGTTATTTGATGCCTTGAAGTTAAACCTTAGGGCATATTCAATGTTGGTACCATTCGGGTCTGAGAGTATCATCCCCGCTTCCGCTTTCGCAAGAAGACCTGTCAATAAAGAAGTTCCAGATGTCTTTATCTGATGAGAATCCCCTTCTAACATGATTCCTTCCTCGAAGAGGTACCGATCTTCCTCATTTTTTACTAATCCATTTCTGGCTTTCTTGGATACAACCTCTTCCAGGTCTCGAAAGACGTTGCTGTTTGAACCCTATGCAATCTCTAGGTTATTCTCAACCTCAGTCTCTTCCCATGTGAACTCGTCAACAAAATCTGCAAGTGCTTGCCCTTTAATGGCCACCCTGGGCTGATAAGTAAGGTCATACTCCCCCAACTCAATGGCCCATGTCATTAATCTACCCGATTTCTCGGGTTTGTGGAGTACCTGTCTTAGTGGGGAGTCAGTGAGGATGACCATATAATGGGCTTGAAAGTAGGGCTTCATTTTCCTAGAAGCATGTATCAAGGCGTAGGCTAACTTTGCCATCCGAGGGTAATTTTGTTCAAATCCTTGAAGGGCCTTACTGTTGAAGTATATAGGCCTTTGGACCCCAATGTCCTCCCGTACTATGACTGCACTTATAGATAATTCAGAGACTGCTAGATAAACATACAACTTCTCTCCCACTATGGGCCGAGATAAGAGCAAGGGAGATTCGAGGTAGGACTTGTGTCATCCCCTAACCCCATTAGGATATAATCAACTAAATAGTTTACAAACCACAATTATAATTTATTTATTATTTAGGTAATACATATTGAAACAACTTCAAGGTTAAAATGTGAAATATTAAAAAAATCCAATCGTTTTAAGGAGACATAATTTCAACAGAACTCACATATCATTTAACTTAATTACAACTAGTGCAGTGTATAAAACAAACTAACAAGACCCTACTTCTATGTACTCAACCTCCTAGACCTGGCAGTGGCAGCTGAAAAACCTGAAAATGTAAACATATAAAACCATGAGTTTAAAAACTCAGTGAATGTACTACATCTCTATATAGTAAAAGTACTATATTAATATCTCAACATATTAATATATACATCTCTATGCCAAATTAGGCCATATACATATCCGGAGTTAATAAACCCCACATCTCCTGCCCGTAGGCAATAATCAGATCCATAGGTTTTAAAAACCTAACATCTCCTGAATTGCATAGCAACACAACATATCCTGACTTTTATAAAGCCATAACATCTCAACATCTCTTGGCTTTTAAATAAGCCATAACATCTCAACATCTATTGGATTTTAAATAAGCCATAACATCTCAACAGCTCATGACTTTTAAATAAGCACACAAAGAGATATGCAAGTTTGAATACAAAGGGTTTCAATATAAAGCAATATGACCTATAACAACACTTATCTCACATATGAACCAATACATATTATCACAAAGGAGGATGGAATTTGGATAAATACTTCACGATTTATATACATTGAAATAAGTATAATAGAAGATTAAAACAATATTAACACATAATATTACCTTGGAAACACCTGAAGGATTTTCTTGGAATTGTTTTCCTCGATTTTCCTTGTAACCCTTTCTTCCTTAACTTCTACCTCTCTTTCCTCAAGCTAATAACACCTCAAACTGAACCTAGGGAATTATTTGTTAAAGAAATAAGGTTAAGGGAGAGTTTTAAGTCGTCCAAGGCTGCCTCCCAATCCATCCAATCAAATTAAAACATTTGGTTTAATAAAAGATAATTTACCACTTAAGGGAATTAACAGGTTTGTCCCTTATTCGTAATTTTGGCCTAACTTCTTACTCGAACATCCGTTTGATGCACCGTTTGTTTTGTTACAACCCTAACTCACATGTCTACAACTATGTATTTTTCACCTTAAGTCAATTGTAATGTTACAAGAGTCAAAACTAGTCTTAAACAGTAATATTTCTATCGGAAATAACCAAATCTTGTGTTTGTAAATAATTCGACATTTCATGATTTATGAAAGTAGAATTATACTAACCATGATCACTTAACATTAGATATACTAATAACACATTATTCATATCACATAGGATAAGTATGATTTAAATATAATTTATCATAATTATATACGGGTTGTCACAACTTGAGTTGGTTAAAAGCCTCATCACACTCTTTGTCCCACTCGAAGGCCTTTTTAAGCACCTTAAAGAATGGAAGACACTTGTCTATCGCTCTGGAAATAAATCTGTTGAGTGCGGATACTCTCTCGGTGAGCCTCTGAACGTCCTTGATACTCCTTGGCATCTTAATGTCAAGCAAAGCCTTGATTTTCTCAGGGTTCAGCTCTATTCCTCTCTGATTGACAATTAATCCAAGGAATTTCCTAGCTCCTACCCCGAAGACACACTTCGCAGGGTTGAGTTTCATTTTGTACAAGTCCATGGTATCGAAGTTCTTTTCGAGGTCTTCCAGGTGAGTACAGGCCTTTAAGCTCTTCGTTAGCATATATTCTACATACACCTCCATAGTCTTGCCTATTTTATTTTCAAACATCTTATTTACAAGACGTTGATACGTCGCCCCCGCATTTGTCAATCCGAAGGGCCTAACCTTGTAGCAATATGTTCCCTTGTTAGTGATGAAGGACATTTTTTCTGAGTCTTCAGCATCCATGAAGATCAGATTGTAGCATGAATACGCGTCCATGAAGCTCATGAGCTCATGCCCTGCAGTGGCATCTACCATCTGATCGATCCGAGGTAGGGGATAACTGTCTTTTCGGCAAAACTTGTTCAGGTCGGTAAAGTCTACGCACATCCTCTATTTTCCATTGGCTTTGGGCACAATGACTGTGTTTGACAACCGCTCTGGATATATGACTTCCCTTATAAACTCAGCTTCTTACAACTTTCTAACTTCTTCCCGGATGACGTTGTATTTCTCCCTAGAGTAAACTCTTCGTCTCTGTTTGATTGGCTTATCATCCTTAGTCACGTTGGGTTTATGGCACATAACGTCAGGGTCGATGCTAGGCATGTCCGCATGGCTCCAAGCGAACACACTCTACCTCTTCTTCAAGAAACTTATTAGCTCTTCCTTGATCTCTTCTTTTAAGGCTTTCCTGGCCTAGACGGTTTTTTCCGGTTCGTCCTCATTGAGGACGATGGATTCTACCTCTTCTGCGGCCTCTCCTTTCTTCAACTTCATTTCATCTTTAGGGTCAAGTGTATCAATGTTATATGTGGTAGTTTCTCTCTTATGGGCCTATCTCTATTTAGCTGAGTTGAAGTAGCATTCACGTGTTATGGTCTGGCCACCCTGCACTTCCCCTACCCCATAAGGGGTCGAGAATTTTAGCATCTGGTGGAACGTCGATGGCAAGGCCTCAAACTTGTTAAGGGCCACTCGTCCTATAATAAGGTTATGGACCAAGAAGACATTTTTGTCCATAACAAAAAAATTGATCTTCTGGGTCAACCTCTTAGGACACTCATCGCCCATTCGCACGTCCATCTCATACATGCCCAACGGGTGGACCTTTTCACCGCTGAATCCCATTAACGGATGATGATAGGGTACCAGCCTAGCTTTGCTAAGGCTAAGGCTTTTGAAGCAGGGCCAGAACATCACATTTGTTGAACTTCCACCATCTATAAGGATCCTCTGTACCTCGCATCCATGAACTCTTGTTGTGATTACTAAAGAGTCATCATACAGAGCTAGGATACCATTGAAGTCGAGTCCGGAGAACCCAACTATAAGATTGTCCATATCCACTTTTTTTCTCTTCTGCTTGGTTTCGGAAGACGTCAGATTTACCACTTCTGGTTTGGCCACTGACTTGACCTCTTCTACATGAGCTTTTTGGCCAGCCACTTCAGAACCACCCCCTACGAGTCCTCCACATATGGTGTTAACACCAAAGGACATCATACCGACCCTCTTCACCGGGGCGTTGTCATCTTTTGGTGGGAGGGATGGATTGTCCTCATCATCACCCTCCGAGTCATCATCTCTTCTTGCTGGAGTATCGTCACGACATCTGTCATTTCTCTTCTTTTTAGGGTCATCTATTCCCCTTTTAGGAGTTTTGCCATCAACATACTTCCTTAACTTTTCTTGATTTCAGCATCTTCTCGATCTCATCTTTTAAAGAGAAGCACTTATCTGTAATATGGCCATGGTCTTAGTGGAACTCGTACGACAAGTTCTTGTTCCTCTTATGTGGAGGAGCCTTTAGCTTCTCTGTCCATCTCAGCGATCGGTCATTCTTGATCTTATTGAGGATGTGTTCGCAGCTCACAGTTAGAGGGGTATAGTGTGCAAACTTATCGTCAGCTGACCTCTTCTTTCCATCCTTCTTTCTTTGGAACTTACCACTTCTACCCCCATTCTCATCCTCATATTTTGCAGCCATAGCCTCCTCAATGTTCATTACCCTGCCCACAGTTGCCAATAGTTCTTCCATGGACTTGGGAGGGTCTTCCGCTAGTTTCCACAATAACTTCCCTTTCTGTAGACCTCCTATGAGGGTGGTCATGGTTATATTCTCTTCGTAGTCTTCAACCTCAAGTTTTTCTTTGTTGAATCTGGCCATGTAGTCCCTTAGGTTCTCGTTCTTGCCTTGCTTGACATACAACAGATGGGTACTCTTCTTTTGAGGTCTTACCCCAAAACAGAAGTTTTGAATGAACCGTTCAGCTAAACCCTTAAAGTTCTCTATTGAGTTCTTCGGAAGAGAGGTAAACCATATGTGTGCAGCTCCCATCAAAGTCCCGAAGAAGGCCCGATATTTCATTTCATCTGGTATTGAGTAAATGTCCATCGCAGACTGATACATTTCAATATGATGTACAGGGTTGGTGCTACCGTCATACTTGGGAGACACCGTAGGTGGCTTGAACTTTTCAGGGGTAGGTAAGCTCACTATCTAAGCCATGAATGGAGATCCTTATGTGAATCCTCTTTGCAGTGCGTCCCAGCTTTTGATGAGGTCTCCTATCTTGTCCTCAAAACGTTAGATGGAGTCATTCCATGGTCTTGTAACGTCGGTCTGGCCAAGGTTGTCCCCAGCCACCTCTAAGGGGTGGACTGAGGGATCCCCAATAGCAGCACAACGCCGACTATTGACCTCTTCTTAGTCCCTAGCCCGTCCTGTGTTAGGTCCGCTTTGATGAGGTCGACGTTGCCCCTCTTCCCTTTGTGAGCCGGCTACACTTCTCGACCTAGATAACCTCTGTCGCAGGTCGTTTACTGGGCCAAGCCTTTCAAAGGCAGACCATCTACTTAATCTATCAAAAGCTGACCCTCTTTGTTGGGATTCTTCACCTCTTCTGCCTCCAAAGCCTCGGCTCTGCTGAATAGGATGTACTATGTTATTTAAAACCTCATACGGCTCCCAATAATCTTCTGGAGCATCTTTTGCTTCTAAATCATCATACCTATCCTCAGGGAAAGGGTGTCCTTACCTCACCAGACGCAAACGTCTAGGGTCAGCAACGTCCCTCTTCCGCTGAGGCATAGGTTGGTCTTTCTGCGGTGCATGGGGTGGTCCCCTGGCATTAGGATGAGGCTGAACAGCCACCGGGGTGGTCCCCTCGGCTCTGCTGGAAATAGCACCACCCTTCAAGGTGTTTGTAAGCTCATATCAGTGATGACAATGGCAGCTCAAGTATATGCTAAATATAAGAGATTGAGATGAGGAGAAGAGGATGAACACTTGAATGTAAGTGGTTCATCCAATCTGGCCTACGTCCACTGTGAGTGTGTGTGAGTAATATCACTGAATGAAGGCACTAAAGGCCATGGATACAATCTCTCAAGCTTTCTCTCTCTATTGTGTAAAATGACAGAGTTTCAACGAGGGTCATAATTTTTGGATCCCTTTACAAGGTAGAGGATGACCTCTATATATAGTGCTTGGGGGGTTAATGTGCCGCTCAAGCATACAATGAGCATGTGCATGAGCACCGAGCCAGTATGAGAGTGACACCTGGCTAATCTCAACTAAGTAATGATGACCTCAATATTCGCTCACATGGAGGGAATAATTCTGTTATAATAGATTTGTCCACATGTTCCAAGTTATATATGAATGTGTAAACGCTCGGCTGCCTTCGAGTGATACCAACCTAGGCCTGGAAGGGTATGAGGTTGGTGAAGTCTGGCAACTTCCCAATCAAAGGTTATCCATGATGACCTTGGCTCAGTAGCAAAGCCGAGGTAAGGTAGGTGGAGTTGTAATGTCGGCCTGGGCCGAGGTTGAGTAGCAGGAATGTCGACTGATTCCCAACCGAGACTAATTACAATGATTATGTAGTCTCTACTTCCTCGGCTCACGCCCATCCGAGGTTGCTGTACAATGTAGGCGTGATGCCGGCCCCAGTCGACCTGGTGGATTACTATCTCCATAAATCACGAAGACCTCAGTTGTTGTCTGACTGTGAGGCAGCTAGTAACGTCGTTCGTGGTCGACCTTGCTTAGGACGAGACCGTTGGTCGCCAATCTGGGGCCCTTCTAACCTCGGCCATCTCCCTGGCCGAGGTTGGTGTCTCTGAGTTGTTGGGTACATATAGGACATATCAATCACCCCTATCCCTTAGTTACCTATGTGATCAGGTGACTAAGGGGTATGTGTGTCCGAGGTTGAATTTATTTAAGTGCCATTATTCCCTTGACAAGTGTCAGCTTTTGAAGTAGGTTGTGTGGTTGGAAAATGCAATGATTGTGGTATTTTGGGCTCCCAAGGAAATGATGGGCCTTGGGATGTGTGCAAGTGGATTGCAAGAGTTTTAAGCCTTTTCTCTCTCTTTCTTCTTCATTTTCTTTCATTCTCCCACCTGAACCTTCTTTATATCCTCTCTCTTCCAGAGCTTGATCGAGGGTGCGTTTGGTGGACTTTTCCTTGCTAATCTTCCCACTATTCTCTTCATATTTCATCAGGTACTGCCTATTATGACGATTGATCGAATGAGAATCCATTTTCGTTTGAACGAGGTCTAGTTCTTGTTCGAATGACCTGTTCAAAATTTATTAAATCGGATGCCCTTGTGTGTGGTCACATTTTGGGCCATTAAATCGGTGACGTGTCCACTCCTGGTGAGTCCAAATGACCCAAAATCGGAATTTAAGAGTTAGGTTGGGTCTCCCCAGCATTTAGGGTTATTTGTGGATTAGAAGAAGAGAGATTAGGGGTGGGTCTCCCCACCATTTTCAGCATTTCCTTTCTCTCTGTAGCTCTTGGAGAGATTTTCCCCTTTTCCCACCACCACAAACCACCATGTCTCCACCTTATGAAACCAAATTTTAGAAGTTTTCCACCATATTTAAGCCCAATACACCCATTTCCACCATTATTGAGCAAAGTTAAGAATTTATATAGGTGTGTTGGGGTTATTAGAGAAGAAGAATAATATAAATTTATGGAGTTTTGAAGGGGACTTTTCTTGAAGCTTTCTTGGAGCATGCTTGTGGCGCTAGGTAGCCTCCTTGAGGCCACCTTAGGAAGTGGGGGTTTCCATCATCTTCTTTTTCATTCACTATTTTTGAAGCTCCATTTGAGGTGAAAAAACACCACTCTTAAGTTTAAGACTCTTTGTTATTAGTATTTGATCTTGCATATAAATGTTAAGAGTGGGATGCATATATGGTTCAAGAATGATATTTCTTGTGATTTGTAAAAATGAGTTTGCAAATGGATTTCAATGATTTTGAATAAAATGATGTATTTTAAGAAAACTTGGTGTTAACCATTTTTATGGAATAAAAATATTGGAAGAAAGTTTATTTTGTTGGGGACAAATTATGAATAAATGTTTCAAAGTATTCTTATGAAATATGGGATTTTTGTATAAATGGACATTTTATTCAAGTTTTGAAGAGACGAAAATTCCTTTTGTCTTGAATAATATGTTTGAGCAAACATTCTGAAATTTCTAGAGTAAATCACATGTTAGACCCATTGATAGGATTTTTGGACCTAAAATACATCTACGTTTGCATATAAACTTGAAGAATTTTATGGTTGAGCATATAAACAAGTTTAATGAGGGTTTTATTGGGTTTAAACATGAAATGAAGAAAATATAAATTTTAGTCCTTAAGGTGTGTGAAAAATTGTTGAAAAGGTTATAAGTGTATTGTTTTAAGACTACATGTATTAATGAAGGAAAATGGTATTTTTATTATAAAGTAGTCTTTAAATGTTCAATGATTTCTTAGAGAAAGAAAGTGATGAAATAAAGATGTTTCCAACTTGAGAAGAATGATACTCCAAAATGTTTAAAAGGTGTTAATGTGTTAAAAACACTTAAGAAGTTAGTATGGGTAATTTAATGGTATCTTGGAAAAAGAAAACTTATGAAAATGGAGAAAAAGACAAGTTTGGAAAAAAAATGGATAAAATGGTAATTTTATATAAAGTGGAACATTTTTATGAATTAAAAATATTGGAAAAGGTGTTACACAAAATGGTTCTAAATGAACATGATTTTTGAATAAAATCAATGTTAGAGTAAAAGGGACAAGAAATGTTGATTTTAAAGTGTGACACAAGTTAGGGTGAAACCACGAGTTTTTTCTTCAATCGAAAAAAAGGAAAAGGTGGAATAGTGTGGACATTTGTAAAATATTAAAACACATTAATAAGGACTCTGATGATATTGGGAGAATTAAGGACGGTCCGGAGCCTTGAGGTGAAAGACCAAAAATCACTGGTAGAGCATCTTGTAGCATACTCGGCGGTGTGGAGCTCGTTGATATTTGAAGATTCCGAGAAAACACAATGAAAATGGGACATATCAAGAAATGAGTTGTGTGGCGAATGTGTCAAAAGACGACCTAACTTGAATAAATTAATAAATGTTCTGGTAAAGGATAAAGTGGACAAGTAATGTGAAAATTTATTAATGTCCATAAAGTAAAGGAATGGTAAAGTGAAGGGAATAAATGGGTATTTAAGCAAAATAAAGAGGTTTAACCCATAATTGGCACATGAATGCGTTTATGAAAAGTTTTTGAAGAAAAACAAGTATTTTATAACACGGTGATTGCGTATGTTGAAAGGTGATTTTCAATGAAAATACTAAGATAAGTTTGGCATCAGTAATAAGAAAATTTCTGTAAAAGCAATGATTTTTCATAAAGAATGGTCATTGTTTAAGATATTTAACTGGGTCAATTAAATCAAGAAATATATGTCAAGTCAAGTAAAAGGGATTTCTTTTACAAGATTAAGGTAAATAAATCGGGATAAGTAACATTTTTGGAATAAAAACGGTTTCATGCATTAACGTGTATGTGTATATATATATATATATATATATATATATAAGGTAGTTGCATGTGCACATAAATATGACATGTTATAGTCTCCTTTCTTCCGTTCTATTCTATATTGCATTGCTGTAATTTCCAATTGGGCATTCGGCTTACTCCCTCGTCTTTGTTACAGTAGGTTGGTTGTGGTTTCGTATTTTGAGAGCATTGTACAGGTAAGTATTCTCTTATTTTACTATTAATAGCTCTGTATGCTTGGATTCCAGGTAAGCTTCCCACGGGTTCCTCACGTAACATGATTTGAAATGGAAATTGCAAGCTAAATAAGTGAAATGTTAATTAAATAAAACTGGACTAGCAACGTTATGTATGTTGTTTCACTGCACTTCACACCTAAAGCTTAGGTCAGATCGGGTTGACCATGGGTTACCCATAAATCTGGGTCGAGCACTACAAATGGTATGAGAGCTCCAGGTTTAAGGTTCCTTTCGAGAATGACGTGATGAGGTCGGTAGTGGATATTTCAACGTTGGCGTTAGTTTTAGGTCGGTCATGCTATATTGGTGAAGATTTTAGTTTGTGTTCACGACAGTGGAGTCAAAGAGATTAGCACGACGGGTAATTTATTGCCAAGTGGCACACGACCAATTTAGTTATCATTGATCGCTTTTGCATTTCTAATTTAGATATGTTAGTGACTTGCGATTGTTTGTGTGATCCAATAGTGGCGGTACAACAGTTTTTAGTGTGAGTTGCTTGTGTGTCAACCCTTAATGATATGAGGGGTCTGTTGAGATGTTGATAGAGCTTAATGACGTCTATTGAATTAGAGACATGGATTGTGTAAAGTCAACTATGGGGATTAGGTGACTAGAGTGTCACGCCTAAGCAGTGTTGGTTGTGATAAGAATGCATTAAGTTCCAGGGTGAGGTACTTATGGATAGTTAATAATGATGATGTATTTAGGAAAATTTGATCATTAGGGTAATATCACGTGATAATAGAATTAGTGATTCGGTGGACATGAAGAACCATGTTAGTCAACACTTAAGGATGGGTATTCGGTAAGAGTTCGTAAGATACTATTGTTACTAGTAAGTGTCTTGGTGGATGTTGATTGAAAGTTGTACCTTGCAAGGTATATTGTGGTAAATATGTTACGTATGCAACAATAATGGTTAAATAGGCTTAGGATTGAACTCTATATAGTCTTCCATATCAGGGTTTTAGGAGATATGATGCAATTTTGAGGAATAGGATCTTTAGTGATGTCAGTGATGTAGACCTAGAGGTTTATATGTTATATGCGACATCTTGTATCCTACCAAAATCCTCATTAGTGGCAGTCTGTGATTTGGTACATGGCTTATGGACATAACCATTTGGAAGGGAGATAGGCTTATCATATAAGTGTCAGTTCCCATTTTGGCAACCTAATTAATGGCTAGATGCGAGGTCATTCCAGTGTGAGTATGGTTTAAGGATGTCTTGAAGTGCCCGTAGGAAAAATTATGTGTGGCGTCATTGGGAATAGAAATTGACTTGTCATGATGTCTTAAGGTTTTTAATGGTTAAGGTGTGTCATATTTAGAGGTTCATTGGCTAGTGTCTTTACAAGCACCTAATCATCATGACGTGGATATTGAGAAGTTTATAGAGCGTACCTACGATGAGAAAGTCATGGATGATGATATCTTATTGGGTTTTTAGGAATTTTACGTGGAGTATGTTGGGTGTTCATAGGGAACCAGTTAAAATTGGTATTATGAAGTGCTAACATTCTTGTGATGATTATATTGAGAGTCGAGTGATTACATCGGGACATTGGTCAAACTCAAAGGAGTTGAATCGTGTAGACCTTGGTGAGGTCGTCCAATTTGAAGTAAGTGAGGTAACCTTCTAAGGATAATTGAAGATTAGTTCTCCGGTTGGAAATAATGTTGTTGTCGTAAGATGGCTAATGTAGGAAGTGCTTGATTCTAGTGGGTAGTAATAAATGCAATTGGGAGTTAGATTGATGATGTCATAATAAAAGACTTGAAAATGGCACCCCAAGGGGGATATCGAAGCATGAGTAGAATATTGGCGTGTGTCGACAGCATAAGTTAGGATTATCCTAGCAAGGTGGGGACTAAATATTGGCACGTCTTGCCCAGCCGGTACATATTAAAAGATGTAGCCCTATGTGGTACCTACTACCCTTAGAATGCCAATGGCGACTGGTGTGGCCGTCACGTAAGTTCAGTTTGGGTAGAACTCGGAGATAAGCTCAGTAACAACCTTGCGTAGTTAGAGGTAATAATAAGGTGAATGTTTCGCTTAAACGGGGTACTACCTGTGGATACTTGGAGTTACAATCATGATATGATAAGGCATACAGTAACTTAAGTATAATGACGTCGTCACTAGTAATGCGGACAAGGTCTATGTCGAGAAGGGCATTGGCATTCGTTAATCGGGATGGCTCGCGTTCATCAAAGATGTAAAAAGGAAACCTTATTTATCAGGAGAGATGCCCAATAGAAGATGATAAGTTCGTATATGGCTTTTATCTTGTGAGGATGAATAATTTTTTATCTGATTCATCATGGTTAGTGACTCGAGCTAGGGTGTGTGGCTAGGCCGGTACCCAGTTAGAATGTCTGGGAGGAGTCCTAAACTTCAAAGTGAGCAACGTAGGTTCACCTTTCATGAATCATAGTCCTTTGCATGCGAATCGGATTTTTAGAAGACGATTGTTCATTCTTTTTTATTCATGTTCTCCTTTCAGTTTTGGTGATCGAGGATTGTATTTCGACGACTGTGGTAGCTTGGATTTTTACCATATTATGGTATGGTGCTGTTTGGCCAAATAGAGTGAGAGTGGACAAAGCATGGTCAATACAGCTCAATAACTGGGTGCACCTTTATCTAAGAAATCCTTGCTATTTTAAGAAGTTTAGTGTGCGGGTGGCTGGGCTTCCAATCACTCGGTTTTCCTATAGTATTCACTGGATTAGAGACCTTAGGATCGGCCGACATGGAAGTCGGTGGCTCTAGTTATGAAGAATGGGATGATGATTTGAGGACATCGTATAGTGTTAAAACTCGAGGAAACATAGTACTAAGTGTTATTTAACATAGTATGTGGATTGGTTTAATGCCTAGGCAAGTGTTCCCTAATTGTACACCTCGAGTGGCCCTTGGTTCATGAAAGGGGTGTTGTGGGATGGTGTTGGTTGTACACCTGATTTGGATCTTAGTGGCATATCACCCCGATATTTGGGAATTACAAGGCGAGGCCAGTATCGAGGCTAAGTAGCTTTGGTGGGCCAGGAAGACCTGAGAATTCATGGAGATGCAGAATGTGTGGTCCTGAGATTCGAATGGTTCCCAATGATAAATTTGATTATTGGTTGTATTATCGTTTACACTTGGGTGAGTGTCGATCACTAGAGGGCCTTACTATATAGGGGCACATGTATGCTTTGGGTATTAGTAAGATAGTCCCAGGACTTGATTGCTCGTGATCATGAAGTGAGTAAAGACTCGAAGTGATTGTGTGGAATTAATGGTTAGCATGACGGTAAGCGCTAGAGTATGTCGCATGTTGAACTTTTGGTAACAAACCCTGTGTAAAAGCGTGTGATGTGATTGATCTTAGCTATTGAAGGCTTTAATTATTTTGTCTTGGAGGATTTCTATGATTTTGAATAAAAGTCGGTAAATCCAATGAACTTGAGGAATTGGCGGATCGATAATTTCGGGACGAAATTTTTTAAGAAGGGAAGAATGTAATACCCAGGCCCAATATTTCATTATTTTTCTAGTGAAAATTGTAATCATATGAAACCCTTGGAGATTGGATCACTAATATATTGGATTTTATCTCTATTCGGATGTCCTTTTATGCTGTCACATTTTGGGTCATTAGATCGATGACGTGTCGACTCCTGTGAGTCCATATGACCCAAAATCGAGCTTTTAGAGTTGGTGTGGGTTTTTATAACCTTTGTTTGGGTTATTTGTGGGTTAAAAGAAAAGAGAGTGGGGTGGGTCTCCCCACCATTTTTGCATTTTCTCTCTCTAGCTCTTAGAGAGATTTTTCCCTTCTCCCACCACCATATATACACCTTATGCCACCACATTTTAGAAGTATTCCACCATATTTAAGCCCAATACACCCATTTCCACCATTGTTGAGAAAAGCTATGAATTTATGGAGGCGTTGTTGGGGGTTATGGAGACGAAGAAGAGTAGAAATTTATGGAGTTTTGAAGGGAGTTTTGCTTGGAGATTTCTTGGAGCATGCTTGTGGAGATAGGCAACCTACTTGAGGCCACCTTAAGAGGTGGGTGGTTACCATCATATTCTTCTTCATCCACCATTTTTTGAGCTCCATTTGATGTGGAAAAAACTCTACTCTTAATTTTAAGACTCTATGTTATTAGTATTTGATCTTTCATATAAATATTAAGAGTAGGATGCGTATATGGTTCAAGAATGATATTTCTTAAGATTTGTGTAAATGGGTTTGCAAATGGGTTTCAATAATTTTGAGTAAAATGATGTATTTCAGGAAAACTTGGTGTTAAACATTGCTATGGAATAAAAATGTTGGAAGAATGTTTATTTTTTGGGGGACAAATTATGAATAAATGTTTCAAAGTTTTCTAGTGAAAAATTGGATTTTTTGTATAAATGGACATTTTATTCAAGTTTTAAATAAACAAAAATAGCTTTTGCCTTGAACAATATGTTTGTAGAAATATTATGAAATTTTCAGAGTAAATCACATGTTACACCCATTAATAGAATTTTTTGACTTAAAATTCATCTACTCATCTATCTAAACTTGTAGTATTTTGAGGTTGAGCACATAAACAATGAGGGTTTTATTAGGTTTAAACATGAAATGAAGAAAATAGAAATTTCAGCCCTTAAGATGTGTGAAAAAAGTGTTTAAAGGGTGAAAAGTGTATGGTTTTAAGACTACATGTGTTAATGAAAAAAAATTATATTTTTCTTATAAACTAGTCTTTAAATGTTCAATGATTTCTTAAAGAAATAAAGTAATGAAATAAATATGTTTCCAACTTGAGACGAATGTTCTCCAAAGTGTTAAAAAAGTGTTAATGTGTTAAAAATGCATAATAAGTTTATGTGGGTTACTTAATGGTTGTGGCTATCCCTCCTTTGGCTCTTTCCTCCCATCGCGGGGGTTTTCGGTGCTCACGCGCGTGCACTCAGACAGGGAGAGAAGGTCTCGCATCCTTTTCTAGGAGTGCTTCATCCGTCATCGATATGGGGTGATGTAAATATACGGATTCGCTAGCCTATTTTACACAAAATAGGCAAAATAACATATCGCCTCCTCGAGAGAGCGGCATTAAAGACAAACTGATGTTTACTAAACTAGTAGTTTAGAGGTTCGGGGGCTAAGTTACGGAATGGGAAGGTGTTAGGCACCCATCCCACCCTTTCGGTCTCTCATGGGCTTATGTTACTATTTTTCTTAATTTCTCCGTGAAATGGGTGTATGTGTCTATATAAATGGAGATCGAAATCGTTTGAATCATATCATGGAAAAGATAGAGTGAGGTCATCCAAAGGAATGTTTTCAAAATAATAATTAGAAAATATGATGTGCGAGCTTATCGAGATATTAATCGCTATGATGAAATGATAATATTTGTTAGATAAAATGAAAATATGAATCACAAGTATGGCATATATAGATAAGACATGGAAATAGGTAAATTGGAAAATTGAACTCGAGTTTCGGGTTTTAGCCCAAAATGCCTAAGTAGCCTACAAAGGAATCAAAGTCCACGTACTTCGCATTGGCACAAGGGTGGTTTTTATCCCATAGATTCAAATGGGAGTTTATTATGTGTGTGTGGGGGGGGGGGGGGGGGGGGGAAGATATTTTTTTTAGTTTTGAGAAAATGTGGTGAATAATTCAGTCAGAATTTATAGGTGTAACCCTCTTTTACTTTGTTTTTTTTATAGGATATAAATTATGTGCAATATAACTAATAAAGGATGAGATATTAATGTGTATGATCTAAAGTAAGAGTTAAATTGAGAATTTATATAATTAATGCAAAAATAAAGAAATTTAGAGAGAGAAAAGGGGTATTAGGACCTTCTTTGGAGATTTGAGGTTTGATCTTGATCCTTGATAAGATTCCTTGCAAGTTGAGATGGATGTTGGATGAGAGAGAAAGAGATTTTTTCTAAATTGGGTATGAAGGTGATGCGAATGAAAGATGGAAAGGAATTTCACACAAGAAAAATTCGTTGATAGAAGAATATTGTTGGGATCACTGATATTGATGGATATGAGGTGTGACATGGAAGTGAGATCATTACCTCCTTATATAGTGTAGGGGTATTGTCGATCGGTATATACCTAGGCCTTTTAATCGGCAGGTGACCCTAGACACACTGTCGATGGGCAAGGTAATGGACCTGTCAATCGGGAGTCTCGTGCAATTTTTTTCAAAAAATGGTCATAGAACTCAATACATAAATACAAATCATGCACGGGGAATACCGTTAGAAAGTTAATTCAGATACCTTTAAGTGTTATTTGGGCCGCTCCTGGGTTCAGGAGTTTACTTTGGATAAAATAGGGCTTGAAATCGCCTGACGGTCCTTCGGACGAAAGATTATCGGACGGTAATGGATTGTTCATCCAAACTGTAAGTCATAATCGAACATGGGGTGGACCATAATAAAATTTATGTCATGCACTTTGACGTTCCAAATAGCTTCGCTCGGTTTGGATAGTTGACTTTGGTCAATTGGGGCTCGACAGTGCCCGGTGACCTTTCAGAGTAAAATTTGTCATTCGCCTGTTATGTAAGGTTGCTTCATGCATGGGGAAGATCATTGGATAGGGTATTCAGTGCCTTTATAATATTCATTCAATATCATTCAAGCTAGAGAGTTGACTTTGGTCAAAACGGAGTCCGGGAGTGCCTGATGTCCTCCGAATCAGTTTTCGGGGGAAAATGGATCATTTGCCCGAATAGTTATGCCATTTAGTGCATGGGGTGGACCATTGGAAAGGGGTTTTAGTTCCCTTCAAATATTCATTGAGCTTTCTCTCTGATAATGGAGTTTATTAGGGTCAAATTCGAGGCCCGGGAGCACTCGGTGTCCTTCAGATTGATTTTCGATTGTTAAATGGACTGTTTGTTTGAACCGTTATGACAATTTATGCATCGAGTAGACCGTTGGAAAGGGGATTCAAATCTCTTCAAAGATTCATTAAGATTTCTATCTGACAATCGAGTTGACTGGAGCCAAATAAGGTTCGGGAGCGCTCTATGGCCTCTAGATTTTTACTCGAAGTATGACCTAGGGTTTTTAATTAATGGGCAGGTGATAGGGGCTTAAGGACATACTTATGGGTTCCTAGAATATGGTGCCTCAGAGCCCCTTGACAGATGAGCTTGGAACAAGTGAAATTCGTCGAATAGAAATCACATGATATTTTGGAAAGAGGTTGATTCTGAGGGCCAAGAATGGATGAGGATGACCAATTCAGAGGGTCAAGGTCAATTCTGAGGCCCTAAGGTAATGCTAGGGATAGCCAATTTTGAGGGTCGAGGTCAATTCTAAGGACCTAATGTGGGAGCGACCAATTCTGAGAGTCGAGGTTAATTTTGAGGACCTTAAGGTAGGAGTGACCAATTCTGATGGTCAAGGCCAATTCTGAGGACCTTAAGTGGGAGCGACTAATTCTGAGGATCGGTGGTCAATTCTGAGGACCTAAGGTAATACTGGGGCTAGCCAATTCCAAGGGTCGAGGTTAATTCTAAGGTCCTAAGGTGGGAGCGACCAATTTTGAGGGTCGAGGTTAATTCTGAAGACCTTAAGGTAGGAGTGACCAATTTTGAGGGTCGAGGCCAATTCTGAGGACCTTAAGTATGAGCAACCAATTCTGAGGGTCGAGATCAATTATAATGATCTTAAGTGGGAGCGACCAATTCTAAGGGTCGAGGTCAATTCTTAGGACCTTAAGTAAAAGCGACCAATTCTGAGGGCCGAGGTAAATTCTGAGGACCTCAAGTAGGAGAGGCCAATTTTTAGGGTCGAGGTTAATTCTGAGGACCTTACAGTAGGAGGGATCAATTCCGAGGGTCGAGGGCAATTCTGAGGACCTTAGGTAGGAACAACTAATTCAGAAGGTTGAGGTCAATTCTGAGGACCTTAAGTAGGAGCGACCAATTTTGAGGGTCGAGATCAATTTTGAGGACCTTAAATTAGAGCGACCAATTTTGAGGGTCAAGGTCAATTATGAGGACCTTATGGTAGGAGAGACCAATTCTGAGAGTCGAGGTCAATTTGGAGGAAATTAATAGTGGCGGTCGATTGTGAGGGTCGAGGTCAATTCTGAGGACCTAAAGTTGGAGCAATTATGAGGCTCGAGTTTTCTGAGGACCTTAAGTTAGAGAGACCAATTCTGGGGGTCGAGGTCAATTTTGAGGACCTTAAGTACAAGCGACCAATTTTGAGGGACGAGGTCAATTTTAAGGACATTAAGTCGGAGCGACCAATTCTGAGGGTCGATGTCAATTTTGAGGACCTTAAGTAAGGAGACCAATTCTGAGGGTCGAGGTAAATTATGAGGAACTTAAGTAAGACAACCAATTCTAAGGTTCGAGGTCAATTATGTGGACCTTAAGTAAAGGGTACTGATTACGAGGATCAAGGTCAATTCTGAGGACCTTAAGTTGGAGCGACCAATTCTGAGGGTCAAGGTTAATTCTAAGCACCTTAAGTAGAAGCGACAATTCTGAGGGTCGAGATCAATTCTTAGGACCTTTAGTTGAAGCGACCAATTTGTAAGTTAGGGGTCAATTATGAGGACCTTAAGTAGGAGAGACTAATTCTGAGGGTTGAGGTCAATTCTGAGGGCCTTAAGGTAGGAGTGACCAACTCTGAGGGCCGAGGCCAATTTTGAGGACCTTAAGTTGGAGTTATGGGGAATATCTCTCTTATGGAATTTTTTGTTTGAGACTTTATTGGGGGGGATATCTATTCTAGGGAATATGTCCTTTAAGAAGAGTTGAAAATCTTAGTCTGGGAATTCCACTTGGAGGAAGGAGTTGATAAGTTGAGGTTTTGAGGTTCCACTAGGGAATGAGTTGTTGGGGAGAGATTTAGCTTGGGAAAAATTGGAATTCTCCTGAAAAAGTTTCATTCGGGAATTCCTATTGGAAAATGGGTAGCTCATCTTAGGTGGAACTTGATTTCTGCTGAAGATGAAGTTCTCGGGGTTCCATTGGGGAGTCGTAATGGGTGTGCTGATTTTTATGGTTTTAAGCTAGAGATAAAAATGTGGTATTAATCCGATTAGGGACTTTGAGAATTTAAAAATGATTTTCTTGGTGAAGAAATGTTCCAATATTTATTGGGTAATTTTAGGAATTTTTTGAGAAATTATTGGGATTCTTTGCCTTTTTGGGGATTTTTTGTACTAAATTTCAGGGGAGTACTGACCGGCATGTTGTAGGGGAAGCTAATCGACAGTGGAACTATCTTTTGGGCTACCTTGGGAGAGTCAGGTGTCGATTGTTATGGGGTTAGGCAGCTATTGTGAATTGATTGCAATGGTTCTTAGATAGAGGTGGATCGTAGACGTCGGAGGCAGTGCAGATGGCGTTGGGCAGGATTATTGAATCTCTGTTGGGAATATTGGTGACCTTTTACCCTTTAGGGATGGATCCTTGGGATGAGATGGTTGATGGCACCTAATTTTGGGTATGTCTGGTTCCTAGGAGACACGGTTGTTGGGCAGATGAGGTGACATCCATTCTGGTTCTTTCCCTTCAGAATTTCTTACAGATTCATCATTGATTATAGGAGCTTGGCATTGACCATATCACATGCTTGATGTAGCGGCATTGTACCTGAAAAGAAACTTAAAAAAAATCAAAAAGATATACATAGTTTATTTTATTATCTTGATTTAATGGCTTACTATACATGCACTTTAATTTGCTGCAGAGTTTTTCATTTTGAGAAAGAGTAGGAAAAGTGTGTGTTTTGGAAATTTTTGAATATGTTTGAGTAAAAGATGGCCTCAGAGGCTTGGTTGAAAAAGTTCTTCCCTTTTGAAGGGATTTATTTTGAGAAGAAGTAGTAAAAATGAGTTTCTTGAAATTTTTGAGAAGAGGAAGGCCTTGGAGACTTGACTGGCTTATGGATGAGAAGATAAAAAGCAAGATTGTAAAATGTGGCTTGTCGTCTTCATTAGATTGTGCTGAATTTATTGTGTTGAAGAGGTTGTATTGATGTTGGAGTTGTTGCCTTGGGCCTAACTTCAAGGCTCTGCTAGTGATCGAGGACCTGATGGTGGACCCTCAACTTGCTGCCATTACTACGTGGATGTCATATCATCACAAAACTGTGGCAGTGATATTAGCAGAGACCCTGAATGGTCTAGATGCTTGGCAGCAAGGCCATTCTGATTTTTTAAGAGGTAGCCCATTCATGTGGTTCATGTGGTTATTTGAGGTATTTCATTTGGCAGTCCCTCCTAAATATCCCTTAGCAGTTATGCCGAAGTTCTTTGCTTGCTATTTCATCAGATTTGTCCCGGGCATGGAGAGATGGGTAAACAGGTTTATAGAGAACAGAAATCGATGTCTGCGCTGGTCAGTGCCCTGGTGGGGGGATTTGCAACCCATTTTGGAAATGGAGGAATACTGGTACGTTTGGTTAGTTGGCCTCTAGTAGACCTTTTTTCCCTGACGGATCCTGTGTCAAGTCGGATGGGAGCATATTGTGCCCTCCCGTACCCTGGATTTCTTTCTGTAGAGGATTTGACTGAAGGCATGCACATGCAGTTGGGATCTCTGTGGGAGTTTCGTCAGCCATCAACCCGTCCTTCCCAATTTGTTGATAGGGTTTGGCATATTTCTGGAGACTACATGAAATGACTGTGGAGGAGGGTCGTGGTGATCGGGCAAAGATGGCTTGCCATGTTTAACACCATGGAGGGAGGCATAGTCATTTTTACTAGGCTGGTCCGGGCTTACCCTTCCATGAAGCTCCTTTGACATACTATCCAGGCAGGAGAAGTTTGGGGGGCTCAAGATGTAGATGATGATGGGGTTGTGTCTTTTGGTAGCTACGAGCAGGGTCTTTTTTATGAAGTTGGTGTTTTTATGAAGTTAGTTTTGTGTTTGGTTATCTTTGATTATGCGAATAAGTTGGGAAGGTTTGGTTTGTTTGTTTAGGATTAATTTGGTTTGGTTTGGTTTTTACGACAATTAGGTTAACGGGGTAGGTATTTGACTCCATACGCTAATATTTCATGTAATCGTGCCGAATTTTCATAATAATGGACTAAAAAAGGATTTAAATTATATTATTGTGCCTCTTGATGATTTTTACATTTGAATTATCTATACCAATCGCTAAGTCATACATAATCATTTTGTTCATGTCAATGATAAAATAAATTATCGTTCTCAGAGGTAAAAAAAGAATAGCATTTTGTGAAAAAGAATGGGGTCGTGCCCATGTAAAGAATATGAGCTGCCTACGTACCTCTGGGGGTTTTGAAAATTTTATGAATTTCATATTTTGAAAGAAAAAGGGTTTATAGAGGATCAGGCCCCACATAGTTCTGAGTACAGAAAAATGAAGATTTTTTTAATAAAAGGGAGATGAGAGGAGTCGTAGTGCAACGAGATTTTGAACTAGCGTAGAATTTCTTGAGATGGTCCAGGTAGACTGGATGGGCCATCTCTTATCCATCAAGGTCAGTGAACATAGAGGCACCACCGGATAGGATCCTCTTCGCGATGTAGGGGCCACTCCAGTTTGGCTTGAATTTCCCAATAGGGTCCCAGATGGGTTTTATGATTTCTTTAAGGGATAAGTCCCATTATCGAACACTGCGATCCTTGACTCTCTTATTGAATGATCGCGTTATCTGGCGATGGTACCCGTGTATATGATATAAAGCCTTTAGCCTCCTTTTGTCCAAGAGTGATAATTCGTCAAGTCGGCTATGATGCGAGTCTTCTTTGCTGACCTTACTTTCAAGCATGATGCATAGTGAAGGAATTTCTAGTTCAACGAGTAGGAATGCTTCCACGTCATATACCAAAGAGTAAGGGTTAGCCCCAAACTGAAGTATGATATCTCCAAATGGCGTAAAGGATTCGATCGATCGGCCCAATCTCGACAACTCTTGGTCATCTTACTGATGATTGCTTTGAGGTTCTTATTAGGGGCTTCAATTGCACCGTTGGTTTGTGGTTAGTAGGGAGAAGATTTGTCTCTCTGAATCCCCTACTTGTCGACCAATTATGTGAATTCGGCCTGAAAATGTAACTCGTTGTCTGACACTATCTCGTGTGAGACCCGGTATCGACAGATAATATTCTTTCGGATGAACTTGGCTACCTTTTTGGCATTCAGCATTGCGTATGACTCGACTTCGACCCATTCGGTGAAGTAATTAATGGCAACAAGGATGAACTCATGCCCATTCGAGGCTTTGGGTGTGACTTTCCTTATGATATCGATGCCCCATGTGGAGAACGGCCAGGGAGAGTTCATGTTCTATAATTCTCGTAGAGGCAAGTGTTGGAGATTGGGAAACTATTGGCATTTAAGGCATCTTCGAACATAGGAGACACAATCTTAAACCATGTTAGTCCAATAGTAATCATCTCAGATAATCTTCTTATTAAGCATATGTCCATTCATGTGGGGTCCGCACTCCCCGTTGTGGATCTTCTGCATCATCTCTTCAATGTCAGCCCCTGCGATTCAGTGTAAGTGGCTTCCATCGAAGTTCCTCTTGAACAATGCTTTATCGCAGACAATGTACTGGGTAGCTAGCTTGCGGAGGGTCGCTCGGTCTTTCTTGTTGGAATCCTAGGGGTACCCATTGTGTTTGAGGAGGCGCCAAATGTCATAGTACTAGCACTCAGTCATATCAGGATCTTCATCTGTTATGAGCTCGATGTGGGAGTAGTGGGTCAGTTTATCTTGTTTCTGGATTAGGAAGGGGGCCATCGTTATTCCTTCAGGCATGTCGACCATGGACGCTAAGTTGGCAAACGCATCGGCAAAGCTATTTCTTTCTCGAGGCAAGTAATGGAAGGTGATATCTCAGAACTGGGAGGCCAGATCTTCGAGGTGGGCGTGGAAGGGTAAGAGTTGTTTTTATTTACATAAGACACATTATTCTAATTAATATATTAATTAAATTAAATACTTTATTAAATTATTTTTATAAACAAAGCAATTTTTTATTAAAAAAACAATATATTGTTTTATATAATATTTTTCTTTATTACATTCATCCCGTGTTTATTTGTACAAATAACAAAAAAAAGTTGTTCTCTTCTCATCCTAGTTTTTATATATTAAAATAGGTAAAAACTTGTTTTTGCCCTCCTTTTCTTCCTTTATTTATTTATTAAAAGATATAAAAAAACTGTAATACCCCGTATTTGTATGGCTTTTAAATTTAGGAATTTATTAAATTTAATTAAGATAGATTAATTTAATATTAATTCAGAAATTGCTTTAAATATTTACTAGCGTGACGAGAGTTAGTAATTATTGGAAAAATTGTTGATTTGCTAAATATTACTTATTGAGTAGAGTAATATGTAGAATTGAATTTATTAAAATTATCACGAGGAAATAATATGACAATTATGGAAATTAAGTTAGGACGCGCCTGTATCGTATCGAGACTAAATTATTATTATTATAAGTGAATAAATTATGAATCGTTCGTATGGTCATTTCGAGTGCGCCAACATGTTCGGAAGGGTCGAGAAGGTCAGAAAAGTGTACCCGGAGGTTTAGTTTTGGTCTCGGGGCATTTTTAGGCCTAATTGGCATCCCGGGAGGGTATTATAGTCATTTTGTATTTTTGGGTAATTAAACCCACGAATTTCCTAAGGATATATCAGCCTTTAGGAGTTGTCTTCTAGGGTTAACAAACACAAAATCAAATAACGACCATTAGAGAAGAAGTTAGAGAGCTTTCCAAGAAACTCAAGGCCAAAGACTCACTCGTTTGCACTGCCACCACCACCAAAGCGTAGATCGCGTGACAAGGAACGCAACCATACCTCCTTCGCCCACAATTCAGAAACTCAAATTCCAGGAAAGTATCTATCTTTCTTTATTTTAGTTAATGTTTAAATTATGTTAGTCTAGGGTTGTTTAGAACATGTTTCATGGAGGAAACCAATAATTTTGAGACTTAAAATCATATGTTGTAAAGGCGGTAGACATATTCTGGACATCTAAATCACATGTAGAGGATAAGCCATGAATTTGTACGAACTTAGAAGAAAATAATATGGAAAATAATTGTAAGAATGGAATTTAAAGAAAAATTAGGGTTCTTGAAGTTTATGTCATTTTTACCCCATTAAATCGTTATACTTGATGAATTCGGACATATTTTACGTAGAAAATCATGTAATTAGGTATATAGTACTTGTAGTAATGTTGTTTGGGGATCGTTAATGGAGATTTAGTTTAGATTGGAGAGGTAAACCCGTAACTGGGCAATAACAGGGTTCGTCATAACTGCTTGATCGATCAATCAATCGATCGATCGACCCCCTTTCCTCAATCAATCGATCCCTCCTGGAAAACTTCGTATTTTTCTTCTGTTTGTTTAATCCGGTTAAAATGCATAGGAACCGTTGAGAACTATTGTTAGAACATAAGGGGATATAGAGAAGACCAGTAGGGTCTAGGTAGACCCCGTTGAGTGAAACTTAATGTAGGGTGAGATTTTGGGTTAACGAGGAGTTATTCATACGTATAAGAAATCATGCGTGCGTTTAACAAAAGATCCAGACCCTAAGAGAGTTAGACTAGAAGGTAAGTGAGAGTATGCCTACTGAAATTATATTTAGGAAGGTAGAATACTTCGAGAAATGAGGAGTAAGTATGTATTAAATTATATATGAGAATAAAAGTGATGAAATCGCTATGCGAGATAATGGAGTAAAATGTGCTAAGAGCGGATAATTATGATTATGGGTCGTGAGCGCACCTAATTTAGAAATGTGAATATATATATATATATATATATATATATATATGTGTGTGTGTGTGTGTGTGTGTGTGTGTGTGTGTGTGTGTGTGTGTGTGTGTGTGTGTGTAAAAATAATACCCGACCTACTTGCTATCACGGGGGTTTCCGCGCCGGGACAGTCTTATCTCGATTGGGCCTTTATGGGGTGATATTGACTTGTAACCTAGAACATAGGATTCCTTGGTACAGGCTATCTGATTGATATTCAGACGGTCCTAAGAGGCGTGAGGGTATGTACTGGCCTTTTAGTGACTTGGAACTATGCTTCGCCTCCATTTGTGTGTGTTTTGTGTTAATACATTTCGAGAGTGATTCTGAACTAGTATTTTCCATAGTACGAGTGATATGGGGACTTGATAGCAGAGTATGCCAGAACCATAGATTTTATGTGGGGTGCCGATAGTATATATATTATATGGGTGACTAATATATATATAAGTATGGGAACTTTCTACTGTGCATAAAAGTAGTTAAGTAATGAATAAATACTCTCACTTTATTATAAGTGTTTGGGAATTTTTGTGACATCAGTGGGTATTTTAAAAATCATAAGATATATGAGAGAGCTTAATTTTCAGCAATTAATTATCTTAGCCATAGTATTTATCGAATGAAACCTTATGGGAAAGTTAAGTTAAAATAAACTTTTGAGATTAATAGTAAGGTAGGCGTGCACACTAGATGAGAGGTGAGAATTTTTCAAAGAGAGTGTCGCATACTAACATGGTTATTTCATCAGCCGGTAAACATTTTAAATACTTGCTAAATTATTTTTAAACTGTTTTACACTCGGGCTCTGACCCGTTTCCTGTTATTTCTTTTCTCTTGTATATATATGTATATATTACAGGTGCCCAGCCACAGGGGCATCATGCTTAGATTCCTTAGAACGGATGCGCTGCAGCTTATATGGGATTTGTAGGCCATTGCTTAGACGATCTCGTTGTTGACTCAACTCTCATTTTAGTTCTGATTAGTTAGGGCATGGGTCGCCCATTTCCCTATTCAGTTGGATTAGTCAAAGATTTATGTTCATTCATTTTCAGTATTTGGTACTCTTTGGGATGTAATTCGTGTCAGGATGATTTCATTTGTAGTTTTTAGACTTGGTATTGGTTTATCTGAATGGTTAAATTCTTGTGTTAATTTTCATGTTTAACATTTATACAATTCTTAAACTGTTAATTATTGAAAAGGTTTTCAAAATGGAATTAAATAAAATAGAAATAAGGTTTAAATTGTTTTGACACTTAGCTTAATTATTTAGGGTGTTTAATATGGAAATTTATTTTGCAAAGTGATGCTAAGAATGAACCAACCGTTCACCTTGATTTTTAATTCAATAAAGGACTGATCACCGGGTATTTAATTAGGCGGGGTATCACAGGTGGTATCAGAGCATCAGGTTCTAGTGTCCTTTAGCATCTGTACGGCTTATCTCGTTTCCATCTTAGCATATTTGATTTAGTGCCCTAATATTAGGAATGTTGTATTCATCTTTATGCATAGGAAATTCGTGCTTCTGCGATTTGTCGATGTGAATATTGAACTTATCCAAATTATTTTAAACTTTCAGATGGCCCGTCAAGACGAACAAGCTAATGCCGTTGGGTAAGTTAATGAGAAAGAATATCTCACACCTCAGGTGTCTCTGAAGAGGGTATCAATCGCTGAATTAGCAGGCATTGTGGCACAAGAAGTTACCATTGCAGTCTTACAGTATCACGATCGCAGTATGCAGCTTAGAGGAGGCAAAAGACCTAGAGAGATTTGTCAATTTGATATGACTTGTGTGAAGACACCAAAAGTGCAACAACAAGCACCTCAAGACTAAAAAGGCCACAAAATTAATAAAATTTACGTGGAGAGCCAAAAGTGTCAGGGCCAACAAAGCCGGGGTCAGAATGAAGTCACAAAAAGATGTTTCAAATGTGGAATGGATGGCCATGAATGTTAATTTTGTCCGAATCAGACTGGAGAGAAACTCCAACCCGACCAGCGAGAAATTTTAGGAATCTGCTATAAATGTGTGCAATCGGGTCACAAGTGGAGGGATTGTCTTCAACCTGACATCGTTGTTCCTCAAGTTGCTCAGCAAGGCCAACAAGGCCAAGGAAAAGGCAAAACTAGACAACAGTGTAGTAAAATGAGACAGTTTCAAGGCAGGTTCTTCAAATGTGGCAAGAATGGCCAGAGATGTCACGATTGTCCAGAGGGGAATAGGTCCCCATGGAAGCATGGTGCCCATAATAAACCGCAGAGGCCAGCTCTACCAGCCATCCTAGCAACCTCAGTTCAATAAGGGAAATTACAGTATGAACGTGTCTATAACGTCCACCAGGCATCAGCACCTCAGATACCAACCGCGATAGAAGGTATGTTTCCTATACACGGTTCTATGGCTCGAGTTTTATTTGGTACTGGGGCATCACATTATTTTATAGCTACTCATATTACACGAGCCTTAGGGTTATTAGACAAGGCAGAGATTACAGTGTCATGTGTAGACTCACCTTTGGGGAATGAGTCTTTGATTTTATTTATTTGACGGAGTGTAGATATAGATATTGGTAGATTTATTGTACCTGCGAAAATGTTGGTGTTAGATATGCATGAGCACAATGTCATTATTGGCATTATAGAATTTTCGGTAGGAGTATTGCCTTTGGCACTTCGGGATAGGAGATGTTTTCGGTGGTGGTGCCTCACCCAGAGGGAGGATCTCCCACCCATTGGTATTACATGGAGGAGGATATCTCTAAGGAGATTCTGATTACCCTGGAGTCGATTCTAATCATTCGTGAGTTTCCCAAAGCATTTTAGGGGATAACAAGGTTATGTGTTGAGGTATTTTGTGTAGAGTAAAAACACACGAGTTAAAAAAAAATTTGAGGCGAGAAAAAGGAAAAAGGAGGGGTGTTTACAAGGGAAATGGTTAATGTAATCTCTGATTTGGTTCAGATAGACACGTTATGTCTGGAGGACCATTAAGTAGCCAAGGTGATTGACAAAGTAGAAGTATGAATTTTATCCTCGGAGGATGAGGCGTGTTTTATGTGACACGAGTGAATGACTATATTTTGTTTATTGCTAGGATAGCATGTGAGACGAGTTTAATGCGTAACTATAAACATTATTATTATGTGAATAGTTCCCTAGTGTAGCGGGATTATCTTTAGTGCTATCCGCAGAGGATGAATGGGTGCATTAATAGCGTTATATACTTTATTGAGGTTACTTGTTTTAGTGATGTGATATACCAGAATGATATTTCCTTGGTTGCAGTTTTATAGATTGGTTAGTACGATAGTAGGCACTTATTACAAGGTTATCGGAGTGCCTGCCTTAGTGCAACATGATTTGTTCTGGCGAGGCCTCACCTGTGAGAGGTTCGGGCTCGCATTTATATTATATATTGTAGAGACTCCGAAGGGTATAGTGGTATCGAAAAGTTTAAATCTCGGGGTGTTTAGGGACCTTGTTGTCATGGTTCTATGTGTATTGGGTTTACCATTGAGCGGAAAGATTTGACTCATTATTATGTTTAGCGCTTAAGGCTTGGTGATAGGAAGAGTTCATTGTTATATCCATCCTTTATAAATGTGGGAGTTAAGAGTTAGACTCATATGTTTGGGGTCAAGATTTTGAGGGTCCTGATTGTATGTGTACGAGGTTTACGAATTGTGATTACCACCAATACTGAACGATAGTGGATTGGCGAAATGTTCTTTGTGTAAGAGTAATTACGGGAGGAGATGTAATTTTTCTAGTCAAGAGACGGAATAAAGGGGTACATGTTATGGACGGAGGGCCTAACAGATTTCAATAACCGATAATTCTAGGTAGCAGTGAATCGGGGGGGTTCCTTATTTGGATTTTGCTTTGCGAGAAATCCCACGTATGAAACTTAATGTAAGGTTAGAAGTAGGAAGATGTTTGGTCATTAGTCTATGAGTTTGGTACCTCGGTCGTAGTAGGAGCAGGTAATTATATCTGTAAACTGGAAGTTAAATTATGAATTAAGGCCAGTGGAGCCGATTATGTGGAAAGAAAGCATTGAAAGTTTTATCGTATCACCACGAGTTGAGGGGTGGAACGATGATAAGGAGGATTTAAATTTTCAATTTCTAGGGTAATTGAGAGTACCCAAGTGTTGTAATCACGTTGTGAGCACAAGGAAAATAAATAACTGAGTGCTATGTGTGAAGCGTATGTGATGCTTACGCTAGTATGCATGGTCTATAGGGTGTGTGGACATCCTGGTTAGATGATGTTATAATCGTCTGAGTTATAGGGATGTGGGAATGGACGTATGAAATATATGTTTGTGGGACTAACGTAACGAAGTGGAAGTGGTAGAGTGGATTAAGCTTCATGTGAAGAATGATAATCCATATATACATGTGCGATTAGAGTATCACACCCGAATTTGGTTGGAAAGCTGTGGGAAGCCATTTAAAAAGGGGTATTCCTTGAGAAGGGTAGAACGTAATTATTATGGAGAACACTCGGGCGGATTTGTAATTAGTCAAATGTTGAAAGCGACTAACGCGTACAAAGAGTGAAGATGTTAGTATGGTATCAAGGTCCGGAAGTGCACATCATGGAGAAAAGTGCGTGGGCCAAAACTTTCAGTATACACAAAGGAAAGAAGGGGGTATTAAGTGTCACTTGATGTGAGACATTATAAGTAGAAGTAGATATCGATCGGGACATAGTGAGTAGTCTCCGCGGGCACTACTCATAAATACAAATCGATTGGAATAACGGGAGCAACCAGAGAATTTTGTGGCTATTGACAATTCCTATAATGGAAGAGGCCGGTAAAGTCGGTAAAGTTTCTTGGATGAGTTGAAAACCTCACGGTAAGATCAAGAGTTCCTTCGAAAGTGTGGAACAAGATGCCCAACGAGGAATTGATTGGCATTCCTTGGGGTGATTTATAATATTAGCTAGTGTGTCCCAGTCTTCCTTTGAAAGGAAAGATCGCGTCAGTACATGGTCCTACACGGTATTTTTCTGAATTAGGTTGAGAATTTTAAATCCCATCTTTAATATGGGATTTCAGGAAGCGGAGGGGATATCATTTCATTTTAAGCTGGTTGTATTAGCCATGATTAGGGGAGTAACGAGCGGTGATTAACCATTTGTGGAGCAGTGTAAAAATAATTTTGGATTCATTGTGATCGTTTCTTTTCCACAATGCCAACAAGTGGACTATAGTACGGTAATTGGGATGGATATTACCTAACAGTGGGGTTTTGTGGGATCACTCATGCCTGTTTATTGTGAATAAGATACCTATTAAGGTTTTGGTGTGGAAAAAAAAACTTTAAGTTTTCTCACTCTGAATGTTAAGAGATGGGCGGATAATCAGAATTTTGAATTGGTTGGGTTAGAGTCTAATGACTATGCTAGAATTCCACGGCTGTTTTAGGCAAACAATGGTAGTCAAATGTTCGTATGGTTTCTCTCAGAAGGGGAGTTTTGTGTTTAAATAAATCCGAGTAGTTGTCATGTAGTGAGGTGTGGCCTCCCAATGATATTGAAATAATGGGAATTAATAATGTATAGGCGAGTCTTATGCGAATGTTGTCAGATAGGAGCACAATGTGAAGTGTCTTTGATGAGAGTGTTAAACAAGCTTGCTGTGAGGCGGGGGCTATAGTGATTGAGTGCCTTACTATGTAGATAGTTTGCCCACTGATAAGGTAACCATAATTGCTTTACTAGATAGGCCTTATTTTCCGAATTTCGGGACAAAATTCCGTTATTAGGGGGGAAGTATGTAATACCCCGTATTTTTATGGCTTTTAAATTTAGGGATTTATTAAATTTAATTAAGATAGATTAATTTAATATTAATTCGGAAATTGCTTTAAATATTTACTAGCGTGACGAGAGTTAGTAATTATTGGAAAAATGATTGATTTGTTAAATATTACTTATTAAGTAGAGTACTATGTAGAATTGAATTTATTAAAATTATCACGGGGAAATAATATGACAATTAGGGAAATTAAGTCAGGACGCACTTGTGTCGTGTCGGGACTAAATTATTATTATTATTACTATTATTATTATTATTATTATTATTATTATTATTATAAGTGAATAAATTATAAATTGCTCGTATGGTCATTTCGAGCGCGCCAACATGTCCGGAAGGGTCGAGATAGTCAGAAAAGTGTACCTAGAGGTTTAGTTTGGATATCGGAGCATTTTTAGACCTAATTGGCATCCCGGGAGGGTGTTATAGTCATTTTGTATTTTTGGGTAATAAAACCCACGAATTTCCTAAGGATAAATCGGCCATTAGGAGTTGTCATCTAGGGTTAACAAATACAAAATCAAAGAACGGACATTAGAGAAGAAGTTTAAGAGCTTTCCAAGTAACTCAAGGCCAAAGACTCACCCGTTTGTACCGGCACCACCGCCAAAGCGTAGATCGTGTGACAAGGAACGCAACCATACCTCCTTCGTCCACAATTCAGAAACTCAAATTCCAGGCAAGTACCGAACTTTCTTTATTTTAGTTAATGTTTCAATTATGTTAGTCTAGGGTTGTTTAGAACATGTTTCATGGAGGAAACCAATAATTTTGAGACTTAAAATCACATGTTGTAAACGAGGTACACATATTCTGGACATCTAAATCACATGTAGAGGATAAGCCATGAATTTGTATGGATTTAGAAGAAAGTAATCTGGAAAAGAATTGGAAGAATGGAATCTAAAGAAAAATTAGGGTTCTTGAAGTTTATGTCATTTTGACCCCATTAAATCGTTATACTTGATGAATTCGGACATATTTAACCTAAAAAATCATGTAGTTAGGTATATAATACTTGTAGTAATGTTGTTTGGGAGTTTGGGGATCGTTAATGGATATTTGGTTGAGGTTGGAGAGGTAAACTCGTAACTGGGCAATAACAGGGTTCGTCATAACTGCTTGATCGATCGATCAATCAAGAACATCGATCGATCGACGATATATCGATCGACCCCCTTTTCTCGATCGATCGATCCCTCCTAGAAAATTGTGTACTTTTCTTATGTTTGTTTAATTCGGTTAAAATGAGTAGGAACCCTTGAGAACAATTATTAGAACACAAGGGGATATAGAGAAGACCAGTAGGGTCTAGGTAGACCCCGTTGAGTGAAACTTAATGTAGGGTGAGATTTTGGGTTAACGAGGAGTTATTCATACGTATATGAAATAATGCGTGCGTTTAATAAAAGATCGAGACCGTAAGGGAGTTAGACCAGAAGGTAAGTGAGATTATGCCTACTAAAATTATATTTAGGAAGGTAGAATACTTCAAGAAATGAGGAGTAAGTATATATTAAATTATATATGAGAATAAAAGTGACGAAATCGCTATGCGATATAATCGAGTAAAATGTGCTAAGAGTGGATAATTATAATTATGGATCGTGGGCGCACCTAATTTAGAAATATATTGTTGATACCAAATTTAATCTGCTGATGTGGACCAATAATAAGAAGACACGTGTCAATCTACATGGCACGATAACAACGAGGAAGTTTATTTCCCCCGACCAAGTCATGTTCGCTCCGAGCAACAAGGATACCCCGAGGAACTACAACACCCCGAGGAACTACAACACTCCGAGGAACTCCAGCGCTCCGATGAAATCCTGAACGACGAGCAACTAAGGCGGTTCGAGCTGCATCTCGACCACAGCATTGATTGCCAGATAACCAACAGTTCAAAACTGTTCATTGACTGCTTATCATCTTGACGCACACGCTTGAAGAACATTAAATGAGTTACCCTTTCAGATGATAGCCTCAAGGACCTTTCATATGTATATCATTTAATGCACCACCCTTTCATATGTAAGCCTCAGGGCTATAAATACATGGTATCTCCCTCATTCAAAGGGACCGGAATTTCTTGAGAGAACTTGTAATCAAGAATTCCACAAACACTCAGCAATAACATAACAGTGGACGTAGGCTTTATTCCTAGCCGAACCACTTTAAAAATCTTTGTCTTATTTATTTATCTGTGATTGAATAATTAGAGCAATCTAGTTTTTTACATCAACAGATTGGCGCCGTCTGTGGGAACGTGTTACAAGCGTTGTTCTCCACCAAAAGCTAAGTTTTTATTTTCTCTACGTATAATCAATTATACATACATCTTTTGATTCAATCATGATTTTTATGTTTATATACATAAATTAATTGTCCAATTTTTATCTGCAAATTGTTGCATATCATGATTTTTAAATCATAAATGTAGATTTATCCTTATTTAGAAATCTGAAAAATAGTAGATTTCATAAATCATAATTCTTTGCTTGATTCTCAAGTTTTAATTTTATATCATGGAATAAATATTTTAAATGATTACATATACCAATATATACGACGATGATAGGATTTAATCATTTTCATTGTTGATTTTGAAATAAATTTTGTAAGATCTTTGATGTCTATTCAAATTCCCATCATATTTTTAATAAAAGATAATGGGAAAAGGTTAAAGACAATGAAAAGTCTTCTCATGGAAATCATGACCCAGATCTATTTTCTCTCTCTTCAAGTTTGAGTCTCTTTGCATTCACAAGTTTAAGTCTCTTTGTATTCATTTTTATGAACTATATACTTAATTTGGTTCATCTTCCATCTATGTCAATAAAGTCTCATTGATTGATTTTTGATATAAATTTGATAATAACTTTAATCATTCACCATATTTTTATCTCTCCAAATTGGGAATAGGAAGGGATCAATATAAAAAATAATTTTCTCTCACCTGAAAAATCATTACCCACCTCTTGTAAAAGAGGATTAGTAAAATAATCATGACCATATCAAGACTTTGGGCATAAATTTGATATGTTGGCCCCTCGTTCATCACATCACAAGGTTTCTTTGATGAAATCACACGATCTAGTGGGTTATATATTTATTCATTTAATTAACATTCTTAAGGCTTAAATTTTACATTGAATGTTATTTTTTGATCTAAAGATTCGAGATATTCTAGTCATCCAACCATATATTCTATAATTTGAGATATCCTTAAATGTTGGTCGGCAACATCCATGTTGTTTGTCGGCAGCAGTAGAATCTTGGGGTATTAAAAAAATGCTAAACACCCCTGATATTTCTTTAAACACGAGTTCGGCTTGGGGACAAGCAGGGGGCTTAAGTCTTTTTTAACTTATGATCACCCCAAAAATATTTTTAAAACCAAGTGATAAATAATTTTCAAACAGCAACTAATATCTGATTAGTTATTGGAGATTAAATAATTTTACGTCTTATTTATGATGCATATTTGAAAATAATTTGTCCATCTCATACACATTTGGCATATTATTAATATTTTTATTTCTCAAGCATATACATACCAAATCATATTTAGCATAAAACATTTGGCATAAAACATATTATGATGCATATGTCCATCTCACACACATTTGGCATAAAACATATTATTTCATATTTTGAAATTTTTATGCTGATACATATCATA
This sequence comes from Sambucus nigra, assembly GCA_949130495.1. NCBI lineage: Eukaryota > Viridiplantae > Streptophyta > Magnoliopsida > Dipsacales > Adoxaceae > Sambucus > Sambucus nigra. The sequence goes on from OX422207.1 coordinate 521,615,810, forward strand.
TATTGATTGGATGAGTAAATTATTCTCATGACTACTCAATTCAGCCTACACATATGGTAGAGCAAAATATTAATTTTTACAGGCACAAGATTCAATGCCGATGAATGCTGAAGCACAAATTATTCTATATCCGTTCGGATTCATATTTTATATTTACCTCAGCATAGAGCTCGAAAAATTTCTTCTCTCTATATATATTCGGCTCCGAGGAAAAGCTACAACAGTTATTATATTTCACCCCCAACGGATAGTTGGTCGGGGTAATTCTTATCATATATTCAGCTCCAAGGATATCTCCAACATTTATATTATCTTATTCCCAACAATCTGTTGAGGACAACATTTATTATATCTTATTCAGCTCCAAGGATGTCTTCAGCATTTATTATATCTTATTCCCAACAATCTGTTGGTCATCGCCGAGGAGGTATCCTGCATTTATATTATCTTATTCCCAACAAATCTATTGGTCAGTGCCGAGGAGGTCTCCAGCATTTATATTATCTTATTCAACAATCTGTTGGTCAGCTCCGAGGAAGTCTTCATCATTCATTATCAATTACCACCAACTCCGATTGGTAGATAAAATCCAACTCCGGTTGGTAGACAAAATCCAACTCCGGTTGGTAGATAAAATCCAACTCCGATTGGTATTAGTCGATAAATCTCATTCAAAGTTCACATTCCACAGTTGGGGGCTTCTATTACAGATATATTTGTTCATTTGGTGGCACATTCTTATATCATCATGCAGTCGAGCATCAAATTCAACCCCGACTAATCACTTTCTCAGGAGGAATATTGAAGTTCAGGAGGTATATCGAAATTCAAGAGGTGTATTCAGAAGTATCAGGACATGATGAAAGAAAGCGAAAAGTATTCCACCGAGGAACTCTGTCAGACCAGAAATTAGAAGACAAGTTGCCTATATGGAGGCTATATGTAGATGGATCATCTTTCACTACAGGCTGTGGGGCAGGGATCGTTTTGAACAGCCCAGATGAGGTCGACAGGGAATACGCCCTACGTTTCTAATTCAAAGCTTCTAATAATGAGGTTGAGTATGAGGACATGATAGCAGGTCTTAATTTGTCAAATACTATGGAGGCACAGCAGGTTATTGTCTTTAGTGATTCTCAATTGATCGTAAACCAAATGTTGGGAATATATGCAACCAAAGGAGAATTGATGATCAAGTATCAAGCAAAGGTGATGGAGTTGGTATCAGAGTTTGTTGCTGTTCAACTGGTAAGAATATCAAGAATGGAGAATGTGAGAGCATACGCCTTGGCCCGATTAGCATCAGCTACTCGTACCAAGCTGCGAAGAACGATACCAATTGAAGCATTAGAAAGTCGGAGCATAGATGAAGACCTGGCGATGAATATTATTACCCTTGATTTAGGAACATCTTGAATGGATCCTATCAGAGCATATATTAAGGAGGAACAATTACCGGAGGATAAGCTCGCTGCCAAGAAATGGAAGTTTAAAGCTGCTCGGTATAATGGTATTCTGAGGATAAGTTCGCCGCCAAGAAATGGAAGTTTAAAGCTGCTCGGTATAATGGTATTCGGAAGATAAGCTCGCTGCCAAGAAATGGAAGTTTAAAGCTGCTCGACAAGGAATTATGGTAGGTTTGCAAAGATGTGTACATCCCTCCGAGGTGAATTGATTAAAGAGATCCATGAAGGGTCCTGTGGAGCCCATGTAGCAGGACGAACACTTTTGCAAAAGGTGATGACGCAGGGATACTACTGGCCGACGATGAGAGCTGATTGTATAGCTTATGCCAAGAAATGTGACAAGTACCAACGCTTTTCCTCCATCCGAAGAACTTCACAAACATTGTTGACACCCATCATTTATCCTTGGCCATTTTCCATGTGGGGATTGATTTGGTTGGACCATTGCCGATGACTCGAGGAAGATTCAAATACCTCATCATCGCAGTAGATTATTTTACTTAGTGGATAGAAGCTGAGCCACTTATTGACATGACATACGAGAAGGAAGGTGTACCAATTTGTTTGGAAGAACATCATCTGCCGATATGGTCTCCCTCATGCCTTCATCACAGACCATGGAACACAATTTAAAAACGAGGAGTTTGCTGCCTATTATCATCAGTCAAACATTTTGAAGGTTCATTCAGCGCCAGGATATCCTCAGAGCTAATGGACCAAAAGCTCTAAGGAGATAAAAAGTGCTCTAAGGAGCCAAAAGTGCTCTAAGGAGCCAAAAGCTCTAAGGAGCCAAAAAGTGCTCTAAGGAGCCAAAAGTGCTCTAAGGAGCCAAAAAGTGCTCTAAGGAGCCAAAAGCTCTAAGGAGCCAAAAAATACTCCTTTGGTTAGGAGGCGCTCTAAGGAGCCAAAAGCTCTAAGGAGCCAAAAAACTACTCCTTTGGTTAGGAGGTGTACACCAGCATGATCAATTACGGTTGGTAAGATAAAAATATACTCTCACATTACAACTTATGTTGGTCGGGAGGTAAAATTATTACAAAAAGTTCTTTGAGGAACAAAATATTTCAAACTGAACCAAGTATGGTTGGTCGGGGATAAAAACCCACTAACTGTAGTTGGTCGACGAGGACAAATTATTGACCTTAGTTGGTCGGGCACATTTTATGAAAATATTTGAAATTAAACCAAGTATGGCTGGTCGGAGATAAAAATCCATCAACTGTAGTTGGTCGACAAACATTATTTATCCACCCTGGTTGGTTGGAAACAGTTTGAACATTTTTATACTCGTTACTTTTTTATTAAGTGATCGAGCAACATTACTGATACTTGTAACTTTTTATTACTAAGTTGGTCGATGAACAACACAATATTGTTATCTTTTACATATGCACAGATGTAAAGTATTTTACAAGACAATAGCAATTAAGATTGCGAACAAAAATGAAAGTCTTTCATCCAAAAAAAAACAAAATACATTGAGAATGAAAATGTATACTAACTATTACATTGAGATTCCTATTCTATTGGTTTCTTTTCCTTCTACTTTTGAAACAGGTTCCTCGTCAGCAAGAGGATCATCTAAAATATAAGGGGAGTTTATGAAGTTAAAATCTTTCAACATTCTGATATTCATCACAGATGATCCATCCGAGAAGCATTAGCTCATTCCCGAGAAGCACTTGCTCATCCCTGAGAATCACTTGTTCGTCCCCGAGAAACTCTTGCTCGTCCCCGAGCAGAGGTAGAAGTCAAAATCAGCATCTATAGAACTGAGATCTTTGCTAATACTGTCTCGACCAGTAATGAAAAAGAATTTATGTGAAAATGTTTCGAAGTCCACCACTAGCTTGGTACTAATCAGATTGAAGAGTTGGGTTCAAAAGCTATATGTTACTCGACAAAGTATTCAGATAAGCATAAATCAGAAAAATCAAGCACGTGAAGTTAGCACTCAGTTGCTCGACACAGGAAGCAGTTGGTCGGATGGCAAACCAATCAACATACTTGAAGATTATGACAAGCTACAAGCTGCATATTATGGCATGGCTGCATCCAAATTCCTAGGGGTGATACATAGCACACGGAGTTCCTCTAAAGAAAGATTAGCAACCATCGATCAGCCTGCATCATACTTCATCCAGGAGATAATGCACTTTATGTTGAACAAATCAAGAAGGTAGATCAAGAATTTCACGAGCACCGAGCAACACTGCAGAATAAATACTCCATACTTTCAAGTAACCCATCAAGCATGAAGCATTGGGGGCTTCTGTTGATACCAAATTTAATCTGCTGATGTGGACCAATAATAAGAAGACACGTGTCAATCTACATGGCACAATAAAAACGAGGAAGTTTATTTCCCCGGACCAAGTCATGTTCGCTCCGAGCAACAAGGATACCCCGAGGAACTACAACACCCCGAGGAATTACAACACTCCGAGGAACTCCAGCGCTCCGATGAACTCCTGAACGACGAGCAACTAAGGCGGTTCAAGCTGCATCTCGACCACAGCATTGATTGCCAGATAACCAACAGTTCAAAACTGTTCATTGACTGCTTATCATCTTGACGCACACGCTTGAAGAACATTAAATGAGTTACCCTTTCAGATGATAGCCTCAAGGACCTTTCATATGTATATCATTTAATGCACCACCCTTTCATATGTAAGCCTCAGGGCTATAAATACATGGTATCTCCCTCATTCAAAGGGACCGGAATTTCTTGAGAGAACTTGTAATCAAGAATTCCACAAACACTCAGCAATAACATAACAGTGGACGTAGGCTTTATTCCTAGCCGAACCACTTTAAAAATCTTTGTCTTATTTATTTATCTGTGATTGAATAATTAGAGCAATCTAGTTTTTTACATCAACATATATATATATATATATATATATATATATATATATATATATATATATATATGACTGTGTGATCCCGCATAGTATATATCTCTGTAAAAATCATACCCGAGCTACTTGCTATCACGGGTGTTTTCGCACCGGGACAATCTTATCTCAATTGGGCCTTTATTGGGGATATTGACTTGTACCCTAGAACATAGGATTCCTTGGTACAGGCTATTTGATTGATAGTCAGACGATCCTAAGATAGGTGAGGGTATTCACTGACCTCTTAGTGACTTGGAACTATGCTTCGCCTACATTTGTGCGTGTTTTGTGTTAATACAGTTCGAGAGTGATTTCGAACTAATATTTCCCTTAGTATGAGTGATACGGGGACTTGATAGCAGAGTATGCAAGCACCATAGATTTTATGTGGGGTGCCGATAGTATATATATATTATATGGGTGACAAATATATATATATACTTAAGTATGGGAACTTTCTACTGTGCATAAAAGTAATTAAGTAATGAATGAATAGTCCAACTTTATTATAAGTGTTTGGGAATTTTTTGTGACATCAGTGGGTTATTTTAAAAATCATAAGATATATGAGAAAGCTTAATTTTCAGTAATTAATTATCCTAGCTATAGTATTTATCGGAATGAAACCTTATGGGAAAGTTAAGTTAAAATAAACTTTTGAGATTAATAGTAAGGTAGTCGTGCACACTAGATGAGAGGTGAGAATTTTTCAAGAGAGTGTCGCATACTAACATGGTTGTTTCATTAGCCAGTAAGCATTTTAAATACTTGCTAAACTATTTTTAAACTGTTTTACACTCGGGCTCTGACCCATTTCCTATTATTTCTTTTCTCTTGTATATATATGTAAATATTACAGGTGCCCGGCCACAGGGGCATCATGCTTAGATTCCTTGGAACGAATGCACTGCAGCTTATGTGGGATTTGCAGGCCATTGCTTAGACGACCTTGTTGTTGACTCAACTCTCGTTTTAGTTCTGATTAGTTAGGGCATGGGTCGCCCATTTCCCTATTCAGTTGGATTAGTCAAAGATTTATGTTCATTTATTTTCATTATTTGGTACTCTTTGGGATGTAATTCGTGTCAGGATGATTTCATTTGTAGTTTTTAGACTAGGTTTTGGTTTATCTGAATGGTTAAATTCTTATGTTAATTTTCATGTTTAACATTTATACGATTCTTAAACTGTTAATTATTGAAAAGGATTTCAAAATGGAATTAAATAAAATAGAAATACGGTTTAAATTGTTTTGACACTTAGCTTAATTATTTAGGGTGTTTAATCTGGAAATTTATTTTGCGACAGTGATGCTAAGAATGAACGGACTGATCACCCGGTATTTAATTAGGCGGGGTGTCACAAAAACAAGTTTCAATTTTTGGTTCTATCAAAAGATATAAAAATGTTTTTTGTCCCCTTTTTTATTTAATAATAAAAATTCTAGTTTTTACTTATTTAAGAAGCAAATAACTGTTTTAATCTCTTTTTCCTCCCAACTTTTATTTTTATTTATTTTTTCCCACATTGTTTTTACCATTTTTCTTCTCTTGTTCCTCACTGTATTTTTTATTAAAAAATAATTAAACTAATTTTTTATATATTTTTTTCCTAATGTTCATATATTGAAAAGAATAATCATTATTGTTATTTAATTTATTTTAAATATTTTTGCCCCTTTTTCATTTCTTAAAAAAAAATTGTCCACTTTTCTTCCTGGATTTACTAAAAATTGACTATATTTTTCTTCTTTTTCTTTCCATTTTTTATATAGACAAAAGGCAGTTTTGAGAAATAAGAAAATGTATATCCCCCCCCCCCCCCCCCCCAAGTCTAATCGTGTTTTTTGAGAAATAGATAAATGAGTTTTAATTATGAACCTGAGCCACTGTGAACTGACCATCTGCATCTCGAATCATCGGCCTGAGTCTAATACTGTCTTTATAACTATAGATCGTCGTATCAAAATTAATTTTTATTCATCGTTTAAGAGGAGCAGCCCATTTTGTCGAAAAATAATTCGGACCATCTTTATCTCGGGGATTTGCATCTCGAAAAGCTGATAGGGACTATGTAAAGCCCGCCCCGAATTTATAGGTTACCCATGGTTAACTAGGCCCGACTCGAGCATTAGGTGTGAAGTGCAATGAAACAACCTACATAATGTTGATAGACTCGTTTATTTAATAAATGTTCCACTTGTTTAGCATACAATTTTCATTTCAAATCAAGCTCCGTGAGGGAGCGGCGGGAAGCATCTCCATAATCCAAGCATATAGTGCTACTAATTGTAAAATAAAAGAATACTTACATGTACAACGCTCTTAAAATACGAAAACGTAACCAACCTGCCTAACAAAGACGAGGGAAAGAGCTGAATGCCCAGTGGAAAATTACAACATTGCAATATTAAATCGAATGACAGAAAAAAGACTATAACATGTTATATCTACGTGCACATGCAACTACCTTATATATATATATATATATATATCAAGGTTCTAAAAAACACGGGGCGTGGGCCTTAAGCTTTAGAAGTCTAGGCGGGCCTTAGGCGTAAAAAGGCGTTTAGGCCTTTTTAAATATATTTAAATATTTTTTTAATTATAACAAGGCTATTAAAAATACTAAAATGGATGTGCATATTTTTTAAATTCACATACTAGACTTTTTGAATATTTTTTATATGTTCTCAACCAATTATTTCATACGCATGTGGATGCGCATATGTTTACAACCAATTATTAACTCAACTGAAGCTTATATCTTTATCAGTAACTAAAAACTTCTAAGCACACGAAGAAACATAAAAACATGATATATATCACACTAGAGAGAACATATGAGAGATAACATGATACATAAAAACATATGAGAGAACATGATACATAAAAACATAAAAACAATAATGGAAGCTTCGGTCCAGACTAGAGAGAACATATGAGAGAGAAACTAGGGCTTTTACTTTGGGTCGAGACAGAACATACCTCTTTTTTCGCACGATTGGGGCCAAAATGCGTAATTTAAGATGCCTTCCTTTTTTTTGTTTAAAGCGTACAAAATGACGTTGTTTTGTATCCCAATACGAAAAAAACTCATTTTAAGGAGTGTTTTAGCTCCAAAAAATGCATTTGTATACGGCTTAGTCCAAAAAAATGTTAACCACACCTTAATCCACACCTATGGCTAAAAGTTGGAGTATCTAAAAATCCTCGGGCCTAGGCACCGCCTAGGAGCATTTTTTAGAACACTGGTGGAATCTTTTCGAAGGAGTTTGAAGATGAGTTCAAAAATAAAAGTCAACTGGCTGATGAATCGACTGATATACTGTAAATTTTCTAATAATCCCTGGATAGGACTTCCTTTACCATTTGAGGTGGTGGCATTTCGAGTATGGCTTTCAGTTTGGCAGGATTTGCTTCAATCCCCTTCTCGCTAACCATGAATCCCAAAAGATTTCCTTTGGTGATGCCAAAGACACATTTTTGTGGGTTAAGTCGCATCTGGTATCGCCGCAACATTCGATGAAACTTTCGAAGAGCTGGAACATGACCTTATCGAGTCTTAAACTTGATAACCATATCACCCATGTAGACCTCAATTTTTTTGTGTATCAGATCATACAAGATGGTTTTCGCAACCCTTTGGTAGGTACCTGTGACACCCCGCCTAATTAAATTTCGGGTGATCGGTCCTTTATTAAATCAAATTCAGGTGAACAGTTGGTTCATTCTTAGAATCATTGTCACAAAATAAATTTTTCTAATTTAAACACCCTAAATGATTAAGCTACGTGTCAAAACAGTTTATAATATTATTTATTTATTAAATTCATATCGAAAACCTTTTTGGAACATAACCCAACATGAATAATACACAAGATAATTTAAAACAACCATGCATAAAAATGTCAACTAGATTACTCAAACCAAACAAATATCCTCATCATAAGTCCACATGAAAAAAGAAATAAATCCCACATAAGTGCTGAATACTTGAATCATAGATGAATACTGAAATACTAATAAGTCTAAACATGAAAATAGGAAATGGGAGACACATGCCCTACTGAGGAACTAAAACATGAACGGAATCAAAGGTGAGATCATCTACTGGAAAGACCTGCAACTCCCACATAAGCGGCAGCACGTCCAGTCCAAGTAACCTACGCCTGGTGCCTCTGTGGCTGGGCACCTATAGTATATACATATATATATACAAAAGAGAGAAGATGACAAGAAACGGGTCAGAGCCCGAGTGTAAAAATAGCTTTAAAAAGTGTTTTAGCAAGTAATTAAATGCTCACTAACTGATAAGACATGCATCTTAGCACACGACACTCTCTTGAAAATTCTCACCTCTCATCTAGTGTGCATGCCTAACGTTCTACCAAAATATCTTAAGACCACCCCATATCTCCTCCCTTAAGTCTAATTCACGAGATCGGGTGATTTTACTTTATAAAAATTGATACTTTATTAGGAATTTATAAACCAATTATATTTATCTCAACATTGCAATCAGATCTCAAACACTATTTAGGATTTGGAGCATCTACTCACTATTACTACTCATACACAAAATAGAATAAATTCCAGGTATATGAATACATATATTAATAACTCATAATATATATATATATATATATATATATATATATATATATATATATTAATCGGCACCCCACATAAAATTTATTGTGCTGGCATAATCTGCTATCATGTCCACGTATCTCTCATATAAAGGGAAATACTAGTTCATAATCTCTCTCGAACAGTATTAACACAAAACACACAAAATAGAGGTGAAGCATTGTTCCAAGTCACTAAGAGGTCAACACATACCTTTCACGTCTCTTAGGACTATCTGACTATCATTCTCAGATAGTCTGTACCGAGGAATCCTATATTCTAGGGTACAGTCAATATCCCCCATAAAGGTCCCATCGAGATAGGACTGTCCCAGTGCGATAACCCCCGATATAGCAAGTAGCGCGGGTATGATTATACACTGAAATACCATATATATATACACACACACACGCACACATGCACTATGTTGTATATATATACCCTACAATTATAACTAAGGTTTACTCATCACCTATAATCAATATTCTTATCTACATAGTACGTATCACTCAAATACTATGTATACTTAACCCCTTTATTTTAGTCTCGTACATCGCCCTTTTATAATTCATTCTCGGCCCCCTAGAAGTTATTAGCTCATTCTATATATGAATTCAGTAGGCATACCCTCACCACCATTCTAGTCTAAGTCCTTCACGAGTCTCCAAATGCATCTTTTTACGTATATGTGATTTCTATTTAAATTTCACGAGTCTCCAAATGCATTCTAGTTATTCCATGAACGTAACTCGTTATAGGATTCCAATTAATGAAACTTATTTACACACTACTGGTCCTCCCCATGCCCCCTTATCATTTATGATTAATCTCCAAAGATCCTACGCAACCTACTCGAATTAAATCAAAAGAGGGAAAACAATGAAAATTCCAGGAGGGATCGATCGATCGATCGATGAAAGTGGCCGATCGATCGAACCATCGATCAATCGACATTATTGAGTCGATTGATCAATCGAACAGATATTTCAAATTCTGCCATTGTTAACTACGGATTTCCTTCATCAAACTCAACCGAAACTCTATAATTGAGTCCCAAACTACCTACATGAGTTCCTACGTAGAGCATGTACGAATTTCATCAAAAGTATAGGATTAAAGGCCCAATTCATAATATTTATCAAGAACCCTAGTTTCATTATAATTTCGAATCTTCTAATTCTTTTTCCAGATCTCTCTTCTAAACCATTACAATTTCGTGGGTAATCCTTTACATATGATAAGATTTTCCAGAATATACTTATTTCTTCGAAAGCATGTGATTTTAAATTCCCTAAATCATCAAATTCTTCGAATAAACATATATTATTTAATCATATTCTAACATGTTTGAATTATTCACTAGAAATCAGCAAGAAAATTACTTGCCTTAAGATAGTAGGTCTGATTCCACGAGTTTAACAGGTATAGGCTTGATCCCCTCGCTCCGATCTACGTTTTGGTGGTGGTGGTGGTGCAATTGGGTTGGTTCTTGGCCTTGGATTCTTAGAAGACTTTTCTCGTTTATTCCTCTCACTGTCGTTCTGGACTTTTGAGAATGTTAACCCTAGAGTGCTCTCCTAACATCTGATATTAAATCTTAATTTTCGTCATTAACTAAGGTTGAAAATGGGAAATAACCAAATTGCCCTTCTGGGATACCGGTTAGGCCTAAACATACCTCGGGACCCAAACTAAACCTCTGGGTACACTTTTTGACTATCTCGACCCTTTCGGACACGTTGGCGCACTCGAAATAACCATACGGACAACTTATAAATTATTCACTTTTTATCGTAATAACTTAGTCCCGACACAACACAGGCGCGTCCCCACTTAATTCTCATAATTGTCATTTTATTCACTCGTGATAATTTTAATAAAATTAATCTAATATATTACTTTAATCATTAAGTAATATTCAACAAATTTCCAATAATTAATAACTCTTGTCATGCTAGTAAATATTTACATAAATATCCGGATTAATATTAATTAAATTCTATCCAGTTTAATTTAATAAAAACCCCATAATAAATAATAATACAAAATCATAAAATTACAGGAGTAGCCCCTGCGGTTTTTAGACTAAACGGCATAACGGTGTAACAAAAGGTTTCCCAGGGGATGATGAATCCGATTTTTTCTTGATGATCAGGGTGAATCTTGATTTGATTGTATTTGACAAACCCGACAATGAATGACTTGAGAGTCTAATTGGTCGTGTGGTCCACAATCATGTCGATATTGGGTAGTGGGTAATCATCCTTCGGAGAAGCCTTGTTCAAATCACGGTAATCAATGCACATGAGAACCTTTCCTCCTGATTTCGTCAAGGGTAAAATGTTGGCTAACCATGAGGGATATTCGATCACCCAGATAAAGCCTACGTTAAACTGTTTGACCATATCTTCTTTAACCTTAAGCAACCATTCGGTGTCGAGCTTTCGTAGTTTCTGTTTGACTGGTTTACATTCGGGGAGAGTTAGAATCTCGTGTTGGGCAATCTCAGGATCAATGTCGGGCATGTCATCGTAGGACCCTACGAAGACGTTCATAAATTCCTTCAGCAGTTCTTCGAGTTGCTCACGCTCATGCTCGTCAAGGGTGGACCTTATCCTAATCTCGCGCAGTTGACTACTAGATACGAGATTAATAACAACAGTTTCGTCTTCATTAATTTGAACGCGGTTATGTTGTTTATTATTAAACATATTAAGATCAGTTAAGAATTGTTCATTTAGAAAATCATCATCATCAAGAGTTTGATTAGAATCAAGAAAATTAATGTAAGGCACAACAAGATACTCAAAATCTTCGTTTATTTCATTCTTGAGAAAAACAGCTTTGAGAACCTCATAAAATAAGGCCTCGATTACATGGTAATAATAATAATAATAATAATAATAATAATAATAATAATAATAATAATAATAATAATAATAATAATAATAATAATAATAATAATAATAATAATAATAATAATAATAATAATAATAATAATAATAATAATAATAATAATAATAATAATAAGAAGAAGAAGAAGAAGAAGAAGAAGAAGAAGAAGAAGAAGAAGAAGAAGAAGAAGAAGAAGAAGGATAAATATCTGGGTTGGGTTGCATTTCAGCAAGTGTTACTCGTATAGCATTCCAGTTGAGGAGGGGTGTATCAGCAGCTTTCATCATGATGGATGGATCTGATGATGTAGCATCTGAGTGGATCATGCAAAGTGGCAGACCCAGTGTCTTCAAGTTGAACAAATCCTCGGAGTCCCGTCCCTCGAAATCTCCGATAACAGTTGTAGTCTTCTCAACGAAAGGTTGCATATGATGCTGGGAACTTTCGACCCATGAATAGCTATCTTGGAAGAAGATATCCATTTTCGGCTTCATCTTCTTGTCCACCTGATCATACCATGGTTCGGTAAAGCTACAAAAGGGAAAATATTCACCCTCTTTGACGAATCTCCTGTCCAAGAAATCTCCTAAAACGGACTTGGAACTTCTTTTTAACTGAGGTTGGCAGAGCATTCTGAGTTCCTATGATGATGGTTGATAACCCATGCCACATAGAGCAAAATGCCTTCTTCAGCACTATTGGTTCCATTATTCCCTGTTATCATCATTCCATTCCTAGTTCGGGCATGAAGTGCATATATTTGAACATCTGTATCATATTTACATTGTCGTGAGGGTTATGTTCTAGATAAAATCTAGCTCTGAAATCATCCCCTGCTAGGAGCGGAAGTGGTTTGACTCGAAAACCTGACATAAGCATATCATTGGCCCTATGATGTATCTCTAATACCGGATTATTGATACTTGCATTCTCAGTGTTATCATTATCGCCCAAGATGGTGATAACCTGCCCTTTGGTGAAGAACTTCAGTTTTTTATGTAAAGAGGAACACACTCCCTTGATGTTGTGGAGCCATAGTCGTCCAATCAACAGGTTAAAATAATTCGATATGCCGATGACTTGGAATTCAATGACGGGATTCATAGGTTAGCTCCTATTATAAGTTTTATGGATTTTATCACTTCCCAACGAGTATTGTTATAAGCATGCACCGCGATGGAAGTTGGAGAAAGGTCGCTTACTTTTAATCCCAAGCAGTTGAGCGTTATTAGCAAATAAACATTTAGTATTAACCCATTGTCCACAAGCGAAAGCGGTACTGTCTTTCCCATGACCTCGACAGAGATATTGAGAGCATAGTTTTGATTTGGAAAAAAATCAGAGATTTCTTCTTCGGAGAAGGAAAAAATTCTAGTAGATGTTAGAGACCCAGCCAAGTTCACAGCTTCAATTGGAGTGGTAGAAGGAGGGACTGTGGTCCCGTTAAGCAGTTTAATCAGTGACTTTTGGTACAGTTAGGAAGACATAAAGTGTCCTTATAGAGTAATGTTAGCCTAAGTTTTCCTCAACTGATCAAGGATCTTTCTCTCCTCGAGGGTCATTTCCAGCATAGGGAGTTTCTCAACACCTTTTCCCTTATATGTCATTACTGATTGAAGGTTCGAAACCTGGTAATGCCTCTCAAATCTAGTCATATGGTTCACAGAAGAGTGGAAAAATAGAAACCCTTTTTCTTCGTCTATCTCGGGTTATTCGGCCACTTTGTTGATCTCTCCTAGAAGATCCTCAAATGATATCATTCCACATATACTGACTACTGGGCTAGTCTTTTTTGGGCTTTGCTCTTCATCTGAACTATCGAATTCGTCCCCCTATCCGGTGTCAAAGATTTCATCCTTCCACGAGAAGTCAATGCATTCTACAACCTCCACAGCCTCTTCGTATAGATCCTCCCATTCAATAGGGAGATGTAGAAGTGAAGGGACCAGGAGCCCTTGTAGTTTCAAAGCATCAAGTAACTCAGATATATTGCAAAAATTCCCCTCTTTATCAAAATAAGTCTGCCATAATCTAGACAACATCATGTAAGTTGACTTCGTCGACAAGTACTACATAATTATCTGACTCGCAAGCCTACTTTTGGGCTTCTATGAATAGTGCGCTAAATTTTTGGCAGTTAATGGCCATTTCTTAGGGTAATTTTAGTCCAAACTCTAAGAGCTGGTTCAGTATCGCTGGCAATTCCATATCCTTCCTTTTGGATCGGGTACGAACGATAATACGTGTTCTTGTAATAAGTGATAGGGCATGATCAAAAAAGCAGGTAGGGTGTAGGAGAAAATATAGGCAAACTTTAAGGGGGTTAGGCGAATGTATGGGTATAATGGGCGATTTATTGGGTACAATTTGGGTAGACGGGTCAAATTTTGGGTCACTTTCTTGGTAGATAGCATTTGCATGATTTGGGAGTGGATTGTGAGTAGTGTTTGGTATAGGATTGGCTGGTGGGGCGATGATAACCAGAACAATCAAACCTTGGATTACATTTCGAAGGTGGAAGCACTGATCAGTGGTATGGCAGGAATTTTGATGGAAATCATAATGGGCATCTGGTTTGAAATTTTTGGGAAGTGAGTTTGGTAATGGACGAGGGTCCAATGGCTTGATAATATTTCATCTCAAAAGGGTTTAGTAGACTTTAGAGAGAGGAGCGAGAAGTTTGGTGTATTCCTTCTGGCAGGATTAGGGAGCCTTTCTGGTGACCATCAAGTGGCGGGCTGAGAGATGTTATTGATGGTTGAAACTGTGGTATTGGCAGGTTTCTCATACTTTCTGGGAGTGAATTGTCCAATTACTTTCTTGGGCTCAGCTTCTGTCTTAGCAAGACTTTCTTCAATTTTAACCCCTGCTTCTCGGAGGGCTCGCAAATTGGAAAATACTTTCCTCCCATCATCTCTCAAACATGGGGTAAGAATTTTTTTCTTCACAATACTGACTTGCTCCTCTTCGGAAGGTCAGTTAGTTATGTTGGTTTCTTTTTCTCTCCACCTTTCTATGAAATTACTGATAGTTTCTCTGGGATTATGCTTGAGACGTTCTAAATCACGACGTGTAACCTCCAACTCCTCATTGTACTTATACAGCGACATGAATTCACAGTCAACATCCTCCTAACTGCAAATTTCAGATTCCTCAAGGGATAGGTAATAGCGAAGAGAGATGTCCTTCAAAGTCTATTGGAACATATGTGCCATTATTTCTTCAAAGGCACCTAGGGTATTCATGGCTCAGTGGTAACTTCAGAGATGGACAATTGGGGGCCCGTTACCCCCGAACTTCTCAATGTTGGTCATCTTAAACTTTTTCGACCGCCTTACTTTAGGGTAGACAGACATATATGTGTAATCTAT
Source organism: Sambucus nigra (assembly GCA_949130495.1). Taxonomy (NCBI): domain Eukaryota; kingdom Viridiplantae; phylum Streptophyta; class Magnoliopsida; order Dipsacales; family Adoxaceae; genus Sambucus; species Sambucus nigra. Next base: position 521,631,076 of record OX422207.1, read on the forward strand.
GTAGTTCCTCGAGATTCGAACTTGGTTAAACTTCTTGGTCAACAGCTTAAGTTCTTCCTTGACCTTGTTTAATTCTCCTTCCTTCGAATCGGTAGGTACTGGCAGGTTAGCTCCTGGATGGGCAAGATTCGGCATATTGAGCTGGATGCAGCCCATTAGCAAGAGGGACATGTGGAGCGTGACTATACTCTTTAGGGACCCAAATGGGCTCGGGTACATCTGAAACCATAGCGTTAGGGAAGAGGACCTCGGGATCTTTGGGAATAGGGATTCAGTGTCGCTGCATCTTATGAACATCAGTTTGAATGTTGTCAATCTTGGCGGTAAGTTGGACTAGAATCGTCATCAAATCAGGTTGCATATTCAGCACTTGGTCTTTATTCTCCATGTAAAGCAGGCGAAGGTGGATTTCGAACTCGAAGGAAGTAGAGGGAGAACTAACGGAGCTCAAGGGTCGGGTATGCGATTGACCTAACAAGGAAAATAATTAGGGTTTATTTTTTAAAGAGAGGATGAGAAACTTTTAGGAAAAAAAAAGGAAAATGTTTTTGATATTTTTGGAAAAGTAAGGACAAAATATTTTTTGTATTTTTTGGTAATTTAAAAAGAAGGGGGAATTTTTTTTTTGACACTTCTCAGCATGATTATTATTATATTTATGTTTTCGCTTGTATTAGGTTTACCTAAATGCAAAATAAATGTCAAACGGGACTCGAGCCTAAGAAAAATTGGGTTTGAAAAATATTTAAAACACAGTTTGACTTGTTACCAAGCTCATGGACAAGGTCCTATTTCAAAAGACGAAAATGTGCAAAAAATTGGGCGGCATGCCGACTCGGCATTTCAGCAGAGTTTAAGTTAGTGGAAAGGTTTGACGCCTATATGAGGGTATGAAATTGTTGGGTTAGTGGAAAGGTTCCCCTCTTTGGCATAACTTTCACGATATACGTCTTGCTTTTTAGGGCAATCGGTACATGTGGACATGCCATTTGATATACCTGAGTGTACGTGAATTGTCTCACTATATACCTAGTGGAAACAGTACGTGTGAGAGAGAATTCGATATACTTGACGTACATGAACGAGTTACCTTATATATACCTCCCGTCACGACTTCAGTAGAGAGATACGATGTCGGGGGAACCGTTCGATATACGTTGAAAGTACTTGGCCAATGAAAGGTGAGAGTCATATTACTTAGGCTAACTGCAACCTGTCAGACCAGCGCCCATCACAAAGTGACCCCTCAGTATGGGATAAAATTTGGTCGTTGGTGATGTAGGCTGCAAAATGTATGATTCATTATTAATAGATTATGGAGAGGGTATTATTATTTGGCATGATGAGCACTATACTAATAAGGAAGAATGTACAAATATTATTAAAATAAATCTAGCACGGAGATTATACTAAGCATGGATATGTGAGAGTGAGTGATGTGTGAATATCTATAAGTGAGTGTGTGGTAGTGAACCTAAGAATGGATCAACTAAAAATGGTGTGTGATAAGTATGAGTGGGTATGGATATATACAAGTGTGATAAGTGGAGATGTGTGCTAGTGACACCTGAGCATGGATATTTTAAGTGGTGTGTGCAACATGGATACATAAGTGATCCTAAGTGTGAGTAGTGTGAAGTGTACATGGAGAGTATCTACAAGTGTGTGAAGTTAAAAGCAGGTGAGAGGTGATATAAATATGAGGTAGATATATACAAGAAATAATAGAGGAGAAAAAAGGGAACACACGGGTAGGTGCATACACAGAGAAGTGGAAAATGATAACACCCACATAAATAGAGTTTAATCCTCTTATGGAAGTCCCCAGCGGTGTCGCCACTATGGCCATCCTTCCTTTGGATCTTTCCTCCTGTCACATGAGGTTTTCAGCGCTCACGCGTGCACTTAAAGAGGGAGATAAGGTCTCGTGCCCTATTCTAGGAGCGCTTCTGACACACCCCAACCCAGTTACTTATAATTAATTTTGAAAGTCAAAGTGACACTACACCAAAACTGGCGATTGGTCACGGCCAAAATCCCTGACCAAAACTGTGGGTCGCGGACTTTGGCCGTGACCATTTCTGGCGTGACCATTTTCGTGGGTCGCGGCCCAAGTCCCTGACCAAAAAATGGTCACGGCCAAGAGAGGGTCACGGCAGATGGTCGCGGACTTTGGCCGTGACCCATGCCGTGACGGGTCGCGGCCCTAATCCGTGACTCATAACCGTGACAAATTGGTCGCGGCCAAAGTCCGCGACCCATGTGCGTGACGAAAAAAAATTAAAAAAATTGGTCGCGGCCCTTGTCCATGACCCACAACCGTGACAAATTGGTCGCGGACTTTGGCCGCGACCCATGTGCGTGATAAAAAAAAATTAAAAAAATTGGTCGCGGCCCTTGTCCATGATCCACAACCGTGACAAATTAGTCGCGGACTTTGACCGCGACCCATATGCGTGACAAAAAAAAATTAAAAAAAATTGGTCGCGGCCCTAGTCCGCGACCCATTACCGTGATAAAAAATAAAAAAAATGGTCGCGGACTTTGGCCGCCACCATTTTTAAGCGCGACAAAAAAAAAATGGTCATGGACAAAGTCCATGACCATATTTATCTGTAATTTAAAAAAAATGTATTTTTTTTTGTCCAATCCTAAAATTGGGGGTCCTGTGAGTGCATCGTCGGTTGCTACGAGGTGTTACAAATATTTATTATAGGCAAAACAATAAAAAAAATCACAAATTGCGAATTGAGAATGTTGTTAATAAACAAATATATATACAAACTTAAAAATATTACACGTCTTAATAATTCACAGACCAAAAAAAAATTGGGCAGAGTTTCCTCTATTTTCTTGACATTCCAAAACCTGTAAATGAAAAACCTGCTTATTATAAAGCCCGCACGGATAAAATTCAACAATCAAATTATAAAAGTCCGCACGGCCATAAAACTAAACAATAAAAGCCTGCACGGCTATAACACATAAAAAAACATCATCCTGAATGTCCACAACATATAAATAATCATCATGTTGTAAACCATTGCCTCCTGCATTTGATCCACGTGCAAAAATCCTACAAATGATAGGATACAAAAAACAAAAATATCAGTAACCACGCAGTTTTACAAAAAATTTAATCAAGCTGAAAAATTGCATATATGAGTTAAAATTATCAGTAACCAAGTAGAAATATGAAAATTAAGTGTAGAAATAAGCAAACCGGGACACCCGCGGCTGTGGGGTCAGTTCCTACGAGTTACGTTGGTCCCGTGGGAGGTGTTGGTGCCACCCACGGGGCCGTTCGGGGGTTGTTTCGAGTTCTCACCCTCTAACGCCATGTTTTTAAGCCTAAGTGTGGAAATAAGTAAATTATCGTCGTACTCTCAAACCGGGACACCCGCGGCTGCGGGGTCAGTTCCTACGAGTTACGTTGGTCCCGTGGGAGGTGTTGGTGCCACCCACGGGGCCGTTCGGGGGCTGTTTCGAGTTCTCACCCTGTAACGCCAAGTTTTTAAGCCTAAGTGTGGAAATAAGCAAATTATCGTCGTACTCTCAAACCGGGAGACCCGCGGCTGCGGGGTCAGTTCCTACGAGTTACGTTGGTCCCGTGGGAGGTGTTGGTGCCACCCACGGGGCCGTTCGGGGGCTGTTTCGAGTTCTCACCCTCTAACGCCATGTTTTTAAGCCTAAGTGTGGAAATAAGTAAATTATCGTCGTACTCTAAAACCGGGACACCCGCGGCTGTGGGGTCAGTTCCTACGAGTTACGTTGGTCCCGTGGGAGGTGTTGGTGCCACCCACGGGGCCGTTCGGGGGCTGTTTCGAGTTTTCACCCTCTAACGCCATGTTAAGCCTAAGTTTAGAAATAAGCAAATTACCGTCGTACTCTCAAATCGGGACACCCGCGGCCGCGGGGTCAGTTCCTACGAGTTACGTTGGTCCCGTGGGAGGTGTTGGTACCACCCACGGGGCCATTCGGGGGCTGTTTCGAGTTTTCACCCTCTAACGCCATGTTTTTAAGCCTAAGTGTGGAAATAAGCAAATTATCGTCGTACTCTCAAACCGGGACACCCGCGGCTGCGGGGTCAGTTCCTACGAGTTACGTTGGTCCCGTGGGAGGTGTTGGTGCCACCCACGGGGCCGTTCGGGGGCTGTTTCGAGTTCTCACCCTCTAACGCCATGTTTTTAAGCCTAAGTGTGGAAATAAGTAAATTATCGTCGTACTCTCAAACCGGGACACCCGCAGCTGCGGGGTCAGTTCCTACGAGTTACGTTGGTCCCGTGGGAGGTGTTGGTGCCACCCACGGGGCCGTTCGGGGGCTGTTCGAGTTTTCACCCTCTAACGTCATGTTAAGCCTAAGTGTAGAAATAAGCAAATTACCGTCGTACTCTCAAACCGGGACACCCGCGGCTGCGGTGTCAGTTCCTACGAGTTACGTTGGTCCCGTGGGAGGTGTTGGTGCCACCCACGGGGCCGTTCGGGGGCTGTTTCGAGTTCTCACCCTCTAACGCCGTGTTTTTAAGCCTAAGTGAGGAAATAAGCAAATTACCGTCGTACTCTCAAAACGGGACACCTGCGGCTGCGGGGTCAGTTCCTACGAGTTACGTTGGTCCCGTGGGAGGTGTTGGTGACACCCACGGGGCCGTTCGGGGGATGTTTCGAGTTCCCACCCTCTGACGCCATGTTTTTAAGCCTAAGTGTGGAAATAAGCAAATTATCATCGTACTCTCAAACCCGGAGACCTGCGGCTGCGGGGTCAGTTCCTACGAGTTACGTTGGTCCCGTGGGAGGTGTTGGTGCCACCCACGGGGTCGTTCGGGGGCTGTTTCGAGTTCTCACCCTCTAACGCCATGTTTTTAAGCCTAAGTGTGGAAATAAGTAAATTATCGTCGTACTCTCAAACCGGGACACCCGCGGCTGCGGGGTCAGTTCCTACGAGTTACGTTGGTCCCGTGGGAGGTGTTGGTGCCACCCACGGGGCCGTTCGGGGGCTGTTTCGAGTTTTCACCATTTAACGCCATGTTAAGCCTAAGTGTAGAAATAAGCAAATTACCGTCGTACTCTCAAACCGGGACACCCGCGGCTGCGGGGACAGTTCCTACGAGTTACGTTGGTCCCGTGGGAGGTGTTGGTGCCACCCACGGGGCCGTTTGGGGGCTGTTTTGAGTTCTCACCCTCTAACGCCATGTTTTTAAGCCTAAGTGTGGAAATAAGCATATTGTCATCGTACTCTCAAACCGGGAGACCCGCGGCTGTGGGGTCAGTTCCTACGAGTTACGTTGGTCCCGTGGGAGGTGTTGGTGCCACCCACGGGGCCGTTCGGGGGTTGTTTCGAGTTCTCACCCTCTAACGCCATGTTTTTAAGCCTAAGTGTGGAAATAAGTAAATTATCGTCGTACTCTCAAACCGGGACACCCGCGGCTGCGGGGTCAGTTCCTACGAGTTACGTTGGTCCCGTGGGAGGTGTTGGTGCCACCCACGGGGCCGTTCGGGGGCTGTTTCGAGTTCTCACCCTGTAACGCCAAGTTTTTAAGCCTAAGTGTGGAAATAAGCAAATTATCGTCGTACTCTCAAACCGGGAGACCCGCGGCTGCGGGGTCAGTTCCTACGAGTTACGTTGGTCCCGTGGGAGGTGTTGGTGCCACCCACGGGGCCGTTCGGGGGCTGTTTCGAGTTCTCACCCTCTAACGCCATGTTTTTAAGCCTAAGTGTGGAAATAAGTAAATTATCGTCGTACTCTAAAACCGGGACACCCGCGGCTGTGGGGTCAGTTCCTACGAGTTACGTTGGTCCCGTGGGAGGTGTTGGTGCCACCCACGGGGCCGTTCGGGGGCTGTTTCGAGTTTTCACCCTCTAACGCCATGTTAAGCCTAAGTTTAGAAATAAGCAAATTACCGTCGTACTCTCAAACCGGGACACCCGCGGCCGCGGGGTCAGTTCCTACGAGTTACGTTGGTCCCGTGGGAGGTGTTGGTACCACCCACGGGGCCATTCGGGGGCTGTTTCGAGTTCTCACCCTCTAACGCCGTGTTTTTAAGCCTAAGTGAGGAAATAAGCAAATTACCGTCGTAGTCTCAAACCGGGACACCTGCGGCTGCGGGGTCAGTTCCTACGAGTTACGTTGGTCCCGTGGGAGGTGTTGGTGCCACCCACGGTGTCGTTCGGGAGCTGTTTCGAGTTCTCACCCTCTAACGCCATGTTTTTAAGCCTAAGTGTGGAAATAAGTAAATTATCGTCGTACTCTCAAACCGGGACACCCGCAGCTGCGGGGTCAGTTCCTACGAGTTACGTTGGTCCCGTGGGAGGTGTTGGTGCCACCCACGGGGCCGTTCGGGGGCTGTTTCGAGTTTTCACCCTCTAACGTCATGTTAAGCCTAAGTGTAGAAATAAGCAAATTACCGTCGTACTCTCAAACCGGGACACCCGCGGCTGCGGTGTCAGTTCCTACGAGTTACGTTGGTCCCGTGGGAGGTGTTGGTGCCACCCACGGGGTCGTTCGGGGGCTGTTTCGAGTTCTCACCCTCTAACGCCGTGTTTTTAAGCCTAAGTGAGGAAATAAGCAAATTACCGTCGTACTCTCAAACCGGGACACCTGCGGCTGCGGGGTCAGTTCCTACGAGTTACGTTGGTCCCGTGGGAGGTGTTGGTGACACCCACGGGGCCGTTCGGGGGATGTTTCGAGTTCCCACCCTCTGACGCCATGTTTTTAAGCCTAAGTGTGGAAATAAGCAAATTATCGTCGTACTCTCAAACCCGGAGACCCGCGGCTGCGGGGTCAGTTCCTACGAGTTACGTTGGTCCCGTGGGAGGTGTTGGTGCCACCCACGGGGTCGTTCGGGGGCTGTTTCGAGTTCTGACCCTCTAACGCCATGTTTTTAAGCCTAAGTGTGGAAATAAGTAAATTATCGTCGTACTCTCAAACCGGGACACCCGCGGCTGCGGGGTCAGTTCCTACGAGTTACGTTGGTCCCGTGGGAGGTGTTGGTGCCACCCACGGGGCCGTTCGGGGGCTGTTTCGAGTTTTCACCATTTAACGCCATGTTAAGCCTAAGTGTAGAAATAAGCAAATTACCGTCGTACTCTCAAACCGGGACACCCGCGGCTGCGGGGACAGTTCCTACGAGTTACGTTGGTCCCGTGGGAGGTGTTGGTGCCACCCACGGGGCCGTTCGGGGGCTGTTTTGAGTTCTCACCCTCTAACGCCATGTTTTTAAGCCTAAGTGTGGAAATAAGTAAATTATCGTCGTACTCTCAAACCGGGACACCCGCAGCTGCGGGGTCAGTTCCTACGAGTTACGTTGGTCCCGTGGGAGGTGTTGGTGCCACCCACGGGGCCGTTCGGGGGCTGTTTCGAGTTTTCACCCTCTAACGTCATGTTAAGCCTAAGTGTAGAAATAAGCAAATTACCGTCGTACTCTCAAACCGGGACACCCGCGACTGCGGTGTCAGTTCCTACGAGTTACGTTGGTCCCGTGGGAGGTGTTGGTGCCACCCACGGGGCCGTTCGGGGGCTGTTTCGAGTTCTCACCCTCTAACGCCGTGTTTTTAAGCCTAAGTGAGGAAATAAGCAAATTACCGTCGTACTCTCAAACCGGGACACCTGCGGCTGCGGGGTCAGTTCCTACGAGTTACGTTGGTCCCGTGGGAGGTGTTGGTGACACCCACGGGGCCGTTCGGGGGATGTTTCGAGTTCCCACCCTCTGACGCCATGTTTTTAAGCCTAAGTGTGGAAATAAGCAAATTATCGTCGTACTCTCAAACCCGGAGACCCGCGGCTGCGGGGTCAGTTCCTACGAGTTACGTTGGTCCCGTGGGAGGTGTTGGTGCCACCCACGGGGTCGTTCGGGGGCTGTTTCGAGTTCTCACCCTCTAACGCCATGTTTTTAAGCCTAAGTGTGGAAATAAGTAAATTATCGTCGTACTCTCAAACCGGGACACCCGCGGCTGCGGGGTCAGTTCCTACGAGTTACGTTGGTCCCGTGGGAGGTGTTGGTGCCACCCACGGGGCCGTTCGGGGGCTGTTTCGAGTTTTCACCATTTAACGCCATGTTAAGCCTAAGTGTAGAAATAAGCAAATTACCGTCGTACTCTCAAACCGGGACACCCGCGGCTGCGGGGACAGTTCCTACGAGTTACGTTGGTCCCGTGGGAGGTGTTGGTGCCACCCACGGCGCCGTTCGGGGGCTGTTTCGAGTTCTCACCCTCTAACGCCATGTTTTTAAGCCTAAGTGTGGAAATAAGCAAATTACCGTCGTACTCTCAAACCGGGACACCCGCGGCTGCGGGGTCAGTTCCTACGAGTTACGTTGGTCCCGTGGGAGGTGTTGGTGCCACCCACGGGGCCGTTCGGGGGTTGTTTCGAGTTCTCACCCTCTAACGCCATGTTTTTAAGCCTAAGTGTGGAAATAAGCAAATTATCATCGTACTCTCAAACCGGGAGACCCGCGGCTGCGGGGTCAGTTCCTACGAGTCACGTTGGTCCCGTGGGAGGTGTTGGTGCCACCCACGGGGCCGTTCGGGGGCTGTTTCGAGTTCTCACCCTCTAACGCCATGTTTTTAAGCCTAAGTGTGGAAATAATTAAATTATCGTCGTACTCTCAAACCAGGACACCCGCGGCTGCGGGGTCAGTTCCTACGAGTTACGTTGGTCCCGTGGGAGGTGTTGGTGCCACCCACGGGGCCGTTCGGGGGTTGTTTCGAGTTTTCACCCTCTAACGCCATGTTAAGCCTAAGTGTGGAAATAAGTAAATTATCTTCGTACTCTCAAACCGGGACACCCGCGGCTGCGGGGTCAGTTCCTACGAGTTACGTTGGTCCCGTGGGAGGTGTTGGTGCCACCCACGGCGCCGTTCGGGGGCTGTTTCGAGTTCTCACCCTCTAACGCCATGTTTTTAAGCCTAAGTGTGGAAATAAGCAAATTACCGTCGTACTCTCAAACCGGGACACCCGCGGCTGCGGGGTTAGTTCCTATGAGTTACGTTGGTCCCGTGGGAGGTGTTGGTGCCACCCACGGAGCCGTTCGGGGGTTGTTTCGAGTTCTCTCCCTCTAACGCCATGTTTTTAAGCCTAAGTGTGGAAATAAGCAAATTATCATCGTACTCTCAAACCGGGAGACCCGTGGCTGCGGGGTCAGTTCCTACGAGTCACGTTGGTCCCGTGGGAGGTGTTGGTGCCACCCACGGGGCCGTTCGGGGGCTGTTTCGAGTTCTCACCCTCTAACGCCATGTTTTTAAGCCTAAGTGTGGAAATAAGCAAATTATCGTCGTACTCTCAAACCCGGAGACCCGCGGCTGCGGGGTCAGTTCCTACGAGTTACGTTGGTCCCGTGGGAGGTGTTGGTGCCACCCACGGGGTCGTTCGGGGGCTGTTTCGAGTTCTCACCCTCTAACGCCATGTTTTTAAGCCTAAGTGTGAAAATAAGTAAATTATCGTCGTACTCTCAAACCGGGACACCCGCAGCTGTGGGGTCAGTTCCTACGAGTTACGTTGGTCCCGTGGGAGGTGATGGTGCCACCCACGGGGCCGTTCGGGGGCTGTTTCCAGTTTTCACCCTTTAACGCCATGTTTTTAAGCCTAAGTGTGGAAATAAGCAAATTACCATCGTACTCTCAAACCGGGAGACCCGCGGCTGCGGGGTCAGTTCCTACGAGTTACGTTGGTCCCGTGGGAGGTGTTGGTGCCACCCACGGGGCCGTTCGGGGGCTGTTTCGAGTTCTCACCCTCTAACGCCATGTTTTTAAGCCTAAGTGTGGAAATAAGCAAATTACCGTCGTACTCTCAAACCGGGACACCCGCGGCTGCGGGGTCAGTTCCTACGAGTTACGTTGGTCCCGTGGGAGGTGTTGGTGCCACCCACGGGGCCATTCGGGGGCTGTTTCGAGTTCTCACCCTGTAACGCCAAGTTTTTAAGCCTAAGTGTGGAAATAAGTAAATTATCGTCGTACTCTCAAACCGGGAGACCCGCGGCTGCGGGGTCAGTTCCTACGAGTTACGTTGGTCCCATGGGAGGTGTTGGTGCCACCCACGGGGCCGTTCGGGCGATGTTTCGAGTTCCCACCCTCTAACGCCATGTTTTTAAGCCTAAGTGTGGAAATAAGCAAATTATCGTCGTACTCTCAAACCCGGAGACCAGTGGCTGCGGGGTCAGTTCCTACGAGTTACGTTGGTCCCGTGGGAGGTGTTGGTGCCACCCACGGGGTCGTTCGGGGGCTATTTCGAGTTCTCACCCTCTAACGCCATGTTTTTAAGCCTAAGTGTGGAAATAAGTAAATTATCGTCGTACTCTCAAACCGGGACACCCGCGGCTGCGGGGTCAGTTCCTACGAGTTACGTTGGTCCCGTGGGAGGTGTTGGTGCCACCCACGGGGCCGTTCGGGGGCTGTTTCGAGTTTTCACCCTTTAACGCCATGTTAAGCCTAAGTGTAGAAATAAGCAAATTACCGTCGTACTCTCAAACCGGGACACCCGCGGCTGCGGGGACAGTTCCTACGAGTTACGTTGGTCCCGTGGGAGGTGTTGGTGCCACCCACGGGGCCGTTCGGGGGCTGTTTTGAGTTCTCACCCTCTAACGCCATGTTTTTAAGCCTAAGTGTGGAAATAAGCATATTGTCATCGTACTCTCAAACCGGGAGACCCGCGGCTGCGGGGTCAGTTCCTACGAGTTACGTTGGTCCCGTGGGAGGTGTTGGTGCCACCCACGGGGCCGTTCGGGGGCTGTTTCGAGTTCTCACCCTCTAACGCCATGTTTTTAAGCCTAAGTGTGGAAATAAGTAAATTATCGTCGTACTCTCAAACCGGGACACCCGCGGCTGCGGGGTCAGTTCCTACGAGTTACGTTGGTCCCGTGGGAGGTGTTGGTGCCACCCACGGGGCTGTTCGGGGGCTGTTTCGAGTTTTAACCCTCTAACGCCATGTTAAGCCTAAGTGTAGAAATAAGCAAATTACCGTCGTACTCTCAAACCGGGACACCCGCGGCTGCGGGGTCTGTTCCTACGAGTTAATTTGGTCCCGTGGGAGGTGTTGGTGCCACCCACGGCGCCGTTCGGGGGCTGTTTCGAGTTCTCACACTCTAACGCCATGTTTTTAAGCCTAGGTGTGGAAATGAGCAAATTACCGTCGTACTCTCAAACCGGGACACCCGCGGCTGCGGGGTCAGTTCCTACGAGTTACGTTGGTCCCGTGGGAGGTGTTGGTGCCACCCACGGGGCCGTTCGGGGGTTGTTTCGAGTTCTCACCCTCTAACGCCATGTTTTTAAGCCTAAGTGTGGAAATAAGCAAATTATCATCGTACTCTCAAACCGGGAGACCCGCGGCTGCGAGGTCAGTTCCTACGAGTCACGTTGGTCCCGTGGGAGGTGTTGGTGCCACCCACGGGGCCGTTCGGGGGCTGTTTCGAGTTCTCACCCTCTAACGCCATGTTTTTAAGCCTAAGTGTGGAAATAAGTAAATTATCGTCGTACTCTCAAACTAGGACACCCGCGGCTGCGGGGTCAGTTCCTACGAGTTACGTTGGTCCCGTGGGAGGTGTTGGTGCCACCCACGGGGCCGTTCGGGGGCTGTTTCGAGTTTTCACCCTCTAACGCCATGTTAAGCCTTAGTGTAGAAATAAGCAAATTACCGTCGTACTCTCAAACTGGGACACCCGCGGCTGCGGGGTCAGTTCCTACGAGTTACGTTGGTCCCGTGGGAGGTGTTGGTGCCACCCACGGGGCCGTTCGGGGGCTGTTTCGAGTTCTCACCCTCTAACGCCATGTTTTTAAGCCTAAGTGTGGAAATAAGCAAATTACCGTCGTACTCTCAAACCGGGACACCCGCGGCTGCGGGGTCAGTTCCTACGAGTTACGTTGGTCCCGTGGGAGGTGTTGGTGCCACCCACGGGGCCGTTCGGGGGCTGTTTCGAGTTCTCACCCTCTAACGCCAGGTTTTTAAGCCTAAGTGTGGAAATAAGCAAATTATCGTCGTACTCTCAAACCGGGACACCCGCGGCTACGGGGTCAGTTCCTACGAGTTACGTTGGTCCCGTGGGAGGTGTTGGTGCCACCCACGGGGCCGTTCGGGGGATGTTTCGAGTTCTCACCCTCTAACGCCATGTTTTTAAGCCTAAGTGTGGAAATAAGTAAATTATCGTCGTACTCTCAAACCGGGACACCCGCGGCTTCGGGGTCAGTTCCTACGAGTTACGTTGGTCCCGTGGGAGGTGTTGGTGCCACCCACGGGGCCGTTCGGGGGCTGTTTCGAGTTTTCACCCTCTAACGCCATGTTAAGCCTAAGTGTGGAAATAAGCAAATTACTGTCGTACTCTCAAACCGGGACACCCGCGACTGCGGGGTCAGTTCCTACGAGTTACGTTGGTCCCGTGGGAGGTGTTGGTGCCACCCACAGGGCCGTTCGGGGGTTGTTTCGAGTTCTCACCCTCTAACGCCATGTTTTTAAGCCTAAGTGTGGAAATAAGCAAATTACCGTCGTACTCTCAAACCGGGACACCCGCGGCTGCGGGGTCAGTTCCTACGAGTTACGTTGGTCCCGTGGGAGGTGTTGGTGCCACCCACGGAGCCGTTCGGGGGCTGTTTCGAGTTCTCACCCTCTAACGCCATGTTTTTAGGCCTAAGTATGGAAATAAGTAAATTATCGTCGTACTCTCAAACCGGGACACCCGCGGCTGCGGGGTCAGTTCCTACGAGTTACGTTGGTCCCGTGGGAGGTGTTGGTGCCACCCACGGGGCCGTTCGGGGGCTGTTTCGAGTTTTCACCCTCTAACGCCATGTTAAGCCTAAGTGTAGAAATAAGCAAATTACCGTCGTACTCTCAAACCGGGACACCCGCGGCTGCGGGGTCAGTTCCTACGAGTTACGTTGGTCCCGTGGGAGGCGTTGGTGCCACCCACGGGGCCGTTCGGGGGCTGTTTCGAGTTCTCACCCTCTAACGCCATGTTTTTAAGCCTAAGTGTGGAAATAAGAAAATTATCGTCGTACTCTCAAACCGGGACACCCACGGCTGCGGGGTCAGTTCCTATGAGTTATGTTGGTCCCGTGGGAGGTGTTGGTGCCACCCACGGGGCCGTTCGGGGGCTGTTTCGAGTTCTCACCCTCTAACGCCATGTTTTTAAGCCTAAGTGTGGAAATGAGTAAATTATCGTCGTACTCTCAAACCGGGACACCCGCGGCTGCGGGGTCAGTTCCTACGAGTTACGTTGGTCCCGTGGGAGGTGTTGGTGCCACCCACGGGGCCGTTCGGGGGCTGTTTTGAGTTTTCACCCTCTAACGCCATGTTAAGCCTAAGTGTAGAAATAAGCAAATTACCGTCGTACTCTCAAACCGGGACACCCGCGGCTGCGGGATCAGTTCCTACGAGTTACGTTGGTCCCGTGGGAGGTGTTGGTGCCACCCACGGGGCCGTTCGGGGGCTGTTTCGAGTTTTCACCCTCTAACGCCATGTTTTGCTTAAGTGTAGAAATACGCAAATTACCGTCGCATTCTTAAACCGAGACCCGCGGCTGCGGGGTCGGTTCCTACGAGTTACGTTGGTCCCGTGGGAGGTGTTGGTGCCACCCACGGGGCCGTTCGGGGGCTATTTCGAGGTGGTTTAGGGTTGCGAGGTTAATGGCTGTAACGAGGGGTTGGGGATGTACATCGGTTCGAGGATTTGGGGTAAAAGTGGTGCGGGTAAATGATAAGGGTGGGTGAAATGGGGTGGAAGGATGGAAATAGGAGGTTGGGTGGGGGTTTGAAGTAGGTATGAAACCCGTAAAAGGATGTGGATCATTTTGGGGGTCGGGTGGGTGAAATGAGGTGGACCCCTAAAAAGAATTAGCGGGATTGGGGGCTGTGTAGTGTAGGGGCTGAATTGGGCTCGGTTGAGGGACGGGAGTGTGTGGATGAGAGGTGTGAACGAGCTGGTTAGGGTCTGGGGCAGATCTGCCGGAATATGGGTATTTTCCGGGGACATGAAGGTAGGGGCTGCCATTGGAAGAAGGCCGGGGAGCTGCGAAGGGGTCGGAAGTGGTTGGGGGGATTTCGGGAGGCTGTCCTGGGTCAGATGCAGGCTGGGGGGTTATTTTTTTGGGCTCGGGAGGTGCGTCGGCAGGGGTAAGGTGGGCGCAAGTTTCAGGCAATGGAGGGAGGGTGGGTGCGAAGGCGATCAGGTCAGGGTGTTTGCATAGGGGGGCGGTTACGGCAGCAGGTGGGCTGGGGTGGGCAGCATATATATGCAGCAGTTGGCATATATATGCATATATATGCTGCATATATATGCATATATATGCAGTGCTGCATATATGCAGCATATATATGCATATATATGCAGCAGTTATATGGCTGCATATATATGCACTTCCTCCTTTTTCAACAGTCCACACAAGCACACGCACGCACACACTCACACGCGCACACAAACACACGCACGCACGCACGCACGCACGCACGCACGCAATCCCCACCTTTGCCATGCCCTGCATTTTACTCCTGAAAAAAATTATGTAATAGCCTCACATCCCATGTCAGAAAATTTTGGTAGAGGGGCTGCCAGGATAAAAATGGTATATACTGGATTAGTTGGGATACGGTAGTTTTTCCCAAGGTGGAGGGGGGGATGGGATTTAGAGATTTCAAAAGTTTTAACCGAGGTTTTCTTGCAAACATGTGCTGGAGAATTATGAAAAACCTTAATTCCTTGTGTTCTAAAATCCTCAAAAATATTTACTTCCCTAATTGTTTGTTCTTAGAAGCAAAAACGGGCCACAGACCATCTAAGGTGTGGAGCAGTATTATGGAAGGCAATGATCTTCTTTAATCAGGTCTAAGATGGTGTATTGGCAATGGTGAGTGCGTGAACATCTAGGTGGACGTGTGAGTCCCCACAATTCCCAGCGGAAAAATCTCCTCCCGTAGGGCCAGGAGATGGAATCTATCAAACACATCTCGTTTCGATGCAAAGTGGCTTAAAAAATCTGGAGCTTGTGTGGACTGTTGAAAAAGGTGGAAGTGCTTCAAATTATTTTGGATTTTATCACCAATATGCACACACTCACACGCGCACACAAACACACGCACGCACGCACGTACACTCTCACTACATATATGCATATGCATATATGCATACATGCCGCGTCCCCTCCCCCCTTCCCCACTCACACACACACACACACACACACACACACACAAACACACACACGCGCGCGCCCCCTGCCCGTCCCCTCCCCCCTTCCCACTCACACACGCGAACACACACAAACATGCACACACGCACACACGCGCCCCCTGCCCATCCCCTCCCCCATTTCCCACTCACACGCGCACACACACAAACATGCACACACGCACACACACAAGTCGGGAGCGCCGTGACTACACGGTCGGTTCCTACGACTTACATTGGTCCCGTGCGAGATGTTCGTGACTCTTGCCGGACCGTTTTGTGGGTGTTTTACGTTTTCACCGTTCGATGGCTATTTTAAGGCTGTTTTACGTGTTCAAAAGTTATCCAAACCCAAAATAATTAAAAAATTGAATCAATGCATATTTAACCTTAAAATAAAGTTCATCATAGGTCTATCCATTACCTGGATATTTTGTTACACCCAACGCCAATCAGAACCTTCTCTATGCCAGCAGCGATGCAATTTCAGATTATGTTTGATAGTAGTTCGACCCCAACATCAATGTATCCTATGACAGTGAAAAAATAATGAATTTTTTGCAAATAGTTATGTTCAATTAAAAAAATGGTAGAACCAAAAAATAGCGGGACATTACACTTAAAAGTAGATGAAATTCATAAATTAATGTAAAGTGCTAATACAATGTCAATATCATAATAGGATACAAATAAGATTGATGAGGATAAAATAATATTTTGATACTCAATCTTCCTCTAAATCAACTAAAAGATCCTTCAAATTAGGGTTGTCATCAAGAGCTGACTGGAACTCTTTTGGAGCCTTTAATGCGTCTACTTCAGTAGTCATACCCTTTGGTGCATGCACAAAAATAGACCAACTGCCATCGTTTATGCACTTCGAGTAGAATACCTTCTTTACATTCTGAAAGGCACAAATAAAAGGCTCGTCGACTATGCGGTCTTTAGTCTTCAGCTTTGATAAATCTACCATAATAAGTTTGGAGTCGGGATCAACTTTGCAAGCATTCGTTGTATCCTCCACCTTTACCCAATCACAATAGAATACGGTTTCTGTGAAATCCAAGTAATCAAGTTCAAGGATTTGTTGAATTATCCCATAATAGGTTAGCACCGTATTCTTTGGATTTTTATCACTTTTGCTAGCGATACAGGTGGTCAAGGCAGAAATTGATATTCCACTGTTTTGCGTCAAAAGCTTTTCCTCATATGGATATGAAATGAAATCAAAACCGTTGGTGCGGAATTTCTTAAACTCTTTTGCACGAAAACTAGGACCTTTTGCTAGGCGTGCAAGTCTGGAAGAGACATCACCTCTTTTTAGAAGCTGCATTTATTAATGAATTTGTATTAGGGCATGTTTTTACCACACATGAATAACTAACCGCACACATAAGATGTGAAAAGTACCTCTTTTGACACCCATGCCCTAAAGTCAGTTGTCGTCCAATTTCTCCTTTGATTTTGGATAATTTCGTTCTCGTACTTCCTACCGAAAAATTATAGAGTTTAGATCATAAAATAAAAAATACATATAATCAAAGAAGAAGAATTCAGTAGATACTCACTCTCTCCAGTCTTGGACTTCATCTTGCGATTCAAAGACATGACGAGTTGCTTGCTCGTATTGTAGGTTTGTGAGTTTCACCTCTTTAGGGTTCCCAAACGATAATTCGTCCTCAAACTCGTCAGGTTCCTCTATCAATCGTTCTCCACGAGGATTAAACCTCCTCACCTCTTGTTCTGGCATATGTTCCCTAGCGTATAGCTATGATTCCACCGTTACGTATTCTTCAGCAATTGACCCTCCAATATACCGTGTATTCTTTACATAATCTTTGAAGGTTTTCATCAAGCGCTCAAAAGGATACATCCAACGATACCTCACGGGACCACATAATAAAGCTTCATCGCATAAATGCACAAGCAGGTGGATACTGATATCGAAGAATGACGGAGGAAAATATTTCTCTAACACACAAACTGCCTCGGCTAAAGTTGATTTCGCAGCTTTAATGTGTCTTCTGTTTACCACTTTTGCACAAAGTAGGGTAAAACACAAACTGATTTGCATAATTGCCCGACGGAGATCTTTGTGTTCAGAGAAGCAATGCCGAAATAACAACGGGATTAATTGGATGATTACGTGCCAGTCGTGAGACTTGCACTGTTTCAAGTCATTTGCTTGGTAGTTTACTACCCTACGTAAATTACCAGAATAACCGGTTGGAGTCTTCAAGTTGAACAACGTGTCTAAGAGGATCTTCTTCTCACTAGTAGTCAAAGTGAAAGCAGTGGGGGGGATAGAAATTCTTCCTGTCGTTGGATCATTTTTTAACCATAGTCTCTTCTTTATTTTCATATCCTGTAGATCTCGGCGGGCACGCTCTCCATCTTTGGAATGAGATCCACCCCGACATGTTCCTATCAAATGTTCTGCAACATTCTTCTCTGTGTGCATCACATCAATTATATGCCTTACACGATGATCTTTCCAATACGGCAAATCAAAAAATATTGATCGCCTGGACCATGGCTTCGCTTTACTAGGGTCGTTCGGATCCTCCCTAGCTTTACGCTTCAGGTTTACAAACTGGGGGTGTTTGCCTACATACCTATTCCCCGCAGTCGCAGCCACCGCCTTCTCCTCAATTTGCTGACCAGAAAGTCGACTAGGTGCCGTTCTTCGCTCGTGACCGACAGGCAAAAAGTTAGACTTGTCGTTCCTAAAAGGGTGACTGGTCGGCAGAAATCTACGATGACCCGTGTAACTCAACTTACCACTATGTTTTAACCAACAGGCTTCAGTTTCCTCCCCACATATGGGACATCCATAATAACCATGAACATTACAACCGGACAAGGTCCCATAAGCAGGAAGATCGTGGATCGCCCACATCACCATTGCTTTAAGTGTGAACTCTTCACCCTTATGAGAATCGAACGCCGTCACGCCTTTATCCCACAACTCTTTAAGTTCTTCGATTAATGGTCCTAAGAATATATCAATATCATCACTGGGAGCCTTAGGCCCGGGTATCAACAGAGATAACAATGTGAACTCCTTTCTCATGCATAACGTCGGAGGAAGACTTAAAGGCGCCATAAGAACTGGCCAATAACTCTGACTAGTACTTAAATTACCGAAAGGGTTAAACCCATCGGTTGAGATTGCAAGACGAACGTTGCGCGGTTCCTTTGCAAATTCATGGTGTTGTGCATTTGAAATTTGCCAGATGAGTGAATCAACCGGATGACGCATCAAATTCCCACCCACCTCGCATCGAGCATGCCATGTCATGGCCTCCGCTATCCATGGTACAGTAAAAAAATGTTTTAACCGTGGCCCAAGTGGAAAATACTTCAAAACCTTTTGTGGGAATTGCGAGCACTTGCGATTTTTTGCATGTTTGTCATTTCCATTCTCACAAACCATATATCTAGGCTCACTGCATACAGGACATTCATCCTTCTCTTCGTGCTCATTCCGGTACAATATGCAATCATACTTGCAAGCATGAATAGATTTGTATTTCAAACCTAAACCCTTCAAACTCTTCTTCATGGTAGGATAATTGTCTGGTAACATATTCTCTTTTGGGAGAATTTCTTTAACCCACTTAAGAATTCCGGTTACGCTGTTTCCAGACAAACCAAATTGACTCTTCAAATTATGCAAACCAATCATTGCATATAATACCGAGTGATCTTCATCGCAATCTTTATACAACGGTCTAGCCGCATCTGCTTTCAACCGTATGTATTCCCGATCTCCTAGTAGTTCAGCATCAATTTGTTCATTTACTTGGTCATAATGCACATTATTTGTATCCATAGGTTGGTGGTTTTGTTGGTTGTGGAGTCCGTAAGCATCATCAATTAAGTCGGTCAATGGACGATGTGTTGGTGAATCATGTACCACTTCTACTCCTTGAGGTTCCATTACACGGTCGGCTCCTGGTAATTCTTCTGGAACATAAGGTACAACTTTTTCACCATGGTATGTCCATATTATATAGTCTTGACAGATTCCCCACTTTAGTAAATGCAACTCAACAACTTCCAATGACTTATATTTTTCGTTAATACAATGAGTGCACGGACACGGAATCTTCTCACTTTTAAGATTTTTGGAAGCATATTTAACAAATTCATAAACGCCCTTTACATGATTAATTGATATCCGGTTAGTCTCTCCCATCCACTCTTTGTATTGTGGGAAATCCATGTAATAATCTTCAAATTTCAGTCATGTGGTAATAGGTTAAAAAATATTATTACAACTGAAACAGAAAGAATATTCTTACGACTGAAACAAAAAAAATATCATTCCATACGAAACAAAACCAATATTCTTACAACTGAAACAAAACCAATATTCTTACAACTGAAGCAAAACCAATATTCTTACAACTAAAACAAAAAAAAATTATTACAACTGAAACGAAAGAAAATATTATTAAACCTTGGCCAACAGATAAAGTGGCCAAGTAATAAAAGATTTTGCATAATTCCTCAATTCCATCCCATCCCCGCTGTTAACGTACACAGGTACATCTCCGCAGCCGTTGTATATTTCATCGACCATTATTTTAGCCTCACCCTTCTCCAAAGGTCGGCGATGTACTAGAGTCCCCCTTTCCCTGGAGATGAGTATGCACACGCCAACAAACCTCGAATTGCTCATGTCCTTGATATAGTACTCTTCGCCATAGTCACCGTGAGTTGTTAACGATGATCCGAGCCCCGTGATTGGAGGATGAGGCATTTGAGAGGGGAATGTTGGAGGGGAAGGATGTGTGAAATCTTGAGGAGGCATTGGGGGCCTATAACTTTAAATAAGATTCACAAGTTTCCCAATTTGATTGTTCAATAATCCCAGGGAATTTTTAAGGTCATGGACATCCCCATCGGTCTTCTGTTGGTGCTCCTTTTGGGATGAGATACAATTCTTGACCGAAGATAGCTCGTCCACAAGAGGTGCAATGTGTTGAAGTTTTGTTTTTGGCATATGTGAGCCAACACCTCTCGTCCTCCACCTTTTGTCCTTTCCAAAGGTCTTAGTCAGTGCATCATTTTCAAGGTCAAAGTCATCAGTAGGGCACGAATCTGATTGACTGCTGATGGCCTCTATTGATTCCAGTGTCTTAGCCAAGTGCAGGGGGAATTTATTATCTTTTTCCCGTCGAGCATGAAGGAATAAGTTGGATCGATTGGGGTTTTTACCGGCATCTGGACCATCTTTTGTCCTACTCTCCCATTCATTCTTCAAATCCTCATATGATTTGGATCCCAGCCTATGGATATCAGTTTTTTGTGCCCTATTTTTTTTGTTTTGCTCCCTCTGGACCAACTTGTTTTCCTTCGCCTCATTCTCCAAAAACTTATTCCACTGATCCACCGGCATTTCAACATTGGGAGGCACTTTCTCTTTCAAAGCCAAAATATCGGAGCTCGCTGCCTCTTTCGGGAAATGTTTCTTCCGAAGGTTTCTCCTGTATGTCCTCAATCCTTCAGCAACCCGAGATAGAACCTTATTCTTGGAACGGTCAGGAAATGAGAAATGCTTGCAAAGTTGGTTATATATGTCATCTTTGACAGCTTGATCAACAAGGTTCCAATTATCTGGTCCACCGATACCCACGTTCATTTTTCCCAGCGACAAACACCGGGCTTTAAAGTTCATCACGTCACTCCTATCACCCATCGGGTTATTCCCGAGAAGGGAGAATCCAATGGCTTCTTTTCATTTGAGCGGGAGGCATCATGAGTGTTGGATTGGGGTGTTAAAGCAACGGGAGTGCCGGATTGGGGTGTAGGAGCACTTGGGGTTGGACTTGGTGAGGAGTGAACCATTGGTGGAGTTATGAATTGCTCAGCCATTGGTGTTGAGAATTCGGGTTATGCACAAGATGGTGAACCTCGTTGTGGTGTCACATCGGCACTTGGTACCCTAGGGTTGTTTCCTCTCGACATTATCTACAAAAATTAAAAAATATGAGTGACTAAATAATTATAGTAATATGAAATTATAACTAATTAATCAAGCTTAATTAGTTTTATATATATAAATAGATAGATAGATAGATAGATACCTTTTCAAAGTAAGACTTTAGAATAAGTTCAATGTGTCTGATCTCCATCCATTCGGTATTAGTTTTTAAGAACCTATAAATTTTTTCACGTGGCCAACTAGAAGGAAGGGTATCTATGATTGATGTGTAGATGTCAGTGACATGAACTCGGAATCCCCTATTTCTCAACTTGTTGGCAAGATTCAATTTTACGTGCATGTGGCGCGAGACATCACAGTCTATGTCAATGCTCTCTGTACGCAGTTGTATCCATAACGGGTGGATTTTTTTTCCGCCTTCTCCAACAACGTAACCAAGGTCAGGGCTATGTCGGGATTATGTGTGTGAAATATATTTTGTATAACGTCATCCCAGTTTTCTGGTAGAGAAAATAGAATACGATCGAACAAGTAATCTTGCTGGATATCAAATCCATGATTTATAAGGTAGTTAAATTGTTCGATCTTTTTATTTCCGTACCTATAAATAGGAGTACCCTCTATATGACGCACGCTAATAAAAGAGTTATGTGTGCGGTCTAATTGCAACCTGTCCCACTCTTGTTGACAGTATTTATCACCGTGCCTCATTTTTCCTGAGAAAAGTAGTATCCAACAAATTTTATAACATATACATTTATCGACACTAGTATCAATTCAATAAATTCAACATAGTATCCAACACGACATGCATATAACCCCCAATATAGTATGATGGCACGCATATAACCCCCTATAAAATCCCACGAGGTAGATGTAATTTTTTTTTTTACTTATTAAGAATCCATTTAATAATATTTTGTCAAAAAAAATATAATGTCTAGGGTTATATTTTGAATAATATTTTGTCAAAAAAAAAATCCCAATACAATGTCTAGGGTTTATTGAAATAAAATGTCTAGGGTTTATTGAAATAAAATACAATTTGTTTGTAGTTACACACATAAACACACATACACACATACATATAAACAGTAATCTATACATACACACACATATATACAAATCTATACATACACACACACATATAAACATAAATCTATACATACACACACATATATACAAATCTATACATACACACACATAAATCTATACATACACACACATATACACACATATACTAACACAATGAGAATCGAAATGCACGAGAATCGAAATGAGGGATGGAAATCGCACAAATAAACACACAATACCTTTCTGACCCGAAATCTCAAGGATGGAAATCGCACAAATCGCCTAGGGCTTTAGACACTGACCTCGATCGACAGAAATGAAATGAGGGAGGCGCGATTCTTTTTTTTAAGGACTGAACCTGGTCACGGCCAACCACTGTGACCCACCATGCGCGACCCTTAAATGAAACTCAACTGCTGCTCGATTGAACCTAGTCACGGCCCAGAGCCGTGATCCCCAGTGCGCAACCTGCAAACCATCACCACCACTGCTCGAATGAGGGATGGTCATGGCCTAAAGTCGTGACCCATACCAAGAAATGGTCACGGCCCTAAGCCGTGACCCGTGACCCCCAGTGCGCAACCTGTAAACCATCACCACCGCTGCTCGAATGAAGGATGGTCACGGCCTAAAGCCGTGACCCATACCCAGAAATGGTCACGGCCCTTAGTCGTGACCCTTAATGTGTGTGTTATTTACTTCGTCATGCCTTTGGTCACGGACTTGGGACGTGACCCCATCCGCGACCAGTTTGGAGGGAATTTTGGCGCGAATTTGGCGCCAAGATGGTCACGGCCTGGTCACGGCCCAAGTCCGTGACCCACAGTGGTCAGGGACTTGGGCCGTGACCACTTTCAAAGCATCCATGATCTAGTGTGATAATAAATATGGTCACGCCAAAAACTGCCTTGGTCACGGCCCAAGTGCGCGACCCGTTGGTCGCGGACTTGGGCCGTGACCAACTCGGCGTGACGATTCGCTGGATTTGGTGTAGTGTGAGTCATACCATGATTAATTTAACCAAACCATAAACACGAGTTTTAATTTCAGAGTCATCATTGTGAATCCATATAATTAAAAACTTTTTTACAACATCAGAGTAATCATGCCCATAAAAACTTTCTTGAAGGATAAGTTAACTTAATTACATCATTTAC
Source organism: Sambucus nigra (assembly GCA_949130495.1). Taxonomy (NCBI): domain Eukaryota; kingdom Viridiplantae; phylum Streptophyta; class Magnoliopsida; order Dipsacales; family Adoxaceae; genus Sambucus; species Sambucus nigra. Next base: position 521,654,395 of record OX422207.1, read on the forward strand.
ATTAAACCAAAACCTTGTTTCTCTCATTCCTGGCTAACCCAACCCGACCTCCTAGATTTGGCAGTGACATCGTGTTACCTAGAAAATTGTGAACATAGGAACCATGAGCAAAATAGCCCAGTGAATGCATTACCACTATACTACTGCATGAATTTAAATGCAATAAATCATGTCCATATAATTATGTCTTAAATTATCCGTCTCATTCAGAATGAATTACCAACTTTTTTGAATCATGATTCACATATCCTGTCTAAATAGACAATTCTCCCCCATTCCTGGTCGAGGAGTACCCTTGTCATTAATAGACAAGTCTCCCCCATTTCGGGTCGAGGAGTAACCTCCCATTTCGGTAAACCTAAATGAATAATTTTATATTCATAACATTATGATCATATTCGTAACAGTATACAAATACATCATTCCAGTGAGTACACTCACCTTGGGTTGTTAACTATGTATTTATGTTTCCTTCGGGTGGAGCCGAACTAGGTTTATTAGACCTTACACCTTTCAATCCAACTAAATCAGTACTGAATCTCAATCATAAGTATTATCCTTACATAATTATGTAACTTTCCATGACTATACGATAACAATATAATTCCACTTCAGCCACATTCCATGAAATATGAGTAAAGACAAAATAATAGTACACATATTGATAAAGTTATGAACATTCATCCGTAGAAAATACCTCATAAGGGATTTATAATTAAACCCAAGTAAATATAAAAACATACTTCTCAATGTATATACATAAGAAACATGTACTAAATATATTCTTTCATGGGGCATTCAGTATGGCCTCAAATTATTGTCGTCTATACTCAACCATCCTATATTCCCAAATTATATAAATACAGGTGTCCTATGAAAACATATATGAATTTATTTTCCAGTAAAAGTGACGGTGTAATTTTTCAAGCTTCCTAGAGCAAGTTATGACCATTTCTTTACAACACAAGAAATCTTCCCTATAAGCTCCTCTATTATTCCTTCGACTTCCAAGAATTTTCATAATTTTTCTACAGCATAACTTTCCATGATTTTCAACACATTTTTAGTACACATGCTGAATAGTATAGAATTAAAGTTTCATAAATTTTTTACTTCATTTGCTATGTCAAAAGCTTGATAAAACTCAGGGCATACCGAAATGAAATATACAAACAACAACTATATACCAACTTACAACCATCACTACGGCCTAACCACAAGGAGTTAAATTATAATTCTCGGATATGATATGAATATATGAGTCTACTTTCATATCCATTTGTAATTTCTCAATTCCATTAAGCACATAAAAGTATATTAAAGTTTGAATGCAAGGGGTTTCAATACAAAGCAATTTTAAGGGTTTGTACATTCCACTTACCTTAAACTTTCATCTAACCATAGATATATATATAAAGGGCTGAAATTTTAGTAAAAAAATTATGATTTCTATCATATAAATCAGTAATATAAGAGAAATAACAAGATTTGCAATTAGGATTACCTTCGGGATTTTTATGTAATTTCTACAGATTTTTCTACACTTTTTCTCCTCACTTTCTCTTCCTAAACTTCTACTTTCTCTTTCCTCAAGCTAACAACACTTGAAACTGAACCTAGGGTTTAATTTTCTGACGAAATAAGTTAGAGGGAGACTTTTAAGTCGGCCAGTCTGCCTCCCAATCCATCCAATCAAATTAAAACATTTGGTTTACTAAAAGACAATTTACCACTTAAAGGGAATGTACAGATTTTCCCCTTGTAGGTAAATTCGGCCTAACTTCTTACTCAGACATCCATTTGATGCACCGTTTATTGAGTTACAACCCTAACTCATATGTATACAATTATATAGTTTTCACCTTGAGTCAATTGTTATATTATAAGTGTCAAAACTAGTCTCTAACAGGAACATTTCTATTAAAAATAACAAAATTTTGTGTTTTTAAATAATTCGACATTTTATGATTTATGAAAGTAGGATTAAACTAAACATAATTACTTAAAATTAGATATTCTAATAAGACATTCTTCATATCACATAAGATAAGCATGATTTAATTATAATTTATCATAATTATATTCGGGTTTTCACAACTTTCCCCCCTTAGAAAATTTCGTCCCCGAAATTTAATATGAAGTTCACTTACCAACCAAATGGGGATACTGTTTGTTCATGTTATCCACCATTTTCCAAGTTGCTTCTTTAATCCCATGGCTCATCCACATAACTTTAACTAAGGGAATAACTTTATTTCTCAATACTTGCTCCTTACGATTAATAATTTCCATTGGTTCCTCGATGTACGATAAGTCTTCCTTCAGTTCAATTGGTTGAGTTTTCAACTTATAAGATGGATCCGCCAAATACTTACGAATCATAGATACATGAAACACATCATGAAAATGGGATCAATCTGGAGGTAAAGCTAATTTATATGTCAGGGTTCCAATTCTTTCCAGTACTTCATATGGTCCAATGTATTTTGGACTTAGATTCCCCTTTTTTCCAAATCTCATGACGCCTTTCCATGGTGAAATACGTAGGAATACAAAATCTCCCTTCTAAAATTCTAATGGATACTTCCTCTCATCTGCATAAAATTTATGCCTGCTTTGCACTATCTTTATCCGTTCCCGAATCATTTTGATCTTTTTCGTCATCACATCTATTAATTCAGGACCTAATATTTTCCTTTCACCCACTTCATCCCAACACAAAGGCGTTCTACATCTACTCCCATATAAAGCTTCATAAGGAGCCGGATCAATAGTCAACTGATAACTATTATTATACGAAAATTCCATCAATGGCAAATGATCATCCCAACTACTTTTGAAGTCAAATACACAAGCTCGTAACATGTCTTCTAATATTTGAATTATCCTTTCTGATTGCCCATCAGTTTGTGGATGAAATGCAGTGCTGAACTTCAAACTTGTGCCCATGGCATTCTGTAAACGAGGCCAAAACTTATAAGTGAACGTTGGATCTATATCTGATACAATTGACACCGGTGCCTCATGTAAACGGATAATCTCATCAACGTACATATATGCATATTTGTCCACAGTGTAGCTGATCTTAACTGGAAGAAAATGGACTGACTTCGTCAATCGATCTACAATCACCCAAAAAGAATCATGCCCCTTTGGTGATCGTGGTAATGCCGTAACAAAATCCATCGTTATATGCTCCCACTTCCATTCCTGAATAGGCAGCGACTGCAAAAATCCTGCAGGCTTCTGATACTCCGCTTTCACTTGCTGACATACTAAAGATTTAGCAAAAAATTCTACAATCTCACGTTTCATATTGTTCGACCAATAATACTCTTTCAAATCTCTGTACATTTTGGTACCTCCCGGATGCATAGATTAAATAGAACTATGCGCATATTCTAATATATCTTTCTTTAAGGGTGGATCATTCGGTACACGAATTCTATTTTTATAATACAACGATTCATCATTATTAATCTCAAAGTCACTATCTCTACCATCCTGAACTTCTTGTTTCTTCTTCTCAAGGAATGAATCATTGATTTGCAAATTTAGTATGCGTTCTGCCAATAAAGGTCTCACTGTGACATGCGCTAATAAGACTCCCCTTTTTGAAAACTTTAATTAAATCCCCATCAATGCCAAGTCACGAATATTTCCAACACGTGCACACTGTATGCAGCCAAGCATCCCTGATGATTTTCAACTCAAAGCATCTGCTACTACATTGGCCTACCCAGGGTGATGATGAATGGTACAGTCATAGTCTTTAATCAGCTCTATCCAATGCCTCTGTGTCAAATTCAGTTCTCTTTGTATAAACAAGTATTTCAAACTTTGATGATCTGTAAATATCTCACAAGTTTCTCCATACAAGTAATGTATCCACAACTTTAAAGCAAAAACAATGGCTGCTAGCTCCAAATCGTGTGTAGGGTAGTTTCGTTCATGCGTCTTTAATTGTCTGGAAGCATATGCTATTACCTTCCCATTCTGCATAAGAACACATCTTAACCCCTGAAATGAAGCCTCTGTATAGATCACAAAATACTCATTCCCACATGGCATACTAAGTATAGGGGCTAAAACCAACCGATTCTTTAATTCTTTAAAACTCCTCTCGTATTCTTCATCCCATACAAACTTCACTTCTTTACGAGTCAACTTTGTCAATGGTAATGCTATTGCTGAAAATCCTTTAATGAATCTGAGATAGTAACCTGTCAATCCTAGGAAACTCCTAATTTCTGTCACATTCTTAGGACTTTCCCACTCAACGATTGCTTCCACCTTCTTTGGGTCAACATATATCCCATTTCCCGAGACAACATGCCCTAAAAACATAATTTCATTCAACCAAAACTCACACTTGCTAAATTTAGCAAATAATTTCTTCTCTCAAAATCTGCAATACAAGTCTCAAATGTTTCTCATATTCCTCCATGCTACGCGAGTAAATCAACACATTGTCTATGAATACAATCACAAATGAATCAATAAAAGGGTGTAATACCCGGTTCATCAAATCCATAAAAACTATTGGAGCATTAGTTAATCCAAATGGCCTCACTAAAAACTCACAGTGCCCATATCGAGACCGAAAAGTTGTTTTGGAAATATCACTATCCTTTACTTTCAATTGGTGGTAACTCGATCTCAAATCAGTCTTTGAAAATACTGTGGCCCCCAGTAATTGGTCAAACAAATCATCGATACGAGGTAGAGGGTACTTGTTTCTAATGGTCACCTTATTCAATTGTCAATAATCAATACATAATCGCATTGTCCCATCTTTCTTTTTCCCAAATAACACTGGGGGTCCCCATGGCAAAACACTAGGCCGAATGAAACCTCTTCTTATCAGATCTTGTAATTGCACTTTCAATTCTTTCAACTATGTTGGTGCCATTATATAAGGAGCAAGGGAAATCAGACTAGTACCTGGAATTAATTCAATGGAAAACTCTACTTCCCTATCGGGTGGCCATTTGGCAATTTCTCTGGAAAGACATCAGAAAATTCTCTAACTACTAGTATATCACTACACCAAATCTGCCCATTTGTCAAGGTCATTGACCTTGACAAATCCAACTTGTCAAGGTCAATGACCGTGACATTTCGAGGAGAGACAACTTTTTTTGTCACGGTCGTGTCACGACCGTGTCAAGGTCAATGACCGTGACACGTTTTTCATGGTTATAAACCGTGACTAAGCCGTGACCCCTTTTTAAAAAATTGTCACGGTCAATGACCGTGACAATTCTGGGAAGAATTTAAAAAAAATCTGCTGGGCAGTATGGCCACCGCCACTGCCCAGCAGTATATTTGTACCTGTTATAGCAACGTTGTACTTGTTCCAAACATCATATATCCAACACAAACTAAAGATAATGCAAATATATATTCATAACGATATAATCCAAATATTCAAAGTAAAAATAATATACATGACAAAATAATCCAAATATAATTAAAATGGACAAACTTAAAAATAATGTTACTACATGTCTTGGATAAAACTGAGGAGGTTAGTAGGCCACACGACATATGAATTGACGCACCCACTAATATACGTCGTGCTGCATTGTTCGCGCAACCACAATAGGGAGTTCTCCTTCCCGGGTATGACATGCGTGACGAGCACCCTGGACTCCATCTCTTGAAGCACACGTCCATGGACTATTCCACCCTCGATGATATTCGGGTCCCTCAACCCCCGCCCTATCCGTTGGCCATCAAATACGTCCAATATGAACACGCTCGGCCAACCAATTATCGACAATGGTCTGTTGGAGGGCGTCAAATAGGGAAGTGGATCGTCGAAGTACGAACGTGTCGGTGATGAAGCAGCGAGGTCCACATCCTCGTCATCCTGTGCCTCGTCCTCCCGCACCTCCTCCTCCTCCGCCTTCTCCTTCTCCTTCCCTTTCTCTTTCCCTTTACGGTCTCCACCCAATGTACGCTTCATGAATGCGTACATATCTTGGACCGTCGCCTCCAAACGGGACAGCTTCGCGTCGTGTGAATCCACCGTTCGAGCCAACCCGGTGTCGCTCGTCTCCAATTCGATGATCCTAGATTTGGCCACCCACGAGCTCACTCCCCTTGTCCTCCCCTTGCGATCAGAGCCAAGCACTTGGCGGAGTGCGTCTGTGGACAAAGATGCCTTGTCGGCATCAGACTGCGACTCATGCACTTCCTTAAGCTTTGCCTGAAACGACAAAAAGCACATGATTAGTAAAATAAGTAAACTAAAAAATTATAACGTAATTAAAAATAATTAAACTGTCGGATTACTTACAATCGTGGCCGCGACGCTCGGGGACACCTCCTTGTCCTTCCCCTTCTTCGTCCGAAGAGCCACATAAGTATCGAGCCTATGTGGCTTACCCCCTGGCCCACTCCCTACCCCCTGAAATAAAATAAAGTAAAGTAAAATTAGTATCGGCCCCGCAAAGTAAAATAACATCTAATAATATATTTCTGTAGTTATAGATAAATTAAATCTTACCTGCATCCTATGCTCCACCTCAGCGTAAGAGGTCCGGCCGGAGTAGTGCACGTCCGTCTTTTTAGCCCGATTTTCCCTCCCCGATTGGCGAGATGCCAATTGTCGATCCTCGATCTCATTGTCAATGAACTTTTGCCATTGTGCCAATGAGATCGGCTCCTTGGGCGGGACGGATCCGTGCCATTGTAAAATGGACTCTCGTGTTTTTCCAAAGTACCGTGTCCGCATATTTTTCTTCCACGTCTTGTGTTTCTCCCTCAACTGCTCCAAGACGGAATCGCGTAGCTTTGGATCCAAGTTGAATTGTTCCTGTCCAACAAATACAATGTTAGTTGCAAATAAATATAAATATAAATATAAATATAAATATAAATATGAAATTGAAATTGAAATTGAAATTGAAATTGAAATATTCATATAAATATTACCTGTAGTGCCACCCAAACAGCTAACTTGAGCTCATATGGCACCTCCTTCCAACTCATAAACCCCGAGCCGATGACCGTCTTTAGCAGCTCGAGGGATCTCGCTAATAGCTCCGACTTGTTTTCGACGGTAATCCCAAATTTTCCATATTTGGGGAGCCTAGGGGCGGAGGAGCCCTCGTCGCTTCCGCTACCACCGAACCCAGACGACATCATCATAAACAGCATCATCATCTTCGCCTTAACATCTGAAGGAGACATTTTTGCTGTAAAAAAAATGTTACTAGTACAGATAAAAAAAATGTTAATAGTACACATTTCGTTTTACCTAATTGAATTAATTGAATTAATAGTACAGATAAAAAAATGTTCCGTCTATATTATAACGTATGTGTAAGTTCCGTCAATACCATTTCGTTTCAATTTTGTAATATTATGTTTTTTTCAAATATTTTAAACGTTATTAAATGGGTGCCCCACCCCCTGCCCCCCTCCCCCCGCCACACACACACGCACACCTACGCACCTACGCACACACACACACACACCCCTACGCACCTACGCGCAAAGACGAAGCTATATTGTGGCCAAAGGGGGCCATGGCCCCCCTTTAGAATTTCAAAGCCTTGATAGGTTTGATGGCTCCTAATAGTTAACAAGTTACATTTTATAACTTAAAATATTAAGGCAAGTTGAATGATGGTGTGCTAACCCTCAAAAAAGTTTGATTATATATACATGTGTGCAATATATATATATATATATATATATATATGTTATATAACAATCTATATGAGGTGTTTTAAGCAATTTTAATTTTACTTTTTATGTTTTATGAATTTATATACCACGGGTAAATTATTTCAATAACTTTTTATTTTGTTGTAAATTTATTATAAATCTTTACTCTAATTAAATTTAGAGGTGGTAATTTAAGTGTGTTATACAAGAACTTATACAAAACCATATATAATTATGAAAATATATTTGTCACTTTTTCTACACTGTAAGCAATTAAATATGATTATTTGTGTCATATATAAGTAAAATCGGAGTTTATTATTTGTGTTTTTTGATCATGTCAATTTTTTTTGGTTCGTAAAAAAGGATCAACCTTAATTCACTAACTTCGTATTGCATGCAAGTCGTCTTAATATATTCGTCAAAAATAATTTTCACTAATTAAATTCAATTCATCATATAATACTGAAATCAAGATAAAACCCTAAGCCAAAATTAGTCAACAATCAAATCGATCAAAATAAAATCGACTAAAATTGGTTCGGTCAACCAACCATAATGTGTCTATCTGTTCGCCCGACCCCGTCTAAGTGTAATTCCTGGTTTCGTCCCTGCCTACGCGCGCGCACACACACACACACACACACCACCCCTACCCACCCCCTGTTATTATCCAACTATTATCAATTATTTATTATCCAACTATTATCAATTATTTATTATCCAATTATTATCCAACTATTATCAATTATTTATAAAATTGATGTCTACACACACGCACACCTACGCACCTACGCGCAGAGACGAAGCTATATTGTGGCCAAAAGGGGGCATGGCCCCCCTTTAGAATTTCAAAGCCTTGATAGGTTTGATGGCTCCTAATAGTTAACAAGTTACATTTTATAACTTAAAATATTATGGCAAGTTGAATGATGGTGTGCTAACCCTCAAAAAAGTTTGATTATATATACATGTGTGCAATATATATATATATGTTATATAACAATCTATATGAGGTGTTTTAAGCAATTTTAATTTTACTTTTTATGTTTTATGAATTTATATACCACGGGTAAATTATTTCAATAACTTTTTATTTTGTTGTAAATTTAATATAAATCTTTACTCTAATTAAATTTAGAGGTGGTAATTTAAGTGTGTTATACAAGAACTTATACAAAACCATATATAATTACGAAAATATATTTGTCACTTTTTCTACACGGTAAGCAATTAAATATGATTATTTGTGTCATATATAAGTAAAATCGGAGTTTATTATTTGTGTTTTTTGATCATGTCAATTTTTTTTGGTTCGTAAAAAAGGATCAACCTTAATTCACTAACTTCGTATTGCATGCAAGTCGTCTTAATATATTCGTCAAAAATAATTTTCACTAATTAAATTCAATTCATCATATATTACTGAAATCAAGATAAAACCCTAAGCCAAAATTAGTCAACAATCAAACCGATCAAAACAAAATCGACTAAAATTGGTTCGGTCAAACAACCATAATGTGTCTATCTGTCCGCCGGCCCCCTCTAAGTGTAATTCCTGGCTTCGTCCCTGCCTACGCGTGCGCGCACACACACACACACACACACACCACACCACACCACCCCCTGCCCCCCTCCACCACCCCCTCCCCCACCACACACCACCACACACACACACACACCCCACCCCACCCCCTGCCCCCCTCCACCACCCCCTCCCCCACCACACACCACCACACACACACACACACCCCACCCCACCCCCTGCCCCCTCCCCCACCACACACCACCACACACACATATACACACACACCCCGCCCTGCCCCACACTGCCCCGCCCCACCCCCTACCCCCACCCTGCCCCACCCCCCACACACGCACACACATACACACATATATATATATACACATACACACATAAATATACACACAAATATATATATATATATGGAAGAGAGTGAGAGAGAGAAAATCGACCTAAAAGTAGAGAGAGAGAGAGAGAGAGAGAGAGAGAGAGAGAGAGGAGGAGGAGGAGGGAACGGCGGTAGGGAAAAAAGAAGGGGGTAGGGTTTTAGCTGTAAATATTGTCACGGTCGTGTCAAGGTCTTTGACCGTGACAACTATTTAAATTATTGTCACGGTCATTGACCGTGACAATTAGTTGTCACGGTCGTGTCCAGGTCAATGACCGTGACATAAAACGCGTGTTTTTTGTCACGGTCAATGACCTTGACAAGGTTGGCCGGCTGAAAGGTGACAATTTGCCCATTTTGGTGTAGTGTATCTTCAACTTTAAGTGCTTCCTTACTAATATCAACAACATAAGCTAAATTCCCTGTACAACATTTACTCAAAAACTTTCTACTCTTAATTGTTGAGATAAGACAATTAGGGACAACATTCCTTTCACAGCTTCTTGCATTCTCTCTCTCTGCGATTTTTTTTTGCGAATTGTTCTAACGTTTCGATCTTCAAGAAATGGCCTCCTTTGTGAGCACCGCTGTCCACCGGGAGTGGTTGACCATTGATGACTGGGTGAATGTGGATTGGAGGGACAGGGAGCCCCTTGCTTTGGGGAACGAGAATGCCTTCGATGCATTTGAGCCGGTTGCGGATGAGCGGACCTTGCTGCGAGAGCCGTCGCGTCATCTCTCTTCAAGAGTGATTCCCGACGGTTATGTAAGTAACCTGACCTTTGGCATTCCTTTCTTTTTGGGTGATTTTTCCTTTTTCTTGACCTTTGACTGAATTTTTCCTTTTTCCAGTCGGATATTTCTTTGAAGAACATACGTGCCCGAGGGACGACGGGGCTTAAGGATGTTTGGGAGCATATTACACCCGTGGTGTGCTGGATGGTATCATCAACGAGTTTTGGGAGGTTGGCGGCTACGCTAGATGAGACGCCTTGTTCGACAGCAGTTTTGTGTGCCTTGGGGGAGAGGTGGTGGGACACCACCCACACTTTTCATTTTGGCTTCGGGGAGATGACGGTAACTTCCATAGATGTGCAGCAACTGTTGGGGCTGGATTGTGACGGGGAGCAGATAGAGGTGGATCGCTCCTTGTGGGTGAGGCCAGAGGCGGTGCATGCATCACTTGGTGATGTGAGGAGGATAGTCTCTGGGGATTCTATCCGGCTGTCCTTGCTGAAGGATGTTTTGCTGAGTAGGGTGGTTGATGTGGAGGACGGGCTGCAAGTGAGGCAGATGGCCCGGTTTTTTATCTTGTTGGTGCTGGGAGGTTTCATGGTGGCATCGAGTGGTGACGTCGTCCATTTGTGGTTTCTGTCGTACTTGAGGATGTTTTCGAACATCCCTTTTTATGATTGGGGGAGTCTGACCTTGGCGACCCTTTACTTTTCTTTGGATGCATTCAGTCGGTGCTGCCGGAAGACCTTTACTGGAGCCACGTATCTCCTTGAGATATTCTTTACCCTGCATATTTTCATTTCATGCATTCACATTTTCCTTTCATGCATTTGCATTTTCTTTTCATGCATTCGCATTTTCCTTTCATGCATCTCTTTTTGCTTGTGAATTCAGACGTGGTTCTATGAGGTGATTGGGTGCAACACCGCACTGATTTCTCTGAAGGATGACATCGTTGGGAACTTCTGCCGACTGTATCAATGGCGTGAGGCCAACCGGCATTCGAAGGGATCTCTCTCCATGGAGGCGGTGCGTCAGGTCTTGAATGACCTGACCAGTGGTCGAGTAAGGTCCTTTCCTTTTCAGTCTTATTTTTTGCACCTTCTGGTCTTGTATTGACTTATGCCTGCTTGGGGATTTTCAGGTGACCTTTTATCCTTGGAGGACAGCCATTCAGGATACGGGAATGAGTGGGGTAAATGCGTAGATGAGGCGTTTATTGGCGCATGAGTTTGGCCATTCCTGGTACCTCGGGGAGAGGGTGATTCGTCAGATTGTTGAAGAGGAGGTGGTGGTGCCTCCCGCACAGCCTCCTATGTCTATAAGGCGGGAGCGATAGTTGTTGGAGGATGAGAGGATTGCGGCGATGATTGGCGAATCCTATGCATTGTACACTGATACGGCTACACCATATGACTATATGGATTTTGTGATAAGCTGGTTGATGGCGCCCAGCATACATGATGCCTTGCCTTTCCCTCCTGCTGGTTCGAGTCGGGCGGTGGGGTCTTCCCACAGTGGTGGTGGTGCGTTGGCACCTGCGGCGGTGACGACATTGGAGGTCCCTTTTGTTCGGCTGCACACTCCTTCGTACAACATTCGGTGGGCTGATGGAGGGATAGTGCCGGTGCTACACCCTCCCCTCGCGATGGATTCGGAGGAGATGGGTTTGACAGAGAAGGTCCTTCATCCTGCGGCAAACCTTTCGGTCCTTTTCCTCTTTTTGACTTCTTTTGCTTGAAACTGATTCTGTCTTTTCCTTGTAGCAAATCCGGGTGTCGACCGCTTGGCTGAGAGACATAAGAGAGTGGATATCATCGGCAACTGCCCACATTCGGGATGCTATCCCTATTCCTTCTTGCTTGGTGCCATCAGCCTCGTCCGGGGAAGACTCTGGCTCGGGTAGTGGGGGTGCGTCGTCTCGTCGTAGGGGGAAGAGAGCGCGTCGCAGGGGTGCAAGCTCTTGAGAGAGAGAGAGTGGGTTCGGGTTGAGTCCCGTTGTTTTTGGCTTTTTCTTTATTTCCTGCAAAAATGATGTAACACGGAAAATAGATATATGCAATGCAATGTAGTTTTTTTACTATCTTTTATTTTAATGATGAATGAATGCATGCGCTTTTTTACTTTGTTGCTGAGACCGTAAAAACAGGAGTATTTTTTAATTTTTCAAAGGAAAGCTGTTTTATTTTAAAAAAGGGAATCTCACAAGGAGAAAACAGGATTCTTAAAATTCTTTTGAGAATATCAATTTATTTTTATTGAGTTTTCTTATTTGACAAAAGAGGAAAGGAGGAAATTTCAAAAAATGGGGGGGTTGCTGATCGGCAAGCACCCTGGCCTGCCTATCGGCAGTTCAGTCCAGTCCTATCAATTGAAAGCTTTGATTGGTATCCTCTTCAGCCTTTAGTACCTTGTGGGGTAGGATTCTCTCCAATTTCTGTAGGGATTATGTCTTTTGTGAGAGTTCTCAAGTATAAAAAAAGGGGAAGGGTGGAGTGTTTTCCTCACACCTTTGCATTCTTATCTACTTGCCTACTATTTCTTTGCCCTATAAGATGTCTCTCCCTGGTAGCACCGAGTTTGCCAATTACCTTGAAGCCTTGGAAGCCATGTGCTCATATAATTCGACTATGATGGTTTCAACATGCGTCGAGTTTCCTTGTGGCGTAATCAACCTATTGAGTGGAATATGCTGATGGCGGTAGTACAATTTTGGTACCCCGAAGACCATGTATTCCGCTTTGGGTTGGAAGAAGTTTATCCTACCTACGAGGAATTTTCTGCCATACTGGGTGTGAATCCCAGTGTTACCGCGACTTTACCCGAATTTTCCTGCTCTCCTAGGGATTTGTTGGTCGGGCTTCTTCATATCTCGCCTTCGGCGGCTATATCGTTAGTTGCTGGAGGAATGATCTCCCTCCCGGTGATGTTTCATCCCGTGCATTTGCGGGAAGTAGGTGATGCTGGTTATGCTGGAGCCGTTGTTCTGGGCCTGGTTTCAAAATTGTTATTGGTGATTGGAGAGGTGCGAGTGGACCCACAACTTACAGCCATTACCTCATGGATGTCATACCGTCACAACCCTGCGGCGGTGATATTAGCGGAGACTCTGAATGGCCTGGATGCCTGGAGAGAAGGTCATTCTGACTTTTTGAGGGGTAGCCCTGTGATGCTGTTCATGTGGTTGTCTGAAAGATTCTGCTTGTCAACTCCTCCAGAATATCCTTTGTCGGTTGTACCTAACTTCTTTTCGCACTACTTCATTCGTGTTGTCCTGCATGTTGAGAATTGGGAGAATTGACTTGTGGAGCATGGGGCTCGTGGGCTATATTGGTCAGTGCCTTGGTGGGGACAGTTGCAGCCAGTTCTGGAGCTAGGAGAGTATTCATACGTGCGGCTAGTTGGTATCAAACAGACCTCTTTTTATTTCCTTTGGCGGCTTCTGTGTTAATTTGGCTGGGCGCAGGTCGTACCTCCTCAGACCTCAAATTTCTTTCTGGTAGAAGATTTGATTGAGCGCTTGCGTATGTTGCTTAGATCTCTGTGGGAAAATCAGCGTTCATTGACCCTTCCCTCTCAGTCTGTCGGAAAGATTTGCCATGTCCCCAAAGATTATATGAGGTGGTTGTGGAGGAAAGTAGTTAGCAAGATGTTGGCAGTAAAGACTGGTCAAAGGTGGTTTATTTTATCTGACTCCGTGGAAGGGGGTGTTGTGGTGTTTTCGAAGATGGTTAAGGCTCATCGGTCCATGGAGTGTTTGAGTCACTCTATTCAGGTAGGGGAAATTTGGGGTCCTCAGGATGCAGATGATGAGGGTACAGGCTCTTCGGGTAGCTGTGGGTAGGACTCCTAGGGAGTTTATTTGTGTAACAGATGTGGTGGATTTTATCTGGTTTTTAGGGTAGTGGGGGGAAGGGAGTTATCCGTTCCTTTTTCTTATGTAATCTGTACTGTGGTTTCTTATTAATGAAATAAATAAGTTTCCAATCATCCAGCTGTGCCTTTCGATGAATTTTATATTTTGAATTATCTATACCGATCACTAATTCATACATAATCCTTTTGTTCAAGTAGATGTTTAGAATGAACCAACGTTCTCGGAGGTAAGAAAAGAATAGTATTTTGTGAAAAAGAAAAAGGTCGCACTCATGTGAGGAGAATGACCTGCCTACGTACCTCCGGGGGTTTTTTGAAAAAGTTTTAAATAGTTTTTGTAGAGGATCAGGCCCACGTAGTTCTGGGTAAACGGAAATGAAGAGTTGTTTTTTTTTAGAATAGAAGGGGGATGAGAAGAGTCGTAGCGCGCTGAGATTTCGGACTAGGGGTAAAATTTCTTGAGACGGTCCAGATTGACTGGACGAGCCATCTCTTCCCCATCCAGGTCAGTGAGCATGGCGGCACCGCCAGACAAGATCTTCTTCACAATGTAAGGGCCTCTCCAATTGGGCTTGAATTTTCCTCTGGGGTCCCAGACAGGTTCTATCATCTCCTTGAGGGCTAAATCCCCCTCCCGGACACCGCGGTCCTTGACTTTCTTATTGAATGAATGCTCTATTCAGCGATGGTACCCTTGTATGTGGTATCGAGCCTTCAATCTCCTTTCGTCCAGGAGGGTCAGCTGGTCAAGACATCTTTGGCACCAGTCTTCCTCACTAACCTTGCTTTCGAGCATGACGCGTAGCGAGGGTATTTCCAGCTCCACAGGTAGGACTGCTTCCATGCCGTACACCGGGGAGTAAGGGGTAGCCCCAGTAGAGGTTTGGATTGAGGTTCGATAGCCCCAGAGGGCGTACGGGATCCGTTCAGCCCAATCCCTACAACTTTCGATCATCTTACTGATGATGGCTTTGAGGTTTTTATTGGCGGCCTCAACTGCACTATTGGTCTGAGGTCGGTAGGGAGAAGATTTATGTCTCTGAATCCCATACTCGTTGATAACTTCTGTGACTTCTGCCTCGAAGTGTAACCCGTTATCTGACACTAGCTCGTGCGGGACCCCATATCGGCAGATGATATTTTTCTTGGTGAATTTGGCCACCTTCTTGGCATTTAATGCTACATATGACTCAGCTTCGACCCATTTGGTGAAGTAATCAATGGCAACTAGGATGAACTCATGCCCATTTGAAGCCTTTAGCGTGACCTTCCCTATGATGTCGATACCCCAGGTGGAGAACGGCCAGGGAGAAGTCATGTTGTATGATTCCCGCGGAGGTAGGTGTTGGAAGTTAGATAACTGTTGGCATTTAGGGCATTTCCGAACATAGGCGGTGCAATCCTGGGCCATGGTGGTCCAATAGTATCCCTGTCGGATGATCTTCTTGGCAAGTTTGTGGTCGTTCATGTGGGGCCCGCATTCCCCGCTGTGGATTTTCTGCATTATCTTTTCAATGTCAGCCCCTGCGATACAGTGCAAATGAGTTCCATCGAAATTCCTCTTGAGTAGTGCTTTATGACAGATGATGTACTGGGCGGCCAGACTTTGAAAGGTAGCTCGGTCATTCTAGTTGGCACCCTCGGGATACCTACCATATTTGAGGAGTAACCATATCTCATAGTACCAACAATCGACTAGTTCGGGGTCTTCTGTGGAGACAAGCTCAATATGGTAGCAATGGGTCGGTTTGTCTTGATTTTGAACTAGGAAGGGGGTCATTATTATTCGGTTGGGCATGTCGACCATGGAGTCCAAAATAGCGAGGGTATCGTCTAGGTTATTCTTTTCTCGGGGTAGGTAATGGAAGGTGATATCTCAGAATTGGGAGGCTAACTCTTCTAATTGGACATGAAAGGGTTGGAGCTTTTCGTCCTTGACTTTCCACTTTCTGAGCACTTAATCGATGATGAGGGCAGAATCCCCAAATACATTAAGGTATTGAATACCTTTCTTGAGAGCGAACTTGAGGCCCACTGTGCATGCCTCGTATTCCGCCATGTTATTGGTGCAGGGGAAATTTAACTTGATGGAGATGGGAGTATGAAAGTCATCTGGGGCGACCAGAAGTATCCCATTGCCAGATCCCTTTTTGTTGGCAACGCCATCGAAGAACATTTTCCATCATAGGCAGTCTTGAGTGGTGTAGAGGACATTTTCATCTGGGAATTCAGAGATCCAGACATCTGTTTCTTCTACAGGGTAGTCAGCAAGGTAGTCAGTGATGGCTCTTCCTTTAACGGCTTTCTGTGTGACGTACACGATATCGAACTCGATTAGGAGCATCAACCATCGGGCCATTCAGCTGGATAAGGTGGGTTTATCGAGAAGGTATTTGATGGGATCCATTCGGGATACAAGCTTAATGGGGTAAGCAAGCATGTAGTGTCGTAACTTTTGAGTGACCCAGACAAGTGCGACACATGCCTTTTCTAAAGCAGTGTAGTTGACCTCACACTCGGCCAATTTACGACTGGTATAATAGATGTCTCTTTCTTTATGGGAGTCTTCAAGGTATTGGGCTAGCAAAGCCCCAGCTGCAGTGTCGGTTTTGGTTAGGTGTAGGAGCAAAAGGAGACCAGGTTGTGGTGGCATGAGAACTGGAGGTTGGGTCAGGTATTATTTGATTCGGTCAAAAACTTCTTGGCAGGCCTCGTTCCAAACCTTGGTTGAATACTTTCGGAGGATCTTAAAGATAGGTTCGCATGTGGAGGTTAGCTGGATGATGAACCGGCTGATGTATTGTAATTTCCCAAGGAAACCTCGGACTTCCTTCTCTGTTCGGGGAGGTGGCATCTCCAGTATGGCCTTCAGCTTGGTGGGATATGCTTATATCCCCTTCTCACTAACCATAAACCCTAAGAGTTTTCCCTTTGTAACGCCGAAGATGCATTTCTGTGGATTGAGTCTCATCTGATACTGCCGCAGTCGTTCGAAGAACTTTCAGAGAGCAGGAGCATGACCTTCTCTCATTTTGGACTTGATAATCATATCATCCACGTAAACCTTGACCTCTTTGTGAATCAGATCATCCAGGATGGTTATGGCAGCCCTTTGGTAGGTAGCCCCAGAATTCTTGAGGTCGAATGGCATAACGTTGTAGCAAAAGGTCCCCCATGGGTGGATGAATGCAGTTTTTTCTTGGTGGTCTGGGTGCATCTTGATTTGGTTGTATCCGGCAAACCCGTCGACAAATGACTAGAGAGCATGACTGGCTTTGTTGTCCACGATCATGTCAATATTGGGTAGCGGATAATAATCCTTCGGAGAAGATTTTTTTAAATCTCGGTAATCCACACACATTCGAACCTTCACTCCTGATTTCAGCACAGGTACAATGTTAGCTAGCCACGTGGGATATTCGATTACTCGGATGAAACCTACGTTCAACTGTTTGACCACCTTTTCTTTGACTTTGAGCGACCATTTGGAGCGGAGCTTTCTTAACTTTTGTTTAACCAGCTTATAATCTGGGAGAGTGGGGATCTCATACTGAGTTATTTCAGGATCAATACCGGGAATATCGTCGTAGGACCATGCAAAGACATCCACGAACTCCTTTAGTAATTCTTCAAGTTGTGCACGCTCATGCTCATCAAGGGTGGACCCTATCCTAATCTCGCGCAGTTGGCTACTAGAACCGAGATTAATAACAACAGTCTCTTCTTCATTATCTTGAACGCGGTTATGTTGTTTGTTATTGACCTTATTTAAATCAGTTAGGAATTGTTCATTTGAAAAATCATCATCATCAAAAGTTTGATTAGAATCTAAACAATTAATGTAAGGCACAGCAAGATACTTAAAATCTTCGTTTATTTCATTGATAGGAAAAATAGCATTGAGAACCTCATCAAAAGAGGTCTCGATTACATTTGAGCAAGGATAGACAACAGTAGATGAAACAGGGTAAATATTGGGGTTAGGGGAGGTTTCAAGAGGTAGAACAGGCGCAGCATGCCAGTTGAGGATAGGTGTATCCACAACCTTGGTCAGATGGGAGGGGTCCAGTGATGTGCTGCCTGAATGAACCATGCAGAGTGCCAGCCCCAGTGTCTGCAAGTTGATGGAATCTTCAAAATCACTTTCCTTAGTTTTTTTCGGTATCTTTGATGAGCGGTTGCACGCGGTGTAGGAAATTTTTTGCCCATGGGTAGCTATCTTGGAAAAATATCTCCATTCTCGGCTTCATATTCTTGTTTATGTGGTCGTACCATAGTTCTGGAAAACCGCAAAAGGGGAAATCCTCGCCCTCTTTGATGAATAGTCCATTTAAAGAGTCTCCCGAGATAGTTCGACCGCAGTCTAACCCTTTCTTTGATCGAATTTGGCGGTTCATTCTGAGCTCTGGTTCTGATGGTTGATACCCTAAGTCGCAAGGAGGGAAAGCTTTCTTCAGTTCGATGGGCTCAAGTATCCCCTACTGCCTTTGTCCTAGCCCCAGTCCGGACATGAAGTGCATGTTTCTGAACATCTGAATCACATTGACATTGCCATGAGGGTTATATTCTGGACAAACGCTTTCTTTAAAACCGTCCCCTGTCGGGAGTTGGGATGGCTCAACTCGGAATCCTGATAGGAGCATATCATTTTACCCATGCTGTATCTCAAGAATTGGACTGCTGGTGCTTGCACTCTCGGTATTTTCATCGTCGCCCAAAATGGTGATGACTAGCCCATCGGCGAAGAACTTCAATTTTTGATGGAATGAGGAAGATACACCCTTTATACCATGGAGCCAGGGTCGTCTGAGAAACAGGTTGAAATAGGTCGGGATATCAATGACTTGGAATTCGACGACAGGGTCTATAGGTCCTACCCCTATTGCAAGTTTTATGGATCCCATCACCTCCCGGTGGGTATTATCGTAGGCACGTACGGCAGCGAAGGTTAGAGCGAGGTCACTTTCTTTTTGGCCTAAACATTTGAAGGTTCTCAGTGGGCAGACATTCAAAGCGGATCCATTATCAACGAGCAAAAGCGGTACAACCTTCCCCATAACTTTGATGGAGATGTTGAGTGCATGATTATGATTCGGCCCAATTTTGGGGATTTCCTCTTCAGAAAATGACAACATTCGGGTGGAGGTCAAGGACCCGACCAAATTTACTGCTTCTTCTGATGTGGTAAAAGGAGGAACTATGGGTCCTGTGAGCAACTTGATTAACGCATTTATATTCAGCTGGGAAGACATGAAATTCCCCCATAGATTGATGTTAGCTTGAGTTTTCTTTAGTTGATCGAGGATCTTGCTCTCCTCGATGGTCATTTCTGGCATAGGAAGATTTTCAACACCCTTCCCCTTGTCATTTGCTGGTAGTGATCTTGGAACTTGGTAATGTCTCTTAGATCTGGTCATGTGATTTACTGAAGAAGGGAAAAACTTAAATCCAGTTTTCTCATCGATCTCAGGCTGCTCTGCCACTCTGTCTATTTCTTCGAGGAATTATTCAAACGATATCATCCCACATATGTCGGTTACTGGGCCAGTTCTTCCTAAAGCTTGTTCTTCATTTGAATCTTCGAATCTTCCCCCCATCCGATGGCAATAATTCTGTTTTCCCTCGTAAAGTCAATGCATTCCACAACTTCAACGGCTTCCTCATATAGGCCTTCCCATTCTGTGGGGATATGTGTGATTGAAGGGACCAAGCGCCCTTATAGCTTCAAAGTGTCAAGTAACCCGGTGATATTGCAAATGTTGTTGGTTTTCCTGAATGCTTCTACCATGATCTGGATAACATCCTCTAAGCTGACTTCATCGGTTGGTACCACCTAACTATTTGATTCTCGGGCCCATTTTCGTGCTTCCAAAAATAACGCATTGAACCTCTGGCAATCGATAATCATCTGTGAGGGCAATTTCAACCCGAACTCTAGGAGTTGATTCAATATCTCTGACAATTCCATACTTCCACTTTCAGAACGGGTACTGACAGTGATGCATGCTCTGGTAAGGAGTGACAGTGCTTGATCAGCGAGGCTAGTAGGGTATAGGAGGAAATATGGGCAAATCTGAAGAGGTTTAGGAGAGTATAGGGGTGTGATTTGAGTTGATGGATCGAAATCTGGGTTTTCTTCCAAGAAGATGGCATTGGTGTGATTTGGTAGGGGGTTATGAGTAGTGTTTGACTTAGGATTGGCTGGTGGGGCGATGGTACCCCGATCGATGAGATCTTGGATTATGTTTCGAAGGTGGAAGCATTGGTCGGTGGTATGACCAGCTGTTTGGTAAAAGGCACAATGAGCATCAGTCTCGAAGTTTCTTGGGAGTGGATTTGGCAATGGTCGTGGATCCAAGGGCTTAATGAGGTTTTGGCTT
The DNA here is from genome assembly GCA_949130495.1 of Sambucus nigra. Taxonomy (NCBI): domain Eukaryota; kingdom Viridiplantae; phylum Streptophyta; class Magnoliopsida; order Dipsacales; family Adoxaceae; genus Sambucus; species Sambucus nigra. The sequence goes on from OX422207.1 coordinate 521,674,979, forward strand.
AACAGGGCTTGGTAAACTTTGGAGAGAGGGGCATGAAGCTCAGTGTATTCCCTTCAAACGGGGGAAGGGACACTTTTTGGTGCCCATGATGTGGTTGGTTGAGAGATGTAGTATATAGTTGAGACTGTAGCATTGGCAGGCTTGTCATACTTTCTAGGGGTGAACTGTCTAGACACCTTCTTCGGTTCAACTTCTGTTTTGGCAAGACTTTCCTTGATTTCTACTCTTGCTTCTCTAAGAGCTCAAAATTGGGGGTAGTACTATCCTCCCATGGTTGCTCGAACATGGGGAAAGAAAATCTTCTTCACTATGTTGACTTATTCTTCCTCAGATGGCCGATTGGTCATGGTAGCTGCTTTTTCCCTCCATCGGGCTATAAAGTTACTGACGGATTCTCCAGAGTTTTGTTTGAGCAGCTCTAAATCACGGCGGGTGACCTCGAGCTCTTCGTTGTATTTGTACTGCGACATGAATTATCGGTCTACATCCTCCCAGTTACGAATTCTGAATTCCTCAAGAGATAAAAACCATCGGAGGGCACTATCCTTCAAAGTTTGCTGAAACAGTTGGGCCATCACCTCTTCCGAAGCCCCTAGGAGAGTCATGGAATGATGATAACTGTGAAGATGAACAATTGGGGGTCCACTCCCTCCGAACTTCTCGATATTTGGCATCATGAACTTCTCGGGTAACCTTTCTTTAGGATAAGGAGACATATGGGTGTAGTCCATGTAATTCCCAGAGATTCGGACTTGGTCGAACCTCTTAGTGAGCATCTTAAGATCTTCTTAGACTTTGTTCAACTCCTCCTCCTTTGGATCAATGACCATAGGCAGGTTAGCCACAGGCTAGGCAATGTTTGGCATTAGAAGTTGGGCAGGCGGTGGCCCATTGGCAGGAGGGGCGCATGGAGCATGTTGATATTCTTTCAGGACCCAGATGGGCTCGGGTGGACCCACGGCATGAGGGAACAGGGCCTCGAGATCTTGAGGAATAGGGGACTTGGTTTCGTTGCATTTTTCGGACCTCAGCCTTGAGGTTGTCAATCTTGGCGACGAGCCGAGCTAGGACTGTCAGCAGATCCGGTTGTATGACTGGTGCTTGATCTGCATTCTCCTTGGAAGATGGATGGGTTCTGGACTCGGAAGAAGTAGTAGAGGAGCGGATGAAACTCCGGGGTGATTTGACTGAAGACCGAAGCCAATAGGGAGCCACGCCAAGGGTTTGCAATCGACCTGAGAAGGCGTAGGATGAGATTTATTTTTGAGAAAAAAAAAAGGGAAGAAATTATTTTTGGATTTTTAATAAATAAGGGAGAAATATTTTTGGATTTTTAATAAAGAAGGGAGAAATGTTTTTGGATTTTTAATAAAGAAGGGAGAAATGTTTTTTTTTGGAGACGGAACTCAGCATGATTATTATGATTACTATGTTCTCACTTGTATTTAATTCTCCTAAATGCAATGCCGGACGGGACCCGAGCCTGGAAAAGTGGGGGTCTTAATATATGCAAAGCTACGTTTGAACTTGTAACCGGGATCACGAATAGGGTCTCGTTTTAAAAAATGCGCAAAAATTGGGCAGGCCGACCCGAAATTTCGGCAGAGTTTCGGGTTGAAACCGGCTATCTGAAGAGCGTGTCCTAGGTTTGACACCTATATGCGGCTATGCAGTTGGTTGGGTGAATCGGCATGGGTTCCCCCTTTGGCGTGACTTCCACGATATACGTCTTGCTCTTGCGAGAAATCGGTACATGTGGACAAGCCATTTGATATACCTGAGTGTATGTGAATTGCCTCACCATATACCTCGTAGGGACGGTACGCGTGAGAGAGAATTCGATATACTCGGCATACGTGAATGAATTCCCTGCGATATACCTCCCATCATGACTTCGGTCAAGCGGTACGATGCGGGGGAACCGTTCGATATACGTCGAAGGTACTTGGCCAATGGAAGGTGAGAGTCATGTCGCTTAGGCTAACTTCGACCTGCCGGACCAGTGCCCATCACGAAGTGACCCTCCAGTTACTGGGTAAAATTTGGTAAATAGCAATGCTCTCTGGTAATATCGTGTGAATTATGCATGATTCTCTTATTAGTATCTTATGATGAGAATGCCTTTCTTGATTATGCCAAAATAGGGAGCCAAGTACAAGTACCCCAAAAGGTACACCAAGTATGGATGTGTGATGCGTGCAACATGGGGATATACATGTGATCCTAGGTGCACGTGGTGTGAAGTGTACATGGAGAATTTTTTGCAAGTGTGTGAATATAAGCATAAGCATGGGATACACATGTGAGAAAGGGGAACATGCAGATATGGGGAAAATATAAACAAATATAGCATCCATGTAAACAGAGTCAAGCCCTCAAAATATAACACTTTTCCCGAGCAGAGTCGCCACTGTGGCCATCCCCGATCCCCGCCGTGGAGGGAGAAGGGATCCTTCTGGTCCCGCGCGTCCCCTCTCTCGAGAGAGCGCTTCGGCCGGCGTTGATTTGTAAGGTGTGAAAATGTAGAGAGATTCAGAGTCGCCAGTCTATTTTACTCAAAACAGACAAAAGAAAAAAGGGGAAGCCACCCCGAAAGATGGCATCCAAAGACATATTGGTGCGTGCGAAACCAAAATGATTCGAGAAGGGTTCGGAGGCTTAGTTACGAAATGGGAAGGTGTTAGGCACCCATTCCGCCCCTTCGGTCTCTCATGGATATTTGCTATTTTCCTTTATATTTCCCCCCGTGATATGTGTGCATGTGTATATATAGAATGGAGGTAGGAATCCTCGACTTATATCATGGAAAAGATAAAGCGAGTCATCCGTAGGAATGTGCGATTAATGTAGAAAATAGGATTTATGCGATTACCCTTGCGTTGATTGTTATAAGGGAACGATAACGCATGTGGAATAATACGCCACTAAGATCGAATGTATAGAATACAATAGAAACGAGATAAAGAGAAGAGACAAAATAAGAGAAAAAGTGAGAAAAGGACTCGAGTCTCGGGTTTTACCCCGAGATGCCTACGTAGCCTATAAAGGCATCAAAGTCCACATAGTTCGCATACAAAATGAGGGGTGGGGTTTAACCCATAAATCCAAATGGAGAAATCTCTTATTTGTAAATGTGTGTGTGTGTGTGTGTGTAAAAAAAAGTGTTTTAGTTGTGAGAAGAGTGTGGAAAAAGTATGGGAATCCCTATTTGGAATTTATGAGCAAACCCTCTTTTTCTTATTTTTTGGGTTTTATTTATATGAAAATAGGAGATGTACAATAATACTAGATAAAAAGTATGGTAGGATATGTGAAATAAAATAATAAAAGTGCTAAGTAAGAAAACAAGTTATTGCGAATTTAAGAGAATTTAAGAGAGAGTTTGAGAAAGTTAGACCTTCTTGAAGATCTTGAGCTTGATCTTGAATGTTGGAGAGCAGCCCTTGCACTTTGAATGATGATGGAGAGTGGTTAATTCACCAAGTTTGATGAAAAGGATGATGAAAAGTGGAAATAAAAAAGGGATTTGGATGTTGAAATCACGCTGCCTTCGAGAGAGGTTTCTGGGATTCGTTCAGACAGATTTTTATCAGATCTAGGCTCCCCTTGCAAGCCAAGGCCTCCTTATATAGGCCCAGGGGTCTGCTGATCGGCATTGCCATGGCACTACCTATCGGCAGGTGCCGATAAGCAGGGTCTGGGACCTGCCATTTGGCAGTGCGCTTCAGGCTTTTTCGGAAAATTGGCCGCCGAGGGCAAACTGTTGGTCAGAATCATGCACGGGGCATACCATTGAAAAGTTATTTCAGAGACCTTCAGAAGTACTTTGGATCGCTCCCAAGTTCGGGAGTTGACTTTGGGTCAAATGGGGCTCGAAAGCGTTTGTCGGTCCGCTAGACGGGAGATTATTCGGACGCAAATGGATCGTTCGTCCGCATGGTAGGTCCGAATCGCGCATGGGGTGGACCGTTAGAAAGGTTAGGAGATGTACTTCGACATTCCAAAGAGTTTGACCCGGTTTGGAGAGTTGACTTTGGTCAACGGGGCCCGAGAAGCATTCGGTGACCTCTCGGAGTTAAACGGATCGTTCGTCCACATGGAAAGTCAGAATCGCGCACGGGATGGACCGTTCGAAAGGGTATTCGGTGCCCTTCAAAGATTCATTCAGTCTTGGTTGGACTGAAGAGTTGACTTAGGTCAAACAGAGCCCGGGAGCGCTCGGTGGCCTCTAGGTTAGGCTTCGGACGCAAACAGATCGTTCGTCCGCATGGTAAGTCGGAATCCCGCACGGGGCAGATCATTGGAAAGGGTTTTCAGTTCCCTTCGAAGATTCATTTAGTCTCGGTCGAGATGAAGAGTTTGACTTTTGGGTCCAACTGAGCCGGGGAGTGCCCGATGGGTTTCAGGTCAGTACTCGGGACGTGAACAGGGTTTACAGTGATGAGTAGAGGCACTAAGGACTTAAGGAGAGTTAGGGGTTACAGAATGAGGTGTCTATAATAAGAATTATCCTAACATAATTATGTAACTTTCCATGACTATAAAACAACAATATAATTCCACTTCAGTCGCATTCCATGAAATATGAGTAAAGGCAAAATAATAGTACACATGTTGATAAAGTTATGAACATTCAACCGTAGGAAATACCTCATAAGGCATTTATATTTAAACCCAAGTAAATATAAAAACATACTTCTCAATGTATATACACATGAAACATGTACTCAAACTACTCTTTAGAAAGAGGAGATAACTATATTCTTTCATGGGGTATTCAGTATGCCCTCAAATTATTATCTTCTATACTCAACCATCCTATATTCCCAAATTGTATAAATACAGGTGTCCAACCTTATCAATATGAAAACAAATATGAATTTACTTTCCAGTACAAGTGACGGTGTAATTTTTTAAGCTTCCTAGAGCAAGTTATGACCATTTCTTTACAACACAAGAAATCTGCCCTACAAGATCCTCTATTGTTCCTTTAATTTCTAAGAATTTTCATAATTTTTATACAATATGACCTTCCATGATTTTCAACTCATTTTCATTATACATAATGAATAGTACATAATTAAAGTTCCATAAATTTTTTACTTCATTTGCTATGTCAAAAGCTTGACAAAACTCAGGGCATACCGAAATAAAATATACAAACAGCAACTATATACCAACTTACAACCATCACTACGGACTAACCACAAGGATTTAAATTCTAATTATCGTATATTATATGAATATATGAGTCTAATTTAATATGCAATTGGAATTTCTCAATTCTAGTAAGCACACAAAAATATATTCAAGTTTAAATACAAGGGGTATCAATACAAAGCAATTTTAAGGGTTTGTACATTCCACTTACCTTAAACTTTCATCTAACCAAACATATATATAAAGGGATAAAATTTTAGTAAACAAATTATGATATCTATCATATAATCAGTAATATAAGAGAAATAACAATATTTGCAATTAGGATTACCTTCGGGATTTTTACGTAATTTCTACGGATTTTTCTACACTTTTTCTCCTCACTTTTTCTTCCTAAACTTCTACTTTCTCTTTCCTCAAGCTAACAACACTTCAAACTGAACCTAGGGATTAATTTCCTAAGAAATAAGTTAGAGGGAGAGTTTTAATTAGGCCAAGGCTGCCTCCCAAGCCATTCAATCAAATTAAAACATTTGGTTTACTAAAAGACAATTTACCACTTAAAGGGAATGTACAGATTTGCCCCTTGTTCATAAATTTGGCCTAACTTCTTACTCGGACATCCGATTGATGCACTGTTTGCTGTGTTACAACCCTAACTAATATGTCTACAATTATATAGTTTTCACCTTGAGTCAATTGTTACATTATAAGGGTCAAAACTAGTCTCCAACAGGAACATTTCTACCAAAAATAACAAAATTTTGTGTTTTTAAATAATTCGACATTTCATGATTTATGAAAGTAGGATTAGACTAAACATAATCACTTAACATTAGATATACTAATGACATATTCTTCATATCACATAAGATAAGTATGATTTAATTATAATTTATCATAATTATATTCGGGTTGTCACAGCTTCGACCGTCATCAATGTGGGGTGATGTAAAGAAATGGAGTCGCCAGCCTATTTTGCCAAAACAGGCAAAAGAACATACCGCCGCCTCGAGAGAGAGGAATCAAATACAAACTGATGCTTACGAAACCAATAATTCAGAGGGTTTGGGGGCTAAGTTACTAAATGGGAAGGTGTTAGGCACCCATCCCGCCCTTTCGGTCTCTCATGGGCTTATGTTACTATTTTTCTTAATTTCTCCATGAAATGTGTGCGCATGTATATATAAATGGGGATTGGAATCGTTCGACTCATATCATGGAAAAGATCTAGTGAGTTCATCCAAAGGAATGTTCCCAAAATAATTATTAGAAAATATGATGTGTGCGTTTATCGAGATATTGATCATTATGATGAAACTATTATATTTGTTATATAATATGCAAATATGAATCACAAGTATGGCATATATAAATAATATATAGATAAGATATGAAAATTGGACTCAAGTTTTGGGGTTTAGCTCGAAACGCATACGTAGTCTACAATGGCATCAAAGTCCACGTAGTTCGCATCCTCCACAAGGGTGGGCTTAATCCCCTAGATTCAAACGAGAGTTTATTTTATATGTGTGTGTGTGTGTGTGTGTGTAAAAGATATTTTTTTATCTTTGAGAAAATGTGGTGAATAATCCCGTCGGAATTTATAGGTGTAACTCTTTTTCTTTGTTTTGGGTTTCTATAGAAAATAAATTATGTGCAATATAACTAAAAAAGGATGAGATATTGATTCGTGTGATCTAAAGTAAGGTTTAATTTGAGAATTTATATAACTAATGAATAAATAAAGAAATTTAGAGAGAAAATGGGCATTTGGACCTTCTTTGGAGACTTGAGGCTTAATCTTGATCCTTAATGATCTTCCTTGCAAGTTGAGATAGATGTTAGATGAGAGAGAAAGAGATTTTTTCAAAATTGGGTATGAAGGTGATGGAAAGGAATTTCACACAAGGAAACTTCGTTGATATAACAACGTTGCTGAGATCACTCATATTGATGGACTTGAGGTGTACCCTAGAAGTGATCTCATGCCCTCTATATATAGGGTAAGGGGACTGCCAATCGGCATATCCCTAGACCTGCCAATCGGCAGGTGACCCTAGACACACTGTCAATTGGCAGGAAAATGGACGTGCCAATCGGCTGTCTTGTGCAAATTTTTTCAAAAAAACAGTCGTAGAACTCAATCCATAAATCCAAATCATGCATAGGGCATATTGTTAGAAGGGTAATTCATATACCTTTAAGATTATTTGATTTGCTCTCAGGTCCGAGAGTTTCCTTTGGGTTAAATGGGGATTTGAAGCGCTCGTCGATCCTTTAGACGGAAGATTATCGGACGGTAATGGATCGTTCATCCAAACCGTAAGTCAAAGTCGTGCATGGGGCAGACCGTTGGAAATTTTATGCGAGGCACTTCGATGTTCCAAAGAGCTTCGCTCAGTTCAGAAAGTTGACTTAGGTCAACCTAGGATCGAAATTGCCCGTTGACCTTTCGGAGTAAAACAGGTCGTTCGTCCGTAATATACGGCTGATTTAAGCATGGGGCAGACCGTTGGAAAAGGTATTCAGTGCCCATTGAAGATTTATTCAGATTCATTCGATCTAAAGAGCTGACTTTGGTCAAACGGAGTCTGGGAGTGTTTGGTGGCCTTTGAATTAGTTTTAGGGGGAAAATAGATCGTTCGTTCAAATGATTATGCCGTTTCGCTCACGGGTCGGACCATTGGAAAGAGGCTTCTGTGTCCTTCTAATATTCATTGAGATTTTTCTTTGACGATGGAGTTTATTAGGATCAAATCGAGTCCCGGGAGCGTCCGGTGGCCTTCAGATTGATTTTCGGTGGTAAAATGGATCGTTCGTCCGAACCGTTATGTCGATTCACGTATGGGGTGGACCGTTGAAAAGGTGATTCAGAGCCCTTTTAATATTCATTGAGCCTTTGCTCTAACGATAGAGTTAATCGGAGTCAAACGGGGCTTGGGAGCTCCCAATGGTCTCTAGATAGGTACTCGGACTATGACCTAGGGTTTTTAATGAATGGGGATATGCTAGGGACCTAAGGAGAGACTTTGGGGGTCCTAGAATGTGGTGTCTATAATGGTGTTTTGGAAAATAATACTTATGAAAATGGAAAAAAAGACAAGTTTGGAAACAGATGGGTAAAATGGTAATTTTACGTAAAGTTGAACATTTTATGAAGTAAAATTGTTGGAAAAGATGTTACAAAAAATGGTCCTAAATGTACATGATTTTGGAATAAAATCAATGTTAGACTAAAAAGGACAAGAAATGATGATTTTAATGTGCGACACAAGTTGGGGTGAAACCCCGGATTTTGGCTTCGATCGAAAAATAGGAAAAGTGGAATAATGTGGACATTTACAAAATATTAAAACACATTAATAAGGACTCAAATAACACCGGGATAATTAAGGAGGGATCGAAGCCCTGGGGTAAAAGATCCAAAATCACTGGCCAGAGCATATGGTAGCATAGCCGGTGGTGTGGAGCCCGTTAAATTATGCGGATATTGAAAGATTCGGAGAAAAAGACAATGAAAATGGAACATATCAAGAAATGGATTGTGTAATGAATATGTGAAAAGACAAACTAATTTGGGATGAATTAATAAATGCTCCGGTAAAGGATAAAGTGGACAAGTAATGGAAAATTGATTAATGTCCATAAAGTAAAGGAATGGTAAAGTGAAGGTATTAAATGGGTAGCTAAGCAACCTAAAGAAGTCTAACCCATAATTGGCACATTAATGCATTTCTGAAAGGATTTTATTGAAAAATAAGTATTTTCTAGCACGGTGATTGCGTGTGTTGAAAGGTAATTTTCAATGATAATACTAAGATAAGTGTTGTCATCCCCGATCCTCGCCACGCGGGCGGGCGCGTAGAGGAAAGGATCCTTCGGGTCCCGCGCGTCCCTCTCGGGGAGCGCTTTGGCCGGCGTCGTTTGAGATGTGGAAATGTAAAAATGTAGAGAGATTCAGAGTCGCTAGTATATTTTACTCAAAACATAGAAAGGAAAAAAAGGGGAAGCCACCCCGAAGGATGGCATCCAAAGACATACTGGTGAGTGCGAAACCAAGATAATTTGACAAGGGTTGGGAGGCTTAGTTATGAAATGGGAAGGTGTTAGGCACCCATTCCGCCCTTTCGGTCTCTCATGAATATTTTCTATTTTCCTTTTGTTTCCCCCTGTGATATGTATGGATGTGTATATATAGAATGGAGGTAGGAATTCTCGACTTGTATCATCGATAAATAAAGCGAGTCATCCGTAAGAAGATATAAAAGTAATATTAGAAAAATAAGATTTACACGATTACCCCTACGTTAACCGTTATAATGGAACGATAACGCAAGTGGAGCAATACGTTATTAACGGCAAGTATATAGAATATAAGGAAAATGGATTTAGAGAAGATAGAAAATGAGAGAAAAAGTGAGAAAAAGGACTCGAGTCTCGGGTTTTACCTCGAGACGCCTACGTACCCTATAAAGGCATCAAAGTCCACGTAATTCGCATACAAAATGAGGGGTGGGGTTTATCCCATAAATCCAAATGGGGAATCTCTTATTTGTAAGTGTATGTGTGTGTGTGTGTAGAAAAAGTGTTTTAGTTGTGAGAAAAGTGTGGGAAGAGTGTGAGAATCCCTACTTGAAAACCCTCTTTTTCTTGTTTTTGGGGTTTTATGAAAATTAAAGGTGTACAATAATGCTAAATAAAAAGTATATTAGGATGTGTGAGATGAGATAAAAGTGCTAAATAAGAAAACAAGTTATTGGGAATTTAAGAGAGTTTGAGAAAGTTGGACCTTCTTGAGGATCTTGAGCTTGATCTTGAATGTTGGAGAGCAGACCTTTGTACTTGGATGATGATGGAGAGTGGCTAATTCACCAAGTTTGATGAAAAGGATGATGAAAAGTGGAAGTAAAAAAGGGATTTGGAAGTTGAAATCACGCTGCCTTCGAGAGAGGTTTCTGGGATTCGTTTAGAGAGATTTTTATCAGATATGGTCTCCCCTTGCAAATGAGGTGAAGGCCTCCTTTTATAGTCCAAGGTGAGTGTCTATCGGCATAGACCTGTTCCTACCTATCGGCAGGTGCCGATAGGCAGGGTCCGGAACCTGCCATTTGGCAGTGCGCTTCAGGCTTTTTCAGAAAATCGGCCGCCGAGGGCAAAACGTTCGTCAAAATTGCACACGGGGCATACCGTTGGAAAGTTAATTCAAAGACCTTCGAAAGTCATTCGGACCGCTACCGGATTCGGGAGTTGACTTTGGGTCAAATATGGCTCGGAAGCATTTGTTGGTCCATTGGACGGGGAATCGCTCGGACACAAACGGATCGTTCATCCCCATGGTAAGTCCGAATCGTACATGGGGCCGATCGTTAGAAAGGTTAGGAGATGTACTTAGACATTCCAAAGAGTTTTACCCAGTTTGGAGAGTTGACTTTGGTCAATCGGGCCTGAGAACCGTTCGGTGACCTCCCAGAATCAAACGAATCGTTCGTCCGCATGGAAAGTTGGAATCGCGCACGGGATGGACCGTTGGAAAGTTTATTCGGTGCCCTTCAAATATTCATTCATCCTTGGTTGGGCTGAAGAGTTTACTTAGGTCAAACAGAGCCCGGGAACGCCTGATGGCCTCTAGGTCAGGTTTCAGACGCAAACGGATCGTTCGTCCGCATGGTAAGTCGGAATTCCGCACAGGGTGGACCGTTAGAAAGGGTATTCAGTGACCTTCAAAGATTCATTCAGTCTCGGTCAAGATGAAGAGTTTGACTTTTGGGTCAAACTGAGCTGGGGAGTGCCCGATGGCCTTCAGGTCAGTACTCGGGACATAACCCAGGTTTATGGTGATGAAGGGAGGTATTAGGGACCTAAGTAAAGTTAGGGGCATAATAGAATGGGGTGTCTATAAATCCCCTCGATGGGTGAGTTTGGAATAAATGATGACCATCGAATAGACACCACATGATGCTTTTGAGGGAGTATGATCGATTCAGAGGGTCGAGGCCAATTCTGTGGACCTAAGGAGTGTGCTGGGGATGAATGATGATCGAGTTTTAGGTCAATTCTCAGGACCTAAAGTGGTGCTAGGGAGGGTGACCAATTCTGCGGGTCAAAGAAAAATCTTCGGGCTTAAGTGATAAGGGTGACCGATTATGCGGGTCAAAGCCAATTCTGTGAGCTTAAGGTGAAGATTTAATAACCGAGGTCAATTATGACCTAAGGGTGGTGAGGACCGAGGTCAATTCTGACCTAACTCGGGTGATGATCCAAGATCGGGGCTAATTCTGACCCAAGAGTGGTGACGAACGAGGACCAAGGTCAATTCTAACCTAACTCGGGTGGTAATCCAAGATCGGGGCCAATTCTGACCCAAGAGTGGTGACGATCGAGGACCAAGGTCAATTCTGACCTAACTCAGGTGACGATCCAAGACCGGGGCCAATTTTGACCCAAGAGTGGTGACGACCAAGGGTCGAGGTCAATTCTAACCTAACTCAGGTGACGATCCAATACTGGGGACAATTCTGACCCAAGAGTGGTAACGACCGAGGACTGAGGTCAATTTTGACCTAACTCAGGTGACGATTCAAGACCGGGGCCAATTCTGACCCAAGAGTGGTGATGACCGAGGATTGAGGTCAATTCTGACCTAACTCGAGTGACGATTAAAGACCGGGGACAATTCTGACCCAAGAGTGGTGACGACCGAGGATCGAGGTCAATTTTGAACTAACTCAGGTGACGATCCAAGACCGAGGCCAATTATAACCCAAGAGTGGTGACGATCGAGGACCGAGGTCAATTCTGACCTAACTCAGGTGACGATTCAAGATCGGGGCCAATTCTGACCCAAGAGTGGTGACGATCGAGGACCGAGGTCAATTCTTACCTAACTCAGGTGACGATCCAAGATCGGGGCCAATTCTCACCCAAGAGTGGTGAAGATCGAGGATCGAGGTCAATTCTAACCTAACTCAGGTGACGATCCAAGACTGGGGCCAATTCTGATCCAAGAGTGTTGACGATCGAGGACCGAGGTCAATTCTGACCTAACTCAGGTGACGATCCAAGATCGAGGCCAATTCTGACCTAAGAGTGGATAAAGATTGGATTTTGATTCTGCTGGAGAAAGAGATTTGTGATTTTGATCTAAGCTAGGGAGCTGATAGCTGGGGAAGCTTTTAGGAGACCTCGCAGGGGGGATAACCTATTTTGGATGCTATAAGAGAATTCCGATGGGGAAGTGATCAGGTGATCCTTAGGGATCCTATGAAGCTTTATCGGGAGGAGTTTAAACTTGGTTTTTGAGGATTCCGCTAGGTAATAGGGGTTTCGCTTGAGGGAACGCGAAGTTTTCTTGGTAAAAAGGCTTTAAATCCTTCCTGGGATTTTTGGGAATTTTTCAGGGATTTTTCGAGGCTTTCTGGTCTTTTCTAGGAATTTCTGTATGAAATTTAAGGGGGGTGCCGGTCGGCATAGTATGAAGGGTGTCATTCGGCAATGGTACGAACTTTTGGGCTACCTCGGGAAGGCAAGGGGGAGGTGTCGATCGGCATGGCGCTTGGTATCCTATAAAAAGGGGCGAATCCCCTTATTTTTTCACATCTTCATTTGCTTTCTGCAAATCGTTCTATCATTCCGTTATTCAAGAAATGGCCACTTTCGTGAGCAATGCAGTCCACCGAGAGTGGTTGACCGTTGATGATTGGGCGAATGTGGAGTGGAGGTCTAGGGCGCCTCTTACTTTGGGGAGTGAGAACTCCTTTGATGCATTTGAGCCTGTTGCGGATCAGCGGACCTTGTTACGAGAGCCATCGCATCATCGCTCTTCGAGAGTGATCCCTGGAGGTTATGTAAGTAACCCGGCCTTTGGCATTCTTCTCTTTCTGGTGATTTTTCTTTCTTGACTTTTGATGAGACTTTTCTTTTTGCCAGTCTGATATATTCTTTGAAGAACATGCGCGCCCGGGGGACAACAGGTCTCAAGGATGTCTGGGAGCATCTCCCACCCGTGGTGCGCTGGGTGGTCTCATCAGCGGGTTTTGGGCGATTGGCATCAGCGCTGGATGAAACGCCTCGTTCGACAGCGGTCTTGTGCGCTTTGGGAGAGAGGTGGTGGGGCACTACCCACTCCTTCCATTTCGGCTTGGGGAGATGACTGTGACTCCCATAGACGTGCAGCAGCTGCTGGGGCTAGATTGTGATGGAGACCAGATAGAGGTGGATCGCTCTTTATGGGTGAGACCGAAGGCAGCGCGTGCGGCACTTGGTGATGTAGGGATGATAGTCTCTGGGGATTCTATCTAGTTGTCCCTGCTAAAGGATGTTCTGTTGGGTAGGGAGATCGATGTGGAGGATGGGCTGCAAGTGAGGCACATGTCCCGGTTATTCATTCTTCTGGTGCTGGGATGTTTCCTAGTGGCGTCGAGCGGCGACGTCGTCCATTTATGGTTTCTGCCATACTTGAGGATGTTTTCAAACATCCCCTTCTATAATTGGGGGAGTCTGACCTTGGCGACCCTTTACTTTTCTTTGGATGCATTCAGCCGGTGCTGCCGGTAGACCTTTACTGGGGCCACATACCTTCTTGAGGTATTCTTCAGTTTGTGCATTTCTTTTCATGCATTCGCATTTTCCTTTCATGCATTCGTATTTTCCTTTCGTGCATTCGCATTTTCCTTATGCGTCTCTTTTCGCTTGTGAATTCATAAGTGATTCTATGAAGTGATTGGGTGCAAGACCCCGCTAATTGCTTTGAAGGACTACACTATTGGGGACTTTTGTCGATTGTATCGATGGCGTAAGGCCAATTGACAGTCGAAGGGATCTCTCTCCCTGGAGGCGGTGCGTCAGGTCTTGAATGACCTGACCAGTGGTAGGGTAAGACTCTTTCCATTTCAATCTTGGTGTTTGCTCCTTCTAATCTTGTATTGATTTATCCTCACTCGGAGATTTTCAGGTGACCTTTTACCCGTGGGAGACAACCATTCAGGATGTGGGGGCGACCGGGGAGAACGCGCGGATGAGGCATTTGTTGGCGCATGAGTTCGTCCATTCCTGGTACCTCGGGGAGAGGGTAGTTCATCAGGTTGCTGAGGAAGAGGTGGTGGTGCCACCTGCGCAGTCTCTTACGTCTATGAGGCAGGAGTGACTGATGTTGGAGGATGAAAGGATCGCAGCAATGATCAGCGAGTCCTACTTGCTATACACCGATACGGCTGCATCGTATGACTATATAGATTTTGTAACGAGCTGGTTGATGGCGCTCAGCATATATGATGCGCTACCCTTTCCTTTGGCGGGTTCGAGTCGGGCAATGAGATCTTCCCACAGTGGTGGTGGTCCGTCGGCATCTGTGGTGGCGGCGACCTCGGAGGTCCCTTTTGTACGACTGCATACCCCTTCATATAACATTCGGCGGGCTGATGGGGGGATGGTGCCTATGCTGCACCGTCCTCATGCGATGGATCCGGAGGAGTTGGGTTTGACAGAGGAGGTCCTTCAACCTGCGGTATACCTTTATGTTCCTCTCTTACTTTCTTTTATGTTTTCTTCATTTCTGCTTTGATACTGATTTGGCCTTTCCTTGCAGTAAGTTCGGGTGTCGACCACTTGGCTCCGGGACATTAGAGACTGGATATCTTCGGCGACTGCACATATTCGGGACGTGGTTCCTGTTCCTTCTTGCTTGGTGTCGTCTACTTCATCCGGAGAGGACTCGCGCTCGGGTAGCGGTGGCACATCGTCTCGCCGTGGGGGGAAGAGAGCACGCTGCAGGGGTGGAAGCTCTTGAGAGAGAGAGAGAAAGAATGTGGGTTCGGGCTGAGTCCCGTTGTTTTTGCTTTTTCTTTTTATTTTCTTCAAAGATGATGTAACACAGAAAACATATATATGCAATGCAATGGAGCTTTTTGATTGTCTTTTATTTAATGATGAATTAATGCATGCACACTCGCTTTTTATTTTGCTGCTGAGACCGGAAAAAAAAAGGAATATTTTTGAAAAAAAAATTGAAGAAAATTTTTGATTAAAAAGGGGAAATTTAAAGGGATTTTGAAATTCTGTTGAGAATATCAATTTATTTTTATTTGAGTTTTCTGATTTGACAAAAGAGGAAAAAGGGAAATTTCTAAAAATGGGGGGTTTCCGATCGGCAAGCACCCTGTCCTGCCTATCGGTAGTTCAGTCCAGTCCAGTCCAATCACTTCAAAGCTTTGATTGGTACCCTCTTCAGCCTTTGGTACCTTGTGGGGTAGGATTCCCTTCGATTTCTACAGGGATTATGTCCCTTGTGAGGGTTTTCAAATATAAAAAGGGGGAAGGGTGGAGTTTTTTCATCACACCTTTGCATTCTTACCTACTTGCCCACCATCTCTTAGCCTTGCAAGATGGATCTTCCTGGTAGCATTGAGTTTGCCAACTACCTCGAAGCCTTGGAGGTATGTGCTTTTATAATGTCGACAATGATGCTTTCAACATGCGTCAAGTCTCCTAGTGGCTCAATCAGCCTATTGAGTGGAATATGTTGATGGCAGCGGTACAATTCTGGTACCCCGAAGACCATGTATTCCACTTTGGGTTGGAAGAAGTTTGTCCTACCTACGAGGAATTTTCTGTCATACTGGGTGTAAATCCCAGTGTTGCTGCAGCTTTCCCGAATTTTCCCATTCTCTTAGGGATTTATTGGTCGGGCTTCTTCACATTTCGCCTTCGGCGGCTAAATCATTAGCTGCTGTAGGAATGATCTTCCTCCCGGAGGTGCTGCAGTCCGTGCATTTGCTGGAAGTAGGTGATGTTGGCTATGTTGGAGCCGTTATTCTGGGTCTGGTTTCAAAATTATTACTGGTGACTGGGGAATTGCAGGTGGACCCACAACTTACAGCCATTACTTCATGGATATTATACCGTCGCAATCTCGCGGCGGTGATATTGGCGGAGACCCTGAATGGCCTGGATGCCTGGAGAGAAGTCCATTCTGACATTTTGAGGGGTATCCCTATGATGTTGTGCATGTGGTTGTCTGAAATATTTCGCTAGTCTACTCCTCCAGAATATCCTTTGTCGATCATACCCAACTTCTTTTCGCGCTACTTCATCCGCGTTGGCCTGTATGTTGAGAACCGGGAGAATTGGCTTGTGGAGCATGGGTCTTGTGGTCTGTATTGGTCAGTGCCTTGGTGGGGACAGTTGTATGCTGTTTTGGAGCTAAGAGAGTATTCATATATGCATCAGGTTGGTCTCAGAAAGACCTCTTTTTATTTCCCTTGGCAGCTTTTGCGCGAATTCGGCTGGGCGCAGGTCGTGCCCCCTCGGACCTCAAACTTCTTTTCGGTAGAAGATTTGACTGAGCGCCTGCGTCTGTTGCTTGGGTCTCTGTGGGAAAATCAGCGTCCGTCAACCCGTCCCTCTCAGTCTGTCGGGAAGGTTTTTCATGTCCCCAAAGATTATATGAAGTGGTTGTGGAGGAAAGTAGTCACCAAGATGTTGGCAGTGGAGACTGGACAAAGATGGTTTGTTTTATTTGACTCCATTGAAGGGGTTGTTGTGGTTTTTTCGAAGATGGTTAAGGCTCATCGATCCACGGAATATTTATGGCACTCTATTCAGGCAGGGGAAACTTTGGGTCCTTAAGATGTAGATGATGAGGGTGCAGGCTCCTCTGGTAGCTGTGGGTTGGACTCCTGGGGAGTTTATTTATGTAATAGGGAATGTATGTGGGGGTTTTATTTGGATTTTTATGGTAGTAGGGGGAAGGGAGTTATCCATTCCTTTTCTTATGTAATCCGTACTGTAATTTCTTAATAATGAAATAAATAAGTTTCTGATCATCCAGTTGTGCCTTTCGATGAATTTTATATTTTGAATTATCTATACTGATCGCTAAGCATACATAATCCTTTTGTTCAAATAATTTTAGAATGAACTGCCGTTCTCGGAGGTAAGAAAAGAATAGTATTTTGTGAAAAAGAAAGGGGCCGCACTCATGTGAGGTGCATGAGTTGCCAACGTACCTCTGGGGCTTTTTGAAAATGTTTTTAAATAATTTTTGTACAGGATTAGGCCCACGTAGTTCTGGGTAGAGGGAAATGAAGAGTTTTGTTTTTTTAATAATAGAAGGGGGATGAGAAGAGTCGTAGCGTGCCGAGATTTTGGACTAGGGGTAGAGTTTCTTGAGACGGTCCAGATTGACTGGACGAGCCATCTCTTCCCCATCTAGGTCAGTGAGCATGGCTGCACCTCCAGATAATATTTTCTTCACAATGTAGGGGCCGCTCCAATTGGGCTTGAATTTCCCTCTGGGGTCCCAGATGGGTTCTATTATCTCCTTGAGGGCTAAATCCTCCTCTCGGACACCGCGGTCCTTGACTTTCTTATTGAATGATCGCGCTATTCGACGATGGTACCCCTGTATGTGGTAAAGAGATTTTGATCTTCTTTTATCTAGGAGGGCTAGCTCATCAAGACGGCTTTGGCACCAGTCTTCTTCACTAACTTTGCTTTTGAGCATGACATGTATCGAGGGTATTTCTAGCTCCACGGGTAGGACTACTTCCATGTCGTAGACCAGGGAGTAAGGGGTAGCCCCAGTAGAAGTTCGGATTGAGGTTTGATAGCCCCAGAGGGCGTATAGGATCCGATCGGCCCAACCCCTACAACTTTCGGTCATCTTGTTTATGATGGCTTTGAGATTCTTGTTAGAGTCTTCAACTGCACCATTGGTGTGAGGTCGATAGGGAGAAGATTTGTGTCTCTGAATCCCATACTCATTAACTACTTCTGTGACTTCTGCTTCGAAATACAATCCGTTATCTGATACCAGCTCGTGTGGGACCCTATATCGGCAAATGATATTTTTCTTGAAGAATTTGCCCACTTTCTTGGCATTCAATACTGCGTATGACTCAGCCTCGACCCATTTGGTGAAGTAATCGATGGAAACCATGATGAAATCATGTCCGTTTGAAGCCTTTGGTGTAACCTTCCCTATGATGTCGACACCCCAGGTGGAGAATGGCCAGGGAGAGGTCAAGTTGTATAATTCTCGCGGAAGCAAGTGTTGAAAGTTGGAGAATTGTTGGCATTTGAGGCACCTCCGGACATAGGCGGTGCAATCCTGAATCATGGTGGTCCAGTAGTAGCCCTATCGGATGATCTTCTTGGCGAGCATGTGACCATTCATATGGGGTCCACATTCCCCACTGTGGATTTTCTGCCTTATTTTCTCAATCTCAGCCCCTGCGATACAGTGTAGATGAGTTCCATCGAAATTCCTCTTGAGTAGAGCTTTATGATAGATGATGTACTGGGCAGCCAATCTTCGGAGGTTTATTCGATCTTTCTTGTTGGAACCCTCGGGATACCTACCATATTTGATGAGGCACCAGATATTATAGTACCAGCAATCGGCTAGTTCGGGATCTTCAGTGGAGATAAGCTCAATATGGTAGTAATGGGTCAGTTTGTCTTGCTTTTGAACTAGGAAGGGGGTCATTGTTATTCCTTCGGGCATGTCGACCATGGAGTCCAAGGTGGAGAGAGTATTCGCTAGGTTATTCTTTGTTCAGGGTAGGTAATGGAAGATGATATTTTCGAATCGGGAGGCTAACTCTTCTAATTGGGCATGAAAGGGTTGAAGCTTTTCATCCTTGACTTTTCACTTTCTGAGCACTTGACCGATGATAAGGGAAGAATCCCCATAGACATCAAGGTATTGAATATCTTTCTTAAGAGCAACTTTGAGGCCCACTGTGCATGCCTCGTATTCCGTCATGTAGTTGGTGCAAGGACAATTCAATTTAATGGCGATGGGAGTGTGGGAGTCATCTGGGGCGATCAGAAGTATCCAAATGCCATATCCCTTTTTGTTGGCAGTGCCATCAAAGAACATTTTCCATCGAATGCGGTCTTGATCGGTGCAGAGGATATTTTCATCTGGGAATTCAAAGATCTGGACATCTGCTTCGTCTATGGGGTAATCGACGAGGTAGTCATAGATGGCTCTTCCTTTAATGGATTTCTGTGTGATGTACACGATATCGAACTCGGTTAGGATCATCAACCATCGGGCCATTCGACTGGATAAGGCGGGTTTCTCAAGCAGGTATTTGATGAGATCCATTCGGGATACAAGTTTGACGGGGGAATGCAAGCATGTAGTGTCGCAACTTTTGGGTGACCCAGACAAGTGCGACACATGCCTTTTTTAAAGCAATGTAGTTGACCTCGTACCCGGCCAATTTGTGACTGGCGTAATAAATGGCTCTTTCTTTACAGGAGTCTTCAAGGTATTGGGCTAGCAAATCCCCGGTTGTAGTGTCGGTTATGGTTAGGTATAGGAGCAAAGGGAGACTAGACTGTGGTGGCATGAGCACTGGAGGTTGGGTTAGGTATTGTTTGATTCGGTTAAAAGCTTCTTGGCCTCATTCTAAACCTTGGTTGAATCTTTCGGAGGATCTTGAAGATCGGTTCATAGATGGAGGTTAGCTGGCTGATAAACCGGCTGATATATTGCAATTTCCTAAAAAAAACTCGAACTTCTTTCTCTGTTCAGGGCGGTGGCATCTCAAGTATGGCCTTCAGCTTCGCATGATCTTCTTTTATCCCCTTTTCGCTGACCATGAATTGTAAGAGTTTTCCCTTTATAACGCCGAAGACACACTTTTGTGGATTAAGTCGCATCTGATACCGTCGCAGTCGTTTGAAGAATTTTCGGAGAGCGAGAACATGACCTTCTCTAGTTTTGGACTTGATAATCATATCATCCACATAAACCCTGACCTCCTTGTGGATCAGATCGTACAGGATGGTTGTCGCAACCCTTTGGTAGGTAGCCCCAGCATTCTTGAGACCAAATGGCATGACGGTGTAGCAAAAGGTTCCCCGTGGGGTGATGAATACGGTTTTTTCTTGGTGGTCAGGGTGCACCTTGATTTGGTTGTATCCAGCAAACCCGTCGATAAAAGACTTGAGAGCATAACTGGTTGTGTTGTCCACGATCATATCGATATTGGGTAGCGGATAATCATCCTTTGGAGAAGCTTTGTTTAAACCTCGGTAGTCTACACACATTCTAACCTTCCCTCCTAATTTTGGCATAGGTACAATATTGTCTAGCCATGTGGGATATTCGATCACCCGAATGAAACCCACGTTTAACTGTTTGACCACCTCTTCTTTAACCTTGAGCGACCATTGGGTGCGGAGTTTTCTCAATTTTTGTTTAACTGGCTTGTAATCTGGGAGAGTAGGGATCTCGTGCTGAGCTATTTCAGGATCGATGTCGGGCATATCATCATATGACCATACAAAGACATCTACAAACTCATTTATCAATTCTTCGAGTTGTGCACGCTCATGCTCGTCAAGGGTGGACCCTATCCTAATCTCATGCAGTTGGCTACTAGAACCGAGATTAATAACAACAGTCTCTTCTTCATTAACTTAAACGCGGTTATGTTGTTTATTATTAACCTTATTTAAATCAGTTAAGAATTTTTCATTTGCAAAATCATCATCATCAAAAGTTTGATAGAATTCAAGCAGTTAATGTAAGGCACAGCAAGATACTCAAAATCTTCATTTATTTCATTGATAGGAAAAACAGCATTAAGAACCTCATCAAAAGAGGTCTCGATTACATTTGAGCAAGGATAGACAACAGAAGAAGAAATAGGGTAAACATTGGCATTAGGGGAAATTTCACGAGGTAGAATTGGCACAGTATGCCAGTTGAAGAGAGGTGTATCAGCAGCTTTAATCAGACGGGATGGGTCGATTGATGTAGTGCCTGAATGAACCATGAAGAGTGCCAGCCCCAGTATCTGTAAGTTGAAGGAATCTTCGGAATCACTTTCCTCAGTCTCTTAGATATCTTTGATGAGCGGTTATACTTGGTGTGGGAAACTTTCGGCCCATGGGTAGCTGTCTTGGAAAAAGATATCCATTCCCGGCCTCATCTTCTTGTCTGTGTGGTCATAACATCGTTCTGGAAAACCGCAAAAGGAGAAGTCTTCGCCTTCTTTGATGAATCGTCCATTCAAGGAGTCTCCTGAGATAGTTTGGATGCGGTTTAATCTTCTCTTTAGTCGAGATTGGCGGATCATTCTGAGCTCTTTTTCTGATGGTTGATACCCTAAGGCGCAAGGAGGGAAAGCTTTCTTCAGTTCGATGGGCTCAAGTATCCCTTGCTGCCTTTGACCTAACCCCAGTCCGAGCATTAAGTGCATGTTTCTGAACATCTGAATCACATTGACATTGCCGTGAGGGTCATATTCTGGACAAACCCTTTCTTTGAAACCGTCCCCTGTCGGGAGTTGGGATGGCTCAACTCAAAATCCTGATAGGAGCATATCATTTGACCCGTGTTGTATCTCGATAATTGAACTGTTGGTGCTTGCACCCACGACATTTTTATTGTCACCCAAAATAGTGATGACTCGCCCGTCGGCGAAGAACTTCAATTTCTGATGGAGTGAGGAAGACACACCCTTGATATTGTGGAGCCAGGGTCGTCCGAGCAACAGGTTGAAACAAGCTAGGTTGTCTATGACTTGGAATTCAACGACAGGGTTTATAGGGCCAACCCCTATTATAAGTTTTATGGACCCCATCACCTCACGATGGGTATTATCGTAGGCATGCACAGCGGCGGAGGCTGGAGCGAGGTCGCTTTCCTTCAGGCCTAAACACTTGAAGGTTCTCATTGGGAAAACATTCAAGTCGGATCCGTTATCGATAAGGGAGAGTGGCACGGCCTTTCCCATAACTTCAACAGAGATATTGAGTGCATAATTGTGATTCGGCCCAATTCTGGGGATTTCTTCTTCAGAGAATGATAGCATTCGGGTAGAGGTCAAGGATCCAACCAGATTTACCGCTTCTTCTGGTGTGGTAGAGGGAGGAACTATGGGTCCGGTGAGTAATTTGATTAAAGCATTTATGTGCAGCTGGGAAGACATGAAAAGCCCCCTTAGAGTGATGTTATCTTGGGTTTTCTTTAGTTGATCGAGGATCTTGCTCTCCTCGATGGTCATTTCTAGCATAGGAAGGTTTTCAACGCCCTTCCCTTTATCATTTATTGGTAGTGATCTTGGAACCTGGTAATGTCTCCCTGATCTGGTCATGTGATTTATTGAAGAATGAAAGAACATGAATCCCGTTTCCTCGTTAATCTTAGGTTGTGCTGCCACCCTATTTACTTCTCCGAGGAGTTCTTCAAATGATATCATCCCACACATGTTGTCTACTAGGCCATCTCTTCCTAAAGCTTGTTCTTCACTCGAATTTTTGAATTCTTCCCCCCATCTGGTGATAGCAATTATGTCTTTCCATGTAAAGTCGATGCATTCCACAACTTCAATGGCTTCTTCATACAAGTTCTCCCGTTCTATGGGGATATGTGTGATTGAAGGGACCAAATGCCCTTGTAGTTTCAAAGTGTCAAGTAACCCGTTGATACTGCAAATGCTATTGGTTTGCCCGAATAATTTTACCATAGTCTGGACAACATCATCTAGGCTGACTTCGTCGATTGGTACCAATCATTTGTATGAATCTCGGGCCCATTTTCGTGCCTCCAAGAACAGTGTACTGAACTTCTGGCAATCGATGACCATCTGCGAGGGAAATTTCATCCCGAACTCTAGGAGTTGGTTTAACACCTCTGACAATTCTATATTTCCATTTTCAGAACGAGTACGAACAGTGATGCATGCTCTGGTAAGGAGTGACAGTGCCTAATCAGCGAGGCTAGTAGGGTGTAAGAGGAAATATGGGCAAATCTGAAGAGGTTTAGGAGAGTATATGGGTGTGATTTGAGTTGAGGGATCGAAATCTGGGTTTTCTTCCAAGAAGATGGCATTGGTGTGATTTGGGAGTGGATTGTGAGTAGTGTTTGGCTTAGGATTGGCTGGTGGGGCGATCGTACCCCAATCAATGAGATCTTGGATTATGTACCGAAGGTGAAAGCATTGGTCGGTGGTATGGCCGGAAATTTGGTGAAAGGCGCAATGAGCATCGGTCTTGAAGTTTCTTGGGAGTGGATTTGGCAATGGACGGGGATCCAAGGGTTTGATGAGGTTTCGGCTTAATAGGGCTTGGTAAACTTTGGAGAGGGGGGGCATGGAGCTCAGTGTATTCCCTTCGGATAGGGGTAGGGCGGCTTTCTGGTGCCCATGATGTGGTTGGTTGAGAGATGTTGTTAATGGTCGAAATGGTAGCACCGGCATGCTTGTCATACTTTTTAGGGGTGAACTGTCCGGACACCTTCTTTGGTTCAACCTCTGTTTTAACGAGGCTTTCCTGGATTTCCACTCCTGTCTCTCCGAGAGCTCGAAAGTGGGGATAATATTGTCCTCCCATCGTTGCTCGGACATGGGGCAAGAAGTTTTTCTTCACTATGTTGACCTGTTCTTCCTCGGATGGACGATTGGTCATGGTAGCTGCTTGCTCTCTCCATCGAGTTATGAAGGTACTGACTGCTTCTCCAGGATTCTATTTGAGCAGCTCTAAATCACGACGGGTGACCTCAAGGTCTTCGTTGTATTTGTACTGCGACATGAATTCTCGGGCTACATCCTCCCAGCTACGGATTCTGGATTCCTCAAGAGATAAAAACCATCGGAGGGCACTATCCTTCAAAGTTTGCTGAAACAATTGGGTCATCACTTCTTCAGAAGCCCCTAGTAGAGTCATGGAACGATGATAACTGCGAAGATAAAAAATTGGGGGTCCACTCCCTTCGAACTTCTCGATATTTGGCATCTTGAACTTCTCGGGTAACCTTGCTTTAGGATAAGGAAACATGTGGGTATAGTCCATGTAATTCCCACAGATCCGGACTTGGTCAAACTTCTTGGTGAGCATCTTGAGATCCTCTTTAACTTTATTCAACTCCTCCTTCTTTGGATCAACGACCACAAGCAGGTTAGCCATAGGCTGGGCAATATTTGGCATTGGAAGCTGGGCAGGCGGCGGCCCATTAGCAGGAGGGGAACGTGGAGCGTGCTGATATTCTTTTGGAACCCAGATAGTCTCGGGTGGACCCATAGTATGAGGGAATAGGGCCTCAGGATCTTGAGGAATAGGAACTTGGTGTCATTGCATTTCTCGAACCTCAGTTTGGAGGTTATCAATCTTGGACACGAGCTGAGCTAGGACTATCGTAAGATTCGGCTGTATGACTGGTGCTTGATCTGTATTCTCCATAGAAAATGGATGGATTTCGAACTCGAAGGAAGTAGTAGAGGAACAGATGAAACTCCGGGGTGATTTGACTAAAGACTGAAGCCAATAGGGAGCCAGGCCAAGGGCTTGCGATCGACTTGAGAAGGCGTAGGATGAGATTTATTTTTGAGAAAAAAGGAAGAACTATTTTTGGATTTTCAATAAAGAAGGGAGAAATGTTTTTGGATTTTTAATAAATAAGGGAGAAATGTTTTGGGATTTTCGATAAAGAAAGGAAAAATGCTTTCGGGAGACGGAACTCAGCATGATTATTATGATTATTATATTTTCACTTGTATTTAATTCTCCTAAATCAATGTCGGACGGGACCCGAGCCTGGAGAAGTGTGGGTCTTAATATATGCAAAGCTACAGTTTGAACTTGTAACCAGGCTCACGAACAGGGTCCCGTTTTAAAAATGCACAAAAATTGGGCGGCAGGCTGACCCGGAATTTCGGTAGAGTTTCGGGTTAAAACCGAAAATCTAAAGTGCGTGTCATAGGTCTGACACCTATATGCGGGTATGCAGTTGGTTGGGTGAATCGGCATGGGTTCCCCCCTTTGGCGTGACTTCCACGATATACGTCTTGCTCTTGCGGGCAATCGGTACGTGTGGACAAGCCATTTGATATACCTGAGTGTACATGAATTGCCTCATCATATACCTCGTAGGGACGGTACGTGTGAGAGAGAATTCGATATACTCGACGTACGTGAACGAATTCCCTGTGATATACCTCCCGTCATGACTTCGGTCAAGCGGTACGCTACGGGGGAACCGTTCGATATACATCGAAGGTACTTGGCCAATGGAAGGTGAGAGTCATATCGCTTAGGCTAACTGCGACCTGCCGGACCAGCGCCCATTACGAAGTGACCCTCCAGTTACTGGGTAAAATTTGGTCAATATCAATGCTCTTGGGTGATGTCGTGTGAATCATGCATGATTCTCTTATTAGTATCTTATGATGAGAATGCCTCTTCTTGATTATGCCAGACAGGAAGCAAAGTACAAGTACCCCAAAAGGTACACCAAGTATGGATGGGTGATGCGTGCAACATGGGGATATACATGTGATCCTAGGTGCACGTGGTGTGAAGTTTACATGGAGAAATTTATACAAGTGTGTGAATATAAGCATAAGCATGGGATACATATGAGAAAGGGGAACATGCAAATATGGGGGAAATATAAGAAATATGGCATTCATGTAAATAGAGTCAATCCTACAAACAAAACATATATCCCCAGCAGAGTCGCCACTGTGGCCATCCCCAATCCTCGCCACGCGGGCGGGCGCGTGGAGGAAAGGATCCTTCGGGTCCCGTGCGTCCTTCTCGGGATCACTTCGGCCGACGTCGTTTGAGATGTGAAAATGTAAAAATGTAGAGAGATTCAGAGTCGCCAGTCTATTTTACTCAAAACAGACAAAAGAAAAAAAAGGGAAGCCACCCCGAAGGATGGCATCCAAAGACATACTGGTGCGTGCGAAACCAAGATGATTCGAGAAGGGTTCGGAGGCTTAGTTATGAAATGGGAAGGTGTTAGGCACCCATTTCGCCCTTTCGGTCTCTCATGAATATTTGCTATTTTCCTTTTGTTTCCCCCGTGATATGTGTGCATGTGTATATATAGAATGGACGTAGGAATCCTCGACTTATATCATGGAAAAGATAAAGCGAGTCATCCGTAGGAAGATATAAGAGTAATATTAGAAAAATAAGATTTACGCGATTACCCCTACGTTGACCGTTATAATGGAACGATAACGCATATGGAGCAATACGTTATTAAGGGCAAGTATATAGAATATAAGGAAAATGGATTTAGAGAAGATAGAAAATGAGAGAAAGTGAGAAAAAGGACTCGAGTCTCGGGTTTTATCCCGAGACGCCTACGTAGCCTATAAAGGCATCAAAGTCCACGTAGTTTGCATACAAAACGAGGGGTGGGGTTTATCCCATAAATCCAAATGGGGAATCTCTTATTTGTAAGTGTGTGTGTGTGTGTGTGTGTAGAAAAAGTGTTTTAGTTGTGGGAAAAGTGTGGGAAAAGTGTGAGAATCCCTACTTAGAATTTATGAGCAAACCCTTTTTTTCTTGTTTTTTGGGTTTTATGAAAATAAAAGGTGTACAATAATGCAAAATAAAAAGTATATTAGGATGTGTGAGATGAGATAAAAGTGATAAATAAGAAAATAAGTTATCGGGAATTTAAGAGAGAGTTTGAGAAAGTTGGACCTTCTTGAAGATCTTGAGCTTGATCTTGAATGTTGGAGAGCAGCCCTTTGCACTAGGATGATGATGGAGAGTGGATAATTCACTAAGTTTGATGAAAAGGGTGATGAGAAGTGGAAGTAAAAAAGGAATTTGGAAGTTGAAATCACGCTGCCTTCGAGAGAGGTTTCTGGGATTCGTTCAGAGAGATTTTTATCAGATCTGGGCTCCCCTTGCAAATGAGGTGAAGGCCTCCTTTTATAGGCCCAGGTGAGTGCCAATCGGCATAGACATGTTCCTGCCTATCGACAGGTGCCGATAGGCAGGGTCCGAAATCTGCCATTTGGCAGTGCGCTTCAGGGTTTTTTGGAAAATCGATCGCCGAGGGCAAACCGTTGGTCAGAATCGCGCACGGGGCAAACCATTGGAAAGGTAATTTAGAGACCTTTGAAAGTCCTTTGGACTTCTCCCGGGTTAGGGAGCTGACTTTGGGCCAAATATGGCTCGGAATCATTTGTCGGTCCATTGGACGGGGAATCGCTCGGACGCAAACAGATCGTTCGTCTGCATGGTAAGTTCGAATCGTGCATGGTGCGAACCGTTGGAAAGTATAGGAGATGTACTTCGACATTCCAAAGAGTTTGACCCAGTTTGGAGAGTTAACTTTTGTCAACCGGGCTCGATAAGCGTTCGGTAACCTCCCAGAATCAAACGGATCGTTCGTCCGTATGGAAAGTCGAAATTGCGCACGGGACGGACCATTTGAAAGGGTATTCGGTTCCCTTCGAAGATTCATTCAGCCTTGGTTGGACTGAAGAGTTGACTTAGGTCAAATAGAGCCCGGGAGCGCCCGGTGGCCTCTGGGTCAGGTTTCGGACGCAAACGGATCGTTCGTCCGCATGGTAAGTCGGAATCGCACACGGGGTGGACCGTTGGAAAGGGTATTCAGTGCCCTTCGAATATTCATTCAGTCTCGATCGAGATGAAGAGTTTGACTTTTGGGTCAAACTAAGCCGGGGAGTGCCCGATCACTTCCAGGTCAGTACTCGGGACATAACCTTTATGGAGATGAAGGGAGGTACTAGGGACCTAAGGAAAGTTAGGGGGGTAACAGAATGGGGTGTCTACAATAAGTTTGGCATGAGTAATAAGGAAATTTCGGTAAAAGAAATGATATTCCTTAAACAATGGGTATTATTTAAGATATTTAACCGGGTGTGTTAAATCAATAAATAAATAACAAGTCAAGTAAAAGGGATTTCTTTTACAAGATTAAGGTAAATTAATCGGGGTAAGTAGCGTTTATGGAATAAAAACGATTTCATGCATTAAAGTAAGTATATATATCGGTGTTCTAAAAAATGTGCCTAGCCCCAAGGCTTTTTATATGCGCCAAGTTTTGGCCCTATGCGTGGATTAAGGCATGGTGAACGGCGGTCAACGTTTTTTTGGACTAAGGTGTAAAAAACGCATTTTTTAGCTAAAACACGCCTTAAAATGAGTTTTTTTGTATTAGGATACAAAACGACATCGTTTTGTACCGTTTAAATAACAACAAAAAAAGGAAGGCGGCTTAAATTACGCCATTTTGGGCCCAATCGTTCGATAAAAAAAGAGGTGTGTTATGTCTCGACCCAAAAGAAAAGCCCTAGTTTCTCTCTCTCGTTTGTTCTATCGAGTCTCGACCGAAGCATCCATTATCGTTTATTGTGTTTTCTCACTTGTTGATATGGCGTACAGTGAGATATTCTCGTTATGGGTGGTTAGTCCGAGGAGATTGGGTGGGTTAAGTTACACAACAACTAATGTGGGTGAGGCTCTTCATTCTTTGCGGTGGTAATTTTATAGGCTTTCTCATGACTTTCAAACCTTCTATAAGATCTCTTCTGATCTACTTTACTTTCGATTCATGTATTATTCCTCATATGTTCTTTGCGGTGATAATTTTACTTTCGATTCATGTATTTTCAAAAATTCTTTGAGGTGGTAATTTTATATGTTCGTAAGCCCTGCTTCGGTTTTAAAGAAATGCTGAATTCATTGTAGATGATATTAAGTTAAGCAACAATTAGGTCATTTGTTTTGTTGAGCTTTGATATATGTCATGTTTTTGTGTTTCTACGTGTGCTTAGAAGTTTTTAGTTACTGATAAAGATATAAGCTTCAGTTGAGTTTATAATTGGTTGAAAATATATGATTATGCACATGTGTATGAAATAATTGGTTAAAAACATATAAAAAATATTTTAAAAGTCTAGTAGTGAATTTAAAAAAATATGCTCATCCATTTTAGTATTTTTAATAACCTTGTTATAATTAAAAAATATTAAAATATATTTAAAAAAGCTTAAACACCTTTTCACGCCTAAGGCCCACATAAGCTTCTAAGGCTTAAGGCTTGGCCTCCACGACTCGATCGCGCTCCGAGTTTTTTAGAGCCTTGTTATATATATATATGGTAGTTGCATATGCACGTAGATATAACGTGTTAAAGTCTTTTTTCTGTCGTTCAATCCTATGTTGCATTGTTGTAATTTCTCACAGGGCATTCAGCTCATTCCCTCATTTTTATTATGGCAGGTTGGTTGCGGTTCCGTATTTTGAGAGTGTTGTACAAGTATTCTTTTATTTTACGATTAGTAGCGTTGTATGCTTGGATTCCGGTGATGCTTCCCGCCGGTCCCTCACAGAGCTTGATTTGAAATGAAAATCGCACGCTAAACAAGTCAAACATTAATTAAATAAAACTGGTCTTGCAGTACTATGTAGGCTATTTCATTACACTTCACACCTAAGGCTCGAGTCAAACCAGGTTGACCATGGGTAACCCATAAATTCAAGTAGGGCTTTACATAGTCCCTATCAGCTTTTCGAGATGCAAATGCCTGAGATAAAGATGGTCCGAAATATTTTTCGCCAAAATGGGTTGCGCCTTAAAAAGGTGGGTAAAAATTAATTTTAATGCGACGGTCTATAGTTATAAAGACGAGATTGGACTCGAGGCGGTGATTCGATATGTGGATGGTCAGTTCATAGCGGCTCAGGTTCATAAAAAAACTCTTTTGTCTATTTCTCAAAAAACACGATTGGACTCGGGGAGGATATACATTTTCTCTATATCTCAAAAATCTCTTTTGTCTATATGAAAAATAGAAAGAAAAAGAAGAAGAAAATAGTCATTTTTTAGTAAATTCGGGACAAAAAGTGGACAAAAATTGTTTAAAAATTTTAAACAAATAAAAAAGGAACAAAAAACTTAAAATAAATAAATAAAACCCGTATTTATTCTCTTTAATATATGAACATTAGGACAAAAAATATATAAAAACTAGTTTAATTATTTTTCAATAAAAAAATACTGCAAGGAAAAAGAGAAGAAAATCAATAAAAATAGTATGGAATAAAATAAATGAAAATAAAAGTTGGGAGGGAAAAGAAATTAAAAACAATTATTTGTTTCTTAGATGAGTAAAAACTAAGATTTTTTATAAAATAAAAAAAGAGAACGGAAAACATTTTTATATCTTATAATAGAACCAAAAATGGAACAATTTTTTTTTATATCTTTTAATAAATAAATAAGGGAAGAAAAAATGGAAAAAAAAACAAGTTTTTACCTATTTTAATACATGTACTAGGAAGAAAAGAGAACAAAAGATATTTTTTTATTATTTGTATAAATAAACATGAAATGAAGTAAAGAAAAAAACTATATAAAACAATAAATTGTTTTTGTTTATTAAAAAATTGCTTTGTTTATAAAAATAATTTACCAAAGTATTTTGTTTAATTAATATATTAATTAGAATAATGTGTCCTATGTAAATAAAAAAAATTGTACCTCTATAATTTCAATGCCATTGCCTTAATTTTATTTCAATGTTTTCTGGTTGGATATATTAAAATTATTATATGTATTGAACTATGTATGAACATAATGGTATTAATAATTGAAAATGAATATGTATATAATTCAAGGGTGTAACTATTCCTACACCCTTTTCAAATGTTTAAAATATAAAGCCAAAAATACCTTTTTTATTTCATTAAAATATAATATAAATTTAAAACATAAATAAGATAAAATTTATACTTTAAGATAAAATATAATATTAGTAATATTAGTATTAGTATTAGTATTATTATTATTATTATTATTATTATTATTTCAATTTTTTACTTTAACAAAATATTATTGTTTTTTTAATTTTTTCATAACCCAGAACCGCCACACGAACGGCTCATTGAGCGTTGTACCAGAATCACCCTAATACACGTTTCGCTAATAGTTTAATTTTTTAATTAGACTATTGTACATTTCATGAATTTATTAGACTTTGTTACATATTTCGTTGTTAAATATGAAACTTTGTTCACGAAAAATGATTTTTGATGACACTTAAGCAACTTTTAACCCCTAAAAAATTATAATGAAAAAAACTGATTTTTAACCAAAAAAAAACAATTTTTGAATGTAAAACTATTTTTAACAAAATAAAAACAATTATAACAAAATAAAAACTATTCATAAAAAATAATTTCTAATAAACAAAAAAGTTTTTAACAATTTCTAACAAAACAATTTTTAAAAAAATAAAAACAATTTATAACAAAAAAACAATATCTTAAAAAATCACTTTTCAAAGAATAAATTATTTAAAAAATAAAATATTTTAGTGAAATAAGGACAATTTTTAACAATAATATTAAAATTTATTTTGTTTTGTTTTGCGAAAATAATACTTTTTTAAAAACTATTTTTTTGTTATAAAGTGCTTTTATTTTGTTAAAAAAGGTTTTTTTGTTAAAATTATTTTAATTTTGTTAAAAACAATTTTATTTTCTAAAGATACTTTTTTCAATATTTTTTTTAAAAGCAATTTTTCTTTCATTATAATCTTTTTTGGGATTAATAAAAAATGTTTAAATGTCACCAAACAACAATTTTTGTCTTTGTATTTTAAGCATTTGAAAAGAGTGGGGAAGATGTTAAATGTGAAAATAGCCAAAACCCTAACTTAAATCTAAATATTTAGTTGTTTTCAAATTTTTATTAAAATATATAAAAAATTTGAAAAAATTATAATCTTCACCCTTGAGAAAGACAATTGAAAAATCAACTCACCCAATGTGTGGAGTATTGTTTATTAAAAACTATTTTTTTACTCACTCGCTGATAGGAAGGGGAGCGGAATTCAACGCACGACCCTTAAAAAAGGATTGGCGTGATAACCATTGGAGCAAATCCCTTGATTGTGTTTATTAAAAAGTTAGCGAGTGAGATAATTTCAATGGCGGGAGGATTTAGGTGGATGTATCCCTAACTTTCTAAATTAAACATTTAGGATAAAAACAAGGGACATATACCAAATAGTCCCTCGGACATTTTTTAATATCCATTTAGTCCAAATTTTTTTATTTTGCCTCAAAAAATCCTTTGCCACATATTTTGGAGAGGTAGTGCCGCTGGCACGGACCTCTAAAAATAAGAGGATATTGAGTGCTTGAGAGACTAAATGGATTAAACTAAAAATATGTGTCCTTTTTAAAAAATATATGTTTATAGTAAGAACTATTTAATAATTGACCCTAAAAACAAACAATTTTAAAAAACAACTGTCGGTGATGAATTGATTTCTTTACCGAGCAAAGCAATTGAATATTTAAGAGTATAGACGGCATACTGATTATCTCACAAAATGATTTTCTATAATTAAAAATAAATAAATAAATAAAAAATTAACAACCCAAAAAAAAGGCATAGCCCATCCAACGAAAGCTACCATGTAGCAACAGATGATATCTATGTTTCGATTTATATTGGTACTTCATATAAGTAACTATGAGAAATGTCCCACATATACACATACATACACATATACATACATAAGCTAAGTGTAAAGAATGAGAAAGCAAGAGGGTATTAAAATGTAGGGCAATCCAGTCGCTTTAAAAGTGCAAATATTAGCAGCAAAGCGGAGATGGAAGCCCAAGTAATTGTTGATGTACGCCTATCGCACTCGTTGTGCGCCACGATTTAACCTCTCCCGTGGAATACCACGCCACCCCTTCTTTCATGGGGAAAGCGCTCGGCCTAAGGCGCTGTGTTTTAAATCCCCACCCTCTCTCTCTCTCTCTATTTATACCCACCACCATCATATTCTAAACCCTATTTCCATCCCTTCATTTTACGTTTATGTCCCTTGAATTGGATTGGACCTCCGATGGAGAGGATAGGATAGTCCCACATTATTTATTTGAGTAAATTATTCAGGTCTCTAAATTATTGGAATTATTCTAAAATGGTCTATAAATTATAAATAATTGTAAATCAACCCTAAAACTAACAAAAAGATTTAATAAAGTCATTTCGTTGATTTTGACAGTTACTAATAACGGGAAAATGTCATATGCGACGCCCAAGACTTTTTCTAAGGACATTAAAGTAAATTAAATTATCACAACATACCAAACAAGCCCTTAACAACTCCTACTCCAAAAAAACTCATATGTAACACCCATTTCAACAATCACTTAACCCATCCAAACAATCTCTCTCTCTCCCTCTCTCTCTCTCTCTCTCTCTCTCTCTCTACTAGACCAAGTTAATGAGCTCCAATAGCAAACTCAGGCAACTCTTACACCCCATTGGCCAAACAATAACCATTGCCCCATTTTCCATCTCCACCATCCGCACACCATTGTAAGCCCCTCCCCTACTTACAACCACCCCCTATTCCACGGCTGTAGGCCCCACTTTTTAAGTGTGCTTTAAGTGAAAGCATTTTTTTCCAGAATAAACTTTTTTCAATTTTAATTTGCACCAGTTTTGTGAACTAATTTAACTTAACCCAATTTTATCTTGTTAATCCTAAACATGCATCTAGGTGAGATTAAATAAGTAAAATAAATCAAATCCATAAAACACATAACGCCGATGTACGAGGAAATCACTAAGAGAAAAAATCTCGAACAGTCCAAGCCAGACAATCACTATGATACGGTATTACAAAGTACAAACAATAAACTTACTCAATGACTCGATACCCCACGAGCCTTGACGTTCTTTTATGCTTCAACTGTTCCTCCACAGTGCAATGCAAGAGTCCACCTACGTCAGATCCACAACACATGAGTCCACGTATATTTAGGTATCTATGGAGGGGGCTTGAAGGTAATTTTGAGATTAGAGATAAAACCCCATTAGCAACAGTGTTTGGGGATTAAAGCAACCGAGACAGCTCAAGAGTGGCAACTCAGCGAGGCAGCTTAGCGTGGCAACTCATACTTTAGCTTATTGTGTTAGTCATATTGTATCTTTGTTTATATTGAGTGTAAGCTATAACGGTTGTAATGATGTAACGAGAATAATAATGAATTTTAGTGTGAGGTCAAATGGTACTCGCGAGAGACCAGGCTTGGCAGGGCTGGGAGAGCTTTCAAGCTCTATCGAATGGCCTCGTCGTGGAAACTTTAGAGGGACTTGGTTTGGAGGATTGAGAAGTGAGGCACCATTGGGGCTCGTCCTAACCATCTTAGATACAACTGGTAAAACACCGAAGAACCCTGACCGTGGAACCTCGGGCGGAGCAGCTTGGAGTTTCATCGGACGTTGAGTTGTGAACCAAACAGCCCTCTACTTAATGTCACATCTACTGTATGTGATGTCACTAGCCAGCTAAACAATATTAGACATGCACTTGAGTAAACCACCGTGGTATTTGGGGCTGTTAGGCAGTTGGTAAGCCACCTCTATGACAACAGCCCCCTGACACACAGTGGTTAGGCAAAAGGTATGTCTTGGCATTTAATATTTATGACGTGGAGACAGCTAGTGAATCCGGTATTTAATGTTTGTAACATAAAGTATGAGGGAGGCCTTTCACAGGCATTGATGACTGAGTTGCCTCGAGGGTGGTGTGTGGAGCTATTTAAGGACCCTAACCACCTTTGAGGGAAGGATGTTCCTTTTGAGAGTCAAGAAGTTATTGCTAGAGAGAGTTATTACAAACCAGAGGGTTTCACCCACCCACCATTGTCATTTTCATTACGAAGCTTTTAATACGTGACAGAGATTCTTGAGGGTGTTTGGTGTGTTTCTAAATGCCTACCAAGGTGTATCTAGGGTGCTTACTTCTCTCTCCCTCTAGTTGAGTTACTTCTAAAACTCCATTACTACTCTTCTGAGATATACACGAGAGATTTGTGAGTTTAAACCGAGCTTCATCTTCATTAGGCTAGTGTTGGCATGTCCTATTACTAATCCAAAGTTTTGGGCTGATTAATTTATCATTACCATACTTAAAAGGGGTTACGCCTCCATCTATAATCTAAAGTACCCTCCTACATTTGGCGACTCTGCTGGGGAGGCATTCTCCTAGCTAGAGAGTATGGCGCAAGACAATGCTACGCGAAGACTCAACTTTGATGATATCCAGCGTAATGAAGAACAAGCCACGAGGGAGCAAGAGGCCTTAAGGGATGGGGCTCCTCGAGTAGAGGTACCTTCGGTTTTGACGATGTCAGACGTTCCAGGGACGACACAACCTTCCACGAGCGAGGGGTTGGGACCCGCCCAGATTTCGCTCCTCATGAGCAAGTTTCATGAGTTTTTGCAAACTCCAGTAGCTTCAACGATGCTGGGAGGATTGGAGGCTAATGCTTTCATAACACCAGGAGTAGTTCCAACGGCCCCACCAGGTGCAGGTATCGCAGGAACGATCCCAGCAAGCGTACCCTCTGTTGTGAATCCAGGCAGTGGGAACCTTAGGAGTTTTAACAGCACCATCGGTAACGTTCGTTTCAGTTGTAACGAGCGCTCAGCCCATGGCCTCACTGCTGGTTGCCCCAGCAGCCTCGCCCATGGAAGAAATGAGAAAAGAGATGCAGAAAGAGATGTTGAAGTTCATGCGGGCTTCCTCGCAATCAGCTGGTGAGGTGTCTTCGGTTTATGACGACTTTCGAACACCCTATCCTCAAGCGTACAATGATGAGCCTTACCCAAAGGACTATATTCCCCCTATCTTTGAAAAATATACATGGAAAGGTGGGAACCCGAAGGAGCACATTAAGCGGTTTGTTGAACACTTGGGAGCACATTGCAATGATAAAAAGCTTAGAATGAGGGAGTTTTCTAAATCCCTGACCAATAAGGCATACACCTGGTACTCCCATTTAACTCCCAACAGCGTTTCTACATGGGAGGGGATGCATGTATTATTTGTCCAAAAGTTCTTCCTAGCAGAAGATGACTTCACCTTGACCCAACTGGGAAGAGAGAAACAACGACCTGGGGAGGAAGTAGTAGCATATGTCCGAAGGTTCAGAGAAAGCTCCCTCGATGTGAGGGAGGAGGCCAAAGAGTCCAAGTTATTACAGATCTGTGCGGATGGACTACTTCCTGAGTACATCTGCCATCTTATCAATGAGACGCGTGAGGGGACTTTTTCGGCGTTCTTAAAAGCGGCGAGAAATATCTTCTTGGTGATGCGACCCAATCCAGTGGTGGTGCCTATGATGTTTAGGCAGCCTATACAACCTGTGGGAGGGAGGTCTCAGCCCCCACGAGTAGGGTACACCGAGGGAACAGATTGGGAGCCAAGTCGGGCAGAGGAAGCTCACAGCCAGATTCTCTTTCAGCAGCATCATCGGTCGTGGAACCTTGATCGTTGTGACTCGAGCCTTCTGAAATAACGAGTTCTCGACGGGGTGATGAGGTAGGCGAAATAACTGGTGGAGAATCCTCCCGAGCAACCTGAGGACAGTTAGAGGAAATAGTGATTATGAAAAATCTTAACAAGTGTTTTCGTTGTTAAGTCATCGTTATAGGTGGAGTTTATGAAAAATCTTAACAAGTGTTTTCGTTGTTAAGTTTATAAAAAAACCTTAATAAGTGTTTTCATTGTTAAGTCACCGATATAGGTGGAGTTTTTACAAAAAAAATCTTAACAAGTATTTTCGTTGTTAAGTCACCGATATAGGTGGAGTATGAAAAACCTTAACAAGTGTTTTTCATTGTTAAGCCACCGTCATAGGTGGAGTTTATGAAAAATCTTAACAAGTGTTTTCGTTGTTAAGTCACCGTTATAGGTGGAGTTTATGAAAAATCTTAACAAGTGTTTTCGTTGTTAAGTTTATGAAAAAACTTTACCAAGTGTTTTTCGTTGTTAAGTCACCAATATAGGTTGGGTATAAAAAATCTTAACAAGTGTTTTCATTGTTAAGTCACCGATATAGGTGGAGTTTATGGAAAATCTTAACAAGTGTTTTCGTTGTTAAGTCACCGATGAGTTTATGAAAAACCTTAACAAGTGTTTCGTTGTTAAGTCACCGATATAGGTGGAGTTTATGAAAAAACCTTAACAAGTGTTTTCGTTGTTAAGTCACCGATATAGGTGGAGTTTACAAAAAATCTTAACAAGTGTTTTCATTGTTAAGTCACCATTATGGGTGGAGTTTACGTAAAATCTTAACAAGTGTTTTCATTGTTAAGTCACCGTTATGGGTGTCACCATTATTGGTGGAGTTTTACAAAAAT
Source organism: Sambucus nigra (assembly GCA_949130495.1). NCBI lineage: Eukaryota > Viridiplantae > Streptophyta > Magnoliopsida > Dipsacales > Adoxaceae > Sambucus > Sambucus nigra. The sequence continues at coordinate 521,712,111 of OX422207.1, forward strand.
CTTAACAAGTGTTTTCATTGTTAAGTCACCAATATAGGTGGAGTTTATGAAAAAAACTTAACAAGTGTTTTCGTTGTTAAGTCACCGATATAGGTGGAGTTTACGAAAAATCTTAACAAGTGTTTTCATTGTTAAGTCACCGTTATGGGTGTCACCGTTATTGGTGGAGTTTTACAAAAATCTTAGCAAGTGTTTTCATTGTTAAGTCACCGTTATAGGTGGAGTTTACGAAAAAATCTTAAAAAGTGTTTTCATTGTTAAGTCACCGTTATTGGTGGAGTTTTATAAAAATCTTAACAAGTGTTTTCGTTGTTAAGTCACCGATATAGGTGGAGTTTGCGAAAAACCTTAACAAGTGTGTTTTCATTGTTAAGTCACCTCTAACGGTGGAGTTTGCGAAAAAATCTTAACAAATGTGTTTTCATTGTTAAGTCACCTCTAACGGTGGAAGAAAAAATCTTAATAAGTGTGTTTTCATTGTTAAGTCACCTTTAATGGTGGGGTTTACGAAAAACCTTAACAAGTGTGTTTTCTTTGTTAAGTCACCTCTAATGGTGGAGTTTACGAAAAATCCTAACAAGTGTGTGTTCCTCATTAAGTCACCTTGTAGGTGTGAGTTTACGAAAAACATTGAAAATTGGTAATTTGAGCGAGTCAATAATACGTACATGCACAAGAAACCTCATCGTGATTAAAACAAGTCAAAAAATATTTGCATGCACTAAAAGATTAATCGAGGACAATGAAGTAGTTATTATGTAAACCGTAATAATACTTTCACCAAGTTTGGTTGAGAATGATAAAAGAGAATGCTGAAGTAGTTATTATGTGTCCATGATAATACTTTTTACCAAAGCAGAGTTACGAGCAATCATAATAAAATCGTGGATGCATGTTCATTTAAGTAGGAATGGGGGCAACACTTATAGTATATCATACGTATGAAAAGAATGATAACAAGGTCCTTCGGAATAACCTATGAGATCAAAGACTTAAAATGAGAGTTAAGATATGAGATATGAAATTGATGTATATCAAGTAACTGAGATATGAAATATGAGATGGCATTATATCATAAAATGTGAGATATGAGGTGAAAGTACATCATTAAGATGAAATGAGATATGAGATTATTACCCATGATCCACAGGTCGATCGAACATATGAAAATTGACTAAAGTTATTTCGTACATACAGCCGATATATTTCAGACATGTATCAATATATCAACTATATGTACGAGGGGGCAAATGTAGAGGGGGCTTGAAGGTAAACTCAACGAGGCAGCTTAGCATGGAAAATCATACTTTAGCTTGTTGTGTTAGTTATTTTGTATCTTTATTTATATTGACTGTAAGCTATAACGGTTGTAATGATGTAACGAGAATAATAATGAATTTTAGTGTGATGTCAAACGGTACTCGCGAGAGACCGGGCTTGGCAGGGCTGGGAGAGCTTTCATGCTCTATCGAATGACCTCGTCGTGGGAACTTTAGAGGGACTTGGTTTGGAGGATTGAAAAGTGAGGCACCGTTGGGGCTCATCCCAACCATCTTAGATACACCTGGTAAAACACCGAAGAACCCTGACCGTGGAACCTCGGGCGGAGCAGCTTGGAGTTCCATCGGGCGTTGAGTTGTGAACCAAACAGCCCTCTACTTAATGGCACATCTACTGTAGGTGATGTCACTAACTAGCTAAATAATATTAGACATGCACTTGAGTAAACCACTGTGGTATTTGGGGATGTCAGGCAGTTGGTGAGCCACCTCTATGACAACAGCCCCCTGACACACAGTGGTTAGGCAAAAGGCATGTCTTGACATTTAATACTTATGATGTGGAGACAGCTAGTGCATCCGGTATTTAATGTTTGTAACATAAAGTATGAGGGAGGCCTTTCATAGGCATTGATGACTGAGTTGCCTTGGGGGTAGTGTGGGGAGATATTTAAGGACCCCAACCACCTTTGAGGGAAGGATGTTCCTTTTGAGAGTCAAGAAGTTATTGCTAGAGAGAGTTATTACAAACCAGAGGGTTTCACCCACCCACTATTGTCATTTTCATTAGGAAGCTTTTAATACGTGACAGAGATTCTTGAGGGTGTTTGGTGTGTTTCTACCTACCTACCAAGGTGTATCTAGGATGCTTACTTCTCTCTCCCTCTAGCTGAGTTACTTCTAAAACTCCATTACTACTTTTCTGAGATATACACAAGAGTTTTGTGAGTTTAAACCGAGCTTCATCTTCATTAGGCTAGTGTTGGCATGTCCTATTACTAATCCAAAGTTTTGGGCTAATTAACTTATCATTACCATACTTAAAAGGGATTACTCCTCCAAATGTAGGAGGGTACTTTATATTATAGATGGAGGCGTAACCCCTTTTAAGTATGGTAATTATAAGTTAATTACCCAAAACTTTGGATTAGTAATAGGACACACCAACACTAGCCTAATAAAGATGAAGCTCGGTTTAAACTCACAAATATCTCGTGTATATCTCACAAGAGTAGTAATGGAGTTTTATAAGTAACTTAGCTAGAGGGAGAGAGAAGTAAGCACCCTAGATACACCTTGGTAGGCAGGTAGAAACACACCAAACACCCTCAAGAATCTCTGTCACGTATTAAAAGCTTCGTAATGAAAATGACTATGGTGGGTGGGTGAAACCCTCTGGTTTGTAATAACTCTCTCTAGCAATAACTTCTTGACTTACTCAATGACTCGATACCCCACGAGCCTTGACGTTCTTTTATGCTTCAACTGTTCCTCCACAGTGCAATGCAAGAGTCCACCTACGTCAGATCCACAACACATGAGTCCACGTATATTTAGGTATCCACCGATACAGCTTTGGCAATCGCCTACGATTCAAAACACGGAGTCCACAGTTTCCTCACCGCAAAACAGTACGAAACAATTATTCAACAAAGATGAACAAACTTTGAATGGTGTTAAACCAATATCTCTATAACATATGTATATAAAAGATTGGATCTTGAAACTCAAAGGATGTTTTTATCTTTGAAAACCTTTGTAAATAAGTGCAAAAAATGAAAGGGTTATGTTCTGTAATTTTGGTTCTGCACACCTCGAAATTCGGAGTAAAAGATTCTTTAAATAAAAAACTTATGTTGGTGCATCGTCAGAATGGTATATGTTTGTCGTTAGAATGACTCTACACATCTCGTTTGAACGAGACATGCATGTCCTTAGAACGACTTACTGATGTCGTTTGAATGACAACAAATGTCGTTTGATCCTTCTAAGCTCAAGGGAAGTATCTACACGACTCTAAAACGAGTTTATCTCAGAATAAACGAAGTTAAAAAAAAATTAAAATATTTTTAACTTTCGAAAATTATTTTTAAACAAAATAACATCCTTCAAACATTTTTCGAGTCTCATAAACATTATGCATTCATACCTGAGAGTATCTCAGAATGCAATATAAGATGAAGACATCAAACGTATACCAATAAATACGGCATGATCTATCTTTGAAACTTGGCCGCTACGTCTTCAAAACAACGCATCATAGACTATGTGGGAATCATGATAAGTAAAAATCTATCTATGAATCCAATTGGTTTTTGTCCAAAATAATGCCAATACATACAAATTGACACTATTTCAAAATTTGTCCTTACAAATCTCTCCCTTTGGCTATTCCGTGACAAAATCAAACCAGTGAAATGCCTAAGTCGAGTCGTTAAGTTGAATGACCTAAAGCCCATCCCATAAATCCAAAAAGAAAATACAGGACAAGATCTAGTAAATAAATGTTGGACCGACAACATGAACTGAGTGCATGTGATGTAGTCGCAAAATCTCCAATCTCTAAATAATCACTACATATACGAAACAAATAAATACCATGTGAAGTATGGAGGTACAAATGATATAAAAATCCTTATGATACTAATTCGTAAAACAAACCATTTGTTAAACATATGAGCAAAATATATGATACCAAAAAGTATACACATTTTTCAATATAGCTCAAATTAAAGTGATATCAATATGTAAACAACATGATCAAAATATGTGCTCATCAAACAAACTCACAAAACTCCCCTACATCACATACCTTCTCTCCCCCTTTTTATCTCGAAAAGATAACTGGAGAAAAAGATAGACAAATAGTTGTATATCTAGAATGAAAATAATCATATGAAGCATATCTGGATAAACATATTTAGCCAGCTAATAATAATCACAAGATACCAAATTGTAGCTAGCAAACAGTGACAAATATGAATCATCAATATCAGGAATGATGTTACTAAATAAAATAATGCAGTGTAAAATCAAACATGAATAATCAGTATCGACTGCATGTAAACTTCCAAACCAATCCAGATGTACCCAAACAGCGTAATATCATCATATATACAAAGAAGGTACAAAAATAGAAAGAAGAGTAAACAAGTCAACTCAGGTCGTTCGAACGACAATTCAGTGTCGTTTGGACGATATAAGGTCTCGTTCGATCAATGCAAGAAATAACCCAAAACAGTAAGGATTTGCGCGATGCAATTCAAGAAATGACCCTTCTAACGACCTATATTTGACACTTTTAACATTTTGCAAGATAGGTCATTTGATCTAGTCTTCTAATGATATGGATATGTCGTTTGAACGACATCTAGAAGTCATTTGAACGACTTTAAAAACTTTATTTTCTAGCTCCAAAAATATGCAGGATTTGCCCAATGAAAAATTTTCATAAAAATAGCAACTGGAAATACAAAACAGTAGCAAAATAGACTCAAAATAGAAAAATGAGTTTCATGCTAACATAGTATCAACTTGCCTAAACATGGATACGGAATGAATGGGCGTGAATTATAAAAAATAAATCACAATTTGGACACATCGAAACGATCAAGAAGCTCTAATTGATAGCTAAATGTCATCAAACCAAGTTTTAGCCATTTGTGACAATTAATATATTGAGCTAAATGAACTAAACAAACAACATGCCCACAAATCTAGAATTTTGACTATTCTATAAACAATAGCGTCATGACACGATTTTTCGACATTGGGATTCGTAGTGCAAACCCGTTGTATTTTTCCATCCAAACACCCTCAAATATTCATATTTTATTTTTCTAGATCTTTTGAGGTTTCTATTTTTCTCACCATAGAGAAAACCTATTGGCCCTATTTTGGCATTTGTTTCTTTTTATTACCTTAATTTTTTTCTTGGGCTCTTCTAAACGGTGACTTTTACGACGAGTTTAATATACTCTCGCAGCCCATTCCCGTGAACACTCATCATTTTTTCAATTTAAGCAATATCTATTCTCACAGCAAACGGTTCTTACGTGCACACCTCTTGCTAAGTCTAATTACGCATAGATAACAAAATTGAGATGAGAACGCTTCATCAAACTCAAATATGCATGATAAGTATACCATTCATAAAAACTCGTGCATGTGTGTGCGATAGCATATATATAAAGTCTAATCCAAATGCAAATTAACTTTAAAATAACCCCATTAATAAATGGTTAAGATCACTCTAAATATCTATAATTATGAACAGATGTCCTAGCCACATGGATAATGACATGATGGGAGTCAAAGCACACCAATATGTCATATCAAACATGTAAACTCAAGACACAAAAGTAAATCGAAAATCATTTTGTGTTTTTTTTCAAAGAAAAATATTTTTGACTCAAAAAAACCAATTCATTTTGTATTTTTCAAAAATATATGAAACCAAAAATCTTTTTGTATTTTCAAAAATTTGATCAAAATAAAATATTTTTGTATTTTTCAAATAAGACTCAAATAAATGAAAAATATAATACAAAGAGATACACATATCATAACACTAGCAATATATATATCATTAAACAAAGACTAGCGTATGATAAACATGTCTAACACAATCATCCTTTAGATTTAGGATGAGAAATATTAAGTGCAACCAAACGAGAGTTATGAAGTTTAATTCCTAAAGCCTCTAAGTCCGATTTTCTAACCCAAGTAGGTTTGTAACTACGCATGAGGCTTTTGGAAACTGAAACAACTTCATTCTTAAACTTCCTAAGATCATTTTTATGGTCATAACAATAACGCCTAAGGTGACCCTTCCTACCACAATGAGTGCAAGTGTAAACACGCCGAGGAATGTGACCTAAATATGGATTCTCCTAACGTCCCTAGTTGTCTCTCTCACGCGATTGGTATTGTCTTTGGGAATGGTGCAACACGATCACCGAATCCTATACCACACCTAGCATCCTTGATTTGGACGGTGCCTAAAATCCTATCCAACTTTTTCGACCTAGCCTCCAAATCAAACTTCACCTTAGTCGAGTCTCTCAATCACTTATCAAGCACACTAATCCTAAACTCAAGCAAATCCCTAAACTCCTAAAACTCTAGAATCTCCTTCTTTAAAGCCTCCATCAAACCACTAAGACAATCTCTCTCACCCTCAATGTATTCTACTTTCTCCCAAAGAGTATTTTCCCGTGCCCTAAGATCCTCAGTCATTGTATCGTTATTTTCTACGGCACGCTCTTTCAACCTATATTGCAACTTAAAGTTTGCTTTCTTCACCTTTATCGCTTCCCGATACAAATCATTAAAGGCAACTTGTAACTCTCTCACATCTATATCCTCCTCCTCACTAGCTTCACCCTCACTCACTTGGGATTCACACAAAACGGCCTCAAAAGTGTCATTCATATGAGTATCTTCATTAGAAGATTTATTATCGTCGCTCATATAACATGCCATAAACGCTACAAAGCTGCGCTCAATGGGGGAGCTCTCACCCCCTTCCGATTCACTATCACATAAGTGGCATTATATGCATCAGTTTCTTACCCTCCTTCTTAAGTCTAGTGGGGCACTCCGCAACCTTATGGCCATAACCCTCACAACCAAAACACCTATTCGACTCATACCTCTTATCATTCTGACTTCTATTCTTAGAGACGTGATCAGCTTTGTTGTTCTTGAATTTTTCAAGCCTTTGGCATCTTTCGATTTCTTTTGGAACTTCGAAAACTTTTTGAACTTCTTTTCCAATAAAGATACATCCTTGAAATTAGTGTCAGATTCATCATCCCAAACATTAGTCTCCTCCTTACGAACTTTCAAAGCAATGACCTTTTCTTTCTTTGTTACTTGCTTGGAGGTAAACAGGTCAAGTTCATAGGTTTGTAATTCACCTAAAATCTGTTCTAGTTTCGATGATTCAAGCATACCTAATGAGTTTAAAACAATCACTTTTTGGTCAAATCTAATAGGCAACAACCTTAAGATTTTTTTATGACTTGGTTATCGGGTATTTTCTCTCCCAAGTTTAACGAGGAGTTAACAATATGTGATAATCTACTGTAAAACTCATCAAATATCTCACTCTCTAACATTTAAATTGTCTCAAATTAGGTAGTGGGATTTTGAAGTTTAGATACCCTAACCATGCTAGTTCCCTCATGAGTAAGTGCAAGAACATCCTAAGCCTCTTTCGACATCTCACACATCATAATATGATTATACTCTTCTAGGGTGACAGCCAAGGAAATAACATTTAAACCTTTAAAATTATAAAGTGCAAGTCTATGTTCGGCTTCAGTCCATGACTAAACAGGTTTTAAACTAGTGGCCTCTCCATCTCTCGTGACTGGTGGTGACCACCATTTTCTACTGTTAACCAAACACGCTCATCAATAACCTTAATTGCACTTTTCAGTCACATTTTCCAATAAGCATAATTAGTGCCATAAAAAATAGGAGTTCTAAAAGCATTAAAATTTCTGAAATTCATACCTATAAGAACACGGGATCACACACAATAAAAAAAATATTTCTAGCTCTGATGCCAATTTGTAGGCCCCTCTTTTAAAAAGCAATTTTTCTAAGAATAAACTTTTTCCAATTTTAATTTGTTGCACCAGTTTTGTGAACCAATTTAATTTCACCCAATTTTATCTTGTTAATCCTAAACATGCATCTAGGTAAGATTAAGTAAGTAAAATAAATCAATTCCTTAAAACACACAACGCCGATGTATAAGGAAACCACTAAGGGAAAAAACATCGAACGAAGCAAGCCAAACAATCACTATGATACGGTATTACAAAGTAGAGACAGGAGACTTACTTAACGACTCAATACTCTACAAGTCTTGACGCTCTTCTACGCTTTAATCGCTCCTCCACAGTGCAACGCAGGAGTCCACCTATGCCAGGTCCACAACACACGAGTCCACTTATGTTTCGGTATCCACCGATACAACTTTGGTAACCGCCTAAGATTCAGAACACGGAGTCCACCGCTTCTTCACCGCAAAACTCGATGAAACAATTGTTCAACAGAGATGAAAAAACTCCAAATGGTTCTAGACCAAGATCTTTATAGCATACGGATATAAAAGATCGGATCTTAAAACACAAAGGATATTTTTATCTTTAAAAACCTTTATAAATAAGTGCAGAAAATGTAAGGGTTATGTTCTATAATTTTGGTTCTGCACACCTCAAAATTCTAAGTAAAATAATCCTTAAATAAAAAAACATAAGTCAATGCGTTGTTAGAACGATATATGTTTGTCGTTAGAACGACTCTGCACATCTCGTTTGAACAAGACATGCATGTCTTTAGAACGATTTTCTGATGTTGTTTGAACGACAACAAATGTCGTTTGATCCTTATAAACTCAAGGAAAATATATACATGACTCTAAAACTAGTTTATTTTAGAATAAATGAAGTTAAAAAAATTTAAAATATTTTTAACCTTCGAAAATCATTTTTGAACAAAATAACACCCTTAAAATATTTTTTGAGTCTCATAAACATTATGTGTTCATACCTGAGAGTATCTCGGAATGCAATATGATATGAAGACGTGAAACATGCACCAATAAACACAACATGATCTATCTTTGAATCTTGGTCGCTACATCTTCAAAATAACGCATCATAGACTATGTGGGAATCGTGATAAGTAAAAATATATCTATGACTCAAATTGGTTTTTGTCCGGAATAATGTCAATACATACAAATTGACACTATTTGTAAATTTGTCCTTACAACAAACTACCCACTCAATCATCCAAAAAAAAGAACCCTGATTTTTCTAACACCGCCTCCATCCTCCATAACCACGATCCCCCCTCTTCAATTCTACCACCGCCATTGTATTCCATCCTAAAAAACTAAATTGATTTAAATACATAACAAACTAACATTTGTATGTCCATTTGGATTGTGCCTCCATATATATCAAACAAATTGATTTGAATTGTAGGGAGGGCCAGTGGATCTCCAGGCCATAATTAGGTTGGGTTAGATCGTGTGTGGATAAACATGAGTGAGAGGAGAGAGAGACAACTGGTTTTAGGTCTTTGTTTATTTTTTATTTATTTTTTTAACTTAATTATATGGTATCCTCGATTTCTTATGTGAATCTCATTTTGTTCTTAGAAAAAGTCATGTGCCTTGAACATGACATTTTCCCCTTATTATTAATTGTCAAAATTAAAGGAAGGATCTTGTTAAACGGTTTTGTTAGTTAAAGGATTATTTGTTACTATTTATAGTTTCTGGACCATTTTGGAATAATTTTGATGGTTTAGGGGCCAAATGAGTAATTTACTTTATTTATTTTACACTTTTTCACTTGTATTCAGTAAACATCATCTTATTTTATTACAAGCAATTTCATTAGAATTACATGTAGTGTTCAAAGGTCATTATTCTTCAATATATGACATTTTAAGTTGGGATTAGTGTGACCTAAATGTTAAAGATTATCTCGTAGCATTTTTTCATATATTTAACATATGTTAATTGGGGCACATGTACGTTGTGTAGACATTTACTCAAATTCTACTCTTATTTAGTTTTCAGTCGATTTTCACTACAAGCGAAGGATGGCTTCATTGCATTGAAGCAGATCACGACCTTGGATAGATATTTAGCATTTTCTAGGTTTAGGAGGTGCGACTAACGAAGGGGTTGGTTCACTTCAGCAAAATTGTTAGTTTGCTTCAACGAATGGGAAGCCCAAATCTGCTAAATAAGGATTTTTTTAGGGTTGTTTTGAGCTTTCTCTCCTTTTGGACTGCCTTGTATAAATAGTAAATTTTAGGCCTTAACCTAAGTTAGAGAGTATTTATTTCATATCTTATTGCTTATATACACTTTGAGAGTAATAGTGAAGCTTGAGAGCAGTTTGACCCGTGTTGCTTTTATTAGAGAAGGAAATTCATCATCATACGTGGATGTAGCCAAATTAGTGAACCAAGCACATATTTTCTTGTGTTTTGCTCACTTTATCATACTTTTCATTTAGATTGTATTTATCTTAGTTATCTCTTAATTTTTTTCATTCTTGGATCTAGGGCATGCATGCATCACTCTATTCGCACTACAAATTGATATCGTAGCTTGGCTTGAAAGTTCTTTGACTTTTATGCATCCAAAATGTTTGATAAAATTCAAAAGAGGGATTTTGGTATTGTCCATGTTGCTTCTTGTTTATAACTTATTTTAGAGATTAAAAAATGACTACATTTAAGTTCGCAAAGGTGTCAATAGTGAAGTTTGACTTGTAGAAGTTTAATGGTAAAAACATTAACTTTACCATGTGGCAATGTCAAATGAGATATGTTTTAATGCAACAAAGTTTGCATTAGGAGTTGAAGGAAATTGTGACGAAACCTGCGAAAGATAATTGCAATGTATACGACTTATAAGCATAAGCGTTATTCAGTTAAATCTCGCAAAAATGTGGTATATTATGTGATGAATAAGGAATCGACAGAGAAAATATGGAAGAAATTGGATGATAAATATATGACGGAGAGCAAAGAGAATAATATTTATATGAATATATTATTCCAATTTGATTATATTGAATGCATGCCGATATTCGAACATCTTAATGAGTATAATAAAATTCTCTCTGATTTATTAATCTTATGTATTGATATTGGTGATGAAGATATAGTTTTATTACTGATAAATTAACTTTCAAAATTATATGAACATTTGAACACCACATTCCTATAATGGAAGGATGAGGTGAAGCTTGACATTGTCTCTTTGGCATTATTTTGGGAAGTGAAAAGCGAAGGAAGGAGAAGAGTGATTCTCAGTTCAATATATTGGTTGTGAAGGGTAGGATTAATAAGAGGAGTCTAGGTGTAAGAGGAAGTTCTAAGTCCAAATATCGGACCAAGGGCTTGGAAAATATTTTTTTATTATAAATGCAAGAAGAAGGGGAATTTTTAGAAGGACTGACTTAAGCTAAAGTAAAGAGATGATAATAAACCAATGGCGAAGTTCACCTATTATGTTACTTAAGAGGAAGACGAATTTGGAAGCATGTATATAGTTTATTCAGGGGAAAGCTCTTCAAATGAGTGGATTATAGACTCGGGGTTCTCTTACCACATGTCCTCAGATAAATATTTATTCTAAACATGTAAGGAGTTTGATGTATCTTTATTGGTAATGACCATGTTTGTCAGAGTAAGGGTATTGTCATGATAAAATAGAAGATGCATGATAGAGTGACTGAAAATTTCACAAATATTCGTTATCTTCCAAAATTAAATAAGTATTTTTTTTTTGTGATTTAGATTCCAACGGGTGAAAGATTATAAAGGGTAAAATGTTAAAGGTTTTCTTGGGTACCTTAGTGGCAATGAGAGGAAATAAAGAGGGAAACATATATTTTCTTTAAGGGAGCACGATAGCATGCCATGCCTTGATTGTCAATTAAAAGAAAGAAAAAAGAGAAAGGGTCGAATTCCATTAAGCTCCCATATGCGTCTGGGACATGCCAGTGAGAACGACATAATAGTGTCGAGTAAGCAAGGGTTGCTAAAGTGTGAGAATAGTTACAAGTTGGGATTTTGTGAGCGTTGCATGATTGGAAAAAAAACTAGGGTCAAAATTGCCATAAGGATTAATTGCACAAAGGGTATACTTGATTACGTTCACACGGATGTTTGGCGTTCTTCTAAAACACCATATTTATGAGGTAGCCACTATTTTAAAACATTCATTGATGATTACCCTCAATGAACTTGGGTATATACCATGAAACTTAAGAACAATGTCTTTAGGGTGTTCGTATATGGAAGATAATAGGTAATTAAACAGACAGAAAGATAAAGGTGCTTATGTCGAATAACGACGGTGAGTACCACTATGATCCATACTCAAAGTTGTGCTGAAGAGGGTGTTGTGTGGCATTTTATTTTCCAAAAATTTAAATAGCAGAGAGGATGAATTGAATCTTACTTAAAAAGGTGAGGTGTATGTTGTCCAATGTGGGTTGACAAAATGTTTTTGGTCAAAGGCTTTATCATATGATTTTTTTATTATCAACTATTTCCATGTACCAGAATCAACTATAAGACATATATGGAGGGTTGGTCATATGCACATATCATACGATGCATATATTTGAGTGCCTAACTTATTTTTATATTAGTGAGGTAAAAATTGATTTTAGATATGAGAATGAAATTTATATGGGTTCAAGTATTGATGTCAAGTGGTATAAGTTGTGACGACTAGAAGACAAAAAAATGGTAGTGAACAGGGATGTGACTTTTGGTGAGTGTTTATGCTCAAGATGCCAAAGGTAAACAAAGAAGATTCTCCTTCGGGGGATGAGAGTGAAAAGGTAAAATTGGAGATGACTTCACCAATCGATTCTTCCAGTGAAAAGAACAACCATATTTGTCTAATGTGATACAACAGAGGGTTAAAAACCTAACAAGGAGATATGGATTCGACAATGACTCGATTGCATATGCATTAGTTGTTTATGATAATGAGTCATCCTTGTACCATGAGGCGATGAGTGATACTCATTGTAAGTGGAAGGTGGATATGGTTGAGTATATTTATTCTCTTCACAAGAACCAAACTTGGGAGCCTGTGAAGTTTTCTAAGGGGAATAACTTTATCAGGTGCAAGTGGGTTTTTACTAAAAGGGATAACACTCATATTTTGATATATTTTACAAGGCAAGGTTAGTGGCAAAGGGTTTTGTATAAAAATAAGGTATATATTACAATAAAATGTTATCTTTAGTGGTGAAACACACTTCCATTAGGTGTTATTGGCTATGCTGGTGCATTTTGACTTAGATCTTGAACAAATCAACGTCAAAATGGCCTTCTTGCATAAGAATCTAGAGGAGAACATTTACATGTTTCAATTGGAGGGATTCAAGTTTATTAGCAAGGAAGATAATGTGTGTAAATTGTAATAGTCTTTGTATGGGTTGGATAAATAGCCTTTACAATGGTACAAGCACTACACCAAAACACCCTTTTAATAACGATATATTACCAATACCGTTACAAAAAGATTAGTAACGATAATATATTGTTAGAAAAAATGTGCGGGCAATAAATTAGTAATAGTAAGTTATCATTAGAAAATCACATATTACTAACAGTATTTTACTATTACTAATGAGAGAGTTATTGTTACTAATTATTGACATACTGACGGAATTTTACTTTTTCAAAGCATTTCATAATAGATTTTCATAACAAAAAATGTAAAATATTGATGAATTCTTTTAACGGTATAAGCCTGTTACAAATATTAATGGATTTTAACAATATATATATATATATATATATATATATATATATATATATATATATATATATATATATATATATATATACACACACACACACATAATATATTTGTCTATAACCTTTATAATGAATAACTTGAGAAAATAAATATATATTAATCAACAATAAATTGGCATAAAAATCCATAGTAAGTTAGCATGTATAGTATTTCATGACCCTAATCCAACAAGTTATTTTCAATCACACGACATAAAATAAAGTTTGTTATAAACGATTTCAATACAACAAAAAAACTCTAAGGACATAAAAAAAATTAGTGCATATATGTTTCATTTATTTGTAAAGTTCTTCTTCCTTTATTCATAAAGTATCAATCTTGAATTTGGCTTGATTAGGCATAAATTCTTCCGAATTTATCCCTTTAATTTAGTTACTTTTAGCACCTCTAACAACGTAATCGATTTGATTTTATCTCATAATATTGCTATTGACTTATTCTAATGAGTACCTCGAGTTTCTGGTATTTCGTACTAATTTTACAAGTATTCGATGTCAATAAAGAACGAAAGAAATCGGAAGAATAGAGAAAGAAAAGAAGGAAAGTCAAAAAGCTAAAATTGTAATTTTTACTCAGAATTCGGACGAGGTATCTAAATAAGAGTTAAAGATATCAAGTTTACGAGTACATAGGAAGAAACGGAACCTCAATCGGAGTCCCGGTGTGAAAGTTGTGAGCAGTCAAAAATTAAAGAAAAAGTAAAAGGGAAATCGGACCAATCCGGATCGGACCGATCCGAAATGAAAACTTCCAGTGAACCCCGAACCGAAGACGGATCGAAGCTGAGAGAAAATAAATGAACCATTTTGTACCGGATCGATCCGGCTAGAAAATAAACGAACCGATCCGGATTCAAGCCAGACCGAACTGATGGAGTCCCGGATAGGTCCGACTGTCGAAGTTTTATTTTCTTACTCTTCCTCCAATGGAGAGTCCTGGTTAAGCTAAGACTCTTGGAGTCTTATAGAGTATTTAAACCCGATTTATTATCATTTTAAGGGACGGAAATTCATCTCATTTTTTCCTCTTTAGTTAAAAACCCTAGTTTGAAGATTTATTGCAGTTTTAATTCCAAGATTGAAGTTTGTTCAGATTTTTGTGATTACAAGTAATTTTAGTTGATGCTTTTAGTGCTTTGGTAAGATTAGTGATTAATTTCTTCTATTTAATCTTCCTTTTATATCATTCTTCAATTCTCCCTTAGTTTAATCATGATTTTCTGCAATTCAAAAAATGTTTTCATTATTTTCATCATGGTAGGCTAGGTTTTTAAGGATCGGGATACATGAACTTAACTTGATATGGTAGTTGCTTGTGTATAAAATTAATCCTCTAAATTTAATGATTTTATTATGACCGTATTGCGTAGAAACACGACAATTGTAGATCTTTGGATCTCGCTTGCTTCCGGGTAACCGGGATGCTTTAGAATGTAATGCGAGTGCAACTATCGCAATACAGATTTACTTGTCCTCTGATTAAGTATGGTGCGGGCTTGAACCTCATATACGTAATGCTTTGGAGTACTAAATTATGGGTCTAATTAATCACTTAAATTTATGATTAGTTTTATACCATCAATACACTAGGGTTAAGGGATTGTATTCCCATCCTGTTTTCTTCATCATATAGTTCGAGTTTTAAATCATTCATCGTTAGTATTTTAGGTAATTTAGAATAGTTGCATTTCTTTCATAATTTCAAAATTGCATTTAGTTGTATCCAATTCCCAAAACAAATCATCTTTTACTTTCTTTTTAAAGTCAGAGTTAGGATTTCTTCGTCTATCCAACGTCGTTACAACTTCGTTGTCCTATTTCCCTGAGGATCGATACCCGACTTATCGGATTATTACTTGAACGACAGGCTTGCACTTGAGCCTAGAGAGTACACACTTTTGAGACACATTCTTAGCCGAGTCAAGTTTTTGGCGCCGTTGCAGGGGACTTAGGTAGACTTAGGATTAGATCAAGTCAATCCAAAACAATGACCAAAAATTTCCAAAACAAATCCAAAAACATATAAAAATTTGAAAGAAAAACACAAAAATATTCATCATCATTTGTCATAATCCCGTTAATGCAAAATTTTGAACTCACTCCAACTCCCCATAATACTCCAACCCACATTCACGAAAACCCGATTGTTGAGTACGACCCAGATAACCCTCACACTCCTAACGCTCCACAGTTCTGGGTTTCACCTCCCACACCGTCACACTCAATCTCAAATAACACTCCGCTTTCCCTCTTAGGACACACTTTAGAGGACGCCCCGATATACCAAGTGAGGATACCGAGTCGTTAAGAGAGAGATACATGTCGCAACACGGTAGTGCAACCGTCGGTGAGGAAGAAGCCCCGTACCGCCCATTGAGAGAAATTTTATATCCCGAGCGCACTGTCACTCCGGGATGCATTATACTCTCATATAATGCAGGGCAATTTCGTTTTAAAAATGGAATGATCCAGATGCTCCCCCACTACTATGGGATGGATTCTGAAAATCCATATCTCCACATCAGGGAATTTGAGGATGTGTGTGAAACTCTTAATGATCAAACTTGCACACAAGAGGTGATCCGCCTCAAACTCTTCCCATTCTCGCTAAAAGATAAGGCTAAGACCTGACTATGGTCATTACCTCCAAGCTCGATTGCATCCTGGAATGAGTTGCAATCTAAATTTCTCAAGAAATTATTTTCCACACATCGAACGATCTCCATCAAGACTCAAATTCAAGCTTTTCGACAATCAAAAAATGAACCGTTTCATTGATGCTACGAGAATTTTAATGAGTTAATTACTTCGTGCCCCTATCATAGATTTGATGCACCGCAACTTATTTCCTTCCTCTATATTGGGTTGAACCTTAATTCCAAGCAACTCGTTGAAACCATGGGTAGTGGTCCATTTGTCGACTTAAACGCCCACGATGCTGAGCTGTACTTGAGGTATGTCGCCGAGACTACCCAATCCTGGGATATATCTTACCCTAATGCTCAAAATCGAAATCGCCAAATGACCACCACTCCATCTACATCCGGCCTATTTCACATAGAAAAGAATTCTATGACGGACTGTCGACTTGATTTAATAGAGAAAAGAATGCGAGATCTACTTGAGGTATATGGAATAGGACCAACTGGATCCATCCCAAACCCCGTCGAGAAGGTGTGTGCGATTTGTGAGGCGGGACATTCAACTGATGAATGCCCGACTATACCCACCTACAATGTGATGCTTCAAGAGCAAGTCAGTGGTATATAAGGATTTAAGGGTAATTTCAGTGCACCACACGGGAATTCTTACAACCCTTCATGGAAAAACCATCCTGGTTTTAGCTATGGGCAACAATATGCTGCGATGAATCCTAATTCACATGTTACCCCTCCTCCACCACCGCACTTTCAGCAAGCTCCACACATGCAAGGCCATGTGCAAGCACCACCACCTCAAGGAACATATAGCACTCCACCGCGGAGAACTCTCGAGGATATGATGAATCAATTTATCAATAACCAGAGTGCAGCCGATGCTAGATATGATCGCTTGATCAGCGACATAAATACAAATATTTCAAAGATACAATCATCGTTGAGTGTCCAAGACAAGGGCAAGTTTCCTGCCCAGGGCCAAAGACCTCCCCAAGGTCAAACTAGTGTTAGCTCCACCTATACCTAACATCAGGAGAAATGACTAGCTGTGACCACTCTTCTTAGTGGGAGAGTTATTGATTTATCACCTCCCCCACACGACACAACCAAAGACAAGGAGATTTCGTCCGACACGAAAGAGGTCGAAGATGTACCTTTGAAAGAGAGTGATAAAGAAGACACTAGTGAGCCCGAGGAAGTAGTGAAACCACCCACTGCGGCACCGTTTCCTCAAAGGTTGATTCCTTCCCACAAAGGAAACCTCCGTGATGAAGTGCTAGACGTACTAAAGCAAGTAAAGCTAAATTTACCTTTCCTCGAAGCTATCAAACAAATTCCAGCTTATGCAAAAGTCATCAAAGACTTACTAACAGTGAAGAGAAAGATGAAGGTAAAGAAAAATGTCTTTCTAGCACAAAACGTGAGCTCCATCCTACTTAATGATCTCCCACCAAAATTCAAAGATCCCGATGCACCCACCATTTCCTACACCATTGGAGAAAATAAAATTGAAAAAGCCTTATTTGACTTGGGAGCAAGTGTCAATATCCTCCCTTAAGCCATGTATAGGCAACTTGATCTGGGCGACCTCAAGCCCACAAAGATCACTCTCCAGTTAGCGGATCGAACAGTGAAGATCCCAAGAGGTATAGTGGAGGACGTGATCGTCTACGTTGACACTTTCTACTTTCCGATAGACTTTGTCATTTGGGACACGGAGCCCTCCTTCACCTCGAGTAATCATGTTCCCATCATTCTTGGGTGCCCATTCTTAGCTACGGCTAATGCTATTATCAACACTCGAAATGGGAAGATGCAACTCACCTTTGGGAACATAACCTTAGAGACTAACATCTTCCATATAGCCCAACATATGGATGAAGAAGATGATCTTCATGCGATGAGCCTAAATAATGAGATCGTAAAGCAGGACGTTGAGGAAAACTATTGTGGAGATGCCCTAGGATCCTGCTTAGTGTTGAGCCACGAGAATGAGGGGTCCCACAAGAGAGATCCATTAGGGGTGTGCCTTATTTCATCAAGTAATAGTGGTAGTTGTGACGATGAGAGAAAAGCGATGGGGATGTGTGTAGTGACCACGATTGAGAGAGAGAGGGGGGGGGCTAGAAGAGAGAAAAATAGTGGAGTTAGAGATCGAGCAAGTAAGGGAGGACATAGGCACTACTCGAGAGAAATAGCTAGGGGACACGAGCATGGAAGAATTTGAAAAAGAATTCGGTCCGGTGGATGAGAGCCTTACTATTAAAGTCTAATCCCTATTAGGCTCTTGTAGTCACTTAGAAGAAAGCGAATGGAAAGATAAAATCGAGGAATTCCTTCTTTGTGACCATACACCCATACCACTAGAAGTCCCGAAGGCTATTGAGGAGAAAAGTTGTGTTTCGTTCTACTTAGAGCCCGAACCATGCGCTCCAAAAATTAAAAGAAACTTAGGTGTTCCCTCTAAATCGGTGCACACAGGCCATGCTTTGAGTAAGAACCACAGGGACCCCTTTCCGAGTAATCATAACGAGTCTCCCGGTCTTTCCCTTATCTATGGTCGAGGTCCCAACTTGTTCCAATGATTGGTTTATGATATGAAGAAGGGGGAGACGAGGAGAGCATTGAGCCCCATCCATGGGGTCGGGTGAGTTTGCGGAGAGATGAGAGGTCGTCGCACCCCCGACACGTATGGGATGATTTTTATTGTATTATTGAGTCATGTGTTCGGGTCATTTAGTGTCTTTATGCATTTTAAATATTTGTTTGTTTTATTTTTCCACACTTTTCATTCGCTTTGAGTTAGATTTTCGTCATTTTTGCTTGAGGACAATGCAAAAGTCTAAGTTAGGGGGGTCACAAGTGCGTATTTCTAAAACTTCACAAATTTTCAAAAATGCCCAAAAATTTCAAAAAAAAATCATAAAACTTTGAAAACCCCAAAAATATTTTTCTTCAAAATAAATAAAAATTGGAATTCAAAATTTTCAAAAATATCATTGAAAGTCGGGTTAAAGTCTCAAATTGTAAAAACCCAATGCACTATGCCGAAATTGACCAAAGATGGAAATTGTGCGAAAATTGACGACTTAACGAATAAGTGTGGAGATTAACAACCCCGGTGAGATTCGAGCCTTTCATCTTTGTGAAATTTATAAATCAATCCGAGTTAATTGTCAACTCAAATTCTTTTCAGCATATAAAAACTCGTCGAAGATCTCAATCCTTTCATTTTGATCGGTTTTGGGAAACGTGTGTGATATCGCCTTGAAAAACGTGCCAAATAGATCTCTAAACTTAATTCATCTCGAAATGCATATGGTAACGCAATTAGTATGTTGGACAATGAAGTAGGCCCTCGTTTGTCACCCAAAAATATTGACCAGAAAAAGTAGCGAAAAATTATCCCTTTTGTAACCCAATTGAGCCGAATAATTTATCCTTTTCGTTTGGTAACCCAAAAAACACAAATAGCCCGAAATTGTGAAAAATGGAAATATTCAGAATTTAAGTCCGAAAAGTGCATAAGAAGGGGCAAGGAAAAAATAAAAATGCTCAACAAAAATAGCAAGAAAAGAAAAGAGTAAAAAATAGAAAAAAAATAGAGAAAAAGAAGAGAAAATGAGCAAAATCCCGAAAAAGCACTAACGAACATCATAAGCAAAACTTTCCAATTCCGAAATTCTTAACCTTTTCCAATTTTACCCAATATACCTTTAACCCGAAAAAGTCTTAACCGAGTTCAAATTGCTAAATTGGCTACCACGTGGAGAGCTAAAATACGAAAAGATAATAAAAGAGTTCAAACATATGTGTAAGGGGAAATGTTCCTGTTTTTCAAACCGTATTCAGTTGATGAGATCTTTTCACCATAAATTTCCGTCTTTCTACTTGTGTGCATGAACTTGGCTACATTACATTTACTCATACAAATCCCGCACACCGAGAGAATAGCCACATTCCGAGTGATTCGTTTGAGAGAGCATCCTGTGAGAATTTGAAATCAAAACGAATTTTCGAATAAGTAACGTAATGGTCAATCAGTGGAAATTCGTGGTTAAATTTCTGTCTTCGCACACATGCACTGTGATTTGAGACTCTTGAACTTGGCTTGATGATGACTATTTTTTGGGAAAGTTTGAATTATACAATTTTTATGTATTTTGAAATTTCTTTGATTCGAATTTTGTGGGTATATTCTCTGCAAACCCTCACGAAACACAACTCGTCCTACTAGGGTAACCTAGGGGTTTAAAGGCTTGTTGCATACGCTAAATGCAATCGCTTGCCCGCGAAAAAGGTATTCTATCCGAATAAAATGATTTTCAGGAGTTAAGCCTTGCTAGGATTCTTTTACATTCCTCGGGACGCGCAAAGATCTAAGTTAGGGGGATTTGATTAGGCATAAATTCTTCCGAATTTATCCCTTTAATTTAGTTACTTTTAGCACCTCGGACAACGTAATCAATTTGATTTTATCTTATAATCTTTCTATTGAATTATTCTAATGAGTACCCCGAGTTTTTGGTATTTCGTACTAATTTTATAGGTATTCGATGTCAATAAAGAACGAAAGAAATAGGAAGAATAGAGAAAGAAAAGAAGGAAAGTCAAATGGGCAGAGTTATAATTTTTTCCCAGAATTCGGATGAGGTATCTAAAGAAGAGTTGAAGATATCAAGTTTACGAGTACATAGGAAGAAACGGCACCTCAATCGGAGTCTCGGTGTGAAAGTTATGAGCAGTCAAAGATTGAAGTTAACAATATGTATATTATATACAAAATAAAAATGTATACTTATTGAAATAAAAATATCATTATGTTTTGAAGATAAAAGGTCTATGAGGTTATCATTCTCAATAAATTTGATTAATCTAAAAGGTGCATATTTATTTCTATTATCATGGAATGCAACTGCTATTTTTTTTGGATGGCTTTAAGCTTATATGATTGTAAAGTATGGATGACTTTAAGCGATATTATCATTATGGAATGATACTATTATTATGGAATCCATAATTCTTGATATTAGGAGGCAGTAATTTTGTTACATATTTATTTGGATTGGATTGAATTTCATTGGATTGGATATTTTAATTGTTATTTTTTGCGAAGGCTAAATAATGTAAATGGATACGAATATTATCCTAATCCGAGGTATCCGAGCGGATACGGATATGGATAGTTGTTTTAACTATTCGAGCGGATACGGATACAGATACAAATAGTACATTCAGATAGCAGATACGGATATAAAAAACTTGGTATCCGATCCGTATCCGTCCGTTTACCACCCCTAATTACCGTTACAAAAAGATTAGTAACGATAACATATTGTTAGAAAAAAGGTGCGAGCAATAAATTAGTAACAATAAGTTATCATTAGAAAATAACATATTACTAACAGTATTTTACTATTACTAATGAGAGAGTTATTGTTACTAATTATTGACATACTGACGGAATTTTACTTTTTCAAAGCATTTCATAATAGATTTTCAGAACAAAAAATGTAACATATTGATGAATTCTTTTAACGGTACAAGCCTGTTACAAATATTAATGGATTTTAACAATATATATATATATATATATATATACACACACACACACACATAATATATTTGTCTATAACCTTTATAATGAATAACTTGAGAAAATAAATATATATTAATCAACAATAAATTGGCATAAAAATCCATAGTAAGTTAGCATGTATAGTATTTCATGACATTAATCCAACAAGTTATTTTCAGTCACACGACATAAAATAAAGTTTGTAATAAACGATTTCAATAAAACAAAAAAACTTTAAGGACATAAAAAAAATTAGTGCGTCTATGTTTCATTTATTTGTAAAGTTCTTCTTCCTTTATTCATAAAGTATCAATCTTGAATTTGGCTTGATTAGGCATAAATTCTTCCGAATTTATCCCTTTAATTTAGTTACTTTTAGCACCTCGAACAACGTAATCGATTTGATTTTATCTCATAATATTGCTATTGACTTATTCTAATGAGTACCCCAAGTTTCTGGTATTTCGTACTAATTTTGCAGGTATTCGATGTCAATAATGAACGAAAGAAATCGAAAGAATAGAGAAAGAAAAGAAGGAAAGTCAAAAGGCTAAATTTGTAATTTTTACTCGGAATTAGGATGAGGTATCTAAAGAAGAGTTGAAGATATCAAGTTTACGAGTACATAGGAAGAAACGACACCTCAATCGGAGTCCCGGTGTGAAAGTTGTGAGCAGTCAAAAATTAAAGAAAAAGTAAAAGGTAAATCGGACCAATCAGAAATGAAAACTTCCAGTGAACCCCGGACCGAAGACGGATCGAAGCTGAGAGAAAATAAATGAAATGTTTCGGACCGAATCGATCCGACCAGAAAATAAACGAACCGATCCGGATTCAAGCCAAACCGAACCGATGGCGGCCCGGATCGGTCCGACTGTCGAAGTTTTGTTTTCTTACTCTTCCTCCAATGGAGAGTCCTGGTTAAGCTAAAAATCTTGGAGTCTTATAGCATATTTAAACCTGATTTATTATCATTTTAAGGGACGGAAAATTCATCTCATTTTTCCCTCTTTAGTTAAAAACCCTAGTTTGAAGATTTATTGCAGTTTTAATTCCAAGATTGAAGTTTGTTTAGATTTCTGTGATTACAAGTAATTTTAGTTGATGTTTTTAGTGCTTTGGTAAGATTAGTGATTAATTTCTTCTATTTAATCTTCCTTCTACATCATTCTTCAATTCTCCCTTAGTTTAATCATGATTTTCTGCAATTCAAAAAATGTTTTCATTAATTTCATCATGGTAGGCTAGGTTTTTAAGGATCAGAATACATGAACTCAAATTGATGTGGTAGTTGCATGTGTATAAAATTAATCCTCTAAATTTAATGATTTGATTATGACCGTATTGCGTAGAAACACGACAATTGTAGATCTTTGGATCTCGTTTGCTTTCGGGTAATCGGGATGCTTTAGAATGCAATGCGAGTGTAACTATCGCAATACCGATTTACTCGTCTTCTGATTAAGTATGGTGCGGGCTTGAATCTCATATACGTAATGCTTGGGAGTAATAAATTTTGGGTCTAATTAATCACTTAAATTTATGATTAGTTTTATACCATCAATACACTAGGGTTGAGGGATTGTATTCCCATCCTGTTTTCCTCATCATATAGTTCGAGTTTTAAATCATTCATCGTTAGTATTTTAGGTAATTTAGAATAGTTGCATTTCTTTCATAATTTAAAAATTGCATTTAGTTGTATCCAATTCCCAAAACAAATCATCTTTTCCTTTCTTTTTAGAGTCAGAGTTAGGATTTCTTCGTCTATCCAATATCGTTACAACTCCGTTGTCCTATTTCCCTGAGGATCAATACCCGACTTATCGAATTATTACTTGAGCGACAGGCGTGCACTTGAGCCTAGAGAGTTCGCACTTCTGAGACACATTCTTAGTCGCATCATGGCTCATGAAAACCACATGAAAATAATAAAAAAATGAATATAAGTATCTCATAATATCGTATTCTATAATAGTTGCTAAAACATTGGACAAATTAATTTCGACACCACAAATATCATTTTTTAAATAAACTAATGGTGGCAACATTACAAGTATGACATTCGTATTAAGATTTTTATTTTTGTGTTAGAAAAATAAAACTCAAAACACCACTCAAATATACATCATAACCACTCAAGCACACTATCAGGAACCAAATACATCACCACCCTAATAAACCACCCACAACACTACAACCCAAGAAAACTATTCACACCACCACCACCCACCACTGATATACACCTTAATAAACAAAAAAAACACTCCACCTCTTGAAATTGCAACCATAACCACATACTTGAAATTGCACCAACTACATAAATTTCACAACTTACAATGATAAACTAAAATAATCTAATAATCCATTTCAATAATATATGGAATACATGAATTTCATAACTTGGGCAACAAATTTATTTTCATGTCACCCCTTTAATGAGTATATAGGCGAGTGTGAAATACAATGTATTATCAAACACCAAAATACATGTACATAATGCATTTGTGTTTTCAAACACCAAAAGATTGCACCATTATAAATTGTTGACAACCAATCTAATAAGTATTATAGTAAAAACAAACCAGGTAAAAGTCAATATATATGTTCCCGAGGTGAACTGTTAAATATTTGTATTTGTCTCTTTATCTTTTACTTGGTAAATGTATAAGAGAATCCACAATGGTGGTGCTAAAAGACGAAAAAAATGGTAAGTTTGCAAATCGGAAGGTCCGCAGTGGTGTATTGAAATCAATAAATTTTGTAGTACAAATGGTAGTCGTTTTGCAAAGTTACCAATTGGCTAATGAATTTGCAAATGTTTCATAGAACTTCATTTTTCGTAGGAATTCCTACGAAAAAATGAAGTTCGTAAGTATAAATAATCATTTTTATTATATCTTTGGGTTCCTACGAACAACATTTGTTCGTAACATTTCCTACGAACAAATATTATTCGTAAGAACTATTGCTTTTATTTCCTACGAACATCACTTATTCGTAGGAACTCTCTACAAACAATAGCTCCAAAGAGATACCCATTACCACTCTGTAAACCTTTACCCATGAAAGGCAACTCTAACTTTTGCTTTGGTAAACTTAACTGATGAGAGCATCAACCATTATGGATGCTCTAAGACAACTCTGAATATATCTCACCAGCTCTTTCATGGTAGAAAAATGTTCTTTCAACTGCTACAATAGATTGTACAGTAGCAACATTATTTTCTCCGAGAAAAAGCATAACATCATAGGTAGCTCCAAGAAAATTAAGTGGATCTTGTTGTTCAGATCTGTTAAAAAAGTCACTTAATTCAACCTCGTAATACTATATGTGTATAAGTAAAGAAAAACTAGAAAGAATTTTTTTTATTAGTGATTTGGCCATTAACTATGTCATATTTCACTTTAGTGTCAAAGTTTACGGTAATATACATGTCCCCACCCCCCTATCCACCCACCCACCCACCCACCAAAAGAATCATTTTCAAGATTTTTATATCATGCATTTTGAGTATTTATGACATTTTGGAGGTCAAAGGTTTATTATTGAGAACTTTGAAATACAAGATGAAATACGTCCAAAACCAATGAAGGTTCAAAGGCAATATTGACTATTTTTTAATAAATCAAAGTAATCACAAAGAATGTGGTTCATAGGGAGAAAATAGGCATACATTTGGTTACCTTTGTCCCAGAAGATGACACCAAACATAATACCAATGACAATTGTCATGAAGAATCTAGTTGCATTGAACTGTGAATTCATCACGTATGACCAGTGTTGTTTCCAGATAAATCAGTAATAAACAAAATCAAAAATAGAAGAATGAAGGTGATGCGTACATGAATAGTCCTCCCAAATGATTTTGATGTGCAACTGGGCTCATTCATAAGCTCCCATGTCGTGATTGTCGGATCATTCTTGTAAGAAACTCCAACAAATTTGTTATATTTATTAAGAACAATCTACAAAAAGATGTACAAATCTATGATTATAAACATAACAAATCCCACATCTTATAAAACAAAAAGGTTTTAAATGATAAATTTCATCACAAACCGTGGTGAAAACTCATAATAATTAAATGAAAATAAAAAAAGAAGAAGAAAAAATAGAATGTATTTTAAACACTTACCATTGCATGGTTCTTGCAATATCCCTTAACCATTGGATTTCTTTAAAAAATCATCATCAGAATTGGACTGCCATTAATGATGTGGCAACAACCCAACTAATAGACATGGGTGATATGAATAAAATTGGTGTCTGAGAAACAAACTACCCTATCACAATAACTTAGTGCACCAAATGGGTTATTCTTATGTAGTGTATCGTAAGCTTCCTATTTATAATAAAACTAGGGTGTACCCGTGCCAATGGCACGGTGATAAATTTGCTCCCAGATATTTATCGTTATAGCACTCTTACCTTCCTCCCGAGTATTTGTGGTTATAAAACACTCGCACTCCGATGTATGGTATTATTCATTTGACACTTTTGTAACACTACGTATTCTAGCTACATATTTTTGTAACACTACATATTCTACCTAAAAGTTGCTGCACCCGTGCCGATAGTATGATGATAAATCAGTTCAATGTGTAGCTATCTAAATATTTGAAAAAGGGTTAAAGCATATCCCGGGTCGATAGGATTATCTTAATTCCGTCTATAGTTCAACACATTGCAACTATACAACTTTAATCATTAAAATTTAAGTGGTGATAACATGATATTTCAAATATACATGAGTCCAAGTGAGATTGTAGAATAAAAGGTTTAAACAAAAAAAAAAACTCTAAATTATCATAACTCAATACAATGGGTAACAATGCTTAATCCAGTTGATCACTTGCATTCCTTACTACATTTTTCCATTTTTTTTGTTCACATTTTTTATCCGTTTAATAGAGTTATCAAGTAAAAACACAAAATATTTTTGAAATTCGCACAATATTATTGTTTTGTTAGGATTTTCTAAAGTGAAATCATGTCAAAATTATCACCCATGTATTTTTTATTAATATTTTCAAATTAAAAAAATTAAAAAATAAAAAAATAAAATTATTAATTAAGTTTTTAATACTTTTTAAATAATTTAATTAGTAATTCAATTATATTAAAAAATATTTTATTATGTTTTGTACAAAACATAAAGAATTATTAAATTGTTGAGTCTATGTAATCAATTTGGTTACATACTTAATCTTGCTTTAGAAGATTTGATACTTTCTAGAATGATCTTTTGACCATTGTTCCAATCTTTATGTGCAGACCTATGACTTTTATGTGGCTAAAGCCTTTATCTACAAAGGAATCCTAAATTGACACTACAGTGCTGAATGATAACTTTTGGTTTCTTTTACTTTTTTTTAACGTTTAATAATATAGGTTACACTACACCTCCAGCCACGCACATGTCCCTTCCTTTTGCTGCCTAGATTAACTTATATCAAAAAAATCATTTTGAACTTCTATCATTGGGCATCGTGCGTACACATTTCTTATGTTTTAGTCAAATTAGTTTTTTGCCTGACATTATATAGGGTCCTCACACATATACGTCCGTAATTTTTTTATACAGGGAGAAATACTTTTAGAAAAATGTTAGGCACCTTGGGTTACAATTTTTTTTTGCTAATCAATGCATCGCCAATTGACAAAAGATAAAATCAAAGATGAAACATTAAAAGTATAGTAGAATTACTACCACGCTACAAATGTTGAATTACCCGTATTTGTAAATTACTTCCACGCTACAAATGGTCCACTTCTTAGTTTTTTACCTTATATTTTGGTTTCCATAAAGAGGAGAAATTATGGAGCACAGATTTCCATGTTCTAACCCAACATCAAAAGGTTTCACTAAATATAATGATTAATTTATTGAAACACGTGTACATTAAAAAATAGTCAAAAAAATATTTCAAGATTTAGATTTTAATGGCTAAAAAAATCAAATGTAAGTTGATACAAAATTAACAATAGATTCTAATCTATTAATTTTGGCTAAATTACAAAAAAATAAAAAAATAAACAATAAACTTTTCCACACGGATGGTTCACTTTTCAGAACCATTTGTCAACCCATAGTCATGGGTTCAGTTTGCGAAAAAATGGTAGGTTTTTTGCCTTTAGTCCCATTTACATGTGACACCCCGCCTAATTAAACATCAGGTGATCAGGGCTTTATTCAATTAAAACAGGTTTCTCAAATGGTTCATTCTTAACATCACTGTCGAAAACTTTTTAATTACTAATCACCTAAGTGAAAATTAGACCGGTGCCAAATTTTATCTTTCTTAAAACAGATAAATCAACCATGTGGAACAAAGTATAACAATCGCCATGTACTACAACCCAATCAACAAAGTATAAGTACAAAAGAACAAGAGTATTACCGAATAAACCATCGGCTAAAAATCCCAAAACAATAATAGAACAACCACTAGTCTGAAAGTAAACATCTGAGACGGATATCAGACCACAATTCCATACCTAGAATAGTGTGAGATCTTGAACCAGATTTGAATAAGAGATATCGTCTAATCAAAATCTTGTAAGCATCCACTGTGCTTCTCGAGTCCCTGAAATGAAATTAGCATACATGGCGTCTCTGTGGCTGGACACCTAAAAGGGTTTAAAAATATTTTATAGCAAGAGTTAGTACTCAATACATTTTTAAAATATTTAGCAAGCGTTTATCACAATATAAATACGGTTATTGATTACACATGTTAGGTTCTCGTACACTCTCTTGAGTTTACTCACTCCTCATCTATTGTGCACACCTAACATTATACACCTAGTCTACCTAGCCATATCTCCCAAGCTAACTAGAACTAAAGTAATCATCTGAACTTATCTGTACCTAAGTTCTCGTACCGCCCATACAGTACATCCGTTTCATTAATATTTCGCGTATGTTAATTAATTCTCAAGTAACATTTCACCTATGTTATGTTACAAAGCTTCTCATTTAGTTTCACTACTAAATTACTACAATTCTCACAATTATTATCTTCCCACTTTTGTAATTAAGTTTCACTACATGAATTACTGATTAGATATTCTCTATCTAACGTTATGTTTCGTAATTAAGTTTCACTACTTAACTTACCAATTTGACATGTATCTCTAAATACATCATATATCAATCTACTATTACGCAGAAGTGGAATATCATTAAGTATATATTTCACACACAATATATACTAAATATCAGTCATTATTATTATGTCCTTTTGACACACATAAAGAACTCTTGGTTCGGAATTATTCATCGACCCCAAGTAAGAACTGGTTCGGAATGATACATCGACCCCAATTATACTATAACTCTATATTAGATCGGAATGTTACCTCGACCCTAATATTGTTAACTTTGGTATATTCTCTCTACCTAAATATACATATAATTCAGTAGGTATTCACATAACCTAATAATCACGTTCTTCCGTAACATAACAATCTCTTATAATTACCGTACAATATTAGTTTTACGATTTACCTCATTAATCGCATTTATTTGAGTATTCACACCACTTTAAGGTCTCTAGCTACCCCTCACACATAATTTCAATAGTTATTACTTACCCTACTGGTCTATCACTTGAATTGCCTTTACCTCACCCCGGAACTCAATTCCAAATCCCTCGATGCTCTACTCAATCGGTTTCTTGTCGTCGGTCCATAATCCAAGTCCTACACCCAAAGGCCTTACCGGACCTCAACAATATACCTACTGGTCTTATTCTCATACCCATATAAATATAATATAAATCGTAGGATTCCAATTCATTCTCAGAAATCAAAGAAACCTTAAACAAGGAAGGATTTGAGATATATCTTAAGTCGATCGATCAACTCCTGGGTTTGATGGATCGACCTAGTCGATCGATCGACATTCAAGGTCGATCGATTAGGGACAGCAGCAGTTCGTCTTCTTCGTTAATTTATTCTTCCATTAACAAATCTCCTAACTTCATTATAGTACACCAAACTTCGACCCAATTATCCTAACATGTTCCCACCTATACTAGGACAATTTCTAACATTTCAAATACATCAAAACCTCAATTCATTTAAAGAAATAGTGGATTAAACTCAGAATTTCTTAAAACCCTTCTTATGGTATTATTCCCATATATTCATTCAAAATCCAGATTTTATTCCGAAATAATTATCAAGTCAACTCTGAATATTATTCCTCTACATATGTTAAATCATTCTACATGCGATTCCTGTCCCAAGATGCATAAATATCATTATTTTCTTATCAAGATATTGATTTAAGAAAACTATTCAAAAACCCTACACATGGGTATTATAACTTTATAATTTTTGCAATAAACAACTTGCCTTGATAGGCGGGTTCTGAATTCGTGGTGTTGATGATGGATTCCTGCTTCTCTTCTTCAATCCTTCCTCCTTTGGCTCCTAGGATGTAAGATCCAAACCCAACCTCTTCAAAAGCATCTTCTAAGCCTTGAGAAAGATTTTCTCATTCTCTTTAATGGTCTTGGTGTTTACGTGGGTTTTCTAACCCTAACCCCTCTTTCATTCAGCTGATAAAAGACTCTCAAATTCGTAGGTCTCTATACCCTCAAATGTTAAAAGACTAAAATGCCCCCGAATGGTCTCGATTTAGTCCAAAAATACCTCGAGACTCAACTAGTATCCCCGGGTATACTATTATGACTAATTCGACCCTTTCGGACTCATCTTGGCCTCTAAATTATCATTTGAGTCACTAAAATATATTACTCATTCTCACCCTAAAATGGTCTGCACGCGCTAAATAACTATTTACTACTCGCACTAAGTAAATAGAATGAGGCAATATTAATCAGTATCTATCTCTCGAATAATACTACATAATCACAATTATTAATAAATCTCACTAAATTACTTCTCTTGTGTAATTTAAATTAAACCGTATTTTCTCATTTAATTCTTCAATTTAATTAAATAGAAATACTCAGAAATACGGGGTATTACATACTTTCCCCCTTACAAAGGAATTGCGTCCTCGAAATTAGGATAAGACTGGTATTAAGACTAAGGACCTTAAATATCACTGCATTCTCTAATACCCAAAATCTGATCATATCATCCTAAGGGTCGCCCCAAGTACATGCCTTGCTTCATTATAAACCCTTATCGCATGTTATCCATGCCTCATATATTATAATTAAGTCTCACTACTTAATTTCTCCATAGATTTTTCCCAATCTAACGTTAAATCTTGAAATTAAGTTTCTCTCTACTTAATTTACCCTTTTGATGGATATCTCTATATATAACATATTTGTGTCTCGTATCACTCATAAGTAGAATATTATAAGGTATATATCTCACACACAATATATACTATAAGGAAAATTGGTCCGACAAAATCATCGTCCCCAATAATCCTATCATTTACGTTGGTCCGAAAAACCCTCGACCCCAAGTTAAATGTAATATATCTCTATATATAACATCTATGTGTCTACTATAAATCATAAGTAGAATATTATAAGGTATATATTTCACACATAATATATATTATAAGGAAAATTGGTCCGGCAAAATCATCGGGCCCAATCATCCTATCATTTACGTTGGTCCGAAAATCCCTCGACCCCAAGGTAAATGTAATGCATATGTTGGTTCAGACCTTCCGTCGATACCAATGTTTATCATTCATCATCGATTTGGTTCGGAAAATCATCAACCCCAAATCGATCCTTTATGTATTGGTCCGGAACATCATCAACCCCAATACAGAATTAAGCATACTTATTGCTGATGTAAAAAACTAGATTTAACCTAATTCTTTAATCACAGATAAAAATAAATAAGATAAGAGATTTTTAAAGTGGTTCAGCCTTTAAAGAATGGCCTACGTCCAGTGTTTGTGTTATTGCTGACTGTTTGCAGAATTCTCGATAATGGGTTTATCAAGAAATTCCGAGTCCCCTGCTAATAAGGAGGTTACAATGTATTTATAGCCTTGAGGTTGTACATGTGAGAGAATATTACATAGCTGTCCAATAGGAATATACATCTATATGATAATAATCATCATTTAATGCGCATTCAATCCTCTTAATTATCCGATTATAAATGCTTTGTACGAGATGCAGCTCGGACCGCCTAAGCTGCTCGGACCGCCTAAGTAGCTCGGTATACATGAGTTTCTCAGTACAGTAGAGTTCCTCGGAGAACACTTGTTTCTCGGAGCGTCTGAGTTGGTCGGGGAGGTTGAGTTCCTCGGAGTCAATGTGTTATTCAAAAATGTTTACTAGTGCCATGTAGATTGACACGTGTATCCACATAATTGGTCAACGTCAGCAGAATAAATTTGGTATCAACAGAAGCCCCCAATGTTTCGTAGTTTGATGTTGAAGAAAAGCATGGAACATTCTGCTGCTTAGTTTTTCGGTTTGTATGGTTTTTAGGACAGCATTCGTTGTATATAACTCCTTTTTAAATGCTGAGTATCATACTTCATAAATATTTTGAATTTCCATAAGTGCTTCGTTTTTCATGTTGTTTTCTTCTTTTTAGCCGCCGTATATGCAATCGTCCATCCTGGTAATCATTGCTTTTCTCCATTCTCGAGGTAAAGTATTTAAATGCTTCAGAACGCTCGATCGTCTTTTACTTTTTCAAATCTTCATCTTTATAACTTCTTCACTTCTTCTTTGTCTTGTGCGTTCGTTTCTTCCATTGTTCGTTGTCACCTGATTCATCTTTTTCCTGTAAGATCTTCTTCCTTCTCTTTTATTTCTTTTGTTCATCATGGTTTACCTTGTTGAGTCGCCTAATAAATTTCGCTCTGATTTTTCTATTCCTTCCTGGGTCATCTTGGAAGAGCTTTCTGAGCCTTCTGACTATTTTCGTTTGGTTGAGGGACATTGGTTTCCCAGTCTCTTTGTAGCTGAATGTGGTTTTTCTTTTCCTTCAAACCCCTTGTGTTTGGAATTCTGTCAATATTTTGATGTGGTACCTGCAAAAATAGCTCCCAATACCTGGAGAATAGTTAATGGAGTCCATAGGTTAAATCATATTCATGGAACCCGTTTAGGAATTCCGGAAATTATGTTTTGCTATAGATGGGTTGTTGGTGATAGCTCTTTTTATTTAAAAACTAGGTTTTTAAATAGGGCTTTAGTTGTCAATCTCCCCGATGCCAACAGGGATTACTTCTAGCATAGGGTTGTTATGAAAAATTGGCAACATGCTCCATTAAATGGAAATGATGTGTATCAGGGTCCTAGATGCCCTCCCTATGGCAATGGGATAGGTTGTTTTTATTTTATTTTATTTTTGAAATTATGTTTTCTTTGTGTTTGATAAAATGCGTCATTGACATTTTAATTTTTGCTTATTTGCAGTTGATAGAAAAAATAAATCTCCTAAAGAAACTGATGTCAATTTGAGGCACTTGAAACTTATCTGGAGTTTGCACCAAACTATTGCTGACGAACATATCAGATCAGCCTCGTACTTGTTGCAGTACAAGAGTTACACTTCATCTTTTACTGCTCGTCCAGTGATAAGTGACATAGAACCAGCACCAGCTTCCTCTCAGTGACAGAATGAAGAGAAGAAGAGCTCCCTCATACTTTGACAAATCAGACTCCGCCAATGTGGAGGCAAAGAGAAATAAGCAGGATGTCCCAGAGGAAGGGACAAGAAAAGATGATGCACCCCCTCCAGTAGCTGTCAAAAAGTTTACCGAGAAGCCCCCAGTGGCTCCGAGCAAGGTTGTTGCTATCTCTCCTCCCAGTGAGGTTATAGTTATATCACCGACCAAGACATCATCTTTGGTTGAGAATGTTCTTGCTCTTACGAGGAGGTTGAAGAAAAGTTCCTCTGACAATTTGGCTGAATCGATCTCTCAGCCTTTAACTGCGGGAAGTGGTGTTCCCACTTTTGTTGCTCCAAGCTCTGCCATGAGCTCGGTGAAGTCTTGGATTATCCCCGAGATCCAAGGTATTGAAGACAGTCTTTCTCGGGATAGGGTTACCACCTTGGCAGCTCAACATATTGCCTCAGTAAGTATTATTAATCTAAACTTTCATTTTTCAATGTTATGTCCCTGCACTGACTTACAATTATTTTCTTTTTCCAGTTGGTAACATGTTTTAATACCATTCTGAAGAAGGATGAATCCATCAAGTCGTCAATCTCCTCGGGAGGTGTAGAGGAGGCTTTTACTGGATTATCCCAATCTTTAAAGGATTCTCGTCTGAAGTATGAAGAGGATAAAGTTGCTTGGGAGAAACAAGTTAAGTCTGTCAAGAAAAAGAGAGAAAAAGTTGTGGAGGCCTCTCAGAAGTTGGAGAGAAAAATGAAAGAGTTTAAGAAGAAGAATGAAGAGCTTGAAGAAAATCTCAAGAATGCTGGAGAGCTTGAGACCAAGCTTAAAACTGCTGAAGAGGAACTTGGTAGACTTCGTGAAGATGATCGTCAGAAGGTAGAGGTAGAAGGAAAGTTGAAGGCGGCCGAGGAACTTTTTACTGAGAGGATTTCCTCGGAGAAAGCAAAGAGAAAACTTGCTGTTAAAAAGTCCTTTAGCGCTGGCTGGGACAAAGGTTGGAACAAAGTCCTAGCTTCCATGTCCTCTCAGTTGGATTTTTCTAGCCTCAAATTCTTCAGGGACGGATGGATTGCTGCTCTGCGGGAGTTAAAGGTTTCAGAGAGTTCTGAACTTTTTCAGCTCCATGTTCATGGTCCTCCTCCCTCTCCTGGAGAAGAAGAAGAGGACGAAGCTTCCTCTGAAGAGTCTTCAATGATGATTGGAGACCAAGTTCCTCCCATTCCGGTTGTTCAGACTTTCTATGAGCAACTTCAGCCCACCAGTATTTCAACCGAGCAACTACCGCTATCCTCCGAGCAACCAGCATCCTCATCTCAGCTTTCCGAGGAAGTCGCAAAACACAAGGAGAAGGTGTAAAGTTGCTCGGGCTTTAATTTTATTATTTCTTTTGAATGTAACCCTGAACCTTGTACTTGTCTTCTGATGAATAAAAATTTGAGTTTTTGTTGTTCATATTGACTTTCTTCGTCTTGCTCTGACATTATCATTTATTAATCATGTTTATGGCTTCTCTTTGCTTGTTTATGGCCAGGATGGAACTCTTGTCAGCTCACGATACTGAGTTGATGAAAAAATGTAATGAATATTTCAAAGCTGTCCATATAGACTTGGATGAGTCATAAATTTTTGATATCCTGGACTCAGATGCCTCTGAAGGAGCAGTGGAAGCTTACCAATATCTAAAATGCTTAATCGAACGAGCTGTTGCCAATAATGTGACTTATTACGAGATGATTAAAGATCTCCAGGGTACCATCGAGGAACTTCAGCAACAGTACAAGGAATCTTCTGCCCTTTTGCATTAGGGGTATGAGAAAAAGTATCAGCAACTAAATGCTGACAAAGGATATGATGAGTTAGTAGCTGCTTATGATATTAAGGAGAGGACTTTGAAGATCGAGGATGAAGAGCATAGGCAGATCGTGAAACTACTGGAGCAGGAAAATAATAACTTGTGAGGAGAGATATCCCAACTGAAATCTGCAGCATCTACATCTGCTCGCGGACGAGCAAGAGCTGCTCGGGTTACTATTGAAGAGGCGAGAACTCACGCATCTTTGGAAAATCAAGCAGTTCAGTTGGTTGCGAAGAATAAAGCTCTGGCAGAGATGTCCAAGAAGATTCTGGACCTTAACGAGCAACTTTCCACACAAGGATCCGCCTTGGAGAATAAAGAAATTTTTGTGAAGAATCTCCACGAGAAGCTGGAAAGGTTGACTTACCAATTCCACAAATAGCCTAGAGAGTTTTGGATGGATGGATATAATTAAGCCCTCTACCATCTTGATGATCGAATCCAGCAAGCGAATAATGAGGGTTATAAACAAGGATGGCTGAATGCACTGGGTGTTTTAAAATTGGAGCAGGGACATTATCTATGGGATTATTATAACCCTGGATTGCTCGATTTGCCTGTGCCACCTTTTAAACTTGATATGAGATGGATTCCTGCTCGGGCAATCCCTCGGTATTTAATCTCCAAATATCTTGGTGATCACAGTCTTCATTCCAACATTAAGATATCTCGCCCAGAGCACTTACTTGATCGACCATCAGTAATGAATGTCAGGACGCTCAGAGACTTGAACTTCATAAATTCTCTTTATGCCTTAGATGATCCTCCTGCTGGAGTATAACCTGTTTCAAAGGCAGAAGGGAAGAAACCAATAGAATAGGTTTTTATGTAATAATTTCTACTTTCCACAGCATATGTAATCCTTCTTGTTTTGAATGAAAATTTTTGGTAATACATTTCTCACGTCATTTGTAATTTTACTTAGTATGAATGAAAATTTGTTTTATGTCATTTCATTTTCTTCTAAATAATTTATAGAATGTTTTTGCTTGTTGGTCGGTAAATATATATATACTTGCGACATACTGATCTCATTGCAGTGATTTGTCAATCTTTAATTCTAAATAATAGAACAACTTACACTTCATGGTATTGCCTAATTTAAACAACCGGAGTTGATTGAAATTGGCTTACCGACCAACTAGAGGATTGAGATTTTTGTTTCCGACCAACCGGAATTGGTGAACTTCTATTCCCGACCAACCGTAGTTGGTGGATTTTATTTTATCGACCAACCGTAGTTGGTAGACCGACCAACCGTAGTTGGGAGGGTTTATTTTATCGACCAACCGTAGTTGGTAGACCAACCAACCATAGTTGGGAGGGTTTATTTTACCGACCAACCGTAGTTGGTAGACCGACCAACCGCAGTTGGGAGGGTTTGTTTTACCGACCAACCGTAGTTGGTGGATTTTATTTTATCGACCAACCGTAGTTGGTAGAACGACCAACCGTAGTTGGTGGATTTTATTTTATCGACCAACCGTATTTGGTAGACCGACCAACCTTAGTTGGGAGGGTTTATTTTATCGACCAGCCGTAGTTGGTAGACCGACCAACCATAGTTGGGAGGGTTTGTTTTACCGACCAATCGTAGTTGGTGGATTTTATTTTATCGACCAACCGTAGTTGGTAGACCGACCAACCGTAGTTGGGAGGGTTTGTTTTATCGACCAACCGTAGTTGGTAGACCAACCAACCGTAGTTGGGAGGGTTTATTTTATCGACCAACCATAGTTGGTAGACCGACCAACCATAGTTGGGAGGGTTTATTTTACCGACCAACCTTAGGTGGTGGATTTTATTTTATCGACCAACCGTAGTTGGTAGACTGACCAACCGTAGTTGGGAGGGTTTGTTTTATCGACCAACCGTAGTTGGTAAACCGACCAACCGTAGTTGGGAGGGTTTATTTTATCGACCAACCGTAGTTGGTAGACCGACCAACCATAGTTGGGAGGGTTTATTTTACCGACCAACCGTAGTTGGTGGATTTTATTTTATCGACCAACCGTAGTTGGTAGACCGACCAACCGTAGTTGGGACGGTTTGTTTTATCGACCAACCGTAGTTGGGAGGGTTTGTTCTGAACTTGGTGCGTGGTGTGTAGCACTAATACTCCGAAAAAATTTCATCAAAATGAGAGAATTGGATAAAAACTTCAACACTTTATTCATACTGAAGAAAACTTCATTTACATAGGAATCCCTACTACTGATAATACTTGCGTAGATGTTCTGCATTCCATGCATTATTAAATTTTTCCCCCTCCAAGGTTTCAATCTTGTAAGTTCCTGGGCGAACAACTTATGTTACTCTATAGGGCCCCTGCCAGTTAGCTTCCAATTTATTATGCTTTTGAATTACTTTCTTTAGCACGTAGTCTCCTTCCTTCAAATCACACTTTTTTACCCTCTTGTTGTAGAACAAAGCTGTTCGTTGTTGGTATGCATCATTCCTGATTGTTGCTTCTTCTCTAACTTCCTCGAGCATATCCAAGTATAATCTTCTCATCAAATAACTGATAGGAGAATTGAAATTCAGCACTCTGTGTGTGGGGAGACCTAGCTCGGCAGGTATAACAGCTTCACTTCCAAATGCCAGCATGTATGGAGATTCTCCAGTTGCTGCTCGTGGTGTAGTACGATAAGCCCACAGTACAGAATGTAGCTCATTGATCCAATTTGCCTTTGCATCATCCAGTCTTTTCTTCAAACCATTCAGCAGTGTTATGTTCGTCACCTCAGTTTGTCCATTGCTCTGGGGATGGCCTGGTGCGGAGTGGGTTTTCAATATGTTTGACTGATGACAATATACAGCGAACTCCTCGTTATCAAATTGAGTTCCATAGTCTGTGATGAATGTATAAGGAAGACCATATCTACAAATGATATTCTTCTATATAAATTGATACACCTTGTCGTATGTCATATCAATAAGGGGTTCAACTTCCACCCATTTAGTAAAATAATCCACAGCGACTACGAGGTACTTGAACCTTCCTTTGGTCATTGGGAGTGGCCCGACCAAGTCTATTCCCCACATAGCAAATGGCCAAGGGGAGGTAATGGGTGTTAGCAATGCTTGGGGATCTCTTCAGATATAGGAGAAGCATTGACATTTGTCACATTTTTTGGCATAGGCTATACAATCAGCCCTTATTGTTGGCCAATAATATCCTTGCGTCATTACTCTTTGCAAAAGTGTTCGACCTGCTATATGAGCTCCACAGGACCCTTCATGGACCTCTTAAATCAAGTCTTTTACCTCGGAATGGTGCACACATCTTTGCAGACCTGCTATAATTCCTCGTCTATATAGAATACCATTAGTCAATACATAACGAGCAACTTTAAACTTCAATTTCTTGGCTTCGAGTTTGTCGGTTGGTAATTTCCCTTCCTCAATATATGCCCTGATGGGATCCATCCAAGATGGTTCTAAATCAAGGGTAATAAATTTCATTATCAGATCTTCGTCTATGCTTTGATTAGCCAAGACTTCTATTGGGATGGTTCTTCTTAGCTCGGTGCGTGTGGCTGAAGCTAACCGAGATAAATCATCCGCTCTTATATTCTCCAATCTTGGTATTTTAATTATTTGTACTGCGATCAAGCTTGATAAAACCTCCATTGCTTTTGCATGATACCTGATCATTAATTCTCCTTTGGCTGCATAGACTCCCAGCATTTGATTTACGATCAACTGTGAGTCACTGAATACGATGACCTGCTCTGCCCCCATGGTTTTTGCTAAAATAAGACCTGCAATAACAGCTTCATATTCAGCCTCATTATTAGAAGCCTTGAATTGGAAGCACAAAGCATACTCCACATCGACCTCATCCGGTCTATTCAAAATAATCCCTGCCCCACAGCATGTAATGCAAGATGAGCCATCCACATATAGATTCCATATAGGTACCTCGTCCTCAAATTTTTGATCGGACAGAGTTCCTCGGTGGAATATTTGTTGCTTCCTTTTATCCTCCTCTAGCACTTCTTGCTGCTCATCGACCATTTCCTCCTGATCGTCAACTGACTTAAGTTGATCGGGGTTTGAATTTGATGATCCTGTAACATCCACAAGTTGGTCGGTATTCAGCTTTTGGTCCTCGGAGGTGTCAGGATAAGTGAATTCTGCGATAAAATCTGCTACTGCTTGCCCTTTAAGCGACGATCTAGGCTCATAAACTATGTCATATTCACCAAGTTCTACTGCCCAGTACATCAATCTCCCTAATTTCTCCGGTTTATAAAGAGCTTGCCTCAACGGCATATCGATATACACAACTATGGTATGATCCTGGAAGTATGGTCTCATTCTTCTACTCGCTTCGATCAACGATAGTGCTAACTTTTCCAGTCTTGGATATCTGATCTCTGCTCCTCGAAAGGCCTTGCTAGTGTAATCAATTGGTTTTTGCACTCCATCCTCCATTCTTATCAATGCCGAGCTAACTGTATTCTCCGAAACTTCTAGATACAAGTACAATCTTTCTCCCATCACTGGCCTAGACAACAGTGGAGGTGCTCCCAGGTATTTCTTCAACTCTTGAAAGGACTTTTCACATTCATCATTCCACTCGAAAGTCTTTCGGAGTGTTTTGAATAATGGGAGGCATCTATCAGTTGCTCGTGATACAAATCTATTAAGTGATGCAACTCGCCCTGTGAGACTTTTCACTTCCATCTTCTTCGTTGGAGATCGTAGTCCCAATAGAGCCTTGATCTTTTCATAGTTTGCTTCAATTCCTCATTGGTTGACAATATACCCGAGGAACATGCCTTCTCGTACTCCGAATATACACTTGGTAGGGTTCAACTTCATTTGATATTTATCTAATTGATCAAAGGTTTGACCTAGATCAATTAGATGGTCAAAAGCTTTCTTGCTCTTTGGAAGTATATCATCAACATAAACCTCCATATTGTGACTAATTTGCTCTGCAAACACTTTGTTCATCAGTAGCTGATATGTTGCACCTGTATTTTTCAAACCAAAAGG
The DNA here is from genome assembly GCA_949130495.1 of Sambucus nigra. Taxonomy (NCBI): domain Eukaryota; kingdom Viridiplantae; phylum Streptophyta; class Magnoliopsida; order Dipsacales; family Adoxaceae; genus Sambucus; species Sambucus nigra. Next base: position 521,752,475 of record OX422207.1, read on the forward strand.
CATAACATTATAACAGTAAGTTCCCCTAGGGGTAATAAAAGAGGTACTCTCCATGTCTTTGGGTTTCATTTTAATCTGGTTGTAACCAGAATAAGAATCCATGAAGCTCAACAGCTCGTGTGCCGAGGTAGCATTCACTAATTGATCAATTCGGGGCAAAGGAAAACTATCCTTTGGGCATGCCTTGTTGAGGTCGGTGAAGTCTACACACATACTCCACTTATTGTTCTTCTTCTTTACCATCACCACATTGGCTAACCAGCCTGGATATTTGACATCTTCAATAAAGCAAGCTTTTTGGAGTTTCTCGACCTCCTCTTGTATAGCTTGGTTCTTCTCGGGACTGAACACTCTTCTTCGCTGCTTCACAGGTTTGATTTCCTTGTTCATATTAAGTTCGTGACACAAGAAATTTGGGTCTATTCCGGGCATATCTTCGTAACTCCATGCGAAGGTTTGTTTTCTGCTTTTTAGGAAGGCTATCAATTCCTCTTTCAGTGAGGCATCCAACGATGAACCTATTTGAGTTGTTCGCTCTGGGTGCTCGTCGTCCAGAATAACATTTTCAGTAGCTTCCACCACCCGGCCTTTGACGGGCTATGACTCGTCTCTAGGGTCTAATGTTTCAATTTTTGCACCTTCACCCACTTGATAAGTAGTAGTCTTTTTCCTAGACTCTTCCAGTTCTTCCTGCTCGGTAGATGAATAGTAGCATTCCCGAGCTACTTTTTGGTCACCCTTCACAATTCCTACTCCAAAGTTGGTTGAAAACTTTAGGCATTGATGTACAGTAGATGGGACTGCTTCGAACTTCTTCAAACCTACCCTTCCCATGATGATACTGTAAGCTGACTGGACATTCTTATCCATCACGAAAAAACGCGCTCTTTCTGTTCGACAAGTAAGCCATGTACCGATGAACATATCCAACTTGATCGTCCCAAGTGGAAAAACTTTCTCGCCAGTAAAACCGAGGAGGGGCCTATGATAAAGCTCCAACTGAGATAATTTCAGATTTAAACTGTCAAAGCACGAGTAGAACATGATGTCCGCCGAGCTGCCATTATCCACTAATACTATTGAAATCACTACTTCCTTCATCCTCATGTTTGATCATCAATGGGTCATCATGAGGATATAGGACACCTGCGAGGTCGTTCTTAGAGAAACCGATGACCAGTTTATCTTTGTTCACCTTCCTCGGACGATCATCTTCAGTTAGATTTATTCTTTGAATGTATGAACAAGCTTGAGCCTCATTGAGGTAAGCTTTTCTCTCTGCAGTAAGGTCTCCACCTCCTGCATCTCCACCTGTAATAACATTACAATCAAATTATCCAAAACGAATTGAAAATACCTCACGTTCTGGCTGTCTTGGTCTTTTAGGTAGATCGGGGTCGTCTTCTAGATCATCTTCATGATGTCTTTTCTTATTTTCTTCTGCCCTACGAGGAGATCTAGATCTCTGTCTTGCTCGGTCGTTGTTTTTTCCTTCATTTCTACGATCAACATACTTGGTCATCTTTCCTCGTCTGATGAGCGCTTCAATTTCATTCTGAAGAGTTATGCAATTTTTGGTCGTGTGACCATGGTCCTTATGGAACTCGCAATATTTGGCCTTATTCCTTTTGTCAGGATCTGTCTTCATTTTCTCAGGCCAGTTTAACTCCTCGTTGTTCTTGATTTCTTCTAAAACATGGTTTATATCTACCTTCAAAGGAGTATAGTTTCCAAATTTCTTCAACTGTTCCAACACTTGCTTTGCTTTTGACTGCTTGTTACCACCATTATTCTTCTGATCCTTCTTCTCAATCTTCTCGGCCTTAACTTTGGTCTCCTTAGTATCCATGCTCTTCTTTGCAGCCATAGCTTCCTCGGCATTCATGATTTTGGCTGCTTTTGCCATTAATTCTGACATGGTCCTAGGTGGATCTTTAGCCAGAGTATAGTACAATTTATTTGGCAACAATCCACTCTTCAGAGCAGTGATTGCTGTCTTTTCCTCGTAATCAATAACTTCGAGCTTCTCGTTATTGAAATGAGTAATATAATCCCTGGTGCTCTCACCTACTTTTTGTCTAACACTTAATAAGTGTGCTACTCGCTTAACTGGTTTTGCTCCAAAATAGAAGTTTACAATAAAGAGCTCGGCTAGTTGAAAGGAAGTTGCAATCTTCCCCCGAGGAAGATTGTTATACCATATTTGAGCAGATCCAGTGAGAGTTCCTGAAAACGCCCTGCATCGCATCTCGTCTAGAACAACATAGATATCAGCAGCTGCCTGATATTGTTCTATATGGAGAACAGGATCAGTTTTACCATCATATTTTGGTGTTACCACTGGGGCTTTGAACTTTGATGGTGTGGGAAAATCCATAATTGCTTGGATAAAAGGTGTCCCTTGGACAAAAGTTCTTTGTAGAGGATTTTTGGCCTTAGCCATTTCCCCTAATCTGTCCTCCAACCTTTGAATAGAGGCTCTCCATGCGTCATTTCCCTCCTCGGGCCTGTTGGTCCGAGAAACTGATTGTGTTGAATTTGCCTCTTGGGATCTTTCACGACGAGCAGCTGGTCGGGATTGGGCAGAACCTTGCTTTAAATTAGAGAATCGTTGAGAGTTCCTCGACACCATCCTAGGGGGACTTTTATTCCTCCTAGGACCCAAACGATCAAAGGGAGACACTCTACTCAATCTTTCAAGAGCACTGGTCCTTTCTAGATATAGAGTGACGTTTTGTTGAGTGTCTGTAGCTCGTACTGAGGAAGTACGCCCAGGTTGATAAGAAAAATCATTAGATATATCAGTGCGGTATGAATCAGCATGTCTAGATCGAGATTCCTCTGGGAGTAACGTTCGTCTAGTTCACGAAGAAGGCAATTGGGAATTCCTCTGAATGCTTCGTTGTCCTGACTGGGCGGGTGCTCCACCCTGGATAGTTTGCATGAGTTGTCGTATGGTTTCTTGCATGGCGGTCTGGCCCTGAACTAAATTAACCATTATTCCAGCCAGATCTTGGACACTTGGAGGAGTGGATGGATTTGGGGGGTTTCCAGTGTTTCGATTACTGGATTCAGGATTATCAGCCATTGGAGATGAATTATTTTGGTGAAAAACGATAGTTTCAGTTGTTTCCCACAGACGACTCCAATCTGTTGATGTAAAAAACTAGATTTAACCTAATTCTTTAATCACAGATAAAAATAAATAAGATAAGATATTTTTAAAGTAGTTCATCCTTGAAAGAATGGCCTACGTCCACTGTTTGTGTTATTGCTGACTGTTTGCAGAATTCTCGATAATGGGTTTATCAAGAAATTCCGAGTCCCCTGCTAATAAGGAGGTTACAATGTATTTATAGCCTTGAGGCTGTATATGCGAGAGAATATTACATAGTTGTCCAATATGCGTGTACATTTGTATGATAATAATCGGCATTTAATGCGCATTCAATCCTCTTAATTATTCGGTTATAAATGCTTTGTACGAGATGCAGCTCGGACCGCCTAAGTAGCTCGGTATACATGAGTTGCTCAGTACAATAGAGTTCCTCAGAGAACACTTGTTGCTCGGAGCGTCTGAGTTGGTCGGGGAGGTTGAGTTCCTCGGAGTCAATGTGTTATTCAAAAATGTTTATGAGTGCCATGTAGATTGACACGTGTCTCCACATAATTGGTCCATGTCAGCAGAATAATTTTGGTATCAACACTTATTATCGCACATAAGTAGGAAAATCATAAGGTATATATTTCTTACACATAACATATACTATCAACACTTATATTATAATTACCCACCCTTCTATAACACTTTTGGGGTTATTGGCTCGGAATCCCACCTCGATCACCAATAGTGATTTGTTATATTGTCTCGAAATCACACCTCGAGCACCAATATATGTATATATATATATATATCTCATCGCACATGAGTAGACAATTTATGAGCCATATATTTCACATTTCATCTATTATAAAATGTCATACTCCAATATAATTTCCTCATATCACGCATTAAGGACTAAAAGTTCAGAATGTCTCCTCGAACCACACCTCAAAGTACATATAAGTTCATAATAGGTACCCACGAACCAAATCCTTATTTACAATTCATATAGGCACACTCACACTACCTATAAATATGCTCATATAGGTATACATTTAACCTATGAATTGATCAGTGGGTTCTTACAAAATTCCACTAGCGTTAGGGCATATTATCTTCCTTTCTCATAATTATTGAGTCATAGGCAACACAAAATACCCAAAATAAAACTTCATCTCCATTCCTCCTTGACCATCTATCACAGGGTGGGATTTTAGGATTTCATCCTAATTCACAACAATATAGAGTTGCACCTTGCACTTGTGCACTCTTCCTTTTCAACGACATACTAGTCCATCCCGATCAACTCATTCTGCTACCCCAACGGAATATTGACTTAGTTATGATGTTCATAGCCCATCCATAAATTATAAGTCTGCCTACTCATTCCATCACTAAAAACGTAGGTTCACTACCAAACTCCTGTTGCTCATTTCGAGCCCATATTTCTCTATCAACCAGTGGTGCGTCTAGAGACAATCTCGCTACGTCTCTTCCTCAACAACGCTTCCCACTTACGTCATCTTTCCTTAAGTGGTACTCTATTCCCCTTTCTCTACGAGTATGTTATACTTTACAATCTGTGTGCTCTTCATAATTGGCGCACTTTTAGGGTTGGTAACCTTATAAGAATCAACATTTTAGTAATCCGTAAGTCACTCTCAACACTCAGTCAAGTAGCACCTTGCGTTACTTCTTTACAACAGTTAGGTCTCCCTTATCAAGAGATAAATTTTGAACGGCTTCCCACTGACTCTTATCCCATAGTGTGTGCTGGCTCTCTCAGCACATATAGGCTTGGATTATCGTCTATCTCCCATGACGTTCAATCTATTTCATTAATACGACTTGCCTCATAACTTCCCCACCGGCGTACTTATCAAATATTATTTTTCGCATCCCTCTATCTCGGCGGACTAAGAAAGCCAATTGACTAGGGTGCCCATACACCCTTTTCTCCGTGCACATTTGCAAAAACAATGCAACCGTCGCACTCGTAACACGCATTTCCCCAACACTCGCCTTGTTTCCACGGTGTGACTACAATCTCGTGGGTATTCTCAATCCCCTGTAGACCAAAAATCAAATTGTTGCCCATAAAGTCCCACTTTTGCCTTCGTGGTGAGATAATCTTTTCAGTGTTTTCCCCACAACACTACCGGTTCCACTGATGCCCTAGCATCTAACAACGCCTCTTCTCCTGACGTGCATAAAAATTCAGTCGTATCCCCTTTCGCAATCGAACTTAAATAAGGGACTTCTCCCAATGCATTCTTAATGAGCATTATCAGAACAACACATAGTCGAGATACTCAAATTCCATCCCCCGGTAATATGTACGACCATACTCACACGTCTCTAAAGGAGTCAAGTGGCACTGCGCTTATACAATCACTAAGTCCTTAGCACTAATCACAACCATGAGCTCGATCTCTCCACTCAACGGTCATACGATATACCTTGAATCACATCATTAAGGTCCCCACACACCGGGATCAATCACTATGAGACATCCATAATCTCTGAAATCTCTAACATACTGATAAATAATACGAGCTCGACCCTCTTTCAGGTGAGGCATCATCATATAACTCATTCACTCGAGGCTAAAACTCACATACTTTCTTGCCCATCGCACTGGTGGTTCAAATGGTTCTCGGACATAACACGCTTGTCCTTCCCGGAATGCAAAACTTATCGGAGTTATTATTCCCATAAATAACTTCGGGCAAGATCAAAATGCGTGGTCTTACATCCCACATAAGACATCTTATCATAAATCCCCTTATTCCAAGCCACACCAACCGGTTTAGGGTATTCCTCCTCTCAGACTTGGCAACCTCAATTCTGAACACTATCATCACGGTTCCCTTAGTTTCACTGACCAAGAAGAACGCACTATTGGATTTAACAGTCCCAACTTAGAATCAAATCAATGAATCCCCTGGTGGGTTTCCACTAGCCCCTTTACATTCAATCTTAATCTTTGACTAAATCCTTAAATTCTTTTATCTCTGCTCACCTAGGATCATTTTCATCAACCTTGTAAGAAGCACCATACTGCCATCATACACATAAGTCGTCCAAGCAGAGTTTTCCCAAAATTGCGAGCGACAACAACTCGTGAGTCCATTCTCTCAAGGGCTCTTTTTCCCTTGTACCTGTCTCATCGGGTACAAGTTCACTTCAACACATAAATTTGTTTCTCACAGTTGGCCTCTACCAGGATTTCAAATGATGGGTTCAGAAATTTTCATTTACTTCGTTTTTGAACAATTATTAGAGGAATTTGCGATTAAACTATACCTAAGATCCCTCTATTGTATACTAACCCTCGGTCCGGATGTGGTGACTGGTATCCCCACCACGTTGCCTCTATTAAAAAATTTACCCAAATTTTCACTTCTGAGTATTTCTACTCTATCCTTAATGCCAAGACCTCTAGACATTCTACTTCAATTGGTTAACATGCACAGTCGACGTTTTATTTTTACGGGTCGTTCTCTTCAAAGATCCTTCAGACCTCCTCCCATTATCACTACACTGGGCGGGTCTAGATTAGCATCACCCTTAGCCGTTGCGGTACTTGGAAAATGCCTGCTATGCCCCAACAATCCTTGCAGCGTCTACTTCCATTACACATTAGGAGTGACCTCGACAACAGTCATCTCTTCCACGATTACCATCCTCGAACACTCCATGCTTCATGTCGAGCCCCTTCCTCCTGTAGTTTTTCCAATGCCAATGTTGGTCCTACCGCCATGTTCAACGTACCATACCCAATCGAACTCGTATATATATATATATATCACTTCATCTACAAAATAGCAGGAGAACGTAAACCACGTACGTAAAGGAGTACAACAATCCTAAGATAGGGCTTTGTATCAATCACACAATACGCTGGAAACGTAGGAAGCCATACAGATCCTATGGACACTAGAACTAATGCTTTGATACCATCTGTGACACCCCGCCTAATTAAACATCGGGTGATCAAGCCTTTATTAAATTAAAATAGGTTTCTCAAATGGTTCATTCTTAGCATCACTGTCGAAAACTTTTTAATTACTAATCACCTAAGTGAAAATTAGACCGATGCCAAATTTTATCTTTCTTAAAAAAGATAAATCAACCATGTGGAACAAAGTATAACAATCGCCATGTACTACAACCCAATCAACAAAGTACAAGTACAAAATAACAAGAGTATTACCGAATAAACGATCGGCTAAAAATCCCAAAACACTAATAGAACAACTACTAGTCTAAAACTAAACATCTGAGACTGATACCGGACCACAAGTCCATACATAGAATAGTGTGAGATCTTGCATTAGATTTGAATGAGAGATATCGTCTAATCAAAATCCTATAAGCATCCACTGTGCTACAGCTTCGAGTCCCTAGAATGAAATCAGCATACATGGTGTCCCTGTGGCTGGACACCTAAAAGGTTTTTTAAATATTTTATAGCAAGAGTTAGTAATCAAAACATTTTGAAAATATTTAGCAAGAGTTTATCACAATATAAAATGCGGTTAATAATTACACATATTAGGTTCTCGTAAACTCTATTGAGTTTACTCACTCCTCATCTATTGTGCACACCTAACGATCTACACCTAGTCTACCTAGCCATATCTTCCAAGCTAACTATAACTAAAGTAATCATCTGAACTTATCTGTACCTAAGTTCTCGTACCTCCCATACCGTACATATGTTTCATTAACATCTCGCGTATGTTAATTAATTCTCAAGTAACATTTCACCGATGTTATGTTTCAAAACTGCTCATTTAGTTTCACTACTAAATTACTACAATTCTCACAATTATTATCTTCCCACTTTTGTAATTAAGTTTCACTACTTGAATAACTCATTACATATTCTCTATCTAACGTTATGTTTCGTAATTAAGTTTCACTACTTAACTTACCAGTTTGATATGTATCTCTAAATACATCATATATCAATCTACTATTACACAGAAGTAGAATATCATTAAGTATATATTTCACACACAATATATACTATATATCTGTCATTATTATTATGTCCTTTTGACACACATAAAGGACTCTTGGTTTGGAATGATTCATCGACCCCAAGTAAGAATTGGTTCGGAATGATACATCGACCCCAATTATACTGTAACTCTATATTAGTTCAGAATGTTACCTCGACCCTAATATAGTTAGCTTTGGTATATTCTGTCTCTACCTAAATATACATATAATTCAGTAGGTATTCACATAACCTAAAAATCACATTCGTACGTAATATAACAATCTCTTATAATTACCGTACAATATTCGTTTTACGATTTATCTCATTAATCGCATTTATTTGAGTATTCACACCACTCTAAGGGCCCTAGCTACCCCTCACACATAATTTCAGTAGTTATTACTTACCCTACTGGTCTATCACTTGAATTGCCTTTACCTCACCCCGGAACTCAATTCCAAATCTCTCGATGCTCTACTCAATCGGTTTCTTGTCGTCGGTCCATAATCCAAGTCCTACACCCAAAGGCCTTACCGGACCTCAACAATATACCTACTGGTCTTATTCTCATTCCCATATAAATATAATATAAATCGTAGGATTCCAATTAATTCTCATAAATCAAAGAAACCTTAAACAAGGAAGGATTTGAGATATATCTTAAGTCGATCGATCAACTCCTGGGTTTGATGGATCGACCTAGTCGATCGATCGACATTCAAGGTCGATCGATCAGGGATAGCAGCAGTTCGTCTTCTTCGTTAATTTATTCTTCCATTAACAAATCTCCTAACTTCATTATAGTACACCAAACTTCGACCCAATTATCCTAACATGTTCCCACCTATACTAGGACAATTTTTAAAATTTCAAATACATCAAAACCTCAATTCATTTAAAGAAATAGTGGATTAAACTCAGAATTTCTTAAAACCCTTCTTATGGTATTATTCCCATATATTCATTCAAAATCCAGATTTTATTCCGAAATAATTATCAAGTCAACTCTGAATATTATTCCTCTACATATGTTAAATCATTCTACATGCGATTCCTATCCAAAGATGCATAAATATCATTATTTTCTTATCAAGATATTGATTTAAGAAAACTATTCAAAAACCCTACACATGGGTATTATAACTTTATAATTTTTGCAATAAACAACTTGCCTTGATAGGCGGGTTCTGAATTCGTGGTGTTGATGATGGATTGCTGCTTCTCTTCTTCAATCCTTCCTCCTTTGGCTCCTAGGATGTAAGATCCAAACCCAACCTCTTCAAAAGCATCTTCTAAGACTTGAGAAAGATTTTCTCATTCTCTTTAATGGTCTTGATGTTTACGTGGGTTTTCTAACCCTAAGACCTCTTTCATTCAGCTGATCAAAGACTCTCAAATTCGTAGGTCTCTATACCTTCAAATGTTAAAAGACTAAAATGCCCCCTAATGGTCTCGATTTAGTCCAAAAATACCTCGAGACTCAACTAGTACCCCCGGGTATACTATTATGACTAATTCGACCCTTTCGGACTCATCTTGGCCTCTAAATTATCATTTGAGTCACTAAAAAATATTCGTTCTCACCCCAAAATGGTCTACATGCGCTAAGTAACTATTTACTACTTGCACTAAGAAAATAGAATGTGGCAATATTAATCAGTATCTATCTCTCGATTAATACTACATAATCACAATTATTAATAAATCTCACTAAATTACTTCTCTTGCGTAATTTAAATTAAACCGTATTTTCTCATTTAATTCTCCAATTTAATTAAATAGAAATACTCAGAAATACGGGGTATTACACTACAAAGATGTATTTAGGCTCCACTCCCATGTATTTTTAAAATTGTAAAAAGTCCCAGAACCACCAAAAACCGCCTATAACTACCGTATAACCACCCATCCTTCTTTTTGTAGACAATAACACTTGTCCCATATAGAACCAACAACTAAAAAAATAAAAAACATGAGAGTGGTGTTAAATAAATTATTATAAATAGGACTAAATACTTAAGATCCCAAAAAATAGGCAATTCACACCAACTAAAATAATCCTTTTACATACCATACACAAACATGACCACAACAAACTTGAAAGAGATGGAAAGTAACTCATATATACACCCGAAACGAATCAAGAATAAAATATATACACATTTCATGAATATTAAACCAATGTTTCTTAATAAAATAGAGGATAAGAAAAACAGTGAAGTGTGTATTTTTGTGTGAAACCTGATCAAAAAATAAATCAAAAAACACCAAATCCAATATCAATAAACCAAAATCCTCAAAAAGATTCAAATCAAAACTAAATCTCAATCACTGGAAAAACTCTCTAGATCCGCACCAGAAGACTCTTTAGAATTCGTGGGTGGGGCAGAAAAAACCCTCGAGGTCAAGTACTGGAAAAACCCTCTAGATCTGCAAAAAGTAGAGATGTTCAAAAAGTAGAGATGTGCATAAACCTATAGATTTAAAACCCAATAGCAGGATAACTTTATAATGCTTATCACCTTCAAGCCAATTGTTATAATGCTTCTCACCTTTAAAAAATATAGCCAATTGTTAAAACCCAATAGCATGAATTAAAGATCTACGAACCCCTAGTATTAATTATGAAAATATAAATTAAACAAAAAAATAGAAAAACAAAATAAACACCCACGTGCTCCACCGTACAACCATCACAGCCTCCTCCTTACCCCATCTCCGTCGTCCGCTACCCCATCTCCGTCGTCTATAGATATACACAGAGAGGGAGAGGATGTTATGAACCATCGGGGTCAGGGGCAGAGGAAATACAATGGAGGTTCATCACATCGTCGTACATCTATGTGTGTTCTTCAAACCCCGAAGCCATCAGGTATGAGATATATGTGGATTCTTCAAACCCCAAAACCATTGAAAGCATGGGCGTACAGATATGAGATATGATATGGTTGGCATATCATATTTTCCCATAGATTTATTTCTCTCTCTTCTCTTGGTAAAGAATTTGGTTGGCATATGTGAGAGAGCAGATATGAGATATGATATGACCCCATATCTTAGATTTTGAGTTCCAATGCACATGGTTGTCACGAGACTCGAGGTAGACTGCGAATTGAGAGGCTCAAGAGAGTGAGAGGTTGTTTAACCAACCCTTAGATTCAAACCCTCTTTCTCAACCCTTAGATTCAATCCCTTCCCATTTAATCTCGGCCACCAGTTATTAAAGACCAAATCAATCAGATTTAATCCCAACCGTCCCTCCTCCTTTATTATATAGATGCATGAATAGAATGTAGTTTTAATATCTCATAGACCTTCTCACATAGTTTAACAAACTTTCTCAATGAAATCATTTTGATATGGTTAGGTTGTCAGTTTGCATACAAATACAATGTAGGAAATCATTTTGACAGATCATCAAACACTTGGTAAAAATATATATATATCAAAAAGGCAAATAAAACATTTCATATGGGACTACCCAAGTGTTATTTTCCTATTAATTTTTTCAAGCCACTCCCGCCCTTTTATCGAATAAATAATGAATAATAATCCTAGCTTCTTTCCCATATGCATTATTATTTATTTTAACATCAACTATTGTTTGAAATTTTTTACTACTTATAGGGCTTAGCTCATATCCGTACACATAGATTAGAACCATTAGAATTCGACTCCACATATTATCCCCCATGTCACAAAAGACAACATTAATCTACATTTGTTTATAGAAAATGACCAGCTAATTACACACAATCCATACAAACATTATAAGGGGAAACAACTCAGAATATCAAAAAAAGAAAACCTCCCTTCAAACAATGATAGAAAAATCAATGAAAATTTAGGCGTAAAATAATCACTAAATAATATTGCCTTCGTATTAGATGTGGTTTTTAAATCAATAAATTCAGGTGCTAAAACTGAATTGCCATCAATTCAGCCCCTATATATATATATATATATATATATATATATATATAGAGAGAGAGAGAGAGAGAGAGAGAGAGAGATGGAGTCTCTTGTAAGAACTCCTTATGGTATAGATTCCGGTACAAACTTTTTTTTTAAATAGTAAAAAAATGAATTATTCGATGAAACTTCATGATATGCTCTCTACAGTGAGAAGATCATCTCTGATTTTTTTCATCAAATAATTCAATCAAAAAGTGAGTGAGATGAGGTGATATGCAAAAAAATGTTGTAAATATACATTTTCGATCGTTGAAATTTTGGCGATCAGCTCACCCACTCTTTGATTGAATTTTTTTATGAAACTGGATGGATATGATCTTGATAGTGAGAAGATCATATATGTGAAGTTTTATCAAAAAATTCAATCAGAAAGTGGGTGAGATGATCGCCAAAATTTCAACTGTCGAAAATGCATATTTACACTATTTTTTTGCAGATCACCTCATCTCACCCACTTTTAAATTGAATTTTTTTATGAAAACAATCGGAGATGATCTTCTCACCGTGGAGATCATACCCATGAAGTTTCATAAAAAAATTCACATTTTTTCTATTTTAAAAAATGGTATGTACCTAGCTCTGCACCATAAGGAGTCATTACATGAGACTCCATATATCCCTATATATATAGCCTCTACAAAGCAAAAAAGTAAAATGAAGATGGAATATGTGAAATGACATAGTACATACGACATGAGACTCCACTTGAATTTCTAGGGAATTTAAACTATACGTTGTTACGACTTATGGTAGTTTTAGATTAAAACTTTGTTCTGAATGATATTAAAAATAAATTAAAAATCCACATAAATGAATATAGAATATGTGAAATCACATCGTACATAAGACATTATTCACTTGGAAAATAAATATATTAAACAACCTTCATTACAAAACAATATTTTCTCAAACCTCAGTTAAATCACAATTACAACATATCTAGTAGAAGATTGATTGAATAAAGCCATAAGGTTATTAACTCACACCAATTCAGATTCATGAATCATAGTAATTGAAGCCTCAAACTTGGAAAAAGTTGTTGTGTTAGTTGACATGCCTCGGTATTTAATTGTGTAAAATATATTACGAATTTGTAAACAAATTCAATGCAACCTATCAGGTAAAAGAGCCCTCACAAGAAAGAAAAAAACTTGAGTATTTCCTTCATTAAAATGGGAACTGATGCACACTACTTAAACACAACATAGGGAGCCCTAGTATTACAAAAGGGACATCTCTCAAATGTTAGTGAGTGATAAAATAGTGGAGAGAAGGTTGTTTGAGTTCAACTATAACTGAAAGTAAGTTTATAAAAACAAAACATGTACATAATTTACCAATAGACTACTTGATTATAGGTAAAACTTTATTTTTTGTTTAAATATTTATAAAGCCACAAGAATCTGTCTTACCGTTTCTTTAACCACTTCTAATACACCCTTTGTGGTGAGACAAAACTTCCCACGTGAGTAAATGATTTAAACGAGCATGGAATTACAGCAATCTTAAGTTATATATACATATAATTAGGGTTGTTTTTTTTCGAACTTTCGAATTTTTCGATTTTCGATCTGATTTTTTTTTAATTTGGAATGAAATTTTAGTTTTTCGATTTCCGATTTTTCCAAAAAAAATCGGATCGGAAATAAAAAATAGTTATGAATTTCCAATTTTTCCAAAACTATGTTGTTTCGATTTTTCCGAATTATTTACAATTTTTTCAGAATTATTTTTTGATTTTCGATTTTTCTGATTTTTTGAAAGTTTCCCATATCCCATATCGGTTGGGAGAGGGAGAGGGCTCCAAAGTTTGATCTATAAATCGAGAGTATCCTCCTAACTTCTACACAAATGAAAAAATGGGTTAAATCCTCATGTATTTACATGTTGGGTTAAACCCTTTTCTTTGTTTATTTAAAATGGGATTTTCGAGTAATCGAAAATCAAAAATTTATTTTTTTTGAAATTTTGGAATTTTCAAAAATTCTGAATTTTTAATATATTCTTTGAATTTCAGATTTTTGTCGATTTTTCGATTTTTCCGAATTCGATTTTTTTTTTAATTTTTCGAAAAAATCGGATCGAAAATCGGAATAAATATTTAATTGTCGAAAAAATCGTTTTTTTTTTAAGAGTCATTTTTCGATCCGATCCGACCGAAACATAGTCCTACATATAACTCATGTATATATATATATATCGGTACCTCTTCTTTTTTCTCTTTCCTGTCTTGATTCTTCACTTTGGCATAAAAGGAAAGATAATCTCAACATATTTACTAGTCTTATTTTAAATCCTCTAACAACTTTAACACATGATTATCAAATACACATCAAATTCAATTTAAAAGTTAAAAGGCTAATGTGATCCAACCTACCAAGTTTGAGGGGGAAATGTACAATTTACCCCATAACGAAATAAATGTATTCAACTGAAAGGTATACCTATGAAAAATTGTCCTATAAATATATTAAAGTTCCCCAAGGACCAAAATTTTGAAAAGAGTAAAACACCCATTTGGACATTTTTCGAAAACGTATAAGAAGCATATATAAATATGAAAATACAGTTCATACTTAATATTCTCAATCAACAAGAGGTTCACATATACAAAATTTTCAAGGGTCTACTAAAAATATAGAACTTTTTTAGCTAAAAAAACTACCTAGATCCGATACATCCAACCCCTAGAACTCATATATCACAAAATACGAAAAGAATAAGATGATATTATACATTTTCGCCTTGTTTCTCTTTATTTGCCTTCCACTACTTGGTATAATACATTATTTTTCAAAAGTACTTAAATAACTTCCCAAAATCTTACCAAGAAAAAATTTGTGCACCAACCAAATAATATATGAGAGTTAGATAACCAAATTCGTAGATTATGTTACCTTTACATGTATTACTCACGACTGTGACACAAATTACAAAAACAAAAAATAAAGAACAATCTAAATTATAATTACTCATGCCTTTAACAAATTGAATTGTCAACATACTAATGGTTTGCTACAACAAACTACCTTTGAAGTCACTCAACACGTATTAACATTTTACTTATGCAGGGACACTGTCATTATCTATGTCCAATAGAACATAATTAATAACACTACCAAACCTGTGAAATAAGAATAAAGTACAAGGAAAAAAATCCCTTTGAAAGATCATTATCTCTATGGGAAATTAGTTTTCAATATGTCATGCTCTTTTCTTTGCAAAGAAAATCCTTGAATGAGCCAACACTACAAAAAATCTATATATAAGAGGGAAAAAATCAAGAGTTATCGAGTGTTTAACATGCCTTAAAAAAGACAGATTATAGAGCCCTAATAATATTCTACAATGGAATGAAAGTTGTCGGCCGATTATATCAGCATTCATTTAAATCATAATCTTCAAATCTAAATAAGACGGGGATAGTAATATACATTAATATAGGCTCAAATAGCTTTTTAAAGGTGATAGAAACACATGTTTCCTTCACAAAACAGTCTCACATAGGTTTGTCAACATCATAATTGCCCAAATTAATGCAGGTAAACATATTGTCATTAGTCTTGACTTGGTTCAAAGACCTACTTTGGACCATTTAACCCATTATGGCTATTCCAAGCTGCTAAAGGATAGTACTTACTTTCACTTACTCGTGTATGTTGATAACATGCTCGAAGCTTATTCGAGCATGGTAAATATTGACAAGGTGAATGTGATATCCCGTATTTTTGGTATTTATTTAAAAATTATTAATTGTGAGAACAAATAAACAATTTGGTATTAATTATAACTTGATAGAATTGGTAATAACAAAATGTATATTTAGATGATGATTAAATTTGCATCTTACGTGATTTATTTGTGCTATATACTATATTTAATTAATCACTGTAATTAATTAAGTTGGACTAAATGAGGTTACGCATAAAATGAATATGTATGTATTTTATTTTACGTTATGAGGTATTGCCGTGAGTTATGAGGTACTACAATTCGGAGTGGACTCTAGAGTTATACGGAGGTTTTGTTATGCATTTTTATTGTTTTAAGTTGGGTCCAAATGGTAGGTATACCCTCAAACTAAGTTTTGGACTATTCTGGGTAGTCTTTTGGGCTCATTTCGGGTCCAAAAAATAGGCCTAATAGGGCCCTTCAAATTTATGATTTAATTAAGAGAAATAGATCTCATTATTCACACACTTTACAACAACGAGTTAAACCCTAGAAGCTTTAGACTTTTTGGAGAGCCTAAGGAGATTTTTGGAGAAGAAAGAACAAGGATCGCATGTAGAGATTCGTCATTCATATTTCCAGACACGATATTATTAATAATTCATGTTATGCTTAGTTATGAGATTTGGAATGCATGTTTAGGATTTAAATTTAATATCTTAATCATGTTTATCATTGGATTAATTGAAATTAGTGTAATTAATTCTGATTTTGAAAGACTTAAGCTTTAAAAACCATAAATTGGATAATTGTGGTATATGATTCTCTGATTAGAACTCGTGCTTTAGGATTTAATTTCGTGTATAAGTTAAATATACATGTTAATTTGATGTTTGGATATGAATTTGTAGATGTATTTAGACTCCATTCATATAAAATAAGAACTAGGTTTTAAATATGTGAACTTCGAGGAATTAAACCTTATTTGATGTGGTAGATGTTGAAAATCATTTGGGATCATAAACTCGTACTTAGTTTTGAATGTGGTGATGTGATTGTTGGAGGATATCTTATTGTTCATTAATGGAGGATTTTGGTTCGAATTGCATTTCTGGATGAAGGAGGCATATGCTTTAATCTCGTTCGAACGATATTGTTGTTTCGTTCGAACGAGGTGTTTAGGACGTTTGAACGAGGCACAATGCCAGCGACAATTTGCGGCAGTAAAGTATGGTTTTAAATTTTAATCGCATAATTAATTCCTGGGCAAATTTTATGCACATAATTTACAGTTTAAGATGATAATTAAACTAGAGAATAATGAGTAAATATTTTAATAAAGGTTTTGAGTAGAATAAGCCTTAATTCTATTAGTACAATCCGACGTTGGGGATTGGGGCAATTTCGAATATGCGAGTGAGTGAAGTGACATCCTATAATTGTATAAATATATTGTGTGTTGTATATATATATATATATATATATATATATATATATATATATATATATATATATATATATATATATATATATATATATATATATATATATGTGTGTGTGTGTGTGTGTGTGTGTGTGTGTGTGTGTGTGTGTGTTGATTGTGTGAACATACCTCTCCTTGTGGGGAATCTATCGTTTGAGGTTTCCTTAAAGGTTAAGACCACATGTTGCACACCTGGTTGTTGACGCCAGCAGTTGTGAAGGTTGATATGTTTGATCATACGTGTAAGATGGTCACCGCTTCGTGATGAGAGAATAAGGATAGACTCGATCCATAGAGTGAGGTTGGGTATGGACCCATTGAAGGTGTTACTGCGCAGTGATATCCCCGTTGTTATATTTGTGTGTTTGTTTAAGCCCGTAAGTGAGGGGATCCTATGGACTTACCCATAGAAGCATGAGATGGTCCCCGAAGGTAGTTGCCTTCGCTCTTATATTAGTCCAGCAATGGACATTTACTGAAATGGACCCTGTGTCACATTTATGTTATGTATTTATAAGACTATGTATATCGTACTTGTAGGTGTCAATGAGGGGGTTGCTATTTGGGTTGTATTATTATATGTGTAGTTAGTTACTTTTTGCATTTGAGAGCCATCGGGATGGCATGTTTTGTCAATGAATCACATGATTATTTACTATTGATATGAAAGATATTTCTTGAAACTTTAAGGCACTGATCCAAATTATATAAAACTATTTTTCAAGCATTCACTTACAGGATTCGCAGGGCTTAGGATATTGAGACTCGCAGCTCATTTGATTAGCATCTTTCTATTCCTTGATTTAAGCATAAGTTACTACTCTATTTTAGTTTTGGTTTAGTTATTTATTTCTAGAGATTGTATGGACCTTAAGTCCTAGTTTTCATTTCAATCAGTTGGTTTTGACTATTGAAAGTTATTCAAACTATTTATTATTGGGTGTTTTTAATCATTATTTATTTAGAGTTATTTATCGTTTTAGTTAACGCATATTATGTATGATTTTAAATTCACTTCAATTATTTTATTTTAATTATTGATCCTGATAATGATATAGATTATAACCCTATCTTCAGCATATTGCAATGGAGAATCGGTACGTGGAAAATAAGGGGTGTTACAGTTGGTATCAGAGCATACAAGTTCTAGTGTCTTAGGTTCCTTAGGATTCCTATTACATTCTGCGTTACGTTATTTGATATGTTAGAACCATATGAGTAGGATTTATTGTATTCTTTTGCAAATCATTTACTGATACGAAGCTTTTTCATATAGTAAACATTAAACGTAATGTAACATAACAGGCTGCACAGAGAGATGCTCAATAGTTTCAGCAGCCACATCCGTAGAAGGAACCATATGCAGCATCTGCAACAGATCTAGCTACCATTTCTACCTAGGCATTCATCACAACGATGGCTACCATGTTACAACACTTCTAGATGCATCCACAATCAAAGGTGGTGACGCCAGTTTAGTCGTAGAGTCGGATTTGGTAGAGAGCGCATGGGGACTTTACTAAAGGCAAACCACCTGAGTTTGTTAGGTGTACATATATACTTGTTGCTTATCGGTGGAGGAAGGATATACTTGTTGTTAGGTGTACATATATGCTTGTTGCTTATGGATGGTGGAGTGTTCGGACGTCTGAAAGTAGATGTTGGCCAATTTTAGGATGGTAGGAGAGCAGTTGCAGTGGTGGGAGTCTGTCACCACAATTGTAGAGAGAGACACGATGACCATCACAGAGCATTGGGTCAGATTTGATGACAAGTGCTTCCCACCGGAAGTCAGGGGTGATAAGAAGAGGCAGTTTCCGAGCTTCGAGTAGGGAAGTCTAACTGTAGTGGAGTATGAGCAAGAGTTTACCACTTTATCATTGTTCACATTAAATGAAGTAAACACAGAGGAGAATAAGATGAAGAAGTTCATCTTCAGGTTGATATAGCGCATCAAACAGGCCATTTTGGGGAACCCGAATTTTATCATTTATACACAGGTGGTGAATTATGGTTTGCTTCACTTCTAGGATAATTGAGAGTTCAAGAAGGGCAAGGGCGAGAAGAGGTTCAATTTATAGTCGTCTAGCCAATAGAGCAAGATAAATTGAGGTGGTACTCAGGGGGACTAATGGACTAAACGGTCTCAGTCAGGGGAGAAGCACCATAAGAACTATAAGGGGCATGATGACCATAAGGTCCAGGGGAAGTCGTCCTAGTAGGGCTAGCAAGGTCATGGCCATTAGGTCCAACAGGGAAGTAGTAGGGTAGACGCTAGTTCCACGATCACTGTTTCACTTGTAGAGAGGTAGGTCATGTAGCTAAGAGGTGCCCACCAGGAAATCATGGGTCACGGGAGTAGGGAGGAAATCATGTGTATCAGGCATATCAGGGGCAACATTAGTAGTTACAAGTCCCACCAGTTGCTGCGGTGCTAGTAATACCAGAACCGCCAGTCCAGTCTTAGGGGCAGCAGCAGTTGTAGTACGGGTGTGTGTATCACGTCGCCCTGAGGAGGCGCAGGCACCAATTAAAGCGGATGAGGATATGTTTTTGATATTGGGGCATGTAGGACACATATTTTTTGATACTGGTAAATCTTATTCAGTTGTTAGTAATACTTTTGCTTAGTCTTCAGGGATGGTAAACTTAGCACCACACATTTTATTGCATGTTGATTCACTCGTGGGTAGAGGGGCACCTATTCATTCCATGTGAAGAGGGATAGGGGTGGATGTTGGTAGACTTTGTTTATATCCGACCTTTTAATTTTGGACATATCGAAGTATGGCGTCATCCTAGGGATGGATTGGTTAGCTACATATCACGCGTGTGTTGATTGTTTTGAGAGATCCATCATCTTTGACACTCCGAGGCAGGATATGAACTTGGTTGAGATGTCGCGCCTGGAAGGAGGGTCGAGAAAGCATTTGTATTACATTGAGTAAGACACCTCTGAGGGAGTGGTTTTTTCCTTAGACTCTATTCCGGTTGTGAGCGAGTTTTTTATGTGTTCAAAGATATTTCAAGGTTGCCACCGAGTAAAGAGATTGAGTTTGTTATTGACTTAGCTTCGGGCATGTGACTGATAGCTCGATCACCTTACCGTGTGAATCTGTTGTAGATGATAGAGCTACGAGATCATATTCAATAGCATTTGGGAAATTTATTTATTCAGAGGAGTACTTCGCCTTCGGGATCTCTGGTCTTATTCGTGAAGAAGAGGGATGGATCATTGAGACTGTGCATTGATTATTGGGAGTTGAACAAGGTCACCATACATAACAAGTATCTGTTACCCCGTATTGATTACATGTTTGAACAATTGAGGACTATTTCACATTTCTTGAAGATTTAATTGAGGTCGAGGTACCATTAACAGAGGATTTAGGAGCGGAATGTTCTGAATATGGCATTTTTTTTATAAGATATGGGTCATATGAGTTTCTGGTTATGCCATTTGGGCTAAACAATGCACTATAAGTGTTTATGGACTTGATGAACAGGGTGTCCGGGAGTTCTTGGATGACTTCATCATCATTTTCATTGATGACGTTCTAATATATTATCGAATTATAGAGAAGCATGCTCAGCATTTGTAGATAGTCTTATAGACATTGTGAGACCACTGACTATATGCGAAGTTTGAGAAGTGTGGATTTTGGTTGAGGGAGGTGTAGTTCTTGGGTCGCATTGTATCTGAAGCAAGGATTTCAGTAGACCCGAGTAAAGTATCGATGGTGATGGAGCGGGGACAACCCATAACGCTTATAGAGGTGCGTAGTTTTCTAAGTTTTGCAGACTAATATCATCGGTTCATTCAGGGGTTCTCAAAGATAATTGGGAAGAAGGGCGTGTTGTTCGTTTGGGGTGAGTTTTTCCCTCAGGCATTTGACAAGTGGAAGGTCAAGTTGACTTCAACTCTAGCGTCCGCCTTACCTCGTAGTGGGGTGGATTACATGGTGTACACCAATGCGTATTTACAGGGACTTAGAGGTGTATTGATGTATGAAAAGAGGTCGATAGATTATGTTTCTCGAAATCTTAAGCTTCACGAGGGAAATTACCCCAACCATGATCTGGAGTTAGCAGCAGTGGTATTTGCTCTTCGGATTCAAAGACACTATCTTTTATGGGAGAGATTCCATCTTTTCACTGACCATAAGGGTTTAGAGTACTTGTTCATACAAAGGGAGTTGAACATGAGGCAGCGTAAATGGCTTGAGTTTATGAAAGACTGCCAGTTCGATATTCAATTTCACCCGGGAAAGACAAACGTAGATGCAGATGCCTTGAGCAGCAGGCCGACAGTGATACCTTCAGCAATTTAGAAGGAAAAGTGGGGTTCTCTTCTCACAGAGGATAAGTTATCTCAGTCCTTTATGGTAGTTCTTACCATCACACAAGAAATCGTTATTCAGGTTGTGAGGGCACAGGAAGGGGACGTTTCTTGTCTAAAGAGCGTTCGACATTGACGAAGGGAAAAAAGTTATACTCGATTGGATCCGATGGGGGTTTATGGTTCCAAAGTAAATTAGTGGTTCCCGAAGATGAGTAGTTACGGTAGGTAGTTGTGACTAAGTTGCATGGGTCACATTTTACGGTGAACCCAATAGGGATAAGATATATCAGGATATGAGGCCCCTGTATTGGTGGACAAGCATAAAAGAGGATATTACGTTTGTGTTTAAATGTGACACTTGATAGATGGTGAAGATAGATCACCAGATACCAACAGGTGTTCTGCAGACTTTTGAGATTTCGGTGTGGAACTGGGAGAGAATTTTCATGGATTTTAATACAAGGTTGCCTATGTCAAAGCGAGGACATGATGCCATATGGGTGATTGTGGACCATTTGACTAAGGTAGCTCATTTTTTCCGGTACGGATAGATTTCACTTCGAAGCATTACACCAGGATTTTCATTACTAAGATTGTGAAATTTCACAACGCACCACTCAATATTATATTAGATAGCGACAAGACGTTATGTCCCACTTTAGAGGAGTTTCCAGCAGACATTAGGGACAGAGTTGAGGTTGAGTACCTCGTATCACCCACAGATGGATGGACAGATATAGCGGGTGAATCAAATATTGGAGGACATGTTGCGGATGTGCATTTTGGACTTTAATGGCCGTTGGGAGCAATACTTATCATTGATAAAGGTTTCTTACAACAATAGTTGCCAGTTAACGATTGGAATGGAACCATTTGAGGCTTTGTAAGTCTTTCCATTCACCTGCATGTTAATTAGAGGTTGGAGAGAATAAGCTTCTTGGACTCGAGTTTGTTCAGGATGCCTCAGAGAAGGTGGATATGATCAGATATAGGATTTGAACTACCTAGAGTCAGCAGATGCAGATAGGAGGCACCTAGAGTTTGCAGTTGGAGATCAAGTGATATTTAAGGTGTCTCCCATGAAGGGAGTAATGTGGATGGAGAAGAAGATAAAGTTAGATCTTTGGTATGTGGGTCCATTCACCATTATTAATCTCATAGGACCAGTTGCATATCATTTAGCCTTGTCGAATCACATGCAGAAGATGAATGATATTTTCCATGTCTTGATGTTACAGAGGTGTCTTAGAGACGAGTTAACATATCAGCACATCGATCTCGGTGAGATAAAGCTTCAGTCTAACGTAAGTTACGAGGAGAAGCGAGTTGGCATTTGGGATTGAAGCGAGCAAAAACTTCCCTTCAAGGTGATTCCTTTAGTGCGTTTCCAGTGGAGGCATCACAATGAGGATGATTCAATGTGGGAGAGGGAGGATAACATGCGAAAGAAGTATATAAAACTCTTCTAGTCGGATACGTTTCGAATTCGAGGACGAAATTCCTTTATTAGGGGGGGAAGAATATGATATCCTCCTGTATTTTTTTGTGTTTATTTAATAGTTATTAATTGTGATAATAATCTAGAATTAATTATTACTTCAGAGACTTGGTAATATGAAAATTCATATATAGATGATGATTAAATTTGCATGTTATGTGATTTATTTGTGTCGCATGTTATATTTAATTAATTAGGTTGGACCATATGCGGTTAGGCGTAAAATAAATATGTATGTGTTTTATTTTACGTTATGAGGTATTACTATGAGTTTTGAGGTAGTACCATTTGGAGTTAACCCTAAAGTGATACGAAGGCCCGATTATACGTTTTTATTATTTTAAGTTGGGCCCGGAGGTAGGTATACCCTTAGGCTAAGTTTTGGACTATTCTAGGTTATATTTCATGCTCATTTGGAGGCCTAAAAATAGGTCGAATAACGACCTATGAATTCAAGATTTAATTAAAAGAATTAGACTTCATTATTCACACACTTTGCATCATAGAGTTAAACCCTAGCAACTTTAGAATTTTTGGAGAGCCTAAGGAGATTTTGGGAGAAGAAGGAACAAATATCGCATGTAGAGATTCGTCGTCCATCTTTTCAGGCTATATCACTTTAATAATCTGTAATTTGTTAATGATCCATGTTATGCTTAATTTTGGGATATAGGGTGCATGTTTAGGATTTGAATCTGATTTCTTAATCATCTTTATCATTAGGATAATTGGATTAGTGTAATCAATTATGATTTTGAAATACTTAAGATTTTTTAGGAAAAACCTTGAATTGGATCTTTGTGGTATATGATTCTTTGAGTGGGACTCAGGCTTTAGGATTCAATTTCATGTATAAGTTGAATTCCCATGTTAATTTGATGTTTAGATCTGAATCCATAGATATATTAGGCTCCATTCATGTAAAAGAGAAACTAGGTTTAAAATTTTCAACTTTGAGGAATTAAACCTTATTTGATATTGTATATCTTAAATAGTTAGAAATCGTTTAGGATCATAAACATGTACTTAGTTTTGAATATGGTGATGTTTTGATTGTTGGAGGATATATTATTATTCTTCAATAAAGGTTTTTGGTTCGAAATGAGTTTTTGGGACGAATGAGGAAATTGCACCAATATCGTTCGAACGAGATTGTTGTTTTGTTCGAATGAGATTGCCTTTTTCATTCGAACGAGGTGTTTAGCTCGTTCGAACGAGGTACCCTGTCAGCATCAATTTGTAGCAGCAAAGTATGGTTTTAGATTTTAATTGCATAAATAATTCTCGGGTAATTTTTATGCACATAATTTACAGTTTAAGATGATAATTAAATTAGAGAATAATGAGTAAAGATTTTAGTAAAGGTTTCGAGTAGAATAAGCCATAATTCGATTAGTACAATCCAAAGTTGGGGAATGGGGCGATTTCGTGTATGCTTGTGAGTGAAGTGACATCCTATAGTTGTATACAAAAATTATGTGTTGTATATATATGTATTTTGATTTGTATGAACATATCGCTACTCGTGATCGGTCAGGGTTGCCTTAAAGGTTGGGATTGAGTACTACCCGCCTGTTATTAACATAGGTCATTATGGAGGCCGATATGTTTGATCTTACATTCAAGATGATCACCGCTTCATGATGAGAGAATATGAATAGACTCGATCCATCGAGTTGGTATGGGTATAGACCCATTGATGGTGTTACTACGTAATGATCTTCCCATTGCTATATGTGTGCTTTTTTAAGTTGATTAAGTGAGGGACTCCTACAGACTTACCGATAGAAGCACGAGATGCTCCCCGAAGGTAGTTGCCTTCATGTGATATATTTGAGAACTATAAAAGAGTTATATTAGTCCAGCGATGGACATTTATTAAAATGAACCATATGTCATATTTATGTTGTGTATTTATAAGACTGTGCATATCGTACTTATGGGTGACAATGCGGGGGTTCATTTTCTAGTTGTATCGGTACACGTGTAGTTAGTTACTTTCCTACTACATAACGATTATTAGTTATTCATTTATTAGTATAAATATAGATAGTTTTAGTATAATTTATCCATTGGGTTGGGACATGCTCGTAGTATTTTACTTAGGTGAAGGGTGACGTATTTATTTCTTGTGAGAGTTGACGGGATGACATGTTTTTGTAAATGAATCACATGATTATTTACTATTGATGTGGAAGATATTTCTTTTAACTTTAGGGCGTTTAAATTATATAACCTGGGCCATGCGGTGAAGTTCGAAATCGAAGACTTGGGTCACATCCATCGATTCCAAAAAGCGTATGTCAGACTCTAAGGGGAAGGCGAGGACGGACACCTTGGACCTTGCACCACTGGTAATGAGGGAATCCAAACTCGCCTTGAGTTCGGCGAGACGATCCACTATGGCTGTGTGAGTAGAGCTGGCAGTAGTAGGAGTAGGCCTAGGGTCAGAAGAATGGACCCTCAACCTCATCTCCCTTTTGTTAGTGAAAGTTTCCCCCATCAACTGGTTCATTATGTTCGTGCCTGACCTCGGCGTGGGCTGGGCCACCAGCTATTGTTTCCTTTGAGGCAACATTGGTGATCTTCTTGCTGCCCTTCCTGCTCAGATTCACCTGAAGACTTATATCCGTTATATTCCAGATATGGTCCGGAGTATTAGGAGGAAGATCTGTAAAATAGAGAAGACAGTGGTTAGTGAAAATAATCAGAGACAAGAAAATACTTAGAAAAATATAATACAGGGAAAACTTTCACAACTCGTCTAGGGGTCAACCCCCTGACCTGATGCTTCTAAGAAGGAAGGGATCATCACTTGCTCAAACTCAGATAGACCATTATCCTCACCTAGGCATCTCATCTAGTCAACCCTCGTCCGATAATCCATGCTGAGGCCGGGGTCCATCTTGGCAGACATAGGTGGATTTTCCCAAACATAGGGGACCCTCGGCTCAAAGTCATCACAAATAGCGTCGGCCTCGAACTCCTATGCCTCGAAGACGAGAAAATACCTCGGCTTCCAATAATGGTTCGAGGTTTGGTTAATTTTAAGGATTTTCTTATTAGGTTTTCTTTATCCCCAGATAATAATAGTCTGGCTAGTCCCTGGTGCAGGATACATTGTAACAAGCTTTGAAGATGTCAACTGAAGGGTCGTCTTCATATATCGACTTCCATAGAGAAATGAAGTCGAGTATGATTCTCCAGGAGTTTGGTGCTATCTATGTATAAGCAAGCCCCGTGCTGGCAAGGATGGCTCGTACAGAAAGGTGGATAGGAAGATAGAAGCTGACCCTGAACATCTGGTCATAAATGGCTATTTCGCCCGCTCAGGCATTAAATGTTCTCTCGTCCTCGTATGGGACCCTCGTATGAATGTTCGTCTTGATTCTATACATATGCCTCCAGACAAGGAGGTCAGTTTCTCTGACGATTGAAGGAAAGGTTTGGGTGTAAGAAACAACAAGTGGTTCCCTAGCCTCAGGGTCAGAATCATTGTCAGAGGGGACCTCAACGGTCGGGGCTCCACTTGGAAACCTCTTGTTAAACTCTCCCTCGATCATGGCCGATAAGGGAACAACCATTGGGGGGGTTGAAACGGTTACCCTCGACTCTTCAGAGGCCGGGGAGGCAGACGACTGGTGGCTGTGTGAAGACTCGGTAGTGTCAGACTCAGCCGTGCGATAAGTGGGGACGTGAAGATCCTCCTCAAAAGAGTCAGCTTTCTTAGAAAATTGGGAAAACGAAGGGCTATAACCCTCAGAAGACGAGGATGATAGGTTCGTATGAAACGAGTGCACAGAGATCTCGTCACCACTAACCTCAAATACTAGAGGAGGGATGATAACTATGTGGATTAGGAAGATAGGACATGTAAGGTCTGCTCCGGATTTCCTCTTTACCTCGACCTCTATCTCACCTTTCCTTATCTCCCTAAGGATCTTAGTAGTAAGTTGGGGGTATTAGTCTAAAAGCTCATACAACACTCTAAACATTCAAGGGTTTGACTAATAGTGGACTTTTGGATTAAAAGGGGGGACTGAAAGGTTTTTACTCAAGAACACCAAGAACACTTAAACTAACTTCACCGGAGAAAATAACCGAAGTTCACCGGAGAACTTCGCAGTGGGAAAACAGGGCAAAGGACCTCCTAAAAACGCTCTTAACCACTTACGAAACGCTATGACACCACTAAACCTCCTAAATCTAACCCTAAAGCTGCTTAAATAGGTCATCGAAAAAGCAAAAATATGACCGAAAAATCGAAAAACAAACAATGGAGGTAATCAATGGAAAAAAGCTCAAGAAAAAGGCACTAAAATGTTACCTGAGTAGAGAGAAAAGACTGGAAAGCTAGAGAACTTCTAAAAACTCGCTGGATTGCTTGGAAATTGAGAGAGAGAGAAGTCCTTGAAAGGTTACAGAACTGTGGCTTAAGCGCGAAAGTGAATGGAGAAGAAAGAGAAAGTGTTTTGATTTTGGGTATTTAAACCTGATAATGGTTGGGTGCGATTAATCAAGAGCCAAATCATGAGGGCACAACTTACGAGGGCAGGCCTGCAGCCACCCTACCTTGGTAAACACGCCATCACACACACCTACTAATAGGTGTCCAGTTCACAATGCTTCACCTAGGGAAATTGAAATGACACTTATAGACTCAGCCAAACAGATTCACGGTCTGAACAGCCTCAGACAATGGGGAGACACTCTCATAGGGGGATAATAGACTATACCCCTCAGCCATCCAATCAAATTGAAGACTAAGGACTAGGGGTGATTGATATACATAAGTGTGGCCTCGTCATCAACGGATCTCAACTTGTCTCAGGCCGTTCATTACGGGACTCAGTAGAGGCCCGACCTCAAGTGGTCCCCTCTCGGCCACATGTGACATATCAGTGATGCTAATTCTCTTATATCTCCTTGGCCAGGTCTATGATCATGGGGGTTGATGCCCATATGCAGATCCAAACCCTACTCAACCTTCTGAGGGACACTACGTTAGAGGACTGACCCGACGACTCGACTCGACCTGGTCCATAATGGCTAACACTTGACACCTGCTAAAACACACGTGGATTCAATGGGTCACAATCCCATGTGGACAAACCATTGTAACTAGATCTTCATGAGCACGTGAAGAAATATTTCATCATCATGACATATGTGTGCCAGGGACAGGTGGGTGGTTCTAATTGGTTGTTTCATCTTGTGCATGCTTATTACATGCTTGGGGAGCGCACTGTGTACCCCCAAGGCTATAAATATCTTTTATCTTCTTCCTTGAGGAGAATGGGCATTCAAAACCCTATCATAAACTCTGTCTAACTCAGCTTAGAGAGAGAAAGTGCTTGAGAGTTGTACTTTGAGCCATTAGAGCTCCTTTGTTTAATATAAAGCACATAAACACCTACGTAGTGGAGTAGGCCAATCTCCGAACCACTTATATGATCGTGTTTTCCTCTTTCTCTTACCTCCTTCTGTATTTTTATCTCCATTACGGTAGATTACTAGCTTGAGCTCTATACAAGTTTAAGTGGTGATATCTCGGGTATCATCAGTGCCTAGAATAGGTTGCTACTCTATTTCAATTTTGGTTTAGTTATTTATTTTCAAATATTTTATGGGCCTTAAGTCCTAGTTTTCATTTCAGTCAATTTTTAGTATTGAGAGTTATTCATACTATCTTATGGTTGGATGTTTTAAGACTTTATTTATTCAAAATTATTTTTCTTTTTAGTTATCGCATGTTGTGGATGGTTTTAAATTCACTTCAAATCTTTTATTTTAATTATTGATTCTGAGAATAATATAAATTATAACACGCATTATCTTTGGAGTATTGGCATGACCGATCAGTACGTGGAAAATAGGGGGTTGTTGCAGTGAAGGCTCAATTGAGGCAAGAGTTTGAAATGAAAGACTTAGATAAACCCAGGAAAATTCTCAACATGGAGATTAATATAGAGAGAAAGAAAGGGAGGTTGATCCTCACATATATGCAATAGTTAGAGAAGGTGGTGGTGCATTTCGGGGTGCATAATGCAAAGACTATCGATATTCCCCTGGATGCACACTTTAGAATTTTGACTACAATGGCTCTGAGCATCGGGTATTAGGTGGAATATATGACTTACCTTCCGTATGCGAGTGTGTTGGGTAGCTTCACTAATGTCATGGTTTGTACTCAGGTGGATATATCTCAGGCAATGATCATTGTGAGTAGGTCTATGATAAATTCGATCAAAGAACATTATAATGTAGTTAAGTGGATTTTACGGTATCTATATAGATCAATTGATGTGGGACTTGTATACCAATAGGTGAAAAAGTCACATGTGTGTGGGTATGTCGATTCGGGCTATGAAGGTGAACTGGATAAGCATCAGTCTACCATAGGGTATGTTTTTACATCAATATGTGGTCTAGTGAGATAGAAGTTCATATTACCGACCGCAATTTCTTTATTTACTATAAAGGAAAAGTATATTTCTATAACATAAGCCGATAAATAATCCTCATGTCTTTATGGTCTTATTGGTGGTTTGGGTATTATATAAGATTGGGCGGAGGTGAATTGTGATAGCAAAAGTGCTATACACTTGATCAAGATACAAGTTCATCATGGGAAGACCAAGTATATTAATGTCAAATTTCATTTCATACGGGAGGTTATTGATGGGAGATTATGATTTTGAAGAAAATTGACACCCAATATAATTCGATCGACATGTTGACAAAGGTGGTACCAGTAGTCAAGTTTGAGCTTTGTTCAAACTTGATCAATGTTTTAGATTGTTAAGGACCTTAGAGGTTGTTTGACGGTGGTGTTCCTTCATTATTGAGTTGATGTATGGGGGTTATGGAAACCTTTCGTCGATGTAGA
Source organism: Sambucus nigra (assembly GCA_949130495.1). Classification (NCBI taxonomy): domain Eukaryota; kingdom Viridiplantae; phylum Streptophyta; class Magnoliopsida; order Dipsacales; family Adoxaceae; genus Sambucus; species Sambucus nigra. The sequence continues at coordinate 521,782,448 of OX422207.1, forward strand.
GATTCATGGACATTAGTTCAAGTTTCACACCCATTTAGTTTTTTATTGGTTTCCACTACCAGTGAAGGTTGGCTTCATTAAAGTGAAGGGGCGTTTCACTATATGGAATCAAATCACGATCGTGGACAGATATTTGGCATGTTTTGGGTTTGGGAGGAACGATCAGCAAAGGGATAGATTCGCTTCAGCCAAGGGGCAGTCCAGATTTGCAAAAAAGCGAATTTTTGAGGGATATTTCGGGCATTTTTTCCCTTTGTCCTCCCTTGTATGAAAAGACTCTTTTAGATCTTATAACCTAAGTTATAGAGTATTTATTTCATCATCTATTGCTTGTATACACATTGCAAGTGATAATGAGGCTTGGGAGAAGTTGTAATTGAGGTCGTATAGTCTTTAGTCATGTTATTTTGAACTTTAACTATAGTATATTATTAGTCAATTTTAGGTTTAAACTTGAAATCTGAAGTGAAATTTGAAGTCCGAATCTGAAGTTCTTCAGATTCAGATGAAAAAATAAATGCAACCCAAGTGTCAGAAAAAAAATATTTTGCTCAATCTTTTGAAAAAGACAACTTCATAAATAAATTAATCAATCATGACCATATATTTAAGTTTGTTATTTTACTAAGCTCAATCACACTAAGATGGTGTAAAAACAAGCAATTCAAAGATTTCTTATGATCAACTTGATCATCGACTTATCCAAAATATGGTTTTGATTGAGTCAATCTCAAAATTCAATTAGAGCTCATTAAACATTTCAACTTTTAAATATTTCACCTAAATATATACCTTGTAATTGGGGTTGTATAGTGTAGGGTATTGTAATACCCCATATTTTTATGATTTAAATAATTATGGGATTAATTATTACAGAAGGATTAATTGAATTTTAAATGTGAGAATTAAATTATTAATTAATTCGGATCTAATAAAAATAAATATTAACTAGCGTGCCAAGGGTTAATACTTATTGATTTAATATTACTGTGCGATATGTAATATGGAACTATACACTTTGATAAATTGTCGGGAAAGAATAATACGACAATTTGGTGAATTAAGTCAGACGCGCGTGTGAGACGTGTCGGGACTAATTTAGTGGAATAAAAATACCAATTATTTTTAGTAACTCGTATGGTAATTTCAAGTGTATCGTTGAGTTCAGAAGGGTCGAGATAGTTGAAATAGTATACCCGGGTGTTTAGTTTGGATCCCGGGGCAATTTTAAGCCTAACCGGCACCCCGAGAGGGCATTATGGTAAATTGGATTTTTAGGCTTAATTAATGGACGAAAAGTAAGAGTTAAATTATCAGCCAAAGAAAGTCCATTAGGGTGAGAAAGCTACAGAAAGTAAGAACGGCCATATGAAGTGTGAGGGAAAGCTATTTCCAAAAGAAGACGGTCAAGTTGACACCACCTTACACAACAACCACCACCATCGTGTAGATCGAGACAAGGGGAACACACCCATACCAACAACGTCAAGAAATCAGACGATTAAGTCAAGGCAAGTGTTTATAACTTGCTGTATTTCAGTATTTATCATACTCATGTTAGTATAGGATTATTAGAAATATGTCTTGGTTCATAAAAATGATGGAATTGAGGAATTTGAATATGTAAATTGATTCTGAGATTTGTTAAATTGAAACCCTTCATGTATGTAGACTAGAAATCACGTTTTGGGGAACTTATGTGTAGAACAAATCTGGAAATAATGGGTTCTTGAATATGAATTGGAACAACTAGGGTTTTGATTAAACTAAATTTGGGGATTTCATGTTTTATGAATAATTCGTAATGATTGGATGATTCTAGGATGTTAGAATTCATATACTATTTGATGGGATTCGAATTAGAACTGTTTGTTTGGAGTTTGGGATGTTGAATTAGAGGTTTTAGATTTAAAAATGGTGGGAAAACGCTGAATAATCTGGGTAGAAGACGAGCAGCGCAATCTCGCGCGAAGTCGTTAGAGCGAGATTCCATCTCGCGCGAAGTCGTTTGAGCGACACGTGGCAGTCGTTCAAACGACATGCCATCTGGTTCGAGCGACAGAGTGAAATTTTGGAAATTTTTTAGAATCCAGTTTTGAGTTTATTAGTTCATGAAAGAGAGATAAATTTCCAAATAATAAACTTAAGTAAGGCAGAATTTCATAAAGAGTATGAGTGACTAAATACTTTAATTAATTTGGCATGGAGAGAATGTACCTTAGAGATTATGAGAGGGATAATAATCTCAATAATTGTACTATAAAATGTTGAAAATCAAAATACGTAAGAGAGGTATATATGTAGGTGAGGGAAATACCTATAAATTATAATAGGATGTGTGGATGCCTATTATGTAATATGATTATTAAATGCACTAATGGGTGATAACCCGGGGGTGTAAGAATCTTATTATTAAGTGTACTAATAGGTGATAACCCGGGGGTACAAGAATGAATTATGAGTGTACTAATGGGTGATAACCCGGGGGTACAAGATTTTTAAATAAGTGTACTAATGGGTGATAACCCGGGGGTATAGCATTATGGTTAGGTGCGCTAATGGCTCATAGCCCGAGGGTGCAGTATTATAATATATATATATAGGGCGGATGTGACTATATGTATATATGTACGTGAGTTTGTGAATTATCCTACGGTGTATATCTTGTAGAGATGGATATATAAACGTATAAAGTAAATCTTAAGAGTATAATCGATTTATTATGGAAACGGGAAAATATACTAGTTAGCTATTCGACAGAGGCTACCTTGATAACGTATTGTATGGGTGATACGGGTTTACTAATGGTGAGAATAATTGCTATTAGGATGAATTCAGGCTAGTTATATTGGGTTGTATAACTAAGGAGAAAATTAGATACACGTCAGGCGTGCACAATAGAAGAGAGGTGAGAATATCATGTGAGAGTCGAACTAACATGCACTTGATACTTGCTTTACTGCAATTTTAAAATACTTGCTTAAACAAATATTTTTACACATCGGGCTCTGACCCGTTTCTCTCTCTTGCTATATGTATGTATTATATCAGGTGCTCAACCACAGGGGCACCAGGCTTAGAAACTCGGATTGCTGGGCATGCTGCAGCTGTTGTGGAAGCTGTAGGTCTTTGTATTAGGCGCCTCGATCATTTCATCTTCATTCTCTATAGAAATTCTCTTTAGGGTATGTGTTCCCCATTTCCTTGGACAACTTTCAGAGATTATATTCACTTTATTTCTCGTTCATTTTCATTTGGATTGATGGTTAATATTGTTTTGGTTTAGAGTTTTGAACTGGAATGTTTTACCCAGTCATATCTATTTCAGTATATGATTATGATTCAGTATTTATATTAATTACTTATACGTGGATGGTTTATATTAAATTTCTTGGTTTGGTGATTAAATGGTTTTAACTAATAAGAAAAATGTTTTGACACTTAGCTTAATTATATTAGGTGATTAAATAAGTTATTATGTTTTCGACAGTGATGTTAAGAATGAACCAACCGAACATTCTATTTTAAATTTAATAAAAGACTGATCACCCGATATTTAATTGGGCGGGGTGTTACAGGGATCTTCACACAATTAATGATAAATTTTAAAAATTTCCCCAAGAAGATTATGAATACAGAAATAATACAATGTACGTAGTTCGACCGTCAGGTCAGCCTACGTCCACGGGAAGGAGGGGGAAGAGTTTTTATTAGAATATTGGTGGTAATAACTAGAGTTCTAGGGATGCTAGCTGAGAGTACAGGTTATTACGTGTTATTTACAATTAATTCTTTATCCCATATAGGTCACCCCTATTTATAGACTTAAGTATCCTACGTTTTTGTGCCTCTTGATATTTACCTTGATTAGGCTTAGGACTAAGGGACGTCTTGTTAGATTACCTTAGCTGATATGATCTTCAAGACTAACTGGGCCAATCACCCATCGCGTGTTTCTCACGTGATGTACCACGTGTTTGGCCATGTGGCGACAGTTCAGTCTTATTCCCTTCATTTTCACCCAAGGTAGGGGTGATCGGTCAAATTCGCGTCGATTGGCCATACCTGGTGTAGTACGTGTGATCGCCCATTCATGTCGGTCGGCCACTGGCTTACCTGTATTACCTTCCACGTGGTCATTTAACCCGACGATATATTTTACACACGCTTGTTCTTGGGAACGCGCAGTGATTAAGATTCATCACATGTTTAGTGACTTTTTACGCGTTCCTATCCTAGGGCTATGCATCTAGCATCATCACCCAAAGCAATGATGGCGTTTGGGCATGTTGTGTCTTTCCCCAAGAGTTATGACGGCGGTTGAGTTAATGGGATTAGCAGAAGGTATAAGGCATTTCTACGCCTTATACATCAATATTCTTTAGTTACTATGGTATTTTCACTCCACTCTCTCTCTTTCTCTCTCTCTCTCTCTCTCTCTCTCTCTCTAGCTTTCAGTGGGTTTACTTATGTTCTGTTTCATCTTCCTCAATTCTTCTACCATGTCTAAACGTACAAGGAAATATGAGATCTCAGCAGCTAATGACTTTCAGGAGTTTCGTGATCAATACAGAGTTCCTAAAAGTGTTAACCTGAGGGTTTCCCCAGAGGAGGAAGACATTCTTGACCTCCCATTTGGGAAAGTTGCCTTTCTGATGGTAGACATATTAGAATGGGGAGGTTTTTTCCCCTCCATCCATTATTAGTAAGGGTGCTCCGTTACTACGGTATACTCCCTGCCCAAGCAAACGGTAGTTTCTACCGAATTATGATGGGGACAGTTGAAATAAATTAAATTTGTAGGACTGATCTAGGTCTTGAGGAGATTAGGTATTGCTATGACTGGAGGGACTGTACCACTTCCATGTTGGGGACAAGGCTCGCAATTTGGTCACCTATTTGCCCAGATCCCATAAGGATATTGATAAAAACATCCTTGTGGTTTCTAGGGAAATATATGAAGAAGGTTATGATGGGCTTGGGGGTTTCGCCACAAGGAGGCGCATGGTAGGTTGCCCATAAAGAAATTTGATTAATGTTTAATCTTTGATTATTACTGACCGATCTAATTTTCCATTGCAAATCATTTTCTAAACACCAAACTATTTGACTACCAAGTTAACCTTAGAGTCTTGGCAAAAGTTTCGAGGAGACCGACCCCCTGGAGTTCATCCCCAATGGAGCAACCCACATTTTGCTTGGTTACGATCTCACCTACCATTCCCTCACCAACTTCACAGCCATTCCATACGTCCAAGTCACCGATTGTACAGTGAGCAGTGATAGTTTCGTTCCCATTGCCCCACACGTGATACCAACAGACTCAGACTCCAATCAGGGAGAAGATAGATAGGAAGAGGGGGACGACGAGGAAGAGGAAGAAAGGGAAGAGGAAGATCTTGACACATTCTTAGACGATCTTGATCCACTCTTATCTTACGAACCCAATGTATTTGGTCGTCCTTGGGAAGAGGTAGGGGTCTAAGAGGACTTTGCCTTTCAAGATTTTTCGTTCCCCCCGATCCCATCTAACCTCAATGCAATAAGTATTCGGTCAAGGAAATCAATCAACTTGGCAGCTGCTAGGGATAAATTGAAGAAATATTCAACTGCTAACACACGAGCCGATTAAGTTTCTCTCGTCGACTATCAGCGGAAGATTAAGTTGGTCTCTCTTGGGGAGAAAGAATCCCAAGAGTTGGATTGCCAACTGTCAGAGGCCAAATAGGCCAAGAAGAAAAGGACCGACAAGACATCGGCCAGTGATGGCTCCAAAACACCCCCTCAGTCCAGCCGACCATTTATAATCAACGAGCCAGAGCAAATGCAAAGGCTTCGATCAAAGACCCCACCCTCTCAAATGAGACGCAATAGGTCGTGTTATATCTCCTTCCTCAAGGGGAAGGACCTAGTGATGGAGGTCGATTCAGCCAACAGGACCTGGAGGCGGCCTTATCCGTTTCCCAGGCGGCCATGTTATCATCTGATATAATGAATTTGAGGGGATTTACCCTGTAAAGGATCCATAAAGAGGGTATGCATCACAATGTGTTGGTAAGTTCATATTCTTTTCACTTGGTCATTTTTCATAAGAAGTTTCTAACTTTTTATCTTTTTTGGTGCAGAGCATGCAAGTTCAACAGGAGCTCTTCAGCCGAGCTTCCAGCTATTGGAAGGCGCTGGATAACTCTTTCATGGAAAATTACACCTTCAAAACCCAGGTTGGAAACCAGTGCAGGGAGATTGAGGATCTAGGAAAAAAGATGAAGGGTGAGGTTATCACTAAAGCGAAGGCTGCGGAAGAGGCTACGCGAACTCAAAACGAGTTCAGCCGGGTGGACACTGAGTTGTCCAACCTGAAGACTTATCACTAACGTACCATCTTAGATAAGATAATCCTTCAAAGGATGAGGAGTCAGATGGAGAAGGCCCGAGAGGCCGATCTGTAAAAATCGTTTGATGAGGGTTACAAAGCGGACATCCTAGAGCTCACCTCCCAGTTGGACTATTATGAGTCCATCATTTTTAATAAAGGTTGGGTGGCAGGTCTACAAAGGGGTAATGTCGGCGAAGGCGACATTGCCTATGCTGAACATGCCCCAATAGTCAATCCTTTAAAAAATCTCCCTGGAGATGCATCGGCCCAACCTCTATCGATCCTCCTGCTGTGCTTGATAAGGTTGCTCCTAAGTCAACTGTCGCGACAGTCGGTCAGTCTTGTGACTTTTATTTCATTTTATGTATTTATCTTTTTCTTGACCCTTGGTGGTCTTTTGTAGGCCCTGGGCCATTATTTTTATTTTAATGAAGAAGTTTTTATTTCCCCCTCCTCATTGTCTTCCTGTATTGTTATATCGTTGTTAGATATTATTTGTTTGCTTGAGGCCTTTCCCTTAGACCACACTACTTCCAAAGTCTTAAGCTGATAGAGCAATCAACTATTGCTTCAAGTATTTATACATGTTTTTAATCAGTCTTTGGTTCATATTACTTGCGGAAATGGGATTTGTGCCTCTCTAGACTGATCATGCCACTCCATGAGTGGATTTTACCGATCTACCTCAGATCGTACCACTTAAGCAAGTGGGTTTTATGCCTCTCTGGGCCGATCTACTTTAGATCATACCATTCCATGAGTGGGTTTTTGCAAGTGGATTTTATTCCTCTCTAGGCTGATCTACTTTAGATCATACCACTCCATGAGTGAGGTTTTACCAATCGACCTCAGATCGTACCACTTAAGCAAGTGGGTTTTATGCCTCTTTAGATCGATCTACTTTAGATTATACTATTACATGAGTGGATTTTTACCGATCTACCTCTTATCGTACCACTTGAGTAAGTGGGTTTTTATAACTAATAAATTAAAGGTATATTACACAGTTCTACGTAACTAATCGTAGATCATTTTATTATGCATTGATGAAAAGAATTTATCCGCCTTGTTATATAGTGATAAAACTTCCTAAGGTTCATGGCATTCCATGACCTTGGGACACCTTTATGTTCTACCCCTTCTAAGTGATATGGCCTCCCACCTCCCTTTGAAGCTATGTAGTAGGTTCCTCCCAGTTCGGCACTAGCTTTCCATCTGATGGATTCTTTGCGGCGGGAAATAAATTTCTGAGGACAAGGTCACCGTCCTGGAATTCTCTTATCTTAAACTTCTTATTATGTTGCTTTGCCAGTTCTTGCTGATAAGAGGTCAATGGTATCAAGGCTTGATCCCTTCTTTCCTCGACTAGGTCCAACTCATGAGTTATTCGGTCATCATTTTGGCCATCCTCAAATAACTCTGATCTGAGCATTGGCAGTCCGATCTCTAGGGGGATCACTACCTCCATGCCGTAGGCAAGGGAGTATGACGTTTTCTTTGTCGATTTTTGGGGGGTCATCCTATATACCCACATAAAGAATGGAATCTCGTCTACCCATCATCATTTGGCATTTTCCAATCTCCGCTTGATGCCCGATAAAATAGTTTTGTTGGTGATATTTGCTTGCCCGTTGCACTGGGGAAGGACTACTGATGCATAGCGGATTCTGACTCCATGTTCGGCTCAAAAGTCCCGAAAGGAATCATTATCGAACTGAGTACCATTGACTTTTACCAGTGTTCTTGGGATGCCAAACCTTGTGATGAGATTCCTCCAAAAGAATGTCCTAGCGTCTGGTTCTCTGATATGGGTCAGTGGTTCGGCCTCAACCCATTTGGTAAAGTAGTCTGTTGCTATTATCGGATACCTTCAAATTCTGGGTACGACTGGCAACGGCCCCACAATATCCATGCCCCATTCGACAAACGACCATGGACTTGTGAGGGGTTCAAATCACCCACAGGATGCTTGATCATACTGGTGAGAACATTTGGCATCTTAGGCACTTTCTAGCAAACCTCATCAAGTCTTTCTGCATAAACGACCACCAATATCCTTGAGAGATTGCTCTATAGGAGAGAGATCATCCACCCGTGTGTGCTCCACAGCTACCCTCATGCACTTCTCTCAAAATCCTTTCTACTTGGTCTGGGTGAACTCACTTCAGCAGTGGGTCGATGAATGATCTTCAGTAGAGCTTCCCCTTTGAGTTGAGGCATAAGCTTGTCAATTTGATCCTCAGCTTGTACGTTGCCTTGTCGTCTGGAGGTAGCTCACCAATTTTCAAGTAGAAGATGATGGGGTCCATCCATTATGGGGCCAACTGTATTTGGAGAACGCTCGGATCCCTCCATGCATCTTCAATGCTTGGTCGGCCTCTGTACTCCACCTCGATCGATCTTTTCAGGTCGGTATATATAACATAGGCCGAAGTGGAAAGGGCATCTGCATGGCTATTGTCATTCCTCAGGAGCTGCTCAACTGAGGCAGACTTGAACTGTTGAAGAAGTCCCATGGCCTTGTGATCGAGTGGAAAAACTGAGCGTCCGTGTAATACGCTAATCGTTGTTATCGGCTTTCGACCACAATACAAAAAAATCTAAACTTTAACTACACTCTTATGGAGTATAGCGACGAGTCTGGATATCGAATCCACGGGGAATGTTTGATAGATTTTAATGATTTATTACTTCAAAAATAAAGTGTAAAAGATGATGATGGGGTGAGAAAGGAAAAGGGGGGGAAATAAAGAAGTTAACTAAAACTAATTGGAAAATTAAGGTAGGAACGCAATCCCCCAACTCCTAGTATGTTTACCGGGTATAAGACTAGTTATGAATTAGATAATTAATTAAATCCAGTCTTTATTAATCTCAAAAGTAATAATAAAGCGGTGTCGTTATAGCTACACTCTTAAGCATCTCGGTTACCTAGGGCAAACGAGATCAAAATTCTTACGACGGTTATGATCACTACACAACACGATTCGATCATTTATTTAATTCAGGGAACTAATTTTACACACATGCAAACCACATCGGGTTGGGTTCATGCACCCCAACCCTTAAAAAATCTAGCCTAGCATGGTGTAACTAGATTAACTACACAATAATCCATTAACATGTATGTGAAAATAAGGAAAGAATGATAAAAGTGCTGGAATTTAAGGCTACCAATATTGAAGAACACAACCACGCAAGACGAAATCAAAGATTGAAGAAAAACCTGAAAAACTCGTGAATTAAAGGTGCAAAATATGTAATTCTTCTCCTAGATGTTCCTCTTTGTTTTGAAGCTTTTACATGAATGAAATATGAATAAAAAGAGTCCTAATGACTAAATATATAGGTTACAAGTCGTTTAGAAGAGTTTCCAAAACATAAAACTCTTTTGGCTAAAAAATAAGGACAAAATAAAAATTTTGTGCCTGGCAATTCTGTCACACTTAGAAAGCGTGGCTAATTTTGTAATGGATCTGGAGTGTGACAAATGGTCGGGCCAGATCTTTTAATTTTAATAGGGCGGATCGCCCTTGAAATTCCTCCAGAACGTTTTTCTTGACTTCTCTTATCTTCAAATGATCATAACTTCTTCACCGTATCTCAGATTGAGGTGCCATTTTTTCAGTGTTCTTGTAATTGAAAGCTCTTGAACTTTTCAGTTGGCCCCACCTCCGGACTAAGGCTGCAAAATTACGAAATGCTCTTCAACTCCCCGTTTCTTAGTTTCTTTCACTATTTAGAGTTCTCTTTTCCAACTTTCTTACATGAAATACCTGTAAAACTAGGGGTGTAAGCGGTACGGTTTGGTCGGTAAATAGTAGATACCAATACCAAAACCAAACTCTGGATGGTAAAACCAAACCGTACCAGTTTACCACCCGGTACACCAAAATCAATACAAAAACCAAACCGACTGGCAATTCAATTTTTTCGGTAATTTCGGTTTTTTCTGGTTTCGGTAAATTCTGGTTTTTTCTGGTTTCTTCTAGTTTCGATAAATTCTGATTTTTTCTAGTTTCTGGTTTCGGTTTTTTCTAGTTTTGGTAAACAACACTAAAAGCCCCAAAAACCCAAAAACCAAACCAACCAACTTTTTTAAATATTAAAACCAAAACCAAAACCAACTTTTTTCTGGTTTCGATAAATTCGATACGGTAATTTTGGTAAATTCGGTACGGTATGGTAATTTCGATACGATTTTTTCTGGTTTCGGTAAATTCGGTACGGTACGGTAATTTCGATACGATTTTTTCTAGTTTCGATAAATTCGGTGCGGTAATTTCGATAAATTGGTTTTTTTAATATTAAAACCAAAACCAACCCACTTTTTTGTCGTAATTTCGGTTTCGGTAAGATCGATTTCTGGTATTTTAATATATGAAACCAAAACCATTTTTTTTTACCAAAACGGTACGGTACGGTAAAAACCCGCACGGCTTCCACCCCTATGTAAAACACATGAGAGATACACAAAACATGAAATACTTTCCAAAATGGGTTACTAGCATAAATATGAGACAAATCCAAGCTATTTATACCGCACGACATCATAAAAATATCAAAATTAAGGGTATAAATGTGAAGAATTTATGCCTAATCAAACCCCCCTAACTTAGAACTTTCCGCATCCCGAGCAATGTAAAAGCATAAGAGTATGAGTTAAGGACACTTTAAAAACTTTATTGGGATAGAATACCTTTTTCGCAGGCAAGCGATTGCATTTAGCGTATACAACAAGATTTTAAACCCCCTAGGTTACCCTAGTATGACGAGTTGTTTCACGTGAGGGTTTGCAGTGAATATACCCACAAAATTCATTTTCGACTCAAGAAATTTCAAAATACGTAAAAATTGTATAATTTAAACTCCCCTAAAACTGGTCACCTTAAAATCATATTCATAAGTCTCAAATCATAGTGTGTGTGTGTGTGAAGCCCAAAATCGAACCGCTAATTTTCACTGATTGATCATTACGTTACTTTTCGAAAATTCGCTTTGATTTCAAAATCTCTCGGGATGCTCTCACAAATGAATCCCTTGGAAATATGGTTTATTCTATCGGTATGCGTAATTTATAAGAATAAATGTAATGGACACGAATTCATGCACACAACTTTGAAAGACGGACTATTGGAGGTGAAAAGATATCATCATAGGGTTACGGTCGTAGGGAAACGGGAAACATCGCCTCTTTTTCGCGCCATATAATCTCGTTTATTATCTTTTTATGTTTTAGACTCTCCACGCTGTAGAAAATTTAGCAATATGGACTCGGTGATGACTTTTTCGAGTTATAAGGTGTATTTGGTAAAATTGGGATTTGTTGGGAAAGTCGGAATTGAAAAATTTACATAGGATGTCCATTAGTGCTTTTTCGGGCTTTTGCTCATTTTTTCTTCTTTTTCTTTCTTTTTTTCTATTTTTTACACTTTTCTTTTGTTGTTATTTTTGTTGAGCATTTTTCTATTTTTTTTCTCTCCCCTTTTTATGCACTTTTCGGACTTTATTTCTGAATTTTCGCTTTTCACAATTTCGGGCCAATTGGGGTTTTTTCGGGTTGTCAAGCGAAAGGGAAAAACTTATTCGGTTCAAATTGGGTTGCAAAAAGGTTAATTTTTCACGACTTTTTCTTGCAAATATTTTTGGGTGACAAATGAGCGCCTACTTCATTGTCCAACTTGCTAATTACATTACCATATGTGTCTCGAGATGAATTAAGTTTAGAGATATTTTTAGCACGTTTTTCAAGGCAACATCCTACACATTTCTCATAACCGATCAAAACAAAGGTATTGAGATCCTCAACGAGTATTTAAAATGCTAAAATGAACTTTGAGTTAACCATTAACTCGGATTTATTTAAAAACTCTCAAAAAGTGATTGGCTCGAATTCTCACGGGGTTGGTTAATCTCCGCACTTATTCGTTAAGTCGTCAATTTTCGCTCAAGTTCCATCTTTAGTTAATATCCGCTTTATGCATTTGAATTTTTACAACTTGAGATAGAAAAAATGTGACTTTTTTTAGCTTTTAAATTCCAATTATTATTTATTTTGAAGAAAATTATTTTTGGCTTTTTCAAACTTTTTCAATTTTTTGGGAAATTTTTGAAATTTTCTAAAAGAAAACACACTTGGAAAGAATATGTGATTGAATCAATGAAAATAAAAAATAAATGGGAAGAATATCCCACACCCCCTAACTTAAATGTTGCATTGTCCTCAATGCAAATCAAGAACACAACACAAATAGAGGAAAAGAAAGATATTAACCAAATGGAGCGATCCTCGATGAGTACGAGTCTATTGAAGCTACAAAACATGTTAGAACCAAGCATAACAAAAACTTTAACTAATTACTCTAAACTATAAAAAAAAGAAAAAGAAAAAAAAGCTAATTATGTACAACCTACGATTTGAACTTCTAATAAGTTATACACCAGAAGTCGAAAAATTTGAGGGTCCACCGAAAATACAATTTGACTTTGAGGGGTAATCGGTGTACCCCCATTTTCATGCATGCCTTCCGGGAAATAAGATATCCGTTTGAACAACGGAAGGCATGTGTGAGATGGAAAAAATGAACCATCACCAATTAAAATTTTTAACGGGATGATTGGGGGTTTGGATGCTAGGTGGGACAAGTATAATTGAGATCCAAGAAAAATAGGATCACCTCCCAAAGATTTTTCAAGTAGTATGGGAAGCAGGGCACACAAAAAGGAAGAGTCCATCTTGAAAAACAATTCAAGTAAAGAGTCATCGTAGGTAAAGGGTTTAAACGTTTCAAAAATTTCAACCGACTCATAGGAATCTAGCGGTACTTCTAATGGTTCAATAACGGTGAACGAAAATGGTGATGAAATAAATTCAACCTCAAGTGATTCGTCGTCACTTGGATATTGAATTTCCAGGGAGCACGACTCACTGTCAATGAGATGTTCCTAAAAAATTTGAGCGAACACACAAGTCTCAACCTCCTCTTTGTTTTCCAAATTAGCACGCATATCATCGCAAAGTGAGAGCACTTTCGTAACAAGACCAATACCGATCACGCTTTGGGTGGAAAGAAAATTGAGTAATTATTTGATTAGCAAAAACACTCTTTCTTCCCGTGTAAGATTCCTTGGCTCTAAAACCTCGGATTCCTCATTTGGTTGAAAACGTTCTTTAGTTTCAAAAATATTGGAAGAAAATTCGTCATTGGATTCGAATAATGCATCCAACTCTTGCTCCCAAAAATGATTTTTTTTTCCGATATTTGTTTTCAAGCCTTTCATATTTATGAATTAAAAATCACTCACCCATTTTAATAGGTCGAGACGGAGATTCTTGAAAATAAAAATCTTGAAAACAACTCCCATATTAACCATTATAGTTACCGAACTCACTATAAAAAAACATGATTATCGAATAGTTTCTAAATGGACAATCCATATGAAGAGGTGTGCGGCTAAGGATTCAACGTCTCTTGGCGCTCAATTGTGCAAGCCTACAAAAAAGGTTAAAACGAAAAAAAAAATACAAAAGAAAAAAATCTTACGAAATATTAAGTCAATTATAATTTATAACAAAAACACTCCCCGGCAACGGCGCCATTTTGATCGAGTGGAAAAACCGAGCGTCCATGTAATACGCTAATCGTTGTTATCGGCTTCCGATCACAATACAAAAAAACTAAACTTTAATTACACTCTTATGGAGTATAGCAGCGAGTCTGGGTATCGAATCCATAGGGAATGTTTGATAGATTTTAATTGATTTATTACTTCAAAAATAAAGTGCAAAAGACGATGATGGGGTGAGAAAGGAAAAAAAGGAAAAATAAAGAAGTTAATTAAAACTAATTGGAAAATTAAGGTAGGGACACAATCCCCCAACTCCTAGTATGTTTACCGAGTATAAGACTAGTTATGAATTAGATAATTGATTAAATTAAGTCTTTATTAATCTCAAGCATTATATATATGAGAGTATTAGCTCGCACCATACATAATCAAAAGTAAGAATAAAGCGGTGTCATTATAACTACACTCGCGTCGCACTCTTAAGCATCCCGGTTACCTAGAAAAAACGAGATCAAAAGTCCTACGACGGTTGTGATCACTACACAACACGATTCGATCATTTATTTAATTCAGAGAACTAATTTTACACACATGCAAACCACATCAGGTTGGGTTCATGCACCCCAACCCCTAAAAAATCTAGCGTAGCATGGTGTAACTATGATTAACTACACAAGAATCCATTAACAAGTATGTGAAAATAAGGAAAGAATGATAAAAGTGCTGGAATTTAAGGTTACCAAGATTGAAGAACACAACCATGCAAGAAGAAATCAAAGATTGAAGAAAAACCAGAAAAACTCTTCATTTAAAGGTGCAAAATATGCAAATTCTTCTCCTAGATGTTCCTCTTTATTTTGAAGCTTTTACATGAACGAAATTTGAATAAAAAAAGTCCTAATGACTAAATATATAGGTTACAAGTCATTTAGAAGAATCTTCAAAACATAAAACTCTTTTGGCTAAAAAAATAAGGACAAAATAAAAATCCCGTATCTAGCAATTTTGTCACACTTAGAAATCGTGACTAATTTTGTAACGGATCTAGAGCATGACAAATGGCCAGGCCGGATCTTTTATTTTTAATAGATCCGGATCGCCCTTGATATTCCTCCAGAACTTTTTTCTTGACTTTTCTTATCTTCAAATGATCATAATTTCTTCACCGTAGCTCGAATTGAGGTGTCGTTTTTTTCAGTGTTCTTGTAATTGAAAGCTCTTCAACTTTCCAGTTGACCCCACCTCCGGACTAAGGCTAAAAAATTATGAAAATACCCTTCAACTCCCCATTTCTTGATTTATTTCACTATTTTAAGTTCTCTTTTCCATCTTTCTTGCACGAAATACCTGTAAAACACATAAGAGATACACAAAATACAAAATACTTGCCAAATGGGGTTACTAACATAAATATGAGACAAATACAAGCTATTTACACCGCACGGGATCATAAAAATACCGAAATTAAGGGAATAAATGTGAAGAATTTATGCATAATCACCTTGTCTCTGTAACTATCATTATGGGATCCCTCGCATCATATTCCCCGTTGAGCTGGTTCACGATCAGTCTGGAGTCACAAAATACAACGATGTGGTGAGAACCCAAACTAATCGCCCTGCCCAAATTGTGTATCATGGCTTTGTATTCTGCCTCGTTTGAGCATTTGAATCCGAGCCTGATGGCTTGCTCAATAAGTCTGCCTTGTGGTGTCAAAAATAATATCCCAACTCCTGTGCCCTTCTCATTTGATGAGCCATCAACAAAGAGCTTAAAATATTGCTCGTCCTCGCCGACTACCAGTGACTCTAGGATGGGATGCAATTGTTCCTCTTTTTCTCCTCGTGATGTTGAAAACTCTGCTACAAAGTCTGCTAAGACTTGACCTTTTATCGATATTCAGGGATCATACTTGATGTCGAATTGGGCCAATTCAAAGGAACACTTGGTCATCATGTTAGAGAGTTCGACCTTTCTGAAAGCGCCCTCTAAGGGGTAAATATTCAAGACGACTACCGTGTAAGCGTCGAAATAGTGCCTTAACTTCCTTGCGGCGGTCACCAGTGCCAAAATCATATTTTTTTTTATGAGCATGTGCCTGATTTCGGCTTCGAAAAGGATATGGCTCATGTAATAGATCGGTCTCTGCTCTCCATCGTGTAAACAGATCAACTCCATACTAGTCGCGGGACTTGAAACGACCAAATAGAGGTGCAGGTCCTCCCCTTCTTTGGGAGTTGACAATAAGGGACGAGATCCTAAGTACTGTCGAATCCCTTCTGGAGCTTGATCACATTCTTTTGTCCAGATTGTGGGGCTTGCTTTCTTCAGGACTTGGAAAAACGGTTGAGATTTGTCAGATAATCTTAAAATGAAACGATTAAGGGTTGTCAACATCCCAGTGATAACTTGAATGTCTCTGATAGTGGTCGGCTTTCTGAAGTCCTGTAGAGCTTTGATCTGATCTGGATTCGCTTCAACACCCCTCTGAGTAACCAGGTATCCCAGAAACTTTCCATAGCTCACACCGAATACACATTTAGAAGTGTTGAGCTTCATTACATACTCTCTGAGAATGTTAAAGGTCTTTGCGAGGCCTCTTAGGTGATCGGTTGAATACTTGCTCTTCACGAGCATATCATCAATATACACCTCCATGGTAGAGCCAATCAACCTCATGAACATCTTGGTAACCAGCCTCTAATAAGTTATCCCCGCGTTCTTCAGGCCAATGGGCATTTCCTTATATCAATAAACTCCCAAGGTTGTGATGAATGAGGTCTTCTCCTGATCTAGGCCGAACATAGATATCTGGTGGTAGCTAGAGTATGCGTCCATAAAACTCATGCGTTGATGCCCCGCTGTGGAATCCACGAGCTGATCTATCCGAGCAGCAAAAAATTATCCTTGGGGCAGTGCTTGTTAAGATCGGCGAAGTCCACAAAAATCCTCCATTTGTCGCTTTTTTTCTTGACGACAACAGTAATGGAGATTAAATCTGGAAATTGGACTTCTCTGACGGAGCTGGCCTATAGTAGGTTGTCAACTTCAGCTTTCGCATACCTTACTTTCTTTGGGCCAATTTCTTGAGTTTATATTTTATCGTCTTGATGTTCGGTTCCACGTCCAATCGATGGCAGATAATCTCCGAGTCTATTCCTGGGAGATCATAGGGTTGCCAAGCGAAGACATTTGCATTCGTCCTGAGGAAATGAGAAAGTTGTTATGCTTCGTCTCTGGGCATCTCTGATCCGATGAGGAGGATCTTTTTTGGCTATGATGCGTCCAGAGGAATTGAGATAAGTTCCTCTAACACGCGTTCAGCAGGAGCCAATCGAGTTTCCTCAACTCCTGATCGAATGCCCTTTGATTGCCACTTGGTGCTGATACGAAAATTAGTCAACTGATGTGTACCAATCATATGAAGACATGTGTCATCTTACGTGGCAAATGCTTATACGCATCGAGTTATTCAGCCTTCGAGCTACTAGCATACCGAGAAACTCATCACCCCAAGTTACATAGCGTGTCGAGCTGCTCAACGTGCAGAGCATCTAGTCAGGAAGATCAAGCGACAATTGCACATTCAGTGAACATCGAGTTTAATGAACATTCTTATTATACAGATGTATATGTCTATGAAATAACTGCATATCGTCTATTCATATTGACAGCTCCAAGGCTATAAATACATTGTAACACCCTCAATAACGGGGTAATTGATCATGAGCAATTGTGATCAAGATTAAGGCAAAGACATCTAGCAATACAAAACAGTGGACGTAGGCCATTTTCATAAGGCTGAACCACTTTAAAAAATCATGTGTCTTATTTCTTATTTCATATTTATCTGTGATTAATTAATTAGATCAAATCTAATTTTTTTCATCAACAGATTGGCGCCGTCTGTGGGGACGACTATATGTAACGTTTTCACTAACATATTCATCACAAATCGCTTAGATCCCAGAATCCAGTAACAGGAACAATGATCGAGTGCCCCCCGATCCATCTGCTCCCCCAACTCTTCAAGATCTCATTGGCATGGTAGCCAATTTAGCCCAGGGGCAAACAGATATGCAAGAGACCGTGCGTCAACTCATTCAAACCGTTTGTAATGGCGCGCCTGCCTAGTCAGATCAACGTAGCGTCCAGAGACCCACTCATTTACCGTCCTTAAGAACAAGACGTACGCTATTCCCAGTTGTTCCTCAGTCCCGACACACTGGGTCTCATCATACCGAGGGGACCAATGATCCCTCTTATCAGCCTGGCCAGACCTCTTCTATAAGAGCTACAGATTTACGTTAGCCCGAGAACGAACAAGCGCTCTGGAGAGGTTGAGAAAAGCTTCTCCCTTTGACCGTTTGGGCCCTAGGAGGAATAGAAACCCTCCTAGGATTGCGTCGAGAAATTCCCAACGATCAAACGATCTACGGGAAGGTTCTGCCCAGTCACGACCAGCAACTCGTAATGAAAGATACCAAAAGGAGAATTCAGCGCAATCTGTTGCTCGGAAAAATAGGTCCGAGGCTGGAAACAATGCATGGAAGGGCTCCATTCAAAGGTTGGAGGACAGGTTAAGGGAAATGGCTAAGGCCAAGAACCCTCTCCAAAGAACTTTCGTCAAGGGATCACCATTTGTACAGGAAATTGTGGATTTTCCCACTCCATCAAAATTTAAAGCTCCTGTAGTAACGCCTAAGTACGATGGAAAAACTGATCCCGTCCTTCACATAGAGCAGTACCAAGATGCTGCTGATATTTATGTCGTTCCTGATGAGATAAGGTGCAGAGCAATTTCGGGAACTATCACTGGGTCAGCCCAAATATGGTACAACAACCTTCCTCGGGGGCAGATTGCTACATTCCATCAGCTGGCAGAGCTCTTCATACGGAATTTCTATTTTGGAGCAAAGCTAGTGAAGAGGGTAGCACATCTAATGAGTGTAAAGCAGAAAACAGGAGAGAGCACCAGGGATTATATCACTCGCTTTAATAACGAGAAACTTGAGGTAATCGACTACGAGGAGAAGACAGCCATTACAGCTCTGATGAGTGGTCTGTTACCCAATAAGCTTTACTATACCGTGGACAAAGATCCCCCCAAGACCATGGTGGAACTGATGGCAAAGGCAACTAAGATCATGAACGCCGAAGAGACCATGGATGCAAAGAAGAATACCGACGCGAAAGCATAGACGAAAGCTGCAGTTAAAACTGAGAGGAAAGATCCGAAGCACAATGGGGGCAGTAAGCAGTCGAAAGGCAAGGAAACACTAGAGAAGCTGAATAAGTATGGGAATTATACTTCCTTAAAAGTGGATATCAACCATATTCTAGATGAGATCAAGAACAACGAGGAATTGAATTGGCCGGAGAAAATGAGGACAGACCCTGACAAGAGGGATAAGTCCAAATATTGCGAGTTCCATAGAGATCATGTCCATACGACCAAGCTTTGTATAGCTCTCCAGAATGAGATAGAAGCACTTATTCGACGAGAAAAATTGAGTAAGTTTGTTGATCGTCAAAATGATGAAAAGGCTAACGAAAAAAGAAGGCAAAGGTCCAAATCTCCTCGTCGAGCTAAATATAATAAGAAAAGGGACCATGAAGATGATCCAGAAGATGACCCCGACCTTCCCAAAAGACCAAGGCAACCCGAACGCAAGGTATTTTCAATTCATTTTGGATCATTTGAATGTAATGTGATTACAGGTGGAGATGCAGGAGGTGGGGATCACACTGCTGAAAGGAAAGCTTGCCTCAATGAGGCCCAAGCTTGTTCTTATATACAACGCATAAATCTGACTGAAGATGATCGCCCGAGGAAGGTGAACAAGGATAAACTGGTCATCGATTTTTCCAAAAATGATATGGAAGGTGTCTTATATCCTCATGATGATCCCTTGGTTGTCAAGATGAGGATGAAGGATGTGGTGATCTCACGAGTATTGGTAGATAATGGTAGCTCTGCAAATATCATGTTCTACCCGTCCTTTGACAACTTGAATTTAAATTTAGCCCAATTGGATCCATACTTATATCTGGTTGTCTCTGAGGGCGCAGTCAGTTCAGCGTTAATAAGAGTTGAAGATGAGTACAAAAACCAGTGTATTATACGAGCAAGGCTTTCCGAGGAGTAGAGGTAAGATATCCCAGATTGGAGAAGCTAGCCCTAGCATTGATAGAGATAGTAAGAGGATGAAACCTTATTTCCAGGCCCATACCATAGTGGTGTACACTGATATGCCGCTCAGACAGAACTTGCACAAGCCAGAAAAATATGGAAGACTGATGTATTGGGCAGTCGAACTGGGAGAGTATGATATTGTTTATGAGCTAAGGATCTCACTCAAAGGGCAGGCGATAGCAGATTTCATTGCAGAATTCACTTGCCCTGATACTGCCAACCAACAATGGCCTAATGCAGAACAACTTGTGGATGTTAGGGAATCATCGGAGACTACCCCCGATCAACTCTCATCAACAGAGTTAACGAATGGAACAAACGTCGAGCAGTAAGAACAATCAGACAACAACCCAGTGTTAGGAGATGATAAAAAGAAGTATCAAATATTTCATCAAGGAATTTTGTCAGATCAAGAATTTGATAATGGCATCCCTATCTCGAATTTGTTTATTGATGGCTCTTCGTGTGCCACAGGCAGCGGAGCCGGTATAATTCTTCATAGTCCAGATGGATTGGATATGGAATATGCGTTGTGTTTCCTGTTCAAAGCCTCTAGCAATGGAGCTGAATATGAAGCTATGACTGTGGGCCTCAGTTTAGCCAAAACACTGAATGTTGAGCAAGTTGTTGTGTTTAGTGACTCACAGTTAATCATAAATTAGATTCTTGGGTTGTATGCAGCAAAGGGAGACTTGATGTCAAGGTATCACTCCAAAGCTATGGAGATTGTGTCCACTCTTGCTGCGATCCAATTGATCAGAATATCGAGATTAGAAAATGCGAGAGCTGATGTACTAGCTCGGTTAGCCTCAGCTACTCGTACCGAGCTATGAAGAACGATTCCTATTGAGATTCTGACAGACCAGAGCATAGATGAAGATTTAATAGTGAAATTCATCACCCTGGATATGGGACCATCTTGGATGGACCCCATCAGGGCATATATCGAAGAAGAAGTTGTACCAACAGACCACCTTGCAGCCAAGAGCCTGAAGTTTAAAGTTGCTCGGTATGTACTGAACAATGGTGTTTTGTATAGAAGGGGTATCATAGCAAGTCTACAGAGATGTGTGCATCCTTCATAAGTTAAAGATTTGATAGAAGAAATTCACGAAGGCTCTTGTGGAGCTCATGTAGCAGGTCGGACTCTCCTATAGAGGATAATGACGCAGGGATACTATTGGCCAACGATGAGAGCTGATTGTACAGCTTATGCGAAGAAGTGTGATAAGTGCTAACGTTTCTCTTCCATTCGAAGAACTCCCCAGGCATTGTTAACGCCCATCACTTCCCCTTGGCCATTTGCCATGTGGGGTATAGATTTGGTCGGGCCTCTGCCGACTAGAAAAGGGAGATTCAAATATTTAGTAGTCGCTATCGATTATTTCACCAAGTGGGTTGAAGTTGAGCCTCTCATTGACATGTCATATGAAAGGGTTTACCAGTTTATTTGAAAGAATATTATCTGCAAATATGGTTTGCCACATGCTTTCATTACTGATCATGGTACCCAATTTGATAATGAGGAGTTCGATGCATATTGTCATCAATCCAATGTCCAAGAAATCCATTCTGCACCAAGTCATCCCCAGAGCAATGGACAAACTGAAGTGACAAACAGAACTCTGCTGAACGGGTTGAAGAAATGACTGGATGATGCAAAAGGAAATTGGATTAACGAGCTACATTATGTGTTATGGTCTTACCGAACAACACCCCGAATAGCAACTGGGGAATCTCCCTACATGCTAGCCTTTGGAAGTGAAGCAATCATACCAGATGAACTGGGTTTACCCACACATAGGGTGCTTAATTTGAACTCTCCTGTAAGTGATTTGATGAGACGTTTAGACATGGATATGCTCGAAGAAGTAAGAGAAGATGCGGCAATCAGGAACGCAGCTTACCAGCAACGAACTGCCATGTTCTACAACAAAAGAGTCAAGAAATGTGATCTTAAAAGGGAGATTATGTTCTCAAGAAGGTGATTCGGAAGCATAATAAGTTAGAGGCCAACTGGCATGGGCCCTACCGGGTAACTACAGTTGTTCGGCCTGGGACCTACAGAATAGCGACCTTGGAGGGAGAAGAATTCAAAAATGCATGAAATGCGGAGCATCTGCGCAAATATTATCAGTAACACAGATTTATATGTACTTCAGTTCTTTCAGTATGAATAAAGATGATATTTTCTCCATATTCCTTTTGTTAAATTTTTTTTAGTACTAGTGCTACACATTACACCAACTAAGGTTGGTCGACATATCAGCAACCACCAACTAAGGTTGGTCGGCATATCAACAACCACCAATCACGGTTGGTCGGCACCAATAAATTTAACCAACAATGTTGGCATAACAATCATACAAGGCAAAGCCTGTATGATCACGGGTGACCTCAAGGGGCATCCTAAACTAGGCAAGAAGATGGGCGACCTCACGAGGCATCCACTGTCTAGGCACCAAGGTAATCCTGAAAAGATTATTACAACTAAGCAAGATCATGGGATGAAAATCATTCCATTGCTTAGGCATTTATGGGTGAGAAATCACTACAACTAGGCAGCAAGTGGGGCAAGCTCCATTGTCTAGGCAAACAAAACAAAATATGACAAATTGTCCCCCTATAGATATATATGCATTCATATGTTATAAGAAGACATCTTAAACACTATTTCCAAGGAAAGAAGAGTGCATAAAATAACATTTTTCTTCATTAAATTGAGGAAAACAAATTACAAAAGATGAAGTTTTCTTCATTCAATACAAATTTTCTATTCTAATGGCTTTTTTCCTTCTGATTTTGGCACAGGTTCCATCCCAGCGGGAGGATCATCCAAAGCGTAAGGAGAATTGATAAAATTCATATTTCGTAGCATCCTAATGTTGCTCGAACTTGGCCGCTCAAGCAAATGAGGAGGTCGGGATATCTCATAATCTTCATGAAGGTTGTAATCACCAAGGTACTTGGAAATCAAACATTGAGGTATGGCACGAGCTAGAATCCAACTAACGTCTAAGTTGAAAGGAGGTACTGGTAAGTCAAGAAACCCAGGTTCATACCAATCCCACGGGGAATTTCCTTCCTCAAGATGCATCACACCAAGAGCATTCAACCATCCTTGCTTGTACCCCTCATTGTTTGATTGTCTCAACCGAGCATCGAGATGGCACAGAGCTTCATTGTATCCCGCATTCCAAAATTCACTAGGTTGTTTGTGGAATTGATATGTCAATCTCTCAACGCTTTGATGAAGCTTCTTCACAAAATTCTCTTTACTCTCCAAGGCAGAGCTTTGCTTGGAAAGTTGATCGCTAAAACTTTGAATTTTTCTAGACATTTCTGCCAGGGCTTGATTTTTTGCCGTCAGTTGAACCGCTTGATTTTCTAAAGCCATTTGGGTCCTCGTCTCTTCAATATTAATCCGACCAGCCCTTGCTCGACCACGGGTAAAAGGCCTTGCTCTGTCGCGAGCAGAAGAGGTAGGTCCGGTCCGTTTCAAAGTCTCCAGCTCTTCTCTCAAGGAAGCATTTTCAGTTTCCAAAAAGGAAAAACCTTCATCATTAACTGGGACTAAAGATCCCGAAGAGGATGAGGCAACAGATTTGAGTTGTTTCACTTCTTCTTGTAAGACAATATTCTCTTCCTCCAACAGCTTGGCAATATTCCTATGTTCCTCGATCTCAAGTTTCAGCACACTTTTCCTCTTTTCATGGGTCGAGATATATTTGTCATAGCCCCGATAAATGCTCAACTGTTGGTACTTTTTCTCATAACCTTTATGCAGGAGTGCATTGGTTTCTTTGTGTTGAAGTTGGAGTTTCTCTATCATTCCTTGGAGGTCTTCAATCATTTCATAATAGGCCACATTGTTTGCTACAACACGATCAAGTAAACACTTTAAATATTGGTATGCATCAACTGCTCGCTCAGAAGCATCAGGTCCAATGATATCAGTTATTTGAGCATCAGTAAAATATGTGTGACCAGCTTTAAAATAATCATTACATTTTTTCATCAACTCTGTATCATGAGCTGACAAGAGTTCCATCCTGGCAACAAACTACCAAGAAAAAATAAAAATGCATCAACAACGATACAGACAGAGCAATTAAAGGAGAAACTCAGAATAAATAACAAAGTCCTTTTTATTGATCAACAGGAGAAGCAAGTACAACCAAAGCTACAACAAAAAGGGAAAAGTTAAAGAGCAACATAATTAAAGAGCCGAACAACTCTACACCTTCTCCTTATTCCTTACAACGTCATCAGCCGTTTTAAACGAAGAAGTTGGCTGCTCGGAAGGCAGTTGGTGTTGCTCGGTAGAAGTTGTCGCCTACTGAACTTGGTCGGATGGTTGAGGAATGGTAACAACAGGTACTTGTTCTACTATCACCATAGAGCATTCATCATATGCAGCTTCATCCTCTTCTTCTTCGTCAATAGTAGGAGGAGGGCCATGAGTGTGTTTCTAAAATAATTCAGAATCGTCTGCAACACTCAACTCTTTCAGTGCTGCGACCCATCCGTCTCTGGAGTACTTCAAACTTGTATACTCCATCTGGCAAGTAATAGCATTTAAGGCTTTGTTCCATCCTTTGTCCCAACCCGAGCTAAAGGACTTCTTCACAGTAGCTTTTCTATTTGCCTTCTAAGAAGAAGCATACCCCTCAGCAAGCTTCACCTTCTCCTCCAAATCTTTCTTACGTCGTTCAGCCTCTGCAAGCTTGCCATCAGCTTGGTCCTTACTAGAAATGGCGACCTTCAATTTTTCCTCTAACTCTTTGGAGGCAATTATAGCTTGGTCTCGAGCTGTATCAACTTGTTGGCGGGTTATCTCTGTAGATAGAAGTTTTTTCTCCCAAGCAGCTTTATCTTCCTCGTACTTCTGCCGAGAGTCTTTCAAAGACTGTGATAACCCAACAAAAGCTTCTTCCACCCCACTGGAGGAAGTTGAAGCCTTGATAGCCTCATCTTTCTCCAGGATACTATTAAAACATGTCATAAACTGCAAAAGAAAAGGAGCTCGAATCAGAATATGAGCACGGTACATAAAGATGAAAAAGTAAGGATGATGATACTTACTGACGCAATATGTTGAGCGGCTAAGTCGGTGACCCTTTCCTGAGAAAGGGAACCCTCAGCAGCTCGATATTCAGGAATGGTCCAAGACTTGATCAGACCTTTGGCCGAGCTTGGAGCAATGAGAGCTGGAATAGGATCCTGAACGTCAGAAGGTTGAGCAGCAATTTCTATAGGTCTTTCTCTGAGACCTCTCCTCAATCTCCTTAAAGGAGCACCTTCAATCAAAGGTGCTGCCTCTTCTTGTGTAATAGCAACACCTTCAATCAAAGGTGCTGCCTCTTTTGGGACAGCAAGTAGTTTCCTGCCGACCTCCTTGACAGTTGGAATTACTCCTTTGGATGGAGTACTATCCATTTTCTTCGTCCCTTCAGCTGGGACATCCCCTTTGCTTTTCTTTGCCCCATCAGTGCCAGGAGCATCTTTGGCAAAGAATTCAGGCATTCTCCTATTCCTCATCATCAAATCAATAATAGAGGTACCCAAATCAGAAGAAAGTTGTTCTACGCCGGCTTGAGATTAAGGAATTTGATCAAGATCAATTATCACAGGAAGGGCAAGAGGACGAGTAATAAAAGAGGAAGTAGTATTTTTGTATCTCAACAAATAAGAAGCAGCTCCAACGTGCTCCTCAACAACTGATTGATGCAAACCCCAAATGAGTTTCAAATCTTTTATATTAATGTCACTCTCTTTTGGGGGCTTTCTTTTGTTATCAACTGCAAAAAAAAAATATATCAGTGACGCAATTCATCAAACATAAACGAAGCTAAACCGAAAAATTAAAAACAACTTATCCCATTGCCATATAGTGGACATCTGGGACCTTGGTAAACATCATTTCCTTTTAATGGGGGGTGTTGCCAATTTTTCATCACAACTCCATGATCAAAATAGTCCCTATTAGCATCGGGTAGATTGACCACTAAAGCTCTATTGAAAAACCTAGTTTTTAAATAAAATGTGGTATCAGTGGTAACCCATTTATAACAAAACATAATTTCAGGGATCCCTAAATGAGTCACATGAATCTGGTTTAACCTATTTACGCCATTAACTACCCTCCATGTATTTGGAGCTACTCTTGCAGGAACAATATCAAAATATTGGCAAAACTCCAAACACAGGGGGTTAGGCAGAAAAGAAAAGCCACACACCGCTACAAAAAGGGAGGGAAACTAATGTCCCTCAGCCAGAGAAAATAAATCAGATGGGGAAGGAGGTTCTTCTAAAATAACCCAAGAGGGAATCACAAAATCAGCTCGGAACTTATCCAACGATTCTATAAGATAAACCATGGTAGCTAAAGCAAAGAAAGAAGAAAGAAGAAGTTCTTACAAAGGGATTGAGAAATCTGCTAAGGCGGATGACAGAAATAATGACAATACAAGGATCGAATGGGAAGACAAAGAGTTTAGAAATCTAGAAGTAAAAAGTAGATGATGATCTGTTTCTATCGCTTTTAAATGCCTTGCATCGGGAAGTAGAAAAAGAAATGATTACTCGAAAAGACGATTGCGTTTCCAGCGGTTAAATGATGAAAAAGACGTAAATACCCAAGCGTCTGTCGCAAATTCAAAATATTTACAAGTTTGCCATTTCGCGCTCAAATGACAAGACCAAAGAGAAAATTCCTAAGTGTTGGAGATCTGTAATTAATCAAGACGTAAAAAGGTGCCCGGGCAACTTTCGAGTAAAATATTCCACACTTTCATATCAAACCTCAACTGTGAAACATTAGGGGCTTCTGTTGATACGAAAATTAGTCAGCTAACTTGTACCAATCATATGAAGACATGTGTCATCTTACGTGGCAAATGCTTATACGCACCGAGCTATTCAGCCTCCGAGCTACTAGCATACCGAGCAACTCATCACCCCGAGTTACTTAGCGTGTCGAGCTGCTCAACGTGCAGAGCATCTAGTCAGGAAGATCAAGCGACAATTGCACATTCAGTGAACATCGAGTTTAATGAACATTCTTATTGTACAGATGTATATGTATATGAAATAACGGCATATCGTCTATTCATATTGACAGCCCCAAGGCTATAAATATATTATAACACCCTCGATAACGGGGTAATTGATCATGAGCAATTGTGATCAAGATTAAGGCAAAGACATCCGGCAATACAAAACAGTGGACGTAGGTCATTTTCATAAGGCTGAACCACTTTAAAAATCCTATGTCTTATTTCTTATTTCATATTTATCTGTGATTAATTAATTAGATCAAATCTAGTTTTTTACATCAACACTTAGGTTAATCATCCTTTGAAATCTCCTCATCTTGAACACTATTAGATTGGGCTTGCTTTGCCTTAATGGCCGAAACAAAGCATCTTCGTGTCACTGCTTGATCTCCTCTAACTTCAACCACGCTCTAATTGGTCACAAATTTGAGCTTCTGATGGAGTGAAGAGGGGGAAGCCATCATATTTTGTAGCCATTCTCTGCAAGTATGATATTGTAGGGCGACTCCGATTAGATCATGTGGAATTTTACTTCTTTGTTTGTCAGACTAATCTTGACTAGCAACTTGATTTTCCCTAGGGGTCTCTACGTTTCCATTGAAGTCGATCAATGGACAGACGTTAGTGTCAAGATCCTTGACACGATAGCCAAGTTTGTAAAGAACTATCAATTACATGATTTCTGAAGAGCTTCCTTGGTCTACCAGGACTCTTTTCACGTCAAAGTTTGCAACTCGCAAGGTGAGTATTAGGGCATCCTTGTGAGGTAGATTCATGCCGACCAGATCGTCGTCGATTAACACAATGGCACGATTAGTATCTAGGTCTTTCCTTTCCCCCTTAGCTAGGACCGCTTGGATAAGTCCACCTATAATGCTTATTGGATGTTGGCTACAATTCTCACCTTCTCCTTAAACTTCTTACCTATATGCTGGGATGGGTCGGTGTAGTCGTGGATAGCGGCGACCAATCCTACTGGAGGAAGATCCTCCTCTGCCTTCTGGATCGCGTTGATCTTCATCATTACTTTTGGCTTTGTTGGGCTGATGTACTCTTTAAGGTGCCCCTCTTGGACGAGCTCCTCTAAATGATTTTTAAACATTTTGCAATCATTTGTGAGGTGTTTGTGGTCTTGGTGATAGCTATACCTAAGATTGGCGTCCATGTCACCCGAATCACTAACCATCTTGGGAGGTATTTTGAAGTAGGGCTTATCATTGATCTGATGGATGAGCCGATAAATGGGCTCCTTGAAGACTGCCCTAGTGCCTTGTAGCTACTCTCAACGGCCTGAGATTTGGGGAGATCTTTTCAGGCTTCGTTCTTGGACCCCTTCTTGGTTGAAGAAGGTTGATTTCCCCTTTGGGGCCTTCTTAGGCTCGTTTTTCTTCTGATCGGCTGGGAAAACTGCACTGAAGAGCTCATCATGCACCTTGGCTTATTTTTCAATACGAGATATAAGGTCATCCATTGAATAGGTCGACTTCTTTGTTAGCGATTGGTAGAGATCATCTGACCACTCCAAACCGAACTTGAAATAAGAGATCGTTTAGTTGATCGTTGCAATCATCAATCTCGTTGTACAACTCCCAGTACCTCTGAGCATACCTCCTCAGATATTCTCCTTTCTTCTTCTTGAGAGAAATCAGGGAATCGACCTCCTTAATTACTCGACTGCTTGTGATAAACCGGTTCGCGAACTGCTCGGTCGGTTCCCTAAAAGAGGAGATTGATTTGGGGGCAACTTCTCAAACCACTTCAAGCCGATCTTACCTAGAGTCGATGGGAATACCCGGAACATTAAGGCATCGTGATGGCTCCAAAGAGACACGGTCTGCCGGTAATGTCTAATGTGATGGGCAGGATCTACCTTTCTGTCGTACGTCGTCACTTTTAGCATGGAGAACTTCTGTAGGGGCTCAAAAGACTCTATCGGTTCAATAAAAGGTGAAGTTGAATCGTGGCCCAGAGCTTTTCAGGCTAGGTCTTTGGGAGTCCTGGCAAGGTTTGGATTCATCCTTCCTTCCAACTCCCTCCAGATGAGTCCTCTCAGTTCGTCGCTCTTTATTTGGTTTGGTTGCACCTCTGGACAAGCAGGCCCGCTACTTTGAGCCGACTCTGTGGGCCGAGGTTGGTGGTGCCTACGGTTGATAGAATTCCTTCCAAGAGAGCGATCACGTCGTTGGTGGCAATGCACTGTACGAGGGCTCCTTGAACGGGAAGCCCTATCAGGTTGATTCCTTAGGGAGCGAGATCCCATTCTATGATGATACTAAGTAGGAGAATCTGATGTACAGTCCTCTAATTGTTGGGTCAGCTGCCTCCTTAGACGGGCGATCTCCTGATCGCGGTTGTCCAACCTTTCTTCATGGATACTAGCTAGTCGGGAAACAGCCTTTCCTTCTAGTCGATCGATTGGCGGTGTACAATATCGCCGACTAGGTCTAGATCTCCCAGGCGAGCATCATCTGGATCTTGAATGTCGCTAACGAGACGATAATCGTATAGGAACGTGACTTTTTGCGTGAGTGAGGTGAGACTGATCTGCACTCATTATGAACTACGACCTTTTCTGGCTTTAACAGTGGTGAGAACTTCGAGTTTCCCACGGACGACATCAAATTGTAAGGGATTTTCCCACAATTAATGATAAATTTACAGAATTGCCCCAAGAAGATTATGAATGCAGAATTAATAACAAGACTATGTACGTGAATCGGTATTCACGTCGACCTACGTCCACAGGAGAAAATGGGGAAGAGTTTTTATTAGAAAAATAGTGGTAATAATTGGAGTACTTGGGATGCTAGCTGAGAGTCTAAGTTATTACGTGTTATTTACAATTAATTATTTATCCCAACTAGGTCACTCCTATTTATAGACTCAAGTATCCTACGTTTTTGGGCCTCTTGATACTTACCTTGATTAGGCTTAGGAGTCCCATTGATAAAGGACTTTTTGTTAGATTACCTTAGATGATATGATCTTCAAGATTTGATCTTATCCTTTGAAATCCTGACTATCTGGGCCAATTGCCCATCGCGTGTTTCTCACGTGTTCAGCCACGTGACGACAATTCGGTCTTATTCCCTTCATATAGTCTCTAGTCATGTTATTTTGAACTTTAACTATAGTACAGTATTAGTCAATTTTCTCAAAAACTATATATATGTTTGATGTAATAGTGTAGGATCAAAACAAAAAAGACCACCCACATTGTATTCTAGGCCGACTCTTGATTCTGACTCATTTTGTGCGACTCACTGATGTGTCGTGTCTAGACATGACACATCAGTGAATCGTACTAAATGAGTCGGAATCAAGAGTCGGCATAGAATTACTCTAAAAAGGTGGAAACAATAAAACCGTGTTTTAAATTAAGAGAGACGAAATGAACTCTCGTATATAACCGAATGGATCCAGATTTCCAATGCCAATAACCAAGAAATCTCCTCAGATGACAATTTACAACCAAGCTGTAAAAAGATACCGAGTTATACATATAATACATAACGTGTGAATAGCATATCCTTTTATGTTGACATAATTGAAACATGCTGAAAGGGCTTGTTATAAATGCTATTTCAGAATATTATACTTTCTCTTCCTTTCATTTGTACAAGGCTGATTAATTTGTAAGAATTATAATCTGGCTCCTCCCTCACAGGGGAGTCAATTAACTATAAATGCCAGACCCTTGCATGCCAAGGCTGAAATCAATCATCATCGAGCGTCACAATCGTGGGTATTTGGCCCCGATCAACAAAGTCGAGCTTGTTCAGTCTCAGGCAGCAAAGCACTTTCTCTGGCAGTTCTTCTGGCTTCTGAGCCTGTTATTTTAGTAGCAAACAATTACTTTTTAAGACTATATATTATATATAATCTCTTTTAAGTGAATTTGCAAATGAGGCGTTGAATCAAATGAGGTTATATCATTTGTTTAAAGTTAGAACACACAAAAGCAACCAAATAAAGGGGAAAAAATGAACAAGTAGCACATTTTGTTAGGGTAGGGAGTTCTGAAATCGCTTCGTTTGGGATTAAAGTTTTTCGTGATTAATGAATTATAAGCTAATTTGCAAAGCTCTGCAATTGAATCATTATAGAAGTATACTAATGGATTAAAAGCCTTTTGACGTTGGAATGATGATAAGTCTGCCTGCTGACCAACACTCTGGAGACTACGGGGATGAAATTGCGAAGCTCTAATTTAAAATTTATAGGACCTTAGTAATTTATTCGATAATTCATAATCTACTATAAAATATCTATCCCAAACAAGATATTGTTATTTGGAGCCTTGTTGAACAGAGTCAGTAACAACTGCTATAGCATCAGAGAGCGCTTAACTGACTTTAGCTGCCATGAGACTGACTGTATGAAGCTCAAAAACTTGTACAAGCAGAAATTCCAAAGTACAAAAATGAACTCTTTTAATGCTTTGCAAAATTGAAACAAGATGATATATTAACTTAAATTTGTTTAAGCACGTCGAGCTTTAGCAAAGCCAAAACACCTAAAGCATCCTTATAATATAAATAGGCATTGATGATCAAATAAAATGCCCAGCTGTGCATTGCTGTGTACTGGAGCTTTAAGCCCTAGTTATGATATGTTTCGTTATTCTCTAATTTTTCTTAATGGAATCTGGGCAGGCCTGATTTTTTTTTAAGCACTTTCTTCTGGAGAATTCTAAAAGAAGAAAATTCTTATGTGGGTGACTTTGCAACATTTAAATGAGAACTACCCAGCCCAAAGGTTGGAATTGTAAGAGGTAGTTGTAATAGTTGTGTTGTGCTAGCCGAATATATATTTAAATATATACATATATATGTGTACAGAGAGAGAGGGAGAGTATTATGGAAGTTTATTAACTCTAGTCTCTAGGTCTTTGATTTGGTCCATGAAAAAACTGTGGTCAAATTTGGTCACGCACAGGCCTACTCTGAGTGTGGTCAAATTAACTGAAAAGACCAGCATGCTCAATCATGGTGTGGATGAAAGAATACTTTAATACAATGCTAATTCTCGATTTTAGATTTTAATACAGCTTTATCAGTTTATTCAACTTTAGTACACTTTTCGTCGCTAAATGTCACCAAACATCACTTTTAGTGGCAAAATGTTCACATTTAGCGATGAAAAATGTAGTAAAGTCTAATAAACTGATAAAGTTGTATTAAAGTCTAAAATTGAGAATTAGCAATGTATTAAAGTCAAAAAAAATATATATATAGTACCTGAATGGTTAAACCAAGATCCAGTATTCCATTTTTCAATCGCTCTCGGAATGCTTCTAGTCCTTTCCTTGCTATGTAACTGAAGCGATGAATGTCTAGGTCAATCTCAAAGTAATTGGGACCCTGTATTAGACATAAAAAACAAAAATAGTCACGGATTTTATCTTACAAGTACAAGGAAGATGGTACTTCCACTATACAGTTCAAACTTCATATATATACAGCCAGAATCCTCTTAAGGTCCTAAAATGAAGTCCTTATCTCTGGATCACTTTTTAGAATAGGAAACGGTTATTCCCAATCCACACAATTCCTCTCCCACTCCACACACTTTTAGTTCCACACACTTTTAGTGGCACTTTGTGCCACTCACAAAATCCACTAAAAAGTGTCAGTAAAAGTGTTTTTGGAGTGAGGGGGGATTTGTGTGAAGTGAGAATAGCCTAATCCAGTCTGCAAAAAGCACCTCACTGGATCCTGATGTAAATTATCTCCGTAATGAGGATCGTCTACAAAAAAAAAAACAGCAAAAAATTTAATCGAAAAGTGGGTTGGATGATCATTATAAGTTTCAATGGCTGAAAATCAGACATATATAATAACTTTGCATTTGACCCACTTCCCAATTGAATTTTCCCTGATTTTTTTTTTGTAGACAATCTCATTATGAGGACCATCTACAACAAAATAATTTAAGAAATATAAGGACCTCATTTTAGGACCTCACTAGATCCTGGTTGATATGTGTGTGTATCAACTATATAAATCGACGAGCTCAGGAAACCAATTCGCTAAGAAGCACAACCTAGCCAAAAATGGGCAAAGGATCTCTAGCTATCATTACCCCATTTATATGGCTTAGGAGATATGCTAAAATGAGTTCATAGAACCTTGATCATTGAGCATTGACAAATAGGCCGATTGATGTATTAGGTTTTCCGTCCTGCGTGGCGCACACAGTTGTATTTTATTTATTTGGTTCACTTATTTTATCTAGAAAGAATAAATTAATATTCACTTTGAATATTTTGGAGTAGCCTTTGTAGCTTTTAGGGTAACTTGGTGCCCAAGTACAAGGGTTTCCTATAATAATAAGATTTCTCTCATGTGCGGGAAGCTAACTACTTGAATACATGAGAATGGACTGAGAGAGTGAAAATCCTAATTTCCTTTGTGTAATAATGTCTTCAGCTGTCATAGTATTATACATAACCAATTAACTGCAGACTTATATGTGTGATTAAACCAATAAGAGAGCTCTTTAAGGCAATATGCCATGACCCCATTCGATCATCATCAATCTTTTGAATTAGTGGACTTTTGATCCATCATGAGATTTAATCCTCTCGTATAAACAAGTGCATGATATTTCACCTGATAAAAATTGTGTTGAGGGCGTGAAAGGACGGGCTTTTCATTATAAGCAGATAAAAGTTTCCTCTCGGTAGAGCTGGAAACAAGATCATCTGGATTAGCCACCCCAACCATGATCTTCAGCCTTTCTCTAAAAGGAACTGTGGAGTCTTTTGCAAATCCTTTAACCTTTTCCATCTCATCATCAATTAATCTCTGTACACAAACAAATGTTTTCAACCAACTGAGAAATTATTCCAACAGGAAAATAGGTGATCAATGCAAAATAATTGGAACAGCTGTAAACACATAACGGAAGAAAATTGAAATATGACAAATTGCTTGAATTCGAAATTTCTCAACCTGATCTACCTCCAATCTGAAAAAAATTTAGGGTCCGATTTGTTTACTTGCACTGTGTTCCGATTCTAAACTAGCAAAGGAAAACACAATATATGATACCTGAAGTCTGCTCATGCCTCTCCTTGCTTGATCAAGTTTTGTGCAGCGTGTGTGTGTGTGTGTGTGTGTGTGTGTGTGTGTGTGAGAGAGAGAGAGAGAGAGAGAGAGGGAGTTATTAAACTAGTAAAATATAGTTTCTGACTTAAATTAAGCTATCAATGTCAATACCAAAAGACACTCAAGTGAGAGATTAATACTCAAATTAGAGAAATGTAGAATGATTTACTATTTGGGGTAAAGAGATATTTATAGGGGGAATGGCAAGGATCTAGGATGAGGTCATCAATATCCTAATAGGGAAATGGGCCTAGGCCCACATGATGTCACATGATCTAGGAGCACTCCCTTTTACATCCTTTTCATATAATGCCCCTTCTAGAAGGCTTTTCATTAACTCTATGATACAAAACAACAAAAATTGCTACAAAAACCAAGCTCGTCCTCGAGCATTTAAAATTGGAGCCAAGTGAGAAGTATCAAAATATGTGGCCAAAGAGGGAAAGAACAGCTTTTGGGGTCCAAAAATTAATTTTCTCAAAGTTAGGGAGGGGCCAAAACTTTGATCAAACTTTTCATCCTCGAGAAGTTGGAAGAGGTCCAGCAGCTTCAAATGGGATGAGGTGAGCTGCATTGTCCAGCTCTATGAGCAAATACAACTGCTTAAATGCTTTGGGCCCTATTATTGGCCCAAATTCTTTATGGATTCAAAATGGGGTAAGGCTTCCTATCATCTTATCACTCCTAAACCCTGGTGCACTGGGTTCGACTTTTAATAAGGACATGATATATAAATTCTGAGCCAAAAGTATCTAGCGTCCTGTTTTTGCAAGAGGCATTTTAATATAAAATTACCTTGATGCTATCCTGAAAATGAGGAGAGATGTCTTTTTCAAAACTCTCCGAAAGTTTGAAATAGAGTACAAGGCTCAATCCCTCTCCATCGCTATCACCAAGGAACATTGGAGCAGGATAAGTAGGCAACTGCAACAAGAGGGAAAAGGAAAAAATATAAGAAACTGCACATAAGCCACTACTTTCATTTAAGATGATGGAGATGCAGTTTACTATTATTATTCTTTTGTAACAACCCACCATCCTCATGAAGAATTAATAACTCTAAAAATAAATGGCAGAAATAGAAAGAGAAGTGCAGAACCTGGATATTGACAATGAGGAGGGGAGGCACTTTTCCATCAGCTTTAACAGAAGGAAGCTCAAGGTGTTGGGCAATGTGATTAACTTTTCTTGGGCACAGGAATAAATCGACACCAATTGGAGTGTAAGGACAGTAATTTGGAGCAGGAGTTTTCTTCTTATCTCTGCGCATTGAATTGCATGAAGTTTATTATACACTATAGCCAACATATGTACAACCACTTATAGTAAATTTAAATATATATATATATATATATATATATATATATATATATATACACACACATATCACTTATTTGAGAGGTGGAAGTTAAATGTTTACTTAAAATAGTTATCGCCCCGGAGTTTAAAAGTTGAGGGTTGAATCTCGGACCAAGATCCAGGAGTTGGCTTCTCTTCTGTACAACATGGAATCAAAAGTCCTGCTCTGGGGCGGTAAAAGAACTTTTTTGATGCACCTACACAAATAACAAAGAAATCATGAATAAAAATACTTGTTCTTATATCCACTTGAAATCAAACAATTACAGCTGACACTGAACAACATTGTATGACACAAATGGTTTCAAATTTGAACAAGAAAACTCCGCGTGTGCCTATGGTTATGAAAATTTTAAGGTGTATAATAACAACATTATAATCTGAAATTTATCTTCAAAATTTAAGAAGACTTCTACTGAATAGATGGTGAAAAAAAGAAGTCAAGAGTTTGAGCTCGTTACATAGGAATATTCAAAATTTAAGGTTTTAACTCCCACTTTGACTTACCCCTCCCCACCTCCCCTCCCCCACCCCACCACACACACAAACGGGAAAGAAAAAAAAAATTGGAGCTGTAAGTCAATTTTTTTCTTTTTGCAGGTGTAAGTCAACAGGGAATATAAAAGTGGGAATTAGAGTCAAAATACCCAAATTTTATTAATTCGTTTCAAGAAAGTAGTACCGAAAGAGAACTAAATCCATGGTATACTTACAAAATTCATTGGTTTCTTCTCCGTCAACAGATGTTCTCTTCAAAGAAAGCCTGATAACTGTTGATTTTCTTCTCTGCGATTGTGGACCACAACTTGATGCATTAATGATTTTGTCATTAAAACTTACGGAAGGAACCAACTGTGGTAAGCCAGCCTTCAAAACAGTCTCTTGAGGTTTATCTTCAGAATCATTCAGATCCTCTTTTACACCATTAAAGCTTACATAAGCACGGTCCAACTTTTTCTTCCTCTTGGAGCAAAACTCGTCAGCCTTTCCTAAGCACGAAGGTTCATAATCCTTCGTACTCATACGTGAAAATCCATCTGGTTCCTTTAGTCCATCTTTGTTTAATATCTTTTCCGTTTTCCCGCTATCTATTTTCAAAAATCTTTCGCGGACTTCTTTGTACTTGCACTTGCTATCCATAATGCATGATGCGGTTTCATATTGAAGCAATTGTCCATTTGAAATATTGGGGAAACAGTCTAGAGGAGAGAACAAAGGAGTACAGATATAATATAATTAATAATTTAATATTTATTTAAGATGTTTCAAATATACAACTACAAAAGATGCTGACGCTGCTTACCTCCATGCACGCTACTGAAATCATCATCCGAGTCGGACTCTAGAATGCTGAGTGTGTCAAACCATGCTTCCTCTTGGCAGATTACTGCAAGCGCATGAATTTTTAATGTCATTTTCAAGTAGGCAAAGCTGTCTTCTCTATCAAATTTAGCATCGATTATGAACCTTCAGTGGGCCAGATACCCATAAGCAGGGTGCACATCCCAAAGACAGTATAATCTTGCATTACATTTGAACCTTAGCTACCCTTCTACTAATTGGCAAAAACGTTGAAATGGAAAAATTGATAATATCTTATCTGCACATGCGAATATCACTATACTCTCATTAAAATTAATTGATTACAATGCTGCAGCCTGGGCCAACAGCTTTTTAAAAATAAAAGCTAGATAGAGACCTAAATCTAGCATATAACTAATAGATAAACCGAGGCGCTAAGGACTGCAATAAAAATATTAAAATAAAACTAAGGATATTCTAAGAGATAAGATATATATTAGTTATAACAAATAAAATAAAAAAAGTAAATCCTCTCTCTCAATATTATCCTACTATTTTGTCAAAAAAAATCTCAAACAGAGATTTTTAACACTATAGAAATGGGTTTGAATCAGGGCAGTTGTGGCATATGATTTCATATTCCAAGCATGTTACACATGTCCATAACTGATGGAGTTGGCAGCTTAGTGATGGAAATGGGTCATAAAAGGGTTTCTTTATCATTTTAATATTTGTCATTAGCTTTCGTTTTATTTTAGTTCCTTTTATTTCCTATTTTAGTCCTTTAATTGGTCTCCAAGCATGTTTGGGACTAATTAGGTATATTTTTGTTAGTGATTGTCCTTTTTAGTCTTTTAGGTAATTATTTGATTAGAAAGTAATTTTCCCCCTATAAATACTCTTGTACTCCTCATTTGAAGATAGCTTCCATTCTTGAAATATAAGAAACCTCTTGTTTCTCTCTTAGGAAATCATATTTGTCTTGATTTTTGGTCATTGACGTGTAGTTTACGTCAAATTGGTATCAGAGCGAGGTGTCGTTCCCCAATTGGTTTATTGGTGTGTTGGTAATAAAAAAAAAACGTACACTACTTTTCGATGGCCTCGAAGAAGACAAATCGATATCAAGAAGAGATCAACCAGGAATTGAGACAAAAGATTCATCAACAAACCCTAGAATTCAACAAGAAGTTGGTACTTCTCTTTCAACTCATCTCTTCCAAATTCAAACCCCCACCACTACTCAAAGTCCTAACCCTAACCCTAGCCACTACAATGTCTTCTCCCTTGATTCTGCCACCATCCCCTACCCAAAGCCACCACCATCACCAATAACTACCAAAACAACCCCGAAAATCAGCCCCCCAACGGTGGCACCCCTCCAAAACCGTCCCTATCCCGCCGCCACTGTCCCAAACGGCCCTACCACCCCTTTACCCCACCCCGCTGCCCTGAAATCACCTTTTTCTAGCCACACTACCCCCAACGGCCAACCCAGCCCCTCCACCCCCCGAACCCCACTCCCCACCCTGTCGGCACCACCCCCGGACTTCCCAGCTACCGCCAGCGCTGCTTAAAATGGGTCCGGGCAGCCTTTTTTCTGTTGGTCGAACCTCTTGTCCCTCGGCTCCAACGCAATTCCCACCTCCCTCAGCAACGAAAGAAAATCAAAAAAACCTAATTTTTTAGGGTTTCTTGAAAGTACGTGCGCAAGTCGAGTACGAGGACGCCTCCCGTATCAAATTAAAAATTTTTCGAAGGAGGCCTAACCACATTGACCGTTTACCTTTCAAGTTCGAGGAGGAACTTTTTCGAAGATGGGAAGAGTGATGGAAATGGGTCATGTTAAGGTTTCTTTATCATTTTAATATTTGTCATTAGCTTTCGTTTTATTTTAGTTCTTTTTATTTCTTATTTTTAGTCCTTTAATTGGTCTCCAAGCATGTTCGGGACTAAATAGGTATATTTTTATTAATAATTGTCATTTTTAATCTTTTAGGTAATTACTTAATTAGCAAGTAATTTCCCCCCTATAAATACTCTTATACTCCTCATTTGAGGATAGCTTCCATTGTTAAAACATAAAAAACCTCTTTTTTCTCTCTCTATAAATCATATTTGTCATGATTTTTAGCCATTGTCGAGTAGTTTACGTCACTTAGACTTAGGGTTTTCTTTACATTTTGTTATTCTTACTTGTTAATAGTCACTTTTTAATTAAGGAAACGTGTCTTTTTTCTTCTTAATGATGTAAAGATCTTAGTCTATAAACGGGTATTTTTGTTCTTTCTAGTATTCCTTCATCTAGTAGGATTAATGAAGGGTAATTTAGACATTTTAGGCTTAGCTTGATTAGTAAGCTAACCTCTTCTATAAGTAGGCCCTTGTCCTCATATTGTAATTAGATTTGGAGAAGATTATAAACAATTTTTAGAGAAAATAGTTTCCTCTTCGTCTGTTGTTGTTGTAGTATTCATCTAAATTGCTTCCGTTTTACATCAATTTGCTATCAGAACATGGTTCGTTCTTGAACCATCTCTTCTCTTCATCCAAGGTTTTGTCATGGAGGAGACTTGGAGTGATTGGAATGAGGGTTGGATCCAACCCTAGATCTCACCCAAACAACAGGGAATTTGAACACTTTAACACCTGGAGCAGCCCTAAGGGCCGCGATCTCCGTCACAGCTGCCAGAAAAGTTGGTCCAAGGCTGTCAACGGCAGCGATTAACCCACCAGTGGATGGAAATGTCTTCTTCAACCCCAACAACCCTCCCTTCACTAGTTCGACCTTATTCGCCCCCTATTTCAGTCCCAATCAAACCCTTTCCAGCCACAATTAGCCTTACCCCACTAGCGCTGGGGTTGTACAAAGCCAACAGCCACCAACTACAAAATTCCCAGCTAATTACCAACTCATACCATAGTCACAAACCCTATCCCAAGGGTTTCACGATCTGAAATTCCCCTCCCTCCCGAATCGACCTCCACCAACTCCGTCAATAACTATTTTATATTCCCAGATGGAGCAAGGATTAAATTTATGTTGTATTAACCAATTATGCCCACAAAGTTGCAAACTATAACATATTCCAAATAAGAGTATCAGTAGAAAAGAAAACAGCATGCAAAATTAATGGTGTACAACCACATGCTGCTTCATTTGTCCCACACCTTTCCCTTTACTATAGGGAGGTTGCTCACAATGATACTACAACTTGGTACAAGTTTCGTCGCTATTAGCCAAACAATTTCTTAGACCAAAACAAAAGAAAAGAAAAATATTCAGATGCGAACAAAAACAGTACCATTTGCATCAATTTGACTATGGTGCCATTGCAACTGAGTAAGATGAAATGTTGAATTGGAAACCTCGGATCTTCGGCAGGTGGTCGTTGTTTGAACAAACTCGCTAACAGCAAAATCTTTTACACGAGTTCCTGCATTGCTGTTCCTCTTCCTTGTTCCATCAAGTACAGAATTGGAAAGCTTTCCATGGAATGTTCTGGACCGGTGATGATTTTTCCTCCGTGGTTTAATTGTTTTAGTTGGTGTTGATACACAAGAACCCATTATGGTAACTTTGCGAGCCTGAATTAAAATGAATGTTATCTTCACACGAGATGTCAACTACACAGCTATGTGCTGCAAGGAAATGAGGTACCAAACACATGAAGTATCAAAATGTATTAGGAGATTTGAAATAAAGCAATTTTCATTCACTTAAAATGCACAACAAAATATAATCCATCCCTCTATTTGACGAGGCAGTTAAGTGCTTACCAAGCTGGATATTAATCAAGCCACAGTAAGAGTTAGATAATAATTTATTTCTTAAAAAGCATGAATACAGAGGAGATCTATCACTATTAGATACCAATAATTAGTGAATACTCTCAGTTACATGTCCAATACTTGACCCATTGTGACCTGGAGGTCACAGGATCCAGTCGCGGAAACAACCTCTCTGCATATGCAGGGGTAAGGCTGCGTAGATCTAACCCCTCCTTGCCCTTTCTACACTCTATTCACACCTTCTCCACACACTCCAAAATACTATTTTATTGCTATATACTTGTATTAGAAATGGATAATATAAGTTTAGGCCCGACAAGTACATTTTTCATTTAGCCCACGTTATTTTTTATGTTTCAAAACGTCCCTCGTCTATTTCTGCGACATTTTAATCTTTAATTTGGGGAAAGGATTTTAAATTTGAGAGTTTTTTTAGGATTTAAGTTGTAGGGTTATAGGGTTTGGGGTTTAAGTTTGTATTGAAAAAAAAACACATCCTTATCTTGTTTAGTCCGTATCTGGTATATATCCACTTGTTATTGGCAAAATATTATTCGGTAAAAATTGGCCAATTTAAGAACCTATTTGAATTAAAACAATGATGCTATTTTACGTCATTACGATATACATGAATAAATATATACAATATTCAACAAGCTTTGTTATTAAAGGCGCATGTTAAGAAACCACATGAAAAAAAGGACAACGAGAATTCAAGTTTTTTTTTTTGCCTTGTTTGGTACTTGGACCCCCTATTTCTCTTCCATCTAACATGAGACCTTAGGGCTTACGATAACAAGACTCATATTCAACATATCCCTGACATATCCATATCCTAAGCTTTTTTCAAAATCCGTATCAGTGTATCCTTGTTGCGTCGTGTTCATATCTCGTATCCATATGTGTGTTTCTTTGCCCTAAAGTAATTGATGATCTTAAAGCGATAGTAAAACTGTGGAGCGCTCAAATTGACGTATATGAGGGTCCCAGGATTTATTTGTATTTTTATCTGTTTTATTTTTACATGTTTTATTAGATCATTTCCTTATTTTAGTTACTATATTGTGACATTGTCTTTTAATCTTTTAATGTCTTTAGTGTGCCTCTTTAGTATTTTTACACTTTAGGGTTGTCTTGACTAGAAAGATATCTTCATCTATAAATAATAAGGCTATTAAACCTTCATTCTAGACACTTTACTTTTGGATATGAATGAGAAATAGAGAGAAAAGTTAGGCATTTGGCCTTTAAACAAATGTTGTTGTGAAAATGCTTACGCTTATATCAAATTGGTATCACGTTTGCAACTAATATGATCACCAAGGTGGTTGTTATAAAGACATGGGCAAGACATGGGCAAGGCTCTGAGGAACCGGTGATCCATTCCTCCAAAGCTGACCCACCCCACCCCTTAATGTCTTTAGTGTGCCTCTTGAGTCTTTTTACACTTTAGGGTTGTCTTGGCTACAAAGATATCTTCGTCTATAAATAATAAGGCTATTAGACATTCATTCTAGACACTTTACTTTTGGATATGAATGAGAATTAGAGAGAGAAGTTAGGCATATGGCCTCTAAACAAATGTTGTTGTGAAAATGCTTCGGCTTATATCAAATTAGTATCACGTTTGCAACTGATATGGTTGCCAATGTGGTTGTTATAAAGACATGGGAAAGGCTCAAAGGAACCGGTGATCCATTCCTCCAAAGCTGAACCCCCACCTCCCGGTCAGCGGTAAAGCAGCACCACCTCTACCATCTCCTCCAAAACCTCACTACCCTCCAGATCTGAAAAATAGCATCCAAAACCCTTCATGTCTGCTGTTATACTACCAAGCTGCCCCACAAAACCATCCAAACCCTAGATCAAAACACACAGGCCACCTCCACCCTCTGCTGGACTTCCACGCTCCTCGCCAGAGTGGAGCGGCCTCCACTAAGACTCCCTCATGCCAAAATCCACTCCCTGCTGTTCTACAACCCATCAAAACCCAGAAAAGCCCTAGACGAACTCATTCCCCACTATTTTTGGCTGTCGACTCACCAACAATGACCCCCGGCGACCATCGTCGGTCAACTCCATGTCCCATTGACTTCGCCCCTCATCTCTTCGGTGATCGGAACCAATCATGGTCCTCGGAGTGGGTTTTCAGCTGTAACCCTCAATTTATCCACCCACATGGCCCAATCAGTTGTAGCCAACAGCCACCTGCGATCAGTGAGTTCACAAAAGGAAAATAGGCGGATAAAGGTCTATCCATTTTTAGCTGTATTCAACCTCTACCCCTTCCCAATTTAATCACTGTGCTGCTGCCCCCTTTTCTCCAAATATTAGCACACACCAACAAAAATTTGCAAAATCACATCCCTCGCAAAACCCCACCCAACCTCCCTCTCCTTTTCAAAAAATTGCATTTCAGCCCCCATTTTTTCTAAAAATCCTGAATCTGTCCCTGAATTTTTTTGAAAATACGATCAGCCCACCCAATTTTCTGAAGAAAAAAGACGCACAAATAGCCCCTCATCATTACCAACCCTTCAATTCTTACCCCCTATCTTCTAAAATGTCCGAAAATCCCCTTCTAACTTCCCTCGAACAACCCACCACTTACACACACCCAACTTGGAGCCCGCACCTAGTAATTTGGGTTCTATCGAGCAAATTGAGGAAGAGATTAAGGAGTTCGAGACCTACTACTGGGAGGCTCTCCCGGACATAGAGAAAGGGGCTGGTCATTGGGAGCGCGAGTGCTCTTATTGGTACGGCGAGGCAATGGGGTATCAGTTTGGCCTCATCACATGTACTCGGTACGAGAAGTGCCGCTTAAAAGTTGAGGAGTGCGAAAGGGAGGCGCTCTGGAAGACCAAGTATGAAGAGCTTGAGCTCGAGTTGAGGGTTATCCAGACTCTGTGCATCGCTTCATACCTCCACTAGTCTTATGCTCTTGGATGATTCATTTCCTGAGGTCCAGTTCATGTTGTTGTTGATAGCCATCTCTCCACCCCTTCCATGACATAGGTCAACATTCCGACTGAGCTTGTAGCTCATGATATCCACCTTGACTATTGTCCTGGGAATTTATACTACATCTTCGTAGAGTATCGACAAAACAATCGGGTTAGTTGGAGTTTGAGCTTGGAGACTTCTTTTGAGATTTCTTTGATATTTTTGTTGAAGATAGGTGAGCCATGGGTGACTGGCACACATTTTTGTGAAGGTAGAATCATATTATGTTGTCGATTTCTTCCAACTTTTTGGGACTGGGGACGATTTTTCGGGGTTGGTTTTGGTGCTAGCTATTTTGAGACCGATTTGTTTCTTTGGGTTAATGTGGTTACGGTTGGATTTGTGGTTCTATTCTGGGACTCATTCAAGGCACATTAAGAGATTGATTTTCAGAGCCTCGCATTGAAGAGGTTCATTGTGGATGACTTGGCCCTTGGTATCGTTGGCATCCTCCGAGGACTTGGCATGATGGAAATAAAGGTCCGAGTTTATATTCGACGACCTTTGTTAGGATTTCTCATTAGCTGCCATCGCCTGTCTGCTAGCCAATACGTCGGGCATTCCTGTGGACAACTTCCCTCCTCGGAATGATGGTGTTTACATTCTTCATTTGAAGGTCACCTCTGCCCCTTTCACACTCGTGGGCAAGTTTTTTCTCACTTGGAGAGAGTGACGTATATGAGGGTCTCAGGATTTATTTGCATTTTTGTCTATTTTATTAGGTTATTTTCCTATTGTAGTTGCTATTGTCTTTTAATGTTTTTCGTGTACACTCTTTAGTTTATTACACTTTAGGGTTATCTTGGCTAGAAAGATATCTCCATCAATAAATAAGTCTATTGGCCATTCATTGTAGACAATTTACTTTTGGATATGAATGAGATGAGAGATAGAAATAAAGCCTTTGTCTTCAAAACAAATGTTGTTGTGAAAATGCTTCCACTTACATCACAAATGAGAATATTTAATCTCAAGGCATTGATATACTAGTTTGACCTCAAAAACAATACGGACAAATATTCACCC
The DNA here is from genome assembly GCA_949130495.1 of Sambucus nigra. Lineage (NCBI taxonomy): Eukaryota > Viridiplantae > Streptophyta > Magnoliopsida > Dipsacales > Adoxaceae > Sambucus > Sambucus nigra. The sequence goes on from OX422207.1 coordinate 521,827,244, forward strand.
AAGTAAATCATAAATGAGGGATCCCAAATAAGTTTGTGGGCCTTAGGACCAATGCTACTCAAACGTGGATCATTTTAGTACGTGGAGCAAGAGCATGTATAACTTGCCTTGTACTCTAAAATATAGTGCGATGGATGGGTAGACTTATTTACATCATATTTTTCAAAAAAAGTTGATGCTAAATACTAATGTTAAAAAGGTGATATAAATAATATCATGGAAGATTTTTAAGATGCACGAGGATTCAATTCACCTCCGAATTTTGTATATTTGAATTATTCATTTTTCAAAAAGAAAATCAAATAAGCATATCATAACTTTTGTTTTTCATACATCTTGTTCTTCAGCCGAATTTTCCTGTAAAATCCTAGTAGATTTTTTTATAGATCGTCGTGCGCAATAAATTAAATATTTTAATATTTTCTAAAACTTGAAATAAAAGATAAGAAAATCTCGGATCTATAATGTTAAATTGCTAAAGTGATAGTGATTGTTTTATGCTCAAACACTGTATCATTAATTTGTGCAAACATCATCAGTTATACTTTCTGAAGGTTTAAATTATTGGGATCATAAAACCGCACCTTAGCACACTACATGCATCCTAGCAGTGAGAGACGCTATTAAGAGAGAGACAAAAAGTTATGATCCTGTCATGAAAATTTTTAGTTGAAATGTTACAAAAATTCACATTCAACTTCTCAAGAGAACCTACACTAAAAGAACAAAAATCACGTGTACATTGATCCGAATCGACAGCAAAAATAAACTGAAAAGTAAAGAGAAGTAAGCTGCCCAATCTATACACAAACTAAGCAATTCTAAAGACTGAGTTATCGGAAGAAAATATACTTGAAAGCCAATTTCAAACGGTCTTTAAAAGCTCCATGATGATCTCAGAAACCAATGACCAAAAGTGAACTTTCAAGCATAAAAGTAAAACAACAAATGCAAGATTAAATTCCATCCTAGAGGACAAGGATGTAAAGGGGAATGGAATGTTGTGATTATTGGGAATTAGAGTATTATTTGATTAATTAGGTTAGGGAGTTATATTAGTTAGAACAAAGGGAATGGAATATGTTAGTTATGATGTCTAGCATGTGAGGAAAACATGTGGGAGAATATAGTAGAATGTTCTAGAATTGGGTTCACCTTTTGTATAAATACACAACTCTTGTGATAGAAAATTAATCAATGAAATGAATTAATGAGCAAATGATTTAGGTTCTTAGTAGATCAAAGTTGGAATAAGGCTACTTCATCTTTTTCCAAAGGTGGATTACAATTTTCATGTGTTGTCTTTCAGAGATGAAATGATATATGATATAAGATTGGGGAACATATTAAATACTGCAAATCGGTCTACATCTAATGAGTAAAAGGAAAACAAATATATACATATAAACAATTGCAATTTCACATGTATGCTTGCATAACCCAAAAAGAAAAAAAGAAAAAAGAGCAAATATCACCAGTCGTTATCACGAAAGAAGAAAACAGTTATACAATGAGTACGAAGCAAATAGTAACGGCGTAGACAATCAATTCAATTACAGATATACGTATAAGTAAATTAGATTCAAATCTGAACAAATGTCATGAAGATTTAAAATTCAAAATTTCCGAGCTAAAAAAAAATCTTGTAGGTAACCATTAAATAAATTTTTAAAAAAAAAACAAAGAATAAGAAAATGAACATTGAAACTTAGGAATTTATGAACAGTAAAAAAAGGGTAATAAAAACAGAAAAATGATTCCATGTCCCAAAAACAATGATTTATAGGAGGAGCGGCACAAGCCATTAAATGAATGCACATTAACGTAACGTTGCTAATAATGTATAAAGGGTACCTGAAATTAAGAATGTTAAAGATCAATGGGCCGTAAGAATTGATTTATTTTCTCCCTCTCTCTGCAACAATGGAACGAGGAGAGAGAGAGAGAGGGGGGAGGGAAGGAGGTCCGACGATGTCGGATCGGAATGTAATTCCAAAACCTTCTTCTCCTGTCTGTCAACCAACTATGTACATGAATAAATAAATAAAAATGTACATACGTATATGTATATGTATATATAGAATGGGAGTGAAAAGATGAGGACACGGATGTCCATACGAGGGTGTGTGTATTTTATTTTGTTTTTTCAAATTTGAGCTTGGTGTATTTATTATGGTGGGGATCTGATGTGATTTCTATAATTGTCCCACTCAGATTAGCTGGCGGATTTTAGAGAGGGAAACTAGAGAGAGACACGGATGGGGTCTAAACTAAACGTAAAAGTAAAAGTGTGGTACATATAGAAAGAAAGCTATAAAAACGTAAAAGTATTGTTACTTTAGAATATACTTTTGAAATTTACACTTTAGAGTGACTTTGATGCCTGCAGGGTCAGTTTTGAGGGGAGGCAAGAGAGGCGATCGCCTTGAGCTCTCGATTTTCAATGCATTTTAGGGTTCTCAAAATTTTATATATGTATATATATTTATAATGTCATTTTTCAATTGTTCTAACAATAATTTGTTAAAAACTGAACGGACAAACATTTAAACTTGCCGCAATTCCGAAAAATAAGTTGGCATCTTTTCGATAAAAAACCCTACAATTTATAAATTAATAAAAAAAATCCTTTGGTAAATATGGGGCCCCAATTCAAGAGTTCGCCTCGAGCCCCTAAAATCTTAGGACCGGCCCTAGATGCCTGATTATGTTAATTTTCCATTCATTTGTAAACACTAGCAAAACAAGATGGTAAAACCTATTAAACTGCATACATAATAAACGGGACTAATTGATAGCAAAACTCTAAAAAAATTAGAATAGAAAAATAAATAAAAGGGTTAAAAACTAAATTAAATTTGAATAATAATTAATATTTCTAATATATATATATATATATATATATATATATATATATATATATATATATATATATTTGGAATCATATTGTCGAACCGTGGAAGCGGATCCTGATTAATTTCAGTGATTACTTTATTATCGAATGTTTAATGTCGTTTGGTTTGGAATGGAAAGAGTGATGATTATTGTTGGTTAATCGAAGCAGCTTTATTACTTCTTAGAAATTGAACGGATGGATCTAGGAACTTCAAAGGGTAGATTCAAACTTGAGAAGAGGCGATGTTGTATTCTGATTCGGTGGTTTTTTATATGGATAGATTGAGGGTTTTATTATTTGTTGGTAAATTGGATTTGGGTATTTGACAAAACTAATGCGCCTTTTATTTATTTTACTCGTCTTCTAACAAGTTATAAAAATTGGGCATGTTTAAGCTCAAGTTGGGTTGACTTATAAGAAACTCATACATGTTTAAAAAAATTAGGACCTATAATGTCTAACAAAAATTGGGGGCCTAAGGCGGTGGCCTCATTGGCCTACCCCTTGGGTCGGCATTGGCGGTGTATGCGATAATAAATATCAAAAGTAACGTAGATTTAATAATGCATAAGGAATGAAGTTTTATAAGGAAAATGTAGTAAAAATTATGGAAAAAAACAAATGTGGATAATTAGTATAGATTGAAACTCGTGAGTGAGGTGTGAAATTACAAATCAACATAAAGGAAATGTAAAAGTGTCAAAATTAAGGTAATGAACGCATCTTAGTAATCTTCGTAGATGGAAATTGTTCAATGAGACCATACATTAGATATCAACATTTTGTTTGTCGATGTTCAGCAAAAAAAAATGTAAAGGGTATATTAATTGTATTTTGGTATATATATGTATATATATATATATATATATATATATATATATATATATATATATGGCACGTGATGTTTATTTAAATTTGGATAAAGAAAAATTAGTTAAAACGTACCTTTGAGGTTAAAAGTTTGTTCAAAATTACTACATATGTGAGTGAAAAACTTATGTGTATACCAGATTTCTTGTGTATGCATATTTTTTGTTCATGTCAGCTTCTGAATTTATCAAAACTTTTGTTGTCGACAATGATATCCCTAAAGATTGTGCAACATATAGTTGTCCATGGGAGAAAAGAGGTTTAGGCAAATAGACACTAAGGTGAGGTATTGTTTGCCCTTGAGATTTGTTTATAGCGATGGCAAAATAAAGGCGAATGGGATATTGTATTCTCTTAAAATGGAATGCATATCCTTCGTTTTCTACTAGACAAAGTGGTATACGTGGTAGGAGAACGGATTTTCCAGCATATTGCATGAGTAGCATTGTCTTCAAAATTCCTACATAAAGCATTTGAAAAGTCAAAATTCTTGAGTAATATAATTGTACAGTGTTTCTTCAATATTAATTTATGTGGAGGTGGGCCTTTTGGAGTTAAGGAATTCTTCTTGATAATAATTATGTGTATCGTCAACTACCTCATCAAAACTATTGAACATTTTGACATCTCCCGAGAACTGTGATATTAATTTTTCATTTAATTTATCAATATATTCATTCTTCGTGTCAAGTATCTCTCTATTTGTCATATATTAAAGCAAGCAAAAGTTGTTGTTAATAAGTAGTTGTTCTTAGTGGCGCCATCGTCATCATCATTATCAATGTATTTTTTTAACATCTCAGAGGGAATAGAAATCATGTCACCTTTATTTGTTGATTCATCACCATTACTAACCTATAGGAAGAAGTCACTAAAATAAGGGTTTTTACTTGCTCTCATGTTTCTTGTAAGAGTTAATCTCTCCATTTTTTGCCACAAATATGGCGTGACTAAACTTGCATTTATTGTTTCTTCTCTAGTACCCCGAGGAATAATAAGAAAAACTTGTGAGAAATCACCTCCAAATACTATAACATTTCCTCCAAATGAGCACTTGTTATTCATGATGTCTTTTAAATTTCTATTAAGTGTCTCAATTGCCTAAGTTTTTGCCATTGGTGCTTTATCCCAAATAATAAAATTAACCTTTTCATAATAAATTTACAGTTCCAATTTGTTTTGGTATACTACACACGCTAGTTTTGCTTATAGATATAGGTATTTTAAAGCACATATGGGAAGTTCGACCTATTGGAATTATTGTTGCAGCCACTCCTGATGTTGTTGCGATTTCTATCGTGTTCCTTAATCTAGGATGCGCAAGCAAAGCATGATATAAATATGTTTTGCATGTTCCTTGAGTTGAATCAATGAATAACAGTCCAAAGTTATTCGAATTCATTCTGTAGGGGAATAAAATCGCACTGAAGGGGGTCCCCCACAATCATGGTAAATAGCACAAAAGTAAATACGAGAGACAAAGATTTATGTGGTTCGGCCAAGATCATTGATAGTGAGTTTTTTTTTATTATTGATGATACTATATTTCAAACTCGGTATTTAGAAGATCCTCAAACTCCTCAAATGCCTCCAAGATAGAGCAGAAGTCCCACGGTTGGCCTCGGACAGACCACTACTTGCCTTTGAAAACATCCATTGCTCTCAAAGGTGAGTTATGGTGCAGTAGTAGACCTCAGTTATCCTTTATTCCTCCTAGAAGGGTTAGTCGTTCCAGCACCTTTCTTCAATTAGGCTTAAAGACCACAGCACGGTCGTTTCGTCATGTCCAACGCTCAGAGCTTACCTAGAACTAAAAGTGAAATGACTTTGAGAGGACACCTGAACCTCAGAACTAATGTAAAACATAAGTGGCACCTCAAGATCATCTTAGGATAATCCTCTAATGGTTCCAAACCTCCACAGAGCTTCTACAACTAGTCTGGCGGGTAAGTGAAAAGCAAAACATTGTTTAACGTACCACCACCACACATGCCCACTTGCATTGAAAGCTCCCATCCATATTTAATACAACCACTAACTACCTTACACCACCTGGAAATACTTTGACAACACTCCACCACTTTGCTGACATCGGCGGACCTCGGGGACATTACAACTATGCTACTCCAATCCACTCATTACCTTTTTGGGTGTTTGTGTATAAGTAAGAAGATGATGGAAGATTAAATACAAGATCAAGCAATCAGACTTGCAGAGAATCAAGAGTTATAAGCATTCACAAGTGTTTTACTATTTGTTTCATACTCACAACCCATAAATGTGAGTTTAGACTTGTAACTTAGATCATTTACATTGTCTACGCAACTTGGATATCTTGTTGATCCCTAAATCAGTAGTTAAGCACCCTTAAAAAAGTCAATCAATTACTTCCTAAGGTCCTTTGGATTATTGGCAAAGCCCGCAAGACCTCAGTCTCTCTTAACCAAAGCTCAAGAGGTCTTATATACTGTAATAACTCATTTGAAATCTAATAAACTAGTACAACACATTTGGCAATGGACATAGGACCCTCATCTGCGATCCGAACCACTTTACATCATAATCTCACATTTTGACACACCTCTCCTCTTACCCATTTAAAGCCTAAAGGAGAGCACCTATGGTGCTAAAGTCACTTACACTTTTAATACCCATTAGTTTGGTGTCATTTGTGGGAATGACAAGTTCCATTCTTCTGAAAATACGCATATCACTCCCTTTAAAATGGTGACTAACTTTGCCCTAGCTTGTTCCTTCAAAAAGATGGAGAACTAATAAAAAGTGTTGTAATAAAAACTAATTACTATCCTTAGTAGGCTTCCTTTACCCCCATTGGTAGAGGAACCAGTATTACCGGATGATAGAATATATTTTGTACCTCCTATTGCGGATGTCTTACTATAGCAAGTGATGTCGTCTTACTGCCGCAGCCCTATTTCCCTATAAGCTGAATTATTACGCCTCACGTACTTGTCGCAGCCTTTAAGATATAGGTTGCGACTCCTCATAAGCTACAGGCCACGGACCAAGCATGTGCATTCAGCTAGCCACAGCATCTTCTCATCACAGCAATAGTACAGTGAACACACCTCCTATATATAGAGGTCCATACCTCAAGATAAGGGGGATCGGTTATTTTCTTTCACCAACACTCAACTCAGAGCCAGCTATTCTCTCAACATCACTCAGCATATCTTGTGGGCTTCTCTCTAGCATCGCAGCTGACATACCAGAGCCATCGGAATCATCATAGTCATGTACTATATCCTATTCTCATGCTTGTACGCCTCTTTAGGCCTAACTACTATGTACCAAATAACATATATAATGAGAGTGTGGCACCAAAGTGGACGTTGGCTCATTTTTATAGCCTAACCACTCTACATATTGTCTTTTATCTCTCTTTACTTGCTTTATCTCCTCATTACATATCTTATATTCGACTTGCTAGTACGAGAACGACAAGTGGGTGATTTCTTGTATCATCAATTTGGCGCCGTCTATGGGAACGAGGTATTTCAATCTTGTTTATCTACATTTTGGGTTCTTGAACACCTTACTTTATTCATGGGGATCCTTTGGATCATTATCTCATGGGTGAATTTTGGTTATTGAACTCGATTTTGTATGCACGCCCTCAAAGGGGTATCACATATATTCAGATCTGTTTATGGGTCTCTATTTTTATGACCTTAGATCTATTTTACATACCCTCGTGATACCATTTCATCTAGATAATGCTGAAAAGCATTATGGGCTTTAGCCCCGTAAAGGTGAGTGATTAGGGAAGAATTACATTTACTCCCTTTTTGTTGTTCTTTGCTGATACGACGCAAATATTGCGTATTTCACCCGTTAACCTACGCCTTATTAGCCCCCTTGGGTATCTTAATCCCTATACTTATGCTCGTTAACCAGACAACCTCGGATTTCTATGTTAACATGTTTTGCAGGGGTTAATTGAGCTTTTGTAGGTATTTGGATGCTTAGTATGAAGTTCGGACGCTTTCCGAAAATGTTTCGTCGACTTTTGCAGCTTCGGGGGCATTTTAGTAATTTCAGCATTCGGGTTTGAATCCCGACCTCTTCACGGAAGTTGAAGCCCTTTGATTTCTCTTCGCGTGGCCGCCGACGGTGCATGATTCCGAGTTGTATCGATGGAGTTATGGCATTTTTAGGATGGTTTTTACTTCAAATTCACACTCAAGGTCACATTCAAGGGCATTTTAGTCATTTCATATTTTGGTTTTTTAGCCTAATGTCTTCTTGGATGTTGTATTCCTTTGAGTTATCTTCGCGTAGCCTCCGACCGTGCCTCATTCCGAGCTATAACGAAGAAATGGCGGCATTTTCCGTAAAACAGGACAAAGCTGCAGAATTCAGACCTGTAGCTTGCGAATCGATTCGGCCCAAAACCGAATCGATTCGGAATGCTGCAGAAATGCAGAAATCATTTTGATGCGAGGAAAACCGAGTGTTCGTGTAGGGACACTATCGTTGATTTCGGCTCCCGCTCGACATGCAAAAGAACCTAAACTACAGCTACACTTGACAAGCAAGTAAAGCGGTAAGTCGGGTATCGAGAATCCACAGGGAGTGATTGAATTTTAGATGTTAATTGTTTTGATTACTTCAAGAATAAAAATGGTGTAAAAGAAATAAGAAAAGGTGAAGGGTGGTTATGGTGACAAAACAAAAGAATAAGTTACGCTACACAAAAGTAAAGCGAGGATCGGGATCGCATCCTACCATTCACGGGCTAAACAACTACTAATTAGAATTACGGCTCGAAAGCAATTTAATCGAGCATTTACAATTAAGCATAAACATCACACAAGAAGGAATTTAACCCAAAGTTGCGAGATAAAACATTTAACTGAAAAATGGTCACACGCGGATTAAATTCGGATAATCGCTATAAACACTAACGTTGCATGACAAAGAAAGTTAAACGCATAATAATTCGACTTTAATACGCGAGGTTTCAATTAAACGCGATTTTACACAAAACCTAATTTTCGGAGCTCGGGACCCGTAAATGGCGGAACACAATCCCGAACCTATTTATCTACGGACAAATCATGGAAATAAACTAATTTACACTAAGAAAGCAAGAAATAAACACAATAAACTAATTATGAAAGCATGTAAATTATCTAGAAAGCAAGAAATGAAGGAAAACAAGCTATATTAATGGTAGGGGAGATCAATAGTCAACTTACAATCCAAATGGGGTGTCAAACCAAAGAGAAATGAAGAAGAACCATCCAAAACCCCAAAAACCCTAACTATTCTAACCTAAAAACGTTCTAAAAATGTTCTCCCAACTTAATACAATGTTTCTCTATATATACCCAACCAAAAACCAACTTAAAAATGAAGATTTTCGGACTTTTCCTGTAGCCGAATCGATTCGGAAATGGTCCGAATCGATTCGGAAACAGGGGAAGTTCATTTCTGCATTTCTGCAGCATTCCGAATCGATTCGGTTTTGGGCCGAATCGATTCGCAAGCTACAGGTCTGAATTCTGCAGCTTTGTCCTGTTTTACGGAAAATGCCGCCATTTCTTCGTTATAGCTCGGAATGAGGCACGGTCGGAGGTTACGCGAAGATAACTCAAAGGACTACAACATCCAAGAAGACATTAGGCTAAAAAACCAAAATATGAAATGACTAAAATGCCCTTGAATGTGACCTTGAGTGTGAATTTGAAGTAAAAACCATCCTAAAAATGCCATAACTCCATCGATACAACTCGGAATCATGCACCGTCGGCGGCCACGCGAAGAGAAATCAAAGGGCTTCAACTTCCGTGAAGAGGTCGGGATTCAAACCCGAATGCTGAAATTACTAAAATGCCCCCGAAGCTGCAAAAGTCGACGAAACATTTCCGGAAAGCGTCCGAACTTCATACTAAGCATCCAAATACCTACAAAAGCTCAATTAACCCCTGCAAAACATGTTAACATAGAAATCCGAGGTTGTCTGGTTAACGAGCATAAGTATAGGGATTAAGATACCCAAGGGGGCTAATAAGGCGTAGGTTAACGGGTGAAATACGCAATATTTGCGTCGTATCATTTGCCTATGATCTAGGGTTTATCATTAGAATTGTGTCGTTTGGTGCACCCTGAGAGTATTCTTTCATCGGTAGACCCTAGTAGATATGATCTCCACTTGTTTCGAGAGAAAAACTCAGTTTTTGGGTTATAATTTTGGGATTCTTCCCTTCACTGCCTAGAAAGGGATGCAATCGGGTAGTTCAACTACATTTCCTGTCGCAGACTCTACTAGTGCGGTTGTATTACAACAGCTTCAAATCATTAGGGGATGGACTCGGGTGGTCTTTAGCTCAACTTCAAAGGCCACGGCGGTACACCTATGTGCTACGCTATCCACGGACTCAACAGTAAACCATACAACAGTACAAATGCTGCATCCCAACTTCATACTTGGTTAATCATATATTTCCGTAATTACTCACTTCTACTAGTTTTGTCTCAGATTATATATTTTATAAGGACTAACAAAGAAGAAAATGGAGGGAGAATCCATCCAGATCGAATAAATAAAGAATGAGATTGCTCAGTTGTACAACCACCTCAATCATCTGTATGACAGTCACGCCTCACTCCAGACTCAGGTCAACTTCTTGACCCAGAAAGTTCTTATGCTGGAGGTCGCGACACCTAAAGTTACTGGCCAAACATTATCTGTCGTAGCCACTGGAGCTACGGACACAAGGGTCGCGGACCTAGACCAGAAGAACCAGAAAAGGAAAGTGGAGAAGGCAGAAAGGGTCTTTGAGTCTTACACCCCATTGGTCAAAGCCAAATGGTGCAAGTTTCATCAGGACCACGACCATGACACTGAGCAATGTTATGCTCTGAAAGATGAAATTGAGAGGCTCATAAGGTAGGGGATGTTGCAGCGGTTCCTCGAGGATGCCTGAGGGATGCTGCTTAGCTGGACAGGCCACATTCCTATTCTCCATGCTTATGTTCACATTTCATCTGTTTCTATTTATAGTGAAACTCTTCTTAAGCTATTTTAATTTAAACTTTGTATTGTCCTTACAAAGTCATATATATATATATATATATATATATATATAGATGGAATCAAGTTCACTTTATAGTGTCGTATTTTGATTCTCATTTTCATCAAAGGTTATCTTATAAAAGACTCTTTGTTTTAAACAGACTCCAAATCGGGATAATATGTTATATCGGGAATGATAATATCTAAATGGACCCGCAACGCCCATCGTGAAAACAAGTGATAATTAAAAGGGAGAAAGCAACTATCGAGAGTAGCTATCTAAATTGGTCTGCAACATCACTCACAGAAACTATATTCCAGCATATTATGGCTAAATTCTTGAAAGCATTTATCAGAAAGAGTTATGAGCCACGAGGACTTACAATGATCATTCTTAGCTTTCGGGATGCATCATTAAGCCGAGAGGGTTATAATATCTAGTCAGGGATGGATTTATATATATCAATAGCTGTGGGTGGCCCAATAACATAACCTAACCTGGGAAGGCTTGAAAGTATCCCGTATATCAGCTGTGGGTGGCTCAATAATATAACCCAACCTGGGAAGGCTTGAAAGTATCCCGTATATTAGCTGTGGGTGGCTTAATAACATAACCCAGCCTGGGGAGGCTTGAAAGTATCCCGTATATTAGTTGTGGATGGCTTAATAACATAACCCAGCCTGGGAAGGCTTGATAGTATCCCATATATTAGTTGTGGGTGGCTTAATAACATAACCCAGCCTGGGGAGGCTTAATAACATATATTAGTTGTGGGTGGCTTAATAACATAACCCAGCCTGGGGAGGCTTAATAGTATCCCGTATACGTACAGAGGTCCATTTCTAAAGGACAAAAGGCCTGGAAGGAGCCACAACTTTATTTGAATGGCTGCAGCCATGTAGGATTCACATTCCAATAAGCCGCAAAGGATGGGGTTGTTAGCATACCGCAGCTGGATTGTAAACCAGCTGCAGACATTAGATTGCAATCAAAATATGGGCCCTTTCATTCATTTTATGTAAAAAAAAGAAGCCGCAGCCCCAAGACCATATTCAATTGGCACCAAGGCTTGGGGGATCATAACCCACAGTGAAATTTATGATGTTTTCAATGAAAATTCATCAAAGCACAACAAGTCGTAGCCTATTTGGATAAATAATTTATATGAGAATGTCGCGGACTTATGTCCAGTGCAGTTCTTAATGAAGTGAGAGTTCATTAAATCAAGCAATCAAACATCTATACAGACATTAAGGAGTATAAAAAGCATTGCAAGTATTGAAGCATAGGAAAAAATGAAGAGCAGTGAAGGCAAATTTGAAAAGTTAAAAAGGCTAAAGCCTTGGCAAAAAAAAATTGAAGTATTAAAGTTGAACAAACAATAGGCCACAGCCTTGATCAAAAGTTCCAAAAGGCCGCAACCTTGTATATATCAATAAAAAATCAATGTTTAAAAAGGGGACGCAGCCCAATGTTCAGAATTAAAAGAAGGCTAGTTGGTTGCATCATCTTCTTCATCTCCATCCTCTCCTTCTGCGATGATCACGATCTCCTCCTCGGCTGTCGCAACCTCTGCTTCAGCCCTTAGTTTGGCTCTCTTATCAACTGTAACCTTCATCTCAGACACATAATATAAATGCTCAGCATCACCAAGGCCCTAGGCAAGAACTGTGTCTTTAAATTCAAGGAAGTTTTTTATAACTCTGTGCCTGATCTCTTGGTAGTCACGGAGGCAGGCTTTATTGTTGATCATGTAGAAGTCGTTGGAGCCTTTAAGTGACTCCACGGTGTTGTCAATGGCCAATTAAAGGGTTGCGATATGGTCTTCCCCCATTTTCTTGATGGCCGCGACATGGCCCTAGGCATCAGTTGTAGTCTTGCTCTTCAGTTTATCGAACTTCTTCTGGAGGAGCTTAAGTTTTCCATTCGATAAGGCCACGGCCTGGGCAGCTTTAACGGCTTGAGCCTTAGTAATTTTCAAAGAGTCTACAACCTATTTAAAGCTATCCTAAGCCTCCTTCTTAGCCTCTTCCGCGGCCTGAACCCTCTTATCCGCATCCATCTTATAAGCCTCAAGTGTCGCGGCAAAGGACTGATTTCCATCTTGAAAAGAGGCATCCCTGACATTCTCCAGGTCAGCAGAATGCACTCTCTTTGCGGCATCTTTCAGCTTATAGAGGGCTTCGTACTTTCGATTTTGGGACATCACGACCTCCGTGGCCTGCAAGAAGAGTTGATGTTAGAAGCAAAATATGAAGCATAAAAATAATGCTGAGAAGGTAAACTTATAGTTACCCTCAACAGATTATAGAGGCCATAATCCTCCAAGTCATAGTGGTCTTCATCCACGAGACGATTAAGGTCCATGGTGTCTGGAACCTTCCTCATTCTGCTAACAACTCTCACAGTTGTGTCCCAAGAAGATTCAGGGTTGGGCTGCCTAAGCTGTGACTGCGGACGACCAACAAAACCAACACTGTCACGGCATTGAGGAGGTGCCAAGTTGGCATTGACAACTACTATTATTGGGGGAGGTCAATTTGTATGGATTGGAGAGGTGTCGCGGCCTTCGAGCTGTTCAGAAGTTAACATTAACCCTTTCGTGGCCAAATTAGCCCCAATATCGTCGTCAAAATTACCCTCAGGCCTTTCGTGAGGGGCCAACTCCTCAGCCTAGAGTGGGGGAGTGACGGTATTAGTTTGTTCTGTAGCCTAATTTCGGGGAGCGGTAGGACCAACTTGGTTACCAGAAGGGACTGCGGCAGGAGCTTTGGACTTTGTCCTCTTCCTTTTTCTTTGACTGCCTGTGTTATTCAGGACAGTGTCGTCCTCATCCATCTCGGCTAGTTGGGCAACCAAAAGCTCCCTATCAATTTCCTCACCTTCCGTGCCCATCTCTTTAGGAACAAACTTATTGGGAAAAAAGCCTCCCTTGTAGATTAAAGCAGAGGTTACAAGAGTGTTAAACTTCTTCTCGTCAACAGGAACTGCCACAGCCTCACCAACCCTCTTCTCTTACCACTCACTCAACTGCAAATTATCAAGAATTGTAAAAAAAAGTAATGGTTAGTACAAAAGCAAAACATGGAGAATAATATGTAACTATAAAAAGGGGACGTGGCCATAATTTAAAAAGTCATTTACCAAGCTTAGAGGGACATCCCCACTGCCGCGACATTCTAAAGGTTCTCTCTCTCAGTATCTTGGGGGTGGATCTCCCATCCTTCTCCAGAAATGAAAAAATATTTGCCCTTCTAGTTCTTTACACTGGTAGGCCTCCCAGAATAAAGGGTTTCGTCTCTGTCGCGGATAGAAAAGTAATAATACCTTGCAAATTTTACGGAGTTTTCATTTAGGCAGTAGAAATAGAAAAACTCCGCAGGAGTAATGTCTCTCTTAAATTTCTTCTTCCACGATACAATAGCTGTAAGAATTGCCCTCCAACCATTGGGATCTAATTGGGCTAGGGATAACTTCATCGTTTAGAAGATGCTTCTGATGGGGACTGGCAGCCACAACCCATAAATAATTGCATGGAGGGGGAAGCAAACCCCATCATCAGTAAGTGCCGTGCAGGGCCTTTATTCCGCTATGGGTGCTGAGCAAATCAAACCTTTAGGAAATTCAAGTGCCTCAGTAACTTGGTCAACCCACTCCTAAGTCATTAAAGCTACGGACACTAAGTGCAACAAGAGGTCTCTCAGCCCTCCCAGATATGCCAACAGGTGCGTCCCTAATCTCAGATGTACCCACTATCGTGGCATTTTTATCAATTAGTTGGTTGCTTGAATTAGACTCTTCCTCCATGACCGCGGAGTCTGAGTCTGAATCTAAAATGACACAATTTGGGAAATCTTTGAGCTGGCAAGGCCCTATTATCTTTAGAGGACGCACAGAAGGAAGTTCAGGGGGAGAGACTCCAAAGTGTTTGTTCCAAAAGTCTTTAAGAAATTCGTCAAGATCAAAACTCATATGGCTGCAGTGAGACCTGAAAAGCAGAAAGAGTACGCAGTTAGGTGCTGCAGCCAATATGGAAATACAGGCCTCTTAGAGGCCGCGACAGTAACCATGAAATAGCAAGTTCGAAGGCTAAAGAAGAAATGCTATCAAACTTAGCTAACTACACCAAGTGTTAGTCCTAAAAGTAAACTTCTGCCGCGACATATTATTTTTGGGAAGGAGGTCAGTTACATTCTTACATGTCATAGTCATTGGACTATTGGCAAAATGCTGCGGACACTAACCTAAGAACCTTGAGGGAATATTTATTATACAAGTATTGACACTTGTCGCAACTTGATATCAACATGTCGCAGCCAATTTCTTAAACAGGCTAATATTTAAAGGCTGCAGACATTTACTTGAGCACCCTAAATTTTAAAAGGGATTTTGTTATGCCGCAACCAGGTATTCCTCTTGTCGCGGCCATATACTCAATCAATTAAGTATTTAATGTTGATTAATTTTGAGGATTGAAGCCTTGGAATGTGAAAGGTTTATTCAAGAACATCAAGAGCAGTGGTATGTTCCAACATAACTACATTTTATGGGTTATTTGCAATTGATTGAAGATTGATTCAAAGTGCAAGATCAGTTACAGAAATTCTAGTTTTATTACAAGTTCAATTCGTCAGGAAATTGGCAAACACAAATTCAAATGGAACAATCCCAACCAAAACCCTAAGTTTCAAGTGATAATCAGTAATTAAAAGAATGTGAATGGGTTCAAGTGATAATCAGTCCAAAGAGATCATTTACAATAAAAAAACAGATGAGACACAAGGGTATTTCAACCAAAATCCACTAAACGGGTCTACAATTCAGTTGATATCACCACAATTGCATATACAGATCAACAAAGGGTGGCATTATCAATTAATTAAGGAATCTCTTTGAGAATTGCGTGTATTACACGAAGTATCAGGCGTAAACCATTGGTTTCTACTCAAATTAGAAAAAAAGGAATCATCTACAGTAGCATGCATGAATTGGAAGCATGATTTGCAGAGATACGACAGAAAATGAGGAAACCGGTTGAAAGATTACCTGGAAAAAGGAAGAAAATCAATTGCTCAGCCTCAAACCGCCTTGCACCGCCTCAATACCACCACACCTAGAACTTGAAAAGTCGCCGAAAAAGTCAAGATGAGGAACAAGAACTTTTCGGTGTATGTTTGTCGTTGTTGTACAAGCTCCTTCTAATCAAAACCTCACATACCTACAAATATAACAACTCAAGTGTAGTGGTAAGTAAGGGTATCAATCCACTTTCTAGGGGGTAAAGCAAATGGAACAAATTCAATTGTAATTCACTTTTTTATTTTCTTTTTGTGCTTTTTCACTTTTCTAATTTTTTTTAGTTTTTCAATATTAAAACAATAGGGTGAGGTGAGGTTTAAACTAAACTAAACTAAATGTGATATGATAATAACTAACTAGAAAGTTACAAAAATGAAAAATAAAGTCTAAACTAAAAATAAGAGATAAATGAGATAAATAATTGTGAGAACAATCAAGGAGTGGGATTACACCACAAATTTTAGCTATTCTAATTAATTAATTTAATTAATTAAATTCTCCCAAATTAATATCAAAACTACAAATCAACTCTCGTTGCAAGTGTAATTTTAATTATAACATTTTAGAATATTAAGTTTAACACCTCACAACTCTAGAAAAATAAATCTACACTCATTTTAATTAATTACCCGCTAGGATCGATTAATTAAAATTTATGTCAATCTTAGAAATTAAATTTAGAGTTGAAATTCAAGTTATAATACCCCACTTAAGAAACCCCTATCTCTAGTTCGAATCTAAAATGGATATTATAATTAGAATTTTGATTTTCTCTCAAAAATCATTTACCCTCTGTCGAGGTGTAAATCTAAGGGTGGGGGATCAAAATTAACATCCAAATGGACTTTTCAAGTAATTAAACTAATTAAAATAAAGTAACATCAAATAAGGGTTTTACCCCACCCCTTGAAAGGGGTTTTAGCCTAACATGGTATAAAATATGACAAATTAATAATCAAAGGCATATATATTAAAAGAGTAGAGAAAGAGAACAAATCTTCAACAAGTCTCCTTGAAATTGGCAATTTGAACTCTATCATCTTCCATTCAATTCAATTACTCACAATTAATTCTCAACAAATATCTAAAAAAATAAAAGGAAAAACTATTTACAAATTGGTGTTTATCTCTCTACAATTTTCTCTCTAAAATTCCTATCTAAAAGTTCTTCTTGATAAATGGGGTCTTCTTCTTCAATTTATAATAGGCATGGAGCTAGGGGTATATAGGGTAATTGGTATAAGTGTGCATGTGGTTTGGGGTGTGTCATGTGGGTAGTGAGGTGAGGGAATAAATGGTAGTAGAGGGAATAAAATCTGATATTGTTAAAAGGGTATTTTAGGAAAGTGGATAAAAAGGGAATTTGAGGGTATTTGGGTAAAAAGAGGGTTAAGTGGGATAAAAGGCATGTGGGTCTTTTAATTTATGTTGACTTGGTCTTGGCTTGAGTTGGGTTTTATGCAGGTGGAAGAATTGTGGCTTGGGAATGGAAGTTTGGGAAATGGGTTAAAACTTGAAATGGGTCTTTGGGTTGAATATTGGTTTGGGGGTTTCAAATGGGTATGTGGATGTAAATGGGAAATCGGGTAGAAGGGATTTGGATTTGGGCACACCGGAAGTGGTAGAGATGTGAGTCGCCGGAGGTAGGTCGGTATAGGAGGTCGCCGGCGTAGGATACCATCGCCGGAGGTGGAGCGACGGGTTGGGGGTTGGGACGACTTGGATCGGGAATGGGACGGAGTGAGGCTGTCCGTGGGGAGTCGCAGGTGGGCTCGCCGGCTGGTGGGGGTGGCTGCGAAGGGGCTGCCGCCGGCGGTCAGGGGCGGTGAGGACGAGAGGGGTCGACGACGGGTCAGGCCGGAGGGAGAGAAATAGCGCCGAAGATTTCCGGCGCGGAATGGGTCTCCGGTAGGGGATTAGGTCATCAGAGGGGGGTTGGTTATAGTGGGGTATATGAGAGAGAGAGAGAGAGAGAGAGAGAGAGAGAGAGAGAGAGAGAGAGAGGTTGAGGTATTTCAATGGAGGAGAGAGGAGAGAGAAGGGTTTGTTGGGGAAGATGATGGTGAGGATAGGGTGTAGGTGGGTGTAGGCTTGTTAGGGTGTGGGAGAGGGTGTAGGATAAGTGGGTGTGTTGGATAGGATGTGTTTGTGTGTAGGGGTTATGGGTGATGTGTGTGTGTATTTAATTTGTGACCCTTAAATAATAAAGACTCAACTAAAATTAATAAAACTAAAAATAAAAAATAAACTCTAAATAAAAATAAAATAAACTAAAGAAACTAAAAATACAAATATTAAAACTAAAAAAAATCAATTCCTAAGCCTATATAAAAACTAAAATAAAACAAAAGAAATAAAATCTAAAATCTAAATGAAAATTAAAGTCCTAAAAATAGAAAATATAATAAACTAAAAATAAATTCCTAAAAACTAATCCTAATAAAATAAGACTACACTAAAAACTAATAAAAATCAAAATAAAATAAAATTATACTAATAAAATAAAATAAAACCTAGAAAATACTAAATAAATCTAAAATAAATCCCAAAAATAAAAATGACTCAAACTAAAAATCTAAAAAATAATAAAAAGGGACAAACAAAACACACACAGGGTTCGGGGTAGGTTTAGGCTAGGTTTAGGCTCGGGGAAGGGTTTAGGTAGGTTTAGGGACAAGGTATTTAGCTCCATAAAACGCACAATTGCCTTGAAATATAGCTTTTGACACCGCAACGTGCATTCGGCCTACAAAATAAACATTTAAGCACATAAGACCCGTATTGACGAGAATTAGCAACTAAAGTACATCTATTCGGGGTATAAATTGTACAGTTTTGGGTGCTTATCAGTCGCCGAAAAAGTCAAGATGAGGAACAAACAGAGATTTGTCTTCGACATGCTCTCAAGGGTTTGGGAAACGTAATGAAGTCCACGACCGATTCTATTTATATATGAGGGCACGAGAAGACGAAGCATCATTTTGGAAAGCTACCACAGAGTTAACATACCGCGACACTAGTAGAATCAAGACGCAACACCAATTCCTTGGCACTACGCCTTGGGGGCTTATTGATAGCACATATTTTGTACCTCCTGTCGCAAATGTCTTACTATAGCAAGTGATGTCGTCTTACTACCCCATCCTTATTCCCTATAAGCAGAATTATTATGCCTCACGTACCTGCTGCAACCTTTAAGATATAGGTTGCGGCCTTTCGTAAGCTACAGGCCGCGGACCAAACTTGTTCATTCAGCTAGCCGCCTCATCTTCTTATTATAGCAACAATACAGTGCATACACCTCCTATATATAGAGGTACATACCTCAAGATAGGGGGCCCGGTTATTATCTTACACCAACACTCAGCTCAGACTCAGCTCAGAGCCAGTTATTCTCTCAACATCGCTCAGCATAGCTTGGAGGCTTCTCTCTAGCATCACATCTGACATATGGAAGACATCGAAATCATCATAGTCATGTACTATATCCTATTCTCATGCTTGTACGCCTATTTAGGCCTAACTACTATGCACCAAACAACATATATAATGAGAGTGTGGCACCAAAGTGGACGTAGGCTCATTTTTATAACCGAACCACTCTACATCTTGCCTTTTATCTCTATGTACTTGCTTTATCTTCTCACTACATATCTTATATTCGATTTGCTGGTACGAGAACGACAAGTGGGCGATTTATCGTATCATCACTAGAGCACAATAGTACAGGGGAGAACCACGAGCCCCAGTTAGAAGGAGAACCATGATCCTCAGTTAGAAGGAGAACATTGAGGGAGCGCCCAGGGGCCCCAATGATCAGTGACATGCATCCTTGTCTATAGATGGTAATTTCCTATAATGTTTGTATTTAATGTGCACAATCTAAATCAAGAGGAGTGTTCAAGGAGGCGAATAAAAAACACACAACACAAGATATACATAGTTCAATAACGTGCCTACATCCATAAGATTTAGGGTTTGTTCTTTTATTAACTTAGAGAATTATTTGACAAAATTATAGTATTGCTCGGTAATATAATACCATATACCCCTCTCAATAAGGGGCATGTTAATGTTTATAGAAAAACTTATGAGAGTCCTAAGATTCGTTAACACCTATCCCTAGAAGTTCGAACCTATCCCTTATCAGTTTAAACCATTCCAAGTGATATATATGTGAGTCTTTTCTAACTTGGACTCTTCATTAACTTGGTACACAAGAATCTTGGAGGCTCATGATGAGAACATACAGAGAACGTGCTATCATAATTCTGGTTCCCATAATTTCCCTCAAAGCTCAAGATCTCTTTGAGGTTGCTAGACTTTGTTGTATTTAGGATGACTGTTGATTCAAATAATTCTCCGTACTAAAGGGAGTAGCGATATTTCTTCCTCAAAAGTATTTGTTGTTTACTCGAGAGGCATCTTTGTATATATCCTTAACATTGGAGGATTTATTTTTCCCGTTGAGGGCCAGGAGCACGCTGGTAAAAATAGCATTTTTCCTTAGCGGTGAACCGTCGCTTCATTAGCCATCTCATGCGCATGTAACCATGATGATTTTGGGGAATCGTGAGGGCGTTTCTCACCATAAGACAATGGTTCCCACTATTTTCCTCACTTTATATTTCATTTAAAAAATCTACAATCTTTCAAAGGAGCGCTTTTCATTATCGTCATTCCGTCTGTAAGAAATTTTTGAAACTCTTTCTCCATTTCAATATTCTTCGCGTTCTGTTTTATTTAATTATTTCATTGATTTATCATCTCTAACCATGGTGTACTTTATTAACGAAAACATCACAGAAAAATTCAAACTTGACCACCAAATCCCCCCTCCCCCATGGGTATATGTAGGGTTAGTTGAGGGCCCTTATAACCTTTGTGCCCTTTCTGAAGATCATTGGTTATTAAGTGTGGAGTTACTCCCCCCCTCCCAAATAGCTTATTTTTGGAGTTCTACCAACACTTTGATGTGGTCTTAGCCCAAGTTTCCCTAAATATATGGAAGATCATTAATGGAGTGAATCGTATTAATGAGCTAATGGGACCTATCTTAGCATTACTGAAATTATGTATTATTACCATTGGGTGAATACCACTGAGAACATTAATTACATAAAAATGAGGGTAGTTAACCGAACCATGGTCATGAACCTCCCTGATTCTAATGAATATTGTTGGGATCATAGACTGACTGTGAAGAATTGGAAACATTCTCCCCCTTCCTATGGGTGTGACGTACAAAGGGTCGAGATGCCCTCAGGGAGGACAAGGAATAGGTTAGAAAGTCCTTTTGTTATCCTCTCCTGGTTGAGGATAATGTTTTTTTATTCTCTCCATTTTTTACAGCATATAGCGAGAAAAAGATTCCTCCCGAAAGTGACGTTAACTTTGTTGATCTTCATACAGTTTGGTCTATGCAATAGAGAGTTGGAATTGTTGATCATCCAAGGTTGACGACATTTTTTCTTGGATACAAGAGTTTTACCATTTATTTTATTGCAATTCTAATAGATCGATTTACCTTTCCACCTCCCAGGACTCAAAAGGGCAGGGATCAAACAAATCAGCCAATGAAGGCACGTCATCTTCTTTTGAACAATTTGATGCTTCGATGGTTAATTTTATTGTTTCCCCCAGCATCATGTCCAAAAGGAAGATTATGAACTTGATTATTGCAAATGTTGGTACTAAGTCCCCTCCCCCCTACTCTTCCGTCGGGAAAAGAGAAAGATCTTGCTCGGTCAGCGAGCAAGAAAAGTGAAGGTGGGGGTTCCCATAACCCTATGGACATCAACGATTCTCCTTCAAAGGAACATGATCCTCTTTCAAATCGGCACGAGAAGGATAAAATTCCCCCTCCCCTATTGGATATGATGGGGAAAAAGAATTTTGATAAGGTCAAGGGTGTTTCCTAATCTATCGTTGCTCGCCTGGACCTGGCTAGACTTGATTCGGTTTGGGGTTTTCTCTTCGAATAGAGAAGTTACCTCTACCTTGAACCATTATAAATCGCAATCTCTCCCTTGTAAGTGGATTATTTTTATATCTTAATTTTATATTTGTTTCTTACTTGAATTTTTCTCATATTTATTCGCCCGATTTTTTAAAGTTCTTGATTGATTATGATCAATTATTGGATAGAAATGAACGGATAAAGGTGTCCTCTGTTGATGTATAGGTCTCCTTTGAAGAGTTGGGCAAATCCTCATGGCTTATATATTATTAAACCATTCCCAGATGACCAAGAAGCAGAAGCTCAGTGAGAAGGTTTAGAGCCTGGAGGTTAAAAAAGACAATCTTCATAAGAAGATCGACGATTTTACTGCTCTGGTGGCTGCTACCGACCAGATAAAAAAGGAAGACAAAGATGCCAAGACTGAAGCTAACCTCGCCAAGACACAAGTAATTATAGCCGAGGCCAAAGTTGAGGAGGCCTTGGTTAGTGTGGAAAATAACAAGGATGTTGCATTTACCCACAACTTGGATAAAGCATTCGTCAATGCCGAAATGTAGATTACCTATCTTAAAAGGTATTTTTTAAGAATGACACGAATAAGGCTCTTGTTAAAGTCGACATAAGCGAGGGTTCGGACCTCTTCTACGAGCATCACCGAGGTTTCCCCCTCAATTTGAGGAGGAGGTTGAGGATGACGATGACATGACCGTTGGAGAGAATGAGAGGGTTGCTAATAAAAAAAGGATAAGGTTGCCAATCTAGTACAAGTCAGCGCCGATCATAGTGATACCTTGCATATTAAATAAGTTGCCAAGAAGGAGAAGATCTACAAGATAGTCCCTTATGAATTTGATTATGGAATGGTGTATTTCTTTTTTCTCCCAAATAAAGTAGGGGCGGCCCCATTTGTAATCCTTTTAATAAAATTCATGATTTGATCCAACCATTATCGTTCTGTCTGATTTTTGCAAGCTTTTTTTACAAGCTTATATATTCGACCACTTATTTATGGAGTTTAATGTAAGACTTGCAGCGCTGGTTGCCGGTCAAAAATATTTTCAGGAAAGAAGTGGAAGACTATTCGGTGTTGGCCATGATGAAGATAATGAGGACAATGGTCTTAACAAACACTTAGGTCTTGAAGTGTCTGCTTAAGAAAATGAGGCATACTTGGATATTCTTCGCCTCTTTCTTTGGGTGATTGCCAATAAATTCATTTTCCATAACATGATTTTTTTCTACCCAGAGTCATAAGGAGTCTTTAGCCAATCTAAAGGCCGAATTTGAATGGAAGCTTGTTGATCTGACCAGAAAAAGTGGATTTGATGAGAGGCCACTACACCAAAACTGGCGATTGGTCACGGCCAAAATCCCTGACCAAAGCTGTGGGTCGCGGACTTGGGCCGTGACCATTTCGGGCGTGACCATTTTCGTCAATTTTCGTGGGTCGCGACCCAAGTCCGTGACCAAAAATGGTCACAGTCGAGAGGGGTCACGGCAGATGGTCGCGGACTTGGGCCGTGACCCATACCGTGACGGGGTCGCGACCCTCATCCGTGACCCACAACCGTGACAAATTGGTCGCGGCCAAAGTTCGCGACCCACGTCCGTGACAAAAAAATAAAATAAAAAATGGTCGCGGCCTTCATCCGTGACCCGCAACCGTGACAAATTGGTCGCGGCCAAAGTCCGCGACCCACAACCGTGACAAAAAAATTAAAAAAGAAATTGGTCGCGGCCCTCATCCGTGACCCACAACCGTGACAAATTGGTTGCGACCAAAGTCCGCGACCCACAACCGTGACAAAAAAATAAAAATAAAATGGTCGCGGACTTTGGCCGCGACCATTTTTATGCGCGATGAAAAAAATAAAAATGGTCATGGACAAAGTCCATGACCATATTTAACTATAATTTAAAAAAAATATATATTTTTTTGGTCCAATCCTAAAATTGGGGGTCCTGTGAGTGCACCATCGGTTGCTACGTGTAACGTTAGACGCGTACGAGGTGTTACAAATATTTATTATTGGCAAAACAATAAAAAAAATCACAAATTGCGAATCGAGAACGTTGTTAATAAACAAATATTTATACAAACTTATAAATATTACACGTCTTAATAATTCACAGACCAAAAAAAAATTGGGCAGAGTTTCCTCTATTTTTTTGACATTTTAAAACCTGTAAATGTAAAACCTGCTTATTATAAAGCCCGCACGGCCATAAAATTCAACAATCAAATTATAAAAGCCAGAACGGACATAAAACTAAACAATAAAAGCCTGCACGGCTGTAACACAAAAAACAAAATCCTGAATGTCCACAACATATAAACAATCTTCATGCTGTAGACCATTGCCTCCTTCGTTTGTTCCGCGTGCAAAAATCCTACAAATGATAGGATATATAACTAAAATATCAGTAACCAAGTAGATTTACAGAAAAATTAATCAAGCTGAAAAATTGCATATATGAGTTATAATTATTAGTAACCAAGTAGAAATAAGCAAATTATCATTGTATTCTCAAATCGGGAGTCCCGCGGTTGCAGGGTCAGTTCCTACGAGTTACATTGGTCCCTTGGGCGGTGTTAGCGCCACCCACGGGACCGTTAGAGGGCTTTTTCGAGTTTTCACCCTCCAACGCCATGTTTTTAAGCCTAAGTCAAGAAATATGCAAATTATTATTGTATTCTCAAACCGGGAGTCCCGCGGCTGTGGGGTCAGTTCCTACGAGTTACGTTGGTCCCGTGGGAGGTGTTGGTGCCAACTAAGGGGCCGTTCGGGGGCTGTTATGAGTTTTCACCCACTAACGCCATGTTTTCCTTAAGTCTAGAAATATACAAATTACCGTCATACTCTCAAACCGGGAGACCCGCGGCTGCGGGGTCAGTTCCTACGAGTTACATTGGTCCCGTAGGAGGTGTTCGTGCCACCAACAGGGCCGTTTGGGGATTGTTTCGAGTTTTCACCCTCTAACGTCAGGTTTTTAAGCCTAATTCTAGAAATATGTAAATTACCGTCGTATCCTCAAATCGGGAGACCCGCGGCTGTGGGGTCAGTTCCTACGAGTTACATTGGTCCCGTGGGAGGTGTTGGTGCCACCCACGGGGCCGTTCGGGGGCTGTTTCGAGTTTTTACCCTCTAACGTCATGTTTTTAAGCCTAAGTCTAGAAATATGCAAATTACCGTCGTATTCTCAAATCGGGAGACCTGCGGCTGCGGGGTCAGTTCCTACGAGTTACATTGGTCCCGTGGGAGGTGTTGGTGCCACCGACGGTTTCGTTAGAGGGCTGTTTCGAGTTCTCACCCTCTAACGCCATGTTTTTAAGCCTAAGTCTAGAAATATGCAAATTACCGTCGTATTCTCAAACCGGGAGTCCCGCGGCTGTGGGGTCAGTTCTTACGAGTTACATTGGCCCCGTGGGAGGTGTTGGTGCCACCCACGGGGACGTTCGGGGGCTGTTTCGAGTTCTCACCCTCTAACGCCATGTTTTTAAGCCTAAGTCTAGAAATATGCAAATTACCGTCGTATTATCAAACCGGGAGTCCCGCGGCTGCGAGGTCAGTTCCTATGAGTTACATTGGGCCCGTGGAAGGTGTTGGTACCACCCATGGGGACGTTCGGGGGCTGTTTCGAGTTCTCACCCTCTAACGCCATGTTTTAAGCCTAAGTCTAGAAATATGCAAATTACCGTCGTATTCTCAAACCGGGAGTCCCGCGGCTGCGGGGTCAGTTCCTACGAGTTACATTGGTCCCGTGGTAGGTGTTGGTGCCACCCACGGGGACGTTCGGGGGCTGTTTCGAGTTCTCACCCTCTAACGCCATGTTTTTATGCCTAAGTCTAGAAATATGCAAATTACTGTCGTATTCTCAGACCGGGAGTTCCGCGGCTGGGGGGTCAGTTCCTACGAGTTACAAATGTCCCGTGGGAGGTGTTGGTGCCACCCACGGAGACGTTCGGGGGATGTTTCGAGTTCTCACCCTCTAACGCCATGTTTTTAAGCCTAAGTTTAGAAATATGCAAATTATCATCGTATTCTCAAACCGGGAGTCTCGCGACTGCGGGGTCAGTTCCTACGAGTTACATTGGTCCCGTGGGAGGTGTTGGTGCCACCCACGGGGCCATTAGAGGGTTGTTTCAAGTTTTCACCCTCTAACGCCATGTTTTTAAGCCTAAGTCTAGAAATATGCAAATTATAGTCGAATTCTCAAACCGGGAGTGTCGCGGCTCTGGGGTCAGTTCATACGAGTTACATTCGTCCCGTGGGAGGTGTTGGTGCCACCCACGAGGCCGTTCGGGGACTGTTTCGGGTTTTCACCCTCTAACGCCATGTTTTGCCTAAGTCTAGAAATATGTAAATTACCATCGTATTCTCAAACCGGAACTCCCGCGGCTGCGGGGTCAGTTCCTACGAGTTACATTGGTCCCGTGGGAGGTGTTGGTGCCACCCACGGGGCCATTCAGGGGTTGTTTTCAGTTTTCACCCTTTAACGCCATGTTTTTAAGCCTAAGTGTAGAAATATGCAAATTACCGTCGTACTCTCAAACCGGGAGTCCCGCGGCTGTGGGGTCAGTTCCTACGAGTTACATTGGCCCCGTGGGAGGTGTTGGTGCCACCCACGGGGCCGTTCGGGAGTTGTTTCGAGTTTTCACCCTCTAATGTCAAGTTTTTAAGCCTAAGTCTAGAAATATGCAAATTACCATCGTACTCTCATACCGGGAGACCCGCGGCTACGTGGTCAGTTCCTACGAGTTACATTGGTCCCGTGGGAGGTGTTGGTGCCACCCACGGGGCCGTTCGGGGGTTGTTTCGAGTTTTCACCCTCTAACGCCATCTTTTTAAGCCTAAGTCTAGAAATATACAAATTACCGTCGTATTATCAAACCGGGAGACCCGCGGCTGCAGGGTCAGTTCCTACGAGTTACATTGGTCTCGTGGGAGGTGTTGGTGCCACTCACGGGGAGGGTCGAAAGCTGTTTCGAATTTTCCCCCATTAATGCCCTCTTTTTATGCCTAATTCTAAAAATATGCAAATTATCATTGTATTCTCAAACCGGGACTCCCGCGACTGCGCGATCAGTTCCTACGAGTTACATTGGTCCCGTGAGAGGTGTTGGTGCCACCCACCGGACTGTTCGGGGGCTGTTTCGGGTTTTCCCCCACTAACGCCCTCTTTTATGCCTAAGTCTAGAAATATGCAAATTACCATTGTATTCTCAAACCAGGAGACCCGCGGCTGTGCAGATAGTTTCTACGAGTTACATTGGTCCCGTGGGAGGTGTTGGCGCCTCCCACGGGGCCATTCGGGGGCTGTTTTGGATTTCCCCCCACTAACGCCCTCTTTTTATGACTAATTCTAGAAATATACAAATTACCGTTGTATTCTCAAACCGGGAGACCCGCGGCTGCGCAGACAGTTTCTACGAGTTACATTGGTCCCGTGGGAGGTGTTGGCGCCTCCCACGGGGCCGTTCGGGGGCTGTTTTGGATTTTCCCCCACTAACGCCCTATTTTTATGCCTAATTCTAGAAATATACAAATTATGGTCGTATTCTCAAACTGGGACTCCCGCGGCTGCGCGGTCACTTCCTACGAGTTACATTGGTCCCGTGGGAGGTGTTGGTGCCACTCACGAGACCGTTCGGGGGCTGTTTCGGGTTTTCACCCTCTAACGCCATGTTTTGCCTAAGTCTAGAAATATGCAAATTACCGTTGTATTCTCAAATCGAAACTCCCGCGGCTGCGGGGCCAGTTTCTACGAGTTACATTGGCCCCGTGGGAGGTGTTGGTGCCACCCACGTGGCCGTTCGGGGGCTGTTTCGAGTTCTCACCCTCTAACGCCATGTTTTTAAGCCTAAGTCTAGAAATATGCAAATTACCGTCGTATTCTCAAACCTGGAGTCCGGTGACTGTGGGGTCAGTTCCTACGAGTTACATTGGCCCCGTGGGAGGTGTTGGTGCCAGCCACGTGGCCGTTCGAGGGATGTTTTGAGTTCTCAACCTCTAACGCCATATTTTTAAGCTTAAGTGTAGAAATATGCAAATTACCGTCGTATTCTCAAACCGGGAGTCCCGCGGTTGCGGGGTCAGTTCCTACGAGTTACATTGTCCCCGTGGGAGGTGTTGGTGCCACCCACGTGGCCGTTCGGGGGCTGTTTCGAGTTCTCACCCTCTAACGCCATGTTTTTAAGCCTAAGTCTAGAAATATGCGAATTACCATTGTAGTATCAAACCGGGAGTCCCGCGATTGCGGGGTCAGTTCCTACGAGTTACATTGGTCCCTTGGGAGGTGTTGGTGCCACCCACGGGACCGTTAGAGGGCTTTTTCGAGTTTTCACCCTCCAACGCCATGTTTTTAAGCCTAAGTCAAGAAATATATAAATTATTATTGTATTCTCAAATCGAGAGTCCCGCGGCTGTGGGGTCAGTTCCTACGAGTTACATTGGTCCCGTGGGAGGTGTTGGTGCCAACCACGGGGCCGTCCGGGGGCTGTTACGAGTTTTCACCCTCTAACGCCATGTTTTGCTTAAGTCTAGAAATATGCGAATTACCGTTGGAGTATCAAACCGGGAGACCCGCGGCTATGGGGTCAGTTCCTACGAGTTACATTGGTCCCGTGGGAGGTGTTCGTGCCACCAACAGGGCCGTTTGGGGGCTGTTTCGAGTTTTCACCCTCTAACGTCAGGTTTTTAAGCCTAAGTCTAGAAATATATAAATTACCGTCGTATCCTCAAATCGGGAGACCCGCGGCTGTGGGGTCAGTTCCTACGAGTTACATTGGTCCCATGGGAGGTGTTGGTGCCACCCACGGGGCCGTTCGGGGGCTGTTTCGAGTTTTTACCCTCTAACGTCATGTTTTTAAGCCTAAGTCTAGAAATATGCAAATTACCGTCGTATTCTCAAATCGGGAGACCTGCGGCTGCGGGGTCAGTTCCTACGAGTTACATTGGTCCCGTGGGAGGTGTTGGCGCCACCGACGGTTTCGTTAGAGGGTTGTTTCGAGTTCTCACCCTCTAACGCCATGTTTTTAAGCCTAAGTCTAGAAATATGCAAATTACCGTCGTATTCTCAAACCGGGAGTCCCGCGGCTGCGGGGTCAATTCTTACGAGTTACATTGGCCCCGTGGGAGGTGTTGGTGCCACCCACGGGGACGTTCGGGGGTTGTTTCGAGTTCTCACCCTCTAACGCCATGTTTTTAAGCCTAAGTCTAGAAATATGCAAATTACCGTCGTATTATCAAACCGGGAGTCCCGCGGCTGCGAGGTCAGTTTCTATGAGTTACATTGGGCCCGTGGGAGGTGTTGGTACCACCCACGGGGACGTTCGGGGCCTGTTTCGAGTTCTCACCCTCTAACGCCATGTTTTTAAGCCTAAGTCTAGAAATATGCAAATTACCGTCGTATTTTCAAACCGGGAGTCCCGCGGCTGCGGGGTAAGTTCCTACGAGTTACATTGGTCCCGTGGGAGGTGTTGGTGCCACCCACGGGGACGTTCGGGGGCTGTTTCGAGTTCTCGCCTTCTAACGTCATGTTTTTAAGCCTAAGTCTAGAAATATGCAAATTACTGCCGTATTCTCAAACCGGGAGTTCCGCGGCTGCGGGGTCAGTTCCTACGAGTTACAAATGTCCCGTGGGAGGTGTTGGTGCCACCCACGGAGACGTTCGGGGGATGTTTCGAGTTCTCACCCTCTAACGCCATGTTCTTAGGCCTAAGTTTAGAAATATGCAAATTATCATCGTATTCTCAAACCGGGAGTCTCGCGGCTGCGGGGTCAGTTCCTACGAGTTACATTGGTCCCGTGGGAGGTGTTGTTGCCACCCACGGGGCCATTAGAGGGTTGTTTCGAGTTTTCACCCTCTAACGCCATGTTTTTAAGCCTAAGTCTAGAAATATGCAAATTATCGTCGAATTCTCAAACCGGGAGTCCCGCGGTTCTGGGGTCAGTTCCTACGAGTTACATTCGTCCCGTGGGAGGTGTTGATGCCACCCACGAGGCCGTTCGGGGACTGTTTCGGGTTTTCACCCTCTAACGCCATGTTTTGCCTAAGTCTAGAAATATGTAAATTACCATCGTATTCTTAAACCGGAACTCCCGCGACTGCGGGGTCAGTTCCTACGAGTTACATTGGTCCCGTGGGAGGTATTGGTGCCACCCACGGGGCCATTCAGGGGTTGTTTTCAGTTTTCACCCTTTAACGCCATGTTTTTAAGCCTAAGTGTAGAAATATGCAAATTACCGTCGTACTCTCAAACCGGGAGTCCCGCGGCTGTGGGGTCAGTTCCTACGAGTTACATTGGCCCAGTGGGAGGTGTTGGTGCCACCCACGGGGCCGTTCGGGAGTTGTTTCGAGTTTTCACCCTCTAACGTCATGTTTTTAAGCCTAAGTCTAGAAATATGCAAATTACCATCGTACTCTCATACCGGGAGACCCGCGGCTAAGTGGTCAGTTCCTACGAGTTACATTGGTCCCGTGGGAGGTGATGGTGCCACCCACGGGGCCGTTCGGGGGTTGTTTCGAGTTTCCACCCTCTAACGCCATGTTTTTAAGCCTAAGTCTAGAAATATACAAATTACCGTCGTATTCTCAAACCGGGAGTCCCGCGGCTGCGAGGTCAGTTCCTACGAGTTACATTGACCCCGTGGGAGGTGATGGTGCCACCCACGTGGCCGTTCGGGGGCTGTTTCGAGTTCTTACCCTCTAACGCCATGTTTTTAAGTCTAAGTCTAAAAATATGCGAATTACCGTTGGAGTATCAAACCGGGAGACCCGCGGCTATGGGGTCAGTTCCTACGAGTTACATTGGTCCCGTGGGAGGTGTTCGTGCCACCAACAGGGCCGTTTGGGGGCTGTTTCGAGTTTTCACCCTCTAACGTCAGGTTTTTAAGCCTAAGTCTAGAAATATGCAAATTACCGTCGTATCCTCAAATCGGGAGACCCGCGGCTGTGGGGTCAGTTCCTACGAGTTACATTCATCCCGTGGGAGGTGTTGGTGCCACCCACGATTCCGTTAGAGGGTTGTTTCGAGTTCTCACCCTCTAACGCCATGTTTTTAAGCCTAGGTCTAGAAATTTGTAATTTACCGTCGTATTTTCAAACCGGGAGTTCCGCGGCTGCGGGGTCAGTTCTTACGAGTTACATTGGCCCTGTGAGAGGTGTTGGTGCCAACCACGGGGACGTTCGGGGGTTGTTTCGAGTTTTCACCCTCTAACGTCATGTTTTTAAGCCTAAGTCTAGAAATATGCAAATTACCGTAGTATTCTCAAACCGGGAGTCCCGCGGCTGCGGGGTCAGTTCCTACAAGTTACATTGGTCCCGTGGGAGGTGTTGGTACCACCCACGGTTGCGTTAGAGGGCTGTTTCGAGTTCTCACCCTATAACGCCATGTTTTTAAGCCTAAGTCTAGAAATATGCAAATTACCGTCGTATAAACCGGGAGTCCCGTGATTGCGGGGTCAGTTCCTACGAGTTACATTGTCCCCGTGGGAGCCTCGTACAGTGGGTTTGCCCTTTAACCTCTAACGCCGTGTTTTTAAGCCTAAGTCTAACTGGGGGTTGTAAATTTCCATAATTGGGGGTTGTGGCAAAGTAATTACACGAATAGATCTAGTGAGAGTCATATCAATAAGATTTCTTTATTCTCCAACAGACAGGATTGAAGGATAGAACTGGGACTGGTGGGAAGAGTCTATCAGGTTGTAAAGTCTATTTCTCAATATGAGGAGCTTTGGGGCCTTTTCTATTCGCTTAAGTCCATTCTTCTTCTCCAGTTACATTAGTGGTGGTATCTTTAGTGTCAGGATTTATCATCCACACTCTTTTAATTTTGGGGCATTTGGATATATTATGGCCAAAGGCAACATAGTGGGGACATGAGTTGGTCATAGCTTGCTATTTAACCTTAACACAAGTGGAAGAACCATCCTCCAAAATGAGGTTAATGGAGTTTGGGTAGCTAACTTTTGGCACCATTTCAATGCAAATCCTAGTAAAGCTAATTCTATTCATATTTCTAGTGACTGAATCAGCATAGATGGGGATTCCTATGGCACTGGAAATGTGATTGAGGCCTTTAACAGTCCAATATTGCATAGGGATGTTGGGGAAGAGCACCCAAACTGGAACTCTAATAGTATCCTCTTTAAAGAACTTGAAGCCATGTTTCCATTTATTCAAAATGTTGGGGTTCCTCACGAAGTTCCAAGGGCCATTTTCCACCACCTCATCTTTGTAAGTGGGGCTGTGATATTTGAAGAAAAAGTATCCATCATCATGAGCAAACTTTTTTCTCTTCATTCAACTCTTCTAGTCTTATCACATTGGTTACTAAGAAAAAGTATTCAATTCTTCTTTGTGTTGGGGATGTGAACTAAAGTTTGGTTACCAAGGAAGCTTTGGATATATTTAGTAGTTTATTAGGGCTTAGGCCTAATCGTTCTAAAAGTAATATGTTCATTACTAGCTTAGATGAAGAGGAGACTCTTAGTGTGGTTAGCAATCTCAACATTAAAAGCTGGACTAATATGCATGTATATATATGTATATATATAACTGTATATGCATGTTTATAACTGTATATATATGCATATATATATACCAGTATATATACTGTATATATATGCATATATACCATTATATATACTGTATACCATTATATATACTGTATATATATATATATATATATACATATATGCAGATTATATACTACAGTGTATATATATTCGTATATATATACTCTGTAATATATATTATATAGTATATATAGTATGTATATATATACATATATGCAGATTATATACTGCAGTGTATATATATGCAGTATATATATACTCTGCAGTACACTGCATATGTATATATATACTGCATATATATACGCGACTGGTTCCTACGACTCACATTGGTCCCGTGCGAGATGTTCATGACTCTTACGGGACCGTTTTGTGTTCATTTTGCGTCTTCACCCTTCGATGGCATGTTTTTATGCTTCAGTCTAACTTTTTGCAAATTTACGTTGTACACTCAAACCGGGAGCCCCGTGACTACGCGGTCGATTTTTACGAGTCGCATTGGTCCCGTGCGAGGTGTTCGTGACTCTTACGAGACCATTTTGTGGTTGTTTTACGTTTTCACCCTTCGATGGCATGTTTTTATGCTTAAGTCTAATTTTTTGCAAATTTACGTCGTACACTCAAATCGCGAGTCCCGTGACTACGCGGTCTGTTCCTATGAGTCGCATTGGTCCCGTGCGAGCTGTTCGTGACTCTTACGGGACCGTTTGGTGTTTGTTTTAGGTTTTCATCCTTCGATGGCATGTTTTTATGCTTAAGTCTAACTTTTTGCAAATTTACGTCGTACACTCAAACTGGGAGCCCCGTCCGTGACTACACGGTATGTTCCTACGATTTACATTGATCCCGTGCGAGGTGTTCGTGACTCTTACGGGACCATTTTGTGGCTGTTTTACATTTTCACCATTCGATGGCATGTTTTTATGCTTAAGTTTAATTTTTTACAAATTTACGTCGCACACTCAAATGGGGAGCGAAGTGACTACACGGTCAGTTCCTACGATTCACATTGGTCCCGTGCGAGGTGTTCGTGACTCTTACGGGACCGTTTTGTGGCTGTTTTACGTTTTCACCCTTCGATGGCATGTTTTTATGTTTAAATCTATTTTTTTACAAATTTACGTCTTACACTCCAACCGGGAGCGCCGTAACTACGCGGTCGGTTCCTACGAGTTACATTGGTCCCGTGCGAGGTGTTCGTGACTCTTACGGGACCGTTTTAAGGTTGTTTTATGTTTTCACCCTTTGATGGCATGCAAGTCTAACTTTTTATAAATTTACGTCGTACACTCAAATCGGGAGCCCCGTGACTACGTCGTCGGTTCCTACAAGTCACATTGGTCCGGTACGAGGTGTTCGTGACTCTTACTGGACCGTTTAGTGTCTATTTTAGATTTTCACCCTTCGATGGCATGTTTTTATGCTCTAGTCTATTTTTTTTCAAATTTGCATCGTACACTCAACTCGGAAGCCCCGTTACTATGCGGTTGGTTCCTACGAGTCACATTGGCCCTGTGCGAGGTGTTCGTGACTCTTACGGGACCGTTTTGTGCTTGTTGTACGTTTTCACCCTTCGACGACATGTTTTTATGCTCAAGTTTAATTTTTTTGTAAATTTATGCTGTACACTCTAATCGGGATCCCCGTGACTACGCGGTCGGTTCCTATGAGTTACATTAGTCCCGTGCGAGGTGTTCGTGACTCTTATCAGACTGTTTTATGGCTGTTTTATGTTTTCACCCTTCGATGGCATGTTTTTATGCTTAAGTCTAACTTTTTACAAATTTACGTCGTACACTCTAGCCGGGAGCCCCGCGACTACGCGGTCGGTCCTACGAGTTACATTGGTCCCGTGCGAGGTGTTCGTGACTCTTACGGGACCGTTTTAAGGTTGTTTTACGTTTTCACCCTTCGATGGCATGCAAGTCTAACTTTTTGTAAATTTACGTTGTATACTCATACCGGGAGTCCCGTGACTACGTCGTCGGTTCCTACAAGTCACATTGGTCCGGTACGAGGTGTTCGTGACTCTTACCGGACCGTTTAGTGTCTATTTTATATTTTCACCCTTCGATGGCATGTTTTTATACTCTAGTCTAATTTTTTGCAAAATCGTACACTCAACTCGGAAGCCCCGTTACTATGCGGTCGGTTCCTACGAGTCACATTGGTCCCGTGCGAGGTGTTCGTGACTCTTACGGGACCGTTTTTTTGCTTGTTGTACGTTTTCACCCTTCGATGGCATGTTTTTATGCTCAAGTTTATTTTTTTGTAAATTTATGTTGTACACTCTAATCGGGAGCCCCATGACTACGCGGTCGGTTCCTATGAGATACATTAGTCCCGTGCGAGGTGTTCGTGACTCTTATCGAACTGTTTTATGGTTGTTTTACATTTTCACCCTTCGATGGCATGTTTTTATGCTTAAGTCTAACTTTTTGCAAATTTACGTCGTACACTCCAGCCGGGAGCCCCGCGACTACGCGGTCGGTCCTACGAGTTACATTGGTCCGGTGCGAGGTGTTCGTGACTCTTACGGGACCGTTTTAAGGCTGTTTTACATTTTCACCCTTCGATAGCATGTTTTTTATGCTTAAGTCTATTTTTTTACAAATTTACGTCGTACACTCAAACCGGGAGCCCCGTGACTACGCGGTCGGTTCCTACGAGTCACATTGGTCCCATGCGAGGGGTTTATGACTCTTACGGGACCGTTTAAAGGCTGTTTTACGTTTTCACCCTTTGATGGCATGTTTTTATGCTTAAGTCTATTTTTTATCAAATTTCCTTCATACACTCAAACCGGGAGCGTCGTGACTATGCGGTCGGTTCCTACGAGTTACATTGGTCCCGTGCGAGGTGTTTGTGACTCTTACTGGACCGTTTTAAGGCTGTTTTACATTTTCACCCTTCGATGGCATGTTTTTATGCTTAAGTTTATTTTTTTGCAAATTTACGCCGTACACTCACCCGGGAGCCCCGTGACTACGCGGTCGGTTCCTACGAGTCACATTGGTCCCGTGCGAGGTGTTCGTGACTCTTACCAGACCATTTTGTGGTTGTTTTACGTTTTCACCCTTCGATGGCATATTTTTATGCTTAAGTATAATTTTTTGCAAATTTACGTCGTACACTCAAATCGCGAGTCCCGTGACGACGCGGTCTGTTCCTATGAGTCGCATTGATCCCGTGCGAGGTGTTCGTGACTCTTACGGGACCGTTTGGTGTTTGTTTTAGGTTTTCATCCTTCGATGGCATATTTTTATGCTTAAGTCTAACTTTTTGTAAATTTACGTCGTACACTCAAACCGGGAGCCCTGTGACTACACGATCTGTTCCTACGATTTACATTGATCCCCTGCGATGTGTTCGTGACTCTTAGGGGACCGTTTTGTGGATGTTTTACATTTTCACCATTCGATGGCATGTTTTTATGCTTATCATCGTATTCTGAAACCGGGAGTCTAAAATATTTTCAATATATTATCCAACAACCAATAATTATCCCGTACTCCTTCTAATTATCACATATTCCTTCAAACATACTATCCAACAACAAACCAACACCAATAATTATTCCGTACTCCTACTATCATCTAAAAGATTTAATAAATAATGCATATCAATTATATAACTACTTTAGTTAAAGTAAAGAGTACCTGGTGTGTAATGAAGAACTGGTATGTAATGAAGAAGTGGTATCTAATTGGTATGTAATAATGTATGTGAGCATTCAATTTCTATAAAATTGGATGAACAAATAAAAAATATCATAAAGTTTACCATGATATGTGTAGGTAGTAGCGTTGCACCTCTATCCGGATGCTCACTCACTTTGAAATACCAAATCTGAAAAAATATTTACACTCCGTTAAAATAATTGGTTAATTTAAACACTCCGTTAATTTTAGGGATAATATGCCGTTAAAATATGAGGGTCACTATGACGACATATTCCCTCTGAACCGTTAATTCCAGGGGCACTATGAGGGTCTGGTTAGGTTAATTACAAGGGCACTATGAGGGTCTGGTTAATCCAGTAGAGAAAGGACTCAAGTCAGGAACATGAAACAAAGAAAATGACTGTAAAGTTAGTATAGTAGATCATAATATTCAAGAAACAAATGTAAATATAATTTACTTATGAACCTGCATAGTTTCAATCTCCCTCAAAAGAGACCTAGTAGATTCAGGAACTTGAGTAATCAACTCTGCAACCATTTCCTATAATGTACTTTCTACGAGGTTTTCCATTAACCATATAATACAAAAAGGAAAAAAAACGATAAAAATAAAAATTAGGACTAAAATACCAAATATACTAAAATCGATTAATATGAATATTAACATCCTAAAATCTAAATATGTGATATAAATTGGCTTACCCAAAGTTTTTTTTACTAATATTAACAACCTAGTAGGTTGTAAGACTAAAGTTTCAAAAACATTATCTCACACTATTTTTACTTTTACATTAAATTATCTATATATACTATATATATAGATAAAAAATATTATTCCAAATTCAAATCATATAAATTATCTATATATACTATATATACTGTGTATAAACTGTAAAGACATGTAAACTATATATACATATATCACTGTTCTAAAAAACCCGCCTAGGCTCCGCCTAGGCACGCCTAGGCTTAAGGCTTGGGAGAAACGCCTCGCCTTACGCTTTTCACGCCTTATTCTTGGTAAAACCCTTAAGGCGCACTATTTTTTAAAAACAACAATGTTTTAGTGAAACGATGCCGCCTTTTAAAGAATTTGTTTACAAACCGGACCATTATCTCATCCAAAATAATCAAATAGTATTTTAATTTACATATATTCAGACATATTTTTATGATATGTGCAATTTTTGTATTTTAATAGCCTTGTTATGGTTAAAAAATATTAAAATATATTAAGAAGGCCTAAACGCCTTTTCACGTTTTTTCACGTCTAGGCCCGCCTAGGCTTAAAAGGCTTAAGGCTTGGCCTCCACGCCTCAATCACGCCTCGCGTTTTTTAGAACCTTGACATATATTAATGGAATCTACATAAATTAATGGAGAAAAAGAATAAAATTTACCTGGGAGAGAGCTGGGGCTGGGGCGGAGCTGGGGCTGGAGCTAGGGCTACTAGTAGGTTGAAGCTGAGGAATACGTGTTTGACTAACCTCCTTAGAACTCCAACTGATTGACGAGAGAGAATCACCATGTTTTAGCGCTAGGTCATCAACATCTTACGAGAGAGAGAGAGAAGCGGGCAAATGAAAAAAAGAGATTAGCGCGTCTCTTTATTTTTTAGGAATGACCTGGTCACGGCCTAAAGCCGTGACCCACCATCGCAACCCACCACACCCTTGGAGCTCTGCCTGCGACCTGATTGACGAAGAATGGTCACGGCCTACAGCCGTGACCCCCTTGCGCGACCTACAGCAGCTATCAAATGAGGTATGGTCACGGCCTGTAGCCGTAACCCATACCAAGACATGGTCACGGCCCAAAGCCATGACCCTCGATCTGTGATACGCGACCCTTCTCATCTAACCTATAGTGCTTGAATGAGGTATGGTCACGGCCCATAGCCGTGACCCACGCCCAAAAATGGTCACGGCCCTAAGTCGTGACTCTCAATGTGTGTACTCACTTCTTCCTCATGCCACGGGTCACGGACTTGGGCCGTGACCCATTCGCGACCAAGCTTGGAGGGAATTTTGGCACGAGTTTGGCGCCAAGATGGTCAAGACCTAGTCACGGCCCAAGTCCGCGACCACTGTAGTCACGACCCAAGTATGTGACCACTTCCAGAGCATCGATAATTTAGTGTGGTAATAAATATGGTCACGCCAAATATGGAGTGGGTCACGGCCCAAGGCCGCGACCAGCTGGTCGCGGACTTGGGCCTTGACTCACTGGGCATGACCATTCGCATGATTTGGTGTAGTGGGCTGGGCCCCATTTAATTAGCTCATTTGAGAAGAAATTTCATTATACACTTCGATCTGGTGGGTGCCAAGTAGGTCACCACTAATCTTGATAATGCGAATAACGATCTGAGGGTTGAGCTTGAAGGACTCAATA
Source organism: Sambucus nigra (assembly GCA_949130495.1). Taxonomy (NCBI): domain Eukaryota; kingdom Viridiplantae; phylum Streptophyta; class Magnoliopsida; order Dipsacales; family Adoxaceae; genus Sambucus; species Sambucus nigra. The sequence continues at coordinate 521,865,748 of OX422207.1, forward strand.
AGTCCAGATCAAGTGAACATGATGTATAGGGATATTCCTTTTTAGAAGAAGAAAATGCCTAGCCGAGAGACGAATTAGAGCTAGGGAATAGCAATAAGACTTTGCTCTATAAAGTATAAATCATCAAAAGTCTAACCAAGAAGATTGATCGTCTCACATTTCAGTTCCATAAATAACCTCATTAGGTATGGATGGGTGGTTATGACAAGGCTCTTCTCAATATAGATTCTTCCCTGAATGATGCTGAAAATGTTAGCAATAAAAATGGTTGGTTCAATGCCCTCACAATGGCAAAGGTCTTATAGGATTTTGAGTTGTGGAATTCGTATGACCCAAGTTTCCTTAATTAGCAAAACCCTTCTTATAATCTTGATGTATGATTGATCCCAATGGATTCCATTACAGTTAGCCTGATAAGGAAGTACCTTCGTGACTACGACCTTACTGAAGATTATGAACTCAACTGACCTCAACACTTAGTCCACTGGGTGAATCCTGGGGGGCATCAAGGATCAGAGATATGTCTACGATCATTACTCTTTACGCATTGTATATTCCCCCTGATAGTGTTGGGAGTTCAACAAATGAGCCATCCCGACCACTCAATTGATCTAGAAATATTTATCATTTTGTTGTAAATTATTTGCCTTTTCAATTTCCTTGTAATAAATTCAAGTGTTAATGGAATTTTTTGCATTGTTTTTCCCCGTATAATGTGTGGTCTTCTCGTCTTACCTTTCAGGTGATGTCATCACATCAAACCTTAGGCCCAGAACAAAAAAAATGCACTTATTTGTGTGATCGTTACACTGTAAGGATTTTTATGACCCAATAGGATTTTCATCGGTTGTAAGCCTTTGTTCATGTTTTGTTACTTGGCAAATCTTTTTATGTTAGCTGACCAACCATCTAGTCTCACACGCAAACCTTTATTCAAAGTTCATTTATGGTCATTCAATTTGTTAGTTTTTAAAACTGACATTTGAGAAAAGATAATCATCGCAGTGATAAGTACTATGTTGAAGAGAACTTATTTAACTTATTTATCTTCTTTGTTAAATACTTATATGCCTTCCACTTGAAACCATGCATAGAGATAAGTTAGGGAAGTCTAAAAGAACTTCTTAAAAACACTTTGAAATTAAACTAAATGAAATAAGCGAGTCATAAACTTGAAATTTAAAAGTAAAACTTCATTAAATTAGTTGCATTCCAAGCTCATGGAACCTCTCTGCCCTCTGTTATTTTTAAGTGACAGGCTCTCATTAAGTCATCTCGAATGACTTTGAATGGGCCTGCCTAGTTAAGCCCAAGTTTCCTGTCTGAGGGATTTTTTGCCCCGCCCACGATCTTTCTAAGTACGTAGTCCCCAACCTTGAATCTTCTCACTTTGACCCCCGATTGTATTGCCTGGTCATCTGCTACTGGTAGGATATAAGTTTATAAGACTCAATTCTCTTTTTTTATCAGCTAAGTTAATCTCTGCTCTGATTGCTTTATTGTTGAGATCTTGATCAACCAAAGTGGACTTCATCATCAATAGATCGGATTCAAGTGGTATGAACTTCTCCATTATATAGTCCAAGCCAAAGGGTGTTTCCTCCGTCGATCGCCTAGGTGTTGTACGAAATGCCCAGAGAATGTGGGAGAGTTGGTCGACCCATGCGATCTTTGGTTTTTCCAAACGCTTTTTAATTCCGTCTTCTGCTTGCCCGTTACTTTTTGGGTAGGCCACTGAACTGTAGTGGTGGCTAATACTACGTTCATCTTATAAGATTTGAAAGATATTACTCTTGGACTAAGTTCTTTTATTTTTTATGATAATCCAAAGGATGTTAAACCGTGTTATGATGTTCTTCCATATGAACTTGGCCATTTCAATATCTCATATGTTTGCCAAAGGTTCATCTTCAACCTATTTAGAGAAGTAGTATGTGCCAAACAATAAATACTTCCTACTACCAGATGCGAGGGGAAACGGACCGACGATGTCAAGCCCTCACTGGGCAAAAGGTCAAGGACTTACGAGGAACGTGAGGTTGTTGGCCCATTAATGTACCAACAACGATAAGAACTAAATGTCCTTGCATTTTTGAATGTAGGCAATAACTTCCTTTTTCATATATGGCCATTAGTATCCCTATTTCATTTTCCTAAACGCTAGACTTACCCTTTGAGTGGCTCCCACATATCCCCTCATGAAGATCGTAGAGGGTTTGCTCGACGTTGTTTGGGTGCACGCATTGGAGGTAAGGTCCTGCAACGTAGTGGTGATAAATCTTTCGATGTGTCATTACGTGGAAACGAGCAGATTTCACCCCTATTTTATTTGCTTCCTCTAGGTAGTGCACGATTGTATCCATCCAACTCAGAGTTCTACTGATGATAATAACCTACTTAGAAAATTTTCCTTTACTTATACTGGGTTGGTCGAGGTATTCTGCTTCAATTGTCTATTTCATATCCCCCTTTAACTGTTAAATCGAGTGTGGTTAGTGCATTTATGTGACTATTGTTCCCTCTTATGAATTGTTGCACTTGTGCATGGTTGAATTTGGCAACCAAATGTTGGTCTTCTTTAAGGTATGCACCCATGTGCTCATCCCTAGAGTTGTAGTCTCCTAATATCCGATATTATACCATCCTTGAGTCGTAGAAGACATCAAGGTGATGGGCTCCCAAGGAGAGTGATTTTTGTAATCCGTTAAGCAAGGCTTCATATTCAACTTCATTGTTGGAGGCTTCGAATCCCAAGCGAATTGCCTGCTCGATAAGAGTTTTCTCTCGGGCCACTAGTACTATCCCAACTCTTGCCCCATTATAATTTACGGCCCCATAAATATATAGTACCAATATATTACCTTCTTCAACATGTTCTTTACTTCTGTTGCCAGTCTCTATTAGTTCTCGATCACTGAAAAATTAAGCGATGAAGTCTGCTACGACTTACTATTTAACTGAGTATCTAGGATGAAACTAGATATCAAACCTTCTGAGTTCTACTGACTACTTGGACATCCCTCCATATAGTTCGGTCTTCTCGAACATATCTTTTAGAGGTAAAGAGGTTAAAACAATGATAATGTTCACCTCAAAGTAATATTTCAAGTTCCTGGAGGTTATCATTAGCGTGTATGCAAGCTTTTCTAATCATAGGTATCTTTTTTCAGCATCGTGCAATGTTTTTCTTTCATAATAAATTGGATTCTGACCCCCACCCTTCTCACAAACTAAGGCTGAACTTACAACATTATTGGACACTGCTGGATATAAGTACAAAAGACCTTCATCATCCGAAATGGTTAATAGAGGTGGTTTGCTCAAATAGTTATTTATTTCTTCAAGTGCCATGATGCATTCGTCATTCCATATTTCCTTCCTTTCTTTCTTAAGTGCTAGAAATAAAGGTAGCCACTTCTCTGAGGACCAGGATGTAACAACCCGTCCTTTTAGAGACCATTAAATTCCCTAATTAAATATAAATGGGCAATTTGGAGAATTTCTCGAAATAGTGATTTTTGGGATTTTTGAGGATTTAATAATTTTCGAAGGATGTTATAAATTATTTTGGGACTATATAGGTCGAAATAATTTAATTATATGTCACCGTGGAGTATTGCGACAAAAGAGGTAAGATTTTGAGTAGAAAACCCACATTTATTTATTTTGGGTTGGAATAGTGATTTGCGGTCAAGTACCTCGGATGGAAATTTCGACTGCGCCATAATTCTCGGAATGTCCGAGATAGTCGGAAAAGAGTGTCCGATTGTCGAAAATGAGTTTCGGGTAATTTTAGAGGTAAAAGTAACTCGTAATTGGGTAAACGAGTCGTTTTTGAGTTTTAAGGGTTAAAAACCCATTTTCTTCTTATTTAAAGAGGGAGAAGGGAAAGAAAAGAGAAGAAAAGAAAGAAAAGAGAGCGAAGAGAGAGAGGAAGGAGAAAAGAGGAGGAAAGGGAGATCTCGGGCAAACTCCGCCGGATTCGACTCGAGGTCGTCGGATTTTATCCACGAGGCAAGTGTTTACTTGCTTTATTTCATTTTGTGCAATCCTCTCATATCACTTTTGGTATAAACATGATTTTAGGGTTAGAACCCTTAAAATAAATTGGGTAAAAGTTGATTATGAGTTTACACATTGATGTAGTGTAAACTCTTAATGATTTTTAGTATCAAAACTATGTTAATGGAGTATAAATGGGTTGAAATGCTAAGTTGAGGTTTTTATGGTTTTAGGGTTTAAAACTATGAGAAATGATTTAATACCCCAAAATAATTGATGTGTTAGTTGTAAAACATAGATTAGATGTTAACTGAGTTGTTGGGTGAGGTTAGAACCAACAAAAATGGAGAAACATGGAGTTTGGGATTTTGGTAGGGACAATGAATAGTAACCCGTAAGCTTGTGGGGTTATTTTGACTAGGAAAAGTATTGATTTAGCTTTCGTCCAAAACACGAAAGTTGTAGATCTTTTCGATACGGTCGCGTGGGCGCCAACCGCGTATTTTTCTGATTTTTCTACGATTTGATATGATTTTTACAAGATGACAGCTCCCGGCTGAAAGTACCAACTCGGAAATCAAATCGGGAATTGGAAAAATAAAGGCTAGAAATTATTGTGTAGATGTTTGGGATGATTTTTGGTGTAGAGTAGAAACCATGAAAATGAATTTGGATTGATTTTTGGGTATTTTGGAGTTTGAGAAATCGCCCAAACTGTGACCCTCGAACAGGCGAATCGATTCGGGTACAGGCCGAATCGATTCGCCTAAGGGGAATTGGGTTTCTGCAATGGGCCTAATCGATTCGGGTACAGACCGAATCGATTATCCATTTACAGACCTGTTTGCAGAATACTTTCCGAATTGATTCGGATTGGGAACCGAATCGATTCGCCCATCCGAATCGATTCACTAAAGGGGCGAATCGATTCGCTTAGGCCAAAATTTCTAGTTTTCTCCCTTTAAGAGTATGGGGAGTTGAATTACCATTTGAGATTTTATGGGGATTCCTAAATAAGGGTTTTGAGGATAAATAAACCTTTAAGAGATGATTGAGGTAATTAGTAGTGAACAAAGTAAGGAAATACTTTGGGTTTAGTATCATGCTTATATGAAAGCATGATTATGATTCCTCGAGGGAATCTTTGGGATTAATGGTCATCGCTATATATAGTTGGCAAATATGGCCATTTATGTATATTCAAGGATGAATATATGGTATATGTATATACTATGTGATTAAAGTATATATGATATGATGAAAATGATTTTGAAAATAATATATAAATGTTTTCAAAATGGAAAGACAAATGATTTTCATAAATAATAAAAATGAGGATACACACCTCTCTAAATCGCTATCATAAGGGAAGTTGCGTTCGTATGGTGAAGCCCCCTGGCTAATGATGCAGGGTGGATATAGTCCTATAGGCCATGTGAGCGTTTGTTGTTATATTTTCTGCGCAGGTTAGGAGATTCCGGGTGTGGTCTTGACTATCCCGCAGGCACATGGTCGCTTCCCGACGTCTTTCGATATAGGATCCCAGGTTGTCTTGGAGGCCCTGGAAGATGATAGCCATTTAGGGGCGCGCACAGTGGAGAAATCCGGACGGGCGGTCTTAGAACGCGTTTATTAAAGCAGTTCATAATAATGGATTTGCTTTAATTACATTTCCTGGATATAGGAAGGGAAATGGGTTATATTATTTGGCTTCGGTAACACTTCCCGGATGGAAGAAGGGATGTGGAAGCATATGTTATGATCAAAGCATTTTTATGATAATGAAAATGTCTTTGAATACATTTCCTGAGTATAAAAAGGGAAATGAGATAATTGATAAAGGAAAAGCATTTTTATGTTAATAAAATTGGCTTTCAAAAAGTATATGATTTGTTAAAGCAATTCATGATAATGAATTGGCTTCTATAAATACATTTCCTGGATATGAGAAGGGAAATGGAAGTTTTTGAAATGAAAAGGATAAGTATTTATAAATACTATATGTATCAAGTAATCCTCAGTCCGGGAGATATTATCCGGACGTATATTGTAGATGTACATATATGTATAAATCGAGTGCCGAGGGTCTAATGGATCCCGACGATCGACCGTGCTGCATAGTAGTGTATCGGGGGGGGGGGTTCCTTGTTTGGATTTCGCTTCACGAGACACCCCACGCACGAATATGGAATTGTGTTGAGACTGGGGAGAAGTTTAATCCTTAGTGATCTAATATTATTAAATGTTTATGGTATATATATTATATATATCTTTCTGTACTGAGGGACTGGCGGATCTCAAAGATCGACCTTGCTGCATAGTAGTGTATCGGGGGGGTTCCTTTTTTGGATTTCGCTTCGCGAGACACCCCACGCACGAACATGGCATAGCGTCGAGATTAGAGTGATGTTTAGCCCTTAGTACATCTGTTTGACTATCTAGGTTAGATAGTGGTTGGGCATTAGACTAGTTTAGCAGGGTAGCTTGACTAGGATGTTTTTAGGGATGCGCTAGGTGTGCACTGTTAGAGGAGAGGTGAGGGGTATCTCATGAGAGTGCGATACCAATTTAAATATGAGATAAAAACTATTTTTCTAAAAATAAAGCATTTATGCACTTGCAAAATATTTTCTAAACATTCGGGCTCTGACCCGTTTGTCTACTCTCCTTTCTTTCTCTATACTGTATATATATAGGTGTCCAGACACAGGGACGCCTGGATGAAAATTCTTTCGAGTCAGACGTCAGCTGCAGCAGCTGTGGATGCGTGCAGGTATTTGATAGCCGCTTCCATCCTTGTACTCTAGATAGGAGGTATTGTATAAACATTCGAGCCAATGGCTCAATTGCATTTATTTATTCTTTCAGTACAACATTCGATATGGTTGTATATTTGGACCGAGTGTTCGGTTATTTTAATTCCTTTCATTTTCATTTCAGTTCATTACGCATTTAATTGTGGATGTTGTAATTTATTCGTTAAAAAGAGTAGTTAAGTAAAAGTTTTTAATGGCCACCTAATAGGATATTAGTAATTAAATGGATTTTCGACAGTGATGCTAAGGATGATCCATATGTGACTCCTGTTTTAATTTAATATTGGAGTGATCGCCCGGTATCTTATTAGGCGGGTTGTTACAGATGGTATCAGAGCATCAGGTTCTAATGTCCTTAGGAATCTGTGCGGACGTACTACGCTTTCAGCGTTGCTCTCGATTTGTTATAGAGCCTCAAGAATAGGATTGTTGATTTCTATTGTGAGACTTCGATCTCCTGCCATATTAGAAGATTATAGAAATCTTTTACGCGCTCGTTGAGAATCGTGTGCGGAGCTCGGAGGGCAGTAGGAGTTGGAGCTTAGCTGGGGGAGAAGTTGGGGACGAGGACCTTAATAGATGCCACTCTCCTTGTGGCAAATGCTAAGGATTGCTGTGACGACTACTAAAGTATAGTAGTTATGAGCAACCAAGTACTACTGTGATAGAAAGTGGTACTCAAGTTGGATTACCCTGTGGAGATAAGGATTCCAAAGGGATCTTAGGGATAGTTTTAACCGTGAGACCCCATAATTTTGCAAGGAAGGATTGTTGGAACCAGTAGTGGAATTTCCTTTTAACGAAGGAGTTAAGAGGATTAGTAAGATGATTGTAAGGAGCAAGGCTATAGAGTCAGATGGTGTTGTGGAGTGCGGAGCCACACGGATAGTCTTTTCCGATAGGAATAAAGGACAAGGTTAGGGTGCCCAGATGGGGCCTAGAGTTGAGAAATTTTGGTAAGAGGTGTGGCTAGATGAAGTTGTGGTGTTCGATAGCCTTAGACTCGTGTGTGTAATATGAGTTTTGTTTTGGTCTCGATAACATAATAATGTAGACCTATGTGTTTTTCGCGATAGCGGAATTTTGTTTTCCTTCACTCGCCATAGAGGCGGGTGATTATATTTTGTTTATATACGTATAATGTATTGGTTGATCGGAGCGATAGCAGGCTAATGATGGCAAGTCTATCGAGTCCACTGTTCCTGGAGGGGACAGGTTGTTATTGTGGTGTCTCACCTTGATAAAGGTCGAGTTCACCTTTATTATTATGGATTAGTGGAACCTCGATGAGTAGAGGCTTCTTTTTTTTTTGGTTGGTATATGTGGCAACCTTATAGATATAATGTAAGGCCCACAGGAATATTGTTGAGCTATAACATAAATCTCATTATTGTTTGCGCAAGGACTTAAAAATGAGTGCGAGCGCAGGGTGGTATGACTCTTAGTTAGAGATAGGAGTTCAGATCACCTTTTTGTTGGATTAGGGGATAGGGATATCCCGGTTGCATGTTTAAATGACAGAACTCCATAACCAACGAAGTCAAGGGTTAATGTGTGGAGGGATTCCTTGTTTGGATTTCGCTTTGCGAGACACTCCACACATGACTCTTAACGGCGTCGGGAGTGGGGAGCTGTTATGGGATGCAAGGATGTTGATTTTGTGGAAAGTTCTTATAGTGTGGATGAACCACTATAGGCTATGAGCCACATGATGTTGATATACTTATGGAGATATTGTGCTATGGAAAAGCACTAAAGTGGTCCCCTCGCCACAAGTGTGTGGTTGAGGTTGGACTTAGAGAAATTTGTTTGAGGATAATAACCAGCCTTAATGAAAAGGCAGACTTTGAGAAGATAAATTTTGGGTACTACGTTCGTGACACTTTTTACAGAAAGTGGGCACTTCGATTGATTAGGTTTCCTTCTATATGGGCGGAAGGATAAGATAGTAGGAATGCGTTTATAGGATAGCCTTGTAGGATTTAGGAAGTCCCGCCTATGTGCCTTGGGTCGCTATATCTCGATGACCGACTACGCGAGGGAGTAGTGTAACGGGAGGGTTCCTTGTTTGGATTTCGCCTTGGCGAGACGTCCCACGCATGAAACCAAGCAATTGTCGGGAGTTGAGAGAGGCCTTGGGCACTAGGGACATACTTAGGATTATATTAGTTTCTCGTAGGTAGGGTGACGCATAGATTATAGCCTTGTTAGGATGTAGGTTCGCTAGAGTTAGCAGCGCCGAGGTTAGGAGTTGGAATTTCACGGGTTGGAAGGACCCATAAGTGAGTATTACACCGAGGAAAGGAGACCCTTATTGGGAGAGAGTGTTACGTGTCAGACGTTCGCTACGAATGTGCAGATGTGCACAAGTTAGAAAGGTGTATGGGCACCTTGGCAAGTTGGTTTATATACCGCCTGAAATAGAATGGGCGTAGTATATAAGGTTGAAATTCATGCCGATAGGCATTATAGATGATGAGTATTATGTGATGTATTAGAGTCACTTTACGATCGTGGTAGTCGTATTGTACATGGTTGGGAACCATTGGGTTAGTGTCATTCCCTTTGAGGTATTAGGATTTTAAGTGATCCTAGGATTGGTGGTGTAGGTCGTATCTGAATTTCGAGGACAAAATTCCGTTGTAAGGGGGGGAGTATGTAACAACCCGTCCTTTTAGAGACCATTAAATTCCCTAATTAATTATAAATGGGCAATTTGGAGAATTTCTCGAAATAGTGATTTTTGGGATTTTTGAGGATTTAATAATTTTCGAAGGATGTTATAAATTATTTTGGGACTATATAGGTCGAAATAATTTAATTATATGTCACCGTGGAGTATTGCGACAAAAGAGGTAAGATTTTGAGAAGAAAACCCGCATTTATTTATTTTGGGTTGGAATAGTGATTTGCGGTCAAGTACCTCGGATGGAAATTTCGACTGCGCCATAATTCTCGGAATGTCCGAGATAGTCGGAAAAGAGTGTCCGATTGTCGAAAATGAGTTTCGGGTAATTTTAGAGGTAAAAGTAACTCGTAATTGGGTAAACGAGTCGTTTTTGGGTTTTAAGGGTTAAAACCCATTTTCTTCTTATTTAAAGAGGGAGAAGGGAAAGAAAAGAGAAGAAAAGAAAGAAAAGAGAGCGAAGAGAGAGAGGAAGGAGAAAAGAGGAGGAAAGGGAGATCTCGGGCAAACTCCGCCGGATTCGACTCGAGGTCGTCGGATTTTATCCATGAAAATAGGGTTTGACAAACTCAACAAATCATTATAGGGATGAGTGGTTTGGAAAATAAAAATTATTTTAGTGAAATAAAACTTATGGAACTTTTGGAACAGGTATATAACTTCGTTTTCGCCAAAAGATCTCAGAAAATGAGTCCACAAAAGTCTAATTTATAAAAAATATGATTTTCAAGGCAAGGACTTCGTTCAAACAAAAATGGGCTTTCGTTCAAATGAAATTAAGCTTTCGTTATAATAAGGTTAAATCTTATTCGAACGAACATCCTAGTTCGTTCCAATGACCTTCCAACCGTTGGACCTCTATCAAACGGAGATACCCTATTTGAAGTTCGTTCCAACGAACTCAAACAGTCGTTCTAACGAGATGTAAACCTCATTCGAACAAGAACAGTGTTTCATTTTAACGAGATGCAAATCTCATTCCAACGAACCAAAAAATAAAAAAAAATGATTTTGAAATTTCATTTTACAAAATTTTCTCAAATAAAATAAACACATCCCAGAAGAAAAATATATAAGTTTAAGTCAAAGCCCTTATACCATATATCTCCAATTAGAGTCATGACGGTTTCAACGTCTTAAACGGAAAAATGCGTTACTAAAGCCGTTTATTGAAAATAAACTATTTAAGTAACTCCGAGTTGTTTTTTGAAGAAACTCTTTTCTTAAATCAAAAAGGATTAATCACAAGAAGTGTTTAATAAAACAGTATGTACGAGATCTTATTCAAGATTTGGGCAACAAGTTTAAAAGATAGTTTAAACAAGTTTTAAACACAGCACAACCAAGAGTGAGATGAGAAAATGTAGAAGGCTTCTGTTCACAATTTTTTACGTGGTAAAACCTCACCAATTGAGGAAACATCCACGACTCCCTCTACGGAGTAAAATGAAAAATCCACTAAAAAAAATATATGAGTTACAAACTATATAACTAACATGCAAACAACTCAGACCTATACATGTTTAGGAATATACCCTCTGGTATCCTTAAACTTCTCTGCAGTTCTGATTGTAGATGTAGTTCTCTCAGTTTGTCAACTTCTGATTTGTTCCCGCACTTTACGTCGACTTATGTTCACAAGATCTTATTACCAACACTTTTCGTGTTGTAGGGTGTAAGTGTTTGTGAAGGTGCTTTCTAACACATACATGCACACACACACACTTATTAAGTACAAACCGTCCTAACAAATTACAAATACACTATATGCTATGATCTTTTCTTTTTCTCTCTTCTTACAAAACTTTGAACCCTATTTGACCTTTAAATCATTCCCAGAATCCACGGATACCTTGCTAGGAAGACAGACAAGCTCTTAATCAATCTCAGAATTTAAAACAAAAACTTTTTGAGATTGAAAACCTCCAAGTGAGATTCCAAACTAGGTCAAAGGTTTAGTTTTAAAAGAACAAGAAACAGAAAACTTTTTGAGATTGATTTCAAGGTAAGAAAACGTTTTAGAGAAAAATAATCAACAATATATTTCTCAAGATGAGAAATAAAGAATGAAACTAAGTGTAATGTAACATGAATAACTCAGATCTGAGATTTCTATGAAATCAGAAACTAGATCTAAGTAAAAGTCTAAGTTGGAAACAAGATCTCACGAACACAAGGTTACAGCAAAAAAAAAAAAATAACTCAACTCAAACTCTCAAACACTCAAGAACACTCAGGATGGTGTTTTTGGATATGGTGTTTTGAAGAAGTGTTTGGGTTAGGTTTTAAGAGGATTTGGACGAAGTTAGGGTTTCTAACTTTCTTTCTCTCTCTGGTTTCTCTCTTCTCTCTTCTCTCTCTTCTCTCTCTTTTCTCAGAAATAATGAAATGGCAAAAGTCTTCGAAGTCTGAGGGAAGGGTCCTTTTTATAGTGGGAGGAGAAAGTTCGAGATATCTGATCAAAACCAAGGGTTGAGATCGAGTCAATTTAAATTGACTTGAATCTAAGGGCTCACACAAGGCGGTGCTTAAACGAACGCTGATTGGCTAAAAAAATTACGCGGGGATTCATCAAGGAAGCATGCAGACCATTGATAAGAAATGATCCAAGGGCTGATAACACACGCGTCTATTGTCTCACTAAAGAAACACACTTCTAACCAATCAGAGGGCAACAGGTGTTGGCCAGTTAAGGGATATAAAACGCGCGTCCAAACTAATTACAAAGTATACCCTAAAGTCTTTGCTGCTTTTGGATTCTACCCAAGGTGACATTAGGCCATAATACACAACAAATAATATTTAGAGTTTGACCCCAAAAACTTATAAATCAAGTTTTAATTAATAAAACATGGTTTAAAAATTGTTTAAAAAATCCCAAAAAATTATTAAAAATCAAACTTAGGGATTTTAACACACTCAACATATGTACACACATTATTATGCAGTATGACATGTATGAATTGAATTCTACTGTGTGTGAGAGTTGGCAATAGTCTCTTGATCACTACAAGTAAGAGAGATGAATAGGCAATCCAACTTCTGAGGCTCTTTGGTTTCTAGGATGGACATAATTTTGTCACAATTTCCAGACTAGATGAGCACTTATACAATATAGACTCAAGTGAGTCAAAGGTATAAGGGCTTCATAAACTTCAAAATAATTCTCAATCACTAACAATTCAATGGTCTTAGAAGAATATGCGGATGCAGTGTTTGGTGTGTAATGGGATACACCAAATTATTTAAACTATGAGCAATTATAATTTATTTCTCTTACAAATCTCCCTATTGGCTATTCCATTACAAAAATAAAAACGGAAGCAAATTAAGACCTCAAAGACAATGTTTTACTAATGCCCAACCAAACCCAGAACATAATGACATTTGAGACTTTGTCGTCAACGAATAATCTTCATCTTGTGTGGTCTATGAGATCATCATCAAAGAGAAAGAGACCTACACACATAAAACAAAGAATACAGTGACATATGCGAGAGTTTAAAGCAAAGAAAAACTCCCTCATAACTTGTTCTTCCCCTTTTTGTCCATAATAGACGAAGAGTTAGAAATTAGTCATGAATTATAAGCATCACCCAAATCCAAATGAAATTACATCACAAAGATAATTAATAAAGCACATGTGATGAATTTCCAAAAGGCATTCCAACTATTTTTGAAATTTTTTAATTTTTCTCACGTATAAAAGATATATTTATAACAAGTACAAATACATCACACCATGGAAGAATACTAAAACATCCGAATCATGAAAGCGGAATGTAATTGTGTAAAAATTTTCCATAGGCAAATCAACATAGGCATTTATAATATCGGTGCACGTAGTAAGTGATATACTTTTACAGAAAGAACTTAATTTCAACCTTGGGTGTAAGAATGCTGAATAAAATGAAATTGACTCAACTTATGCAACATGTCATGAATTAAAATGCTTCTCAAAACAATAACGTCAAACTATTTAATGCTTTTCAAGAGAGTCGGTTGTGCAACCCCGTTGATCTTCTACTTTATAAAACGCTCAAAATCTCACATATTTAATAATTCACTCTCAAATTTTTGAAGATATGCTCATGTGTAGCGAAGCATCGGTGAAATAAAAAAATGGCCTTGGCACTTCTATTTTTGTGTGCAGTTAATCTTTTAGGCTCTTTTTGCTAATGGTGGATTTTAACTCAAAGAGAATTTTCTCTTTCGTACCCCTTTTCCACTGCTTAATATAAAACAATTTTTTTGAAAAACGAAATCCGAAAAATAATTCTTACAAGCACAACTTATCTCGAGTACATTTGGTTCATTGTTAGAAGCTATTGAGATGAGAACCCCTTATTCTACACATAAAAAGTTAGTACAATGTTCACTAAGTCCGTGCATGTGTGAAATTAAGGTGATAAAAAAGCCTTGCATAAAGAAAGTAATCATTAATAAATAATGAAATGTTAGCCATGCATTATTAAGCACACTAAAGAAACGAAGTCACGTATTAAAAAACCATGAAAAAATCACATGAATGGATAGAATGAAGGGTTGATTCCAACATTTTAAATGCACATCCATATATGGTGATAAATGAAAATATAATTTTTTTTGTCTTTTTCAAAAATTTTATCAAAAAAATAATTCATTTTGGAATTTTTAAAGATTTTACAAATAAAAACATATATGAACATAGAAATACAATCTAAAAATAGAGAAAAATAATATGAACATGATAATCACCCTACACTAGATAGAGTTCAACCAACGACACAAATACCCAAAGACTTCCTATGATTCTCGAATCTAAGTGCATCTAAAGGTTTTGTGAAAATATCGACAAATTAGCATTCAGTGTTCACAAAGTTCGAGGACTCGACTTTTGCCTCAATGAGATCACGAATAAAATACTCACGTATCCTAATGTGTTTTGTGCGATGATATTGAACCTAATTACGAGATATATGAATTGCACTCATATTATCACAAGAAATAGTCATTGTGCCTTTAAAAATCCCATAATCTCCCATCATTTGCTTCATCTATACGAGGTGTGTTCAACAACACCCAACAGCTATATACTCGGCCTCTGCCATGGATAAAGAAAAGGAGTTTTACTTCTTGCTCAACCAATACACAGGAGCACTCCCAAATTAAAAGCATCCACCCGAGGTGCTCCTATAACCATCAACATCCTCAGCCCAATTAGCATCCGAATAGGTGGACAAACGGTCATCAGTATTAAAGGAATACCAAATAACATAGGAAAGAGTTCCACTCACGTATTTGATGATACGTTTGAGTGCAAGCAAGTGATACTCTTTTGGAGATGCTTGGTAATGCACACAAACTTCAACACTAAGGTAATTTCGAGATGACTAGCGATAAAGTAGAGAAGACTACCTATCATTCTCCTGTAAAGGGTTTGATCTACATCCTTGAAGTACCCTATATCTTTGACTTACTTAAGTCTATACTATATAGGTGCTCATCTAATTTGGAAATTGTGACAAAATTTGAGTCACATCCCTAGTTACCAAAAGAAACCTCAGACTCTACATTATACCTCTATATGTTCTTAAAGGTAGTTCACCAACATCACACTCTAGGATTGCATACATACATTATATCATGTTATAATTAGTTGCGTGTGAGTTAATTCCCTTGAAATTAATTTACTAAATATTTTTGGGAATTTTTAAATAATTTATAAGTATTTAAAATGATTTTTTGGAATTAAAAATATTGGTTTTATAACCTTTGGGGCTAGATTATAATTTGTGTTCATATCATAAAATATGGTTGGGTAGAAACCGAAAGTTCTTGAGAATATTATGGGTACACTTTGTTTTCTCAGAATTCAAAAATACGCATTTTTCATTACATTGCAGTCTTACACGTGTTGCCTTTATAACGGTCAGATATGTGTTTTCTCGCTCTCACATACTTAAGCCTCTCTGTGGACCATTGGATCATTCTAATCAACGATCTGCATGTGTTTTCTTATAATCCCCGTGTTTATTTTTAAACCAATTAAATCTGTTTTAATAGCGGTGGGTTGATAGCCCTTAAATCAACTTCAATTTAATCGTGATCGTTTATTTACCTTCGATGTTCCAGAGACTTCTTCTCTCAGTATATAAGGAGACTTCGTCTCATATTTTGCAACTTTTGTTACTTTCACCTCTGAGAGAAAATAAAGAGAAGAGATAGAAGAAAGAGAAAGAGTTAGAGAGAGAGAGAGTTCGAAGAGTTTTTTACAAACCCTAACTCAAACTTTAACCAAATCCAAACCGAAAAACCTTTTTCTAAGTGTTTATAGTTCGAGATTTGTGAAGTCTTTCCTCTACTATCTTATGTCTCTTTACCGACTTAATCACGTTGATTAAGTTTCTATTTCTTTGTATAGAAATATGAGATTTGATTTATGTGATACAGATCACTTAGTTATTTGCTAGATCTGATTTCTTGTCTCGAGAAATCTATTTTTGTTGGTTGTTTTTCAAAATAAATGTTATTTTCAAACCCTAAACTAACAAAACCCTTTCTGATTTCATCTTACTCAAACTTTCAGACTTAGATCTAGTTTTGGGATCTTGATTGGGGATTTCACTTTCAATAGTAAATATTTTCAAATTAAGAAAGTGTATAGAATCTTGTCTAGTTTGTATAGCAAGATTCCCTTTTGATCTGCGGTTATTTGAAAGATCTAAAGTCTGATTTACTTGACTAAGTTGATCTTAGAAACCCTTGCATTTTGAGAGATCTGTTTGTAATTTGTTACTCATATTGTCTATAATTAAGTGTGTGTGTGAGTTGCATGCATGAGTTTAGAGCACTACACCATATACACATTCACACTACGACATGAAAAAGTATTGGTGTCAAGATATCGAAACTTTAGAGTCAACGTAAAGCTAAAAGGAGTAAAGTTACGAAGCTGGGAGAACATCAGCAACATCAGAACCTTAGGAGAAGTCAGAACACGCCAGAGGAGTTGGTACATTTATGAACTTAGATTAGGTTTGATTATGTGTCTTGATTGTTATATAGCTTGTAATCTATTACTCGTTTTTAGTGGATTTTTGTGGCATAGAGGTCACCGTGGATGTTGCCCCAATTGGGTGGGGTTTTACCACATTAAAATTACTTGTGTACACTTCCTCTTCCTCTAATCCCTTTCTTAAGGCTGTGTTGGTTTATTTTGCTTAGAGTTTTGTTTTTCAGAACTGGTAAACCTATAACTGAAATTACTCGTTCATACTATTTTACACATCTTGTGTTTAAATTTGTTTTAAGAAAAGAGTTTCTTCAACAAACTGTTTGGAACCATTTAGATAGTTTAATCTTGTATTAAACAACTTAAGTGGTACGTTTTCAATTGGTATCAGAGCTTTGGTTTCTCAAAAATTCTTTAGATCTTGTGTTTCTGAAATTGTTTTCTCAAAACAAATTATGGATGAGAAATTTGAGAGACTAGGTAACCTGTCCAGACCCCCCCTCTTTGATGGAACCAACTTCCCTTACTGAAAGGTAAGGATGGTGGCATTCATCCAAGGGACTTTGGGAGATGATGTCTGGGAAGTTATTGAAAATGGTTACACCTTTCCAACTAAACCAGTTGTTGAAGGAAGTACTGTGAGGATTAGAAAGTTACTAAGTGAATTCACTAAAGAAGAGAAACATGTTTCACTTAATAATAATAAAGGCAAAAATGCCATATTCATGTTTTAAATGAACACGAATTCAAGAGGATATTATTCCGCTCTACCTCTAAAGAATCATGGGACACCCTTGTAACTGCACATGAGGGTGATACCAGAGTTAAAGCTGCTAAAACTCAAATGTTAGTTCAGAAGTATAACTCCTTGATCATGATTGAGACTGAGTCATTTGATGACTTTTATATTAGAGTGACAGACATTGTGACCAAATTTCATATTAATGGGATTGTTTATGATAGAAAGGAGATTGTATCTAAAATACTAAGATCACTTCCACAAAAATTTGATAATAAGAGATATGCAATTGAGGAGTTGGACGATCAAAATCTTACACCTGAACTCCTTAGTAGCAAATTGAGAACCGTGGAAATGGAATTAGAATTTAAGAAACAATTAACCCAGTCCCAAAAGAGATAGTTTACCTCCAATCTTATCTTTTCATCTAAGTTGACCACACCTGAATTTAACATACCTAACAGTGATTTAGACTTTGATGAGGACCATAATTTAGATATTTGGATAATCAGATTGCCTTAATATCTAAACAGTTTAAGAAAATTATAAGCTTTCGAAATAAAATAGCAAAAAGACAAGGCAAGCCTACTTATCCAAATTAATCTAATAACAAGCCTTATGAGAGAAGACAAGACAAATACCAGTCTCACAATCATAAGAGACCTGAGAAAGACCTTAAAAATGTTGAATGCTATAGATGTGGAAATTTAGGACACATGGCTAGTGATTGTAGAGTTAACTTAGACAAAATTCACAAATATAGCAAGGCTCATTTAAGCAAGACTTGGGATAACTCAAGTGATTCTAAAAATGATGAACCTGAGTCATCTAACACTTTTGACCCTTGTATGTCATTATTTGCTAAGATAATGTACAATGATGATGAGGAATCTGATCATACCATGACTGATAGTATGCCTACTGGTTTATGTGCTTTATTTATTAAGAATGTTTATAATGCTTCAAATGCCGTGTTTGTGAGTTAAAGGGAATGCTCTATTGTTGATGTCAATAGGTGTGTGAGTTCTAAAAATGAATCACTAGGGGACACTGCACACTTAGCGACTTTGAAAATGATGATCTTCTTGACATTCACACACTTTACACAAAAACTCTCAAGATAAAAACTAGGCATGAAAAAACTATCAAGGATCTTACCCAGAAGATAGAAACCTTAAGTCTGATGATCAAATAAAATGCTGAAGAGTACACTACTCAATGTCTAACTCATGAGAATGAAACCAAAAATTTTGAACAAAAACTAAAAGAGTTGTTTAACTCTAATGAAATTCTGGAAAAGAAATACAAAGGAACGTTGTTATAATTGGAACAAACAAAAGAAAAGACATCCACAGTCTTAAAAAAATTTGCAAAATTTGAAAATAGCTCTAAGTGTTTTGAAGATTGTGTAGCTGAAAGCAAAACTAATTCTAATGATAGAATTGGAATAGGTTTTTATCCCAATTCTAAGACACAAACTAAAATCTTTGAAACCATAAAGTTTGTGTCTGGTGGAAAAAGACCTATTGAAACTTGTCCAGATTTTTAAGGTTTAAAAAATGATTTTGATAATAATCAACTGAAGATAGACATTGGTGAATCGAGCAACTCTAAGCATAATGTTGAACAAAAGACCAAATATGTCTGCCCTCCTATTCGACAAGCAGATTCTATATTTCATCCTGTGCCACCTAGGAATAAGACTAAAGCTCAAAACCTAAACAAACCTTTGAATAATAATTTTCCCAAGGTTATGAGTTCAACATGCCATCTTTAATGCTCCTATTGTGATGTCTATGGACATTCCTTAGATGATTGCTATTCTAAATGTCTATGTAATACAGTCTATACCTCTTATGTCTACCATAACTTCAACTATTCTAGGAGAAGCCGAAATAACTATTTCCTTCCTAGATAGCCAGATAAAAACTCTAACTATCGTAATAGAAGGAAAAGGAGTAATACTAAAAGACAATCCATAAGAAGGAATCCTAGATTCTATTCTAGACCAAATTCTCCAACTGTTTATATCAATAATAAAATTGCGCAAAAATCTTTTAAAGAAAAGGCAGAAGCTCGCAAGTTTTTTCAAATACGAGGTAATAAGCGCAAATTGAAAATTAGAGCAATTTGGGTTAGAAAAGATTATCCAATATCCCAGTTAAAATACAACATAGTGATCAGTGCTTTTAGAGCTGAACATACTACAACTGGATGGTATTTAGACTCAAGATGTTCCAAACATATGAGCAAAGATGATTCCAAACACTCAAACAAAACTAACTTCTTTGGAGGAAAAGTCTTGTTTGGAGACGGTGTATCAACCCAGATCATTGGTAAAGGAACACCCCATGAAGAAGGATTACCCATTCTTGAGAATGTACTCTTAATGAAAGGACTTAAAGCAAATTTACTAAGTATATCACAGTTCTGTGACTCAAACCATACTATCACCTTTTCAAAGAAAAAATGTAAAATTTTAAATGAAAAAGGTGATTGCATTATTACAGGGCTTCGTACTCCAGATAACTATTACACAGTCAATCCAAGTACAGAGGTCTGTAACATTACAAGAATGGATGACAATGAGATATGGAATAATAGGTTAGGTCACATTAACTATGACAATCTTGGCAAATTATGCTCCCAAGTGATAGTTAAAGGTCTTCCCAAGATCAAACGAATTTCGAACATTGTTTGTGGTCCATGCCAAGAAGGAAAAATTGTCAAGGTTCCCCATAAGAAAGTTAAAGAAGTTCTATCCACTAAACCTCTAGAACTCATCCATATGGACCTAATGGGTCCCTCTCGTACTATTAGTTTTTATGGAAATAGTTACATACTTGTTATGGTTGATGATTTAACTCGATTTACCTGGGTTGCTTTCTTAAAACATAAATCATAAGCCTTTCAAAAGTTTTTGAAAATCTTAGTTCGTATAGAAAACGAAAAGGACACCCAAGTAGATAGAATTCGTAGTGATAGAGGAGGAGAATTAGTAGATTCAGGTATCATAGAATATTGTGACTATAATGGTTACAAACATGAATTTAGTGCTCTTAAGACACCTTAACAAAATTGGATTGATGAGCGTAAGAATCGCACTCTTCAAGAAATGGCCCGTGTGATGATTCACGCAAAAAATCTACCAAAATATTTTTGGGTAGAATCCATTCGTACTGCCTGTCATATAATCAATCGCATTTACTTAAGGAAGAATACCAAATAAACATCCTATGAGCTTTGGTCTGGAAAGAAACCTAACCTAAAATAATTTAGAATCTTTGGTAGTACCTATTATGTCTGTAAGGATAGAGAACATCTGTCTAAATTCGAAACCAGAGGTGATAAAGACATCTTTTTAGGATATTCTCCAAACAGTAGAGCCTATCGTGTCTATAATCTTCGTACCAAAACCATGATGGAATCCATCAATGTGGTTGTAAGTGACACTAATGTAGAAAGTGAGACCAAATAATCAATTATTATGGATGAATCTAAAAATATTTTAAATTATGACTCTCCAGAAATAGTTGAATCTTTACCAACTGAGACCCTTGATGTACCTAACTGGGTTTCCAAAGATCATTCTTTAGATAGTGTAGTTGTTAATCCTACTGAGCCTGTTCGTACAAGATCTCAACTTCGTAACATTACTCATTTTGCATGTTTTGTGTCTCTTATTAAGCCCAAAAATGTAAATGAAGCCTTGAATGACACCTTGTGGATAAGTGCTATGCAGGAGGAACTTCTTCAATTTGTCATTCACGATGTTTGGTATCTTGTACCCAGGCTTGAAAATAAAAGGGTTATTGGCACACGTTGGATTTTTAAAAATAAGACTGATGAATCTAGGATGATTATTAGGAATAAGGCTAGATTAGTTGCCCAGGGATACTCTCAGGTTGAGGGAATAGATTTCGAGAAAAATTTTACTCCTGTCACTCGCCTCGAATCCGTTCACTTACTTTTTGCCATAGCATGTCGTTTGCATTTCACTTTATATCAAATGGATGTTAAGTCTTCCTTCCTTAACAAAATTTTATCTGAGGAGACCTATGTAGAACAACCCAAAGGGTTTATTGACCCTCATCGCCCAATTTATGTTTATCGTCTTAAAAAGTCTTTTTATGGGTTAAAATAAGCTCCTAGAGCTTAGTATGAGCATCTATCCACCTTTCTTTTAGATAATGGATTTAGGAGAGGAGGGAATGACCAAACCTTGCTTGTCAAACATTTTAACAATGACATTACTATTGCTCAAGTATATGTTAACGATATCATTTTTGGTTCCACCTCCCCTTTAGAAGTTAAGACCTTCTCTGACATCATGCACAAAGAATTTAAGATGTCACTTATGGAGGAGTTACAATTCTTCTTAGGACTCCAAGTTAAACAGAATTCAGAAGGATTATTTCTACTGCAATCTAAATATGCTTAAGAGATTGTTAAGAAGTTTGGCCTAAAAACAGCTAAAGACGCTAGGACTCCTACACTGTCATACTTTCTAAACATGAGAATGGAAAATCTATTGATACCACCTTGTACCGTAATATGATAGGAACTTACTTTATCTAACTGCCTCCCATCCTGATATCATGTACTCTGTCTGCGTGTGTGCCCGATATTAAAATAATACCAAAGAAAGTCACCTTTTGTGTGTTAAAAGAATTATCAAATACATCAAAGGCACTCTAAACTTAGGACTTTAGTACACTAAAGACACCTCTAGTACTATAGTAGGTTACACCGATGTTGATTGGTCCGGTTGATCGACGATAGTAAGAGTACTTCAGGTGCGTGTTACTACATTGGTAATAACTTGGTAGGATGGAGTAGTAAGAAAGAAAACTGTACTTCCTTGTCTACCGTCGAATCCGAATATATTACAGCAAGAAGCTGTTGCTCTCAATTACTTTGGCTGAAACAAACGCTAAAAGATTATGGTATCACTGAAGATAAGTGATTAGGCTTAAATATTGTATATTTATCCCCTTAATTTTGGTATTTTTATGAGCCCGTGCATCATAAATAGATTGTATTTATCTCATATTTATGCTACTAACCCTTTTTGATAAGTATTTCATATTTTCTGTATCTCTTATGCGTTTTACAGGTATTTAATGAGAGTTAGTGCGAGAGAGAACTCAAAATAGTGAAAGAAACCAAGAATCGGGGAGTTGAAGGGTATTTTTGTAATTTTTTAGCCTTATTCCGAAGGTGGGGCCAACTCGAAAGTTGAATATCTTTCAATTACACGAGCACCGGAGAAAACGACACCCCAATCCGAGTTACCGTGAAGAAGTTATGCCCATTTGAAGATTGAGACAAAAATCCAAAAATCCAAATGAAAAAGAGGCGACCAAGGCTTGACGATTCTGGAAATCCGAACCGGTTTAAATAGAACCTGAACCGGTTTGCCAATTTGTCATGCACCAGATCTGTTACAAAATTAGTCACGTTTTCTAAATGTGAGAAAATTGCCAAATACGTAAATTTTATTTTGTCCTTATCTTTTAGCTAAAAGAGTTTTATGTTTTGGACACTCTTCTGAACGACTTGTAACCTATATATTTAGTCATTGGGACTCTTTTTATTCATATTTCATTCATCTAAAAGCTCGTAATCAAGTAGGAACATCTAGGAGAAGAATTTGCATATTTTGCACCTTTAATTAAAGAGTTTTGTTAGTTTTTCTTCAAGCTTTGTTTTCTTCTTGCATGATTGTGTTCTTCAATCTTGGTAACCTTAACTTCTAGTACTTTTATCATTCTTTCCTTATTTTCACATGCTTGTTAATGGATTTTTGTGTAGTTAATCATAGTTCGACCATGCTAGGCTAAATTTTTAGAGGTTGGGGTGCATGAATCCAACCCGATGTGGTTTGCATGGGTGTGAAATTAGTTCCTTGAATTAAATAAATGATTGAATCATGTTGTGTGGTGATCACAACCGTCGTAGGACTTTTGATCTCGTTTTACCTAGGTAACCAGGATGCTTAAGAGTGCGACGCGCGTGTAACTACTATGACACCACTTTATTCTTACTTTTGATTATATATGATGCGGGCTTGAACCTCATATAAATAATGCTTGAGATTAATAAAGACTGGATTTAATAAATTATCTAATTCATAACTAGTTTTATTACTGGTAAACATACTAGGAGTTGGGGATTATGTCCCTACCTTAATTTTCCAATTAGTTTTAGTTAACTTCTATTTTTCTTGGATCCCAATTGTACTTGTTCCCCTTAGCACCCCAATCCCCCATCATCCCGTTCAAAATTTTAATTGGTGATGGTTCATTTTTTCCATCTCACACATGCCTTCCGTTGTTCAAATGGAATTCTTATTTTCGGGAAGGCATGCATGAAAATGAGGGTACACCGATTATCCCTCAAAGTCAAATTGTATTTTGGGTGGACCCTTAACTTTTTCGATTTCTAGTGTATAACTTATTAGAAGTTCAAATCGTAGGTTGTACATAATTAACTTCTTCTATTTTCCCTTTTCCTTTTTTTATAGTTTAGAGTAATTAGTTAAAGTTTTTGTTATTCTTTTTGTTATGCTTGTATCTAACATGTTTTGTAGATTCAATGGACTTGTACTCATCGGGAATCGCTCCATTTGGGTAATATCTTCCTTTTCCTCTCTTTATGTTGTGTTCTTGATTTCCATTGAGGACAATGCAACATTTAAGTTAGGGGGTGTGGGATATTCTTCCCATTTATTATTTAGGTTCATTGATTTGATCACATGTTCTTTCCAAATGTGTTTTTTTTAGAAAATTTAAAAAAAAATTGAAAAAGTTTGAAAAGGCCAAAAATATTTTTCTTCAAAATAAATAAAAATTGGAATTTAAAAGCTTCACAAATGTCACATTTTTACTGTCTCAAATTGTAAAATTCAAAATGCAGAAAGCCGAAATTGACCAAAGATGGAAATTGAGCGAAAATTGACGACTTAACGAATAAGTGTGGAGATTAACAAACCCGGTGAGATTTCGAGCCTATCATTTTTATGAGTTTATAAATCAATCCAAGTTAATTGTTAACTCAAAGTTTTTTTCACCGTTTTAATAAGTCGTTAAGGATTCAATTCTTTCACTTTGATCGGTTATGGGAAATGGAATGTTGTCTTGAAAAATGCGCTAAATAGATCTCTAAATTTAATTAATCTTGAGACACACATGGTAACACAATTAGTAATTTGGACAATGAAGTAGGCCCTCGTTTGTTACCCAAAAATATTGGCCATAAAAAGTTGTGAAAAATTCCCCTTTGCAAACCAAGTTGAGCCTAATAAAATTTATCTTTTCGTTTGATAACCCGAAAAACCCATAAAGCCTGAAATTGAGAAAATCGAATATTCATCAAATAAAGTCCGGAAAGTGCATAAAAAGGGAAAAGAAAAAAAATTAGAAGAATGCTCAATAAAAATAGCAAGAAAAGAAAATGTGAAAAATAGAAAAAAATAGAAAAAGAAGAAAAAATGAGCAAAGATCCAAAAAAGCACTACCGGACATCATAAGAACATTTTTCAATTTCGAATTTCCCAACTATTCCCATTTGTTTTACCCCTTATACCTTATAACCCGAAAAAGTTCTAACCGAGTTCGAATTGCGAAATTGTCTACCGTGTGAAGATCTAAGGCACTAAAGATAATAAAATAGATTACGTGGAATGAAAAAGAGATGATGTTTCCCGTTTCCCGTTTCCCATTGACCGTATTCCGATGACGAGATCTTTTCACCTAAATTTTTTTTCATCTTTCAAAATGATGTGCGTGAATTTGTCTCCATCATATTTAGTCTTTTTATCACGCATATCGAGAGAATAAGACACATTTTTGAGTGATTCATTTGTGAGAGCATCCCGTGAGGTTTTGAAATCAAAGCGAATTTTCAGAAAGTAACGTAGTGATCAATTGGTGGAAGTTTGCGGTTCGATTTTTGGCTTCGCACACACACACTATGATTTGAGAGTCTTGAATATGAATTTGCGGTGACCATTTTTGGGGAGTTTGAATTGTAAATTTTTTAAGTATTTTAATTTTCCTTTGAGTCAATAACGAATTTTGTGGGTATATTCACTGCAAACCCTCACGATACACAACTCGTCCTACTAGGATAACCTTGGGGTTAAAAGGCTTATTGCATACGCTAAATGCAATCGCTTTCCCGCGGAAAAGGTATTCTATCCCAATAAAGTTTTTGAAGGGTACTTAACTCATATTCTCATTCTTTTACATTGCTCGGTAC
The DNA here is from genome assembly GCA_949130495.1 of Sambucus nigra. Lineage (NCBI taxonomy): Eukaryota > Viridiplantae > Streptophyta > Magnoliopsida > Dipsacales > Adoxaceae > Sambucus > Sambucus nigra. Next base: position 521,891,247 of record OX422207.1, read on the forward strand.
GCGCAAAGTTCTAAGTTAGGGGGTTTGATTAGGCTTAAATATTGTATATTTATCCCCTTAATTTCAGTATTTTTATGGACCTCGTGCATCGTAAATAGCTTGGATTTATCTCATATTTATGCTACTATCCCTTTTTGGAAAGTATTTCATATTTTGTGTATCTCTTATGTGTTTTATAGGTATTTAATGCAAGTTAGTGCGAGAGAGAACTCAAAATAGTGAAAGAAATCAAGAATCGGGGAGTTGAAGGGTATTTTCGTAATTTTGCAGCCTTAGTCCGAAGGTGGGGCCAACTAGAAAGTTGAAGATCTTTCAATTACAAGAGCACTGGAAAAAATGACACCCCATGTAATACCCCGTATTTTTGTGTCTTTAATTATGAGATTAATTAAATAAAATTATTTTTAATTATGGGATTAATTAAATTAATTTGAGATAATTAATTGGAAATTCATCCGGATCTAAATACTAGCGAGACGAGAGTTGGTATTTGATTATGATAATAATTTTGAATATTACTGAGTGAATATGGTAATATATTATTATTGAATTTATTAATAGTGTCGTGAGTTATAAATACGATAATTCGAAAATTAAGTTGGAATGCGCGTGTCAGTCACGTGAGGAATCAATTTGAATGAATTTTAAAGTAAATTATATTTGTATCATCTGTATGGTCATTTTGAGTGCACCAATGTTTCCGAAAGGGTCAAAATAGTCAGAAAACACTAGCCGGTGGTTTAGTTTGGGTCCCGAGACATTTTTAGGCCTAACCGGCAACCCGGGAGGGTATTTTAGTCATTTTAAATTTTAATGAATAATGACCTACGAAAATTAGGCTTTGTTTATCAGCCAACCTTAGGTCCATTAGGGCCATTATCTGTCAAAACCAAATAGTGTGCAATGTGAGAAGAGAGGGGAAGTTCCAAGGGTTTCCAAGGCCATAACCACCACACACCTCCACTATCGCCGGAATTGTGATCGGAAAAAGAAAGAGAACCAACCTTTATCGCCTTCAAAGGATCAGAATCTTCATTTCTGGGTAAGTGATTTAAGTTGTTATAATTCAACAAATATATATTATCCACGTAGTTTAGAATTGGAGACTAGACTTGGAAAATTGAGAATTTTATAAATTGGGAGAATTAAACATTGAATATGGGTAGGTTTTGCATGTAGATGAACTTCTGGTAAGTAGAGACAATGAAATCATAATCCATGTGTACAAATTCACGAATTAATGTTGAGAAATTTGATATTCTTGGAGAAATTTTTAAGAACTAGGTTTAGGGAAATATTTATGACTTTTGATCCAAGGAACTCTTAATTCATTGTGTTTTAATGATTTTAAAACGTTAGGAATTGTGGAAACATGTTGGTGTAATGAGTGGTATACTTAGTTGGGAGTTTGGGACGTTGTAATGGAAGATTTGGGGGTTTAAATTTGGAGAACCCGTAACTATTTAAAGAATTCCAGGGCAAACACCTGCTTGATCGATCGATCGACTCAAGAATGTCGATCGATCGACCCTTTGCCTTCGATCGATCGACCCCTCCTGATTTTGGATAGTTTTCCCCTTTAAAGTTTAATGTAAATCCCAAACCTATAATGATTCTTAGGGTGATTAATATAGTATTGTGGGAGTTAGTTAAGGTCAGTAGGGTTTTAGTTGATGCCCCAGAAAAATGGGTTACCTTATGGAATTGAATGCTACTACTTACGAGGGTCTACCGAGTGAGGTACGGTTAGAAATTGTTTGAATTGAAACTATAATGGGAATGAATGATGATGTAAGGATAAGAACAGTAACAAAGGGACTTTAATTTACTGAGATAACATTAGAAACTAATAGGATACCTAGTAACCTTTTGGGATAGGTTTAGGTACTCAAATTGATACGAGGAGAGAGTTATCAAGCTAAATATATTTTACGTAGAATGTTCGGGATAAACGTACTACGTATGAGACTTATAAGATGAAATGTGGGAATACCTATATTGATATATGATTACTTAGGTTGTGTGAATGCCTAGTGTATGGATTTCTTATGTGTATGACATACCTACCATACTTGCTATCACGGGAGGTTGGCTTTCGGAAAAGGACCATCTGATCTTTGTGTGCCTACGGGAGGGATTTAGATTGGTACCTTAAGGACATAGGACTGTGAATGACTTATTTGTGAGTTGATAAGTCATCTGACCATGGGAGCATAGGTATGTGCATGACCCATGGGTGTGTGAACTATGTTCGCCTCTAATATGTGTGATTTGTATTAAGACGGTTCCTGAGTGACTCGAAACGCGTGATCCTTACGTACGTGATGTACATGGATTTAATATAAGAGTATGCATGCACCGTAGCTTAGACTAGGGGTTCCATATATGTATATATGTATTGAGAGTGATTTATATATATACTTGTGACTGGTTCACTATTGCTTAGTAGATGTGAATAACTTAGATATTTGAATGGGCTACGAATATGAGAATATAAAGAACACTTGTGATAACTAATTTAATGAATGTGAATATGAGATATAATATATAACTTGTTTGTGTAATATGAGTAGACACCTTATATTAGAATGTGAAAGCAAGGGTTAGTACGGACTAGTTAGATAGTGGCTTCACTAGGATGGGTTAAGGGTATACGTTAAGCGTGCACGTTAGTTGAGAGGTGAGAAAATCATGTGAGAGTACGCAACTAACATGTATATAATATTTACTGTTTATTTTTAAACTGTTTTCACCTCAGGCTCTGATGCATTTTCTTCCAAATCTATTTTTTTGTAAAAACCTTTTAGGTGCCCAGCCACAGGGATGCCAAGCATAGGATTTCCATTATATTGACATGCTGTAGCTGCTGTGGAAGTTACAGGATCTCGGTATTAGACGCCTCCACATTCTGCACTTGATTCTATTCGGGGCTACTCAGTTGTTAGGGTAGGTCACCCATTTCCATTTGAAGATAGCATTCTCGGATTTTCAGTTTTATTTCAGATGGTTTATTTATTCAGACTCTTGTATCGGGATTTTATTTTACTCTGGTATTATTATTGGAGTGTTTACTCCAAACTCAATTTATTTCTTTTCGTTGGTTACTCACATGAGTTTGTTTATACGATTATTGGATGATGATTTATTTACTTGGCTAATTGTTAACTTAATTAGTAAAATTTGACATCTCTCTTTTTAAATATTAGATGGCTAGTAATTAATTAAATAAATGTTTTCGACAGTGATGCTAAGAATGAACCAACTTGATATTCTATATTAATTTTATAAAGGAGTAGCTACCCGATATTTAATTAGTCGAGGTGTCACACCCCAATCCGAGCTACCGTGAAGAAGTTATGCCCATTTGAAGATTGAGACAGAAATCCAAAAATCCAAATGAAAAAGAGGCGACCAAGGCTCGACCATTATGGAAATCCTAACCGGTTCAAATAGAACCTGAACCGGTTCGCCAATTTTTCACTTACCAGATTCGTTATAAAATTAGTCACGCTTTCTAAGTGTGACAAAATTTCCAGATACGGGATTTTTATTTTGTCCTTATCTTTTAGCTAAAAGAGTTTTATGTTTTGGAGAATCTTCTAAACGACTTATTACCTATATATTTAGTCATTAGGAATCTTTTTATTCATATTTCATTCATCTAAAAACTCATAATGAAGTAGGAACATCTAGGAGAAGAATTTGTATATTTTGCACCTTTAATTCAAGAGTTTTGTCAGTTTTTCTTCAAGCTTTGTTTTCTTCTTGCATGGTTGTGTTCTTCAATCTTGGTAACCTTAAATTCCAGCACTTTTATCATTCTTTCCTTATTTTCACATGCTTTTTAATGGATTCTTGTGTAGTTAATCATTATTACACCATGCTAGGCTAGATTTTTAGGAGTTGGGGTGCATGAACCCAACCCGATGTGGTTTGCATGGGTGTAAAATTAGTTCCCTGAATTAAATAAATGATTGAATCTTATTGTGTGGTGATCACAACCGTCGTAGGACTTTTGATCTCGTTTGCTCTAGGTAACCGGGATGCTTAAGAGTGCGATGCGCGTATAGCTACTACGACACCGCTTTATTCTTTCTTTTGATTATATATGATGCGAGCTTGAACCTCATATATATAATGCTTGAGATTAATAAAGACTGGATTTAATTAATTATCTAATTCATAACTAGTTTTATTACCGATAAACATACTAGGAGTTGGGGGATTATGTCCCTATCTTAATTTTCCAATTAGTTTTAGTTAACTTCCTTATTTTCCCCCTTTTCCCTTTCTCACCCCATCATCATCTTCTACACTTTACTTTTGAAGTATTAAATCAATTAAAATCTATCAAACATTCCCTATGGATTCGATACCCAGACTCGCCGCTATACTCCATAAGAGTGTAGTTAAAGTTTAGTTTTTTTTTGTATTGCGATCGAAAGCCGATAACAACGATTAGTATATTTACACGGACGCTCAGTTTTCCACTCGATCAATAAGTTACATCAATATTGTGACAATCAAAACGCGATTAATACTTCTAAAAATCATGTTCAGCACTTTCGTACTAAACATATTAAAATTAGATATCATTTAATACGCGAGTTAGTTGAATCGAAGGAGTTAGAAATAAATTACCTTCCTACTGAATTACAACTTACTGATCTATTTAATAAACCTTTAGACTTTCTTCGTTTTGAATCTTTACGCAAGTCAATTGGCATGATTTTTGCAGAATGATTTTAGATGATTATTGACTGTTTTTCTTTACTCTTTGTCCATCTGAGACAAAATGGGGGAGAAATTTGAGTCATATTTGAATACCTTAATTGTGTACATATCTAAACAATTCGATTTTAGCGTTTATCTATAGGAATCAATATTGTTTTTGCATCAGATTTTGTTAGGGTATTGGTCTGTAATTAGTTGAGTTATGTACTTTTATTTTTCTAGGATATTGGGTAGATAGAAAACTTTGAATAGGAATAAGTTTTTCTTATTTCATTTTGTATACATACGAGTCCTCATTTTACTTAAAGGAGATTTTGTCTCATATTTGCAAAGGGGGAGATTGAAGCACACTATATCTTTGACTTACTTAAGTCTGTACTATATAGGTGCTCATGTAATTTGGAAATTATGACAAAATTTGAGTCCCATCCTTAGTTACCAAAAGAAATCTCAGACTCTACATTATACCTCTATATGTTCTCAAAGGTAATTCACCAACATCACACTCTAGGATTGCATACATACATTATATCATGCTATAATTGGTTGTGTGTGAGTTAGTTCCCTTGAAATTAATTTTTTAAATATCTTTGGGAATTTTTAAATAATTTCTAAGTATTTAAAATGATTTTTTGGAGTTAAAAATATTGGTTTTAAAAACTTTGGGGCTAGATTATAATTTGTGTTTATATCATAAAATCTGGTTGGGTAGAAACCGAAAGCGCTTGAGAATATTGTGGGTACAATTTGTATTTCTCAGAATTCAAAAACACGCGTTTTTCATTACATCGCAGCCTTACACGTGTTGACTTTATAACGACCAGATACGTGTTTTCTCGCTCTCACATACTTAAGCCTCTCTGTGGACCATTGGATCATTCTAATCAACGATCTGCATATGTTTTCTTATAATCCCCATGTTTCCCCAATCGGGTGAGGTTTTACCACGTTAAAATTACTTGTGTACACTTCCTCTTCATCTCATCCCTTTCTTAAGGCTGTGTTGGTTTATTTTGCTTAAATTTTTGTTTTTCAAAACTGGTAAACCTATAACTGAAATTACTCGTTCATACTATTTTACACATCTTTAGATAGTTTAATCTTGTATTAAACAACTTAAGTGGTACTTTTTCAATCCTTACCTAAAGTGACTTTTATAAGACGATTGATCCTTTAAATTAAGAGAGAGGTCCACTAGGGTAGTATAAGGAATGATGAGATCATTATCGAGGGTGACTTGTTCTCACATTCGAGGTTAGGATCAATAGACGTAGGTGTCTCATCATCTTTAATCATGATGTTTATTGATTCCATAACCTTAGAGCTTACAAGGCTAAACACCCTATAAGCCCTACTTGACGATGAATATCCTAAAAATATCCCATCATTTCTTTGGGAGTCAAACTTTTTAGTGCTTTTTATCTCTCATAATGTAGTAAGGACTCACAAAGACTCGAAAATACGATAGGTTGGGTTTATTCCTGTGGTTACCCAAAATTAAGATAATGGGCCTGGACGAGTAGCCCAATTCCGACGGCCCAAAGTCTAGACCCCTCATCTCTTATTTAACGATGACCCAGTCTCTTCTCACGTTCCCATTAAGGGAGGTTATAGGGAGAGATGGAAGACGTGGGGGGATCCAACACCCCCATTTCACCAAAATGTACATGTATATATTAAACCCTAGGTCCGGGGCAAAGGACAGGTTGTATTCTCTGTAACTTCTCTCCGGAGTATATAGAAATATCACCGACTGCACCACCGTGGACGTAGTCACATCTTTGCTGAACCACGTACATCCTTTGTTGTGTGATTGTCATTTTACATTCCTTGCTCTTACTTGGTGATTACGTCTCTCGTATCTATTTGTGTTGCATAATAATTGTCACCATAATTGGCGCCGTATGTGGGAAGCGTTCATCTTTCCCTGAGAAGAGCCCACACCAAGAAAGAAGTTTAAAATGTCTGGTCACAGTAGCAATGCTCCCCAGGCAGGGGATATTTAAGAACCACCTGCTTCTCGCAGGATTAGATCTGAAGTTCGACGTTCAGATCAGAGGGTTCGCTTAGAAAGGCCAGCCTCAGAAGAAAGCCAAGGACCAGCGAGATCTACGCAGATATCCAGACTGATTTATGCATACGAGGCAAGGCTCCACGAGCAAAGGGAGTCTTCTCGTAAACACGAGGCTGAGAATGCTCGCCTGAAAAGAAGACTGGAAAGACTGGAGAGAGAGCTTCATCATGATAACAGGAGACGTCCATACCGTACTCCTAGCCCTCAGGCGAGCAAATCTCACAGCCGAGGAAGGATCCCTAGGCGAGGATCTCAAAAGGTGGAAGGAGACAAGTCAGACGATGACCTCTACGAGCAGCTACGAAAAGCCCGCCGTTAAGAGAGCCCTACTCGCAGCAACGAGAACATACGAAATCTGGTCCGCAGGGAGATGGACCAACATCCTGCCCACCACGGTACTAGATCGACCAGAGAACTCGCTAGGCGAGCTCTCAAAACCCAGATGAAGTCACCCTTCATGAGGGAAATTGAAGAAGAAGAAGCCCCCAAGAAATTTTCCATTCCAAGGTTCAAGATTTATGACGGTAAGACTGATCCCATTGATCACGTCAGGAAATACCGACAGGCCATGACCCTCTGGAACCACCGAGATGTGCTAATGTGCCAAAATTTTCCCTCGAGCCTGCATGACGTAGCACAGAAGTGGTTCGAAAGGCTCTCCCACCGGTCCATCAGGAGTTTCAAATCCTTGGCCGAGATTTTTACTGCCCGATTCATCACTAGTAGCTCCCATCCCAAAAGGATGGATGCTTTGCTGACAATGAAGAAAATGCCTCAAGAGACCCTCCGAGACTACGCGAAGAGGTACTGGAAGTTATTCAATGAGATCGAGGATTGCTCGGAGGAAGTGGCAATGGCCTCTTTCAAAATTGGGATACCCAGTTCTTCCCTTCTATACCAGTCCCTGACAAAGAAGGAGGCTATGACTATTGATGACCTAATGGCTCGCATCGAGAAGTACGCTAAGGTGGAAGATGTCACCCGCCTCAGTACAGGAGAAAATGGTAGAGCTAAACTCACTACCAAGGGAAGTGACAAAGCTGAGAACCAGTAGAAAGAAGGAAAGAACGGGGGCAAAAATGGCTCCAAAAATGGAGGGAACAATGATGCGTCGAAAGCATTTCAGGCAGTCAACACGGTCTTCAAAGAACCAATTTATAAAATTCTCGTGAAGATCAAAGATGAGCCATTCATCAAGTGGCCTAGGAAAATGGGAGGAGATCCCTCGAAGAGGAACAATGCGCTAAGATGCGCTTTTCACAAAAAGGGAGGACATAAGACCGAGCATTGCAAAGCTCTTACGTCTCACCTCGAGGAGTTGGCCCAGTCCGGGAATTTGAACGAGTTTATGGAGAAAAAGGCGGAGAAAGTGGCGGCCAATAGAGAGATGAGACCTGACAACGTGCTCGTGGATGACGCTGGACATGAGTTCGCGGTAATTCACGGGGCCTCTGAAGCCAAACAGATCCAAGGAAATTCAGCTTGAATGGAGATGAAGAAACTTACAGCGGTAATGCAGGCCTTTCAGATCGATCCAGCAAAGTCGCAGTCAGGAAAGCGTCGACGAGCAGATGACGTCAACTATAACAAGCATATTGTTTTCACAGATGAAGATCTGGTGGGAGTGAGAACCCCACATCATGATGCTCTGATCATTACCCTTAGGATAGCTAACTTTGACGTCGACAAGTTACTCGTAGACCAAGGAAGCTCGTCCGAAGTAATGTATCTCGACCTATTCAGAAAATTGAAGTTAAGCGTCGCCGACCTAAAAGAAGCTACTGTCCTTTTAGTTGGCTTCGCTGGAAAAATAACTATGCCCCTGGGAAAGATTGTACTGTCGGTGCGTGCTGGAAACGTCTCCAAGATGATCGAGTTTTTGGTAGTTGACATCGACTCGCTATACCAGGCCATCCTCGACAGGGGATGGCTTCATGCAATGAAGGAAGTCTCCTCAACACACCATCAGAAACTCAAGTATGTAACCGAGCGAGGAGTAATGGAGATCCAAGGTAACCAAGCGATGGCAAGAAGGTGCTTCATAGCAGCCATCCGACCAAAGCCAGAAAGGAAGGCTGTTCAGCCGAGCGAGAAAGTGGAAGAAGGACTAATACCATCTAAATAGAAATTAAAGTACAGAAGACCTGGAGTGTAGGAGACCAGGCTCCTCCCCTCCTAGCGGGTCGTCAAGGACCTGGTAGAAGTTACGGCTGGAAATGGCGACAGTAAAGAGTCTTCTTGATTGAAGCATCTCCCATCGACTAGGAACAGAAGAAATTGACAACTTTGCTGAGACGCAACGTAGATGTTTTCGCGTGGGAACCATACGAGCTGACTGGAATCAATCCTAGTATGGTCTGTCATCAGTTGCACGCTAATCCCACCTTCAAACCAATCACGCAGAAGGCACGGCGAACTACACCTGAGAAGGCTAAAGCGATAGAAAAAGAAGTTGAAAAACTGCTGGATACAGGATCCATACGGGAAGTACAATTCCCCAAGTGGTTATCCAACCCAGTAGTTGTTCCGAAGAGCAACAGGAAGTGGAGAGTTTGCATCGACTTCACTGACCTCAACAAAGCGTGCCCTAAAGATAGTTTCCCCCTCCCAAAAATAGACCAACTAGTAGACGCCACTGCAGCTCATGAGCGAATGAGTTTTCTGGACGCATACTCAGGGTATCACCAGATCCCTTTATATGCCCCAGACCAGGACAAAACGGCGTTCATCACGACAGTTGGGCTATACTTCTACAAGGTTATGCCCTTTGGGCTCAAGAATGCAGGGGAAACCTATCAGTGGCTGGTCACCAAGATGTTCAAGGACCAGATGGGAAACACAATGGATGTCTGAATCGATGACATGCTCGTTAAAAGTAAGATGAAAGAAAATCACCTCTCAGACCTGTCAAACACCTTCGAAATCATCAGGAAGTACCGAATGAAACTTAATGCAAGCAAGTGTTCTTTCGGTGTCCAGTCAGGAAAATTTCTTGGGTACTTGGTCTGTAAGAGAGGCATAGAGGCTAACCCAGACCAGATCAATACAATTAATAGGGTACAACCACCTCAAATAATCTGGGACATACAGAAGCTCATTGGTATGCTCGCTGCCTTAAATCACTTCATCTCTAAATCCTCCGAGAAATGCAAGCCTTTCTTCCAACTTCTGAAGGGGAACAAAATGGTAGAATGGAACCCAGATTGCTCGCGAGAATTGGTCGAGCTCAAAGCTTACTTAAGCTCTCCACCACTGCTCGTCATACCACGGTAAACAGATTCTTTGTACCTGTACCTCTCCCTTTCCAACCACACTATCAGCTCTGTGTTAATATGCGAGGTTGTAGGAATCCAGCACCCTGTTTATTACGCGAGCAAGACCCTACTTGACGCAGAGCAGAGGTACCTACCACTGGAGAAGCTCGCCTTCGCACTAGTAGTGGCCTCGAGGAAGCTGAAGCATTATTTCGAAGCCCACACTATCATCGTCCTTACATCGCACCCCCTTAAGGCCGTCCTGAGGAAAGCGAATTTGTCGAGTAGGCTGTCTAAATGGTCAGTCGAGCTCGGGCGATTTGACATCCAATTTCAACCAAGGACCGCAATCAAGGGGCAGATCCTTATTGATTTCATAGCCGAATTCATGGGCGAGGAACTTTCCAACCAACCTCAACCAACAACGCAAAAGGAGAACCAAGAAACAGAGGAAACCTGGAAACTGTTTATTGATGGAGCCTCCAACTTAAAGGGGGCAGGGGTAGGCATTGTCTTCGTTACTCCAGAAAAAATAATCATTGAACAAGGAATCAGGCTTGGATTTGCAGCCTCCAACAACGAAGCAGAGTACGAAGCTTTAATAGCCGGCCTCCAGAAGGCGCACACTTTGGGACCAAAACATTTACAAGTGTTCGAAGACTCCCGATTAGTTTCCAATCAGATAAGTGGAGACTACAATGCAAAAGATGAAAGAATGGCAGCTTACCTTGCCTTAGTGAAAAAAATAATGGCGAGCTTCGAAGAGATGCAGTTTCCCAGAGGAAAAAATAGCCATGCTGACGCCCTAGCAGCCCTGAGTTCGGCAGTTGACTCTGACCTAAAAAGAACCATCCCCATCGATTTCCTCACTCATCCGAGCATCAAACCACCAGACGTGGAACAAGTAGTCCAGGTGGGATTAGCTCTCAGCTGGATGGACCCCTTAAGGGACTATTTTAAGGATGGCACGCTCCCAGATGACAAGAAAACTTCCCATCAAATAAGAGTCAAAGATGCTCGCTTTCACTTATCACCAGAGGGCAACTTGTATAAGAGATCCTTCTCCGGACCCTACCTCCAATGCGTTCACCCAGGGAATATCGAGCAAGTGCTACATGAGCTACACGAAGGAGTCGGTGGAAGCCATATCGGAGGAAGGTCTCTGGCTTTTCGAGCAATGAAGGAAGGCTATTGGTGGCCATATATGCAAATGGACTCTGCGATGTATGTTCGCAAGTGCCTGAAATGCCAACTTCACGCTCCTATGGTCCACCAACCTGCTAGCGACCTAAAATCACTATCCAGCCCATGGCCATTCGCCCAATAGGGAATCGACATCGTGGGACCATTGCCTACCGCCATTGATAATCACAAATATTTGTTGGTTGCAACTGACTACTTCACCAAATGGATCGAGGCGGAACCCCTGGCGAACATTCGAGATGCAAAAATGGTAAGGTTCATACAGAGAAATATAATCACTCGCTTTGGCATCCACAGAACCATCATCACCGACAATGGAACCCAGTTCGAAAGTGGCTCATTTTAGAGTTTCTGTAACGAACACAGTATCAGACACCACTTCAGTTCAGTGGCCTACCCTCAGAGTAATGGCCAAGCTGAGGCTTCCAATAGGACTGTGATCAACGGACTAAAGAAGCGATTGGAGCGAGCCAAAGGCGCATGGGTAAATGAATTACCGCATATTATATGGGCTTAGCGAATCACTCCTCGACGAACAACAGGAGAAACCCCATTTTCGCTGACGTATGGAATGGAAGCAGTCATCCCACTAGAAGCAGGTTTGCCAACAATGAGATCCAACCTTGTAGACCAGGGCCATAATGATGCAGCATTTCTCGCTGAGCTCGACCTAGCAGATGAGCGCCGAGAGTTAGCCCTAGTAAAACTAGCGAATTATCAGCAACAACTCGCAAGACATTACAATAAAAGGGTCAACCCAAGAACATTCTGAGTTGGGGACTACGTCCTGAGGAAAGTCTTGGGCAGCGCAGTAAAACCATCAGATGGAAAGCTAGGGCCAAAATGGGAGGGACCCTTCAAGATAACAAGAGACGATCTACAGGGCGCCTATCACTTGGAAACGATGGAAGGCATAGAAATACCACGAGCATGGAACGCAGCCAATCTCAAGAGATTCTATTTTTAGATCTTTCTTTTATTCTTTTGTTATGAAACTAGAAGTTCATTTTCCTTGTCATTAATAAAAGTTATTTAAAACGGTTGCATTCTAATGAGTAACAGCTATACGAGCTTTATTGCACATCCTTTCCAAATAACAAGCACATTGATCATCACATCATAGCAGGGAATTGTCCCTCCTCAGGTTATCGTTATGAAACACGAAAGACCTCTTGACATTGCCCCTGGCAATATATGAAGCCCTACTGGAGATCCTTAGGCAAAGTGGCCAAATCTAAACTGGTCACCAAACCTTCTTTGGTTAAATAAAATCCTGATCAGATGGAATATCCAACACCAGGTGTGTCCTCACCAATTGCCACACTTAGGCCTAAGGGAGTGTGACGACATGACCTAAAAGGTAAAGTGGGGCACAATGGTATCCTGATGTTATACTGGACTGGGAGGACACTTGCGTGATAATACAAACTTAGAAGATCACGAAGGAATAAGAACTTGGAGAAAATAATGCACTTGTTTAGTCGGCTAAATTAGCCCAAAACATAAATTTTATTAATCCACTATATTTACAACAATGGTGATACATATTTAGTCGGCGAGCTCGACCAAAGCATTTACACTACAAAAAATACACAGAGAAACTACTAGCTAAATCCTAATGGGGATGAGGCCTCTGAGCAAGGTAGTCAGCCACTTGGGATCGTCGACCGTCATCGGGATGAGGGGCTAACTCCTCCTCAACCTCGTTGGCATTTGACTCCAGCAGCTGCCGAGGGATGGCATCAATAGGTATCCACTGATCATCCCTCCGAAAGGGATTGGGCATCCGTGTGGAGGGGGAGATTTCATGGCAATACCAGAGCATTGAATTTCTTGGAACTTACATCTCCCTCAATGCACTCAACCATCCCCTGATGAAGGCGAGCTCCTCAAACTCTGTCAACCTAGTTGGAGCATCTTGCCAACCCTGATCGTAACCGTCGGCCCATACTCGTCGAGGTCCTTTTTTAAACAGGTGCTGCAGCCGAGTAACATCCCTTTGAAGCCCAACAACGATCACATATGCTCGCTGAACATCACCACAAAGCTCTTCCATTTCCCTATCTCGAAGCTCTTTCGTTTCCCTATTTTGGCTCCTGGTGCTCCTGCCAGCTCGCGGAACGGATGGACCAGTAGAACCCCGCAGTACAGGAGGAACGTCACTCGAGCCGGCCCTAGGTCACGACGAAGATGAGCCTTGCAATACTGCAGGAGCGATGCTCGGCGCATGCTCCCTAAGACGCGAGACCTCTCTCCTTAAAGCTTCATTTTACTGCTGAAGCACTTCCCCGACCGGATTGATCTCAGAAGCCTCTAATAGCTTTGCTCTCAGCGCATTAACTTCCTCTTAGACTGAGGCACCGATATCCTCTATTTCTTGAAGCCTGTCCTTCAGCTTGACGACGATCTCAGTTTGCTCTATAAAGCGCTTGTTCCTCAATCACAGAGACTTACAGATCCTCACAAAAGTGTGACGAACTTCGAAGCTTACATTGGGCCCCAACATTCTTCCCAATTGGGAAGTGGCAGGAATGTAATCATCAACATCAACCAACTACAAGCAATAAAGGGGCAAGGGAGAGAAAAAAACAAATTATTGCACTGAGCAAAAGAAGCCTTTTCATTAATAAGAGTTGAAATTACATCGAATAACAAAAAAGAAAGTTTACAGACAGAAAAAGCAAAAATACAAAGTAATCGTAGAAGATAACTAGTTAGCAACCTCAGGTTGCCCAGAGATCGATGGTTGTTTCCCTTTGTCAGCATCAACAGGAGCACCGCCCTCAGCAGGGGTGATCTCTGTCGCCACAACAAGGGAAACATCAGCAGGGGTCGTCTGGGGGATAGGGTCAGCGCCTTCGACAACTGGGGTACGGGCTTCATCTATAACTGGCCTCGGCCCTGGGTCATGTTCATCAAACAGAGGAGATGCAACATCCACTCCGACAGCTATGAGGGCCTTATTCCAGCCCTTCTTAAAGTTCAGACGACTAATATAGCCTATTTGAACTTCAGCATCCTCGTATACTGCAGTCTAACCAGAATTGTACGAGTCTTCCTTTGCAGTAACCGCCTCAGACCCCTTTTTCTTCAGCTCCTCAGACAACACTCTGTTCTCTTCCACGACAGTCAGCTTGCTCGAGAAAACTAGGTCGTAGGCTTCTCGTAGCTCTGTCAACTCCTTTACTGCTGCATCCTTCTCTCGGTTGGCAGTAGCGAGGGCTAAATTGGATGATATCCGAGCAGCATCAACGGCCTTAAAACTAGCCTCGAGCTCTATACCCCTCAGCCTCAAGGTTTTATTTTGTTGCTCCAGTTCATCATTTCTCTTCACCAGCTCATCGCGAGAACGAAAGAGCACAGCGAAGTCAGTCACAAACTGCGAGAAGAAGAGAAAATCAGAGGAAGGAAATAATGAAGTTCATCAAAACATGGGAGAAAAGAAAAAATCTTACCAAAGCTAGCCTCTGGCTAGCCTGAAGGGCCAATTGATCAGACCCCAGCGCCCTTTGGCGATCAGCAGGGAGAACTGCTCTCTCAAGCAGCGCGGGGGCCAGCTGAGGAGAAATAGCGATTGAAGCCCCCTCAGACAGAGCAAATATCGGGACCAAGGCTTACCCAGCCTTCGTCCTTGCCTCCATCTTCCTCCTCTCTTCCTCCTTCTCCCTCTCCATTCTTCTCCTCTCCTCCGACCTCTTCTTCTCCTCTACCTTCTTTCTCTCCTCCTCCTCCTCCTCCTCCTCCTCCTCCTCCTCCTCCTCCTCCTTATTTCTCTCTCTCTCTCTCTCTCTCTCTCTCTCTTACTTGCTATTCTTTTTTCCTCTTCTTCTCCTGCTCCTGAGCAGAAGACCGAGAACCAGTAACTACGACCCCAAAGCTAGACTTCTGCTTCTTCGACCTCTGTATGAGAAGTATATGGTCTTCATCATCATCATCCCGAATTAAATTTTTTCTTGGAGGAGCCATCTCCTCGCTCGAACTACTAGATGTGCTCGATGACTCTCGAGCTTCAGAAACTTCCCCACATTCTGAGGAACTGCTACTACTGGAACTCCTTCCACCAAAATTTCTTACAGCACCTACAATATCACTTTCAGAGCTGCTCTCCTCCTCATCCAACTGGATAGGATCCACAACAGTCTCTTCAAAGGTATCAAACTCGAGGATACTATCCACAGGCCTTGCTATAAAACTGGAGCCAACGTTCTTGTACTCAAGCAGAAAAGAAGCAGACCTGGGATGCTCGTCGTTACCCAAAGGCTCCCTGATATTCCAAGCCTTGACCAATTTCGAGAGATGAACCTCGCTGAGAGCGGGTTCCAAGTTTTTTGACCGCGCTGTGGAAGAAAAGCAAAGAAGAATCAGAAAGAGCACAAATCAACAAAAATTGAAAGAACAGAGCAAAGTCTACCTATGTATTCTTCCCGATAAAAGGGAACAGAGAACCTGTGAGACCTCAACCCTTCAAATTGGGGAGAAAACTGCCAGTTTCTAACAAGGAAACCTTCTTGCCAATAGTCCTTATGGGAATCAGGTAGATTTACTACCAATACCCTATCAGGGCTCTTAGTTTTGAGATAGAGGACACCAGAGCTAGTTCGAGAAAAAGAATAGCGAAAACAGACCTCGGCGAGCCCTAACCTAGTACCGTACAACTGATTTATTCTATGGACGCCATTAATTATTTTCCACACGTTGGGCGAACATTGTGCAAGAACAATATTAAAATAGCCAAAGAAGTGCAAGAACAGATCATTGGGAGGAAAAATGAGTCCCCCCTGGGAAAGCAACAAAATGTGGATCCAATGGGCATCTTCTATCTCTCTAACGTTTCTAAGGGGGGAAGCACAACACTCAATATCTACCCACTCAGGGATGTTATAGAACTTCCTAAATTCAGAGACCGACCTATTCCCAATCTTCGCCATTGGAAAACCCTAGAAAACTACAAATTCAAAGAGAAAGAATAAAGAAAAGGCACAGAAAACTTACAAGATGGAAGTTCGACTCGAACGATGAAGAAGCACGAGCCCAAATGATAAGCAAGTAATGGGAATAGAGACTGAGAGAAGAAAGTACGAAGCGCTAGATCTCACAGGGAATGGAAGAGTGCTGGAAAGATTGAAACGACGGTCGAAAAGTGGCTATTCCAGAAAACCTTTAACTGTTGCTAATCATAGTGCACAAAATACGAAGCGGGTGCCGCCAGAAATAGCTTCACAACTCTTGAAGAATTGCACAATGTACAAAAAAAGCCATTATGACTGATCATTTAAATTTATTGAGCCCAATACATGGCCCAACAAACTTAGGGACAATTGTGGGTACCCGAAATTAAGATAATGGGCCTGGATGAGTAGCCCAATTCTGGCGGCCCAAAGTCTAGACCCCCCATCTCTTATTTAACTATGACCCGGTCTCTTCTCACATTCCCATTAAGGGAGGTTATAGGGAGAGATGGAAGACGTGGGGGGATCCAACACCCCCATTTCACCAAAATGTACATGTATATATTAAACCATAGGTCCGGGACAAAGGATAAGTTGTATTCTCTGTAACTACTCTCCGGAGTATATAGAAATATCACCGACTGCACCACCGTGGACGTAGGCACATCTTTGCTGAACCACGTACATCCTTTGTTGTGTGATTGTCATTTTACATTCCTTGCTCTTACTTGGTGATTACCTCTCTCGTATCTATTTGTGTTGCATAATAATTGTCACCACAATTCCTTATCCACAACTCATATGGCGTGTGTAACATATATGGATGAAGATGTACCTTATTCACCGTATGGCATGCGGTATTAACCGTATCAGCCGAAAAATTTCTAGGAATGTTTATCCTAAGAAGCATGGATCTAAACATCTCTTGAATTGTCTGGTTCTTCCTCTCAAGTATCCTATTTTGTTGAGTAGTACGAACGGTCAAAAATCGTATTTGATTCCCACTCCATCGCAATAGCTATCCACTCAGGCTTCTTTAAATTTGGTGTCGTTATCACTTCGCGTTCGATCAATAATGACGCCATGTTAGTTTTGTAGTATACGACACTTGGTTATTAGGAACTCAATCACATCGAAATTTTCTCTAAAAAATACCACGATAGAGTATCTCGAAAAGTCATCGACCATCACAAGAACATATCTCTTACCACCAATATTCTCCGTATGATTAGGACCCATAAGATCCATTTGTATCAACTCCAACACAAACGAGAGGTGGTAATGGTATTCAACTTATGATGGGGACTTCAAATTTATTTTTCTTATTGTTCAGGACCACAAAGTAAGGAAGTTAGTTTTACAAGCGATGATATGCCCCGGAATAGGTCTTTCTTCACTAATCTATGAAGATATCTAAAGTTCACATGAACAAGTCATTAATACCAAAGGTTTATAGAGGATACCGTGGCATTATTGCACATAAAGGAGGACTTGGTAATCATCCCATAGCAATTATCTTCGATCCTCACTCCTTATAGTAATAGTTCATTGGATTAATCATATACATTACACTCTGACGGGTCAAACTTTATCACAAAGTTTGCATTGCACAATTGGCTTACGTTAATTAAGTTCGCTTTTAATCCTTCGACATACAACACATTGTCTAGCTTAGGAAAATTGGGTATCTCACCACACCCCTATCCTAAAATTCTAGACCTACTTCCATCCTTAAATGCGACTTTGACTTCCTTGTGATGCATGAGGTCAGTAAAATACGACTTATCACCGGTCATGTGCCTAGATAACCCACTATCAAAATATCATTAGGAAGTATCTTGAACCTTGAGAGCTATATGAACAAAAAGGGATTTTTCATCATAGTTTGGTACCCAAGTGGAGATAACCTTTTGTTTACCCTTATCATTTTTGGCTCTAGTCATAGTTTTGGACATGTTCTCAAGAGGAATAAACATCCTTTGAAATTCTTCCTTTAAGCTTTGATAAGTGGCGACTTGGAACTCAACTTTCTCTTTAAGACTAGCAAAGTTGCTATAACGGTATGAGGGATTATGTGTATGTGGATCTCTTCTTAACTTTTAGCAAAATTCCCTAAGGCGACGTCTCCTTTTATAATGGGTGCAAACATAGCCTTATTTGGGTCTACCTTGGTTAGCTCGTTTAGGTTGAACTTTCTTCGATGGGTTAGGTCGAAGCCCATACGAATCCACCACAAACTTAGAATCCGTTTCGGGTGCGACTTGAGAAGTGGATGCACCATCGTAACCTATTCCTTGCCTCTCCTAAAACCTAAAGCGGGAACATGGAACATCTTTCCAACCTTCTTCGATGTATCTATATAATAACCTTAGCCTCCCAAGAACATTCGAGATTTTTCTCGAGTTCGGATATAAGGACTTTAAGTTTCTTATAAGTCTCCAATGAAGCTTGAAGATCTCTCGTAAGACTAGCCACTTTTTGGTCAAGTCACCATTTTCCATCTCCACTAAAACAACTCTCTCTCCCAAAGAAACTCCCACCGTGGTCTCTCTCTCTCTTGACTCTCTCAATTCTTTCTCTATCGATAACATCGTAAGTATCAAATTTTCATTTTGCCTTTTCATTTTAAAGGGCACGGTGTAAAGTTCGACGTAAGCACGTCGGAGGCCACTCTCCCCCTCACTGAAATCGATATTTACCTCACTCTTTCTGTAATGACTAAACACAATGTCGAGGTTATCATGTTTAAAAACGTCATCATCAGCGTAAGACATACTCGATGTACTAACACGATTGGCCATGAACGCGGTGAAGCTACGTCCCTGTGGTGATTCATATCCGAAATCCACCAAATCTCACATCGCTATCGCTAAGAGTGGCATTATAGGCATTTTTGCCTTTGCCCCGTCTATTCAACCTAATGCCACACTCGTGAGTTTTGTAACCCTTACCCTCGCACTCATAGTATCCATCCTCATCTTTCTTAAGGCACTCTCCTAATGCTTTTTCAAAACCTTTCTTGCCTGACTTAAAAAATTTATCTTTCTCAAAATCTTTATTTTCTTTGGTAGAATTTTCTTTTCTTAATTTGGAAGTTTTTTTTAAAATTTATTGCAAAAAGGGAAAGATTATTAAGATCAAGATCAAATTCATAGCCAGACGAGACCCCCTCTTTCTTTTTAGATTGGTCTCTCAAAGGAATCCCTTTTGTCTTTTGGTTTTTAATTTTTGGGAAACATATCAATTTCATAAGTTTAAAGGTCTCCTACAAATTCTTCTGACCTAAGTGTATCTAAAATTCCTCAAGAATTAAGGACCGTGACTGTAGGGATAAAATGGAATGACAGGGATCTAAAAATCTTTTTTACAACTATCGTCTCAAGAATTCCCTCACCTAAATTAAAGCTAGAATGGGCTATATCAAATAAGCGTGCATAAAACTCATCAAAAGTCTCAGTCTGTAGCCTGGTAATGGTCTCAAAATGTGTGATGAATTTTTGTAGCTTAGAAGCTTTCACAGTGTTAGTACCTTTGTGAGTGATTTGAAGAGTCTCCCATGCTTCCTTAGACGTGGTACGCATCCTAACCCGATAAAATTCGTTGGGCGTGACTCTACCGGACTCGTTAGTCATAGTGGACGGCGTTCGCCCGCTTTCATAAACAAACCAGACTCTCTCGTCAATCGAGTTTAGTGCCAATCTCATTCGAGCTTTCTAATATGCATAGTTTGACCCATTAAAAATAAGTATCCTATTATTCAAATTATCCATATAAACCCAATATACGAATCACGAAATAAATTAGTGTAACCTGCTCTGATACTAATTTGAGAAAATAGGGGTTATATGGATTCACTTGTATCTTAGGTCACACGCACAAAGATTCAATTTTTCACCCAAATTTTATCTGGTTTAGAATTAGGAGAGCATGCAAGATAATATCTGACGCAAAAATATACCAAACTAAAACCAAACAAAGCAAAAAAATAATGTTTGAGGAAAAAATCCCTTTTGGGCATAACCTTTTTATTCAGCACTGTGTAAGATTATAATAGACTTGAATGACTTATAGAGTACTTAGAGAGCCACTAAGTATAATTCAGTGGGTCTTAAAATCTTTAACATAATGTGATGTAGTCCAGCACCATCCATAAGAAACAACTCTTCCCTTGGTATCCACCGATCAGTGTCAGGATTGCAAAATCATTTCTTCTTCAGCAATAGAGTCGCAACTCCACAAATCAGCAGTAAAAGAACTCTGCAAGGGTTTGATGTATTTTATGGAACTAGGGTTTGAAAACTCAACAAATCATTCTAGGGATAAGTGATTTGGAAAATAAAAACTTTTTTTTGGTGAAACAAAACTTGGTGGGACTTTTGGAACAAGTATAGGATTTTGTTTTTGCCAAAATAGCTCAGAAAATGAGTCCACAAAAGTCCAATTTATAAAAAAACATGATTTTTTAAATGGTGGACTTCGTTCGAACGAAAATGGGATTTTTTTCGAACGAAATCAAGCACTCACTCTAACGATATCCAGTCTCGTTCGAATAAATAGTTTAGTTCGTTCTAACGAGCTTCCAACGATTTTCCAACGAGTGGACATTTGTTAAACAAAGAGCGCCCATTTGAAGCTCATTTGAATTTCATTCCAACGAACTCAAGTGGTCGCTCCAACGAGATGCAAACCTCGTTCAAATGAGAATAGAGTCTCATTCTAATAAGATGCAAATCTCATTCTAATTAACATAAAAATAAAAAATTTTATTTTAAAAATTCATTTTAGAAAAATTACTTGAAGTTCATTCCAACGAACTCAAATGGTCGTTCCAACGAGATGCAAACCTCGTTCAAACGAGAATAGAGTCTCATTCTAACAAGATGCAAATCTCATTCTAATGAACCTAAAACTAAAAAATTTGATTTTAAAAATTCATTTTGGAAAAATTACTTGAATAAAACAAACACATCCCAGAATAAATTGTATAAGTTTAAGTCAAAGACCTTATACTATATACCTCTAATTAGAGTCATAATGGTTTCAATGGCTTGAACTTCAAAATATTGCTCGGTCACTAACAGTCTTCAAAGACCGTAAAAGAATATGCGGATGTAGTGTTCGATGTGTAACGGGATGCGCCAAATTATTTAAACTATGAGCAATTATAAATTCTTTCTCTTTCAAAACCGGCTCTTTATTCTCTTCTTCCGTAAGTGAACTGCCGATCAAGAAATTATTTTCAGGATAATAGTCAGCAAACACTGCATCCTTGAGGGTATCTATAACACGATCGATAGTCGCAACTCTATTTTCCTCAACACCTGGTCGTTCATGATTTTGCTGCTATTTAAAGGGCATGGAGCTCTTATTTAGCTCTACACCTTTTTCCTTTTGTTTCTATTGCTTAGGTCAGATGATTGCTATGAAATATTTTTTGGCCAAGGCTCAGTTCCCTCGTATCTCCATAACTCCCTTATCAGTGATGTATTTTATCTTCGGGTGGTAAGTATATAGTATAACCCTCATGACATGCAACCACACTCTACTCGGAATCTATATCTACCATAAGGAACTCAATAAGATTTGATATTCATCTTTTTCAGACAGGGAGAACTACCTTCACCAACGACAAAGTCATCCTTCCTAGAAAGCCGACCAGTGGAATAATGGTTTCGTGCATGTCTTCTATACCCAAGTTCAATTAAATTATCATCTTGAGGTACATCAATTCTAAGGAGATCCCCTGATCTACCAAGAACTTGTCTGCATCCCAGTTAGAAGATTTGAGAGTGATTATGAGAGAGTAGTGATGGGAAGTCCTCACTCAAACCAAACGATCATTAGTGATAATAATGTGCTTTGTATAATCAATATCTTATGGCCGCTGACATTTTTACGCGATGGGTTTAGCCGATTTAATATGAAATTATTCTATGACAGTTCTGAGCTTCTTTATTTCCAACAAGAGTGCGTTCCCCTTGATTTAGTATGGGTTTGATGCCCCGTGAATTACTGTGAATTCGTGACCCAAAAATTCTTCCAAGATGTTATGTGGTCTTGGGCCCCCATGAATTATAGTGTATTCGTGTCCTGTGTCATCGTCTTGGACGTTGTCTAGCCTCTGATTGTGTACAGGTTGTGTTGTACCTTACTTCATCTCTAAGAATTTATTTATTTGCCCAACCTTCACCAGTTCCTTGAGGGGGGACTTGATTACCTTAAAGTTTTTGGTCTTATGATCATGATCTTTACGGCATGCTCGGTTCCTCTTCTTTGGATCGCTAAACAAGTTTTTGGGTCATTTATAATATTATCGGCCTCTGATCTTGTAAAATATCTCATAGATAAGTTTAGATAACACTATGTTAACTGCCTTGAATGATTTTTTGGGTTCCTTCTTCTCAACTCCTTTTAGTTTCCCATTTTGCTTTCTCCTTTATTTCTTGTTTGCCCTCTCTTTGTCCCCATTTTTGGACTAATTTTATCGGTCTTTATCCTGACTAACTTTGGTCACCGTATCTTCAACCTTGTCATATTTTTCGATCCTTGCCATAAGGTTGTTGGTTGTAATAACCCCCCTCTTTGTGAGGGATTGGTAAAGTAAGGAACTGCTCGATAGACCAATTTTAAAGGATGCCATCGCGGCTTGCTTGGTGCAGTCCTCTACCTCATTGTACTCCTCCCAATATCTTTTAGAGTACTCATGGAGTGTATCCTAAGGATTTTTCTTCGACGTTATAAGTGACTCCATCCTTTTGGGATGGGTGTTGTTGGTAATGAATCTGGTGGTGAAGGATTTAACTAATTTCTTAAATGAGGCTATTGATCAGTGTGGAAATTTCTCAAACCACTTACGGCCAGTTCCTCAAAGACTGGAGGGGAATATTCGACACATTTATCCTTTATTAGTGTTCCATAACGTCACCGCCTGGCGTTATTGGTGGGATCAGTTTTCCCATTATATATTAGGTGAGCAAACTTATTAGGAGGGTCAAAATATTATATATATCGAATAAAAGGTGATCTCATCTGACAAACGAGTGCTCTTTTATAGAGATCCTTGGTAGTGCGAGCCTCTTGATGGGCTGGGTGTATCTCTACCGCCCTTCTGATAAAGTCACAATGCTCTATATCTCCTCATCGATCATCAGGGGGTGGTCTCCCTTTAAGATATCTCTGACGAGGAGAAAATTCATTATATTGCTAAGTACTCCTTCATCGGCTGTGAGCTCTGCTTGCCTGAGGGCTAGTAGTTTGTGAGAGATAACCATATTTTCTCTTCTCTTTATGGGCTTCCTTCTTTATCGTCTATAGGCGCCATTGGAGCACGGTATTCTGCTCTTGTTGGAGCGTATTGGTATCCCTTTCATCTCGGAGGTGCTTCTGATAGTTGTCAATCAGCTTCGGGATATGGTTAGATCATTTAAGATTATCATTGTTCATTGATCTATCCTCCCGAGGATGATAATGAGTAACAAATGAATGGTCAAACTCATCGATCTCGTATTTAACCTTTTGAGAGGGAGGGGCTAGTTGGTGACCCTCATGGTCATAGTGATTTCCATGGTCAAGGGGGATAGTCCTCTGGGTCTCCTTAACTGTGTTGTTGATGACCCTCCTGGTCATTTACATTC
The DNA here is from genome assembly GCA_949130495.1 of Sambucus nigra. Classification (NCBI taxonomy): domain Eukaryota; kingdom Viridiplantae; phylum Streptophyta; class Magnoliopsida; order Dipsacales; family Adoxaceae; genus Sambucus; species Sambucus nigra. Next base: position 521,915,095 of record OX422207.1, read on the forward strand.
ATATAATGTTAGTTGGGTAATTGAGACATCTCAGGAACTCACTTAATGGCAAAGAACTTATATCATTTCCCATGGACAGCCTGCAATGTTTGTATTCAATGCGCACAATCTAAACCAAGAGAAATGTTCAATAAGAAGGATTCAAAACACATGACATAAGATATACGTGGTTCAACAACGTTCCTACGTCCATGAGGTTTAAGTTTTGTTCTTTTATTAACTCAGAGAACCGGTCGACAGAATGATAATATTGCTCTACAATGCAATATCACATTCCCCTCTCAATGACGAGCAAGTTTATATGTATAGAGAAACTTAGGAGAGTCCTAAGCTCTGTTAACATCTATCCTTAGAAGTTAGGACCTATCCCTTATCACTTTAAACCGTTTTAAGTGATAGATACATGGGATTCTTTCATTAACTTGGTATTCAAGAAGCTTAGAGGCTGGTAACAATCATGTGCAGGGCACGTACTCTTGTAATGATGGTCCCCGCACTATCAATAATAGGTTATCACTCCCTAGGGATCAGTTCCAAGGAGGTTCTCTGTAAGGACAAAATTTCCAATTAAGTCCATTGTATAGTTTTGACTTATTCCCGGAACAAAACACATTTGAGTCATAGGGAGATTTTTATTGTCATGATCCCACATAAACTATGGCATGTTGAAGTTTATTGAAGACGTTGCGACAAATCTTCAAGGAAATATTTATGCCGAAGGTTTATTTGGTGCAAGTTTATTCTTCTTCAAGTTTAATTGCATTCCGAGATCACTCGGGTATGAATGCGTAATTTCAATGGGACTCGAAATTTATTTTTAAAATGTTTAAGGATGTTATTTTATTAAGAAACTATTTTTAAAATGTTTCTAATAGAGTTTAAAATCGTTTACACTTCATTTATTCTGAGATAAATATCATTTAGATTTGTGTTAAAATCAAACACACACGAGTTTTCGTTCAAACAACTCTGACAGTCGTTCGAGCGACATAGGTATGTCATTCGAGCAACAGGCCTATGTCATTCGAGCGAGCTAGCTGATGCCTTTAAAAATATTATTTAAGGCGTGTTTCCCCAGATTTTCAAGGGGTGTGCGTTTCTACACAAAAGTGTACTAAGGTTTTTAAGTCTAAACACATCCTTAAAGTTTACAAGATCGGAGTTTTCATTAGTATATACAATAATGATCTTGTTTGCACCAAGAAAAAGGTTTATTCAGAAGAACATTGTTGGTTTTGCGGAGAAGAAGCAAAGGAGTACGTGTTTCGATTCCATAGACGTTACAAGCCATATCAATGGACATAGAGACATACGTGGATGCGTGTGTTATGGACGAGCATCGTGGAATAAGGATTTTTTACGTGGGCACTGTGAGAGGGGTGGTGGAAGATCAGAAAAGCATCAAGTCTCGTGGGAATCAAGTCGTTGAGTAATACTTGTGTCTGTTCGTTGTAAATTCACATTCATAGTGATTGTCTGGTTTGGATCATCCTAGGTTTTTTTTCCCTTAGTGGTTTCCTCATACATCATGCGTTGTGATTTTTCTATTCTTTACTTTATTTTACTTGCTCTAATCACAAATGGATGCTTAGGATTAATCAAGATAAAATTGGTTCACAACTTGGTACGAATTAAACATTGGAAAAAGGTTTTTTATAAAAACAGAAATTATTTTGTCATCCTTAAAACACTTTCCGTTTCTGCATAGTAATAAAAAGGGACCCACAAATTGGTATCAGAGCTAGAAATATATTTTTATTTGTGTTTGATCCATTGTGTTTTTCGAGATGAATTTTGGAGGTTTTTAAAGTTTTTGTGCTCCTATTTTTTATGGCACAAATTTTGCTTATTGGAAAATGCAAATGATGAGTGATTTAAAATCCATTGATGAGCATGTGTGGTTAGTGATTGAAATGGGTTGGTCACCATCTGTCCCATAAGAGGGTGAGGTCATTAGTTTGAAACTCGTTGGGCCATGGACTGAGGCTGAACATAGGCTTGCACTTTACAACCCCAAAGGTATGAATGTAATTTCCTCACATGTCACATCTGAAGAGTATAATAGAATCATGACTTGTGAAACTTCAAAAGAGGCTTGGGATACACTTTCACTTACTCACGAGGGCACTAGAAAGGTTAGGGCGTCTAAGTTACAAAAATATCACTACACAATTTGAGACGATTAAGATGTTAGATAGTGAGTCGTTTGATGAGTTTTACGCTAGGTCAACACGTCGTTTAACTTAGAAGAGAGGATTCCTAACAACTGTTCCATAAAGAAAATTTTGAGATCTTTTTCGAGTAGGTGTGATATAAAAGTGACTGTTTTAAACTCCTTAGGTATGCTTGATTCGACGAAATTTGAATAGATTGATTCAACAAGTGACAAAGAAAGAAAAAGGGCATTGCTTTGAAAGCTCGAAAGGAGGAGACTGAAGTTTTGGATGATGATTTCGATTTCGATTTTGAGGATGTCGCCTTGTTGGTAAAGAAGTTCAAAAAGTTTATTAAAATTAAAAAGAAATTGAAAGATGCCAAAAAGTTTGAGAAATTCAAGAACAACAAGGTATAGTCCACCCATAAAGATGAGAGTGAGAAATTTAATAGGGATGAGTCGGATAGGTGTTTTGGGTGTGAGGGGTATGGTCATAAAGTTGCCGAGTGTCCCACTAGACTTAAGATAGAGGGAAAGAAAGTGATAACTTTTAGTGCCTCCTTAAGTGATAGTGATGCAGAAGAGGGAGAGAGTTCCCCTAATGAGAACAAGTTTGATATTTTCTTAGCATGTCATGTGAGTGATGACGATAAATCTTCCCACAAAGATACTCATGTGCATGACACTTCTGAGGCCGTTGAGAGTAAATTCCGAGTGTGTGAGGGTGAGGAGAGCGAGGAGGAAGAAATTGTTGTGAAAGAGTTAAAAGTTGCATTTAACGAGTTGTATGCCAAGGCGATGAAAGTGAAAAAAGTAAAACTCTAAATTGTAAGCTAGGTTGAATGAGCGTGCCATAGAAAATAATGATGCTTTGATTGAGGATCTTAGGGCACGGGAGAAGATATTTAGGGAGAAGCGAGAATATTTGGAGAAAGAGAGATAGCCTTCGTGGTTTGATGAAGGCATTGAAAAACGAGTTTATAAAGTTTGAGGAGTCTAGGCGTGTGCTTGAGTCTAGGATTTGTGAGTTAGAGGAGAGATTAAGAGACTCGAGTATGATTAAGTTTGACTTAGAATCTAGGTCGGGAAAGTTGGATAGAATGTTAGGTACTGTCCAAGACAAAAGTGATAGGTGTTGTATAGGCTACGATGATGGAGTTGTTCCCACTCCCAAAGCCAATACCAATCGTGTGAGAGACCCCACTAGGAACGTGAGGAGAGGTCTGTAATACCCCTTACTTTTACGTATTCGAGATTTAATAAATTCAGAAATTTATGTGAGGAAAATACGTTTATTTATACTACTCGAGTGAAGTGATTTAATGTGATTTAATAATAACTGTGATTATTGAATATTAATCGAGAGATAGATACTGATTAATATTATGAAATGGAATTTACTAAGTGCGAATAATAAATAGTTTATTATTATTATCAAATTATGTCATAGCGAGTGATATGGGCGTAATAGAGTTATCTCACCGGGAGTCGCGTGTAGACTATTTAGAGGTGAGAAATGAGAAATATATTTTAAGTAACTCAGATGACAATTTAGAAGTCACGAATGAGTTTGGAAGGGTCAAAGTAGTCAAAATAGTATACTTGGAGATGTCAATTGAGTAACGGGGTAATTTTATATTAAAATGGTATCGTGGGAGGGTATTTTAGTCATTTTATATTGAGGGGTTAGGAGACCAACAAATTTACAAACTCTATAGCAGCTTATAAGGGTTGGAGACTAGGGCTTAGAGGTTAGAAAACTCAGATAATCCATTAGAGAGTTCTTGAAGATTCTTGGGAGAATTCTTGGGGCTTTCATCATATTATTACACACAAACAACCTAGGAAGGAGGATTGAAGGAGAAATCAATCAACCCAACACTTAAGCCATGAAATCAGACCCTACCAACCAAAAGGCAAGTTGTTTATTGCAATATTCATGAAGTTATAATAACCATGTGTAAGGTTTTACGATTAGTTTGTGTTAAATCAATGTTCTTGGGAGAAAAAGAATGATTTTTATGCATGTTAGGATAGGATTTGCATATTACACGATTTAACATATGTAGGGGATCAATAATAAGAGGAGACTTGATCATTAATACGAATTAAATTTGGGTTTTGATAAATATTATAGGAAGAACATAAAAACCTAGGATTTTCTTAGGATTAGAGGTTTTAATCCATTCTTGAATAACTTGTAATGTTTTGATGCAAGGGTTACGTTGGAAATTTTCCTTATACATGTGGGAAGGGTTTGGGACAATTAGTTTGGAGTTTGGTGGGAGAACATGGAATATTAAGGTCCATTAATGGTGAAAATGCACCTGCTATAACTGGAGAAAAACGAACCGATTCGGTCCAGATTGATCGGTTCGGTTCTGCCTTTATAGAACGAGTTTTAGAAAAAACGAACCGATCTGGACCAAAGAGGTTCCGTTAGGTTCGATCTCTACATAATCGGTTCAGTCCCCTAAATTTATATGAAACTTCCTTTTTGGACCTAGTGTTCCTAAATCAATGTTGTGGAAATCTTTAGGACTTTGTAAAAATAATAATAGAGGATTTATTATATTATGGTAGGCCTATTAAGGAGATATGAAGTAGTCTTATAGAGAGGTTTAAGACGAGACTAAATTTGAGATGAATGACATCGTAATTAATTTGAGAGATGGATAAAGAATTATGAGAATTTGATGAATGGATGTATCGATCAGTAGGGTAAGTTAGACTTATCTACCGAATTTAGAAAAGGGGTAACTAGAACCCTTAGAGTTGTGTGAACACTCATTTAAATACGATAACAAGATAAATCGTAAAATAAAATGTATGGTAAGTATTAGAGAGAAATATACTACGTACTAGTGTGAATCATTAGGTTGTGTGAATACCTATAGTCGAAGTACTTAGGTTGTGTGAATGCCTAAAGTATATTAGTAGTATTGGGGTCGATGGTTATCCGGACCAATACATGAAAGTTCAAATTTAGGGTCGATGATTATCCAGACTAAATCAGAATTAAACAATATTGGGGTCAATGGAAAATCCAGACCAATATACATTTGCATAACATTTACATTGGGGTCGAGGGATATCCGGACCAATGTAAATGATAGGATAATTAGGGTCGACGGGTATCCGGACCAATAATCCTTATAGCATATATTGTGTGCTACACACACATATATATATATACATATATATATACACACCTTATGATGTCCTACTGGGTGCGATAGTAGACTTGTAGATGATATATTTATAGATATATACATAACCGATTTGAGAAAGATGTAATAAACACTTACTAAATATTTTCAAAATGTTTTGTGTTCTAACACTTGCTATAAAATATTTTCAAAAATCTTTTAGGTGTCCAGCCACATGGACGTCAGGCGTGACTTCATTCCAGGACTCAGAGTTGTAGTAAGGTGGATGCTGATATGATTGATTTGATTAGACGATTCCTCTATTCATATCTAATATAGGATCTCATTTTATATTCCATATATGGACATATTGTCCGTTGACATTATTTCGATTATTTAAGTTTTAGACTAGTGTTAATTTATTTTAATTATTTTGGATTTTTAGCCGATGGTTTATTCGACAAGACTTTATTTATTCATATATTGTGATGGTTTGGACTTTAGTATTGTGAATGTTTAAATTAGTTTTCGCATTTTTATATTTATCTGTTTTAAAGAAAGATAAAATTTGGCAGATGTCTTATTTCACTTAGGTGTTTAGTAATTAAAAAGTTTTCGACAGTGATGCTAAGAATGAACCATATGAGAAACATGTTTTAATTTAATATAGGCCTGATCAACCGATGTTTAATTATACGGGGTGTCACATATGATTTCAGAGCATCAGGTTCTAGTGTCCTTAGGATCTGTACGGCTTGCTACGTTTTCAGCGCATCGTTCTTTGATATAGAGCCCTATAATTAGGACTGTTGTTTTATTTTTACCTACTGTGAGATATCATGCTTCCGCTATTAGATTTTGTATCAACTGTGTACTTATATAACTTGATCTATTTTCAGATGTCGCCGGGGAGAGAGCGAGCTGAGAGGGCAGTAGCCAGAGACGAGGTGAGGGAGGACCTTCAAGAGCACCAGGTATCGCCACCACCACTAGAGATGATTTCCACTAATCAGGTGGCAGTAATAGTGCCGCGGGCCATTGAGACACTATGAGGGCCATGATATCCCTTTTTCCCCAACCTCAATCTCAGCAGCTCGTAGCACCATCTATTCAGGCGCAGCAAAGGCAACCCACTTGGCATTGCATCAGGGAGACCATCCAGAAGGGCCACCTGCCCGAGTTTTAGGGCGGTACGGATGTAGTGGCGGCATGTTAATGGAAGAAGAACATTCAGCAACATCTGCGCATGTTAGATTACAGTGAGATACAACGTCAGATGTTGGCCACCTTCAGATTAGCGGGAGCAACCCTTTAGTGGTGGGAATCAGTGACCACCATTGAGAAGAGGGACTTAATGATGATTTCGGAGTTCTGGGTACAGTTTGACTGCAAGTATTTTCTGCCTGCAGTGGAATTAGAGATGAAGACAAAATTTGGGGAGGTATGCTAGGGTGACCGCTCAATTGTCGATTATAAGGAAGAGTTCACCCGACTGGCGAACTTTATGCCAGACGAGGTGAGCAATGAAGAAAGGAAAAAGGCAAGGTTCATGGATGGCTTGTCCTGGAGGATTAGGCAACATTTAATTGGTTACCCTGCGTTGATGACTTACATAGATGTCGTTAATGCCACACTATTACACTGTCAGGATTATCGTTTCCACGAAAAGGGATGCAGGAGGGTAGTAGAGCCTATCCAGCAGGGAAATGCCGGGGGGAGTAGTGTTAGTGGGGCACCACTCCAGCAGCAGCAGACAGTGGGTATGCAGGGGCAGAACTAATAACAGAGGAACTCTGCTAAGAGGTTTAGATTTGGTGGGCACCGACCAGATAGGCAGGGCCAGCTGGGTCCACAGTAACAATAGGTTCCTCAGGATCATAAGGGCCAAGAGAACCAAGGGGTGTCCGGTAGGGCCATCAGGGCTAATGTCAGGGCCAGTAGGTCCAGGATAGTGACAATTCCATGTTCAGTGTTTCACATATGGCCAGCAGGGTCACAAGAGTAGATCTTGTCCACAGTAAAATGGGGCGCAACATCAGGGTGCCCAATAGGGGAAGCAGGCTCACATAGCTCCATCACTAGCCCCACAATTGCAGCAGTAGGGCTAGATGCACTATAGGCGTGTGTATAACATCCAGGATATACCAATGCCTCCAGCACCGCTGGCTTCGCCTACAGTAGAGGGTACATTTTCTATCTATGGGTCTGAGGGTAGAATACTTTTTGATACTGAAGCATCCCATTCATTTATTATGAATAGATTTGCATGAGCCGCATGGTTATTAGAGATAGACAATAGTCTCCTTATGTGTGTTTGAATCACCAATGGGTAGTAGGTCGTTGATACATTCGATTTGTAGAGGAGTCGATATTATGATTGGGAGACTGAGTCTAGTGGCAAACCTTCTAGCATTAGACATGGAGGGTTATGACGTGATTCTAGGTATGGATTGGTTAGCAGTCTACAGAGCGACGATAGATTGCTATGAGAGAACTATTGTGTTTTTTATTTTGGGACATGAGATGTTCTTTATGGCGATGCCTCTTCCCGAGGGAGGATCGCGCACTCATTTATAATACATCGAATAGGTGACCTCGCATGAGGTGGTTGTTCCCTTAGATTTGATTCCTATAGTGAGGTATTTTGAGGTGTGTTCTAGGAGATACCGCTGCTGCCATCGAGCCGGGAAATAGAATTTGTCATTGACTTAGCACCAAGTACGAGACTGATTGCCAGAGCACCGCATCGTATGGCCCATTCAGAGATGCGAGAATTGAGAGGGAAAATTCAGCAGCTCTTGGGTCAGGGTTTCATTCGACTAAGCACATTACCTTGGGGTGCTCCACTGTTGTTCATGAAGAAAAGGGATGGTTATTTTTTATTGTGTGTGGATTACATGGAGTTAAACAAGGTGATGATATAGAACAAGTATCCGTTACCTAGGATTGATGACTTATTTGATCAGTAGAGAGGGGCTCCATACTTCTCCAAGATCGATTTTAGGTCAGGCTATCACCAGTTGCATATTCGGGAGGAGGATGTTCCTAAAATCGCTTTCCTATCGCGGTATGGATCTTACAAGTTTAGGGTGATTCCATTTGGGCTCACCAATGCGCCTACAGTGTTCATGGACCTCATGAATAGGGTATTTCGAGAGTTTTTGGATCAATTTATAATAGTTTTCATTGATGATATCCTGGTCTACTCGCGGATGGAGGAGGAGCATGCCGAGAATTTACGTATGGTTCTACAGACGTTACGGGACCTTCACTATACGCTAAATTTAGTAAGTGTGGATTTTGGCATTGGGAGATAAAATTTCTTGGCCATATTGTGTCCGACAGGGGCATAGCTTTTGATCCGAGTAAGGTATCGATGGTGAGGGAGTGGGGGCAGCCCAACACACCAACCAAGGTTCACAACTTGGGGTTGGCCGGATATTATCGTCCCTTAATTAAAGGGTTCACAAAGATTTTTGGGCCTTTAACGAACTTGACTCGTAAAGGAATACCATTTGTGTGGAGTGACCAGTGTCAGTTGGATTTCGATGAGCTAATGGACCGATTGAGATCATCACCCGTACTTGCATTGCCTAGGAGTGGGGTGGAGTATCGGGTATATACGGATGCATCCTTACAGGGACTTGGGGGTGTGTTACAACAGGAAGAGAGGGCGATAGCTTATGCATCTAGGAAGATAAAGACCCATGAGAAGAATTACCCCACCAGGACCTCGAGTTGGCAACAGTCATTTTTTCTTTAAGGATATGGAGACATTATCTATTGGGGGATCTATTTACATTATTCATGGATAATAAGTCACTTCAATATCTCTTCATATAGAAGGATCTGAACATGAGGCAGAGGCGATGGCTAGAATTCGTGAAGGACTACCAGTTTTATATTCAGTATCATCCTGGTAAGGCTAATGTGGTTGCAGAGGCGTTGAGCCGACCACCTACTGGAGACTTTGTGGAGGTATGGAAAGAGAAGTGGAGTGAGGTTCGACAGGAAAATGAGGGTGCCAGAGCGTACATGGCAGTTATTGTGTCTATCCCGGGGGGGGGGGGGGGCTTGGGGGTAGAGAGAGGAGAGATATAAAGATAGATACGTCACTCCCTCGGGAAGGATGTACCGTGGTCTCGCACCCCTCTTAGGAAGGTTGCTTCGACCGTCATTGGTGTGGGGGTAAATGTGAAGAGATAGAGTCGCCAACCTATTTTGCACAAAACATGCAAATGAAATGTTACCACTTCGAGAGAGCGGCATCAAGGACAAACTGATGCATACGAAACCAATAGTTCGAAGGTTAGGGGGCTAAGTTACGGAACGAAAAGGTGTCAGGCACCCATACCGCCCTTTCGGTTTCTTATAAGCTAGTGTTATTATCTTCCTTTTTGTATCCCCGTGAAGTGTGTGAGCGTGTTTATATAATGGAGATTATATTTATTCAACTCATACCATGGACAAGGTAGAGTGAGGTCATCCATAAGAATGTTCCCAAAATAACATATGTAGAAAGTACAATTTGCGCGTTCATCACGATATTAGTCTTTATTAGGAAACGATAATATGTTTTGGATGAAATGCAAACAAGTATGATATATATAAATATAAAAATGGGAGATTTTAGAAAACTAGGGAATTTGGGAAATAGAGCGGATTCGAAAATTGGACTTAAGTCTCGGATTTTAATCCGACACGCCTACGTAGCCTATAAAGGCATCAAAGTCCATGTAGTTTGTATGTATCATAGGCGTGGGGTTTATCCCATAGATCCGAACGAAATTTTATTATATATGTGTGTGTAGAAAATGTATTGTTTTAATTTTGGAAAAAGGTGTGATGGATAATTTCGTTCGGTATTTACGGGTGTAACCCTCTTTTACTTGTTTTTGGGATTTTTTGTAGAAAATAAACTATGTGAAATATACAAATAAAAAGTTTAGATATTAATATGTATGAACCAACGTAAGAACTAGATTATGAATCTAATGTTTATTATGCAAAAATAAGGAATTTAAAGAGAGAGGGAAGAAATTGGACCTTCTTTGAAGCTTGATCTTTGATCTTGGATGAATTCCCTTGAATGTTGATGAATGTTGATGAGAGAGAAGGATATTTTTCCAAACTGGGTGTGAAAAGGATGAAAATGTAAGATTGGATGGAACTTCACATAGGGGACTTCGCCGGTTTCGAGGGAATGTTGCTGAGATCATTGAGACTGATGGATTTGTTATGTGGTTCTTTGAAGTGAGGTCATGGACACTATTTATAGAGGTAAAGGGTGCCGATCGGCCTACCCCAGGGGGTGCCTATCGGCATGTTCCCCCAGACACAGTGTCGATAGGCAGGGATCAGGTTCTGCCAATTGGCAGTCTCGTGTAGATTTTTTAGGAAAATAACCATAAAAGACGAACCTTTGATCAGAATTGTGCATGGGGCATACCATTAGAAAGTTATTTCATATAACTTCAAGAGCCCTTTGGGCTTATCCTTGGCCTGGGAGTTGACTTTGGGTCAAATGTGGCTCGAAAGCACACGTCGGTCCTTTGGATGGGGGATCGTCGGATGCAAATGGATCGTTCATCCGCATGGTAAGTCAGAATCATGCATGGGGTGGACCATTGAAAAGGTTAGGAGATGCAATTAGACATTCCAAAAAGTTTTGCCCAGTTCGAAAGGTTAACCTTGGTTAATCAGGGTTCAGAAGCGCCCGGGGACCTCTCGGAGTAAAACAAATCTTTCGTCTGTACCGTAAGTCAGAATTGCGCATGAGGTGAATCGTTAGAAAGGGTATTCTGTGTGTTTTGGGGATTCATTCAGCATCATTCTATTTAAAGAGTTGACTTTGGTCAAACAGAGGCCGGAGCTCCCGGTGGCCTCCGAATTGATTTTTGGGGGAAAATTGATCGTTCGTCCGAATGGTTATGATGTTTTTTGCACGGGGTGGACCGTTGGAAAGGGGTTTCAGTTCCCTTGAAAGATTTAAAGATATTTCTCTCTGACGGTGAAGTTGATTGGCGTCAATTCGGGGCTCGATAGTGCCCGACGACTTCTAAATCGATTTTCGATAGTAAAATGGTCCTTTCGTCTAAACCATTATGCCAATTCATGCAAGGGGTGAACCATTGGAAGGGGTATTCAGATCCCTTCAAAGATTTAAATAGCTTTCACTCTGACGATAGAGTGGCTCTAGATCGATACTCGGAGTGCGACCTAGGGTTTATGATGAGATGGGGAGGTGTTAGGGACTTAAGGGGAGACCTATGGGGTCTTAGAATGTCGTGTCTATAGAGCCCCTGGATGGGTGAGCTTGGAATAACTGATAAATGTTGAATAGACGCCACATGATAGAGGTCGGTTCTTGTGGACCTAAGAGATGAGGATGACCGATTCAGAGGGTCGAGGTCGATGCTGAGGAACAAAGGTGATGTTGGGGTGGCCGATTTTGAGGACCTAGAGGAGGTGCGGAGTAAAGAGGTGATCAATTCCGCGGGTTGGGGTTGGTTCTGAGGATCTAAATTGTAGCGACCAATTCTGCGGGTCGAAGTCAATTCTGAGGGCTTATGTAGAAGCGACCAATTCTGAGGGTCGGAGCCAATTTTACGGGCTTATTTGGGGTGACCAATTCTAAGGGTCAAAGCCAATTCTGAGGGCTTAATATAGAAGCGACCAATTTTGCGGGTAAAAACCAATTCTGTGGGCTTAAGTAGAAGCGACCAATTCTGAGGGTCGAAGCCAATTTTACGGGCTTATTGGGGTGATAAATTTTGAGTGTCGAAGCCAATTCTGAGGGCTTAAGATATAAGAGACCTATTCTGAGGGTCGAAGCCAATTATATGGGCTTAAGATAGAAACGACCAATTCTGAAGGATTATTTGGAAGCGATTAATTTTGAGGTTGAAGCCAATTCAGAGGGCTTAAGTAGAGGCGACCAATTCTGAGGGTCGAAGCCAATTATGTGGGCTTAATATAGAGGTGATCGATTCTGAGGGTCGAAGCCAGTTATGCGGGCTTAGGATAGAGGTGACCCATTCTGAGGGTCAAAGACAATTCTACGGGCTTAAGTAGAAGCGACCAATTCTGAGGGTCGAAGCCAATTCCGAGGGCTTAAAATAGGGGTGACCAATTCGACGGGTGAGGGCTTAGGATAGAGGTGACCAATTCTGAGGGTCAAAGCCAATTCAGCGGGCTTAATGTAATGACCCGTATTTTTATAGCATTTAATTATGGGACTATTTAAATTTACTTGGGATAAATTAATTTAATTTTAATCCAGATTTTAAATTGAATATATACTAGCGTGATGAGAGTCAGTAAATATTGGTAAGAATAATGTTGAATATTACTGGATGAGTAAAGTAATATATGAGATTGAATTTATTAAAAATTGTCGCGAGTGAATAATACGACAATTATAGAAATTAAGTCGGGACGCGCATGTGTCATGTCTGGACTAAATTAATGAAATAAAAGTGAATTAATTATAAATAGCCTGTATGGTCATTTTGAGTGCGCCAATGAGTCTTTAAGGACCGAGATAGTCAAAAAAGTGTACCCAAGAGTTTAGTTTGGGTCTCAGAATGTTTTTAGGCCTAACCGATAACCCGAGAGGGCATTTTGGTAAATTCCAATTTTAGGCTTTAATTATGGACGAAAATTGAGAGGTTATATCTGATGAGAGTTGGAGTCCTCGAGGGTTAGAAATCTTGGAGTTGTAGAGAGGCTAAGGAAGAGAGAAGAGAGAAGGCTTCCAAGGAGGAGAGCCATCATCCCTACACCACTCGTCCCAATTCCACCACCAATGTGTAGATCGAAAGAAGGGAATCATTCCTATACCATTCTAATTCATCAGATCAGACCTTCGATTTCCAGTCCAGTATCTAACTTGTTGTTCGTTAGTTGATAATACATCCATGCTAGTGTAGGAATTTATTCTCTCATGTTTTCTTGAAAATAAAATGTTGTTTGGGAGATTTTTATTGCCAATTTGGAGTAAAAACCATGTTAGGATGGATATCTGTCATATGTAATATAGTATCCACGAAATTGATGCCCAGTAGAGTTAGAAATCTGGAAATTTAAATGGATTCTTGAGAAAATTGGATGAACTAGGGTTAAATGATAATTTTAAGAATTAATCCCCTTGATGACAATTCTTGGTGAATTTGCGAATGTTTTACGTTAAAAATCTTCTATATTGGTTTATATAATGTTCAAGAAGTTTGGTTGGGAGTTTGGGACTTGTCAATGGAGGTTTGCAGGATTTTATTAGATAAACCCCGTAGGCTAAAATTATAAAAAAATTGGGAAAACACCTACTTGATCTATCGATCGACTCAAGAATGTCGATCGATTGACCCCTTTCATCGATCGATCGACCTCTCCTGGAAACTGAAACTTTTCCCCTTTTTAATGATTATTCAATCCCAATGTGTAAGGACCCTTGGTCATAATTTAATATCATAATGGGACTTGAGAAGGACCAGTAGGGTATAAGTAGGATCCGGGTAAGATGAATTTATGGGAGATTTAACCGCGGGGTTTCGGGGATATAAATTGAGTGAGAAATCGTGCGTATGTTAAAGTAGGGTAGTGAGTGTACACCTTTTGATTTTATATTTATATAGAGGATACCCTTCAAGAGTCGAGAAGTACTTAAGAACTTGCGGTAACTGAGAAGATAAAAGAGTGACATAATTATATGTAGGACTCGGGCGTTATATTCCACGTATGGTTAGAATATGTTATGGGTCGTGGGTGCACCTAGCTGAATAATGTGAATATATATATAGATATATGAGTGCATGTACATACATATATAGTATGTGAATATCTGTGTGTAATCATACCCGCGCTACTTGCTATCACGAAGGTTGCCGCGCCGGGACAGTCTTATGTCGATGGGACCTTTATGGAGAATATTGACTCGTACCCTAGAATATAGGATTCCTTGGTATAGACTATCAGTGAATGATAGTCAGACGGTCCTAAGAGATATGAGGGTATGTTATGTCCTCTTAGTGACTTGGAACTATGCTTCACCTCCAATATGTGTGTTTTGTGTTAATATAGTTCGAGAGTGATTCCAAACTAGTATTTCTCTTTTTGTACGAGAGATACAGGGACTTGATAACAGAGTATGCCAGCACCATAGATCTTATGTGGGGTGCCCGATTTGTAAAAATATTATATGAGTGATGAAATATATATATATATATATATATATATATACACCAGTGATTCATCTACTGTGCTTGTAAGTAGATAAAATGGAATAACTGATATTAAACAAATTAAGTGTCTCGGAACTTAAATCTATATTGTGATGTACATAACCAACTTGGTAAATTCATAAGTAAGGTTATCATATAAATCCTAGTTACGCGGTCACATGAATTAGGATTGATAAGGGGAGTTTGGGCTAAACAAGTGAACGAGTTAACTTCATCTAGTGTAATTCAGTAGTATGTTAGGCATGCACATTAGTTGAGAGGTGAGAATGCTCAAGTGAGTGTCGAAGTACTAACATGTATGAAATATCAACTGGTGAGCATTTTAAATACTTGCTAAACTATTTTAAAACTGTTTTACACTCGGGATATGACCCATTTTTTGTTATCTTTTCTCCCTCTTATATATATATATATTACAGCTGGCCAGTCACAAGGGCGTCAGGCCTAGATCTTTGGACCATTGACGTGTTGTAGCCAGTGTGGAAGTTGCAGGTCCTTGCAGTACACGAGTTCATTATTGCCTTCTTAGTCTTCTATTTAGTCATCATTAGATAGGGCATGTGTCGCCCATTTCCAGTTTTATCTAGTCCAGAGAGATTTGTATTGTTGATTTATTTAAGTATTCTATTTTAGTTGGGATTACTTATGATTATTACATTTTACTGCGATTTGGGATATTTTATTTGGGTTGATTTATCTAGCATGTTCTTTTATTTGGATGATTTGGTTTTTAATACTATCATTTGTATTCGTGAAAATGGTTTCATAGTTAATAATAACAATCGGACTTAATTTATAAAATTAAATATTTTGACAGTTAGCTTAATTTTTTATTAGGTGTTTAATAAAGAAAAATTGTTTTTTGATAGTGATGCTAAGAATGAACCAACCGAACACTTTGAGTTAATTTAATATAGAACTGATATTCCGATATTTAATTAGGATGGGTGTCACACTTAAGTAGAAGCGACCAATTCTGAGGGCCGAATCCAATTCTGTTGGCTTATTTTTCCTCTAGACAATCTGGGGACTCCACTGGGGATGTGTGATATTTCTCTGGGGATTTGGGGAAGCATTTGGTTTAAATTTATGCTAGGGAAGAGGGAATGGTCATAGGATTTTGAGCTGTGGAATATTTGGAATTCTGGGGTGTCCTTTGGAGATATTGCCGGGGAAGATTGTTCTCTAGAATTCCCCTGGGATGTAGAAAAAATATTTTTTCTTGGTGAAAAGGTTCCAAAATTAATCTGGTGATTTTAGGAATTTTCCAGGGGTTTTTTGGTATTTTTTGGACTTTTTGTACAAAATTTTAAAGGAGGTGCCGACCGTCATAGATGGAGGGGTGCCAAACGTCAGTAACACGGTCTTTTGGGGTGCCTCGAGCAGGTGGAAAGTCAGTGTCGATCGGTGGTGGTAGGGAGATGCCGATCGGTATGCCCCTTAGCCTCCTATAAAAAGGGGGCGGGTTCTCCTCATTTTTCACAGTTTTTCGGCTTGCATTCTTCTGCAATTACCTTTTTTAAATCGTTCCAACATTCCAAAGCCAAGAGATGGCTGAGTTTTCAAGCAGCGCTACTCACATGGCATGGCTTAATACCGACGATTGGGCAGGGTTGGAGTGGAGGGATAGGGTGCCCCTTGCACTGGGGAGTGAGAACTCATTTGAAGCATTTGAGCCGGTAGTGGACAATCGAATTATTCTATGTGAGCCCTCGCATCATCGTTCTTCTAGGGTGGTGAACCCTGGTGGCTATGTAAGTATCAAATGACCTTTGGTATTCTTTTCCCCTTTTTTTCTTGACGAGGTTGCTCTATTTCTTGAATTTGACAATGATTTTCTTTGTTTCTTCGATAGTCTGACGTCTCTATGTCGACTATATGTGCCGGAGGGATGACAAGGCTTAAGGATGTTTTTGAGGACCTTCCATCTGTGGTGCGATGGATGGTGTGATCAGCCGACTTTAGGAGATTGACGTCTGCTCTGGATGAGACGCCTCGTTCTAGGACCGTGCTGTGTGCTCAAGGGGAGAGGTGGTGGGACACTACCCAAACATTCCATTTTAGCTTTGGGGAGATGACAATGACTCCCATTGATGTGCAGCAGCTAATGGGGTTGGACTACGATAGTGCTCAGATTGAGGTGGATAGGACGCTGAGGGTGACACCGAAGGTGGTGACGACGGACTTAGGTGATGTGGAGAGGGTGGTCTCTGGGGATTCTCTCTGTTTGTCTCTGCTGAGGGAGCTGTTATTGAGGAGGATGATTGATGAGAGTGACGGGCAACAAGTGCATCAGATGGCCCGCTTGTTTATTCTGCTTTTGCTAGGAGGTTTTCTGGTGTCGACGAGTGGCGACGTCGTGCACTTTTTTATTTTGCCATTTCCGAGGGTGTTCTTGGACATCCTCCTTTATGATTGGGGGAGCTTGACCTTGGCGACCCTTTATTACTCTCTTAATGCATTCAACCAATGTTTCCGAAAGTTTTTTATTGGAGCCACGTATCTTCTGGAGGTATTATATATTTTTTGCCATTTTTCCTTTATGCATTCGCATTTTCCTTCATGCATTTTTTCTTGATTTATTAAATATTGGCCTTTTCCCTTTGCAGATGTGGTTTGATGAGGTGATTGGGTTAAACACCCAATAGATAGCTTTGAAGGGTGAGTTTGTTGGGGACTTCTGTCGGATGTACCACTGGCAGAGGTCCAACCAATAATCGAATAAGTCTCTCTTTCTCGAGGCGGTGCGTCAGGTCTTGAATGGCCTGATGAGCAAGTGGGTAAGTCCTCTTTTATCTTGAGACTGTCCTTTCCTTTGATGGCTTTGATGTTGATATTTATCTTTTGCTCTTGTTGGGGGTTTGCAAGTGACCTTTTATCCTTGGGGGACGGCCATTCAGCGAATTAGGATAATTGGGGGATATGCGCAGATGCGATATCTGTTGGCACATGAGTTTGGCTATTCTTGGTACCTCAGAGAGAGGGTAGTCCGACAGATTATGGAGGGTGAGGTTACGGTACCGCTGGCGAAACCCCCTATATTTATGAGGCAAGTTCGAGATGAGGCACTTGGTGTATACTAACATCACGGTGATGTATGACTACATGGATTTCGTGTTGAGTTGGCTGATGCCTCCCAGTATACATGATGTGATGCCTCTTCCTCGCGCGGGTTCGAATCGGTAGGTGGGGTCCTCCCACAGTTCGGGTGGTGCGACGACATCAGCATCGACGACGACTTTGAAGGCTCCCTTTGTATGAATGTTCTCATTTGGTTACAACATTCAGCGAGCTGATGGAGGGTCGATGCGCTTACAGCATCGTCCCGTTGTGATGGACCCGGATGAGTTGGGCTTGATAGAGGAGGTCCTACGACCTGAGGTATACTTTGTGTTTCCTTGTCTTTTTGATTTTTTGATTCCTTTTTTCTTCTTTCAGACTTAACTGCTTTGCTCTTTTCTGTTTTCTTTTGCAGCACATCTGGGTCTCCACCACTTTGCTGAGGGATATTAGGAATTGGATATCTTCATTGATTGCTCATATTAAGGATTTGATTTTGGTCCCTTCTTGCTTGGTGATGTCTACCTTATCCGGGGAAGGGTCGAGCTCTAGAAGTGATGGCGTATCGTGTCTTCACAGGGGAAAGAGGGTGCACCGTAGGGATGGAGGCTCTTAGAGAGAGAGAAAAGAGAGAAATAAGAGAGGGGGAGAGAGTTTGTAAGTTAAGAGTGAGAGAAAGAAAAAGGGTTCGGGATGGGTCCCATTATTTTGTTCTTCTGTTTTTGCTGCAAGATGTCAATGTAACACAGAAAAATATATGCAAATAAAGATGAAGCTTTTATTAATTCTTGCTTTAGTGATTAATGCACATGCTCTTTTTACTTTTCTACAGAGACCGTAAAAAGAATTTGAAAATTGACTAAGAAGGATTTTATTTTAAAATGGGATAAATAAAAGTATGAGGAAATTCAAAATTCCATTAAGATAAAAATTATTTTTATTGGTTTTTTGATTTTGACAAAAGAGGAAAAAAGGAATTTTCCCAAAATAGGGGGTTACTGATCGGCATGACCCCTGTCCTGCCTATCGGCATATCAGTCCAATTTAATCAACCCAAGACTTTGATTGCACTTTCTTCAATTGCTTGGTACTTGGTGGGGCAATCTTTACTCCGATTTCTGCAGGGTTTCTTGTCTTTGCTTGAGAGTTCTTAAGTATAAATAGGGGTGTGAATGGGGCTTTTCTCCTCACACTTTCATTTCCTTTCTTTATCACATTATTACTTGTTTATTATCTCTTTGATTTGCAAGATGGCTCTCCCTGGTAGTTCGCCAACTACCTCGAAGCCTTGGAAGCAATGTGTTCTTACAATGTCGATTATGACGCCTTCCACATGCGGCGAGTCCCTTTGTGGCGCAACTGGCCCATCGAGTGGAACATACTGATGGCGGCAGTTTGAGTTTTGGTACCCTAGGACCATGTCTTTCGCTTCGGGTTTGATGAAATTTGTCCTACCTACGAGGAATTTTCTTCCAAGCTGGGGATAAATCCCAGTGTTACTACGACTTCGCCTGAGTTTTCCCGTCCTCCTAGGGAATTATTGGTTGGACTTCTCCATATTTCGCCTTCGGTGGCCAGGTCGTTGGTTATGGGAGGCCTGATTTCTCTTCTGGCGGTGCTTTGATCCGTGCATTCACAGGATGTCGGCGATGTTGGCTATTCTGGGGCCGTTATTTTGGGCCTAGTTTCAAAAGTGTTGTTGGTGATTGGAGAAACGTTAGTGGACCCCCAACTCGTGGCTATCATTTCCTGGATGTCGTACCATCGCAATCCTATGACGATGATACTGGCGGAGACTTTGAATGGACTAGATTCCCGGCGGGAATGTCATTCTGACTTTCTGAGGGGTAGACCTGTAATATTGTTCATATGGCTGTTAGAGAGGTTCCGTACGATGGTTCCACCTGAATATCCTTTACCGGTGGGGCTAAACTTCCTCTCACACTATTTCATTAGCGTAGTCCTGGACATTGAGAGTTGGGGGAACTCATTTGTAGAGCACGGGGATCGAGGCTTGCATTGGTCAGTGCCTTGGTGGGGGGAGATGCTACCCATTCTGGAACTCAAGGAGTACCAATATGTCCAGTTGGTCGGCCCTAAGCAGGCCTCTTTCTACTTTCCTTAGCGACTGCTATGCAATTTGGTTGGGAGCAAATCGTGCCACCGCGGACACAGAACTTCTTTCCTATGGAAAACCTGACGGAGCGTATGCGCATGCGTCTTGGATCTCTGTGGGAGAATCATCATCCTTCGACCCATCCTTCTCAATCTGTGGGTGGAGTTCGGCACGTCTCCGAGGACTACATGAAGTGGTAATGGAAGAAGGTAGTGGCCAGGATGCTGGCTGTGGAGATTGGACAAAGGTGGTTTTCTGTATTCGACACTATGGAGGGAGATGTTGTGATTTTCCCAAGGCTGGTCCGGGCTTATCACTCTATGGAGCATCTGCGATACTCCATTCAGGCAGGGGAGGCTTGTGGAATATGGGTGATGATGGGGATGGTTCCTCTGGAAGCTGTGGGTAGGATTTGTGAAGCTTTTTGTAATGGGTGTGGTTTGTGGGAAAAAATTTAGGGGTTGTTTTACGAATAGTGGGGCTTAGTTTTAGGAAGGTAGGAGTAGGCTAACAAGGGAAGTCGTTTGGATTCCTATGCCGTTGTAATTTTTACTGAATTTTTAAATAATGAAATAAAAAAGTTTTTTTTCATCTAGTTGTGCCTCTTGATGACCTTTTCATTTTGAATTATCTATACCGACCACTAAGGCATACATGATCCTTTTGTTCATATATGTGTTAAAATGAACTATCATTCTTGGGGATAAGAAAAGAATAGTATTTTGTGAAAAAGAAGGGGGTCATGCTCATCTAAACGAATGAGCTGCCTACGTACCTCTAAGGATTTTGAAGATTTTTTGAAATTAATCTTTTTGCAAGAAAAAAGGTTTTTAGAGGATCAGGCCTCACGTAGTTCTGATAGGGGGAAATGAAGAGTTTTTTTAAATAGAATAGAATATAAGGGAGATGAGAATAGTCATAGCGTGTCGAGATTTTGGGCTAGGTTTAGAATTCTTGATATGATCCAGGTTAACTGGACGCACTATTTCTTCTCCATCAATGTCCGTGAGCAAGCGGCGTCGCTTGACAGGATCTTCTTCACAATTTAGGGGCTGCTCTAATTGGGCTTGAATTTCCCTCTGGGTTCCAAAATGGCTCTACTATTTCTTTGAGGGCTAAGTACCCTTCTCAAACACCGCGGTCCTTGACTCTCGTGTTGAATGATCATGCTATGCGGCAGTGGTACCCTTATATATGGTATAAAGCTTTTAGGCTTCTTTTTTCTAAGAGGGACATCTCGTCAAGACGACTTTGGTTCCAGTCTTCCTCGCTGACCTTGATTTTAATCATGACGCCTAGTGAAGGGATTTCTAGCTCCACAAGTGGGACTCCTTCCATGTTGTAAACTATAGAGTAAGGGGTATCCCCAGTAGAGGTTCGAACTGAAGTGCGATAGCCCCAGAGGGCATAAGGTATCCTGTCGGCCCAATTTTGAAAACTCTCAGTCATCTTGCTGATAATGGATTTAAGGTTCCTATTGGCTGCCTTAACTGCGCTATTGGTCTGAGCTCGGCATGGAGAAGATTTGTGTCTTTGAATTCTATACTCATCGACCACCTCTGTAACTTCTGCCTCGAAGTGTAACCCGCTATCTAATACTAGCTTCTGCAGGACCCCATATTGGCAGATGGTGTTTTTCCTGATGAACTTGGTCACCTTCTTGGTATTCTGAACTGAGTATGACTCTGCTTCGACCCATTTTGTGAAGTAGTCAATGGCGACTAGGATAAATTCATGACCCTTTTATGCTTTCGATGTAACTTTCCCTATGATGTTAGTGCCCCATGTGGAGAACGACCAAGGAGAAGTCATGTTGTAGAATTCTCATGGGGGAAAGTGCTGTAGGTTGGAAAACTGCTGGCATTTGAGGCATCTTCGAACGTAGGTTGTGAAATCTTGAATCATGGTAGTCGAGTAGTAACCCTTTCGAATGATCTTTTTTTCAAGCATGTGGCCGTTCATATGGGGTCCGCATTCCCCGCTGTGGATTTTTACATCATTTCTTCAATGTCAGCACCATGCGATGCAGTGTAAATAGGTTCCATCGAAGTTTCTCTTAAACAGTGCTTTATCATAAACAATTTAATGGGCAGCCAATCGATGGAGAGATGCTTGCTCTTTCTTATCAGATCCCTGGGTATTTCTACCATGTTTGAGGAGGCACCAAATATCATAGTACCAGCAGTCGGCTATCTCAAGATCTTATTCTGTGTCAAGCTCAATGGGGTAGCAGTGGGTTGTCTTATTTTTGGCAAGGAAAGGGGCCACGATTATTCCCTCTGGTATGTCAATCATGGAGGATAAGGTATCAAGGCCGTTGGCTAGGTTATTCTTTGCTCGGGGAAAGTAGTGGAAAATGATTTCTTAGAAATGGGAAGCTAGCTCTTCAAGGTGGGCATGGAAGGGTAGGAGTTTCTCGTCCTTGACTTTCCAGTTTCTAAGTACTTGATCGATGATGAGGGTTGAATCCCCATAGACATCGAGGTATCAAATTACTTTCTTGAGGGAAACTTTGAGGACTATGGTGCACGCCTTGTATTCAGTCATGTAGTTAGTGAAAGGAATGTCCAGCTTGATGGCAATGGGAGTGTGAGAGTCCTTAGGGGCAATTAGGAGTATCCCAATGCCATACCCTTTCTTGTTGGTAGAACCATCGAAGAACATTTTCCATCGAAGGTCTTTTTGGTAGGTACAGAGGATATTCTCTTCTGGGAACTCAGAGATCGAGACGTTAGCCTTTTCCACAGGGTAGTCAACAAGGTAGTCAGAGATGGATCTTCCTTTTATGGCATTTTGCATGACATGGTTGATATCAAATTCAGCTAGGAGCATCAATTAACGGGCCATTCGGCTGGATATGGCAGGTTTCTCGAGCAAGTACTTGATGGGATCCATTCGGGATACAAGCTTAATGGTGAAGCCGAGCATGTAGTACTGCAACTTTTAGGTAACCCAGATAAAAGCGACACATGCTTTTTCTTAGGCAGTGTAATTAACTTTGTAACCGACTAACTTTCGACTGGCATAGTAGATGTCTCTCTCTTTGTGGGTTTCTTCGAGGTATTGGGCTAGCAAAGCCCCAGCGGTAGTTTCGATTACGATTAGGTATAGGAGTAAGGAAATATCAGGCTACGGCGGCATGAGCACTGGAGGTTGGGTTAGGTATTGCTTGATTCGATCAAAGGCCTCTTGGTAAGATTTGTTCAAGACTTTGGTTGAATCCTTTCAGAGGAGTTTAAAGATGGGTTCATAGATGGAAGTCAATTGGCTGATGAACCGGCTAATGTACTATAATTTGCTAAGGAATACCCGGACTTCCTTCTCCGTTCGAGGTGGTGGCATCTCAAGTATGGCTTCTAGTTTGGCAGGATCTGCCTCTATCCCTTTCTCACTAAACTTGAATCCTAAAAAATTTCCTTTAGTGACGTCGAAGATACATTTCTATGGGTTGAGTCGCATCTGGTATTATCGCAGTCGTTCGGAGAACTTTCGGAGAGAGAGAACATGGCCTTACCTAGTCTTGGAGTAATGTCATCTACGCATACCTCAACTTCTTTATGTATCAAATCACGCAGAATGGTTGTGGCAACCCTTTAGTAGGTAGCTCCTATATTTTTTTAGACCAAATGGTATGAAAGTGTATCAAAAGGTTCCCCAAGGGGTGATGAATGCGGTTTTCTTTTGATGATCTGGGTGCATCTTGATCTGATTATATCAGGTAAACCTGTCAATAAATGACTTGAGAGCGTGACTGGTCGTATTGTCCATAATCATGTATATGTTGGGTAGTGGGTAATCATCCTTCGGAGAGGCCTTATTTAAGTCTCCGTAGTCGGCACACATGCAAACCTTCCCTCCTGATTTTAGCACGGGTATGATATTAGCTATCCAAGTGGGATATTCGATCACATGAATGAAGCCCACGTTTATTTTCTTTACTACTTCTTCTTTAACATTGAGTGACCATTTGGTGTGGAAATTTCACAATTTTTGTTTGATCGGTTTGCAGTTCGACAGAGTTGGAATATCATGCTGGGCTATCTCAGGGTCAATGTCGGACATATCATCATAGGACCATGCGAAGACATCCACAAATTCCTTTAGTAGTTCTTTGAGTTGCGCGCGTTCATGCTTATTGAGGGTGGCCCCTATCCTAATCTCATGCATTTGGCTACTAGAATGAGATTAATAATCAGGACAATTAAGAATTGTTTGTTATTAACCTTATTTAGATCATTTAAGAATTGTTCATTTGCTAAATGATCATCATCAAGAGTTTGATTATAATCAGGACAATTAATGTAAGGCACAACAAGATACTCAAAATCTTCATTTATTTCAATGATAGGAAAAATAACATTGAGAACCTCATCAAAGGAGGTCTCGATTACATCATAGTGAGGGGAAACAACCAAAAGGGAAAGGGGATAAACATCGGGGTTGGGTTGGACAGTAGCAGGTGGCACAGGTGCAACATGCCAGTTAAGAAGAGGTGCATCAACATCTTTGATAAGACAGGATGGGTTAGACAACGTAGCCCCTGAGTGGATCATGCAAAGTGTCAGCCCCAGTATCTGTAAATTGAAATAGTCCTTGGAGTCACTGCCCTCAGAATCCACGGTATCAGTTATCGTATCTTCAGTGAGTCATTGTACACGGTGTTGGGAACTCTCGGTCCATGGGTAGCTGTATTGAAAGAAGATCTCCATTCTTGATTTCATAATTTTATCTACATGGTCATCACAAGGTTCAGGGAAGCCGCAAAAGGGTAAATCTTTACCTTCTCTGATGAATCTTCCATTTAGGGAATCTCCCAGGACAGTTCTGGTGCATTCTAACCTCCTTTTTAGTTGAGGCTGATGGATCAATCTGAGTTCTTCTTTTGACGGCTGATAGCCTAAGCCACAGGGTGGAAAGACCTTCTTCAACACAATGGGTTCAATTAACCCTTGTTGTCTTTGCCTTAGCCCCAGTCCGGGCATGAAGTGCCTTGAAGATCTGGATTACATTGACATTTCCATGAGAGTCATATTCGGAACAAACCCTGTCTTTGAAGTCATCCCCTGCTGGGAGTAGGAGTGGTTCAATTTGAAATCCTGACAAAAGCATATTATAGACACCACATTTTAGGACCCCTTAAGTCTCTCCTTAAACCCCTAGAACTTCCCCTTTCCATCGCAAACCTAGGTCGCACTCCGAGTACTGATCTAGAGGCCATCGGGTCCCCCCAGGTCCCATGTGACTCTGGTTAACTCTATAGTCAGAGTGAAAGATCTTTGAATCTTTGAAGGGATTTGAATACCCTTTCCAATGGTCTGCCCCATGTGCTAAATAGCATAGTCGTTCAGACAATCGATCAGTTTTCCCCCGAAAATTGATTCGGAGGCGATCGAGCGCTCCCGGACTCTGTTTGACCAAAGTCAACTCTTTAGGTCGAATGAGACTGAATGAATCTCTGAAGGGCAGTGAATACCCTTTTTAACGATCCACCTCGTGCACAATTATGACCTACGATATGGATGAACGATTCGTTTTATTTCGATAGGTCTCCGGACGATTTCGAGCCCCGATTGACGAAGGTTAACTTTTTGAACCAAGTGAAACTCTTTGAACTGTCGAAGTACATCTCCTAACCTTTCCAGCGATCTATCCAGTGCTCGATTCTGACTTACCATATGGGCAAATGATCCGTTGCGTCCAGTGATCTCCCTTCTAAAGGATCGACATGCGCTTCCGAGCCACATTTGATCCAAAGTCATCTCCCGAACCCGACAATGGTCCGAAGGACTCTCGAAGGTCTCTGAAATACCTTTCTAATGGTATGACCTATGAGCGATTCGAATAAATGGTTTGTTCACTACGATCATTTTACCAGAAAAGTTCGCACGTGACTGTAAATTGGAAGGTCCTGAACCTTGCCTATCAGCACAGTGTCAAGGGTGACCCGCCATTAGGCACCCTCTGGGGTAGGCCGATCGGCACCCCCCTT
The DNA here is from genome assembly GCA_949130495.1 of Sambucus nigra. Classification (NCBI taxonomy): domain Eukaryota; kingdom Viridiplantae; phylum Streptophyta; class Magnoliopsida; order Dipsacales; family Adoxaceae; genus Sambucus; species Sambucus nigra. Next base: position 521,940,803 of record OX422207.1, read on the forward strand.
TTGCCCTATAAATAAGGGCCATGTCCTCATTCCCAAGACACACAACAAACCCATCAGCATCAGTGATCTCAGCAACATTCTCTCAAAGTGAGCGAAGTTTCAAATAAGAAGTTCCATTCTAGACTAAATACCTATACTTTTCACACCCAATTTGGAAAATATCCTTCTCTCTCATCACCATCCATCAACATTCAAAGGAGTTCATCCAAGATCCAAGATCAAGTTCCAAAAAAGGCCCAATTCCATCGCCTCCTCTTTTAAATCTCTTGTTTTTTCATAAATTACTTTAAATTCATAATCTAGTTTCACTCTAGTTCATACATATTAATATCTACGGTTTTATTAGTATATTACACATACTTTATTTTTCATAAAAAACCCAAAAACAAATAAAAGAGGGTTACACCCGTAAATTTCGAACGGAATTATCCATCACACTTTTTCAAAACCAAAAATACATTTTCTACACGCACACACCTAATAAAATTCCATTCGAATCTATGTGATAAACCCCACCCCTATTCAACATTCGAATGACGTGGATTTTGATGCCTTTTTAGGCTACGTAGGCATCTTGGATTAAAATCCGAGACTCAAGTCCAACTTTTCAATTTTCCAATTTCTCTTATTTTCTAAATTTCTCAAAATTCCTCATACATATACATATAACATGCTTATTCGTGTTTCATCCCACACATATTATTATTTCCCAATAACGATCAATATCGCGAGAACGCTCATATTCTATCTTCTACATTTATTACTATTTTGGGAGTATTCATGTTGATGACCTCACCCCTATCTTTTCCATGGCATAGGTCGAACGATTCCAATCTCCATTATATAAACACATGCACACACTTCATGGGGATAAAGGAAAATATTAACATTTACCCACGAGAGACCAAAAGGGCGTGATGGGTGCATAACACCTACCATTCCGTAACTTAGCCCCCAAACCTTCGATCTATTAGTTTCGTATGCATCAGTTTGTCCTTGATGCCGCTTTCTTAAAGTGGCAACATATTCTTTTGCCTGTTTTAAGAAAAATAGGCTGGCGACTCTATCTCTTTACATTGACCCCACACCGACGATGACCGAAGCACCTTTTCGAAGAGAATGGTGCGAGACCGCGACGTAGTTATTCCTTGAGGGATCCTCCTCCTTCCCCCAGAAATGAACGCCACGCCGATCGGGATGGCCACACATATCATTCAACCCGTGTTGTAGTTCGAGTACTGGATTACTGGTGCTTGCATTCTCGGTGTTCTCGCTATCTCCTCCATTGGCGAAGTACTTCAATTTCTAGTGAAGGTAAGAAGACACCCCTTTGATGCTATGGAACCACGATCGTCCGAGCAGCAGATTGAAATAGGCTGGGATGTCGATGACTTAGAATTCAACAATAGGATTTATAGGGCCAACCCCTATTACAAGATTGATAGATCCCATTACTTCTTGGCGGGTGTTGTCGTAAGCACGTACTGCAACAGAGGTTGGAGTAAGGTCGCTCACTTTCAATCCCAAATAATTGAAGGTTCTTAACGAGAAAACATTCAGAGCTGATCCGTTATCGATAAAAGAGAATGGGACAGTTTTCGCCATAACTTCAACAGAGATATTAAGAGCGTGATTGTGGTTGAGACCAGTCTTAGGGATTTTTTCTTCTGAAAAGGAGAGCATTCGAGTAGAGGTCAAGGATCCGACTAGGTTTATCGCTTCTTCTGGCGTGTGTAATACCCCGTATTTTTATAGCTTTTAAATTATGGGATTTATTAAATTTAATTTGAGATAAATTAATTTAATTTTAATCCGGAATGTTGTTTTAAATATTTACTAGCGTGACGAGAGTTAGTAATTATTGGAAATTTGTTATTTGTTGAATATTACTGTATGAGTATAGTAATATATGAGATTCATTTTTATAATACTGTCACGTGTGAATAAAATGACAATTATGGAAATTTAAGTCGGGACGCGCCTGTGTCGTGTCGGGACTAAATATTGATTAATAAAAGTGAATATTTTATAAGTTGTTCGTATGGTCATTTTGAGTGCGACAACGTGTCCGGAAGGGTCGAGATAGTCAGAAAAGTGTACCCGGGGGTTTAGTTTGGGTCTCGGGGTGTTTTTAGGCCCAATTAGTACCCCGGGAGGGCGTTTTGGACATTTCGCAATTATGGGTAATTAAACCTATGAAAATTAAAAGGGTTACATAAGATATCTAGGTTGTCTTCTAGGGTTAGAACAACCAAAGACAAGTGACGGCCATAGGAGAGGGAAGGAGAGAGCTTCCAAGGCAATCCAAGGCCCGAAATCCATCCGTTTGCACCGCCTCCACCACCAACGCGTAAATCGCGAGATGGGGAACGCAACCACACCAATTTCGGCACCAAACCAGACTTATGAAAATCCCAGGCAAGTGTTTATCTTGCTTATTTTCTTTGATGCATCACTCATGTTAGTCTAGGGATGATTAGGGTGAGATTTATTGAAGAAAAACCCAATTTGAGATAGGAAATTGCATGTAGTGATGATTTAAATGATATTCTGGAAACCCTTTGTCATGTAAAGGATTAAGAGTTTGATTAAGAAAAAATTTCTAATTAGATACAAACACTAAAGTTTTTATTCCGTATGATCGGACCATTGGAACCGCTTGAAATTTTAGTATGTTGTAGCGAACGGCGAGACAGGACTGCTGACAAAAAATCAGCTTGATCGAACGGTCGGATTTCTAAAAATATTATTTTTACTAGAGAGTTTTATATTTTGAGGACTCTTAGAGAGTTTTATATTTTGAGGACTCTTAGAGAGTTTTATATTTTGAGGACTCTTCTAAATAATAAAAAAATTCAATTAAAACTCCATTTTAATTCCGATTTCGAAACCATTTGAAATTCTCATCTTTGAAAATAAAATTCAAAATCCTTTAATGTAAGGCGAAATCTATATTTTTGGGATATTTTGCATAAGGGATAATGTAAGTATATATTAAAGGGGAGAGACACGTAAGAGAGAGTTACGTTGGAACATAAATGGATATCTACTGAATTGTACATTTGGAAGAATAGAGTCCATGAGGGTTACGTAGTAAGTTGGAAAAACCCTTCGAATTAAAGTGAGAAACGAACCATTATACGTGATAAATAATAATGGGAAAATAAGGATAAATATTGTGAATGTGGGTTATGGGATAAACCTAAATTGATATGATAAAAGTAGTATATTTATATGATTGTGTATGCATATATTATATACTTGTGAAAATCATGCCCGCGCTACTTGCTATCCCGGAGGTTACCGCGCTGGGACGATCTTATCTTGTGTTGTCTTATGGGGGATATTGACTCGTACCCTAGAAGATAGAAATCCTAGGTACGGGCTATCAGATCGATAGTCGGACGGTCCTAAGAGACGTGAGGGTATGTACTGACCTCTTGGACTTGGAATCTACGCTTCGCCTCAATGTTGTTTGTGTATGTATTTGTACAGTTCGAGAGTGATTCCAAACTTGTATTCCCTTTAGTGTGATTGATATGGGGATTGGATAGCAGAGTATGCCCGCACCATAGTTTTTATGTGGGGTGTCGTTATGATATATATATTATACGAGTAGTTAATATATATATGAAATTCTGAAATCTGGAACTGCCTACTGTGATTTGATATGTAGGACATGGTTGATGACTCAAATTATAAATACTTGTGTTGAGAAAGTATAAAAATGACACTGGAAAACTTTATTGATTAATAAAGTAAAAAGGAGAACTTTGGTTATAAATTGAAATCTTACGTTTTAAATACTTGTGTTGTTCAGTTGTAAATCCTGCGAATAACCTAAGATAAGTTAAATCATTGGGGAAAGATAGTGTGGTATATGACGAGATAGACCATTGGGAAGGTTAGTGCGATAGGTGTGCACATTAGAAGAGAGGTGAGAATTTCTCAAGAGAGTGTGGCACTAATATGTTGTTGCATTTGCCTGTAATCAATTTAAATACTTGCTAAACTATTTTTAAAACGGTTCTACATTCGGGCTTTGACCCGTTTGCTGTTACTTCTTCTCTCTTGTGTCTATATATATATGTATTACAGGTGCCCAGCCACAGGGGTGTCTTACTTAGGATTCTTTGGATGGAACGCGCTGTAACTTTTGTGGGAGTTGCAGGCCATTGCTTAGACGACCTCTTTGTTGACTCTACTTCTAGTTCAGCTTTATCCAGCAGGGGCATGCGTCACCCTTTTTCCATTATTTAGTTGGTATTTTCAGAGATTGTAATTTTTACTTTCAGTACCTTTATTTCGGGATTTATTACTGTCAGGAAGTTTTCCTTTAGTATTTAAATGTTGGGACTATTTATTGATGGTTAAATTCTTGAATGTTCCTTTCTATTCTCATTCCTAATGTGTGACTCTTAAAAATGTAAACGGTTAAAGGTTTTATAACTGGATTTAATAAAATGAGAATAAGGTTTTAAATGGTTTTGACACTTAGCTTAATTATTTAGGGTGTTTAAATTGGAAAAGTATTTTTACGACAGTGATGCTAAGAATGAACCAACTGTTCACCTTGTTGTTAATTTAATAAAGGAGTGATCGCCCGGTATTTAATTAGGCGGGGTGTCACAGCGTGGTTGAGGGAGGAACTGTGGGTCCTATGAGTAGCTTGATTAGGGCATTTTGGTGCAGTTGGGAAGACATAAATAGTCCCCATAAAGTGATGCTGGCTTGGGTTTTCTTCAGTTGATCAAGAATCTTGCTTTCCTTATGGGTTATTTCTGGCATATGGAGATTCTCGACACCCCTCCCTTTATCTCTTACTAACGATTGTAGATGTGGGGTTTGGTAATGTCTTCCTGACCTGGTCATGTGGTTCGCAGAAGAAGAGAAAAATTGAAATCCTATTTCTTCATCGATATCGGGTTGTTCAGACACCTTGTTTATTTCTCTTAGCAGCTCCTCGAATGATATCATCCTGCATATGTTGGTTATCAAACTAGTATTCTCTGAATCTCGCTCTTTACCTGAATCTTTGAAGTCATCCCCCAATTCGGTGGCAACGATGTTGTCTTTTCATGAAAAGTCAATGCACTACACAATTTCCATGGCCTCTTCGTATAATTCCTTCCATTCAGCAGGGAAATGCAAAACTGAGGGGACCAGATGCCATTGTACTTTCAAAGCATCGAGTAGCTTGGATACACTATAAATATCACCATTCTGTTGAAACAAAATATGCCAACATCTGGACCATGTCATTTAGAATGACTTCGTCGGTTGGCACCACACAATTATCTGACTCTCGGGCCCATTTTCGAGCTTCTAAGAATAACCCACTGAATCTATGACAATCGATGGTCATCTGGGAGGGAAATTTCAGCTCGAACTCTATGAGTTGGTTCAACACTTCTGACAGTTCCATATCTTTACCTCTAGACCGGGTGCGAATAGTAATACATGCTCTGGTGAGAAGGGATAGGGATTGATCGGTAAGGCCAGTGGGTGTAAGAGAAAATATGGGAATGTTTGGAGAGGTCTAGGAGAGTATATGGGTATGGCTAGTGATTTACTCATCATGATTTGGGTGGATGGGTCAAATTTTGAGTCTTCTTCTAGGAAGATGACATTTGTATGATTCAGGAGTGGATTAAAGATAGTGCTTGGTTTAGGATTAGCTGGTGGGGCAATGACACCCCGATTAATTAGACCTTGGATCATATTTCGGAGATGAAAACACTGATAGGTGGTATGGCCAGCAGTTTGGTGAAAGTCATAATGGGAAGCAAGTTTAAAGTTTTTCAAAAGTGGGTTTGGTAATGGACGGGGGTCCAAGGGTTTGATCAGATTCTGGATCAAAAGGGCCTGGTAGACTTTGGAGAGAGTAGCATGAGGCTCGGTGTATTCTTTTTGGACTAGGTTTGGGCGGCTTTCGGGTGCCCATGAAGCGGCAGGCTGAGAGATGTTGTTGATGGTAGAAATCGTGGTACTATCAAGTTTTTCAAACTTTTTAGGAGCAAACTGTCTAGAGGTTTTACTGGGTTTGACTTCTGTCTTGACAAGACTTTCTTCGATTTCCACTCCTGCTTCTCGGAAGGCTTGAAAGTGAAAGTAATAATGTCCTCCCATTGTTGCTCTAGCACGGGGTAGGAAATTCTTCTTTACGATACTGACCTGTTCTTCTACGAAAGGTTGATTGGTCATGATAGTTTATTTTTCTCTCCACCTTGCTATGAAGGTACTGACTAATTCTCCAGGGTTATGCTTAAGTAGCTCTAAGTCACGATGGGTAACTTCTAGCTCTTCGTTGTACTTGTACTGTGACATGAACTCGCAGGAAACATCTTTCCAACTATGGATTTTGGATTCCTCAAGGGATAAGAACCAACGGATAGTGCTATCTTTCAAAGTCAGCTGTAACATCTGGACCATTATTTCTTCACAAGCCCTAGGAGAGTCATGGCTCGGTGATAGTTACGAAGATGAACAATCGGGAGTCCACTGCCTTTGAATTTATCGATATTGGGCATCTTGAATTTTTTTGGTAACCTGGATTATGGATAGGGAGACATGTGGGTGTAGTATATGTAGTTCACACAGAGTCTAACTTAATCAAATTTATTGGTTAACATCTTGAGGTCTTCCTTAACCTTGTTCAATTCTTCCTCTTTCAGGTCATCAGTCACAGGTAAGTTAGCCCCTGGTTGAGCAAGGTTTGGCATAGGTAGATGGATGGACGATGGCCCATTAGCAGGAGGAGAATGGGGAGAGTGTTGGTATTCCTTGGGAGCCCAAATAGGCTCCGGTGCAAGCGGACACATAGCGTGAGAGAAAAGGACATCGGGATCTTCGGGGATAGGGACCCATTTTTTTGCATCTCATGAACCTCGGTTTGAAGCTTGTCAATTTTGGCAGTGAGCTGATCTAGAACTGTCAACAAATCTGGCTATATACTCGACACTTGATCCGTGTTATCCATGGAAGGCGAGTGAATCTTGGGCTCAGAAGAAGTAAGGAGACTGATAGAACTTTGGGGCGGTTTGACTGAAGACCGAAGCCGATAAGGAGCCAGGCCAAGGGTATGCGATCGACTTGATAAGAAAAAAATTAGGATTTATTTTCGGAAGAGAAAAGAAAGGGAATTTGCTATTTTTTAGAAAAGGAGGAAAATGTTTTTTGACATTTTTGGAAAATATGAGGACAAAAATATTTTTTTGGCACTTTTTGAAAGGGAAAGAAAAAGACGAGAGACGAGTGTCACTTATATTAAGTTTGCCTAGATGCAAAAAAAAAGGCAAACGGGACCCGAGTCTGGAAAAATTGGGTTTGCAATATATGAAAAAACTAGGGTTGAACGTGTTACCAGGCTCACTGGAAGAGTCCCGCTTTAAAAATTACTCGAAAATTTGGGCGACAGGCCGACCCGAAATTTCGGTAGAGTTTCGGGTCAAAATAGGCAATCTAAGATGTGTGTCCTAGGATTGACACCTATATGCGGGTATGCAGTTGGTTGGGTTAATTGGAAGGTGTTCCCCCCTTTGGCGTGACTTCTACGATATACGTATTGCTTTTGAGGGGAATTGGTACATGTGAACAAGCCATTTGATATACCTGAATGTACATGAATTGCCTCACCATATACCTCGTGGGGACGGTATGTGTGAGGGATAATTCGATATACTTGATGCACGTGAACGAGTTCTCTACGATATACCTCCCGTCATGACTTCGGTTAAACGGTACGATGCGGGAAAACCATTCGATATAAGTCGAAGGTACTTGGCCAATGGAAGGTGAGAGTCATATCGCTTAAGCTAACTGTGACTTGCTGGACCAACACCCATCACGAAGTAAGTCCCCAGTTACGAGAAATTTTTTGTCAATAGCAATTCCCTTTGGTGATGTTGTGTGTACCATGCATGATTCTTTGATTAGTATCTTATGGAGAGAGTATCTTTATTGATCATGCCTTATCGAGAATGAGGTACAAGTATATACAGTAGAGCCAATAAGTGAGAGTGAGTGTGTGCTAAATGTAAGTGTGTATGAATATATACAGGTAGAGGTGTGTGATAGTGACACCTAAGCATGGATTTCTACGTAGTGTGTGCAACATGTGGATACACGTGATCCTTGGTTCACGTGGTGTGAAGTGTACATGGAAAATTTCTACAAGTGTTTGAACATTGGCATAAGCATGAGGTACATATGTACCGGGAATAATAAGGGGGCATGAAAAATAGGGGGGAATATATAAGAAAGTACAACACCTATGCAAACAGAGTCTAGCCCTCTTAAAAATAATCCCTGGCAGAGTTTCCACTGTAGCCATCCCGGGTCGGCACCTTGGGGAGGAAAGAGGAGAGATATAGAGATAGATACGTATCCTCCTCGGGAAGGTTGCGCCACGGTCTCTCACCCCTCTTGGGAAGGTTGCTTTGGTCGTCGTCAGTGTGGGGGTAAATGTGAAGAGATAGAGTCGCCAACCTATTTTGCACAAAAAGGCAAAAGAAATGTTGCCACTTCGAGAGAACGGCATCAAGGATAAACTGATGCATACGAAACCATTAGTTCGAAGGTTCGGGGGTTAAGTTACGGAATGGGATGGTGTTAGGCACCCATCCCTCCCTTTCGGTCTCTCATGGGCTAGTGTTATTATCTTCCTTTTTATATCCCCGTGAAGTGTGTGAGCGTGTTCATATAAAGAGATCGGATTTATTCAACTCATACCATGGACAAGGTAGAGTGAGGTCATCCATAGGAATGTTCCCAAAATAACATGTGTAGAAAGTATGATTTGTGCGTTCATCACGATATTGGTCGTTATTAGGAAACGATAATATGTGTTGGATGAAACGAAAACAAGTATGATACATATATATATAAATATAGAAATAGGAGATTTTAGAAAACTAGGGAATTTGGGAAATAGAGAGGATTGGAAAATTGGACTCGAGTCTCGGATTTTAATTCGGGACGCCTAGGTAGCCTATAAAGGCATCAAAGTCCACGTAGTTCTGATGTAGCATAGGGGTGGGGTTTATCCCGTAGATCCAAACGAAATTTTATTATATATGTGTGTAGAAAATGTATTGTTTTGATTTTGAAAAAAGGTGTGATGGATAATTCCATTCGGAATTTACGGGTGTAACCCTCTTTTATTTTTTTTTGGGATTTTTTGTAGAAAATAAAATATGTGCAATATAGTAATAAAAGTGTAGATATTAATATGTATGAACTAAAGTAAGAACTAGATTATGAATCTAATGTTTATTACGCAAATAAGGAATTTAAAGAGAGAGGGAAGGAATTGGACCTTCTTTGAAGCTTAATCTTTGATCTTGGATGAAATCCCTTGAGTGTTGATGAATGTTGATGAGAGAGAAGGATATTTTGCCAATTTGGATATGAAAAGGATGGGAATGTAAGCTTGGATGGAACTTCACATGAGGGGTTTCGCTAGTTTCGAGAGAATGTTACTGAGATCACTAAGACTGATGTATTTGTTTTGTTGTTCTTTGGAGTGAGGTCATAGCCCCTATTCATAGAGTTAGGGGGGTTGCCTATTGGCATGTTCCGCCAAACACAGTGCCGATAGGCAGGGATCAGGACACGCCAATTGGCAGTCCCGTGCAGATTTTATAGGAAAATGGTCGTAGAACACGAACCGTTGATCCGAATTATGAAAAGGGATAACCGTTAGAAAGGTATTTTAGATACCTTAAAGAGTCCTTTGGGCTGCTCCCGGGTCCGGGAGATGACTTTGGGTCAAATATGGCTCAAAAGCACACGTCGATCCTTTGGACGGGAGATCGTCGAACGCAAATGGATCGTTCATCAGCATAGTAAGTTAGAATCACACATGGGGTGGCCTGTTGAAAATCTTAGGAGATGTACTTCAACATTATAAAGAGTTTTTCTCAGTTCGAAAGGTTGACCTTGGTCAATTGGGGCTCGAAAGTGCCCAGGGACCTCTCAGAGTAAAACAGATCGTTCGTCCATATCGTAGGTCAGAATCACGCAGGGGTGGAGCTTTGGAAAGGGTATTCAGTGCCCTTCATAGATTAATTCAGTCTCATTCGAGCTAAAGTGTTGACTTTGGTCAAACGGAGCTCGGGAGCGCCCGGTGGCCTTCAGATCAATTTTTGAGGGAAAATTGATCGTCTGTCCAAACGATTATGCTGTTTCGCGCACGGGGTGGACCGTTGGAAAGGGGTTTCAGTTACCTTCAAATATTCAAAGAGCTGTCGCTCTGACGGTGAAGTTGATTGGCGTCAATTTGGGGCCGGGAGTGCTCAACGACCTCTAAATCGACCTTCGATAGTAAAATGGTCCGTTCATCTGAACCGTTATGCCAATTCGTGCATGGGGAGGAATGTTGGAAGGGGTATTCATAGCCCTTCAAAGATTCAAAGAGATTTTGCTCTGACGATAGAGTTGATCGAAGTCAAACGGGGCTCGGGGGCCAGTGGGATCTAGATCTGTACTCGGAGTGCGACCTAGGGTTTACGGTGAGATGGGGAGGTATTAGGGACCTAAAGGGAAACATTGGGGGATAGAATGTGGTGTTTACAGTTATAACTATCACTACCGAGATCATTATGTGATTAATAAAGGCACATGTAGAGGATCAGTTTTGTTAAGACAGGGTACTGCAGTTATTAGCTGTGGTTGCAGAGTCTTACTCAGTCAGCTTACAGGGAGGCCTACGATTTAATTGGATATTGGTAGTGCCCAAGGACGAGGTGTTAACACAGGAAGTTATTATTGAGTCTCACGGTTCTAAATTTGTGGTACATCCTGGTAGGGATAAGATGTACCAGGATATGAGGAGACAATACTGATGGGCTGGCATAAAGGGGGACATAATAGAGTTTGTCTCCAAGTGTGTTACTTGTCAGCTTGTGAAAGTTGACCATCAGAGGCCTTCGGGGATGTTACAACCACTTGAGATTCCCATATTGAAGTGGGAGAGCATGTCAATGAACTTATTACAGGGCTACCTACATCGCAGCGGGGTCACGACTCGATATGGGTGATAGTGGATTAGCCGACCAAGGTGGCTCACTTCGCTGCTATTCATTTTAGAAATTGTTAACATGCACGGGGTCTCAATAAATATTTTGTCTGATAGGGGCAAAATTTTGTGTCACCCTTCTGGCAGAGCTTTCAGGAGGCCATGGGCACAGATTTATGATTGAGTATGGCGTACCACCAATAAACAGACGTGTAGACTGAGAGGGTGAATCTAATGCTTGAGGATATGTTGAGGAAGTGCATCCTAAATTTTAGGGGAGGGTGGGAGAGATACCTTACATTGGTAGAGTTTGCATGATAAAGGAACTTTTCGGTATATGTACGTGACGTGACCACAAATGTGTCTAGTGTGCGTGCTATTTAGGTTCAAGTGCAAGCCTTGTCTCTCAAGTAATAATTCGATAATTCGGGTATCGATCCTCAGGGAAACAGGACGAACGGAGTCGTAACGACATTGGAAAGATGAAGGAAACCTAACTTTGACTTCTAAAGAAACGAAAAGATGATTTAGAATGTGAAATGACTACAACTAGATGCAATTTTGAAAATGATTAACTAATGAAATTTTGAATACATGAAATGCAATTATTTCTACTGCAGAATTACGAACGACTTGACTAAAACTTGAACTATGAAATGAGAAAGATAGGTCGGATTACAATCCCCCACACCCTAGTAATTCACTTCATAGGATACTAGATTCAGAATTAAAACTTCAAATGAATCCGACTTTTTAATACTCCTAAGTATTACATATATGAGGGATCGTAGCCTGCACAGTAAGTAAGCAAATGTTGAATTAAACATTCGGTCTTTATTTCTCCTAAGTATTACATATATGAGGGATCGTAGCCCGCACAGTATGTAAGCAAAGGTTGAATTAAAGTAGCATCGTAGGAACTACGATACAATTCACCTAGTATTTTATTTCTAACTTCTATTTCCACTAACATGAATTACATCGGGTGGGGTTCATGCACCCTGACCTTTGAAAACTTAGCCGAACATACTAACACTAAAAGAAAATATGTTTTGAATGATAGAAAACATTTTTACTAGCTATTGAAGATGTAGAGTAATGAAATTACTACTAAAGCATTAACTACTGCAATAATAAAATCAAGGATTGGAACAACTTTATTTGGATTGCAAAACTGAAATCAAAACTAGGGTTTTTGTTGTTTCTTCTCTAAGCTAATTACAAAGCTTCTCTAAAAATGAATTAGCCTCTTTTCTGGGAGTTTTTTTAAATTTATATCCTACGTAATTTACAAGAGTTGGATTAAAGCAAAACTCTAAGAAGGAGAAGATCAGATCAAATCTCGAGCACCGGATCGATCCGGTCAAGACATACCAGACTGGCCTGGTCAGCAACCGGACTGATTCGTTTTCCAAACAAATCGGATTGGTCCGTTAAACAAGTTGTTATGCAGTGATTTAAGGGCCGAGCCAATTCATTTTTTTGGATACCGGATTGGTTCGCTAAACGTCCCATATTTAGTGTGATTTGGGACCCCGGACTGATCTATTTTTCTATTAAACCGAATTGGTCCGGGTTGTCTTCTCATCTTCTATTTAATTTCTCTTCAATACCTCATGGTTTTCTCACATCTTCGGGTCTTTATAACTTCTAATCCAGAACTCAGATTGGGACGCCGTTTCTTCCTACGTGTTCACAAATGCGAGATCTTCGACTTTTATTTTGGGTCCTCAATCGGATTCCTGGTAGAAATAATGCTTTTGCCCTTTTGATTCATCTTATTTCTTTTCTCTTGCTTCTTCCAGTTTCTTTCTTCCTTTCATGTAATAATTACGTGTGAAATTAATAAGAAATACACGAAACTTGGGGCACTTGTTAGACGAAACCGTTAGCCAAGAGATGAGATAAACTAATTCGTTTTACGTTGTCCGAGGTAATAAAAGCTTCTAACTTAAGGGGTAAATTTGGAAGAATTAATGCCTAATCAAACCCCCCTAACTTAGAACTTTGATCGTCCCGAGCAATGTAAAAGAATCAAAACATGATCCAACTCGAAAAAAAGGGGATAAAATCCTCTTTCGCGGGCAAGCGATTTCATTTAGAGTATGCAACAAGACTTTAAACCCCTAGGTAACCCTAGTAGGACGAGTTGTGTCTCGTGAGGGTTTGCAGCGAATATACCCACAAAATTCGACTCAAGGAAAATTAAAAATATGCAAAAATTGTATAATTCAAACTTTTATAGAAAATAGTCATCATTTATTCATGTTCAAGAGTCTCAAATCATAGTGCGTGTGTGCGGAGCCAGAAATTTAACCACGAATTTCCACCATTTGATCATTACGTTACTTATCCAAAAAATCGTTTTGATTTCAAAATGTCACGGATGCTCTCACAAACGAATCTCTCAAATGGGTGGCTATTTTCTCTCGGTATGCGTGATTTATAAGAGTAAATGTATTGGAACCGAGTTCAAGCACACCAGTAGAAAGATGGAAGTTTTATGGTAAACGAATCTCATTATTGGATTACGGTTAAAAAAACGGGAACATTGCCTCTAATTCATATTTATAGTCTCTTTTCTTATTTTTTCGTGTTTTAGCTCTCCACGCGGTAACCAATTTCGCATAAAGGAATCGATTATGACTTTCTTTTGGGTTAGAGGTATATTGGGGAAAATGGGGGTGATTGGGAATTTCGGAATTGAAATTTTTTCTTAAGATGTCCATTAGTGATTTTTTCGGGCTTTTGCTCACTTTTTTTCTTCTATTTTTCATGCTTTTCTTTTCTTGCTATTTTTGTTGAGCATATTTATTCTTTTCTTGCCCCCCTTTTATGCACTTTTCGGACTTAATTTATGGGATTATCCACTTTCACAATTCCGGGCCAATGGGGGTTTCTCGGATTATCAAATGAAAGGGAAAAATTTATTCGGCTCAATTTGAGTTTACAAAAGGGATAATTTTTTGCTACTTTTTCTGGACAATATTTTTGGGTGACAAACGAGGGTCTACTTCATTGTTCGAAATACTAATTGCGTTACCATATGCGTCTCGAGATTACTTTAATTTAGAGATCTATTTAGCATGTGTTTCAAGTCAATATCACACACATTTTCCATAACCGATCAAAGTGAAAGAATTAAGATACATTGACGACTTGTTAGAACGCTGAAGAGAACTTTGAGTTAACATTTAACTCGAATTGATTTATAAATTCACAATAATGAAAGGCTCGAATCTCATCGGGTTTGTTAATCTCCACATTTATTCGCTAAGTCGTCTACGTTCGCCCAATTTCCATCTTTGGTCAATTTCGGCTTTGTGTATTATGTTTTTACAATTTGAAACTTTAAACCGTCTTTTAATGATATTTTCGAAAAATTTGAATCCCAATTTTTATTTATTTTGAAGAAAAATATTTTTGGCTTTTTCAAAAATTTTCAAATTTTTTGAAATTTCTGGGCATTTTTGAAAATTTATGAAGTTTTAGAAAGACGCACTTGTGACCCCCCCCCCCCCAACTTAGACTTTTGAATTGTCCTCAAGCAAAAAAGGACTAAAATCTAACTCAAATCGAATTAAAAGTGCGAGAAAATAAAACGAACAAATAAAACAGAAATGCGAATTTTATATAGCTAACATAAATTCTGTGTTACAAGGGATAGGGGGAGGAAACATAGAACCAAGAGTTTTAACAACTACCAACAATGCCAAAAACAACAACAACAGACAAGGCCCTCATTGGGGCGGTGGATTGGAGGGTCTGGGTGCGCTGGGATCGTAGGGGTCATAGAAAAAGTTTGGAGGGGGTCCACCGAAGTTAAATTAGTACATGTGAGTTTGGAGACGATGCATCATGCTCGTGTCCCTTCGGTAGGCCTCCCGATACCGTTGATATGCCACTTGATCCCTATTGTATTGTGTGATGAAGCCGTCGACCCGGGTTTCCACTGCCGAGAGATGGTGATTAATTTCAGCGTTTGGCAGGTGATAAATCAGAATCTTCACCACTGTCATAATCTTCGTCGCCCTCTCCCATCTCAATATCTTCCTCCTCTTCGTCGCTGCTCACTTCGTCACCGCTCTCTTCATCACTACCTGCCTCCTCACCACTTTCTTCTTCGTCGATGCTCTCTTGTGCCAGTCGGGCTTGGATGCGGGCTTGTTGGCATTCCCATTTGGTCCAGGTGGTGGACGCAAACGGAACTGGGAGGCGCAAGAAATCGAGCGGTGGTGCAATGCCGGCGTCGGCTAGCATGTATGTGATGAGTCGGGGAAAGGGGAGAGGGGTGATGCCATTTTTATCCGTGGTGGCGAATAATATATCTTTGTAAATGCATGCAACCAGGTTAATGGGGGTGTTGTGGTCGAAAAGGTGGTAGACGAGAGTGGCTTGATGTGGGTACATCGCCGATTGATTGCCCGTGGGGAGAATGTTGACGCACACTATTTTGAAAGTGAGGCTCGCTTTTTCACTTAGCCGGCCCACCGGGTAGGTTTCGGTGTTCCAAAGAGCATTTGGGTCAATGCGAGACATCCACACATCTTTTTCAAGCGGGGCGAGAGGGTTTGGGTAAATGTGTGGGTGTGGGTTCGGGACATCTTTGGCAGCCAACTTCTAGGATAGAAGTTCCAAAGAGAAAGGAATGCGGACGCCACCAATGTAAGGTTGAGTCGTGTGGTGGTCGGTGCGAATAAGGGAGCCGTAGAAGGTGCGCACAACGTGGGGCCATACCGCATCATGGGGTTCGTTAAGGAAACGACACCAACCGAGGGCCATGAATAGGGCGGTGAAAACATTAGGCATGTCATTACAAATGACATGTCGCTCTATTTGGAGTTTGCGAGATTGACCAAAAAAGCATTCGCACCACTGTTGTTCTTGACGAGAGAGGTAGCCGGCGGATCCGTCGGTGAGAATTGTGATGGAATCGTATTTTTGGGGAGGTGGTTGGTTGGCCATGGTGATGGGATTGGAGTAAGAGTTTTTGGGCAGAATAAGGGAAAGAGAGGAGAGGAGAGGAGTGAGTGGTGGTGGTGAAATGGGGTGAGGAAAGGTGGAATTTATAGGTGGTGAGGGGAGAGGGTTGGGTAAGATTTGGAGGGAAAAGGGGAAGGATTTGGAGGGGAAAGGGGGAGGGATTTGGAGGGAAATTGGTTGGTGGAAGGAAGGGGACGAAAATGGAGGGAAAAGGAGGAATTGGGGGAAAAGGAGGTGAACATAGTGAAGGGGAAGAGTTACAGACACCGGACCAATTCGGGTCTCCAGGACCGGATTGGTTCGGTCCCTGTATTTTTCATTTCGAAAATTGCCAAATCGGACCAATCCGGGTGCCCAGAACGGGACTAGTCTGGTCCTCAGAAATGTTCTAGTTCCCCTATGGGATGATATAACCGCCTTCCATGACTTTGGCTGCTCCTTCTTACGATCCGACACCTGTTTGACTTGATTACCTCTCTCCTCAAAATTTTGGCTCTAAAATTCTCGCCTCGTAAGACGTGTTGGTGCTCGATTTCCTCTCCGCTTGTGATGTTATCCTACAGACTCCACTTATCATATCCTACGTGTAGCTACTATACACAAGAATTCACCCCATACACATCGGGGGTGCGACGACCTCTCAATTCAAGCTCACTCGACCCCGTAAACGGGATCCGACAACCAGATGGTGTCGATCTCTTCTACGCACGCCTCAACATATAGCTTTAGGCGCTATCCATTGACTCTAAACACGTCCCCCCCTTTGGGATCTTCCAATTCTACTACTTCGTGGGGGAATACGCTCTTCACAACGAATGGGCCAGTCCATCGAGAAAGAAATTTACCCGGAAATATATGAAGCTGGGAGTTATAGAGGAGCACCTTTTGTCCCGGTTGAAACTCTTTTCGTCGAATAATCTTATCATGTGTGAGTTTCATACGGGCTTTTGCAACCTTGGCATTCTCATACGCATCATTGCATATCTCCTCTAACTCATTAAGTTGAATCTTGTGAGCTTCACCGGGTTTGTCCATATCATAATTTAATCTCTTAATGGACCAATATGATTTGTGCTCCAACTCAACGGGAAGATGGCACACAAAGAGGAATGGGGACATTCCGAGTGGGTTCTTGTATAAGGTACGGCAGGCCCAAAGCGAATCGTTCAATCGAAGGGACTAATATTTTTGGTCGGGATTGACGGTCTTCTCTAGTATGTGCTTGATTTCACGATTGACCAACTCGGCCTGCCCATTCGTTTGTGGCTGATATGTCGTTCCAACCTTGTGAATGACACAATACTTTTTCATGAGTTTTTCAAATGGCTTGTTGCAAAAGTGTGTGCCGTTATCACTGATTATCGCCTTAGGTGCTCCGAAGCGAGAAAATATGTGTTCGTGCAGGAACTTTATCACCACTTTATTGTCATTAGTCTTGGTAGCTATAGCTTCCACCCTTTGAAAAACATAGTCTACTACGACTAGGATGTATAGGTATCCAAAGGATGGGGGAAAATGGCCCATGAAGTCAATAACCCAGCAGTCGAAAATCTTAATGATGAGAATCGGGGTTAATGGCATCATGTCTCATCGGGTGATCTCTCCCATCCATTGACACTTGTCGCAATATTTGCAACAATTGTTAGCATCCCGGAACATTATGGGCCAGTACAAACCGTATTGGAGAATTTTTGCAGTTGTATTTTTCACGAAAAAGTGGCCTCCACATGCTTTCGAATGACATAATTGGATGGCCTTTGGAATTTCGTCATCCGGTACACATCGTCGGATGATTTGATCA
This sequence comes from Sambucus nigra, assembly GCA_949130495.1. Classification (NCBI taxonomy): domain Eukaryota; kingdom Viridiplantae; phylum Streptophyta; class Magnoliopsida; order Dipsacales; family Adoxaceae; genus Sambucus; species Sambucus nigra. The sequence goes on from OX422207.1 coordinate 521,958,604, forward strand.
GCGCAATATTTAAAAAGGAATGGATCATCATAGAAAAACATGCGCGACCACATGATGAAGCTCTTCTTATCTTGCGGTGTCCAATCGGGAGGGATGACTCTCGTGACAATATAGTTCACTATATCCGCAAACCAGGGTAAAGAAGAGGTGGCAAAAAGTTGCTCATCCGGAAAGTATTCATCTATGGGAGTGGGATCACTAGGTACGTCGGACGAAAGCCGTGATAAATGGTCGATAACGACGTCTCCTACTCCTTTTTTTTCTTTAATGGAGAGATTAAACTCTTGTAGGAGTAGAATCCACCTTATGAGGCGTGGCTTTGCGTCTTTCTTCGCAAGTAGATATTTTAAAGCCGCGTGGTCGATGAAACAAGTGATGGGAGAACCGATAAGATAGGACCAAAATTTGTCAAGAGCGAATACTACAGCAAGAAATTCCTTCTCCATGGTGGAGTAATTGAGTTGTGGTCCAGTGAGAATCCGGTTAGCGTAATAGATAACATGAGCCTTATTATCTTTTCTTTGGCCCAAAACAGCCCCTATCGCATAATCGCTAGCATCACACATAAGCTCGAATGGTAATGACCAATCTGGAGCTTGCATAATGGGGGCAGACACAAGCATGCTTTTCAGTTTTTCAAAAGCACATTGGCATGCTTCCGTCCACTCAAATGGGGTGTCCTTCATAAGAAGATTGCTTAAGGGTCTAGCAAGGGCGCTAAAGTCCTTAATGAACCTTATATAAAACCCCGCGTGGCCCAAGAAAGAGTGCACATCTTTCAGTGATTTAGGTGGGGGTAGGTCAGTTATGATATCTATTTTTGCTCGATCAACCTCGATCCCTTTGGATGACACGATGTGGCCAAGAAATATACCCTCGGTTGCCATGAAATGGCATTTTTCCCAATTTAGCACGAAGTTCTTTTCCACACATCGGTCTAGTACTTTTTTAAGATTGGCTAAACATAGGTCGAAAGAGGTGCCAAAAACATTAAAGTCGTCCATAAACACCTCTAACCCTCTCTCGACCATGATACTGAATAAACTCAACATGCACCTTTGAAAGGTCGCCGGCGCATTACACAAGGCAAATGGCATACGTTTGTAGGCAAACGTTCCAAAAGGGCAAGTGAATGTTGTTTTCTCTTGATCAAGTACATCTACCTCAATTTTGTTATATCCGGAATAACCATATAAGAAGAAATAATAAGGATGGACCGCTACTCTTTCAAGCATTTTATCAATAAATGGTAAGGGGAAATGGTCTTTCCTAGTTCCCGCATTGAGTTTTTAGTAATCAATGCAAATGCGCCACCCTGTGATGGTACGTTGGGGAACTAGCTCTCCCTTGGCATTTTCAATCACAGTTATGCCCGACTTCGTCGGGACTACTTGAACGGGGCTCACCCACTTTCTATCCGAGATTGGGTAGATAATCCCGACATCCAACAGCTTTATAATTTCAGCTCTTACCATATCATTCATCATGGGATTTATCCATCTTTGCATTTCTCTAAAGGGCTTAACGTCCTCTTCGAGGTGAATATTGTGGGTGAAAATTAGAGGTCTTATCCCCTTCAAATCAGCTATACACCAACCAAAAGCACTTTGGTGCTTCCTCAAAATCTTTATTAGTTTACCCTCCTGCTCTTCATCTAGGCTAAAGGAGGCAATAGCAGGAAATGTCTCATTTTTACCTAGGAAAGCATATTTAACATTGGAGGGTAGTTTCTTCAACTCGAGAGTCAGGAATGTGTCGCTAGAGGGCACCATGCGTGCGTCTCTTGGCGATAAATCTTCGAATTGAGAAACCCAATTAGCATCTCTCGCATCCTCGTCTGACACTCTCTCATCAAGTAAGCCTCTCAACTCCTCTATCTCCCTCTCGAACTCGGTGTAGGTTCCCTCACTCTCATAATTAGAAGCTAGGCAGGCTTCTAAGGTATCTCTATAGTAATTTTCCTCAAAATGCTCTTCTACAATCTCCTCAATTAAGCTCACCGTGTGAAGATAATCTTCTTCCCCTGCTTATTAGGCTATGTTGAATATGTTTGTTTCTAAATTCATATTCCCAAAAGTGATTTGCATCTGCCTATTTCTAGTATTGATGATTACGTTAGCCGTGGATAAAAATGGACATCTAATGATGATGGGAACATGATTTTTCAAGGCGAATGAGGGGTACGGGTCCCAAATGATGAAATCTATTGGGAAGTAGAAAGTGTCCACTTGGACTATCACATCCTCAACTATTACCCTTAGTATCTTCACGGTTCGATCCACTAACTGGAGAGTGATCCTTGTGGGCTTAAGATCACCCATATCAAGTTTCCTATAAATCAAATAGGGGAGGATATTGACACTTACCCCTAAATCGAGTAAGGCTTTTTCGAATTTGTTCTCTCCAATGGTGCAGGAAATGGTGGGGGCACCGGGATCTTTATATTTAAGTGGGAGATCATTAAGAAGGACTGAGCTCACGTTCTGTGCTAGAAACACGTTCTTCTTTACCTTCATCCTCCACTTGACTGTCAATAAGTCTTTTATAACTTTTGCATAGGATGGGATTTTCCTTATTGCGTCGAGGAAAGGTAAGTTCAGCTTTACGTTTTTGAGCACTTCTAGCACTTCTTCAATTATGGTCCCTTTATGGGCAGGAACTAGCCTTTGAGGAAATGGTGTAGCGGAGGGTGGTTTCACAACTAACTCGGTCTCACTAGTGTTTTCTTTTTACTCTCTTTCAAGGAGATATCTTTGGCCTCTTTTGTACCGGGAGAATTCTCCTTGTCTTTTGAAACGTCGTGTGGGGGAGGTGATAAATCAACAACTCTCCCACTACGAAGAGTGATTATCGCTTGGCAGTGCTCCTGCTGTTTGGTAGAAGTGGAGATAACACTAGGTTAACCTTAGGGAGGTCTTTGGCCTTGGGCAGGAAACTTATCCTTCTCTTGGGTGCTCAATGAAGCTTGCATTTTGGAGATGTTTGCATTTATTTCGGTGAACAAGCGTTCATATCGAGCATTGTGTGCACCTTGAGAATTTATGAATTGGTTCATTGTATTCTCGAGGCTCCTCCGTGGTGGGGCTACATATGGTACTGGAGGTGGTGGTGCTTGCTGGTATTGAGGAGGTAGTGGAGGTGGTACAACCTATGAATGTTGGTTCATCACAGCTTGTGGTTGTCCATAGTTGAAACCAAGATGGTTCCTCCATGAAAGGTTGTAAGAATTCCCATGCGGGGTATTAAAATTCCCCTTGAATCCTCCTATAGCATCAACCTTCTCGGTATTCATGGCCTTATAGGCAAAGATCATTGGGTAGGCCTTTGTGGAGTGGCCCGCCTCACAGATAGCACACACTTTTTCTTTCGAACCATGGCTGGATCCGGAGATGTTTCTCAACTGACCATCAAACCACTCCTTCATATCTCTCTGAAACTGATCAAATTTCCGGTCTATTAAGGTATTGCTATCCAAATGGTATAGACCGGAGGCAGTTTGATTGGTAGATGGTTGTCTAGGTCGAGCTTGGTTCGGATTAGATGTGTTCCATGCTTGAGTAGTCTCTACGACATACTTAAGGTGGGCTTCAACATCGCATGCGTCTAAATCCCAAAAATATCTTTCAACATCGTTTGAACAAGTTGTTTGGAAGCTATTGTCAACCCATTATGGAAGAAAGATATCACTACATGTTTGTCAAAACCATGATGGGGGCGTGCGCTTACTAATTGAAAAGTTTGGATTTGAGTCTTGGCATAGTTGGTCTTGTGATGCGGATAGAATTTGAAGACAAACTTGGAATGCATATCTCTCCAGGAAGTGACGGAGTTCGGGGGTAGAGACCATAGCCAGGCCTTAGCTTTATCCTTTAAGGAGAAAGGAAAAAGCTTTTGGCGAGTGACATCTTACGTGAAGTTTAATCACCAAATGTGTCGCATGCCTCTTCGAACTCACGAATATGCAGGTATGGTTTCTCGGAATCCATGCCATTAAACATAGGGAGAATCTGTATCATCCCATTTCGAAAGTGGAACTGATCGACAGTATACGAAAGTAAAATGCAACCAGGGGTGACAGTCCGTTCAAAAAAGAGTAAGTCTTTCATGTGACGATAGGGGAGATCTCACTCTCTAGTACTGAAACTCATTGCGTCAGACATTTCGCTCACACTCTCTTTAAATGATTCTGTGTACTCACTCGGTGTCCTAGAGGTGTGACTCGAAGTTTGACTCAGGGTGTAGCTACTGATAGAGTGCTTAGGAGTAGGAATGGGAAACCAGAATTGTGGGACACAAGGTGTGTGGGGGATTTCATAGTTATACTCAACTATAGGGTTTTCATGGATTTTGAATGGATTATTATGAGGAGTCTGAGTGTGTTCAGGATTTTGCATTAAAGGCGATAGATGATGATTTTTTTTTATATTTTCAGATTTTTTTTTTATTTTTTGGGATTTTTTGTCAAAGTTTAGATTGACTTAATCTAACCTAAGTCTACCTAATTCCCCGACAACGGCTCCAAAAACTTGACGCGACCACAAATGTGTCTAGTGTGCGTGCTATTTAGGCTCAAGTGCAAGCCTTGTCGCTCAAGTAATAATATGATAAGTCGGGTATCGATCCTCAGGGAAACAGGACGAACGGAGTCGTAACGACGTTGGAAAGACTAAGGAAACCTAACTTTGACTTCTAAAAAAATGAAAAATGATTTAGATTGTGAAATGACTACAGCAAAATGCAATTTTGAAAATGATTAACTAATGAAAATTTAAATTCATGAAATGCAATTATTCTACTGCAGAATTACGAACGACTTGACTAAAACTTCAACGATGAAATGAGAAATATAGGTCGGATTACAATCCCCCACACCCTAGTAATTCACTTCGTAGGATACTAGATTCAGAATTAAAACTTCAAATGAATCCGAATTTTTAATACTCCTAAGTATTACATATATGAGGGATCGTAGCCTGCACAGTACGTAAGTAAAGGTTGAATTAAAAATTCGGTCTTTATTTCTCCTAGTTATTACATATATAAGGGATCGTAGCCCGCACAGTATGTAAGCAAAGGTTGAATTAAATTAGTTTCGTAGGAACTACGATACAATTCACCTATAATTTTATTTCTAACTTCTATTTCCACTAGCATGAATTACATCGGGTGGGGTTCATGCACCCTGACCTTTGAAAACTTAGCCGGACATACTAACACTAGAAGAAAATATATTTTGAATGATAGAAAACGTTTTTACTAACTATTGAAGATGTAGAGTAATGAAATTACTACTAAAGCATTAACTACTGCAATAATAAAATCAAGGATTGGAATAACTTTACTTGGATTGCAAAATTGGAATCAAAACTAGAGTTTTTGTTGTTTCTTCTCTAAGATAATTACAAAGCTTCTCTAAAAATGAATTAGAAGCCTCCTCTTTTCTGGGAGTTCTTTTAAATTTATATCCTACGTAATTTACAAGAGTTGAATTAAAGTAAAACTCTAAGAAGGAGAAGATCAGATCAAATCTCGAGCACCGGATCGATCCGGTCAAGACATAAACCGGACTGATTCATTTTCCAAACAAATCGGATTGGTCCGCTAAACAAGTTGTTATGCATTGATTTAAGGGCCGAACCAATCCGATTTTTTGGGATACCGGATTGGACCCCTAAATGTCCATCTTTACAGTGATTTGGGACCCCGGACTGATCCGTTTTTCTATTAAATCGGATTGGTCCGGGTTGTCTTCTCATCTTCTCTTCAATTTCTCTTCAATATCTCGTGATTTTCTCACATCTTCGGGTCTTCATAACTTTTAATCCAAAACTCAGATTGGGACGCCGTTTCTTCCTACGTGTTCACAAATGCGAGATCTTCGACTTTTATTTTGGGTCCTCAACCGGATTCCTAGTAAAAATTACGCTTTTGCCCTTTTGATTAGTTTTCTTCTTTTCTCTTGCTTCTTCCGGTTTCTTTCTTCCTTTCATGTAATAATTACCTGTGAAATTAATAAGAAATACACGAAACTCGGGGTACTTGTTAGACGAAATCGTTAGCCAAGATATGAAATAAACTAATTCGTTTTACGTTGTCGGAGGTAATAAAAGATTATAAATTAAGGGGTAAATTTGGTAGAATTTATGCCTAATCAGTATGCGTCGTTGCTTGAAAAGCTCCTCTAATCAAAACAACGGGCTAGCTCTCGGTAGCGTTAAGTTTAATGTCTTCAGCGAGATTGATGGAATCTCACCCTAAAGATAAGAACTATGAAAGCGCGGGGCGACAGAAGAATGGGTGATGAGAATCACCCCCAAACAAGATTGAAGCGTCAGTCTTGTTGGATAAAGGCTAAAATGGTCAATGCACCTATATCGCAAAGTGCATCACACGATGCAAAGCATCGGTGGACCATGGGTGGGTGGGTATTAAGGTAATGGTCTTGAGTCTTCATTTATAGTGGGCAATGGAGCAATGGTAATTTTAAAAATAGGCTAGGGGTGTGCATGTGGGAGAGGTGTGTCATGGATTGTGTGAGGTAATGAGAGTATGAGGGAATGAAAATAAGATTTGGTTATAGGGTATTTTTGGTATATGGGGTAAGTGGTTAGTTGGGGGTAATAATGGAAAAGGGGGTTAAAAATCATAAAAGACATGTGGGAATTTTATTTGTTTGTTTGGCTTTTGTTTTGGTCTTGGTTGGTTTGCTTGGAAGAAGGAAGAATCGATTTAGTTAAAATAGAGAAATGGGTTTGGGAAAAGTTGGATTGAAGATGCTTTGAGTAGGTGACAATTGGGTTTGCTGGATATGAGTTTGGGTCGCGATTTGGATGGTGCCAGATTTTCGGGATTATGAGTTAAGGACTGGGAGTCGGAGGCTGCCACGGTGGTTGTTCAATTTCAGTTGGAGGTTCCGACGACGGGTTTGAGTCGCGGAATGGAGGTCCGGGTTGGTTTCGGGAAGGGGGTTTGCTGGGTTTGGCCATGGTGGTGATGTTGTTTAGTTATGGGGGTTGAGGTTAGGAGAGAGAGCAAGATGGGTTTAATGGTGTTAATGGAGGATGGAGGAGAGAGAGAAAGATTTGGGTGGGAAGAAGATGGGTAAGGGAGTGATTGTGTGTGTTGAGGGTGTAGGGGAGTTAGGTGAGGGTGTAAGACTGTGGTCTGTGTAGTGTAGTGTATGGGAGGTGTAAGATAAGTGGTGTGTGTGTGTGTGTGTGTTAATTTGTGACCCTTAAAAATTGTAGACTAACTAATAAAAAATGAAATTAATTAATATCTACTAAAAATATAAAATCCTAATATATAAAATAAAAGGCACAAATTAAAAATAGAACTAAAAAGAAATAACAATAACAATAAAAATAAAAATAGAAATCTATTAAAAAAATGTAAAATTTAATAAATCTAAAAATAAATGAAATCCTAAAAAAACTAATTCTAATAAAAATAAAGATAAAATAAAAATATACAAATAAAAAAAATAGAAAAATAGAAAACAAAACCTAGAAAATACTTAATAAATGAAAAATAAACCTAAAAATAAAATGACTCTAACTAAAAATCTAAAAAAAATATAAAAAGGCACAAACTAAATACACACGGGATTCGGGGTAGGTTTAGGCTCCGTTTAGGCTCAGGTAAGGTTACGAGAATGGGGAATTAGCTCCATTTGACTGCAAATTGCCTCAAAATAATGCTTTTGACACCGCAACTGCAATCAAGCCTGCACATTGAACATTTACGCGCATAAGACCTAAATTGTCGAGGATTAGCAACTAAAATATGTCTATTCGAGGTATAAAATGTACATTTTTTGGTGCTTATCATTGCTTATAACAACTTTTACCAATTTACTATCGGTATGGCACCGTCCGAGGCATTAAATGTGAGGCCTTGTCGTTCACCGCATGCTGGCTAGAGGTGGGGGACAACAAGTTGTTAGGGCCCAAGATGATTCAGGAGACTACTGCCAAGATTGAGTTGATTTGAGGATGCATTCGGATAGCTCAGGACAGGAAGAAGAGTGATGCCGACGCTGACAGGAGAAATTTGGAGTTAGAGGTTGGCGACCAGGTATTGGTTCGAGTATCTCCTATGAAGGGGATCATGAGTTTTAGCAAGAGAGGGAAGCTAGCACCGGGATATGTGGGACCGTTTCCTATTATAGAGATTTAATTAATTCGAAAATTTATTTGAGGAAAATACATTTATTTATATTACGCGAGTGAAGTGATTTAATGTGATTTAGTAGTAACTGTGATTGTTGAATATAATCAAGAGATAGATACTGATTACTATTATGAAATAAAATTTACTAAGTGCAAATAGTAAATAGTTAGTTATTATCAAATTATGTCATAGCGAGTGATATGGTCGTAATAGAGTTATCTCACTGGGAGTCAAGTGTAGATTATTTAGAGGTGAGAAATGAGAAATATATTTTAATTAACTCAGATGACAATTTAGAAGTCATGAATGAGTCCGAAATGGTCAAAGTAGTCAAAATAGTATACCCGAAGATGTCAATTGAGTCACGAGGCAATTTTAGACTAACACGGGACCGTAGGAGGGTATTATAATCATTTTATATTAAGGGGTAGGAGACCTACGAATTTACAAACTCTATAGTAGCTTATAAGGGTTGGAGACTGTAACACCCCACACGATCCAAACAACGAGGTGGAAAGCCACCTCCGCCGAATTTCGTCGAGTGCTACTTAATAAATACCATTCTTAGCATGAGACAGATATGAGACATAAATAAATAAATCCCAAGATACATAATTGAATCAATCCCAAATGATAATAACAACTAAGCGATAAAAGATCCATCCCATTCTAAAACTTTGAATAAATTCAATCTCCAATAATGATTTAATTAAAAACTGAATAATAACCAATGTGAATAATCCAACTGAAATCCTCTAACAACTTTGGAACCGAATGACCTAATAAAAACCCAAATGAAGTCTCATAAAGAAATAAAATGAATAACTTCCAGCTGTACCTCCACATGATAAACTCCGATAATCCTATGCAGCTTCTCCAAAACTTATCCTGAAAGTTAGTCAACGCACGAGGTCAGAGCCCCGAGTATGAATATACATTACTCCCTCCAGATAGGATCCGTGAATCCAGACAATAGCATTATACGAGATAAATATCACAGTAGAATATTTTAATTAAATGAGATAACTAAACACAATAAATATAAATCACTAACTACCCTAAAAAAATTTCATTTTCAAAAAGCACACTAATATGATTTTAAATCCCCAAGTCCCACGATGTTAATTTAATTAAATTAACCCAATTTATCATTTTTCTTAATTTTTTGTATGTTAATTATAGCAGTCATCCCGCCACGGGTGGTAATCCACCAAAGTGTCACACTTCCCCTTGTCAATAGCCAACTGATCCGTTTAAACTGTCGATCCCGCAATATGACGAGGTTCCACACACAACACGACATAAATCTCCCAAGCTGACCCGTTTAAACTGTCGATGCCTGACACATTATGTCATCAAAATTTTTAATGCCCGTTATTATCTTAGGCATTAATTCTCATCCTTTCAATTTATTAAGTTATCAAATTACCCCACCCTTTTTATCGATGTGAGATCCTCAAAATGCCCCTTAGTCCCATACCTAAGGGTCCCCAAAGTATATATACGTCCTATCCTACGTATAAGATGTGTTTCCAACACTTACTCGTCCTAGTCTCATGCCTAGGCTAGCGTGATGACGATAAAACATTACAAATCTGCCCCACCTCGAAATATGAAATCCGCACAAATCTATACTAGCTAGTTCCATACCTAGAAAGCATAAATTATAACCAAGACCTACCCACTAGTCCCATACCTAGTAAGCATCCTAGAATCAAGTTGATCAATATACTACCCAAAAGCCCCTCGTCCCCGCGATGGAAAAAGTGAATAAAATAATTCACACAATATCACAAATCATGATCACAACATGACACTTTAATCACAATTGTCACAATTCAATTAAATTCCATTAATAATATAGTCATCATTTGCAACATAATTATTTCCGTTCAACGCTGTTAATTTATTTAACATGCGATATTATTTAATATGACATAACTGTTCTCTTTTATAAACCCTCTATTTTTTTATAAATGTGTTCGCGTCCCACATGACATATAAATGATCTCATAACTTCTACATGTGAACCTATACCCCCAAAACCATAAAACCAAATTATCTAACTTACGCACCCAAGGGTTTCAAGGATTAAATCATATTAGAAAGTTTCATAAAAACAGTCCCAAAATTTTCTCCTCTTTCTCTAATTAAGTTGCTAATTTATTTTAACAAAAAGACATGATCAAGGGTTTGGGAAATACTTAAGATGCATAATACTAATGGAAGAGAATAGAGTATTCATGCCCGAAATTAGTTGGATAAAAATATGAGTAGACGGTTGGATTCCTCATGAAAAATTAGCGAAGAAGTGTTCTTAGACCCTTTTGAGAAAACACCAATTGAATCTTCAATTCTAGAGTTAAAACTTTTTAGAAGTTGGGGCAAGGGGTTGGAGATGAGGGGGAAAATATTTGGAGAACCTTACTGGAGAAAAGTTTGAGAGAAAAGTTTTTTTAAAAGTCCCAACCCCGTTTCAGTTTTGGTATTTAAAGGGTTTAAGAGTTAGAATACGATTAGGATTATAATTAATGCACCACCTCACCTGTCGCTCGAACGACTGACACATGTCGTTCAAACGACATGCGTTGTCATTCGAACGACATACTATGTCGTTGGAACAACCCAATCTTCAAAATAAAAGCTTTAAAAACTCCCCATTTACACTTAGAATTAATTTCATTAACTCAACAAAGACGTACCTACTTGATAAAACATACTAAAAATCACTATAACATTCTATTATAACTCCAATTTAAATCCGGTTGATAATTTACTACTCAAATATAAAAATCAACATGTTTAATTATTAAAAATTATTAAATCCAAAATTTTATTTTTCTCAAATATTCCAATTAATTAATTAGTTTAATTAATAAAAACACGGGGTGTTACAAAGACTAGGGCTTAGAGGTTAGAAAACTCAGAGAAGCCATTAAATAAGGAAATGAGAGAGTTCTTGAAGATTCTTGGGAGAATTCTTGGGGCTTTCATCATATTAGTTCACACAAACAACCTAGGAAGGAGGATTGAAGGAAAAATCAATCAACCCAACACCTAAGCCACGAAATCAGACCCTACCAACCAAAAGGCAAGTTGTTTATTGCAATATTCATGGAGTTATAATACCCATGTGTAGGGTTTTACGATTTATTTTTGTTAAATCAATGTTCTTGGAAGAAAGATAATGATTTTTATGCATGTTGGGATAGGATCTGCACGTAGAACGATTTAACATACGTAGGGGATCAATAATCATAGGAGACTTGATCATTAATACGAATTAAATCTGATTTTTGATGAATATTAGAGGAAGAACATAAAAACCTAGGATTTTCTTAGTATTAGAGGTTTTAATCCATTCTTGAATAACTTGTAATGTTTTGATGCAAGGGTTACGTTGTAAATTGTCCTTGTACATGTGGGAAGGGTTTGAGACAATTAGTTTAGAGTTTGGTGGGAGAACATTGAATATTAATGTGCGTTAATGGTGAAAACGTACCTGCTATAACTGAAGAAAAGAGTTGCAGAAAATAAACCAGATTGATCGGTTCAGTTTCGCCTTTACAGAACAAGTTTCAGAAAAAGGAACCGATTCGGACCAAAGAGGCACGGTTCGGTTAGGTATCTACAGAATTGGTTCAGTCCCCTAAATTAATATGAAACTTTCTTTTTGGGCCTAATGTTCTTAAATCGATGTTATGAAAATCTTTAAGACTTTGTAAAAATAATAATAGAAGATTTATTATATTATGGTAGGCCTATTAAGGAGGTATGAAGTAGTCTTATGGAGAGATTTAAGACGAGACTAAATTCGAGATGAATGAAATTGTAATTAATCTCAGAGACGGATAAAGAATTACGAGAATTTAATGAATGGATGTATGGCTCAGTAAGGTAAGTTAGACTTATCTACCGAATTTAGAAATGGGGTAACTAGGACCCTTAGAGTTGTGTGAACACTCATATAAATATGATAGCAAGATAAATCATAAAATAAAATCTACAGTAAGTATTAGATAGAAATATACTATGTACCAGTTTGAATCATTAGGTTGTGTGAATACTTATAGTCTAAGTACTTAGGTTTTGTGAATGCCTAAAGTATATTAATAGTATTGGGGTCGATGGTTATCCGGACCAATATATGAAAGTTCGAATTTGGGGTCAATGGTTATCCGGATCAAATCAGAATTAAACAATGTTGCAGTCGATGGAAAATGATAGGATAATTGGGGTAAGTGATAAGATAATGATAGGATAATTGGGGTCGATGGGTATCCGGACAAATAATCCTTATAGTATATATTGTGTTCGATATATATGTATATATACCTTATGATGTCCTACTGGGTGCGATAGTAGACTTATAGATGATATATTTATTGACATACATCTAAAGTATGAATTAAGAAGAAAAGCTTAATCTATCATAACATGTGTAAGTGTCGCATTAGAAATAAATTTGTATATGGGACGTTAATGAAAGTAATGTACTGTATGGGCGGTACGGGGAACGTAGGCGATAGATATGTTCAGATAATACTATAAGTCTAGTTATCTTGGGAAGTATAGCTAGGTGGGATAAGTATAGAACGTTAGGCGTGCACAATAAATGAGGGGTGAGTATACTCAAGAGAGTGTACGATAACCTAACATGTATAATGAATAACTAATTTGAATAAAATGTAATAAACTCTTGATAAATATTTTCAAAATATTTTTTGATCTAACACTTGCTATAAAATATTTTTAAAAACCTTTTAGGTGTCCAGCCACAGGGACGCTAGGCGTGACTTCATTCCACGGACTCGGAGCTGTAGAACGGTGGATGATGACAAGATTGATTTGATTAGATGATTCCTCCATCCAGATCTAGTGTTGGATCTCATTTTATATTCCATGTATGGACATGTTGTCCGTTGACATTATTTCAGTTATTTCAGTTTCAGATTAGTGTTGATTTATTTCAATTGTTTTGGATTTTTAGCCGATGGTTTATTCGGCTAGACTTTATTCATTTATATATTATGATGGCTTGGACTTTAGTATTGTGAATGTTTAAATTAGTTTTCGTATTGTTATATTTATCTATTTTAAAGAAATATAAATTTTGGCACATGTCTAATTTCACTTAGGTGGTTAGTAATTAAAAAGTTTTCGACAGTGATGATAAGAATGAACCATATGAAAAACCTGTTTTAATTTAATAAAGGCCTGATCAACCGATGTTTAATTAGACGGGGTGTCACAAGGTTGACATTTTGGTAATCATTCCCGCCGTTTTTACACTTACACACTTTGCGGTAGGAAAGGTCACCTTAGATGTTTTTTCTATGACCTTAGAAATGCTCCTAGGAAGTTTAGGAATAAAGTTGTTTCGATTCCCAAAACCCCCACTCGTTATGTCACACCTACTTAGACTAGGAAATCGGACTTAGAGGCTTTAGGACTAAAACTTCATTGTTCTTATTTGGTTGCACTTGATTCTTCCCATATTATATCTAAGGATGATTGTGTTTCCGTGTTTGTCATACGCTAGTCTTTGCATCATGATTTAAATCTTGCTAGTGTTATGACATGTGTACCATTTTGTATTATTTTTTTCATTTATTGAGTCTTATTTCAAAAATACAAAAAGATTTTTGGTTTAAATATTTTTGAGAAAAATACAAAAAATTTTGCATTTATTTTAGCCAAAATATGTTGAAAAATCAAAAAAGATTTCGGTTTGTTTTTGAGTTTACATGCTTGATGTGGCTTATTGGTGTTCTTGGACCCCCCATCCTTTCATTATTCATGTGGCTAGGACATTTGGTCATAATTATTGATGCTTAGAATGATCTTAACCATTGTATCATGGGGTTGATTAGAAGTTGATATGCATTTTGATTCGATGACTTTGTATATATGCCATCTTTACACACATGCACGAGTTCATATGGATGTTTGACATCTCTTGCATATTTGAGTTTGATGAGACGTTCTTATCTCAATTTTGTCTTCTATGTGTAAGTAGGCATAAGGAGGAGGTGTGCATGTAGGATAGTAATTGAAAAAAATGATGAGTGTTCATGGGAAAGGGATGGAGAGTGTAAAATTGACTCGTCGTGAAATCGATCATTTAAAAGAGTCTGAAAAAATTAAAAGGCAATAAAAAGAACCATATGCCAAAATGGGTCAAATTAGCTTATGTTCATTCAAAAGAAAAATATGATATATTTGAGGGAGTTTGGATGGATAATTTAAACGGGTTTGCACCACGAATCATAATGTTGAAAAATCGTGTCATGACGCTATTATTTGTAGAATCATCAAAATTTCGGATTTATGTGCATGCTTGATTGTTTAGTTCATTTAGCTCACACTTTAATGTCACATATGGCTATAATAAATTTTGATGATTTATAGCTATCAATTAGAACTTCTTGATTGTTTCAATGTGTTGGAATTGTGATTTATTTGTTTTAGTTCACGCCCATACATTCCATGTTCATGTTTGAGCATATCGATACTATGTTAGCATGTAACTCATATTGTTTTTGTTGTTTTAGCTACTGTTTTGCGATTTTCTACCACTTCCAGTCATTTTTTTCACGAAAGTTTTTCACTGGATGAAATTGTTTAACTTTCTGAACTGGTTGTGAGAATTTTGTTTTCTCTTTCGAGTGATAAACCTGTGTCGCACGAAGCCTTCAAGCGAAAAGCTCATGTCGTTTGAACGACTAAGCTGTCTCGTTCGAGCGACCCTTGGATTTATGTTTAATTCTGTTTCGGTACCCTGGTTCATGTAGTTATATATTTTGGTAATGCTGGGTTGCTTCTGGTTTCTGTTTATGCGGTTTACTTTGATAGATTTCATATTTTGATGCATTGGATCGTTTAGTCACACCTACGTAGATTGTTTAATCATTTGTGTGATTATTGTTTTTTAGCTACGGATTTGATGTTATTGATCATTATTAGCTGGTTGTTTGCGTGATTATCTAAATATATTTCATTGATTATGCTTGTTCTAGATGTATCGCTAAATTATTTATCTTTTCACCGAGTTGTCTATTCGAGACAAAAAGGGGAAGAGATGTATGTGATATGGGGGGAAATTTTGTGTGATGAGCTTGGTATACTGATTTAATTGTTGTTTACATATTAATATCATGTTCATCTCACATAACAAATTATTTGGATTTATTTTTACATATTGATTTATATCATTTGTTCCTCCATACTTCACTGGGTATTTGTCTGTTGCATGTGTGTAGGTAAGCTTAAATAGATTTGAGATTTCAAGACTACATCACATTCAGACACTCAAAGACAGTTCATGCTTGTCGGACCATCATTTACTAGTCTTGTTCTATAATTTTTTATTTTGGGTTTATGGGATGGGTTTTAGGCGTCATATGACTTGACGGCCCGACTCAGGCATTTCACTGTTGATTTTGTGCCGGAATAGTCAAAGTGGAATATTTGTGAGGGCAAAATTTTCAATTGAGTCAATTGTATAGTTTTAACTTATTTCCGGAACAAAACACGTTTGAGTCATACGAAGATTTTTATTGCCACGATCCCACATAGACTTTGGTGAGTTGAAGTTTATTGAAGACGTTGTGAAAAAGCTTCAAGGAATTATTTATGCCGAAGGTTTAATTGGTGCAAGTTTATTCGTCTTCAAGTTTAATTGCATTCTGAGATCACTCATGTATGAATTAGTATTTTTAATGGGACTGTGAATTTATTTTTAAAATGTTTAAGGATGTTATTTTATTAAGAAAATGTTTTTAATAGAGTTTGAAATCGTTTACACTTCATTTATTCTGAGATAAACATCATTTAGAGTTGTGTTAAAATCAAACACACGCGAGTTTTCATTCAAAAGACTCTGACAGTCGTTCGAGAAATAGGCCTATGTCATTCGAGCGAGTTATCGCCTTTAAAAATATTATTTTAGGCGTGTTTGCCTAGGTTTTTGAGGGTTGTGAAGTCTGAGATAAAGTTTTCGTAGCAGGACATTTCTGCACAAAAGTTTACTAAGGTTTTGAAGTCTAAACACATACTTAGAGTTCACAAGATTCGAGTTTTCATTAGTATATGCAATAGTGATCTTGTTTGCACCAAAAAGAAGGTTTACTCTGAAGAACGTTGTTGGTTTTGTGAAAAAGAAGCGAAGGATTTCGTGTTCCAATTCGGTAGACATTGCAAGCCATATCGGTGGAGATAGAGACATACATGGATGCGTTTTGTTGTGGACATGCATCGTGGAAAAAATATGTTCTACCTGGGCACTGTCAGAGGAGTGGTTTAAGATCAGAAGAGCGTCAAGTCTCATAGGGATCAAGCCGTTGAGTAAGACTTGTGTGTGTTCGTTGTAAATACACATTCATAGTGATTGTCCGGCTTGGGCAGTCCGAGATTTTTTCCCTTAGGGGTTCCCTTGTACATCCTGCGTTGTGAGTTTTCTATTGTATTATTTTCTTTATTTTACTTGCTTTAATCACTAGATGGATGTTTAGGATTAATCAAGATAAAATTTGGTTAAGTTAAAATTGGTTCACAACTTGGTACGAATTAAAATTGGAAACAGGGTTTTCATAAAAAGAGAAATTGTCTTGTCATCCTTAAAACACTTTCCGTTTTTGCATAGTAATAAAAAGGGACCCACATTCCCGGGTGGCTAGGCCCTGCGACGGCGATATAAAAAAAATTCAGGACCGGTTGAGGAACTTTATTAATCAATACCCTCTTCCCAAAGTGGAATATGCCTACCATTGAAGCATTCGATGAGTCCAAGGATCCCATCAATAACCTAAAGACTTACATGTCACTTATACTCCTCCATGACAGCCCAAATGAGGTCTTGTGTTTTGATTTTCTTGTTACCTTAATAGGAACTGCTAGGCACTGGTTTGTCAAGATCTGGCCAAGGACCATCATAATATTCATAGAGTTGGAAAGATCTTTTGTCAGCCACTTTATTAGAGACTAGAATATGAGGAAGCCTGTAATTTCCTTCCTCCACTTCAGGCAGAAGATGGGAGAATCCCTCTGGAAGTACGCTAAGAGGTTCAATAAAAAAGAACTTCAGGTGGACAATCTGAATGACACCATCTGTGTGGGAGCCTTTATCATGAGCCTCACCTCAGAAGATCCGTTGACGTCTTTTAACAAAAAGCCTCCAAAATCCATGACTGAGCTACTCGAAAGAGCTCAAAAATATATAAATGTTGATGACGTTATCTCGGCACAAAATATCATAGATTTTCCTCAGTAGCAAAAGAGGAAAGATGTCTTATCCCGTCTTAGGGATACCTCAGAAACATCTGAGGCAAAGAAGAAGAAGGACGGGGTTAAAAAAGTGGACCTCCAATGGCCAAACACTTCACCCCACTCAGGACCTCCACATAAGAGGTCTTTATAGTCATGGACGATCAGTATATCATGCCTCAACCAAAACCAATAAGGATTGTGGACTACATAAGAGACAAGTCCAAGTAATGTCGGTTCTATAAGGGTTATGGCCACAATGCAAGTGAATACTTCAGACTGAAAAAAGCCATGGAGGAGGTGATAAAGAAATGCTACCTCAAATAATTACTGGAGAAAGATACAGTCAAATGCCAACATGACAACATAAATAAGAACAAGGACGATGTCCCTCTAATAAATGTCAATTATATCTCTAGAGGCTTGTTTGGGGGAGTTTGTATGTAAAAGTTATTCATTTATGTGGACCAATGAGAAATGGACACCTGTCCTCTTACATGGAATTCCCCAAAGTACTTACTTTCTTGGTCGGATCTAGAGACACTTGGTCGGACAACGGGCCGACCAACCTCAAGAATACAAACCATCAAGAATAGCAAGAGTCACTCGGGTGGATAGCTAACTGTTTTTGTACACTTACCTGTAAAAATAAGCAGTCTTATTTATTATATACAGAGGTAAATGCCTTAACATATAAAGAAATTACATCTCTTGGGTTCCAAATGAATATAAATACATGATCTCCCTTAGCTCAAAGGGACGATTCAATCAAGCACAAATATATTTAACCCTAAGCTATTGTAACCAACAGAAATACTAAAAATAATGGACGTAGGTTTTTCTCATAATTGAACTACTTTAAAAACCTCTTTATTGTATATTTGTCTTGCTTGATTATCTTTATTTTATCTGTGATTATAAATTTGGATTCTCTCCATTTTTAAAGATTAATAGATTGGAGTCATCTGTGGGAATGGCAATTGGTCATCGTTCTCTACTTATTTTATTCACTTGTTCACCTTTGAAATCTCTAAGGAAGGACAATTGTTCCTAAGAGTAACCTTGAGACTACTGGTAACAATCCAGATTGGTCTGTTCCTCCCGGTGTGGTAGATCTCCAAGGAATTTTACTCAACCTTGCTAAAGGGTAGGAAGACATGAAAGAATCAGTTCGACATTTGGCTCCACATTGCAAGAAAAGTCCACTATTGTGCCATCCCGGAGGGATATGCCACCTCCACCCGCGAGGAACGAGAGAAGTAGCCGCTCCAAATATTTTCATGATAGATTTTACCGTTCAGAGCAATATCATCAATTCTATCAGCGAATTATTAATATGGTCAATATTTTTCCTCTAAATGGTTGAGCGTGTTGGAATGCTTAAGTAATGCATCTTCATTTGATTGTCTGGGGGCCCGAGAAACTAGAGGTTATCATAAAGAGCCATTTAGATCCCTCCAGCAGAGAGAAGAATCCGTTAGCATGACGAACAGACTTCTTAGGAAGAGAGCTCATCACATGTCCACAGTAAATCCATCAAAGCTGCCTCAGCCAAGTCTAAACCAGAGGAGCATTCTGAGAAAGGATCGATGCAACAACTAGAAAATTATTTGGGTGAAATGGCTAAGACTAAGAACCCTTTACAGAGGAGTTTTGTGAAGGGATACTCTTTCATCCAGGATATTATGGATTACCCCACACCTTCTAAATTCAAGCCACCAGTTATTACTCCTAAGTATGATGGGAAGACTGATTCACTATTTCATATTGAGAAATATCAGGCTGCTGTTGATATATACTTTTTCCACGTAGAGATGAACGGTTGGGCATTCTCCATTTGCATCATAAGCTTGGCCCAAATATGGTACAATAACCTACCAGAGGGAAAATTTCTAGCTTCCTTTATTTGGCTGAGCGTTTATCGACAACTTTTATTTTAGAGCAAAATCGGTAAAAAGTGTTACTAATCTCTTAAGCGTTCATTAAAGACTTGGAGAAACTACTTGGGAGTTCATTACTCGATTGAATAATAAGAAACTAGAAGTGATTGATTATGAAGATAAGACTACCATCGCAACACTGATGAATGGATTGTTCGCCAAAGACCTTTACTATGCATTGGTAAAAAATTCTCTAAGGATCGTGAGAGAATTCATGGCCAAGGGGGGAAAGTTTATGAGTGTCGAGGAGATAATGACTGCTAAAAAAACTCCAAAGGTGAAGACTGAAAGCCAGAAGATTTCAACCAAAAAGGATCAGAAAGATAAAAAGGTAGATAAAATCAACAAGTATGATGAATATATCCCCTCACCAAATGCGTGCATCATATACTGGAAGAGATTATGAGCAATAAAGATTCAAGTTGGCCTCGAAAACTAAAGTCCCCTCCCAATAGAAGAGATTAATCTAAATATTGTGATTTTCACAAAAATCATGAGCGCACCACTAACAATTGCATCGCTCTGAAAAATGAAGTGGAAACTATCATTCTTCGGGGCAAATTGACTAAATTTATTGATTGGGATTATAGTTGGGACACTACAAGAAGGTGTGAGTCACCTTAAAGAGGAAATAATGATAAGAAAAGAACTCGCAATGATGATCATGAGGATGATCCCAACTTGTCGAAGAAACCTAAGGAGCCAGAAGTTAAGGTGGGAATGATTTCTTTTGGCTGTAATTTCATTATAGGAAGAAATGTTGGTGGAGGAGATGAGATAGATAAGAGAAAGGATTATATAAATGAAACCAGAGCATATCCTTATCTAAATAAAACCATAGCCTATCCTTCCATCAGACAGATTGACATGCCCGAGTACACAGATGGTCAGCTTAGAAAAGTGAACAAAAATAGGTTGGTGATTGGATTCTCCAATAATGATCTGAGTGGAGTGATTTACCCCCATGATGACCCACTGGTTATCACTTATCGGGTTCATCATGGCAGAGTGGAAAGAATCCTAGTAGAAAATAAGAGTTCGACAGATGTCGTGTTTTATAACTGCGTCCACAGTCTAGGGCTACGGGAT
The DNA here is from genome assembly GCA_949130495.1 of Sambucus nigra. Lineage (NCBI taxonomy): Eukaryota > Viridiplantae > Streptophyta > Magnoliopsida > Dipsacales > Adoxaceae > Sambucus > Sambucus nigra. The sequence continues at coordinate 521,979,069 of OX422207.1, forward strand.
AACAAATAATAACCTTATCACATGCCCTACATAGGATTCTCAGGAAAAAACAAATTATCCCTTGGGGACAATCAAGCTGGATATCTTGGTCGACACTTGGCCAGCAAGAAGAAATTAGAGGATTCTCATCTTCGTACTAGATAAAAATGTCCCTTTATCCGATAACATGATTCTCGACAGAGTTAGGATGAAGCAGTTGGAAGCAGTACCATCGTACAAAGTGTATGAAGTTTCCTAATAATTATGGAGTCAACATAGTGAATGGAAACCAGACAGAAGCTAGAGAGTGCTATTACACTTTTGTTAACCAGTAGTAAGTCAAGAAGAGCATTACCCCCTACCATATCGACACTCTAAATCTCCAGGAGGAAGAAAATCTGGTTAAAGGACAGGTTTTTGAGGCAACATAAACCATTATGCTTGATGATGAGAAGTCGAAAAGAACCACTATAATTATCTCGAACTTAACACCTTCCCTAAAACAGGAATTGATTGCATTCCTTAGAGAGCAGAATAACGTGTTGGCTTGGATCCATAAGGATATGCCAGGTTTTGACCCTGATTTCATCTTCCATGAGCTTAACATCTACAAAGATTCTACGCCGATCAAGAAAAAACACAGTGTGTTCAGTCCCGAGAAGAACATGACCATCAAAGAGGAAGTAGAGAGGTTGCAGAGAGATCAATTTATAAAAGATGTCAAGTATTCCAGCTGGTTGGCCAATGTAGTGATGGTAAACAAGAATACCAAATAGCGTATGTGCGTAGACTTTACTAACCTCAACAAAGCATGCCCAAAGGATCATTTTCCTTTCCCTAGGATTGATTAGTTGGTAGTTGAAACTGTAGGTCATGAGTTACTCATCTTCGTAGACACTTATTCTGGCTCCAACCAGATTAAAATGAAGCCAGAAGACAAGGAGAGTAGTTCTTTCATCACTAGATGAGGTATATACTGCTACAAAGTTATGCCCTCTGGGCTAAAATATACTGGAGAAACATACTAGAGTCTAGTGAACAAAGTATTTGAAGCGTAGATTGGCAAGAACATGGAGGTATATGTGGATGACATTCTCACTAAGAGCAAGGTTGCTTCCGGATACATTAAAGACTTGGCTCATACATTTAGCCAGTTGGAGAAGCACTAAATGAAATTCTACCCGACCAAATGCATATTCGGGGTACAAGAAGAAATGTTCTTGTGTTATATTATAAACGAGAGGGGAATTGAATCCAATCCTGACAAGATAAAAGATTTGATTGAGATGCAATTTCCCACGTGAAAGAAAGATGTGCACAAACTCACTAGAAGAGTGGAAACTCTCAACAATTTTGTGTCCCAAGCAATAGACAAGTGTCTTCCAATCTTCAAGGTACTCAAAAAGACCTTTGAGTGGAATAATCAATGTGAGAAAGTTTTTCTAGAGTTGATGTAAATCCCCGACCCGGATTTATGGGTTACTCGAGGGTCAACCCGGTCCGACTCGAGCGTTAGGTGTGAAGTGGGATGAAAAAACCTAAATAATGTTGCTAGTAAAGTTTTATTTTAATTAACATTTCACTTGTTAGCATGCATTCCAATTTTCAAGATAAACCAAGTGAGGGACCCATGGGGAGCGATCCCGAAGTCCAAGTAAATAGATCTACTAATGATACATAATTAAAGTACACTTACCTATAAAACGCCCTCAAAATACGGAACCGCTCCCAACCTGTCGTAACAAAGTGGGGACGTGAGCTTATACCCAGTGGGATTTATACAAATAGTATAGAAACAAAGGAAAAGAATGAATACTCACACGATACAAAAACATGTATGCAAAAATATGTATATATCTACATATGTATACCTTAAAAAATACACATGTCGATGTATTAACCTTTTTACATCCCCAAAACCTTTCTTATCCAGATTAATCGGCCTTAATCTTATTAAAGGATTTCTTTATCCACAATAAGCATTACCACTTTATTTAACACACTCGGTTCGACGATCAAAACCCTTTCATTTAATTTATCAATACCCTTTGTTTTACAGGAAATTAACCCATTCGTTCATTTGAATGTACTTTAGTATTTTCATTAAAAATCACCATTTCACACACACATTCGTCGTGTTAGAAAATACTTATGTACCTTTCAGAAATACTTTTCACAACGCATAATTGTATTATAAATGGGTTTCACCATTTAGGTTTCTTAATCACCCATTTATCCAATTTCTTTAATCTTTTCCCTCATCTTATGGACATTAGTAGATTTACGCATTAACTTGTCCATCTAGCCTTTACCGGCACATTCATTTCATTCATTCAAGTTAGGTTGTATCAACACAATTACCACACAACTAATTTCTTAATTTTTATTCCACATTTCATTTAACGTTTTCTTGGAATCTTCCTGTACCGCATACTTACACGGGCTCTACATCGACGACTATGCGCACCATATGCTCTGGCCAGTGATTTAGGATTTTTCACCCAAGGGCTCCAGTCCCTTCTTGATTTATCACGGTGTCATCCCAGTTCCTTTTATGTGTTTTAACATTTAACAAATGTCCATATTATTCCATTTTCTCACTTTTACCCGGCTGAAGCCAAAACCTGGACTTAACCGTCCATTTTTCCATTAACACTTGGAAAATGATTTATTTCTCCTTTAAATCCTTTATTCACACACACGTCGATTTTATGAAAATATCATTTATGCCTTTTAGGAATTAATTCAATTTCAACCATACTAATATGAATACATTCATTAACATTTGATTCCATAAAAATGTTCCATTTAAGTAAATTACCAATTTACCTTTTCTGTGCCGAACTTGCAATTTAATTCTTCAACAAGTGTTATTTTCCCAAAAATGGTTATTAAGTGTCCAACTTATTATTTTAAACACCTTTTAACCATTTTCACTTGTTTAGTATCACAATTAACCCCACTTTCATACTTACTACTTTAACATCTTTAATACACAAAATCACACCTTTCTACATATTAAAGTCCAATTTTCTCAACATTTGAAATACACACTTTATTTATGAAAATTGGCATCTCAACACCAACTTCACTACTATTCACACATTTAACCCATTTAACTTCCATTATTCACTTTTACACCACAATTTATGTAAAACCATATCTTTCATACCTTTCAACATTTAACCCACTTTACTTTCTACATGAGTTTCACACACTTTAAATATTCATCTTCATTTTTCAAATAGAAAATACCCTCTTTGGCTCATAAAAAATGACTCATGAAAGCCTAATGCATTTACTTGCAAAAAAGTTCATTATTTATACTTTAAACACCATTCTAACACATTTTATGATTTAAAGTGTGAATAACACATATTCTGAAAGTTTTTTCATTTTAAAAGTAATTTAAAAATCATATTTTTGGAAGTCATTTTTATAAAAATGTTATTATTATTATTAATCAACACTTATATGCAAACTAATATCAATATTACACATATTTAGCCTAATATATGTAAACAAACATGCTAAATTTATACTATATTAAACAAGTATAAATCAAGTTAGTTCACCCACCTCAAAAGCTCTAACAATGGTAGAGAGGTTGAAGAAGATGGAGGACCCCCCACCTCCAAAGGTGGACCCAAGGGGGTCTCTAAAAGCCCTCTCAAACTTGCCTCCATGGAAGCTCCATCCAAGCTTTCCTTATTCTCCATGAAATCCTCTTCATCGTCAAGAATACCCCCTTAAGCACCCATCAAACATACCAACCTCACCATCTTCTTCACCTAACAAGTCATCCTAAGGCTTCTACAAGTGTTTGGGAGCTTAGATATAGTCTTTAATGGAGAAATTAAGGCTTAGGAGTGTGGGAATATGGTGGACATCATTTGGGGAAGAAGAGTTTTCCCTCATGGGGCCAAAGCTAGAGAGAAAGAGAGAGTTTGAGTCTGAAGGAAAAATGGAGTGTGTATATGGACACACACGGTTCTCTCTCTCACTCTCTTATAACAAGACTACAAGCCTCTATCGCTTAAAAGGAAAGGTTCATATCCCAGAATACTACCGTATCAGGTTCCATCGACAGCACACCAAAACCAAGGGTTAATATAATTATAGCACACAAATAAATATATTTGTCAAAATGCCAGCTCGATCGACTGATCGATCGGTCAAAATCACCGATCAATCGACGCTTCGATCGGTCGAGCCCCAAGGCCAAATTTTGTCGATCGATCGATTATCTTCCCAAAACTCTTCCTTTTTCCTGTTTTGTCCCCATAGACTTGTTATCCTTATTTTTAGCACCCTTAAAATTTGGTCAAACCATTTTTACCCCTTATGGTGAATTCTCTAAAAAATCGTGCAATGTTACACTTTATTGTGTCGCGTACTGGCAAAATGACACTTTATGATTACTCGCATTCGTAACTCGTTTGTTCCTTGATTAATTCATGTCGTATACTGACAATACATATGTACTAACTAATTGAACACGGATGCTCATCCATGCGGACCATGCAACGTGGGATTTCCTTTATAATTACTGCGCGCGACGTGTCACTTATGTGAAATTTTGATTCAATACCCATACACCTATTTTCTCCAAATATTTCTCCAAAATAAATACTCAACACATTATCAAATACTTATTTTATAGGGTGGGGTATTACAAACTTCCATCCTCAGGGAATTTCATCCTCGAAATTCTTGGTTTATCACAACTTATAATTCGGCTATCTACAGCCAAGTTTAAATCCTAGGGCATCCCCAACGCTACGATCTAAAACCCAAGGACTTCAATTCCACCAATCATCATGTCTAATCCAATCATAGTGGACCCTAAGGCCTCATTGCTAATTCTCAAGCAGGTTTAACATGATTATTCGAACAAAACTCCAGAATGCTCGATATCGTCTAAATATGGTATCACCACTAATAAACTCATAATTGTGGATCGTCTTTACGTTAGGATTCACCACCTAAGTTTCTTTAAACAAATATCGGGTCATGCCTAGCCTAGGTTGATACAACCTCAACTCTTATATTCGTACACACCGATGATTGCTAAGACTGTCATCTTATCACATAGGTTTACCCGACAAATATCTCCTATGAAATCCTTACACTAACCTAGGGTCATCCTGGGTCCCACAACACAATCGTACACAAGCAGTCAATCCTCAATACAAATAACTTTTAACAAAGTGCAATGCTAGCACCTATTGTTATACCAAGTCCTAACACTCATAGCCTTCTCAAGTTATAACCACGGGACACACGCCCAAGTCGTAACTAGTTATACCGATAACCTATAAACCGTTAACCTAAAGAAATCAAGTTACATATGCAAACTACATGCAACAGCACGAGACCATGAACCCAAGCGAACTAGTGTAGAATAAGGTTCTTTCGAAGAAAAAGCACACTCTATATTATGACGCACCATCCACAACCGACGTAGCCCGCATCACTACTGAGCTTATACAGCTCCTCACCCGAATTACAACTGATCTATAACTTCCCATCACATGGATCAAGGAAGACACAAGAAATGCAATGAATCAAGCGACTGCCATGCCAAGGGAAATAATCAAATTTCGACAATGATTCGACTCACACGAAGTGCAAACCCATAACGTATACTTGAATTCTATAACCCTTTACCGATACCTGTTATGAACCTTAGCATTGCCACATACCCTGGCTTGGACTCTTTAACTCTGGCATGTTCTAACTATTAATCATCCATCCATGCCAGACAAACGGAATAAAAAACCAATTTCGTTGGGAAGTTGAAACGCTAGGCTTCCCTCCTTAAGACTAGTGCCACATTCCTATCACCGGCGAGTACAACCAACTGAACTAAGTGAATATAGATTCCTTTAATGATTATCATTAATCACTAACCTATCATACTTAGGCCTTCAAAATTTTAACTCTTGATAACTAACCTCAGTTTCTTTTATCACTCTCATTAAGTGAAACATCACGGTTACTAGATTTCAAACATTCAACTCATAAACTATTGCTATAACTCCCAGCACAACCTACATGATCCCAAATTATAATCTCTCTAGTGGAACCTCAAACTCTCGAGCAATACCCATGCCTAAGACCTAAGGATCCCCCCCCCCCCCACAGTCCTTTCTTAACCGTACAAATAGCACACACAGGTGTTATATTTAGTCCTAACACTCCATTTTGAATGTTATTTTCTAAAATCATAACGAACATCATCGTGTTCTAAGTCTTCTAGATGCTTATCCGAGAACTTATTAGTATATTTTTGACACCAACCTTAAGGTCCTATTATGTTACCAACTTATAATCATGAGCCACGACACTAATTCAAAGCACTGCCACGAGTCAACATGACTCAAACACACTCTAATCATCAGTGGTCTTACTATAACTTATGTACACTGCGATACGACGATAGTTCCCAATGCCTTACGATGATGGCATCAAACTCACTTATTTCTTTAAGAAGCTTACACATCTATCAAAAGGAATCACCAGTCATACGATGACCTATGCTACATGACCTTGATTTTATTACCATAAAATGGACATCACTACATAAACTTCAATGCGACAATAATTCACAAGGTTTTGAAGAGAGATGCTATCATCGCTGTAATGCATGGTACCTATCCTTAGATTCACTATTACCAGGAAATGACTACTCCTCACATTAACATCTCATTAGATAAACCTTAGTATACATCTCCAAGGAATTTCAATACGATTTTACACACCTATCCATGTTACTAACCTGAAGTCAATCTTACAAGGCTACCTTATTAAATTAACAATGAGGATTCAACCATGATAACTAAATTGCTTCACTATGAAACCATCACATTAAGCGTTAATCTATCCGCTGACACACTTATATATATTTTTGATAGGATACGGGACGTCGGGTATTGCCTATAAACACCAAGGCCCATGCCCACGAACGCCACAATGGATTCTATTTCTCAATGCCACACTATTGTCACTAAACTATAAAAATTTATACCATCCAAGTCTTGGTAAGACAGATGACGTCGGGTATTGCCTATGAGGAGGCTCACCCTAATGATGCCGCAAAGGTTCCCATTCTAAAACATCACAACTCATTTACTTACTATTAAGTCACCACGATTATCTAGTTTCACTCCTAGGTTACCTCAATCATCAAGATTTTCTAAACCCATACCATAGTCAAGGTACTTAAATAGAGACATACTAAATTCAAGCCCACAACCAAGGGACCTAATACATTTTCACCACTGGGCTAACAACTAAGGGACCTAATACATTCTCACCACTGGGCTAACACTTATAAGTACATTACCCAATCACTTAATTTCAATCAAAAAATTCACAAGATTCCAGCTAAGTCTCAACGAATACTACACGATGTTACTATTACTACTAAGGTCTTATGGTAGGACACATGACACAACGTATAATCCATATATCCCCAGGTGTATGCCACGGGTGTCACTAACAATTCTATTCATCAAATGTTGTATTATTCTTTCAATCCTTACCCCGAAGGGTTACCTAAGGTTCACTCCCTTGTTACTACAACTCCTCATGATCACTTATGCAACCTTTTTCCATAAATGGCCAACAACTCTAACCACGACTCATAAGATAAATTTATCTAAGGGACCCACCCACAAGGATACTGTGACACCCCGCCTAATTAAATACCGGGCGATCACTCCTTCATTAAATTAAAATCAAGGTGAACAGTTGGTTCATTCTTAGCATCACTGCCGTAAAAATAAATTTTCCAAATTAAACACCCTAATTAATTAAGCTAAGTGTCAAAACCATTTTTAAACATTACTTTCCAAATTTTATTTTGAAAACAAAGATTTAATTATTTACAACAATTCAATATTTAAAGAATCACACCACAATAATCCTGGAACATATAATCCAAATAATTTAAACATTCAACAACTAAATCCCAACATTAAAACTTAAAGTAAAACATCCAGACAATAATAAATCCCAAAGTGCCAATACTAGAAATAACTGAATCACAAAGTCCAAATAAACAACTGAATAATGGAAAGGGCGACACATGCCCCACTAAAAGAATATGCTAGGAGTGGAGTCAAATAGATGAAGTCGTCTAAGAAAGAAGCCTGCAACTCCCACCTAAGCTGCAGCACGTTCCTTCCAAAGGATCCTATGCAAGACGCCTCTGTGGCTGGGCACCTGTAATATATACATATATATACAAGAGAGAGAGAAATAGAAACGGGTCAGAGCCCGATAGTGTAGATGATTTAAAATTCGTTTAGCAAGTATTTAAAATATTTACAGGCCAATGCAACAACATATTCTCACCTCTCTTCGAATGTGCACGCCTATCGCACTAACCTTCCCAATGGTTTAACTTATCTTAGGTTACTCGTAAGATTCAAAACCGAAGAATATAATTGTTTAAGAAAATAACTTCATTTAATCACAAAGTTCTCATTTAAACCTTATTTTCTAATAAAGTTTCCCAGTGTTCCATTATACTTTTTCAAAACAAGTATTTCCAATTTGAGTCATTATACATGTCTTACTTTCCATAACACAGTAGGCAGTTTCCCAAATTTCATAATTTCATATATATATATATATTAAATACCCGTATAATATATATATTCTAACAGCACCCCACATAAAAATTATGGTGCGTGCATACTCTGCTATCCAATCCCTGTATCTCTCGTACTAAGGGAAATATAAGTTCGGAATCACTCACGAACTGTATTAACACATACACAATAATATTGAGGCGAAGCATAGTTTCCATGTCCAAGAGGTCAGTACATACCCTCACGTCTCTTAGGATCGTTCGACTATCGATCCGATAGACCATACCTAGGATTCCTATCTTCTAGGGTACGAGTCAATATCCCCCATGAAGGCCCATTCGAGATAAGACTGTCCCAACGCGGTAACCTCAGGGATAGCAAGTAGCGCGGGCATGATTTTCACATGTATATAATATATGCATACACACAATTATATAAATATACTACTTTTATCATATTAATTTAGGTTCACCTCATAACCCATAGTCACGACATTTATCTTGATTTTCCCATTATTAGTTATCACGTATAACGGTTCGTTTCTAACTTTAATTTGAGTGATTTTTCCAACTTATTACGTAATACTCATGGACTCTATCCTCTCAAGTGTAAAATTCAGTAGGTATTCATTTATGTTTCATCGTAACTATCTTACGCGTTTCTCCCTTCAATACCTAGTTTCATCGTCCCTTAAATGTAAGTATTCTAAATTACAACTCTCGTCTTACATTAAGGTTCCAAAATTATTCATATGTCCTACTGGTCTTCTTGATCTCCCAAAACATTTTAATAAGGATGCCCAATAATTATTTCTCATTAAATTGAATTCAACTAATTTAAAAAGGGGAAATATGAGCCTGCCAGAAGGGGTCGATCGATCGAGGTCCGAGGCTCGATCGATCGAACCTTCGATCGATCGAAGCTCTTGGTTCGATCGATCGAAGCTCTTGGTTCGATCGATCGATCAAGCAGGTATGGAGAATTCTGCAGTTACCAGTTACGGGTTTTCTCACATAACTCCATCCAAATCCAAACTTTTCATTCCCAAACGTCCAGAAATTTATACTACTAATAATATAAATCCATTCCATACATCTTTTACGTAAAGCATGCAAATTTCCATTAATAATCATGGATTAACAGGCCAAAATTCATGTAAATCTCAAGAACCCTAGAAATCCCTTTAACATGGTTCTAATCAATCTTTTCCAGAATTTTCTCCTTCTAAAACATCAAAATTTCATGGTTTAATCCTCTACATGTGAAGGGGATTCCAGAATAACATTTAAACCATTACTACATGCGATTTCATATCTCAAACTTGGGTTTTCTTCCATAAAACTCATCTTAATCATCCCTAGACTAACATGAGTGATGCATTAACGAAATAAGCAAGATAAACACTTGCATAAGATTTTTGACGTTCTGGTTTGGTGATGAATTTGGTGTGGTTTCGTTCCCCGTCGCGCGATCTACGCGTTGGTGGTGGTGGTGGTGGCGGTGCAACCGGGTGAATCGTTGGCCTTGGATTGCTTGAAAAAGCCTCTCCTTCCCTCTCCTATAGCCGTCACTTGTCTATGGTTGTTTTAACCCTAGAAGACAACCTTAGACATCTGATATATCCCTTGAATTTTCGTGGGTTTAATTACCCAAAAATGTAAAATGTCCAAAATGCCCTCCCGGGGTACTAATTAAGCCTAAAAACGCCCCGAGACCCAAACTAAACCCCCGGGTATACTTTTCTGACTATATCGACCCTTCCGGACACACTGGCGCACTCAAAATGAACATACGAGCGACTTATAATATATTCACTTTTATTCATTAATATTTAGTCCCGACGCGACCCGGGTGCGTCCCGACTCAAATTTCCAAAATTGTCATTTTATTCACTCGTGACATTTAATATGACCAATATTATATATTACTTTGCTCATTAGTAATATTTAACAAATTTCCCACAATTACTAACTCTCATCATGTTAATAATTATAACATAATTAATTTCCAAATTTTTATTAAATAATTAATTTACATTAAATTTAATAAATCCCCAAATTAATTATAGCATAAAAATACGGGGTATTACATACTTCCCCCCTAATAACGGAATTTCGTCCCGAAATTCGAAAAAAAAGGCATACCTGGTAAGAATAAATCTGGGTATCTCTCGCGCATATCTGCCTCGCGCTCCCAAGTGGACTCCTCCACATTATGATGCTCCCACTGGACCCGTACCAGTGGGACTACCTTCGACCTCAATCTTCTCTCGCTATGGTCTAGGATAGACACCGGTCTCTCCTCGTAAGAGCTGTCAGGCTGTAAGTTTATCTCATCTATCGCAATGTGGATATGGGCCATATCATCCCGAAGATATCGTCTCAACGACGAGATGTGGAATACATCGTGAATGCGATGTAAATGCTCTGGTAGTCCCAATCTGTATGCTACCGGCCCAATCCTATCGATGATGGGAAATGGTCCTACGTACCTCGGAGCCAATTTCCCTTTCTTCCCGAACCTCATCACTTCTTTCATAGGAGATACACGCAGAAACACTTGGTCCCCCACATTAAACTCCCAGAAGAACCGTTTCGCATCTGCGTAGATTTTCTGTCTGTCCTGGGCTACTCGAATGCGACTCCTGCTCATCTCAATCCTCGCGAAGGTTTCCTGAATCACCTCTGGTCCTAGCAACTTGTTATCCCCCACCTCGAGCCAACAAGTTGGGGAACGACAAGGCCTGCCATACAAAGCCTCAAATGGGGCCATGACAATCGTGAACTGATAAGAGTTATTATAAGCAAACTCTACCAGTGGAAGGTGTGGCTCCCAACCTTCTCCAAAATCAAGAACACACATGCGTAGCATATTCTCCAACATCTGATTAGTACGCTCTGTCTGTCCATCTGTCTGTGGGTGATAAGCTGAACTCAAACTCAACTCAGTACCCATAGCCTCCTGAAAGCTCTCCCAGAAACGTGACACGAAAATCTTGTCTCTATCTGACACAATATTCAGGGGCACCCCATGTAATCTGACAATCTCAGCAATGAACAACTGAGCATACTTACCTGTGGTATAGTTTGTCCGCACTGGTAGAAAATGAGTCACCTTGGTCAATCGGTCTACAATCACCCAGATAGAGTTGTGGCCCCACTGTGATGTAGGAAACCCTGTAATAAAATCCATGGAAATACTCTCCCACTTCCATGCGGGCACTTCCAATGGCTGAAGCAACCCTGGCGGTTTCTGATGGTCCACCTTTACTAGCTGGAAGGTTTAACACTTGGACACGAACTCAGCGATGTCCTTCTTCATTCCACTCCACCAGTATTGATGATGCTGGAATTAGCACCACCAGATAAGGTGTTTTCAAGCCCAATCTAAGAACAACAATGGCAGCATAGTTATGTAAAAGGTAAGAGAATGAGATGAGGAGAAGAGGAGAGAGCACCAGGATATAAGTCGTTCAGCCTAAATTGGCCTACGTCCACTGTGTGTGTGTGTGAATAACCTCACTACAACAAGGCACTAACGGCCATGGATACAATCTCTCAAGCTTTCTCTCTCTACTGTGTATCTAGACAGAGTTTCAGCTAGGGTTGAATGTCTGGCCTCCTCAAGGTAGAGGATGACCTCTATATATATAGTACTTAGGGGGTGTAGTGTACCCCCCATGCATGTAATATGCACATGTGTGTTAGCCTCACCAATAGGGGGAAGGCACCTGTCACTGTCACATGTAAGGAATGATGATGAAATATTCTCCCCACGTGTGGAGAATAATCTTGTTACAACTGATTTGTGCCCATGTATCCTTATCCAAATGTCAACAGATGCTCGGCCACCATATTGGTGCATGTCCTCGACCTGGGAGAGGCCGAGCTGTAAAGGCTTGATATTCGTTCAATCCGAGATGTGCCATATGGAGTCTCGGCCTGATCTCAGCCGAGACAGTATGCTGGGGTCGACCCCAGCCGAGGTTGAACTGATTCCATGTTGAAGATTACCAAGGCTTCTTGTCACCTCGGCCTACACTCGGTCGAGGTTGCCATACCCACGTATATGAGAATGCTGTTGATGCCTGTGATGCGCGCAGTGTCCATTGGAAATGTAGGTGGTAGTGTCGGCCTGGGCCGACCTTACTAAGGCCGAGGGCTGATATCGTGGGCCCATGGCTTATCCAAGGTCTGTTAATATCTCGGCCATCACCTCGGCCGAGGTTGGTGTCTCTAGGCCGAGGTCACACTTGGGGCATATCAATCACCCCCAGCCCCTAGTCGCATATGAGGGAAGGTGACTAGGGGATTAGTATGCATCCGAGGCCTGTCTTCTTACGAACCAGTACTTGCTTGACACTTGTCCAATGTTGGAGCATGCTCACTTGGTAGGCGTGTGCTGTCAGTCGCCCTTTGGGGCTCCCAAGGAAATGATGGGCCTTGGTAAGCGCGCCCATATATTTAAGGGTTTCAAAACCCTTTTCCCTCCTTCTTCTTCACTTCTTCTCTCCTGTGCACGATTTGTTCTTGCCATTTCTCTCTCTAAAGCTTCTCTAGTCAACGCTCTACTGCAGAGGCATTTATTGGTTTTTTTTTGCGAGCTTTCTTCATTTTCCTTCATTGTTTCACTTCCAGGTATTTTCTTCCTTCCATTTCCTTTGTTTTTCGCTTTCGGTTTGTATTTTTCGGCGAATTTCTAAGTTTTCCGGTGAGTACCATTATTTCAGGCGAACTGTGTTTGCTTTGAATTTCTTGGTTTGATCTTTAGACTCCTTTATTCTACAAGTCAATTTTGTTTGTAGTTTTAGGAGTTATTCCCAAGTTTAGGGTCGTCCTCTGATGCTCAAACCTTTATACCAGCTTCTTGAGGATTTCCCCTCTCTTAGAGAGAAGACCCTAGAAAAGATTAGGCAAATAGAAAGGGCCCAAGAGGAGGCTCGTAGGTTGCAAGAATTTCCTATTAGACCTATCTTTCCCCCACCTCTCAAGGTGGTATATCCTGATCCCTCTGAGTTCTTCTATCAGACAGAGGTCCCTGCCGACCCCATACCGATGTCTGAGTCCGAGTCTTCCACCTCAGACCCTATGTCTGTGGACTCATTTCAGGAAGCCATGGATTTCACACCTCGGCCTGGTCAGGCCCCTGATCAGGTCGAGGTCTCCAGCCGAGCCTCATCCCATAATGGCTCAAGCACCTCAGCCTCTTCTTCAGAGGTTGAAATTGTTGAGCCAAGTGTGGCTGTGCCACCCATTCTTGATTCCATCCCCCTGTCGGCCGTCACAGGGGCAGAGTTCGCTCAGAGATTCGCTAGTAACCCATCTACATATTCTCCGGCCGACGTTGAGCTTGATGATGATGAAGATGCTGAAAGCGATGTCGACGTATCTGAGGCGGCCGAGATCGAGAGCATGGTAACTGAGGTGGATCTTCTGTGCTTCAGATATTTATACTCCATTAGTCCCTTCATAAAATTAAGGAGACCTCTGAGGGAAGAGAGGGCCTATCACGGCCGAGATGGAGAAATCTGCCTGTACGAGCAGATGTTTAAGTTAGGGTTTCGCCTACCCATTCATCCCATCATCAAATCCATTCTCTCTTATATCAACTTGGCCCCCTCATAACTATCCCCCAATGCCTGGAGAGTCATCATAGGGGCCATTATCTTATGGAGGGCAGTCCACCACTCTGACCTCCCAGTTCAGGTCTTCGTTGGTTGTTATGTCCCAACCTCGGCCAAAAACCATCCGAGCTACTATCATTTTGTGGCTCGGAGGCCTGAGAAGAAAATGCTCTAGGTGACTCAGACCTCAAACCATAATTGGAAACCCCGCTATTTTTTCACCTCTGGACCATGGGAATTTGGCCCATGCATTCCCTCTTCCACACTTGAGCTGAGGATACCCCTCAAATGGGGTAAGGTCACCATGTCTGCCAGGGTCGACCCTGGTCTAAGTCTTCAGAATATCCATAAGGTGAAAGCCCTGCAAGACCAAGGGGCACATGGTCTTTTTGTTAAGTTCGAACATTTGCTGACCCCCTATTATCTCTCGGGGACGGGCCTAGGTGGAAGTCCCCTTGTTGACTTTGGTAAGGATTTTTCTTTTAAGTTTAACCTCTGAACTCATTTATATCTGATCTCTAACCCATATCTTTTAACTTTTGCAGAGCGACCACAAGGCATTCCAGACGAACTGTGGGAGATGGCTGCACCGAGCTTAGCGAGACTTGCCAAAAAAGCCGGTCTGAACGCTCCTCCCCCAGCTCCCTCTACATCCAAATCTCAGGCCTCAAAGAAGAGGGCCCCATAAGCCCATGCCTTTGAGGATCAAAGGCCGACCTTGAGACAGAAGAAGGACTCTGATGCTGCAATTCCAATCTCCTCGGCCGACGCCCTGTTGGCCCGCCTGGACCAGCTGAAGTTATCTGACAACATTGTTGGCCATAGTCTACAGGCCCTTGACGCCATCGGCTCTGCAATGACTGAGGCTGACAAGCGCTTTTTTATATCTCTAGATACACAATTACTGGTTGAGTTCGGCCTTCACAGAGCCGTTCAAGTACGTCTTGATCTCTCGTTAAAATTTTATAAGTGCAATATCTGACTTTTCTCTAGCTTAACCTCTTCCTTAAATGTGCAGGTAGTGGCTGCTATGCACCACCTATCCAACTGGACTCTGAGGAAATTGCCCCTCATCCAGAAGGGGCAAGAGGCCGAGAAGGTTCAGAGCGCCCTAAATGCTGAGGTCGATCGTCTGAAATCAGAGCTGCAGAACTCTGAAAGTAAGGTCAAGGGGTTGGAGAAAGATATTTCTCTGCTCGTCAAAGATCATGCCAAAGCCCTGAAGGCCAAAGATGACGTTCTGCAGCAGAAGGTCAGCTCGGCTGTCAAGGCTGCCCTCGAAGATGCCTCAGATAAAATAATTTCTGACTACAAAGCCTCGGACGAATTCATGGGTTTTGGCTTTGAATATCTTGAAAGAGGTATCAAGGCCACTACTAAATGGGCTGAAGTCAGGGAGAGGGAGCTCGGTACTCTAAAGGCCTTTG
This sequence comes from Sambucus nigra, assembly GCA_949130495.1. Taxonomy (NCBI): domain Eukaryota; kingdom Viridiplantae; phylum Streptophyta; class Magnoliopsida; order Dipsacales; family Adoxaceae; genus Sambucus; species Sambucus nigra. Next base: position 521,994,698 of record OX422207.1, read on the forward strand.
ACTTTGTGGGTCTCGGCTTTGCTGACCCTCAGTTTGCTCAAGCGCTTCAAGAGGTGGAGGATGAGGTTGCTGCTCCTGCTGAGACTGCAACTCTGGGAGGGACCGAGGTCGTAGGGGTAGACCATACTGATGACGTGGCCGAGGTGACTAATGCTGATCAAGCCAATCAGGCCGAGGCTGTTAATGTTCCTCCCCCAAACCTTTAGGATTTGTAACTTGTAACTCGTAACTTGTAACACCATGGTACTTTGTATTCAAGGAATATTTGTTACTTCTTTGTATTTCAACCTCTGAATGCTATATGATCTCTTCCCTTTATTGAATGCCATGTGATCTCTTCTATTATTTTGTTGTAGTGGTCTTGTTTATACTCAGTCAATAATTCTTACCTCAGACCTCTTCAACACTGAATTGTTATTAGGCTCTGAGGTCATTACCTAAGATGCTATTCTCATAACCAACTTCACCAAATTAATGATGTTAAGGGTCTGAGGTCATCAGCTAAGGTGTATGAGCTCAGACTTCTTCACCACCGAGTGATGTTATGAAGGTCTCAGGTCGTCACCTAAGACGTTATCCTCATAATTAATTTCACCAAATTAATGATGTTAGGGGTCTGAGGTCATCTACTAAGGTGTATGAGCTCAGATTTCTTCACCACCGAGTGATGTTATGAAGGTATGAGGTCATCACCTAAGATGTTACCCTCATAATTAATATCACCAAATTAATGATGTTAAGGGTCTGAGGTCATCTACTAAGGTGTCTGAGCTCAGACCTCGTCACCATCGAGTGATGTTATGAAGGTCTGAGGTCATCACCTAAGACGTTATACTCATAATTAATTTCACCAAATTAATGATGTTAAGGGTCTGAGGTCATCTGCTAAGGTGTCTGAGCTCAGACCTCTTCACCACCGAGTGATGTTATGAAGGTCTGAGGTCATCACCTAAGATGTTACCCTCATAATTAATATCACCAAATTAATGATGTTAAGGGTCTGAGGTCATCTACTAAGGTGTCTGAGCTCAGACCTCTTCACCACCGAGTGATGTTATGAAGGTCTGAGGTCATCACCTAAGATGTTACCCTCATAATTAATATCACCAAATTAATGATGTTAAGGGTCTGAGGTCATCTACTAAGGTGTCTGAGCTCAGACCTCGTCACCACCGAGTGATGTTATGAAGGTCTGAGGTCATCACCTAAGACGTTATCCTCATAATTAATATCACCAAATTAATGATGTTAAGGGTCTGAGGTCATCTGCTAAGGTGTCTGAGCTCAGACCTCTTCACCACCGAGTGATGTTATGAAGGTCTGAGGTCATCACCTAAGATGTTACCCTCATAATTAATATCACCAAATTAATGATGTTAAGGGTCTGAGGTCATCTACTAAGGTGTCTGAGCTCAGACCTCGTCACCACCGAGTGATGTTATGAAGGTCTGAAGTCGTCACCTAAGACGTTATCCTCATAATTAATTTCACCAAATTAATGATGTTAGGGGTCTAAGGTCATCTACTAAGGTGTATGAGCTCAGATTTCTTCACCACCGAGTGATGTTATGAAGGTATGAGGTCATCACCTAAGATGTTACCCTCATAATTAATATCACCAAATTAATGATGTTAAGGGTCTGAGGTCATCTACTAAGGTGTCTGAGCTCAGACCTCGTCACCACCGAGTGATGTTATGAAGGTCTGAGGTCATCACCTAAGACGTTATCCTCATAATTAATTTCACCAAATTAATGATGTTAAGGGTCTGAGGTCATCTGCTAAGGTGTCTGAGCTCAGACCTCTTCACCACCGAGTGATGTTATGAAGGTCTGAGGTCATCACCTAAGATGTTACCCTCATAATTAATATCACCAAATTAATGATGTTAAGGGTCTGAGGTCATCTACTAAGGTGTCTGAGCTCAGACCTCTTCACCACCGAGTGATGTTATGAAGGTCTGAGGTCATCACCTAAGATGTTACCCTCATAATTAATATCACCAAATTAATGATGTTAAGGGTCTGAGGTCATCTACTAAGGTGTCTGAGCTCAGACCTCGTCACCACCGAGTGATGTTATGAAGGTCTGAGGTCATCACCTAAGACGTTATCCTCATAATTAATATCACCAAATTAATGATGTTAAGGGTCTGAGGTCATCTGCTAAGGTGTCTGAGCTCAGACCTCTTCACCACCGAGTGATGTTATGAAGGTCTGAGGTCATCACCTAAGATGTTACCCTCATAATTAATATCACCAAATTAATGATGTTAAGGGTCTGAGGTCATCTACTAAGGTGTCTGAGCTCAGACCTCGTCACCACCGAGTGATGTTATGAAGGTCTGAAGTCGTCACCTAAGACGTTATCCTCATAATTAATTTCACCAAATTAATGATGTTAAGGGTCTGAGGTCATCTCCTAAGGTGTCTGAGCTCAGACCTCTTCACCACCGAGTGATTTTATGAAGGTCTGAGGTCATCACCTAAGATGTTATCCTCATAATTTTTTATGTAAAAATGGAATAAGAGCTGTCATAGGAATTGATCTTTTTATTAATAACCTCTTCTCAATAAGATGGTACATTTATATAAAATTCTACGCAACATCATATGTAATATCTCTTTAGGTGGTCAGCATTCCATGGGTTAGTGAAAGGTTCTCCTTCTAGGTTTTCTAGCTTGTAAGTTCCAGGCACAACCTCTTCTGTTACTTTGTAGGGGCCATGCCAGTTTGGGTGTAGCTTATTTGCCTTTTGTAGGGTCTTCTTTAGCACTAGGTCTCCCACTTCAATGGGTCTTGACTTCACCCTTTGGTTGTAGAATTTCACTGCCCGCTGCTGGTAGGCTGCTTTTCTGACCTCTACGTCTTCTCTTCTTTCTTCGATAAGATCCAGGTCTAGCCTCCTCTCTTCCCCATTGCTGTCTGGGTCGTAGGTCCGAATCCGATGAGTTGGTAGTCCTACTTTCGTTGGTATGGCGGCCTCTGAGCCATGTGCTAACATGAATGGGGTTTCTCCTGTTGGTGTCCTTGTCGTGGTTCTGTAGGCCCATAACACAGCGTAGACCTCTTCTGTCCATCTCCCCTTAGCATCTTCTAACCTCTTCTTGATTCCGTCCAAGATGGTTCTGTTTGTGACCTCAGTTTGGCCATTTACCTGAGGTCGACCAGGAGATGAGTAGAATTATTTAATCCCCACTCTTAGGAAATACTTTTTTAAGGAGGAGTTCTTGAACTGGGTCCCATTATCCGAGATGAGAGTGTTTGGGAGGCCATATCTGCATATGATGTTCCTTCAAATGAACTGGAAGGTCTTCTGCTCTGTAATTATTATCATCGGTTCTGCCTCCACCCACTTTGAAAAGTAGTCAATGGCAACTATCAAGAATCTATAGTTGTTGACAGCTCTTGGCAAAGGTCCTACCAAGTCAATTCCCCATACCGCAAATGGCCATGGAGAAGAGATTGACATCATAGGCTGATGGGGTTGATAAGGGATAGTGGCGAACCTTTGACATTTGTCGCACCTCTTCACATAGTCTGCAGCGTCCTTAGACAAGGTAGGCCACCAGTATCCGTGAGTGCTGATCCTCTTGGCTAAGGGCCTTCCCCCTACGTGGCTAGAGTAAGAAACCTCATGAACCTCCTGTAAGACTCGGGGTACTTCCATGGGATGCACACATCTGAGGAGAGGCAATAGAAACCCCTTTTTGAACAAGACGTCTCCTATCATTGAGAACTTGGCAGCCCTGTATCTCAACTTTCTCCTTTCTAGCTTGGACTCAGGCAACTCTCCCTCTCTTGGGTATCTGACGAGCGGGTCGATCCATGAGTCTCCTAGGTTCACATTGTGATAAGGGCTACATACCTCGTCCTCCTCGATGGTTGCCTTTCCTAAGACCTCGATTGGAATGGTCCTTCCCATATCTGTCTTCACTGCTGAGGCCAGCCTTGCCAATGCATCAGCGTGATTGTTGCTCAGTCGAGGCACTCTCTTCAGTTTTGCTTTTTCAAAATATTCTAAAAACCTTATTACCTTCTTTAAGTACTTGTCCATCCTTTCATCTTTGGCCTCGTATATCCCCAATACTTGATTGACAACCAACCTTGAGTCGCTATGGAGTAGGAGTCGCTTTACTCGAAGAATTATTGCCAATAAGAGACCTGCTATCATGGCCTCATACTCGGACTCGTTGTTTAAGGCCTGGAAGTTGAATCTCAAGGCGTATTCAATGTTGGAGCCATCTGGAGCCGAGAGTATTAGTCCCGCCCCGCTTCCACTGTCATAGGAAGAGCCATCAACTAAGAGGCTCCAGACGTCTGTATCTGATGAGAAGACCCCTTATCTCATAACCCCCTTCTTGAAGAGGTATCGATCCTCTTCGTTCTCTTCTATTTCACTTCAGGTTTTGCCTGAGATGACCTCTTCCCAATCTCGGAAGACGTTTGGTGCCATCTCTTTCGAATCTCGGAAGACACTACGGCTCGTCTCTTCGCCGTCATCTAAGCCTTTCTCTGTCTCGGTCTCTTCCAAACTTCTACCGGCCTCTTCCCAGGTGAATTCTGCGACAAAGTCTGCGAGGGCCTGCCCCTTGATGACTGTCCTAGGCTGGTAGGTAAGATCATATTCTCCTAGTTCGATGGCCCAGGTCATCAATCTTTCAGACTTCTCAGGTTTGTGCAGAACCTGCCTTAGTGGGGAGTCAGTGAAGACTACCATGGAGTGAGCTTGGAAGTAAGGCTTCATTTTCTTTGAGGCATGTATTAGGGCATAATCCAACTTCTCCATTCAGGGATAATTTTGTTCAGACCCTTGAAGGGCCTTACTGTTGAAGTACACAGGCCTCTGGACCCCATCCTCTTCCCGTATGATGGCCACGCTGATGGCTGATTCAGAGACTGCCAGATACACAAACAACCTTTCCCCCGTGATGGTCCAAGACAGCAACAAGGGAGACCCTAAGTAGGACTTGAGTTGGCTAAAGGCTTTTTCACACTCTTCGTACCATTGGAAGGCCTTTCTTAGAACTTTAAAGAATGGAAGACACTTGTTCGTTGCCCTAGAAATAAACCTGTTAAGGGCATCCACTCTTCCCGTGAGTCTCTAGACATCCTTGATACTCCTAGGAGTCTTCATGTCGAGTAATGCCTTGATTTTCTCAGGGTTCGCTTCAATCCCCCTATGATTAACGATGAATCTCAGGAACTTCCCAGTTCCTACTCCGAAGACACACTTTGCTGGGTTGAGATTCATTCTGTACGAGTCCATTACATCGAAGGTCTTCTCAAGGTCCGCTACGTGAGTACATGCTTTCAGGCTCTTCGTTAGCATATCGTCTACATACACCTCCATGGTCTTACCTATTTGCTCTTCGAACATCTTATTGACAAGACGTTGATACGTTGCCCTCGCATTTTTCAAATCGAAGGGCATCACCTTGTAGCAGTACGTCCTTTTGTCAGTAATGAAGGCTGTCTTCTCAGAGTCTTCAGCATCCATGAAGATTTGGTTATAGCCTGAATAAGCGTCCATGAAGCTCATGAGCTCGTGCCCTGTCATTGCGTCCACCATCTGGTCTATCCTAGGTAAGGGATAGCTGTCTTTCGGGCAAGACCTATTCAGGTCAGTGAAATCTACACACATTCGCCACTTCCCATTGGCCTTAGGCACGATAACTGCATTTGAGAGCCACTCCGGATAGGTAACCTCTCTTATGAACTCAGTCTCTTCCAACTTTTTTACCTCTCCCCGGATGACGTCGTACTTCTCCCTAGAGTAGACTCTTCGTCTCTGCTTGATTGGCTTGGCATCTCTGTCCACGTTGAGCTTGTGGCTCATGACCTCAGGGTCGATGCCAGGCATGTCTACGTGACTCCATGCGAAGACACTCTGTCTCCTCCTGAGGAAGTTTATCAGCTCTTCCTTGATTCCTGGCTCTAGGGCCTTACCGACCTGGACGATTTTTTCTGGCTCGTCCTTATTGAGGACGATGGATTCTACCACTTCTGCGGCCTCACCCTTCTTTAATTTTATTTCATCTCTTGGGTCAAGAGTGTCAATGCTGTTAGTGGTGGTTGCTCTCTTATGGGCTTCTCTCTCTTCGGACGAGTTGAAGTAACACTCTCGTACCGTGGTCTGGTCCCCTTGCACTTCCCCTACTCCATAAGGAGTCGAGAATTTTAGCATCTGATGGACCGTCGATGGAACAACTTCAAACTCTTTAAGGGACACCCTTCCTATGATGAGGTTGTAGGTCGAGAAGACGTTTTCGTCCACAACGAAAAAGTTTATCTTCTTGGTCAGCCTCCTAGGCCACTCATCCCCCATCCGTACATCCATCTCATACATTCCAAATGGGTGTACCTTTTCTCCACTGAAGCCTATCAATGGGTGATGATATGGCACCAGCCTTGCCCTGCTAAGACCCAGGCTCTTGAAGCAAGTCCAGAACATCACGTCTGCTGAGCTTCCCCCGTCTATGAGGATCCTCCATACCTCGTACCCATGCACCCTTGTTGTTATGACCAAAGGATCATCATGGGGGGCTAAGATACCCTTGAAGTCGAGTCTGTAGAACCCCACTACGAGGGTGTCCATGTCTACCTTCTTCCTCTTCTGCACTCAATCAGAAGACATTAGATTCATAACTTCGAGCTTGGCCAATGACCTGGCCTCTGCTACATGAGCCTTCCTGTCGGCTACCTCAGAGCCACCTCCTTCAAATCCCCCACATATGGTGCTAACACCAAAGGAGATCCTACCGACCCTCTTCACCGGGGTGTTATCATCCTTTGGCGGAAGATCCGGGTCGTCTTCATCATCTCCTTCTGAATCATCGTCCCTTATGGCCGGGACATTGCCACGGCATCTGTCATTTCTTCTTTTCTTAGGGTCATCTCTTCCACCGTTTGGAGCCTTACCATCCACATACTTCCTCAGCTTTCCAGATTTTAGCATCTTCTTAATCTCATCCTTTAAAGTGAAACATCTATCTGTGACATGGCCATGATCCTGATGGAACTCGCACCATAGGTTTTTGTTCCTCTTATGTGGTGGGGCCTTCAGTTTCTCTAGCCACCTCAGATTCCGGTCATTATTAATCTTATTGAGGATGTGCTCACAGCTCACAGTCAGAGGAGTGTAATGAGCGAACTTGTCATCTCCTGACCTCTTCTTCCCCTCTTTCTTACCTTGGGACTTTCCCGTGCCACCGCGGTTCTCCTCCTCACACTTGGTGGCCATTGCCTCTTCCGCATTCATCACTTTCCCTGCGGTTGCCAGCAGCTCTGCCATAGACCTAGGGGGTCTTTCGCCAGTTTCCACAATAGCTTCCCCTTCTGGAGGCCTCCTATAAGGGCGGTCATGTCTATGCTCTCTTCATAATCTTCGACCTCCAATTTTTCTTTGTTGAATCTTGCTATGTAGTCTCTTAGGCTCTCACTCTTGGCCTGCTTAACATATAGCAGGTGGGTAGTCTTCTTTTGAGGCCTCACCCCAAAGCAGAAGTTATGGATGAATCGCCCAGCCAGGTCTTTGAAGTTCTCAATTGAGTTCTTCGGAAGGGAGGTGAACCAACTGTGTGCAGCCCCTGTTAAGGTCCCAGAGAAGGCTCTACACTTCATCTCATCGGGTATCGACTAGATGTCTTCTGTCGACTGGTACATCTCGATATGGTGTACAGGGTTAGTGCTGCCATCATACTTGGGAGTCACTATAGGAGGCTTGAACTTGGCTGGGGTTGGAAACCTCACTATCCTAGCCACAAATGGGGAGCCCTCTGAGTAACCCCTTTGTAATGGGTCCCTGCTTTTAATGAGATCTCCTATCTTCTCCTCAAGGCGTTGGATAGAATCATTCCAGGGTCTTCTGTCATCAACTTGGCTGAGGTTATCCCCTTCCACCTCCCTGCGATGGACAGAGGGTTCCCCAATCGCGACACGTTGGCTGTTGACCTCTTCTTGTTCCCTGCCTCTTCTTTCACAGGGTCGGCCTTGGTCTGGCCGACCCTGCCTATTCCCTCTCTGAGAGCCTGCTGCGCTCCTTGACCTCGACAGCCTCTGTCTTAGGTCATTCACCGGGCCCAGTCTCTCGAAGGCCAACCCTCTGCTCAACCTACCAAAGGCCGGCCCTCTTTGTTGGGCCTCTTCACCTCTTCGGCCGACACATCCTTGACTCTGCCTAAGAGGTCGTATAGTGTTATTTGACACCTCATACGGCTCCCAGCAGTCTTCTGGGGCTTCTTTAGCTTCTAGGTCATCATACATGTCCTCTGGGCAAGGGTTTCCCTGCCTCCCCAGGCGCAAGCGCCTAGGGTCAGCAACGTCCCTTCTCCGCTGGGGTGCAGGCTGGTCCTTCATTGGTGCCTGGGGTGGTCCCCTGGCTTCAGGATGAGGCTGAACTGCCGCCGGAGTGATCATGTCCGGTGAGACTCCAGGTGGCCTCATCATAGTTTGACTAAGCTGAGAAAATTGCTCCTTCATGGCTTGTTGTGTTGCAGCTAAAGATTTCAAGGTCGCTGCTACCTCCGCCATTTCAGACTGGGGGGTGCCTGACTGGAGCTAGGCCCTCCACCCCCGGGGGGCGGAAGAGGCGGTGGTAAGTCTGGTGCCATATGTTAACACTATAGAGCTTGAGTAGCAAATGAGCTTAGCACCTTACAGGACCTCTTTCAATGGTGAAACAGCTCCACGCTAGGGGGAGACCTGGTTCACCACCAGAGTCTCCGGTGAGGTTAAGCAGAAAAAGAGGAAGAGATAGTTTCTCATTCCCATAGACGGCGCCAAAATGATGATGCTGGAATTAGCACCACCAGATAAGGTGTTTTCAAGCCCAATCTAAGAACAACAATGGCAGTATAGTTATGTAAAAGGTAAGAGAATGAGATGAGGAGAAGAGGAGAGAGCACCAGGATATAAGTGGTTCAGCCTAAATTGGCCTATGTCCACTATGTGTGTGTGTGACTAACCTCACTGCAACAAGGCACTAACGGCCATGGATACAATCTCTCAAGCTTTCTCTCTCTACTGTGTATCTAGACAGAGTTTCAGCTAGGGTTGAATGTCTGGCCTCCTCAAGGTAGAGGATGACCTCTATATATATAGTACTTATGGGGTGTAGTGTACCCCCATGCATGTAATATGCACATGTGTGTTAGCCTCACCAATAGGGGGAAGGCACCTGTCACTGTCACATGTAAGGAATGATGATGAAATATTCTCCCCACGTGTGGAGAATAATCTTGTTACAACTGATTTGTGCCCATGTGTCCTTATCCAAATGTCAACAGATGCTCGGCCGCCATATTGGTGCATGTCCTCGGCCTGGGAGAGGCCGAGCTGTAAAGGCTTGATATTCGTTCAATTCGAGATGTGCCATATGGAGTCTCGGCCTGATCTCAGCCAAGACAGTATGCTGGGGTCGGCCCCAGTCGAGGTTGGACTAATTCCATGTTGAAGATTACCAAGGCTTCTTGTCACCTCGGCCTACACTCGGCCGAGGTTGCCATACCCAGGTATATGAGAATGTTGTTGATGCCTGTGATGCGCGCAGTGTCCATTGGAAATGTAGGTGGTTGTGTCGGCCTGGGCCGACCTTACTAAGGCCGAGGGCTGATATCGTGGGCCCATGGCTTATCCAGGGTCGGTCAATATCTCGACCATCACCTCGTCCGAGGTTGGTGTCTCTAGGCCGAGGTCACACTTGAGGCATATCAAGTATTGTCGCCTCATATCCTGGTACATCTTATCTCCTCCAGGATGTACCGCAAATCGGGACCCGTGAGACTGAGTCATCACTGCATGACGTAATTCTGCTCCTTCTGGAACCACCAATCTCCCATTAAACCTCAAACCCCCATCAGAACTAACCGAATAGGACTCAGCACCCTCGGCTAAAATTTGTACAATCTGCTCCTGGAAAAATGCATCTGTGGTCTGTGCCTGTATCACCCTCATAACAATCTCGAGTGTGACTGTCATAACAGATATGAAGGAACGGGCTACTGCGTCCTGGTGACCCAATTCCTTCCACTTTGCTTTCTAGACGTCCGCTACATCGTTTACCGGTCTACGGCTCAACGCATCAGCAACTACGTTGGCCTTCCCCGGATGATATTGTATATCGAACTGATAGTCCTTCACAAACTCTAACCATCTGCGCTGACGTATATTCAACTCTCGCTGAGTGAACAGGTACTGCAGTGACTTGCGGTCTGTGAATAAGCGAAATTTCTCCCCCAATAAATAGTGCCTCCATATCCTCAATGCAAAAACGATCGCTGCTAACTCCAGGTCGTGGGTGGGGTAATTCTTCTCATGCGGCTTAAGCTTACGGGAGGCAAAAGCTATAGCCTTATCCTCCTGCTGAAGTACTCCCCCAAGTCCCCGTAAAGAGGCATCAGTGTAAACCAGGTACTCCACACTCGACTTCGGTAACGCAAGGACTGGTGCTGAAGTAAGCTTGTCTTTCAGCTCGTCGAAAGCCAATTGGCAAGCATCATCCCAAACATATGGAACACCTTTGCGAGTCAGATTCGTCAATGGACCCACTATTTTGGAGAATCCCCGAATGAATCTCCTGTAGTATCCTGCCAACCCCAAGAAACTTCGCACTTCCGTCGGTGTCGTGGGCTGTCCCCACTCCCTCACCGTTGACACTTTACTCGGGTCAACTGATATCCCCTGCTCAGAAACAACATGCCCCAAGAACTGTACTTCTCGTAACCAGAATCTGCATTTCTCGTACTTAGCATACAACTGATGCTCTCGTAGAGTCTGAAGAACCTATCTCAAGTGCTCGGCATGCTCCTCCTCGGAGTGTGAATATATCAAAATGTCATCTATGAAGACGATGACAAACTGATCCAAGAACTCTCTGAACACTCGGTTCATTAAGTCCATGAACACGACCGGAGCATTTGTGAGGCCAAATGGCATCACCCTGAACTCATAGGACCCATATCTCGTCAAGAAGGTAGTCTTTGAAACATCCTGCTCCCTAATACGTAGCTGATGGTACCCCGACCTCAGATCTACCTTCTGAAAGAAAGTTGCTCCCCTCAGCCGGTCGAACAGATCATCGATTCGAGGCAACGGGTACTTATTCCGTATCGTGACCTTGTTCAACTCCCTATAGTCCACACATAACCTCAGTGAACCATATCTCTTCTTCATAAACAAGACTAGAGCGCCCCAAGGTGAGGTAATCCTGCGAATGAAGCCCTGATCTAACAGCTACTCTATCTGATCTCGTAACTCTCGCATCTCTGCCGGAGCCATACGGTATGGAGCGCGTGCTATCGGTCTAGTATTCGGTAATAAATCTATGACAAAGTCTATCTCTCGACTGGGGGGTAGGCCTGGTATCTCCTGAAAGACGTCGAAATACTCACGAACAACTGGTATCGAGTCTAAAGGGATCACAACCTCCTTATAGGTATCCTCCTCTATGTAATACAGATGAGCGGTCGAGCCTCCCTCTGGGCGAGGCATCGCCACTACAAACAAATCTTGCCCCGGAATGGCAAAGACAATACTCCCACCAAAACAATCCATCATGGCCCTGTAAGCAGCGAGCCAATCCATACCGATAATAACGTCATGCTCATGCATATCTTGGACTAACATGTCTGCAGGTAATACCAAGCTACCAATCTCTACTCCCACTCCCCGGCATATAAAGAAAATAAGCGAACCACTCCCCAGTGGTGAGTCTACACATGTCACAGTGCTCTCTGCTGTGGCTAACAAACCTAAGGCTTTCGTAAAATGCGTAGCTATAAAATAGTGTGTCTCCCCAGTATAAAAAAAAACTCAACCCATAGTACCATGGATAGGAAACATACCCTCAATCGCGGGTGGTGCCTGTGGAGCTGCTGCCTGGTGGACGTTATAGACACGTCCATACTGTAATTGCCCCTGCTGCACTGGAGCTGCTGGAACGGATGGTAGGGCTAGTACCTGGGCTGGTGTTGGGAGGGCAGCTGGAAAAAGTGGTCTCTATATCTCATTATGGGCACCCTGCTGCTGTGGGGCCCTATCACCCTCTGGCCAATCCTGGCACTTATGGCCATGCTTGCCGCACATAAAACATCGGCCTCTGAAGTTACCTCCCCTCTGACCTTGCTGACCACGGCCCTGCTGGCCGTTACCACCCCGCCACTGGCCCTGTTGGACCTGATGAAAACGCTGTTGACCCTACTGCTGACCCTGTTGCTGTCGGTGTTGGCCCTGCTGATTAGGATGGCCCTGCTGGCCCTGCCTATAACCCCCAAATCCCTGTTTGGAATCACCTGAACGGAATTGCTTAGTAGGGTCCCCCTGATGGGAACCCTGCTCATGCTGACGAGTTTGTCCTTGAGATGGTGCTCCACTAGCAATACTACCCCCGATCCTGCCCTGCTGGCTGGACTTTCCTGCTCTCTTGCTTCCCTGTAGATGGAATCGGTGATCCTGGAAATGTAGTAAAGCAGCATTGAGTACATCAGTGAAAGTACTCAGAGATAGATTCCCTATAAGGTGCTGACGGATCCTCCAAGCTAACCCGTCCACAAACAGCATTATCTTTTTACCCTCAGTGGGTGCCTCATCTAGCACTTTGGTGAGAAGTCTCGTGAACTCCTCCTCACACTCAGCAACGGTAGAATTCTCCTGTTTCAAGTTCAGTAGTTTTCGGTCTGCACGGCGGGTGGAAAGTACTTGCGGTCAAACCGCTCCCAAAATGACTGAAACGGGATTGTGTCCCTCTCCTCCAAGGTGGTGGTGGACTCCCACCACTGCAAAGCGGCCCCTACTAGCTTAAAGGAAGCCAACAACTATTTTTGCACGTCTGTGCACTCATACATACGAAGATGCCGCTGGATATCTTTCTTCCATTGGCTGACGGTGATGATATCTGAACTACCAGAGAACTCAGGGGGATACGCCTTCTGAAAGGCATCCCTAACCCGCTCCCATGCAGATGGAAGCTGTGCAGGTACTGGCGCCACTGCCTGAATCTGGGGTGGAGCCTGGTGAACCACCGCTAGCGCGGCATTCACCGCCTGTACAACAATAGCGGCTACTTCATTAGCATTCATCGTACCCTGTGCCGGAGCTGCTAGTTGCTCGGCTTGGGCACGCCTATCCTTTGGCGCACATCTCGGAGGCTTCTGAAACGTGAAGAAATTCATTATTCTACAGTTATTATCAAATCTCAAATAGCTGAAGATGTAAACTTAAAAGCAAGAATACAACAATCCTAAAATAGGGCTCTATAGCAAAAATGTTAAGCTGAAAACGAAATAAGCCGTACAGATCCTAAGGACACTAGAACCTGATGCTCTGATACCACCCCGCCTAATTAAATACCGGGCGATCACTCCTTTATTAAATTAAAATCAAGGTGAACAGTTGGTTCATTTTTAGCATCACTATCGTAAAAATAACTTTTCCAAATTAAACACCCTAATAAATTAAGCTAAGTGTCAAAACCATTTTTAAACATTACTTTCCAAATTTTATTTTGAAAACAAAGATTTAATTATTTACAACAATTCAATATTTAAAGAATCACACCACAATAATCCTGGAACATATAATCCAAATAATTTAAACATTCAACAACTAAATCCCAACATTAAAACTTAAAGTAAAACATCCAGACAATAATAAATCCAAAAGTGACAATACTAGAAATAACTGAATCGCAAAGTCCAAATAAACAACTGAATAATGGAAAGGGCGACACATGCCCCACTAAAAGAATATGCTAGGAGTGGAGTCAAATAGATAAAGTCGTCTAAGCAAGAGTTCTGCAACTCCCACCTAAGCTGCAGCACGTTCCTTCCAAAGGATCCTATGCAAGACGCCCCTGTGGCTGGGCACCTTTAATATATACATATATATACAAGAGAGAGAGAATAATAGAAACGGGTCAGAGCCCGATAGTGTAGATGATTTAAAATTCGTTTAGCAAGTATTTAAAATGTTTACAGGTCAATGCAACAACATATTAGTGCGACACTCTCTTGAGAATTTCTCACCTCTCTTCTAATGTGCACGCCTATCGCACTAACCTTCCCAATGGATTAACTTATCTTAGGTTACTAGTAAGATTCAAAACCGAAGAATATAATTGTTTAAGAAAATAACTTCATTTAATCACAAAGTTCTCATTTAATAACCTTATTTGCTAATAAAGTTTCCCAGTGTTCCATTATACTTTTTCAAAACAAGTATTTCCAATTTGAGTCATTATACATGTCTTACTTTCCATAACACAGTAGGCAGTTTCCCAAATTTCAGAATTTCATATATATATATATATATTAAATACTCGTATAATATATATATTCTAACAGCACCCCATATAAAAATTATGGTGCGTGCATACTCTGCTATCCAATCCCCGTATCTCTCATACTAAGGGAAATACAAGTTCGGAATCACTCACGAACTGTATTAACACATACACAACAATATTGAGGCGAAGCATAGTTTCCAAGTTCAAGAGGTCAGTACATACCCTCACGTCTCTCAGGACCGTCCGACTATCGATCCGATAGCCCATACCTAGGATTCCTATCTTCTAGGGTACGAGTCAATATCCCCCATGAAGACCCATTCGAGATAAGACTGTCCCAGTGCGGTAACCTCAGGGATAGCAAGTAGCGCGAGCATGATTTTCACATGTATATAATATATGCATACACACAGTCATATAAATATACTACTTTTATCATATTAATTTAGGTTCACCTCATAACCCATAGTCACAGCATTTAGCCTGATTTTAGCATTATTAGTTATCACGTATAACGGTTCGTTTCTAACTTTAATTTGAGTGATTTTTCCAACTTATTACGTAATACTCATGGACTCTATCCTCTCAAGTATAAAATTCAGTAGGTATTCATTTATGTTCCATCGTAACTATCTTACTCGTTTCTCCCTTCAATACCTAGTTTCATCGTCCCTTAAATGTAAGTATTCTAAATTACAACTCCCGTCTTACATTACGGTTCCAAAATTATTCATATGTCCTACTGGTCTTCTTGATCTCCCAAAACATTTTAATAAGGGTGCCTGTTGATACCAAAATTAATATGCTGATATAGACGAATAATAAGAAGACACGTTTTGATCTACGTAGCACAATAGCAACGAGGAAGTCTATTTCCCCGACCAACTCCAACTCTCCGAGGAATACCAACGGTTCGAGGAACTCCTGAACGACGAGCAACTAAGGCGGTCCGAGCTGCATCTCGGCCACAGCATTGATTGCCAGATAATCAACAGATCAACTATTCATTGAATGCTTATCATTCAGACGCACACGCAAAGAGGGCATTAAATGTATTACCCTTTCATACGTATATCATTAAATGTATTACCCTTTCAAATGACAGCCTCATGGCTATAAATACGTGGTACAATCCTCATTGTAAGGGACCGGAATTTCTTGATAGTACTTGTAATCGAGAATTCCCAAACATTCAGCAATAACATAACAGTGGACGTAGGCCATTCTTATAAGGCTGAACCATTTTAAAATATTTTGTCTCATTTATTTATCTGTGATTGAATTATTAGAGTAATCTAATTTTTTACATCAACAGATTGGCGTCGTCTGTGGGAATCGATTGTTATTATCGTTTTTCACCAAAAATCATTCATCATCAATGGCAGATAATCCAGAATCTAGCAATCGAAACGCTGGAAATGCTGGAAATCTTCCAAATCCTTCTGCACCTCCAGATCTGGCTGAAATTATGACGAATCTGGCTCAAGGATAAACCGCCATGCAAGAGATAATGCGGCAACTCATACAAACCCTTCATGGCGGTGCACCTGCACATTCGGGACAGCGAAGTGGTCAGAGGAAAACATATTTACTTTCTTCACGATCCCGGCGTACAGATGCGTATCGTAATGAAGAATCTGATGACTTCTCTTATCAACCTGGGCAAACTTCATCAATACGGGCCACAGATACTGAGCAACGTATTACTCTTTCTCCAGAGAGGACCAGTGCCTTGGAAAGACTGAGTAGGGTGTCTCCTTTCAGTCGACTAGGCCCTAGGAGGAATAGGAGTCCACCTAAAGTCGTGTCGAGGAGTTTTCGACAACCGTCAGATCTAAGAGAAGGATCAGCACAATCACGACCAGTTCCTCGTCAAGATAGATCTCAGGAGGCCACTTCAGAACAATCAATTGCTCGAACTAATAGGCCCGAGGAAAGAAATGATGCATGGAAAGGTTCCATTCAGCGGTTGGAGGATAGATTGGGAGAAATGGCTAAGGCAAAGAACCCCCTACAACGGACTTTTGTTCGAGGGACACCTTTTGTACAGGCCATTGTGGATTTTCCTACACCGTCGAAATTTAAAGCACCCGTGGTGACCCCAAAATATGATGGAAAGACAGATCCCGTTCTTCACATAGAGCAATATCAAGCTGTTGCCGACATATATGTCATCCCCGATGAGATGAGATGCAGAGCATTCTCAGGAACCCTTACTGGATCTGCCCAAATATGGTACAACAATCTTCCTCGGGGTAAGATTTCAACTTTCTTTCAATTGGCCGAGTTGTTTATCTGTAATTTCTATTTTGGAGCCAAGCCAGTAAAACGAGTAGCACACTTGTTAAGTGTTAGACAAAAATCTGGTGAGAGTACTAGAGATTACATAACTCGTTTCAATAACGAGAAGATGGAAGTCATAGATTATGAAGAAAAGACAGCAATCACCGCCCTGATGAGTGGGTTATTGCCTAATAAGTTGTATTACACTTTGGCCAAAGATCCACCTACAACTATGTCAGAGTTGATGGAAAAAGCGGCCAAAATCATGAATGCCGAGGAGACTATGGCTGCAAAGAAGAATATGGATAAAGAAACCAAGGTGGAAGGCGACAAATCTAAGAAGAAAGAGCATAAGGGCAATGGTGGTGACAAGCATTCCAAGAATAATAAGTCGTCATGGGAAGTCCTGAAGAAATTCGATAATTATACTCCTTTGAAAATGGGTATTAATCATGTCTTGGAAGAAATCAAGAATAGCGAGGAATTAAAGTGGCCAAAGAAACTGAGGTCAGACCCTGACACGAGGAATAGGGAGAAATATTGCGAGTTCCATAAGGATCATAGCCATATGACCAAAAATTGCATAGCTCTTCAGAACGAGATTGAAACACTCATCCGAAGAGGGAAGCTAGAAAAGTATGTTGATCGGGGAGGTGAAAGAAGAAATAATGACCGAACTAGAGAGAGGTCTAGATCTCCTCGTCGAGCAGAAGAGAAAAAGAAGAGAGACCATGAAGATGATACAGATGATGACCCCGATATTTCCAAGAAACCAAGGCAGCCAGAACGAGAGGTATTTTCAATACGCTTTGGGTCATTTGATTGTAATGTCATTACACGAGGAGATACAGGAGGAGGAGATCTTACTGCAGAAAGAAAAGCTTACCTCGGTGAGGCTCAGGCTTGCTCGTACATTCAACGAATAAATTTGGCTGAGGAGGATCGCCCGAGGAAGATAAAAAAAGAGAAGTTGGTCATGTGTTTTTCAAAAAACGACCTTGCAGGTGTTCTTTACCCTCACGACGACCATTTGGTGATCAAAATGAGGATGAAAGAAGTAATGATTTCAAGGGTTCTGGTAGATAATGGTAGTTCGGCAGATATCATGTTCTACTCATGCTTTGACAGTTTAAATTTAAAATTATCTCAATTGGAGCCTTATCACAGACCCCTCCTGGGTTTTGCTGGCGAGAAAGTTTTTCCACTTGGGACGATCAAGTTGGATATATTCATTGGAACTTGGCCTGCTTGTCAAACAGAAAAAATACGCTTCTTTGTGATGGATAAGAATGTGCAATCAGCTTACAACATCATCATGGGAAGAGTTGGTTTGAAGAAGTTCGAAGCAGTTCCATCTACAGTACATCAGTGCTTAAAATTCTCAACAAATTTTGGAGTAGGAGTTGTGAAAGGTGATCAAAAAGTAGCTCGGGAATGCTATTATTCATCTGCCGAGCAAGAGGAGCTTGAAGAGTCAAGGAAAAAGACTACTACCTACCAGGTGGATGAAGGTACAGAAATTGAAACACTAGATCCTAGAGATGAATCCCAACTTGTAAAAGGACAGGTGATGGTTTCTACAGAAAATATTATTCTGGACGACGAGCATCCTGAACGAATAACCCAGATAGGTTCAACGTTGGATGCATCAATAAAACAAGAGTTGATAACTTTCTTGTGAAACAGGAAGAAAACTTTTGCATGGAGTCATGAAGACATGCCAGGAATAGATCCAAACTTCTTATGTCATGAACTCAATGTGAATAAGGAGATCAAGCCTGTAAAGCAGAGAAGAAGATTATTTAGTCCCGAGAAGAATCAAGTTATACAAGAGGAGGTCGAGAAGCTCCAGAAAGCTCAATTCATTGAAGATGTGAAATATCCAGACTGGTTAGGCAACGTGGTGATGGTAAAGAAGAAAAATAATAAATGGAGAATGTGTGTTGATTTCACTGATCTCAACAAGGCATGCCCAAAGGATCACTTTCCATTGCCCAGAATTGACCAGCTAGTGGATGCTACCTCGGGGCACGAGCTGCTTAGCTTCATGGATGCTTACTCTGGTTACAACCAGATCAAAATGAAACCTGAAGACAGGTAAAGTACTTCTTTTATTACCCCTAGAGGAAATTATTGTTATAATGTTATGCCTTTTTGTTTGAAAAATGCAGGAGCGACATACCAGCGGCTGATGAACAAGGTTTTTACCGAACAAATCAGTTGAAATATGGAAGTCTATGTCGATGATATGCTGACAAAGAGCAAGAAAGCTGCTGATCATCTAGTTGACTTAGGTCAGACATTTGATCAACTGGATAAATACCAAATGAAGCTCAACCCAACGAAGTGCACATTTGGAGTAAGAGAAGGAATGTTCCTCGGATACATCGTCAACCAGCGAGGCATTGAGGCGAATCTAGAAAAGATCAAAGCTCTTTTAGGGTTGCGATATCCAACGACGAAGAAAGAGGTGCAGAGTCTTACAGGACGAGTTGCAGCGCTCAACAGATTTGTATCCCGAGCAACTGATAGATGCCTCCCATTCTTCAAAACACTTCGAAAAACTTTCGAGTGGAATGATGAATGTGAAAAAGCCTTTCAAGACTTGAAGAAATATTTGGGAGCACCTCCACTGTTGTCCAGGCCAGTAACGGGAGAAAAGTTGTACTTGTACCTGGCAGTATCAAAGAATGCAGTCAGCTCGGCATTGATCAGAATGGAGAATGGAGAATGGAGTCCAGAAGCCAATTTATTACACAAGTAAGGCTTTCCGAGGTGCAGAGATCAGGTACCCAAAGCTGGAAAAATTGGAATTGGCATTAATTGAGGCAAGTAGAAGAATGAGGCCATACTTCCAGGCCCATACTATCGTCGTGTATACCGACATGCCATTGAGACAAGCCCTTCATAAGCCAGAAAAAATAGGGAGACTGATGTACTGGGAAATAGAGCTCGGTGAATATGATATTGTGTATGAACCCAGATCATCATTAAAAGGGCAAGCTGTAGCAAATTTTATAGCAGAGTTTACTTATCCTGATACCCCCGAGGAACAAAAGTTGCTCGCTGATCAACCTTTGGATGTTACAGGATCATCAAACACAAGCCCAGACCAACTCCGATTGGTAAAAGGTCTTGTGGATGTTGAAGGATCATCAAATTCGAGCTCAGACCAACTCCGGTTGGTAAAAGGGCGAGAAGAGATGATTGACGAGGAGCGAAAAATATCAGGGGAAGAAGAAAAGAAACAACAAATATTTCACCGAGGAATTCTGTCAGATAAGAAATTTGAAGACGAGTTACCTACATGGAGATTATATGTAGATGGGTCATCTTGCACAACAGGTTGTGGAGCAGGGATTGTTTTGAACACCCCAGACGAGATTGACATGGAATACGCCCTACGATTCCAATTCAAAGCTTCCAATAATGAGGCTGAGTATGAGGCCATGATAGCAGGTCTTAATTTAGCAAAGATTATGGAAGCGCAACAAGTGATGGTATTCAGTGATTCCCAATTAATTGTGAATCAGATGATGGGAACATATGCAGTTAAAGGAGAATTAATGGTCAAGTATCATGCAAAGGCGATAGAGTTGTTGGCAGAATTTGATGCCATTAAGTTGATCAGAATACCAAGAATGGAGAATGCACGAGCAGACGCACTGGCCCGACTAGCATTAGCTACTCGTACCGAGCTGCGAAGAACGATACCAATTGAAGTATTAGAAAGTCGGAGCATAAATGAAGACTTGACGATGAATATTATTACCCTTGATTTAGGACCATCTTGGATGGATCCCATCAGGGCATACATTGAGGAGGGAGAATTACCGGAGGATAAGCTCATTGCCAAGAAATTGAAGTATAAAGCTGCTCGGTATGTAGTAACTAATGGTGTTTTATATATACGAGGAATTATGGCAGGTTTGCAAAGATGTGTACATCCCTCCGAGGTGAAAGAATTGATTGAAGAGATCCATGAAGGGTCATGTGGAGCCCATGTAGCAGGTCGGAAACTTTTACAAAGGGTGATGACGCAGGGATACTACTGGCCGACGATGAGGGCTGATTGTATAGCCTATGCTAAGAGATGTGATAAATGCCAACGTTTTTCCTCCATCCGACGAACTCCACAAGCATTGTTGACACCCATAACTTCCCCTTGGCCATTTGCTATGTGGGGAATGGATTTGGTTGGACCACTGCCAATGACCCGAGGAAGAGTCAAGTATCTCATCGTCGCAGTGGATTATTTTACTAAGTGGGTAGAAGCTGAGCCGCTTATTGATATGACATACGAGAAGGTGTACCAGTTTGTTTGGAAGAACATCATCTGCCGATATGGTCTCCCTCATGCCTTCATCACAGACCATGGAACACAATTTGATAACGAGGAGTTTGCCGCCTATTGTCATCATTCAAACATTTTGAAAATTCATTCAGCACCAGGACATCCTCAGAGCAATGGACAAACTGAAGTGAAGAACAAAACATTACTAAATGGTTTGAAGAAGAGGCTAAGTAAGGCTAAATCTAATTGGATTAATGAGCTACAGTCAGTATTGTGGGCTTACCGAACAACTCCCCGAGCAGTAACTGGAGAATCACCATATATGCTTGCATTTGTAAGTGAGGCCGTAATACCTGCTGAGTTGGGTCTTCTAACACACAGAGTGCTGAATTTCAATTCCCCAGTCAGCGATTTAATGAGGAGATTAGATTTGGACATGCTCGAGGAGGTTAGAGAAGAGGCAGCCATTAGAAATGCTGCTTACCAACGACGAACAGCTCTGTTCTACAACAAGAGGGTGAAGAAATGCGACTTAAAAGAAGGAGATTACGTGCTAAAGAAGGTCATTCAGAAGCACAATAAGTTGGAAGCAAACTGGCATGGACCTTACCGAGTTACAGAAGTTGTTCTACCAGGAACTTACCGAATAACAACTCTAGAAGGAGAGGAATTTAAAAATGCATGGAATGCGAAACACCTACGCAAGTATTATCAGTGATGTAAAATGTAAAGCAGTTCCATCGATATGAATGAAATGATGATATTTCGCCATCTTCTCTCCTTTTATTGAAAGTTTTTCGGGGAATACTAGTGTGTAACACTACGCTGCTCGGCAGTAAAAACAACACGATAGTTCAAACTCAGACCAACTCCGGTTGGTAAAAGAGCGAGAACAAATATACTCCTTTGGTTAGGAGGCGTACACTAGCTCAGACCAACTCCGGTTGGTAAAAGAGCTAGTGGACATGATAGTTCAAACTCAGACCAACTCCGGTTGGTAAAAGAGCGAGAACAAACCATAATCCTTTGGTTAGGAGGCTGACACTGGCTCAGACCAATTTTGGTAAAAGGGCAAGTGGACATGATAGTTTGAACTCAGACCAACTCCGGTTGGTAAAAGGGCGAGAACAACACTCCTAAAAATGCCAATCTCGGTTGGTTAGGAAACAAGATATGCTCTCAAATGCCAACTTATGTTGGTCGGGAGGTAAGATTATTCCAGAAAATACAAAAGTTTCTCGAAGAATAAAATATTCCAAACTGAACCAAGTATGGTCGGTCGGGGATAAAAACCCACTAACTGTAGTTGGTCGACGAGGAAAAAGTATTCCAAATAGTACCAAGTATAGCTGGTCGGGGATAAAAACCCACTAACTAGAGTTGGTCGACAAGCACAATTAAACAACCTTGGTTGGTTGGAAAAAATTTCAACATTTTTATACTCATTACTTTATTATTAAGTGATCGAGCAACATTACTGATACTTGCAATTTTTTATAACTAAGATGGTCAATGAACCATGCAATATTGTTATACAAGCAAAAATATAAAGTGTTTGACAAGTACAAGACAATAGCAATACAAATTTGCAAACAAAAATGAAACTCTTTCATTGAATTCAAAATAAATTACATAAATTTATTACATTGATATTAAATTGTGTACTAATTATTACATCAGAATTTCCTATTCTACTGGTCTTTTCCCTTTTGCTTTTGAAATAGGCTCCTCGCCAGCAGGAGGATCTTTCAGGCAAAGGGGAGAATTAATGAAGTTAATATCTCGAAGCATTCTGACGTTCATTATTGAAGGTGTGTCCAGTAGATGCTCGGGACGAGATACCTCGATTTGAGAATGAAGATTGTAATCACCAAGGTATTTTGCAATTAAGCTCCGAGGAATGGCACGAGCTGGGATCCATTCCATGTCCAAATTATACGGTGGCACAGGCAAGTCAAGTACCCTAGGATCATAATAGTTCCACAGGTAGTGTCCTTGTTCGAGCTTCAGCACGCCCAAGGCATTCAGCCAACCTTGCTTGTAGCCCACATTATTGGCATTCTGGATACGATCATCTAAATGAAATAGGGCCTCATTGTATCCTGCCATCCAGAACTCACGAGGTTGTTTGTGGAATTGGAAACTTAGTCTCTCTAACTGCTCATGAAGGTTTTTGGCAAAAATATCCTTATTATCTAAAGCAGACTTCATCACAGTAAGTTGATCCTCCAGAGTTTTGACTTTCTTAGACAGTTCAGACAAGGCTCGATCTTTTACTACCAATTGGTATGTCTGGTTTTCCAATGCTGATTGAATACGAGCTTCTTCAACAGTACGACGAAGAGTTCTTGATCGACCCCGAGTAGGTGGAGTATTTTGTTCCTCGATAACATTCTGAGCAACTCTTCCTCGTCCACGAGAACCCCTTCCTCGTCCCCGAATAGCAGTAGAAGTATCTGACCTTCTCAAGGTATCCAACTCTTGCCTTAATTTGGCATTCTCAACCTCTAAAAATGAAAATTCCTTGTCAGTCACTGGGATTACAGCTGTTGAAGAAGAGGCTGCAGACTTATGCTGTGCTAGCTCTTTCTGCAAATTGTTATTCTCTTGCTCCAGCAGCTCGGCAATCTGTCTACACGCTTCAACTTCACCCTTTAGGCTTCTCTCCCTAACATCATATCCAGCGATGAGCTTCTCGTAGCCCTTCTCGGAAGAAAGCTGCTGATATTTCTTCTCATATCCTTCATGCAACAGGGCGGTTGATTCCTTATACTGATTTTGAAGGTCTTCTAAAGTACATTGAAGATCCTCGATCATTTCATAGTAAGCCACATTATTGGCCACAACTCGATCGAGTAATCCCTTCAGGTACTGATAAGCTTCGACTGCCTGCTCCGAAGCATCACGACCAAGGATGTCGACAATTTCTGATACACTCAGTTCTGTGTGACCAGCCTTATAATATTCATGACATTGCTGCATCAGCTTTGTATCATTAGCAGATAGCAAATCCATCCTGGCCAGAAACTATCAGAAAAAGTAACCATCAAAAAGAAAAACAAGGCAAAGTACAGATAGAAAAGAGACAATCGTATGGAAGAAAAGAAATTTTATTAGATCATAGTGTAGAGTTACAAAGATCTTGGTTACACTTAACAAAGAAGAAAAATAGAAAGAGAATACCGAACAACTTCACACCTTTTCTTTGTCTCCCAAGACTTTCTTGGGAGGCTGGGATGAGGAGCTCGGTTGCTCGGTGGGAACAATGAGCTGATCGGCTAGAACTGGGACTTGTTCAGGAGGAGCAGGCAGAGATGAAAACTCCTCGTCAGCAGGCTGAGTAGAGATTGGATCAACCACTGCCATTGAAGATTCTTCGGAGGCAGCTTCGTCCTCTTCTTCATCTTCAATAGTTGGGGGAGGACCAGGGAGATGCTGTTGAAACAGTTCTGAGTCTTCATTAACCTTTAATTCTTGCAGGGCAGCCACCCAACCATCTCAGAAGTATTTCAAACTCCCATACTGCACTTGTGCCATCATGGCTGCTACCCCCCTGTTCCACCCTTTATCCCAACCAGTGCGAAAAGATTTTTTCAGCACCACTTTTCTTTTTATTTTTTTCGAGGAGAGCTTCTCGGACAGAAGATCCTCGGTGGCTTTCAACTTAGCTTCCACCTCCTCCTTCTGGCGATTTACTTCTCGCAGAAGGGTTAGCTCTTCCTCAGCCAATTTAAACTTATTTTCAAGATCCCCAAAGTTCGTGAGCTTCTCGTCATACTTCTTGTTCTCTTTCTCCAAATCCTTCACTTTATTTTCCAAACCCTTGAGAAGCTACACCTTCTCTGCCTCAGCTGCAGTCAGCTTTTTCTCCCAATCAGCCTTATCCTCGTCATACTTTTGACGAGAATCCTTCAAAGACTGGGCCAAACACTGTAAAGCATCCTCCACTCCAGACGAGGAGCTAGAAGCTTTGATCGCTTCATCTTTCTTCACAATGGTGTTAAAGCAACTCACCAGCTGAAAAAAGGAGATAACGATATATCAGCACAGAGATACATGTATTGATGGAAAGAAAGAAAATTCAGAATATGAGAAACTTACTGAAGCAATGTGACGAGTAGTCAGGGATGTAAGCATATCCCTAGACATATTCTCCTCAATTACTTGGACTTCAGGAATGGTCCAAGTCTTCACCGAGCTCATAGCTGAGCTCGGAGGAATAATAGTTGGAACACCAGCTCCACTAACTTAGAGCTGGGGAATGGTTTCAGCCAAACTGACCGAGGAGGATTTCTTCAATCTCCTCGGTGGCGTTTCAATAGTCTCAAACAGAGAAGAACTTTTGGTTGGGGAAATGGTGATCACTTCCACAGGTGCATCCTTCTTGCTCGGAACCACTAGGGGCTTCTCGGTAGCCTTCTGAGGAGCAACAGAAGGAGCAATATCTACTTTCTTTGTCCCCTTTTGGACGTCAATCTTGTTTCTTTTTCCATCTCCAGCAGAGGTAGTCTCATCAAAGATGGCAGGAACTCTTCTTTTGCCCATTTTCTGACTCAGAGGAATGTGAGATTCTGGAGAAGAGTCCTCAGGAACTGACACTGGAGCACTAGTGCTGACCACAGGACGAGCAGTAAAGGATGATGTATAGCTCCTGTACTGCAATAAGTATGAAGCAGACCTGATGTGCTCGTCTGCAACTTTCTGATGCAAACTCCAGATATGTTTTAAATTCTTAATATTTACTTCTAATTCTTTTGGAGTTTTCCTTTTGCTGTCAACTGCAAACAAATACATATCGAAATGTCAATCACATATTTATTCAAACATAATGAAATCATAATTTCAGAAATAAAATAAAATGGAAATAACCTATCCCATTGCCATATGGAGGGCATTTGGGACCTTCATATACTTCATCTCCAGTCAAAGGGGCATGTTGCCAATTTTTGATAACTACCCCATGTTCAAAATAATCCCTATTAGCATCAGGGAGATTGACTACTAAAGCCCTATTCAAAAATCTAGTTTTTAAATAATAAACATTATCTAGAACAGCCCATCTATAACAGTACATAATCTCAGGAATTCCTATACGAGTTCCGTGAGTTTGATTTAACCTATACACCCCATTAACTATTCTCCATGTGTTGGGGGCTATTTTTGCAGGAACAACATTGAAATAATGACAGAATTCTAAGCACAAAGGGTTTGGTGGAAAAGAAAATCCACATTCAGCAATAAAGAGGCTGGGGAACCAATGTCCCTCAGCCAAACGAAAATAATTTGAAGGTTCAGCAAGATCCTCCAAAGTTACCCAAGATGGAATAGAAAAATCAGAATGGAATTTCTCAAGAGATTCAATAACATAAACCATGGTGAATAAAAGAAATGAAGAAGAAGGAAGAAGATTTTACAGGAAAAAAGGAGATATGTTGACAACGAACGAAGAAAAGGGTGAACGCACAAGAGAGAGAAAGAACTATGGAAAACTCGAAAGCAGAAATTGGAAAAGGTAGAAGACGGTGGGATTGCCTATGAAGCTTAAATACTTTGCCTTGGGAAACGGCGAAAGAAATGATTACAAAAAAGAAACTATTACGCTATCGGCGGCTAAAAGGACAAAAAGTGCGCGAAGTTCGAAGCGTTTATAAAAATTCAAAAAGGCGGATTCTGCGAATTTGGAAATGCTCCTAAAAACCAGGAAGGTCATTTAATATTGCCATATACCGAGAAAGAATATTCCATACTCCTCAAAGTTCGAAATATGAAACATTGGTGGCTTCTGTTGATACCAAAATTAATACGCTGATATAGACGAATAATAAGAAGACACATTTTGATCTACATGGCACAATAACAATGAGGAAGTCTATTTCCCCGGCCAACTCCAACGCTCCGAGGAATACCAACGCTCCGAGGAACTCCTGAACGACGAGCAACTAAGGCGGTCCGAGATGCATCTCGGCCACAACATTGATTGCTAGATAATCAACAGATTAACTATTCATTGAATGCTTATCATTCAGACGCACACGCAAAGAGGGCATTAAATGTATTACCCTTTCATACGTATATCATTAAATGTATTACCCTTTCAAATGACAGCCTCATGGCTATAAATACGTGGTACAATCCTCATTGTAGGGGACCTGAATTTCTTGATAGTACTTGTAACCGAGAATTCCCAAACATTCAGCAATAACATAACAGTGGACGTAGGCCATTCATATAAGGCTGAACCACTTTAAAATATTTTGTCTCATTTATTTATCTGTGATTGAATTATTAGAGTAATCTAATTTTTTACATCAACAGTGCCCAAGAATTATTTCTCATTAAATTGAATTCAACTAATTTAAAAAGGGGAAATATGATCCTACCAGAAGGGGTCGATCGATTGAGGTCTGAGGCTCGATTGATCGAACCTTCAATCGATCGAAGCTCTTGGCTCGATCCATCGATCAAGCAGGTATGGCGAATTCTGCAGTTACCAGTTACGGATTTTCTCACATAACTCCATCCAAATCCAAACTTTTCATTCCCAAACGTCCAGAAATTTATACTACTAATAATATAAATCCATTCCATACATCTTTTACTTAAAGCATGCAAATTTCCATTAATAATCATGGATTAACAGGCCAAAATTCATGTAAATCTCAAGAACCCTAGAAATCTCTTTAACATGGTTCTAATCAATATTTTCCAGAATTTTCTCCTTCTAAAACATCAAAATTTCGTGGTTTAATCCTCTACATGTGAAGGGGTTTCCAGAATAACATTTAAACCATTACTACATGCAATTTCATATCTCAAATTTGGGTTTTCTTCCATAAAACTCATCCTAATCATCCCTAGACTAACATGAGTGATGCATTAACGAAATAAGCAAGATAAACACTTGCCTGAGATTTTTGACGTTCTGGTTTGGTGATGAATTTGGTGTGGTTGCGTTCCCCGTCGCGCGATCTACGCGTTGGTGGTGGTGGTGGTGGCGGTGCAACCGGGTGAAGCGTTGGCCTTGGATTGCTTGAAAAAGCCTCTCCTTCCCTCTCCTATAGCCGTCACTTGTCTATGGTTGTTTTAACCCTAGAAGACAACCTTAGACATCTGATATATCCCTTGAATTTTCGTGGGTTTAATTACCCAAAAAAGTAAAATGTCCAAAATGCCCTCCCGGGGTAATAATTAAGCCTAAAAACGCCCCGAGACCCAAACTAAACCCTCCGGGTATACTTTTCTGACTATATCGACCCTTCCGGACACACTGGCGCACTCAAAATGAACATACGAGCGACTTATAATATATTCACTTTTATTCATTAATATTTAGTCCCGACGCGACACGGGCGCGTCCCGACTCAAATTTCTAAAATTGTCATTTTATTCACTCTTGACATTTAATATGACCAATATTATATATTACTTTGCTCATTAGTAATATTTAACAAATTTCCCATAATTACTAACTCTCATCACGTTAATAATTATAACATAATTAATTTCCGGATTTTATTATATAATTAATTCACATTAAATTTAATAAATCCCCAAATTAATTATAGCATAAAAATACGGGGTATTACAGATAGCATCATGTTAACTATGGCTGGATGTACCTCTTCCTAAGTTTTGACCCATGCAATTTTACATTATCACCAAATTTACCATCAACCACAGTGTTACCCCAAGGATCGAATTTTCCTAATCACCACATCGATACTGACCTCTCACATGTGTCACACCCAAGGCTACATATAATTTAAATCATAATTTCCCATTACATAATTACGACACTAGAACTATTTATCTCTACCATTGATTATCCACAATTTGATGTCGTTTGTCCAACGAGCGATATCTCATCCTATCAACATCTCCAAGGACTCTATGTCTACAAAGGCTGGAACACCAAAACACCTCACACTACGAATCACGGCGTCACCACCTATTAGCTTACGTGGACACTCATAAATTTCAATAATTCTAAAAAAAATGCAAAAGCGATTAATAATTACCAATCTAATCGTGTGCCACTAATCTAACTTGTCATGAAAACTTCCTAGACTTTACTGTCGAGGACACGAACTAAACCGTCACCAAACTAGAGTGACTGGCCCAAACCAACACCAATGTCGAAAGATCTAAGACTGACATCTCCGCGTCACACCCAAAAGGAACCTTGAACCTAGGGCTCTGATACCATTTGTAATGCCCTAACCCGAATTTATAGGTTACGTGTGGGTCAACCCGATCCGACTCGAGCGTTAGGTGTGAAGTGAGATGAAACAACCTAAAAAATATTGCGAGTATAGTTTTATTTTAATTAATATTTCACTTATTATCATGCGATTCCAATTTTCAAGATAAACTATGTGAGGGACCCATGGGGAGCACCCTGAAGTCCGAGTTAACTAACGAAACATAATTTAAGTAAACTTACCTGTAAAACGCACTCAAAATACGGAACCGCTATCAACCTGTCGTAATAAAGTGGGGACATGAGCTTATACTCAGTGGGATATATACAAACAATATAGAAATGAATGACAGAAAGGAATACTCACACGCTGCAAGCACATACATGCGAAAATATGTATACATCTACATATGTATACCTTGAAAAATACACATGCCGATGTATTAACCGTTTTACTTCCCAAAAACCTTTCTTATCCAGATTAATTGACCTTAATCTTATTAAAGGCTTTCTTCATTCAAACTAAGCATTCCTACATTATTTAATACACCCGGTTCAACGTTTGAAATCCTTTTATTTAATTTATCAAAACCCTTTCTTTTATCGAAAATTAACCCATTCATTCATTTGAATGTACTTTAGTATTTTCATTAAAAATTAGCATTTCAACACACAAATTCATTGTGTTAGAAAATACTTATGTACCTTTTGGAAATCCTTTTCACAACACATTCTTGTGTTAAATATAATTTTCACCATTTGGGTTGCTTAACCACCCATTTATCAACTTTCCTTAATCTTTTTCCTTATCTTATGGACATTAGTAGATTTACACATTAACCTGTCTATCTAGCCTTTACTAGCACATTTATTTCATTCATTCAAGTTAGGTTGTATCTACACAATTACCACACAATCCATTTCTTGATTTGTATTCCACATTTCATTTAACTTTTTCTCAGAATCTTCCTATACTGCATACTTACACGGGCTATACACCGACGGCTATGCAGACCATATACTCTGTCCAGTGATTTAGGGATTTTCACCCAAGGGTTCTGGGCCCTTCTTGATTTATTCCGGTGTCATCTGAGTTCCTTTTATGTGTTTTAACATTCAACAAATGTCTACATTATTCCATTTCCTCACTTTTACCCTACCAAAGCTAAAACCCAGACTTAAACGTCCGTTTCTCCATTAACACTTGGAAAACGATTTCTTTCTCCTTTAAGTCCTTTATTCACACACACGTCGATTTTATGCCAAAATTATTTACGTCTTTTAGGACTTAATTTGATTTCAACCATACTAATATGAAAACATTCATTAACATTTTTATTCCATAAAAATGTTCCATTTTAAGTAAATTACCAATTTACCCTTTCCATGCCGAACTTGCAATTTAATTCTTTAACAAATGTTATTTTCCTAAAACTGGTTATTAAGTTTCCAACATAACATTTTAAGCACTTTTTTAACCATTTTAGCACTTGTTCAATAGCACAATTAACCCCACTTTATTACTTACTAATTTAACATCTTTAATACATAAAATCACACCTTTCTACACATGAAAGTCCCATTTTCTCAACCTTTGAAATACACACTTTATTTATGAAAATTAGCATCTTAACACCCACTTCACTACTATTCACACATTTAACCCCTTTAACTTCCATTATTCATTTTTACACCACAATTTATGTAAAACCATATATATCATACGTTTTAACATTTAACCCACTTTACTTTCTACATGAGTTTCACACACTTTAAATATTCATTTTCATTTTGCAAGTAGAAATCCCCTATTTGTCTCAAAAAAATGATTCATGCAAGATTTATGAATTTACTTGCATAAAATTTCACCATTTATACTTCAAACACCATTCTAACACATTTTATGACTTAAAGTGTGAATAGCACATATTCTGAAAGTTTCTTCATTTCAAAAGTCATTTAAAAATCATATTTTTGGAACCCATTTCCATACAAATGTTAAGATCATTATTAATCAACACTTCTATGCAAACTATCATTAATCCTACACATATTGAGCCTAATATATGTAAAACAACATGTTGAATTTACCCAATATTAGATAATTACAAATCAAGTTAGTTTACCCACTTCAAAAGCTATAACAATGGTGGAGAGCATGAAGAATATGGATGACCCCCCACCTAAAAAGGTGGCCCTAAGGGGGTCTCTAAAAGCCCTCTTAAACTTGCCTCCATGGAAGCTCCATTCAATCTTTCCTTATTCTCCTCGAAATCCTCTTCATCATCAAGAATACCCCCTTCAAGCACCCATTAAACATACCAAGATCACCATCTTCTTCACCTAACAAGTTATCCTAGGGCTTCTACAAGTGTTTGGTAGCTTATATATAATCTTTAATAGAGAAATGAAAGCTTAGAAGTGTGGGAATATGGTGGACATCATTTGGGCGGGAGGTTTTTCCCTCATAGGGCCAAAGCTAGAGAGAGTTTAAGTCTAAAGGAAAAATATTGTATGTATTTGTCCACATATGGTTCTCTCTCTCTTATAATAAGACTACAATCCTCTATCGCTTAAAAAGAAAGGTTCATACCCAAGAATACTACCATATCAGGTCCCATCGATAGCACACCAAAACCAAGGGTTAATATAATTATAACACACAAATAAACAGATCTGTCAAAATACCTGCTCGACCGATCGATCGTTCAAAATCACCGATCGATTGATGCTTCGATCGATCGAGCCCCAAGGCCAAATTTCGTCGATCGATAGATCATCTTACCAAAACTCTTCCTTTTTACTATTTTGACCCCATATACTTGTTATCATTATTTTTATCACCCTTAAAATGTGGTCAACTCATTTTTACTCCTTACGGTGAATTCTCTAAAAAATCGTGCAACACTACGCTTTACTGTGTCGCGTACCGGTAAAATCACACTTTATGCTTACTCGCATTTATAACTCATTTGTTCCTTGATTAATTCATGCCGTATCCAAACCATATATATTTACTAACCAATTGAACTAGGATGCTCGTCCATATGGACCATGCAACGTGGGATTTACTTTATAATTACTATACGCGACGTGTCACTTATGTGAAATTTTGATTCAATACCCATGCACCTATTTTCTCCAAATATTTCTCGAAAATAAAATACTCAATACATCATCAAATACTAATTTTCTAGGACGTGGTATTATAGTTGAAGAAATATCTGGGGTCTCCACCACTACTCTCCTAACTAATTTTGGGAGAAAAGTCGTATTTGTACTTGGCTATTTTAGAGACAGTTTTTAGTTATGCCTTGATATGACTAGAAGGTGGAGTTTAGAATCATCTCTATTACACCAGCAAGGCATTTTTAAGAGTGAATATCTGGTATCCATGCTTAGAAAAAGTCACACTTGTACTTATTGAAGCTTCAAGGCAAATGCGAGTATATTTCTAGGCACACACAATTGTGGTGTACATTGATTTACTCCTATGGAAAGCTTTGCAAAAACAATAAAAGTTAGGAAGGTTGATGTCCTGGGCAGTTGAGTTAGGGGAATACGAGATCTTCTACGTGCCAAGGTTTGCACTGAAAGGGCAAGCATTAGCAGATTTCATTACAATATTCATGTACCTAGAGGTCACTAATAACTTTAGTTTACCTACTAAGCATACTTATCTGGAGGAGAGCACAATTCCAAAGCAAATTGAGATTATCATCGATTAACCTGAAATGTCAGTTGCCCATGGAAAAGCTATGCGATTAGCTGAATAAAGTAAAAAGATATTCTGACATTGAGTACTATTAGAGGAAGATTTCAATAACGACATTCCAATTTGGAAATCTCCATGCATCACTGGCAGTGGAGAAGGGATTATCATCAACACCCCTGATGACCTGGATATAGAATACGCTTTACATTTTCAGTTCCATGCTTTTAACAATGAGGTCGATCCCAAAGCGTTGATTACGGGTTTGGAACTAGTTTTAGCACTGGGTATCAATCAAATGCTTCAGATATACGGTATTAAAGGATAACTTATGGTAAAGTATTTGTAAAAAGCCATGGAAGTTATCTCTCAATTGTCTGTAGTAAAAATGGTCCGGATCCCTAGAGTAGGGAATACCCGAGCATATGACCCTACTCAGCTAGCATCAACAATTAAGAAAAAACTCAGACAAACCATTCCAGTATAGATCCTAACACACAGAAGCATCGATGTGGAAACTATCAACGTTATCTCTGTGGAATTAGGACCTTTCTGGATGGATCTGATTAAAGATTACATTGACAAAAGGTTGTTGCAATTCGACTAGAAAGAAGTCAGGATATTGAGATACAAAGCAATTAATTATGTTTTGGAGAAAGGTATCTCGTACAAAAGAGGATACACTGTCTCCCTACTTAGTTGTGTTCACCCCGACGAAGTACATGACTTGATCAATGAGGTACATGAAGGATCATTTAGAAGTCATTATGCCTGCCGATCATTAGTACAAAGAATAGCTATGCAAGGATATTATTGGCCAATAATGAAGGCAGGATGTATTTCTTTAACCAAGAAGTATGATAAATGATTGAAGTTCACTACTATTCATAGAAGATAGGAGGTTGCCCTAACTTCCATCATTTTTCCATGATCGTCTGCTATTTGGGGGATTGATTTGGTCGACCCATTGTTTATCACAAAAGAAAGGTTCAAGCACTTAATTGTAGCAGTAAATTACTTTACCAAATGGGTGGAGGATGAGACATTAGTTGATATGCCTTATCAGAGAGATTTTCAGTTCATCTGTAAGTATATCGTATGTCACTATAGGATGCCTTATGCCTTCAGTACTGATCATGGTACTCAGTTTGATAATGAGGAGTTTGAAAAATATTGCATCAAATCCAAGATTGAGAAACTTCATTCAGCACCTGAATATCCACAATGCAATGGTCAGACAAAGGTCACTAACAAGACTTTGCTTGACGGGTTGAGGAAAAGGTTGGATGATGCTAAGGGGAACTGGATCAATGAGCTACATAACATCCTTTGGGCTTATAGGACTATGCCTAGGATGATAACAGGAGAGACTCCGTACATGCTCGCTTTTCGCATTGAAGCAGTGGCACTAGTTGAAATAGGTCTGTTGACTCACAGGATATTGAATTTAGATTCCCCTAACAGTGATATCATGAGGAAACTCGATCTAAACATGGTTGAAGAGGTTAGAGAGGATGTTGTAATTCAAATTGATGCTTATAAATAAAGAATTTCCAGATTCTATAACTGGAGGGTCAAGTCAACTAACTTAAAAGAGGGGAATAACGTTCTCAAGAAAGTAATTCAAAAGGGGGATAAGTTGGAGGTAAATTTAGATGGTCCTTATCGCATCTCGACAGTCATCCGACCAGGCACCTATCTCTTGGAAATACTTGAAGGGGAAGAATTCAACAATCCATGGAATGTCAACCACCTCCAAAAATATTATCAGTAATTTTGATTTGATGTAATCATTTATTCAATTTAATAAAGTTGCAAGTTTTTACCAATTATGCTTCCTTTTTATATTTTTTTCGGGGTATGGTTATATACATCCTCCACTAACCAAATTTTCCATCTTCAAATACTTCAAATTCAAACTTTTCAACCTTTAAAAAAGTTTAGAAATTTCCTGTAGACTTCATGTATGATTTCGTCTTTGACAAGTCAAGAACCAGAAGTTTGTAAAACTTCATGTATGACTTAAAGTTAAACGCAAGAAGTTTTACCCGACTAGGTTAAACACGAGAATAAATATGCATTCCTAAAACACTTGGTCGCTAATGATAACTAATGCAAACACTTAGCTCATGAAAACTACTTACAGTTTTAGTAAGTGAATTAGTAGAATCTAAGGCATTACAAATTGGATTCAGCACTAGACCAAACACTTATCATTTAAGTAGATTACATAGTTAGCAAGCCGATTAACTAATCACAAGCTTAAATAAAGGCTGAAATTAATTAAGGAACATACATATTTAAAAACAAACTCTATCTTATTCCCAATATAATTTTTTTTATCGCAATACAGTGACAAAAATGTAAGAAATACAAGTCTATTCTACTAGTCATTTCCTTTGCCTTTACTCATCTTAGCGGGAGGCTCATCAAGAGTGTTGTGTAAGGTTATAGCTCTAAAATATCTTAGCCTATTGCGTCTGCTGTTGCTCGTCCGATCTAATAAATATGGGGGGAGAACACATTCATCTTCTCCTTGAAGACCATAATCCCCTATATATTTTCTCACTAAGCTCTGAGGAATGGCATCGGTCGAGATCCAGTTGACATCAATCTTGAAAGGGGGATCAGGGTAATCCAACATACCTGGATCATCCCAGTACCACAATTCATTTTTATCGTGTATCTTTAACAGGCGCAACAAATTTAACCAACCCCATTTATACCATTCTCGATGAGCTTGCTCTTTATGGTCATCCAGGTGAGTTAAAGCTTCATCATATCCATCCAATCAGATAGCCTAGGGTTGTTTATGGAAATGAAAAGTTAGTGTGTGTACTCTGTCTTAGAGCTTTTGGTGGCTTTGTCATTCTCTTCCAACAAAACTACTTGGTCTGCCAAGGTCTTCCTAGTTTTCTATTCATCCATAATTGGTCAAGCAATAACTATATGTCTAGAAGGTTGGCCAGACTTGATTTTTCCCTTATTTGAGTTTTCTAGCTCCTTTAGCAGTCCGGCATTCTCTAGTTCTAGGAAAAAAACACCTTTGTTCGGCCCAGTATTAGTTGTCTTCTTCTGTGACACCCCGCCTAATTAAATACCCGGTGATCAATCCTTTATTAAATTAATTCAGAATATCCAGTTGGTTCAGAATATGCATCACTATCGAAAAACTTTATTATTAACACTAACCACCTAATATTTAAAAAGGTTGCTGTCAAATTTATTCATTAACATAAAACTAATTTTATCCAATTACAAACCATACACCATTCAAAACAAATATCGTATGAATTAAAATGACTAATATAATAAAAGAGACTGGAGTAAACATATCCAGCCTAAATCCCCATACAATAATCCAACAAACTAAATCAACAACTGAGAGGAATAACTAAATAGATCCACAAGTCTCTAACTGTTTGAACAAGTAAAAGGGTCAACATGCCCTAACTGAAATAGAGAAGCTTAATATGCAGGAATGAGAATCATGGAGGCGTCTACTACCAAGTCCTGTAACTTCCACGGTATCTATATCTCCTCAAATGAATCGAATTCCTATCCTTGGTGTCCCTGTGGCTGGGCATCTAAAATAATTTGACAAGGAAAAAAAGATTTGCAATAAACGGGTCAAAGATCGAGTTGAAAACAGTTTAAAAATTAGCAAGTGTTTAAAATTCATTAAAGAGTAAATATTATATCCATATTAGTTTCTCGTTCCCTCACTTGAGATCCCCACCTCTCAATTATTGTGCACGCCTAGCGTAGACTCCTAATCCCCTCCTAGTCACGCTATCCCACTTATCTAACTTATCCCAAGTCCTTTACTGAAATGCCTAAGTCATCGTACTCAATTATAACATTCGAGTAATACATTCTTATAATTATAACGCCAGCTTATACGGATTCACGTAACTCATTAATCATTCAAGTTCTCACATTATTGATTAATATTAAATATTATAGTCTTTCTCATCTACTAAACAACACAGTAGAATAATCTCAAGTATATATATACTAATACGGCACCCCAAAAAGGTTAAACTTGCGGTGCACACATACTCTGCTATCAGTCCCGGTACATCACGCACGTAAGGACTACAAACTCCAAATCACTCTGGAATCGCATGAACACATATCACACACAATGGAGGCGAACATAGTTTCCAGCCCCATGGGCTACGCACATACCTACGCACCCACGTGACTGCAAACTTATCAAATCACAAATAAGTCTTTCCCAAACCTATGTTGTGAGGTAGCAATCTAAAATCCCCCTGAAGGCTCATCAAGATAAGATTGTCCCTTTCCTAAGACCTCATGTGGTAGCAAGTATGGTAGGTATGTCATACACATAAGGATTCATGCAATAGTTACACGCAACCCATATATTTATTAGGATCACACCATCTATATATTTCAGATTTATACAAGTTATCTGTAATACCCCGTATTTTTATGGCTTTCAAATTTGGGAATTTATTAAATTTAATTGAGATAAATTAATTTAATTTTAATCCGGAATGTTGTTTTAAATATTAACTAGCGTGACGAGAGTTAGTAATTATTGAAAATTTGTTGAATGTTACCGGATGAGTGTAGTAATATATGAGATTTATTTTATAAAAATTGTCACGTGTGAATAAAATGGCAATTATGAAAATTTAAGTCGGGACGCGCCCGTGTCATGTCGGGACTAAATGTTGATTAATAAAAGTGAATAAATTATAAGTTGCTCTTATGGTCATTTTGAGTGCGCCAAAGTGTCCATAAGGGTCGATATAGTCAGAAAAGTGTACCCAGGGGTTTAGTTTGGGTCTCGGGGCGTTTTTTGGCCTATTTAGTACCCCGGGAGGGCGCTTTGGACATTTCGTAATTATGGGTAATTAAACCCACGAATTTGCTAGGGTTATATCAGATGGTAAGTGTTTTCTTCTAGGGTTAGCTTAACCAAAAACTAATGACGGCCATAGGAAAGGAAGGGGAGGAGCTTTCCAAGGGGTTCTAGGCCAAGAACTCCTCCGGTTGCACCGCCGTCACTGCCAAATGGTAGATAGCGCAACAAGGATCTCAACCACACCAAATTCTTCCATAAATCAGAACTCTAAAATTATAGGCAAGTATCTATCTTGTTTTAATCAAGCTAATGCTCTTTTATATTAGTCTAGGGTTGACTAGAATTAGTGTTCTTGAAAGAAAACATTAATTGAAGACAAAAAAATTACATGTTTTAGAGGTAAAGATCATATTTTGGAAATACATTTCACACGTAGAGGTTGAACCACGAATTTCCATGGTATTAGTGATAGAAAATCTGGAAGAAGAATGGAAGAAACTAAGTTAAAGAAAATTATTAGTGTTTTGAAAATTATATAGATTTTACCCTCTTATTTTGATTATACTTGATGAAAACTCGCATGTGTTATGTAGGATATTGTTTATATGGGTATACAACACTTGTAGTATGAGTTGTTGGGAGTTTGGGACTGAAACATGATGATTTGGATGAGTTTGGAGTAAGATTTCCGTAGCTGGGTTTTCTGCAATTTCGCCATAACTACTTGATCGATCGATCAAGCCCAGAGCATCGATCGATCGATAGATGGATCGTTCTACCCCCTTTCATCGATCGATCGACCCCTCCTGGAAAACTG
Source organism: Sambucus nigra (assembly GCA_949130495.1). NCBI lineage: Eukaryota > Viridiplantae > Streptophyta > Magnoliopsida > Dipsacales > Adoxaceae > Sambucus > Sambucus nigra. The sequence goes on from OX422207.1 coordinate 522,033,122, forward strand.
TATTTTTTCTCGTGTTAGATTAATCCGATTTTATATGTAGTAAACCTTGATTAAGGCTGCTAGAACATAATGGGACATAAAAAGGACCAGTAGGGTCAAGATAAACCCCGTTAAGTGGAACTTTAATGTGAAGGGAAATAAAAGGGTAAACGGGGAGACATTCATACTTAAGAAATTCGAAACATCTAGGAAGTTGGATTAGAAGGTGAGTGAGGGCCTATTGAAATTGTACTTAGGTAAAGAGAATACTTCGAGAGACGAGAAGTGGGTTTAGAATAACTTAATTACGAGAATAAAAGGAACGAGTCTGTTATACGAGATAATTGAGTAAAATGTGTAATAACTGATAATTATAATTATGGGTCGTGAGCGCACCTGATTTAATAATGTGGATGTGAATACATATATTATATATATGACAGTGTGATTGTGCATATATTATTTCTGTGTAAAAATCGTACCCGGGCTACTTGCTATCACGGGGGGTTTTCGCACCGGGACTGTTATCTCGATGGGACCTTTATGGGGGATATTGACTTGTACCCTAGAACATATAATTCCCTGGTACAGGATATCTGATTGATAGTCAGACGGTCCTAAGAGACGTGTGGTATGTGCTGACCTCTTAGGACTGGTAGTTTTTTCCTCAACGGCCTTTACTCTACTCTCAGCTTCCTTCACCTTCTCCTCAGCAAGAGTTACTTTATCATCGGTAGCCTTTATTTTGTTTTATGCTATAGTTACCCTATCCTCTTCCACCTTCAGTTTCTCTTGTCAAGCCTTTATCTATCTTTCCAAAGCCTCCCCAAATTCTTGCAAGGACTTTTACAAACCTTCAAAAGCTTCCTTATCCAGCATTTGGCTATAATCAACTAAGAACTGAAAAAGAGGAAATACACAACATCAGTATAGAAGAAGTTTAACAAACATTAGTGAAGACAACAAAAAAATAAAATACAGACAAGTGTCATATTATGGTTAGTCCTTTCGACCAATCGGGCTCTAGATATCGAAGTTATTGTCGACCTATCCGCTGGCAGAGTTCCAGCCTTAATCAGACCCTCGACTAACCCAGGGTTGATAGCCACAGAGGTAGACTCAATTTTGACTTAGTCGGTAGAAGATTTTTGGGCCAACTCTTGTTGGCTGGGCAGACCTCTATTCAAACTTTTGAATTGAGGCTCAACAATTCTTATTTCTTCCACATTGAGGACCTAAGGCCTCTTGTCAATGGGTGTACTTTTCTTGGAAAGAGAGGGAGATCTAAATCCAGTTAATAGTTTGGGATTCTTCTCTTCACCATTTCTACCGAGGGTGAAGTTGGTATGGTTGTATGATCAAGATATTCAAAGGAAGATGGCGCTCCTCCTTATACAAATTCTATCTCTACTCCATTTGAATCAGCAGTAGAGGAGGTAGAAATTGGTTCCTCGTCCAAGTTGATTATGCACTGAGGCAAAATAGTGAATGGTCGGACAACAAATTAGGTAACAAAACTCTTGTATTCTAGAAAAAGAGAAACTTCTCGGGGATGCTCTTCTCCTTCTCTTTGGTGGATGGCCAATAAATACTTCATATCTTCAATATTAATGTCCCCTTCCTTCGAACACTTCTTTTTGTTTTCCTCTATCCCGGAATAAAGCGAGATGTTAGTCTATAAATTATCAAACAATTAGTTTACAAGAAAAAAATGGATTATCAAAATATTGTACAACCTATGCCACGATCTTCCTGGGGGCACCTGGTTCCAATGTATCTTACCCCCTTAGGAAGGGGGCATATTGTCAATTATTCACTACTACACCATAATCCCAATAATCCTTGTTCGAGCCAAGCAAATTAACCACAATTGCCTTATTGGCTTCCATGGTTTTCAAGTAGTAGGTGTTGTCACCCGTGGTTCCCTATTTATAACAAACATCAACTCTGGGATTCCAATGTGAATCCCAAGGATTTTATTTAACCTATTTACCCTCCATGTATTTGGGTCTACTCTCGCTAGGACTACATCAAAATACTGGCAACATTGAAGAAAGAGTGAATTTGGGGGAACAGTGATGCCATACTCAGTAATGAACAAAGTTGGGATCCAAGGCCACTTGCTATTTCTAAACCTACCCAATTAGGAATCTTTATTCTTTCCGTAAACTCCTCTAAGAAACCTTTGTTTACAATGTACACCATGTGCGAAAGACAAAAAAATCAAAGAGGGGAAAGGCAAGAAAGCTTATAGAGTTTGAGAAACAACGACGAAGAGCAAACAACAGAAGTAGATAAAGAGAGCTTCAAAAGAAATAGAAAGCCTAAGTTCAGAAGTTTTGGGGTAAAGAAAAATGGAGGAAAATCTTTATCCTTTTATAATTTACCTCTAAATTATAAATAAAATGATTAAACTGAACAAACGATTGAACTGCTGGTGGTCGCACTGTTCCTAAACATGCAAAATGACCAGTATACCCTTTGGCGGTTCGTTATTTCTCAAATTATTTAGAAAAATGCCACTGACTACTAAATTGGTTAAAAAATTTACAAGTATAGGAGGTCGTTGTCGACCAACACATGCCGAGCAAGATTCTAGAACAAATACTCCATACTTTTTATCAATCATCAAGCGTGGACCAGTAAGAAATGGACACCTTCCCTCCTACATGGATATCCCCATATCACTTACTTTTTTGGTTAGCTCTAGAGACACTTGGCCGGCTAAAAAATTGACCAACCTCAAGAATACAAACCATCAAGAATAGCAAGAGTCACTTTGGTGGAATAGCTAACAGCCTTTGTACACGTATCTGTGAATATCAACAGTCTTAAATGCCTGAATATGTAAAGGCATTCCATCTCATGGGTTGCCAAAGAATATAAATACATGATTTCCCTTAGCTCAAAGGGATGATTCGATCAGGCACAAACATATTCATCTCTGAGCTATTATAACCACCAGAAATACTAAAAACAGTGGTTATAGGCTTTTATCATAGCTAAACCACTTTAAAAACCTCTTTGTTGTGTGTTTTTCTTGCTTGATTATGTTTCTTTTAACCCACTCCATATTTAGACATCAACTGGAATATTATCTACCAAAACTAGGAAAATTCACCTCAGGAGAACTCAATAATAAGAGGTACATGTAAATCATGTTTCCTTCCCTCGTCATGATCCAAAAGATGCCCCTATGATGGTCTTTCCAAAATGAGACCTCAGAATGTTTCGTTTACCTTACGACGACCCATTCATCATTGCAGTGATCATAGTGAACGATAATATGGAACGGGTTTTCATTAATAGAGGAGGTTATGTAGACATCCTATTCCTAGACGTCTTTTAGGCTATGGGCCTTGGCACGAAGCACGTGTAACCATTCATCACCTCTCTCATTGGATTCAATGGATAACAAACCTATTACCTGGGTTATATCTTTCTCACCGTATCCCTTGTCTCCAAAGAATGCTACATAACTATCTAAAATAAGTTCGTAGCAGTGGACCTGCCCTCCACTTACAACGCAATAATGTACCAGCCATCACTTAACGATTTAAACATCGTAATCTTAACACGAAAGTTGGTGATAAGTTTCCCAACCCCCAAGGGGGTAGGTGAGGTCTTTGGATATCAGAAGAAAGATCAGGAGTGCTACATCACCTCCATGGAAGATAAGGATAGGTCTCTCAGTGCTCCACAAGGCCTAACAGAGGTTCTAATAAAGATTCATAAGGCTCCTGAGGTTTTAACGAATGTCTTACCTCCACCATTGCCAATGTCTGAGATCCATCGAGAAAGTTTTGACATAGAATTGATGAGTTTAGATACCTCGAGCTTGCAAGATGAGGATGGTTTCCTTCTCAACTAGGGGTTCAAATGAAGGAAGAACGTCAAAGATATCAAAAGCCTCATGAGATCTATGTCATCCCATGTTACGGCTTTAAATAATATATTCTTCTACTCAAATGAAATGAGAATAGTCTTATTGTTACTTACGATGTTTTCAATTTCAGTATTCTTTAAGAGTTCAAGGAGTTTGAACTTAGCTCTTAGATGCTAAGGTCTAAGGACCTACAAATCGAGTTTCAAGGACTTCAAACTGGCTCAAAACTTAAACCAAGGTCTAAGGAACCAAATAAAGAGTTGCAAGGATATAAACTTTGGCTTTAGGCTTAAGCTAAGGTCTCAGGACCCAAAATTCAAGTTATAAATATTTCTGCCTTAGCTTAAGACTAATAATCAAAGGTCTCAAGACCCAAAAAAACTACATCCTTCAGGTTTAAAAGTCCAAAAACATAGTCAAAGGTCTCAGGATCACAAAAGACTAAAAGAAATTATTGAGATTTTCATCCATAATCCCAAAAGGATAAGGTCTAAAGACCTATAAATGACCCATTTCCTTACACTAGCTTTTTCTTTTTACCTCAAAGTTATACAAAATAGATGTATATAACTTAACCAAACACCCCTCAAACCTATTTCTAAAAAAATTTGAAGAAAAAACTATATTTTTTAATTTGGGGGGGGGGGGGGGGGGGCTAAGTGTTCAAATGCAAAAAATTGTCCAAAACTTCGTGTTTTTAAACAAAGCTAAGGTGTAAGTCCCAAATTCCAGAGGTCGTAGGACCTTTATAAGAACTTTATCTTTCGAAAATACCTAAGTTTAAAGGTCTATGACCCTTTGCGGGACTTTAGGTTCTTAAATCCGGAGGTCTTATGACCGTTAGAAGGATTTTAAACTTCAAGTTATACCAAGTTCAAAGGTTTTATAACCCTTTGTGGGACTTCAAATCCAAAATTTACCTAGGTTCACAAGTCTCTTGACCCTTTGTGACTTTGGGTTTCAAATTTTATTCGTCTAAAGGTCTTATGACTCATTTATTGGACTCAAATTTTTTATAAATGCTAATATCAAAAGCCCTTTATAAGACTACTCAATACATATCTCAGAGGTCATAGGGGCGTATAGGAGCAAATTTTAAATTCAAGGTCTTAGAACCCTTCACAGATTTGTCTCTTGGCCATCTCATCGAGAATATTTGGGGAGCTAAGTATTTATACAAAAATAATGGGTCGTCAGTCCTAAAAAAGTACAATTACCAGGTATCTTATGATTCTAAGGTTTAAAGAACCATTATAGAACCTCACTATTCACTTCAGGAACCTCATAACTATATGTCTTTAGGTCTTAGAACCTTCAGATCCAATTCAACAAGTTTGTTGCACAAGTTACTTTGCTTTACTGAGAAATCTTGGGGAGGGGGAGGGGGCTAAGGGAATAACACACAACTCAAGCAGTAAGAGTCACTGCAAAAGTGTAACAAAAAAATTTATGATTGCTCAGATTTTTATATATTTTGGTTTAGTATATCTTGTTACACAAACACGTCACCTAAACACATCTACGTCACTACTTCTCGGTACTTAAGCACTATATTGAAGATCGTCAAAGAATGCAAGACTTGGTCATCTCAACAATCATGGAAAAATTTGTATTTGTAGTAGTAAAAAGGTGTTGAGTATTTTTTGGGGATTGATTACTTTTTATGAGGCAAGATTTTGTTAAAAGGAACTAAAAAATTTTAAGAATTTTTTTTCTAATTTTTGAAACTTCGTTTGAACGAAGTTCTCCCTCGTTCAAACGAGATTTCATTTGGGTCGTTCTAACTTCTCGTTAGAAGTTTGTGTTCGAACGAGATTAACGATGTATTAAATGAACTCCCTTTATGGTTTCGTTGTAATCTCGTTTGAAGCTTTCGTTCGAAGTGTCGTTCGAACGAAATCCAATGTCGTTCGAACGATCGTTGCGGATTTTGTTTTTTAATGTATATATTTCCATTATCTTTTGTGTTTATCCTTTTTATGTTCCCTTCTTATAAAAAGGCTAAATGGGATTAAATATCTTAAGAACTCTTTTTCATAAAGAAAAACACCTTTTGAGTTCTGTTTTTGTGATCAAACACCTTATATCGTATTCCTCATCCCCGAGATATATTCAAAATCACTTTAACTAGCATCAAGAGGGTTTCTTGTGATATACACTTGTGGAGACTCTTCTCTACGTCTGATTTTGTAAAATGAGGTTTCATCACTGAAGCAAAAGGATTAATTGGTGAATACCGAGGGTAGATCGCTACTTGTGGACGACTTTGGAGCTAGGTCGTATCTGTTTTAGTTTTTGAAGATTTACGCGTCTAACTTAGTGTAGATAAGTGTCCTGCAAGTCGTTTGTATTCATAAACTTCCAACAGTGTTGAATAAAGGTTTTACCCTGCTAAGGGATTTTTTCTCATCTCATGTGTTTTGCATGTTTGGACTAAAATTGCAAATTGGTATTTGGACATAATTCGCATGCACAGCATAATTAATTGAAGATTAAAATTTGATTAAAATCTGGATTTGTATGGTGGGGCATTTAATTAAATAAATTGATCTATTTGTTTGTGCGCGCTCTCAAATTGGTATCAGAGAAGGTTACACCAAAATATTGAGTAATCCTTTTCCATAAAAAAAAATTTGATATCGTTTTTTTGAAAAAATTGTTGATATTTGAAAAGATGAAATTTAATGGATAATTTGTATTATCGAATGCCCATTTTTTATGGTTCCAATTATGCTTAATGGAAATCTAGGATGAGATCAACCTTAAAATCAATTGATGAACGTGCTTGGTTGCTTTGTGAAATAGGATGGACACCACCCACTATTATTGTTGATAATGTCGTTGGCCCTAAACTTGTCTCTCAATGGGCAGAGGACGTCTTTAAATGGAGCATTTTTAACTCGCGTAGTTTGGGTGTCATCTGAGGAGCCATCACCCTTGACGAGTTTTATCGCATTATGATGTGCACCACGCCTAAAGAATCTGGGGATACCCTCCAACTCAGTCATGAGGGAAACAATGCTATGAAAGCTTCTAAGCTGTAAAATCTCACCACACAATTTGAAACTATATGAATCATTTAACGAGTTTTACGCTCAACTATTCGTTGTAGTAAACTCGAATTTCAATTTAGGTGAGGGAATACCTAAGACGCGTGTTGTTAAGAAAATTTTGAGATCGCTCCCTGCCCATTTTATTCCTAAGGTTATCATGCTAAATTTGTTAGGAATCCTAGATACTCTTAGGCTAAAAGAACTTATAGGATATCTTCAAAAGTATGAGATAGATATGTTTCCTATAACGGTTAAGCCTAAGGAAAAGGTAATTGCACTAAAAGCCCAATCTAAAAAGAAAGAGCAATTGTCGTCAGATTCTGAGTATAATTTTAATTTAGATGATTTAGCCCTTTTTTGCTAAAAATTTCAAAAAGTTACTCAAGCTTAAAAAGAAAAATACTTCAAAAAAATAGTTTTGATAAAGATAAAAAATATAAACGGGTAAGAAATTTTTTGAAAAATAGAAGAAAGATGAGGCGAGATGTTATGAGTGTGAGCAAAAGGGTCAACAAGTTCATGAGAATTTGACTAGGTTAAAGCAACAAGGGAAAGGCAAAGCTGCTTTAAACTTCACGCTTAGCGATAGAAAGATCGAGTCAGTGAGTTCGGGGGATGAATCACCGCATGGATGTAATTTCACCACATTCATGGATAGTAATATTATTACACCGATTGCACCTCACACTGATGAGGAAGCTACTAAATATGGACATCTCGACAATTAGTCTAGTTATTTTAACGAGAGTGAGGGGGAAGTGTTTTAAGTGAGAGAAAGAGTGACATACAACGCGCCTATGCCAATCTTTATATCGAGTACTTTAAAACTAAGGTGCAAAACAAAGGGTTAGCTATGAGAGTTTTAGCATGAGAGAAAGAGTTACGAGAGGTGAGAGAGTGACTCCTCGGTGAGAGAAGCTTTGAGAGAGAGAGTTTTTTAAATTGACGGGAAGAACAAGGACTTGACCTATAGGGTAGCTAGTCTTACAAGAGATCTTAAAGTAACCGTAGAGACTCATGAGAAACTTGAATCCCTTGTATCCCAAATCAAGAAAGATCTCGAACGTGCCCATGAGGTCAAGGTAAGTATCGAGGATACATCCAATAAGGTATGTAAGATGATCCTCGGCCCCACTTTAGGTTATGGTGAAAGTCATGGAATAGGTTATGATGGTGCATCCACTTACCATACCGCACCGAAACCGATTCTTAAATTTGTAGTTAATCCTTATGGCCCTCAACCTAAGCTACAAAAGAGAGTTCAACCTAGAAAAAAGAACTAAGGTAGACCCAAATCTACCTATGTTTGTACTTTTTGCAAGATAAGATGTCACCTTAGAGAGTTTTGATATAAGTTAGGTAAAACTAAGTGTACACGTACTCCCACGCACCGCTCTAGTGACTTTTCTAGTCTTAGAGAGCAATTTGAGTTCCTAGTCGTGAATTATCAAAGCTAAATAGAATAATTTCAATGGATGTCTTAATCATTTGATAATGCTTCCAATGCTCTGACTAGAGCCAACAATGACAATGGCAAACAAAAGGTTACCTCCACTTGGGCACCTAAGCAAAACATTAAATCCATCGTTGTGCATGTTTCTCTTAAGGTTTAAATTACTTCCCAGTGGTATTTCGATAGTGGGTGCTCTAGGCACATGACTGGTGACATTTCATTTTTTACCCACCTTGAGGATTGCAAGGAAGGTAGAGTCACTTTTGGAGATGGCAGTAAGCCTAGTATTTTAGGACGTGGATGTGTTGAGATACCCGGATTACCTAAACTAGACAATGTTTTGTACGTGAAAGGGTTGAAAGTGAACTTAACTAGCATAAGCCAACTGTGCAATGCAAACTTTGTGGGAAAGTTTGACCAGTCCGAGTGTAATATTCATGACCAATCTAGTGAACTTTTACTACATGGTGTGAGGACCTGAGATAATTATAATGGGGTTATGCCTAAGTCCTCATTTGTGTGCGACGATGCCATAATGTCCACTATGGACCTTTGGCATCAACGACTGGGTCACGTGAACGTAAGAGATCTTGAGAGATTATTGAAAAAGGACCTAGTTAGTGGCTTACCATCGCTTGAGAAACCAATTTCCTCAATTTGTGGACCTTGCCAATAAGCGAAACAAATTCAAACTCCCTATCAGAAGTTGAATACCATTACCACCTCCCATGTTTTGGAGTTGACTCACAAGGATCTTATGAGTCCTACTCGCTCGAAGAGATTAGGTGGTAAGAGATATATTCTCGTGATGTTCGATGACTTTTTTAGATATTCTTTCATAGGACTCCTTGAAGAAAAGTTTGATACGGTTGAGTTTCTTATAGCGTCGTATCCTATAAAATCAATACAGAGTCACTATAAATCGTATGCGTAGTGACAATGGCATTGAATTTAAATAAGCTAAAGTGGATGGATGTTATGATGAAGTGGGCCACAAACAAGAGTTTTCGGTCGTTCACACTCCTCGACAAAATGGGATTATTGAGAGGAATAATCGGATGATACAAGAAATGGCTAGATCCATGATTCTTGGAAGAAATGTGGCTAGACATTTTTGGGCAAAGGTGGCGAGCACTGTATGCCATACAGTGAGTAGGGTATACCTTCGTTCGCACACACTTCACATGCGTTATGAGTTATGGATAGGGAAGCAGCCCAGCCTATCATACCTCTTTATCTTTGGTAGTACTTGCTACATCTTATGATATAAAGAGCACTTAGGAAAGTTTGACTCCCGGAGCGATGAGGGATTTTTAAGATATTCATCGATGAGTACGATTTATGGGGGTTTTAACCTATCTAGCTCTAAGGTTATGGAGTCAATAAAATTCACTATTAGAGATGAAGACCCACCGATATTTGTGCTCTTATCCTCCATTATGACGATGATTCACCCCCTTATGACAATCCCATCCTTCCTCATGCTACCACGATGGACCCCATTTCTGATTTAGGGGAGACACCATCTTGGGTCTGAAAGACTCATAACCCTTTCGCTACACATGGTGATCCTATACTAGGTATTAATACTCGTGCTTAACTCAAAACCGTGGTTAGCTATATGTGCTACACATCCTCAGTCAAGACCAAGAATGTGAAAAAAACACTCAAGGGTGAGCATTAGATATCCGCCATGCAAGATGAGTTGCTTTAATTTTGTAAGAACGATGTTTAAGAATTAGTCCCCTGACCTAGCGAGAATAATATGATACGTATCAAGTGGGTTTACAAGAATAAGATATATGAGAATGGTACCATAGTTCGCAATAAGGATAGGTTGGTCGCTCAAGGCTACACACAGATCGAGGGTATTGAATTTGATGAGACATTCCCTCCTATTTCTAGGCTTGAGTTCATCTACTTACTACTCGTTATAGCATATCATTTCCACTGCAAGTTATATAAGATGGATTTCAAGAGTTCCTTTCTTAATGGCATTGTATATGAGGAGGTTTATATGGAATAACCAAAAACGCTCGAAGACCCTAAGAATCTGGGATACATCTATTATCTTAAGAAGGCCTTATATGGATTAAATCAAGCACCCCATGATTGGTATGAGAGGATCACTTCCTATCTCTTAACTCCTGGCTACAAGAGAGGGGGGTGGATAAGACGTTATTTGTGAGGGGAGAGAATGGTGCTATTTCGGTTGACCAAGTCTATGCGGACGACATAGTCTTCGAATACATGTGATCCCTCCATGCTCACACATTTGAGGAGGAGATAAAGAGTGAGTTTGAGATGAGTATGGTAGGTGATCTTACATTCTTCCTAGGTCTCCAAGTTTATCATCTTGAGGATGGGATATTCATGTCTCAATCCAAATAACTTGTGAAGAAATCTGGTCTAGACTCAGCCAAGCACCTACGCACCCTTATGAGAACCTCGACGAAGCATAACAAATATGCTTTAGGTAATGATGTAGAGCAAATCCTTTTATCATAGTATGATAGGTAGTCTCCTCTACTTGACTGCTAGTCATCCAAATATTGCCTTTAGTCTTAAAGTCCTTGTGCAATACCAGGCGTCCATGAAAGAGTCACACTTACACGCTCTTAAATGTATCATCAAATATATGAGTGGAACTCTTTCAGACAGTATTTTTTATTCTTTTGATAACGAAGACCAGTTTTCTGCCTATTCGGATGCCGATTGGGCTAGAGATTAGATGGTTATAGGAGCACTGCGGGTTGCTGTTTTTATTTTGGGAGTGCTCTTGTCTCTTAGATGAGCAATAATCAAAACTCCATATCTTTGTCAACGACGAAAACTTAGTATATTACCGTCAGAAATTATTGCATGCAACTCTTATGGATGAAGCAAATGTTGAAGTATTATGGTGTTTCACAAGGCATGATGACTATTTCTTGTGATAATACAAGTGCGATCCATATTGCTTGTAATCATGTCCAACATTTGCGCACAAAGCACATTAGGATACGCGAGCACTTTATACGTGACTTGGTTGAGGAGAAGGTTGTGTCCTTGAGCTTTGTGAGCACCGATCGTCAGTTAGCAAATATATTCATGAAACCTTTAAAAGCACTTCGATTTGATAATATTAGGAAATCTTTAGGTATTTGTACCATTGACTGAGTTCAGATATTTTATCTAGTGTAGGATGCTTATCATGAGTATATCTCTTGTTCCTATTGTTAGATTGTATCATCATTGTGATATCATTGTATCTATTTTTTTTATTTTGATATTTTTAGAATAATCCAAAAAGAGTTTTGTTTTCTGACAAATTTTAAAAATACAAAATGAATTTTGATTTATGAAAAAGGAGAAAAAAGAAAAAAGATTTTATTTTTTTATATTTTTTTAAAAGTACAAAAAAAGTTTGGTATTTTTTTATCACCATATATGGGTGAACATTTAAGATGTCCGGATAACTCATTCATTCCATATGTCCACGTGACTTTTTCATAGTGTTTTAACACATGATGTCATTTCAATAGTGTGCTTAATAATGCGTGGATTCATTATGTTGATATTTGATAATTACTTTATACATGTTTGACTTCTAGTCACCTTTAATGCTCACATGCACGAACTTGGTTAAAAATTTCCCTTACTTTTTACTTATGAATACGATGTTCTCATCTCAATTTTGCTTTATAATGAACCAAATGTGAAAAAGAGACAAAGTTATGAATGTAAGAACCACTGCCCGAATTTAAATCATTTGCCCTGAAAATATTGTTAAATGTTAAGCAATGGAAAGGGTCTACGAAAAATAAAAATTCTATTTACGTGAAAAGCCACCATTTGCATAAGAGCCTAAAAAGACTGTTTGGTTCTCTATTCAGAAAATTCGATTTAAACACTGTTTTTAAATACAGTTTTAAAATTCAGTTTTTTGTGTTTATAATTATTGGTGTGCGTTTGGTAAAGTTGTTTTTAAATACAGTTTTTTGAAAATTTGACAAAATTGACAAATATGTATATTTATATCATACATATGCGTGTGTGTGTGTGTGTGTGTGTGTGTGTGTATATATATGTATGTACATATAAACATACATAAAACTTTCATACATACATGATACATGAATGTATACATACATACATACATCATAAATTATATACATGTACATTTAATAACATGTATTTTTAGGTATATTTAATGAGGTATGTTGTGGAGTTTATATATATATATATAAAACTTTCATACATACATGATACATGAATGTATACATATACATACATACATATATCATAAATTATATACACGTACATTTAATATCATGTATTTTTAGGTATATTTAATGAGGTATGTTAGGGAGTTTAACTCTCTCTCTCTCTCTCTCTCTCTCTCTCTCTCTCTCTATATATATATATATATATATATATATATATATATATATATATATTTATAATGATGTCGCATATATAATTCACTATAAAATTATATACATACATGAATTGATAATATTTTTTAATACATATGTACTATATGTATATTTTATATTATTCCATACATTAATAATATATGTATAAAACTATATATAAGTATCATGTATCTATTGATAATATTATTTAACTTTATATTATTCCATACGTAATTTTGTGTATATGTACATATATATTTTTTATTTATAAGAATTACACACATTAATGTATTATGTATGTATATTATATATTAAGGTATAATTGCTTTAAAATATTAAGAATGAATAATTCTGAATTGAAAAATAAAAAAAACAGATGTTATAAAACACCCAAATTTTGTTTTCTGAAAAACTTGATTATAACACAGGAATATTATAATTCTGTGTTTAAAAACAGGTTGCCAAACGAAGATTTTTATCAGAATTGTATTTAAACATAGAAAACAGAATTATAGTTGCAAACCAAACAGGCCTTAAAGACACATAAAATAGAAGTGTACGGACTATTTTTAATACATTGCTTCGTAACATAAGAGAATTAATTTCTTCAAAAATCATTGAGAGTTTATCATCATATATGTGAGATTTTGAGGGAGTTAAAGTCGAAAATCCATGGGTTTGCACAACTAAAATGTCTCAGAAAAACATAACATAGTTTGGCATCGATGTTGTGAGAATCATTCATGTTCATAACAATGTTGATTAAGCTGAGTCAATTTCACTTGAGTTCACAATATTTAACACCTAAGTGAGACTTTGAGATCATTAGAAGTGTCTCAAAACTTCGTGCACACATGTTATGACTATATATGTTGATTTACCTATGGAAAATATTCACACCCCTACATTCCGTTTTCACTATTCAGATATTTTCGTCTTATTCCATGGTGTGTTATACCTTGTATATTGTATACCTTTTATTTTAAAAAATATTTTTTTAGAAAAGGCTACCAACTTCGAGATTTTATCTCTTGCACTGCCTTTGAGATTATCATCACCTATACTTACTTGATTATACTGGTGTTGATATCTTACTTCTTCGTGTGATGACGATAATTCATGCCTAGTTTCAACTCCTTTCTCTATAACATACAAAAAGAGGGAGAACAAATTGAGGAGGAGTTTTTATTTATTTTAAAACTTTATGCATCACAATATCATTGTTTGTCTTATGTGTGTAGGACATTCTCTTGGATGATGGTCATTTGGACCCACACAGGATGAAGACAATGTTTGCCAAAGGAAAGATCCAGTTTTATAATTGAAGACTTTCACAAATTATTCTTCATTTTCATTTATATTTTGAAAGGGTAGATTATCGTATTAAGTCATAGTATTCAATATGGCTAAGGATGGTGTTTTGTACCGGAATAGCTAAAGGGGGAGATTTGCACGAGCAAACTTTATGATTGCTCACTTCTTTATTTATTTTGGTTTGGCGTATCCCGTTACACAAACACATCACCTAAACACATCTATGTCACCATTTCTCGATACTTGAAGACTATGTTAAAGATCGTCAAAGAATGCAAGACTTGGTCATCTCAACAATCATGGACGGAGTTTACGTTTGGAGTGGTAAAAAGGTTCTAAGTATTTTCTGGGGATTGATTATTTTTTATGAGGCAATATTTTGTTAAAAGGAACTCGAAATTTTTAAATTTTTAAAACTTCGTTTGAACGAAGTTCTCCCTCGTTTGAATGAGATTTCTTTTAGGTCATTCTAAATTCTCATTAGAAATTCATTTTCGAATGAGATTAACGACATATCAAACAAAATCCCTTTATGTTTTCGCTATAATCTCGTTTGAAGCTTTCGTTCTAATCGTCGTTCAAATGAGATGCAATGTCGTTCGAACAATCCGCCCTTCATTCGGACGATCGGCGTGGATTTTATTTTTTTATATATATCTTCCCATTATATTTTGTTTTTATCCATTTTATCTTCCCTTCTTATGAAAAGGCTAAACGACATCACATATATTAAGAATTATTTTTCATAAAGAGAAAGCACCATTTGAGTTCTCTTTTTGTGATCAAACACCTAATATTATATTCATCACCCCCGGGATATATTCAAGATCACTTTTACCAACATCAAGAAGGCTTGTGATACACAATTGTAGAGACTTTTCTCTAAAGATGATTTTATGAAACGAGGTTTCACTGTTAAAGAAGAAAGCTGAATCGGTGGATATCGAGGGTAGACCACTACTTGTGGATGACTCTGGAGCTTGTAGGTATATGTTGGAGTTTCTAAAGATCTACGCATCTAACTTAGTGTATCTAAGTGTCTTGTAAGTCGTTTGTATTTATAAATTTCCAATAATGCTGGATAAAGGTTTTTGCCTTGCTAAGGGATTTTTTATCATCTCATGTGATTTTGCATGATTGGACTAAAATTACAAATTGGTATTTGGACATAATTCGCATGCACATCATAATTAATTAAATATTAAAATTTGGATTTGTGTGTTGGGGCATTTAATTAAATAATTGATCTATTAATTCGTGCGCACTCTAAAAAAATTACTTAACAAAGCAAGAAAAAGCAATGAAGTGAAGATTGAAGAGTAAAAAAATTCCATGATTTCAAAACTACCTTTTCATTAAGTGTAGGAGTGGAAATTATAAATAGTGTCTCACGACCAACAGGCAACTTAAAAATATACATAAAAAACTTTCGAGGCTTGAGGTTTTGAGGGTCGTAAGGACTTTTTTTCTTAGGGCATATAAGCAAACGTTGCTCCATTGATTTCTTCTTCTTTAACGTTATTGGGAGCAAATGCTTGAGTAATATAGCCATCATTACTGCCTTTATCATTCGAGTTCTCTTTTTCTGACTCAAGGGCTTTAGGAAACAGACCATCAATAGGGATGGAAATTTAACCCGACCCGTAGTTTTCCTGACCCGACCCTAATGGGGCAGGTTAAAAACACGACTAAATAATAGGGGTGGGTTCGGGTTTTATAAAAATATACTCAACTCGCCCCATATAGAACTTAAATTTACTTCTATACCCCTTTTATATTTAACTAATTACACTCCCACCATATATATATTAAGCTTATAAGACCTAAACCTAATTTCATTCCCCAAAATATCTCACGCCCCCTCCTGCTCTCTCAAACACTCTCACCCCACAAAACATCTTGCCACTGGTCGAAAAGTTCTCATCTCTCAAACACTCTCACCCGCAACGAGTTTAGCAGCATGACGATTAGATCTTAGACACCAGAAGTCATGGCAGATCTAATACACCGGAAGCGGCACGGTACGGAACAAATCTTATACAACGAGTTTAGTGGCACGGTATATCTTATACATTAGAAGTCACTGGCATTTGGAGAACAGTAGCAACGCGGCGATTCGCTTAGCAGGTTGGTTCATTATTAAGTTTATGTTTTATACTTCTTGGTTCATTGGTTCAGCCACTAAAAATCGATGAACCAATTTGGTTCATTGTTATTCATTAGTTTAATGTTTTATATTGCTTGGTTAAAGCTATTTGGTTCATAAAAACAAACAGTGGGTGGGTTCTTGTTATAGTTTATAGGCTATTGGTTCATTGTTTTATCTATTTGACAGTTATAAAAAATCTCTGAGATTTGTTTTTTGTCCATTTTTTTTTTCAGGTTTGAGTTGATGAGGAGGAGGAGATGCAAAATGATGATAGTCGAGCTATTTGAGACTTTTGTGTAATAGTTGATGTATTAGGGACTTGTTTTGTAATAGTTGATTTTGTTTGAGACTTTTGTTCTTTGAAACTTATTTTGTGATAGTTGATGTTATTTGGTAATATAATTGATGTTGTTTGATACTTAGAAGTTTGGCATTTTAAATTGTGTTATTTGAGGCATTTTAATTATTTTGAGACTTTTAAGTTGATATTATTTGAGACATTTTATTTTCTTATAAAGTCACTATTTGATTTATTATATAATAAAATCATTTTTTTAAATAAAATTAAAAATTCAGGTTTTAACCCGTGGGGTGGGCGGGGATTTGACCCATTTAATTTAAGCTGGGTCGGGCGAGGGCGGGTTTGAGGAGGCTATACATTAATGGGTTCGGGGTTTAAAATCTTAACCCATCACGGGTTGGGCGGGTTATTTTTTTTCGTGGGGCGGGTTTGGGTTTTGACAAATATGCCCCATACCTAATCCGTTGCCATCCCTAACCATATACCTCCACCTCAGGAAAAAGTAACTGAACCTTGTCCTTGAGAGCTTCAACTCTATCATTAAAATTTTGGCAGAGGTACTTCTTATATACCTTGACCCTTGGTAGGCATCCCTCTAGATCTGCAGAGCAGTATGGATTTGTCCTTAAAGTTCTTTGTGCTTGACCAAGGCCTGAGACTAGCCCTTTTAAAGCTCCTAACCTAGGGAAATCAATCGGTACTTTTCAGCACTAAAGCCTTAAACTGACTGTTTCAAAAGATCCACCTTATCATTATCCTGGTGAAGTTTTTCTTTAAATATCTATGTACTCAATCCTCTAAAAGCCTCCACTATCACCTTAAGCTCAACATAACCAAGAGTATGTATATCCTCAACCTTGGATAAATACTCCCGTGCAGCAGCCAATAAAGAGGCATTATCTCTAAGAGTCTTTTCATTTGGAAGCTTATCTTATTCCAAGGAAGTGACCCGGGCCTTCAAGATGTCCCATACTTATCAAGAACTTTCACTTATACCCTCTAATTGTTATTTATTTGGTTTAAATGCAACCAAGTGAGGTCCCAATTACTTGCCATCTCATTAGCCTTCTTTCATGATATATTACTATTAAAATCATCTGCCAAAAGAGCTTATGTTAAGTGTTGAGCTTACAAGAGAAAAGGGATATGAGAACAAGGAACGTGAAGTAAAAAAGTTAGAGAAATGTGCAAGTACCTTGCCCATCAAATGGATTAGATCCTCGACATTGGGAAGGGTACTTATGCCCATCAAAGTAAATATCATGTTAGATTTATTTATACTAGCTAGCTAATGAAGTGAATCAACAACTGATGCATAAGAGTCTATCTCCTCACCTAAGGGCAACCTTGAATAGCTCTTAGCCACTAGTAGCAGCAAGATCTTTTGGTCAATAATAATAAGCCTCTTTGACGTAGTGGACACCTTAGTTGCCTTTTGTAAACCCCCTCCTACTGAGGGGGAACCACCTTCTCCACGACGTCTTTATCTGAGACCAAGGGATTCAATTCCCTTCGAATAAAAGGAGTTTTTTGGGTTGCTCCAGAAGTCTCACCTGTAACAACCCGGAATTGTTTAAATGAGAATTTTTAAATTAATTTTGGAAATTGGAGAAAAATGAAATTTTGGATTTTATAAATTTTATAATTTAAAGTGTTGGTTTTTATATTTGAAAATTAAATTTTCAAACGGAATTGGAATCGGAATTAAAATGGTTTTTTAATTGAATTTTTATTAAATAGAAGAGTCCTCAAAACATAAAACTCTCTAAGAGTCCTCGAAACATAAAACTCTCTAAAAAAATATTTACAAATATTGGACCGTCCGATTGAGTTAAAAAAAATTTCTGCATCTTCCTCTCATATTTTTAGTGTCTGTATCTGATTATAACTTTTTTCTTAATCAAACTCTTAATCCTTTATATATCACAATAAATTTGTGGCTTGGCTTTTCAAATCACTTCTTCTCAAACTTTTTTCCTAGAAGACCTCTCCAAAATTACTCCCTTTCATCTACAAACCATAGCCCCAAACGTATTCAAGATTTCAACCTTAGATTATAAGAGGCTTATTTGGTGTTTTCTCGAGTTTGGGCTAGAACGAGATTTGATTATTTTCATGAGAGGAACGTGATGGTGCGATCAGATTTTGAGGATGAAACTATGTGATGATTTTAAGGTATGGGGTTTTACACAATATGATCCTTAATCTCACGAGTGTTATTCCCGTTATTTTCTTGCGATTATTGACTCATATTTGAATTGCTAAATTCATTGGAATCTGGAAATTTTTGTTGGAATATAATATTGATTCATGTGGTATAATATTTATGTTGAGCATGTTGTCATGAGATTTTAATATGACACTGATATTGGGCACCCGCCAAGATTCCTGTTCCGGCTACTTGATAAAGTATGGTGCAGTATGGTGAGGCTTGGTGACTCGATTAATGTGTTATTGAGAAATTATATTGATAAAAATGCTTATGAGATTCGCATTTGTTTTGAATATTCGTACTCATATATGTATGTTTTATTCACCGGTAATATTTGTTGAGTATATTTCCTATCATATTGTGTACTTCCCCATATTTTCTTTTAGTGGCAGGTTAGCACGGATTTTGGGCGCTTTGGATTAATTGGAGATGGATTTTATCTTGAATATTTTGGGGAAGAATATTCGAGAATACAATTGAGAAGATTTGTATTTATTTTTATTGTATAGAGCATTTTATTTTGAGATAGATAATGGTATTTATTTCGAGAGACTATTGGTTATATTTTAAATTTGAAGATTGAGATTAGTGGATTCTCTTATTTTTATATTTTGGGATTTTTTTTATGCTCTATACATTGTTATTTGTGGATTTAGTTAGTTTTATCGCAGTAGCGCACCGCCCCGCTCTCCCCAGGGGCGGGCAGGGTGTTACATCGCCTACCCTAATTCTCCTTGCAGCAAACGTAGGGTTTTTATAAGCTTTACATTTGAGCGTTTAACAGAGCCAGGCCCGGAGTTGACATCCTTCTCCAACTTAACCCTATAAACTGGATTGTCCACTAAGGCATCGAACTTTGAGCACTTGGTGGTATTAGAAATTTTTTTCTTATTAACTACAGTCTCAACAGGGGTCTCTTTGCTAAATTACCTAGCTATCCTCTATTATTCTTGTTCATCTGTTGGACCAATCATCGGTCAGAGTTAACTATCAGACAACTAATAAAGATAATAACCAGAAGAAAAAAAAAAGACAAAGCTATTTACAAGGGGAACAACCAGAAAATATAATGGGCTCATCGGTAGAGGTAGGGACCCCTTCAACCTTTAAAGTGTAAACTATACCCTTAGGTTGATCATCTTCACCTTCAAAGGCCTCAAGAACTTATGCCAAGACTTCAGATACAAACTTCCTCTTTCGAGAAGACAAGGCGTAAGGCTAAGACTCTAACATGGCTCCACAAGAATCTTAGGGACCTCAGGAACTCCCACAGGTGTTAGAGGCTTAGGCTCAGATCCCAACCCATAGTTAAAGAGACGTCTAGCAGTGACAAGGATCTTAAAGCGAGTAGAGGCCAACTTCTGGGCCTTAGTAGTCCTATTTAACTAAAACTTAGTGGGCTCAGTAACCGTTATAAAAGATAAAGGAAAATTTCAAATCTCAAAACAAAGATCAACTCGAGCATTGAATTAAAAGTGAAATTTCAACTCAACTATTGCCGGAGGGGTGCACCAGGGAGTAGAGTAGCCAGTGGGCTCCGCAAGGTCTGGGGTGGCCCAGGCTCCCCTAGTAAAAAATAATCTTTCCTTTCAGTTCTTTGGGGCATTATTCTTGTGCATATCATAGCTCACCATGTTGGGCTTGGGGGCTAAATACTTCAGACCCGCATCATTTAGTTTTTTTTGCTCCTGAACCCTATATAACTTTAAAAACTAGGCTGAGGAAATGCCATGATTGTGGTTGTTGGACTCCCAAAAGGCCAAGACTATGGCCATCAGAGGTCTCCTTGAGTTGGCCAATAGTTGAGAAGGGTCTATACCAATAGCCTTCAAAATCCTAACCACAAGAATATTCAAGACGAATTTGGCTCCTTATTAAAGGAAATATTCATTAAAGTATATATGACTGTCCACCATTTAATATGCCTTCCATTGGTACTTGCGTCCCTCAGAATGACATTATTTAGAATTTAACGGTTCTTCCGGATCTCTATTAGATCCTCCCCTTTATTTCGTGAGGTGGAGTGAGCCCCACAAATAAAGTCAGGGTTGAACCCCCTCATAACTCATCACCTTCGCACCAGGGGTTTGATCCACTTGGATGATGAAGAAAAGGCTTTGCCTTTGGCTTCACTAAAGGAGGCATTAAAATGTGGGGCCCAATAATTGATAAGGGTGTAAGGTCTAATACTTTAAAAGGATATATTTTCTCAACACACATTGTTTGGGAAGAGTGGGATTGTTTTCTCAAAGAAATTCTTAAAAGATGATAGATAATGGAAGTTAGCGGTGATGAACGTAGCCCATACCGAGGGGATCTTTTATAGACCACAAGCATCTATCTCTAAGATCAGATGCTTCAGTACTATCAGTCGCATCAATAATCTCAGCTCCTACCACTTTTCCATAACCAACCATAATAGAAATCTTAGTGCCTAGCTGCGACCATACCCCCAACTTGCATAAATGATAAATATTGTCACTTATAACTTTTGTAATAAGAAACAAGGTCTACTGAAGATACCCTATTTTACACTTGGTATTTAGAATATCCTTAAACTCCTCAATTGCCTCCAAAAGAGAGCAAAGGTCAGACCGTTGACCCCGGACCTCTAGCATACCACTACTTGACTTCTAAGACCTCCCATTCTCTCAAAGGTGAGATATAGTGTAGTAGAATACCTCAATTATCCTTTCTTCCTCTTAGAAGGGTTAGTTATTCCAATAACTCCCTCATTGAGGCTCAAAGACCACATCACAGTAGTTTCGTCGTGTTTAATGCTCAGAGCAAACCTCAGACTAAAAGTGCAATGACTTTGAGAGGACACCTGAACCTCATCACTATGGTAAAACATGTGTGGAACCTCAAGATCATCTTAGGAATATCCCTTAACAGTTCAAAACTCCCGTAGAGCTCCTACAACTAGTCTAGCGGGTAGGTGAAAATACAAACATTGTTTCCCTACAACCACCATGCACGCCCACTTGCATTGAAGGAACCCATCCACATTTAATGATACCGAAATCAATCTTGCGACACTTGAAAATATTTTGGCCAACACTCCACCACTTTGCTGGCAACCATACTATGCCAGTCCACTCATTAACTTTCTAGGTGTTTGTGTATAAGTAGAAAGATGATAGAAGATTAAAGACAGGCTTAAGCAATCAGACTTACATAAAATTAAGAGTTCTAATCCTTTACGAGTGTTTTACTCTTTCTTTCATACTCATAACCCACTGATGTGGTTTCATATTTATAACTTGGATGATTTCCATTATTTACACAACTTATATATCTTTTCAAGACTTAAATTAGTACTTAGGCACCCTTAGAGAAGTCAAGCAGTTACTTCCTAAGTCATTCTAATTGTTGACCAAGGCCTCAATAACTTAAACTCTCTTGACTAAAGCTCAAGAGGTCTCATAGACTGTAATAACTCATTTACAATCTAATAAACTAGTACAACACCTTTGACAGTGGACATAGGACTCTCATCTGAGGTTTGAACCACTTTATATCATAGTCTCACACTTTGTCACACCTCTCATCTTACCCATCTGAGGTCCATAGGAGAGTACCTCTGGGCTAAAGTCAATTACAATTTTAACACTCATCAGTTTGGCTCTATTTATGGGAATGAAAAGCTCCATTCCTTTCTAAAAATATGCATCTTTATCCCTTCAAAATGGTGACTAACGTTGCCCTAGCTCGTTATTTTGAAGTGATGGAGACCTAGAAAAATTCTCTAAGAGTAACTAACAAATATCCTTAATAGTCTTCCTTTATCCCTCTGGTAGAGGAACCAAGGGTTCTGGATCACAGCGGTACTGGGGAGAACTATGAGCCCCCGTTTAGATCGTTGTAAATCAATTAGATCTTCAATAAAGTGATTAGATTGTCTAGGGTCTATAATTTATAGTCTAGGATCATTTAAGCCCTCGTGTAATCATGGGGCCTTTATAGGCCGATAATTGATCATTATCGATGATGTTGATCATTACACGTTATTGACATCGTTGTAGACCGAATAGGCTATGAGAGGCCTAATTATTTTAATCTTAGCATTATAAATTGGCATTGTTACCTAATTTTAATGTTGACAACTTGATTCGCAAGTTAGTCAATGGTAGATTAAACTTTGGAAATTTTATCATTTATTCTATGATCCAATTAAGGTCTTTTCTTTTGTAAAACTCTCAAACACTCTTATCATTTGGGGACTAATGTTAACCTATCCAAGCTTTATCATTTTCATGCCTTGGACCCCTTAGGTCGCGTTGGGCTGATTTGAGTGATGTAGGTCAATTGGATCGACATAGACCAATGGTGTAATACCCTGTATTTTCGAGAATTAAATAAGTGATTTTTTATTTATTAATTCATATTTATTCTGGTGAATTAACTGGTAATTTATTAGAATTAGTTGGTTTGGATCATTAATTGTAATGTAAAATTATAATGTCAAATAATATGTGAAAACTCATAAATTACATTGAAACGTTTGTAATTAATTTGATGATTTAGGTTGGTTTGGTTGGGCTAGAATCTAGGGCAGTAAGGTTCGAAATATTATTTTTAATGTGGGTAAACCTTTGGGTCAAGTTTTAAGAGTATTTGGTTAGTGTTTTGGGATCATTCAGGGGTCCTAAAGTGGTCCCATAGTGGATGTACGAGATTAGGGTTATAAGGTGGTTATTGACCCTCATTAAACATCATAAGAATAATTTCCATCAGTAAATGCTGACTTTGGAAAAGAGGAAGAACACACAAGAGAGTTTAATTAATGATAAGTCAAGGAATACTATCTTATTTATCATATTAATGTAATCTATTTACGCTAAATATGAATTATTTGGATAGTAGCGTGCTTTAGGATTAAAATTTAATTGTTAATTATAATTTTATTATTAATCGTGTATTGTTTTGGGATAACACGGATTAAAGATGTATGTTTAAAATACTCTGTCAAAATATGTTTATATACAGTTTATGTTGAAACGATGATAATTCTTCGTGTATATATTGGTTCTTATGCTTAGAACTCATGCATGGGAACTATTACATTAATTTTTTAATACGTATTTGTAATGTAAAATAATTAGTTAAGATTGAAATGCAAATTTGAATATGATTCGTAATAAGATGAATTAAAGGTAGAATATTGGGTACAATAATTTTGTGATGTTTTAGCACTATATTGTGAGGATTTTAATCAGGGTTACGTGGGAGAAGTCACAACTTAATTTGGATTATAAATGAATTTTTTATAGAACAATAGTGTCGGAATTTGAAACTGTTCAAAATTGGAAGAAAATGAAGGGGAGGAGTCCCACCCCCCATAGCGTGACCTACCCCCCTCCATATCACCCTCCCTGGGATGTTATGGTGGCCTTTCCCAACATATATAGTGGTAGGCAAGGTGAGGGTGGGGATATAATTCATCAGTGGGTTTGTTTCCTTTTTATTATTTATTTTTTTTCCTTAGTTCTTTCATTGGTTTAATTCATGGGGTTGTCTCGATATATTTTTTATTATAAGTTAATATACCATCTAAGGATGTAATTACTAGAGGTTCAATATGGATTAAAAAATCCTAGAGAATTATATAATTAAAGTGTAAAAGTATAAACTTATAATTATGGTATAATGCAATTTGGGGGATTTGGGGGATTTGGACATACATTGGGTGTACTAATGTTACGTGATATCATATGTGTGCATTATGTTATGTGTAACTATGTATTATAGTTTTTTGAGTTTGGTTATTCAATGAGACTACATGGTTGAGGTGGTGTTAATACGAGTACAATTATCGGTATGCCATTTGGGTGGGGGTACCACATGATTTGACTTATATTTTATAGTTTTATAGCTTTAGTTCCATTTCCAAAGTTTTTTTACACTCCCATCCCGTGTACTTTTTTAAATTGTAGTAAGTCCTATAACCACCCAAAACCTCCCCAACTATTTTGTAGTCCTCTCTAATCTCCCCTTTTCTTTTTTTTCCAGAGAATGATACTTGTCCAATATTTCTTATAATATGACCAATAACTAAAAAAATAAAAGCATGAAAGTGGCTACAAATGAATTTTCACATGGGACAAATACTTAAAACCCCTATATATTATACCTAGATACACTACACCAAAAACAGGAAACTGGCACGGTTTAAAACAGTGCCAGACGCAATCTGGAACGGTTCAAAACCGTGCCAGAATCAGGCGTGCCAGATTTCCCAAACTGGCACGCTTTTAAATTGTGCCAGTTTCTTAATCTGGCACGTTTTTAAACCGTGCTAGATGATAAATCTGGCACGCTTTTGGCACACACCGAAACAGTGCCAAATTGTATATTTTCTGGCACGCTTTTGGCACGGTTTAAAACCGTGCCAGATTTTTCAGTTGATTAAAAAAAATAATACGAAACAAATCTGGAAAATCTGCAAATTCCAAATTCGGTAGGAAAAATATTTATTATGTGCAAAAAAAAATCAAGAAAATTCACAAATTATGAATGTCGCAGGTTGTTGATAAACTAATGTGCATACAAACTTCAAAAAATTACAAGAGTTAATACCAATATAAAGCTGCACATGACCATAAAAGTCGACAATAACTTCAAAAAATTACAACAGTTAATAGTTCCCATATCAAAAAAAAATTGGGAAGAGTTTCCTCTCTTTTTTGAGCATTTCAAAACCTGCTAACATAAAATCTGCCCATATAAATCCCGCACGGCCATAAAAGTCAACAATAAAACTACTACAACCAGCACGGCCATAAAAATAAACCATAAAACTACTGAAGCCTCCTCGGCCATAACACAAAAAATAGAATCCTGAATATTAACGACACTAAATAAACAATCCCCCTGTTGTAAAGCATTGACTTCATCGTGCGTTTCAAGTGGATAAAAGCTAACGATTGAATATCATCCTACAAAAAAAATAAGACACAAAAAAGATACAATATTAGTAACCAAGTCATTTTTAAACAAATCATATTCAAGCAGAAAAATTGCATATACGACTACGCGGTTAGTTCGTACAAGTAACATTGGTCCCATGCGAGGTGTTCGTGCCTCCTACGGGGTCGTTTGGGGGCTGGCTTGGGTTTTCACCCTTTAACGGCCTGTTTTCAACTCTAAGTGTGATTTTTTCAAATTATCATCATACTCTCAAACTGGGAGATCCGGAACAACGCGGTCAGTTCCTACAAGTTACATTGGTCCCGTGTGAGGTGTTCGTGCCTCCTACGGGGTCGTTTGGGGGATGGTTCGGGTTTTCACCCTTTAACGGCCTGTTTTCAAGTCTAAGTGTGATTTTGGCAAGTTATCGCCATAGTCTCAAATCGGGAGACCCGGGACTACGCGATCAGTTCCTACAAGTTATATTGGTCCCGTCTGAGGTGTTCGTGCCTCCTACGGAGTCGTTTCGGGGCTGGTTCAGGTTTTCACCCTTTAACGGCCTGTTTTCAAGTCTACGTGTGATTTTGGCAAATTATCATCATAGTCTCAAACCGGGAGACCCGGGACTACGCGATCAATTTCTACAAGTTACATTGGTCTCGTGCGAGGTGTTCGTTCCTCCTACGGGGTCGTTTGGGGGCTGGTTCGGGTTTTCACCCTTTAATGCCTGTTTTCAAGTCTAAGTGTGATTTTGGCAAATTATCGTCATACTCTCAAACTGGGACACCCGGGACTACGAGGTCAGTTCTTACAAGTTACATTGGTCCCGTACGAGGTGTTCGTGCCTCCTATGGGGTCATTTGGGGGCTGGTTTGGGTTTTCACCCTTTAATGGCCTATTTTCAAGTCTAACTGTTATTTTTGCAAATTATCTTCATACTCTCAAACCGGGAGACTCGGGACTACGCGGTCATTTCCTACAAGTTACATTGGTCCCGTGCGAGGTGTTCGTGCCTCCAACGGAGTTGTTTGGGGGCTGGTTTGGGTTTTCACCCTTTAACGGCCTGTTTTCAAGTCTAAGTGTGATTTTTGCAAATTATCGTCATACTCTCAAACCAGGAGACCCGGGACTACGCGGTCAGTATTTACAAGTTATATTGGTCCCGTACGAGGTGTCCGTGCCTCCTACGGGGTCGTTTGGAGGCTGGTTTGCGTTTTCACCCTTTAACGGCCTATTTTTAGGTCTAAGTGGTGATTTTTGCAAATTATCGACATACTCTTAAATCGGGAGACCCGAGACTACGCGGTCAGTTCCTATAAGTTACTTTGGTCCCGTGCGAGGTGTTCGTGCCTCCTACGGGGTCGTTTAGGGGCTGGTTTGAGTTTTCACCCTTTAACGGCTTGTTTTCTAGTCAAAGTGTGATTTTTGCAAATTATCATCATAAACTCAAACCGAGAGACCCGAGACTACGCGGTCAGTTCCTATAAGTTACATTGGTCTCGTGCGAGGTGTTCGTGCCTCCTACGGGGTCGTTTGGGGGCTAGTTTGAGTTTTCACCCTTTAACGACCTGTTTTCAAGTTTAAGTGTGATTTTTGCAAATTATCATCATACTCTCAAACTGGAAAACCCGAGACTACGCGGTCAGTTCCTACAAGTTACATTGGTCCCGTACGAGGTGCTCGTGCCTCCTACGGGGTCGTTTGGGGGCTGGTTTGGGTTTTCACCCTTTAACGACCTGTTTTCAACTCTAAGTGTGATTTTTTCATATTATCGTCATACTCTCAAAGCGGGAGATTCGAGACTACGTGGTCAGTTCCTACAAGTTACATTGGTCCCATGCGAGGTGTTTGTGCCTCCTACAAGGTCGTTTGGGGGCTGGTATGGGTTTTCACCCTTTAACGGCCTGTTTTCAAGTCTAAGTGTGATTTTGACAAGTTATCGCCATAGTCTAAAATCGGGAGACCTGGGACTATGCGATCAGTTCCTACAAGTTACATTGGTTCCATGCAAGGTGTTCGTTCCTCCTACGGGGTCGTTTGGGAGCTAGTTTGGGTTTTCACCCTTTAACGGCCTGTTTTCAACTCTAAGTGTGATTTTTTAAAATTATTGTCTTACTCTCAAACCGGGAGATCCGGGACTACGTGATCAGTTCGTGCAAGTTACATTGGTCCCGTGTGAGGTGTTCGTGCCTCCTACGGGGTCGTTTGGAGACAGGTTTGAGTTTTCACCCTTTAACGGCATGTTTTCAAGTCTAAGTGTGATTTTTGCAAATTATCGCCATACTCTCGAACCGGGAGACCCGGGACTACACGGTCAGTTCTTATAAGTTATATTGATCCCGTGCGAGGTGTTCGTGCCTCCTACGGGGTCGTTTGGGGGTTGGTTTGAGTTTTCACCCTTTAACGGTCTGTTTTCAAGTCTAAGTGTGATTTTTGCAAATTATCATCATACTCTCAAACCGGGAGACCCGGGACTACGCGGTCAGTTCCTACAAGTTACATTGGTCCCGTGCGAGGTGTTCGTGCCTCCTAGGGGTCGTTTGGGGGTTGGTTTGAGTTTTCACCCTTTAACGGCCTGTTTTCAAGTCTAAGTGTGATTTTTGCAAATTATCGTCATACTCTCAAATTGGGAGATCCGGGACTACACGGTCAGTTCCTAATAGTTACATTGGTCCCGTGTGAGGTGTTCGTGCCTCCTACGGGGTCGTTTGGGGATGGTTCGTGTTTTCACCCTTTAACGGCCTGTTTTCAAGTCTAAGTGTGATTTTGGCAAGTTATCACTAGAGTCTCAAATCGAGAGACCCGGGACTACGCGATCAGTTCCTATAAGTTATATTGGTCCCGTGTGAGGTGTTCGTGCCTCCTACGGGGTCGTTTGGGGGCTGGTTCGGGTTTTCACCCTTTAATGGCCTGTTTTCAAGTCTAAGTGTGATTTTGGCAAGTTATCGCCATAGTCTCAAACCGGGAGACCCGAGACTACGCGATCAGATCCTACAAGTTACATTGGTTCCGTGTGAGGTGTTCGTTCCTCTTACGGGGTCGTTTGGGAGCTGGTTTGGGTTTTCACCCTTTAACGACCTGTTTTCAACTCTAAGTGTGATTTTTTCAAATTATAGTCATACTCTCAAACTGGGAGATCCGGGACTACGCGGTCAGTTCCTACAAGTTACATTGGTCCCGTGTGAGGTGTTCGTGCCTCCTACGGAGTCGTTTGGAGACTGGTTTGAGTTTTCACCCTTTAACGGCCTGTTTTCAAGTCTAAGTATGATTTTAAAAAGTTATCACCATAGTCTCAAACCGGGAGACCCGCGACTACGCGGTCAGTTCCTACAGGTTATATTGGTCCCGTACGAGGTGCTCGTGCCACCTACGGGGTCATTTGGGGGCTGGTTTGGGTTTTCACCCTTTAACGGCCTGTTTTCAAGTCTAACTGTTATTTTTGAAAATTATCTTCATACTCTCAAACCGGGAGACTCAGGACTACGCAGTCATTTTCTACAAGTTACATTGGTCCCGTGCGAGGTGTTCGTGCCTCCTACGGGGTTGTTTGGGGGATGGTTTGGGTTTTCACCCTTTAACGGCCTGTTTTCAAGTCTAAGTGTGATTTTTGCAAATTATCGTCATACTCTCTAACCGGGAGACCCGAGACTACGCGGTCAGTTCCTACAAGTTATATTGGTCCCGTACGAGGTGTTCGTGCCACCTACGGTGTCATTTGGGGGCTGGTTTGGGTTTTCACCCTTTAACAGCCTGTTTTCAAGTCTAAGTGTGATATTGGCAAATTATCATCATAATCTCAAACTGGGAGACCCGGGACTACGCGATCAATTTATACAAGTCACATTGGTCCCGTGCGAGGTGTTCGTGCCTCCTACATGGTCGTTTGGGGGCTGGTTCGGGTTTTCACCCTTTAACGGCCTGTTTTCAAGTCTAACTGTTATTTTTGCAAATTATTTTCATACTCTCAAACCGGGAGACTCGGGACTACGCAGTCATTTCCTACAAGTTACCTTGGTCCCGTGTGAGGTGTTCGTGCCTCCTACGGGGTTGTTTGGGAGCTGGTTTGGGTTCTCCTCCTTTAACGGCCTGTTTTCAAGTCTAAGTGTGATTTTTGCAAATTATCGTCATACTCTCAAACCGGGAGACCCGGGACTACGCGATCAGTTCCTACAAGTTATATTGGTCCCGTGCGAGGTGTCCGTGCCTCCTACGGGGTCGTTTGGAGGCTGGTTTGGGTTTTCACCCATTAACGGCCTGTTTTTAGGTCTAAGTGGTGATTTTTGCAAATTATCGTCATACTCTCAAATCGGGAGACCCGAGACTACGCGATTGGTCCCGTGCGAGGTGTTCGTGCCTCCTACGGGGTCGTTTGGGGGCTGGTTTGAGTTTTCACCCTTTAACGGCTTGTTTTCTAGTCAAGGTGTGATTTTTGCAAATTATCATTATACAATCAAACCGAGAGACCCGAGACTACGCAGTCAGTTCCTACAAGTTACATTGGTCTCGTGCTAGGTGTTCGTGCCTCCTACGGGGTCGTTTGGGGGCTAGTTTGAGTTTTCAGAATTTAACGGCCTGTTTTCAAGTCTAAGTGTGATTTTTCAAATTATCATCGTACTATTAAACCATCAGACTCGAGACTACGCGGTCAGTTCCTATAAGTTACATTGGTCCCGTGCGAGGTGTTATGCCTCCTACGGGGTCGTTTGGAGGCTGGTTGGGGTTTTCACCCTTTAACGGCCTGTTTTTAACTCTAAGTGTGATTTTTTCAAATTATCGTCATACTCTCAAACCGGGAGATCCGGGACTACGCGGTCAGTTCCAACAAGTTACATTGGTCCCGTGCGAGCTGTTCGTGCCACCTACGGGGTCGTTTGGGGGTTGGTTCTGATTTTCGCCCTTTAACGGCCTGTTTTCAAGTCTAAGTGTGATTTTGGCAAGTTATCGCCATAGTCTCAAACCGAGAGATCCGAGACTACGAGATCATTTCCTACAAGTTACATTGGTCCCGTGCGAGGTGTTCATTCCTCTTACGGGGTCATTTGGGAGCTGGTTTGGGTTTTCACCCTTTAACGGCCTGTTTTCAACTCTAAGTGTGATTTTTTCAAATTATCATCATACGCTAAAACTGGGAGATCCGGGACTACGCGGTCAGTTCCTACAAGTTACATTGGTCCCGTGTGAGGTGTTCGTGCCTCCTACGGGGTCGTTTGGAGACTGGTTTGAGTTTTCACCCTTTAACGGCATGTTTTCAAGTCTAAGTGTGATTTTTGCAAATTATCATCATACTCTCAAATTGGGAGACCCGAGACTACGCGATCACTTCCTATAAGTTACATTGGTCCCGTGCGAGGTGTTCGTGCCTCCTAGGGGTCGTTTGGGATCTGGTTTGAGTTTTCACCCTTTAACGGCCTGTTTTCAAGTCTAAGTGTGATTTTTGCAAATTATCGTCATACTCTGAAACTGGGAGACCCGAGACTACGCGGTCAGTTCCTACAAGTTACATTGGTCCCGTGCGAGATGTCCGTGCCTCCTACGGGGTCGTTTGGGGGTTGGTTTGAGTTTTCACCCTTTAATGGCCTGTTTTCAAGTCTAAGTGTGATTTTTGCAAATTATCGTCATACTCTCAAATCGGGAGACCCGAGACTACGCGATTAGTTCCTACAAGTTACATTGGTCCCGTGCGAGGTGTTCGTGCCTCCTATGGGGTCGTTTGGGGCCTGGTTCGGGTTTTCACCCTTTAACGGCCTGTTTTCAAGTCTAAGTGTGATTTTTGCAAATTATCGTCATACTCTCAAACTGGGAGACCCGGGACTACGCGGTCAGTTCATACAAGCTACATTGGTCCCGTGCGAGGTGTTCGTGCCTCCTACGGGGTCGTTTGGGGACTAGTTTGAGTTTTCACCCTTTAACGGCCTGTTTTTAAGTCTAAGTGAGATTTTTGCAAATTATCATCATACTCTCAAACTGGGAGATCCGGGACTACACGGTCAGTTCCTACAAGTTACATTGGTCCCGTGCGAGGTGTTCGTGCCTCCTACGGGGTCGTTTGGGGGATGGTTCGGGTTTTCACCCTTTAACGGCCTGTTTTCAAGTCTAAGTGTGATTTTGGCAAGTTATCACCATAGTCTCAAACCGGGAGACCCGGGACTACGTGATCAGTTCCTACATGTTATATTGGTCCCGTGTGAGGTGTTCGTGCCTCCTACGGGGCCGTTTGGGGGCTGGTTCGGGTTTTCACCCTTTAACGGCCTGTTTTCAAGTCTAAGTGTGATTTTCGCAAATTATCGTCATAGTCCCAAACCGGGAGATCCGCGACTACGCGATCAATTTCTACAAGTTACATTGCTTTCGTGCGAGGTGTTCGTGCCTCCTACGGGTTCGTTGGGGGGCTGGTTCGGGTTTTCACCCTTTAACGGCCTGTTTTCAAGTCTAAGTGTGATTTAGGCAAATTATCGTCATACTCTCAAACTGGGAGACCCGAGACTACGCGGTCAGTTCTTACAAGTTACATTGGTCCCGTACGAGGTGTTCGTGCCTCCTACGGGGTCATTTGGTGGCTGGTTTGGGTTTTCACCCTTTAACGGCCTGTTTTCAAGTTTAGCTATTATTTTTGCAAATTATCTTCATACTCTCAAACCGGGACACTCAGGACTACGCGGTCAGTTCCTATAAGGTATATTGGTCCCGTGCGAGGTGTCCGTGCCTCCTACGGGGTCGTTTGGAGGCTGGTTTGGGTTTTCACCCTTTAACGGCCTATTTTTAGGTCTAAGTGGTGGTTTTTGCAAATTATCGTCATACTCTCAAATTGGGAGACCCGAGACTACGCGTTCAGTTCCTACAAGTTACATTGGACCAGTGCGAGGTGTTCGTACCTCCTACGGGGTCGTTTGGGGGCTGGTTTGAGTTTTCACCCTTTAACGGCTTGTTTTCTAGTCAAATTGTGATTTTTGCAAGTTATCGCCATAGTCTCAAACCGGGAGACCCGAGACTATGCGATCAGTTCCTACAAGTTACATTGGTTCCGTGCGAGGTGTTCGTTCCTCCTACGGGGTCGTTTGGGAGCTGGTTTGGGTTTTCACCCTTTAACGGCCTGTTTTCAACTCTAAGTGTGATTTTTTAAAATTATCGTCATACTCTCAAACCGGGAGATCCAGGACTACGCGGTCAGTTCCTACAAGTTACATTGGTCCCGTGTGAGGTGTTCGTGCCTCCTACGGGGTCGTTTGGAGACTGGTTTGAGTTTTCACCCTTTAAAGGCATGTTTTCAAGTCTAAGTGTGATTTTTGCAAATTATCGTCATACTCTCGAACCGGGAGACCCGGGAATACGCGGTCAGTTCTTACAAGTTACATTGATCCCGTGCGAGGTGTTTGTGCCACTTATGGGGTCATTTGGGGGTTGGTTTGGGTTTTCACCCTTTAACGGCCTGTTTTCAAGTCTAACTGTTATATTTCAAATTATCTTCATACTCTCAAACCGGGAGACTCGGGACTACATAATCATTTCCTACAAGTTACATTGGTCCCGTACGAGGTGCTCGTGCCTCCTACGGGGTTGTTTGGGGGCTGGTTTGGGTTTTCACCCTTTAACGGCATGTTTTCAAGTCTAAGTGTGATTTTTGTAAATTATCATCATACTCTCAAATCAGGAGACCCGGGACTACGCGGTCAGTTCCTACAAGTTATATTGGTCCCGTGCGAGGTGTTCGTGCCTCCTACGGGGTCGTTTGGAGGCTGGTTTGGGTTTTCACCCTTTAACGGCCTATTTTTAGGTCTAAGTGGTGATTTTTGCAAATTATCGTCATACTCTCAAATCGGGAGACCCGAGACTACATGGTCAGTTCCTACAAGTTACATTGGTCCAGTGCGAGGTGTTTGTGCCTCCTACGGGATCGTTTGGGGGCTGGTTTAAGTTTTCACCCTTTAACGGTTTATTTTCTAGTCAAAGTGTGATTTTTGCAAATTATCGTCATACACTCAAACCGAGAGACCCGAGACTACGCGGTCAGTTCCTAAA
Source organism: Sambucus nigra (assembly GCA_949130495.1). Taxonomy (NCBI): domain Eukaryota; kingdom Viridiplantae; phylum Streptophyta; class Magnoliopsida; order Dipsacales; family Adoxaceae; genus Sambucus; species Sambucus nigra. Next base: position 522,066,791 of record OX422207.1, read on the forward strand.
GTTACATTGGTCTCGTGCGAGGTGTTCGCGCCTCCTACGGGGTCGTTTGGGGGCTAGTTTGAGTTTTCACCCTTTAACGGCATGTTTTCAAGTCTAAGTGTGATTTTTGAAAATTATCATCATACTCTCAAACTAGCAGACCCGAGACTATGCGGTCAGTTCCTACAAGTTACATTGGTCCCGTGCGAGGTTTTCGTGCCTCCTACGGGGTCGTTTGGGGGCTGGTTTGGGTTTTCACCCTTTAACGGCTTGTTTTCAACTCTAAGTGTGATTTTTTCAAATTATCGTCATACTCTCAAATAGGGAGATCCGGTACTAAGCGGTCAGTTTCTACAAGTTACATTGGTCCCGTGCGAGGAGTTCGTGCCTCCTACGGGGTCGTTTGGGGGTTGGTTCAGGTTTTCACCCTTTAACGGCCTGTTTTCAAGCCTAAGTGTGATTTTGGCAAGTTAATGCCATAGTCTCAAACCGGCAAACCCGAGACTACGCGATCAGTTCTTACAAGTTACATTGGTCCCGTGCGAGGTGTTCGTTCCTCTTACGGGGTCGTTTGGGAGCGTGTTTGGGTTTTCACCCTTTAACGGCCTGTTTTCAACTCTAAGTGTAATTTTTTCAAATTATCGTCATACTCTCAAACTGGGAGATCCGGGACTACGCGGTCAGTTCCTACAAGTTACATTGGTCCCGTGTGTGGTGTTCGTGCCTCATACGGGGTCGTTTGGAGACTGGTTTGAGTTTTCACCCTTTAACGGCATGTTTTCAAGTCTAAGTGTGATTTTTTGCAAATTATCGTCATACTCTCGAACCGGGAGACCCGGGACTACGCGGTCAGTTCTTATAAGTTACATTTGTCCCGTGCGAGGTGTTCGTGCCTCCTAGGGGTCGTTTGGGGTCTGGTTTGAGTTTTCACCCTTTAACGGCCTGTTTTCAAGTCTAAGTGTGATTTTTGCAAATTATCGTAATACTCTCAAACTGGGAGACCCGAGACTATGCGGTCAGTTCCTACAAGTTACATTGGTCCCGTGCGAGGTGTCCGTACCTCCTACGGCGTCGTTTGGGGGTTGGTTTGAGTTTTAACCTATAATGGCCTGTTTTCAAGTCTAAGTGTGATTTTTGCAAATTATCGTCATACTCTCAAATCGGGAGACCAAGGACTACGCGGTCAGTTCCTACATGTTACATTGGTCCCGTGCGAGGTGTTCGTGCCTCCTACAGGGTCGTTTGGGGCCTGGTTCGGGATTTCACCCTTTAACGGCCTGTTTTCAAGTCTAAGTGTGATTTTTGCAAATTATCATCATACTCTCAAACCGGGAGACCCGGGACTACGCGGTCAATTCCTACAATTTACATTGGTCCCGTACGAGGTGTTCGTGCCTGCCAGGGGTCGTTTGGGGACTGGTTTGAGTTTTCACCTTTTAACGGCCTGTATTCAAGTCTAAGTGTGATTTTGGCAAATTATCGTCATAGTCTCAAACCGGGAGATCCGGGACTACGCGATCAATTTCTACAAGTTACATTGGTCCCGCGCGAGGTGTTAGTGCCTCCTACGGGGTCGTTGGGGGGCTGGTTCGGGTTTTCATCCTTTAACGGCCTATTTTCAAGTCTAAGTGTGATTTAGGCAAATTATCATCATACTCTCAAACTGGGAGACCCGGGATTACGCGGTCAGTTCTTACAAGTTACATTGGTCCCGTACAAGGTGTTCGTGCCTCCTACGGGGTCATTTGGGGGCTGGTTTGGGTTTTCACCCTTTAACGGCCTATTTTCAAGTCTAACTGTTCTTTTTGCAAATTATCTTCATACACTCAAACCGGGAGACTCGGGACTACCCGATCATTTCCTAGAAGTTACATTAGTCCCGTGCGAGGTGTTCGTGCCTCCTACAGGGTTGTTTTGGGGCTGGTTTTGGTTGTCACCCTTTAACAGCCTGTTTTCAAGTCTAAGTGTGATTTTTAAAAATTATCGTCATACTCTCAAATCGGGAGACCCGGGACTACGCGATCGGTTCCTACAAGCTATATTGGTCCCGTACGAGGTGTCCGTGCCTCCTACGGGGTCGTTTGGAGGCTGGTTTGGGTTTTCACCCTTTAACGGCCTGTTTTTAGGTCTAAGTGGTGATTTTTACAAATTATCGTCATACTCTCAAATCGGGAGACCCGAGACTACGCGGTCAGTTCCTACAAGTTACATCGGTCCAGTGCGAGGTGTTCGTGCCTCTTACGGGGTCGTTTGGGGGCTGGTTTGAGTTTTCACCCTTTAACGGCTTATTTTCTAGTCAAATTGTGATTTTTGGAAATTATCGTCATACACTCAAATCGAGAGACCCGAGACTACGCGGTCAGTTCCTATAAGTTACATTGGTCTCGTGCTAGGTGTTCGTTCCTCCTACGGGGTCGTTTGGGGGCTAGTTTGAGTTTTCAGCCTTTAACGGCCTGTTTTCAAGTCTAAGTGTGATTTTTGCAAATTATCATCATACTCTTAAACCGGCAGACCCGAGACTACGCGATCAGTTCCTACAAGTTACATTGGTCCCGTGCGAGGTGTTCGTGCCTCCTACGGGGTCGTTTGGGGGCTGGTTTGGGTTTTCACCCTTTAACGGCCTGTTTTCAACTCTAAGTGTGATTTTTTAAAATTATCGTCATACTCTCAAACCGGGAGATCCGGGACTACGCGGTCAGTTCCTACAAGTTACATTGGTCCCGTGTGAGGTGTTCGTTCCTCCTACCGGGTCGTTTGGGAGCTTGTTTGGGTTTTCACCCTTTAATGGCCTGTTTTCAACTCTAAGTGTGATTTTTTCAAATTATCATCATACTCTCAAACTGGGAGATCCGTGACTACGCGGTCAGTTCCTACAAGTTACATTGGTCCCGTGTGAGGTGTTCGTGCCTCCTACGGGGTCGTTTGGAGACTGGTTTGAGTTTTCACCCTTTAACGGCATGTTTTCAAGTCTAAGTGTGATTTTTTTAAATTATCGTCATACTCTCGAACCGGGAGACCCGAGACTACGCGGTCAGTTCTTATAAGTTACATTGATCCCGTGCGAGGTGTTCGTGCCTCCTACGGGGTCGTTTGGGGGCTAGTTTAAGTTTTCACCCTTTAACGTCCTGTTTTCAAGTCTAAGTGTGATTTTTTCAAATTATCGTCATACTCTCAAACCGGGAGATCCGGGACTATGCGGTCAGTTCCTACAAGTTACATTGGTCCCGTGCGAGGTGTTCATTCCTCCTACCGGGTCGTTTGGGAGCTTGTTTGGGTTTTCACCCTTTAATGGCCTGTTTTCAACTCTAAGTGTGATTTTTTCAAATTATCGTCATACTCTCAAACTGGGAGATCCGTGACTACGCGGTCAGTTCCTATAAGTTACATTTGTCCCGTGTGAGGTGTTCGTGCCTCCTACGGGGTCGTTTGGAGACTCGTTTGAGTTTTCACCCTTTAACGGCATGTTTTCAAGTCTAAGTGTGATTTTTGTAAATTATCATCATACTCTCGAACCGGGAGACCCGAGACTACGCGGTCAGTTCTTATAAGTTACATTGATCCCGTGCGAGGTGTTCGTGCCTCCTACGGGGTCGTTTGGGGGCTGGTTTAAGTTTTCACCCTTTAACGTCCTGTTTTCAAGTCTAAGTGTGATTTTTGCAAATTATCGTCATATTCTCAAACCGAGAGACCCGGGACTACGCGGTCAGTTCTTATAAGTTACATTGGTCCCGTGCGAGGTGTTCGTGCCTCCTACGGGGTCGTTTGGGGGTTGGTTTGAGTTTTCACCCTTTAACGACCTGTTTTCAAGTCTAAGTGTGATTTTTGCAAATTATCATCATACTCTCAAACTGGGAGACCCGAGACTACGCGTTTAGTTCCTACAAGTTACATTGGTCCCATGCGAGGTGTTCGTGCCTCCTACGGGGTCGTTTGGGCGTTGGCTTGAGTTTTTAACCTTTAATGGCCTGTTTTCAAGTCTAAGTGTGATTTTTGAAAATTATCGTCATACTCTCAAATCGAGAGACCCGGGACTACGCGGTCAGTTCCTACAAGTTACATTTGTCTCCTGCGAGGTGTTCGTGCCTCCTACGGGGTCGTTTGGGGCCTGGTTCGGGTTTTCACCCTTTAACGGCCAGTTTTCATGTCTAAGTGTGATTTTTGCAAATTATCGTCATACTCTCAAATCCGGAGACCCGAGACTACGCGGTTAGTTCCAACAAGTTACATTGGTCCCATGCGAGGTGTTCGTGCCTCCTACGAGGTCGTCTGGGGGCGGGTTCGGGTTTTCACCCTTTAACGACCTGTTTTCAAGTCTAAGTGTGATTTTTGCAAATTATCATCATACTCTCAAACCGGGAGACCCGGGACTACCCGATCCATTCCTACAACTTACATTGGTCCCGTGCAAGGTGTTCGTGCCTCCTACGGGGTCGTCTGGGGGTTGGTTCCGGTATTCACCCTTTAATTGCTTGTTTTCAAGTCTGTGTGATTTTGGCAAATTATCGTCATACTCTCAAGCCGGGAGACCCGGGACTATTCGGCCAGTTGCTACAAGTTACATTGGTCCTGTGCGAGGTGTTCGTGCCTCCTACGAGGTCGTCTAGGGGCTGGTTCGGGTATTCACCCTTTAACGGCCTGTTTTCAAGTCTAAGTGTGATTTTAGCAAATTATCGTCATACTCTCAAACTGGGAGACCCGAGACTACGCAGTCAGTTCCTACAAGTTACATTGGTCCCGTGCGAGGTGTTCGTGCCTCCTACGGCGTCGTTTAGGGGCTGGTTTGAGTTTTCACCCCTTAACGGCTATTTTTCTAGTCAAAGTGTGATTTTTGCAAATTATCATCATACTCTCAAACTGGGAGACCCGAGACTACGCGGTCAGTTCTTGTAAGTTACATTGGTCCCGTGCGAGGTGTTCGTACCTCCTACGGGGTTGTTTCGAGGCTGGTTTGGGTTTTCACCCTTTAACGGCCTGTTTTCAAGTCTAAGTGTGATTTTTGCAAATTATCATCATACTCTCAAACCGACAGACCCGGGACTACGCGGTTAGTTCCTACAAGTTACATTGGCCCAGTGCGAGGTGTTCGTGCCTTCTATGTGGTCGTTTGGGGGCTGGTTTGAGTTTTCACCCTTTAACGGCCTGTTTTCAAGTATAAGTGTGATTTTTGCAAATTATCGTCATACTCTCAAACCGGGAGACCTGAGACTACGCGGTCAGTTCCAACAAGTTACATTTGTCCCGTGCGAGATGTTCGTGCCTCCTACGGGGTTGTTTGGGGGCTGGTTCGGGTTTTCACCCTTTAACGGCCTGTTTTCAAGTCTAAGTGTGATTTTTTCAAATTGTCGTCATACTCTCAAACCGGGAGACCTGGGACTACGCGATAAATTCCTAGGTGTTACATTGGTCCCGTGCAAGGTGTTTGTGCCTCCTACGGGGTCGTTTGGGGGCTAGTTTGAGGTTTCACCCTTTAACAGCCTGTTTTCAAGTCTAAGTGTGATTTTTGCAAATTATCATCATACTCTCAACTCGGGAGACCCGAGACTACGCGATCAGTTCCTATAAGTTACATGGGTCCCGTGCGAGGTGTTCGTACCTTCTACGGAGTTGTTTCGAGGCCGGTTTGGGTTTCACCCTTTAACGGCCTGTTTTCAAGTCTAAGTGTGATTTTTGCAAATTATCGTCATATTCTCAATCCGACAGACCCGGGACTACGCGGTTATTTCCTACACGGTACATTGGTCCCGTGCGAGGTGTTCGTGCCTTCTACGGGGTCGTTTGGGGGCTGGTTTGAGTTTTCACCCTTTAACGGCCTGTTTTCAAGTCTAAGTGTGATTTTTGTAAATTATCGTCATACTCTCAAACCGGAAGACTCGGGACTATGCAGTCATTTCCTACAAGTTACATTGGTCCCGTACGAGGTGTTCGTGCCTCCTACGGGGTCGTTTGGCGGTTGGTTTGGGTTTTCACCCTTTAATGGCCTGTTCTCAAGTCTAAGTGTGATTTTGGCAAATTATCATCATACTCTCAAATCGGGAGACCCGGGACTACGCGGTCAGTTCCTACAAGTTACATTTGTCCCGTGCGAGTTGTTCGTGCCTCGTGCGGGGTCGTCTGGGGGCTGGTTCGGGTTTTCACCCTTTAACGGCCTGTTTTCAAGTCTAAGTGTGATTTTTGCAAATTATCATCATACTCTCAAACCGGGAGACCCAGGACTACCCAATCAGTTCCTATAAGTTACATTGGTCCCGTGCGAGGTGTTCGTGCCTCCTACGAGGTCGTCTAGGGGCTGGTTCGGGTATTCACCCTTTAACGGCCTGTTTTCAAGTCTAAGTGTGATTTTAGCAAATTATCGTCATACTCTCAAACTGGGAGACCCGAGACTACACAGTCAGTTCCTACAAGTTACACTGGTCCCGTGCGAGGTGTTCGTACCTCCTACGGGGTCGTTTGGGGGCTGGTTCGGGTTTTCACCCTTTAACGGCCTATTTTTCAAGTCTAAGTGTTATTTTGGTAAATTATCGCCATAGTCTCAAACCGGGAGAACCGGGACTACGCGATCTGTTCCTATAAGTTACATTGGTCCCGTGCGAGGTGTTCGTGCCTCCTACGGGGTCGATTGGGGGCTGGTTCAGGTTTTCAGCCTTTAACGGCCTGTTTTCAAGTCTAAGTGTGATTTTGGCAAATTATCGTCATAGTCTCAAACCGGGAGACCCGGGACTACGCGATCAGTTCCAACAAGTTACATTGGTCCCGTACGAGGTGTTCGTACCTCCTACGGGGTCGTTTGGGGGCTGGTTCGGGTGTTCACCCTTTAACGGCCTGTTTTCAAGTCTAATTGTGATTTTGTCAAGTTATCGTCATACTCTCAAACCGGGAGACCCGGGACTACGCGGTCAGTTCCTACAAGTTACATTGGTCCCGTACGAGGTGTCCGTGCCTCCTACGGGGTCGTTTGGGGGCTGGTTTGGGTTTTCACCCTTTAATGGCCTGTTTTCAAGTCCAACTGTTATTTTTGGAAATTATCTTCATCTCTCAAATCGAGAGACCCGGGACTACACGATCATTTACAAGTTACATTGGTCCCGTGCGAGGTTCTCATGCCTCCTACGGGGTTATTTGGGGGTTGGTTTGGGTTTTTACCCTTTAACGGACTGTTTTCAAGTCTAAGTGTGATTTTTACAAATTATCGTCATACTCTCAAACCGGGAGACCCGGGACTATGCGGTCAGTTCCTACAAGTTATATTGGTCCCGTGCGAGGTGTTCGTGCCTCCTACGGGGTCGTTTGGAGGCTGGTTTGGGTTTTCACCCTTTAACGGCCTGTTTTTCGATCTAATGGTGATTTTTGCAAATTATCGTCATACTCTCAAACCGGGAGACCCGAGACTACGCGGTCAGTTCCTACAAGTTACATTGGTCCCTTGCGAGGTGTTCGTGACTCCTACGGGGTCGTTTGGGGGTTGGTTTGAGTTTTCACCCTTTAACGGCTTATTTTCTAGTCAAAGTGTGATTTTTGCAAATTATCATCATACTCTCAAACCGAGAGACCCGAGACTACGCGGTCAGTTCCTACAAGTTACATTGGTCTCGTGCAAGGTGTTCGTTCCTCCTAGGGTGTCGTTTGGGGGCTGGTTTGGGTTTTCACCCTTTAACGGCCTGTTTTCAAGTCTAAGAGTGATTTATACAAATTATCGTCATACTCTCAAACTGGGAGACCCGAGACTACACGGTGAGTTCCTACAAGTTACGTTGGTCCCGTGTGAGGTTTTTCGGCCTCCTACGGGGTCGTTTGGGGTCTGGTTTGAGTTTTCACCCTTTAACGGCCTGTTTTCATGTCTAAGAGTTATTTTTGCAAATTATCGTCATACTCTCAAACCGAGAGACCCGGGACTATGCGGTCAGTTCCTACAAGTTACATTGTCCCGTGCGAGGTGTTCGTGCCTCTTACGGGGTTGTTTGGGGGCTGGTTTGGGTTTTCATCATCTATAGCAGTCCAATAGCTATACATCTCATGACCACATGAGTAAAAAACTCATGTCCATAATAAGCTATTCTTGTATGTCAATATGGACTCACTGCGAGGGGTCATTAATTGTTTGTACTAAATCTCAATAGTGTAAGGCATAATTACTATCATGAGGCATAATTTTGAAAAACTAACACATGTTATTCAAACTCCATTCATTAGAACTCCTATCATTGGAAGAGGTCTGATGATGTGGGAATGCTCACACAACTAAAAAATTTTGTTTTGTAACTTCAAGTAATAAGTAAATATTCTTATAGAGTTTCTCATAGTTGAGCCAATTACGTATCAATTAATAGCATAAGATCACGTAACTTTAATTTTACTTCCATAACAAAACTTCAAATATGAAAACACGTAATTTTAAAAAAAAAGTGTTAAACCCCCTAACCATGTATACACTTAAGAACACGCATATATAAAGTACTGCACATATATAAAACTATATATCTTATTAGAAGTAAAATATAATACTAGAGTTCTACCTGTCCAGTAGCGGGTTAGTGGGATTATGCATGTGAAAGTTACATGACTTGTAATTCCTTGCCCTTGGCCTTGCTCTGAAGCTACTTTTACATATAAACTGCTAACATCCTGACCTACAATACGTTAATGTGATCAAAATTAACCAGAGAATAAACTAGAAAGAAGTCAAGTCCAAAGTGTATGAACAATAAGCTTATCTTTGTATCCATGCTAACTAAATCCTTAGCACAAGTGAACAGTCCAAATGGATGCTAACTACATCATTATATATAATTCAATTACAGAAATTTATTGAATGGTTTCTTACTGGACAATAAAAAGAAAAAAAATAAAGAATGGAAAAAATAAAGAAAAATTCCATATAGTGAATACTTACTTACAGTTATTGATATGCCCCCAAGCCCCCGGTGATTGCTCACAACAACATTCCGGCCACGTTTTGCAACAAAGTTTGGCACTATTTCATCAACCAAACATAGAGCTAATAAATTTAAAGTGTATAATTACATGTATATACATACATGTGTAAATATACATATTTATACCAATCAAAAGCTGATCTTTAGTGCACTTCTTCCCTTCCACATTAAAGTACACACACTATGTGCATGCACACATATATACATAAACAAATAATTCATTGATGAGATGCTAAGGTGTTAAAATGACAATATACAAACATATATAAACACACACACACACACACACACACACATACACGTTTTGGCAACTAATTCTAATTCTAATTCTAAATTTCTCTATGGACCTTTATTTCTCATTTTTTTCCTAAAGTTTTAGTGAAATAATCCCATTTTTATTTCATTTCCACCCTTCCAGCTCCAAATCTACACACATAGACAATCAACTCATCAACGAGACACGGGGTTGTAAAAAGGAAAATATACAACTATACGAACACACACACTGCGTGTGATAATTATTTTTAAATCTGGATTTCTCTATAAGCCTTAATATTTGAATTTTTCCTCAAGTTTCAATGAAATCGGTACCCGAAATTGCAACTGATACATTATACAACTGACTTGCAACTGACCTGTACCTGATATATATATATATATATATATCATATGGGTATGCGATCTGCGATTTCTCTCTCAGGTCATATGATATGCGATCAGCGATTTCTCTCTCAGGTTAGTTGCAACCTGAGAGAGAAATCGCAGATCGCATACCCATATGATATATATATATATATATATATATATATCAGCACCCCTAAATCGCAACCCCTAAATCGAGCACCCCTAAATCGCAACCCCTAAATCGAGCACCCCTAAATCGCAACCCCTAAATCGAGTACCCGAAATCGGGTACCCTAAACAGCACCCTTAAATCAGGTATATATATATATATATATATATATATATAGAGAGAGAGAGAGAGAGAGAGAGAGAGAGAGTGATGTAATACCTTACGATGATGAGTAGTAGCAGCGTGGGAGCAGTAGCAGCGACGAGGAGCAGTAGAAGCGAGGAGGAGAACGATGAGGAAGCTGGCAACGAGGAGCAGTAGAAGCGACGAGGAGAACGATGAGGAAGCCGGGAGGGAGGGTGAGCCGGGAGGGAGAGCGAGCGGGAGAGAGAGAGGATTGGAATGTCTTGAAAATTTGGTCCCCGCTCCAAATTTTGGGGGTTATTTTTTTAACAAAGCGTACCCATATATGCCACAGTTAAAAACCATGCCAAATTTTGGCACTATTTCAAACCGTGCCAGATTATGATAAAACCGTGCCAGAATCTGGCACGGTTTTAAACAGTGCAAGAATCTCCTTGCCTAAGCGTGCCAGATTGGCATTTTTGGTGTAGTGGATATTTGGGTATAGTTATTAGATTATGAGTATGTATGTATGTATGTATATATATACATATATATGTGTGTGTGTATGTGTGTGTGTGTGTGTATGTGTAAATTCCATTGTCCATAGTTTACATAAAAAATGTCGTATACCGCTACAACTATTGAAGAAGTTCATGTTCATTGTTCGAGGCGACGGATCCGAATTTTTAGCATCTTCAACATATGCTCGATATGAGGTACAATTTCATAAAGAATGTGTTTAAGTCTCGTAAATGTTTTACTTTAGTATTGGGATACTTTTAGAAACTGTTTTCTAACAAAATGAGGCATTTTTCTAAGTCACAATAATTTTTCAAGACCTGTGGCTGAGCATTTTTAAAATAATATTTTTCGCTCCTGTCATTCAAACGATAAGGCAATGTCGTTCAAACGACATTGACATGTCGTTCAAACGACTGCTTCTAACGACATCACATGTCGCAAGAAGAGTCGTTTATTTACTGGTTCAAACAAACCCATATTCTTTTGCATTTTAAAGGTTGTTTCTTTGGAGTTGATATCGTTCGAACGACTTCAAACGACATCCACCACCTCAAGTTTTTTGTTCAGCTATAAATACATGTTTTAGAGACATTTTTCATTAAGACTTTTGATACACGAAAACTGCTTTTGGGTAGACCTTTAGTCTTCATCTTTTAGGGTTAAAAATCTAGTTTTTATTCACCAAAACATCCCAATTCTTTTGCGAATCATTTGTGGAACCCAAATCACTTATGTTGAAGTTTATCTTTGTGGAGTGCCATCTCTACTGCTGGATTGGTGGTTCTTGGGGAGTTGCTTGTTAACGACTGTGATCATTGGGGATACTTGAGGGTGTTCACTGCTGAGGAACGACTACAATCATTGAGGTTCTTGAGGGGATCTTTGTTGGTTTAGGATGTGGTCTATGTGGGTTTACTACGGTAAATTCATTACAGATTTTGCTATGTAATTGTAAGTTGCGATTTGTATTATATAGTGAAATAAAGGTTTAACCTGAAAGGTTTTTTTCCTAAACCTCGAGCTTTGTGATTGTTTGATTTGCATATTTGATTTCTATCACATAGATGCACGATTAAGGTTTAATTAATTTATATCAAAGACTGACTCTAATTAAATATGTTTAAAATTAAAAATTTGCGAATTAAATTGATAATCGTTATCACCCTTTTTACAACGTGTGTGTGTGTGTGTGTGCGCGTGCGCGCGCGCGTGTGTATGTAAATATTTAGTCTGATGGTGGGTATAATGCAATGATAATAATGTTAAATGATTGCGTGTTGAGTTTAGAAGGTGGTTTAACATTTGAATTTGCGTGCTTGGGTGGTTATGGTTAGGTCAGTATAGTTTATTTGTATACGCATATTGGTATACATGGGACTTAGACATTTTTATGAAACTAAAATGGGAATACATTTGTATATGTTAAATGTAAAGAAGGAGGTGTACGTAACAAGTGAAAATTTTACAATGCCCTAGGTATGGGTGTGTTTGCATGTGTGTGTGTGTGTGTGTGTGTATGTGTGTGTACGCGTACACGTGTGTATGTAAATATTTAGTCTGATTGTGGGTATAATGTAATTATAATAATGTTAAATACTTGCGTGTTGAGTTTCTAAGGTGGTATAACAGTTGAATTTTTGTGCTTAGGTCGTTATGGTTAGGTCGGTATAGTTTATTTGTATACGTAAATTGGTATACATGGGACTTAGACATTTTTATGAAACTAAAACTGGAAAACATTTGTATATGTTAAATGTAAATAAGGAGGTGTACATAACAAGTGGAAATTTTACAATGCCCTAGGGATGGGTTAATCATAATGAATGAATACTAATTAAAAAGGAAAGGTTATAGTATATTATTAACGATGGATAGTGGTACTCTCGGTATGGTTTAAAGATGGGGCCTGAGTCGTGTTATTTCTCGGTTGTATGATGGTTATGGCTTGTTCAATCTATGTGAATAGTAGATTGGTATAAGTTAGGTGAATACTCTTTGTTAATTCAGTCCAGGGCCAACATAATATATGTATATTCGATTGTGTACGTGTATATTGGATTGTGTACCATGTGGTATAGGGTAGCTATGAGTTGGTTTATTGCCCTTTGGTAATTAAAGCAAATATGAGAGTAGAGTTAATGCTTTGTAGTTATTTAGAGGATACATGAGTCGAGGTAGTGCTCTATGGTATCGATTATGTTATGACGATTGAGATTGTGGGTATTTGCTCAGGGAGTCTCTTACTATTGATTCAAATGAACGATATAGCTTGAAAAAATTGTATTGGGGGTGTTCCTTATTTGGGCTTTATTCGCGAGATATCCCATGCACGGAGTCTAGTTCGATCGGGAGTTAGGAGCTATTAGGTATGAGATCCTCAAAAATTACCATGTATAGTTATTTGATTTATGTTATGATTACTATGGTATATATTGAGTCTCAGACCATCATATCTTAATAACAAACTAAGCTAAACAAAAGTGTATCGGGAGGGTCCTTATGTAGATTTCATTTATGAGATGTCCCATCAAGAAACTTCGTGAGGTTGGCGGTTGAGAGACGATGGGGAACTGAAACCATTATTTTTTACTCTATGTTTTACTTATGTGGAAGGAACCCTTAATATGATAAGGTAAGGATAGGTATGGTTAGTTAAAACTGTATCAGGTTAAAGGATTGGTGACGTATGATTTTTATGAGTGTCAGCGGGAGATGACATGGGGCATAAATGGGTCACATTTAATATTGCTAAGTAACATAGATATTTCTTACAACTTTTAGGACCTGACCCAAATCTACAACATTTGTTCCCCATGTATTATTACTTGTTATATGAGAGCAACGATAGTGAGGAGTCAGAGTTGCAGTGGTTGGAGATATAGTGCATCATCTTTAGTCTAGAAGTTGTTATTTCGTTTCAGTTGGCATTCTAGTATTTAGGTTCAAGACTTTATTTATTAACCCAAGTGCTCCCACTTCGTTTATATTTCAGTTTGAGACTATTGTATCATAGGGATTTATTATAATTATGGATTCTGTTTTAGCGGAGATTTTTCTTTTATCATAATTTAGTTATTTAAATTTATTATTATTATTATCATTATTACTATTATTATTATGTTGTGGATGGTTTTTATGTACTGTCATTTTTATTTCCTATTGATGCTGATAATGGTATAAATTCCAAGCACTCCCTATCTTCGGCTTGTCAGCTTGATCAACAACTGCATGTGGACAATAAGGGTGTTACATAATGAGGTCATCGTAGATCGGTTTTAGCCATCTATGTCTAATGTTGGTCATCGTAAAACCAACTTTATGTTTTAGGTCAATTTTGACCGTTAGAGATTAATTTGACCATATTAGGTCAAATGAGTCCATAGTAGGTTGATTTTAGTCGTCTAAGGCTGATGTTGGTCGTCTTAGACCAACTTGACCGTTTGAGGTCAATTTGATCGTGAGAGATCAATTTGACCATCTTAGGTCAATAGAGGCTATCATAGTCCAATTTTAGTCGTCTAGAACTAATATTGGTCATCGCAGACTAACTTCACCGTTTGAGGTCAATTTAATGTTAGAGATTAATTTGACCATCTTAGGTCAAATGAGGTCATTTAAGGCTAATGTTGGTCGTCGTATACTAGCTTGACAGTTGGAGGTCAATTTTTATCATTACTGATCAATTTTACCGTCTTAGGTGAAATGAGGCCGTTATCGACCGATTTTAGCCATCTTAGGTTAATGTTGGTCATCTTAGACCAACTTGACCATGTAGGGTCAATTTGATCGTTAGAGATCAATTTGACCATCTTATGTCAAATGAGGCCGTTGTGGGCCAATTTTATCCGTTTAAGGCTAATGTTGGTTGTAGTGGACCAATAAGACTATAAGAGGTCAATTTTGATCATCATAAATAAATTTGACCATCTTCAGTTAAATGAGGTTGTTGTAGGCTCATTTATCCGTTCAAGGATAATGTTGGTCTTCATATACCAACTTAACCTTTTGAAGTCAATTTGGTCGTTAGAGATCAATTTCATCGTCTTAGGTAAAATGAGGCTATTGTAGGCCATATTTTCCCATCTTAGGATATTTAGACTAACTTGAATGTTTATGGTTAATTTGATCGTTGGAGATCAATCTCACCGTCTTAGGTTAAATCAGGTTGTTATAGGTCAATTTTAGCCATTTAAGTCTAATGTTGGTAGTCTTAAACCATCTTGACCGCTTGAGGTCAATTTGATCATTAAAGATATATTTGATCGTCTTAAGTCAAATGAGGCCGATTTTAGCCATCTAAGGTCAATGTTGGTTATCTTTGACCAACTTAACTGTTAGAAGGCAATTTGATCGCTAAAGATTAATTTGACCGACTTAGGTCAAATAAGGCCACTATAGGCATATTTTAGCCATTTGAGAATAATGTTGGTCATTTTAGACCAACTTGATTGTTTGAGCTCAATTTTATCGTTAGAAATCAATTTGACCGCATAGAGTCAAATGAGGCCATTATAGGCCAATTTTATCCGTCCAAGGATGATATTGGTTATTGTAGACTAACTTGACCTATTCATGAAAATTTGATTGTATGTGATCAATTTGACCCTCTTAGGTCAAATAAGGGCGTTGTAGACCAATTTTAGTTTTTCAAGGCTAATATTCGTCGTCTTAGAGTGACTTAACTGTTAGAGTTCAATTTGATCATTAAAGATCAATTTGATTGTATAAAGTCAAATAAGGTTGTTGTAGGCCAATTTTAGTTATTTAAGGCTACTATTGGTCATCGTAGATCAACTTGACCTATTCAGGTGAATTTTGATTGCAAGAGATCATTTTGACCATATTCGATCAAATAAGGTCGTTGTTGGACAATATTTACCTTTTAAGGATAATGTTGGTCGTCTTAAATCAAATTGACCGTTTGAGGTTAATTTTGATAGTCATGGATCAATTTGATTGTCTGGTGTCAAATGAGGTCATTGTAGGCTGAGGTTATCCATATGTTGTTAATGTTGGTCGTATTAAACCAGTTTGACCGTTTGAGGTCAATTTTGATTATTAGGTATTAATTTATTTGTCTTAGGTCAAATGAGGTCGTTATGGGCTGAACTTAGTCATCAATGGATAATGTTGGTATTCTTAAACCAACTAGACTACTTGAGGCCAATTTGATTATCTTATATCAAACGAGGCAGTCGTGGGGCGATTTTAGCCATTCTGGTCTAATGTTGTTCGTCTTGGACTAACTTCACCATTTGGGTCAATTTTGACCATTAGAGATTTATTTGATGTCTTGGGTCAAATCGGGCCAATGTAGGTCGATTTTAGTCATCTTAGGCTATTGTTGGTCATCTTAGATCAACTTAATTGTTTATGTCAATTTGGTCATCATTAATAAATTTGATCATCTTAAGTCAAATAAGGTCATTGTAAGCTAATTTTAGCCATCTTAAGCTAATGTTGGTCGTTTTAGACCAACTTGACCGTTTAGGTCAATTTGATCGTCGTATATTAATTTCATCTTAGGTCAAATTAGGCCACCGCATACCGATTTTAGCCGTATTATTCTAATATTGGTTGCATTGGACGAACTTTACCGCTTGGATCAATTTTGATCATTAGAGATCAGTTTGACCATCTGAGGTCAAAGAAGGCCATCGTTGGTCGGTATTAACCATCATAAGCTAATGTTGTTCGTCTTAGACCAACTTGACTATTTTGAATAATTTGCTCATTATAGATCAATTTAACCATCTTAAGTCAATTGAAGCTGTTGTAGGCCAAGTTTGATTATAAGTGATCAACTTGACAGTCTTCAATCAATCGAGGTCATTATGGGCCAATTTTACCCGATCAGGGCTAATGTTGGTCGTCTTAAACCAACTTCACTGTTTGAGGTCAATTTGATCACTAGAGACAAATTTAGCCATCTCAGGTTAAATGAGGTTGTTATAGAACAATTTTAGTCGTTCAAGGATAATATTGGTCATCGTAGACTAACTGGGTCATTAGAGGTCAATTTTGATCGTGGTAAATTAATTTGACCGTCTATGGTCAAATGAGGTCATTGTAGGTTGATTTTAGTCGTTCAAGGCTAATATTGGTCTTCATAGACCAAATTGACAATTTGAGGTTAGTTTGATCGATTTAGGTCAAATGAAGCCATTGGCGGCCGATTTGTGCCATCTTACACCAACTTGACTGTTAGGGGTCAATTTGATTATTATAGATCAATTTGACTTTCTTAGGTCAAATGAGGTCATTTTAGACCTATTTTAGCCATCTAAGGCTAATGTTGGTCGTCTTAAACCAACTTGACGATTTGAGGTCAATTTGATCATCAAAGATCAATTTGACTGTCCTAAATCAAATGAGGCTATTATAGGTGAATTTTAGTCATCTTAGGGTAATGTTGATCATCTTAGATAAACTTGACTATTTTAGGTCAACCCGATCGTTATAGACCAATTTGATTATTTTAGGTCAAATAAGCGATTTAGATGAACTTTACCGTTTGAGTTGAATTTTATTGTTTAAGAACAATTTGATCGTGTCAGGTCAAATGAGACCATTGTCGCCCAATTTTAATCATTCAATAATAATGTTGGTCATTGTAGACTGACTTGACCTATTCATATCAATTTCGATTATAAGTGACAAATTTAACCATCTTCGGTGAAATGAGGCCGTTATAGGCCAATTATAGCCATTCAAGGCCAATGTCGGTTCTCTTAGACTGGCTTGACCGTTGAAGGTTAATTTGATCATTTGAGACCAATTTAAAAGTCTTAGGGCAAATGAGGTCGTAGTTGGCCAATTTTAGTCATTCAAGGCTATAATGTTGGTCGACGTTGACCAACTTAACCTTTTCGTGCCAATTTTAATCGTAAGAGTTCAATTTGACCATCTTCGGTCAAATGAGGCCGTTATAAGCTAATTTTAGCTTTTTAGAAATAATATTTTGTAACGCTCGGATTTTTATAAATTGATAAAAAAAAATTCATTATGAGAAATTATGGGATTAATTTTATTAGAATAATCTTGTAATTAAAATTAAGAAGAATTAATACAAAATTAATTATATAATCACACTTATAATTAAGTTATAATATCATAAGGATAAAATAAGGAAATTTAAAGAAGAAGAAGAAGAGGAATAATAATAATAATAATAATAATAATAATAATAATAATAATAATAATAATAATAATAATAATAATAATAATAATAATAATAATAATAATAATAATAATAATAATAATAATAATAATAATAATGATGTCTAAAAATGGACTTAATCTAGATTTATAATCACAGATAAAAATATAGTAGGTTAATCAAATCACACACACACAAGAGAAGAGATTTTTAGAGTGGTTCAGATGTAAAATAGCCTACGTTCACTATTGGTATTATTCGTAGGGTTACAATAGCTCAGTATGGTGTGCATATTAGTGATTCGAGTTTTCCTTTCAGCTAAGGGAGTATTTTGTATTTATCATGGTGTAAAGCCTAGATATTAAACGCCTTTATATTGCCAGGTATCTACATATGTGTACACTAAATGAAACTCTTGGAATTCAGTACTGGTTGGCATCCCATCTGAGTAACTTTTGATCTTCCTGATGGTTGACGTTCTGGAGTTGGTCAGCCTTCCAGCCAACTAAGTATCTCCAATATCGTTCATAGTGGTTGTTCATCCACGTAGGATGACAAATGTATATTTATCATTGGTCCACGTAGAAGAGTATATTTACATGCAACAAAGCCCCCAGTGCTCCATGCTTGATGATTGATTGAAAGTAGGAGTATTTAGCCCACGAAATTGCTTGGCGTACTGTTTGAGGGTGTGGTCGGCAGCCGACCTCCCATACTTGTAAAAATCTTTATCGGTACTGTTTGATAAAGGAATTTTTGTAAATAATTCGAACTTTTTTTAACTTCCAAAGGGTACGATTGTCTTTTGAAGCTTTGGTAAGCGTACAATTGGCGGTAGTTCCACTTTTCTTTCAGTTAATCATTTCGTTCCCATTTATCGAGGCAACCTATATATGTAGAAAATTTCCCTCCTTTCTTTTCACCTCAAACCTTCTGCAATTAAGAGTTTTCTTTCGTCTTCAAGATTTCTTTGTACGATCGTTCGTTGCCATTATTTTTTCTTCAGTTCTTACAGTCACCTTAAATCCCCTATAAGCCTTATTTCCCTCCTTCTCTGTTTTATCATCTTTTTCTATTTTCCACCATGGTTCACATTGTAAACGAGGGTTCATTAGATGAGTTTAGAGAAAAAAAGAAAAAATCCATCTTGGGTAGATTTATAGATAGCCTAGGGTACCATAGATGTGTATTCTCTTCCTAAGGGTCACCGGGTCCCCACCTTATTCATTGCTGAGTGTGGCATCACTTTTCCACCAAACCATATTTTTCTTCAATTTTATCAATACTTTGATGTGGTCCCTGCTCGGGTGGCACCAAACACTTAAAGGGTCATAAATGGTGTCAATAGATTGAATGAAATACATAGGACCCATATTGGAGTCCACGAGTTGATGTTTTGTTATAAATGTGGTACTGTTGGAGAAAGTACATATTATCTGAAGACTAGGTAAGAAAATAGGACTTTAGTGGTGAATTTACCAGACTCCAATAAGGATTATTAGGATTATGGTGTAGTTGTTAAGAATTGGCAACATGCTCCTCTTCTTGAGGGAGTATCTTACACCGGTCCCAGGTGCCCTCAAACTGGGCTTGGCATAGGTTGTAATTCTATTCTTTATTTTCCTCTATTATTATGTATTATTGAATTTGGATGACTAATTTTGCTATTAATTTTTTATGCAGAGGAATGTAAGAAGAGGTGTCCCAAAGAAGGGGAAATTAGTATTAAAGAGCTTAAATTTCTATGGGGACTTATCCAGAGGGTTGGAGAGGAAAATCCACGAGCTACTTCTTTGCTGTTGGAATGCAATAGTTTCATCACCTCTTTTGTTGCTCGGACAACACTTGTGATGTCCCAAGTTTTTATCAACTAAGAAGAGGATCATGTACCTGTTTCTTTAGCTACACAATCTGTTGGTGCTGAGTTTACCTAGGGAGGAACTTCTTTCTTATTTAAATCCTTTAATATTTCTGAGATCCCACTTTCTCCTCTTGCTAACATGACTAAGAGGATGATTCCCAATTTTATGAGTGGACCATTGTCTTCTCCCCCTAACAAGAATGCTAACACTGGTAAGAAGTCAGTTGAGAAGAAATCCCAAGCCAGTGATAAGAGGCCTTAAGTCCTTGGTGTTGATGAGACTCAAACTACTGAGTCTCAATTTAAGAGATTGAAGAGAGGTTTGCCTGACCTTCAGAAATAGGCCAAAAAAACTCAAGCCGACCAGCAAGCGTTGACTATAAAGAATACTCTGTTCGACCAACAAGAGTTAGTGAGAAAAATCTAAGTTGACCTTAACATTGGGTTAGCTTTAGTTGCTGTTAACCCTGGATTGGCCAGGGGTTTAATCAAGTCTGGCACTCTCCCTATTAATCGAGTTGCATCATCCCCCATGACCAGGTCCAAGATAACTGCATGGGCATGTCAAAATTTATCCCTGGTAATTATCTGATCTTCTGCTTTTTCTCCATATTGCTGAATTTCTACTTATCATCTTGTGTTTGATCCTTTATTTTTTTTGGTTAACTTTAACCAGACGATGGAGAATGATGACCAGCTGAGGTCTCCCCCTGATAAAGTAGATGAGGCTTTTGAGGGCCTGAGATAATCTTTGGTTGTATCCCAAGAGGCTTTAAAATCAAAGAAAAAATTCTGGGAGGAGGAGTTGAAAAAGGCTAAGGATAGGCAACTACAGTAGAAGATAAATTAAAGGTTGTTGATGAAAAGGCCCAAACTACCGAGAAGAAATTGGGTGACACTGAAGGTAGAGCCAAGGCAGCCGAAGACAAACTTATAGAAGCCACAACTCGGTCCCAAACTACTGAAGATAAAGTGATTGGCTTGACTTTTGAAGTTACTTCCATGAAGGCTAAGGGAAAAGATGCCTTTGATAATGATTGGGATAAGGCCCTTTTTGCCGCCCCTACTCAAATTGAGTATGCCAAGAAACTATCCTTCAAGGAAGGTAGGCAAGAGGCTCTGAAGTCTAAAGATGGCCGGCATAGAGACAAACTCTGATCTCCGCTAGAGGCATGACCTAGGAACTCATCCTAACTTGGATGAGGAGTTTGACGATGAAAAAGGGTCAGGAGAATCTTTAATGATGCCCCCATTGAGTCTTCAGTGGTGCCAGAAGCAATTGTCGACCTACCTGTTACTAGTCAAGAACAGGCCATAGATAAGGAGAAGGTTTAGCTCCTTCTTAGCTAGTTTTATTTTTTGTCATTTCTCATATATATTTTATACTTCTTCTCTTTTCTTTCTTACAGATGTATCTACCTCTGTACTTCAAGATTAATCAATAAAAGAACATATTTTTTTCTTAATTGTTGTTGCCTTTGAATAGCTTTGATTTCTTGTTGCTTTGTTCTTTTTTGTATTGTCTATTTCTCGAGATTTTCCCTATAAACTCATACTTGTAACTTTCCAGTTTGATACTAGGAAGAGGGCCATAATATCTTCTAAATTCGACCTACTCAGGCAGTAAAAAATCTTCTGGAAGTTGGTTATGTTCCCATGTCTGAGGAAGACTTAGCAGGGTTACTCGTCCCAGAGGTCTCGACCACATTAAGGAGTTATAAATCTACCTTCATTGCCTTTTAGATAGGGTTGTAGCTAATAATGCTTCTTATTACGAGATGATTGAGAGGATGCAGAACAACCATAGGTTGTCTTTAGTTTTGCTTCACTATGATTATGAGGCTAAGTACAAGGCCTTGAGTGAAGCAAATTCTTTTGACAAAAAATTATGAGTCATCATTTTCGCTATGAAAAAGAAAAGAATTATCTCTTAAATAAGATCTAGAAAATGCTCGATCAATTGTTGATATATTGGAGAGAGAAAATAATGCCCTGAGGAATGAACTTGATAGTCTGAAGACATCAATGAAAAATATCCTTAATACTAAAAGCCTTTTGTTTACTAGATTAATAACAAATAGTTATAAGTTGAGTAAACTCCGAACAAACTTATTGGGAAAAACACTTTTCGAAAAACACAAGATGTGTTGTAATATATTTTTCTGAATGTATGGATTAAATTCGATAGTTGATTACATTAAGTTTATTTTTTTAATAAATATCTACTATCTTTACCATGCAGTCCCAATCACAATAAAAATTAAGAACATTCACAGAAATAGACACAGGAATTTTTAACGTGGTAAAACCCTTAAACAAGGGAAACATCCACGGCCCCCTCTACGGAGAAAAATACAAAATCCACTAGAATAAAAATCAGGTTACAACACTTAAGCAAACCACAAAGATCCTAACCTAAGTTCAGATTGTACCTACACGAGATTCTCCACTCCAAAGGTATTCTAACTTGGAACTTGATCCTTTCTTGCTGCTTCTTTGTCTTTTCCTTGATTTCTTTCTCTTTGGATTAAGATTCCATCAAATCTTTCAAGTACAAGATTATCAAACAGAACCACAATGTCTAAGTGTTCGTGTGAGATAGTGTTTTTGATGTGTTACTACATGCAAATATGCAACTCGCCCTCTCAAGATTTATACAAACTTTCCTAACAAATTACAATAGTTCTAATATGGAAGTTATTTTTGAATCTTGATTTCTCAAGCAAAGACTTCTTGATCTTTAATATAACCACAGATCTCAAGGATACCTTGCTCGGAAGACGGTTCAAGGTCTTATACAATTTCTGGATTTTGAAATTGTAAACCTCCAATTGAAGATCCAACTAGAATAGAAGTTTACTTTATCAAATCAGATTCAGACTTAACATGCAAGGATTGGTTCAACAAGTTTTGATGTATAAAACTTATTTTCAGATCTGTACTCCTAAAAACTTTAGTATGAGTTCTTTGGTGCTTCTTTTATTTTTGAACACTAGTATTTCATAAAATATGAAATAAAACTCAGAAACACACAACTCACAAGATCTGAAATTTTATTTTTGAAAACAGAAGTCTTTTATTTCAAAAACTTGTTGAAACAAAATAGATCTAAGAAAACAGATCTAAAAAGAAAACAGAAAATATACGTGATGTTCTCTTTTAGAAAGACTCAGTTTCAATAATGAAACTTAACTCTTCCTTAGAGATGAGTTCTGAGAGAATCAATGTATTTTGAAGAGGTCTTCAAACGAAGAACACAAAACCAACAACACAGAAACCCTATAAAGATCTAACTCTCAAAAGGTAGGTTTTTTGATGTATGGGACTTTTAGGTTTTGGTGTTTGGTTAGGGAGAAATCTCACAGAGGTTTGGATCTACGAATAAACTAGGGTTTCCTCTCTCTCTCTCTCTCTCTTTCTTCTCTCTTCTCTCTTCTCCCTTCTCTCTCTTCTCTTTCTTCTCTTTACTCTCTATTTTCTCTCAGGTTTAATGAAATGGCAAAAGTCTCAAAATGCTTAGGCTTGGTCTTCTTTTATACAGAGCAAAGAAGGATTGAGAACATCAGTCTCAATCCAACAGCAGAGATCAAGTCTAACTGGTTTGACTTTGATCCAACGGTTTAACTCAGGCAGTGGGTTATAAGGTCACTGATTGGGTAAGCCTGGGATCACAAGGATTGAAAACTATCGCATGCAGTACGTTGATTAAAACAATCCAAGGGATGAGAATGAATAAGCAAAATGTGAGTATAAGAAAACACAAATCTAGACTCTTCGAAACCAACACGAGTACGCACAGGATTAAGCTGAGACGCGCGTATGAAACTAATTACAAAGCACACCTCAAAGTCTCTAGCGCTTTTGGATTCTACCCAAGTAAAAAATCAGCAAAGAATACAAATTTCTGAAATTCCAATTTAACCCACAAAACTTGTAAAACCAATTTTTAATTAATTCAAAAATCATTTAAAAAATATTTAACATTATATAAAATGATTTGTTTGGAAATAAATTGATTTTAAAATGATTTCAAGTGATGATAAACCATTCAAGCACAAATATAATATGTAGGATGCAGTGCAAGTGTCCTATTTGTGGTTTTAGGTTTAGAATTTACTTCCCTTTGAAGATTCTCTTGGACTGAATTTATTCTTGTAGCATGTACCTTTGAGGAGATGGAGTTCTCAAACTAAACTAATTGATTTTGTTTATATATCCAAACTAGTTGGAACTCCTATATATGCAGACTCAAGTGAGTCAATATATAGTGTGTTCTCAATCTCCCCCTTTGGATATTAGAGACAAAATTCCCTTGAGTATTTTGTACTCTTGGGTCAAAAATAAAAAGAAATCCTATGTGTCCTATACAAATATTCTAACTACCCTTTCCCATCCTAGAACTGAAAATAAGAGAAAAAATACATTACTCAACTATATACAGACTAATACCCTACAAAGTATAAACAAGATGTACAAAGGGCTGAAATGTCTGAAATGCCAGTACATGATAAACACTAAAATTAGCATATTAATTGAGTTAGAATATGAATAAATGGTAGAAATGCTAAGCAATACTCAAGATCTTCTCCCCCAATTTTTCTCAAATATACAAGGGGTATAAATAAAAAAAATAGAGATTAATTGAGAGTAATCATGCCTATAGCAGTACGCAAATACTCAAAACGAATGTTATCTAATGGTTTTGTAAAGAGATCTGCGAGCTATTTTTGTGTGTTCAAATATTGAATAAGGAGGTCTTTGCATTCAACAAGGTCACGGATAAAGTGATGTCTAATCTTAATATGCTTAGTTCGTGAGTGCAAAACAGGATTTTTAGAAATATTAATAGCACTTTGATTATCACAAAACATGGGTAATTATTTTTCTATGAGACCATAATCACTAAGCATTTGTCTGATCCATAGTAATTGAGCACAACAACTACCAGCTGCTATATATTCTGATTCAGCACTAGATAATGAAATGCAATTCTATTTCGTACACGACTAGCCAACATGATTATTGCTTACATAGTAGCAAGCAACAGAAGTGCTCTTACTGTCATCAGAACAACCGGCCCAGTCGGCATCGGTATATCCAATAATAGCACTAGTTGTATCTTTTGTGGACCAAATACCAAGTTTTAGAGTACCTTTAGCATATTTAATAATCCTTTTTACACTTAATAAGTGAGACTCTTTAGGGTTACTTTGATATCTAGCACAAATACACACAGCAAAAGATCTATCAGGTCGAGACGCGTTAAGATACAGTAAACTCTCTATCATACTTCTATAAGGAGTGGGATCAACATTTGTCCCATTATCATCCTTAGATAGTTTAGTTGAAGTACTCATGGGGGTTCTAGAAGTTTTAGCATTTTCTAAGCCGAATTTTTTAACTAAGACAGCAGCATACTTGGATTTAGAAATAAAAAGACCATCACTGCATTGTTTTACTTATAAACCTAAAAAATATTGTAGTTGACCCATTAAACACATCTGAAATTCGGTATACATGATATTAGAAAAATTCTCTACTTGTTTAGGACAGGTGGAACCGAAAATAATATCGTCCACATATACTTGCGTAATTAAGACATGTTGATTTTCCTTTCTGACAAATAATGTTTGATCATTTCCGCCACGGACAAAATTATGAGACACTAAGAAGGTCGATAATCTCTCATACCAAGCTCTAGGAGCTTGTTCCAAAACGTATAAAGCTTTCTTAAGCTTAAAGACGTGGTCCGGGTGTACAGGATCAACAAATCCTTTAGTTTGTTCTACGTAAACTTCTTTAATCAAAATTCCATTTAAAAATGCGGATTTAAAATCCATTTGGAATAACTTGAACTGCATATAACACGAAATTGCTAGAAGGAGACGAACTGATTCTAGACGAGTAACAGGTAAAGGTTTCCTCAAAATCAATTCCCTCAATCTGAGATTAGCCTTGTGCAACCAACCTAGATTTATTTCTAATGACCTCCCCATTTTCATCGATTTTATTTTTTTAAATCCATTTTGTGCCGATAACCTTCGAATCTTTAGGTCTAGGAACCAGATTCCAAACATCATGACTCTTAAATTGGATTAGCTCTTCTTGCATAGAATTTATCCAAAATGAGTCATTAAAGGCATCATTAACATTTTTAGGTTCCTCAAGGGAAACAAAACAAGAATATTGTTCCACTTGACGAAGTTGGGATCTAGTTCGAACTGGTTCCGAAGGATTACCAACAATGGTTTCAATGGGATGATCTTTAGAAACACAGGTGGGTACAGAGGGATCCTCAGGTGGCAGTGAAACAGTATCATCTCGAGGATCAGGGGTTAAAACAGGATTGTCCTCATCAAATGTTACTGGTTGACTGTCATTACTCCTAACACTTGTGTCATCTACAATTACATTAATTGATTCCATAATAGTTTTGGTTCTATTATTGAAAACACGCAAAGCCCTACTATTTTGGGAATAGCCAAGAAAAATTCCCTTTTCTCCTTGGGTATCAAATTTTGAAAGATGCTCTCTATCTTTGTAGATATAGCAGATACTACCGAAGGTTTTAAAATATTTCAGATTAGGCTTTTTGTGGAACCATAACTCATAAGATGTTTCTTTGGAATTTTTTCTGAGGAAGATACGATTGATAATGTGACACGCGGTTTGGACATCTTCTACCCAAAAATATCTAGGGAGATTATTATCATGTAACATGACCCTATCCATTTCTTGTAAAGTCAGATTCTTACGTTCAGCTATACCATTCTGTTGCGGGCTTTTGGGAGCGCTAAACTCATGTTTATAGCCATTAGCTACACAATACTCAGAAATTCCAGAGTCCTTAAACTTTCCACCTTTATCACTCCTAATATGACATACTTGGGTATCCTTCTCATTCTCAATTTTAGGAGGATTCTTAAGAATTCATTGAAGGTTTCTGATTTATGCTTCATAAAAGCTACCCATGTATATCTCGTATAGTCGTCTACTATAACTAGGATGTATGAGTTTCCACAGAAACTAATAGTTCTAGAGGGACCCATGAGGTCCATGTGGATAAGTTCTAGGGGCTTAGTGGTAAGGACATCTTTAACTTTCTTATGTGGGGATTTACTTATTTTTCCTTCTTGACAAGGTCCACATACAGGATTAAAAGAATTTTTAATTTTTGGTAAGCCTCTAACTATCTCTTGGGAACTCAATCTTCTAAGGTTATCATAATTTGTGTGTCCCAATCTATTGTGCTAAAGATCAGAATCCTCTAATCTGTCAATTTTACAAGACTCAAAATTCGAAATTACGGTGTAACAGTTTTCCAGGGTTCTGCTTCCTGTCAAAATACTATTTCCCTTTTAATCTATAATTTTGCAATCATTTTTAGAAAAGGTAACTGAGTGATTGGAGTCACAAAATTGTGATATACTTAAGAGATTGGCTTTAAGGCCTTTAACTAATAAAACATCATTTAGTTCAGGAATCCCTTGCTCACTCAATGTTTCCTTACTTATGATCTGAGAAGAAACACCATCTCCAAACATGACACTACCTCTAAGGAAGTCTGTCTTGTTTTTCAATTTTGTTTCATCCCCGATCATATGTTTAGAACATCCGGAGTCTAAATACCATTCAATTGAAGTGTTTTGTGCTTTTAAAGCATAAATGACAATATTGCACTTAAGTTGGGGTAGTAAATCATCTTTTATAATCCAAATAGGCTTAGTTTTCAAATTTTTGTTGCCTTTTGACTTTGAAAAGATTTGAGGGGTCTTTCTAAATGATTTCTTCTTAGTCTTGGACCCTTCCTTTTTATTTTTAGAGTTAGAGTTGTTTGTGGCCTGTCTAGGAAGTATATAAGTATTTCTGGATTTCCTAGAATAGTTAAAGTTCTGGTAGGTAGGAGTGTATGTCCTTTTATGGAAACATTCATCTACAGTATGTCCAAAGATATCGCAATAGGAACAGTACTGTTGGGTATAGGACTTGACTTTCTTATTAAAGTCTTTGAAAATAGGCTTGGATTTATTGGGTACAGTAGTCCAGTCATCACTAGATTTAGGTTTCTATCTTTGGTCTCTGGAAAAAGGACAAACATATTTGGTTTGGTGGTTTTGTTTCAACTATTGATTGTACTGACTATGTGTTGTTTGAGAGACATTGAGACTAGGTTCACCTTTTTGAACATTTTGAGAAGTTTGGCCTTGTTTTACAAAAGCAATATTTTTAAGGAGAAACTTTGGTTTTACTTGTGTGCACTATTTCTCCAAAACCTAGGCCAGACTTATCTTCAGAGTCAAATTTACTTCCAGTAACAATTTTTTCATAACTCTTGGTTTGAGTTTCAAAATATTGAAACTTTTTAAAAACATTTGAAACCTTTTGCTTTGACTCTTCTAGTTCAATAAGGGTTGCCTTGTATTTTTGTTCAAATTCGGGATTCTTTTGAATCAAAGAGTTTATTTTCAAGTTGTAATTCTCAATCTCAATCTCATGAGCAACACATTGGGAAGTATAATCTTCAGTGTTCTTCGTAATGGTTTGGTTAAGCAATTCGATACGCTCACTTAAGGATTTTATCATTTTTTCTAGGCAAGCACTCTTCTTAACCATTTTAGTGTACAATTCATGTAGATCAGGAAGATCATCATCAGACTCACTATGTGCATTGTGTGAATTGTCCCCTATGATTTGGAAAGGTTCTTTACTCACACACACGTTCAATTCATCATCAACATTATCACTTTGACTCACACACAATCTTTCAGCAGTAATAGGAATAGAATTATCATCAATATCATTAACAACATCAACAGGCATAGTAGGTTCATGAACAGACAACCATGCATCATCATTATATACTATCATATCAAAGAAAGACATGAAGTTCTCATTCATCTGGGTTGACTCAGTTTCATCCTCATCAGAACCACTAGAGTCGTCCCATGTCTTATACATATTGGCCTTGTTGTTGTTATTAAAACTAGTTGGACATTTACTAGCATAGTGACCTAGTATCCCATAATGGTGACATTTAACATCTTTTTTGTCAGGTTTAGGTCTATTGGGGTCAAAATTTCTCCTATTGTCATAAGTGTGTTTGGTATTGTCTCTGTCATGAGGTCTCTGAGATTGATTACCTTGATAATTTGATTTGCCTTGTTTAGTGGCTACAACATTTCAGAATTTTAAAATCATTTTGAAATGCTTACTCATAAGAGCTATTTCATTGTCAAGGTTTTCTAAATCACATTTTTCAAGACAGTCAGTGTCAAAATCTATAGGGTTCAATTTAGTCACTGGTAATTTGGATGAAAACACAACATTAGAACTAGAGGCTCTACTGGTCTGTTTGGTCTTTTTAAAGTCCAATTCCAATTCAACAGTCCTAAGTTTACTGCTAAGTAGTTCAGGAGTCATATTAGTGTCATTCATTTCCTCAATAGCATATCTCTTATTGTTAAATTTAGGTGGCAATGACCTAAGAATCTTTGACACAATTTCCTTTCTACTGTAGGTTATACCATTTGCATGAATTTTGTAAAAATATCAGTTAACCTTATATAGAAATCGTCAAAGGATTCATTGTCATTCATAATCTGGGTGTTGTATTGCTAAATAATCATTTGGTCTTTTCCAGCTTTAACACGTTCATCACCCTAGTGAGCAATGACTAAGGTGTCTCGTGACTCTTTAGAAGTAGAACAAATGGATATTCTTTTGAATTCATATTCATTTATGGACATAAAGATGGCATTCTTTCCATTGTTATTATCAAGAGACAGTTTTTTCTCTTCCTTAGTAAATTCACTGAGAAGTTTCTTAATCCTTGTTGGATCAGTAGCAGAGGTAGGTTTAGTAGGATGTTCATACCCTGTTTCAATCATTTCCCAGACTTCATCACCCAGGGTTCCTTGAATGAAAGCAACCATTCGCACTTTCCAGTACAAAAAATTGTTTCCATCAAAGAGTGGTGGTCTGGATAGGTGACCCAACTTCTAAAATTTTACTTCCATACTCATAGATTTTAAGAAATAAATTTCTAAAATAATTTCTCAAGTTTCAGGATCACAAAAGGTGTTCCTGATCTAATACCAGTTGAAAAACAGCCTTAATACTAAAAGCCTTTTGTTTACTAGATTAATAACAAATAGTTATAAGTTGAGTAAACTGCGAACAAACTTATTTGGCAAAACTCTTTTCAAAAAACACAAGATGTGTTGTAATATCTTTTTCTGAATGTATGGATTAAATTCGATAGTTGATTACCTTAAGTTGAATTTTTTAATAAACATCTACTATCTTTACCATGCAGTCCCAATCACAATAAACATTAAGAACATTCACAGAAATAGACACAGGAATTTTTAACGTGGTAAAACCTTTAAACAAGGGAAACATCCACGGCCCCCTCTACGGAGCAAAATAAAAAATCCACTAGAATAAAATTCAGGTTACAACCCTTAAGCAAACCACAAAGATCCTAACCTAAGTTCAGAATGTACCTACACGAGATTCTCCACTTTAAAGGTATTCTGACTCGGAACTTGATCCTTTCTTACTACTTCTTTATCTTTTCCTTCTCTTTGGATTAAGATTCCAGCAACTCTTTCAAGTACAAGATTCTCAAACAGAACCACAGTGTCTAAGTGTTCGTGTGAGATAGTGTTTGTGATGTGTTACTATATGCCAACATGCAACTCACCCTCTCAAGATTTATACAAACTTTCCTAACAAATTACAATACTTCTAATATGAAAGTTATTTTTGAATCTTGATTTCTCAAGCAAAGACTTCTTGATCCTTAATATAACCACAGATCTATAGGATACCTTGCTCGGAAGACGGTTCAAGGTCTTATACAATTTTTGGATTTTGAAAATATTTTTGAAATTGTAAAACTCCAATTGCAGATCCAACTAGACTAGAAGTCTACATTATCAAAAATCAGATTCAGACTTAACATGAAAGGATTGGTTCAACAAGTTTTGATATATAAAACTTATTTTTAGATTTGTACTCCTAAAAACTTTAGTACAAGTTCTTTGGTGCTTCTTTTATTTTTGAACACTAGTATTTCATAAAATATGAAATAAAACTCAGAAACACACAACTCACAAGATCTGAAATCTTATTTTTGAAAACAGAAGTCTTTTATTTCAAAAACTTGTTGAAACAAAATAGATATAAGAAAATAGATCTAAAAAGAAAATAGAAAATATACGTGAGATGTTCTCTTTTAGAAAGACTCAGTTTCAATAATGAAACTTAACTCTTCCTTAGAGATGAGCTCTAAGAGAATCAATGTATTTTGAAGAGGTCTGATATAACCAGATATATCCTCTAACCGGACGACCCCTCGGGGGTCCGACCCTTCATCATGTTCCAGACGACCCCTCAAGGGGCCGACCCTTCATCATGTTCCAGACGACCCCTCAGGGGGTCGACCCTTGATCAGGATCCGGACGACCCCTCAGGGGGCCGACCCTTCATCATGTTCCAGACAACCCCTCAGGGGGCCGACCCTTCATCATGTTCCAGGCGACCCCTCAAGGGGTCGACCCTTCATCAGGCTCCGGACGACCCCTCAGGGGGCCGACCCTTCATCAGGTTCCGGACGACCCCTCAGGGGGCCGACCTTTCATCAGGCTCCGGACGACCCCTCAGGGGGCCGACCCTTCATCAGGCTCCGGACGACCCTCCGAGGGTACGACAGTATGAGGCCTAAATTAGGCCAGACTCACTACAAGAAGGAACTTTGCCCTCGGCCTCGGCTCATAGGGCGAGGGTGACATCATCGCAGCGCGTGGTTTGGGAGATGTGTGTAACAGTGTGCGTGAGGCTCACATGGCACATGGGAGACCGTTATAACAAAATCACACCCTCACGGGAGGGAATATTATGTCATTATTTGGCATCTACAGGTGTCAACAGGGGATTGGCTAGATCATCATTCACATGCACCATGCATACTTGGGGGGTACACTACACCCCCCAAGACCTATATATACTTGTCACCTACAACCCTACAGGGGATCGATCCATTATTGTAACCCTAGCTAAAACTCTGCTTGTACACACAGTAGAGAGAGAAATTGAGCTTATGTGCATTGTATCCAAGGCCATTAGTGCCCATACTTAGTGGATCACACACTCACAGTGGATGTAGGCCAAATTGGCTGAACCACTCTACATCATTGTCTTATTTCCTCTTATACTCATCTCCTTCTACACACTTATACACTTATACATCTAGATGACTGCCATGGCTGCCATTGTTTGAGCTCACTATCACTTATCCGGTGGTGCTAGATTTTAGCATCATCAGTTTGGCGCCGTCTGTAGGAACGAGAAAACATCTCTTCCTTTGTACATCTTGACCTCAGTGGGCACTCTGGTGGTGAGCCAGCACTCCCCCTGAGAGGAGATGTTTCACCATTGAAAGAGACCCACTAAGGTCCTCAAGCTCACCAGTCTTTTCTTCAGTTCATCTTTTCATAGCTCAAACACATGGCACCTGAAATGCCACCTCCACCGCTTCCCCCGCCGGATGAAGGGGGAAGACCCAGTTCCAGTCAGCCACCGCCTCAGTCTGAGATGGCTAATGTGGCGGCAGCCTTAAAGTCTCTTGTGGCAAGCCAGCGGATGATGCAGGAGCAGTTCACAGCTCTAAGCCAGAACAAACTAAGACCACCAGGGGTTTCACTTGATATGATTACTCCGGCAGCAGCTCCAGGACAGCATGAGGCCAGGGGACCACCCCAGGCACCAAGCAAAGACCTGTTACCCCCTCAGCGGCGTAGGGATGTTGCTGACCCCCGGCGTCTACGCCTGGGGAGGAAAGGAAACCCTTGCCCTGAGGACAGGTATGACGATCTGGAGGGAGAGGAGGCCCCTATAGAATGCTAGGAACCATATGAGGTCTCCTACAATGCTGTACGACCTCTCCAGGATAGTAGAGGAAAGTGCGGGAGACCAAATCCTGATGATCGCCCGAGAGGCTCTGCTTTTGATCGCTTGAGCAAGGGGTCAGCCTTTGAGAGGCTAGGCCCAGTAAATGACCTGCGGGAACAATTGTCCAGGTCAAGAAGTGTTGCGAGGTCCAGGAGGGAGGCAGCAGATGGCCGACCCCAAGGACGGGATGACGGCCAAAGAGAAGTGAACAGCCGATACAGGCCCGCCACAGCAGAACCCCCCGTCCACCTTAAAAAGGCGGCAGGGGATAACATCAGCCAAGCCGACCGTGTGAGGCCCTAAAATGACTCAATCCAGCGGCTAGAGGATAAGATCGGTGATATACTGAAGAGTCGGGACCCTCTTCAGAAGGGATACACCATAAGCTCACCCTTTATGGCGAAGATAGTCAATTTCCCTACGCCATCAAAGTTCATGCCACCTGTGGTCACCCCAAGATACGACGGGAGCACCAACCCTGTCCACCATGTTGAGATGTATCAATCAGCAGCAGACATATACTCTATCTCAGATGAGATGAGGTGTCGTGCCTTTTCTGGTACCCTTACTGGGGCTGCACATGTCTGGTACACGTCTCTTCCAAAAAATTCCATTGAAAACTTTAAGCAGTTGGCAGACCTGTTCATCCACAACTTTTGCTTTGGGGTGAGGCCACAGAAGAAGACCACCCACCTGCTCTATGTTAAGCAGGGGAAGAATGAGAGACTGAGGGACTACATAGCCAGATTCAATAAAGAAAAGCTGGAGGTGGAAGACTATGAGGAGAGCATAGCTATGACAGCCCTGATTGGAGGACTCCAAAAGGGGAAGCTGTTATGGAAGCTTGCTGAAGACCCTCCGAGGACGATGGTTGAGCTGCTGTCGACAGCAGGAAAGGTGATGAACGCCGAAGAGGCGATGGCCGCAAAATATGAAGACGAAAAAGGAGGTGCTAGCGGGGGTAAATACCCTAAGAAGAACAAAGAGGGGAAGAAGAGGTCCACGGATGACAAGTTCGCTGGTTACACCCCTCTAATGGCCAGCTGTGAACAGATTCTCAATGAGATAAAGAATGACCGGTCCCTGAAGTGGCCTGAGAAGCTGAGGGCAGCCCCCAGCAAGAGGAATAAGAACCTGTGGTGTGATTTTCACCAAGACCACGGCCACGTAACAGACAAATGCTTTGCTCTGAAAGATGAGATCGAGAATATGCTGAAAGAAGGGAAGCTCAGAAAGTACGTCGACAAAGGTGCCTTCAAGAGGGGCCGAGGGGACGACCCCAGAAAGAAGCGAGGCGATGCATGTAGAGAAGGTCCTCAAAAAAGAGGGTACGACCCTTCTGACGATGAGGACGACCCTGACCTCCCGCCGAGAGACGACCACGGCCCTGTCAAGAGGCTTAATATGATCTTGCTTGGAGTGGGAATGATCTCCGGGGGTCTAGCAGGAGGAGGGTCTGAGGTCGTCGACAGGAAGGCCCATGTGGCTGAGGCCAAGGCAGTGACGAAGACGGTACACTCAACCTCTCTGGAGGTCAAGTCAGAAAAGAGGAAGAAGGTCGATATGGACACTCTGATAGTGGGATTTTCAAGAATGGACTTCAAAGGCCTCTTGGCCCCACATGATGACCCTCTCGTCATCACTACCAGGGTGCACGGGTGCGAGGTGCCGAGGATCCTAGTAGATAGGGGCTCATCTGCAGACGTGATGTTCTGGACGTGCTTCAAAGCCTTAGGTCTCAATCATGTTAGACTCGTCCCGTACCATCATCCATTGATTGGGTTCAGTGGGGAAAAGGTTCATCCCCTTGAAGTGTATGAGGCTGATGTCAGGATGGGCGATGAATGGCCGAGATGGCTCACCAAGAAGATCAGTTTCTTTGTGATGGATGAGCATGTGTTTTCGGCCTACAACATCATACTGGGGCGTGTGGCCCTCAAGGGGTTCGAAGCTGTGTCGTCTACGGTCCATCAGATGATCAAATTCCCTACCCCTTACGGGATGGGGGAAGTTCAGGGAGACCAGACGATAGCGCGAGAGTGTTACTACAACTCCGCTGAAGAAAGGGAGGCACACAAGAGGGATACGACCACTTACAATATTGATACCCTAGACCCCAGGGACGAGACGAAGCTCAAGAAAGGAGAGGCCGCGAAAGAGGTAGAATCCATCATCCTCGATGAGGATGACCCGGAAAAAACTGTCCAAGTCGGCAAATCTCTGAAGCCCAATATCAAGGAAGACCTCATTAAACTATTGAGGAGAAGACGAAGCGTCTTCGCGTGGAGTCATGTAGATATGCCGGGGATCGACCCTGAAATCATGTGCCACAAGCTCAATGTGGTAGAGGGAGTGAAGCCGGTAAAGCAGAAAAGGAGAATTTACTCTAGAGAGAAGTATGAGGTCATTAGGGACGAGGTCAAAAAGTTAGAAGACGCTGAATTTATCAGAGAGGTCATCTACCCTGAATGGCTGTCCAATGCAGCCATTGTCACAAAGGCCAACGGGAAGTGGCGAATGTGTGTGGACTTCACAGACCTCAATAAGCACTGTCCCAAAGACAGCTTCCCTCTCCCCCGCATCGACCAGATGGTAGACGCTATTGTAGGCCATGAGCTCATGAGTTTTATGGATGCCTATTCAGGGTACAACCAGATCTTCATGAACCCTGAAGACTCGGAGAGGACAGCCTTCATCACTGACAAGGGGACATACTGTTATAGGGTCATGCCCTTTGGCCTAAAAAATGCGGGGGAAACGTACCAGCGCCTCGTAAATAAAATGTTTGAAGACCAAATTGGGAAGTCTATGGAGGTCTATGTAGATGACATGCTTACTAAGAGTCTGAAGGCAGAGGATCATGTGGCAGACCTGGAGAGGACCTTTAATACGATGGACAAATACCAGATGAAGCTTAACCCGGCCAAGCGTGTCTTCGGGGTCGGAGCAGGGAAGTTCCTGGGGTTCATTGTCAACCAAAGAGGCATCGAGGCCAATCCTGAAAAGATAAAGGCCCTTGTTGAGATGAAGACCCCCAAGTCCATTAAAGACGTTCAGAGACTCACAGGGAGAGTTGCTGCCTTGAACAGGTTCGTGTCTAGGGCCACAGATAAGTGTCTGCCATTTTTTAAGATCCTCAGGAAGGCCTTCGAATGGAGTGAAGAGTGTGATGAGGCTTTCAGGGATCTGAAGTCATAATTAGGGTCTACCTTTCTGCTGTCACGGCCCGTGCAGGGTGAACGACTTTATGTGTACCTCGCCGTCTCAGAGTCGGCCATCAGTGCAGCCATTGTGAGAGACGAAGACAGAATACAGAAGCCTGTGTATTTTAACATCAAGGCACTCCATGGGGCAGAGCAAAGATACCCGAGGATGGAGAAGTTAGCCTACGCCTTGATTCATGCCTCGAGGAAGATGAAGCTGTACTTTCAGTCCCATACAATGGTCATCCTCACCGACTCTCCTCTTAGGCAGAACCTACACAAGCCAGAAAAATCAGGCAGGATAATGGCCTGGGCTATAGAGCTGGGGGAGTTTGACATAGTGTATCAGCCTAGGACGGCCATTAAGGGGCAAGCGCTGGCGGATTTCGTGGTTGAGTTTACTTGGGAAGGTGATGAAGCCGAGGATGAGGGCCTCGGAAAGATAGATACCCGACAAGGTGAGCTCGCCGACACGCCTACAGATAAGGCTGAGACGAGCACCGCTAGAAGGAAAGCGACTGAAAACGAAGAGGGAAGATACATCTTTAGACAGGGATCCCTCACCGAGGGAGGTTTCTCAGAAGAACACACCGTGTGGAGTCTCTTCGTCAACGGATCCTCTTACGAAAGCGGGAGCGGAGCTAGGTTAATAGTATCAGCACCCGACGGCACAGACATTGAGTACGCCCTGAGGTTCAACTTCAAGGCCTCCAACAACGAAGTCGAGTATGAGGCCTTGATAGCTGGCCTCTCCTTGGCCAGATCACTTAGTATCTGCCAGATTTTTGTTCACAGTGATTCGAGGCTAGTGGTGAATCAGATACTAGGAGCCTACGAGGCCAAGGACGAGAGGATGGCTAGGTACCTTGAGAAGGTGAGGTCATTGCTGAAAGGCTTCAGAGAAGTGAAATTCAAGAGGATACCTAGGCTCGACAATGGCCATGCTGACACCCTTGCGAGGTTGGCCTCGGCGACTAGGACAGACATAAGGAGGACAGTCCCAGTGGAAATTTTGCTTTGACCAACTATTGAAGATGCCGAGGGAACACTTAGCAATTGCCTAAGGGTCCGTTTGATAGCACAAAAATTCCAAGGCAAATTCCCAAAAGTTGGAAAATTCTGGTATTTTCCAGCTTTTAGGCTGTTTGATAACCTTAATTTACCCTGGAATTTTTTTTCTATGTACAACACCCCTTAAGCACAATTTGCCACCCTATGGTGGAATTCAATTCTTTGGGGGGAGTCAGATTTTTGTTTGCCACCTTTGGGTGGCAAATCACTTGAAACCAATTTTTTTTTATAACTCTATATATTTCATAAATATATAAATATATATTGTTAATAAATATATAAATATATATATTTCGTATATTTTAATATATATTCGTATATTTTATATATTTTAGCACATATATGTATATTGCGTATATTTCGTATATTTATATAATTTATATAATTCATATATTTTATTATATATTTATATTTCGTAAATTTTGTATATTTCATATATTCCTTATATTTAATATATATTATTTACAAAATATATACATATATATTATGTATATGTATATTATATATATGTATATATACAGACATATAATATACATAATATTATGTATACACATAATATTATATATATATATATATATACATAATATTATGTATATTATATGTCTGTATATATACATAATATAATATACATATATACATATATATTATGTATATGTATATTATATATATGTATATATACAGACATATAATATACATAATATTATGTATACACATAATATTATATATATATATATATATATATATATAGTATACAAAATAATGTATATATACACATATATAATATACATTATTCTATATATTATGTATATTATAATGTATATATTATATATGTATAATATATACATTATAATATACATATATAATATATACATTATAATATACATATATAATATACAGAATAATGTATATTATATATGTGTATAATATGAATATATATACACACATATAATATGCATTATTTATACATTATGTATAATATGAATATATATACACATATATAATATGCATTATTTATACAGAATAATGTATATTATATATGTGTATAATATGAATATATATACACATATATAATATGCATTATTCTGTATATTATATATGTATATTATAATGTATATATTATAATATACATTATAATATAATGTACATATTATAATATATACATTATAATATACATATATAATATACAGAATAATGCATATTATATATGTGTATATATATTCATATTATACACATATATAATATACATTATTCTATACACATATATAATATACATTATTCTGTATATTATATATGTATAATATAAAATAATGTATAGAATAATGTATATTACATATAATATAGAATAATGTATATTATATATTATATATGTGTATAATATGAATATATATACACATATATAATATGCATTATTCTGTATATTATATATGTATATTATAATGTATATATTATAATATACATATATACATATTATAATATGTACATTATAATATATATATATATATACACATTATATATAATATATATATATATACATTAATTTCCGAAAAAATATACAAAATATATGAATATTCCAAAAATTATAAATGTATATCTTCCGCAAATTATATTAATTTTCGAAATATTCGAAATATATATATTCCGCAAATAATATAATATATATTCATATATTTTGTATGTATGGAATATATATATTCTGCAAATAATATAATATATATTCATATATTTTGTATATTTAATAATATATATTTATTATATATATATATATTCCGCAAACAAATTTTTCACTTTTATATCTATTTTCCAGCTTTTGCGTTTGATAGAAAATGTGGAAAATTGATGATTTTCCAACTTGTATCAAACAGACACAAGTTGGAAAATATTCATTTGCCTTGGAATTGTTTGCCCTGGAATCAAATATCCTGGAATCATTTGCATTTTTCCTGTTTTCTATTAAACGGACCCTAAATGTTTCTCAGGAAGCTTCGTGGATGGACCCTCTGATCAGATACATTAAAGAGGGAGAGATGCTAGAAGTAAGGCAAGAAAGGAAGAAGCTGAGATACAGGGCTGCAAAATTCACTGTCATCAAAGACACTTTGTATAAAAAGGGGTTTCTGCTCCCCTTACTTAGGTGTGTGCATCCCTCAGAAGTCCCTTCCATTTTGCAAGATGTGCATGAAGGATCGTGCTCAAGCCACGTTGGGGGTAGCTCCTTAGCGAAGAGGGTGATCACCCAAGGCTACTGGTGGCCGACCTTGGGGAAAGATGCCGCAGCATATTTAAAAACGTGTGATAAATGCCAAAGATTTGCTACCATCCCTCATCAACCTCATCAGTATCTTACCTCCATTACATCCCCATGGCCATTTGCAGTGTGGGGAATTGACCTAGTAGGACCCTTGCCTAGGGCTGTCAATAACTATCGGTTCCTCATCGTATCCATTGACTACTTTTCAAAGTGGGTGGAAGCGGAGCCGATGGTGACGATCACAGAGCAGAAGACCTTCTAGTTCATCTGGAAAAATATCATATGCAGATATGGTCTCCCCAACACCCCCATCTCAGATAATGGG
This sequence comes from Sambucus nigra, assembly GCA_949130495.1. NCBI lineage: Eukaryota > Viridiplantae > Streptophyta > Magnoliopsida > Dipsacales > Adoxaceae > Sambucus > Sambucus nigra. Next base: position 522,105,962 of record OX422207.1, read on the forward strand.
ACTCAGTTCAAGAATACCTCTCTACAGAAGTACTGTGAAAGGGTGAGTATCAAACAATTTTTCTCCACCCCAGGCCGACCTCAGGCCAATGGGCAAACAGAAGTTACAAACAAGACAATCCTAGATGGAATCAAGAAGAGGCTTGAGGAGGCAAAAGGAAGATCGGTCGAGGAATTATATGCCGTGCTGTGGGCATACAGGACGACGATGAGGACCTCTACCGGAGAGACCCCATTCATTCTAGCTTATGGCTCAGAAGCCGTCATCCCCACTGAGATTGGGTTTCCTACTCATAGGGTCCAAATGTATGACCCCCGGAGAAATGCAGAAGAAAGGAGACTTGACTTAGACCTAATCGAGGAAAGGAGGGAAGATGCTGAGATAAGACAAGCCGCCTACCAGCAGAGGACCGCAAGGTTTTACAATCAGAGGGTGAAACAGAGGCCAATCATAGTTGGGGACTTGGTCCTCAAGAAGACTTGGCAAAAGCCCAACAAGCTCCATCCTAATTGGCATGGCCCATATAGGGTCATCGAGGAAGTCGTCCCTGGGACCTATAGACTAGAAAACATGGAAGGGGAACCTTTTTCCAACCCCTGGAATGCAGACCATTTGAAGAGATACTATCAGTAGTGTTGTAAGGTCTTGACAGACCATAATTGTAATGAGAGTCGCTCCAACAGAACACTTGGAAAATTAATGAGAAATATCAGTGTTTCCCCTCATCCTATGGTTATCGGTTCTAGTACGCATAGAAACATCTACAGAGAACTACCCTCGGCTATAATGAGGGTCAGTGGAGGGGACGACCCCACCACTGTCCTCAAAAAAGACGAGGGAAAGCTTTGTTAAAAACCATTAAGTTGGTAAGTTGAACCCTCGGCTATAATGAGGGTCAGTGGAGGGGACAACCCCACCACTGTCCTCAAGAAAGACGAGGGAAAACTTTGTTAAAAACCATTAGTTTGGTAAGTTGAACCCTCGGCTATAATGAGGGTCAGTGGAAGGGACGACCCCACCTCTGTCCTCAAGAAAGACGAGGGTAAACTTTGTTAAAAACCATTAGTTTGGTAATTTGATCCCTCGGCTATAATGAGGGTCAGTGGAGGGGACGACCCCACCTCTGTCCTCAAGAAAGACGAGGGAAATCCTTGTTAAAAACCATTAGTTTGGTAATCCCTCGGCTATAATGAAGGTCAGTGGAGGGGACGACCCCACCACTGTCCTCAAGAAAGACGGGGGAAAACTTTGTTAAAAACCATTAGTTTGGTAATTTGATCCCTCGGTTATAATGAGGGTCAGTGGAGGGGACGACCCCACCACTGTCCTCAAGAAAGACGAGGGAAAACTTTCTTAAAAACCATTAGTTTGGTAATTTGATCCCTCAGCTATAATGAGGGTCAGTGGAGGGGACGACCCCACCACTGTCCTCAAGAAAGACGAGGAAAAACTTTGTTAAAAACCATTAGTTTGGTAATTTGATCCCTCGGCTATAATGAGGGTCAGTGGAGGGGACGACCCCACCACTGTCCTCAAGAAAAACGAGGGAAAACTTTGTCAAAAAACATTAATTTGGTAAGTTGAACCCTCGGCTATAATGAGGGTCAGTGGAGGGGACGACCCCACCTCTGTCCTCAAGAAAGACGAGGGAAAACTTTGTTAAAAACCATTAGTTTGGTAATTTGATCCCTCGGCAAAAATGAGGGTCAGTGGAGGGGACGACCCCACCACTGTCCTCAAGAAAGACGAGGTAAAACTTTGTTAAAAACCATTAGTTTGGTAATTTGATCCCTCGGCTATAATGAGGGTCAGTGGAGGGGACGACCCCACCACTGTCCTCAAAAAAGACGAGGGAAAACTTTGTTAAAACCCATTAATTTGGTAAGTTGAACCCTCGGCTATAATGAGGTCAGTGAAGGGGACGACCCCACCACTGTCCTCAAGAAAGATGAGGGAAAACTCTGTAAAAAACCATTATTTTGGTAATTGTGACCCTCGGCTATAATGAGGGTCAGTGGAGGGGACGACCCCACCACTGGCCTCAAGAAAGACGAGGGAAAACATTAAAACCATTTGTTTGGTGATTTGATCCCTCGGCTATAATGAGGGCCAGTGGAGGGGACGACCCCACCACTGTACTCAATAAAGACGAGGGAAAACAACATTAAAACCATCTATTTGGTAATTTGATCACTCGGCTATAATGAGGGCCAGTGGAGAGGACGACCCCACCACTGTCCTCAAGAAAGACAGGGAAAACATTAAAACCATGTGTTTGGTGATTTGATCCCTCGGCTATAATGAGGGCCAGTGGAGGGGACGACCCCACCACTGTCCTCTGTAAAGACGAGGGAAAATAACATAAAAACCATTTATTTGGTAATTTGATCCCTCGGCTATAATGAGGGACAGTGGAGGGGACGACCCCACCACTGTCCTCAAGAAAGACGAGGGAGAGGTTAGTGATGATAAAAAGCTCACAACACGAACCATACAAAAGGCAAATGGAAGACAGTAAAGAAGATGATGGTATAAATGAAATGCCAAGTGTTATACGAAGTAGAGTACAAAAATGACAATTACATCAAGAGGGTATGGGCTACAGACAGCCACCCTATAACAGCATCAGAGGGCAGGGCCTCAACATCTACGAGAGGGGTCTCCTCAATGACCACAACTGGATGATCTTCTTCAGATGTACCGACCCCCTCAACTTGAACTTGGGATTCCACTTGATTTAGAGCCTCCGCAATTAGGGGGTCGTCCAGTTGAACGGCCTCCAGAGAAGAACGAACGGAAGAGACAACGTCACCAAACCTGAGGACGACCCACCGGCAGGCCGTCCTGATTCCTCTCTCCAAATATTCAAGTCCGAAGCCTTGAAACTCATCAGAAATTTTATAAGCCTCAACAACATCAACCTCGGCTTTCCTGACAGCTGCTTCAAGATCATTCTTGTGCTTGACCCCCATGTTGATCAAGGCCTCGTCCTTTTCCTTGATAAGCAAGTCTTTGGCCTTAAGGTCCTCGTCGTGCTGACTCGTCAGCTGGTCCAGGATCCTTGCATGCTCAGTCCTGGTACTTTCCAACTCGGCCCTTGCAGTATCAAGCTCCAATTGAAGATCTGCCTCGTGTTGAATAGCCCTCTCGGCTTCATGGAACTTTGCTTGGTTCTCAGCCATCCACTTGGTGGCCGAAGTAAAGGCGCATACAGACTGCACAATAAAAATAAATAGGTGTCAAGAGGTCGAGGAAATAGTTGGTGAAAGAATGAAATTAAAGAAAAGGGTCAAGACCAATACCTGTGCAAGGGCGTGCAGACCATAGTCATACACTTTGGCAGGAGGCATCTTTGACAAGAACTCGTAATCAGCGGCCGAGGGAGCAGAAAACATTGAGGCCTTGGCTACCCTCAAGTTTGTGATCAGTGATGAGGGCTCGGCCCTGAGATGTGCTAGGTTCTAGGACCAGAAGGCCCCCATGCTGGATGAAGAAGCAGTCCCTTCAGATGCTTCGACCCTGGCCCTCGTCCGAGAATCCGGCCGAGGGTCAACAGGAGCCTCAGGCTCCTTTCTTTTGTGGCTATCGACGGTCGGCTCCACAACCGTCGGCCCAGTGACCTTCGTCTTCCTCGGAGCCTGCTGAGGCTCCTTACCCTTCTTCTTGGCCAAGCCGGATAGTAAGCTGGGAGCAGTCATTTCCCAAAGGTAGTCTGATACACCTGCAAGACGACCTGAAAAGGGTACGACACGTAAGAAAAGTACAGAGATAAAGAGGAAACACTTCAGAAATAAGTAAATAATGGAAAACGTTCAGTATAACTCACATAGTTCTATCAGAGGGCCGACCCTCAGACTAGCTTCTATGAGGAACCGGGGGGTCATCAAATCTTCAAATTTTGCAATCTCACCCCCTCTCCCTCGTCCCCTCGGATACTCAATGATGTCCTTTTCTTCCAGACTAAGTCCGGGGTCTGACCTAGCCTTCATTGATGGGTTAGACCATCTACAGGGGACCCTCGGACCATCGGCAGCAGGGGATGCCTCGACGGAGAACTCCCACTCCCCAGAGACGAAGAAGAATCTATTTTTCCAATCGTGGTTGGAGGTCTGCGCCACGTGGAGGAGTTTTTTCTCAGACCTGCTCGTCCCCAGGTGATAGTATCCGAGCTGTTTGGACGAGGAGGTGATATTGTAGCAGGCCAAGAATATGTCGGCCGAGGGCTCATCGGTGAAAGTGTTCTTCCACATGGAGATGTAGCCCAGGATCGTCCTCCAAGAGTTGGGAGGAAGCTGAGAGGGGGCAACACCAAGGGATGACAAGATATCTACGATGGTAGGATGCAGAGGGAATCTGACACCAACCTTGAACATTTGTTCATATACTTCAACCTCTACCTCTTCACAATCAAAAACCCTCTCAGACTCAGAGGGAACCCTCATGGTTATGCTGGGGGGCACTCCATAGGCATGTCTCCACAACAAGAGGTTGCGATCCCTAACGAAGGAGATGTAGGACGAGGCATGGGAGGTATCAACCTGGTCATCTGTATCATCGCCCTCGTCCTCAGTCCCCTCTCCCTCGGCCTCGTCATCTGCCAGAGGACCGTGGGGAAAGGCCATCTGGAAGGCATGTGGAGATAGGGTTATCACAGGGACAACCTCGGAGGGAACCATACCCTCGGCCTCTCGGCCTGGGCTTAGGTCAGATGTTTCTCTCCTACTAGAAGGACCAGCGCCAGTTGGCGAGGATGCTCTCTCGTCCATCTCACTTGACTGACACTCGGTTGGACGATGGGACGACCCACAAGACTCAGACGACTCAAATGGCTTTATTGTGGCTAGGGGAATAGGAAAGATGGGTCGTACCCAATTAGGGTCGGACCCTCGTCTCCTCTCCTCTTCTTCTTCCTCTATTCGTCTGATCTCAACAAATAATTTCTCTCTCAAGGAAGGGAATTCAGATACTAAACTATAAAGCCTCTTAAGCATTAAAGGGGGAGACCCTAGACTTGAAGGAATTTGGGGAACTTAACTACAAACAAGTGTTCAGTTAACCAAAATAGACTTTTGGATTAAAACAAGGGGAATCAATGATTTTCACTCAAGAACACCCAAGAAATTCAAGAACACTCAAGAGACAGTCGCCGGAAAATTTGTAAAACAACCCAAATCAAGCCCTACAAGCCTAAAACAGAAAAGCAAAAAAGAAATGAAAGTGAAGAGGGCGTTGGTGGCGAAAGATTACCTGAAGAGAAAGGGTGAAGCTGCTAAGTCGAAGGCTCGAAAGCTGCAAAAATGGCAGGAAGGCTGGAGAGTTGAGAGAGAGAAAGATTGGGCGCGAAGAAGAAGAAGAAGAGAGAGAGTTCAAAAATCTCTTAAATACCTTAGTAATGAGTGGGCCCATTAACCAAGAAGGGTATCATTAGGGCACAAGGCCCCAGGCAAAGTGTGCAGCCGCCATGCCTAGGAAACTAAAGTGGCAATGAGTGCCCATCTAGGTGTCACTCACCTAACTTATCATACACGCATCTCAATTACAACACTATCCCTCATCCATCTCAACAGCACCTATGGCTAAGGGTGGGGGGTGATTGATATACCCAGATATACCCTCCAACCGGACGACCCCTCGGGGGGACGACCCTTCATCATGTTCCAGATGACCCCTCAGGGGGACGACCCTTCATCATGTTCCAGATGACCCCTCAGGGGGCCGACCCTTCATCATGTTCTAGACGACCCCTCAGGGGGCCGACCCTTCATCAGGCTCTGGACGACCCCTCAGGTGGCCGACCCTTCATCATGTTCCAGACGACCCCTCAGGGGGCCGACCCTTCATCATATTCCAGACGACCCCTCATGGGGACGACCCTTCATCATGTTCCAGGCGACCCCTCAGGGGGCCGACCCTTCATCAGGTTCCGGATGACCCCTCAGGGGGACGATCCTTCATCAGGCTCCGGACGACCCCTCCAGGGGCCGACCCTTCATCAGGCTCCGAACGACCCTCAGGGGGTACGACAGTACGAGGCCTAAATTAGGCCAGACTCACTACCGGAAGGAACTTTGCCCTCGGCCTCGGCTCATAGGCCGAGGGTGACATCATCGCAGCGCATGGTTTGGGAGACGCGTGTAACAGTGCGCGTGAGGCTCACATGGCACATGGGAGACCGTTATAACAAAATCACACCCTCACGTGAGGGAATAGTATGTCATCATTTGGCATCTACAGGTGTCAACAGGGGATTGCCTAGATCATCATTCACATGCACCATGCATACTTGGGGGGTACACTACACCCCCCAAGACCTATATATACTTATCACCTACAACCCTACAGGGGATCGATCCATTATTGTAACCCTAGCTAAAACTCTGCTTGTACACACAGTGGAGAGAGAAAGTGAGCTTATGTGCATTGTATCCAAGGCCATTAGTGCCCATACTTAGTGGATCGCACACTCACAGTGGATGTAGGCCAAATTGGATGAACCACTATACATCATTGTCTTATTTCCTCTTATACTCATCTCCTTCTACACACTTATACACTTATACATCTAGATGACTGCCATGGTTGCCATTGTTTGAGCTCACTATCACTTATCCGGTGGTGCTAGATTTTAGCATCGTCAAGGTATTTTAACAAAGAACACAAAACCAACAACACAGAAACCCTATAAAGATCTAACTCTCAAAAGGTAGGTTTTCTGATGTATGGGACTTTTAGGTTTTGGTGTTTGGTTAGGGAGAAATCTCACAGAGGTTTAGATCTATGAAGAAACTAGGGTTTCCACTCTCTCTCTCTCTCTCTCTCTCTCTCTCTTTATTCTCTCTTATCCCTTCTCTCTGTTCTCTTTCTTCTCTCTACTCTCTCTTTTCTCTCAGGTTTAATGAAATGGAAAAATCTCAAAATGTTGAGGCTTGGTCTCCTTTTATACTGAGCGAAGAAGGATTGAGAACATCAGCCTCAATCCAATGGATGAGATCAAGTCTAACTGGTTTGACTTTGATCCAACAGTTTAACTCAGGCGGTGGGTTATAAGTTCACTGATTGGGTAAGCCTGGGATCACAAGGATTGAAAAGGATCGCATGCAGTACGTTGATTAAAATAATCCAAGGGCTGAGAATGAATATGCAAAATGTGAGTATAAGAAAACATAAATCCAGACACTTCGAAACCAACACGTGTACGCATAGGATTAAGCTGAGACGCGCATATAAAACTAATTACAAAGCACACCTCAAAATCTCTAGCGCTTTTAGATTCTACCCAAGCAAACAATCAGCAAAGAATACAAATTTCTGAAATTCCAATTTAACCCACAAAACTTTTAAAACTAATTTTTAATTAATTCAAAAATCATTTAAAAAATCTTTAACATTATATAAAATGATTTGAATGGAAATAAATTGATTTTAAAATGATTTCAAGTGATGATAAACCATTAAAGCACATATATAATATGTAGGATGCAGTGCAAGTGTCCTATTTGTGATTTTAGGTTTAAAATTTACTTCCCTTTGAAGATTCTCTTGGACTGAATTTATTCTTGTAGCATGTACCTTTGAGGAGATGGATTTCTCAAACTAAACTAACTGATTTTATCTATATAACCAAACTAGTTGGAACTCCTATATATGCATACTCAAATGAGTCAATATATAGTGTGTTCTCAATCAACCACTACTAGTCCAGATGAGGGTGTTTCATTTTAAGATGCTAAAAATGCCAGGTTGTTGGAGGAGCTAGAGGCTTTACAGAAAAAGAAAACCAACTTTGTCTCTGGTCAACAATCAAGGCAAAATATATTTGTTCGGCCTACTATTGATGAAGAAAGAACCAGGAAAACCTTGGCCAAGCAAGTTTCTCAACTTAAAGAGAAATACAAGGCCATCAAAAAATTTTAGGATAATGTGGACTGACTTATTTTCTATTTCCACAAGCAGCCCATAGCTGCTTGGATAGATGGATATGATGAAGCTCTGACTTATCTAGATGCGCATATGGAGCAAGCCAAAAATAAAGGTTATAAATGGGGTTGGTTGAACCTATTTGCCTTGTTAAATGTACCCAAAAATGATGGATTATGGCATTGGCATACTACATGGGTAATGAACTTTCCTGATCTTCCTTTCTCGATTGACTTCAGTTGGATTCCTCCAGATGTTATTCCTCAGAGTCTAATTAGAAAGTATGCTGGGGATTTTGGCCTTGAAGGAGAAGTAGAGTATATTCATCCTCAGCATCTTCTTGATCGGACAAGTGGTAATAGGCATTCTAGGAGGAATCCTTTTGATTCTATCAATCATCCGAGCACCCATGATGATCTTCCTCTTGGGATGAGTAAGGCTGATAGAAAGTGCCCAATAGAATAATTTTATATTTCCTTTTCTATTGTAATGCATTTTGATCAATGAAATGAAGTTATTTTTTTATTGAGTTTCCTTTATTTAAGCTTGTGGTTGATATTAATCTTTTTTTCGACTTGGTAACATGTATATTGATTAGTTAATTAACTAATAGACTAAATAACCTGCTCAAATGTTTAATATTTGATTCATGTTTTAATCATTTATGAACATAGATTTGGCTATTGCACTTACATAAAATTGTAAATAGCTTTATTGTACTAAGTTGTAGCATTAGTTATCAGTAGTGACCAAGTGTATTAGTAATGTATAATTATTCATGTGTTTTAACCAGGTCGGGTAAAATCTCTATTGAAGAAGTTTTACTGACTTCTTATTTTTGACTTGTCGATGTCAAATCACACATGAAGTTTAACTTTTCTGAAGTTTGAACCATGAACTTTTCTAATGTTGGAAAAGTTTGAACCATGCCCTTTTTTAAAGTTGGAAAAGTTTGAACCATGCCCTTTTCTGAAGTTGGAAAAGTTCGGATCAAAGTTAATTTTTCTAAAGTAGGAATTTGAATTAAAATGGCTCATTAATTTATGTCTAAGGTGTAATACACCATACTCCAAAAACTAAAACTCAAAAAGGAACTATAAGGGAGGAAAAAAGGAAATTTCATTCATTTGAATAACTGATTACATTAAAAATAAAATTACTGACAATACTTGTGCAGATGGTCGGCGTTTCAAGGATTCTTAAATTTATTTCCTTCTAGAGTTTCCAAGCAATAAATTCCTAATTTGATAACTTCCAAGATACGGTATGAACCATGCTAATTAGGCTCCAACTTGTTGCTCTTCTGGATTAATTTCTTGAACATCAGATCTCTCTACCTCATGTTGGTCGACTTGAACCTTCGATTATAAAACTTTGAAGTCCTTTATTGATAAGCATTCATCTGAATAGCGGAATCTTCTAAGACTACTTCTATCATGTCCAGATCTAGTCACCTTATGTGGTCACTCTTGGGTTAATCAAAGTTCAATACCCTGTGAGTTGGTAGACCTATTTTAACTAGTACCACTGCCTCAGTGCCAAAAGCTATCAACTATGGGGTTTCCCCCATTGCTATTCTGGGAGTGGTCCTATATTCCCAAAGAACACTGTGGAGTTCATTAATCCAGTTTCTCATAGCCTCATTCAACCTTTTTTTCAACCCATCTAACAAGGTCTTGTTTGTGATTTCTGTTTGGCCATTGCACTATGGGTGCCCAGGTGCTGAATAAAGTTTTTGGATGTTAGACCTGATGCAATACTCATTAAATTCCTCATTATCAAATTGAGTGCCATGGTCGGTGATGAAAGCATAAGGCATACTATATGATGATACGCAAATATTGCATATTTCATCCTCCGAACCTACGCAATTTAGACCCCTCGGGTATCTTATTCAATATATTTATGCTCGTTAACCAGACAACCTCGAATTTCTACGTTAACATGTTTTGCAGGGGTTAATTGAACTTTATAGGTATTTGGATGCTATGTATGAAGTTCGAACGCATTCTGCTCGATTTTCGTACGCAATCGCACGTTCAAGGGCATTTTAGTCTTTTCACAGCTTGGGCACCTAGCCCAACATCTTCACAGAAGTTGTAGCCCTCCTCACTAGCTTTGCGTGGCCGCTAACGGTGCACGATTCCGAGTCCGTATGAAGAACTTACGGCGATTTCAGCGAAGGGAAAAACATTGAAACCAAAAGAGGAGGAGAAGAGGAAGAAATGGCAATGCAGTGTGCTGCCTTGGCTCACCCCTACTTGATCAATCGATCGATCAAAAGGATCGATCGATCGATCCTTGTCGACAATGGATATTTTGTTCATGATCGATCGATCGACCAAAGGGGTCGATCGATCGATCCCCTATTTTCAACAGATATTTTGGCCTTTATTTTCTTTTCTCTTTTCTTTTCTATTTTAATTTCCACTTACTATATAAAGCAATTTTGTTGTAATAAATAGAGATAATACATTTTTAGGTTATATAGGTTAGGGTTTGGGTGATTTTGGTTAGTTCTTCTTCATTTCTTCTTGGATTGACACCCTTTTGGGTTTGTAAGTTGACTATCATTCACCCTCTCCATTTAATATAGTTTTATTTCATTATTTCTTGCTTTGTAGTGTAATTTACATGCTTTCTAATTAGGTTTACGTTCTTTCTTCCCGTGATTTCTAGTGTAGATTTATCGCATTTCTTTACTGCGTTTTAACATGCTTTCTAGGTAATTTAAATTAGGTTTTGTTTGAATGGAACTCACTCGAGTTAACGCGTTGCTTTTCTTGGTGATAGTTTTTACGGGTCTATTTTGGGTGCGTTGTCTTAGTTATTACGCTTAGGAGATTTGACAGGGCATATCATGTATGTCCCGTGCTTACAACCTTTCGCGCGTAATTTTCGGAATATTTGTTGACGCCAAAATCTTATTTGGCTTTTATGAGAATTTAGGGGCGTGACAACCCTTGATTTAATTAACTGTCGAAATGAGACACATTTGTAATAACTCATCGACCCATGTAACCATTTTATACAAATTAACCCTGGTGAGGGATATTCGACGCAACCTATAGTTTTACTCGCTTTTATAATCTAGTTTCAATACCCTCGCCTAGATAATCTTTCCTTTTTATGCATCTTTTACTTTTTAGTTTGTAATCACCTTTTTCCCTTTTATTTCGGAGTATTAAATCAATTGAATTCTAGCAACTCGTCTCAGTGGATCTTTCGATACCCAACTTACATTTGTGCTTGCCTCGCAAGTGTAGTAGTAATTTAGGTTTGTGTATTGTCATGGTGAAATGAAAACAATGACTGTCCTTACACGAACACACTTTTCACGTGCAATCAAAATGGCGTCGTTGTCGGGGACTTGTTTGTTTTAGACTTTATTTTATTTATTATTTCATAGTATTTTCTTTCTATTTGTATTATTTGCTAATATTTTTGCAGGATTTCCACATTTGAGCACTTAGAAACGCTCGAATTTTTTCCGTGCGCACTTACTTTGTGGAATCCTCCACTTCGAGCCATTTTTTGAGTAAGCATGTCTTATTCCAATTCTTTCGATAATCATTGTTATAATTTTAAAAATTCTCGTAAACCTATGACTTTAGGTGAATACTTAGAATCCCAAAGTATAACAAATTCAAATATGACTTTGGACGAGTATAACGAAAGTCAAAATCTAGGTTATTGGAATTTCGATGATGATGATGACAATGATTTTGGGCCTTTACCTCCTTATAATCGGAATTTTGAAACGAATTCGAATAGTTTTCAAAATCCCTATAATAATGAGTTTTCGTTTAAGTCCGATAGTAATTTTCAAAGTTCCCATTTTCATGCATCCGCACCTCGACCCATGACATTCGGTGAGGGCTTGCGTATGTATGAAAATGAGAAACTTGAAAATCGTTATCGGGAAGAAAATCGTCCGTGGGAACATGACTTGGATTTACTTTTTGAGTCCGACGATGATTTTTCCTCCGAGACTTTCAAAGTCGAGGAATGTTTTGAACCAAATGAGGTACTTGTGCCTACTCTGGAACAAACCATTCTAGACTTTTCCCATTGCATAATAGATATTGAAAGTGAGGATGAAAATGACGTAATATCCATTTGCTTTGAAATGGTTTCTTCTTTGGCTCCCAAAGAAGAACATTTCATTGAAAATGATATTATTTCATTCGAAACTCAAACTACATGCGATGATGATTCATCTCATGAGTTTGAATATCTTTCATCCCCATTTTCATTCTCTATTATCACACCGTCTCAGGTACCCGATGATTCGGTTTCAAACTTTAATGTTTTAAACCTTTTCGCCAATGAGGAGTACTTTCTCGAGTCGCCTTCCATGATCGCATCCGTGCCTTCGTGTGCGTCGCCTCCCATTCCAATTTCAAAATCCTTGGGAGGACATTCAGCTTTTCTCGATCCCCATATGTTTTTGTCGCCCGTTTAATCCAAACCCCCCATCGTCCCTCCAAAACTTTTAATTGGCGATGGTTCATTTCTTACGGCTTACACATGCCTTCCGTTGTTAAAACGGAACTCATATTTTTCGGAAGGCATGCTTGTATGTGAGGGTACACCGGTTATCCTCCAAAGTCAAATCGTTCTTATGGTGGACCCTCAACTATTTAGACTTCTAGTGTATAGTTAATGTGAGGCCTAAATAGTAGGTTGTATATAGTTAGCTTTTTATTTTTTTTCTTTCCTTTTTAATTTAGTCTAGTGTAATTAGTTAACTTTTTGTTATTTATTTTTGCTATGCTCGGTACTAACTTGTTTTGTAGATGCTTTGGACTTGTTCTTATGGGGATCGCTCCACTTTTGGGTAATATCGCTATTTTTATCTCTTTAACTTGGTTCTTAATTCACATTGAGGAAAATGTCAAGTTTTAAGTTAGGGGGTGTGGGATATTCTATCCATTTCTTTATTTAGTCCATGTTTTTGCTCACATGTTAGTTACTTAGTATGCTTTTCTTAGAAAAATTGAAAATTTCAAACAGATTTTCTTTCTTTTTTCTCCTTTTTTGGGCATTTTCCCTCTGTTTTCGATGATAAATTTTAATAATTGTCCGATCCAATATACAACCCAATGATGCATGTTCTCGATTTTAGAAGTTATTAGACTTTAGTCCTCGATTATTGATATTATGAATAACTTCATGAATTAAACTTTAATCCCATGAGCACATGTACTTTTATTGTTATATTGATTTGGTTTAAGATTTTTATAACTCGGTAATCTTTTGCTGCATTGTATATACTTACACCAAGTAAGCTTTGTACCTTTCGTCATTTGTGAGTGTATACACTATTCTTTTCTCATTGAAAACGTTGAATTCGTTGGTAATCTCACTATTTGTTGATGTAAATATTTAGATCGCTCTAATTATTCAATCACAGATAAATAAAATGAGACAAAGATTTTTAAAGTGGTTCAGCCTTATAAGAAGGGCCTACGTCCACTGTTATGTTATTGCTGAGTGTTTGGGAATTCTCGAGTACAAGTTCTCTCAAGAAATTCCGGTCCCTTTGAATGAGGGTGATAGAAGGTAGTTATAGCCCTTAGGTTGTACATGAAAGGGTTGATACATTAAATGATATACATATGAAAGGGTGATACATTTAATGCAGCGTGTGCGTCAAGATGATAAACATTCAATGAATAGTTGAACTGTTGATATTCTGGCAATTAATACTACGGCCGAGATGCAGTTCGGACCGCCTCAGTTGCTCGTTGATCAGGAGTTCCTCGGAGCGCTAGTGTACCTCGGAGTGCTGAAGTTCCTCGGTATATCCTCGTTGCTCGGAGAGAAGATAAGTTGGTCGGGAAATTGAACTTCCTCGTTGTTATTGTGCCACATAGATTGACAAGTGTCTTCGTATTATTCGTCCACATCAGCATATTAATTTTGGTATCAACAGAAGCCCCCAATGTTTCATATTTCGAACTTTGAGGAGTATGAAACATTCTTTCTCGGTATATGGCAATATTGAATGATCTTCCTGGGTTTTAGGAGCATCGTGTTTGAATTTATTTCCAAATTCACAGAATCTGCCTTTTTTCGAACTTTTAAGAGCGCTTCGATCTTTGTGCCCTTTTTGTTTTAGCCGCCGGAAGTTCAATAGTTTCTTTTGTGTAATCATTTCCTTCGCCGCTTCCCAAGGCAAAGTATTTAAACTTCTTAGGTAACCATACCGTCTTCTTCTTTTTCCAATTTTCTGCATTCAAGCTTTCGATTCTCTCTTTCTCTCTTATGCGTTCATCTTTTCCTTCGCTAGTTGTCAGCTCTTCCTTTTTCCTGTAAGATTCTCTTCTTTTCTTCTGTATTTCTTTTGCTCACTATGGTTTATCTTGTGGAGTCTGTTGAGAAATTCCGTTCTGAATTTTCCATCCCATCTTGGGTGATTTTGGAGGAGCTTTCTGAATCTCAAAATTACTTTCGTTTGGCTGAGGGACATTGGTTCCCCAGTCTATTTGTTGCTGAATGTGGATTTTCCTATCCACCAAACCCATTATGTCTTGAGTTTTGTCAGTATTTCGATCTTGTCCCTGCAAAAATAGCCCCCAAATCATGTAGAATAATTAATGGGGTGTATAAATTAAATCTAACTCATGGGACTCGTATAGGGATCCCTGAAATTATGTATTGCTATAGATGGGCCATTCTAGATAATATTTATTACTTAAAAACTAGGTTTTTGAATAGGGCTCTTTTAGTTAACCTCCCTGATGCAAATAGAGATTATTTTGAACATGGGGTGGTTATTAAAAATTGGCAATATGCCCCTTTAGTTGGAGATGGAGTATACAACGGCCCCAGATGCCCCCCATATGGCAATGGGATAGGTTTATTTTTCATTTTATTTCTTTTCTGAATTTACGAATTCGTTATGTTTGACAAAATGTATGACTGATATTTTATCATGTGTTTGTTTGCAGTTGACAGTAAAAGAAAAACTCCAAAAGAATCAGAGGTTAATATTAAGCATCTGAAACTTATTTGGGGTTTGCATAAGAACGTTGCAGATGAGCACATCAGGTTTGCATCATATTTGCTACAGTATAAGAGCTATACAACTTCTTATACTGCTCGTCCTGTTGAACCCGCTTCAACTCCAGAGGATTCTTCTTCAGATTCTCACATCCTTTTAAGTCAGATAATGGGCAAGAAAAGAGCTCCTCCTGCTCTATTTGATGACACTACTTCTGCTGCTGAGGCCAAGAAAAGAAAAATTGATGTCCCCGAGAGGACTAAGAAGGTGGATGTTGCGCCTTCAAAAGCTACCGAGAAGCCCCCAGTGGCTCCGGGCAAGAAGGTTGCTTCTGTGGAGATGACTGCTATCTCTCCGACCAAGAGTTCTTCATTGGTTGAAGCTGTTGAAGTCCCTTTGAGGAGATTGAGGAAATCATCCTCAGTCAATTTGACTGAAACTGTCTCCTCTCTACCAGCTGGTGGTGTTGGTGTTCCAACCATCATTCCTCCGAGCTCTGCAGTGAGCTCGGTAAAAACTTGGATCATACCCGAGGTCCAAGGAATTGATGAAAAGATTTCTAGGGATATGCTGACATCCCTAGCTACTCGTCATCTTGCTTCGGTAAATTTCTCACACTCTGAATTTCCTTTCTATCTCTGAATACTTGTATTTTTGCACTGACCTGTTACTTTTTCCTTTGTTTAGCTGGTGAATTGTTTTAACAACATCGTGAAGAAAGACGAAGCTATTAAAGCTTCCAGCTCCTCGTCAGGTGTAGAGGATGCTCTGCTGGGTTTAACCCAATCTTTGAAGGATTCTCATCAGCAGTATAACGAGGACAAAGCTGAATGGGAGAAAAAGTTGTCTATAGTTGAGGCCGAGAAGGTGAAGATGGCTGAGATCTCCAAGAGTTTGGAGAATAAGGTGAAAAGTTTAGAGGTCGAGCATCAGAAATATGACGACAAGCTCAAGAACTTTGGAGAGCTTGAAGATAAGCTAAAAAAGGCAGAGGAAGAGTTGTCTACCCTGCGAGATATCAAGGGCCAAAAAGAAGAATTGGATGCGAAGCTCTCCTCGGAGAAACTGAAAAGAAAGCTCGCAGTTAAAAAATCCTTCAGCGCTGGCTGGGATAAAGGATGGGACAAGGGGATTGCTGCGATGACATCCCAAGTTCAATACGGGAAGTTGAAATACTTCCGAGATGGATGGGTAGCTGCCCTGCAGGAATTGAAGATCAAGGACGACTCTCGGCTATTCCAGCTACACTTCCCTGGTCCTCCCCCACCAATTGTAGAAGAATAAGAAGATGAGCCTATCTCTGATGAATCTTCCATGGCCATAGGTGATCAAGTCCCTGCATCTCTATCTTCTGCTAACGAGGACATATCTTCCATGCCTCCTCCTCCTGAAAAAATTTCAACTCCTGCAGATCAAGTCGCTGTTACCACCGAGCAACCAAGCTCCTCGTCCTAGCCTCCCGAGAAAGTCTTGGGAGACAAGGAAAAGGTGTGAAGTTGTTCGGTATCATTTCTATCTTTCATTATTTGTAATCAAACAATGTAATCCTTTTGTGATCTAATAAAATACATCTTTGTTCATCTCTGTTGTTGATGATTTGTTTTTGTTGATTGTTGTCTTTTTCTCATCCTTAGTTTGTTGCTAGAATGGAACTGATATCTGCACATGATACAAAGCTGATGCAGCAATGTCATGAGTATTATAAAGCTGGTCATACAAATTTGAGTGGATCAGAAATTGCTGACATCCTTGGCCATGATGCCTCAGAACAAGCAATTGAGGCTTATCGGTACTTGAAAGATTTACTCGACCGAGCTGTGGCCAACAGTGTGGCCTACTATGAATTGATCGAGGAACTTCATTGTACCTTAGAAGATCTACAACATCAACACAATGAATCAACCGCTTTGCTGCACAAGGAGTATGAAAATAGATATCAGCAGCTTTCTTCTGAAACAGGCCATAAAAAGATCCTTGTTGGATATGATGTTAGGGAAAGAACTCTAAAAGGTGAAGTTGAGGCCTGCAGGCAGATTGCTGAGTTGCTGGAACAAGAGAACAATAATTTACAGCAAAAGTTGGCACAGTATGAATCTGCAGCGTCATCTTCCACTGCTTTAGTACCAGTTACCGATGAAGGTTTCTCGTTCTTAGAGGTTGAGAATGCCAAATTAAGGCAAGAACTGGATAACTTAAGAAGATCTGTTATTCCTGTGACTGCTCGGGGACGAGGAAGAGGGTCTCGGGGGCGAGGAAGAGCTGTTCAACATGTTATCGAGGAGCAAAATTCTCCACCTACTCGGAGTCGATCAAGAGTTCTTAGTCGTAATGTTGAAGAAGCTCGTACTCAGTCGACGTTGGAAACTCAAGCGTTCCAATTGAATGCAAAAGACCGGGCTTTGTCTGAAATGTCCAAGAAAAATCTGTCTTTGGAAGATCAACTTACTGCAACGAAGTCTGCTTTGAATGATAAAGATGTTTTTGCCAGGAACCTTCACGAGCAACTGGAGAGAATAACTTTCCAATTTCATAAACAACCTCGTGAGTTTTGGATGGCAGGCTACAATGAAGCCCTTGTTCATTTAGATGCTCGTATTGAACACGCCAATAATAAAGGTTATAAGCAGGGGTGGTTGAACGCCCTGGGTGTATTAAAATTAGAGCAAGGGCATTTTTTATGGGATTATCATGCTCCAGGGTTACTAGACTTGCCTGTGCCACCTTTCAAATTGGACATGGAATGGATCCCAGCTCGTTCCATTCCTCGGAGTTTAATTTCAAAATATCTTGGTGACTATAGTCTTCATTTTCAGACTGAATTATCTCGTCCCGAGCATCTCTTGGATACACCTTCTGTGATGAACGTCAGAATGCTCAGAGATGTTAATTTCATTAATTCTCCTCTGTGCCTAGAGGATCCTCCGGCTGGCGAAGAGCCTGTTTCAAAAGCTAAAGGAAAGAAACCAATAGAATAGGATTTTTAATATAATGGTTAGCATATATACATGTAACTTGTAATCTATTTTGATTTTTAATGAAAGACTTTCATTTTCTGTTTGTAAATCTGTATTGCTATTCTTTTGTGCTACTTTATATTTGTGCATATGTATCTGTTAAAAAGATAACAATTTTGTGCTGTTCATCAACCAACTTAGTAATAAACAGTTACAAGTATAAAAATGTTGTTCGATCACTTAATAATAAGGTGATGAGTATAAAATGTTTAAAATGTTTCCAACCAACCAAGGTTGTTAAATAGTGTTTGTCGACCAACTACAGTTGATGGGTTTTTGTCCCCGACCAGCCATACTTGGTTCAATTTGAAATATTTTCATAAAATGTGTCCGACCAACCAAGGTCGATAATTTATCCTCGTCGACCAACTACAGTTAGTGGGTTTTTATCCCCGACCAACTATACTTGGTTCAGTTTGGAATATTTTGTTTCTTAACCAGCCAAAATTGGCATTTTTAAGAATGTTGTTCTTGCCCTTTTACCATCCAAAGTTGGTTGTGGGTTTGAACTATCAGGTTCTTTCGAACTATCTTGTCCACAATCTCTTTTACCAACCGAAGTTGATCACGCAAGTGTACGCCTCCTAACCAAAGGAGTATAATTTGTTCTCGCTATTTTACCAATCGAAGTTGATCACGCTCGAACTATCTTGTCCACAAGCTCTTTTACCAACCGAAGTTGATCACGCAAGTGTACGCCTCCTAACCAAAGGAGTATAATTTGTTCTCGCTATTTTACCAACCGAAGTTGATCACGCTCGAACTATCAGGTTCTTTCGAACTATCTTGTCCACAAGCTCTTTTACCAACCGAAGTTGATCACGCAAGTGTACGCCTCCTAACCAAAGGAGTATAATTTGTTCTCGTTATTTTGCCAACCGAAGTTGATCACGCTCGAACTATCAGGTTCTTTCGAACTATCTTGTCCACAAGCTCTTTTACCAACCGAAGTTGATCAGGAAGTGTACGCCTCCTAACCAAAGGAGTATAATTTGTTCTCGCTATTTTACCAACCGAAGTTGATCACGCTCGAACTATTAGTGTAGTGTATCACACTAGTATTCCCCAAAAAACTTGTAATAAAAGGAAGGAGATGGTGAAACATCATCGTTTTATTCATAATGAAGGAGTTGCTTTACATTTTACATTACTGATAATACTTGCGTAGGTGTTCAGCATTCCATGCATTCTTAAATTCCTCTCCTTCTAGAGTTGCTATTCGGTAAGTTCCTGGTCGGACAACTTCTGTAACTCGGTAAGGTCCATGCCAGTTGGCTTCAAGTTTATTGTGTTTCTGAATGACCCTCTTTAGCACATAATCCCCTTCTTTTAAGTCGCATTTCTTTACCCTTTTGTTGTAGAATAGAGCTGTACGTTGTTGGTAAGCAGCATTCCTAATGGCTGCCTCTTCTCTAACCTCCTCGAGCATGTCCAAATCTAATCTTCTCATCAAGTCACTGACTGGGGAATTGAAATTTAGCACTCTGTGTGTTGGGAGACCCAACTCGGCAGGTATTACAGCCTCACTTCCAAATGCCAGCATGTATGGTGATTCTCCAGTTACTGCTCGGGGAGTTGTTCGATAAGCCCACAATACTGACTGTAGCTCATTAATCCAATTAGCTTTAGCCTCACTTAGCCTCTTCTTCAAACCATTTAGTAGCGTTCTGTTTGTCACCTCAGTCTGCCCATTGCTTTGAGGATGACCTGGTGCTGAATGAGTCTTCAGGATGTTTGATTATCGACAATAGGCAGCAAACTCTTCGTTGTCGAATTGTGTTCCATGGTTTGTGATGAAGGCATGAGGGAGACCATATCGACAGATGATATTCTTCCAGACAAATTGGTATACCTTCTCGTACGTCATGTCGATAAGGGGATCAGCTTCTACACACTTAGTAAAATAGTCTACTGCGACGACGAGGTACTTGAATCTTCCTCTGGTGGTCGGCAATGGTCCAACCAAATCAATTCCCCACATGGCGAATGGCCAAGGGGAAGTTATGGGTGTCAACAATGCTTGTGGAGTTCGTCGGCTGGAGGAAAAACGTTAGCACTTATCACATCTCTTGGCGTAGGCTATACAATCAGCCCTCATCGTCGGCCAGAAATATCCCTGTGTCATCACCCTTTCTAAAAGTGTTCGACCTGCTACATGGGCTCCACATGACCCTTCATGGATCTCTTCAATCAATTCTTTCACCTTGGAGGGATGTACACATCTCTGCAAACCTACCATGATTCCTCGTCTGTACAAAACACCATTAGTTAGTACATACCGGGCAGCTTTAAACTTCAATTTCTTTGCCGCGAGCTTGTCCTCTGGCAATCCTCCTTCTTCAATATATGCCCTGATGGGATCCATCCAAGATGGTCCTAGATCAAGGGTAATAACATTCATCGTCAGGTCTTCATTTATGCTCCGACTTTCCAGTACTTCAATTGGTATCGTTCTTCGCAGCTCAGTACGAGTAGCTGATGCTAGTCGGGCCAGTGCGTCTGCTTGTGCATTTTCTATTCTGGGTATTCTGATCAACTGAATGGCATCAAATTCTGCCAGCAACTCCATCACCTTTTCATGATACTTGACCATTAATTCCCCTTTAACCGCATATATTCCCATCATCTGATTCACAATCAATTGAGAATCACTGAATACCATCACTTGTTGTGCTTCCATGATCTTTGCTAAATTAAGACCAGCTATCATGGCCTCATACTCAGCCTCATTATTGGAGGTTTTGAATTGAAATCGCAAGGCATATTCTATATCAATTTCGTCTGGGGTTTTCAAAACAATCCCCGCTCCACAACTTGCTGTGCAAGATGACCCATCTACATACAATCTCCATGTAGGTAACTCGTCTTCAAATTTCTTATCCAATAGAGTTCCTATGTGAAATATCTGCTGTTCTCTTCCATCCTCCCCTGTTAATTTTCGCTCCTTGTCGACCATTTCTTCTCGTCCTTTCACCAACCGGAGTTGGTCTGGGTTTGAATCTGATGATCTTTCTACATTCACAAGCCCTTTTACCAACCGGAGTTGGTCTGGACTTATGTCTGTTGATCCTGTAACATCCACAGGTTGGTCAGTGAGCAACTCTTGTTCCTCGGGAGTATCAGGATATGTAAACTCGGCTATAAAATCTGCTACAGCTTGCCCCTTCAATGATGATTTGGGTTCATACACAATATCATATTCACCGAGCTCTATTGCCCAGTACATCAGTCTCCTTGACTTTTCTGGATTATGAAGGGCTTGTCTTAATGGCATGTCGGTATACACGATGATGGTATGGGCCTGAAAATATGGCCTCATTCTTCTACTTGCCTCAATTAATGCCAATGCCAATTTTTCTAACTTTGGGTACCTGATCTCTGCACCTCGGAAAGCCTTACTTGTGTAATAAATTGGCTTCTGGACTCCATTCTCCAATCTGATCAATGTTGAACTGACTGCATTCTCTGATACTGCCAGATACAAGTACAACTTCTCTCCTGTTATTGGCCTGGACAACAATGGAGGTGCTCCCAAATACTTTTTCAAGTCTTGAAAGGCCTTCTCACATTCATCAGTCCACTCAAAAGTTTTTCGAAGTGTTTTGAAGAATGGGAGACATTTGTCAGTTGCTCGGGACACAAATCTGTTGAGCGCTGCAACTCGTCCTGTAAGACTCTGCACTTCTTTCTTTGTTGTTGGAGATCACAACCCTAAAAGAGCTTTGATCTTATCTGGATTTGCCTCAATGCCTCGCTGGTTGACAATGTATCCGAGAAACATTCCTTCTCGTACTCCAAATGTGCACTTCATCGGGTTGAGCTTCATCTGGTATTTATCCAGTTGATCAAAAGTCTGGCTTAAATCAACTTGATGATCAGCAGCTTTCTTGATTTTTGTCAGCATATCATCGACATAGACTTCCATATTGCAACTGATTTGCTCGGCAAAAACCTTGTTCATCAGCCGCTGGTATGTCGCTCCTGCATTTTTTAAACCAAAAGGCATAACATTATAACAATAAGTACCCCTAGTGGTAATAAAAGAAGTACTCTCCCTGTCTTCAGGTTTCATCTTGATCTGGTTGTAGCCTGAATAAGCGTCCATGAAGCTGAGCAGCTCGTGCCCAGAGGTAGCATCCACTAACTGATCAATTCTGGGTAATGGAAAATGATCCTTTGGGCAGGCCTTGTTGAGATCAGTGAAATCAACAAACATTCTCCATTTATTGTTTTTCTTCTTTACCATCACCACATTCGCCAACCAGTCCGGGTATTTCACATCTTCAATGAATTGAGCCTTCTGGAGCTTGTCGACCTCCTCTTGAATGGCTTGATTCTTCTCGGGGCTAAATACCCTTCTTCTCTGCTTTACGGGCTTGATCTCTTTATTCACATTAAGTTCATGACATAGGAAGTTTGGATCTATTCCTGGCATGTCCTCATGACTCCTGCAAAAATTTTCTTCCTATTTCTCAAGAAAGTTATCAACTCCTGTTTTATTGAAGCATCCAATGATGAACCTATCTGGGTTACTCGTTCAGGGTGCTCGTCGTCTAGAATAACATTCTCTGTAGATTCCACCACTTGTCCTTTTATAAGTTGGGATTCATCTCTAGGATCGAGAGTTTCAATCTCTGTATCTTCTTCCACCTGGTAAGTAGTATTCTTTTTCCTTGATTCCTCAAGCTCCTCTTGCTCGGCAGATGAATAATAGCATTCCCGAGCTACTTTTTGGTCACCTTTCACAACTCCTACTCCAAAGTTTGTTGGGAATTTTAAGCATTGATGCACCGTAGATGGAACTGCTTCGAATTTCTTCAAACCAACTCTTCCCATGATGATGTTGTAGGCTGATTACACATTCTTATCCATCACAAAGAAACGTATTATTTCTGTTCGACAAGCAGGCCAAGTTCCAATGAATATATCCAACTTGATCGTCCCAAGTGGAAAAACTTTCTCGCCAGCAAAACCCAGGAGGGGTCTGTGATAAGGTTCCAATTGAGATAATTTCAGATTCAAGCTATCAAAGCATGAATAGTACATGATGTCTACCGAGCTTCCATTATCTACCAACACCCTTGAAATCACTACTTCCGTCATCCTCATTTTGATCACCAGAGGATCGTCGTGCGGGTAAAGAACACCTGCCAGGTCATTTTTTGAAAAACCAATGACCAGCTTCTCTTTGTTTACCTTCCTCGGACGATCATCCTCGGCCAGATTTATTCACTGAATATATGAACAAGCTTGAGCCTCTCCGAGGTAAGCTTTTCTTTCTGCAGTATGGTCTCCTCCTCCTGCATCTCCTCCTGTAATAACATTACAATCAAATGATCCAAAACGTATGGAAAATACCTCTCGTTCTGGCTGCCTTGGTTTCTTGGGAAGATCGGGGTCATCCTCTGGATCATCTTCATGGTCCCTCTTCTTTTTCTCCTCTGTTCGGCGAGGAGATCTAGACCTATCTCTAGTTCGGTCATTATTTCTTTTTTCTCCTCCCCGATCAACATATTTTGCTAGCTTTCCTCTTCGGATGAGTGTTTCAATCTCGTTCTGAAGAGCTATGCAATTTTTGGTCATGTGACCATGATCTTTATGAAATTCGCAGTACTTATCCCTACTCCTCGAATCAGGGTCTGACTTCAGTTTCTTTGGCCACTTTACCTCCTCGTTGTTCTTGATTTCTTCCAAGACATGATTAATACCCATTTTCAAAGGAGTATAATTGTCATATTTCTTCAAGACTTCCCATGATGATTTATTATTTCTGGAGCGTTTATCACCGCCATTGCCCTTATGCTCTTTATTCTTAGACCTGTCGACTTCTACCTTAGTGTCTTTATCTAAATTCTTCTTTGCAGCCATAGCTTCCTCGGTATTCATGATTTTGGCCGCTTTTGCCATCAGTTCTGACATAGTTTTAGGTGGATCCTTCGCCAAAGTATAATACAACGTGTTAGGCAACAACCCACTCATCAAAGCGGTGATTGCTATCTTCTCTTCGTAATCTATGACCTCCAGTTTCTCGTTATTGAAACGAGTTATATAATCTCTAGTACTCTCACCAGATTTTTGTCTAACACTTAACAAATGTGCTACTCGTTTTACTGGCTTTGCTCCAAAACAGAAATTGTCGATGAACAACTCTGCCAACTGAAAGAAAGTTGAAATCTTACCCCGAGGAAGATTGTTGTACCAAATCTAGGCAGCTCCAATAAGAGTTCCTGAGAATGCTCTACATCTCATCTCGTCGGGGACAGCATAGATATCGGCGAAAGCTTGATATTGCTCTATGTGTAGAACAGGATCTGTCTTTCCATCATATTTGGGGGTCACCACAGGTGCTTTAAACTTTGACGGGGTACGAAAACCCACAATGTCCTGGACAAAAGGTGTCCCTTGAACAAAAGTTCGTTGTAAGGGATTCTTTGCCTTAGCCATTTCTTCCAATCTATCCTCCAAGCGTTGAAGGTATCCTTTCCACGCTTCATTTCCTTCCTCGGGTCTATTGGTTCGAGCAATAGATCATTCTGAAGTAGCCTCCTGAGATTTATCTTGACGAGCAACTGGTCGTGATTGTGCTGATCCTTCTCTTAGATCTGATAGTTGTCGAAAGCTTCACGACATGGTCTTAGGTGGACTCCTATTCCTCCTAGGGCCTAATCGACTGAAAGGAGACACCCTACTCAATCTTTCAAAGGACTGGGTCTTTCTGGAGAGAGGGTGATACGTTGATCAGTATCTGTAGCCCTTATTGACGAAGTTCGCCCAGGTTGATAAGAGAAATCATCAGACTCCTCATTACTATATGACTCAGTACGCCTGGAACGTGAAGAAAGTAAATAAGTTTGCCTCTGACCGCTTTGCTGTCCTGAACGTGCAGGTGCATTGCCATGAAGGGTTTGTATGAGTTGCCTCATTGTGTCTTGCATGGCGGTTTGTCCTTGAGCCAGATTCGTCATAATTCCGGCCAGATCTGGAGGTGCAGAGGGATTTGGAGGATTTCCAACATTTCCAGCGTTTCGATTGCTGGATTCTGGATTATCCGCCATTGATGATGAATGATTTTTGGTGAAAAATGATAATAACAATCGTTCCCACAGACGGCGCCAATCTGTTGATGTAAATATTTAGATCGCTCTAATTATTCAATCACAGATAAATAAAATGAGACAAAGATTTTTAAAGTGGTTCAGCCTTATAAGAATGGCCTACGTCCACTGTTATGTTATTGCTGAGTGTTTGGGAATTCTCGAGTACAAGTTCTCTCAAGAAATTTCGGTCCCTTTGAATGAGGGTGATACAAGGTATTTATATCCCTTAGGCTGTACATGAAAGGGTTGATACATTAAATGATATACATATGAAAGGGTGATACATTTAATGCAGCGTGTGCGTCAAGATGATAAACATTCAATGAATAGTTGAACTGTTGATATTCTGGCAATTAATACTATGGCCGAGATGCAGTTCGGACCGCCTCAGTTGCTCGTTGATCAGGAGTTCCTCGGAGCGCTAGTGTACCTCGGAGTGCTGAAGTTCCTCAGTATATCCTCGTTGCTCGGAGAGAACATGAGTTGGTCGGGGAATTGAACTTCCTCGTTGTTATTGTGCCACGTAGATTGACAAGTGTCTTCGTATTATTCGTCCACATCAGCATATTAATTTTGGTATCAACACTATTCTTCCATTTGATCGTTCATTAATTGAGTTCATACTTGAAATGTGTTACTTGATCATGATTTTCATATATTGTTTTGACTCGAGAATTGCGTAAACTTTTGGAAATGATCATAGGCCATATTTGTTATATCACCCATATTAGCCTTGACCTCACCCTTATATGTTTACCCTCGTTAACCCCTTTGAGCCAAAATATTAGCCTTTCGTTTCATAACCCAAATCAATAACCAACTCTAAATTGGAGTTTTAGCCCATACATACACCTTCCATACCTTTATTTGGAATGTTGCTCGGGATTGAATGTTGTTGTTGTGATGTGGGTCGGAATTTAGGCATATGAGAGTTTGATAAGTAAAGAAAAAGAAAAGGTGAAAAAGAGAAAGCAAAAGAAAAGAAAAGAAAAAAAAAAGAGAAAAAAAAAAAGAAAAGAAAAGAAAGAGAAAGTTGTAAATATGTTGTATATAGTTCAATAAGCTTTGATTACTCTCCCCATTGATATATGTAATGCTCGTTTGGAAGTTATTTTCCAATTTTGATATTGCCCGCATTTTTCCATTATCCCGAGTTTTCATTCCGAAAACTTTGAATCCGTACATACATTCCTTCATTTCGTACCCTAGCCTAGCCTACATTACAACCCTATTAAAGTCCTATGTGATCTTAGGTTGATGTAATTTAAAAGTCATAATAGTTTTGATAATCTGTGAAAATGCATTTCGCCTCTTTTAGTGTGCGGTATCCTTTCATTGAGATTACATTTTTCATTTTATATATAGCGTTCTTCATTTGTGACATGTGTGCGGCCTAGTTTCCATTTACATTTACTCTTTAGCCCGCATGTTCCGTGTGTTAACTCCCTGTTTCAAGTGAATTTCTCTTGATGAGTGTAATGCCCATGAGGATTTAATTTATGCTTGCTTTAATGTTTATCCGGTTTATATAAGTTTTTTGCCAAATCATACTTCGCATGTGCTCGCTCCCCTCCCACATTTTAAGGTTTTAATTTTATGAGGTGCATTCAATAATGTTAATGATTTCGGAATTTTGTTTGAATTCATTCAATGTGCTAATAATGCGTATGAAATATTTTTCGCCATTGTTGGGCTTGTCGCATGTTGGGTTGGGCATATTTTGAGGAAATCGTTTGATTTCTACTCTGAAAACCCTCACGAGACGACACTCGTCCACTAGGGTGACCTAGGGGTTTAATGGCTTATTGCATACGCTAAATGCAATCAAATCGCCCGCAAAAGTGGCCTTATGCTTTTATACCATACTTTTGTACTATCTCATATTTTTGGTTTGCTTGTAGTTCTTATTGCATCCTATTTCATTGCTAGGGACTAGTAATGTGTAAGTTATGGGGTGTGATGATACGCAAATATTGCGTATTTCATCCTCCGAACCTACGCATTTAAGACCCATCGGGTATCTTATTCCCTATATTTATGCTCGTTAACCATACAACCTCGGATTTCTACGTTAATATGTTTTATAGGGGTTAATTAAGCTTTTATAGGTATTTAGATGCTAAGTATGAAGTTCGGACGCATTCCGCTCGATTTTCATACGCGATTGCACGTTCAAGGGCATTTTAGTCTTTTCACAGCTTGGGCATCTGGCCCAACATCTTCACGGAAGTTGTATCCCTCCTTGCTAGCTTTGCGTGGCCACAAACGGTGCGCGATTCTGAGTCCGTATGAAGAAGTTACGGCGATTTCAGCGAAGGAAAAAACATTGAAACCAAAAGAGGAGGAGAAGAGGAAGAAATGGCAATGCAGTGTGCTGCCTTGGCTCACCCCTGCTTGATCGATCGGTCGATCAAAAGGATTGATCGATCGATCCTTGTCGACAGTGGATATTTTGTTCATGATCGATCGATCGACCAAAGGGGTCGATCGATCGATCCCCTGCTTATTTTGGCCTTTATTTTCTTTTCTCTTTTCTTTTCTATTTTAATTCCCACTTACTATATAAAGCAATTTTGTTGTAATAAACAGAGATAAAACGTTTTAAGGTTAGATAGGTTAGGGTTTGGGTGATTTTGGTTAGTTCTTCTTCATTTCTTCTTGGATTGACACTCTTTTGGGTCTGTAAGTTGACTATTCATTCACCCTCTCCATTTAATATAGTTGTATTTCATTATTTCTTGCTTTGTAGTGTAATTTACATGCTTTCTAATTAGGTTTACGTGCTTTCTTCCCGTGCTTTCTAGTGTCGATTTATCACGTTTATTTACCGCGTTTTAACGTTCTTTCTAGGTAATTTAAATTAGGTTGTGTTTGAATGGAACTCACTCGAGTTAACGCATTACTTTGCTTGGTGATAGTGTTTACGGGTCTATTTCGGGTGCGTTGTCCTAGTTATTATGCCTAGGAGATTTGACGGAGCATATCATGTATGTCCCGTGCTTACGACCTTTCGCGCGTAATTTTCAGGATATTTGTTGACGCCAAAATCTTATTAGGCTTTTATGAGAATTTAGGGGCGTGACAACCCTTGATTTAATTTACTGTCGAAACGAGACGCATTGGTAATAACTCGTCGACCCATGTAACCATTATATGCAAATTAACCTAGGTGAGGGATATTCAACGCAACCTATAGTTTTACTCGCTTTCATAATCTAGTTTCAATACCCTCGCCTAGATAATCTTTCCCTTTTATGCATCTTTTACTTTTTAGTTTGTAATCACCTTTTTCCCTTTTATTTTGAAGTATTAAATCAATTGAATAATAGCAACTCGTCTCAGTGGATCTTTCGATACCCGACTTACCGTTGTGCTTGCCTCGCAAGTGTAGTAGTAATTTAGGTTTTTGTATTGTCGCGGTGAAATGAAAATAACGACTGTGTCCTTAAACAAACACACTTTTCACGCGCAATCACTATACCTGTAAATGATCTTCTTCCATATGAACTAGAAAACTCTCTGATAGGGCATATCAATCAAAGGCTCAGCCTGTACCCATTTGGTGAAGTAATCAAGTGTTATAACCAGATATTTAAACCATCCCTTGGGGGTCGGTAGTGATCTGACCAAGTCAATTCCCCAGATAGAGAATGGCCATGGAGAAGTGATGAGTGTTAGAGTTTCTCTTGGTATTCTATGGATGGTAGTGAATTTTTTGCACTTATCACATTTCTTGGTGAAAGCAACACAATATGCTTTCATCATTGAACAGTAGCAACCTTGCCTTGTTACTGTTATCTTAGAGACCTCCTGGTTGTGTGAGCTCCTCAAGAGACTTCATTCACCTCTTTGATCAGATCATTTACTTCATTAGGATGAACACAACGAAGTAGGGAAACAGTGTATCCTCTCCTATATAGAACACTTCTTTTTATTCGAACGACGGTGTTCTTTTTTCAATGTACTATCTAATTGGGTTAATCCATGAGGGACCTAAATCCATAAAAATGATGCTCACTTATATCCCATCAATGCTTCTATGGGTAAGAATTTCCACTGGGATTATTCGCCTGAGTTTTGTTAGAGTTACTGAAGCAAGCCGAGCAAGAGTGTCTTCTCGGGCATTCTCTATTCTAGGACTCCTCACCATACCGAATGAAGTGAACAAATAAATAACCTCCATAGTTTTTTATGATATATCATCATCGTTTCCCCTTTGACGCCATAAATTTGCTGCATTTGATTAATAATTAGCTGGGAATCACTATACACTAACACCTGGTCGGTGCCCAATGATGAAGCCAACTCCAATCCTATGATCAATACTTCATATTCTACCTCATTATTAGAAGCCTTGAATTGAAATCTCAAAGAATATTCCATATCTAAGTTGTCCTGAGCGTAGATGATGTGGTATGCTCTACTTTCAGTAGCACATTAGGATCAATCTACAAATAATTTCCAGATTGGAGTGTCCTTGGAGAAATCTTTCTCTGCCAACACTCCATATTTGAACATCTTCTTACTCTGTTGAATTCTTTCTTGAACAATCGAGGATTCTGGTTGATCGTCCATTATCTCTGTTTTCTTTTGAGCTAATCTCTCTTCTATAGAACTCTGCTCGACGGGCAAACTTGAATTATGTTGCACCTCTACATATGTGAATTCGGCTATGAAGTCCGCCACTGCTTCACGTTTTATTGCAATTATGGGTTCATAAACAATTTCATATTCTCCTAATTCAACTACCCAAGATATTAACCTTTCGGACTTCTGTGGTTTATGCAATGCCTGTCGCAGAGGCAAATCTGTGTAGATAATAAGGGTGTGATCTTAAAAATATAGCCTCATTCTCTTGGCAGCTTCAATGAGAGCTAATGCTAACTTCTCTAGGCATGGATATCTGATTTCCAATCCTCAAAATGCCTTGATAGTATATTATACTGGCCTTTGAACTCCTCCATCTAGTCGGATCAAAGTTGAGCTGAGAGATGAGTCTGAAATAGCCAAGTATAGATATAGTTTTTCTCCTAAAACTGATCGGAAGAGGAGTGGGAGAGAACCCAAGTACTTTTTTAAATATAGAATGCTTTATCGCACTCTCCATTCCACTAAAAGATCTTTTTAAGCACCTTAAAGAATGGAAGACATTTATCAATTACTTGGGAGATGAAACAGCTCAATGTCGCAACTCTTCCTATCAGCTTTTGAACATATTTCTTGTTAGTCGGGGACTGCGTTTCCAACAAGGCTTTAATTTTGTTAGGGTTTGCTTCTATTCCCTTTTAATTGACTATGTACCCTATTAACATTCCTTCTATACTCCGAAGATACATTTGGTTGGGTTGAGCTTCATCTGATGTTTTTCCAGTTGATTAAAGGTTTGAGCTTATCTCGAAATATGGTAGTAACAAATTTGCTCTTGGTAAGCATATCATCTATGTACACTTCCATGTTTTTTCCAATCTGGTCTTCAAAAACCTTGTTCACTAGTCTCTGATAGGTTTCTATAGCATTCTTCAATATTTGGGAGTGACCACTGGTGGCTTGAACTTAGAGGGTGTGGGGTATTCTACAATAGCCTGGACGAAAGGTGAGCTTTAATAAAAACTCATTTGCAGCGGGTTTTATTTTGGCCATTTCCCCTAGTCGATCTTCCAACCGTTGCATGGATCCCTTATAGGATTGTTCTTCTGGCTTAGATTTGGCTGAGGTGTCATTTATGGATTTACTAGGTCTATGTGTTGAACTCTCCTCCTGAGAGGTATGCTTGGCACGCACAAAGCCCCTCATACTAGCTTTTGATCTCATAGATCTTTATTTATGTTCACAATGACGCTTTTGATCCTTATAATTACCTCTAGTTACTCGGAGACCTAGATGGTCAAAAGCAGATTCCCTACTTAGCCTCTCTAATACACTTGGCCTTTCTTTGGAAAAAGAGTCATAGTAATTCGTCGATCGAAATCAAGAAGTTTCCCCAGGACGGTATGATCTGTCATGAGAAGAACAAGAATGATAACTCCTTTCATTTTTGGCTGGTGGGGGTGGCATATCTCTACTGAAATTAGAGGACTTGTCTTATATGGTGCGAGCCAACAATCTAACTGATTCTTGCATAGCATCTTGTCCTTTAGCCAAATTGAATAGGATCTTTTGGAGGTCTATCTCACCAGGGGAACGGATATTTCTTAATTATTACATGCATCCTCCTGGCTACTTTCAGGGGCGGTAGTCATTCTTTAAACTAAAGAATAAAATGTATGAAGTAGAGAACGATGAGTTGCAGTCATTCCCGCAGACGATGCCAATCTGTTGATGTTGGAATTAATCAAGATTTATAGTCACAGATAAAAATATAGTAGGTTAATCAAATCACACACACACACAAGAGAAGAGATTTTTAGAGTGGTTCAGCTACAAAATAGCCTACGTCCATTGTTGGTATTATTTCATAGGGTTATAATAGCTCAATATGGTGTGTAAATGAGTGATTCGAGTTGTCCCTTCAGTTGAGCGAGTATTTTGTATTTATCATGGTGTAAAACCCTAGAGATTGAGCGCCTTTATATTGTCAGGCATCTAAATTTGTGTATAATAAATGAAACTCTTAGAATTCAGTGCTGGTTGGCATCCCATCCGAGTGATGGTTGGCATTCTGGATTTGGTCGGCCTTCAAGACAACTAAGTATCTCTGATGCCGATCATGGTGACTAGTTGGCCATATAGGAGGACAAGTGTACATTTATCATTGGTCCACGTATGAGAGTTATTTTTCATACAACATATACAAAAATGGATTTTTCATCAAAAATGACAATGCTAAAAAATTTAAAAACTTCGAGAAAGATGTAAAATTTAATTATGAACAACTTTTATGTTTTAAATTTTCTCAAAAAATTAAAATAATACCTATTTTGGAGACTTTTCAATTCGGGCAGAATGCTTATTTATTAGGCTTTCAAGTATGCAACTTTGTGGAGTTATTTTTGGACGGCTCCCCTTGGGTTTTGACTACTATCTAGCCATCTTTCGACCCTTTAGGCACTAGGATAGCAACTCCTAATGGGTATAGGACTTGGGAGATGGATAACGGGCATGTAGGGTGGTTTTAGGGGGTACATACCCAATTTTCACCCTTACATGCTGAATGAAAATCTACATTTAGTCAAGTATAAAAATACACATTCTCTTCTCAATTTTAACTCAACAACAGTTTATTTATTCTCTCTATAGTTCACCTATACTATCTCTGTAAGGGTAAATTTCTAATTGAGTCATTTGTAGTGTTGGCTTAATTCCGGACAAAACAAACTCAGTCATATGATAGATAGTTTTGGTATCCTTTCAAGTCTATGACAAGTTTAAGTTGAAGTCGTAGCGGCCTACCATTGTGGATATTTCATCCTTGTCGGTTTCGTGCCATGTTTTATGTCATAAAAAGTTCAAGTCCAAGGTCTCTTAAGGTATGAATGCATTTAATATAGAGAGAGTCTTGGATATATTTTTTATGGGTGTCTTTTTATAAAAGTTTTGTCATAAAGACTTTTTATTTTTCTCAGAAAATCATTTTAAATCTTTACATAAAAGTTTTTGGGCTTATCGTTTGAACGAAACTGGGATCTCGATCGAATGAGATGCCCGAGTCGTTTTCCAATGATTTTTTGTAATATTTCTCTATTTTCTCGTTCGAACGAAGCTATTGAAAGAGATTTATGCCTATTTCTCTTCTGCAATCTCGTTCGAACCGTGTCATTCGAACGGCATTTAAAAGTCGTTCGAATGACCTGACCGTTTTTTGACAGTTTCACCAATTTTCAATTTTTAACTTCCCACTACTTCCACTTATCCGTACCTGTTTTAAAGTGCTCGGGAGTGAATTTTTGGATAGACTTTTTGAGAGAGTTTCTAACCTTTTAAGAGCAAAAACCTTTCTACCAAAAAGTCCCATTTTATGTGTTGATTTTCATGGATTAAATTCTTCCAAAACACAAATTTACACCCATAGTCTATTCGATCCAAGTTCATATATAAATACTTGCTTCGAGATCTTTATTTAGACACCGGGTATTTTTCTCATCCCATAAAATAGAAGTTTCCCTATGGAGGAGTCTATTCTTTATGAAAATGTGCGGTACGCATATGATGGAAAGGCCATCGTGTGTTTTCGATGGTAACTGACCCCCATCGGTGGATTCCGAGACTTCGGTGGACTCCGAAGTTATATACTAGGCGAGGGTTGAAGAGCGAAGGAGCGTCAAGGCTTGTAAGGAGTCGAGTCTGTGCTGTAAGTCTTCCTATCGTAGTCTTTGTAAAATTCCATTCTTAGTGGATTTGTAGGCTGGGGTCGTCTGAGGGTTTTTTCGTTGTGGGTTCTCCTCGTACATTGTGCCTTCTATGTGTGTACGGGCTTATTTTTATCTTGAAAATTTTCACTTAGAAACATGTTAGGTTAATTAAGATAAAAATTGGTTTAATTTTTAATTTTGGTGCTAAGTTTAGTTTGGGAACTAGTGTCGTGAAGGCTTCGAAACTCCAAAACCTCACCACTCAATTCGAAATAGTTAGAATGCTAAAAAGTGAGACTTTTGATGAGTTCTATGATAGATTATCTCGCATTGTTAATTCATCTTTTAATTTGGGAGAAAATATACCTGAAAACTGTGTTATAAAGAAAATTTTGAGGTCTTTATCGAAGATATTTAATGCTAAGGTGACCATTTTAAATTCTTTAAACTCAACGAAACTTGAAGAGCTCGTAGGTGACTTACAAACCTATGAACTTGACATGTTACCCTCCAAGGATGAGAAGAATAAAGATAAGGGCATAGCTTTGAAAGCCCGTAAGGAGGAAACATTGATTTTGGATGATGAGCTTAAGATTGACTCGGAAGATATGGCTTTGTTTGCTAGGAAGTTTAGAAAATTTCTTAAGACTAATAAAGAGAAAATTAATAATGATTATAAGAAATTTGATAAGTCTAAGCATAGTAAAGCCAAAAAAAATCCTAAAAATCGAAATGAAGATCTTAATAGGGACGAGTCAAACAGGTGTTATGGTTGTGAGGGTTATGGCCATAGTGCATTCGAGTGTCCAACCAAACTAAGGAAGTAGGTCAAGTAACCATTTTCATAAAATGCCACCCTTAATGATAGTGAACCGGAAGAAGGACCTAATTCCCGTATTGAGCGCAATTTCACCGCGTTCATGGAAAGTCATGTGAGCACCCATAATGAATCTTCCCATGAAGATATCCCTTTACATGACACTTCTGAGACCATTATTTGTGAATCCGAAGAGTTTGATGGTAGAGAAAGTGGAGATGAGAGTGAGAATGAAGAAGAGGTTGAAGAGAGTGAACTTCAAGTAGCTTTTCATAAGTTGTATGGGGAATCTTTGAAATTAAAAAGGGCTAATTTGAAAGGAGTAGCTTATTTGAGAGAACGTGCCAAGGAAAATAATGAGAGTGTTTTAGTAGAAAATCTTAGGGCCTGTGAGAGATCTCTTCGTGGGAAGCTTGAGTATGTTGAAGGTGAGAGAGATAGCCTTAGAGGATTAATAGAGGCTATGAAGAAAGAGCTTCTTGAATTTGAAGAGATTAGGTGCTTACTTAAGTCTAGAAATGTGTAACTTGAAGAAAAATTAAAGAATCAAGTCGGGTCAAATTTGATTTGGAGTGTAGGTCAGAGAAATTAAATAAAGTTTTAGGACCCGTCCAAATCAAAAATGACATGTGTGGTATTGGCTTTGATACTCGAAATGCTTCCAATGATAAAGCTAAAATCGTGTGTTTGAGAGAATCTTCTAAGAATATTAGAAAAGAGCAATCCTTAGGTAAAATTCACGTCATTTATTCACTTGCACACATTGTGGTCGAAAGGGGGACCTTAGGAAATTTTGTGTTGATCTTAGAAATGTTCCTAGAAAGTCAAAGGGTATAGTCACCAAGGTCTCACATTTCACTTATGTGGGTTAGGAGATTCGATTTGGAGACTTTACGTGATAAAGTTTATGATTCTCATTTGCTTTCACATGATTCCTCCTTTACT
The DNA here is from genome assembly GCA_949130495.1 of Sambucus nigra. Taxonomy (NCBI): domain Eukaryota; kingdom Viridiplantae; phylum Streptophyta; class Magnoliopsida; order Dipsacales; family Adoxaceae; genus Sambucus; species Sambucus nigra. Next base: position 522,141,049 of record OX422207.1, read on the forward strand.
AAATCCAAAGGTTGATTGTGTTAGTTTGTTTACATACACTATCTTTTGTGCTTCATGATAGATTTTTGCTAGTTGTATGTTTGTTTGTCATTTTCTAGTCTTTGCTTCATTATATATGTGTGGCTAGATTATGTCTTGTGTATCATTTTTATTTTTATTTTTTTATTTTTTGGGTAATATTGAAAAATATAAAAAGATTTTTGTTTGTCTTTTGGGTTGTCCTTGTATTTGTATAAAACTTTAAAAAACTCAAAAAGATTTTCTATTTTTTTGTGTACTTTAGCTTTACACATTTTATATGGCATATACTTGTGTTTGAATCCAATATCATTCCCGCTTCCATTTGGCTAGAACTTTTGGTTAAGATTTGCAATCCTTAAAGTGTTCTTTATCATGCTTGCATGGAGTAGTTTGACTTTAACTTGCTTAATGGATTCTCTTTTTATATGCCTCGATTCACACATGCACGAGCTCATTTGAACTTTAACTTCACATGTATATTTTAGCTAAGTGACATGTGCTCCTATTAATCTAGTCATCTACATGTTGCTATGACTATGGAGGATCTGTGCATGTAAGAACCGTTGTTCGGATTTAAAAAAAATTGAAAAATATTTATTCGGTGTAGTTGTTTATCAATGGAATCGGGCTACGAAAGACAAAATTAATTTGCGTGAATAGCCACAATTGAAATTTGGCCTAAAAAATGTGGCATTAAAAAAAATTAGCCAGGGCCTTCATTGTTTAGTTGGTATGTTCATAAAGAAAAAGAAAAGGAATATTAATGAGGATGTTTGGTTGGATATATCAAAGGGTTTTCACAATGACAGTGTATCCAAGCTATGATATTTTTGTCATGACTCTATTGGTTTGTAGAATCATCAAAATTTTAGGCTTATGTGCATTGCGCTTGTTTGTTCATTGAGTTCACTTTATCTTGTCACATGAGGCTATATTTAAGTTTGATAAAGTTTTGCAATTAAATGAGAACTTCATGAACATGTTTAGGTGATTGGGTCTATATTCCTTTAGTCTCTAGTTCACTTCCATTTACCACATGTATTTAGACACATTTTTGCCATATGAGTGTGGAAAGCCTAATGTATTTTGTGTCTTGTGTGGTGTTTATACCTATGTATATGTGCGTGTGTGTTATTAGTATCTTTTGTGTGTGTATATATGGTCTTGTGTATTTTGAGTCTTTGCCTTAGTATCTAATCCATTTATGCATTTTGTTCAAATTGGTATCCATCTCGTTGCGACGTTTGTTTGATATCACATGCTTATGTGTAGTACATTTTAGTTGGTATCTATTGCTATTTTTGTGGATTAGTTGATTGTTTGTTGCCATGTTGCTTAATTGCTCTGGTCACCTTGTTTACCATTGCATGATATACTTGTTCTTCCATTATTTATAACCCTTGTTTCATTTAGGGGGAGTATATGATTTAATTGGGGAGAAATGAGTTGTTTAATGCATTTCAAGCTTTTCCTATTCTTGAACAAAAAGGGGGGAGAAATGGTATCTAATCCTTTAATTTGGGTCATCTCACTAAGGGGGAGATGCGGCCTTCTTAGGTACATCATATTAGACAAAAGGGGAGTGGAGTAATTTAATTATATCGTTTATCTTGATGTATTTGCTATGCGTTTAATGGTTTGTTTAAGTGTGCAGGATTTCATCTTTAGTGGCATTGTTTAAAGCGGTAAAGTATTTCATCCCATGTGCCGTGTCAAGTGTTCTTATTTTTTATTTTGGGCAGGTTTGTGTCCCTTAGAAAAACTAGATGGCCCATATGATTTTTGTTTTGGGTTTTATCCCAGAATAGACAAAGGGGGAGATTCGTAAAGGCAAATTTCCAATCGAGTCATTTGTAGTGTTGGCTTAATTTCGGATAAAACTAATTGAGTCATAGGATAGATGGTTGTGGTATCCTTTCAATCCTATGAAAAGTTTAAGTTGAAGTCATAGCGGCCTATCATTGTGGAGATTTCATCCTTGCTGGTTTCGTGTCATGATTCACGTCATCAACAATTCAAGTCCAAGGTCTCTTAAGCTATGGATGCATTTAATATATAGAGAGTCTTGGGTATATTTTTATGGTTGTCTTTTTATAAAAGTTGTCATAACGACTTTTTATTTTTCACACAAAATCATTTTAGAACTTTACATAAAAGTTTTTAGGCTTAAAAAGTAATTTTTTTTTTTGAAAAATTGTTCGAACGAAATTGGGATCTCGTTCGAACAAGATGCCCAAGTCATTCGAACAAACATCAAACGAGGTTCCAATGATTTTTTGCAATATTACATTGTTTTCTCGTTCAAACGAGTCTATCTAACGAGATTATGCCTATTTCTCTTCCGTAATCCCGTTCGAACAGTATCGTTTTTCGGACAGTTTCACCAGTTTTCAATTCTTAACTTCCCACTACTTCCACTTTATCCATACCTGTTATAAAGTGCTCGGGAATGAATTTTTGGATATACTCTTTAAGAGCGTTTCTATCCTTTTGAGAGCAAAAACCTTTCTACCAAAAAGTTCATTTTCGTGTGTTGATTTTTCATGGATTAAATTCTTCCAAAACACAAATTTACACCCATAGTCTGTTTGATCCACATTCATATATATATATATACTTTCTTTAAGATCTTTATTTAGGCACCGGGTATTTTTCTCATCCCATAAAAGATAAGTTTATGTATGGGGTAGTCCGTTCTTTGTGAAGATGTGTGGTACGCATATGGTGGAAAGGCCATCATGTGTTTTCGACGGTAGTTGAGCCCCATCGGTGGATTTCGAGACTTCGGTGGACTCCCGAGTTATCTACCAGGCAGAGGTTGAAGACCGAATGAGCATCAAGGCCTGAAGGGAGTCAATTATATGTTGTAAGTATTCATGTCGTAGTCTTTGTAAAATTCCATACTTAATGGATTTATAGGCTAGGGTAGTTCGAGATTTTTCCGTTGTGGGTTTTTCTCCTACATCGTGCCTTGTGTGTGTGCGCTTATTTTTATCTTGCAAAATTTCACTTACAAGCATGCTAGGTTAATCAAGATAAAAATTGGTTTAATTTGTAATTTTGATGATAATTTTAATTTGGATAATTTTAGTTTAATTTAATTCAAGTTGGGATAATTAATCTGGCAAAATACATGCCTTAGTTTGTTTGGCATACTTATAACTTGAATTGAACTAATCAAGTTTAATTGAGTTTAAAAGAAAAATCCAAATATTTGTTTTGTCTTGTTTTAATTAATTTTAATTCTGGAGAAATTAAAATTTGGGAGCTTTAATTACTAAATTCAAAAGAAATTTTAATTTGGAATATATTGTGAACCATCCCATATTTGGAATATAAAAAATTGGGCTATCAATCTCACACAATTATCCTTCCATAATCAAGGATTTTTAAGTGTTATAGAGGTGCTATTTTATGTGTAAAATATGATTACTAGAAGAGCTAAAATTCAGAAAGTTTGAAGCTTATTAGGTTTTCTTTTTAGCATCTTTTCCAAAGTTATTATCTTCAAGAGCTCGGGGCTCTACACTATTTTCAAGTATAAAATCAAGTATGCTAGTTATATGTATACATATATATGATTTACATTACTATTTATGCTCATTATCACTATATATGAATGTATGATGATAAATATGTGATAAAAATGATGAAAAGTTGAAGTTTGAATCAAGTTAATATTTCATAATGTTTAAGGAAGTTATTCCGAACGAAAATCATGTTTAAACTAGTTATTTCATGACAAATGATAAAATAGACTTGGTGAAGATATATAGGATGCATATATGGGTTTATTTGATATAAATCCCTTCATTCATGAATAAAATCATATGTTCTTATGGGAAATGGATTTAATATGTTGGAAACATATTTAAACAAGCCTTAGAATATGAAATAATGATGTAAAAAAAATCAGCATATTAGTTACATAAAATGACGCTACTTTATGTAAAGAAAGTTTAAGAAGTTTAAAATATAAGGGACTGAAACTATAATTAATAAAGTATTGAGGTTAAAATAGTAAATATCGTAATATTTACACATAAAATGACAAAGATACAAAATCTAAAGTCAAAGATTGTCAATTTATAAGAATAAATTTTGAAATGTTAAAAGTGTAGCTTTTAAGTCAAAAGTGTCATTTTACTAATATTATGGATTTCATAGTAATCTTTGCAAACATGAGTGTTATTTTAGAAAATTGGTTTTAAATAAATTATATTGACACATAAAATTATAAGAGTTAACAAATTAAAAATATAAGTTTTGAAATGCAAAAAGTAATGTCATAGTACAAAAGTGTCATTTTATGTAAATTTGGGCTTATGAGCAAAATTTTCAAACTAAAGGATTCTAGTTAAAATAGTTGAATTTTATATGGTGGAAACTCATATGTTGTAAAGAAAAAATGAAAAGGAGGATTTTTTACAAAGTGTATAAAATACAAGTTTATAAGTGTGCGTGAATAGTAAAAAACATATTAAAGCGTAAAAATGAATATTTTGAATTAAAAGGTTAAGTTTCACAAGAAATGATAAATAAATTTGTTTCCAAAGATGAAATACTAAGTTAAAGGTAAAATTAAAGAGAACTTTTGATAAAGTGTGAAACTTAGAAATTAAGTGTTGGGACTAGTCTCGTTTCAGGTGTTTGGCCTCATTGGCCATTAAAAGGGAAATAAAGGAAAAAAGCTTAAAAGTGGACAAGAATGAAATAAAGACAAAAGGGTTACAACGACGTAACAAGTAAAAGAAACTCGGAGGTAACAAGAAAATTTAAAGAAGGCCCGGAGCCCTAGGGTGTGGCTTAATGCTTAGACCCAAAGCCACTGATAAGTCGCATATTCTGACATGGTGTGAGTCGGTGAAAGGTCGTATAACACTCATGGCTTGACACCCCGATTAATCGAGTGAAAATATCTTTTTGAGAACGGTGCTCATTAATGTAAAGGTAAGTTTATGAAACAACTTGAAAGATATGAAACTACATTAATGGTTCAATTAACAGGATACAAGTGGTATTATGTTGGGAATGATGACCCCCAATTTTTAAAATCTTACAAAAAGTAATTTCCTTTTTAGATGCGAAAGAAAGATGGCTCAACTAAATAATTACATAAATCAAATTTTAATATCTTTAAATCAAAATTAAACTAAACAAGAAGTGACATTAAATTAATCAACAAATTAATTTTCACTTAAACAACTTAATTTAACCCAAGTCCTAGAAATTTGCCTAATAATTAATGAATTCAATTTTCCAGATTAGTCCAAACCAAATTTTATCCAATAAAATTAATGACTTGAACTAAATTAATTAAACATTACCGAAATTAATTTTAACACCAACTTAAGCTTGAGTAGTGATTTAAACCAATTTTATCTTTTTACCTAAGCATGCATCAAATGTGATTTTGCAAAAGATAAAATAAAAAAAATAACCACTACGTCGCTATGTACGAGGAAAAACTCACAACGAAAAAAAAAACCTCGGACGGCCTTAGCCTCAAATCCACTAAGTATGGTATTACAAGTACAAGACAGTAATACTTACAACACTCAACTTTATTCCGTCTAAGCCCCTATGATCCTTCTTGTACACACCTCTGCCTAGCAAATAACCACGGAACTCCACCGCGGTCTCGAAATCCACTGATCGGACTTTTAGGAACCCATCAACCACACACGTTGCCTTTCACCGTATGAGAATGCCGCAGCAACAAACAAGTCTTCTTCTTTGTGGGATGTAGAAGTAAACCAAACATTCTTTCAATGGTAGACATAAACCGGTACCAAAACTCCAAGAAAAGTATGTATATTAAGGAACTTGGATAAACTATACAATTGGGTGTAAACAAAAGTGTTTAAGGAATTTTCTTTAAAAACAAAAACACTCAAAACATGAACCTTTTCATTTGGAATTGAAACTCTCTAAAACTCTCTCTAGGAGATGGAGGAATATGAAAAAGTTGGTTCAAAAGAGTTGGTTCACGCACTAACTAATTCTGTCAAAAGATAGTGGGGAAAAGAAGTGAAAAAAGTGGGAAAACCATAAAAAACTGCCAAAATACTTGTTCTCGCCAAATCTCGTTCGAACGAGAATGTCGTTCGAACGACTTTACGAACGATGTTCCAGAGGTGAAAAATTAATATCATTAGAAGTCTTGTTCGAACGACCTGTCAATCTCATTCGAACGAGATTCCAGTTCCATCGAACGACATGTCAGAAAAAATAAAATATTCATTTTAAGTCCAAAACTTTTATGAAAAGTTCTAAAAAATATTTTCTGAGTAAAACAAAGTCGTTAAAACTATTTTATAAAAATTATAAAATACACCCAATAAATTTCCAAAGCTCCTATATATATATATATATATAATGCATTCATACCTTAGGAGTATTGGAACTAATGTTGTTGACGTAGAAACAAGGCACACTAAAGCCGTAATATGATGAAGCTTTATACTCTTGGCCACTACATCTTCCACTAACACGTCATAGGCTTGTATGGATACACAAGAACACTATCCTATGACATATATGTTTTTGTCCGGAATTGAGCCAACACTACATTAAGACTCAATCGGAGACTTGTGTCCTTACAAATTTTTGTTTATCTACTGTATTATACTTCTTTCATTTTAGTTTGCATTAAATGAAAAATACAAAAAGATTTTTGTTTATCATTTGTGTTTTACCTTATTACTAATTTAGGCTTTATGAAAAATACAAATGATTTTTGTGTGTCTTTTGAGTAAATATTTTTTTTGTTTGTTAAATTTTTTTCAAAAACTCAAAAAGATTTTTTTGTGTGTGTATTTTAATTTGACACACTCTATGTGGCATACACTTGTGTTAGAATCCCTTCTATTCCGCTTCCATGTGGTTATAACTTTTGGTGTAGATTGCCAATCCTTGAAATGTTCTTTACCATGCTTACATGGAGTAGTTGAATTTTGTGTTAATATAATCGATTATATTTTTATATGCCTCAATTCACACATGCACAAGCTCACTTGAAACTATAACTTCATATGTATATTTGAGCTTTGTGAGGTGTTCTCCCACCAATCTTGTCATTTACATGTTATGTGACCTAGGAGGACTAGTGCATATTAAAATCCGTTGCACGTGAGATTTGTGTGAGATATAAAAATGTTGTATATAAATGTGCACGGGGAAGGGCTCTGAAAGGAATAATCATCCTTTGCAAGCAAGCCACCGTTATTTTGGACCTAAAAGAAATACGTGGTCCAAAGGCCTGAAAGAATAATGGCATTAAAAGAAATATTTTCGAAGGTCTCTTTTGTTTAGTTGATCTATTCATTCAAAATATTAAACTCTATATGCTTAAATTGAGGGATTTGGGATGGTATATCAACGGTTTGCACAATGTCCATTTATCCTAGTTGTTCTTTCAATGTCATAACTCTATTGGTTTGTAGAATCATCAAAATTCTAGGCTTGTAGGCATTGTGTATGTTTTTTCATTGAGTTAAATTTATATTATCACGTGAAGTTATATTCAAATGTGATAAAGTTTGCAATAAAATGAGAACTCCGTGAACATGTTTTAAGTGATTGGGTCTAAATTTAATTGTTACTAGTTCACACCCCTACACTTTCGTTTCCATGTGACATATTTTTTCCATACGAGTGTGAAAAGCTTATTTTATTTTGTGTCATGTGTGGTATTTATACCTAGTATATGTGCATGTGCGTTAATGATATTTATTATGTTCTCATATATGACGTATTCTATTTGTTTTTGCCTTGTTTTCAAGTCCATTTATGCTTCTACTACTTGATTGGTATCTATCTTACTGCATTCTTTGTTGATATCACCTGCTTAATACTTTTTGTATCATATTGGTATCATTTTCTTGCATCTTCGTTAGTATCCTTTACTCTTTGTATGGATTAGTTATGCTTTTGTTGCCTATATGCTTTCATGTTCTATGCTTTGTATGCACTTTTGTTTTATTAATTCTATCACCTTTGTCTATTCCTGAATAAAAACGGGGAGAATGATAGGGGGAAATGGTATCTAATCCTATTGTAATCGTATCTTAGTTTGGAAGATTTAACTTAGGGGGAGTCGCGACCTTCTTAGGTAGATCATAGTTGATAAAGGGGAGAATTAATTTAGGGGGAGTAATTATTTTAATTGCATTTAATATTTTGATATTCCCTATGCATTTGATAGTTTGCTTAAGTGTGCAGGAATTCTTCTAAATGACAACTTTCATCGGCAAAGATATTGATCCTTGGGTTTTTGAGTCAAGCTATGTATTTTTTATTTTGGGTGGGATATTTTTTAAGTCTAGTAGAGCTTGACGGCCCTTTAGGATTTTTGTTTGGTTTTTATCCCGAAATAGCAAAAGGAGGAGATTTGTAAGGACACAAGTCTCCGATTGAGTCTTAATATAGTGTTGTCTCAATTCCAGACAAAAATATTTGTGTCATAGGATAATGTTCTTGTGTATCCATCGAAGCCGATGACGTGTTAGTTGAAGACGTAGCGGTCAAGAGTATAAAGCTTCATCATATACCGGGTTTAGTGTGCCTCGTTTCTACGTCAAAAATATTGGTTCCAATACTCCTAAGGTATGAATGCATTATATATATATATATATATATATATATATAGGAGATTTGGAAATTTATTAGGAGTATTTTATAATTTTTATAAAATAGTTTTAACGACTTTGTTTTACTCAGAAAATATTTTTTAGAATTTTTCATAAAAGTTTTGGACTTAAAATGAATATTTTATTTTTTTCTGACACGTCGTTCGATGGCACTGGAATCTCGATCGAACGAGATTACCATGTCGTTCGAACGAACTGGAATCTCGTTCGAACGAGATTGCCAGGTCGTTCAAATGAGACTTCTAACGATATTCCTTTTTCACCTCTGGAACATCGTTCGTAAAGTCGTTAGAATGAGATTTGGTGAGAACAAGTATTTTGGCAGTTTTTGACGATTTTCCCACTTTTTTCACTTCTTTTCCCCACTATCTTTTGACATAATTACTTAGTGCGTGAACCAACTCTTTTAAACTAACTTTTTCATATTCCTCCATCTCCTAGAGAGAGTTTTAGAGAGTTTCAATTCCAAATGAAAAGGTTCGTGTTTTGAGTGTTTTTGTTTTTAAAGAAAATTCCTTAAACGCTTTTGTTTACACCCAATTGTATAGTTTATCCAAGTTCCTTAATATACATACTTTGCTTGGAGTTTTGGCACCGGTTTATATCTACCATTGAAAGAGTGTTTGGGTTTACTTCTACATCCCATAAAAAAGAAGACTTGTTTGTTGTTGTGGCATTCTCATACGGTGAAAGGCATCGTGTGTGGTTGATGGGTTCCTAAAAGTTCGATCGGTGGATTCCGAGACCGCGGTGGAGTTCTGTGGTTATTCTCTGGGTAGAGGTGTGTACAAGAAGGAGCGTCGGGCCTTGGACGGAGTCAAGTCGAGTGTTTTTAGTCTTTCTGTCATGTACTTGTAATACCGTACTTAGTGTATTTGAGGTCAGTGGCGGATCCTGGATTTTTAGTCAAGTGGGACGACGGTTTGGAGTGGTGTCGGGTGTTCGGGAGTGAGAGCCTCCAAGGCAAATTTTTTTTGGGTTATTTCAAATATCTTTGGGCATTTTTTTGGTTTGTTTTTACTTTTTGGGGCTTAATAATCATTTTCAACACTAAAAACCATTATCAAAATATCATATGATAATTAATACAACATAAATCAGTAATTTGGGCATAAATCTAATTTCTAACATATATTAATTAAGCTAATTAATCTAAGATAAATTAGTAATTGGGACATAAATTTAACATATGTTATGCTTAAAAAAGTCTAATAAATTAATTAACCTAATACATTCAAAGTTAAACATGGTATATACATAAACAGTGTATATACCTAAACAAGTTAAAACGTGTATATACATTCAAGATTAATTAACCTAGTAAATTAATAAATCTTAACAAATAACAGGGCTGCTGAAAAAAACATTAAGTTTTAGAAATATAAAAGGTAACTTACCTTGGAATGAATGTCTTGAATGGAGAGAAAGAAGCCAATAATTTCTTCTTGAATGGAAAAAAATAGGGTCGGCTGGGTTTGTTAAGAAATGAGGAAAGAAGCCCCTTTTATATGAGGAATGATTTAAGTTTTAGAAATTACCATTTTTCACCTCAACATTGGAGTTAATACACATAGGTATAAAAATAAATTCAGAAATAATCCTAATTTTTTTTTCTCAAATCTAAAGTGGGGCGATCGCCCCACCTCGTCCCATGGTAGATCCGCCACTGTTTGAGGTTAGGGTCGTCCGAGGTTTTTTTTTTCGTTGTGGGTTTTTCCTCGTACATCGCGGCGTAGTGGTTATTTGTTTATTTTATCTTTTGCAAAATCACATTAGATGCATGCTCAGGTAAAAAGATAAAATTAGTTTAAATCACTACTCATGCTTAAGTTGGTGCTAAAATTAATTTGGGTAAAGTTTAATTAATTTAGTTCAAGTCATTAATTTTATTGGATAAAATTTGGTTTGGCCTAATTTGCAAAATTGAATTCATTAATTGTTAGGCAAATTTATAGGACTTGGGTTAAATTAAGTTGTTTAAGTGAAAATTAATTTGTTGATTAATTTAATGTCACTTCATGTTTAGTTTAATTTTAATTTAAAGATATTAAAATTTGGTTTATGTAATTGTTTAGTTGAGCCATATTTCTTCCGCATCTAAAAAGGAAATTACTTTTTGTAAGATTTTAAAAATTGGGGGTCATCATTCCCAACATATAAAAATAAAGACTAAGTGTGAATGGGCTCATCGCTCGGGTTACATGGTCAAAACATCAATTGCATGTCACATTGCATTTTGCATGAGAACACTAAATCAAATGAATGATGATTTCATAATTGCTACAATATACGTTAAATATATAGATATTATTTGTAGGCATTGCTCTGCTAGTATTTCTCCTACGGGGCGCACACTCATACCTCAGTATTTTTCACCCCCAAGTATTTCAGGGAAAGATAAAGGCAAGGTAATTGCGAGAGGCAAAGAATGATTTACGCACTAAGAGAGTTTTGTTTAAAGTTTTCTTCAAATGTGTGACTTAACTGGAACATTTTTTTGGTTGGAACTATATGGAAATGTCTTAAATTTGATTTGTAATAAGACAAGATGGCATGCACATTCTTAAATTGTTGTTTACTCTATGAAATTTGCAAAACTCTTTTATTTTAAGTGTTCTTATAAATTTTATAAGCTGGTCATCATTTCATTAATTAAATCAAATGAATTTTAAGACAAAAATGCTAAAGTGAGATTTTGCTTTAAGAAGAGGATTTTCTTAAATGAAACCAAAGTATAAAAAGCTTTTTCGCATTGACACCCATAATTGTCTTGGACTAACTTGGCCGTTTTGGTCAATTTTGATTGTTAAATATCAATTTGACCGATGGTAGCCGTCATAAGCTAATGTGAGTCTTCTTAAACCAACTTGACTGTTTATGTCAATTGGATCGTCATAGATCAATTTGACCGTCTTAGGTCAACTAAGGCCATCGTAGATGGATTTTATCCGTCTTAGGATGATGTTTTATTGTAGATTAGTCGGGACTATTTTAGGCCGACTTTTCCTTTTTCAAAATGATTTGATGAGTTTTAGATATGTACGACCTATTTTGGGCTTAATTTAGTCCCATTTGGGCGTATTAAGTCATTTGGGCTTGCTGGTCTCTTATTTTCACCCAGTTACACTTGTTATAACTTATAAGTAAATTTATCATGATAAAGTGATCATTGTTGAACTATACCACCCGATCCTAAGTCGATATTATCTAAATTTGTACTATCGTTATTGGCATGTTTATGTCCAATGTAATTGAAGCTGACTTGCACTAAGTCATACCACTACTTTGACTGAGTTTAATGCCAAATCATAAGAGGATGAATTGTTCTAAGTCATACCACTGCTTGATTGGATTTAATGTCAAATCATTGGAGACTGACTTGTTATATGTTGTGCCACTGCTTGAGTGGATTTGATGCCAAATTTTAGGCGATCGACTTATTTTAAGTCATACCATTGTGTGAGTGGTTTTAATGCCAAATCATTAGTGAATGACTTGTTCAAAGTCATAGCACTACTTGAGTAGGTTTAATGCCAAATCATAGGCAACCAACTTGTTCCAAGTCGTCTCACTTCTTGAGTGGTTTTACTGTCAAATCGTAGGCGACAAACTTGTTATAAGTCGTACCACTTTTATTAGTGGTTATAAGTGCCATCACTCGAGTGTATGTTAAAGTGCGCCTTGTGTTGGATTATGAGATGACTGACTTAATGTACGTCGTACCATTGCTTGAGTGAATTTTAAGTGCACTTAATGGACGGAGGTTTGTGCTAAATTTTCAGGAGATCGGCCCCATGTAAGTCGCACCACTACTTAAGTGGGTTTGTGATACTACCACTAAAGTGGGATTTGTGCTAGATTTTCATGTGAGTTATCTGATGTAATTAGTACCACTTGTTGTATAGAAAAATGTAATACCCCGTATTTTCAGGCTATATTAATTTGGGGATTTATTAAATTTAATGTGAGTTAATTATTTAGTAAAAATTCGGAAATTAATTATGTTATAATTATTAACGTGACGAGAGTTAGTAATTATATGAAATTTGTTGAATATTACTAATGAGCAAAGTAATATATTATATAGGTTATATTGAATGTCATGAGTGAGTTAAATGACAATTTCGGAAATTTAAGTCGGGACGTGCTCGTGTCGCGTCGGGACTAAATTTTGATAAATAAAAAAGTGAATATTTTATAAGTCATTCATATGGTCGTTTTGAGTACCCCAACGCATCCGGAAGGGTCGAGATAGTCAGAAAAGTGTACCCGGGGGTTTAGTTTGGGTCTCGGGGCATTTTTAGGCCTAAGTGGTACCCCGGGAGGGCATTTTGGACATTTCACATTTATGGGTAATTAAACCCACGAAAATCATAAACCTATATCAGCCATTTAGGTTAGTCAGCTAGGGTTAGAAAACGCAAACACAAGTGACGGACATAGGAGAGGGAAAAAGAAAGCTTCCAAGGCCCCAAAAGTCATCCGTTTGCACCGCCGCCACCACCAACGCGTAGATCGCGAGACGAGGAACGCAACCACACCAAAATCAGCCATAAACCAGACTTCTGAAAATCCCAGGATAGTGTTTATCTTGCTTATTTCGTTGGTGAAATTTCCATATTAGTTTAGGAATGATTAGGGATGAAATATATGGAAGAAAACCCAAATTGTGATAGGAATTTGCATGTAGTAAAGATTTAAACCTTATTCTGGAAATCTTTTGTGATGTAAAAGAATAATCCACGAAATTTTGTTGTAATTAAGAAAGGAATTCTGGGGTAAAACAGATTAGAACCATGATTTAGAGATTTTTAGGGTTCTTGAGTTTTAAATGAATTTCGGCATGATTAATCCATGTTTAGTGACGTAAATTGGCATGCTTTACGTAGGATGTGTATCATATCATGCTAGGATGTTAGTAGGACAAGATTTTGGACGTTTGGGAATGTAAAACTTGAAATTGGATGAGAATAGGTGTTAGAACCCGTAACTGCAATTCTGCAGAAATCGCAATACCTGCTTGATCGATCGATCGAGCCTAGAGCCTCGATCGATCAAAGGTTCGATCGATCGAGCCCCAAACCTCGATCGATCGACCCCTCCTGGCAGACTCCTATTTCCCTTATTAAATGAGTTAAATTTAATTTATCATGAAATAATTCTTGGGCATCCTTAATAGAATGTTTTGGGAGATAGGGGAGACCAGTATGTTATACGAATAAATTTTGGAGATACTTAATGTGGACCAAGAATTACATTTTAGGATAATTACTTATAAATCGATTAATTTATGTATTGAAGGGTAAGGTGCGTAAGAGAGTTACGTTGGAACATAATAAGGACACTTACTAAATTTTACACTTGGGAGGATAGAGTCCATGCATGTTACGTATTCAGATGATAAAATCCTTCGAGTTAAGGTTAGAAACGGACTCTTATACGTAATACTAATAATGTGAAAATAATGGATAAATGTTGTAATTATGGGTGATGAGAGGAACCTATATTAATATATTAAAAGTGGTATATTTATATGATTGTGTATGCATATATTATATACATGTGAAAACCATGCTCGCGCTACTTGCTATCGTTGAGGTTTACGCGCTGGGACAGTCTTATCTCGATGGGACCTTTATGGGGGGATATTGACTTGTACCCTAGAAGATAGATATCCTTGGTACAGGCTATCGAATCGATAGTTCAGACGGTCCTAAGAGGCGTGGGGTATGTACTGACCTCTTAGAGACTTGGAATCTACGCTTCGCCTCAATACTATTTGTATATATATGTTGATACAGTTCGAGAGTGATTCCGAACTTGTATTTCCCTTAGTGTGAGCGATACGGGGATTGGATAGCAGAGTATGCCCGCACCATAGTTTTATTTGGGGCGCTGTTATAATATATATATTATACGAGTAGTTAATATATATATGAAATTTTTGAAATTTGGTACTACCTACTGTGTTATGGTAAGTAAGACTGATATAATATCATAAATCGGAAATACTTGTTTGAAAAGTATAATATAACTCTGGAAAGCTTTGTTAATGAATAAAGTAAAATGAGAGCATTGTTATTAAGCGAAATCCTCCTTTTTAAACATTTATATGGTTCGGTTCTGAAATCTTACGAGTAATCTAAGATAAGTTAAATCATTGGGAAGATTAGTGCGATAAATGATAAGATAAACTGTTGGGAAGGATAGTGCGATAAGTGTGCACATTAGAAGAGAGGTGAGAATTTCTCAAGAGAGTGTCGCACTAATATGTTGTTGCATTGGCCTGTATCAATTTAAATACTTGCTAAACGAATTTTCAAATCATACACACTATCGGGCTCTGACCCATTTCTTTTTCTCTCTCTCTCTTGTATATATATGTATGTATCACAGGTGCCCAGCCATAGGGGCGTCTTGCTTAGGATCCCTTGGAAGGAACGCGCTGCAGCTTAGGTGGGAGTTGCAGGTCTCTTGATTAGACGACTTCGTTCATTCGGATCCACTCTTAGTACTTTCATTTAGTTGGGCATGTGTAGCTCTTTCCATTATTCCGTTGTTATTGAACATTTGTATTTCAGTTATTTCCAGTACTGTTACTATGGTATTTATTCTGTTTGGATGTGTGACTTTAGATTTCGTATGTTGGCATTCGATTGACGAATGTTTTAAATTATTTGGATTATGATGCAGAATTGATGTGGTGTGATTATTACTTTTTGAATGTTGTTAATAAAATAAATAAATAATTTTTCTTTAAATAAAATTTGGAAAGTTATGTATGAAAATGGTTTTGACACTTAGCTTAATTATTTAGGGTGTTGAATTGGAAAATTTATTTTATCGACAGTGATGCTGAGAATGAACAAACTGTTCACCTTGATTTAATTTAATAAAGGAGTGATAGCTCGGTATTTAATTAGGCGGGGTGTCACAGGTGGTATCAGAGCATCAGGTTCTAGTGTCTATAGGATCTGTACGGCTTATTTCGCTTTCAGCTTAACGTTTTTGCTATAGAGCCCTATTTTTAGGATTGTTGTACTCTTGCTTTTACATTTAAGTCTTCAGTTATTAGAGATTTGATAATAACTGTAGACTAATAAACTTTTTCACGTTTCAGATGCCTCCGAGACATGCTCTAAAGGATAGGCGTGCCCAGGCCGAGCAGCCAGCAGTTCCGGCACAAGGCACAATGAATGCAAATGAAGTAGCCGCCATTGTTGCTCAGGCGGTGAATGCCGCACTAGCGGAGGTTCAGCAGGCTCCACCCCAGGTTCAGGCAGTGGCGCCAGTACCATCACAGCTTCCATCTGCATGGGAGAGGGTTCGGGATGCTTTTCAGAAAGCGCATCCCCCTGAGTTCTCTGGTAGCTCCGATATTGTCACAGCTAGCCAATGGAAGAAAGACATCCAGAGGCACCTCCGTATGTATGAGTGCACCGACGTGCAGAAGCAGTTATTGGCTTCCTTTAAGCTGGTGGGAGCCGCTTTGCAGTGGTGGGAGTTCACTACCACTTTGGAGGAGAGGGACACGATCCCTATTCAGTCATTTTGGGAGCGGTTTGACCGCAAGTATTTTCCACCCGCCGTGCAGACTGAGATGAGGCGGAGATTACTGAATCTGAAGCAGGAGAGTCTTACCGTAGCGGAGTATGAGGAGGAGTTCACGAGACTTCTCACCATTGTGCCAGATGAGGCACCTACTGAGAGCAAGAAGATTATACTGTTTGTCGTCGGGTTAGCTTGGAAGATCCGTCATCACCTTATTGGGAATTTATCCCTGAGTACTTTCACTGATGTACTCAATGCCGCGTTGCTACATTGCCAGGATCACCCCTTCCATCTTCAGGGAAGCAAGAGAGCAGGAGAGTCCAGCCAGCAGGGCAGGGCCGGGGGTAATACTGCCAGTGGGGCACCATCTCATGGATAGACTCGTCAGCACGAGTAGAGTTCCCATCAGGGGGACCCTGCTAAGAGATTCTATTCAGGTGATTCTAGGCAGGGATATGGGGGCTATAGGCAGGGCCAGCCTAATCAGCAGGGCCAACATCGACAGCAGGGACAGCAGCAGGGCCAGCAGGTCCAGCAGCGTGCTAATCAGGGCCAACAGGGCCAGTGGCGGGGAGGCAACGTCCAGCAGGGCCGTGGTCAGCAGGGACAGAGGGGAGGTAATTTCAGAGGCCGATGTTTTGGGTGTGGTAAGCACAGCCATAGGCGCCAGGATTGTCCAGAGGGAGAGAGGGCCCCACAGTAGCAGGGTGCCCGTAATGAGCCACAGAGACCACTTTTTCCACCTGCCCTCCCAGCTCCAGCCCAGGTGCCAGCCCTACCAGTCGTTCCAGCGGCTCCAGTGCAGCAGGGGCAATTACAGTATGGACGTGTCTATAACATCCACCAGGCAGCAGATCCACAGGCACCACCCGCGATTGAGGGTATGTTTCCTATCCATGGTGCTATGGGTCGAGTTTTGTTTGATACGGGGGCAACACATTTTTTATATCTACGCATTTTGCGAAGGCCTTATTGTTGTTAGCCACAGCAGAGAGCACAGTGACGTGTGTGGACTCACCATTGGGGAGTGGGTCACTTATTTTCTTTATATGCCGGGGAGTGGGGGTAGAGATTGGTAGTTTGGTGTTACCTGCAGACATGTTAGTCTTAGACATGCACGAGCATGATGTGATTATTGGTATAGATTGGCTCGCAGCTTATAGAGCCATGATTGATTGCTTCGGTGGGAGCATTATTTTTGCCATTCCGGGGCAAGAGATATTTGTAGTGGCTATGCCTCGCCCAGTGGGAGGTTCGACCGCTCATTTGTATTACATAGAGGAGGATACCTCTAAGGAGGTTGTGATTCCCTTGGATTCGATCCCAGTTGTCAGGGAGTATTCCGATGTGTTCCAGGAGATACCAAGCCTACCCCCCAGTCGTGAGATATACTTTGTCATAGATTTATTGCCAGATACGAGACCTATAGCACGCGCACCGTACCGTATGGCTCCGGCAGAGATGCGAGAGCTACGAGATCAGATAAAGCAGCTGTTAGGTTAGGGCTTCATTCGTAGGAGTACCTCACCTTGGGGCGCTCCAGTTTTGTTTGTGAAGAAGAGAGATGGTTCACTGAGATTGTGTGTGGACTACCGGGAGCTGAACAAGGTCACGATACGGAATAAATATCCATTGCCTCGAATCGATGATATGTTCGACCAGCTGAGGGGAGCAACTTTCTTTTCGAAGATAGATCTGAGGTCGGGGTACCATCAGCTACGTATTAGGGAGCAGGATGTTTCGAAGACTGCTTTATTGACGAGATATGGGTCTTATGAGTTCCGGGTGATGCCGTTCGGACTCACAAATGCTCCAGACATTTTCATGAACTTGATGAACCGAGTATTCAGAGAGTTCTTGGATCAGTTTGTCATCGTTTTCATAGATGATATTTTGATATATTCACACTCCGAGGAGGAGCATGCCGAGCACTTGAAGCAGGTTCTTCAGACTCTACGAGAGCATCAGTTATATGCTAAGTACGAGAAGTGTGGATTCTGGTTGCGAGAAGTACAGTTCTCGGGCCATGTTGTTTCTGAGCAGGGGATAGCAGTTGACCCGAGTAAAGTGTCAGCGGTGAGGGAATGGGGACAGCCCACGACACCGACAGAAGTGCGTAGTTTCTTGGGGTTAGCCGGATACTACAGGAGATTCATTCGGGGATTCTCCAAAATAGCGGGTCCATTGACGAATCTGACTCGCAAGGGGGTACCATATGTTTGGGATGACGCTTGTCAGTTGGCTTTCAACGAGCTGAAAGACAAGATTACTTCAGCGCCAGTCCTTGCTTTACCAAAGCCGGGTGCGGAGTACCTGGCTTTTATCGATGCCTCTTTATGGGGACGTGGGGGAGTACTTCAGCAGGAGGAGAAGGCTATAGCTTTTGCCTCCCGCAAGCTTAAGCTGCATGAGAAGAATTACCCCACCCACGACCTGGAGTTAGCAGCGGTCATCTTTTCATTGAGGATATGGAGACACTATTTATTAGGGGAAAAGTTCTGTTTATTCACAGACCACAAATCACTGCAGTACCTGTTCACTCAGTGAGAGCTGAATATGCGTCAGCGCAGATGGTTAAAGTTTGTGAAGGACTATCAATTAGACATACAGTATCATCCGGGGAAGGCCAACGTAGTTGCTGATGCGTTGAGTCGTAGACCGGTAAATAAGGTAGCGGATGTCTGGAAAGCAAAGTGGAAGGAGTTAGGCCACCAGGACGTAGTAGCCCGTTCCTTCATATCTGTTATGACAATCACACCCGAGATTGTTATGAGGGTAATACAGGCCCAGACCACAGACCCATTTTGCCAGGAGCAGATTATACGACTTTTAGCCGAGGGTGCTGAGTCTTATTCTGTTAGTTCTGATGGGGGTTTGAGGTTTAATGGGAGATTGGTGGTTCCAGAAGGGGCAGAATTGCGTCATGCAGTGATGACCCAATCTCACGGGTCCCGATTTGCAGTGCATCCTGGAGGAGATAAGATGTATCAGGATATGAGGAGACAATACTGGTGGAATGGGATGAAGAAGGACATTGCTGAGTTCGTGTCCAAGTGTTCTACCTGCCAGCTGGTGAAGGTGGACCATCAGAAACTATCAGGATTGCTTCAGCCATTGGAAGTACCCGCGTGGAAGTGGGAGAGTATTTCCATGGATTTTATTACAGGGTTGCCTACATCACAGCGGGGTCACGATTCTATCTGGGTGATTGTAGACCGTTTGACCAAGGTAGCTCATTTTATGTCGGTGCGGACAGACTATACCATGGGTCAGTATGCTCAGTTGTTCATTGCTGAGGTTGTTAGATTACATGGGGTGCCCCTGAATAGTGTGTCAGATAGAGACAAGATTTTTGTGTCGCGTTTCTGGGAAAGCTTTTAGGAGGCTATGGGTACTGAGTTGAGGTTGAGTTCAGCTTATCACCCACAGACAGATGGACAGACAGAGTGTACTAATCAGATGTTAGAGGATATGCTACGCATGTGTGTTCTTGATTTTGGAGGAGGTTGGGAGCCACATCTTCCACTGGTAGAGTTTTCTTATAATAACTCTTATCAGTTTACGATTGGTGTGGCTCCATTTGAGGCTTTGTATGGCAGGCCTTGTCATTCTCCAACTTGTTGGCTCGAGGTGGGGGATAACAAGTTGCTAGGACCAGAGGTGATTCAGGAAACCTCCGCGAGGATTGAGATGATCAGGAGTCACATTCGAGTAGCCCAGGACAGGCAGAAAAGCTACGCCGATGCGAAACGGTTCTTTCGGGAGTTTAATGTGGGGGACCAAGTGTTACTGCCTGTATCTCCTATGAAAGGAGTGATGAGGTTCGGGAAGAAAGGGAAATTGGCCCCGAGGTACGTGGGACCATTTCCCATCATCGAGAGGATTGGGCCGGTAGCATACAGATTGGGACTGCCAGAACATTTGCATCGCATTCACGATGTATTCCACATCTCGTCGTTGAGACGGTATCTTCGGGATGATATGGCCCATACTCACATTGCGATAGATGAAATTGACTTATAGCCTTACAGCTCTTACGAGGAGAGACCGGTAGCTATCCTAGACTATAGTGAGAGGAGATTGAGGTCGAAGATAGTTCCACTTGTGCGAGTCCAGTGGGAACATCATAATATGGAGGAATCCACTTGGGAGCGAGAGGCAGATATGCGCGAGAAATATCCGGACTTGTTCTTACCAGGTATGCCTTATTTTCCGAATTTCGGGACGAAATTGCGTTATTAGGGGGGAAGTATATAATACCCCGTATTTTCAGGCTATATTAATTTGGGGATTTATTAAATTTAATGTGAGTTAATTATTTAATAAAAATCCGGAAATTAATTATGTTATAATTATGAACATGACGAGAGTTAGTAATTATATGAGATTTGTTGAATATTACTAATGAGAAAAGTAATATATTATATTGGTTATATTGAATGTCATGAGTGAGTTAAATGACAATTTCGGAAATTTAAGTCGGGACGTGCTCGGGTCGCGTCGGGACTAAATTTTGATAAATAAAAAAGTGAATATTTTATAAGTCATTCGTATGGTCATTTTGAGTGCGCCACCGCGTTCGGAAGGGTCGAGATAGTCAGAAAAGTGTACCCGGGGGTTTAGTTTGGGTCTCGGGGCGTTTTTAGGCCTAAGTGGTACCCCGGGAGGGCATTTTGGACATTTCACATTTATGGGTAATTAAACCCACGAAAATCAGAAACCTATATCAGCCATTTAGGTTAGTCAGCTAGGGTTAGAAAACTCAAACACAAGTGACGGACATAGGAGAGGGAAAAAGAAAGCTTCCAAGGCCCCAAAAGTCATCCGTTTGCACCGCCGCCACCACCAACGCGTAGATCGCGAGACGAGGAACGCAACCACACCAAAATCAGCCATAAACCAGACTTCTGAAAATCCCAGGCAAGTGTTTATCTTGCTTATTTCGTTGGTGCAATTTCCATATTAGTTTAGGAATGATTAGGGATGAAATATATGGAAGAAAACCCAAATTGTGATAGGAATTTGCATGTAGTAAAGATTTAAACCTTATTCTGGAAATCTTTTGTGATGTAAAAGAATAATCCATGAAATTTTGTTGTAATTAAGAAAGGAATTATGGGGTAAAACAGATTAGAACCATGATTTAGAGATTTTTAGGGTTATTGAGTTTTAAATGAATTTCGGCATGATTAATCCATGTTTAGTGACGTAAATTGACATGCTTTACGTTGGATGTGTATCATATCATGCTAGGATGTTAGTAGGACAAGATTTTGGACGTTTGGGAATGTAAAACTTGAAATTGGATGAGAATAGGTGTTAGAACCCGTAACTGCAATTCTGCAGAAATCGCAATACCTGCTTGATCGATCGATCGAGCCTAGAGCCTCGATCGATCGAAGGTTCGATCGATCGAGCCCCAAACCTCGATCGATCGACCCCTCCTGACAGACTCCTATTTCCCTTATTAAATGAGTTAAATTTAATTTATCATGAAATAATTCTTGGGCATCCTTAATAGAATGTTTTGGGAGATAGGGGAGACCAGTATGTTATACGAATAAATTTTGGAGATACTTAATGTGGACCAAGAATTACATTTTAGGATAATTACTTATAAATTGATTAATTTATGTATTGAAGGGTAAGGTGCGTAAGAGAGTTACGTTGGAACATAATAAGGACACTTACTGAATTTTACACGTGGGAGGATAGAGTCCATGCATGTTACGTATTCAGATGATAAAATCCTTCGAGTTAAGGTTAGAAACGAACTCTTATACGTAATACTGATAATGTGAAAATAATGGATAAATGTTTTAATTATGGGTGATGAGAGGAACCTATATTAATATATTAAAAGTGGTATATTTATATGATTGTGTATGCATATATTATATACATGTGAAAACCATGCCCGCGCTACTTGCTATCCCTGAGGTTTCCGCGCTGGGACAGTCTTATCTCGATGGGACCTTTATGGGGGGATATTGACTTGTACCCTAGAAGACAGATATCCTTGGTACAGGCTATCGAATCGATAGTTCAGACGGTCCTAAGAGGCGTGGGGTATGTACTGACCTCTTAGAGACTTGGAATCTACGCTTCGCCTCAATATTATTTGTATATATATGTTGATACAGTTCGAGAGTGATTCCGAACTTGTATTTCCTTTAGTGTGAGCGATACGGGGATTGGATAGCAGAGTATGCCCGCACCATAGTTTCATTTGGGGTGCTGTTATAATATATATATTATACGAGTAGTTAATATATATATATATGAAATTTTTGAAATTTGGTACTACCTACTGTGTTATGGTAAGTAAGACTGATATAATATCATAAATCGGAAATACTTGTTTGAAAAGTATAAGATTACTCTGGAAAGCTTTGTTAATGAATAAAGTAAAATGAGAGCATTGTTATTAAGCGAAATCCTCCTTTTTAAACATTTATATGGTTCGGTTCTGAAATCTTACGAGTAATCTAAGATAAGTTAAATCATTGGGAAGATTAGTGCGATAAATGATAAGATAAACTGTTGGGAAGGATAGTGCGATAGGTGTGCACATTAGAAGAGAGGTGAGAATTTCTCAAGAGAGTGTCGCACTAATATGTTGTTGCATTGGCCTGTATCAATTTAAATACTTTCTAAACGAATTTTTAAATCATACACACTATCGGGCTCTGACCCATTTCTTTTTCTCTCTCTCTTGTATATATATGTATGTATCACAGGTGCCCAGCCACAGTGGCGTCTTGCTTAGGATCCCTTGGAAGGAACGCGTTGCAGCTTAGGTGGGAGTTGCAGGTCTCTTGATTAGTCGACTTCGTTCATTCGGATCCACTCTTAGTACTTTCATTTAGTTGGGCATGTGTAGCTCTTTCCATTATTCCGTTGTTATTGAACATTTGTATTTCAGTTATTTCCAGTACTGTTACTATGGGATTTATTCTGTTTGGATGTGTGACTTTAGATTTCGTATGTTGACATTCGATTGACGAATGTTTTAAATTATTTGGATTATGATGCAGAATTGATGTGGTGTGATTATTACTTTTTGAATGTTGTTAATAAAATAAATAAATAATTTTTCTTAAAAATAAAATTTGGAAAGTTATGTATGAAAATGGTTTTGACACTTAGCTTAATTATTTAGGGTGTTAAATTGGAAAATTTATTTTATCGACAGTGATGCTGAGAATGAACCAACTGTTCACCTTGATTTAATTTAATAAAGGAGTGATCGCCCGGTATTTAATTAGGCGGGGTGTCACAAAAAATAGTCAAGAAGGGGGTGAATTGAGATTTTGCACACTTTTTGGGTCAAATTAAAATATCAAAAAATATTTAATTCGAAACGATTAATTCAAATTTCAAATTCATAATTTTTTAATGACTAACACATATATTATCAAATAAATTCTTCCAATTGATTAATCGAGTTAAATCACAAATTATAACACCCAATAAATAAATGATAAACTTTCGTATTTAATATTATGAATTAATTAATAAATTTCATATAAACATATCTTTAATGCTGAAGACAACGATTATCAAATTTAAATGATATCAATAAATTTACGAATTTTAAATCCCAATAGATATATAAATAATTTTTGTATTTAACATGAATTAATATTGGTGAATTGATTATTTAATTTAAAAATAAATATTTTAATGTAAAATGATTTTACCAAATTTCGGATTTAATTTATTTGCATATTTAAGTGCTGAAAATATAAGAATAAACAAGAACACGCAAATAAATAAATGTAAGTGCAAAAATTTAACCACGCATAAATTTTAACATGGTTCGATCAAATTCCGGCCTACGTCCACGCATCAAGACCTTTCGTCTCCTTAGTGCTTAACTACCGTGATCCACTTGAAAGGTATGATCAAATGACCACGTAGAAACACTTGAAAATGAATTTCAGCTTCAAAACCGTGGTCCACTTGCAAGTGGGAACCAATCACCGTAACAACCGCATAGCTAATGCCGAGCTGCAAATTACACCTGGAAGCTTCAAAAAGCTTCTCATTAGGAATAAATTCTTCGTATTTATCCCCTTAATTTAGAGGCTTTTATCATCTTATGCGGTGTAAATAGAGTTGATTTATCTCGTATAAGTGCTACTCATATTTTCTATATAGTGCATCGAGTTTCGTGTTTTTCTCTTATATTTTGCAGATACTATACACAATTGAAGAAAAGAGAAAGCTCGAACTCAAGAAGGATACAAGTGAAGGAAAGTCAAGGGCAAAATGGTAAAATTACACCAGGAATTCAGATGCAGAACCTAAAGGAAAGTTGAAGACCTCAAGTCCACAAGCATGTAGAAAGAAACGGCATCCAAATTCGAGTCCCGGGTGAAAAGTTATGGATCTTTGAAATTGAGAAGAAATCAATGAGAAAAAGGAAAAAAATATAAAGTCAACAAACCGAACCGATAAAGTCTCTACCGGATCGGTACCCAACACTGAAACTAGCAAATCGAACCAATGGAAGATCATCTGGACCCATCCATCACTCTGGCAGACACCGGACCGGTTCGCCCATTAAAGCAGCCAAGACTAGACTGCTTCGGTTGGACGGAATTTTAATTTTTCTTTTTTCTTAAAAAGAGTTGTGCATGGTGCAAACACTTAAAATAACGTGATGTTTTTATTCTTTTGTCACACCAGACATTAGGGGGCTTATTGTTAGTTAGTTTTGAGAGGTTTTTGAAGCCAAGAACTTTAGGATTAATCTTATTCTATATTTTGTTCACCTTTTTTGATTAATTCGAGGTTATTATTCATTCCAAGTAATATTTTCTTCATTGCCTTCAATTCCTTTCATACTTTCAGCCAGTGATTCATTATTTCTTAGTTAAAATTCTTCTTTGCATGTTTCATTACACTTTTCACATAATTATGATTTTCATCGCATGCAACTTTAAGATTTGTGTTATATATCACGTAACCATATCGGACTAGATTTCTAAGGGTTGGGATGCATGAACCCAACCCTATGTACTTTGCATGGATATAAAAGTAATTCCCTCAATTCAATAAATGATTAAATTGTGTTGATTAGTTCTTAAAACCATCATAGGAATTGTAACCTCGTTTGCCCTGGTAACCTGGGTGTTTAAGAGTGTGACGCGAGTGTCAACTATTTAAACACCGCTTTATTTCTAATCTTGATTATGTATGATGTGAGATTGTACCCTCATATATGTAATGATTGAAATTAATAAAGTTCGTGGTTTAATTAATTATCTAATTCACAATTAATTTTTATATCAGGTAAACGTAATAGGGTTAGTGGGATTATAGTCCAACCTAAATTTTCTCCTTCATATTCCTTAATTCATAGTTAGTTTAATTATGCATACGTAGTTTAATTACTCATTCAATTAATTTTCATTTAGTTCGTAGATAAAACTCAAAATTCATCACCTTTTCCTGTCTTTTTCTGAGTCAGTTGAGGGTTAAGCGTCTTTCTTATCTGTCGTCACGTTCGATGTCCTATTTCCCTGAGTATTCGACCCCGCCTTATCGGGTTTATTACTTACGCAACCGGTTTGCACTTGAACTGTAATTATCACGCACTAGAGACTTTAAGTCGCGTCAAGTTTTGGGCGTCGTTGCCGGGGACCTAGGTAGATTTTTAGTTTAGGTTGAGTTAATCTAAAATTTGACTCCAATTCTTAAAAAGCCAAAAAAAATCATAAAATCCAAAAAATTCAGAAAAAATAAAAAAAGCAAAAAATATAGCATCTCTCAAAAGCCTTATGCAAAATCTTCAACAAACTCCACAATTTACTCCTACCCAAATTCATAAAAATCCTTTAGGAGAGTACAATCCCGATGGCCCACACACTATAAACGTTCCTCAGTTTTGGGTTCCACCTTCTACACCGCTTAACTCTATCACAAGTCACACATTGAGTCACACTCCAAGCGTGTCGAGTGAGGAATTCGAATCAATTGGAGAGAGAGCCATGTCAGATAATGTTAGTTTTGGTACGGGTGAGGGTGTAATGCCGTATCGTCCCATGAAAGAACTCCTATATCCCGAGAAAATCGTCACTCCGGGATACATTTTCATTTTCGTAATGGGATGATCCAGCTTGTACACAAGATGTCGTTCACCTCAAACTTTTTCCCTTCTCTTTGAAGGATAAATCAAAAACATGGTTACGGTCTTTATCACCAAACTCAATTGGATCATGGAAGGAAATGAAATCCAAATTTCTTTTAAAGTTATTTACCCAACATCGAACAAATTCCATCCAAACTCAAATTTAAACTTTTCGACAACAAGGAAATGACCCATTTGATCGATGTTACGAACGTTTCAACGAGCTAGTTAGTACATGCCCCCATCATGGTTTTGAGAAGTATTGTCTCATATCTTTCTTTCACCAAGGGCTAAGCATATCTTCTAAATAACTCGTCAAGATAATGTGCGAGAGACCATTTTAGGAACTAGATGAACACGATGCCGACGCCCACCTTAAGTTTGTCGCCGACACAACTCAAGCGTGGGACACAATCGATCCTAACACCCTAAATCGGGTTCGACAAACTCCCACTTATCCTTCAGCGCCCGGTCTTTATCATGTGGGAGATGTAGTCGAATCAAGGCTAAGAGAACCAATAGGATCCATCCGAGAAATGAAAGAGAAGGTGTGTGCTACTTGTGAGGCGGGCCATTCAACGAAGGAATGCCCGATGATACCCGCCAATAAAGCAACGCTACATGAGCAAGCGGATGCGATAGGAGGATTTAAGGGTAATTTTAATTGCCCGCATGGGAATTCTTACAACCCTTCGTGGAAGAACCATCCTGGTTTTAACTACGGGCAACAACATGCTCCGTTGAATCTTAATTTACACGTTACCCCACCTCCACCTCCACATTTTCAACAAGCACCACATATGAAAGCACCACTTCCCGTACTATATATTACCCCACCGCGGAGAAATCTCGAGGATACTATACGCCAATTCATCCAGTCCCAAAATGCAACCAATGTTAAGTATGACCACATGTTTATCGAAATTAATGCCAATATATCTAGGTTGCAATCATCTTTAAGTATCCAAGATAAGGGTAAGTTTTCGGCCCAAGGTCAAACTAGTGTTAGCTCTACTTCCAATGAACATCAAGAGAAATGTCAGGTCGTCACCACTCTATGTAGTGGGCGATTTGTTGATTTATCACCTCTCTCACACGACACCCCTAAAGACAAATAGGTTTCGCCCGACATGAAAGAGGCCGAAGATGCCCCCTTGAAGGAGAGTAATAATGATGACACTAGTGAGCCTGAAGTTGTAACAAAACCACCCACCACCGCGCCTTTCCCTCCACGGTTGGTTCCTCCCCCAAAAGGAGCCTCTCGGGGTGATGTGCTAGACATCTTCAAGCAAGTAAAGATGAATTTACCTTTTCTCGATGCCATAAAGCAAATTCCCACCTATGATAAAGTTCTTAAGGACTTATTGACGGAGAAAAACAAGATAAAGGTGAAAAGGAACGTCTTTCTTGCACAAAATGTGAGCTCCGTTCTACATAATGACCTCCCACCCGAGTTTATAGATCTGGGTGTAACAACCATCTCATGTATCATTAGAGAGAACCGAATAGAAAAAGCCTTGCTTGATTTAGGGGAGAGTGTTAACATTTTCCCTTATTCGATATATAGGCAATTATAGTTGGTCATTCTGAATCCCACAAAGATCACTCTCTAACTCGCGGATCGCACCGTGAAGATACCACGAGGCATTATTTAGGACGTGATAGTACAAGTTGACACCTTCTATTTACTGGTAGATTTTTTCATTTGGGACACGGAACCCTCCATCACCTCAAGTAATCATGTTCCCATCATCCATGGCCGCCCATTCTTAGCTACGGATAACGCCTTGGTTAACACTCGAAATGGGCAAATGCAACTCACTTTTGGGAATATGACCCTAGAAACAAATATCTTCAATATCGCGAGTCAAGTGGGTGATGAGGACGATTTTCACTCAACGGATCTTATTGAGGAGATAGTAGAAGATCACTTAAAGGGAAATTTAAGTGGGGATACCTTAGGAGCATGCCTTATTTCGAGTGGTGAGAGCGATGGGACGTACATTGATTTTGAGAGGGAGGTAGAAGAGTGAAAAGCGATATTAGACAAGAGAGTGTCAGATGAAGACGTGAGAGATGTGAGTTGGGTTTCTAGATTCGAGGAATTACCGTCAAAGAAGTCGCGCACGGTTCCCTCCATGAAAAATTTCCCACCTTTGAATTAAAGAAACTAACCTCCAACGTGAAATATGATTATTTGGGAGAAGATGAGACATTTCATATTGTTGTCTCCTATAGCTTAGATAAAGAGCAAGAGGGTAAATTGTTAGCGATTTTGAGGAAGCACTGAAGTACTTTTGGTTGGAACATAGCGGATATGAAAGGTATAAGTCCCTTGATTTTTACCCATAAAATCCTCCTCGAGGAGGACGTGAAGCCCTCGAGGGAAATTCTAAGGCGATTGAACCCCACTACGAAAGAGGTAGTGCGAGCGAAAATCATTAAGCTATTGGACACGGGTATAATTTATCATATCTCGTATAGAAAATGGGTGAGTCCAATCCAAATCGTCCCGAAAAAGTTGAGAATGACTGTGGTCGAGAATGCCAAGGGTGAGTTAATTCCCCAATGTACCACCACTGGGTGGCGCGTTTGCATTGATTATCGAAAACTCAATGCGTGCACTAGGAAAGATCATTTCTCCTTACCATTCATCGATCAAATGCTAGAGAGAGTATTGGGATACCCTTTTTATTACTTCCTTGGCGATTATTCCGGATATAACCAAATAGAGGTAGATGTTCTTGATCATGAGAAGACGACTTTCACATGTCCCTTTGGAATATTTGCCTACAAACGTATGTTATTTGGATTATGTGATGCACCCGTGACCTTTCAAAGATGCATGCTTAGTCTCTTTAGCGACATGGTTGAAAGAGGTCTTCATGTTTTTACGGATGACTTTAGTGTCTTTGGCCCCTCTTTTGACCTTTGTCTTACGAATCTTAAAAAAGTACTTACTCGGTGTATGGAAAAGAACTTCATTTTGAATTAAGAGAAGTGCCATTTTATGGTTACCGAAGGAATAGTTCTTCACCGCATAGTGTCGTCCAGAGGAATTGAGGCTGATAGGACAAAAATAGATGTTATAGACGAGCTTCCCCCGCCTAAATCACTAAAGGATGTGCGCTCCTTCTTAGGCTACAAGGGTTTTTATAAAAGATTTATTAAGGATTTTAGTGCCATCGCTAGACCCTTGAGTAAACTCCTTATGAAAGATGCCCTCTTTGAGTGGAACGAAGCATGCCAAAATGCTTTTGACAAATTGAAAAGCATGCTTGTGTTCGCCCCCATTATGCAAGCTACGGATTGGTCCCTTCCATTCGAGCTTATGTGTGATGCAAGTGATTACGCTATAGGGGCTGTTTTGGGCCAAAGAAAAGACAAGAAAGATCATGTCATCTATTACGCTAGCCGTACGTTAATCGAACCGCAACTCAATTACTCCACCAAGAAGAAAGAATTGCTAGCGATAGTTTTTTACCTAGAAAATTTCACTCTTACCTCATCGGTTCGCCAATCACTTGTTTTATTGACCACGCGGCGCTTAAATATCTCCTTTCCAAGAAGGATGCTAAGTCGCGCCTCATAAGGTGGATCCTACTCCTACAAGAGTTCAATCTCTCCATAAAAGACAAGAAAGGAGTTGAAAACATCGTTGCCGACCATTTATCCCGGCTTTCATCCGACGTGCCTTGTGATCCCCACACCTATAGATGAATATGTTCTAGATGAACAATTATTTGCCACTTATTCTCTCCCTTGGTTTGCGGACATAATTAATTATCTTGTCATGGGAGTTGTCCCTCCCGATTGGACACCGCAAGAGAAGAAGTTCATTACTTGCTCACGCATGGTTTTCTATGACGATCCATTCCTATTTAAATATTGTGCTGATCAAGTCATTCAACGTTATGTACCAGATGATAATACACATATCATCATCCATTTTTGTCATACGAAAGCATGTGGAGGTCATTTTTCGATGAATAAGACGCCCATTAAGATTCTCCAAAGCGGTCTCTATTGTCCCATAATTTTTTGGGATGTAAATGTGTATTGAAAATCTTGTGATAGATGTCAAAGGATGAGAGACATCACCCGACGAAACATGATTCCATTAACCCCCATACTCGTCATTAATATTTTTTATTATTGGGGTATTAACTTTATGGGCCCTTTATCTCCATCCTTCGGCTTCTTATACATCCTCGTTGTGGTAGATTATGTGTCGAAATGGGTAGACACCATAGAATCCAAAACTAATGACAATAATGTGGTGACTAAGTTCTTACAAGAACACATACTCTCTCACTTCGGTGCTCCGTAGGTAATTATTAGTGATAACGGTAAACACTTTTGCAATCGACCGTTTCAAAAACTTATGTGAAAGTATGGATTCGTTCACAAGGTTGGGATGACTTATCACCCCCAAACGAGTGGGCAAGCCGAGATAGCAAATTGTGAAATTAAGAACATTCTAAAAAAAGTCATCGATCCTAACCAAAAAGATTGGTCCCTCCGATTGAACGATGCTCTATGGGCTTATAAAACCGCATATAAGAACCCCCTTGAAATGTCCTCGTTTCTCTTTGTGTATGGAAAGCCTTTCCATCTCCCTGTGGAGTTAGAACACAAGCTTATCGGGCAATCAAGAGGTTGAAATATAATTTAGACAAAGCCGGTGAAGCTCGCAAGCTTCAATTAAATGAGTTGGAAGAAATGTGCAATGATGCGCATGAGAATGCCAAGATATCAAAAGATCGGATAAAACTCGCACATGATAAAATCATCTGACACAAAGAGATTCATTCGGGAAAAAAAGTGCTTCTCTATAACTCCCGACTACATTTATTTCCCAATAAATTTCATTCACGGTGGATAATCCCATTCCTTGTGAAAAAAGTGTTCCCCCACGGCGCCGTTGAATTGGAAGATCCAAAGGGGGAGACACATTCAAAGTTAACGAACAACATCTAAAGCCGTACTTAGAGGAGTGTGTTAAAGAAGCCGACGCCATTTGGTTATCGAACCCCATATACTGGTATTGAGTGAGAACGAATTGAGAGGTCGTCGCACCATCGACGTGTACAGGTGATTCTTCTGTATATTAGTTAGTATAGATAGGGTAGTAGGAAGCAAGTACGTAAAGATATGAATAACAAGGAATAACATAAGACAGCGTAGGGTATTTCGAGGGGAGTTGTCGCATATTTTGGATCTAAATCATAGGTAGGAACATTTGTGGAAGGGTCCGAAAAAATCGAGTGAGAAGAAGCCTACATTTAGAGATTGTAAGAGAAGGGAAGAGTAACTTTAACAGTGTCTCGGACCGGTTCGGTCCCATGACTAGCGGTTCGGTTCGCTGCTAAAAGAAAATAAAAATAAAAAAAGAGGACTGTTTCGCCCCTGAACCCGGACCGTTTTGGAGATCTGCAGCAGTTCGCAGAGTTCCAAGGGTTTTTCCCCTTTTCCCAAATTCTTTCCCCCTATTCCTCAAGTTCTTTCCCTCCAACTTTTACCTCCAAATCCATTACCCTCTCCCTCCATTGTTTTCCCACAAAATTCATCCCTCCCCCTACACACACCACCTATAAATACCCACCATATCCTCCCCATTTCACCTCACACCTACCATTTCCCTCTTTTTCTCTCTCTCTCTTATTTTTCCAGTAATTCCAATTCTCGTCAAATGGTCGTTAGAGAAGTTAGGGTACTCCCCACAAAATACACCTTCACCGAAATCCTCCCCGGCGGCAATAACGAGTACCGCTACCGCCAGGAAAAGAGGTGGTGTGAAGCTTTTTCTCTCCATCCCGCTCAATGCATATTGAGTGCGAAGTCAAATATGGGAAACTTTCGCAAGCAGTCAACAACCTATTTCGCCTGAGGGGCTGGTGCTGGATCTTCTGGGAGCCACATCTCGTTATTTGGGAGGACAGGGTGTGCTCTTTCTATGGCACTCTCGTTCGAACGGGAGAATTTCAAGCCGAGGCCTATGTTGATGAGAAGCACACCCCATTTTCATTTGAAGTCCTCATTAAAAAATTACGCATAAAGGATGTACCAAGCCCAAACAGATATAACTACCCCAAAAATACCGAGCTAATTATGAAAGGGGCGTGCATCCTCGCTTTCTCCAGGACACTCGTGGAATCAAGAGACTTTCCCCGTGGGGTCTCTTCCTGAAAAAGCCCGCATTGCCTTCTACATCATTTGTGCTAATATTCTCCAAACACCGAATGATTCGGCGATGTGTCCTCGGCAAGCCAATGTTCTAGACCACCTCTTTGATCCCCGCACCCCTATCCACCTTGCACGCATTTTCGACACTGACATCATGAACACGGTTATGGATCGTAAAGTCTGAGCTCCCCTACCATATCCACGTTTCACCACCTCCCTCCTTGCGGATGCCAAAATTCAGCCCCCAAGCCTTTCCTCTCCTTTCAAAGGCCATTGGACAAGAATCCCACACCTGAAGTTAATGACAAAGAGAGGAGATACAAGCGGCGTCAAACATGGACGAGAATGTTGAAATAGAAGAAGAGTAAGAGCCCAATTATAATGAAGGGGAGGATTACGATTACGAGCCAGTGGGAGAAGACCTCACTCATCGAAATGAGAATTTAGAGATGAGCTTCTAAGATTTTTTTAGGGATTATAGGGCGAACCAAGAGGCCTATCGTTGCTACACAAGCATGATGGTCCGCCTTCATGCTGAGATGTACAAGTTGCATGTAAGTAAGGGTGTACCAATCCCAACTTACTTTAATGACCCGTATGATCCCAATGCTCCCGGCCCCTCTCGCCCACCTCCACTATAGGCCCTGCTTCAGTGTTGTTGTTGTTGTCTTGGTTCTCCTTATGTAGTTCGTTTTTTTTCATAACTTTATTGGCTTAATTTGTTATAAAGAGATATATATTTCTCTATTTAGTTCTTGTAATCCTTCGATAGTAGTACAAAAACTGCATTTTACCCTTTGTTTAATTTTACACACTCTCCTTTTATTTTAGATCTTAGTCCTTTTGCATAGGCACTTTGCAAAAGTTTAAGTTAGGAGGGGCACGCATGCGCTTCAAAATTTCACCAAGTTCAAAATGCCAAAACTTTTATAAAAAATTAGAAAATTTCAAAAAAATTGAAAATTTATTTCAAAGCAAAAAAATTAGTTTTCTTCAAAATAAATAAAAATTGGAATTTAAATTTTTCAAAAATGTCACAAAATTTTGTTTGAAGCCTCAAATTGTTAAAATCAAGTGCACTAAGCCAAAATTGACCAAAGATGGAAATTGAGCGAAAATTGACGATTTTACGAAAAAGTGTGGAGATTAATCAACCTAGTGAGATTTTGAGCCTATCGATTTTTGTGAGTAATTAAATCAATCCGAGTTAATGGTTAACTCAAAGTTCAATTCGGCGTTTAAAAATTCATTGAAGATATCAATACCTTTGTTTTGATTGGTTACAGGAAACACATGAGATGTTGTCTTTATTACGAGCCAAAATATCTCTAAACTAATTTATTTCCGAGACGCATATGGTAAATTAATGAGTGATTCGGACAATGAAGTATGCCATCATTTGTTACCCAAAAATATGAGCCATAAAAAGTTGTGAAAAATTGTCCATTTTTCAACCCAAATTTGAGCCTAATAAAATGTTTCCTTTTTGTTTGATAACCCGAAAAACCCAATTGGGCCGGAATTGTGAAAATTGAAAGATTCAGAAAATAAAGTCCAAATGGTGCAATAAAAAGGGGTAAGAAAAAAATAAAAGAACAATGCTCACCAAAAATAGCAAGAAAAGAAAAGAAAAGTGTGAAAAATAGAAAAATAAGAGAAAAATAAGCAAAAGCCCGAAAAAACACTAAGGACATCATAAGCAAATCTTCCAATTCCGATCTTCCCAACCAATCCCAAATTTATCAAATAAACCTCCAAACTCTATAAAGTACTCACCGAGTCCGAATTGCAAAATTAATTACTGCGTGGAGAGCTAAGACATGAAAAGATAAGACGAGAGATTAATTTGTGTGAGTAAGAGGCAATGTTTCCTGTTTTTCAATAACCATATTCCGATGAAGAGATCTTTTCACCATAAAAATTATGTCTTTCAATTATGTGCGTGAAAATGTGTCCCATTATATTTACTCTTTTATATCATGCATACCGAGAGGAAATAGCCATATTTTTAGTGATTCGTTTCTGAGTGCATCCGTGATAAATTGAATCAAAATGAATTTTTGAAAAGTAACGTAATGATCAATCGGTGGAAATTAGCGGTTTAATTTTCGGCTTTACACACACACTATGATTTGAGACTCTTGAATATGAATTTGTGGTGACTATTTTTGGGGAGTTTGAATTGTACAATTTTTAGGTATTTTGATTTTTCTTTGATTCGAGAACGAATTTTGTGGGTATATGTGACACCCTGCCTAATAAAATACCGGGTGATCAGTCATATATCAAATTAAAATAGGAATCCCAGTTGGATCATTCTTAGCATCACTGTCGAAAACCTTTTTAAAACTTACTAACCACCTAGTATTCCAAAAAGTCGGTGCCAAATTTTATCTTTTTATTTAAACAAAAACAACATGCAAAAATATACTATGAGCGATTCACAACAACTGAATCAAAACAATTAAATAAATAAATAAACTACTTGCCGAATAAACCATCGGCCATAAAAGTAAATAGTCTAATAACAATCGTCCGACAACTGAATAAATAAATCTGAAAATAACACTGAAAAGTCTGAGCGACAAGCCCTAAGTAAAACTGAAACTGATAGATGATTCCTACTCTAGGAAAGCTAAACGATGTGTCTAATCCAAGCACCTGCTAGCATCCACATATGCCGCAGCTACGTGTCCCTGGAATAGAATATCAACCCTGGCGTCCCTGTGGTTGGACACCCAAAAGGTTTTGAAAATAGTTTTATAGCAAGGGTTAGAACCCAAAACATTTTAAAAATATTTAGCAAGTGAATCAACTGCAGTAATTAAAATGCATGAATGCGCTTCATATTTAAGTTAGTGTTGCACCCTCTTGAGGACATACTCACCCCTTCACTAATGTGCACACCTAACGGTTACCTTAAAACCACCTAGTTGTACTACCCCGTCCAAGTAGTCATAGTATAATCCTACCTTGTCTTCCTACTCTAAACCCAGTATTATTATTCATGGGTTATAAGTTATCTCTCCAATTATATATATATACACACACTATCACACACTGTACATATATAATTTAAATCTCAGCTTTACCGTGCATAAAACTCGTAGAACTAGCCTATATTTTCCCCCGAGTCTATGGTCCGACTCTAACTTAATTAATTCACTCATTAATTAATTTAATTACCTTAGTGTCACTTAACCAATATACCCGGACTCGCTCACTTGGCCCGTATCTAATTATTACCCGAGTCTATATTCCGACTCTAAATTAATTTATTTTTCTCAATAATTAATTTAATGCTTTGGCGACACTCAACCAACATACCCGTACTCACTCACTTGTCCCGTAATTAAATAATCCGAATTTATCGCTCAAATTTCCCTTAATAAGTTCGACACCCATATTAGTTTGTTCTTTTGCATGCCCCTCTTTCCATATTTATTTATTACCACAAAATCCCTATTGTTTGTCCCTTTAAAACCTCAAACAACTTAAGTTAAAATTAAGTGCACCTGTTGTACGAATTTAACCTTTAAATTTCATCATCGGTCCAAACAGTAAAGGAAACAAATGTCGTCGTATTTTATCTCGTCGTTCGAACGAGACACCTGTCATTCAAACGACAGTGTACGTTGTTCGAACGAGATCCAACGCCATTTGAACGACCCCTGGGTCTCTCCCTCTCTTCTTCCTCGCTCAGTCCAGTCTGCCATTAAAACCCAACTCAAGCTTTTTACCCATATTTCTATATTGTAATCCTTTTTTGAATCAATTCCTTCTTAATTATTTTAAATCTCAAACTTATACACAATAAACAACCCAAATCTGAATTTAAAGATGATTTCTCCCAATCTCTTTACAAGTTATACATCTATCCCAATTAAATCATAAATGTCTTAACATCACAATATGAACTTATCAATCCTTAACAGTCCAAAAATTGATTTGAATATCCACCAATTTAAAACCCAATTTCTTGCAATAACCCACCCAAAAATGAATTTCGGTTTAAACTCACCATAATATGAATTGATTATCACATATTTAAGAATCACAGTCGTTAACCACTTGCCATGAAAGTTCGTAGAGTCTGATCCTTTGGTGTAGAGAAAGGGTTGATGAACAACACCCAATTTGTTCATTATTTGTCTCCAAAAAGACCCCCAATTGCTCCCTTTAGCTTCCTCTACGTTCTTAGATTTCTCCCACGAGTTATGGCTACCCACAACTCCCAAACCTAGGTTTATAACCCCAAATCCCATTTTTAGTCACATAGGCCTAATTAAAATGGCCCAATTACCCCCCGTGTGGTCCCGGCTAGGCCAAAAAAAGCACTGATACCCATTTACCACCCTCGGGTACACTTTTTCGATTATCTCGACCCATCCGAACCCAATCGTGCACTCAGAATTGTCATCCGAAATACTTTATAACACTCTCAAATTTCGACCTCAAAATGTGACACAATAATAGTTCGAATAATCAAACCTAAAGTCGCCAAATATAAATATTCTTCCCACTCAATTAAATTCTCCAAATCATAAATTTAAGTTTTTCCAATTTAAATAGTTTATTTCTCCCAAAAATAATTAAATACTAAATTCTCCCAAAAATCATTAAATACTAAAATTCTCAAAATTACGGGGTTTTACAATATATTCTCTGCAAGCCCTCACGAGACACAACTTGTCCAACTAGGGTAACCTAGGGGTTTAAAGGCTTGTTGCATATGCTAAATGAAATCGCTTGCCCGGAAAAGAGGTATTCTATCCCAATAATACGTTTGTTAAGTGTTGAACCTGGCTTAGATTCTATTACATTGCTCAGGACGATCAAAGTTCTAAGTTAGGGGGATTTGATTAAGCATAAATTCTTCGTATTTATCCCCTTAATTTAGAGGCTTTTATCATCTTATGCAGTGTAAATTGAGTTGATTTATCTCATATCAGTGCTACTGACCATTTCTATATAGTGCACCAAGTTTTGTATTTTTCTCTTACATTTTGCAGATATTTTACACAATTGAAGAAAAGAGAAACCTCAAACTCAAGAAAGATACAAGTGAAGGAAAGTTAAGGGAAAATGGAAATTATACACCAGGAATTCGGATGCGGAAACTGAAGGAAAGTTGAAGACCTCAAACCCACAAGCATGTATAAAGAAATGGCATCCAAATTCGAGTCCCGAGTGAAAAGTTATGGATCTTTAAAGTTGGGAAGAAATCAAGAAGAAAAAGGAAGAAAAATATAAAGTCAGCAAACTGAACCGATAGAGACTCTACCAGATCGGTCCCCAACACTGGAACCAGAAAATTGAATCGATGGAAAATCATTCAGACCGATCCATCACTCTGGTAGACACCGGATCGGTTCGCCCATTAAAGCAGCCAAGACCAGACCGGTTCGGCTAGACGGAATTTTAATTCTTTTTTCTCCTAAAAAGAGTTGTGCATGGTGCAAACACTTAAAATAACGTGATGTGTTTATTCTTTTGTCACACCAGACATTAGGGGGCGTTTTTTAGTTAGTTTTGAGAGGTTTTTGAAGCCAAGAACTTTAGGATTCATCCTGTTCTACATTTTGTTCATCTTTTTTGATTAATTCAAGGTTCTTCTGCATTCCAAGTAATATTTTCTTTGTAGCTTTCAATTGCTTTCATATTTTCAACTGGTGATTCATTATTTCTTAGTTAAATTCTTCTTTGCATGTTTCATTACACTTTTCACATAATTATGATTTTCATCGGATGCAACTTTAATATTTGTGTTATTTCTCACGTACTATGTCCGGCTAGATTTCTAAGGGTCGGGATGCATGAACCCAACACGATGTGGTTTGCATGGATATAAAAGCAATTCCCTGAATTAATTAAATCATTAAATCGCGTTGGTTAGTTCTTACAACCGTTGTAGGACTTTTAACCTCGTTTGCACTAGGTAACCGGGGTGTTTAAGAGTGCGACGTGCGTGTTCGCTATTCCAACACCGCTTTATTTCTATTCTTGATTATGTATGATGCGGGCTTCTACCCTCATATATGTAATGCTTGAAATTAATAAAGTTTGTGTTTTAATTAATTATATAATTCATAATTAATTTTTATATCCGGTAAACGTACTAGGGTTCGGGGGATTGTAGTCCAACCTAAATTTTCTCCTTCATATTCCTTAATTCAAAAGTAGTTTAATTCTGCATACCTAATTTAATTACTCGTTTAATTAATTTTGATTTAGTTCGTAGATAAAACTCAAAATTCATCACCTTTTCCTGTCTTTTTATGAGTCAGTTGATTGAGGGTTAAGTGTTCTTCCTCTCGGTCGTCAAGTCAGACGTCCTATTTCTCTGAGGATTCAACACCGTCTTACCGGGTTTATTACTTATGCGATCGGTTTGCACTTGAACCGTAATTAGCATGCATTAGAGACACATTTTGAGTCGCGTCAGCTTCAAAATAAATCTGAATCTTTATACAAGGTTGAATGACAAAAGTCCTTAAAATAAAAATATTATCCAAGTTTCTTCTTATGTGAGACTTTATAATGAATCAGATTTTTGGCTCAAGTCTTCTCTTAAAATCTTGTAACAGAATATGATTCTTGTGCTCTTGGATTTCGTCATCAAAAATTGGAAGAGAGTATTAATTGTTGTGCTTCTTAGATATCTCTTCAAAAAGTAAGAGTATCAATGTGTTGCTATCTCAAACTTCAGTAGATCTTAATGAAATTTATGTTGCTCTCTTGAGTAAGTGTATGAGCTGAGTGAAAAAATCTAGTTGCTCTTCTTTGATTTTTTGTGTTGTTTCTTCGACAAATCTTGATCTATTATTTGTAGCTTAAAAAATAATGACAGTTGGAGAAGATCCCCTTCACCTTAGAGTAGATTAGCACAAGATCTTGAAAGATGAAAATGTAACTGATGAACCATTTTCTTTTATAATTTGCTTTAAAAAATGTAGCCTGATATTTGTAGGAGAGAGAGATTAGTAGACATGAAGACAATGAACTTGCAAAACGTTTTATGTAGTTGAGTACACAGAAAATAAATACAAAGGAGTTTCTTATCAAATCAACAATCAGTCAATATATCTAAGATTTGTACAAAATCGTCCAAGAGATGAAAGGATAAGGATTACCAACACTTTAGCAACATGTACGCCATCAAAGTGGGCCCTAAGAGATTTAACTCTCAGTCCACTTGTGGACTCCAAAGATCGAACAACCAATATATAAATATTATAAATATAAGGCAATATCTGTTTGTGAAAATAATCTTGTTCAACTGATATAAAACAAATATGGGGATACTAATTCAGCTATAAGAATAATGCAAGTCTAAAGAAAAAATAGTGTATATAAAAATAATGTTTTCATTCAATAAAAAAATATGTGACTTAATAAACAGATAAAACCAATTGTCCAAATCAGTCAATAAGATGAAGGAACAAAGTGGTGTGAGTATGAAATGAGTTTAAAAAAAGTCTCTGCAAAATAATATGATGGGACAAAGCAATAAGAGTTGTTGAGTTTTTCAAACTCAACTATCAAAGCATGTAAGTCAGTCAGCTGACAATATGAAAATCTCGACCCAAGCATATGTACATAGATAAAGTATATAATATATAAGAAGAGCATGTAATTATCACAAATATATGGATAAGTCGCCGGTCATAGATATGTTCTTATATATATATATAAAAGTCGTTTACCTAGTCAACTCCCTTAGGATTTAACAATAGCAAATTAAGGAATTTGTGACTAAGAAAATGTAGTAAAACATGGATGTGAAATTATGGGAGAATACAATGACAAAAGTTATATAAATTTATCTTCCCAAGTTATAAGATAAGGTCTTTAAGGATTGTCGAAAAAAACGTAACAAAATATGTAGAAATTAAATATATGAAAACATATATAAAAATAATATATAGATAGTTAACTAAAATTTTATGGAAAAAAATGTAACTAGTATATATAACATATAAAAGAAACAGTTTTAAAAAGAATATACAATATTTATATGGATAAATATTTTATTATAAAACATACTAAAATATCTTTAGTGTAAAGACTAAATAAATATTATGACAAAAATTACATACCTAATAATATTACATAAATAAAATAAAACTATAAATTAAGATTTCTAAAAAAACGTATAAAATACTGCCCAAGGAAGTTTCGTCCTAGTTACCAATGGATGGACAACAGAGATTTACAAAAAGGGACGTTACAAGTTAATAAAAGGAAGCAACTAAATATATATAATATTCATATAAGAGAAACAAGTAAACATTTGGTCACATTCTTTAAAAAGAATTGACAAGTGTGAGACCCTAGGCAATGACCATCAAAATCTCAAGGAATGAACAAAGTAGATACCCTAAATGACTTCACAATAATGTATATAAGTATTATAAATGAGTATATAATGTTGTAAAAAATATATGTAA
This sequence comes from Sambucus nigra, assembly GCA_949130495.1. NCBI lineage: Eukaryota > Viridiplantae > Streptophyta > Magnoliopsida > Dipsacales > Adoxaceae > Sambucus > Sambucus nigra. The sequence continues at coordinate 522,182,046 of OX422207.1, forward strand.
AAGAATAATATATATCAAATTAGTTAACAAATAAATATACTGTAATTGTAAGTGAATAAATATGTATAAGGCACAAAAGATATATATATACATAAAGTTTAAACATTAAAAGAAATGATATGTGGCTCAAGGTGTATAAGTTAAGTAAAAAAAAATCATTCACATAGGACAAAAACGTAGAACAGTTATGGGTTCCGTACAAACATGTATTTTCCTAATATATAGTCTAAGTATGCATGGTATATGTGATAGATAATTAAAAGCTACAAATATAGGCACTCCTCAAATATTATTTATATATATATATATATATATATATATATATATATATATATATATATATATATATATATGAAGTATAATACTATACAAAACACTGATTATTTATTGCGAGGAGTTATAAAATTGTGTACCTTATCATTTTTAAATAATACAAAATTATGTATATACAAATATAAAAAGGTACGTATAAATATATAATCAAAATAGAATATATAAAATATATAAACAAAATAATCAACAAAACACTGATTATTTATTGCCTGGAGTTATAAAATTGTGTACCTTATCATTTTTAAATAATACAAAATTATGTATATACAAATATAAAAAAGGTACGTATAAATATATAATCAAAATAGAATATATAAAATATATAAACAAAATAATCAACATATATATATATATATATATATATATAATAGGATTATATTTATATAAAAGTAGACACAAAATATGTATATTATGAATTAAAAAAAAGTTTACATAATATATATTTGGAATCTTCAAAATTAAGATACTATATTAAACTAAAATGTACATTAATTACAATTAGGACAATTAAACATTAAATAAATAGTTAATTACATTTGCGTTTAACAGTTTTCGCATTTTTTATGATGACAAAAAATGATTCACAATGATCCATAAAATGTATAAATTAAGCACAATTAGTCAATCATACATATTTCTCCCCCTTTGACATTGCCAAAAAGATTTTTCATATAAAATGAGTGTCAAGAGTAAAATGGCGAAGCTCCCCCTATCAAAAATAATTTTTGCATGGAATCCAACCATAAATCATAAGAGGTAAATACAAATATCACGAAGTTCTCAATACGCACATATTCGTCATAAATTTTCTCATAGCGTGTATTTAAATGTTTGGATAGGCATGAATGTCATCCAATAATGCACAAGTCACCAAGATGATAAGATCAATCAATTCAAGCGCATAATGGTGAAAATATTTCATAACTCAATATTTTCAAACAATTTAAATTAAGCACAGAAAATGGGGTAAAAGATAGAGGCATATATATAGCGATAAAAATGTCATTTGTTCATGCTTTGCCGTTTTGAGATACGAGCATAAGATTCTCGGATTAATCAATCATATTGCAATATCGATAATAAACCAACAAAATATCACGATCAAGCAATTTTTGATAATCAAATTCAATAATCATTTATCTTTTCCTAAAGGATACCAAATAAGGCATATATGCATATGATAAATAAGGTGCATCTTTTTGGAGAGATAAAATATTTACAATATTATAACTCCTTGTATTTCTAAGCATTAAATATTTATTACAAGTGTGTCGTAATTTATTTGAATTAATTGTTATATGTCTATTTAAATATTAATCATGATAGATAATTATCAATATAAACAGAATAAAATTTACTGAGTGTGTAGTAAATAACACATGACTATTGTTATACGTCGTAGCGAGTTAAACGATGAAATTTTTATATCTCAGCCAGGAGTAGGGAATATATTATATTAAGGTCGCGATGGGAACTTTTATTTAAGCGACTCGAATGACGATTCTGAGTGTACATTTGATTCCGGATGGGTCGAGATAGTCAGAAAAGAGTACTCGGGGGTAGTAATTGGGTCTCGGAATATTTTTAGACATAATCAGGCCACACGGGGGTGTTCGGATCATTTAAGCTGGGCCCATGAGCCTAATTTCGGATTTAATAATATTTAATCTAAATTTAAGAGGGTGAACGGCAGTTAATCATAATCTAACCCTAAGAAATTGAGAGAGTAAAAGAGGAAGGAATTTAGAGAGCCTTGGGGAGCCAAACCAAGAGAAATTGGGAGTGTTGTTCGTGAATCCATCTTCTAACTCAAAGAAATCAGACACTACGAATCTAATCAGGAAAGTGGTTAACTTGCTTTTAATCTAATTTACGGAATTTTAGTTCATATCATAGTGGGTGTAAAACGTAAATCTGTTTTTGGGTGGGTTATTGTATCAAAATGGGTTTTCATGATTTGAATGCAAATTTGAGGATTAATCGTGAAATTGATTATGAAATAGCAAGTAGTAGTGTTAAAATTATATTCCTATTCGAAATCCATGATTAGATGTGTTGGGTTGATGATTAGAAAATCGAATTTCGAAAGGTGATGGGATAAATGGAAGGAAAACCCAAATTTGTGAAATTATCGGATTAGTGCGAGAACTATTGATATAAAATGGTAATTTGGATGTGTAGTAACGTTTGAGAACATATATAAATTATAATTGAAGTTTAGGTGACAACATAATTGAAATAAAAGCTTTAAAAGTTATCAATGGAGGAAATCGAAACAGAGTAGACGAATAAGATGATCTTCTTGCATCAAATCGATTCGATCCCAAGCCGAATCGATTCAACAAGGCGAATCGTTTTGGAATAAGGCCGAATCGATTCGGCTACTCAGATTTTGGGGAATTCTTTTTTGGTTTAAACCTTAAATTCACGATTAATTGTCAGGGAAACTTTTGTGTTAATTTTAAAATACGAGGAGGGATATAATTAATTTCAGTAGGCTGTGTTAGGGGAGTGTTTAGCCAAATTAAAAGAATTCCAAGGTAGGACCTTTTTGGGGACTGTATGAAATGGAGGAAATTTCGGATATAGGGATGAGAGTTAGGGTAGAATGAGTAAACTCAAATTGTGAACTAGTATTATAAAGAGAATTAGAGTCGAGCAGATAGACTCGGTGATTATAGGCTAGTGCCAGGAGAGTTAGGCACAGGTTAGACGGACTTAATTAGCTTTAATTATATATATATATATATATATATATATATATATATATATATATATATATATATATATATATATATATATATATATGTGTGTGTGTGTGTGTGTGTGTGTGTGTGTGTGTGTGCGCGTGTGTGTGTGTGCGTGTGTGTATGTGTGCATGCATGCGTGCGTGCGTGTGTATGTGCTTACTATAGATATTGATGTGAATGATGTTTATAGGAATACATACCCTCCCAGTGCTATCATAGTAGGTTATACGATGTGGGTGAATACCCTGGCTCGTCAAAGCAGGGAGAGTATAATCCCCATTTCATAACGTCCGGTATATTATGTTGTGATTGGGTGACTGCCTCCACTACGATTATTTTATTTCCTGATTCGATGTGAGTTAACCGTCTCGTGGTATCTGGGTTGGATTGGGTATACCTAGGATGATAGAATTTTAGAGAAAACATCTAGTGAGTTATTACTCGGGTGGATGGATATTATATACGGCATGTGTGTGAATGTTGTAATATAATTATACGTATATAATTAGTGTGAATATTTATATACGGGTAAAATACATGAAGTGAAATTGTATTACTTATATAACTGATGAAACGTTATATGATTTTATTTGAACGGAATAAAAGAATTACTGGGTGAAATAATTTAATAATCCATAGTAATATTTCTCGGGCTAGAGTAGTGGATAAGGAAAGATTCATAATAAGGATAGTTAGATGGGGTAGTATGACTAGGTGGGTTATGAAGAAAATGTTAGGAATGCATTAGTTTGGGGGGTAAGGATTATCTCAGGGGATTGAAACACTAGCTTAAATATGAAAAGTATTCATGCATTTTAATTACTGCAAACTTAAGCACTTGCAAATGTTTTGGGTTCTAACCCTTGCCAAAAATACTTTTAAAGCCTTTTAGGTGTCCAACCATAGGGATGCCAGACTTGATTATCTATTCCATGGATACGCAGCGGTGACATATTGGATGCATGCAGGATATGGACTAGACGCCTCAGTTGTTCATTCTGGTTTAGGATTTCATTATTTTAGTGTTTCATCTTTGGGCATATTTTCCCCACAGTACTTTATTTAGTTTATTCAGTTCAGACGTGTTGGGATTTACCGATTTATCTTTTGGATTTATTATTTAGATTTGAAGTTTATAGTTGATGGTTTATTCGGCAAGATATTAATTTATTTATTCATATCATGTGATGGTTTGAACTCTATTAATGTGTGAATGGTTTAATTTAGTTTTTCCTTATAGTGTTAACTGTTAAATGAAAAGATGAAATTTTGACATTGGCTTAATTAACTAATAGGTGATTAATAATTAATGGTTTTCGACAGTGATGCTAAGAATGAACCAAATGGGAATCCTATTTAATTTAATAAAGGACTGATCACCCGGTATTTAATTGGGCGGGGTGTCACATATGGTATTAGAGTATCAGGTTCTAGTGTCCATAGGATATTTACGGCTTACAATGAATTCAGCATAACGTTCCTTTGATATAGAGCCCTATTGTTAGGACCGTCGCTTTTATCTTTACCTGTTGTAGATGGCGTGCTTCTGCTATTATATTTTGAATTGACTGTGAACTCATACAACTCCTTTTAAATATTAGATGTCGACTAAGAGCAGTAGATCGGCTAGAGCAATAACGAGAGATGATGAGATAGAGGCTCATCAGGAACTGGAGGTTCCGCAGTCACAGCCACCACCGGTGTTAGTGACGACTGTACAGGTGGCCGAGATAGTGGTATAGGAAGTCAACGCGACTATGACTGTTATGGTCATCCATTTTTCATAGACTCAGCCACAGCCACTAGTGGCACCAACGATTCAAGCCCAACTGGGGCCGTTGTCTTGGCAGAAATTTAGGGAGGCTTTTTAGAAAGGCCACCCATCGGAGTTTTCGGGGAGCTTGGATGTGATAGCAACATGTAAGTGGAAGAAGGACCTGCAGCGTCACCTATGTATGAATGAGTGCAGTGACACTCAGAAACAGATGCTCGCCACGTTCAGATTTATGGGAGCCACACTATAGTGGTGGGAGTTTATTACCTCCTTAGAGGAAAGGGATACGATGTAGATAGCAGAGTTTTGGGAGTAGTTCGATCGCAAGTTATTTCTGTCAGTTGTTCAGACGAAGATGAGGAGGAAATTTAATGACGTTACGCAGAGTGATCGATCGGTGGTTGAATACGAGGAATAGTTCATCTGTTTGGCTAACTTTGTGCCAGATGAAGTGAACACTAGAGAGAAGATCAAGTTTATGGATGGGTTGTCCTTGAGAATCAGGCAACATTTACTCGGCAACCCAGCATTATAGACGTATATGGAGGTTGTTAATGCCGCACTTTTGCATTGCCAAGACCACCGCTTCCATCTGAAGGGAAGGAGGACGGTTGAACTGAGTCACTGAGGTGGGACAAGAGGGAGTAGTACTAGTGGGGCACCTCAATAACAGGTGATGAGACAACAGGCGAAGGATTCCTAAGAGGGGGATCAGGCCAAGAGGTTTAAACCAAGAGGTTATCGATTTAAGGGTCAGGGTTTCAGACAGGGCCAGCAGGGTCCTAACCATCAGCAGAAGCTTCCCTAAGGCCGTCAGGGCCAAGGGAATAAGGGGAGGCCAACCGGGAAGGGGCCACTAGGGCCAACATCAGGTGCAGCCTCGTCAGGGCCAGAGACAGGGGGACTTTCAGGGGCGTTTCTTCATTTGTGGCCAGGCAGGGCATATAAAGAAAGAGTGTCCATAGAGAGTTAGGGGTCAACAGCAAGGTGCTTAGGAGGGGCAGCAGGCGCAGATGCCTCTGGCAGCACCAGCCCCACAACTACAGGGTCAGATGCATTACGGGGGTGTGTATAACGTTTGGGACGTTCCCATACCAACAGCACATCAGGCACTACCAGTAGTCGAGGGTACGTTTCCTATTTATGAACATGAGGGTAGGATTATTTTTTATACGGGGGCGTCGCATTCCTTTATTAAAACTATATTTGCACGAGCAATCGGTCTTTTAGAGACAGTCAACACTTGCCTTATGTGTGTAGCGTCACCATTGGGTAGTGGGAAACTTATACACTCGATATATAAAGGGGTAGACATCATCATTGGGAGACTGAGCTTAGTAGAAGACTATTTTGTGTTAGATATAAAGGGGTATGATGTTATTCAGGGTATAGATTGGTTTGCGAAATACAAAGCGATGGTAGACTATTATGAGAGGACTACAGTTCCCGGGAAGGAGATATTTTTAGTGACGATGCCTCTTCCTGAAGAAAGGTCGCGTACACACTTATACTACATTGAGGAGGAGACCTCACATGAGGTAGTTACTCTGTTAGACTCGATTCCAATTGTGAGATATTTTGAGGATATATTTCAAGAAATACCAGGGTTCCCATCCAGTCGGGAGATCGAGTTTGTTATCGACCTAGAACTGGGTACGAGACAGATTGCACGAGCATCGAATCGCATGTCTCCTTCAGAAATGCGAGAGTTAAGGGAGCAGATTTAGCAGCTCTTAAGGTAGGGTTTTATTCGATGGATTACATTATTATTGGGGGCACCGATGTTATTCGTGAAGAAGATGGATGGTGTGACACCCCGACTAATTAAATACCGGGTAGCTACTCCTTTATTAAATCAATACAAAATGCCAAGTTGGTTCAGTTAATAGCATCACTGTCGAAAACATTTTAATGATTACTAACCACCTAGTATTTAAAAAGTAAGTTGCCAAATTTTAAATTAAGTCTGATTAACATACAGTAAAAGAATAATGAAAGAATAACAACCATACACCATAACGAAGCACTAGAATAACCAACAAAATAATAATAAGAAGTCCGGAGGAAAACTCCTCACAACAATCCCACAACTGAAAATAAGTAAAACAAAGTACCCTGAATTAATTACATGCCAAAAGTCTGAAAATCTGAAATAGGAAATGTTTCTAATAGAAATGGGCGACATGCCCTACAACTGATGAAACTGAATATAGAGTCAAGATAGATGAAGCGTCTATTAGCAAAGTCCTGTAACTTCCACAAACAGCTAAAGCTCGTCACCTGAATGAGGATCCTAAGCATGGTGTCCTTGTGGCTGGGCACCTAAAATGGTTTTTACAAAAAAAATAGATTTGAAAGCAAACGGGTCAGAGCCCGAAAGTGGAGAGTATTTTAAAATAGCAAGTGCTTTAATAAAATTAAAACAACGAATGAAAAATACATGTTAGGACGTGCACTCACATGAAATATTCGCCTCTCGTCTAATTGTGCACCCCTAACGTATAGCACCCATCTAAGTGATAAATACATCTATCTAAACTGACATGAGTTATAACCTTTCTACTCGGTTCCCATTATACATTCTAATGTTATCAATTTAAAAAGAGACTTTACATACACTCGGATTCTCAATTAAGAAATACAATTTATTTCAGGCTATCCCTTTATATTTTCTCAAAACGTTTCCATATTTATACACACAATACCACATGAAAGTTCTCATTAATTAAGTGTATATTATTCACGTCATAAATATACAATACAAGCACCCCGAGACTAGATGCGGTGCACACATACTCTGCTATCCATCCCGGTACATCACGTACATAAGGATCACGCATTCCGAATCTCTCAGGAATCGTTCTCAGATAACAACATCACAAATAATGGAGGCGAACACAGTCACATCACATGGGTCACGCACATACCTACGCTCCCACGATCAGTAGACTTATTAACATCCCAATAAGTCCTTATCTGACCTATGTTCTCGAGGTACCAATCTAAATCCGGGCAACACAAGGATTAGAGGGCCCTAAGCGAACGTAAACCTCCCGTGATAGCAAGTATGGTAGGTATGTCATACACATAAAATCATATACATATACTAAGTATGCACACATCTTAGTAATCACCATAATTTATTTGTGGTACACTTCTCATTCACGTACCGACATATAATTCTACACAATTTACATATTCCCGATTAATTCAATTATTTAGGCCGTCAATAATTCTCGCATCGTAATAGACACTCACGTCCTAATTCATAATTTCCCTTTGGTTCAAACTACACTTCTAGGTTTTACTCCTCATTATATCCCAAATATCCCAAATATATCAATTAATCAACAAGGAAGTGTTATCTCTACATATAAACAAGGTTACGGGACACTCGGGATCAAAACAGGCTAAAAAGCCTAAATTGTCAGCTCGTTAGAAGTCTCGTTCGAACGAAGTGGGCCTTCTAACGAGATCTCGTTCGAACGAACATCCCTCTCGTTAGAAGTCAAACTGTCAACTCGTTAGAAGCTCGTTCGAACGAGCTCGTTCGAACGACCTGGGCAGGTCTTCTAACGAGAGGCCAGTTTCGAGCCCAGAAATTCCTTTTTCGCTTTTCCAACTTTTCTTTCTCTCTAATCTCATCTAAACATTAATTCAACAATTGTTCAAGGTTTCTAATCATTCCTAAACACACTTAGGTCATATACTAACGTGTTTTGTGGGATTAATTCATCCTAAACATCATTCAAATATCAAATCTCTACATTTTCTTCCCCAATCTCAAGAACATGAACCCTAGAAATTCTTAAATCCCCAATGAGTCTAATTAAATCCGTCTTTGTTTCATCCAAAGTATATTATCATCAGATTAATCACCTACATACAATTCTACATGCAATTCCTCATCAAAATACAAGTTTCAAATTCCAATTTAATAGGTTTTCATCAATCTCCCAAAAACAACACAATTTTATCAATTTCCTACGCATGGAAGAAGCATTCTCTGCAACTAATGAAATTAAACCACTTGCCTTATGTGTATCTCTGATTTTGATGTCGAATTGATGAATGATTCTCTCTCTCTCTCTGCAGAATTCCCCTCTCTCTCTCTCTCTACAAGTCTTCTTCTCTAAGGTGACAATGGTGGCTAGGGTTTGTCTTAGGAAACTTTTTGGAACTAATTCCAATAACCTCCGTAGCCCATTAGGTTATTAGTGGGTAATTGCCAAATCAGATATTAATTCCTAATTTTCGTGGATTTTAATTCCCAAAAATCCAAAATTACCAAACTACCCTTATACGTTGCCGGTATGGCCTAAGAGTGCCCCGGGACCCAAACTAAACCCCCGACTAGTATTTTCTGACTATTTCGACCCTTCCGAACGCGTTGGCGCACTCAAAACGACCATACGGTTAATAGAAATAAAATTCACTTTTTAATTAAAATAAATATATTCCTGACGCGACTGTCACACGCGTCTCAACAAAATTTCCAAATTGCCGTATTTCAATCTCACGACAAGTTTCATAGTTCAGTATTCATATATAGTCATATATACACATTATATTCAAATACCAACTCGCATCTTGCTAGTATTTTAATCCAGATTAATTTCCAATTAATTCACATTTAATTTAATTAATCCCAAAAATAAATATCACAAAAATACGGGGTATTACATACTTCCCCCCTAATAAGTGAATTTCGTCCCGAAATTCAGAACTAAAAAGTACCTGGTAGGAATAACTCTGGATAACGTTCGCGCATCTCATCCTCGCGCTCCCATGTGGACTCCTCGACATTATGATGTCTTCACTGAACACGCACTAACGGAACTATCTTTGACCGCAGTTTTCTCTCACTTCGGTCCAAAATAGCAATCGGCCCCTCCTCGTAGGAGCTATCAGGCTGGAGATCGATGTCCTCCAAGGCAATGTGAGAATGAGCAAAATCGTCTCTAAGATATCTCCTTAGCGAGGAAATATGATACACATCGTGAATCTGATGCAAATGCTCCGGTAACCCAAGTCTATACGCAACCGGTCCAATCCGCTCAATAATAGGAAATGGTCCCACATATCTCGGTGCCAACTTCCCTTTCTTCCCGAAATGCATAATACCCTTCATAGGATATACTCTGAGCAAAACCTGGTCCCCCACTTGGAACTCTCTGAAGAACCTCTTCGCATCAGCATAGCTTTTCTGCCGATCCTGAGCTACCCGAATACGACTCCGAATCAATTCTATCCTCGCCGAAGTATCCTGAATCACTTCCGGCCCAAGTAGTTTGTTGTGCCCCACCTCCAACCAACATGCTAGGGAACGACAAGGTCTATCGTACAACGCCTCAAATTGAGCCATGCCAATGTGAACTGGTAGGAGTTATTGTAAGCAAACTCCACCAGTGGAAGATACTGCTCCCATCCACCCCCGAAATCAATGATGCTCATACGCAACATGTCCTCCAACATCTAGTTTGTACGCTCGGTCTGCCCATCGGTCTGCGGGTGATACGCTGTACTCAACCGCAATTCCGTGCCCATGGCCTCCTGAAAACTTTCCCAAAACTGTGAAACAAATATCTTGTCTCTGTCAGACACGATATTTAGGGGTACACCGTGAAGTCTCACTATCTCTGCAATAAAGAGCTGGGCATACTGTCCCGTAGTGTAGTCTATCCTTACGGGTAGAAAATGAGCGACTTTGGTCAACCTGTCCACAATTACCCAAATGGATTCGTGACCTCTCCGTGACGTAGGCAACCCCGTGATAAAGTCCATGGAGATGCTCTCCCACATCCACATCGGGACCTCTAACGGCTGTAGCAGTCCTGCCGGTATCTGATGATCCACTTTTACTAGCTGACAAGTGGCGCATTTTGAAGCAAACACGGCAATATCTCTCTTCATCCCGCTCCACCAATACTGTCGTCTCATGTCTTGGTATATTTTGTCCCCACCGGGATGTACCGCGAACCGTGAGCCGTGCGACTCTGCCATGACCTCGTGCCACAATTCCTCCCCTTCCGGAACTACCAATCTCCCATTGAAGCGTAATCCTCCGTATGAGCTAATGGTATAGGATTCGGCTCCCTCTGCTAGTAATCGAACTATCTGCTCCTGATAGAACGAGTCATTTGCCTGTGCCCTTACTACCTTCGTGATAATCTGCGGCGTAACAGTCATCACAGACATGAATGATCGGGCCACTGCATCCTGGTGTCCCAACTCCTTCCACTTGGCTTTCCACACCCCTGCCACCTCATCTACTGGCCTACGGCTCAACGCGTCTGCTACCACGTTAGCCTTCCCCGGGTGATACTGGATATCAAACTGATAGTCCTTCACAAACTCAAGCCACCTTCGCTGCCGCATATTCAACTCCTTTTGCGTGAATAGGTACTGTAGGGACTTGTGGTCCGTGAACAATCGAAATTTCTCCCCCAAAAGGTTATGTCTCCAAATCCGAAGGGCAAATACCACTGCCGCCAACTCCAAGTCATGGGTGGGGTAATTCTTCTCGTGAGGCTTAAGATTACGGGAAGCATAAGCTATGGCCTGACTCTCCTGCTGTAATACACCTCCAAGTCCTTGCAAGGACGCATCGGTGTAAACTAGATACTCAACTCCCGGTCTCGGTAATGCTAACACAGGTGCTGAGGTCAACTTGTCCTTCAACTCATCGAATGCCAACTGACAAGCATCACTCCAGATGAACGGCACACCCTTACGAGTCAGATGTGTCAAAGGACCCGCTATCTTTGAAAATCCCCGAATGAACCTCCTGTAGTATCCTGCTAGGCCCAAGAAACTACGGATCTCTGTCGGTGTCGTGGGCTGTCCCCACTCCCTCACCGCGGATACCTTCCCCGGATCAACAGATATCCCCCGGTCGGAAATAATGTGCCCCAAAAACTGGACCTCCTTCAGCCAAAACCCTCACTTCTCGTACTTTGCATACAGCTCGTTCTGACGTAGCGTCTGCAAAACTTGCCTCAAATGCTCGGCGTGCTCCTCCTCTGTCTGGGAGTAAACCAGAATATCATCAATGAAGACAATGACAAACTGATCTAGGAAATATCTGAACACCCTATTCATCAAGTCCATAAATACGGCTGGAGCATTGGTCAAACCAAAAGGCATAACCCGAAACTCATAAGAACCATATCTCATTAAGAACGCAGTCTTCGAGACGTCCTCCTCCCTAGTACGCAACTGATGGTATCCCGATCGCAAATCAATCTTCGAGAAGAAAGAAGCTCCTCTCAACTGGTCGAATAGGTCATCGATTCGAGGCAACGGATACTTATTCCGCATCGTGACCTTGTTCAACTCCCGGTAGTCCACACACAATCTCAGTGAACCATCCCTCTTCTTAACGAACAAAGCAGGGGCACCCCACAGCGAAGTACTACTCCGTATAAACCCCTGACCCAACAACTGCTCAATCTGATCTCGTAGCTCTCGCATCTCTGCCGGAGCCATACGATACGGTGCGCGTGCTATAGGTCTCGTATCTGGCAATAAGTCTATGACAAAGTCTATCTCATGACTGAGGGGTAGGCCTGGTATCTCCTGAAACACATCGGAATACTCCATGACAACTGGGATCGAATCTGAAGGAATCACAACCTCCTTAGAGGTATCCTCCTCTATGTAATACAAATGAGCGGTCGAGCCTCCCTCTGGGAGAGGCATAGCCACTACAAACATCTCTTGCCCCGGAATGGCAAAAATAATGCTCCCACCGAAGCAATCAATCATGGCTCTATAAGCTGCAAGCCAATCCATACCGATAATCACATCGTGCTCATGCATATCTAATATCAACATGTCTGCAGGTAATACCAAACTACCAATCTCTACCCCCACTCCCCGGCATATAAAGAAAATAAGTGACCCACTCCCCAATGGTGAGTCTACACACATCACTGTGCTCTCTGCTGTGGCTAACAACCCTAAGGCTTTCGCAAAATGTGTAGCTATAAAATAATGCGTTGCCCTCGTATCAAATAAAACCCGACCCATAGTACCATGGATAGGAAATATACCCTCAATCGCGGGTGGTGCCTGTGGAGCTGCTGCCTGGTGGACATTATAGACACGTCCATACTGTAACTGCCCCTGCTGCACTGGAGCTGCTGGAATGGCTGGTAGCACTGGCACCTAGGCTGGAGCTGGGAGGGCAGGTGGAAAAAGTGGCCTCTGTGGCTCATGTCGAGCACCCTGCTGCTGCTGCTGCGGGGCCCTGCCCCTATCAGGACAGTCCTGGCATTTATGGCCAGTCTTGCCACAAACGTAACACTTCCCCGAGAAGTTCCCCCCTCTCTGTCCCTGCTGCCCCCAGCCCTGGTGGCCGTTACCGTTCCTCCCCTGGCCCTGCTGGCCCTGCTGAAACTGCTGTTGTTGACCATCCTGACCCTGCTGGCCCTGATGGCCGTTCGGACCCTGATGGCCCGGCCGGAAACTTCCCTGTCCGTGCCTGTAATTTCCCGATCTGAACCTCTTGTGATCCCCCTGCTGGGAACCCTGGTCACCCTATCTCTTCCCCTGAACAGATTGTGCCCCACTGGCACCATGTCCTCCAGTCCTGCCCTGATGGCTGGACTCTCCCGATCGCTTGCCCTTAGCCATGTGAAAGCGGTGATCCTGGCCGTGTAACAGTGCAGCGTTAACCACATCAGAGTAAGTGGCCAACGATAGGTTCCCCAACAAATGCTAACGGATCCTCCAAGTCAACCCGTCTGTAAATTTCTGTATCTTCTTCTCCTCTGTCGGTATCTCATCCGGAATAATGTTCAGAAGATCAGTGAATTCGGCCTCATACTCGGCCACAGTCTTACCCTCCTGCTTGAGGCTCATCAACTTCCTTCTCATCTCCGTGTGAACAGCTGACGAAAAATACTTGCGGTCGAACCGCGCCCAAAACTCCTGAATAGTGAGAGCATCTCTCTCCTCCACGGTGGTAATAGACTCCCACCACTGCAGTGCAGACCCCACTAGCTTAAAGGTAGCTAGTATCTGCTTCTGGACATCGGTGCACTCATACATCCTCAAGTGCCGCTGAATGTCTTTCCTCCACTGACTCGAAACCACAACATCGGAGCTACCTGCGAACTCCGGTGGGTGTGCTTTCTGGAAAGCATCTCGAACACGTTCCCAAGCAGACGGGAATGCATGTGCCTGAATTGGCGCGGCTACCGGCGCCTGAGGTGGTGCCTATTGAACTACGGCTAGTGCGGCATTTATCGCCTGGGACACAATGGCTGCAACCTCGGCGGCATTCATCGTGCCCTGAACTGGTGCGGGCTGTGGTTCTGGCGTTGCATCCCTGGGAACCCTTTGTGCACGTCGTGGAGGCATTCTGAAACAAGAATAAAGTCTATAAGTTCGCAGTTATAAACTCGAAATAGCTGAAGAATGTAGCATATACAAAAGAATACAACAGTCCTAAAATATAGGGCTCTACATCAAAGAAAGCTCAGCGGAAACATAATAAGCCGTACAGATCCTAAAGGACACTAGAACCTGGCTCTGATACCACCTGTGACACCCTGACTAATTAAATACTGGGTAGCTACTCCTTTATTAAATCAATACAAAATGCCAAGTTGGTTCAGTTAATAGCATCACTGTCGAAAACATTTTAATGATTACTAACCACCTAGTATTTAAAAAGTAATTGCCAAATTTTAAATTAAGTCTGATTAACATACAGTAAAAGAATAATGAAAGAATAACAACCATACACCATAATGAAACAATAGAATAACCAACAAAATAATAAGAAGAAGTTCGGAGGAAAACTCCTCACAACAATCCCACAGCTGAAAATAAGTAAAACAAAGCACCCTGAATTAATTACATGCCAAAAGTCTGAAAATCTGAAATAGGAAATGTTTCTAATAGAAATGGGCGACATGCCCTACAACTGATGAAACTGAATATAGAGTCAAGATAGATGAAGCGTCTATTAGCAAAGTCTTGTAACTTCCGCAAACAGCTAAAGCTCGTCACCTGAATGAGGATCCTAAGCATGGTGTCCTTGTGGCTGGGCACCTAAAATGGTTTTTACAAAAAAAATAGATTTGAAAGCAAACGGGTCAGAGCCCGAAAGTGGAGAGTATTTTAAAATAGCAAGTGCTTTAATAAAATTAAAACAACGAATGCAAAATACATGTTAGGACGTGCACTCACATGAAATACTCACCTCTCGTCTAATTGTGCACCCCTAACGTATAGCACCCATCTAAGTGATAAATACATCTATCTAAACTGACATGAGTTCTAACCTTTCTACTCGGTTCCCATTATACATTCTAATTTTATCAATTTAAAAAGAGACTTTACATACACTCGGATTCTCAATTAAGCAATACAATTTATTTCAGGCTATCCCTTTATATTTTCTCAAAACGTTTCCATATTTATACACACAATACCACATGAAAGTTCTCATTAATTAAGTGTATATTATTCACGTCATAAATATACAATACAAGCACCCCTAGACTAGCTGCGGTGCACACATACTCTGCTATCCATCCCGGTACATCACGTACATAAGGATCACGCATTCCGAATCTCTCAGGAATCGTTCTCAGATAACAACATCACAAATAATGGAGGCGAACACAGTCACATCACATGGGTCACGCACATACCTATGCTCCCACGATCAGCAGACTTATTAACATCCCAATAAGTCCTTCTCTGACCTATGTTCTCGAGGTACCAATCTAAATCCGGGCAACACAAGGATTAGAGGGCCCTAAGCGAACGTAAACCTCCCGTGATAGCAAGTATGGTAGGTATGTCATACACATAAAATCATATACATATACTAAGTATGCACACATCTTAGTAATCACCATAATTTATTTTTGGTACACTTCTCATTCACGTACCGACATATAATTCTACACAATTTACATATTCCCGGTTAATTCAATTATTTAGGCCGTCAATAATTCTCGCATCTGTGACACCCCGCCTAATTAAATACCGGACGATCACTCCTTTATTAAATTAAATCAAGGTAAACAGTTGGTTCATTCTCAGCATCACTGTTGATAAAAATATATTTTCCAATTTAACACCCTAAGTAATTAAGCTAAGTGTCAAAAATCATTTTTCAAACATACTAACCAAATTTTATTTAAAGAAAAACATTTATTCTATTAACAACATTCAAATAGTAAGAATCACACCATATTAAATTCTGCAACATAAACCAATTAATATAATACATTCGTCAGTCGAATGTCGACATATGAAATCTAAAGTCATACATGCAAACTGAATAAATCCCATAGTAACAATCTGGAAATAACTGAAATACAAATGTCCCAATAACAAAGAAATAATGGAAAGGGCTACACATGCCCAACTAAATGAAAGTACTAAGAGTGGATCCGAATGGACGAAGTCGTCTAATCAAGAGACCTGCAACTCCCACCTAAGCTGCAGCGCGTTCCTTCCAAGAGATCCTAAGCAAGACGCCCCTGTGGCTGGACACCTGTAATACATACATATATATACAAGAGAGAGAGAGAGAGAGAGAGAGAGAGAGAGAGAAACGGGTCAGAGCCCGAAAGTGTGTTTGATTTAAAAATACGTTTAGCAAGTATTTAAATTGATACAGGCCAATGCAACAACATATTAGTGCGACACTCTCTTGAGAAATTCTCACCTCTCTTCTAATGTGCACTCCTATCGCACTAACCCTCCTAATGGTTTATCTCATAATATAACACGCTATCTTTCCCCAATGATTTAACTTATCTTAGGCATTTCGTAGGATTCAAAATTTATCGATACAATTGTTTGAAAAGAATATTTCAAGTAATAACCAAAGTTCTCATTTTAACTTTATTAGTCAATAAAGTTTTCCAGTGTCATATTATACTTTCTCAAAACAATTATTTACAATTTGAGTCATCAACCATATCCTACATATCAATTCACAGTAGGTAGTTCCAAATTTCAGAATTTCATATATATATTAACTACTCGTATAATATATATATATATAATAACAGCACCCCAAATAAACTATGGTGCGGGCATACTCTACTATCCAGAACCCCATATCACTCATATTAAGGGGAATACAATCGGAATCACTCTCGAATTGTATTAACATAAATACACAAACAATATTGAGGCGAAGCATAGATTCCAAGTCTCTAAGAGGATGGCACATGCCTGCGTCTCTTAGGACCGTCTGAACTATCACGTCGATAGCCTGTACCAAGGATATCTATCTTCTAGGGTACAAGTCAATATCCCCCATAAAGGTCCCATCGAGATAAGACTTGTCCCAGCGCGGTAACCTCAGGGATAGCAAGTAGCGTGGGCATGATTTTCACATGTAAATAATATATGTACACACAATCATATAAATATACCACTTTTATCATATTAATGTAGGTTCTTCTCGTCACCCATAAATTACAACATGTATCCTTAATTTCACATTATTAGTATTTACGTATAAGGTTGCATCTCTAACCTTAACTCGAAGGGTTTTCTCACTTAATACGTGACATTCGTTGACTCTATCCTTCCAAGTAGGAAATTCAGTAGGTATACCTCTATTTACTATCGTAGCTATTCGACGTAATCTCTCACTTGAAATACTTAGTTTCATCGTTCATTATATAATTATCCCAAAAACAAGATTCTCGTCTTATAATAAAGTCCCAACACTTATTCATATGTTCTACTGATCTTTCCTATCTCCAAAAACATTTCATTAAGAATACCCAAGAATTATTTCACGATAAATTTAATTTAACTAATTAAACAAGGGAAATAGGAGTCTGCCAGGAGGGGTCGATCGATCGAGGTCTGGGGCTCGATCGATCGAACCTTCGATCGATCGAAGCTCTAGGCTCGATAGATCGATCAAGCAGGTCTGGGAAAAATTCTGCAGAATGCAGTTACGGGTTTCATCACCAAAATTACACCAAATCCATATTTTCGAGTTCCAATCATCCCAGAATTCTACTACTAACATTATAACAATATACTAGATGATTCTAACGTAAGGCATGTACATATTCATCATCTAAACATGGATTTTCAACCTAAAATTATATCCAATTATCAAGAACCCTAAAATTTTCTTAAACAGTTTTCTAACAAATATTTCTCCAGAATTTCTTTCTTATGATCATAAAAATGTCGTGGTTTATTTCCTCTACATGGCAAGGGTTTCCAGAATCAACATATAAATCAATACTACATGGGTTCTCCTATCATAAATTGGGTTTTCTTCCATAGATTTCATCACAAATCATTCCTAAACTAATATGAAGATTGCACCAATGAAAATAGCAAGTTAAACACTTGCCTGGGATTTTTGGTATTCTGATTCACGGCTGATTTTGGTATGGCTGCGTTCCTCGTCTCCCGATCTACGCGGTGGTGGTGGCGGGGGTGCAAACCGGTGACTTTTTGGCCTTGAATTGCCTTGGAGCTCTCTCCTCTCTTCTCCAATGGCCGTCACTTGATTTTTGGATATTCTAACCCTAAAAGGATAACCTAAATGGATGATATAGGTTGCTGAATTTCGTGGGTTTAATTACCCAATTATGTAAAATGACTAAAATGCCCTCCCGGGGTACTAATTAGGCCTAAAAATGCCCCGAGACCCAAACTACACCCCCGGGTACACTTTTCTGACTATCTCGACCCTTCCGGACGCATTGGCGCACTCAAAACGACCATACGAACAACTTATAAAATATTCACTTTTTATTTAACAAAATTAGTCCTGACGTGACACGGGCATGTCCCAACTTAAATTTTCGAAATAGTCATTTAATTCACTCATGACAACATTATAAAAAATAAATCTCATATATTACTATACTCATCCAGTAATATGCAACCAATAACAAATTTCCAATAATTACTAACTTTCGTCACGCTAGTAAATATTCAAAGCAACATTCCGGATTAAAATTAAATTAATTTATCTCAATTAAATTTAATAAATCCCATAATTTTAAAAGCTATAAAAATACGGGGTATTACATACTTCCCCCATAATAACTGAATTTCGTCCCGAAATTCGGAAAATAAGGCCTATCCGATAGCACAATTCTGGATATCCTTTTTCGTACACAAACTAACTACACATTACGGCGCTCAATTACTATAGCCCTTTCTTCACAGCAACATTGTTTTACATTCTCATTAGAGATACTTCACCTTGTGCTCCCAACCGACAACATTCGCATATGTCACGCTTATACGTTATACATTTCATTATCTCACTAACATTAGGAGGCTGCACCCTACTATAGACAAATACTCGGATCATTCATATACAAAACTCCCATTATGAGAAAATATTACGAACATTTGATCACTCTTGCTCGCCTAATACAGTCGTGGAATTCTACCACATTTATCGGAAGTTCTCTTGACCGATCCAAAAATTCTGTTTACCTACTCTCCTCTAATCATACGGAAGGAGAATAGTCGAGGTTCTTCCATAACAAAACCTTAATAAGTACCTTGTACGCGACAAACAGGTACGAGTGTTTCTACCGAGCATGCTTGAAATCATTGTACCAAGATTCCAAAATCTCCTTCACGTGGCTCCCCAAATCTTTAATCACCATGCGCTTATTCCCTGGCTAAGGGTGATACATCCTACTAGAAATGAAATCTTATCTCCGCTGGTTCCTGAAATCCCATTTCAAAGGTGGGATTCACCAATCTCATCCTGATTCAGAAATTTATACTGTGCCGGACCATGCACTGGCGCGATCCTTACTTTCGAAGGAAGTCTGGGGCATACTAGTTAATATTGTAAGCCATCCCAAAGTAATATCAATCACTTCCTTCTCGGTGACTTAATTCACAAGTTCGGGATAAACCCTTGATCTTGTTTTGAGGATGGCAACCCATCCAAGGACTGTACCAACTTTACCGACCTCTTCCAATTTCAGGAATTGTCGATAAACACAAAATTCTTTGGTTGATTCTCCGCTTTCAACCAAACCTTACTTACGGGCGGTGCATGTAGAGACTACTCACTACGTCTCGCTAAACATCGATTCTTCCCTTTAAATGTCTCACATTAAGTGACACGTAATACTCCCTTTCCTCCTTGGAGTATGCCGAAAGTTCCGACCCGTGCTCTTCTCTCCACGAAGCGCACTTCTGGATCTCTTATACCATACTAACATCCTTACTCTTTTTATGCACAAGTCGCTCTCACACTTGACTAATAACAACTCCGCTCCGGGTGTTCTTCATCATCATTAAATTCTACTCTATTCAAGGAATACCAATTCTTGAACGGCTTCCACAGCCTTCCAATCAAGTTAGGGCATGCTATTCTAATTGCACACGTATGTATGGATTATCGCCCCTCATGTGACGTTTAATCCACTCTATCACTTCCACTTCGTCATACTATTCCCACAAACATATATTTCACACGTCTATTTTCACGTCCCTTCGATTTGGACCATTTTAACTGTAGTTAACCAAGATGCCCACATTTTTGCAACACTCCAACCGCCCTGGGAGAGCGAGCGGCGTGCTACTCATCTGTAGAACTAACTAAATTCAACGGAATAGAAGGAATAGGGCATTCAAATTCCATGACAATAAAAGAGGAATAATAATTCTCAACCTTCCTCAGATAAGTACAATAATTTTCCCAAGTAGGTACAACAACTAAAGTAAATCACTAACGCTCTATTCATCAAAATAATTATAGGTCGTCTCTTTTGTATAGTATAAAGTTCTTTCCAGATAATCCATGTTAAAAATCATTCTAACTCTTTATTCACTTTGTGTTCTGTACGCGGTTATGATATTCGGGTACTCTCAATCACCCTAGAAATCAGAATTCTTAAATTCTCCTTATCATAGTTCCACCCCTCAACTTGTGGGGATAACTTTCAATGTTTTCCTACCACAAGATCCGGCTCCAATAACCTTAAAACAAAATTCAACTTCCAACTTACATACATAATTACTTGATCCCATTTCGACCAGGGTACCAAACTCGTGGAATAGTGACCAAACGTCTCCCTATTTCCAACCTTACGCTAAGTTTCATGCGTGGGATGTCTCGCAAAGCGAAATCCAAACAAGGAACCCCCCCGATACACTACTACATAGCTTTGTTGGTCATCGAAATCCGTTAGGTCCTCCGTCCGTGGTATGTACCCCTTTATTT
Organism: Sambucus nigra; assembly: GCA_949130495.1. Lineage (NCBI taxonomy): Eukaryota > Viridiplantae > Streptophyta > Magnoliopsida > Dipsacales > Adoxaceae > Sambucus > Sambucus nigra. Next base: position 522,203,116 of record OX422207.1, read on the forward strand.
CGTCTCTTGACAGAAAAGTTACAATTCTCCCGTAATTATGCTTAATAAAGAACGTTTCACCAATTTCACTACCGTATTGGTTGATGGTAATAGCATTCCATAAACCTCGAATACATACAATCAGAATTCTCAAAATTCCTTTCCCTAATAATAGGGGTATAAAGATTAACTCCCACATCTCTAAAGGTTAAATATAACAATGCACTCTTCCTATCACTAAGTCCGGAGTGCTAAACATAATACTGAGTCAAATCTTTTCGCTCAACGGTAAATCCCGATACATACGGAATTATTCTAACAAAGTCTATACATACATTGGCATCGAATATCTCGAGCCCACTATCTCCTCCGAAGTCTCTAGGATAGATAATATAAGTGCGAGTCCAACTTTCTTACAGGTAAGCCTCGCCAAAACAAACATGAAACATGTTGCACCAATGCAATTACTCCCATAGCCTCGCAATAAATGCCCACTATCATACTACCCATTTTTATAACATTTTAACAAAGATAAAATCATACTCGTGTATCGCATCACTACAACAAGCAATCTCCATAAAGTATAAAACACTGTTAATATACTCACCCATCCTCCGCGGATAGCTCTAAAGAAAATCCCGCTACACTAAGGAAAAATATTCACACAATGGTAACATTTCTAATTATATGCATTAAACTCGTCTCACATGCTAATCTAGAAATGATCAAAATATGGTGACTCGCTCGTGTCACATAAACATGCCTCATCCTCTGAGGATACAACATACACTTCTACCTTGACAATCGTCTTGACTGTGCAAATGGTTTCCGGACGTAACACGTCTACACAAACCAAACAATATTACTTTACTCGTTGCCTTTTTTACTAGGCACCGTATTCTTGTCCTTATACTTACTTCGGAACATATTATCGTGAGCGATCTCACTCCGCACAAAATACCTCAACACATAATTCACCTATCACCTGTCCTACTAACCCGGTTAGGATTGTCCTTTCCTCGGACATTAGTAGACTCGATTTCTGTTAACCATCCCGGTTGTTCCATAGCCTTCTTAGGCCATAAAGATCATGTTACTATCTATACTAGTACTTACTGAATTTACCATCACTTGGTAAGAATTTAACTGTCTGAAGCATTTAAATGGTTTTCCTGATGTGTATCCACATCCTTCTGTGGTGCTATACCACCACCGTTGCATTCAGTCTCATTCTCGACTAAATTCTTCGATTCCTTTAACTTCCTCCACAAAGAAGCGTTATCATCTATTCTGACACAATATGACAATGTCAACCTCTGGATCGTTTTATCAACTATTATTACGAGTTGGTCTTCCACTTGGAGTCGTTTCCCCCCACTTGTATCTACATCTTCTGATACAAAATTGGCTAACGGTTAAGATTTAAATTCACGAATGGACCCCTGATATGCCCTCCCTCGAAGAGTTCAGAACCACATTTGCTTCTCATCCTGAGCAGTTAAGGAAAGAACATACGGTCAACACTGTACCTCAGGTTCTCCTATAGGCATAGCATTCCACTTCTAAAATTGGTGGTTATCTCAAACCATTATAATTTCGTCCCGAAAGCCAAGAAAAATTTTCTCTAAATTTTCACCTTCGGTTTGCCACACTCCGTTCTACATTTAAGCCTTTGGATACTTTACCGCCTTTGGTAAAGACACTACAATTTTCGCATTTCTAAAAATTTCCCGTTGATAGTCTCTACACGTTTTTGTAAAACGTTGGGTAAGTTTACCCCCGCACCTCATTTGACTATAACAGCATTTGAAAATCATTGTTGCACCTTAGTCGCCTTTCAAGTCTTGGCTTCTCGTGCCATAATGGAGGTGACCTCGACTACGATCGTCATCCTCGAATATATTTCCTAATCTCAACTGAGCCCTGCCTCCTGATGTACGCTTAACGGTCTTCTTCTGACATCCGTCATCGCTCGGCTCACGCACACATCCGAACGAAATTAGAATTCACTAATGCATACACATTATAGCAGCAGAACGAAATCTCGCCAAAGGAATCGACAATCCTAAACATAGGGCTCTATAACAAACAAAGTAACGCTGAAAGCATAATACGCCGTACAGATCCTAAGGACACTAGAACCTGATGCTCTGATACCACCTGTGACACCCCGCCTAATTAAATACCGGGCGATCACTCCTTTATTAAATTAAATCAAGGTAAACAGTTGGTTCATTCTCAACATCACTGTCGATAAAAATATATTTTCCAATTTAACACCCTAAGTAATTAAGCTAAGTGTCAAAAATCATTTTTCAAACATACTAACCAAATTTTATTTAAAGAAAAACATTTATTCTATTAACAACATTCAAATAGTAAGAATCACACCATATTAAATTCTGCAACATAAACCAATTAATATAATACATTCGTCAGTCGAATGTCGACATATGAAATCTAAAGTCATACATGCAAACTGAATAAATCCCATAGTAACAATATGGAAATAACTGAAATTCCCAATAACAAAGAAATAATGGAAAGGGCTACACATGCCCAACTAAATGAAAGTACTAAGAGTGGATCCGAATGGACGAAGTCGTCTAATCAAGAGACCTGCAACTCCCACCTAAGCTGCAGCGCGTTCCTTCCAAGAGATCCTAAGCAAGACGCCCCTGTGGCTGGGCACCTGTAATACATACATATATATACAAGAGAGAGAGAGAGAGAGAGAGAGAGAGAGAGAGAGAGAGAGAAAAACGGGTCAGAGCCCGAAAGTGTGTTTGATTTAAAAATACGTTTAGCAAGTATTTAAATTGATACAGGCCAATGCAACAACATATTAGTGCGACACTCTCTTGAGAAATTCTCACCTCTCTTCTAATGTGCACTCCAATCGCACTAACCCTCCTAATGGGTTATCTCATAATATAACACGCTATCTTTCCCCAATGATTTAACTTATCTTAGGCATTTCGTAGGATTCAAAATTTATCGATACAATTGTTTGAAAAGAATATTTCAAGTAATAACCAAAGTTCTCATTTTAACTTTATTAGTCAATAAAGTTTTCCAGTGTCATATTATACTTTCTCAAAACAATTATTTACAATTTGAGTCATCAACCATATCCTACATATCAATTCACAGTAGGTAGTTCCAAATTTCAGAATTCCATATATATATTAACTACTCGTATAATATATATATATAATAACAGCACCCCAAATAAACTATGGTGCGGGCATACTCTACTATCCAGAACCCCATATCACTCATATTAAGGGGAATACAATCGGAATCACTCTCGAATTGTATTAACATAAATACACAAACAATATTGAGGCGAAGCATAGATTCCAAGTCTCTAAGAGGATGGCACATGCCTGCGTCTCTTAGGACCGTCTGAACTATCACGTCGATAGCCTGTACCAAGGATATCTATCTTCTAGGGTACAAGTCAATATCCCCCATAAAGGTCCCATCGAGATAAGACTTGTCCCAGCGCGGTAACCTCAGGGATAGCAAGTAACGTGGGCATGATTTTCACATGTAAATAATATATGTACACACAATCATATAAATATACCACTTTTATCATATTAATGTAGGTTCTTCTCGTCACCCATAAATTACAACATGTATCCTTAATTTCACATTATTAGTATTTACGTATAAGGTTGCATCTCTAACCTTAACTCGAAGGGTTTTCTCACTTAATACGTGACATTCGTTGACTCTATCCTTCCAAGTAGGAAATTCAGTAGGTATACCTCTATTTACTATCGTAGCTATTCGACGTAATCTCTCACTTGAAATACTTAGTTTCATCGTTCATTATATAATTATCCCAAAAACAAGATTCTCGTCTTATAATAAAGTCCCAACACTTATTCATATGTTCTACTGATCTTTCCTATCTCCAAAAACATTTCATTAAGAATACCCAAGAATTATTTCACGATAAATTTAATTTAACTAATTAAACAAGGGAAATAAGAGTCTGCCAGGAGGGATCGATCGATCGAGGTCTGGGGCTCGATCGATCGAACCTTCGATCGATCGAAGCTCTAGGCTCGATAGATCGATCAAGCAGGTCTGGGAAAAATTCTGCAGAATGCAGTTACGGGTTTCATCACCAAAATTACACCAAATCCATATTTTCGAGTTCCAATCGTCCCAGAATTCTACTACTAACATTATAACAATATACTAGATGATTCTAACGTAAGGCATGTACATATTCATCATCTAAACATGGATTTTCAACCTAAAATTATATCCAATTATCAAGAACCCTAAAATTTTCTTAAACAGTTTTCTAACAAATCTTTCTCCAGAATTTCTTTCTTATGATCATCAAAATTTCGTGGTTTATTTCCTCTACATGGCAAGGGTTTCCAGAATCAACATATAAATCAATACTACATGGGTTCTCCTATCATAAATTGGGTTTTCTTCCATAGATTTCATCACAAATCATTCCTAAACTAATATGAAGATTGCACCAATGAAAATAGCAAGTTAAACACTTGCCTGGGATTTTTGGTATTCTGATTCACGACTGATTTTGGTATGGCTGCGTTCCTCGTCTCGCGATCTACGCGGTGGTGGTGGCGGCGGTGCAAACCGGTGATTTTTTGGCCTTGAATTGCCTTGGAGCTCTCTCCTCTCTTCTCCAATGGCCGTCACTTGATTTCTGGATATTCTAACCCTAAAAGGCTAACCTAAATGGATGATATAGGTTGCTGAATTTCGTGGGTTTAATTACCCAATTATGTAAAATGACTAAAATGCCCTCCCGGGGTACTAATTAGGCCTAAAAATGCCCCGAGACCCAAACTACACCTCCGGGTACACTTTTCTGACTATCTCGACCCTTCCGGACGCGTTGGCGCACTCAAAACGACCATACGAACAACTTATAAAATATTCACTTTTTATTTAACAAAATTAGTCCTGACGTGACACGGGCATGTCCCGACTTAAATTTCCGAAATAGTCATTTAATTCACTCATGACAACATTATAAAAAATAAATCTCATATATTACTATACTCATCCAGTAATATGCAACCAATAATTACTAACTTTCGTCACGCTAGTAAATATTCAAAGCAACATTCCGGATTAAAATTAAATTAATTTATCTCAATTAAATTTAATAAATCCCATAATTTTAAAAGCTATAAAAATACGGGGTATTAAAGCATCGTAATAGACACTCACGTCCTAATTCATAATTTCCCTTTGGTTCAAACTACACTTCTAGGTTTTACTCCTCATTATATCCCAAATATCCCAAATATATCAATTAATCAACAAGGAAGTGTTATCTCTACATATAAACAAGGTTACGGGACACTCGGGATCAAAACAGGCTAAAAAGCCTAAACTGTCAGCTCGTTAGAAGTCTCGTTCGAACGAGGCTGTTCGAACGAGAGTTCGTTCGAACAAAGTGGGCCTTCTAACGAGATCTCGTTCGAACGAAGGTCATCGAACGAACATCCCTCTCGTTAGAAGTCAAACTGTCAACTCGTTAGAAGCTCGTTCGAACGACCTAGGCAGGTCTTCTAACGAGAGGCCAGTTTCGAGCCCAGAAATTCCTTTTTCATTTTTCCAACTTTTGTTTCTCTCTAATCTCATCTAAACATCAATCCAACAATTGTTCAAGGTTTCTAATCATTCCTAAACACACTTAGGTCATATACTAACGTGTTTTGTGGGATTAATTCATCCTAAACATCATTCAAATATCAAATCTCTACATTTTCTTCCCCAATCTCAAGAACATGAACCCTAGAAATTCTTAAATCCCCAATGAGTTTAATTAAATCCATTTTTATTTCATCCAAAGTATATTATCATCAGATTAATCACCTACATACAATTCTACATGCAATTCCTCATCAAAATACAAGTTTCAAATTCCAATTTAATGGGTTTTCATCAATCTCCCAAAAACAACACAATTTTATCAATTTCCTACGCATGGAAGAAGCATTCTCTGCAACTAATGAAATTAAACCACTTTCCTTATGTGTATCTCTGATTTTGATGTCGAATTGATGAATGATTCTCTCTCTCTCTGGAGAATTCCTCTCTCTCTCTCTCTACAAGTCTTCTTCTCTAAGGTGACAATGGTGGCTAGGGTTTGTCTTAGGAAACTTTTTGGAACTAATTCCAATAACCTCCGTAGCCCATTAGGTTATTAGTGGGTTTAGTGGGTAATTGCCAAATCAGATATTAATTCCTAATTTTCGTGGGTTTTAATTCCCAAAAATCCAAAATTACCAAACTACCCTTATACGTTGCCGGTATGGCCTAAGAATGCCCCGGGACCCAAACTAAACCCCCGGCTAGTGTTTTCTGACTATTTCGACCCTTCCGGACGCGTTGGCGCACTCAAAATGACCATACGGTTAATAGAAATAAAATTCACTTTTTAATTAAAATAAATATATTCCTGACGCGACTGTCACACGCGTCTCAACAAAATTTCCAAATTGCCGTATTTCAATCTCACGATAAGTTTCATAGTTCAGTATTCATATATAGTCATATATACACATTATAATCAAATACCAACTCGCATCTCGCTAGTATTTTAATCCAGATTAATTTCCAATTAATTCACATTTAATTTAATTAATCACAAAAATACGGGGCATTACAGATGGTTCGCTTCACTTGTGTGTGGACTACAGGGAGCTAAACAACGTCACAATACGGAATAAGTATCTATTGCCGAGGATTGATGACCTATTTTACCTATTGAGAGGACTTTTGTACTTCTCAGAGATCGATTTGAGATCGAGATATCACCAGTCACGCATTTGAGAGAATACCGCTTTTCTATCACGATACGGGTCGTTCGAGCTCAGGGTGATGCCGTTTAGGCTCACCAATGCGCGAGCAGTGTTCATGGATCTCATGAACAGGGTATTCAGGGAGTTTCTAGACTAGTTCATAATCGTGTTCATAAATGACAGTTTGGTTTACTCTCTCACTGAGCAGGAGCATGCAAAGCATTTGCGTATGGTTCTGTAGACACTACGGGACCACCAGTTGTATGCCAGATTCGGGAAGTGTGGATTTTACCTATGGGAGGTACAGTTTCTAGACCACATTATGTCCAACAGGGGCATTGTTGTTGATCCAAGTAAGGTATCGGTGGTGAGGGAGTAGGGGAAGCCCACGACACCGACAGAGATTCATAGCTTTCTGTAGTTGGTCGGTTATTATCATCATTTCATTAAGGGATTCTCAAAGATTGTGGGTCCTTTGAAAAATATGACTCGCATATCGTTTGTGTGGAGTGATCACTGCTAGTTAGCCTTCCATAAGCTAAAGGATAAATTGACATCAGCACCTGTACTCGGATTGCTTAAGGGAGGGATGAAGTACCAGGTTTATATGGATGAATCCTTGTAGGGACTTAGGGGTGTATTGCAGCAGCAGGAGGGGGGGGATACAGCTTACCCATCTCGCAAGCTTAAGTCACATGAGAAGAATTACCCCACGCACAACCTTGGGTTAAAAGTAGTTGTGTTTGCTTTGAGGATATGGAGAGACTATCTTATGTGGGAGCAGTTTACGCTATTTATGAACCACAAATCGCTTTAGTGTCTCATCACACATAATTATCTGAACATAAGGCAGAGGCAGTGGCTAGATTTTGTGAAGGACTACCAGTTTGAAAGATAATATCATCCTAGTAAGGCTAATATGGGGCTGAACGCATTGAGACGATGAACTACGGGTGAGTTAGTGGAAGCCTGAAAGGCGAAGTAGAGGGAGTTTTGCCATGACGATGAGATTGTTAGAGCATGCATGTCAATTTTAGCTATCACTCCTGAGATTATCATACAGATAGTGAAAGCCTAGGCGGAGGATCAGTTCTGCTAGGATAAGGTACGTTAGTTATTAGCTGTGGGTGCAGAGTCTTACTTGATGAGATCAGATGGAGGCCTACGTTTTAATGGGAGACTTGTTGTACCAGAGGATGAGGACTTAAGGCATGCAATTATGACAGAGTTTCACAGTTAAAGATTTGTGATACATCCCGATGGGGATAAGATGTATCGTGACATGAGGAGACAATATTAGTGGACATGATGAAGCGGGACATAGCAAAGTTTATCTCGAAATGTGTTATTTGATTAACTGGAGATTCTCGTGTGGAGATGAGAGAGTATTTCGATGGATTTCATTACAGGGTTACCGACTTCACAGAGGGTTCATGACTCCATTTAGATGATAGTGGATTGGCTGACCAAGATAGCCCATTTCTTGCCAGTTCGCACAGATTTTGAGGCGATGTCGTATGTACAACTATTCATTACAGAGATAGTTAAGCTGTAGGGGGTACCGATTAACATCGTGTCTGATAGAGACAAGATATTTGTGTCTCATTTCTGGCAGAGTTTTCAGGAGGCCATGGGCACAAACTTGCGATTAAGTACCACATTCCATCTGCAGACAAACGGACAGGCTGATAAGGTTAATTAGATGCTGGAGGACATGTTAAGGATGTGCATTCTGGGAGCGATACTTTCCATTAGTAGAGTTTGCGTATAATAACTCTTACCAGTTCACCATCGGCATGGCACCGTTTGAGGAACTTTATGAGAGATCGTGTCATTCACCCGCTTATTGGTTAGAGGTGGGGGACAACAAATTATTGGGGCCAGAGATGATACAGGAGACTACTGCTAAGATCGAGCTGATTCGGGGACGTATTTGAATAACTTAGAACAGACAGAAGAGTTATGCCGATTCAGATTGGAGACATGTTGAGTTAGACGTTGGTGACCAAGTGTTAGTATGGATGTCTCCCGTGAAGGGGGTTATTAGGTTTGACAAAAAGGGGAAACTAGCACCGAGGTATGTGGAATCCTTCCATATTATTAAAATAGTGAGACCAGTAGCATATAGGCTGACGTGTTCCACGTAGCTTCGCTAAAGAAGTATCAGAGGAGCGAGAGAGCTTTTTGGCACATTCCACTTGAGGAGATTAATTTACAGCCAGGCGTGTTATACGAGAAGTGACCCGTGGCTATTCTAGATCGTAGTGAGCGTACGTTGCGATCTAAGGTGGTACCATTAGTCAGAGTTCAGTGGGGACACCACAGTGTTGACGATTTAACACGAGAGCGGGAGGATGACATGCGAGAGCAGTATCCAGAGTTATTCGCCACATGTATGACCTAATTTTGGGGACGAAATTCCTTTGTAAGGGGGGAAGTATGTAACACCACGTATTTCTGAGCATTAAATATTTAATTAATTCGACTAAATTTAAATTACAAGCGTGTCGTAATTTATTTGAATTAATTGTTATGTGTCTATATAAATATTAATCGGGGGAGGTAATAATTAATATAAACGAAATAAAATTTACTAAGAGAGTAGTAAATAATATGTGACTATTGTTATACAACGTAGTGAGTTAAACAACGAATTTTTTATATCTCAATCAGGAGTCGGGTATAGATTATATTAAGGTCGAGATAGTGACTTTTAGTTAAGTAACTCGGATGACGATTCTGAGTGAACGGTAGATTCCGGATGGGTTGAGATAGTCTGAAAAGAGTAATCGATGGTAGTAATTGGAGCTCGAAATATTTTTAGGCATAGTTGGGCCCAGAAGAGGGTGTTCGGGTCATTTAGGCTGGGCCTAGGCCTGTGTTTCAGCCGGATCGGATCGAAAAATGCCTCTTCGAAAAAAATTCTGATTTTTTTGGAAATAAAATAATTATTCCCATATTCAATTTTCGATCCGATTTTTTCATAAAATTTTTAAAAAAATCGAATTCGGAAAAATCGAAAAATAAAAATAAAATTGGAAATTCACAAAATATATTAAAAATTCCAAAATTTCAAAAAAAAAAAAAATTTACTCGAAATTCTCATTTTAAATAAACAAAGAAAAAAGTTTAACCCAATATGTAAATACATGAGGATTTGACCCATTTTTTTTATTTGTGTAGAAGTTATGAGGATACTCTCCTTTTATAGATCACACTTTGGATCCCTCTCCCTTGCCCAGTCGATGTGGGATATGGGAAGCTTTCAAAAAATCAGAAAAACAATCGAAAAATCGAAAATCAAAATATAATTCCGAAAAAATCAGAAATAATTTAAAAAATAATCGAAAAATTCGAATCGGCATAGTTTCGAAACAATCGGATCGGAAAAATCAGAAAATCAGAAATTCAGAAATATTTTCGATTTCCGATTCAATTTTTTTCGAAAAAATTGGAAATCGGGAAACTAAAATTTCATTCCAAATTCGGAAAAAATCGGATCAAAAATCGAAAGCTCGGAAAGAAAAATAAACTAGTTAGGCCCATAAGCCTAATTTTGGATTTAATAATATTTAACCTAAATCAAAATGGGTTAATGACAGTTAATCACAATCTAACCCTAAGAAATTGAGAGAGGAAGAGATGAGGGAATATAGGGAGCTTTTAGGAACCAAATCAAGAGAAATTGGAAGTGTTCTTCGTGAATCCATCTTCTACCTCAAAGGAATCAGACACTACGATTCTAATCACGCAATTGGTTAACTTGCTTTCAATCTAATTTGCGGAATTTCAGTTCATATCATAGTGGGTGTAAAACGTAAATCTGTTTTTGGGTGGGTTATTGTATCAAAATGGGTTTTCATGAATTGGATGCAAATTTGAGGATTAATCGTGAAATTGATTATGAAATAGCAAGTAGTACTGTTAAAATTATATTCCTATTAGAAATCCATGATTAGATTTGTTGTTTTGATGATTAGAAAATCGAATTTCGGAAGGTGATGGGATAAATGGAAGGAAAACCCAAATTCGTGAAATTGTCGGACTAGTGTGAGAACTATTGATATAAAATGGTAATTTGGATGTGTAGTAACGTTTGAGAACATATATAAATTATTATTGAAGTTTAGGTGAGAATGTAACTGAAATAGAAAAACTTTAAAAGTTAACAATGGAGGAAATCGAAACAGAGTAGACGAAGAAGATGATCTACTTGCGTCGAATCGATTTGGTCCCCAAGCCGAATCGATTCGACAAGGTGAATCGATTCGGAATAAGGTCGAATCAATTCGGCTTCCCGATTTTGGGGATTTTTTTTTGTTTAAGCCTCAAGTGGACGATTAATTATTGGGGAAACTTTTGTGTTAATTTTAAAATATGAGGAGGGATATATTTAATTCCACTGGGATATGTAAGGGGAGTGTTTAGCCAAATTGAAAGAGTTACAAGGCTAGGGCCTTTTGGGGGATAGTATGAAATGAAGGAAATTTTGGATATTGGGATGAGAGTTCAGGCAAATTGAGTAAACCCAAAATGTGAACCAATATTATAAAGAGAATTAAAGTCGTGAAGATAGAGTCGATGATTATAGGCTATTGCTAGGAGAGTTAGACACAGGTTAGCCGGAGTTAATTAACTTTAATTTTATATATCTATATATCTATCTATCTATCTATATATATATAGGAGGGGTGTATGTGTGCTTCTTATAGATATTGGTGTGGATGCTATTTATGGGTATATACACCCCTCTGGGGCTATCGTAGGTGGTTGCGCGATGTGTGTGAATCCCGTGTCTCATGAAAGCAGGGAGAGCATAATCCCCAGGTCATAGCGTCCGGTATATTACGTTGTGATCCTTTTCGGGGAGAGACGTCTTGGGTATGATTCGATCTCACACTCGGGGAACTATGACCACCTCCACTACGCTTATTATTTTATTGCCTGATTCGGTATGCGTTAACCATCTCATGGTATTCGGGTGGATTGGGTATACCTGGGATGATAGTATTTTATAGAAAACATCCAATGAGTTATTACTCGGGTGGATGGAGATTATATGCGGCATGTGTGTGAATGTTGTACGATAATTATACGTATATAATTAGTGTGAATATTTATATACGGGTAAAATACATGAAGTGAAATTTCATTACTTATATAACTAGTAAAATGTTATATGATTTTATTTGAATAGAATAAAAGAATTATATGGTGAAATAATTTAATAATCCATAGTAATATTTCTCGGGCTAGAGTAGTGGATAAGGAAGGATTCATAACAAGGCTAGTTAGACGGGATAGTATAACTAGGTGGGTTATGAAGAAAGCGGTAGGTGTGCACATTAGTTGAGGGGTGAGGATTATCTCAAGGGAGTGCGATACTAGCTTAAATATGAAAAATATTCATGCATTTTAATTACAGCAAACTTAATCAGTTGCAAATGTTTTTCAAATAGTTTCGGTTTTAACCCTTGCCAAAAATATTTTCGAAACATTTTAGGTGTCGAGACATAGGGACGCCAGACTTGATTATCTATTCCAAGGATGCGTAGCTACGGCATATGTGGATGCATGCAGGATTTGGACTATACGCCTCAGTTGTTCATTCTAGTTTTGGATTTCATTATTTCAGTATTTCATCGTTGGGCATGTTGCCCATACAGTACTTTATTCTGTTATTCAACCCAGACTTATGTTGGAATTTATTGATTTATCTGTTGGATTTATTATTTAGATTTGGAGTTCTAGCCGATGGTTTATTCGACAAGATATTTATTTATTTATTCATATCCTGAGATGGTTTAAACTTTATTAATGTAAGAATGGTTTAATTTAGTTTTTCCTTATAATGTTAACTGTTAAATGAAAAGATAAAATTTTGACACTCGCTTAATTAACTAATAGGTGATTAGTCATTAATGGCTTTCGACAATGATGCTAAGAATGAACCAAATGAGAATCATATTTAATTTAATAAATGACTGATCACCCAATAGCTAATTGGGCGGGGTGTCACAAATATTTGCTTCATAAAATCATTTTTAACAAGTCTAAAAAATATTCATAAATCATTTTTGATAATCATGTGATTTTTTCAAATTAAGCACAAATATCATAAGTGCTACTTTCTTCCAAAAAATTATATCTTCTCCATGAAAGACAATAACATTTATATAAAATGCCATAAATTTTCAAATAATGGCGCTAATCATGTAGCATGCAATAAAACTAACTCATAAAGATCAATATGATCATATCATCAAAATCAATGAATGCATATCACAAAATCAACATATAGCACATATGACAACCAAAAATTAAAATGACATTTTGGTTTCAAATTAATATACAATAAAGTCATGAATTAATCCAATATCAATAACCAACCAATATATGTCAAGATGTAATGCAAATTAAATTATGAATTTTCATCTTAAAAAAAATTATCATTCAAATCATTAAAATCAAGTGCATGTCTCATAACATAAAATCATCAAGAATAATAAATGTAGAAATTTACATGTGAAGACTTAAATTTCAACATCAAATTAACATACTTTAAACAAGTTATCTAAGTATAAATTTGAGGCTTTAACATATAATTGAATTATATCAATTAAGATCATTCAAATCATCAAAATTATCAAAGGTAATAAAAAAAACACGTGAAGACTTGATTTAGAACAAAAATCTAAGCATAGCATATAAATGAATAGTTATTAATTAAGATCATAAAATAAATCATCAAGAAACATAAGATATGAAATTTAATAAAGGTGTTCCTTGCCACCTTACCAACACCAAAGATATTTGTATAAAGTTCTTTCCAAATGTAAGCCTTTTCAACTTTTGGCAATGATATTTGAGATTTTAATTTGCTTCTAATACCAAATTATATTCTTTGAAAATTAACAACTTATCTCAAAATATAACCTACACAACTTTGAAGACTTTCTCTTTGGTACCAAGAATGTGTTAGGTCCATAAAGCAATATTAAAAATATATATATATATATAGAATTTTAACAATTTTTTAAAATTTCAAGCATAGCATATTTAAAAATAGATTATTCACCAAAACATATTTAACAAAATTATAAGTCATATGCCTTTTTTTTAAAGCAAAATTAAACTTATTCATAAATTCAAGCCTTAAACACATTTGAGAAAAAATAAATTTAATCATATTATTAATCATTAATAAGTATATAAAATGCAAGAATCATGTGAAATAATATTTCACGAAAATAAGTAGATAAAATATGAAAACAATATATCTCAATATTCATCCAGTAATAAACAAAAAAAAATCTAATACTAATTCTATTCTCATAGACTTTTTATTTAAGTACCAACACCTGTCTTGCACCTAAAAACTTTATCTTTTTGAACCCAAAATGAATGTGGCAGATTAGGGTTAGCATACATAATTGTTTCTTTTGGAATCCAGGCTATTTTTGTATCGTTATACCTTTTTTTTCTAAAATAAAGAAATTTAAGAAAAATGTGTATATCTACCACAATACATGCATAAAGATTTAGGGTGAGTACATGAGGCATCATTTTCGTCCCCGAAATTAGGTCATACATGTAGCACGAGTCTTTTTAAGTGTAATAAACTTCTTTCCAATATCTTTATATTTTTCATATAACTCATTAAAGGCATCCTGCAATTCATCATAGTCATCAACAATATCATCATGATTTGAACTATGGGAAGAATATGATCCATTATTACTAAAGCTAGTGTTAGAGTGTACCTCCTCATTGTTATTGGACACGAAACAATGAACTTTAGTTTCTTTACTGCTTGACTAGTCAATTATCTCCATTTTATGCATCAACGTATGAAAGTCTTTCTTTGAAATAAAGCTTGAAATGTAATATTGACTTCTTATCCATATTCTTCTCACAAAATAAAATAATGAGTGGATACAAGATATTAAACATTTGATGAACTATTTTCTCTTATGATTTGCTGTCAACAAATGTAGACTGATATCTGTAGGAGAGAGAGATTAGTAAACACAAAGATAATGCACTTGTAAATCGTTTTGTGTAGTTAAGTACACACAAAATAAATATTAAAGAGTTTCTTATCAAATCAACAATCGGTCAATATATCTGAGATTTGTATAAAATCATCCAAGGGATATAAGGATAAGGATTACCAACACTGCAGGAACAAGTAAGCCATCAAAGTGGGCTCCGAGAGATTTAAATCCCGTCCACTTGTGGACTCCGTAGATTGAACAACCAATATATAAATATTATAAATACAAGGCAATATCTGTTTGTGTAAATAATCTTGTTTAACTGATATAAAACAAATATAACGATACTAATTCAACTATAAGAATAGTGCAAGTCTTAAGGACAAAAATAATGTATATAAAAATAACGTTTTCGTTCAATAAAAAATATATGACTTAATAAATAGATATAACCAATTGTCCAAGTTAGTCAATAAGATGAAGGAACAAAGCGGTGTGAGTATGAAATCAGTTTAAAAAAATCTCTATTAAATAATATGATGGGACAAAGCAATAAGAGTTGTTGATTTTTTCAAACTCACCCGTCAAAGCGTGTAAGTCAGTCAAATGACAATATGAAAATCTCGGCCCAAGCATATGTATATAGATAAAGAATATAATGTATAAGAAGAGCATGTAATTGTCCCAAATATATGAATAAGTCTTCGGCCATATATATGTTCATCTATATATATAAAAGTCTTTTACCTACTCAACTACCCAAGGATTTGACAACGGCAAATGAAAGAATTTGTGGCAAAGGAAGTGTAGGAAAACAGGTATGTGAAATGATGGGGCAAGACAATGACAAAAGTTATATAATTTTACCTTCCCAAGTTATATGTAAAGGTCTTTAAGGATTGCCAAAAAAACTAAACTAAATATGTATAAATTAAATATATGATAGCATATATAAAAATAGTAAATAGATAGTTAACTAAAATTTTATGGAAAAAAATGTTACTAATATATATAACATATAAAAGAAACAGTTTTAAAAATAATATACTATATTTATATGGATAAATATTTTATTATAAAATGTACTAAATATCTTTAGTGTAGATACTAAATAAATATAATGAGAAAAATTACACGCCTAATAATAGTACACAAATAAAATAAAATTATAAATAAAGATTTCTAAAAAACGTATAAAATACTGTCCAAGGAAGTTTCGTCCTAGCTACCAATGGATGGACAAAACAGATTTACAAAAAAAGGACGTTATAAAAAGGGACGTTACAAGTTAATCAACAGCGTGAATATAATTTGTCAGTGCCCACCTCAAGCCAGCTTGCACACATGGAGGAATATTAACAATCATGTTTATCTTATTTGTGCATGTGAGGAAGTTACCCACTATCCCACATTTATCGTGCTGTAAAAAATTCATCATTATTTGCCCTCCATAATGTAAATAGTATAACTACCAGACCTATAAAGGCATTCCACATGTCCCATAATATTTTTTTAGAGGTACCCATAAATAGCCCATAATACCACATTATAAGGGGTCGAAATCTATTCTACCAAATGGCTATAGGCAAATCCTAAGGAGAGGACTCATAGAGCTTGTATTCCTAACTTTGATAGCTATTGCCCAGTAATATACTAAGAATCAACACTGCACCTGTGGATGTAGGCACCATATTGGGCCGAAACACGTAAATCCCTGTTTCCTTCTTTGTTTCTCTTCTCACTCTGTTCCTCCTGATTTAGCATGTCTCTAGTTATAATTTCCTTATTTGTTATTATTTATCATTGAAATTTCGCAGCTAATATAATTCATACACCAATTTTGGACGATAACATATTGGTGCCGTCTGTGGGAACCTCGACAAGCCATTATTGTTTTCCACCCTTCTCAATCATAAAACACTTCCTCTATTTTTTTCTAATAATTCGCTTGCAAGTTCTGTGAGATGGATGATAACCCTCAGAGTAGTCGTACACGAGAGGCACATCCACCTTCCACTAGGGGTGTGCATGGTTCGGGTTGGTTCGGTTCCATTACAGAACCGAACCGGAACCGAACCGAACCGAAATATGTATAGAACCGAACCGAACCAATGGTTCTCAAATTGGTTTGGGTCGGTTCACGGTTACTGTTCATTTTTTATTACATTAAAGTTAAACCATGAAATTACCATTCAAGTGTGCAATTATATACTGGGACACTAAATCAAATATGTAGTTAACAGCTAATATGTAATGAAAAAAATGGTAGTAGTGGTAAACGAAAAGGACGAATATTATGGTAGTAGTGGTAAACATTTTCATGGTTCCAAAATGTAAACCCAAACTAAAACGAAAAAAATGGTAGAAGTGGCAACGAAAAAACATTAAACATTAATAGAAAATATGTAACGAAAAAAATGGTAACAGCGAACCCAAACTAAAATTAAAAAAATGGTCCTAAAATGTAAACCCAAATTAAAATTAAATCAGTAAACCCAAACTAAAACAAAATGGTGGATTTGAAATCAGTAAACCCAATGATAGTTGATAAATGAGAAAGAGAAATCAGATAGTAAAATATATTTTAATGTCCATCTCAGTAATTCAACTAAAACATTAACAACAAATATGATTCAACTAAAACGAAAAAACTAAAACAAAATCAGTAAACGAAAATGTTTCCTTCTGTTATCGGAGAAGACGAGATAAGAGGTTATCTTCTGTTCTGTTGCCAGAGAAGACGAGAGAGAGAGAGAGAGAGAGAGAGAGAGAGAAATGTTCCAACACTTATGCCTTCTGTTACCGGAGAAGACGAGAGACAGAGAGAGACGGCTGCGTTAGATGACTAAAATGAAATGAACCCTAGTAGGTTTTAAAATGTATTAGGTTGCTGGAGATAAAAAAATCGAAAGGACTAAAATGTCCGAGTCTGACTTCGGTTCTAAATACCAATTTTCAATTTGGTTTTTTGGTTCGGGGCTATGGTTCAGTTTTTCGGTTCGGTTCGGTTTGGTTTACATACCAAATCGAGAACCGAACCGACTGTATCATTTTTCTTAACCAGAATTAACCCATAATTAAAAAAACGAACCAAATCGAACCATAGAGGTCAGTTTGGTTCGATTATTCGGGTTTAGGATTCTGATGCACAACCCTAACTTCCACGCCTGTGGGGATGGGTGACATACAGAGAATTTTGATGAGCCTGGCAAAAGGACATGAGGCAATGCTGAAAAGCGTTAAATAGTTGACGCAAATACTCTCGAGTAGACAGAGTAGGTCCAAAGCAGAACCCATATCCCTGGTCGAAAGAGAAACTTCTCAAAGGAGATGTGAAATGCTTCCTCCAGCCCCTTATAGAGATACGAGGCATGCTTACAAACACAAGCCCTCAAAACCTCAAGGAGGTTGAACCTGGGGTCACGTGATGGAAGGAGTGCATCCAGGCAACAAGTGCTCCATTTCAAACCTCATTTTAGTGGAAAATATTTCTTAGCCACCCACCAAATAATTGATTTCCATGGAAAATAGAAAAAGTAACACTAAAAACTCAAATTTTTCACTCATTTTCCAACTTCTCATCCAAATGAACTATTTTTCATGCATTTTCCATGTTTGTAATCAAACACACCATAAAAGTAAAAAGGAAAAGATTCGTGGTACAATGAATATATAAATACATGAATTTATGTACATACATAAAATCCCACATATGCTCACACGCGCACACATACACACCCACAAAATCGCATATATATAGAGACACGATTTCACACATATATGCATATATACACACACTTATCCACATATATACACATATACTCACACCGGCACATATACATACACATGTGCGCACACGTATAACACATATACGTATATATAGAGAATGCACATTCTACCTAAATGAAAGTTTTGATTACATGAGATACATAAATTACATGTTTACAATAAAGTAATTTGGTATGATTTTAGATTGAATAATATGTTAAAATATTTTCTTCTTATTCCATGTGCGCCTGTAATTGGAGAAAAATCATTGAAGCTCAACTGATTCTAGTTGCTTTCATCATTCATGTAATTTTACTTATATTTTCTTTTATATAACATAGTCTTATATATGGTTATAAGTTCTTGGTTAACTATTGTAGCTGTGTTCAGCCCGTCCTTAAGTGGTTATTATTTGGGTGAATACAAATTGATGGAAAGTCCTGCACATTTGGTGGAGACAGAGTAATTGTAGGATTAATTTTATTAAAATAAACTTAAATTGGACTTGTTGATGCTATGCGGATGAATATAAATGCATATATCTATTTGGTTAACTGTTGTAGTCGTGTTAGCCCTTTTTTAAGTGGTTGTTTAGATGAACACAAATTGGTGGAAGGACTTGCACATTTAGTGGACACATAGTAATTTTACAATTAATGTAATTAAAATGAACTTAAATTGGATTTTTTTATACTGTGTTGATGAGTATTAATGCATATATCTGTTTGAATAATTGTTATGGCCGCGATCACCCCTTCCTTAAGTGCTTGCTATTTAGGTGAACACAAATTGGTGGAAGGGCTTGCAGATTTCGTGGACACATAGTATTTTTAGGATTAATTTAATTAAAATGAACTTAAATTGAACTTGTTGATACTATACAGATGAATATTCATGCATATATATGTTTGTGTAGACATCACAATCTAGGAACCATCCTAAGTCTCTCCTTAGGTCCCTAGCACCTCCCCATTCAACACAAACCCCAGGCCATACTTCGAGTACCGATCTAGAGACCACCGGCCGCTTCCAGGCCCCGTTTGACTCCGGTCAACATCATCGTTAGAGCGAAAGCTAAATAAATCTTCAAAGGGCTATGAATTCCCTTTCCAATGGTCCACCCTATGCTCGAATCGGTATAACAGTTTGGATGAATGGAGCATTTTACTAATGAAAATCGATTTGGAGGCCAGTGGACACTCTCAGGTCCCAATTCGACTTCAATCAACTTCATCGTTAAAGAGAAAGCTCGGTAAAGCTTAAAGGGAACCGAAAACCCTTTCTAATGGTCTACCCCGTGCGTGAAACGGCATAACTGTTCAGATAAACGATCCATTTTCCCTCAAAAACTAATTTTGGGGAGGCCACCGGGCACTCACAGGCTCCGTTTGACCAAAATCAGTTATTCGGATCGAATGAGACTAATTGAATCTTCGAAGGGCACTGAATACCCTTTCCAACAGTCTACCCCATGTACAAATCATCCATACAGTAGGAACGAACGATACGTTTTACTCCGAAAGGTCATTGGGAATTTCCGGACCCCCCTTTGACCAAAGTCAACTCTCCATACCGAGAGAAGCTGTTTAAAATATCAAAGTTCCTTGCATAACCTTTCCAATGGTCCACTCTATTTGTGATTCGAACTTACGATTTGGACAAACAATCCATCGCCATCCGTCGATCTATTGTCCAAATAACTAACAGGCTCTTTCGAGCCCCGTTTGACCCAAAGTCAACTCTCGAACTTGGAAGTGGCCTAACGTATTCTTAAAGGTCTCTGAATAACCTTTCCAACGGCATGCCCCGTGCATGATTTGGACTTACAAATTGCGTTTTAAAACCATTTTTTTTGAAAAATCTGCACCTAATTGGTAGGCCCGTTTCCCTGCCTATCGACAGTGTGTCTAAATTACCTGCCAATAGGCAGGTCAAGGACAATGCCGATCGGCAGTCCCCTAACTCTATTTAAGGAGAGCATGAGCTCACCTTCCAAGGCACCTCATAAACATCAACTACAGTGATCTCAACAATAATCTTCTTATATCAACGGGGTTTCCTTATTTGAAACCTTTCTCCACCTTTCACTCCCATCACTTTCACACCCAGTTTAGCAAAAATCCTCCTACATTATTAATTCACTTGCAAGGAATCTCATCATCAATCAACATCAATCTTCAAGTCTCCAAAAAAGGTCCAAATAGTTTTCTCTCTCTTTAAATTTCTTTATTTTTTCATTAGTTATGTAAATTCTTAATTTAGCTTTTACTTTAGATCATACACATATTAATTCTCAATACTTCATTATTTATATTGCACACAATATATTTTCTATAAAAAATAAAACAAGAAAAATACGGTTACACCTATAAATTCCAAAGAGATTTGTCACCACATTCCCTCAAAACTAAAAACACCCTTTTCTTACACACACATAAAATAAAATTCTCGTTTGAATTTATGGGATAAATTCCACCCTCGTGCCGCATGTGAACTACATAGACTTTGATATCTTTGTAGGTTACATAGGCGTTTCGGGATAAAAACCGAGACTCAAGTCCTATTTTCCTATCTTTCCTATTTTATCCCTACATTATTTGTATAGACCATACTTGCGATTCATATTTGCATGTTATCCAACACATATTATCATTTCATCATAATGATCAATATTTCAATAATCTCACATATCATATTTTTAATTATTATTTTGGGAACATTTATTTGGATGACCTCATTCCATCTTCTTCATGATGCGAGTCGAGCGATTCCGATCTCCACTTATATATACACCCACGCAAACTTTGCGAAGAAATTAAGAAAAATAATAACACAAGCCCATGAGATACCGAAAGGGCGGGATGGGTGCCTAACACCTTTCCATTCCTTAACTTAGCCCCCACACCTCTGATCTAATTGATTTCGCAAGCATTAGTTTGTCTTTGATGCCATTCTATCGAGGCGAAAACATGTTATTTTACATGTTTTATGCAAAACAGGTTGTCGACTCTATCTCTTTACATCACCCCACATCGACGACAGCCGAAGTGTTCCTAAGAAGTGTGTGAGACCTCTCTCTCTCTCTCTCTCTCCACCGCACGTGTGAGTGCCAATTCCCAAGATAGAGAAGTAAATAAAGGGGAACCCCGAAAGCGAGGGAAGGATGGCTAGAGTTTGGTTAATTACTGTGGACATGTTCACACCTTCCTTAAGTGATTGTTGTTTAGGTGAATACAAATTGGTGAAATGGCTTGCATATTTGGTGGACACATAGTAATTTTAGGATTAATTTAACTAAAATGAACTTATTGATATTGTGCATATGAATATTAATGTATATGTTTGGTTAACTATTATGGTTGTGTTCACCCCTTCATTAAGTGGTTGTTATTTAGGTTAACACAAATTGGTGGAAGGGCTTGCACATTTGGTGGACACATAGTAATTTTATGATAAATTTAATTAAAATAAACTTAAATTGGACTTGTTGATACTGTGCGGATAAATATTAATACATGTGTATGTTTGGTTAACTGTTATGGTCATGCCCACCCCTTCCTTAAGTGGTTGTTGTTTGGTTGAACACAAATTGAATTTGTTGTGTATGATTGATCTGTTAAAAACAGTAATTAGTTTAGGATTAATTATAGTTATTACCTCTACGACTCATATTCATACACTCCATCTATATATATTCTGAGAAAAAATGAGTCACGGTAATAATTACTTTCAACAAGAGTACGAGAGGTTGCAATTGGACAACACTAAAATATGTTTTATTAGTACGTTTCATATAGACGGAACTCCTATTTACAAGTACGAGAATAGGAAAATTGAACAGTTTAATTACCTTACAAATCGTGGAGTTGATCTCTCGCAAGCGTACATATTCGATCATATTTTGTTTTCCTTGTCAGGATGTTGGGATGAGGCAGTAGAGGATACATTTTGCCTTCATAATCCCAACAGTTCATTGACGTTAATGACATTGTTATAAAAAGGCAGAAAAAACATCCATCCATTGTGGATACAACTCCTTAAAGAGCACATTCACCCAGATTGTGACGCATCGTGACATATGCACTTTAAAGGTGAGTTTGCAAATAAGCTAAAGAAGAAAGAATTTTGAGTTCCTATCACATACCTTTACATGTCAATCATAGACACGCTTTCACCAAGTTGGCCATGTGCAAAATTTCATAATTTTTTAAAAACTAATACGGATCGGATAGAAATTAGACACATAGAGCATGTTTTAAAAGTTGTTGAAAAGGTATATATATATATATATATATATATAGCCACAAACATGATTGTCGTATATTATTCGCTGAATTTATTTATTTATTTGTAGGAAATGTTAAACATAAACAAAGATAATAAACCAAATAACAAAACACCTCCAATGAAATCATCTCCTACACCCTAACCTCAATTCTCATCACCTGCTAATTGACAATACTCTACTCCGCCGCATGTTCCGTCTACCACTCCATCTCTGAGCTGTCAAACTCAACAACCCCCCATTAATCTAACACGCCCACCTTCCGCTACCAAGCAAATGATAAGAAGCCCATTAGGTTCTCCAATTTCGAGAATCCTATCGGTAAAAAAAATAGCGTCCAAATTTTTAAACTTGTTGTTTATTTTTAAAAGATGATTGTGGGCATTGTGGTCTCAAACAACTGGAAGAAGGTTGATCCCGCCATAAAGGATGACGCGTGGGATCAACTTGTTAAGAGTTTTACATTCCCACCTGGTTCAAAGGCAGGTTTTTTTTTCAAGTAAGTGAACATATAAAAACCTATCGAAATGACCTTCGAAATAATTTTTCTCAAAGGGGGCATCAAGCTATGATATTTTGGAGTTGAAAGACCAGTTCCCCAAAATGTTCAAATGCCCGACGACTAATGGAATAACTTCTTAAAGAATGAGGCCATGGAGGAAAAACTGATCGAGAGGGAGGAAAATAAACAGAACGGGGCAATTAAAATTGATGATCACAAAATTGGGGCAAAATCATATAATGATTTGAAAGGTGAATACATGGACAGGACCAAGAGGACTCCAAAAGAAGGTAAAGCCCCTAATATGGTCAACTTGTACTTGCATGCCTGACGGGATAAAAGACCAGTAAATTTTCGGACGATTTAGCTTCGACTCTAGTGAGTTTGAATTTATATTATATATATATACATGCTATGATAAAATAATGATGAAATCATTGTCCTAAATATAATATTATGCTATTCAAATGATAAAAGGCATGACGACCAGTTAGTCCAGGTGCGTCCCATATGCCATTGAATCATAAACCCTATCCAAGGTACTTGGAAAGGAAAAAAAGGGGAGGACAAGAGGTGTGGGCTCACCTATGCCAAGTAAAAAATTACAGCACACTACACCTCTATTTGATGATATCTCTTTGATGAAGAGCCACATAATGATCCAGTCAGCAGAACAAGCTAGGACAAAATGGGAAGTGTCATAGCTTAAAAATAACATGGTCGATGTTACCAATACATTGGGACTATCGGCGAATTAAATAAAGGGGTTAGCTTAATTATTTAGTCAACAATATGGGTTTCCATCCCAAATGCCTCCTCAAACATTCCTCTTTCTTACACCTCAAGCCTTCTCCTCCAAAGTGCCTCATCCGATAACATTCCCCTCCCAAGTGCCTCCTTCAAATAATATTTTATGGATCATCATCACCCATGCATGGAGACTATGGCAAGGAGTATTATTTAAGGTACTTGTCCAATAGCGGGGTTATTGGCGCATGCACACTCGTTTTCATGAATGTCGGAACACCTGAACACAATCACCCTTTGGAGGTGGTGAGGCTCAAACATTGATTAGCAAAATGATTATATGATTGGTATCCTTTAATTGTGTCACTCGTATAAAAGGTATAAATAAAAAATATAAACAAGCAATGACACTTGTATAGTTGACAATAGAACAACTCAGGCTATTTTTCAAAACCATAAATTTTTCTTCAACTTGGTGTATGATACAACAAATGTTTCCACAATAACCGCACATGCTAAAATCATTGATGGATCCGGAAGAGCCCACGTGCTACTACCTAATGGTACTTACTTATTAATACAAAATACAATATACTCAAGCAATTTCAGAAGAAATTTATTGAGTTTTAAAGACATCAGAATGAATGCATACAAGTAATGAAGGTTACAAAGAGTTCCTTTACATTACTTCTAACATTGGAAGTCAGAAGATAACACTAAAAAAACTCCTTGCATTGTAGAATCATACTCTGTCACGAGTTGGAAGCTCAATGATCCTAATGTATTGATATTATGGCACGATTATTTGGGTAACCCCTGATCCAACATGTTACAAAATATCACAAATAACTCGAATGGGAAACTTTTAGCAAACAAACAACTCACCTTACTAATTAACCATTTTTTTCCCCGTATACACGGGAATAATTTATCAATAAACCATCTTTTCTCAAAATAGCCTCTGAGTCGCCTTTTTTTTACAACAGATTCAATGGAAATTTGTGACCCTGTTCACCTTTTTAGTGGACCTTTTAAATATTTTATGGTTTTAATTGATTGTTTCAATGTGTAGTCATGTGTTTGTTTATCCACCCGTAATTTGGATTTTGCAAAATTACTTGCTTATCATATTTTTTTTATCAACACATCAAATCCATTCGCTTAAATAATGCAGGAGAATTCACTTCGAAAGTTTTTATAATATTGTTTATCCATAAAAATTGGTGTTGAGCACCCAGTTCCCAACATTCATATCCAAAATGGTTTAGTTGAGTCATTAATTAAACGTTTGCAACTAATAACACGATCTTTATTTATGAAATCCAAACTCCCAGTCTCATCTTGAGGTCATGCCTTCCTACACACTGCCAATTTAATTAAACTTCGATCAACTTCTTACCACTTTTTCCCGTTCACAATTCGTGACAAGATGTCAACTAAATATCTCACATGCGTAAATTTGGTTATGCCATATATGTGCCTATATCACCCCATAACAACGTACCAAAATGTGTCCCCATCATCGTTTAGGCGTATGCATTGGTTATGATTCGTCATCAATAATTCGTTATATTGAGCCATTGTCAGTTGATATGTTTATCAGTAGATTTATGGATTGCCATTTTGATGAGACCATCTTCCCTCTGTTAGGGGGAAAGAACGTAACTGAAGTCCATAAAATATTTCACTCATCAAAAGCGGAGATCAAATAAAAAATCATGCCCTCACAACGCTCCAAAAGTGGTTATAAATAAAAGATCCACTTTCTCTAAAACTCATAAAGAGGTTGGTGTCTCTGAAAAGACACAAGTCTCTGAAGTGACTACAAAAGCCTCTGAAGAGGCAAAGGTAGATAAGAACAATAATGAGATCTCTGTGTTTTATACGTATTCAAGAGAAATATGGGGTCGCAATAAAATAATTATCAATGACATATTTTCATATGCAGTAGCTACGCGAATTTCAAAGGGCACTGATGGTGATAATGGACCACGTACTACAAATGAATATCGACAAGGAGAATATTGCCCAAAATGAGAAGTTTCCATCAAGGCAGAACTCGAGTCTCTATATATACGTGGTGTATTTGGATCTATAGTACATCCCCAAAAAGATTTTAACTCAGTAGGTTACAAATAGGTGTTTGTAAGAAATCACAATGAGAAAAATGAAATCACTCGGTATAAGGTATGGCTTGTGGCACAAGGTTTCCTATAAAACCTGGGATTGATTATGATGAAAGATACTCCATCATTATGGATGAAATAACTTTCAGATATCTGATTAGTTTAGCGATCTGTAAAATCTTGATATGAGACTCATGAATACTCTTGTGACCGTTTATTTATACGGGGATTTAGATACAAAAATATATATAGAAATCCCTGAAGGATTTGATTTGCCAAAAGAAAAACCAAGGAGTGTGTACTCAATACTACTAAGACGTATATTATATGACTCAAAGCAATCTGGAAGGATGTGGAACAACCGTCTTAGTGAATATTTGTCTAAGGAAAGGTATGAAAACAATCCAATTTGCCCACGTGTCTTTATAAAGAAATTCACAATGGGATTTGCGATAGTAGTAATTTTACGTGGATGATATTAATTTGAATGGTACTTCAAAAGAGCTCGAGAAAACTACTAACTATTTGAAGAAGGAATTTGAGATGAAAGACCTCGAAAAAATGAAATTTTGGCTCGTCCTATATATTGAGAGAAATTTTAATCCAAATTTTTATTTACCAGTCTAATTATGCTAAAAAAGTATTGAAAAAATTTGGTATGGACACAACACATCCACTAAGTACACCCATGGTCGTCCGGTCTTTAGACGTGAAGAAAGATCCATACCGTCTTAAAGAGGATAACGAAAAATATTGGGTCCAGAAGTACCCTATTTAAGTACAGTTGGTGCATTATTATAGTTGACATAATGCACTAGACCATATATTTCATTCTCAATCAACTTACTTGCTAGATATAGTTTAGACCAATAAAAAGACATTGGATTGATATCAAGCATATCCTAAGATATCTACGAGGAACCACTAGCATGGGCTTATATTATTCTAACCATTTTAATGGTTATGAGCTAATAGGTTATCCAGATTTTGGATACCTCTTTGATCCTCATAAGAGTCGATCCTAGACATGTTATGTATTTCTTGGTGGTAATACTGCTATTTCTTGGCGTTCTACTTAACAAACTTTAATAGTTACTTCTTATAACCACTTTTAATTTTTAGCACTTCATGAAAAAAGTCGTGAACGTGTATGGTTAAGATCTTTAATTCAACATGCTCATAGTTCTTATCAATTGTCTTCCATTGCAGATGTTTCCAATATCATATATGAAGACAATGCAGTGGGCATAACCCAAATTCATGTAAGCACATTTCACCAAAGTTTTTCTTCACTCACGAGATTCAGAAGAAAAATGAAATTAAAGTCAAACAAATGCATTCAAATGATAACCTCGTTGATATATTTACCAAGTCACTTCCGAAAGTAACATTTTAAAAATCTGTACACGGGATTGGAATGCGCAAACTTCATTAACAGTCAATTTAAGATATGCAAATCAGGGGGAGCTTCTTTCCAGGTGGAGGATCATAAATCATGCTCTTTTGGGACATATGTGACCTATACTCGTTTTTCTTTAACTAGATTTTTTCGATTGGATTTTTTTAGTAAATATTTTAACGAGGCATCATTAAACACGTCTAACACTAATTTAATGATAACAAAAGTTGTACTATTTATCTTCACTTTGATTTTTTCCCACTCGATTTCTCCTTAATAATGTTTTAATGAGGCAACAATTACTGAATGGTAGACGCGGTGTACATTCAAAATGGAGTGTTAAATAATATGACTTTTGGTATGAATGTCCACACACCTTCCATGTTTTCTGGGTTCCATGTTTATTAGGATACCTCATCATATCCTATAAATTAGATGATACCCATATGGATTTGTATAACACATGAAAAATAAAATATTCTCTCCCTCTCCCTCTCCCTCTCTCTCTCTCTCTCTCTCTCTCTCTCTCTCTCTCTTATTTTATAACACTAACTAGCATGTAAACCCCACGATGCGGAGTCGTTTTTAATGAAATTGTATGCACTAAAGACAATAATAATTCATCAAAATATATTTTATGAATCTTAGCATAATTTTTTGCAATCTTTTCTTGTTATAGGAATAAAGGTTATTTTCTCTATTCTTTATTCCCCGGATAAAAGTTTAACCTACCTTTAAAATTTTTAAATACTTCTCACCAAATGCAAAATGTGAGAAGAAAATGCGCATGGCAATTTGTGACATTTCTATTAAAAAACACTGTACATTAAGTCATGCCAAGTTTGTATTTGTAAATTTTCATTTTTTTATAATAACAATATTATATTAGATGAATTTAAGGTTGAATACAGGAACATAAAAGGCATATAAAAAGTTGTGTATAAAGGAAGAACTCATGAACTCTTATTCTATATTCTAACATTAATTAAATGGAAAATATTTCTTTTAAATGAGGCACACGAAGTCCTTAAAAGTCCCAAGAACAGATAATTCAAAAACTGAGTAAATTAATAAATATAAATTACTACATAATCTCCTAAAATAAAAAACTAATAAGATATAACTAAAGGGATACTAAATAAGTTTATTTCGTAAGTCATTTTGTCAAATAGTTGATGTATATTATTGCTAAATTCTGAAAATAATAAGTTAACATTTCATATTGTCCCTATCTAAAATTTAGAGGAAATACAACTCAAATGAAATAACTATACTGATTAAAAAAATAATTAAGGGAAAATCAATGAAATGAGTTAATTTAGGGACGTTATTGAACTTGAGAAAGGTCGTATTCCAAGTAAATCATAAAACTAATTACTTTAATAAATAAGTAGAAAGTGCTTCTAGGCATTACTCCCTTTGCCTTTCCCTTAAATAAATACAATATGGGGTATAATATACTCACGAAAAAATAAATAGGAAAGCTTATACAATTCATATATAAAGGGGTTATATATTCATAAAATGGGGAATGACAAAACTTTAGGCGTTGTAAAAGTGAGAAGTCCAACCTTTATGAAAGAGATAGGCCATCGATGGGTGATTTTAGGAAGAGAAGATAAAAAGATAAGCTTTTGATTGCCACTAACTCATGATCTTCACCACCAAAGAAAAAAACTTTGCTTGAAAACACATATCTCTACTTTGTAGGTATATAGAAGAGGCGTGTGATTCTTTACAATTATAATCAAAGTGAAAGAAAAAACGCATGAATGAAATAATTACCAAGTGGATTTGGGAAAATTTCTTAGATGTGCTTATATTGGCATTCATTTTAAAGATCTTTAACTAAATGAGATTAAATTGGAATATTGAAATAATATATGTCATTAGCGGGATTGATTCCAAGTGTATAAATTTCAACAAACATACGCATGCAACAATGAAGATATCAAAGTTTCAAAATCAATCAACTTACGCAAAACAACTACAGAGCCTTAACATACATACACAGTAACACAAAAAAATAATAGAAAGTAAACAACCACAAAACCTTAACATACATATACAATAACAGAAGGCACTGTATAATCTCTCCATCCTCACATCTGCGTTAAAGACATTGTGTTCTCATTGGTTGCCTGGATGCCATACAGTTGCATTTTAATCATTGAGGAGGAAAGACAGGAGCTTGATTCCGTTTAAAAACAGGGGATGGTCCTGATGGGCAGTGAGTAGGGGAGGTTGATTTCGAGGACATACAATTGAGAAAACTATTAGGCGTTGTTTGGTTGCGTAAATTGTTTGATTATATAAATTGGCTCATTGTGAATTAGTCAATTATAAATTAGTGGATTTTAAATAAATTTAAATCTATTTTTACGCAGTGCTTGGTAATTTAAAATTGATGTTAAGGTTGTATGAAAAAAATATAAAAACAAATTAAGAGAGAGGGGGAGGGGGAAGGAGGGAAGGGATGGAAAGATAGAGAGGAACATGTACTTTTTGCGACACCTATTTCAAATGGATGCATTTCACGTTTTCCATGAAATAATCCAGGCTCAGATTTTACACATGAGCTAAAATACAATAATTAATGAAACCAAACACAATTAATTGATCGATTTGTAAATGACCAAATTTATTGATGGGTGTAATACCCCGTAATTTTATTGATTTTTATTTAATGGGATTAATTAAATTAAATGGGAATTAATTAGAAATTAATCCAAATTTAAATACTAGCGAGACGTGAGTTGGTATTTGATTATGATGATAATATTGAGTATTAATGAGTATATATGGTAATATATGATTATTGAAATTATTAAAATTGTCGCGAGTCATAAATACGACAATTCGGGAATTTAAGTTGGGACGCGCGTGTCAGTCGCATCAAGAATCAATTTAATTACATTAAAAAGTAAATTAAAATTTTATCATCCGTATGATCATTTTGAGTACGCCAATATGTCGAGAGGGGTCGATATAGTCAGAAAACACTAGCCGGGGGTTTAGTTTGGGTCCCGGGGCATTTTTAGGACAAACCGGCAACCCGGGAGGGTATTTCAATCATTTTAAATTTTAAAGAAATTAGACCCACGGATTTTAGAGTTTATTTAATTATTATTGTGTAGGCCATTAAGGCCATTATCAGCCAAAAAGTAAGAAGTGGGCTACGTGAGATAGATGAGAGGTTACAGGAGGGTTTCAAGCAATAATGACCACCCACCACCACCACTTTCGACGGAATTGTGATCGGAGAGGAGGAAATAACCAACCTTTGTCATCACCAGCAGATCTTAACATCAATCCAAAGGCAAGTGATTTGGTTTCATTAATTTTCAGCGAATAATTCTTTCATGCTAGTGTAGGGTTTGTTAATAACCTTGAAAGATGATGAAAACTCATGAATTTGGAGTGGAATCCTAAATCTTGGATAGGAATTAAATGTAGATTAGTTCTGGATGAATTTCAGTAACCAAAACATAACCCTTGATGAACTAAAAATGGATTTAAGAAGAGAAATATTATGGTTCTTGAAGAAAATGGAAAATCTAGGGTTTTTATGAAGATTTGATCCAAAAAGGACTAATTGACGATGGTTTAAAGGTTTTGGGACGTTAGAAATCATGTATTTAGGTTTTATAACGATCCTATATGATTATATTAGAATTTCACATCTTGTAACGAGGTTTTGGGACAAATATGGGACTGAAAAACGAAGAAGTTCGTAGCCTCATCTGGTATGATCGATCGATCGACATTCATAGGTCGATCGATCGATGATCAGGATCGATCGATCGATCCCCCCCAAAAGGGTGATTTTTTCCTTTTTGATTTTAAGTGTTTCCGGCCACCGAATGTTGCAGTTGGGGATTATGTGAATGCAATAGGGCTTGAAGAAGACCAGTAGGGTATTGTATTTGAAATCCGGAATACATTAGAATTGGGTTGAATTGTCGCATTGAATTCTCGAGTGTCCGACGAGTAATTGTCTATGTTAAGATGTGAGAGCATAATTTAAATCCTTAGGAGTAATAAGTTAGGATTTGGGACATAAATAAGGAGTTAAGAGTACTGAAATAATATGTGAGAATAATAGGAGACGTAATAACCTCTTTGGTTAGATTTAAGTACTCGAAACTATACGACGTGAGACGTATTGGTGGATTATATTATATATTATCCGAAAGTATAAAAATGTACTTATTGGAGTAACGGTATAGGGATTGAGAACATACCTTTAAAAATACTATAAGTTATCTAAGTTGTGTGAATGCTTAGTATATGGATTATTATGTGTATGACATACCTACCATACTTGCTATCACGGGAGGTCGACTTTCGAAATAGGGCCATCTAATCTTTTTGTGCCTACGGGGGGATTCAGATTGGTACCTTAAGGACATAGGGTTGTGAATGACTTATTTGTGAGTTAATAAGTCAGCTGACCATGGGAGCCTAGGTATGTGAACTATGTTCGCTTCCAATATGTGTGATTTTGCTTATTGAAACAGTTCTTGAGAGATTCGGAACTCGTAGTCCTTATGTACGTGATGTACCGGGATTTGATAGCAGAGTATGTGTGCACCGCAGCTTAGCCTAGGGGGTGCCCTAATTGTATATTTATGTTGAGATTAATATACTTGTAGTTATAACAGATTCTTTGTTAAAGTAAATGTGAGTACTTAAGACATTTTGAGAAGGATAAAAAAAATGAGAATTTCCTATAATAATTATTATAAATTAATCTGGGAAATAAAAAGGTTAGATACACGCAGGTTATGTTAGAATGTCTTGAATAAACCCCTATATTAGAATGTGAGGACATGAAGTGGTACAGACTAGATAGTTAACGACATAACTAGGACGGGTTACGGATATACGTTAGGCGTGCACACTAGTTGAGAGGCAAGAAACTCATGTGAGAGCACGTAACTAACATGTATTTAATATTCACTGTTTAATGCAATTAAACACTTGCTATATTTAAAACTATTTTCACATCGGGCTCTGACCCGTTTGCTTCCAAATCTATTTTTCTTGAAAAACATTTTAGATGCCCAGCCACAGGGACGCCAAGCATACGAGTTCCATTTCAGTGACGTGTTGTAGCTACTGTAAAAGTTATACGACCTCGATAGTAGACGCCTCCACAGTCTACATTGATTCTATTTTAGATTCATTCATCTGT
Source organism: Sambucus nigra (assembly GCA_949130495.1). Lineage (NCBI taxonomy): Eukaryota > Viridiplantae > Streptophyta > Magnoliopsida > Dipsacales > Adoxaceae > Sambucus > Sambucus nigra. Next base: position 522,235,928 of record OX422207.1, read on the forward strand.
TAGGGCATTGTAATATCCCGTAATTTTATTGATTCTTATTTAAGGGATTAATTGAATTCAATGAGAATTAATTGGGAATTAACCCGGATATAAATACTAGCGAGACGTGTGTTGGTATTTGAGTATGATGTTAAAATTTAATATTTTTGAGTATATATGGTAATATATGAGTATTGAAAATATTAAAATTGTCGCGAGGAAGAAATACGACAATTTGAGAAATTTAGTTGGGACGCGCGTGTCGATCGCGTTATGATTGAATTTATTGAAATTAAAAAGTAAATTATATTTTTATCAACCAAATGGTCGTTTTGAGTGCGCCAATGTGTCCGGAAGGGTCGAAATAGTCAGAAAACACTAGCCGGGGGTTTGGTTTGGGTCCCGGGGCATTTTTAGGCCAAACCGGCAACCTATAAGGGTATTTTGGTAATTTTAAAAATTGAGGAATTAAAACCCATGAATTTTAGAGTTTATTTTTAAAGGGGCCACTAAGGCCATTACCAGCAAAAGGCAAGAGAGTGGGCTACGAGAGTTTTGAGAGGAGTTAGAGAGAAGTTAAAAGAGGTTCCACCAAACCATCTTCATTCACCAGCATTTTGAAAGGAAATTGTGACCGGAAAGAGAAGAGAGAGCCAACATTGATCATCAACAACGAATCAGAGCATCGGATTTAAGGCAAGTGATTTGATGTCATTAATTGCAATGAATATTTCCTCCATGTTTAGTGTAGAAACCTTATATGCCTTGAAAGGTTTGGTGAAAACCCAATAGGATTGTCGTAGAAACTCTTAATTTTGGTTAAGAATTGCATGTAGAATGATTATGGACGAAATTGGTATCCAAAAACTTAACTTTGATTATTTAAAAACGGATTAATGATGAGTATTTAGGTACAATAAATTATGGGTTCATGTTCATCGGGTTTGGGGTAAAATTTGGGGATTTATGATAATTGCTTGTTGATTTAGAAGATTTGGCCCCAATAATATATTGTGACCTAGGAGGATTTAGAGTAGTTTAAAAACATTAAAACGTTATTGGAATGATCATAGGACAGGGGGAATGGTGCCAGCGGGGAACAATCAGCTCAGGGTCAACATAGACAGGGTGATCAAAGTTCTCAGCAGGGGGATTCTAAGAGATTTAGATCTGGAGGTTTCAAAATGGACAAGGAGGTTTTCGACATGGCCATCAGGGCCAGCATGGCCAGTAGCAGCAGTTTCAGCAGGGCCACCATGATCATGGTAGGAATAGTAACGGCCATCAGGGTCGTGGGCAGCAGGGACATAGAGGGGGAAACTTTGTGGGGGAATGTTTTATTTGTGGCAAGATTGGCCACAAATGCCAGGAATGTCCTGAAAGGGGCAGGGCCCCACAGCAGCAGCAGCAAGGTGATCGACACGAGCCCCAGAGACCTATGTTTCCCGCCGCCCTCCCAGCAGCACCGCAGATGCTAACTTTTCCACCCATCCTAACAGTCCCAGTCCAACAGGGACAACTTCAGTACGGGCGAGTTTATCAATTCCAGCAGGTCGCAATCCCATATGATCCACCCACTATTGAGAGTATGTTTTCTATTCAGGGGACTATGGGGAGTATTTTATTTGACACGAGGGCCACAAACAGTTTCATTGCCACGAGATTTGTACGCACTATGGGGTTGTTAGATATCGCGGAGAGCACTGTTACTTGCATGGATTCACCATTGAGTGGGGGTTATGTGATTTCCCTTATATGTAGAGGTGTTGGTGTAGAGATCGGGAGGTTTATCTTACCTGCCGATATGTTAGTATTAGATATGACCGAGTACGATGCGATCATTGGTATGGACTGGCTAGTTGCGTATCGAGCCATGATTGATTGTTTCAGTAGGAGTATTATTTTTTCCAAACCCGAACAGGAGATGTTCCTAGTGGCGATGCCTCGTCCTGAGGGAGGATCGTCCACTCACTTGTACTATATAGAGGAGGAGACCTCTAAGGAGGTGGTAATACCACTTGATTCGATTCCAGTTGTTAGAGAGTTCGCTGATGTATTCCATGATATTCCGGGATTACTTACTAGTAGAGAGATAGACTTTGTTATCGATTTGACGCTGGGCACTCGGCCTATAGCCCGCGCACCTTACCGTATGGCTCCAGAGGAGATGAGGGAGCTACGGGATCAGATAGAGCAGCTATTGGGTCAGGGGTTTCTCCTTAGGAGTACTTCGCCGTGGGGTGACCCTATGCTGTTCGTTAAGAAGAGGGATGGATCTTTAAGGTTGTGTGTAGATTATCGGGAGTTGAATAAAGTCACGATACGGAACAAGTATCCACTACCCCGAATCGGTGACTTATTCGACCAGTTGCGAGGAGCTTCCTTCTTCTCAAAGATTGATTTGAGATCGGGATACCATCAGCTGCAAATCACGGAGCAGTACGTCTCGAAGACTGCCTTCTTGACGAGATATGGCTCCTACGAGTTCAGGGTTATGCCTTTTGGTCTAACCAATACCCCAGCCGTGTTTATGGACTTAATGAATATAGTGTTCAGAGAGTTCCTAGACCAGTTCGTCATCGTCTTCATTGATGACATTCTGGTTTACTCCCAGACAGAGGAGGAACATGCCGAACACTTGAGGTAGGTTTTGCAGACGCTGCGTCAGAACGAGTTATATGCAAAGTATGAGAAGTGTGGATTCTGTCTGAAGGAGGTTCAATTTTTGGGGCATATAATTTCCGACAGGGGAATATATGTTGATCCGGGGAAGGTATCAGCGGTGAGGGAGTGGGGATAGCCAATGACACCGACCGAGATATGTAGTTTCTTGGGCCTAGCAGGATACTACAGGAGGTTTATTCTGAGGTTCTCAAAGATAGCGGGTCCTTTGACACATCTGACTCGCAAGGGTGTGCCATTTATCTGGAGCGATGCCTGTCGGTTGGCATTCGACCAGTTGAAGGACAAGTTGACCTCAGCACCAGTGTTAGCATTGTCCAGATCGAGAGTTGAGTATCTAGTCTACACCGATGAGTCCTTACTAGGACTTGGGGGTGTACTGCAACAGGAGAGTCAGGCTATAGCTTATGCTTTCCATAAGCTTAAGCCTCACGAGAAGAATTACCCCACCCACGACTTGGAGTTAGCGACAGTCGTATTTGCCCTTCGAACTTGGAGACATTATCTCCTGAGGGAGAAATTCTGTTTATTCACGAACCACAAGTCCCCACAGTACCTCTTCACGCAGAAGGAACTAAATATGCGTCAACGGAGGTGGCTTGAGTTCGTGAAGGATTATCAGTTCGATATCCAATACCACCTAGGGAAGGCTAACGTGGTAGCAGACACGTTGAGCCATAGGCCAGTATGTGAGGTGGATGAATTGTGGAAAGCAAAGTGGAAGGAGTTGGGACACCAGGACGCAGTGGCCCGATCATTCATGTTTGTGATGATAGTTACGCCCCAGATCGTTATGAGAGTGGTACAGGCCCAGGCAGCAGACTCGTTCTGTCAAGAGCAGATAATACGATTACTAGCAGAGGGGGCCGAGTCTTATACCGTTAGTTGAGACGGGGGCTTACGCATCAATGGAAGACTGGTTGTTCCCGAGGGGGAAGACTTACGACACAAGGTAATGACAGAATCACACAGTTCGCGGTACATCCTGGTGGGGATAATATGTACCAGGATATGAGGCGACAATACTGGTAGAGCGGGATGAAGAGAGACATTATGGAGTTCGTTTCTAAATGTGCCAATTATCAGCTGGTAAAAGTGGAACATCAGAGACCGACAGGACTTCTACAGCCATTAGAGGTTCCTATGTGGAAATGGGAGAGAATTTCCATGGACTTAATCACGGGATTACCTACATCGCAAAGGGGTCACGACTCCATATGGGTAATCATGGATCGATTAACCAAAGTCGCTCATTTTTTGCCAGCCCGAACAGACTACACTACGGGACAGTATGTCCAGATTTTCATAGCGGAGATAGTGAGACTCCAGGGGGTGCCTCTTGATATCGTGTCTGGCAAAGACAAGATATTTGTTTCACAATTTTGGGAGAGCTTTCAGGAAGCAATGGGTACGGAGTTGCTACTAAGTACAACATATCACCCACAGACAGATGGGCAGACCGAGCGGATGAATCAGATGTTGGAATATATGTTGCGTATGTGCATCCTAGACTTAGGAGGTGGTTGGGAGCAGTATCTTCCACTGGTGGAGTTTGCCTATAATAACTCCTACCAGTTCACCATTGGCATGGGTCCATTCGAGGCGTTGTACGGTCGACCTTGTCATTCCCCAGCATGTTGGCTAGAGGTGAGGGATAACAAACTCCTTGGGCCGGAGGTGATTCAAGATACTTCGACGAGGATAGAGATGATACGGAGCCGTATTCGAGTAGCTCAGGACTGACATAAGAGTTATGCCGATGCCAAGCGATTCTTCAGGGAATTCAAGGTGGGGGACCAGGTGCTGATCAAAGTGTCTCCTATGAAGGGGATTATGCATTTCGGGAAGAAGGGGAAATTAACACCTAGATATGTGGGGCCATTTCCTATCATTGAGTGAATTGGTCCAGTTGCGTATAGACTTGGGTTACCGGAACACTTGCATAGGATCCATGACGTGTTCCATATTTCCTCACTAAGGAGATATCTTAGGGATTATTTAGCCCATACCCACATTGATTTAGAGGAAATCGATCTATAGCCTGATAGTTCCTATGAGGAGGGTCCGGTAGTTATTCTGGACCACAGCGAGAGGAAATTGAGGTCGAAGATAGTACCGTTAGTACGTATTCACTGGCGGCATCATAATGCCGAGAGTCCACCTGGGAGCACGAGGATGAGATGCGCGAGCGTTATCCAAAGTTATTTTTACCAGGTATACTTTATTTCTGAATTTCAGGACAAAATTCTGTTATTAGGGGGGGAAGTATGTAATACCCCGTAATTTTATTGATTTTTATTTAATGGGATTAATTAAATTAAATGAGAATTAACTGAAAATTAATTCGAATTTAAATACTAGCGAGACGTGAGTTGGTATTTGATTATGATGATAATATTGAGTATTACTGAGTATATATGGTAATATATGATTATTGAAATTATTAAAATTATCGCGAGTCATAAATACGACAATTCGGGAATTTAAGTTGGGACGCGCGTGTCAGTCGCGTCATGAATCAATTTAATTAGATTAAAAAGTAAATTAAAATTTTATCATTCGTACCGTCATTTTGAGGGTGCCAACGTGTCCAGAGGGGTCGATATAGTCAGAAAACACTAGCCGGAGGTTTAGTTTGGGTCCCGGGGCATTTTTAGGCCAAATCGGCAACCCGAGAGGGTATTTAGTCATTTTAAATTTTAAGGAAATTAGACACACGAATTTTAGAGTTTATTTAATTCTTATTGTATAGGCCATTAGGGCCATTATCAGCCAAAAAGTAAGAAGTGGGCTACGTGAGATAGATGAGAGGTTACATGAGGGTTTCAAGCCATAACCACCACCCACCACCACCACTTTCGACGAAATTGTGACCGGAGAGAAGGAAAGAACCAACCTTTGTCATCACCAGCAGATATGAACATCAATCATAAGGCAAGTGATTTGGTTTCATTAATTTTCAGCGAATAATTTTTCCATGCTAGTGTAGGGTTTGTTAAAATCTTGAAAGATGGTGAAAACTCATGAATTTGGAGTAGAATCCTAAATCTTGGATAAGAATTGCATGTAGATTAGTTCTTGACGAATTTCAGTATTTAATAAGAGAAATATTATGGTTCTTGAAGAAAATGGAAAAACTAGGGTTTTTATGAAGATTTGATCCAAATAAGACAAATTGATGATGGTTTAAAGGTTTTGGGATGTTAGAAATCATGTATTTAGGTTGTATGATGATCCTATATGATTATATTAGAATTTCACATCTAGTAACGAGGTTTTGGGACAAATCTGGGACTGAAAAACGAAGAAGTTCGTAGCCTCATCTGGTATGATCGATCGATCGACATTCATAGGTCGATCGATCGATGATCAGGATCGATCGATCGATCCCCCCCAAAAGGGTGATTTTTTCCTTTTTGATTTTAAGTGTTTCCGGCCACCGAATGTTGCAGTTGGGGATTATGTGAATGCAATAGGGCTTGAAGAAGACCAGTAGGGTATTGTATTTGAAATCCGGAATACATTAGAATTGGGTTGAATTGTCGCATTGAATTCTCGAGTGTCCGACGAGTAATTGTCTATGTTAAGATGTGAGAGCATAATTTAAATCCTTAGGAGTAATAAGTTAGGATTTGGGACATAAATAAGGAGTTAAGAGTACTGAAATAATATGTGAGAATAATAGGAGACGTAATAACCTCTTTGGTTAGATTTAAGTACTCGAAACTATACGACGTGAGACGTATTGGTGGATTATATTATATATTATCCGAAAGTATAAAAATGTACTAATTGGAGTAACGGTATAGGGATTGAGAACATACCTTTAAAAATACTATAAGTTATCTAAGTTGTGTGAATGCTTAGTATATGGATTATTATGTGCATGACATACCTACCATACTTGTTATCACGAGAGGTCGGCTTTCGGAATATGGCCATCTAATCTTTGTGTGCCTACGGGGGGTTCAGATTGGTACCTTAAGGACATAGGGCTGTGAATGACTTATTTGTGAGTTAATAAGTCAGCTGACGATGGGAGCGTAGGTATGTGCATGACCACTGGGTATGTGAACTATGTTCGCTTCCAATATGTGTGATTTTGCTTATTGAAACAGTTCTTGAGAGTTTCAGAACTCGTTGTCCTTATATACGTGATGTACCGAGATTTGATAGCAGAGTATGTGTGCACCGCAGCTTAGCCTAGGGGTGCCCTAATTGTATATTTATGTTGAGATTAATATACTTATAGTTATAACAGATTATTTGTTAAAGTAAATGTGAGTACTTGAGACATTTTGAGAAGGATACAAAAATGAGAATTTCCTATAATAATTATTATAAATTAATCTGGAAAATAAAAAGGTTAGATACACGCAGGTTATGTTAGAATGTTTTGAATAAACCCCTATATTAGAATGTGAGGACATGAAGTGGTACAGACTAGATAGTTAACGCATAACTAGGACGGGTTATAGATATACGTTAGGCGTGCACACTAGCTGAGAGATGAGAAACTCACGTGAGAGCTCGTAACTAAATTGTATTTAATATTCACCGTTTAATGCAATTATACACTTGCTATATTTTAAACTGTTTTCACATCGGGCTCTGACCCGTTTGCTTCCAAATCTATTTTTTTTGAAAAACTTTTTAGGTGCCCAGCCACAGGGACGCCAAGCATAGGAGTTCCATTTCAGTGACGTGCTGCAGCTGCTGTAAAAGTTACACGACCTCGATAGTAGACGCCTCCACATTCTACATTGATTCTATTTCAGATTCATTCATCTGTTAAGGCATGTCGCCCTTTTCTTTTTGAGACAACTTTATCATACTTTCAGTTTCCATTTCAGTTTTGGAGATTATTTAATTAATTATTCAGACTTTGTATTTGGTTTTAATCAGTATTTGGATTATTCAGAGGAGTGTTACTGCAGACTCATTTATTATTCCATTTGTATTCAGTTGTGACTGTGATGTGATTGTGGTATCATTGGTTAATAATTTAATTGGTTGCATGTTAATCTAATTTAAATAAAATTTGACAACTCACTTTTTAAATATTAGGTGGCTAGTAATTGTTTTTAAAAAAATATTTTTGATAGTGATGTTATGAACTGAACCAACTTGACATTTTATATTAATTTGAATAAAGGAGTAGCTACCCGGTATTTAATTAGTCGGGGTGTCATAATGAGCCAGTTTACAATTTTGGGACAACCAAACGGGGCCTTACCATTCGCATTTTAAGAATGAAGAATGGGTATGGCGGTAAGTTATCAACCCCATTTATATATATGTATACGATTACTACAATTAAGAATCCTTTAAGAGTCATTTTTCATTAATCTGGATGTCTCTTAACATTTCTTTACCGGGTATATGATGGGTTTAAGGTCATTAATGGAGAGAGGGGTATTGAACTCTTTCATTGACGGTTGGTTTGTAATTGAGAGAGAGGAACAATCATTTTAATTTTGGAGGAAAGAATGCTCCGTTCTACCTCCGTAAATGTACCAGATGAGAAGCCCCTAGGGTGCATTACCCGATTAATGAAAAGTGGAAGGTGCTGTGGGAATTAGATAATCGGGTTAAGAGAAGGGGAAGGGAACAACACGTTGGATATTAGATATGTAAAGAAACGTTGGAAATACAAAGATTTTAAAGAGTTAAGTTAATTGGTTAACTAATGAGAGTCATTAAAAGTGTGCATATGGCGCTGTGAAAAAAATGATAAATATCGATACTGAATTTTATTGTCAATTTTAATTATAAAATTATATACTATAATCATAAAATAAGGTGTGTTGTATTAACACGGAGGACTATGATGTAAGCATTTTTCATATACAGGGGGACAAAATAAATTTATCAATTATAGGGCATATGAAATGACACTTGTCGGGGAAAGAAAAGCGCGGGCTAGAAGGCATAAAATTAAGAAACGAGGCAGATTCTACATACATAGTATCCACCAGAAAACATGTTCTACTTCTACTCAACTCTTTTGATTTCTAGGGCTTCAAAACGTTTAAGAAGAAACATGTGTTAATCTAGTACGACATCCTCAACCTGTGCCACCCGTCCATTTTGGTACGCATATACACTCACATATGAAAACGTTGTTGATATCTAATATGCAACCATGATGATGATACATTCTGATTTATTCTTATTTGAATTCATCTTCTAAACATTACAATGAAGATGTTATTAATATTCTCTCTCTTCAGTTGTATGTTCATATCTGATGTGTGTTTTATTTTGCCATTTGATGCCTTGATGTAATGACCACTTAGTATTTATATATCATGATTTATCAAGCTATAGTCTTCATCACAGTAAAAAAAGTATGTAAGAACTGAATTGTGCGATTCATAAAGAGATGAACCAATAAATTAAACATGATTTTGTCCGACAATTTTATGACCTTTTTGAGTTCATGAGTAACTGTAGGCAAAAAAAAAAGGATAACTTATAATCTAAAGAAATAGTCTGAAGGTAGGGTTTTAGTGACATTTGAGATAAACAAGAATAGCTGGCTGGCTTTAGATCACGTGATATAGCTGTTATTGTTTAAAAAATATAGTATTAACAAATTATGATGTTCGACATCAACCATGGGTAAAAATAATAGGGGAAAGTACTCTTAGGTTCCTCACAAACAAATTTTAAACACTAAAGGAATTTTGACAAATTTTAAACACTTAGGTCCATTAATTCTCTTCTTGTAGAAGTCCACGTTAGTGGCATAACAAGTGGACCTAATAGTAAATTGTCCTTAAATGTTTAAAAATTGTTACCAAGGGACCTAAGTGTAAATTGCCCAAAATAATATCATGGTGGATCATAAACTGCTTTGGCTTGAATTTTCATGCTTCTAGTTTCCTTGCCTGAGTTTGTTTAATCTTGATGTTTGCTAGCACATGGATTGATGGTTGTTAAAAAAAGGTATGGTTTTGGTATTTCACTCTTTTATTATGGCACCATCTCCATAGTTTTCTCTATTGTATTCTCAGTCGATGGAATACGTAGGAGGACCACACAATTGTAATGATGATGGTGAATAATTTGAGGGCCTTGGTTCTAAAATTCTTGAGGATATGTTTGGGAGCTCCAATTGCGTGACTGGAACTGGAATTGACGTAAAATTAGTTTAAATTTTAAATTAATTTTGCTCAAATTCCAATTCCAAAGTTGGAATTGGAGAATCCGAACAAAACGAGAGTTTTTATTTGGACTTCTTTTGGTAATTCCTTGAACTTTGTCTTGCTTGTCTCCTTCTCATTTGGCATAGTTGTTATTGGTGATGCTACCAAAGATGATAGTAAGGAAAGAGTTTATGAAAATTTTGGAAGCTGCTCCTTTCTGCAATGTGTGGTCTTTTTGGAGAGAGGAAGATAAGGTGTTTTGACGGCTTAGAATTGGGGAATCTAACATTACAGCACACTGTATTGAGTTTACTATTTTTCTGGTTCTGCGAATCGTATCCCAAATTCCGAATCATGTTTCCTTTTGTAAAGTTCTTCCAAACTATTGCATTAAGGATATCTAGATATTCTTTTTTTTGTAGCCTTCTTTTAGTTGTTACCTGATTTCTTGTTTTTGTTTTTTTGACTGTAGATTGTGTATGCGGGGTTTTCTTCCTTGGCAGATTTTGTTAATACTAGTTATATACTTATAAAAAGTCCTCGTCCATATATATGTTTGCTTTTCGGTAATTCAAACTCACTTTTCAAGGAATTTAAACTTTTGAGTTTGTGAGTACAGTAAGTACATGTTAAAAATTTACAGAAACCGATGTATATTTAGATGTCTGGGAGGTTCTCGAGGCTTTTGTTAGTTTTTAGTGATACTTATCAGTTACGACTTACCAACAATATCAGCTTGCTGACGGAGCCCTCTGGTGTGACGAGCCATGCATTAGTTTGAAGGGTAAAACCATGGTCTGATAGTGCAATGTGGCCTTACTATGTTACAATCACTTCATTGATATTGAAATATGTCCCTAGTGAGTGTTAATGTATGATATTGGTAGTTCAAGGCGTTAGTTGCCAAGGACTATCTGGGGCAGTACTAATCGATGTTTGAGGGGAACCAAAAGGGATGTACAACATCAATTTAAGTTTAATATTTAAACCCCCAAAAGTTTACACGAGTTCTTAGATTCGTCTTAGTTAAGTTCAATGTTCCTTTTTGATAATCTAGATAGTTCCTTATTTTGTATTGTACACTTATTCTTAGAATTTGCAGATGTTCTAAAAAGTGAGCATTATTTGACGGTTCATTCTTCATACAAAGATATTCAGAAACTGTGGATGGGTGCTCCTAAGCAGAAGTGGACATCAGCAGAAGAAGCTGCTCTTAAAGCTGGAATAGCTAAGTATGGGGCAGGCAAATGGAGCACAATTCTTAAAGACCCAGCATATAGCACCATCTTACGGTCGCGTTCAAACGTGGACCTAAAGGTAAATTTCTGGAGCCTTTATTCTGCATTGTCTGATATTTTTGAAGAAAGCTTAAGTTTTTCAGTTTAAACATCTATAATATTACTTCCCCCAAAAGGATGTCTAATTTATGGAAATATCTATTTGTACCGCATATTTGAACAAAATTCAAACCGCATGTATGTATATTTGGCTAATGGGCGTGTGTCTCCTTCCCCTAAAACTGTGGAGTTATTGTATGTTAAAATGATCAGTAGATGCTATCTGGAAATGCGGTTTGCATGCGGTTTGCTCCGGCGAGTAGAAGCTTTCCTAGAATATAATTGGCTAAATAAATGATTCAGATTGTTGCATTCTGAAGCCATATAAAATATGCTTTTCTGTATTCTTGTTTCTATTATCTAGGCTAAAAACTGGTTTATTTATGAGTATGGTTTTGACTGTGGACAGGATAAATGGAGGAATCTGAATGTGATGGCAAGTGGTTGTGGGTCCCGACAAAGGGCTAGGCTTTTGACAAAAAGCACTCAGCTGGTTCCCAAGCGCGATCCTAGCCCTATGGCTCTTGGCATGGTATTGGAGGCTGATATTGATGCTGTTGACGCTAAGCCCCTTTCTATATCTAGTGGACCATTGCGAAATTTTGTTTCCAAGAAACCATTTTCAAGGTTGCGATACTTCTTGTTATCTAATAATGTTCTCATCATTTGAATTTTGATTCCTTTGCCTACGGCCTACAATTGACGAGTTGTTCTTAAATTGGCCGTGACCAATGAAATAGTTCGTCGTCAGGGAATGATAAATTTAATCCAACCGCCACTAAGTTCTATGATTCTGTCGACATCTCAGCGCACCTGCCATTTCTAAACCTTTAGTTATGCAAATGTGGATTGGCCTTGGTGTTTTCTTCCCATTGATAAATGGATCCTCCTCATCTCATTGTTGTCTGGTAATGATATTGAATAAACGACGTGAATATACAACATTGGCCATTTGATTGTTAGATACTAATATCTAAACATAAACATGCTTTGTTAGGAAGACTTACATTTTAAAAGCATTTGTGACATCTCAAATAGCAGTGAGAAGGGGAAATGAACGTGGTTGTAGTGCCTTAAAGATCATAACCCATGTTCGGGCTTTCATATAAGTTTTGTTATTGTAATCCTTCTCCTTCTCGAAATGTTATTGCTGTGTGCGCTTTTCTTCTGAAAAAAGTTTGTTTGGGAGAGAAAAGGATAAGTGTGTTTGTGTGCGTATGTTGTGGTGTTGAGGGGGGGGGGGGGGGGGGGGGAATTTTAGCTCAATAGTCCTCTGGAGTTTGTTGACTATTTGGCCAACATGCTAACTGATCTGTAAATCCGTTTAAGAAGCAAATATAAGAATCCGCTTTTAAAAAATGCGTTAGCTTAACCTGACATACCTTTCTTTATGCTATTAATATAAAGAATGGGGAGGGCAAGAATTAAATCCCACTAGAGATAGTTTTACTCCCATATGGGGATGATATAAAAAGGGGGGGCCACCTCACATTGTGTACCTTTTTTTTGCTGGGTCTTTTTGAGAAAAAAAATCCTATTTGTAATAGGTAATTAGATTTAAGACCCTGTTCTAACTATAATTATGTTTAACCCCCTAAAACACAACGTCGTCAATTTTTTTCTTCTTAACGACAGTTCTGCGCTTGTTTCACATAACCCTTATTCTAACCCAAATCTCATCCAGCCACCCCTCCTACCCAACTCTCTCTCCCTTTTTCTCCCTCTTCAGCGCTTCCCTCATTCCCTACATCTTTCTTTTTTTTTTTGCTAGGGAGTGTCTCTCTCTCTTTCTCTCTCACACACACACACAGCTTTGTGCAATCTGACCTCATTCCAGGTTGTTCAATCGGATTTCATTCTAAATTTCCAACCTTCAACGGTTATCTCCTAAGAAGCATGGACGCGGTTGCGGAGATGCGAAATAAAAAAAAAGGATGCGGGCGCGTCAAGAAAAATAAATAAATATAATATATATACTATTATTCCTTAAATGATATATCAATTTTCACGAGTCAGAAAACGTGCAACATCATAAAATTAACAACTGCATAGGAAGAAAAATTAAATTATAATCGGTAAAAGTAAACTAATAGCGGCACTAACAAAGTACCATAACAAAAGCATCATATGAGCAATTGTTTACAAAGATTTTACAAATCAAAACACCACATATCATGTTGTACTGTTCTTTCTTCATCAAATTACTCCCTACATGAATCATAATAAAAGGATAGTTTCACTCACAAGTAAGAACAAAAAACACCCCCACCCTCATTTAAACATTTCAATGACCATATAAGCTACTCCACCCCCACTTTAAACATTTTCAACGATCACATCATCATCCCTACCCCCCTTGAAAAACTAAACGAAATATTTAAGACACAGGATTTAACGAATGTGCCAAGCAATGGAGTGGCGTGTTGCTTTTGGTCTGTCGTGCTACAAGGATTTCATGCACCACCTTGAAAAATGATGATTCTTCATTATCTTGCCTCCTCTTGTGTCCCACACACGGTTCAAAGTCTCGGTCCTTGTATCGGACGCTTGATTTTCAAATCGGTCGCGGTATCGGGCGATACACAAAGAAATGCCATTTAGAGAGTCCAAAAAATTCCGAAAAAATGTAGAAATTAAAAAAACAAGATTAATATTATGAACCAATTAGATAAGTTCAAAACCATCCGTTAATATGCATATCGTTGCCAAATTGATTATACTGACGCGCGTCGGACTTGTCAGATTCAATGTTCCATAATAAATCAATGTTAAGTTTGAAAAACAATCTATATGATACATGAACATGATAAGAAAAAGTTGCATAGTAATTAATTAAAATTGATTACATTGTTTTCATCATTTTCATCTTCCTATCTCGTTGCGACATTGATCATGGTAAGGATATAAGTAAGGATAATTTCCTCCCGTAGGAGCAATTCGACAAATAAAGAGGATAGAACTGTTGTTTTCCTACTAATGGTTACAAATATTAATAAATTTTTAAGGAATACTTCCAATTTTTTCCAAAAATAGTACCAATTTATTTACGATGCCCAACACGTTTTTATTAAGAAATTATAAGAAATAGTAACAATTTATTTAAAATGTTAAGCAAATTCAAAATGTACAACACTTTTATAAAAATACTTTGTCAATTTTGCACTTAGTCCACATTATTTTATGTTCAAAAAAATACTTTGTCTATTTTTTTGACAACTATTTTCTAGGTTTAGGATAAGAGAAGAGAGTGTTTGTGACTTTTATAAGGCGAGGGACCTTTTGAAATAAAATAAAAAGTTTGGACTAAACGTCAATTAAAAAAATGCTGAGTGAATTTTCGTCTGATGACCAAAAAAATTATTAAGAAATAGTACTTTATTACACGTACAAAAATTTATAAGAAAGTTGTATTATTAATTTTTAAGTTTTCATTTTCTATTCGTATGAAAAACGTATATCATATGTGTGAGTTCTAAAGATAAAAAAGTGAAGTGAGCTCTAAAGATAAAGAAGTGAGTTGTAAACTATTCATAAAAAAAGAAAACGGATAACGTAGTTGTAAACCCCAAAACCCATCTCCTAAGTTAATCCCCTTTAACCACAAACATAAAAACCAAAAAGACAACAACAAATGGAGATTTAAAAAGAAAAGAAAAGAACTCTAACAAAAACATGAATAGAAAAAAAAGGCCATCTTAGCTGATCAGAACAATTTTGAGTTCTTTAAGGTAGCGATTTGTTTTGATCTTCTGCCGAAGGTTATGATTTCATTCTTATGCCCTTCTCTTGTTTTATTAACTTTTTTTCTTACTTTGAATATGCAGTCTTGGTCGATTTCTTCTTATCTCGTCAGTCTCGACGGAGATATCAGTGTTACATCTCGGAATCGCCGATATACCACAATATGTATAATTTTTTTATTTCGCCTCTCGAAATCGGAACGGTGCCTTGCGATACCGAGTTAACTCGGTCGAGACTTTGAACCATGGTCCTACGTATCATAGACCAAATGTGGACAAGGCCTATCGGTGTCTGCCGCCCTAAGCATTTCATACATGGGATTTGTGAATTTTATAATGTAATGAACTTGATCCCACCAACTTTCATCCAATATCAACTCCTTCACATGCATTGCTTTCGCAACATCATCTTCCTTGTACGCATTCCATCTACTCGTAATAAAATACTAAAAATAAAAATAAACACGCCAAAAAATAAAAGGGACCCCATGCACATGCCACGGCAATAGAGAGCAATTTCAAGTTGGAATGTTCATTATACATTGCCAATCTCATGGAATGGTTCATGATGATGCTCTTGAAAGAAAGCATCTCCACAAGTATTTGTGATCCAATTGGACTCCTCATATGTCTCTTTATTTTCCACGGTATCTCTTGCGGCACATATGCTTTGTAATGCTAGATTAAGTGTATGCACAACACAAGGTGTCCAAAAGATATGAGGATATTGTGCCTCAATAAGTAAACCGTCTGTCATACACAAGGGTGCATTATCCGTAATTACTTGCATCACTTTATCAGCCACAACACTTTCAATTACATCCGATCAAGTTACAAATGTAATATTTGTCTTTTCGTTCACCTTCACAATTTCCGGCTCTTAAAAACATTGCCCCACTTCTACAAACTGCCATAAAATGAATAAGGGGCCTCCATTGTGAATCTGTCCAACCATCACTCACAATAGATACACCTTTACTCTTCCAAGAATTTTTAGTTGTCTCCAACAATCTCTCAATGTTTGCTCTCTCTTTGAGAAGGAGAGAAGTCCTTAAAGCATTATAACCTGGCGGGAGGAAGCCAACACCACAACTAGTCATCAAAACGAAGGCATTGACATAATTTGGGTTTTTTGCCAAATGAAATGGCAACCCACAGGAGTAGAACAGCCTAGCAATCTCGGCTTGTTGCCACAAAAAAGTCTTCGGAGGTGGGGTCGGCACAGCTTTGGGATGAAGCAGGTCAGTCTGGTCGGAGGTGGGGTCGACTAGGGTTTCTTGTGTTCACAAGTTGGGAGCAAATGTCTGATCGTGTTTTTTTTTGTTTGATTGTGAAAACTGATCCTGTTTTCTTTGTTTGCAAATGGGCCCGGCTAGGTTTAAAAGGTTAGTGTTTAAATTAATCAAAAGACTGTTTAAAAAGTTATTTTTACAAGTTTAACCACATTTTTTTTAACATTTTGAAAACTGACCCCCGTTATTATGTAACTTCAAATTAAAAAAAAGAATCCAAATTGAATCCCTGCCGAATCGGAAATTTTGGTTTAATTATTATTTTTTTTCAATTATTCTTGGGTTTGAATCGGGGCCGTACTTGCACCCAAATTGGATCTGATTCGGACTCGAGGCTATTTTTCGAAAAATCGGTGCTTCACAGGTTCTCTTTCTCTTGGCCTCTCTCAGCTTTGTGCTGTCTGATTCCATTCCAGATGGCAAGATGTTTTATTTTGTTCCAGATTTCTGACAATCTGATTTCAGACTAGATATTAAGTGTTCCCATCATTTGATCCGTTTTCATTGCAATGACAATCTCTCACTTGGTGCGATGGCAAGTGCCCTTGCTCAAGCTACGGTTGGTCTCAAGTTCGAGACATGGGAAGCAGCCTCTCCATATATGGAGGTAAGGCCAACCGATATCTGCCTCTCTTAGACCCTGCAGTTAATTGGGAGCCTTGTGCACTGGATATGACCTTTTTTTGTTTGTTTGTTTTGACCACATTGTTTTGATTTTGGGGTTTTGGCGACGGTGTTGGTGTTGGTGTTGGTGGTGACACTGATGGCTAATACTGGTGATTCTACTGGGTGGGTGTTGTTGGTAACTGCAATGGCAGATGGTGGTGATGTCGGTGACGGTCGATGGTGATGGTGCCGGTGTAAGATATATTTATATTTTTTATTGAATTGGATGACCGAGAAGGAAGATAAGGGTACTTTAGTCACGTTGGGTCAAGTATTAAATGGTTGATGGACGGAGTTAACAAACGGGTTGTTATGTCTAACTATTGTTCAAACAGGGGTTATGTCTAATTACCAATTATAATTTATAAATAAGGGGTTAAGTAAAATTACGCTTCTTTCTTTAGTAAAAATATAAATCTAGTTGATAATTATCCCATCTTTAGGTTCTCTTCAAAAAACAAACAAACAAACAAACATCCGGACTGAATGTATTGTACCTAGGGATTTTGCAGTAAATATTATTAGCATAACAGCAGGTGTCACAGAAGTTATGGGTTTCCATTTCCACATCAGTTGATATATATCTATTGTTTATTTTGAAGTTAAAAGCCTTATCTAGTCAAAGATGCTTGAAGTGCAAACTTCTATCGATGAATGTGCATAGACAGCAATGTATAAAATGTAGCACTTTAACTGACTAATCTGTACTTGTGTTTTAAAATTTGAAGCACGGTGTTATAGCTAGGATAATCTAAATCAATGTCAAAGAAAAAAGCTTATTACTTGATCTTTATAAAGAACTATGGAATTTAAATTAGTGATATGTTATAAAAGCTTCTAGTGCACACCATCTTGTTATCATTTGATGTCTTTATTCACTATCACACCATCTATCGGAACTCCTTATGAATGCAGGTTGGAGAATCTTATAGTGGAGGCTATACAAATTTTGAAGGAGCCTCGTGGTTCTAACAAGACTACAATTGCTATGTACATAGAGGTATTATTACTCGAGGTTATAGAAGTTATGATTCCAGAACTCTATAATGTTCGTATGAGGAAATTCTAAAATAGTAAAATAGAAAAACTGCTAGATGTGCTTGCCATCTCCTTGGCTTTCTCTGGTGCTAGTGATGCTTATGCGTCGAAGATGATATTTTCCTTTTCTTTACCAAGATCTCATTTTTATCTTTTGCTTTTCTAATATATATGATTTCTGTTGATGTAATTATTGTCCAAATGATTACATTATACAATTATAGCTTTTAGTTGTGTTTCAAAGCTTATGCAGTTATGCATTTGATGTATGCTTATATACAAGGCACGTGCATGGGATTGAGTCTACTGTGCTATTTTTTATTTGTCATTACTTGTATTTTAATTGCTTTGTTATTAGTAGAATAAATTAAGATTCATTTGGACTATTCTAGATTAGGTCAGTCGTTGCCGTTGCTTCTAGGTGTTTTGGGTCTAAGCCGAAGCCGCCTTAGGGCTCCTGGCCCTCCTTAAGTTTTTCCGGTACTCCTTTATAAAAACTATTTCACTTCACGTCAAATTCATTTACTTGTGGTCCAACCGTCGTTTTTATCAAAACACCCTGCATATCGCCGTTCCTTTTTATTTGCATGAGTTCCCCTTTTTACTTATTTTAAACATTTTTCCCTCCTCGTAGGCCAATATCCCAGGTTATTACCACCTTGTCATTGTTACATTGAAACACATTTCACCGTCTAGTCCTCGTTACTTAATTTAAAAGTTTCGCAACCATTCTACATCTACCAAATTAAGTTTTACTCTTCCATTTATATTAAAGGACCATTATGCCTGTATATGTATTCGTTTCAAAGTCTTTGCGTACAAGTCCCTATCTTCATAAACACCATTTTTAGTGAAAGTGTGACAAGTTCACCTCTTTAGGATTTATTTTATGTAAGCTTAGTCATTATCTCGTTTACATGTGATTTCACCCACATTATTATTTCTCAACATTTTTACAACGTTCTTTACTTTGGGGATTATCCCGTTCCTAAGTCATTAATACTTTGAAAAAACTTACAATATTTTCATGAAAAGCCTCGACATAATATCATCACTTTTATACCAATAAATTACATAGTGCCACAATTTAATATCTTTTACATAAAATGTAACCGCCTTTTTGCCTATTAATACTCTTTATGAAAAGATACATTATTGTATGAAATAATAGTGTTTTGCCATAATACTACCATTTCGAGACATGGGAGCAACCTCTCTATATATGGGGTAAGGCCAATCGACATCTGCCTCTCCCAGCGCTAGCCTTGTCCACTGGTTCCGACCTTTTTATAACATAATTTCATAACTTTTTCCTTTTTGAATTCTGAAAATTTCACCATTTGCCAACCATGTTTAAACTCAAATTTGATACTTTGTTACACATGAAACTATACTCCCAATTTCATAAACTAGTAGCATGTGTCGTATCGCATAAAATATTTCAGAATATAAACACCATAAATAAACTCCCCGCCTCAAATGGTGAAATCCTCCACAAGTTGTGTAAAGAGCGTGCTCCAAAAACTTCCACGAAAGCTCCCAAGAGCCCAAGCTTTTACCCTCATTCTTACTCCATAAATACTACACCTTCATTCTACACTAAATACACTTCAAACTCCACCAAAAAGTTACATTGGTTTTACCGTCAAAACTCCTAAAATAATTTATCTACAAACTATAGAATGGTACCATGTATATGTTCATGGGTTTGTGTGGATTTTTATGTGTAGAAACAATGGTTTAACCTCTGAACATGGTGGCATTTGGGGTGTTATATGTATATCTTTGCACTTGGGTAGCAAGGTTTAAAGAGTGGTTTCAAGTGAGTGTATTTTCTTCTCTTCTTTTCTCTGGCTGAAATCCCCCATGTTTTATACCAACTCCCAAGCCAATCCAATGGTTGAAAATAGCTACCCTAGACACATTTAAAGCGATGAGAAAATCACTTTTTTTTTATATATATGTTTGTGCGCATAGCGCACAGCTCTTCCACCCCCTTTTCTTAACTTACAGCTACCTTATTTTGGTTTTATTACGCTGAGGGACCCGCCACCACCCCATACCACCTAGATAATCTTGAACTCACCCTCCCATGGTTTAACTCACCCGCCCATACCTTTTGACCGAGAAGAATAAGCTATAGGTCTATGAACTTCACCTCACCTCTTACTGTTTTGTCTTATTATTAGGCTATATAACGCCATAAGTCAATTTTATATATATATATATATTGAAATCTCATAAGGCAATTGCCTACCTAAATACATACACTATATGTGCCTAAAATAAAAAAAGGACTTGCGAGCTCCTAAAAAAAACTGCAATCGTTTCGTATATATATATATATATATATATATATATATATATATATATATATATATATATATATATATATATATGAGAATTCTCACCTATATCATGCTCTATACATCATTCATACATCACACCCATAGTTGTCAAATCGCGAATCGTATCGTGAATCGTTTACCCCCCGAATCGCGAATCGTGAATCGTATCGGTCGAATCGGAACCAAACGATAAAAACGTAGTAAAACATATGTAAATGGAATTTAACACTATTGAATTGGTAATTAAGCGTAATATGACAAAAAACTAATCATAGCACATGATAATATACCAAAATATATCACAAAAATTAACCGTAGTACATGTTCTCATCCATTTTAAGCTTAAAAATGTAAAAAACAAAAATATTTCATAAAACGGCCTACATATTAATTTAAAACACCCTACATAAAACAAATATATATATATCATAAAGAGCCTATATATTAATTTAATGTAAAAAAATCGCGAAAAAAAAAAAAAAAAAAAAAAAAAAAGTGAATCGGACCGAATCGTGAATCGGACCGAATCGGACCCGAATCGGAAGATTCGAATCGTGAATCGCCGATTCGGTCCGATTCTTTAGACATTTGCGATTCGAAGGTTGATTCGAATCGTTTTGGTACTGAATCGAATCGAATCGTCCGATTCGAATCGCGAATCGGACGATTTTGACAACTATGATCACACCTAGTTGTAGGCTCTAAAAAACTTTTCTGTCAAAATTCTTATTTTTCCCTTGAAATTAACCTTCCAATAACCCATGTTCAAAAAATTAGGTCAAAATACATTTTGTAGCTATTTTTAAAAAATTCACAAAAAATTGCTAAAAATACGTTATTTATAAGGGTCCGGCAAACAGTTTTTTGTTGATTTTTTAAAAATAGCTACAAAATGTATTTTGACCTAATTTTTTGAATATGAGTTGATCGGAAGGTTAATTTCAAGAGTAAAATAAAAAAATTGGGAATTTTGTTTAGGGCTCAGAACTAGGTTTGATGTGTACGTCATGATGTAGGTGAGCCTCTCTCTCTCTCTCTCTCTCTCTCTCTCTCTCTCACTATCTCTATCTATCTATCTATCTATCCATCTATATAATTATACATACACAATTGACCCTCTAAATTACACTGTAAAGTTCACACAAAATACATGTTTTTGAATAATGTTAGCACCCCCTAATAACAAAATAATTCCTTACTCGAAATTATTCTTTTTCACTAATGCTTAATATTTTTCTTACCGAGATTATAATTTTGTTACTAAAATGAGGCTTGTACCCCATGTATTAAAATAACCTTATAAAATATGTACACGACACTTATTATATGTTATTAAAACAATACGAGTGGTTTACACACTTTTATTTTGTCGTTTAAGGTCAATTATCATTTTCGCCCATTTATTATCATTTTTGTGGTCAATTATCATTTTTGCCCATTTATTATCATTTTTGAGCATGCGCGTGATGCATGCACCAAGCCCGAACACGACACGCAAATTTATATTTGTTATATTCAACCTCTGTATAATACATATAAATGCATGCAAACTTTTACGTGGAACGTTCGCTTAAAACATAATTTATCGTTTTTACCACTTGTGCGACCCATGCAGTGCACACATGTAACTGTTTTTACGTAAAACTTTCGCGCGACCCAAATATTTAACAATTACTTTATTTATTAAAATCAAAGGTATTACAAGTAATGTCATGGCTTAGATCATTAGCCCATGACATCACCGTTTATGTCATACTTAGCTTGTCCACCAAGTATTGAGGGATTTTAAATACCTCATGTAATCTCCTATATTGTATGAACAAGTTATTGTGAATAAAAATTATTCGTGTATTTCCTCTTTTAGCGAGTGTGTAATATATCTGTTGTGTTTACATCAAACTCATATTAGAGTTCACTATTAGTGTGTTCATACTAATTGGTATACGGAGCTAAGGTCCGAGCAATGGGTTCAACTCAAACAAACCATTCGGCCGCAAGAATGTCTTGGGCAACAATTTTCCAAATGCAACCGGGCCTGTGATTGAAACCTCCAAAATTGATCAAAAGCCTCTATGGGGATTGGGTCCAAGGATTCTTTGAGGTTCAACCTCCACCGGCGGCACCACTTCCACCCTGCCGTGTTTCACCTCATTTTTCATCGTTTGAGAATGATAATGCTGAATCCTACAACGAAGATGAATCTGATTTTAACGCGCTCCTCAACCCCTGACGATTTCGTCTCTTCAAGCGACATGGCGTTGTTCCTCCACAATGGTCGCAAGCCGATTTGAGGTCTGAAATGGTCAATATGTCTTTGTCGCGACAAACAATCGCTCCAAAATTGAAATCGAGAAGAAAGCTGCCGACATGTCACATCTGGGAAACGTCGAAGAAAATAGAGGGGGGCGATGCTTGATCGTTTAGATCCAAGAGTGATCGATAAGGAAGGAGCCATCTCCGACGACCGAAGACTAAATCCATCACCAACGAGTATTACCAAGAGAGATTTATCACGATGCTGTTATCAAGGGTGATGCTGGGGTGAACCAGTTCTGGCAAGAGAGAGAAGTCTGCAACCAACTGGAAGAGGTCGGTGGTCAATGCGAGGTCGAGATATGGCCGGTACATATTGTCGATGGCGACGATCAAAATGAGGAAGTCCAAGATCTCGAACGTGGGAACTTGTCTGAAGCAGATAGGGTTTGCTTCCTAAACCCTAAAGCCCTGTTTGGCTGTAAGTACGGGTTTGAATGAAATTGTAGGTCTGTTTGGTTGGGAGTATTGAAAGGGTTGTAGTTTTTAACCAATTGGTTTTGGAGACGGGGTTGGGTTTCATTCTCTGTCTGTGAAAAGAGATGGGTAAGAGGTAGTAGGTGCCTTTGGAATATGGGCTGATTTGGGCTTTTGTGAAGCTGGGTCAAGCTGTGGGTCTTTGATTGGTGTTTAAAGCAAATTTAGGTTTTGGCCTTCATTTAACTGAGGCTGAAATGAATTATTGGGGCCCAAATTCAGATAAAATAGATTTTCTGGGGCTTGAAGGGAATGGACCACCTCCAAATTTTTGAAGAGTTGGAAGAAACTGCATTTGGGCCCCAAATATTCCAAGAAATTTATTTTGAGCCCTCAATAAATGCCAAAAAAATATTTTCAGTTTATTGTTCAATTGGCACGGGCGACTCCAATTTTTCCCTAAAGCTCGGGGTCAAACTTCTTCAATGGAGGGAGAATGGTGTATGCGAATACGGGGCAATCTGTGTGGGATTGTGTCAACCACGATAGATATTTTTATTTGTAAATAATTGTATTTTTATTGCTTTGTTATTAGTAGGATAAATGAATATTCTTTTGGAATATTCTAGATTAGGTCAGTAACGTCATGGCTTAGGTTATTACGCCAGTGACATCATCGCTTATGTCATGCTTAGCTTTCCCACCAAGTATTGGGGGCTTATAAATACCCATGTAATCTCTTATTTTGTATGAACCAATTATTATGAATAAATGAGAATAAGTGAGTTATATTTAATTATTTTTTCTTTTAATATTTCTGCTGCATTTACATCAGTATTAGTCTCGGTGTCCGAAATAAATATTACATGTCTGCAGAGTGCAGAGGGGTCAGGACTGCAGTTTTATTTATTATTCGGTACAAGATAGTCTGGATAATTATTGTTATAATTTTATTGTGATAGTAAATTTTTTTGTTTCACACAAAAAATGTTCTAATATTTCAAAATGTCATCTTGTCACGAATCACACACTCCAATTTTTTTGGTCATTTATCACCATGGTCTCACATAAATCTAGAAAAACAATGCATTCTTTTTTTTTTTTGAAATTTGATTTAATATGTAAATTATTTATGACATAATCTACGCTCATATGTAGGAGCATTACTTGACACCTCCAAACTTGGAAAGGCTGTTGGTGGCATCGTTGAAGCTTTTGACGGACAATGGTAAATTGATTAAGGTAATTAATATTCTTCTTATTGCTGGAATGATTCCGGCGACCATTTGCCTATTTAATTTTCCTCCCTGGGCCCCAAGCTGATTTGAAGAGCTAATGAAGCTATTGATTGGAAAGACATATTGGCATAGCTAGGCCATTGAGTTTTGGTTTCTTTCTTTCTTTATCCCCTCCTTGGCTAGAAGCTAATTTAGTTTGGCATGTGTTGATCTGAAGAGTCATTGAGGCTATTGTGTTCAAAGATACATAAGCTACATGTTTGCG
This sequence comes from Sambucus nigra, assembly GCA_949130495.1. Lineage (NCBI taxonomy): Eukaryota > Viridiplantae > Streptophyta > Magnoliopsida > Dipsacales > Adoxaceae > Sambucus > Sambucus nigra. The sequence goes on from OX422207.1 coordinate 522,260,394, forward strand.
AACATATGAACCCCTTATTCTCCTCTCTTTTCGAAGTTTTATGTTTCTTTTGGCGTACACTTGTGAATATGGAGTTGATGACAGGTTGTAAATAAACCCAAGGGGATAGCTTAGTGGCCTGGACTCTTACCTCACACCTTGAAGGTCAAGAGTTTGAATCCTTATCGGACCACCTTCCATAATGTGTCCTGGTACGGACAGGTTGTAGGGTCTAAACGTACCCTTATAGGACCACCTTCCATTTGCTATATGTTTTGCAAATGTATTAAATTCTTATGTGCTCTCGTTTTCGAACTTTTGTTCTTCTTATGACCCATCCATGTGAACTATGGATAAGAGAATGGGCTTTACAAATAATCTGGTCCAGGCATGGATAGTTTTGACTTAAATATGTTTGTGTTGGAAATGATGTGTAAAATTCCCATTTTGCTGTCAGGGGTTTACCTTAGGCCTGTAAACGGGTCGGGTCCGGATCGGGTCTACCGATATCCATATCCGATCCAAACCCGTTAAGGACCCGAGAACCCGACCCGAATAGCTGAAACTAAAAAATGGACCAAAAAAAATCCAATTTAAACAAAAAATGTCTTTAGATTTATATATACATATATATAAATACACACATAAAAACAAAAATACATATATAAAAATCAATAGAAACCAATATATATATATATATATATATATATATATACACACACACACACATAGAGAGAGCGAGAGAGAGAGAGAGAGAGAGAGAGATTTTGGGTCGGGTCCTTAACGGATCGGGTCTACCTATATCCATATCCGATCCATTTAATTAGCGAGTAACCGGGTAATTGGGTAGCCGGATTTCATAAAAGTGCTCAGACCCGGGTTTAATGGATCGAGTTCGGGTTGGGTCCGGGTCCAAACCCCACCCATTGACATGCCTACCTTCTTAAGTTGAAACTTGGACTAAACTAGTATTTCCCTTCCTTTTTTCTATTATTGTTTCCATTCCCCCTCTATAGTGGGCTGATGGATTGATATGAAGATATTTTTGCTATTCTTATAGTACACTACAATGTGTCAAAGATATAACTCTTCCATCTCAAATTAGTAATCACCATTTGATAGTCAACATCTTAGGGAATGTGATGCAGGAGCATAGGGATATAGTTGTCATTTTAGCAATTTTTGTTATTTTTCCCCTTTTGTACCTATAGTACGTGGGTATCCATTAGTCTAAGCTTGACGTGTCCAAAGCATTTAAGTTGATTTTCTCTCAATTTATCTTCTATAGGAGCTACTTTTACTGTTTCACGAATTTCTTCATTTCTAATTTTATCCTTTCGATTTTTACCACAAGTCCATCTTAGCATTTACATCTTCGCCATACTCATTTTCTGCACTTTTTATTTTTTGATTACTCGACACTCTGTTCCATATAATATGGCGGGTCTATTGGCTGTCCTAAGAATAACAATTTAAATCCTAATAATTTCACTTTTCAGACTCCTGAATTATTTCCGATTGCCCAGTCCAAGTTGCACGCCTGATCTTATTTGGGTTTGGTTAATGGTATTGGTCCATATTCTCAGTTTTGTTCTAATTATCATCACCTTGTATCTTGTACTGATACTTATCTCTTGAGGCACATCACTTAATTATGCCTCACGTGATGAGGATTTGGTGTCCAGCGGATAGATGTTTTCTTCAATGTGTTTTTGTAGCAATATTTTGTAATGACTTGATTGGTAGTATATTTTCTCTCACACGAGTTGCATTTTTCTCTTAATTGGAAATTTGGATTTATATCAGCCAGTTTGCTTTTCTTTGTCATTTGTGCTTCATGGAAGTATATCTATACAGTTATTTTCTTGGTCATCTAGTTTCTGTTGGAAGTAATTCTCTACCCTAGCTTGTCAGGGGCCAAAGTTTTGAGTGGTGCCGTGTATGGGGGCGGGAGCCCCCAAGCCGATTTTTTTGTTGGGTTATTTTGTGTTTTTTACAAATTTTTTGCCCAAAAAATATATTGACTAATTGAAGTTGTATTATAAACAATTAATCATTCAAGTTATATTGGCCCTAATATTATTTCAATTTGTTAAACATTAAATGCCAACTTAATAACATTAGCCCTAACATTTGCAAAAACAGTTAAAATATAAGCCCTAACTAAGAAACCAAAATAATCTATCAACAAATAAATTAACAGTTAACTAACAACAACAGCCTTCTTGTAACAAATAAACAAATTTTAACAATTAACTAATTAACAACAGTTAACAATTAACTAAAAACAAACTTTAACAGTTAACAAGTAACTAAAAACAGCCTTCTTGTAACAAAAAATAAACAGATGAACTAACACCAAATAAACATAATTTTGTTTAACAGTTAACTAACAAAAAATCAACTAACAAAGAATAAATTAACAAAGAAACTAAAAAAAATAACAAAAAAACTAAGTTGGAAAAAAAGGGTACACTGTACACACCTCGGTTGGGGCTGTTGTGGTGGAGTTGCGGAGAGTGGTTATTGCAGGCGAAGCGGTGCTTTTGATCTGTTGGGTTTGTCCGGCGGAGAGTGGTTGTTGAACGGAGAGACTAGCGCTGAGAGAGAGATGTTGGAATGTGAGAGGAGTAAAATAGAAAAGAGGCGTGAAAAGATAAGCTTGTAGCTGTAGGGTTTCAAAAATTTGAAAGTATTTACGTTTTTTACCTTAAAGTTACGAAAAACTCATTCTCTTTACCTCTAACTTCCTATCTTTACATATAGCACCCCTAAAAAAATTTTCTCGTTAATCTTCCCTTGAAATCTCAGAAGGGGCCCCTGCCCTTCCTTGCCCCCTGCTGAATCTACGCCTGCAAATGAGGTAGGTTGATATCAAAATTATACCAAATTTGTGGTGAAATGCCAGCTTTTTCTTTGTCGCACTATCAAAACATGCAACTGCTTTTCCCCACAGCAGATCTTACTTTCAATAATAAGATCTGAAGTGTGTTAATTTTTCCGAGCCAGTGTATGTGAATTCTGTTTCTGATTTTCCAACAACTATGTGCAGTTACTTTATTTTCTGTTTCTTGATCTTCAATGTGTTACTTCCTTTTTATTTATATTTATTTTTAAACTAGTGTGTGGAGGTTTCATTATAAAGGGATTAATTAGTCATAACTGATTCATTCTATTCCTTTTGGTTTCTTCGTGGAATTTCCATGTGTAACTAGTTAGTAGATGGAGACTAGTCTTGTAAGTATTATTCACACACAAGGAATCCAACTTGAACTTCAGTCACTGCATTTCATTCCAATGGTCGTCAGGTATTCATTTTCATAATATAACATGTAGTTGTTAGGCACCTCCGGTGGTTAATGGATGTACAGTCAAACAAGCAATATTGATTATGTAATTCATGAATCTTCTTCCTTGGTTTAAATCTGAGGTTTGATTTTTGCTTGGTTTAAATCTAATATCATTTTTTTTTGATTCAAATCTTGTTATATGCAATGTTTAAAAAGGCGAAAGGCGAGGCGTAAGCCTCACCGAAAAGAAAAAAAAGAGCAAAATAATATTAAAAAAATACTAATAAAGCCAAAAATAAAATAACAAAGAAATATAAAATAAAACTACAAAAAAAACATCCTTGAGGACTTTCTCACATAGTTTAACATTTTTTTGTTCCCCCGAGATAACTTTAAAAAAAAAGTAATTTGAGAAAATCAATTTTAACATATTGGTTATTTTACAATATGACAATAAATTAATCATTGCAAAATCATATTGGCAAAATCATTTTTTTAGTTTCATTCACATATTAGTTATTTTATAATATGACAATAAATTAATCAATGCAACTTAACAAGCAAACTTACTAAAAAAACATTGATTTTCAAGCTAAGATTAAAAAAAACCCAGCAATTTTATTAAAAAAATAAAATAAAACATATCAACCTAAGTTTATTTAAAAAACAACAACCTTTAAAATATATTAGTTTCTTAAAATATATTCAGTTTAGTTAAAGAAAATATATTAATCTAAGTTGAAAACCAAAAAACAGAAACCTTTTAAAAAAAAGTCATATTGACGTTAATTTAGTACATTTATTTCAAACAAAATCAAATTGACCAAATCAATTTTTTAAGTTTCATTAATATATTGGTTATTTTTAAAAAATTTCTCTCAAGTTACAATAGTAAATAGTATAAGTTAAAGTGCAGTTTTAAAACAAAAAAAGAAAAGAAAAAAAAAAGGAACAAGAGTTAGTATATTAAAACAACATTTTTTTAGGTTAAGTGCAATTTTAGAAAAATGAAGAACTTTAACCTTTAAAAATATAGACTTAGTGATGGAAGAAGAAAAAGAGTTTTTTTTTTTTCTTTTTTCCTGCACGTCAGCAAAAAGGCGTGAGGCGCATCGAGGCGTAAGCCTCAAATTAAACCCTGAGGCTTAAGCTTCATTTTTTGTCCGCCTCGCCTCGAGGCGTATGCCTCAAACGCCTTTTTAAACATTGGTTATATGAACATGAGATCGAATATCTTTTGTTTACATCATTCTTCAAATCTGATATCTAAAAATTTTGTTTTGGCTCAAATCTGGGATATATAATTATTGTTTGATTCAAATCTTGGTCTATGATATCATCTTGACTTGAATTTATGGTTTGCAATTCTCTTTGGGTGGTTGTTGTTCGGTGTTGTGGGGGGGGGGGGGGGGGGGGTATCCGAAGCCGACGACAAACGAAGCCCCTCGGTTCTGCCTCGATTGTAAGTATGGAAAACCAACAAGGTCAAAAAAATCATCCCAAAATCGAACTGACTGAACTGTGCACAACCCTATACTTGGCACGTCGATAGTATGTAATTTGATCTTATTAGGAGGAGCTGTGGATCATGAGTAGTCAGAGGAAGATCAATCGTAGGCATGACTGGTGGTCCACCAGCAGTACACATTTCAATTGCAATATAGACTAGGTTGTCATACAATGGTTGTGGATTTGTTGGGTAGGAGTCATGGGTTGGTCGCTATTAGGGGAGCAGTATTTGTATTTGATGAGATCAGAGAGTTATACGCGTTTGACCCTGTGTTCGGACCTATTGTTAGGGAGTGTCAGCAGCATCATGGGGTTCTGATCAGTACTTGTCCGTAATTCCAGGATGGATTTTTTGTTATGCGGGATAGCGTTGTGTATCCTTTCTTCCTCCCTCCGGAAGAAGATTTTCTCAGAGTTGTATTCTGGTGGGGGGTGGGGGTGGTAGTTAGCAGGATATTCCGATGTAGCATGTCTAGTGCGGATACTCAAGAGAGTGATTCATGCACGCCCAAAATTCAAGATGAGACAACCCAAGAGAAATACAATCTAAATGCAAAGTAATGAGAAAGCAAAGAGAAATCATAAACCAATAAACCATAAGGCAAGGTCTAAGTGGTTCACCAATTTGACCACGTCCGTGAATGATGATGATATTCTTTCTCTAATTAAATCAATTAGGGATTAGAACTTCTCTCAAGCCTCACTATCTCTTAATGTGTATACAAGAGCATTCAATGATGAAAAACTGCTCAAACAACTTCGGTGAAATGATAAAAAAAAGCTATCTATACAAGGGAGTAACAAGGATGAAATGACCAAAATAATCTTCATTACAACCCATTCGCTGCAACAATGATCTTCGATGTAGCGAAACCAATCCGTCGTTGGCTGTTAGCGAAGGAAGCTGGCACTTCCTTACTTCATAAACACCAAAAAATTATGCCAAGGTCTTGTGTAACGAAGGGCTGAATTCTGAGCCAAAATCTACAAATTCCCACCTTGGCGAGAGAATTCCGTAACCCCCATACTCTAACTCAATCATCAAAGAACACTATCATCAATCAACCTCAAAGGGTCTCAACAATGATTAAATTTGAACAATGCTCAAACTTGATCGCCGGTAGCACCTTTGTCAACATGTTGATTGGGTTATCCTTTGGGCCAATTTTCTTTAACACAACACCATCACCATTGATAACCTCCTATATGAAATGAAATCGGATATCAATATACTTGGTCCTCCTATCAAGCACCTCCACACAATCTTGTGTAATCCCTAAATCACCAATAAAGCCATAAGACCTTTTTAACCACTTCCGTTGCCGCCATATGCTTCGCCTCCGTGATAAAAAATCAATTGTGGCCTGTAATATGGGCCTCTAGCTCACCGGTCTCGTGCTAATGTAGAAACATACCCCGTTGTAGATTGACTCTTGTCCAATTTACTTAGATTGTCCGAGTCAACGTACCCACACACATAGGACTTCTCAACTCTTTGGTACACAAGTTACACATCAAGTGATCCACGTAAATGCAAAATTCATTTCATAGCATTCCAATGCTCTTTTCTCAAATTTGCCATATACTTGCAACGCTCACTGCTTGAGCTATATTCGACCGAGTACAAATTACGGCATACATCAAAATATCTACCACCAAACTTGAGTCATATACTCCACCTCATCCTCGGTGCTTAGAGCCATCACAACCAAAAGTTCACAAGCTTTGCATCCTGCACTCCGAATCATACCACGACCTTCTTTAGGTATTGCTTTAGTGTGAGGCTCAACCTTCCCTTCTTCCTCTTTACTAATCTCCATGTCAAGAATTTTTTTGGCTTTATTCAAGTCTTGCATCTCAAACTCTTGGCTCAATTGAGCCTTCATCTTGTCAATCTCCATTATGCTCGAATAAGCTATGAACATGTCATAACTACAAGAGTAAGTAAATGAAAGTACCATCTTTAAGCCGCTTGAAAAGGACACAATGATCAAAGTCACTTTGTGTGAATTTCTTCCCCACCATAAACGTGTCAAATCACTTCTACCACTGTCGAGACGATTGCTTTAACCCAACACATAGACTTTTGCAATTTGCACACATAATCTTCCTTACATATCATCTTGAATCCCTTCAGTTGATACATATAAATACCCTCTAGATCCCCATGCAAAAACGTCATTTTGACGTCGAATTGTTCAAGCTTTAAGTCAAAATGAGCCATCATATCTAATAGCACCCGAATGAAAGTGCAGAGAGGACACTTCATCTCATGGTTAAAAAACACGGTCTCGGTCCCTGTATCGGATGCTAGATTTTCAACTCAGTCGCAGTATCCGTCGCGGTATCGGGCGGTATGCAAAGATATGCTATTTAGAGAATTAAAAAAATTCCGGAAAAATATAGAAATTTATAAAAAATAAAATTAATAATATGGATTAATTAGATAAGTTCAAAACTATCGTGTAATGTGCATATCATTGTTAAATTGATTATACCGACGCGCGTCGGACTTGTTAGATTCAATATTTCATAATAAATTAATATTAAGTTAGAAAAACAATCTAATGACACATAAAACTTGATAAAAAAAATTACATAGATTTTTAATTATAAATGATTACATTGTTTTCATCATTTTCATCTCTTACGACATTGATCATGGTAAGGATGCGAGTAAGGTTAATATTCCCCCATAGGAGCCATTCTAGAAATAAAGAGGATGCAAATGTTAAAAATGTTATTTTTTCACATATGATTACAAATATTAATACATTTTTAAGGAATACTTCTAAATTTTATGAAAATAGTACTAATTTATTAAAAATGTACATTTTTTATAGAAATTATAAGAAATAGTAGGAATTTATTTAAAATGTAAAATAAACTAAAAATGTACAACGCCTTTTAAAAATGAGCCAATTAATGTTTAGTCCATCGAGACCAAGTACGTTTTGCAATTCGTCCACCTTATTTTGTATGTTCCAAAAAGTCTGTTGTCTATTTATTTTTTGACTATTTTTTTTTGGTTTTTTTACTAATTAGTATCGTTTACTAAGTATGTAATCAAATAGGTCATACGATCTTTTTTTTTTCTCAAACAGGTCCTTGAAAAAACAGTTTTGCTCCAATAGTGAATATTTACTACATGTATAAATATGACCGTGAGAGTAAAATTTGTTTTGATAGGACCAATTAGATAATGTCTTAGGGTTGGGATAAAGAGACTTTTTGGAATAAAATAAAAAAAGCTTGGTCTAAACATCAAGAAAAAAACTTTAAGGGAATTTTCGTCAAGTGACCAAAAATATTATTAAGTAATAGTATTATTTTATTAAGTATGTAGACAAATTTTATAGAAATTTGTATTACTAAAATATAAGATATCATTTTCTATTCTTGTGAAAAATGTACTTTAAATGTAGAAATAATTAATTTTTTATATAACTTGTACAAAACAATAAATTTTTATTTTGTACGAAATAATAAACTTTTAAACATAAGTGAATTGAACTCTAAAGATAAAGTGAGGTGAATTGGAAACTTTTCATCGAAAAAAAGAAAAAAAATTGCATTATCTATAAACCACCAAACCCATCTTCAAGTTGATGCCCTTACTAACCCCAACATAAAAACTAACAAAATAGTAGAAAACCTAGCTTGCGAAGGAAAGGACATCAAAAAAAGAAAAGAAACCTTAACTAAAACTCGATCAAATGGAATTACCATCTTTGCTGTGCAGAACGAGGTTGAGTTCTTTAAGGTTCCGATTTCTTTCAATCGTCTGCCAAAGGTAAGATTACTTACGATTTCATCCGTCTCCTTTTTCTTTCTTACTTCAAATATGCGAAGTTTCGATCGGTTTCTTCTCATCTCGTCACTCTCGGTCGAGATCTCGACGTCACATCTCAGAATCGCTGATATTTCGGCGATATACCACGATTCAGGTTATTTTTTATTTCGCCTCTCGGAATCGGAACGGTGCCTTGCGATACCGAATCAACTCGGCCAATACCAAGTTGACTCGGCCGAGACTTTGAACCATGCGTCATCGTTAACTACACTTCTCCGCTTGTGCAAAATCCTTGGCTACCAACCTTTCTTTATACCCAAAGTCGAAATCTGGAGCATTATCTTTCTTAGCATAAACCCACTTGCATCCGATATTCTTCCCCTTAGGCAACTTCACAAGCTTCCAAATTTGGTTCTTGTAAAGAGAATCAATTTCCTTACCCATGATCACCTTCCACTTGTTGCAATGACTATCATTCATCGCCTCACGGTAAGTAGATTACTTATAATCATAAACTAACAATGCATATGTCGTCGTGCCATCATCAAAGCCATATCTGTTTTTAAGTTTATGAACCTTCAGTTCTTTTCCACTAGCTAAAGATGGTTATTCATATCATTGTTGACTAAGACCCTCGTGCGGAACCTCCATCACTTCTAAATTCGAAGAGTCAATTGGAGTAGTCACCTGCACTTACTTTTTTTCATTCATATTCTCCTTAGGAGGATCTTTTTCCTTAACCTCTGACATCTTTGACTATAAGCGCCTCATCCAAAGTCATATCCCTATTCACTATTATCTTCTCGTCTATTGGGCACCATAACTTGAATCCTTTGAACCCACTACTAGAACCTATGAAAATCGACTTCTGAGTTCTAGGATCAATTTTGCCCTCTAACATAAAAATAAGCAAGACACCCAAATACATGAATGTGAACTCTAACAAACCTGCAGAGGAGTCTAATAGTGATAATCCATTGCGGTAAATGGAAAACGGTTAACAAGAAACAATCATAAGATAAAACCTTTATCCAAATTTGCTTTGGCAAACCCGCATTAGACACCGTATACCTCACCTCTTCAAGTAAGGTTCGTTTCATCCTTTTTCTACTCCATTTTGTTGTGGCGTTTTTTAGACTGTAAAATGTTGAACAATATTAATGCTTCAAGTATGGATTATATTGGTACTCACCGCCATTATCAGTTTGATTCTCCACCATCTTCCATTTAAAAAAATCCCAAAGACCTCGTCCTTGTGTTTCATGGTATAAACCTAAGTCCTCGAAGATTAGTTATCAATGAACGTCACAAAGTAGTGACTACCTAGCAAAGATGGCGTGTGAACGTAATCAAATATACCCATTATGCAATGAATCGCCGTGATAACTTGACCATTTTTTGCTTCCCAGGTACGCAATGCTTACAAAGGCCCAACTTACAACTCTTTGCACCCTTTAGCAAACCTTGCTTACTCAACATTGTCATGACCATCTCCTTAACATATCTCAAATGCATATGCCAAAGCCTAGTGGAATTTATTTTTGCCTTTTTTTTTTCTCATCAATGACCGAGGCATGGCATGCTATCGTACTCCCATTAAGAAAATATTGGTTTTCCTCATTTCCTCTCATCCCCATCAAGGCAATCTTTAGCATTTCACCCCCGGGTATAATATAAAGCGCCCTAGCACTTGACTAATATAATAGAAAGTAAGCCTCTTCTATGTTTAAAAAAACCTTGATCATTATTTTTATGCCGCCTTTTTACTAATATCATCATAGATTATTAATGCATGCATTCTATTATCGATAAAATATTCTCCTATGGCACATCAAGAATATGGGTCCAGAAATTATAGAGAATCGAATTTGTGGAAAGGGAAGATAAACATTTTTTTGGATCATATAGAGTGTTGGTTTCAAATTTTGGATTCAAATGAAATCAGATTCTTCTTCAGATTGGTACACTTCGAACATTTGTGAGAGTATGAGCCACTCCATCATACATCTTCAACTTGATTGTGCCAATAGCCTCAACCGACAAATATGGTCATTACCTATAAAGATTTTCCCTCTATCCGTGTCCTTAAAGGCATGGAATAAATATCTATTCGCGCACTTGCAGTAAGAGCACCTCGAGTCTAAGATCCACTCGGGTGAAGAGCTTTCCCGTGAAGGAATTATTAACGTGCTTCTAAAGTCGTACTTTGAAGTAACATAATTTGTGGATTTTGCCATCGGTTTCTTATTGTATCTTAGGGCAATCCTTTTTGAAAATCCCCTTCTTCCCCTTGTAACATTATACATTTGCTAAGTACTTCGTTTGAGATTCGGACCTAAAACTTCCTCTTCCACCTTGCATTTTCTCCTCGGTCTTACCCCGCGCAACCAACACATCGGATTGAGAATCACACTTCTCACTTCCCAATAATGCTGAAGAGACATCATCAAACCTCACTTCATCCTTCCCATACAACAATGTGGTGCTCAAGTGCCATACAAATTATGAAGTGAATTGAGAAGCAATATAGCTTTGTCTTCATCATCAATATCGACATCTTATCGTAATAAATTAGAGAAAATTATATATAACCCATCAAGATGTGCGAACATCGACATTCCTTTAATATAATCAATTCGTTATAATTTCTTCTCGTGGTAGAGACGATTCTCTATAATCCTTTTCACGTACTCGTCTTCCAATTTCTTCTATATTAATTCGGCTGATGGCTACTCCATCACATAGTTATCACATTTTGAGCAAGATTTTATCGGATAGTGCTACATGCTAGTATGCCGTAATTTTTCCAATCATTTTCGACATATTCGCGGGTTTAGCTGGATTGCCCTTCAACACCTTATGCAAACCTTGTTTGATCAAAACATCTCTCATTTGACATTGCCGCATGTTAAAATTAATGGTTTCCCATCAAACTTGACCGTTGATACCTTTACAACCTTAAATTTAAGCATTTTCCAATCTCCAAAAACGTGTTCCCACGTGTTCCCAACAGGAGACAATTGTGTCTAGAAATCCAACTTCAGAATTTTGTCAAACACATTGAATGGACACAAAGCAAAAACCCTACAAGCCGATTCTTTAATTCCAGTTTGTAAACTCACTCAAGAGTGATTAATGCACGCCTAAGATCCAAGGTGAGACAACCCAATTAATAAACAAGTGAAATGCAATCTAAATGCAAAGTAATGAGAAAGTAAAGAGAAATCACACCCATCACAAGATAAGATGTACGTGCTTTACCAATTTGCGTACGTTTATGGATGATGATGGCTTCCTTTCTTTGTTTAAATCAACTAGGGTTTACAGCTTCTCTCGGGCCTCACTCTCTCTCTCAATGGGTGTACTAAAGAATTCAATGATGAAAAAGCTGCTACAACTTAGGTTATATGATTAAAAATAAGCTATTTATACAAGGGAGCAACACGGATGAAATGCCCAAAATAACCTTCATTACAACCCATTTCACACATTTTGGGCCCGTTAGCTATAGTCCTTCGCGACCACTTCGCAGCAACCATGATCTTCGCTGCAGCGAAGTTCTTTTACCGTGGTTCATTCCACGTTGAGAAACTACGCCCATGGGTGCTGTAGGTGAAGGTTTCACTATATTGAAGATGATTACAATGTGATCTTACACACTAATGAAAACGTCTCACCCTAATATCCTTTATATACTATGAATATTAGGGCGAGTTAATACATGTACGAAATGCTCAAAATATCCTTAAATTTTTTTCGCCTCGGGGATGTCTGATTTAGTAAATCGGCTTCACACTCCTACACCATTTCCTTATTCCCGAAAAACCACCCAAAGTCGTGGGCAGCTAAGCAGTTTGCTACACCGAGGGGCTAAATTCTAACCAAAATTCCGTTAACTGAAGTCCTCGGTGACCACTTCGTTGTAGCAATGATGTGAATAAGAATGCGGAAGCGTATTTTTATACTACACACCAAACAGATATCTTTCTCTCTCTATATTATTTTATCAAAATTCAAGGTTAGTTACAAATGAAGGCCAATGGCCTATTTGTAGGAGAGAGTAGTTTGCTAACCAAGCTAAGATCCAAAAAGACTAAAAAGGGCAACTAATAATTAAAATTGATTAATTAGCTCCAAACATATTTGGAAACTAATTAAACACTAAAAATAAAAGAAAATGACAATAATATCCTAAACTAAAAATAGAAAAAAAAGATGTCTCCCGGGAGCACAATCACGCGCCACGTGTCCAATATACATCACTCTCCCCGTCTTCAAAAAAGCTCGTCCTCGAGCGTGTAGGGTGACTCATCAATGCCACATAATATGAACCAAGAAAAGCTTTGAACCTCAATCAAAATCAACAAAAAGTGGACTGTCCAACTGGAATTAGTCCCATGTGATTACCAAATCTCTCAAAACCTAGCTACCCCTTTCACCCTACGCCTAAAAGCCGCCACCCTTGCCGCCAATTACAAAACCCTAGGGTGGCGCACAAACCAAACCCTCCCACCACCACAATCACCTCCCCACTCGCCGCCCCTCCTCCACTCAAATCCCCACCTCCGTTTCAAAACCCTAACCCTAATCTAGCCCCCACCACCCTTCCCAACCCCTACCACAGCCCCCCTACGGCGACCCCCCTCCAAAACCCTACCTACTCCGCTGCTGCTGCCCTAAACAGCCCCACCCCTCTCTCTTTGCTGCCGACAGCCCCCAAAACCCCCACCCACTCCACCCCGCTGCGCAGAATAAACCCTCCCCCTGTTGCCCTACATCCACAAACCCTCCCCCGCTCCACTACTGCCCAGGGCAGACCCCAGAGTCTCCCCAGCCCACCATCCCCTGCCGCCAAACCCCCCGAACCCCCTCTGTGTCCCCCACCTCACCCGCAGACCACCCCTCTAGTAAAAAAACCCCGGCCCATCCAAACCCAAACCCATTTTGGTGCTCCGAAACCGTGATTTTTGATCTGGGGGGAGACTTCTAGGGATGATTTGGGTGAAGAAAGTGGAGAAGAAGAGAGAAGATGAAGAAATAAAGACCAAAATTTGTGGATGTGCACTCCTCAACTTTCAGAATTTAATTTTGGCCCCCACAAGTTTTTGGTTCAAGTTTTGAAAATTCCTCACGAATCCCCAAGTTTTTTTGAATGCTCGAGGACGAGCTTGGTTTTAAGAGGGGGAGAGTGATGGAATTGGGTCTTTATTTTAGGGTTTATTAGCCATTTTATTTTCTTTTATTTTTAGTAATTTTGTTTTGTTGTTTATTTGTAAGTTTGGACATAGGTGATCACAAATGGGTATTAGGATTATTTGTAAAGTGGGTGTCCCACATTCGTTAGAGAACCATTTAGTGCTCCCCTTCCCCACTTATAAATAGACCCCTTGTATTCCTCATTTGAGGCACTTAATATTGGAAGAAAAGATTACTTTCTCTCTCTTAAAGTTCGTGTTTAGTTTTTTGGAGCCTTTTGACGTGTAGTTTACGTCAAGCAAGGCCAATCCGTCGTTGGCTGTCAATGCTTACTCCAGAAACACCAAAATTGTCGGTAGCAAAGGTCTGAATTATCAGCCAAAATCCACAGCACGCACATTGGCCTTGTTGTGCGAGAGATTTTTATAGCCGACTAAGCAATGAGAGAGACAGACCTTTGGGCGATGCGATGTGTGCCAGACCGCCAAGGAGAATCACAGTAGCGCCGCCCTATATACTCCACTGCTACCCCAGAGAGGTCGTGGGAGGATGTTTGATGGATTATATTGTTTGTCTGTCCTGGACAGCCAAGGGCGATGGTTACATCATTGAACAGTTGACAAATTCTCAAAGATGGCTCATTATGGCTTGTTGTCGGATGTTCGATGCCCCACATATGTCCACGTATTTCAGGGAGACTCTGCGGTTACACAGGTTCCCTACAATATTACTTCTGATTGAGACATTTGATTTATGGGGCATTTTTGCCGCACCTTGTGGCGGTTATTGCAATGCGGCTATGAAGCATGGACGCTATCCGGATGACACGATTTTTTTCAGACTCGAGTTGGACTCGGACTGGGACTCGGATTCACTTGGATACGTTCAGATACATGAGTCGTAGAGTATCCCATTTTTTAAATACACTAGATATACTGGGATGCATTATGACTCTTTTTGGGCACGCTGGGATGCGTTTTTTTGTTTTGTTTACTATTTACTATTAAAAAAACTCGTGTACAGAGTACAGTTGATGAGAAGTGAAGAAGACAGAAGAAGAAGAAGAAGAAGGAGAGAGCGAGAGAGAGAAACCTGATTTTTGCCTGAAATCTTTTCCTTATTTTCTCCCTGATGGAAATTACAAAGTATATTACATATACTGATGGGAAACTCTCTTCTCTCTCTCCCTCTCTATTAATCTCTGGAGGGCTGTGTGAATTAGTGGGATAATAAAAGGTTGTGCAGTTGTCTAGTGGACTGTTTAGTAATGAGCATAACAGTAAAATCAGCTGTGACAGTAAAAGATTGTACAGCTGTTAAATGCTTCTTTCTTTATTTTAATCTCCCACGTACTAATATTATTGATTTGATAACAGTTCATGATTGTGAAAGGACTGTACTATCAAATGGCTCTTTGATTTATGTCTCCTTGGGACTCCAAATATATAGTTGGAGACACCCTAAAAATTGATAAAACTTAATTTCTACTCTCCTTTTGGGACTTGAAAGGTACGGTCCGATGAGATTTCATGTTAAGGATGCTTTGATTGGTGACATTTATTATATTAGGCTGCTTGGGACAATTTATGTTATCTACTTATCTTTTATTTAATTTTGTCACTAAAATATATAAAATTAAAATAAAAAAATATTTAACGTATCCCGATGTATCCGTATCCTACATTTTGAAAAATCACGTATCCTGTAACCCGAGTCATATCGTATCCCGTATTACGATTCGAGTCCATGCTTCCTAGTTGCCAATTGCATTTTTCGACAATTCACCCTAAACAGACGGTCAAACTGAGGTGGTTAACATGGTAGTAAGAAATCTTCTTCGATGCCTCGCGGGTCACCCTGGGACGTTATTTTTGCACTGACAACTGACAAAGTTAGCATATGACGTCACCACCGTTCCACAGAGCTATCTTCATTTCAGATTGAGTTATGCATGTCTTTGGCTATTCCAGTTGATTTACTTGAGTTTCTTCCTTCTGTTCCTGTTAGCCAATCTGCGAGTGATTGTGTGGACTGGATGACCTCTATTCATGAAGATGTATGTGCTTGGCTCCGGTGTGTGTATGCCTTTCACAAGGGGCAGGTGGACCCACATCACTGAGAGGTTGTGTTTTGACCACGGGATTTGGTGATGGTATACTTGAGTAAGGAGAGGTGATAGAGCGTAACAAATTCCAGATGTGTCGTTATGGTCATTTCCCCGTGGTGCATTGTTGTGGGGTAACACATACCAGTTGGATCTTCCTGAGGGTATACGGATGCACACAACGTTTAACATCTCTGATTTGACATCATTATGAGGGTCGCATGTGCCACCTATTCCGCTGCCTACGAATTCAGGTTAGCGTGTGCATTCGCTTGTCGACCCTTGGAAGGGTAGTCTGGACAGATGTCAGTACACCGATGGGGCCGACAATGCAATAAAGTTGGGTGGTTGGGACAATTGGCAGATGAGGATAACTGGATCTCCAAGGCCACCTTATAGCATATTGATCGGGATTCTTAGAACAAGTTCCATGCTCATATAGATTGACATGTTTTTCTTTTTTGGGTTGGGGGAGGTGAGGTGGGGTGGAGTGGGGGAATGATGCAGGAGCATTCTTTAGTGCATTTGTTTTCTTTTATTCCCGTTTTTAGTTGTTTTATTTATCTTTACATTATTCTATCCTCTATTTAGTGTTAGGAGCATTTTAGTCTTTGGAGGACCCTTGACCTATAAAAAGGGGGCCCTTAGATTGTTTTAAACATTCTTGATACATTTTTTGCTTTTGATAAAAAAATATGAGAGCTGCTCGTAGATTCTCTGTGTGATTGTACTTGTGTGTGCCAATTTGAATATTCTGCAGCGCTACATCAATAAAACTAATGATTTGGAAGTACCAGACATTGCAAATTGTGAACACTCATTTCACCGTAATCAGTAAACACTTCATTTTGGACACTCGATTGACACTTTTGGACTCAACAAACTTTGTGCTCCTAATTAATTGTATTTAATTATATATAAAAGGTCGTACCTAGTGCACAAGGTTCCCGTTTAACTACAGGGTTTGGGAGAGGCGGATGTTGGCTGGCCTTACCCCCATATATGGAGAGGGTGCTCCCATGCCTCGAACCTCTGTTCTAAAAGGCCCGCCTAGGCTTCGCCTAGGCCCGCCTAGGCTTGAGAGAAACGCATCGCCTACGCCTTATTACGCCTTGTTCTTGGTAAAAGGGTTAAGGCACACTTTTTTTAAAAAAAACAAAGGATTAGTTGACAAATAATGGTTATGGAGCATGAATATGAGAAAGATGGCTACTAAACATACGAATATATTTTCAAAATTCAAGCTATGTACTATTTTATTATATTACTAGCCTTGGAATAATTAAAATAATAAAAAAAGGAAAAACGCCTTTTTACGTCTAGGCTCCTAAGGCTTGAGGCTTGACCTCTACGCCTCGACCACGCCTCGCGCCTTTTAGAACCTGAACCTGAGACCAACCTTAGCTTGGGCGAGGGCACTTGCCATCGCACCAAGGTATGACCTCTAATTGTATATAATTATATATGCATACTAATAATTTTATATCCACAGATATTCATGCACATTTGTACAAATTTTCTTTGGTATTGCCTGTATGTCTGGGTAATATGATCACTATGGCTTAAAAATTTTGCATTATTATTTCAATATTTATTGTTGCCAAATTATATATGTAGTTGACATTTGATAATTTGTGGAATTTTGTATTCCTAGTTTGCTTAAAACAGTGACAACTCTTATGTTGTTACTATATACGTATAAATATATCAATAATATCCAACATATTCCAAGCGTATCTGTTTATTACCTTTTTTTTTTATAATAAAGTTGTAATAATTTATCCGTATCATGTCTTATATTGGTATAGATGCTTCTTAGGTTTTCGACCTTGGAACATAATTACTGTATTTGCTTTTGACAGGTAAAGCATCTGTACAGGATTGCACCAAGTTCACAGTCGTATAATGTGAGAAAAGAACCATCTCCATTGCTTCTAGAGGGAAGGCCGAAAGATTCCCCAAGAGGAGTAGATTCGAATGGCACTAGAGTCGTTACAAGAGCCCAGATTGAAGCGGAGCTAGAGAAGATGAGGAGCATGAGTGCACAGGAGGCGGCTGCAGCTGCTGCTCAAGCTGTTGCAGAGGCAGAAGCCGCCATTGCAGAGGCTGAAGCGGCTGCAAGGGAAGCAGAGGATGCAGAACGCGACGCTGAAGTAGCACAAGCATTTGCCGAAGCGTCAATGAAGGCATTGAAGTGTAAAACGCTTTGTATCTGGTAAACGCATAAAATCCATTATTATCTTTTAAGTTGTCTTCTGTTTATATGATATTTTTAAGAGTGGTTGCTGGGCTGGCATTTGTGAGAACAATGAATGGTGGGTTGTTTATTTGAGAGGGTGGACAAAGAAGGAGCTGAAGAATCGGCTACGGGTCGTGTCGTGTCAAATTTGTTTTGTGGTAAAAATTGTTCAGCCATACTCGCCCTTTATAAAATGTCGGGCATAGTTTGATTAGTGTCATATCAGGTTCGTGTCATGTTTAGATACCGTATTTGTCATATATAACATGTTCAATTCGTGTATACCTTTGTGCCACCCATTTGCGTATGTGTATCTAACTGGTCAACTCGTCAACGACCTGAATCAGTTAGTTCAACCCAAAATCATTACCTTCGTGTTGTGTACATGTCAGGTTAACATGTCATGTTAAGAATTGACACGTCTTTAGCACAAAATACACACACATGCACACACGGTCTAATCCCGGAATGCCAGTCAGCTCAGGTCCTCAACACATATTCTGTTAGCATTCTTTGTTTGTGTTGCATGTTTCCAAGCTAACAGTATTTTTTGCCAATATGTTCAGATTGCAAACACTTCTGAAAGGATCTCTACGTCATTGTGGATGAAGCATGCATTGGACATGGACTAGCATCTGTCTTCTGCGAACGTGTTTATTAATTGTGGATATGAATATGCTTGTAAATCTGGAAAATTTTGATGAATAGTTAGTTATATGAAGAGTGTTTTTCTCTCTGAGGTATAGAACGAAGCGAAAAGAAGAGAGTAGCTTAAGAAATGCACATAAATTTTCAGAAGTTGAAACGGATATATAAAATTCAGTTGTTGATTGGATATGAGAACCACCCTACCGTTTTGACTGTGTTTTGAAAGTCGAAACAAAAGAAAATGAAGATTATTTCTCTTTTCAGAATGGGAGTGGAAATCGATATTTCTTTAATCATCAGTGATTGTAAATGTTACCTAGAAAGAATCTATCCTCTTCCTTGAAGCCACAATCTGACACCCTGTCAAAGAGACCATGCGTGCACCATCAACTGCTGTTTGCAGTCCAAATATGTCTTGGTGAGGGTCAATGCGGAGACTCAACACTAAACTCTCATTTTTCAGCGAGTCATTAATATTTTACTCAATAACACTGGAAGTTATGTTACTAACAAGGGTTAACAAATTTAAATTCAATATTTTAACCAACAACATTGGAAGTCTGTCAAACTCTCTTTGGTCAACAAATTTAAATCTGGTAATTGGTGCTGGCTAAAAAAATGGTATGTTCTAACTTACTGTCACATCAAACACTGAATAAATGGATTAAGTTAGCGAACTTAAAACTATGTTGTCATGGCTCGAGGGCACCCGAGTCCAGTAGAATGTTACATTTTATTTTTATTATTTAATTATTTTAATACCCGGATGATATCAACTATTAGACTTCAGTATATCTAATAATATTTATTTACTTTACTGGAAAACTTAAAATTTTTTGTTATACATTAACAATCACATGTAGGGACGTTTCTTTCTTTGTATTTTTTAAAATTTTATTTTCATCATACTAAACCAATTTGGCCTGAAATGTTTAAATAAAATAAAAAAATAAAAAATATATTTTATTGTATTTTTAAAAATGATCCGTCATGGATAGGGGTGTGCAGAAAAACCGATCGAACCGCTGAACCGACAAAACCGAACCGAACCGATGAAATCGGGCCGGTTTTTTTACATGGTCGGGTCGGTTCGGTTCAAGCAGCCAAAAAACTGATATATTCGGTTCGGTTTTCGGTTTAAACCTTATAGGGCCCGGTTAGAACCGAACCGAATCGCTCTTATTATAAAATATAATATATATATATATATATATATATATATATATATATATATATATATATATATAATATTTAAAATAAACACTTTAGAGCCTTTAGGTTAAGCTGTAAACACTTGAGCCTTTGTTTCATTTCGTTTCCTCACTCTCAACTCAAGTCGCCGCTCGCTCTCTCCCTCTCCCATCTCCGACGCGATCAGGTTCCACCGCCGATCAGATTCCACCGTCGATCAGGTTAAGCTGTAATCTATGGGTCCGTTGAGGTTACAGCACGCGATCAAGGTCCGTTGAGGTCCGGTTCCACCGCCGCTCGCTCCCATCTCCGGCGCGATCAAGGTCCGTTGAGGTCCGGTTCCACCGCCGCTCGCTCCCATCTCCGGCGCGACCAGGTTCATCTCCGATCTGCAGTTTTTTTTCATTTTTTGTTTCTTAAATCTATACATCTGTTCAGATGTATACCCATAGAGTTTTTTTCATGCTTTTTGTTCTGATGTATACCGCCGATCTGCCCTGCCGATCTGTTCAGATGTATTAAGATCTGTTCTTGATATTTTTTTTTATAAGAAAAAAAATATTACTGTTTTTTTTCAATATTAAGATCTGTTCTTAATATTTTTTTTTATAAGATCTGTTCATATTAATTGATGTATAGATCTGTTCATATTTTTTTTATAAGATCTGTTCATGCTTTTTATAAGATCTGTTCATATTAAGATCTGTTCATAAGATCTGTTCATGCTTTTTTTTTCATAATAATTATTCATATTAAGATCTGTTCATGCTTTTTTTTATTTTTTTTCATGCTTATTTTTTTAGGTCAAAACATATTTACATCTTTTTTTTATTGTTTCAGATCTGAAACTTTTCATTTTTTATTTTTTAAGACCTGTTCATAGTCTTAATATACATCTATTGAAACATACATTTTTTTTAAGATCTCTTCATAGTAGTAATATACATCTGTTCAAACATACATTTTTTAAAGATCTATGCATACATACAAATCATTGTTTTTAATATTCTAACATACAGTGTTTGTGTTTGAGTCTTTTAACAAATCATTGTTTACTTCAGATCTGATTCTAACATATTTTTTGTCCTCATTTTTCATTTTTATGCAGTGTTTGTGTTGCTGGGCAGAAAGATGCCGCCTACAGAAAATGTGGATGATCCAAAGTCTACCGAGGCGGTTGCGAAGGGTAAAAAGCCATCTCCAAAGAAGGTAAATGGGTCTAAACGAAAGGCTTGGTGTTGGGATCATTTTACAGAATTAAAAGACTCAAAGACACCTAGGGCATCGTGTAATTATTGTGGGACGACTTATGCTTGTGATTCTAAGAATAATGGAACCCGCAATTTGATAAATCACATGACAAGTAAATGCAAGGTCTACCAATATAGCAATGCGGACAAAAAACAAAAAAAATTGTCTTTTGAACAAAAGAAAGAGGAGGGCTGCAATCTTGTGTGCGTTAATTTCACCGTTGAAGGTTGTAGAAAACGCATTGCAGAAATGATTATAATTGATGAGTTGCCATTTAGGTTTGTTGAGGGGGAGGGCTTTAGAAGATTAATGAACTATCTTCAACCTAAGATGACAAAACTTCCTAGTCGTACAACGGTAGCTCGAGATTGCCTTAATCTTTATTTGGACGAAAAGAAGGTGCTATAAAATGCGTTACGGGGTCAAAGAATTTGTATTACTACGGATACTTGGACCTCAATTCAAAACATAAACTACATGTGCTTAACCGCTCATTTTATTGATAAACAATGGAACTTGCACAAAAAGATTCTTAATTTTTGTCAAGTTGAGACTCATAAGGGTGATGCGATAGGGAAGGTGGTTGAGGATTGTTTACTTGATTGGGGTATAGATAGCATTTGCACCGTAACAGTTGATAATGCAAGTTCCAATAATGGTACTATTCAATATTTGAAAAAAAAGACTAAAAGTAAGAAAAGTACCATTTTGGAACATGAATATATGCATGTAAGATGTTGTGCTCACATTCTCAACCTTATTGTGTGTGATGGTTTAAAGGAATTGGATGATTCAATAGTGAAGGTGCGTAATGCGGTTAGATATGTGAAGTCGTCCCCATCTCGATTGGCCAAATTTAAATTATGTGTTGAAAAGGAAAAAATTGAAAGCAAAAGTTTAGTGTGTTTAGACGTGCCAACTACGTGGAATGCCACTTATATGATGTTGGAAGCCCTGTCAAAAACCGATGGTTAAACCGAACCGGCCCTGTTAAGAACCGACCCTGTTCGGTTCGGTTAACCGATACAGCGGTTCGGTTTCGGTTCAAAAAATAGGCTCAAAATCGAACCGACCGACCCGTGCACAGCCCTACTCATGGACATCGTTTCTTGGGCACTTGTCAGAGATCCTCTCACGCCCCCCCTCTCTCTCTCTCTCTCTCTCTCTCTCTATATATATGTATATATATATATGTATATATATATATATATACATATATATATATATACATATATATATATATATATATATATATATATATATATATATATATATATATATATATATATATATATATATATAAGAGAGAGAGAGAGAAGAAGGCTCACCTGCATCATGATATATACATCACATCTAATTCTAGGCTCTAAGAAACTTTTTTTTCAAATTTTTTATTTTTCCCTTGAAATTAACATTTTAATCAACCCATATTAAAAAAATCATGTCAAAATATATTTTGCAACTATTTTTAAAAAATTCACAAAAAACTGCTGGCGCAGACCCTTATAAATAAGGTATTTTGAGCAGTCTTTTGTGAATTTTTCAAAAATAGCTATAAAATGTATTTTGACCTAGTTTTTTGAACATGGGTTTATTGGAAGGTTAATTTGAAGAGAAAAATAAAAAATTTAGAAAAAAAGGTTTTTAAGGGGCTTCAACTAGGTGTGATGTATAGATGATGTATAGAGAATGATGTAGGTGAGCCTTCTCCTATATATATATATATATATATATATATGCTCTTGTGCGGACGGCCTCGCATTTTAATAGTTCGTACTGGACATGTGTTACCTGACGGTGAGCCGATAAATTATTGGTTAAATTATATGTTCTCTCTCTCTCTCTCTTCTGAATGCGAGACAGTCCGCACAAGAGCACTACTACATATATATGCAAGAAATATCACAATGAAGATCGACGAAAACAATAATAAATGCATAAAGTAAAGATAACCCACACAATAATGATATACGTGGTTCGACAACTTGCCTACGTATGAACATGTTACTATGATTTTATTAGTGTCTCTCAATGCTTGAGGTTACTTCCCTTTGCTCTGGGTCAAAGTTTACAATTTATATATGTATAAAACAAGAGATTGAGTTGTACAAGTAACTCAACTAGATTGTGGATAACTCTTGTTGTCCCTGAATATCTCCTTCAAAATTGTTGGTAACCGATTGAGTGTATCCTTATAGTGCATGTTAAATACACGAATCTTTGATGGATTGTGGATTTGAGCCGGGCAGCTCCTCTCGCAGGCTAGGTTGGTCGGATATTTTCCTGGGCCAAAATAAATGGTTTCCCCCCCCCCCCCATATATATATATATATATATATATATATAAAATAAAATAGCTTGGTTTTTGACAAAATATCTTCACTTTTATGTATGACATTTCATGCATAATATTTTCTCCATTTCATACTCATGCATAAAATGTTATGCTAAAGTGTTTTTTTTAATAAAAAGGGTTTTTTTTTTAAAAGGGAAATAATTATTTTTAAAAAGGGAAATAATTTTAAATAATTTAATTTATATTTTTTTATTTATTTTTCTTTAATTTTTATTTTTTTATCACGGGGGCAAATTTATCACCCTACCCTCGGCACCGACATCCACTAGTATATATATATATATATATATATATATATATATATATATATATATATATATATATATATATATATATATAGAGAGAGAGAGAGAGAGAGAGAGAGAGAGAGAGAGACTCCTCTGCACACTAAGTTTGCACATGTGCTGGCGCACACTAATTTTTTTAAATTCTTAAAAAAAATATTTTTGAGTTGATTTTGTGTGTGTGATATTTAAACATTTCAACGGACCCATATAAAAAAATTCAACTCAAAAAATATTTTTTGCTATTTTAAAAAAATTGGTCAAACTTTCGCAGCTTTTAAAGTGCTTAAAAACAACGAAAGTTTGACCGATTTTTTAAAAATATCAAAAAGCGTTTTTTTGTGCTAATTTTTTTATATGAGTTCCTTGAAATGTTTAAATATTACACAAAAAAAAAATCAACTCAATTTTTATTTTTACTATTTTAAAAAAATGATGTGCAAACTTAGTGTGCACAGGAACCTGTCTGTGTGTGTATATATATATATATATATATCACATAAAAAAAATCTCAGGTGTAGGACTCTTCTGTGGGATTTATAATACCCCGTACTTTTAGGGGTAATTAAATCACATGAGTAGGTGTAATTTAATAATTTAAGAATTTAAAGCATAGAAGATGGAGTGATTATATTTCATGTCGCAGGTGAGTAACATCAACCGGTAATATTATTTTATGCAGAAAATACATGTGGAGATGTGTTAGGTTAAGACGTGAACTTTTGATAAGTGACTCAGATGGAGATTTTGAGTGCACGGTTGGTCTCGGAAGGGCCGAGATAGACAGAATAAAGTACCTGGATGTAGTGTCTGGGTTCTGGGAGATTTTTGGATCAGTAGGGACATGCATGTGTGTATACGAGTCAATTTTGGGTTAAAAAAGGGATAAACCCTCATTTCTCTCTCATAAGCCACGAGAGAAAGAGAGAAAGAGAAAGAAAAGAAAGAGAGAAGGAAGAAGAGAAAGGAAGGAAGAAAGGGAGAAGGAGATGAGGTTCCGACGGATTCCGACACGAGATCATCGGATTTATCCAACTAGGCAAGTGTTTAACTTGCTTTAATTATTAAGCATGCTTATTTTTTCTATCATAATTGGTGAGAAAAATTATGAATTTTGGGATTATTGGATAAAAAAAAAGGTTTTTGAGAATTGATTTCATATAAATTGTTGTGGTATAAACTCCATATGAAATCTACACTAAAATCCATGTTAATGGTATAAATTATAGTGAGAAATTAGAAGAGTTGCATAAATAAGAATTAGGGTTTAAATTCTTAGATATGGATGAATCCCATGAAATTAAAGGGTTGTATTGATGGTAGATAAGTGTGTAGATGTTTATATTAGTGGTTTGTGAGATTAGGAACCATAAGTTTTGGGTTGGATAAGAGTTTGTGTAAATTTCGTCAAAAGTAGAGAAATCTTGGCCTACCGGACCGGTTCGTTTTTCTTGGTAAACGGTTCGGTCTCAATGATCGGAACGGTTTGTTTTTAGGAGACACCGGATCGATCCAATCATTAAAGATTTCTTATGAGTTTTAGGGACCGAATTGGTTCATTTTTCCTGGAAACCGGATCGGTCCGGTTCTGTCAGAAAAGTAGAAAAGTTTTCTTGGTGTTAGGAGACAAATTTTCTTTTGGAAAGAAATGTTAGGGGGTCTTAAATATAGTGTAAGGACCTCTAGGAGTTTAAATGAGAGATGTGTGACCCTTATGATTTATGTAAATAAAATCTAGGAGGTGACTTGAACGAGAGTTTTAGGGCGAGTGACACTCGATAAATTGATTCGGCGTATATATATATTACGCATGTAATATATATATATGCCGATTATATGAGAAATAATCCGAATGTGCGAGTAGGATGAATTTAGAATTTTAGTGAGTCGTGATAAGCTAATATTTGAAAGAAATAAAAGGTGAGATCCTATCATAGTGAGTGGATACTCATTGTATGAATATACTTTGTGTGTATACTTATAAATTAATACGAATTGGTATCTTTGAATTTTAGGCTAATGCCAAATGTGATAGGCATGGATAGCCAGATTGATGACATATATATACGAGTATAAAGACAACATATATATATATATCTGTGTGTGAATGATATATTTATGTGAAGCATACCCCCTCTAGTGCTATCATGGGAATTTGCGCGATGTGGGTGAATCATCTGGCTTTTGAGGAGCAGCTGAGTATATTCCCCATGTCATAACATCCATTATTTATTTGGGTGATTTATTACGGGTGAGACATGGTGGATATGTTTCGTTCTCATTCCTATTTAGGAACTATGACCGCTTCCCATACGTTTGAGATTTGGGTTTTTACTAGGGCGAAATGAGAGATTCTGACTGCTGGCTCCCGAATTTGGTAATGTGAGTTATGCCCTGGAAGATGATAGTACTGTCGTAATTGTATCCATGAGTTTTGACTATGAGGGGTGGATTTCTACTTATATTGTGTGTGATGTATAAGTATTGATACACTTGATGTGTATGGTATGTTATATATATATATATATATATATATATATATATATATAGAGAGAGAGAGAGAGAGAGAGAGAGAGGGAGGCAGACTCTTGTACACACTAAAGTTTGCACACTAAGTTTTCACATCATTTTTTTAAAGTAGCAAAAAAAATATTTTTGACCTGATTTTATTTATACGTGTTCCTTGAAATGTTTAAATACCACACAAAAAAATAAACTCAAATTTTTTTTTGCTATTTTAAAAAAATCGGTCAAACGTCCACAACTTTTATGCACTTCAAAAACTGCGAAAGTTTGACTGATTTTTTTAAAATAGTAAAAAAAGTTTTTTTGAGGTGATTATTTTTATATGGGTTCCTTGAAATGTTTAAATATCACATAAAAAAAATCAGGTCTCCAAAAATATTTGTTTTGCTATTTAAAAAAAATGATGTGCAAACTTAGTGTGAAAACTTTAGTGTACATAGGAGCATGAATGGACAAAGATAAAGAACGTAGTTTATATACACTAAAGGTGTATTGTATATTATATATATGAGATGAGAACATATGTATATATGGACTAAGACAAGGAAAGTATTGTGTGTTAATTTATGATATTCGAGAGTATGAAATTCGAAATATAAAATGTAAAATACGTATATAAATGTAAGAACATTATATGCGAAATAATAACCCTAAAATGAGAGTGGGGGTGATAACTAGTGAAGGTTATTAAAAATGAACGGTTATATAAGAAGCGAGAAATTATATGGTATAAGCTTAGGCGAATGCTTAGAACATTTTAGATACGTGGGGTACTTGATAGTGTATAGACTTTGGAGTTTCGAGGTGCTAGTTAGGATGGGTAGCTAACTAGGGTGTTTTAAAATACACGCGTTAGGTATGCACTGTTAGATGAGAGGTAAGAAGTTCTCATGTGAGTGCGACACCAATTTAAATATGAAGAGTATCATATTTTACATATTAAAGTAAATTAGGCACTTGCTAAAATGTCTTTTAAAACCTCGGGCTCTGACCCGTATCTATTTTCTTTTTCTTCTTCTTTGCATACTTTTTAAGTGTCCAGACACAGGGACACCTGGATGACTAATTCTTTCGAGTCAGACGTTGCTGCCACAGTTGTGGATATGGGCATGAGGTTGTTTTAAACGCTTCCTTCTTTGTGATCTAGATAGGAGGTAGTGTAGTAATAATCGGGCATGTTGCCCAACTGATGTTATTCATTTTTATTTACAGCGATTTTATTTTACGCGCATTCGATATGTTTGTAATATGTGTTAATCGAGTGTTATCGATTATTTATTTATTTATTCCATTTGTTGATTATATTCCTGTGTGAATGATTTTAAATGTGCATTAAGTTTAAAAGATTAGAAAGTTTAAAATTTGACGCCAGACCTAATAAGTTATTAGTAATTGATTTGGTTTTTCGACAGTGATGTTGAGAATAAAACCACATGAGATTCCTGTTTAATTGGATATAAGACTGATCACAGGTGGTATCAGAGCATCAGGTTCTAGAGTCCTTAGGAATCTGTGCGGACGTACTACGCTTTCAGCGTTGCCCTCTATTTGATATAGAGCGCTATGTTTAGGATTGTTGATTTCTATGGTGAGATTTCGTTCTCCTGCTATAGTGTATACATTAGTGAATCTTATTTGCATTCGGGTATGCTTTGTATGCCGATGATGCAAAGGACGACCAGAGAGGGCCGTTGGGAGACAGTAGGAGGCAGAGCTCAGTTGAAGTTGTAAAATTTTGGGGATAATGACCGTAGTTGAGGTCATCCCTATTGTTGCTCACGAAGATAGGGCTGTAAGGACTGCTAGGGTGCAGTGTATATTGTCATGGTTAGAATAGAAAAGACTCAGAAAGGTCTTTAAATAGGACCACCCGTTGGAATGTTTTTAAATGCAAAGATTTTGTGTGTAGCCAATGGACGAGAGATACCCAGAGGCTTTAGCTTATGGCAGGGTGTGGCATATCCATAAGTGAATATTAGGATAAATTTTTTCTTGGCTCGTAGGAGCAGTGTTGTAATGGTGGGAGTAAATCACCACATTTGAGAAGTGAAATATAATACAATAAAAGGATCTTAGGTACGGTTTGACCACAATTTCCTTCATCTTTTATTCAGAAGGAGATGTGAACAGTGTTCTAAACTCATCACAGGAAGGGCCGGACAGAGGTCCATTTATGAAAATGAATTTTTGTACAGGATGAAGTAGGTATAATGGAGAAGAAAATTCTTAAATGAGAAATGGACTCGTGAGATGAGTTACCAGTAGGGTGTTCCTTAGGGCCAACGAAGCTAAAGGAACAATGAGGGTGGCCGTCGGTGTCGAGGATACCAAGGTTAGAGAGAAGGAAAACTCTAATACGGTCAACGTGGCTGAAGATAAATGGATTATATGCAGAGATATCATGTGGGGTAAGACCACATGCATTGATTTTGCCCAAAGTGAGTAAAGGGATGATTTTTCCCAAAGTGTTAAACTAAACTCGCCCATCATGGTTAGAATAGGAAAGACTCAGAAAGGTCTTTAAAGAGGACCACCCGTTGGAATGTTTTTAAATGCAAAGATTTTGTGTGTAGCCAATGGACAAGAGATACCCAGAGGCTTTAGCTTATGGCAGGGTGTGGCATACCCATAAGTGAATATTAGGATAAATTTTTTCTTGGCTCGTAGGAGCAGTGTTGTAATGGTGGGAGTAAATCACCACATTTGAGAAGTGAAATATAATACAATAAAAGGATCTTAGGTACGGTTTGACCACAAGTTCCTTCATCTTTTATTCAGAAGGAGATGTGAACAGTGTTCTAAACTCATCACAGGAAGGGCCGGACAGAGGTCCATTTATGAAAATGAATTTTTGTACAAGATGAAGTAGGTATAATGGAGAAGAAAATTCTTAAATGAGAAATGGACTCGTGAGATGAGTTACCAGTAGGGTGTTCCTTAGGGCCAACGGAGCTAAGGGAACAATGAGGGTGGCCGTCGGTGTCGAGGATACCAAGGTTAGAGAGAAGGAAAACTCTAATACGGTCAACGTGGCTGAAGATAAATGGATTATATGCAGAGATATCATGTGGGGTAAGACCACATGCATTGATTTTGCCCAAAGTGAGTAAAGGGATGATTTTGCCCAAAGTGTTAAACTAAACTCGCCCATCATGGTTAGAATAGGAAAGACTCAGAAAGGTCTTTAAAGAGGACCACCCGTTGGAATGTTTTTAAATGCAAAGATTTTGTGTGTAGCCAATGGACGAGAGATACCCAGAGGCTTTAGCTTATGGCAGGGTGTGGCATACCCATAAGTGAATATTAGGATAAATTTTTTCTTGGTTCGTAGGAGCAGTGTTGTAATGGTGGGAGTAAATCACCACATTTGAGAAGTGAAATATAATACAATAAAAGGATCTTAGGTACGGTTTGACCACAAGTTCCTTCATCTTTTATTCAGAAGGAGATGTGAACAGTGTTCTAAACTCATCACAGGAAGGGCCGGACAGAGGTCCATTTATGAAAATGAATTTTTGTACAGGATGAAGTAGGTATAATGGAGAAGAAAATTCTTAAATGAGAAATGTACTCGTGAGATGAGTTACCAGTAGGGTGTTCCTTAGGGCCAACGGAGCTAAGGGAACAATGAGGGTGGCCGTCGGTGTCGAGGATACCAAGGTTAGAGAGAAGGAAAAATCTAATACGATCAACGTGGCTGAAGATAAATGGATTATATGTAGAGATATCATGTGGGGTAAGACCACATGCATTGATTTTTCCCAAAGTGAGTAAAGGGATAAGAGTCTAGTGCCTAGTGGGGATGAGCGCATTATGTCTGGGAACCTTTTAAGCAACCAAGATGATTGGCAAGATATATATATATATATATATATATATATATATATATATATATATATATATATATATATGAGTTTTATTCTCAGGTGAATGCGGTATGTTTTCGCTGACCCGAGCGAGTCACAGTATTTAGATTAGCGCTAGATTCACGTGTGAGACGAGTTTAGTGACTATATCAATAACATTATTATGTGTATGTATTTCCAGTTGTTTAGCAAGTGTAGACAATGAGTAAAATTTTTTTGATTACACATTTTAGTGATATGTTTTAGTGAGAGTATATTTTGATTTAACATATTATTAGACCTAGGTCCTGGATCGACAAATTTGAATAACCGACAGAGCTGCATAGTAGTGTATCGGGAGGGTTCCTTATTTGGATTTTGCTTTCCGAGACCTCCCACGCATGAAAGCAGCAAATGTCGGGAGCTGGGAGATGTTAGACCTTAGGACATTTTGGATTATTGTTCTTAATATTATTAAATGGATAAATTTGTTGGGATTTGGTGTATCTCTTCGGCGAGTTGAGCTTATGTACATGTGTATATATGTTATGGTATATTGTCAGGCAAACTTCTGTATATGTTGTTTGATAATATTTGATCCCGATGAGTAAGTACGTTTACTGATTTGATTCAGGGTATGCTGGATTTTATCGAGCAGAGATATAGCTCGTGATTTATTTGCGCTAAGAAACTAGTGATAGTGAGAGCGTCGTGATATACGTGGTCTTATGTAACACGTAGTGGACGAGTATATTATTGTGTCAAGAGACATGAGTTTGAGGGTACATGCTACGGACTGAGGGCTTAACGAATTTCGATGTTCCAACAATATTAGGTAGTAGTGTATCGGGAGGGTTCCTTGTTTGGATTTCTCTTTGCGAGACGTCCCACGCATGAAACTTAACACATCGTTGGAAGTGGGGAGATATTTGCTCTTTAGTCTATGAGTCTGGTACCTTGGTTATTATACAAGTATCTAGTTATAATTATGAGTTTAAATTTATACTCCGATATAAGGCCAGTGGAGCCGGTAGTGCCATGAGATAGAGCGCTGAATTTTTTCTTCTTCTTTTCACCGCAAGTTGAAGGGTGGAATAATGTTAATGAGAATTTAAAAAATTCGATTTTATGGGGTAATTGAGAATACCCAAGTATGCTAGTCATGCTGTGAATGCGAGGGCAATAGGATTTTGTGTATTACCTGTGAAACGTATGTGATATTACGTTAAAATGTCCGGATTATAGGGTGTATGGGTGCCCTGATTAGCTAATTTTAAAATCGTCCGAGATAAGAGAACGCGAGAATAAATGTGTGGAATGTATGCTTATGGGGCAGTTAAATAAGTTAGAATTTTATGAGGGATTGAACGCCGTGTAAGAATGACGATAATCCAAGTATATATGTACAATGAGGGTTGGAACACTTGAGATGGGTTGAAAGGCCATGGGAGGCCGTTTAAAAGGATATCTATTGAGAAGAGGGAAAAGTCTAATTATTGTGGGAAAGTAGAGTGGAGTCTTACGCAGTTGAATGTGAGAGTGACTTGCATGTAAATATAGTGGTTATGTCAACAAGGTATGAAGAGCCCAGAAGTGCACATTGTGGCGAAAGGTGCACGGGCCGAAACTCTTGGTATACCCCGGGGAAGAAGGGAGTATAAGTACCACTTACTATGAGACATTATAAGTGGAAGTTGGGGTTTAGAGAGACATAGTGAGACTGTCTCCAGGAGCACCATTTGCAGATGAAGATAGGTTGGTTTGAGATGGCCAACTAGAACTTTTGTATCAAACCAACGATTCCAATGACGGAATGAGAAGACAAGCTAGTAAAGGAAGAGTGCACCATTGCGAGGTGCTGCACAATACGGTTGTAAATCAAGTTGAGATCCTTGAACCCCACCTCTAATGGGAATTTTTGGGAACCAGTGGGAATGACATTTTGTTTTGGGCAACTCGTGTCGTCAATAGCCTCATGAGTAGATGGGAGGTGACTGATGACTAGTAAAACGGTATGAATGCGATTCTGGAGTCATTGAGATTAGTTTATTTCCACAACTGACATAGCTTGCAAATGAAGTAAGCATGGAATGGTAATTGAGAAGAGAAATTACCAATTGATAGAGTTGTGGGTAGCCACTCGTACCTGTTTGTTGTGGACAAGGTGCCTCTTAAGGTTTGGTGAGGGAAAGCCTGGTCATTCTCCCTCTGGTTGTTTAAAGGTGAGCGAATAAATAGACTTTTGGATCGGGCGTGATCTAAAGTCCGTTGTTGAGTAGGGAATTAACCACATATTGTTTGGGAAGACTTTAGAGCGCCGTAAGAGTTACGTCACCATGAACCAGGATTTTGGAGGACTATTAGGAATAGTCTGATGCCCTTGTTGTGGGAGATTTGTGTTTGGATGGACACGAGAAGCTGGCACTTAGTGATGTGTAGTCTTCCCATAGAATTGAGTCAATTGAGTCAGTGATGTATAGGTTCATCTTATTTGGATGTCATTGGTAGAGCACAATGCTTGATGTGCCATTATTGAGATGAAGGTGTATAATTGATGGAGTATATCGGTATGAAGAGAATCGAACAAGTTTGTTATAAGGCTAGGGCTATAGTGATTGAACCTTAATTTGAGGTTGGTTTGAATACTGGAGGATGTGGCGTTGTAATATCCTTAGTCTTAATAGTGGTTGTATCTAAATTTCGAGGACGAAATTTCGTTGTAAGGAGGGGATAATGTAATATCTCGTACTTTTATGGGTAATTAACTTACATGAGTAGGTTTAACTTAATAATTTGAGAATTTAAAGTATATAAGATGGACTGATTATATTTCATGTCGCAGGTGAATAACAGCGACCGGTGATATTATTTTATGTGAAAAACACGTGTGGAAATGTGTTGGGTTAAGATGTGAAATTTTGATAAGTGACTCGGATGGAGATTTCGAGTGCACAGTTGATCTCGAAACGATCGAGATAATCAGAATAGTGTACCCGGATGTAGTGTTTGGGTTTCGAGGGCTTATTGGATCAGTAAGTACTCGTATTTGTGTATACGAGTCAATTTTGGGTTAAAAAAAGAGATAGACCCTCATTTCTCTCTTATAAGCCACGAGAGAAAGAGTGAAAGAGAAAGAAAAGAAAGAAAGAAGTAAGAAGAGAAAGGAAGTAAGAAAGGGAGAAGGAGAGGAGGTTCCGGCCAAGCTCCGGCGGGTTCCGGCATGAGATCGTCGGATTTATCCAACCAGGCAAGTGTTTAACTTGCTTTAACTATTAAATATGCATATTTTTCGTATCATAATTGGTGAGAAAATTATGAATTTTGGGTTTGGGATTATTGGATAAAAAAAAGGGTTTTTGAGAATTGATTTCATATAAATTGTTGTGGTATAAACTCCATATGAAATCTAGACTAAAATCCATGTTAATGGTATAAGTTATAGTGAGAAATTGGAAGAGTTGCATAAATAATAATTATGGTTTAAATTCTTAGATATGGATGAATCCCATGATATTAAAGGTTTGTATTGATGGTAGATAAGTGTGTAGATGTTTATATTAGTGGTTTGTGAGATTAGGAACCATAAGTTTTGGGTTGGATAAGAGTTTGTGTAAATTTTGTCAAAAGCAGAGAAATCTGGGCCTACCAGATCGGTTCATTTTTCTTGGTAAACGGTTCAGTCCGGATGACCGAATCGGTTCGTTTTTATGAGACACCAGATCGGTTCGGCCATTAAGGGGTTCTGATGAATTTTAGGGACCGTACCGGTTCGTTTTTCATGGAAATCGGATCGATCCGATTCTATCAGAAATGCAGAAAAGTTTTCTTGGTGTTAGGAGACAAATTTCCTTCTGGAAAGAAATGTTAGGGGATCCAAAATATAGTGTAAGGACCTCTAGGAATTTAAATGAGAGATGTGTGACCCTTATTATTTATGTAAGTAAAATCTGGGAGATGACTTGAAAGAGAGTTTTGGGGAGAGTGATACTCGGTAAATTGATTCGGAGGATATATATATATATATATATATATATATATATATATATATATATATATATATATATATATATTACGCGTGTAATATATATATGCCAATTATATGAGAAATAATTCGAACGTGCGAGTAGGGTGAATTTAGAATTTTAGTGAGTCGTGATAAGCTAATATTCGAAAGAAATAAAAGGTGAGATCCTATCATAGTGAGTGGATACTTATTGTATGAATATAAGTTGTGTGTATACTTATAAATTAATACGAATTGGTATCTTTGAATTTTAGGCTAATGTCAAATGTGATAGGCATGGATAGCTAGAGTGATGACATATATATATAAGAGTATAAAGACAATATATATATGCATGGATAGCTGGAGTGATGATATATATATATATATATATATATATATATATATATATATATATATATGGTTATGAATATATCGGTGTGTGAATGATATATTTATGTGAAGCATACCACCCTCTAGTGCTATCATGGGAAGTTGCGCGATGTGGGTGAATCATCTGGCTTTTGAGGAGCAGGTGAGTATATTCCCCAGGTCATAGCGTCCACTATTTATTTGGGTGATTTATTAGGAGTGAGACGTGGTGGGTATATTTCGTTCTTATTCCTATTGAGTAACTATGACCGCTTTCCATACGTTTGAGATTTGGGTTTTTACTAGGGCGGAATTGAGATATTCCGACTGTTGGCTCCCGGATTTGATAATGTGAGTTATGTCCCGGAAGATGATAGCACTGTCGTAATTGTATCCATGAGTTTTGACTATGAGGGTTGGATTTATACTTATATTGTGTGTGATGTATAAGTATTGATATACTCTGTGTATGGTATGATATATATATATATATATATATATATATATATATATATATATATGAGATGTGAAAACATATTTATATATATATACATGGACAAAGATAAAGAACGTAGTTTATATTCACTAGAGGTGTATAGTACATTATATATGTGAGATGAGAATATATGTATATATTGACTAAGACAAGGAAAGGATTGTGTGTTAATTTCTGATATCCGGAATATAAAATGTAAAATACGTATATAAATGTAAGGATATTATATACGAAATAATAACCCTAAAATGAGAGTGGGGTAATAACTAGTGAAGGTTATTTAAAATGAACGGTTATATAAGAAGCGAGAAATTATATGGTATAATCTTGGGCGAACGCTTAGAACATTTTAGATACGTGGGGTACTTGATAGTGTATAGACTTTGGAGTTTCGAGGTGCAAGTTAGGCTGGGTAGCTAACTAGGGTGTTTTAAAATACATGCGTTACGTGTGCACTGTTAGATGAGAGGTAAGGGGTTCTCATGTGAGTGCGACCCCAATTTAAATATGAAGAGTATCATATTTTACATATTAAATTAATTTAAGAACTTGGTAAAATATCTTTTAAAACCACGGGCTCTGACCCGTATCTATTTTTTTCTTTTTCTTATTTGTTTACTTTTTAGGTGTCCAGACACAGGGACGCTTAGACGACTAATTCTTTCGAGTCAGATGTTGCTGCCGCAGCTGTGGATGTGGGCATGAGGTTGTTTTAGACGCTTCCTTCTTTCTGATCTAGATAAGAGGCATTTTAGTAATAATCGGGCATGTTTCCCAACTGATGTTATTCATTTTTATTTACAATGACTTTATTTTACGCGCATTTGATATGGTTGTAATATATGTTAACCGAGTGTTATCCGTTATTTATTTATTTCATTTGTTGATTATATTCTTGCGTGAATGATTTTAATTGTGCATTAAGTTTAAACGATTAGAAAGTTTAAAATTTGACGTCGGGCCTAATAGGTTATTAGTAATTAATTTGGTTTTTCGACAATGATGATGAGACTGAAACCACATGAGATTCCTGTTTAATTTGATATAGAACTGATCACCCGGTATTTTATTAGGCGACACATATAATATTCTTACATTTATATACGCATTTTACATTTTTTACTCCAAATTTCATACTCCCGGATATATGAAATTAACACACAATCCTTTCCTTGTCCTAGTCCATATATACATATATTCTCATCTCATATATATAGTATACCATACACCTCTAGTGTATATAAACTATGTTCTTTATCTTTGTCCATGTATGTGTGTGTGTGTATATATATATATAACACCATACACATCAAGTATACCAATACTTATACATCACACAAAATAAAAGTATAGATCCATCCCTCAGAGTCAAAACTCATGGATACAATTATGACAATGTTATCATCTTCCGGGACATAACTCACATTACCAAATCCGGGAGCCAGCATTCGAAATCTCTCATTCCGCCCTGGTAAAAACCCAAAGTTCAAACTTGTGGGAATCGGTCATAGTTCCTCAATAGGAATGAGAACGAAACATACCCACCACGTCTCACCCCTAATAAATCACCCAAATAAATAATGGACGTTATGACCTAGCGAATATACTCACCTTCTCCTCAAAAGCCAGATGATTCACCCACATCACGCAACTTCCCATGATAGCACTAGGGGGGGTATGCTTCACATAAATATATCATTCACGCACAGATATATTCATATTCATATTCATATATATATATATATATATATATATATATATATATATTGTCTCTATACTCATATATATATGTCATCAATCTGACTATCCATGCTTATCACATTTGGCATTACCCTAAAATTCAAAGATACCAATTTGTATTAATTTATAAGTATCCACACAACGTATATTCATACAATGAGTATCCACTCACTATGATAGGATCTCACCTTTTATTTCTTTCAAATATTAGCTTATCACGACTCACTAAAATTCTATATTCATCCTACTCGCACGCTCGGATTATTTCTCATATAATCGGCACATATATATATATATATATATAGAGGCAGGCTCCTGTGCACACTAAGTTTGCACACTAAGTTTGCACATTACCTTTTATATATAGTAAAAACATATTTTTGAATTGATTTTTTTTGTGTGATATTTTAACATTTCAAGGAACCCATATAAAAAAAATCAGCTCAAAAAAACTTTTTTTGCTATTTTTAAAAAACCGGTCAAACTTTCGCAATTTTTAAGCCCTTTAAAAACTGCGAAAGTTTGACCGATTTTTTAAAAATAGCAAAAAAAGTTTTTTTGAGGTAATTTTTTTTATGTGAGTCCGTTGAAATGTTAAAATATCACATAAAAAAATTGGTGTGCGCCAGCACTAAGTTTGCACACTTTTAAAAGGTAATGTGCAAACTTAGTGTGCACAGGAGCCTGCCTCTCTCTCTCTCTCTCTCTCTCTCTCTCTATATATATATATATATATATATATATATATATATATATATATATATATATATATATATATCCGCCGAATCAATTTATCGAGTGTCACTCGCCCTAAAACTCTCTTTCAAGTCACCTCCTAGATTTTATTTACATAAATCATAAGGATCACACATCTCTCATTTAAACTCCTAGAGGTCCTTACACTATATTTAGAATCCCCTAACATTTCTTGACAAAAGGAAAATTGTCTCCTAACACCAAGAAAACTTTTCTGCTTTTCTGACTGAACCGGACCGATCCGGTTTCCAGGAAAAACGAACCGGTCCGGTCCCTAAAATTCATCAGAAACCTTTAATGGCCGGACTAATCCGATGTCTCCTAAGAATGAACATCGGTCATCCGGACCAAATTGTTTACAAAGAAAAACAAACCGGTCCGGTACGCCCATATTTCTCTGCTTTCGACGAAATTTACACAAACTCTTATCCAACCCAAAACTTATGGTTCCTAATCTCACAAACCACTAATATAAACATCTACACATTTATCTATCGTCAATACAACCCTTTAATTTCATGGGATTCATCCATATCTAAGAATTTAAAACCTAATTCTTATTTATGAAACTCTTCCTATTTCTCACTATAACTTATACCATTAACATGGATTTTAGTGTAGATTTCATATGGAGTTTATACCACAACAATTTATATGAAATCAATTCTCAAAACCTATTTTTTAATCCAAGAATCCCAAACCCAAAATTCATAGTTTTTCTCACCAATTATGATATGAAAAATAAGCACACTTAATAGTTAAAGGAAGTAAAACACTTGCCTGGTTGAATAAATCCGATGATCTCGTGTTGGAATCCGTCGGAGCTTGGCAAGAACCTCCTATTCTTCTCCCTTTCTTCCTTCTTTCTTTTCTTTCTCTTTCTCTCGTGGCTTATAAGAGAGAAATGAGGGTTTATCCCTTATTAAACCCAAAATTGACTCGTATACACAAATGCATGTCCCTACTAATCCAAAAATCTCCCGGAACCCAGACACTACATCCAGGTACTCTATTTTGTCTATCTCGGCCCTTCTGAGACCAACCGTGCACTCAAAATCTCCATCCGAGTCACTTATCAAAAGTTCACGTCTTAACCCAACACATCTCCACATGTATTTTCTGCATAAAATAATATCACCGGTTGATGTTACTCACATGCGACATGAAATATAATCAGTCCATCTTATATACTTTTAATTCTTAAATTATTAAATTACAGCTACTCATGTAATTTAATTACCCATAAAAGTACGGGGTATTACAATATGTTTTAAAAATCCCCAAAATATTTTTTTGTGATGTGTTTAAATATTTCAGGGAGCTCAAAATGATTTTTTACTATTTTAAAAAAATTGGGTCAATATTTGGTAAAAAAATAATGTTGAGTTGATTTTTTAGGATCCCTTAAAATATTTAAACATAACACAAAAAAAAATTATTTTTTTGATTTAAAAAGAAAATCCCGCATAGGAGTCCTGCACACTAATAACACACCCCTAATATATATATATATATATATATATATATATATATAGAGAGAGAGAGAGAGAGAGAGAGAGAGAGAGAGAGCCCCTCCTGTAAGGACTCCTTATGGTGCAGACCTCGGTACATACCATTTTTTTAAAATAGTAAAAAAATGAATTTTGTGATGAAACTTCATGGATATGATATTCACTATGAGAAGATCATTTCCAATTTTTTTGGTCAAAAAATTCAATAATAAAGTTGCCGAGATGAGGTGGTATGTTAAAAAATTGCATAAATATACATTTTCGACCGTTGAAATGTTAGCGATCATCTCACCCACTTTTTGATGAAACTTCATGAATATGATCTCGACAGTGAGAAGATCATATCCATAAAGTTTCATAAAAAAATTCAATAAATAAAGTGCTTGGCACCGACCCAACATTTCAACGGTTGAGAATGAATATTTATTCCATTTTTTACGTATCACTTCATCTCAACGGTTTTTTTATTGAATTTTTTTTATGAAAAAAATGGAGATGATCTTCTAACCGTGGACATCATATCCATGAAGTTTCATCAAAAAATTTATTTTTTTACTATTTAAAAAAAATGATATGTACCGGGATCTGCACCAAAAGGAGTTCTTACATGAGACTTTCTGTATATATATGACTTTTTTTAATCAAAATCGACCATTTTGGTTATATCTAAGTTCTTAAATATTTCATATAAAAACTTTTGTTAGTCACCGAATTCATGTTTATACAACATTGTGGTAAGTTTTGAGAGAAGTGATTCTCCATTGTATCGTGTGACGATATTGAAAAATAAAAAAATTATACAAGGACAAGAAAATCAAGCTAAAAGAATAATTCTAGGGGGACACTATTTATTGAAACCTTTTTACTCACATTTTGATGTGTTTTTAATGAATTATTGTTGTGTGAGTTAATCATAATTAACAAAATTTGACTGATCAATACATTAAAGTCGCATCAAAGTGTCAATAAATGGTGTCCCCATAAAATTATCCAAACTAAAACAAAAAAAATAGAACAAAAAATATCAAAAAATTGAAACTATCAATTGGTCTGACGTTGTAAGTGTTTTCAAATAGTTGAAAACAACATTACTGATTTACTTATTTATTTTATTATTGGTGTAGGACAAATACTTATACCAACTGATGAGATATAGAATGGTTTGGTTATGAAATCTTAGAATGTAATTAGAGTATCACATGAGGATGCCACCACAAAAATTAGGACCCAATTATACATGCACTCCTTTAAATAATGAATCAATAGGATTGGGGGGGGGGGGGGGGGGGAGATGATTCTCACTGGGTTTTTGAACCATTCTAAGAAAGGCATTCACTTGTTGGTTCAGCCTCTACTAATGCTTTTGTCTCACTCTTCCGATTGAGTAGATGTCACTTCTTCCTCACCCTTGGAACCAACCGAGTCCTATCCTTCCCTGTAATGAGACTAAAAAAGTGAAGTGGGCTGCTTGTCTTGCCTTGAGCCCATAAAGAGAGGTACTGCTATGGACTAGGATGGTGCTGCTCTACTTAAAATTAGGCTAGGAAATGGGTAGTGATTTCACTAATAGATGGCGATGATTTCCTGATGAGATAGACATACGTGTCTGTGGTAGTCATATTTCCAAATTCCTCAAAGAGCGACATTAAAAGAGATGAGCAAGGAGCCATGAGAGATTGGGAAAGACAAAGAATTATCAAGATTTATAATGTAAAACAAGCTTGACGGGGTGCTAATAGCTAGAAGTGAATGACTTTAAAACATAAAAACTCTTTTATCGTTGAGAGCAAGTTAAAAATAGCCACAACTAATGGATCCACCTTCGAGAGTAAACACATATCCCGAAGAAAAAATCTTGGAATCCCTATCTAACTGAATTCCGAATCTTTGTAACCTAAAGATACAAGACTATCCTCTGAGTAAACTTGCGTATAATTTCTAGTTCTTTTCAGGTAGTTGAGAATGCATTTTACTACAATCGAGTGCTCTTCACCTATGTTAGACAAAAATATGATGACCATGCCAATGACAAAATAAATATATGATCTTGTATTCACCATAACATGCATGAGGCTGTCCACTGCCGAAGCATAAGGTACATTCCTTATTATCTTTATCTAATTAAGTGTTTTAGGACATTGATTCTTAAATAGAGTGATTTCATGCCTAAAAGCAATAAATCATTTCATAGAATCTCATACGCTAATCTTTGGATGACAACCTGTAAGATTCATAAATAGATTGATCAATTTAATATAAAAATGATGGGAATAAAGAATATTTGATAACATTCTCGACATAACTACGTAAATAAAATGATACATGTAACATATTGTACGAGATAATAAAATGACAAATAAAATAAACCATCTTTGATACCACAAACCGACGATAGATTCTAACTCCAAATTTGTAATAATATAAGTCTCAATAACACAATACCCAACTTTGAATTAGAAGTACTTCTCGTACAAGTAGTCTGACTCAAGAACCTGAACAATACAATTGAAACTACACTAAAATATAAATGAATCCATGAATAAAAAGGAGCACATGTTCAACCACTAGATCCTAGGAAAGATGAGATGAATTGGAACTGGTGCTGGAGAAATCCTCCAACTGATAACTCAAGTCCATAACAGTCACTAGGACCTAAGACCCGTTGACAAATAGTTTAACAACGAGGGTTAAACCTAACCAGTTTGCAGTGAGTAAGAATATAACTATATTTGGACCACCATAATAATAAAACATCTTCATTCCATATTTTAGATGATTATTAAGTTATTTATGTTACCCAACCCAAACAACCTAAATAAACACGCGGGTCTACTCCCAATCCGAGTGAGGCCCATATAATATAACTTCAGCTTTTAATTAAGTAATATATTCTCTTACATTATTAAGTCCAACGATTGGATTGGAATCTCTTAAATATTACCCTCATTAAATTAATGATCTCACGCCATGTATCAAAATGTATATCTCTTAGGCTAACAAGATTTAATGCCTATAAGCCACAATTCAACATATACGTCTTTAATATATTCAATCACAGGGTCTCGAGTCATAATAAAATTTCATACATCTCTAGTTTACTCCAAACTGGTACAATAATCTCAGAGTACCTCAATACAAATCCACATAATCCAGAATACACGTGAGTGTTCTCAACTCACATCAAATCACATGGGCTATACTCAATACCGTAAATAAAAGATATAAAGGCCTATCACTAATGCCTTCGGGGATCACTTGTGCTTACTAGGTATATTTATAGGTCATCCATCCTTATAATCTCCAAGAAACTGTAAAAGGAAATCAATACGTCTTCCTATTTATCGTATAAACTTCATACCCAAGGCTATACGAAGACCACCCCTGTTTATCCCCCTAAGAAACACACATATGTCAACAGTAGAATCGGGGTAATCAGGTACTAGGCAGATCCCATCTTAATCACTGGGAATACCACACACAATCAACGTTGTACGTGCCCCATAAAATTCCTCCAAGCATTTCCCACATGAGCACACATATACCCCCTCGCTATGCTTACACACAAGTCAAATGGAAAAGTATGATCCTATTTAACCGGGTCAACAAATAAGCACAAACCCTACTCATCTTGGTTACGCATAATGTATCTTTTATTATTAGTTAATATGCATGTTAACTATAATTGAATATATACAATATTATCCTGAGTTCCCATGGATAAAAGGTTTAGGTATCGCCTCACACCCAACTTCTATGGAGATCACTCTAAAGCACCATCTATCCTACTCGATGGGTAAATTATATCCTCGATTAACATAAGAAATACACAACCTCTAAACATCAATAATTATCATAAACTTGTCCAAATATAAAGACTTTATCATAGGTCTAATCTCTAACCTATTGGTTTAAAATAGTTACCCTAAATTGTCTATTACCCTACTCGTTGGGTACATATACAATCTCACCAATTAGAATCTCAATGCTAACTCTTGACATTACTTAGTGTTACAATCCTCCACTCAGACTCGCACTAATTAAGTTAGGTCTCAAAATTCAAACCTATTGCTTTG
This sequence comes from Sambucus nigra, assembly GCA_949130495.1. Taxonomy (NCBI): domain Eukaryota; kingdom Viridiplantae; phylum Streptophyta; class Magnoliopsida; order Dipsacales; family Adoxaceae; genus Sambucus; species Sambucus nigra. Next base: position 522,303,556 of record OX422207.1, read on the forward strand.
AAGTACAACTAACATGATCAAAGGTCCTACCTGAAACCTAATGGAAATAAAACCCAAAACAACCATGGAACAAAAGTCATTTGAATTTGGACACAAAGTCGTTTGAACCAGAGCCTTATATCATTCAAACGAGAAATCTACGTCATTCGAATGACATTTCCTTTCTCGTTCAAACGAGAACCCAAAGTCGTTAGAACAATATACCCTTTCTCATTTGAATGAGATCCCTATATCGTTCAAATGAGATGGTCACATAAATCCTTCTTCTTCCTTGAATAAAAACCTTCATAACCAAAGAAAACCTCAAACCTAAAGCCTCTAATCATCAAAAACCTCAAACCTAAAGCCTCTAATCATCAAATTACCCCTTCTCCTTCTAGTCTAACCTTCATAACAATAATGGTAACACGAATCAACCAACTCTAGGTGGATTAATTAACATATAAGGATCAAATCTCAGATTTTAAATAACTAACCATAAGTTCATCAACTACACAAGTTTTATCAAATCATCCTATAAATTTAGTTCCATAATCGATGTAAAGTGAGGAATTATATATATTAACATCATTAAAATAAACATCAAATTATTAAGTTCACATTATTCATATTTTCATTCAAGGATATGTCAGCAAAACTACACTAGTTCTTCAAGGTATGATTATTTCTTAAACGTGTCATTAATTTTAATTATGAAATTAAGTTATAAAATGACTTCAAATCAAATTTCATGAGTTTGATTATAACCTAATCATATTCTTAATCAAAATATACTTGCCTTGGAGTGATTAAAATATAAACTCTTAAATCCCCCAAATTTTCTTAAATCCTTGATGTGCCTCATCTCCTTAGCCTATAGGGTTGTATAAAATGCCTTATGAGTTCTTTAGATTTCTATAATTAAGTTAATAAATCTATCACCACTAAATTAATATTAGGTCCAATATCAACTTTAACCTAATGAGCCCAAAACATGCTCAAAACAGTTTGAAACTTGGCCTGAGCTATATACTAACATAATGGAGTTAAATTACACCATTTTAAATTAAAAAAGAACTTTCCAAGCATCCCAAAATTCAACCTAAAATAGATTTTTTAAAATAATTTAAATATCTCATCAAAATAATTCGTTAGTCTGTACGAGTCATTTGAGTTAAAAAAACTTAATTATAAATTAGTTACACGTGACTCAACATCACAAGAAACTACTTCACGATTGGTGGAACCCGATACTAAGGGAATAATCCAGATAAGGAAAGCCCCGATTCCTAGTCCCTGATGTCTTCCACATTTCTTCACTGAGACGGTAGCTCCGAGATGAGTTGGCTCACACCCAGATTGCGATAGATGAGATTGACCTCCAGCCTGACAGTTCATATGAGGAGAGATCAGTGGACATCCTAGACCATAGTGAGAGGAGATTGAGGTCAAATGTAGTTCCACTCGTGCGGGTCCAGTGGGAGCATCATAATGTAGATGAGCCTACTTGGGAGTGCGAGGCAGATATGCACAAAAAGTATCCAGACTTGTTCCTACCGGATATATTTACTTTTATTTTTTGAATTTTGGGACAAAATTTCGTTGTTAGGGGGAAAGTATGTATTTTTATGACTTTAATAATTATAGGAGTTATATAATTAATACGGATTTAAATTAATATTTACTAGCGTGATGTGACGCGAGTTAGTAATTAATAATTGGAATTATGTTGATTATTACTTATTGAGTAAAATAAAATTGTGATACGTAGTTATTAAGATTATCGCGAGTGAGTAATATGACAGTTATAAAAATTAAGTCGTGACGCGCGTGTCAGTCGTGTCGGAACTAATTTAATGAAATAAAAAGTAAATTAATTCTAAGTCACCCGTATGGTTATTTCGAGTACACCAATGTGTCCGAAAGGGTCGAGATAGTCGAAAAAGTGTATCCGAGGCTTAGTTTGGGTTTCGGGACGATTTTAGGCCTAATGGGCAACCCGGGAGGGACTAAGGCTATATCAGATGGTGTGTCGAGAAAGTTAGGGTTCTGAGAATCAAAAAGTGAGGAAAACCATAGGAATAAGAAGAATAGAGCTTTCCAAGGTGTTTAAGGCCAAAAACCACCCATTTTGCACCTCCACCACCACCAAAGCTCGAAAGAAGAGGATCGTTCCTATACCACTCAAATTCGTCGGGTCGAAACTGTAACTTTTAGGAAAGTATCTATCTTGCTGATCTTGTATTGATACAAGATCCATTTTAGAATAGGAGAAATAATTATATGTTTTTATGGTGATTTAATGTATTTGGAAGACTAGGATTCACATGTTTGAGTAGAAACCATGCTAGGTTGATATCCTGATTACATGTAGAACATCAATCACAAATTTTAATGATTCTTAGAGGAAGAAATCTAGAAATATTATGTAGTTCTTGAAAGAATATGGTAGACGAGCGTTTAAGACAAAATCATGAATTGTACCCATTTAATGATGATTCCTTAAGGATTTAATCAAGATCTTACATTAGAAATTGTTCATACTTGTTACTATAACGTTTATGATGTTTGGTTGGGAGTTTGGTTTGAATTAATAAAGGTTTTGAGAATTAAAGTTGATGAAACTCGTAGGCAAAAACTTGCAGAAATTGGGCCAATATCTGATGGATTGACTGGATCGATCGATCGACTTTTCCCATCAATCGATCGACTCATCCTGGAATTTGAATCTTGTTTACTTTTAATGTTTAACCCAAACCCAATTTATAAGAACCCTTAGATATAATTTAAATATCATGATGGGACTTGGGAAGTACCAGTAGGGTTGTGGGTAAAGTTCGGGTAGTGCGGTTTTATATGAGATTTAACCGTGGGGTCACAAGGGTAGAAAATGGGTTATGATCGCGTGTGTGATAAATTGGACGTTGTGCAAGTTAATGACGACGTAGGACAACAGGATATCAACAATACTTATACTGGTATATTATATATGAAAACAATACACTCGAGGGATGAGAAGTACTTGGAAACATGCGGTAAATGAGAATATAAAAGGATGAATTAATTATACGCACGATTCGGGTGTTACGTGCCATGTATGGTTGGAATATGTTATGGGTCGTGGGTGTAACTATCTGAATAATGTAAATATATATATGAGTATATATATATATATATATATATATATATATATATATATATATATATATATATATATATATATATATATATATATATATATATATATATATGAATGTCTATTCTTAATCATACCCGCGCTACTTGGTATCACAGAGGTCTCCGCGCTGGGACAGTCTTATTTTGATGTGATCTTTATGGGGAATATGGACTTGTACCCTAGAACATAAAACCTTGGTAAAACATATCTGTGAGTGGTAGAGCAGATGGTCATAAGAGACGTGAGGGTATGTGCTGACCTCTTAGCGACTTTGGACTATGATTCGCCTCCAATTTATGTGTTTTATGTTAATACAGTTCGGGGGTGATCCAAACTAGTATTTCCCTTATTTATACGAGAGGTACAGGGACTTGATAACAGAGTATTCTTTTACCATAATTTAGTATTTGGGTGCCTTATTAGTATATATATCCCGAGTGATATATTTATATATATATATATATATATATATATACACCTGTGATTCATCTACTGTGCTTATAAGTAGATAAAATTGAATAATGATATTAAATAATCTAAGTGTTTGAGAACTTAAGACCGTATTGAGATGTATATAGCTGGCTTGGTAAAATAAAGAATTTAATTCCGTATAAAGTATACTTATGCGATCACATGAATAAGTATTTATGAGAGAAGACTGGGTTTAGACGGGTTAACTGGGTTAGCATCATCGAGAATAATTTAGTAGTACGCTAGGCATGCACACTTGATTAAAGGTGAGAATTCCCAAGTGAGGGAAACGTAACTAACATGTATGGAGTATCTTTTAGTAAGAATTTTAAATACTTGCTAAACTGTTTTTTTTAAAGCTATAACTATCGATCTCTGACCCGTTTCTTGTCCATCTCTTCTTTATCTTGTATATATATATATATATATATCAGCCATATGGGCGTCTAACTTAGATCACTGGACTATTTGATGTGCTGCAGCTAGTGTAGGAGTTGCAGGTCTTTGCATTGAGACGACTTCATCCTTGTTATCTCAGCTCGTCACTTAGTCATGTTAGATAGGGCATGAATTGCCCATTCTCAGTTTTTATTTAGTTCAGAGAGACATTGTACTTCTTTATTTGTAGTACTCAGTTCTTAGTTGGGATTATTTTAATTATTACATTGTCCTTGGATTTGAGATCTTCTATTTGGGAACGATTAATGTAGCCTATTTATTTCATTTGGATGGTTTTGCATTCGATATTATGATTGAGTTCATTAAAATGGTATATGTATAACAATTCATATTGCTGGAGCTTGATTCATGCAATTAAATATTTTAACACTTAGCTCAATTATTTATTAGGTGATAAATAAAGAAATTATTTTTCAACAGTGCTGCTAAGAATGAACCAACTGAATACTTTGTTTTAATTTAATAAAGGACTGATCACCCGGTATTTAATTAGGCGGGGTGTCACAGGTGGTATCAGAGCATCAGGTGCTATAATCCTTTAGGATCTGTACGACTTATTATGGTTCCAACTTAGCTTCCTTTGATATAGAGCCCTATTATTACGATTGTTGCACTCTAAATTTTTATATATACGTTTTCAGCTATATTAAGATTTATTGAACTATGGACTTATAAATTCCTTCGCATTTCAGATGCCTCCGAGACGAGCGCCGCGGGACAGGAATACCCAACTCGAGCCCCTGTCGCCGCCAGAACATGGGAAAATGAATGATAAGGCTGTAGCCGCTATAATTTCATAGGCGGTCAATGCAACATTAGTAGTGGTTCAACATGCCCCACCACAGGTGCAGGCAGTGGCACCTACCCCGACACATGCGTTCCCATATGCTTGGGAACTAGTCAGAGACGCCTTTCAGAAGGCGCACCCACCAGAGTTCTTGGGAAGCTCAGATGTGGTGGCGACTAGCCAATGGAAAAAGGACATACAGCGGCACCTGCGGATGTATGAGTCCACGGAGGTGTAAAAGTAGGTTTTATCTACCTTCAAGCTGGTTGGAGCAGCGTTACAGTGGTGGGAGTCCACTATCACTACAGAGGAGTGTGATGTTTTGATGATACAAGATTTATGAATGCAGTTCAATCTCTAATACTTCCCTTCCTCCATTCAGACTGAGATGAGGCAAAAACTGATGAACCTCAAATAGGAAAGGGTGACAGTTACGGAGTATGGAGAGGAGTTTACGAGATTGGTTACTTTGGTGCTAGATGAGGTACCTACTTAAGAGAAGAGGATTTGGATGTTCATGAATGGCCTGACCTGGAGGATTCGCGAGCACCTTTTGGCTAATCTTTTGTCGGGTACTTATACTAATGTGCTCAACGCCGCTTTATTGCACTACCAGGACCACCGCTTTCATTAGCAGGGAAGAAAATGATCCCGGGAGTCTAGCCAACAGGGTCGGACAGGAGGTGGTAGTGCCAGTGGGGCACCAGCAGCCCATGGGCAGGTCCGTCAAGAGGAGCATATGTCCTATTAGGGGGACCCCACAAAGAGATTTCATTCTGGAGACTCTAGGTAGGGACATAGGGGTTTTAGGCAGGGCCAGCAGGGCCAATCGGGACAGCAGCAGGGCCAACATCGATATCAACATGGCCAGTGGAGGGGTGGTAACGGCCAGCAGGGACAGAGGGGAGGAAATTTTAGGGGTAGATTCTTTAGCTGTGGTAAGAATGGCCATCGACGTAAGGATTACCTAGAAGGGTATAGGGCCTCGCAGTAGTAGGGTGCTCGTCAGGAGCCGTAGAGACCGATCTTCCCAGTCGCCTTCCCATCACCACCTCAGTTACCAGCTTTACCCGCCATTCCAGTAGTCCCAGTTCAGCAGTGTCAGTTACAGTATGGGCGTGTTTACAATGTCCATCAAGATGCAGTCCCACAGGATTCACCCGCAGTCGAGGGTATGTTTTCTATTCAGGGGACTTTGGGGCATATATTATTTGACACGATAGCTTCACACTCTTTTATTGCCACTAGTTTTGCACGTGCCTTGGGGTTATTAGATACAATCGAGAGTACTGTTACGTGTGTTGACTTGCCGCTAGGTAATGGGATGATGATTTACTTTATCTGTTGAGGCTTGGGAATAGAGATTGGGAGACTTATTTTATCCGTCGACATGATTGTATTAGGTATGTACGAGTATGATGCTATTATCGGTATGGATTGGCTTGTTTCTTATAGAGACATGCTATATTTCTTTAGTAGGAGCATTATTTTTCCTATACCGGGCCAGGAGATGTTTCTTGTGGCGATTCCTCATCCTAAGGGAGGATCGTCCACCCATTTATATTACATAGAGGAGGAGATCTCTAAGGAGATAGTGATTCCCCTTGACTCGATTCCCGTCATTTGCGAGTTCTTCGACGTATTCTAGGATATATCGGGATTACCACCTAGTAGAGAGATTGATTTTGTTATAAATTTGATGCTGGGCACTCGACCGATAGCCCGTGCACCCTACCGTATGGTTCCAACTGAGACGAGGGAGTTGCGGGATCAAATTGAGTAGTAGTTGGAACAGGGTTTCATTCATAGGAGTACCTCTCCATGGAGTTCTCTCGTGCCATTCGTGAAGAAGATAGATGGATCATTGAGGTTGTGTGTGGACTACCGAGAGTTGAACGAAGTCACGATACGAAATAAGTATCCGTTGCCCTGAATTGATGACTTGTTTGACCAGTTGAGAGGAGATGCCTTCTTCTCAAAGATAGATTTGAGGTCGGGATATCATCAGTTACGAATTAGGTAGCATGATGTGTCGAAGATTGCTTTCTTGATGAGATATGGATCCTCTGAGTTCCAGGTTATGTCATTTGGGCTAGCCAATGCTCCATCCGTATTAATGGATTTAATGAAAAGGGTGTTTCGAGAGTTCTTAGATCAGTTTGTTATTGTCTTTATAGATGACATTCTAATTTATTCCCAGACTGAGGAGGAGCATGCCGAGCATTTGAGACGGGTCCTTCAGACTCTGCTAGAGCATCAGTTGTATGCAAAGTATGATAAGTGCTGGTTTTGGCTACGTGAGGTCTATTTTTTGGGGCACTTTATTTCCGACAAGGGAATATCCATAGATCCGGGGAACGTGTTCGCAGTGAGGGAGTGGGGGCAACCCATGACACCGTCAGAGATTCGTAGTTTCTTGGGATTAGTAGTGAACTACAGATGGTTCATTCAAGGATTTAAAAAAATAAGAGGTCCATTGGCTAATCTGACTCGCAAGGGGTAACCGTATGTTTGGGATAACGCTTGTCAGTTAGATTTTGACGAGTTGAAGGACAAGTCGACTTCGGCGCCAGTCCTTGCCTTACCCAGGCTAGGAGTGGAGTACCTGGTGTATACTAATGCTTCCCTACAGGGATTTGGTGGGGTACTTCAGCAGGAGGATCAGACTATATCTTATGCTTTCCGTAACCTTAAGCCTCACGGGAAAATTACCCCACCCACGACTTGGAGTTAACAGCTTTCATGTTTGCCCTTTGGATTTGTAGACATTACTTATTAGGGGAGAAATTTTACCTGTTCACAGACCATAAGTCACTGCAATACTTATTCACTCAGCGGGAGTTGAACATGCGTCAGCGCAGGTGGCTAGAGTTTGTGAAAGATTACCAGTTCTAGATACATTACCACCCGGGGAAGGCTAATGTAGTTGCTGATGCATTTAGCCGTAGGCCAGTAGGTGAGGTGGCTGAGGTGTGGAAGGTGAAATGGAAAGATCTGGGACATCAGGATGCAGTGGCCCGATCCTTTACGTCCGTCATGATAGTCACACCAAAGATTTTCATGCGAGTGATCCAGGCCCAAGATGTCAATTTGTTCTGCCAGGATTAGATTGTACGGCTCCTAGCTGAGGGCATAGATTCCTATTCAGTGAGTGCATATGGGGTTTTGCAATTTAATGGGAGATTAGTGGTCTCGAAGGGGGAGAAATTATATCATGCAGTGATGACAGGCTCACATGGATCTCGATTTGCGGTACATCTCGAAGGGGATAAGATGTACCAGGATATGAGGCAACAATACTGGTAGAGTGGGATAGAGAAAGACATTGCATAGTTCGTGTTCAAGTGTGCCACCTGTCAGTTGGTAAAGGTAGACCATCAGAGACCACCAAGGTTACTTCAGCCGCTAGAGATCCCTATGTGGAAATGGGAGAGCATTTCCATGGATTTCATCATGGGGTTGCGTAAGTCACAGAGGGGTCACGATTCTATATGGGTAGTGGTGGATTGGTTGACCAAGGTATCTCATTTCCTGTCGGTGCAGATAGGTTGCACCATAGGACAATATGCTCAGATATTTATAGAAGAGATAGTGAGGCTTCATGGAGTTCCCCTAATATTGTGTCCGATAGGGACAAGATCTTTGTGTCTAGATTTTAGGAGAGCTTCCAGTTATCCATGGGTATCGAGTTGAGATTGAGTACGGCCTACCACCCGCAGACGGATGGGAAGATGGAGAGGACAAATCATATGCTAGAGGATATGTTAAGGATGTGTGTCCTTGACTTTTACGGGGGTTGGGAGCAGTATCTTCCACTAGTGGAGTTCGCGTATAATAACTCCTACCAGTTTATGATTGGCATGGGTCCATTTGAGGCGTTGTACGGCATACCTAGTCGTTCTCCTGCCTGTTAGCTAGAGGTGTGGGACAATAGGCTACTCAGGCCAGAGGTTATTCAGGACATGTCAGCCAGGATTGAGATGATCAGGAGCTGTATTCGAGTAGCCCACGACAGATAGAAAAGCAACACCGATGCCAAGAGGTTCTTCAGAGAGTTTAGTGTGGGGGACCAAGTGCTGCTGTAAATGTCTCTGAAGGTCATAATGAGGTTCGGGAAGAAAGGGAAATTGGCTCCGAGGTACGTGGGACCATTTTTAATCATTGAGAGGATTGGGCCGATGGCATATATACTTGGGTTTCTATAGAACTTACATCGTATCCATGTTGTGTTCCACATTTCTTCACTGAGACGGTATCTCCTAGATGAGTTGGCTCACACCCAGATTGCGATAGAGGAGATTGACCTCCAGCCTGACAGTTCATATGAGGAGAGACTAGTGGACATACTAGACCATAGTTAGAGGAGATTGAGGTTAAAGGTAGTTCCACTCGTGCGGGTCTAGTGGGAGCGTCATAATCTAGAGGAGTCTACTTGGGAGCGCGAGGCAGATATGCGCAAAAAGTATCCAGACTTGTTCCTACTGGATATATTTACTTTTATTTTCCAAATTTTGGAATGAAATTCCGTTGTTAGCGGGGAAGTTGTAATACCCCGTATTTTTATGACTTTAATAATTATAGGAGTTATATAATTAATTCGAATTTAAATTAATGTTTACTAGCGTGACGTGACGCGAGTTAGTAATTAATAATGGGAATTATGTTGATTATTTCTTATTGAGTAAAATAGAAATGTGATATGTAGTTATCAAAATTATCGCGAGTGAATAATACGACAGTTATAGAAATTAAGTCGGGATGCGCATGTTAGTCGTGTCGGAACTAATTTAATGAAATAAAAAGTAAATTAATTCTAAGTCCCCGGTATGATCATTTGGAGTGCCCCAATGTGTCTGGAAGGATCAAGATCGTTGGAAAAGTGTACCCCGAGATTTAGTTTGGGTCTCAGAACAATTTTAGGCCTAACCGGCAACCCGGGAGGGCATTTTGGTAATTTTTATTTTAGGACCTTAATTAATGATGAAAAGAGTAAGGCTATATCAGATGGTGTGTCGAGGAAGTTAGGTTTCTGAGAATCACAAAGTGAGGAAACCATAGGAAGAAGAAGGAGTGAGCTTTCCAAGGTCTATAAGGCCAAGAACCACCCAATTTGCACCTCCACCACCACCAAAGTATAGATCGGAAGAAGAGGATCATTCCTATATCACTCAGATTCGTCAGATTGAACCTGCAACTTTAAGGTAAATATCTCTCTTGCTGATCTTGTGTCGATACAACATCCATGTTAGAATAGGAGAAATAATTATACGTTTTTATGGTGATTTAATGTATTTGGAAGACTAGGATTCACATGTTTGAGTAGAAACCATACTAGGTTGATATCCTGATTACATGTACAACATCAATCACAAATTTTAATGATTCTTAGAGGAAGAAATCTGGAAATATTATGTAGTTCTTGAAACAATATGGTAGACTAGGGTTTGAGATAAAATCATGAATTGTACCCATTTAATGATGATTCCTTAAGGATTTAATCAAGATCTTACGTTAGAAATTGTTCATACCCATTACTATAACGTTTATGATGTTTGGTTTGGAGTTTGGTCTGAATTAATAGAGGTTTTGAGAATTAAAGTTGTTGAAATCCATAGGCAAAAACTTGCTGAAACTGGGCTAATATCTGATCGATCGACTGGATCGATTGATCGACTCTTCCCATCGATCGATAGACTCCTCCTGGAATTTGAATCTTGTTTACTTTTAATGTTTAACGCAACCCCAAATTATAAGAACCCTTAGACATAATTTAAATACCATGATGGGACTTGGGAAGGACCAGTCGGGTTTGGTAAGGTTCGGGTAGCGCGATTTTGTATGAGATTTAACCGTGGGGTCATGAGGGTAGAAAATGGGTTACGACCGTGTGTGTGATAAATTGGACGTTGTGCAAGTTAATGACGACCAAGGACAACGGGATATATAGAGTACCTCTACTGGTATATTACATATCTAAATAATACACTCGAGGGACGAGAAGTACTTGGAAACGTGCGGTAAATGAGAATATAAAAGGATGAATTAATTATACGTAGTATTCGGGTGTTACGTGCCACGCATGGTTATAATATGTTATGGGTCGTGGGTGTGATATGAATAATGTGTATATATATATATATGAATGTTTGTGCTTAATCATTACCGCACTATTTGTTATCACGGAGGTCTCCGCGTCGGGACAGTCTTATTCTAATTTGACCTTTATAGGGAATATGGACTTGTACTTTAGAACATAAAACCTTGGTACAACCTATCTGTGAGTGGTAGAGCAGACGAGCCTAAGAGACGTGAGGATATGTGCTGACCTCTTAGTGACTTGGGACTATGATTCGCCTCCAATTTATGTGTTTTGTGTTAATACAGTTCGGGGGTGATCCGAACTAGTGTTTCCCTTATTTGTACGAGAGGTACAAGGACTTGATTGCAGAGTATGCATGCACCATAATTTAGTATTGGGGTGCCTTATCATTATATATATCCTAAGTGATATATAAATATATACTTATGATCATCTACTATGCTTGTAAGTAAATAAAATTGAATAATGATATTAAATAATCTAATTGTTTGAGAACTTAAGGCCGTATTGAGATGTATATAGCTGACTTGGTAAAATAAATAACTTAATTCCGTATAAAGTGTACTTATGCGATCACGTGAATAAGGATTTACGAGAGGAGACTGGGTTTAGACGGGTTAACTGGGTTAGCATCATCTAGAATAATTTAGTAGTACGCTAGGCGTGCACACTAGATGAGAGGTGAGAATTTTTAAGTGAGGGCAACGTAACTAACATGTATGGAGTATCTTCTAGTAAGCATTTTAAATACTTGCTAAACCATTTTTTTTAAACTATAACTACTAGGATCTGACCCGTTTCTTGTCCATCTCTTCATTCTCTTGTGTATATATATATATATATATATATATATATATATATATATATATAGAGGCAGGCTCCTGTGCACACTAAGTTTGCACACTAAGTTTACACATTACCCTTTTAAAGTAGTAAAAAAAATATTTTTGAGTTGATTTTTTTTTGTGTGATATTTAAACATTTCAAGGAACCCATATAAAAAAAATCAGCTCAAAAAAACTTTTTTTGCTAGTTTTAAAAAACCGGTCAAACTTTCTATGCTTTTAAGCCGTTTAAAAACTGCGAAAGTTTGACCGATTTTTTAAAAATAGCAAAAAAAGTTTTTTTGAGCTAATTTTTTTTATGTGAGTTCGTTGAAATGTTAAAATATCACATAAAAAAATTGGTGTGCGCCAGCACTCAAAACTATTTTTTTACTACTTTAAAAAGGTAATGTGCAAACTTAGTGTGCAAACTTAGTGTGCACAGGAGCCTGCCTCTCTCTCTCTCTCTCTCTCTCTCTCTATATATATATATATATATATATATATATATATATATATATATATATATATCTGTGTGTGTGTGTGTGTGTGTGTGTGTGTGTGTGTGTGTGTATGAACAAGTGCCCAACCACAGGGGCGTCAGACTTAGATCGCTGGACTGTTTGATGTGCTGCAGCTAGTGTGGGAGTTGCGAGTATCTGAATTTAGACGACTTCATCCTTGTTATCTCATCTCTTCACTTAGTCATGTTAGATAGGGCATGAGTTGCCCGGTCTCAGTTTTCATTTAGTTCAGAGAGACATTGTACTTATTTATTTGCAGTACTCAGTTCTTAGTTGGGATTGTTTTAATTATTACATTGTCCTTGGATTTGAGATCTTTTATTTGGGAACGATTAATCTAGCCTGTTTATTTCATTTGGATGGTTTGGTATTCGATATTATGATTGCGTTCATTAAAATGGCGTATGTATAACAATTCATATTGTTGGAACTTAACTAATGCAATTAAGTATTTTGACACTTAACTTAATTATTTATTAGGTGATAAATAAAGAAATTGTTTTTCGACAGTGATGATAAGAATGAACCAACTGGATACTTTGTTTTAATTTAATAAATGAATGATCACCCGGTATTTAATTAGGCGGGGTGTCACACGTCAATGACCCAAATGAACCCATGTCCCCTCGGTATCTCGGTAACCCCCTAAAAATGAACGAGTCTACTCTCCCACTTTTATACCGACATCTCTAATAACTGTAATTCTTCGAATATGTCTAGTGATTGATAACTAGAAAAATTGCGTCTCTATTGTATTTGTCGTTGTGCAATTCCTCTTTTCACCAAAAATCTTCACAAACCTATAAAAATAGAACAAAACTAGAATATAGCGGTAAGTGAGGTATCAATCCAAATATAAGGGTGAAACACAAAATAAGCGAAACCATAAGTGTAAATTCATTTGCATTTTATTATTATTTTTCTATTTTTGCTATCTATATTTTTTTATGGATTTTTCAAGGGATTTTTTTTAACTAACTAACTATACTAATTTTTTATAACTACTAATTAAGAAGTAAAAGCTAATTTAAGAAAAGTGAGATAAACAAAATTGTCCTAATAAGTAAACTAATAAAATTGGACTCATGAGGGCTTCAAAATTTCATCCCATAAATGGGAGATTAGCCCTCAATAATCATCATCCAAAAATATAAAAATAAAAGTATAAAAAATGGCATGTGAGGATTAAACTAAAAGTAATCACGAGGAGGAGATCAAACCCATTTAAGCCTTGAATTGAAATGGAATCTTCAATTATACATAAAAAATCTCTCAATCATAATCCCTCACAAATGTATTTATTGAATCTAAAATAAAAACTACAAAAAAAAAGACAATGGATGAATTCATAATGGACAATTAAATAATAAAAGAGATTTGCTAAAAATGCAGATCCTAATATTATAAAATTATACATTAGAGCTCATCCAAAGAAATAAATTCTAAATCATTACTTTATATTGAGATAATTGCTAAAAATGAAAAATCTCAACATAAAGGAATGTATTAGAATTTACCTCCCATAAGGGATGAATTTAACTATATCAATCTATTTTGAAATAATTACTAAAAATATAAAAATTCATTATAGAGGGGTGGGGTTGAATTTATCATAGAGATAAATTTCACTACATACCTCTATATTGATTATATTGAGATATTTGCTAAAAATGCAAATACTCAACATAGAGGGATAGAGAGAAATTTATCACACAATGCTTAAAAACTAAATTTGAGATTCTTTTTAAAAATGGCCCAAGTCTTAAATTTATATGGTGCACATGGAGGCTAGGGGTAAATTGAATATTGGTAAAATTATGTGAGGATGAGACCACATGAGCATGGTAAAGGTGTGAGGTAATAAAATCTGATTTTGGTTAAATGTGCATTTGGGTGCACATGGGTGCATGGGGGTTGTTAGGTTTTGGGGGTATAATGGAAAATGGGTTAAGTGGCTTTAAAGAAACATGTGGGTTTTTATTTGTCGCCTTTTTTTTACTTATTTTAAGCAGGTGAAGAAAAATCGTGTAAGGCTTTACATGGGAAATGGTTTTGCTTCAGGTTGGTCTCGGGTAGAAGGGAAGGGCTGTATATGGGTTGCTGGGTTTTCGGTTAATATAACACACAGGTTCGATTTAGTTGTGCCCGCGCCGGGGCAAGGGTCGGAGGTAAGGCCGAGCGGGTTTGGGATCGTGGTCGTGGTCGGCCATGACTGGGTAACAGGACTGGTTCGGTTATTGGGGAACCAGGTTTTGGTGGCTGCCAGTTGGAATCGGGTAGGGAGGTGGGTATCGAGGGTGGGCAACGCCGGGTTTGGTAAAGGGGAGGGGTCCAGCCGCTCCGATGATGGGTAAATCAGGTGGGTCGCATTTTAGTTCGGGTCTAGGCTCGAATGCAGGTATACGAGTTTGTCCATGGTGGTGATGGTGTTGGGTTTTGTTGGTTGTTAATGGGGGATGAGGAGAGAGAATGTTTGGTGTTGTGTTAATGGTGGATGAGGAGAGATAAATGTATGTTGGGGGTTGAAGATGAAGGTGAGGGAGGTAGTGTGTGATAGGGTGTATGGTAGATAGTGTGTGCATGAGTGAGTTAGTTTAGGTGTATGAGGGTATAGGTTATGTGTGTGTGTGTGTGTTTAATTTGGACACCTAAAAAAATAACACTAACGTACTAAAAAAAACTAATGAAATTAAAAATTAAAATCTAAAAATAAAATCCTACTCTAAAAATAAAATAAAGACTCAATTAAAAATGAAACTAAAAAGAAATGAAAATAAAAATTAAAATAAAAATCTATTAAACTAAAACTAAAATCCTAAAAAGTAAAATACAATAAAACTAAAAATAAATAAATTCCTAAAAAAATCTAATCCTAATAAAATAAAATAAAATAAAATAAAATTACACTAATAAAAATAAAATAGAAAAATAGAAAATAAAACCTAAAAATTCTAAATAAATCTAAAATAAACTCTAAAAATAAAAATTACTCTTACTAAAAATCTAAAAAAAATATAAAAAGGCACAAACTAAATACACACGGGCTTCGGGGTAGGTTTAGGCCCGAATTAGGCTCAGGTATGGTTACAGAAATGGGGAATTAGCTCCATTTGATTCACATTTGCCTCGAAATAATACTTTTTGAACCGCAAACACAATCAAGCCTGTACATTGAACATGTACGCTCATAAGACCATTATTGTCGAGAGTTAGCAACTAAAATACGTCTATTTAGGGTATAAAATGTACACTTTTGGGTGCTTATCGGTGATTTACCTTCATTACTAGCAGGGGCACGCCTAGATAGAAACCATGCTAAAATCTACTTTACCTGACCATAAATATCGACTCTTCAAGTTACGGTATGTATGTTTCCCCTAGGATGTACAGTGAACCACAAACCATGTGTCTTTGCCTAAATTGCCTTTCCCAGCTTGGGATCCTTTGGAAACATTAATACCCCTTGGAAATAAAAATTGCAGTCTTAGTTAAATAAAGAAAAAGAACTCTACCCAACAACCGTTTCGTAACCATCTCCTGACAAAAGAACTCAACACTTGAGCCAGAATCATCCGTGACACAAAATCAGGTCTAACGGACGATATTGCTACTGATGCTTCTACTTCATGAAAAGGTCTTCAATAAACACCACAATGAACACTTGTTCCTTATCACGGACTTGCTCGCTCCCAATGATCCACACATAAACATAATGAATCGTTCATCTTTAATGATAGGGCTGGAGATTTTCCACGATCTCAGTTCACAAAGGCACTGAGCCTACTCCCATAAAAATTATTTCATCTCTAACAGAGACAACCATTAAGGTGCTTTAGAAATAGTCCAAATGATAGTGCCAATACTACGACTAAAGCAATCTCTTGCTTAAGTGGTAATTAGATACCTACATCATATGCAACTGAAAGATTCTCGGTTGAAACCATAACCCTTCTATACTGTGCTCGCATCTATAAAATACAAGTGCATGCTAGACCTTCCCCGACGCTAGGTATAGTTATATAAACATCTCATGACCAAAAATTACAAACATAAAAGCATAGCTGATGTAGTCGATATAAGCACAACACATAGATATAAATCAAATCTTAATAATAAAATCATAAGACCATATGTCTAAATCAACAAAATAGGTAGAATACCGTGTCAACAAAACACAACTACTACGTCTGCAAAATCATGACGTAAGGTTGCACCCCTATTCACTGGGGTATCCACATATAAAGAGAACTCAATGATAAAAAATTATATATCTCAAAATCATACTGAATATACTATTAATAAAAGAACAAAAACCCCTCAGTGTTAAAACAAGAGTTGTTCATGTGAGATATGACCATAAACGCAACAATATCCCGATGTTACCTCTATAAAATGGTTGCCCCTAAGGCATCTAATGACTAAGTGGAATCACCTGACATAAGTGTGACAATTCCTTCAAATGAAATCATCGAAATAACGACCCCATTAGCGGTCTTGGTGACCCTATCTTTATGACCAGTCTTGATGAAATTGGCCTCGTTGGCCCTATTCTCGTTAACTATGATCCTACTGGAAAAATGCCCTATGCCCTAGTGTCCCTGATATCTTTTATAGTCTACTCCTCATAACCTATTAGGTTTTTCCC
The DNA here is from genome assembly GCA_949130495.1 of Sambucus nigra. Lineage (NCBI taxonomy): Eukaryota > Viridiplantae > Streptophyta > Magnoliopsida > Dipsacales > Adoxaceae > Sambucus > Sambucus nigra. The sequence continues at coordinate 522,320,523 of OX422207.1, forward strand.
CCCTGTGTGATTCCTTCTATCGCCGGGGGCCTCCCCGAGATCGAGCCGACTCTCCACCATCTGGGTTATTAAGCCTCACCCGACCCTAATATTCTTAAGCTTAGGATTTTGTCCTTCTGATAGTAATGATGGTCCAGGTGATGTAGGAAGGAACTTTCCATCACCTGAGCGCAAGTGGTGAAAATTGGCCACTTAGTAACACATGTCGAACCCTTTACGCAAAGTTTTTCCTGATAAAAAATGTCTTATTCATTTATGTATCAATATCTTCTAGTATAGAAAGACAAATATATCTAAACTCCCCCTCATACTGGCTAGCACACGATTTCCCTAACGAGGTCTCGAAACTTTCCCCTGATGTCTTTACGAACGGCGAGTGGAAAACACTTCCCCTCAAACCATTCGCTAAACATATACTAAAAGTCTCACACTTAAATGGACCTAACTCCCGATCGAAATCGACCTCATGCATGGGACATCTCATGAATGAAATCTAAATAAGGAACCCTCCCAATGCACTTTGGTCTATTTGAGAACTAATGGTGTGAAACCTTTTATATGATTATCATTTTAAAGAATACAAATTCGAAAAAATATAGCTCTAAAGTAGTCAAAGAACACAACACAAAAGAATAATGAACGCATTCAAAAACTTGGAATGATCTGATACCAACTTTAACACTAGATAGAATCCATAAATATATTGATCGGGTCTATACAAAAATCATGGGGGTAAGATACATTTGGTAGAATTCTAAGCATGACTAAGTAAATAAAACGATACATGTAACATACATTATGATATAATAAAATGCCAAATCAAATAAACCATCTCTGGTGCCCCAAACTGACAATACATTCAAACTTTAACTCTGAATAAAATAAGCCTTCATAACACAATATCTAACTTTGAAAAATAATTACATCTTGTATAAGTAATCAAACTCATAAACCTGAATAATACAACTGAAAGTACGCAAAAATGTAAATGACTACATGAATATAAATAGGCATATGATTAACCTAGGAAAGATGACATGAACTATAATTAGTGTTAGAGAAATCCTCTAATTGATATCTCAAGTCTATGACAACCACCACGACCTAAAACTTGTAGAAAAATAGTTCCACAATGAGGATTAAACCTAACAAATCTACAATGAGTAAGAATATAATTATATTTGGGCCATCATATTAATAACACATCTTCATCCCATATTTTAGTTGCTTATTAATTTATTTTATTTACCCAACCTAAATAACCTAAAAAAGCATTAATATCTACTTCCAACCTGAGTGAGGCCCATACGATATAAGCTCAACTTTTAGTTAAGTAATGTTTATTTTTACATTATTAAGGTCATCGATTGGATTACGAATCTCTTAAACATTATCCTTATTAAATGAACAATCTCACATCATGTATCAAAATGTATATCTATTACGTTAGCAAGATTTAAAACTCACAAGCTATAATTGAGCATATATGTATCTATTATATTCTATCATAAAGGTCCCGAGTCATAATTCAGTTTCATACATCTTTAGTATAATCAAAACCGGTACACTAATCGCATAATCTAGAATACATTGTATTATGCTCAACTCACGTCAAATCACATGGTCTATAATCAATCCCACAAATAAAAGATACGAAGGTCTATCACTAATGCCTTCGGGGTCACTCATGCATACTAGGTATATTTATAGGTCGTCCCATTCATATAACCTCAAAGAAATATTAAAAGGAAATTAATATGCCTTCCCGTGTATGGTATAAACTCCATACCCAAGGCTATAAGAAGAACACCTACGTTTTTTCCCCTCGAAAACACAAGTAACACTACACCGTAAATCGAGAATGGTCACGGTAAGTGGGTTACGACCCAGGACTGTGACCAGAGACAAAATTGCATGACAAAGGTCGTGAAAGAGCAAAAGGGTGACATTAAATGGTTTTGATTATGTTCATAGATCGTGACCACGAGGATCACGACCTCCGTGACCACACCCGTGACCATATGGGCACCAAAACTCTCGCCAAAGTGGGTCACGACCCTGGACCGTGAGAATAGGCGTGACAAATGTATGTTTTTTTTGTCGGATAAATCCTACATAATTTCTTGCTTAATATGTCAATTCGTGTTTGAGGTCTTGCGTGTACTTTGTTTTAATCATTTTTACTAGTGATGTGTAAAAAATTAAATGTTCACAACCTGAGGTCACAGTCCAAGACCATGACCAGATGCCGGTACATATAAACACCCCCAGGACCATATATATATATATATATATATATATATATTACATATGATCATTAGACACAAACTTAAAAAAATACACAAACATGATACATGAAAAACTGATAGGAATATGTCTGGGTATATCTCATTCAAAAGATGGAGAACGGGCATGCCACGATCTATAGAGGATGAAAATAAAGAAGAAATTATGGTTAAAAATGATCCTACAATATGAAGAATTTTTGTCCCTCCCTATTCTTTCACTTTGACTACAAGTGAGATAAATATCCTCCCGGACACGTTCAACTTGAAGACTCCGATTGGTTATTCCTATAATTTATGCAGGATAATAAGCTGCCAAATAAATGACGTAAAACAGTGCAAGTTTCATGACTGGTACATCATCATTGAATTAGTCCATCTGTTGTCTAGGTATTTCTTCTCCAATCACAAAGATCTATGCCAGACAATTATGAAAATACCTTTGCCCTTTCCTTACTTTGTGCAAAAGTGGTAAATATAAAGCACATTATGTCTGCGAAATCAACTTTAGCCGAGGCAATTTGTGTACTAGAGAAATATTTTCCTTTCTCCTTCTTCGATATTAGCATCCATCTTCTCATCATTTATGCGATGAGGCACTGTTGTGTGGTCCCGTTAGGTATCGCTGAATGTATCCTTTCGAACACTTGATGAAGACATTAAAAGATTACATTAAGAATACACGATATATTGGAGGGTCAATTATTGAAAATATATAACTGTGGAATTATCGCTATACGCTTGGACCATATACCAGGAAAAGAACTGAGGAGGTTCAATCCTTGTGAAAAATGAGTAATCAAGGAACCTGATAAGTTTGAGGATTGATAAGCACCCAAAAGTTTTGATTTTATACCCCAAATAGATGCATTTTAGTCACTCATTTTTAATAAAAATGGTTTTATATTCGTATTTATCTATATTACAGGTCAATATGCAGTCACGGTATTAAATTATGCTAAATCGACATAATTGCGATAACATAGCGATCAAAAGAAGTTAAGGAAGACAATCAAAACGAGCATGAAGACTGAAGTACTGTTGAGGTTTCCCAGATGTGTTTCGATACCCTAATCCCAGTCTCGAACTAAACTTAAATCTAAACCCATTCCTATCCATCAATCGAGCCTCGTGTGTGTTTAGTTTGTAATTTTATTATTTTTTAGAGTTTTATTTGGGTTGTATATAAATTTTAGGATTTTGATATTTTATTTGCGTGCGTATAGTAGTAAATGTTAGAGTCCGTTAGTTAAATTGGATATTTTTATATTTTTATATACGTATAGTAGGTGTACATATTTTATTAGATTTTCATTTGTTTATTTTTAATTTTTAGTTATTTTGGTTTTATTTTATTTTATCATTTGAGTAATTTATTATTAGGTTAGGAATTCAATTTTTAGATTTAAATTTTTTAAGTTTTATTAATTTTATATTTTTGATTGAGTCTTAATTTTATTTTATTTTATTTTTTTACAACTAAAAACCCCCCTAATTAAAATACAAAAAACACACACAAAATCACCCCCACCTCTACCTTATTCCTACCTCCCATCGTCTTTCTCCTCTAAGCCACTATAAATAACCTTAACCCACATACCCGACTTCTCACCCTTTCCCTACCTAAGCAGCACTGGTCGTGTCATTTTCGGGGCACATTGATTTTGATTTGAGTATCAATTTTAAGTACTCTTAAATCTATACAAGCTAATCGTGTCATGTTCGGATCATTTTCGAGTTATTAGCGTAAACGGGTTATCGTGTCAAAAATTGCCAGCCCTAAGTAGCACGCACCAACCCGAACTGCTAAAGTCGGAATCGAACTCACGCAACCTCCATGGATCTTATTCAGAAACCCACCCGGATGCCAAGACCTCCTCTACTTCTGTCCTGAATTACCAACCGTCGACCTGCCTTAGCCCAACTCCGATGGCAACAACCCATAATAGCCGACCATATCTCAAAAGAAAAGGAACCTCATCTCCCTTTTCAAAACAAAACTCATATTTTTTAAATCTCAAATATCTCTAAACAAAATGAAGAATCGCGGGTTATTAAAAGAAAGAAGACAACTCATAAAAATTATCTGAAGTAGAGATATAATAAGAGAGAAAACTAGTGTAGTTTTGTAAAGTTTAGGAAAATAAAAGAATTCAAAAAAATACAAAATAATTAGTTTAGCTTTAAAATATTATTTAGGATAGTTTGCTTTATTTTTTTATTGTCATCCAATGAGTTGATTATGAAGAAATTGGGACGCAATTCAAGACCGTGATTCGAAAAGGAGACTTTGCGTATCATATTCTTTCTCCATTTTAATGTTTAATGATGTTATTGTGATTGTGCATGCTTATTTACATATGTTCGGCTAATCAGTCCGTTCAAGGGGTGGAATGAAATCACGTAGGATGTTAATTTAATTAATTAATCGAATTGATTGTCATTTATATAGGAGAATTAATTTTGAATTGCACAAATTAATTTACGTATCAAGCGATAGTAAATGAATTTAGTTTTTATATTTGATTTTGGGAATAGAACTAGAGATAAGTTCTTCCTAAATTTTTAATGTTAATTTGGTGTTAAAATTCGAGGATTCATATAATTTTTATTAAATTGATCTTATCGGGAAAGTGTGACATTTTTAAATTAGTTTTCTGAAAAAATATAATTCAATTTATAATTCTAATGAGAGTTAGATTATGAATTTAATATTATTTAGAATATTTCAATTCGATAAATTAAGAAATTAAAATAATTGTTCACGCAGTGTAATCCCATCTCTTGTACCTTCTCACATTTATCACGCTTGCTTACGTGTCATTTTTAGTTATTTAGTCACTTCAGATTTTTAGCATTAATTACTTAATTCTCCCTTGAAATTATTTTTAAAAATAAAAAAATATAAGAAAATAAGTTTTAATACAAAAGGAATTAGAAGTATTCACGCTATTTGTTTCACCTTGAAAGTTGGATTGATACCCGTACTTACGGCAATACGAGTTATTTAACAAGTTTGTGGATATTCAAGGAATTTTGAAACGCAGCTTTTGAAGACAACAACATATACACAAAAAGCCTCTTATCAAGGATGAATTGCCTTTTGGTAATTCCTAAAGAGGTGGGATGAAGTTGAATATTGGAGAGAGTAAGTAGCAACATAATTAAATGCATTACTCTTATTTGATTATACGTGTTCTTTATATTATGATCTAAACTTTACAATTTACCTTTAGGAGTATGAGTATGAAAATTCCCAAAATTAGCGGAGAAATTGAACGACGAATGATTTTTAGGGCATGTATATCAAAAGAGGTTATTTCCACCTCTTATGTGTGGTTGTTTATTCATGTGTGGTAAAAAAGGCCCTAATACAAATTCATTAATAAGTGCAACTTCTTAAAATAGGTGATGTCTCTTTAAGTCTTACATACCTAGCAAAAGGGCCCACATTTAATGTGAAACAGTTTTGATTTTGTTTCATATCCATGTGAGGAAAATATTTTGACATAAAACAAGCCTTTACTACCTGTGTTGCCAACAAAAGCAATAAAAATACAAGTTATACGGTGCTAACCTATTATGGGATTGTCCATTAAATCTCGGAACTCAATTATTTAGGTTTCATATATACCGTATTCTATTGTGACTAGGTGAAGGTGGAGGACACTACTAATTCTTATAAATTTGACCTCGAATTAAAACTTATCGTGGTAAATTTATCTAAGATGAAGAGTAAAGATCGCATAGTCGATGAGCCTTTTATTTGTTCCTTTCAGAACGTAAAGAATGCGTTTTACTCAAAGTGCGTAAGCAATGACAATTGATCTATTGTTGTGCATGCACCAAAGGGTATGACTACTCAAGCATACTATTCCAGTTTGCTCTTGATGACAACCCCAATTTAAAGGATCTTTTAGTTAATTTTGAGGAAGATTGAGTATCAAAATATTATTTTTACCCTTGATAATCCTATTTGTATCTTATTAGTATATTGACCCTTGACAATCATGTTTATATCCAAATTATATCCTATTATGATATTGGCATATTAGTTTGATTTATGAGTGTTTAATTTGAATTATGAATGTTTAGTATGATTTATGAATTAACTAGGATGACATGGTGCTTTATTTTGAATTGTTAACTCCACGGTTAAAATTTTGCTTAATTGTATATGGATTGGTTATTGAATACATGTTTTCTTAGGCTGCCTAAATTTATTTTTATATTTTTTTATCAAGTGGATATGGAGACCATTTATTTATTTGTTTTAAAAAAATTGGGGGTCATGGATTTGGGCCGTGACTCAATTTGAATGTTTTCCTACTCATGGTTATGAACATAGACCGTGACTTTGGGATCACGGATTATGTTAGTGACTGTGGAGCTAATTTGTCCCACACTGGGCATAAATGAGGTAACGCTGGTCGCTGATGAGGTCCATAACCACTATTTTTGGTCACGATAAAAATGGTCATGACCGAGGTCCGTGACTCGTGGCCCTGGTCACAGCTGAACTCATGACCATCTCCGGTATATGGTGTACTGTACATCATCAATACGAATAGGGTAATTAGGGCCTAAGTAGATCCCATATAAATTACTGAGAATACCACATGCGGTCAAATACTTCCTGGTACACCTTATCAAATACTTCCTGGTACACCTCACGATCACACCCACCCACCTTCGGTATGCTTACACGCAAGTCAAATGAACAAGTACGCCCCTAATCAATTGGGTTAACACATAAGCACACACCCTACTCATCTAAGTTACACATAATGTCTATTTTGTTACCAGTTAATACACATGTTAACTATAATTGAATATGTATACAATATTATTTCGAATTCCCAAGGCTCCATGGGTTAGGTATCGTCTCACACTTAAGCTCTATAAAGATCACTCTAAAGGAGAGTCCACCCTACTTGATGGGTATAAATATATCCTCGATGAACATAGGTTCTACACAACCTCTAACCATCAATCATTATAATAAACTTGCCTTAAAATCCAAAGCCTTTACCTTATGTTTAATCTCTAACCTACTGATTTAAAATAATAACTTTAACTTGGCCACTACCTTACTCATTGGGTTATACATACAATCTCGCCAAATATAATCTCAATGCTAACTCTTAACATTACCCAATGCTACAGCCCTCCACTCGGACTCGCATTAATTAAGATGGGTCTAAAACTTCAAACCTGCCCCGTAGTCCAACTAACATGATCAATGGTCCTACTCGTAACCTAATCAAAATAAAAATCAAAATAACTCCTTGAAAAAATCCGTTCGAATGAGGAAAAAAAGTGATTCGAACCAAAGCCCTATATCGTTCGAATGAGAAATCTATGCTGTTGGAATGAGATGTTCTTTCTCATTTTAATGAGGACCTAAAGTTGTAAAATGAAATACCCTTTCTCATATGAATGAGAGGCCCATCTTTTTCAAACGAGATGGTTTCATAAACCCTTAAGCCTCTAATCATCAAATTACCCCTTCTCCTTCTAGTTCATTATAATAATTCTAATATGTATAAACCAACTCTTGGTGGATTAAGAAAAATATAAGGATCAAATATCAGATTTTAAAGAAATAACCCTAAGTTCATCATCTACATAAGATTTATCAAATCATCTTATAGATTTAGTTCCATAATAGATGTAAAGTAAAGAGTTTTACAGATTAACATCATTAACATAAACATTTGACAATTATAAGTTTTGATTACAAAGATTTATGATTCTATTCAAGTATTTGTTAACAAAACTACACTAGTTCTTCAGAGTATGATTATGGCTTAAACATATAATTAACTTTAATTACAAAATTTATTATGAAATGAATTTAAATAATATTTCATGAGTTTGATTATAGAATCCAACATATCACTATTGTTCTAATACAAACCCAATCATATTCTTAATCAAAATAAACTTGCTTTGGAGTGATTGAAGAATTAACTCCCAAATCCATAAATTTTCTTCAATCCTTGATGTGCCTGACCCTTAGCCTTTCGGATTTTCTAAATGTCTTATGATTGCTTTAGGTTTCTCTAATTAAGTTAATAAATATCTAACCACAGAATTAGGCCTAGGCCTAATATTAGATTTGCCCTAATGGGCACAAAATATGCTCAAAACAGTATTAAACTTGGCCCAAACCATATACCAATACAGTGGAACTAAATTCCACTATTTTAAGTAAAAAATAGACTCTCTAACCATCTCTAAAGTTAGTCCTAAATATAAATTAGTTTAAACTAATTATATTTGGAAACTAAATATCCCAAATATAATTAGTTTAAATATCTCATCAAATTAATATATAAGTTGGCACGAGCCAATTAATTTAAAACTTAATAATAAACTAGTTATGCGTGACTTGGCATTATAAGAAACTACATCATGATCGGTGCAACTTGATCGCAAGGGAATAATCCAAATAAGAAAAACCCTAAAACCTTGTCCCTGACCATTTCATAGTCACCCATAGTACTAAATCACTTAAAATACCTGATTAATGAATTACCGCGTATTATGCCAATCTCCAAAGAGTGTGAAACTACCCAAACTTTATATAATCACATATACATATTTCATAACAATATATAAGAACATAATAAGTGACATACCACATGTCACATGCAAATAACAACTCATTATAAATAATTAATCAATTTAATAATAAATTAATTACTATGAAAAATACAGGGTATTACACTTTATGAGCACACCATTGATCTAAGCATCTTGGGATAAGTCTAAGATCCTTTTTATTCGATCCAATTTTGATCATAAATATGTGACTGAATTGTCCTAAGTTCTTTATATCTAGGTAACTGCACAACCACACTCTCATGTAAGACAATGCACCCACCTTATTCTCGATTAGGAGAATATCATCCACATATTGTATTGGAAATACCACCACATTTCTTCCATACTTCTTATACAAACAAGTATTATTCGATCTGCTTCAACTTTTAAGTTTAGGGATTGGCCCTAAACCCTTGACACGGTTGTCAACATGGGTCAATAGAATATTTCTAGAGAGACTTTCAGACTTGGATAACGTAGATATCTTACCTATAGCTTATTTTCTTTGTAAGGAGATTGCTCATGATCTATATATTTATTTTTGGAACCTTGCATATAACTATTTGTATTTAAATTTGGTAAGTCCCATAGCGCTTGGCATTTTATTGGGAAAGATGTCCACCCATTTATGCCTGAAAGTGACCCCCATTCCTTCTTTCAAAGTAGATAATGATCACTTTACCTTTTCCAATTTCGTAAATTTTTTTTGGCTTTCAAGACACATTTTTTGTGCTAAATCCCATTTGTAATGTTGTAATTTTTTTTTCAATGCTAAAGAATTGGTTGTTGGTTGTAAGTTAGATATTGATCCATTATTTTTAGGATGTATCTACAAGAGTTGTTACGAATTATGTGAAAATCCTTTCAGTAGTTATCAATGTAGCCCACTTTGGTATTTGCAAATGTGGCTTGATGCATTATTTCTAGAAATTGGCTATCGTATCACCGATACTAAATCCTATTTCCATATCCAAAAGTATTATAGTTTCCTTCCATCTAATGATTCAATCGAAGAACATTTGTCCATGTTTAGGAGGCAGCATAAAGTTACATCCTTTGGATTCTCGAAGCTAATGATATATGTTATTTCTAATAAAATTCTTAATTGGACAGTTCCTATCTTGAATCAGTCTGGTCATGAGAATCCACAAATTTTCAATAGGTAAGTTTTGTTATTACCCCCCTCCACACAGAAAAACACACACACACACACACACACACACACACACACACACACACACACACACACACACACACATATATATATATATATATAGTTTCCAGATCAATTTTCTCGATAGTTTGGCTTGATTCAAGCTATTACTCTCCCTAAGAGAAGTTTGGTGATGCGAGAGAAAAATTGAGCGATTGTGCGAGGCCACCTGTCATTGTTATTGATCTCCTTCCACGATAGAAAAACCTATACTTGAACTACACTCTTATGGGATCATAGCGACGAGTTTGGGTATCGAATCCACAAAAATGATTGTTAGACTTTAATTGATTTATTACTTCTGACTAAAAGTGTAAAAGTGATTATTTTAATTAAAAACACGAAAAACTACTTTTAATAAAGACAAGCATTGAAACTAAAGTAATAGCAATAATACAAGATATAAATTGAGAATTATATCCCTCAACACGAGCTAATTAGCATGAACGACCACAAAGGAAAGAAAATTTTATCAAGATTAAATCTCATTTTGATAATTAATAAAACCTAGAGTTGTCACCTCTAAATTCTCATAAAGGTCTACTATGATTTGGCGTCAATAAATATTCACGAGATTACACACGCAAGGTGGCAAACATGGCACATATATGATATACACCATTAAGTTCCCTAGATATAAAATCAAGAACAACCCAACCCATCAAAACTAGCCTAATCCATCACCATAGCAAAGTAACCAACTAATTCATGGAGAGTTCAATAATATCAACCTAATTTAAATTAGCTAGAAAATATGGTAAATGACATGAAATTATAGTAATAAATAAATAAATAAAACTAATTAATAAATCTTGAAAAGTAATTAACAAAGCAAAAAACTAAGTTATGAAAGCTTAAATAGAAAAGGAATATAGTGAATAGTAACTTATAATAAAACCCTCTGAGAGAGAATCTCTTAATACTACACTAATCTAACCTACAAATGAAAGATAAAAACTAGATAACAGAAATAAAACCTAACTCACATTTGTAATAAGTGGATTAAATAAAGGAAAAAACTTTAAAATCTCGAAATAATTGCCTGGTGTGATCGATTAATTGATGGTTGAGATCGATCGATGTTTGAAAAAAGGTTAAGTGACTTCAAATGTTTACAAAAATTGGGATGATCGATCGATAGATGACTGAGATTAATCGATCGATGGTCGAGAAAAATGCCCACTTCCTTCAGATCTTTCCCCAAACCACATCGATCGATCAATTGATCAGGGGTTGATCGATCGATTCCTTATTTTCATCAACATTTTCTCTTATTTTCAAAAACAACGGGACGGGAGAACGGGTATAACTCTATCACATGACAATAAAATGATGTGTCGTTTATGTCCACATGAAGATAACTCGACGAGCTATGCTTCAATGGAGTTATGAAAATTGGGATAAGAAGTTCAAATTATAAAATTGCCCCTGAGTTGCATCAATTGATGTAACTTATCCTGAAACGTAATCAATTATTTCGCATGGCATTCCAACACCTACAAAAGCTGAAATTACCTTGCAAAGCACACATATATTAAAAACAAAGGTAATATAATAAATGAGCATAAATATAGGATTTAGCATATACAATTGTGCTAGAATGCATAGATATAAAGGGCGCTAATATACAATATTCGAGATTAATCACACTCCCTAACTTGGACATTTCTAGTCCCTAGTGATGAAACAAAACTAGAACCATCCCAACAAAGAGAGATAAATAAAAATGACTATGTACTAAGGAAAGATGCCACTTTTGCCCATGTGCGGTTGCATTTATCGAATGTAACAAGCCATTAAACCACCAAGTTACCCTAGTCGACGAGTGTTGACTCGTAGGTGTTTTAGGGATGAAACCCACAAACATCAAGTTTCCTCAAAATATGCCCAAATAACTAATAAGACAAGTTCAACAATAACAAAAAGATTTTAACAAGTAATTAGAATAGTGAATGAATTCATCCATAAGTTTGTAATCATTAACATTATCAAAATAACTTCATCACAATTGAAGCCTTAAATGTGGGAGGAAAAGGAGCACAAGAGAAATTTATGATTTGACATAACTTTTTTAATCAGTATAAACACTAAAGCATTCATGACATCAAACCTCTCCGGTGATTACAATCAACAAATGAAAGAACTCAAAATGGGGTGTAACACTTACAGGAAATGCGGTCATAATGAGTAAATGCAAATGGATGAAAGGCCACACACATGCTATCAATGAAGAACGTTATATGTAAAATAAAAAATTATAATCTCAATGAAAGGATACTCCTCATAAAATGAGGTGAAATGCACTTTAACAAATTATCTCGATTGTTATGACTTTTGAATCAAATTCACCCTAGGATCATATAGGACTTTGTAGGGTTGTAAGTTAGGTTAGGTTAGTGTTTATGAACTGAAGGGAATACTTACGGATAAAAAGTGTTCGAGGACGACATTTAGGATAAATGAAGCGTGTGGAAAATTTCAAAATTGATAAACATTCAATGGAAATAATCAAAGAGATTAGCGAAGATTATTGGTCACTACATACTTCATGGAATATTTTCTCTTTTGTTTTCTCCACCATTTTTTTTCTTTTCCTCTTTTCATTTTTTTTTAAATTTTCTTTGACACACTCACACCCTTAATTGAAACCCCATAACAAGAACATCATAAAGTTCCAAGATTGTTCCCAAATCAAGGGTGGGAAGGTACGTGTATGGTTTAAATCTCCAATTTAGAGTAGTTTAAGGTATTTTGTGTTATGAAAATAATGATTATATTTAGGCCCAAAGGGGCTTGACTAGGGAAAATGCATAAGGTGAGGTCAAGGTCAAGGTCAAGGTCAATATGGGTATAATAACCAAAAGGGAATATGATCATTTCCTAAGGATTATGCGGTCCTCGGGTTAAAACGACGTTGAAAATCATGCTCAAGTAATGCATTTCAAAATACACTCATTTAATGAACAATCAATGAATGAAATAGTGAGATTACCGATGACTTTAACGTTTTAAAGAAGGAAATATTAATGTATAAACATTCATAAACAAAGAAAAAGTTCAATCTCACTTGGTGTAAGCATGTACATAACAAATGATCATCGAGTTATCAAAGCCTAAACATATCACTTTTCATGAAGTTTTTTATAATATCAATGATTCGAGGACTAAAGTCTAATAGCTTATAAAATTGAGAGCATGCATAATTTATCTCTTGGTTCAAGAATTTATTTAAATGATCATCGAAAACAAGGGCAAAATGAAAGTATGTTTTTTTTTTGATTTTTTTTGAATTTTTATAGCAAAAGCATGCTTGGGAAGAACATATAATCAACAAATGAAACTAACATACAATGGGAAGAATATCCTATACCCCCCAACTTAAATGTTGAATTATACTCTGTAAGAGATGGTATCAAGAAAATAAATCTTCAAAAATCAGGATCACACGATATTTTGGTGTAAGCTTCTCTAATACCACTTGTAAGCGCGTGAACATGCCCGATAAGGATGGTCGCAATGAAAAATTCTATATTTTTTATTTTTCAATTTATTAAAGATTGAACCTTTAAATCAATACACCCAATATTAAACCCAGCTGTAACAATAAACCAATTAAGCCAATTTACTACGCGTGCAATCAACACAGTGAATGAGTAAAAATATCTTTTCAGGGCAAAACCTATATTCAACACTTTAAAATGTATTAGAAGACAATCAACTTACATACTACTTAGACCGACTGAGTATAACGTGCAGAATCTTCAAACCTTCTAAAGAAATCGGATCAGTTTAGAGTTATCCACAGGTAGAAGTTTACCCTCGATATCCACTGATTCAACCTTCTTCCTTCTTCAACCGAGATCTCTCGGGTCATAAGATCAGTCGCAGAGAATCCTCTCCACAAGGTGTATGCAAGATACATAAATTTTCAAGGGTCTCAAAAGGATTCATAAAATATTTTGGGATGTAAAGTTTGTATATCAAAAGTGTTTTATATCACAAAATATGAAAGCCTTGGATAAAGATATGCAGTTTTATCTAGGTTATTCGAAAAAGAATGTCAGTTCATTCGAACCAGAAATCCATGTCGTTCAAACGACAAAGAAAGTTTGTTCGATGTCTACATCGAATGATCTTCTAATGAAAGTTCACTATAAAACAATATGCCCTCGTTTGATGTTCATTTGAAGTAAATATCTCACGACTTTATAACGGAATGGCTATTTCATTCGAACGACGCCAATTTTTTTGTATTTTTAAATCTTAAAAAATCCAGCCTCGATATTTTATATATAAAAATAAATCCCAAATATAAATATGAATACCTATGAACTCCTAAAATAATTATACCTTCATAAGATGTAGAGGAGTCTTGAACTTAGAGATGCTGGAGTTCGGTTTGACATGTCGATGCGTGTCGGTTTGTAATGGGATATGCTAAATATGACAAAATACAAATACAAGCCTAAGCTATGAGCAACTTTAGAATGTTTGCTGTAACAAATATCCCCTGTTTATTATTCCGGTACAAAACTATACAAAACTAAACCAAAATCCAAATTTCATTAAAAACCCCTCTTTAACAAAAATCCTAATACCCTCCCAAGCCCTAGAAATGAAACGACGTAGTGAAACTTTATTTTCAATCGCATCTTGTTCATCCATTGGACAACTTTGTCTTCATGTGGTGTGATTTGTTCTTCCTCTTAGATCCCTACACATGTGAAACAAAGAATTATCGTGATTCATAGAGTTTTAAACAGAAAAATAAAAGCTCATAATGCGTTCTCCCCATAAAACAACATCCTCCTGAATTTGTTCTCCCCCTTTTTGTCCGAAATAGACAAATGAGTAGAATTTAAACATGAAAAATAGAGCATCACAAATAATAAGTAATATATCATCACAAAGATATATAATGATAATCTCAAAGGTAAATTTCAAACAACTATTTTTGAAATTTTTCTAAAGTATAAATTTTGCAAATACAATACACCATAACTGAAGCACAAATAATAGTAACGATTAAGCATATAATAAATATGGATTAAATATAAACCGTAAAGGTTCAAAGAACGATAGCATATATATTATATGAAAAACATATTAGAGAAAATTCGGCACACATATATCGGTATAAATAATTACAAAAGTTGACACAAAACACATAGGCTTTACACACTATCATATTATCGATGTGTCCAAACCCGTGGGATGGAATGAATGGGAGTAAACCAGATACAATTTAATTATAACCCAAACACTCAAATACGTTCAAGAAGTTCTTATTGACCGCAAAACTTTATCACACTAAGATTTAGCCTCAAGTGACAAGATAAATTGAACTTAGTGAACAAACAAGAACAATGCACATAGGCCTAGAATATTAATGATTCTACAAATCAATAGTGTCATGGTGAAATAAGTATAACTAGGATTAATTGTGCAAACCCGTTAATATTTAATTAAACACCCTAAAAAAATAAACATCTATCATATTTTTTATTTTTTTTCTCTATTCTTTTGAAAGATCAAACAATAAAACAATGTTGGCAATTTTCCTATTTTTATTGCCTTTAATCCTTTCACTAGGCTCTTGCCAATGGTGGATTTCCCACAAAGAAGATTTTCTCCTTTCGCAGTCCTTTTTTATGCGCCCTCATATTTTTCAATACCAATCCAAATAAAGCTCTTGATCAACGGTTCTTACACGCAAAAATTCCCTATAGTCACAAAACATGTAGATGACAAAAATTTATGGGAGAACATCTCATAAAGCTTAAATATACATGCGAATTTAAAATCCAAAAAACTCATGCATGTGTGTGCGGAGGCATATACAAAGTTGAATCCATAAAGCGAGTCAAGTTCGAAACAACTCCATGATAGTATGGTTAAGAACAATCTAAGCATCTACAATCACAACCAAATGTCCTAGCCATATGAAAAGTATGGGGTGAATTGGATTCAAATACATTAATATGCCACACTAAATGTATAGAACTAAAATACACAAAAATGAAAATATCTTTTTGAGTTTTTCTAAAAATTTTCAAATTAAGAATACCAATGTTTATTTTTATGAAAACAAATTCTAACTCAAAAGACAAACAAAATCTTTTTGTATTTTTCATTAAGACTTAGTAAAAGAAAAATAAAATACAAAAGATACACATCGCATAACACTAGCAAACATATATAATGAAGCACAACTAGAGTATGACTAACAAGAACATGCAAACAATCACCTATAAGATATAGCACGTGACGGGTCATGTGCAAGCATGTGTGAATCAAGCAGTCAAACATGCCACTAAAATAGTTATCGTGACCTAAATAGATGTATACTTAATGCGTCTAGTTTTGGGAACCAAAGGGACACTAGACTTCAACTTTCTAGGGTCTCTTCCAAGATCATAACAAAAGCGCCTAAGGTGACCTTTCCTACCACAATGCGAACATGTGTAAACGTGAGGAATGTTACCTATGGATTGACCTTTTCTAACGTCTTAGATGTGGTTGACTCTCTAATACAAACAATGGTCTTGGCTTTATCAATGGAGGCATTAGAATCATGGAAGCCAGTAACATTACTACCAGCACCACTCGACTCTTTTAAATCATCTTTTAACTTTAAAATTCTAGATTCAAGCAAAGATTTAGACTCTTCAAGTTTTAGGAACTCATTTTTCATATTTTTAATCATTCCTAGAAGGTCATCTTTCTCCCCCTCAATGCAAGTGAACTTATCCCTAAGAGTCTTCTCACGCGCCCTCAAATCTAAAATCAATTTATCACTATCCTCATTGGTAATTAAACACACCCTAGAAATTTTAGAGTTTTCTAATTCTTTCTTTAAAAATCGAACTCTATCATCATTCTCTTTCTTGCACAATTCTAAAATTTTAAAATGACGGTCCATGTCCACAAGCTTCTCACGAAAGAAATTTTTTGAGTTTGAACAATCTGTAAAAGCTCAATAGAAGCTTTAAAACGAAAATTTTCTTTGAATTTTAATTCTTTTAGGAAACTTTAAATTCAAATGATTTAATTTTTCAACACGGTTATGAAACTCATTAACCTCCTCTCTAATATCAATCTCATCATCATTAAACAAATCAGACAACTTATGGGAATCCATCGCGAAGAAAAAAAAACTCAAGAGAGAAGAGTAAACAACCATCGTGAACAACACTAAACAAGGATCTACACGATAAATTAGTGTAACCTGCCCTGATACCACTTGTAAGAGATGGCATCAACAAAAAAATCTTTAAAAACCAGGATCACATAATTTTTTGGTGTAACCTTCTCTGATACCACTTGTAAACGCGTGAACACTCCTGGCAAGGATGGTCGCAATCAAAAATTGTATTTTTGTATTTTTTAATTAATTAAAGATTGAACCTTTAAGTAAATACACTCAATTTTAAATCCAGTTGTAGCAATAAACAAATTAAGGCAATTTATTATGTATGCAATTAGGGAAAATCCTTTTTCAAGGAAAAAGATATATTTGGCATTTTAGAATGTTTTACAAGGCAATCAACTTACGGTATATTTACACCGATTAAGTACAACATACAAATTCTTCAAAACCTTCTAAAGAAAACGACTCAGTCCAGAGTCATCCACAGGTAGAAGTCTACCCTCAGTATCAACCAATTCAACCCTCTTCCTTTTTCAGCCACGATCCATCGCGTTACAAGACCAACTATAGAGAATCCTCTACACAAGGTGTATGCAAGATATGAAAACTTTCCAGGGTTTTAAAAGAATTCATAAAATATTTAGGGATGTGAAGTTTGTGAATTAAAAGTGTTTTTATGAAAAAAATATGAAAACCTTTGATAAAGATATGAAGTTTCGTTATTTCAAAAGTCCCAAGAAAAGTAAATTCGAAATAGGTATTTATAGATCTGACACAGTATTCAAGACGGTGGCTTGTTTCCACGAAAATCAAGATTGTTTGAACGAGAATGTCAGTTCCTTCGAACCAGAAAGCCATGTCATTCAAACGATAAAGGAAGTTCGTTCGATGTCTACATCTAATGAGCTTATAATAAAAGTACACTGTAAAATCGTATGCCCTCATTTGATGTTCGTTCAAAGTAAATGTGACACCCCGCCTAATTAATTACCGGGTGATCAGTCCTTAATTAATTAATTTCAGAATATCAAGTTGGTTCAGATAATGCATCACTTCGAAAAACTCAAATTTTAATTTAATAAAACTAACCACCTAATATTTAAAAAGGTTGGTGTCAAAATTTTATCTTATTTTTAACCATCATCATCAAAGTGAATATATAAAGCCGTCATCAAACATCACAATAGCATAAAGAAAAATAACTGAATATAAATAAGGAACGGGAGCAAACACATCTAGTCAAATCCCATACAATAATCCTATGGCATGAAATTAAAGTCTAATGATGAAATTATACAACTCTAAATCTCTGAATGTAGATAGGAGGGACGACATGTCCAACTAAAATAGAAGACTGATAGATAAGGAGCAATAGACTTAGAAACGTCTACTAGCAATATCCTGTAGCTTCCATAGCAACTACAACTCACTAAATGAATGGAAACTTCTAAGTTTGGTGTCCTTGTGGCTGATCACCTAAAATAATAGAACAAGAGAAGAGATTTGCAGAAAAATGGGTCAGAGCCCGAGTAGAAAACAGTTTAAATATAGCAAGTGCTTAAATTGATTTAATTAGCTTATATATTATTCATGTTAACTTAGCGTACTCATTTGAGATGTTCACCTCTCATCTAATGTGCACACCTAGCGAGTCTAACTACCCATACTAGTCTCTTCACTCTACCCGATGTAATGTATGATAGTTGCTATGCCTGTTACAATAATTAATAACCCGCAACCAATATAATGTTATTATTATTTAGGAATAAGTTTAAGGATGTTATATCTCATTCTTATAGCATTCTATTCCCAACTGGTGACCTAATAAGTATATACTTTAATAAAAAATCTAATAAGAAACATAGAATGGAACTTAGTATACATATATAAAATCTCACTATGTATACATACAAATATATCTATACAACACCCATGGATAAGAATCCCCTGGTGCTAGGCCTACTTGTCTATCTAGTCCCATTGCAACGCTCACGCATAAAGGACAACAGGTTCGATCTCTCAAGAACCAATGAAACATATACACATATTGGAGGCGAACATTAATCCCAAGCCGATGGGCTACGCACATCCCTACGCACCCATACGACCGTCATCACTATCATTCTCACAGATAGCCCATACCTAGGTTCCATGCTCTAGTGGTACGACTCAAAATGCCTCGAAGGCACATAAGATATGGTCATCCATAATGCGATAACCACTGTTCGATAGCTAGTAGCTAGGCATGTCATACACATGATATTCCAAGTAATAAGAATGCACACAACTTATATTCATTAATAGGTAATCACATAACCCAAATACTATAACCCGTAAGTACTATTTATGCCATTACTCTCCTCGATACCCGTATATATATAGCCTCTCTAGGACTTACATCCCCTCCTAGGTTTCCACACAAATTCAATACCCCAAGTACCGTTTACCCTTTTATTCCTTAACACTTAAGAAATTTAAGCCACCCATTACTCACGAAGGTGAATACACTTATATAGATAACCCTAGGAAGATTTCCAACCCAAACAAACCTTAAAAACCCATTCTGGAATTTCGTTTGAAGTTCCAGAATTCTCGTTCGAACGAAGCTCCCACTTCGAATGAACTCAGCAACTCGTTAGAAAGGTCGTTGGAAATCTTGTTAGAAGTCTCGTTCGAACGAGATCGTTCGAATGACCTGGGCAGGTATTTTAACGAAAAATCCGGACAGACCCAGTTCTTCCCTAACTCCGATTTTTCTTAACTTTTAATACTAAAAAACATATGAATACTCATCCCAATCCAAATCAAATGTTCCTACACTAATCCCAATCACCTTAAGACACTTTTTAACATGAATTAAAGGTCAAATCCTTATAAAATCAATCGAAATTAATCAATCTCATAAACTTCCAATAATTCTCTTAAATATGAACCCAAAATTTTAATTGACCAAAACTCTTATATATTATAATTCGTGAATAAGACATAAAATTTCCAGATTTTATTAGTATAATCAAGGGCAAGACCTCTACATGCATACCCATCTCCAATTCATAAGTTTTCTTCATCATTTAGTCTAATTAAACCTAAGTTTTCATTGTTCCAAATTTATATCATCAAACCTAAATTAGCAAGAATAATATATGCTAAAAAGGAGAGCAATATAAACACTTGCCTCATTATGAACTTATGATTCTCAAACTAAAATTGGTATGGGGACGATCCTCTTGACCCGATCTACGCGCCAGTGTAATTTTTGAAGTGCAAGCTTGAGTTCTTGGCTTAGGGCTCCAATGGAGTCTTCTTCCTCCTTGGGTCTCTCTCTCTTTCCTCTCTTTCTCACGTAAGTTGAAACTGACACACCACTAACCCTAAATGCTTTTAATTAAACTCAATTTTCGTCCATTTAATTACCCAAAAATTTTAAAAGGCGAAAATACCCTCCGGGGTGTCGTTTTGGGCTAAAATGTCCCGGACTCCAATTTAAATACCCGAGTAGTATTTTTGGACTATTTTGACCCTTTCGAACACTCTGGCACACTCAAAATATTCATTCGAGTTATATAAAAACAATCTACCTTTTAAACTCCCAAATACATACTAGTGATGCGAGTCATATGCGTCCTAAATATTTATATCGTAACTGCCGTGTATCTCATCCCCGACCATAATATTATTTCAATAACTACTAACTCTCTTCACGCTAGTAATTATTATCATAAAATTAGATTAATTAAAATTTAAATTTCTCCCTTTAATTTAATTAAACCCCATTTTTCCATAATTTCTTAAAAATAAATATGTGTAAAAATATGGGGTGTTACATACTTCCCCCCTAATAACAGAATTTCGTCCTTAAATTCGAAAAAGAATATATACCTGACAAGAATAACTCTGGATAATGTTCACGCATGTCATCCTCGCGCTACCAGGTTGATTCCTCAACATTATGGTGCCGCCACTGAATACGTACTAGTGGTACTATTTTTGACTTCAACTTCCTCTCACTACGGTCTAGAATAGCAATCGGTCCCTCCTTATAGGAGCTATCAGGATGTAAGTCTATCTCCTCCAATGAAATGTGTGTGTGGGCCAAATCATCTCGAAGAAATCTCCTCAGCGAAGAGATATGGAACACGTCATGGACTCTATGCAAGTGCTCCGGTAACCCAAGTCTATAATTAACTGGCCCAACCCTCTCGATAATGGGGAATGGCCCTACATATCTAAGCGCCAACTTTACCTTCTTCCCAAAATGTATAAATCCCTTCATAGGAGACACCCGAAGTAACACCTGATCTCCAATGTTGAACTTGTAAAAATACCATTTGGTGTCAGCGTAGCTCTTTTATCGATCTTGAGCAACCCGAATATGGCTCCTTATCAACTCTATCCTATCCGAAGTATCCTGAATCACTTCCAAACTAAGTAACTTGTTGTTCCCCTCCTTTAGTCAACACACTGGGGAACGACAAGGTCTGTCGTATAGTGCCTCGAATGGAGCCATATCGATAGTAAACTGGTAGGAGTTGTTATAGGCAAACTCCTCCAGTGGAAGGTACTGCTCCCAGCCTTTGCCAAAATCAATGATGCACATACACAACATATCCTCCAACATTTGATTCGTCTGCTCGATCTGACTATCCGTCTGAGGGTGATAGGCTGTGCTCGGTCGTAACTCCGTACCCAACGCCTCCTGAAAACTCTCCTAAACTCGAGACAAAAACACCTTATCTCTGTTAGACATGATATTGAGAGGCACACCGTGGAGTCTCACTATTTTTGCTATGAATATTTGGGCGTACTGTCCCGTGGTGTAGTCTGTCCGGGCTGGCAGAAAGTGGGCCACCTTAGTCAGCCGATCCACTATCACCTATACCGAATCGTGACCCCTCTACGATGTGGGTAATCCCGTGATGAAGTCCATTAAAATGATCTCCCATTTCCACATAGGAATCTCTAATGGTTGCAGAAGTCCCATCGATCTCTGATGATCCATCTTTACTAGCTGACGAGTGGCACATTTCGAAATGAACTTGATAATATCCTTCTTTATCCCACTCCACCAGTACTGTCTATGTATATCCTAATACATCTTATCCTCGTCGAGATGTACCGCAAATTGGGAATCGTGCGACTCTGTCATCACCTTGTGTCGCAAATCTTCACCCCTGGGAATAACCAATCTCCCACTGAAACGTAAACCCCCGTCTGAACCCACGGTATAAGACTCATCCCTCTCGACTAGAAGCTTCACTATCTGACTTTGGCAGAATGAATCATCTGCCTGAGCCTGTACTACTCCCGTAATAATCTGGGTCGTAACCGTCATCACAGACATAAACGATCGAGCCACCTCATCCTGGTTCCCTAGCTCATTCTATTTCGCTTTCCACACCTCGGCCACCTCACCAAATGGCCTACGGCTCAAAACTTATTCTTCCACGTTATCCTTCCCCGAATGGTATTGGATATCAAATTGACCATCCTTCACAAACTCAAGCCACCGACGTTGATGCATTATTAACTCCTTCTGTGTGAAGAGGTACTGTAATGACTTGTGGTCCGTGAATAAACGAAATTTCTCCCCTAGGATGTAATGTCTCCAAATTCGAAGTGCAAACACCACCGCCGCCAATTCTAAATCGTGGGTGGGGTAATTCCTCTCATGAGGCTTAAGCTTACGGGAAGCATAAGCTATAGCCTAATCCTCCTGCTGCAGTACACCTCCAAGTCCTAACAATGACGCATCGGTGTAGGCTAGATACACCACTCCCGGCTTGGGTGGTGCTAATACTGGTGCTAAGGTTAACTTATCTTTCAACTCATCAAAGGCTAACTGACAGGCGTCACTCTAGATAAACGACACACCTTTGCGATTCAAATGCATCAACGGACCCGCTATCTTTGAAAACCCTCGAATGAACCTCATGTAGTATCCGTCTAAATCCAAGAAACTTCATATCTCGATCGGTGTCACGGGCTATCCCCACTCCCTCACTGCTGATGACTTCTCGGGATCCACTAATATCCCTCTGTCAGAGATGATATGCCACAAAAACTGAGCCTCTTTCAGCCAAAACTCGAATTTCTCATATTTTTTGTACAACTCATGCGGACGCAAAGTTTGCAAAACTGCCTCAAGTGCTCGACATGCTCTTCCTCGGCCTACAAGTAAACCAGAATATCATCTATGAAGACGATGATGAACTCATCCAGGAACTCTCTGAACACCCAGTTCATCAAGTACATAATCACGACTGGGGCATTGGTTAGCCCGATAGGCATAATCCTGAATTCATAGGAACCATATCTCATCAAGAAAGCAGTCTTCGACACGTCCCATTCCCTGATACGTAACTGATGGTATCCCGATCTCAAATCAATCTTTGAGAAGAAAGCCTCTCCTCTCAACTGGTCGAATAAGCCATCGATTCGAGGTAACGGATATTTGTTCCGTATCGTGACTTTATTCAACTCCCGATAATCAACACATAACCTCAATGATCCATCCCTTTTTTTAACGAACAGTACGGGAGCACCCCATGGTGAAGTACTCCTACGGATAAACCCCTGCCCCAATAACTGCTTAATCTGGTCACGCAACTCCCTCATCTCTGCTAGAGCCATACAATAAGGTGCGCGAGCTATCGCTCAAGTTTCTGGCCCTAAATCAATGACTAAGTCTATCTCTCTACTTGGTGGTAACCCCAAAATCTCCTGAAACACATCGACAAACTCTCGGACTACATGAATTGAATCAAGCGGTACCACGACCTCCGTAGAGGTCTCCTCCTCTATATAATATAAATGAGTGGACGATCCTCCCTTAGAGCGAGGCATCGCCATCAGAAACATCTCCTGCCCGAGTATGGAAAAAACTATACTCTTACTAAAACAATCAATCATGGTCCTATACCTGACAAGCCAATCCATATCCACAATCGCGTCATACTCGGACATGTCTAATACGAGCATGTCAGCGGGTAAGAAAACCTCCCAATATTTATACCCACTCCCCGATAAATAAAAGAAATAATGGAACCCCTACTCAACGACGAATCCACACAAGTGACCGTACCCTCTGCTGTATCAAATAACCTCGTAGTACGTGCAAACCCCGTGGCAATAAAATAGTGTGTGGCTCCCATGTCAAATAAAATGCACCCCAAAGTCCCTTCGATAGAAAACATACCCTCAATTATTGACGAGTCCTGCGGGACTGCAGCCTGGTGAAGATTATAGACTCATCCATACTAAAGCTGCCCTTGCTGAACAGGGCGACTGGAATGGGTGTCCGTGCTGCCATCTGTGGAAGTGCTGGAAGAGCTGCGTGAAATAAAGGTCTTTGCGGCTCCAAACAAGCACCCTGCTGCTGCTGGCCTCTACCCTTCTGAGGGCAGCCTTAGCATTTGTGTCCAGTGTTACCACACGTGAATCATCTCCTTAGGAAGTCTCCTCCCCTCTGTCCCTACTGTCCCCATCCCTGATGGCTGTTTCCATTCCTCCCATATCCATTCTGGCTTTGCTGAACCTGCTGTTGGCCCTGCTGGCCCTGATGGCCGTGTTGACCCTATTGGCCATATCAAAAGCCTCTCTGCCCATGTCTAAAACCTCCTGATCTGAACCTCTTAGGATCCCCCTGCTGGGAATCCTGGTCACTATGCCTATGCTGACCTTGAACTGCCTGTGCCCCACTAGCACCATTCCCTCCTATCCTGCCTGCTGGCTGGACTCTCCTACTCGCTTAATCTCTGTCAGATGAAAATGGTGGTCCTGGCAGTGGAGTAGTGCTGCATTAACCACATCTGAATAGGTGGCCAAAGAAAGATTGACTATCAAATGCTGACGAATTCTCCATGTCAACCCATCCATAAAACGTTGAATCTTCTTCTCCTCAGTCGAGATTTCATCCGGTATAATATTTAGAAGGTTAATAAACTCTGCCTCATACTCCGCCACTATCTTTGCCTCCTGCTTCAATTTTACCAATTTTCGTCTCATCTCTGTATCAACGGCCGATGGAAAATACTTGCGGTCGAATCGCACCCAAAAGTCTCAAATAGTTAGTGTGTCTCTCTCCTCAGCGGTGGAAATAGACTCCCACCACTACCACGCTGCCCCCACTAATTTAAACATGGCCAGTATCTGACTCTACACCATCGTGCACTCATGCATCCTCAAATGCCTATAGATATCCTTTTTCCATTGGCTCCCTATTATCATATCAGAACTCCTGGTAAACTCTGAAGGATGCGCCTTCTGGAAGGCATCCCTAACACGTTCCCAAGAAGATTGGAAGGCCTGGGACTGAACTGGAGCCACCATCAGTGCCTGAGGTGGTGCCTGCGGCACAACTGCCAATGCCGCATTTACTGCCTGATCTACAATGGCAGCAACTTCAGTGACATTCATTATCCCCTGAGATGGTGCAGGTTGAGGTTCGGTTTGGGCATCCCTGGGAACTCTCTGTGCACATCTAGGAGGCATCTAAAAGAGGAGAAAAGTTTCATAAGTCTACAGTTATTATCTCAAAGTAGCTGAAGAACGTAATATGCATAAAGAGTACAATAATCCTAAAATATAGGGCTCTATATCAAAGGATGCTATGCGGAAACACAATAACCCATACAGATCCTAAGGACACTAGAATCTGATGCTCTGATACCACCTGTGACACCCTGCCTAATTAATTACCGGGTGATCAGTCCTTAATTAATTAATTTTCGAATATCAAGTTGGTTCAGATAATGCATCACTGTCGAAAAACTCAAATTTTAATTTAATAAAACTAACCACCTAATATTTAAAAAGGATGGTGTAAAAATTTTATCTTGTTATTAACCATCATCATCAAAGTGAATATATAAAGCAGTCATCAAACATCACAATAGCATAAAGAAAACTAACTGAATATAAATAAGGAACTGAAGCAAACACATCCAGTCAAATCCCATACAATAATCCCATGGCATGAAATTAAAGTCTAGTGATGAAATATAACAACTCTAAATCTCTTAACGTATATAGGAGGGATGACATGTCCAATTGAAATAGAAGACTGATAGATAAGGAGCAATAGACTTAGAAACATCTACTAGCAATATCCTGCAGCTACAACTCGACAAATAAATGGAAACTTCTAAGTCTGGTGTCCCTGTGGCTGAGCACCTAAAATAAAAGAACAAGAGGAGTGATTTGAAGAAAATGGGTCAGAGCCCGAGTAGAAAACAGTTTAAATATAGCAAGTGCTTAAATTGATTTAATTAGCACATATATTATCCATGTTAACTTAACCTACTCACTTGATATGTTCACCTCTCATCTAATGTGCACACCTAGCGAGTCTAACTACCCATACTAGTCTCGTGACTCTACCTAACTTAATGTAGGATAATTGCTATGCCAGATACAATAACTAATAACCCGTGATGATACGCAAATATTGCGTATTTCATCCCCCGAACGGACGCATTTGAGCCCCCTAGGGTATCTTATTCCCTATATTTATGCTCATTAACCAAAAAACCTCAGATATCTACGTTAACATGTTTTGCAGGGTTTAATTGAGCTTTTATAGGTATTTGGATGCTAAGTGTGAAGTTCGAACGCATTCTGCTCAAGTTTCGTACGAAATCGCACGTTCAAGGGCATTTTAGTCTTTTCACAGCTTGGGCACCTAGCCCAACATCTTTGCGGAAGTTATATCCTTCCTCACTATCTTCACGTGTCCATGAACGGTGCACGATTCCGATTCCATATGAAGAAGTTACGGCGATTTCAGCGGAGGGAAAAACATTGAAACCAAAAGAGGAGGAGAAGAGGAAGAAAAGTTGCTTGGTTCTGCCCTGCTTGATCGATCGATCGATTGATCCTCATCGACAGTGGATATTTTGTTCATGATCGATCAATCAACCCCTTGTTTTCAGCAAATATTTTAGCCCTTTTTTTTTTTTTTTCTCTTTTCTATTCTAACTTATTCCCACTTACTATATAAGACTTTTTTGTTGTAATAATCAGATGTCAAGTAGTTAGAATAGATTTTAGAGAGAGTAGCTTAGGATTTGAGGGTTTTTGGTTAGTTCTTCTTCATTTCCTCTTGGATTGACACACTTTTGGGTTTGTAAGTTGACTATTCATTACCCTCTCCATTAATATAGTTGTTTTCCATTCATTATTACTTTGATAATTAGGTTTACATACTTTGTTAATTAGTTTACATGCTTTGATTTACTCGCTTTCTAGTATAAATTTATCGCGTTTCTTTACCGCATTTTTAACATGTTTTCTAGGTAATTTAAATTAGGTTGTGGTTGAATGGAACTCACTCGGGTTAACGCGTTGCTTTGCTTGGTGATAGTGTTTACGAGTCTATTTCGGGTGCATTGTCCTAGTTATTACGCCTAGGAAATTTGACAAGGCATATCATGTATGTCCCGTGCTTACGACCTTTTGCGCGTAATTTCCGGGATATTTGTTGATGCCAAATTCTTATTAGGCTTTTATGAGGATTTAGGGGCGTGACAACCCTTGATTTAACTAACTGTCGAAACGAGACGCATTTGTAATAACTCGTCGACCCGTGTAACCATTTTATACAAATTAACCCCGGTGAGGAATATTCGACGCAACCTATAGTTTTACTCGCTTTGTTAGTCAAGTTTCAATACCCTTCCCTAGATTAACCATTTTTCCTTTTATGCATCTTTTTACTTTTTAGTTTGTAATTCATCTTTTTCACTTTTATTTCGAAATATTAAATCTTATAAATTCTAACAACTCGTCCCTGTGGATTTTCGTTACCTGACTTACCATTGTGCTTGCCTCGCAAGTGTAGTCGTAATTTAGGTTTGTTTGTATTGAGTAAGAAAAACGAAAACAATGATTTGTTTTGAATCTTAATTGGTTCAGTGCTTTGATCCTGACAACTTGCTCGATAAAAATGGCGCCGTTGCTGGGGATGAGTTTGTTTTAGACTTTATTTGATTTAGTATTTCATAGTATTTTCTTTCTATTTGTATTATTTGCTAACCTTTTTCCAGGACTTTCACATTTGAGGAGTTAGAAACGCTCGAATTTTTCCCACGCGCACCTATTTTGTGGAATCCGCCACTTCGAGCCATTTTTGGGGTAAGCATGTCTTATTCCAATTCTTCGGTAATCATTGTTATAATTCTCAAAATTCTCGCAAACCTATGACTTTCAGTGAATACTTAGAATCCCAAAGTATAACAAATTCAAATATGACTTTGGGCGAGTATAACGAAAGGCAAAATTTGGGTTATTGGAATTTTGATGATGATGACAATGATTTTGGGCCTTTACCTCCTTATAATAGGAATTTTGAAATGAATTGCAATAGTTTTCAAAATTCCTATAATAATGAGTTTTTGTTTAAGTCCGATGGCAATTTTCAAAGTTCCCATTTTCATGCATTCGCACCTCGACCTATGACATTCGGTGAGGGCTTGCATATGTATGAGAATGAGAAACTTGAAAATCGTTATCGGGAAGAAAATCGTTCGTGGGAACATGACTTGGATTTACTTTTTGAGTTCGACGAGGATTTTTCTTTCGAGACTTTCGAAGTCGAGGAATGTTTTGAACCAAATGAGGTACTTGTGCCTACTTTGGAACAAACCATTCTAGACTTTGCCCATTGCATAATAGATATTGAAAGCGAGGATGAAAATGACGTAATATTTATTTCCTATGAAATGATTTCTTCTTTGGCCCCCAAAGAAGAACATTTCATTGAAAATGATATTATTTCATTCGAAACTCAATCTTCATGCGATGATGATTCATCTCATGAGTTTGAATTTTTTCATCCCCATTTTCATGCTCTATTATCACACCGTCACAAGTACCCGATGATTCGGTTTTAAACTTTAATGTTTTAAACCTTTTCGCCGATGAGGAGTACTTGCTTGAGTCGCCTTCCACGATCGCATCCGTGCCTTTGTGTGCACTGCCTCCCATTCCAATTTCAAAATCCTTGGGAGGATATTTGACTTTTCTCGGTCCCCACATGTTTTTGTCAACCGTTTAATCCAAACCCCCCATCGTCCCTCCAAATCTTTTAATTGGCGATGGTTCCTTTCTTACGCCTTACACATGCCTTCCGTTGTTAAAACAGAATTCATATTTTTTGGAAGGCATGCTTGTGAGTGAGGGCACACCAGTTATCATCCAAAGTCAAATCATTTTTGCGGTGGACCCTTAATTATTTAGACTTCTAGTGTACAGTTAATGTGAAGCCTAAATAGTAGGTTGTATATAGTTAGCTTTCTTTCTTTTTATTTTTTCTTTCCTTTTTAATTTAGTTGAGTGTAATTAGTTAACTCTTTGTTATTTGTTTTTGATATTCTCGGTACTAACTTGTTTTGTAGATTCTTTGGACTCGTTCTTATGGGGATCGCTCCACTTTTGGGTAATATCGCTCTTTTCCTCTCTTTAACTTGATTCTTAATTCACATTTAGGACAATGTCAAGTTTTAAGTTAGGGGGTGTGGGATATTCTATCCATTTCTTTATTTAGTCCATGTTTTTGCTCACATGTTAGTTACATAGTATGATTTTCTTAGAACAATTCAAAAATTTCAAAAAGGTTTTCTTTCTTTTTTCACCTTTTTTGGGCATTTTGCCTTTATTTTTGATGATAAATTTCAATAATTACCCGATCCAATAGATAACCCAATGATGCATGTTCTCGATTTTAGAAGTTATTAGACTTTAGTCTCAATTATTGATATTATGAATAACTTCATGAATTAAACTTTAATCCCATGAGCACATGCACTTTTATTGCCTTATTGATTTGGTTTAAGATTTTTGTAACTCGGTAATACTTTGTTGCATTGTATATACTTACACCGAGTAAGCTTTGTACCTTTCGTCATTTGTGAGTGTATACACTATTCTTTTCTCATTGAAAACGTTGAATTCGTCGGCAATCTAACTATTCTTTCATTTGATCGTTCATTAATTGAGTTCATACTTGAAATGTCTTACTTGATCATGATTTTCATATATTGTTTTGACTCGAGAGTTGAGTAAACTTTTGGAAATGATCATAGGCATTCTTTGTTATATCACCCATATTAGCCTTGACCTCACCCTTATATGTTTACCCTCGTTAACCCTTTTGAGCCTAAATATAGCTTTTCGTTTCATAACCCCATTCCCATAACCAACTATAAATTGGAGTTTTAGCCCATATATACACTTTCCACACCTTTGTTTGTAATGTTACTTGGGATTGAATGTTTTTGTTGTGATGTCGATTGCAATTTAGGCATATGAGAGTTTGATAAGTAAAGAAAAGAAAGTAGTGAAAAAAATGAAGAAAAAGAGAAAGCAAAAAGAAAAAGAAAACAGAAAAAGAAGAAAAGAAAAATAAAGTTTTAAATGTTGTATATAGTTCAATAAGCTTTGATTACTCTCCCCGATGATATATCTAATGCCGTTTTGGATCTTATTTTACAATTTTGATATTGCCCACATTTTCCCCATTATCCCGAGTTTTCATCCCGAACACTTTGAATCCGTACATACATTCCTTTCTTTCGTACCCTAGCCATAACCTACATTATAACCCTATACAAGTCCTATGTGATCTTAGGTTGATGTAATTTAAAAGTCATAATAGTTTTGATAATCTGTGAAAATACATTTCGCCTCTTTTAATGTGCGGTATCTTTCATTGAGATTACAGTTTTTCAGTTTATATATAGCGTTCTTCATCTGTGACATGTGCGCGGCCTAGTTTCCATTTACATTTACTCTTTATGCCTGCATGTTTCGTGTGTTACCTCCCTGTTTCGAGTGAATTCGCTTGATGAATGTAATGCCCATGAGGATTGAATGTATGCTCGTTTTATTTAGTATTCGATTTATATAAGTTTTTCGCCAAATCACACTTTGCATGTGCTCGTCCCCCTCCCACATTTTAAGGTTTCAATTCTATGAGGTGCATTCTATAATTTCAGTGATTTCGGACTTTTGTTTGAATTCGTTCAATGTGCTAATAATGCGTATGAAATCTTTTTCGCCATTGTTGGGTTGGGCTTATTTTGAGGAAACCATGTGATGTTTGTGGGTATCATCCCTGAAAATCCTCGCGAGATAACACTCATCCACTAGGGTGACCTAGGGATTTAACGACTTATTGCATACGCTAAAAGCAATCAAATCTCCCGTGAAAGTGGCCTTTTGATTTTATACCATACTTTTGTACTATCTCCTACTTTTGGTTTGCTTGTAGTTCTTGTTGCATCCTATTTCATTGCTAGAGACTAGCAATGTGTAAGTTAGGGGGTGTGATGATACGAAAATATTTCGTATTTCATCCTCCAAACGGATTCATTTTAGTCCCCTCGAGTATCTTATTCCCTATATTTATGCTCGTTAACCAGACAACCTCAGATTTCTACGTTAACATGTTTTTCAGGGGTTAATCGAGCTTTTATAGGTATTTGGATGCTAAGTGTGAAGTTCATATGCATTCCGCTCAAGTTCCGTACGCAATCGTACGTTCAAGGGCATTTTAGTCTTTTCACAACTTGGGCACCTGGCACAACATCTTCATGAAAGTTGTAGACCTCCTCGTTAGCTTCACGTGGCCACGAACGTTGCGCGATTCCGAGTCCGTATGAAGATGTTACGGCGATTTCAGTGGAGGGAAAAACTTTAAAACCAAAAAAGGAGGAGAAGAGGAAGAAAAGGCAATGCAGTAGACTGCTTGTTTCTGCCCTGCTTGATCGATCGATCGATTAAAAAGATCTATCGATCGATCCTCATCGACAGTGGATATTTTGTTCATGATCGATCGATCGACCAAAGGGGTCGATCGATCGATCCCCTATTTTCAGCAGATATTTTGGCCTTTTCTTTTCTTTTCTCTTCTCTTTTCTTTTCTAACTTATTCCCACTTACTATATAAGACTTTTTTGTTGTAATAATCAGATATCAAGTATTTAGAATAGATTTTAGAGATAGTAGCTTAGGGTTTGAGGGTTTTTGGTTAGTTCTTCTTCATTTCCTCTTGGATCGACACACTTTTGGGTTTGTAAGTTGACTATTCATTACCCTCTCCATTAATATAGTTGTTTTCCATTCATTCTTGCTTTGATAATTAGGTTTACATGCTTTGATTTACTCTCTTTCTAGTATAAATTTATCGCGTTTCTTTACCGCTTTATTTACCATGTTTTTAACATGCTTTCTAGGTAATTTAAATTAGGTTGTGTTTGAATGGAACTCACTCAGGTTAACGCATTGTTTTGCTTGGTGATAGTGTTTATGGGTATATTTCGGGTGCGTTGTCCTAGTTATTACGCCTAGGAGATTTGACGGGGCATATCATGTATGTCCTATGCTTACGACCTTTCGCGCGTAATTTTCGGGATATTTGTTGATGCCAAAATCTTATTTGGCTTTTATGAGGATTTAGGGGCGTGACAACCCTTGATTTAATTAACTGTCGAAAAGAGACGTATTTGTAATAACTCGTCGACCCATGTAACCATTTTATACAAATTAACCCGGGTGAGGAATATTCGACGCAACCTATAGTTTTATTCACTTTGTTAGTCTAGTTTCAATACCCTTGCCTAGATTAACCATTTTCCCTTTTATGCATCTTTTTACTTTTTAGTTTGTAATTCATCTTTTTCACTTTTATTTCAGAATATTAAATCTTATAAATTCTAACAACTCGTCCCTGTGCATTTTTGATACCCGACTTACCGCTGTGCTTGCCTCGTAAGTGTAGTCGTAATTAAGGTTTGTTTGTATTGAGTAGGCGAAATGAAAACAATGATTAGCGTCTTTACACGCGCTACTTTTCGCACTCGATCAACCCGCAACCAATATATTATTATTATTTGGGAATAAGTTTAAGGATGTTATAGCTCATTATTATTGCATTCTATTCCCAACTGATGACCCAATAAGTATATACTTTAATAAAGTATCCAACAAGAAACACAGAATGGAACTTAGTATAAATATATAAAATCTCACTATGTATACATAAAAATATATCTATATAACACCCGTGGTTAAGAAACCCCTAATGCTAGGCATATTCGGCTATCTAATCCCATTACAACGCTCACGCATAAAGGACAATAGGTTCGATCTCTCAAGAACCAATGAAACATATACACATATTGGAGGAGAACATAGTCCCAAGTCGATGGGTTACACACATACCTAGGCACCCATACGACCGTCATTACTATCATTCTCACAGATAACCCGTACCTAGTTTCCATGCTCTAATGGTATGACTCAAAATCCCCCGAAGGCACATAAGATATGGTCGTCCACAACGCGTTAACCCCAGTTCGATAGCCAGTAGCTAGGTATGTCATACTCATGATATTCCAAGTAATAATCATACACAAAACTTATATTCATTAATAGGTAATCACATAACCCAAATACTATAACCCGTAAGTACTATTAACGCCATTACTCTCCTCGATACCCGTATATATAGAGCCTCCCTAGGACTTACATCCCCTCCTAGGTTTCCACACAAATTCAATACCCTAAGTACCATTTACCCTTTTATTCCTTAACACTTTGGAAATTTAAGCCACCCATTACTCACGAAGGTTAATACACTTATATAGATAACCCTAGGAAGATTTCCAACCAATACAAACCCTAAAAACCCATTCTAGAATTTCGTTCGAAGTTCCAGGTTTCTTGTTCGAACGAGGTCGTTCGAACGAGTTCGTTCGAATGAAGTTACCACTTCGAACGAACTCGGCAACTTGTTAGAAAGGTCATTGGAAATCTTGTTAGAAGTCTCATTCGAACGATCTGGGCAAGTTTTCTAACGAAAAATCTAGACAGACCCATATCTTCCCCAACTTCGATTTTTCTCAACTTTTAATCTTAAAAAACATATGAATACTCATCCCAATCCAAATCAAATGTTCCTACACTAATCCTAATCACCTTAAGACACTTTTTAACACGAATTAAAGGTCAAATCCTTATAAAATCAATCAAAATTAATCAATCTCATAAACTTCCAATAATTCACTTAAAAACGAAGCCATAATTTTAATTGCCCAAAACTCTTATTATAATTCATGAATAAGACATAAAATTTCTTGATTTTATTAGTCTTATCAAGGGCAAGATGTCTACATGCATACCCATATCCAATTCATAAGTTTTCTTCATCATTTAGTCTAATTAAACCTAAGTTTTCATTGTTCCAAATTTATACGATCAAACCTAACTTAACAAGAACAATATATGCTAAAAAGGAGAGAAAGAAAAACACTTGCCTCGAAATGAACTTCTGATTCTCAGACTAAAATTGGTATGGGGACGATCCTCTTGACCCGATCTACGTGCCGGTGTAATATTTGGAGTGTAAGCTTGAGTTCTTGGCTTAGGGCTCTAATGGAGTCTTCTTCTTCCTTGGGTCTCTCTCTCTTTTCTCTCTTTCTCACGTAAGTTGATACTAAAAGACCACTAACCCTCAATGCTTTTAATTAAACTCAATTTTCGTCCATTTAATTACCCAAAAATTTCAAAAGGCCAAAATACCCCTCTGGGGTATCGTTTTGGGCTAAAATGTCCCGGACTCCAATTTAAATACTCGAGTAGTGTTATCTGACTATTTTGACCCTTCCGAACACTCTGGCGCACTCAAAATAGTCATCCGAGTTATATAAAAATAATTTACCTTTTAAACTCCCAAATACATACTAGTGACGTGACTCATACGCGTCCTAAATATTTATAACATAACTGCCGTGTATCTCATCCCCGACCATGACTTTAGTTCAATAATTACTAACTCTCATCACGCTAGTAATTATTATCATAAAATCAGATTAATTACAATTTAAATTTTCTCCCTTTAATTTAATTAATCCCCATTTCCCCATAATTTCTTAAAAATAAATATGTTTAAAAATACGGGGTATTACAGTAAATATTTGAAGACCTTATAACGAAATGGTTATTTCGTTCGAACGAGCTTCAAACTCGATTGAACGAGGACTTTTTATTAATTTTTAAATCTTAAATAATCCATCCTCGACATTTTATATAAAAAATACACCCCTTATATAAATATGAATAATTATGAACTCCTTAAATAATTATACCTTCATGAGATGTAGAAGAGTCTTGAGCTTGGAGATGTTGGAGTTCGGTTTGACGTGTTGGTGCGTGTCAATTTGTAACGGGATACACCAAATGTGCCAAAATGTAAATACAAGCCTAATCTATGAGAAAATTTAGAACATTTGCTATTACATACTCAATGATAATCAAGAACATTACATAAACAAAGGAAAAGAAATACATTACCCAAAATAGAGCAATCTTTGATGGTTATGTCCATTGATTCTACAAAACATGTTAGAACTAAGCATAACAAAAAAGAAGAACAGAAAATGAACTAATTACACAAGATAAATATAAAAAGATTATGCTACTAAGTACAAATACAATTATAACTTTTAACTCACTATACACTAGAGTTTGAAATTTTTGAGGGTCCACCCATAAAACGATTTGATTTTGAGGGATTAATGGCAAAAATAATGCCTTCCGGAAAATACGAATTCTGTTCACACAAAGGAAGGCATGTAAAGGTCAGGCGAAGGAACCTTGAATAATTTAAACTTTTTGTTGGACAATGGGGGGTTCAGATTGAATGGGGTATAAGTATAAGTGAGATCACATGTAGGCACGGTCGCCTTCATGGAGAGAAAATCAAGTAGGTAATCCTCATCGGTGAAAGGATTAAATATTTTAAAGTTTTGAACCGAATAATAAGATTAATGTAAAGGTTGGATAATGGTGAAAGGAAATGGAGAGGATTTCAACTTCGAGAGTTGACTCATCAATGAAAATTTCTTCGTTGTTTACCACAGAAGAAATTATTTCATTGAAAATGGATAATACATCCATTTATTACTCACTTTCATACTCTATTATGCCTGGTTCAAGAGAAGAATAGTTTGTTCCAAATTAGACATCCTTTTCTCTAGAACAGTAGATTTTACGTTTTGTTCAAAACATTCCTTAATTCATGAAGTATCGAAAGAAAAATCATCATTGGATTTGAATAATGCATACAACTCTTGTTCCTAACAATGATTTTCTTCCCGGTAACAGTTTAAATCTTTTAAATCTTTTCATTATCAATCATGCGAATGTCCTCATGCATTGTCATAGGTGGAGGTGCGAATTTTTCAAAATAAAAAGTTTGAGATCTATTCCCATAACTACTTTCAAAATTATTACTATAAGAATTTTGAAAGTTATTATCATAATAGTTCGTAGAACTATTATCAAAATAAGTTTCAAAATTGTTATTATAAGACTTTTGTGGAAAATAATAAAAAACATCACTCAAAATTCCCCACATCCTTTGTTTAATTTGTAATATTCACCCAAAGTCGTTCTAGATGTATCAAGTTTTTGACTTTGCAAGTAATCACCAAAAGTCTTCGATTTTAGGGGATTTTGAAAATAATCGTTGCGATAGAGATGCAACCCATTACAATCTCTAAAAGTATTAGAGTAAGACATGCTTACCCAAAACGGATCAAGACAAAAAATTTCACAAACTGGTGCTCGACTGAGAATTCAAGCATTCTTGGAGATCAAACATCTAAGTCTATAAAACAAATTCAAATAAATAACACATATATAAAGGAAAAAATATCATGAAATAGTAAATCAATCACATATAAGACAAAACACTCTCTGATAACGGTGCCCTTTTGATGCGAGGGAAAAACTAAGCGGTTGTGCGAGCCCACCTTTCGTTGTTATGGGTCTCCCACCCTGATATAAAAAAACTTAAACTGTAACTAAACTTAACTACACTCTTATGGGAGTAAAGAAGAAGGTTTGGGTATCGAAGCCACAAATAATGATTGTTAGACTTTAATTGATTTTCTACTTCTGAATATAAGTGTAAGAGGTGATTATTTTAATTAAAACTTCAAAAACTACTTTCAATTTAGACAGGTATTGAAACTAAATTAATAGAAAGATAAAAGCTATATATTGATAATTATATCCTTCACCATGAGCTAATTAGCATAAATAGTTACATGGGAAGAAAAGCCTATTTTGATTTTGGCGTAAACAAATATAATCGAGATTACGCACGTGAGGTCGCAAACATGGCACATACATTATATACACCTATAAGTTGCCTAAATTCAAAACAAAGAACAATCTAAGCCATTAAACTAGCTTAATCCATAATCATAACAAAATAGCCAGTTAATCCATGGTGCATTTAATAATCTAAACCTAATTTAAATTAGATAGAAAGTAAGGTAAATGATATGAAGTTAATGGAAATAAATAAAAGTCATTAATAAAGATTGGAAACTGATTAGAAAAGAAAGAAACTAAGTTATGAAAGGTTAAATAGATAAACAAGATGGTAAATGGTAACTTAAAATCAAACCCTAAAAGAGAGAATGAAGGGAAGATATTAAACCTAAAAATCCAAGATAAAAACAAGATAATACAAATAATCCCCAACACAGATATATGTAGTAATTGGATTGTAGAAAGGCAAAAACTCAAAACTCTCAAAATATCTGAATTTTGGTGTGATCGATCGATCGATCGATAGTTGGGATCCATTGATTGATGGTTGAGAAAAAGGCCCACTGACTTTAAATCTTTATAAAAATTGGGATGATCTATCGATCGATTGCTAGGATTGATTGATCGATGGTTGATAAAAATGCCCACTACCTTCACCAACACCACATCGATCGATCGATGGGTGTCAGTCGATCGATCCCCTTTTTTCAATAACATTTTCTCTCCCTTTCAAATATAATGGGACTTTGGAAGAATGGACATAACTTTATCATATGATGACAAAATTATGTACCATTTATGGACACATGAAGCCAATGCGATAGAATAGACTTACAAGGATTTCTCCAAGCAGTACTTGAAGTTTGAAATTATAAAATTTCCCCTAAATTATATCAATTGACATAATTTTATCGATATATAGCCAATTGTTCTGCTAGACATTCCAACACCTACAAAATCTCAAATAAACCTTGCAAAACATATATATATATATATATATATATATATATATATAAAACAAAGGTTAACCAACAAAATGAGCATAAGTCTGGTATTTAACGAACACAATTGTACTAGAATGCATAGATATTAAGGGCGCTAATATACAATATTCAGCACTATACAAGATTTTATAGACGCAATCAACTTATAAAATACTTAACTCACTAAGTCTGAAGCGAAGTTCTTCAAATCTTCTATTGTAATAACACAGTCTAGCACTGCCCACAGGAATCAGTCTTGCCTTGGTATCCACCGATCAACCTTCTTTTTTATCAATAGTATAACCTCAGTTCCACAATTCATCAGTAGAGATTAGCTCTCCAAGGGTGTTTGAACTAGAAAGGTACTTCTTAATTTGATAAAGTGATGTTTAAGTTTCCAAGGGATTTGGAATAATATTGGAAAAGTTTGACCATAAATAGAACTCAAAAAGGGTGTGAAAAGATTTTAAAGAGAGTTATTAAAGACTCCAATCCCGCATCTTTATTTATAAGGAAGTTGGTTTTAAAAGGATAAACATTAGAGATTTGGATTAGATCTAATTAAAAAACAAAAATCTCGCATGTTCTTTCGAATGACTTGTATCTCATTCTAATGATATACCCATTTTCGTTCGATCAAACTTATAATGACATATCAAACAAGAATCTAGCACTTGATGAAAAAATACCTCGTTTGATCGTGGGAAGCATCGTTCTAACAACCTACCCATTCTTGTTGGAACGATTTCTAACATGGCTTCTGACGAGATTCCAAAACTTGACTAAAGGCATCATTCCAGATGTCGTTCGAACCAAGAGAACTCATTCTAACGACGTTGCATAACTCGTTCGAACGACAAGCCATTATCGTTCTAATATGTTAGCGAGTTTTTAAAAAATTTCTATAAAATATTTAAAAACCAATTTTAAATACAAACTCTTAAAATTTCTATAACCTTAGGAAAAATAAAGCTTTACCAGATGCATCGATAACGTCTTATAAATGTTGTTGAGACATATGATTCTTCAATCTATTAAAAGTCTTAAATTTTGTCTTCAAATCCATAGAAGTAGTCATGTAGGTGCAGTGTATGTATAACAGGATAAGCCAAAATAAGAATACATTGAGCAATTATATAAAATGCTCTTATGAATCTCCCCTTTATCTATTCCGGTACAAAACACAAATCGAAGTCAAATTGACCACTAAAGGCGTAATATAACTAATGCTCTTCCCCAAATCAAGAAATGGAAATGAAATCTTATATAAGTCTTCATCTTTTGCGGTCCAAGAAATCATCATCAAGGCGGAATTGACCTACACACATGAGATAAAAAAAATACCGTGATGCATACGAGTTTTAAAAGATAAGTAAACTCCCCCTCAATTTGTTCAACCCCTTTTTATTCGTAATAGAAAAAGGAGTAAAAATCCAAACATAAATAACAAGTATCATATAGAATTAATATATTGTAATACTCCATAATTTTAAAGATTTTTAAAACAAGGGATTAATTAAAATTTAAATATGGGAAATTAATTGATAATTAATCCAGATTAAAATAGATATTAACTAGCGAGATAAGAGTTAGTATTTATTAATAAGAACAATAGTGAATATTACTGAGCGAATAAAGTAATATATAATTGTGAATTTATGAGAATTGTCATGAGTAAGAAATACGGCAATTACGGTAATTAAGTCGGGACGTGCGTGTCAGGACTAAATTAATGAAATAAAAAGTAAATTATTTATAAGTTTTCCAAATGGTCATTTCGAGTGCGCCAATGTATCCGAAATGGTCAAAATAGTCAGAAAAGTCTACCCAGGGGTTAGTTTGGGTCCCGGGACAGTTTTAGGCCAAACCGACATCCCGAGAGGGCGTTTTGGTAATTTGTATTTTTGGAGTATAATTAATGAAGAAAACTAAAGTAATAAAATATCAGGTACATGGGTTAGATTAGGTCTATCAGTGTTAGATACAGAGATGCCAAAAGGAGGAAGGAGGAAGAGAGGTTTCTAGGATTAGAACCACTACCAGGGCATCTTTTACACCATTAAGACCACCACCGCGTAGACCAGAGAGCGAGGATCGCAACCTTACTAACAACATCAACGAATCATACCCTCTTTAGTGAGGCAAGTGCTTAATTCTTGCAAAATTGTAGCAATAATGTTAGTATAGGTGTATAATAATAATGTATAATAATGTATAATAATGTTAGTAATGTGAGTATACTCTTGATGAAATTGGAGGTTTAAGATGATTAATTGCAATATGAAATTGCAAGATGATAAACCCTCATGTAGATGTATTATAAGTCACAAATTTATGAGGCATTGTGATAAACAAATCTTGATTTATTATGTCCTTGAATGATAATGGGAAAAACTAGTGTTTAATTGATTTAAATTGAGGATTTCGGACTTAAGGGTTGTTTATTAAGGATTTAAGAATTTCAGGTTGTTAGAAATCATATATGTATATTAGTGTATCGATTAGGACTGATTAATTGGTGTTTGGGACTGATCTGTAGAGGTTTTCAGGTTTGACAATGGATAAAAATGTCACAGGCAGAGGTAGGGGACGAAGCAGGGCCATATCGTTAAAACGATATTGGACCTCATTTCAGCGAGATGGCATCTTGCGTGAAGAGGTCGTTAAAATGACTTGCTATCTCGTTCAAACGAGATGCAGGTTCGTTTGAGCGACGTATCAGGAAATCAGGAAATTTTCTTTCCAAATTTATGAAGCTTAGTTAATTCGAGTGAGATTAAATAATGAACGATGAATTTCAGTATAGTGCAGAATTATTGAAGTTTATTTGGGTATAATACTATAAGGTTTTTGTAGCGGTGAGTCATCCTTGAAAATTACGAGAGAGAGAATATTCATAACTTAATAAGCATATGGTAAGTAGTAATAAGAGTTATACTACGAATAAACTATACTACTTGTGTTGTGTGTATACCTAATGATCTTAATGGGTTGTGTGAATACCTATAGTAATATTTATTCTGTGTATGACATACCTACCATACTTGTTATCAAGGGAGGTCTAGAAGAGATGACATTATTATCTTGATGAGCCTTCGAGGTATTTTAGAATTGTGCCTCAGAACATGGAACCTAGGTACGGGCTATCTGTGATAATTTTAGTGTAGACGGTCATATAGGTGCGTAGGTATGTGTGTAGCTTATAGGCTTGGAACTATATTCGCCTCCAATATTTGTGACTTGTATTTATATGGTTCGAGAGTGATTCCGAATAGATTGTCCTTATTCACTACGAGATGTACTGGGACTTGATAGCAAAGTATGCACACACCGCAACTGAGTCTAGGGGTACGGTTTAGTATTTATTTATAGTAGTGTTATAAAAAATAAATATTTGTGATTTAATCTACCGTGTGAATATGTAGATGAGAATTTTAATAGAATGGAATCTATTATGTGAACACTTAACCTTAATGTAAAGTTTTAATTGGGATAGTAAATGCAGAAATATTTAATAATAATTATATGTGGGGAATACGGGTTATTGCTACGGGTGAGGGTTAGAAGGTCTTTGGCTACGACCTAGTTAGGCGTGGTAAAATTAATTAGGACGAGTTAAAGGTATGTTAGGTGTGAACAATAGTTGAGATGTGATAATCTCAAGCGAGTGCTCGAAAAGCTAACATGCACATAATATTTTCTTTATTGCAATTTTTAAATACTTGCTAAATTATTTTAAAATATTTTACACTCGGGCTCTGACCCGTCTCTTGTAAAATCTCTTTTTCTTGTGCATTATTTTAGGTGTCCAGCCACAGGGATGACAAGCTTAGATTGTTGGACCTTTTAACGTGTTGCAACTATTGTGGGAATTGCAGGTCCTCGTATTTAGACGCTTCCACATCTATGACTTCAATTCTTTGATTTAAGCTTCTCGGTTAGGGCATGTGTCTCCCATTCTCATTTTATTTATGTTAGAGAGACATTTTACTCATTTTATTTAAGTATTTCAGTTTCAGTTGGATTTGGTATTATTCGATTGATGGTTTAAATTATTTGACATTAAGTATTGGACAAAATGTTTTGACACTAGCTTAATTAATTATTAGGTTATTAATAAAATAAATGTTTTCGACAGTGATGCTAAGACTGAACTAACTGGATACTTTGATTTAATTTAATAAAGGACTGAGCACCCGATATTTAATTCGATGGGGTTTCACAGGTGGTATCAGAGCATCCGGTTCTAGAGTCCTTTAGGATCTGTACGACTTATTATGATTCCAGCTTAGAGTTCTTTGATATAAGGTTCTTTTATTAGGATTGTTGCATTCTGAAATTTTATATACGTCTTCAGCTATATTGAGATTTATTGAACTGTGGGCTTATAAATTGTTTCTTATTTCAGATGCCTCCGAGATGAGCACTACGGGCCAGAAATGGCCAGCCCAAGCCACAGCCAGCTCTGACCCAGGGTACGATGAATTAGGGGTGGCAATTTCGGACACGGTACGGTAACATGACACGGGACAAAATGAAATTGGCCCGAAATTGACACGACTTGTCGTGTTCATGTTTTTTGACACGAAGTCGTGTCGTGTTCGTGTCAAGCAATTAGACACGAAATTGACACGAAATTGACCCGAAAACACGACCCAATAGGCACAACAACACGACCCATTAAAGACACGAATTAGACACGCTGATATTTTACCTACACACTTGCACTTTAATCCAAGCCCTTCATTTATGCCATTTGTCACAATCTCAATCCATCTCACTTTAATCAAATGAAACCTAAATCTTTTTGTCTAGGGCTCATTCCCATTTCGACTGTAGTTCACAAATGAGACTTGCCTCTTTCTCTCTCTCTCTCTCTCTCTCTCCATCCATGATCCATCCCTTTTGATTTTATTCACCTCCTATCTCATTTTCCATCCATCCATTCTTCTCTTAACTCAACGCAACACTCTGTAACAACATCTCCATTTCGAATCAAGCCACTAAGGTTACGATCTCCATCTCCAACATTATTAACAGCAAAAAAAGGATCCGATCAAGCCACAAAGGTTTTAACACCATGAATGTGAATA
This sequence comes from Sambucus nigra, assembly GCA_949130495.1. Classification (NCBI taxonomy): domain Eukaryota; kingdom Viridiplantae; phylum Streptophyta; class Magnoliopsida; order Dipsacales; family Adoxaceae; genus Sambucus; species Sambucus nigra. The sequence goes on from OX422207.1 coordinate 522,363,974, forward strand.
AGAAAGCTAAAGTCACCTTTGACACAACAAATCTTGTTGAGATTGATCCCGATCTGGATGAAAATGACGAGGTAAACCCTAAAAAAATATCTCAACAATATTTTTTATGTATTGAACTCGATCTCAACAATATATATCCGATCTGCCTTTTTTTAGAGTTTATATTTTTTTTATTAGTGTATTTACTTCGTTACCTTAAAAATATCCCCCAATTTTTTTTTGACTCTCTAATTTTTTTTAAAACTGAGATGCCGTATTTTTTTGACACTGACAGTGTATTTTTTTTATTGAAGTACTCTCATTTTTTTTAACACTGGCTGTATTTTTTTTACACTAGCAGTGTAGTTTTTATGAAGTACTCTCATTTTTTTTACATTGAGATGTTGTATTTTTTTGTGTATTTTTTATTGTAATTTTTTGACACTAACTATATTTTTTTGGGTATTTTTTTTGACACCGACACTGAGATGCTATATTTTTTTATGTATTTTCCCCATTTTTTTTGCTTAATTTTTTTAACAATATTTGTGTAGTTTTTTTAACACTAACATTGTAGTTTGTGTGTTTTTTTAACACTAACAATTTAGTTTGTGTAGTTGTTTTAACACTAACACTGAGATGCTGTATTTTTTTTTGAAGTACTAACAGTGTAGTTTTTTTGACACTGAGATTTCCACACTTTTTTTTAGCACTGAGATGCTGTATATATTGTAAATTACTCATCATTATTGTTATTATTCGTGTTTTAGATGGAGGAGAGCGGAGAAGACAACTCATGAGAACATGACAATGAAAATGCAGTTGAGGTTGAGGTGAAAATTGAAGGACAAGAGGAGCATGAAGTCAAACGTCAAAGAGAGCGTTGGTCTGAGGTATGGCAGTTTTTTGATTTGCTTCCAATTGGGGATGATGGGAGGGAAAGGGCCAAGTGTAAAAAGTGTGGAAAACGATATACATGTGAAACTAAGACTGGAACGGGAAGTTAGAAAAAACATATAAGTAGGTGTCCAAGAAGGGATAGGACTGATATTGGTCAATTAGTTATGAATCCCAAGAAAGGGTCTTTTACAGTGCGCTCCATCAAATTTAAGGCTGAAACATTTCGTGAACTAATTAGCGAGGCTATCATTCAACATGACCTACCTTTTAAATTTGTTGAGTATGAGGGTATTAGAGCAATTTTTCAATATTTGTATGAAGATGTAGTTACCATCTCTAGAAATACTGCGAAAGCCGATGTGCTAAAAATGCATAAGAAAGAAAAGATAAAACTTAAAAAAATGCTTGAGATTGCTCCCGGTAGAGTTTCTTTGACATCTGATTTATGGTCCTCCATAAACATTGATGGATTTGTGTGCGTCACTTCGCATTTCATTGATAAAGAGTAGAAATTACAAAACATGATTCTCAATTTTCAATTTATGCCACCGCCCCACAATGGTATATGCTTGACTAAAAAATTATCACCATTGTTATCTGAATGGGGGATTGAGAAGAAACTATTCACTATTACATTGGATAATGCATGTAGTAATGATACTTTTGTGGAGTTGTTAAAGAGCCAGCTAAACAATGAAAATTCACTTTTGAGTATTGGTGATTATTTTCATGTCCGTTGTTGTGCTCATATTTTGAATTTGATTGTGCAAGATGGGTTAAAATCAATTGATGAAGGGGTGGGAAAAGTTCCTGAATGTGCGAAGTATGTTAAAGGTTCACAAGTACGGAAACAAAAGTTTATGGAGTGTGTGAAATTTGTTCATTTAAGTCCTAAGAAAGGCTTGCGACAAGATGTTCCAACTAGGTGGAATGCAACCTTTCTTATGATTGAGAGTGCTATCTTCTATCGTCGTGCGTTTGTTCGTTTAGCACTAACTGATTCAAATTTCACACATTGTCCAAATGAAGATGAGTGGAGTAAAATTGAGAAAATATTCAAGTTTTTGGAAGTTTTTTATGAAGTTACTTGTATTTTTCGGGAAACAAATACCCCACTGCAAACTTGTATTTTCCTTCGGTTTCTATGGTTGAGTTAACTCTGAAACAAGAAATGAAGAGCGCGGATGTATTCATGAGGGAGATGGCTTATAAGATGTATGCAAAATTTTTTAAAATATTGGTCTGATTACAGTCTGATTTTAGCCATGGCAGCTATGTTAGACCCTCGTTACAAGCTATAATATGTCGAATTTGCATACAAAAAACTTTATGGCCACGATTCATACCAAAGTGTTATTGTTCGGGAGAAAATATTTGCTCTTTTTGATGAATACATGAGTAACTCCCCCACCACTCTAAGCCCATCTACCTCTCAAAGGAGTGATAAGCTTATTTTGAAGAAAAAGAATGAGACTGTTCTTAGTAGGAGCACACAAAACATGTTTAAGGTAAATTTGAATTTTTATTTTAAAAGTTTTTAAATTAAGTCTACTTTGTATTTACTTATCAAATCTATTACTTAATGTCATTTGTAATATAGGAATTTAATGCTTATGAGAGCTTAGATCTTGCTTGTATGGAAAATTCCCAACTTCAAATGTATTTGGATGAGCCAAGGAGTGATTTAGAAAAAAATATATCCGTGCTTAGTTTTTGGAGAGCCCATCAATACCTTTATCTAGACCTTGCTTGTATGACCCGTGACATTTTGAGCATTCCAATTTCTATCGTAGCATCAGAGTCGACGTTTAGTAATGGAGGTCATGTACTTGACCAATACCGAAGTGCATTACAAGTTGATACAATGGAGGCTTTGATTTGCACTCGTGACTGGTTGTTTGGAGTGAAAGGTATATAATTTGAGTTATAACTTTCTGAAATTTAATAATAGCAAGTTGTTGATATTTTTCTTCTCCTTTTTACTTTGTAGGTGACGAGGAGCTGAGTTTACATGACCTAACTGAGGATATCATTCAAGTTGAGGGAAAAAGTGATTAAAATCCGTCCGATAATTAAGCCCAAGTAGATATCATTATTTTTAATACTTTGGCCACTCGCTCTATTTTTTAACATAATAATAAGTCTGATGTATATTAACTTTTTGTATGTTTTATGATTTTGCAGGGCTGAGGAGGGAATAAGGGGATTTTCATTTTGGAATCACAACTCTTTCATTTTGGAATTGCATATTTGTTATTTTTGGGTTGTAATATGTAGAATTTTGTTATTTTGGACTGTAATGTGCAGAATTTTTTTTGTATTTCATGTCATTATGTTAATGCAAATTTGCTCTTCGTGAGCCCAGAATTTTCATCAATGCAAAACTCTTTTTTTGAACTATAATTGCACTTTCATGAATGCAGAATTTTCACGTTAAGTGCAGAATTTGCAGTGCAGAATTTAAGTGCAGAATTTAAGTGCATAACTGATAAATGCACCATAACTGATTTTCACTTTAAGTGCAGAATTTAAATGCACCATAACTGATAATTATGCATAACACTTTAAGTGCTCTAGAAGACTATAATCTAGAGCTGAAAACAAAAATTGGATTAGAAATGATAATTTGTGTTTTTCGTGGCAAACATGTTTCTCGTGAAGTCGTGTTAAATTGAATGGAAAATTATATTTCGTGTTAAACGTGTCATGTCGTGTTTTTGATGGGCCGTGTTCGTGGCACCTGAAAAACACGAAGTCGTGTTGTTTTCGTGTTAATTATTTTTTTGTCGTGTCATGTCATGTTGGGTCAAAACACGATGCAAAAACATGAATTTCCACCCCTATGATGAATGCTACCGAGGTAGTCGCTATAGTTGCACAGGCGGTTAATGTAGTGCTAGCCATGGTTCAGCAGGCCCCACCACTGGTGCAGGCAGTGACATCTGCCCTGATACACGCGTTCCCTTCTTCTTGGGAACGAGTCAGAGATGCCTTCCAGAAGGTACACCCTCCAGAGTTCTCGGGGAGTTCAGATGTTGTGGAAGCCAAGCATTAGAAAAAGGACATACAGAGGCACCTTCGGATGTATGACTGAATGAAGGTGCAAAACCAGAAATTAGCTACCTTCAAGCTGGTTGGAGAAGCATTACAGTGGTGGGACTACTGTAGGGGAGTGTGATGTTTTGATGATTCAAGACTTCTGGGTGCGATTTGAACCCAAATATTTACCTTTCGCTGTTCAGACTGAGATGAGGAAAAAATTACTGGACTTCACCCAGGAGGGGAAGACTGTAGCATAATATGAGGAGGAGTTAACTAGATTGGTAAAACTGGTGCCAACTGAGGTGCCTACTGAAGATAAAAAGATTTAGATGTTCATGGACGGCCTGAATTGGAGGATTAAATATCATCTTCTGGGTAACCTTTCCTTACAATCCTATGCAGATATACTTAATGCTGCTTTACTACATTGCCTAGACCATGGCTTCCATGTTAAGGGAGCAAGCGAGTTGGAAAGTCCATCCAGCAGAGTAGGACCGGGGGAGGTAGTGCCAGTGGGGCACCAGTAGTTCAGAGTCAGCAGAGACAGGGGGACAAAGGTTCTATGAGATTCAGATCAATGGGGTTTCTATCAGGGGCAGGGAGGTTTTAGTCATGGCCACCAGGGTCAGCATGTCCATCAGAGCCAACAGGGACAATAGGGCCACTCGGGCCAATAACAGTTACACCAGGGCCATCAGGGCTAATGGAGGGGTGGTAATGGCTAGCAGGGATGAGGACAACAGAATCATAGGGGAGGAAATATTTTCGATAGGTGTTTAGTTTGCGGAAACACTAGCCACAAATGTTAGGACTGCTGATAGAAGGATAGGGTCCTGTAGCAGCAGCAGGGTTCTCGTCAGGAGCCCCAGAGACTGATATTTCCCGTCGCCATCCCAGCGCCAGCACCAGTCCCAGCTTTGCCTATCATTCTCGCAGTTTCAGTTCAGCAGGGCAACTACAGTACGGGTGTGTTTATAATGTCCACCAATCCGCGGTCCCACAGGCTCTACCCACTGTTGAGGGTATGTTTTCTATTCAGGGGACTCTCGACGCATTTTATTTGACACGGGAGCTTCACACTCATTTATTGCCACTAGATTTTCACGTGCTATGGGGTTATTGGATACAACGGATAATACTATTACGTGTGTAGACTTGCCATTGGGTAATGGGATATTGATTTTCTTAATATGTCGGGGTATGGGTATAAAGACTGGAAGTCTTATTTTGCCTACCAACATGCTTGTCTTGGATATGTATGAGTACGATGCCATTATTGGCATGGATTGGCTAGTCACATATAGGGCCATGATTGACTGCTTTAGTAGGAGCATTATTTTCACCCTGATCAGGAGATTTTTTAAGTGGCGATGCCTCACCCCGAGGAAGGATCATCCACTCGCTTATATTATATAAATGAGGAGACCTCTACAGGAGTTGTGATCCCCCTTAATTTGATTCAGGTTGTTAGGGATTTCTCTGACATATTTCAGGATAAACCGAGACTACCGTCGAGTAGGGAGATAGAGTTCATGATAGATTTAATGCCGGGCACTCGACCGATAGCCCGTGCACCGTACTATATGGCTCCTGCAGAGATGAGGGAGCTGAGGGATCAGATTGAGTAGTTATTGGGACATGGTTTCATCCGGAGGAGTACCTCATCTTAGGGTGCCCCAGTTCTATTTGTGAAGAAGAGGGGTGGATCCTTACGGCTCTGTGTGGATTACCAGGTGTTGAATAAAGTTACGATATGAATTAAATATCCATTGCCTCACATCGATGACTTATTTGACCAACTGAGAGGATACACCTACTTCTCAAAGACAGAGTTGAGGTCCGGTTATCACCAGTTACGGATCAGGGAGCAGGATGTGTCTAAGGTTCCTTTTCTAACAAGATATGGGTCCTACGAGTTTTGGGTTATGACATTTGTGCTGAACAATGCGCGGATGGCATTTATGGACTTGATGTATAGGGCGTTTAGAGAGTTCCTAGATCAGTTTGTCATTGTTTTTATAGGTGACATCCTGATTTTTCCCGTACCAAGGAGGAGCACACCGAGCATTTGCGTCAGGTCCTACAGACGTTACTTGAGCACCAGCTATATGCTAAGTACGAAAAATGCAAATTCTGACTGTGAGAGGTTCAATTTTTAGGGCATATCATTTTTAAGTTGGGGATATCAGTGGACCTGAGCAAAGGGTCAGCGGTGAGGGAGTGGGGACATCCAACGACACCGACAGAGGTGCGTAGCTTCTTGGGACTAACTGGGTACTACAGACAGTTTATTCAAGGTTTTTCAAAGATTGCGGGTCCAATGACTAATCTGACTCGTAAGGGCGTACCATTTGTTTGGGATGATGCATGTCAGTTAGCATTTGATAAGCTGAAGGATAAGCTAAATTCGTCACCATTTTTAGCACTCTCCAGGGAAGATGTGGAGTACCTCGTTTTTACTGACGCATCATTACAGGGGCTTGGTGGGGTGTTACAACAGGCGGATCAGGCTATAGCATATGCTTCCCACAATCTTTAGCCACACGAGAGGAATTACCCCACCCACGACTTGGAGTTGGCAACAGTCGTATTCGCACTTCAGATTTAGCAGCATTATTTGTTGGGGGAGAAGTTTTGCCTATTTATAGATCGCAAGTCACTGCAGTACTTGTTCACTCCGAGGGAGTTGAATGCGTCAGCGTATGTGGCTTGAATTTGTGAAAGACTACCAGTTTGAGATCCATTATCATTCGGGGAAGGCTAACATGGTAGCATATGCGTTGAGCCATAGGACAGGGGGTGAGGTAGCCGAGGTGTAGAAGGCAAAATGGAAGGAGTTAGGACATTAGGGTTCGATTTCCAGATCATTCATGTCAGCCATGACAATTACCCCCCCGATTGTGACAAGGGTGGTATAACCCAGACAACGAACCCGTTTTGTTAGGAGAGGATTCAATAGCTTTTAACTGGTGGATCAGAATCCTACTCAGTGAGTTTTGAGGGAGGCTTACGCCTCAATGGTAGACTGATAGTTCCTGAGGGGGAAGACTTGCGACATGTAGTGATGACAGAGTCGCATAGATCTCAATTTGCGGTACATCCTGGCGGGATAAAATGATCAGGATATGAGATGAAAATATTGGTGTAGCGGGATGAAGAGGGATATTGCAGAGTTTGTCTCAAAATATGCCATCTATCAGCTGGTAAAAATGGACCATCAGAGATCTGCAGGGTTTCTTCAACCGTTAGAGATTCTTATGTGGAAATGGGAGAGAATTTTCATGGATTTCATCATAGGGTTGCCTACCTCTTAGAGAGGTCGCGATTCTATATGGGTAATTATGGATCGATTGACTAAGGTAGACCATTTTCTGCCAGTCCGGACGGATTTTACTACGGCACAATACGCTCAAATCTTTATTGCGGAGATAGTGAGATTACACGGGGTGCCCCTTGATATTGTGTCCGATAGGGACAAGATTTTTGTGTCTTGATTTTGGAAGAGTTTTCAGGAGGCTATGGGTACCGAGTTGAAATTGAGTTTAACTTATCACCCGTAGGCAGATGGGCAGATGGAGCGGACGAATCAGATGTTAGAGAATATGGTATGGATGTTTATCCTCGACTTTGGGGGAGGTTGGGAGCAGTACCTTCCACTGGTGGAGTTTTCCTATAATAACTCCTACCAATTTACTATTGGCATGTCCCCATTCGAGGCACTGTACGGTTGACCTTGTCGTTCTCATGCTTGTTTGGTTAGAGGTGGTGGACAAAAAGCTACTCGGGGTAAAGGTGATCCAGGATACATCAACCAGGATTGAGATGATTAGGAGTCGCATAAGGGTTTCTCAGAATAGAAAGAAGAGCTATGTCAATGCCAAGAGGTTCTTCAAGGAGTTCAGTGTGGGGGACCAGGTGCTACTACGAGTATCTCCTATGAAGGGGATAATGTGATATGGAAAAAGAAGGGAAGTTGGCCCCGAGGTATGTAGGTCCATTCCCAATTATTGAGTCGATTGGGCCAGTGGCTTACAGACTTGAATTACTCGATCACTTGCATAGGATTCATGACGTGTTATATACTTTTTCGCTTCGATGGCATCTCCGGGATTAGCTGGTTCACACTCACATCGCGCCGGAGCAGATTGACTTACAACCTGATAGTTCATATGAGGAGAGGCCGGTGGCTATCTTAGATCACAGCGAGAGGAGATTGAGGTAAAAGATAGTTCCACTTGTGCATGTTCAGTGGTAGCACCATAACGCCGAGGAGTCTACTTGGGAGCACGAGGATGAGATGCGCAAGAAATATCCAGAGTTATTTTTATCAGGAATGCTTTTATTTTCAAATTTCGAAATGAAATTTCATTATTAAGGGAGGGAAGTGTGTAATACCCCGTAATTTTTAAGATTTTTAAAACAGGGGATTAATTAAAATTTAAATATGGGAAATTTAATTGATAATTAATTCGGATGAAAATAGATATTAATTAGTGAGATAATGGTTAGTATTTATTGATGAGCATAATAGTGAATATTACTAAGCGAATAAAGTAATATATAATTGTGAATTCATGAGAATTGTCACGAATAAGAAATACGACAATTACGATAATTAAGTTGGGACGCGCGTGTTAGTGGTGTCGAGACTAAAATAATGGAATAAAAGGTAAATTATTTATAAGTCACCCAAATGGTCATTTAGAGTGCACCAATGTGTCCGAAAGGGTCTAAATAGTTAGAAAAGTCTACCTAGGGTTTTAGTTTGGATCCAATGACAGTTTTAGGCCAAATCGGCATCCCGAGAGGGACTTTGGTAATTTGTATTTTTGGAGTATGATTAATGAAGAAAATTAAAAGAATAAAAGATCAGGTACATGGGTTAGATTAGGGCAATCAATGTTAGACATAGATAGGCCAAAAGGAGGAAGGAGGAGGAGAGGTTTCTAGGGCTAGAACCACCACCAGTGCACCTTTTACACCACCAAGGCCACCACCGCCTAGATCGGAGAGCGAGGATCACAACCACACCAACTACATCAACGGATCAGACCTTTTTTCATGAGGCAAGCCTTTAATTCTTGCAAAACTGTAGCAAAAATGTTAGTATAGGTGTATAATACCCATGTATTGTTCATACTCTTGATGAAATTGGAGGTTTAAGATGATTAATTGCAATTTGAAATTGCAAGATGATAAACCCTCATGTAGATATATTAGAAGTCACAAATTTATGAGGTATTATGATGAAAGAATCTTGATTTATTATGTCCTTGAATGATAATGGGAAGAACTAGGGCTTATTGATTTAAATTGGGGATTTCGGACTTAAGGGTTGTTTATTAAGGATTTAAGAATTATAGGTTGTTAAAAATCGTATATGTATGTTAGTGTATCGATTAGGATTGATTAATTGGTGTTTGGGACTGATATGTAGAGGTTTTTAGGTTTGACAATGGATAAAAATGCAACAGGCAGAGGTAGGGGACAAAGTAGTGCCATCTCGTTAAAACGAAACTGGAACTCGTTCGAGCGAGATGGAATCTCGCGTGAAGAGGTCGCAAACGATCTGCTATCTTGTTTAAACGAGATGCAGGTTCGTTTGAGCGATGTGTCCGGAAATCTGGAAATTTTCTTTCCAAATTTGTGCAGCCAAGTTAATTCGAGTGAGATTAAATAATGAACGATGAATTTCAGTATAGTGCAGACTTATTGAAGTTTATTTGGGTATAATACTATAAGGTTTTTGGAGCGGTGAGTCATCCTTGAAAATTATGAGAGAGAGAATATTCGTAACTTAATAAACATATGGTAAGTAGTAATAAGAGTTATACTACGAATAAACTATACTACTTGTGTTGTGTGTATACCTAATGATCTTGACGGATTGTGTGAATACCTATAGTAATATTTATTATGTATATGGCACACATACCATAGTTGCTATCACAAGAGGTCTAGAATAGAGTACAATCTTATCTTGATGAGAATTCGGGGGATTTTAGATTGGTGCCTCAAAACATGGAACCTAGTTAAAGGCTATCTGTGATAATGATAGTGTTGATGGTCATATGCATGCATAGGTATGTGCGTAGCCCATAGGCTTGGAACTATGTTTGCCTCGAATATGTGTGACTTGTATTTATATGGTTCGAGAGTGATTCCGAATCGATTATCCTTATTCAGTACGAGATGTACTGGGACTAGATATCAGAGTATGCATGCACCGCAGCTGAGTCTAGGGGTGCGATATTAGTATTTATTTATAGTAGTGTGATGGAAAATAAATACTCGTGATTTAATCTATCGTGTCAATATGTAGATGAGAATGTTAATATAGTTGAATCTATTATGTGAACACTTAAACTTAATGTAAAGTTGTAATTAGGATAGTGTGACACCCCGCCTAATAAAATACCGGGCGATCACTCCTATATCAAATTATAACAGGAGTCTCATATGGATCATTCTTAGCATCACTGTCGAAAACAAAATTTAATTACTAATAACCTATTAGGCTGGCGTCAAAATTTTACTTAATTACTCCTTTTAAACAACTACTAAATTAAAACATCCACACAGTTGATTTAAATGAAACAGAAATGAAATAAAGTAACCGAACACTCGGTTCAAATATGATACAACCATATCGAATGCCACACTAAAAGGCGGTAAAATAGTAAATAAATGCAATTGGGCCATTGGCCCGAAGGTTTATACAATACCTCCTATCTAGAGTACAAGGATAGAAGCGTCTATCGAGAACCTGCACGCATCCATAACTACTCCAGTAGACGTCTGACTTGAAAGAAGTGTCATCCAGGCATCCCTGTGTCTGGACACCTATATAATATATATATATATATATATATATATATATATATATATATATATATATATATATATAGCAAGAGAGGAAAAGTAGATAAACGGGTTAGAGCCCGAGTTGTGAAAATATTTTACAAGTGCATAAATGCCTTATTTTTAGAAAAATAGGTTTTATCTCATATTTAAATTTGGTATCGCACTCCCATGAGATACCCCTCACCTCTCTTCTAATAGTGCACACCTAGCGCATCCCTCTAAATATCCTAGCCAAGTTACACTTCCTAACTAATCCGTCATCCATCTTCTAACCACCCTAGTTAGTCCAAGTACTAAGGGCTAAAATTCCCCCCAGTATCAACACTATGCCATGTTCGTGCATGGGGTGTCTCGCAGAGCAAAATCCAAACAAGGAACCCCCCATACACTACTACCCGGCAAGGTCAATCGTCGAGATCCATTAGACCCTCAGTACACAACGTATATACATACTATGTAACGACATACATAACATACTTACTCTAACATGAATAATTCAATATACACCGGGATAATATCTCCCGGACTGAGGTTTATTCTATTCATCCTTATAATACTCATCCAGATCTATCTCCCGAACTGAGGATTAATTTACAAAATATTTACAAATTTCATTTTAATTTTCTTTTTATCTCAAAACTTTCCATTTCCTTTCTTCTATCCAGGAAATGTATTTAAAAGCCAATTTTATTATCATAAAAATGCTTTTTTTTTTCATTTCATATTCTCCCATTTCCCTTCTTCCATTCAGGAAATGTATTTAAAGCCAATTCATTTATCCCATTTCCCTTCTTCCATCCAGGAAATGTATTTAAAGCCAATTTATTATCATAAATTGCTTTAACACCAATAATGTCCCACATTATTGAGAATAGTTATATTACATATCATATAATGTTTCTAAGACCGCCCGTCCGGGTTTCCCTTCTGTGCGCGCCCCTAAATGGCTATCATCTTCCAGGGTCTATCAATCAAGACAACTTGGGATCCTACAATGCAAGACATCAGGAAGCGGCCATAAGCCTGTGGGAGAGTCATAACCACACCCAGAATTACCTCACCAGTGCAGAAAACATATAATAATCGCTCATATGGCCTAGGACTATATTCCCCTGCATTCATTAGCCAGGGGACTTCACCTCACTCGCGCAACTTCCCTTATGATAGCGATTTAGAGAGGTGTATATACATAAATTATCATTTATGAAAATCATTTCTTTTTCCATTTGAAAACATTCATTTTTTTCATTTTCAAAAGTCATTTATATCATATCACATATATACTTTAATCACATAGTATATATATATATATATATATATATACCATATATTAGTCCTCGAATATATATAAATGGCCATAATTGCCAATCACATCTAGCGATGACAAATAATCCCAAAGATTCTCTCAAAGAATCATATAAATACGTTCACATACTCACGATACCATACCGGAAGTATTCCCTCACTTGACAAATAATAAATACCTTATTCTCATCTAAGGATTTAGTGGATATCTCCAAATTTCCATCCTAATAACCTCATAGGATTTACTCAACCAATATCAATAGAATTATGCTTTCCTATACGCATCAATTATATAGGCCTAAAAGCCCACAGAAATATCCCGGGGATTATTCTTCCCCTAACACTCGTAAATTAAGGGGGTTGTGGTTTCCATTTCCACGAACCCAAGGACTACATCTCCTCCAATTAATCATTTAGGGATCCCCACCCTATTTCAGGGACCCCAACATTTTAATTCCTTAACTTATCTATTTTCCTCAAAAATAACATTTTAGGGTTATACACTTAAAACCCTCACTTAATTCCCATAATTTCCCTTCCATTGGGTGACTATATACTCTATAAATATTACTTATTACATCACATAAATAACCTCGAAGAAATTCGAATTGGAATTTATCCTATCCAACTAACACTAGAAAAAGTTGTCCAATTTGCTGAAGGGTTGATTGATCGACCCATGGCCCTCGATCAATCGATGGTTCGATCGATCGATTCCCCCACGCTCGATCGATCGATCATGGTGGACAGCTTCTTCTCCGAGAAGCTGTTTCGGCCATTAAAGCTTCTCCCAAGCTTTTATCTCCGTCTCTAACGTCCTACAACCTCAACCAACAACATCTACACATATAATAAGGCTTCTAAACATCCTAGAACCCGAAACCAACAATTAATTTCGATTAAATCCTAAATTCCTCGAATTGAAATATTATTGGGGTTTATTCATTTTAACTCTCAAAAACCCATTTTATCCACGAAAACCCAACCCAAAATATTTAGGGTTTGTTTATACCAACAATGATATGAGATATTTATGCTCAAAAGTAAATAAAACAAGTAAAAACTTGCCTCGTGGATAAAATTCGACGATCCTGAGTCGAGTTCGACGGAGTTTGGCCCGAAATCTCCTTTTTTTCTCTTCTTTTTCTTCCTTCCTCCCTCTCTTCTCTCTTTTCTTCCTATTCTCCCCCCCTCTCCCTCCTTACATAGGGAGAAAAGGGTTTATACCCCTTAAAACCTAAAAATCACTCGTTTACTCAATTTCGAGCCCTTTTAACTCTAAAATTCCCCGAAACTCAATTTCGACAATCGCACACTCTTTACCGACTATCTCGGCCATTTTGAGACACATGGTTGTAAGAACCCGTCCTTTTTGGAGATAATTAAATTCTATAATTGGGTGTAAATTAGAATTTGGAGGAATTTCTCGAAATAGTAATTTTTGGGATTTTCGAGGATTAGATGATTTTCGATGGATGGTATATTTACTTTTGGCACTAAGTAAATGAATTGGAGTATTTTAATTATATGTCGTCGTTGGGTAAAGCGACAGAAGATAATGTTTTAATGGGAATACCTCATTTATTTGTTTTGGGTTCGAATAGTGATTTGCGGTCAAGTACCTCAGATGGAAATTTCGACTGCGCTGTGTGTCTCAAAATGGCAGAGATAGTCGAAAACGAGTGTTCGATTGTCGAAATTGAGTTTCGGGTAATTTTGGAGTAAAAGTAACTCGTAATTGAGTAAACGAGTCATTTTTGGGTTTTAAGGGTTAAAACCCTTTTCTTCCTATATAAAGAAGGAGAGGGGGAGAAAAGAGAAGGAAAAGAGAGGTGAGAGAGAGGAGGTGAGAGAAAGAGGAGAAAAGGGGAGATTCCGACCAACCTCCGCGGGATTCGATTCGGGATCATCGGATTATATCCACGAGGCAAGTGTTTACTTGCTTTATTTACTTTTGAACATAATTATCTCATATCATTGTTGGTATAAACAAACCCTAAAGATTTTGGGTTGAGTTTTCGTGGATAAAACGAGTTTTCGGGAGTTAAAACGAATAAACCTCAATATTTTTCTAATCGGAGAAACTTAGAAATTAATTGAAATTAATTGGTGATTTCGGGTTCTAGGACGTTTATAACCCTTATTATATGTGTATTTGTAGTTGGTTGAGGTTGTAGGATATCGGGAGAGGCGACAAAAGTTTGGGAGAAGCTTTAATGGCCGAAATAGCTTCTCGGAGAAGAAGCTGCCCACCATGATCGATCGATCGAGCATGGGGGATCGATCGATCGAACCATCGATCGATCGAGGGCCATGGGTCGATCGATCGACCCCTTATGAAAGTTAGGCAATTTTCCTATGGTGAATTGGATGGGATGAATTCCAATTCTAATTGATTTGAGATTAGTTATGGGATAATATAAGGGATCTTTTAGGAGTATATAGTCCTCCAATTGAGGAAATTTAAGAGGGTTAAGTGAGGGTTTTAAATGTATAACCCTTAAACTATATTTTCGAGGAAAATAGAGAAATTGTAAAATTTGAAGGTTTAGGGTTCCTAAGTTAGGGTGGGGACCTCTAAGTGATTTTATGGACGTGATGTAGTCCTTGGGTTGTGGAAATGGAATCCACGACCTACTAAGTTTAAGGTTGATCGGGGAAGGATAATCCTCGGGGATATTACAGTGGGCATTTAGGCCTATATAATTATGCGTGTAGGAAACATAATTATAATCGATTGTGGATCGAGTATATCCTATGAGATAATTAGGATAAATTGGGAATATAGATATATATTCACTTAGTGTGAAGTGTTATAATTGGAGATATCCAATAAATACTTAGATGGGATTAAGGTATGTATTATTTATCAAAGTGAGGAAATACTTTGGGTATAGTATCATGCGTATATGAATGCATGATTATGATTCTTTGAGAGAATCTTTGGGATTATTGGTCATCACTAGATGTGATTGGCAATTATGGCCATATATATATTCGAGGAGGAATATATGGTGTATATATATACTATGTGATTACAGTATATATATGATATGATATAAATGACTTTTGAAAATGCACAATATGAATGTTTTCAAATTGGAAAAAGAAATGATTTTCATAAATAATAATGTATGTATACACACCTCTCTAAATCGCTATCATAAGGGAAGTTCGCGCGTGTGGTGAAGTTTCCTGGCTAATGAATGCAAGGGAATATAGTCCTAGGCCATATAAGCAATTACTGTATGTTTTCTGCGCCGGTGAGGTAATTCTGGGTGTGGTTATGACTCTCCCGCAGGCATATGGCCGCTTCCCGACGTCTTGCGTTGTAGGATCCCAGGTTGTCTTGATTGATAAGCCTTGGAAGATGATAGCCATTTAGGGACGTGCACAGTGGGGAAACCCTGACGGGCGGTCTTAGAAACGTTATATGATATGTAATATAACTATTCTCAATAATGTGGGACATTATTGGTGTTAAAGCATTTTATAATAATAAATTGGCTTTAAATACATTTTCCGGATGGAAGAAGGGAAATGGGATAAATGAATTGGTTTTAAATACATTTCATGGATGGAAGAAGGTACATGGGAGCATATAAGATGAAAAGGCATTTTTATGATAATAAAATTGGCTTTTAAATACATTTCCTGGATAGAAGAAACGAAATGGAAAGTTTTGAGATAAAAATGAAAATTGAATTGGTAAATATGTTGTAAATGAATTCTCATTCCGGGAGATAGATCCGGAGGTATGTAAAGCAAACCTCAGTCCGGGAGATATTATCCGGATGTATACTGTAAGATGTATATAAGAATGAATATATTATGTATGTTAATATATAAGTGTGTATTTATATATTAGTTTTGTGCTACGGGCCTAATGGATCTCTACCATTAACCCTGCCAAGTAGTAGTGTATCGGGGGGGGGGGGGGTTCCTTGTTTGTATTTCACTTCGCGAGACACCCCACACATGAACTTAGCACAGTGTTGAGAATGGAGAGAAGTTTAGCCATTAGTACTTGGGTTGTAGAGGTTTCTAGTAGACGGGTGAATTTGATTAGTTAGGCGGGGTAGCTTAACTAGAATGTTCTAGATAAGTGCATTAGGTGTGAACTATTAGAAGAGAGGTGAGGGGTATTTCATGGGAGTGCGATACCAATTTAAATATGAGATAAAAACCTTTTTCTAAAAATAAAGCATTTATGCACTTGCAAAATATTTTCAAACTCGGGCTTTGACCCATTTATCTACTTTTTCCTCTCTTGATATATATATATATATATATATATATATGGTGTCCAGACACAGGGATGCCTGGATGACACTTCCTTCGAGTCAGACGTCTGCTGCAGTAGCTGTGGATGCGTGCAGGTTCTCGATAGACGCTTCTGTTCTTGTACTCTAGGTAAGAGGTACTGTATAAATATTCGAGCCAATGGCCCAATCACATTTATTTATTATTTTCTTCTTTTTTGTGCAGCATTCGATATGGTTGTATAATTTTGACCGAGTGTTCGGTTATTCTATTTCATTTCAATTTCATTTATATAAACTGTGTGAATGTTTTAATTAAGTAGTCGTGTAGAAAGAGTAGTTAAGTAAAATTTTGTCGCTAGCCTAATAGGTTCTTAGTAATTAAAATGGATTTTCGACAGTGATGCTAAGAATGATCCATATGAGACTCCTGTTTTAATTTGATATACGAGTGATCGCCCGGTATTTTATTAGGTGGGGTGTCACAGATGGTATCACAGCATCAGGTTCTAGTGTCCTTAGGAATTTGTGCGGACGTACTACGCTTTCAGCGTTGCTCTCGATTTGATATAGTGCCTCAGGATTAGGATTGTTGATTTCTCTTGTGAGATTTTGTTCTCCTGCCATGTTATAAGATTATAGTAATCTTTTGCGTGCTCGTTCGAGATTCGTGTGCTGATCGAGGAAGGCGGCAGGAGGTGGGGCTTAGTTGGAGATATGAGTTGAAGTTGGGAATGAGGACTGTGGTAGAGGTCATTTTTTTTGTCTCAACGACTACTAAAGTATAGTAGTAGAAAGTATCCAAGTACCGCTGTGGGGAAGAGTGGTACTAAAGTTGAATTTCTCAGTGAAGTAAAGATTCGAAAGGGACCTTACGGACAGTTTTAACCGTGAGTCCCCATGAATTAGCAGGAATGAGAAGAATGCAGCTTTGGATTATTCACATAAGTATCGATCAGAGGCCGACAGTGGATAAAGAGTGACACGGAGAATGTGTGTATCCGTGGACCCCATTGGTGGACATCCACCCGGGGAATTCATTGAAATAAGGTTGAAGCTTGTAGTGGATTTTCCTTTTAATGGAGGAGTTAAGAGGACTAGTGAAATGATTGTAAGGAGCAGGGCAAAGTTATTGTTATGAGTTTCATCTCAGAAGGAAGAGGTAGAAGTGGCGTCGCTAGATAAAGTCGCGGTGTTTGTTAGCCCTAGACTCGTGTGTGTAATTTGAGTTTTGTGGCTGTCTCGATAACATTATATAATGTATATCTATGTGTTTTCTGCGGTAGCGGAGTTTTATTTTCCTTCATTCGCCATAGAGGCGAGTGTTGATATTTTGAATACATATATATATATATATATATATATATATATCTGGCGTGTGATAGTCATTTTATATGTGTTATACGAGTATGGTAATATGGTGAGTATAATATGATGGGTATATTCGGAGCGATAGCAGGCTAATGATGGCAAGACTATCGTGTTTGTAGTTCCAGGGTGGAACGGGTTGTTGTTGCGATATCTCACCTGGATACAGGTTGAGTTCGCCTTTATTATGTGCATAGATGGAACTTCGATGAGTATAGGATTCATTTTCATAATTTGAATGTGTGGCAACCTTATAGATATGATTTGAGGTGTGCCAGGTTAATTGCTAAGCTGCGAGTTTAAGCTCATCATTGTTTGCGCAAGGACTAAATGTAGTGCGAGCGCTTGGTGGTATGGCTCCTGAATAAGAGATGGGAGTTCATACCACATTTGGTTGAAAGAGGGGATAGGATTATCCCGGTTGCATATTAAAAAATAACGGACCTCCATGACCGACGAAGTTAAGTAGTAGTGTGTTGGAGGGGTTCCTTGTTTGAATTTCGCTTTGTGAGACACTCCACGCATGAACCTTAACGGCGTCGGGAGTGGAGAGATGTTATAGGATGCGAGGATGTTGGTTTTGTGGATAAGTCATATAGTGTGGATGAAACACTATAGACTATGATCCATCTGATGATGGTATGTGTAGAAGCAATTATTATGCAACACAAATAAATATGAGAGAAAAATTATCAAGAAGAGAACAAGGAATACAAGATGCCAATCACACAACAAAGGATGTATGTGGTTCAGCCAAAATGTGCCTACGTCCACGGTGGTGCAGTCGATGTTATTTCTATATACTCCGGAGAGTGATTACAGAGAATACAACCTGTCCTTTTGCCCCGGACCTAGGGTTCAATATATACATGTGCATGTAGATGAGTGGAGGTGATGGGTTCCTCCATATTTTCCATTTCCCCTATAACTTCACTTCATGGGATCGTGGGGGGAGACCGGATCAAATATAAGGATCAATTATAAGGATCAATTATAAAAGAGGAGGGGCCTGGACTTTGGGCCGCCAGAACTGGGCTACTCGTCCAGGCCCATAGTTCTAATTTTCGGGTACCCACAATTGCCCCTAAATTTGTTGGGCCCTGTTTATGGATCCAATGGATTTAAACGATCAGCCATTATGGCTGATTTGTGATTCTTTGAAAACTGTGAAGTTGCTTTGGCGGTACCCGCTTCGCTATCCCTGCGCTATGATTAGAATTGAAGGCTTGTTGGGATAGCCTATTTTTCATTCATCGTTTCAACCTTTCCATTAATCTTACTTCTTCTGAGAACTCTAACGCCTCGTACCTTCTTCTCTGAATCCCCATTCCCATTGCTTCTTAGTCGTCTTGAGCTCGTGCTTCTTCATCACTCGAACCGATCTTCTGTTTTGTAAGTTTATCGTGCCCTTTCTCTACACTTTCTCTTTTGTTTGTAGAGTTTCTTTGAGTTTTTCAATGGCAAAGATTGGAAATAGGTCAATCTCTGAGTTCAGGAAGTTCTACAATATTCCTGAGTGGGTAGATATTGAATGTTGTGCCTCCCCTCCTAGGAATGTTAGGGATATAGAGGATGCCCACTGGATCCATGTTTTGTTGCTCTCCCAGGGGGTACTTACTTTTCCCCCTAATGATCTATTTCTGCACTTTTTTGGTTATTTTGGTATTGTTCCCGCACAGTGCTCGCCCAATGTGTGGAAGATAGTAAATGGTGTCCATAGAATAAACCAGTTGTATGGTACTAGGTTAGGACTTGCTGAGATCTGTTTCTGTTATTCCTTCTCTCGAACTAGCTCAGGTGTCTTATACCTTAAATATAGGAGTCCTGATAGGGTATTGGTAGTAAACCTACCTGATTCCCATAAGGACTACTGGCAAGAGGGTTTCCTTGTTAGGAATTGGCAGTTCCCTCCCGAGTTTGAAGGGTCGAGGTCTGAGAGGTTCACTGTCCCTTTTTATGGGGAAGAATATATAGGTAGACATTGTACTGTTCTTTCAACTTTTGCTGACTTGCGACTTTTCTAACCTCTTTTTGCTGTTACTTTTACAGTGAGGACAAAGAATTTGGAGCCTGCTCTCAGCGAGGT
Source organism: Sambucus nigra (assembly GCA_949130495.1). Taxonomy (NCBI): domain Eukaryota; kingdom Viridiplantae; phylum Streptophyta; class Magnoliopsida; order Dipsacales; family Adoxaceae; genus Sambucus; species Sambucus nigra. Next base: position 522,383,780 of record OX422207.1, read on the forward strand.
TCGTATCTCGGAGTTGGTGAAAGCTTGAAATATTAGGGAGCCTCTGGGTGACGACGAGCATCCCAAATCTGCTGCCTTTTTGCTCGAGTACAAGAACACAGGATCTAGCTTCATAGCATGACCTGTGGATAGTGTTCCAGAGTTTGATTCTTTTGGAGAGGTTGCAACTGAGCCTATCCAGTTGGACGAAGAGGAGAGCAGCTCTGAGAGTGAGCCTGCAGGTGCTGTGAGTGGTGTAGGGAGTTCTGACAGTAGTAGTTCTTCTGAAGAGGATTCCGCAGCTCAAGACTCGTCGAGCACTACCATCAGTTCAGGCGAGGATATGCCTCCAAGGAAGAACCTGATTAGAGACGATGATGATGAGGACCATGTGCTTCTTGCACAGAGGTCGAAGAAAAAAAAGTCTTCTTCTGGGGCCGTGGCCACTGGTTCTCGATCTTCCACTCAGGATCAAGAGAGGAAGAGGAGAGAAGAAGAGCAGGTGAGAGAGAGGGAGAGAAAGAAGGAGGAGGAGAGGAAGAAGGTGGAGGAAAAGAAGAAGGTGGAGGAGAGGAAAAAGATGGAGAGGGAGAGAGAGGAAGAGAGGAGGAAGGTGGAGTCGAGGATGAAGGCTTGGCAAGCCTTGGTCCCGGTGTTAGCTTTGCCCGAGGGGGCCTCGGTTGCCACTTCCCCTCAGCTGGCTCCTGCACTGCTTGAGAGGGCAGTTCTTCCTGCAGATCGCCAGAGGGCACTGGGGTCTGATCAATTAGCCCTCCAAGCTAGCCAGAGACTATCCTTGGTAAGGTTCTTTCCCTTTTCAATTCCTTAACGAGTTTTAATTATTTCTCCTTCTTGATTCCTTCTTTATTTTTGGCAGTTTGTGACGGACTTTTCTGTGCTCTACCGTTCTCGCGACGAGTTGGTGAGGATGAATGGCGAGCTGGAGCAGCAGAAGTCCGCTCTGGAAGTCAGGGGTTCTCGGCTGGAGGCTGACCTGAAGGCTGCTGATGCCGCCCGAGCTTCCTCTGATCTGGCCCTTATTAATTCTAACCGAGAGAGGGATGCGGCGGTCAAGGAGATGAGCGAGTTGAGGCAGGCCTATGACCTAGTCTGCTCGAGCAAGCTGGGTATGGTGGAGGAGAACAAGGCCCTGACCGAGCAGCTAAAGGAGAAGGAGTCCATGGTAGCCACCATCAAGGAGTATTCATACAACTCCGGATGGACTGCGGCTTATGAAGACACCGAAGTTCAAATAGGCTATGTCAGTCGTTTGAACTTCAAGAAGGGCTGGAACAAGGCCCTCCTAGCTGCTGGTGTTGATGCTGAGTCTTCGCTGTTCGACGAGCACGACCCGGGTCCAAGGCCAACCGTAGATGAAGAAGCCCCTACCCCAACCATCGAGGGTGTTGATCTTACTTCTCAGACAACTCCTGCCGATGCTGGTCCTGCCCAGGCGAACGAGGGTATCTCTGTAGAGGGGGATGCCTCTGCTGCTGCTGATAGGGGGAAGCAGCCAGCCACCCCCAGGCAGCCTGAGGTTTCTAGTTAATCCTCCCTTAGGGCTTCTTTTGTACTTTTGTTTGTAATTTTCCGTTTCCTGCTCGATGTACTTGACCTTCAATAATGAAATAAAAAGTCTTCTTTTTCCAATGCATTGATTGATTTCTCTTTCCTTTGCACTTTTATGTCTTGTAGTTGACTGATGTAGAAGACTATATTCCTGCCACATCTCAATTGGGCAGGACCCTTAGTCCCAATGCCAGTCCTCAGGTTCGTCAAGCCTTTGTTAGGCTTTGCAAGTCTCTTAGGTCGAGGAACCAAAAATATAAGGATCAGTCCGAGCTAGTGGATAAGCTGAAGGACATGATCTAGGAAATGGAAGGCATTGGTGCTTCTGTACAAGAGGAAGTCAATGTTCTGAGAGCAAGGTTGCTAGAGGCCACCGAGATAAATCAAGTTGGGGAATTCCTGCAGCAGGAGAATGAAAATCTGAGGAGGGAAGTCCTGCAACTTAGAGAGCATGCGCCGAGCACTTCTTCAGCGATTCTGCAAGGCTCCTCATCTTCGCGAGCTGGACATGCTCCTCCTATGTCGTGAGGTTCCACTCGTCCTCCCCTCCCGCGAGCTGGTAGGAGCACCAGGGGCAGGAACAGGGAGGCGGAAGAACAACGGGATAAGGAGATGGAAGAGCTCCGCGATGATGTCCGCCGAGCATATGTAACTGCTGCTGGTCTTTAGAGGTACGTTACTCGACTTCGGCATTTATTCAAGAAGGGTCCTCGACAAGCATGGGCTGATGGTTATGATCAAGGCTGGCTAGGTGCTCCCACAAGACTATTCGAGTTTGAAGAACTTTCTTTTATCAGAGGGTGGTTGAGTGCCTTGAAAGGACTCCAGGTTCCGAGGAGCTCAGTGTTGTGGTATCGTCACGAGATGTCCTCCTCCACTCTGTTGCCCAATCCATTCAGGAGGGATGATAGATGGATCCCTATTGATGCCATTCCTCGGCAACTGTTAGAGTCGGACGCAGATGAGGCTGTGGAAGAGCTGGTCCCTGCTCCTGATGATGGATGAAGAGCTAGGGTGGCAGATTATCTTGCTCGGAGGCTTCCTCCTTGAATTTTTTGCAAGTTTTCTCTTTTGATAATGTAAACGCTTTGGGCGAGCTTTCACCGACTAAACGTGTATTATCTTTTTTGTAAATATAACAAGATGTTATTCTTTTGTCCTTTTCGATAATGTAAATGCTTTGGGCGAGCTTCGCCGACTAAACATGTATTATCACTGTTGTAAATATAAGAGATCAATAAAAAATTCGTGTTTTGGGCGATTTTGCCTACTAAACGTGTTCATCCAATCTTTTTATATTCTTGCTGCTTGATAATCCTTTTTATTTTGCCATGCAAGTGTCCCCCCAGTCCAGTATAATACCTAAATACCATTATGCCCCACTTTACCTTTTAGGTTGTGTCGTCACACTCCCTTAGGCCTAAGTAGGGCAATTGGCGAGGACACACCTGGTATTGGATGTCTTCATCCGATCAGGATTTTGCTCAACCAAAGTAGGTTTGATGGCCAGTGTAAAATCTGGTCGCATTGCCTAAGAATCCTCTGTAGGGCTTTATATATTGCCAAGGGCAATGCTAAGAGGTCTTTCGTGTTTCATGACGATGACCTGAGGAGGGGTATTCCCCTGCTATATCGACCATCGTGCCTGTGATTTAGAAAAGATGTGTGATGAAATGCAACTGTTACTGATTTCATTAGTAATAAGGGAAATGAACTGTCCTTTCACATAACAAATACAAGAAAAAGATTCAACAATAGAATTCCTTGAGAATCTAAAAATAAAATTTCTTGAGATTAGTTGCGTTCCATGCTCGTGGTATCTCTCTGCCCTCCATCGTTTCCAAATGATAGGCACCTCGCAGGTCGTCTTTAGTTATTTTAAACGGTCCTTCCCAGTTTGGGCCTATCTTTCCATCTGATGACTTCACAGCGTTGCCCAGGACTTTTCTTAGAACATAGTCCCCAACTTGGAATCTTCTCGAGTTAACCCTTTTGTGGTAGTGCTTTGCGAGCTGTTGCTGATAGCTCGCAAGCTTCACCAGGGCCAGTTCTCTACGCTCGTCGGCTAGGTCGAGTTCGGCGAGCAACGCCCCATCATTCTGGCCTTGGTCGATAAGGTTGGATCTCATTGTTGGTAAGCCCGCTTCTAGTGGAATGACTGCTTCCATGCCATATGTTAGCGAAAATGGGGTTTCTCCTGTTGCTCGCCGAGGAGTTGTTCGGTATGCCCATAGAACATGGGGTAGCTCGGTTGCCCATGCGCCCTTGGCTCGCTCTAGTAGCTTTTTCAGTCCATCAATCACAATTTTGTTGGAAGCTTATGCTTGTCCATTGCTCTATGGGTAGGCCACCGAACTAAAGTTGTGCCTGATCCCGTGCTCGTTACAGAAGTCCTGAAAGGGGCCACTCTCGAATTGTGTCCCATTATCAGTGATAATGGTTCTGGGGATTCCGAATCGAGTGATTATATTCCTCCATATGAATCTTATCATGTCAGCGTCTTGGATGTTTGCTAATGGTTCTGCCTCGATCCATTTGGTGAAGTAGTCAATTGCAACCAACAGGTATTTGCGATTGCCGACAGCAGTGGGTAGTGGTCCCACGATGTCCATGCCCCATTGGGGGAAGGGCCACGGGCTGGTCAGGAATTTTAGGTCGCTAGCTGGTTGGTGGACCATTGGAGAGTGAAGCTGGCATTTGGGGCATTTGCGGACATATACTGCGGAGTCCTTTTGCATATATGGCCACTAATAGCCTTCCTTCATTGCTCGAAAGGCTAGAGACCTTCCTCCGACATGACTTCCACAGATTCCTTCGTGAAGCTCGCGCAGCACTTGCTCGACATCGCCTGGGTGGACACATCTAAGGTAGGGACTGGAGAAGGACTTCTTATACAAGTTGCCTCCTGTGGATAAGTGAAAGCGAGTAGCTTTGACTCTTATCTGGTGGGCGGCTTTCTTGTCCTCGGGGAGCGTGCCTTCCTTTAAATAGTCTCTTAAGGGGTCGATCCAACTGGGGGCTGATCCCACCTAGAGTATTTGTTCCACATTTGGCAGCTTGCTGTTGTGGTTAATGCTTGGACAAGTGAGGAAATCGATGGGAATAACCCTTTTAAGACTAGAATCGACTGCCGAGCTTAGGGCTGCTAAGGCATCGGCATGACTGTTTTGTCCTCTGGGAAACTGCTGGATGTTGATCTCCTCAAAGCTCATCATTAGTTTCCTCACTAGGGCGAGGTAGGCTACCATCCTTTTATCCTTCGCGTTGTAATCTCCAGTTATCTGACCTGTAAACGTTTTGCTCCCAGAATTTGCGCCATTTGGAGATCGACTATTAGGGCTTCGTACTCTACTTCATTATTGGAGGCTGCAAATCCAAGCCTGATTCCTTGCTCAAGGATGGTGTTTTCTGGGGTGATGAGGACGATGCCTACGCCTGCCCCCTTTGAGTTGGAGGTTCCATCAACGAATAGATTCCAGGTTTCCACTGTTGCTGGGTTCTCTTTTTTCTTTGTTGGTTGAGGTTGGTCAGGGAGTTCTTTGCCAGTGAATTTAGCTATGAAATCAGCAAGGATCTGTCCCTTGATGGCGGTCCTTGGTTGAAATTGGATGTCGAACCGGCCGAGCTCGACTGACCACTTAGAAAATCTTCCCGACAAATCCGCTTTCCTTAGGATCGCCTTAAGGGGGTGCGATGTAAGGACGATGATAGTATGAGATTCAAAGTAATGCTTCATTTTCCTCGAGGCTATCACTAGTGCAAAGGCGAGCTTCTCTAATGGCAGGTACCTTTGCTCGGCGTCTAATAAGGTCTTGCTCGCGTAGTAAACGGGGTGTTGAATTCCTTCGATCTCGCATATTAACGCCGAGCTGGCAGTGTGATTGGATACCAAGAGGTATAGGTATAAAGAATCCATTGGCTGTGGTATGACAAGCAGTGGTGGAGAGCTTAAGTAAGACTTGATCTCGTCCAATGCTCGCGAGCAGTTGGGACTCCATTCTATTGGTTTATTCCCTTTTAGAAGCTGGAAAAAAGGCTTGCACTTCTCGGAGGATTTGGAAATGAAGCGATTTAAGTCAGCGAGCATTCCAGTGAGCTTCTGCACGTCCCGGACTGTTCTAGGTGGTTGTACCTTGTTGACTGCATCGATCTGGTTCGGATTAGCTTCTATGCCTCTCTTGCTGACTAAATATCCAAGAAATTTTCCTGACTGGACACCGAAGGAACATTTGCTCGCATTAAGCTTCATTCGGTACTTCCTGAGGATTTTGAAGGTCTTTGACAGGTCTGAGAGGTGATTTTACTTCTTCTTTCTCTTAACGAGCATGTCGTCGATGTAGACCTCCATTGTGTCTCCCATTTGATCCTTGAACATTTTTGTGACCAGCCGCTGGTAGGTTGCTCCTGCATTCTTGAGCTCAAATGGCATGACTTTGTAGCAATACAACCCAACCGTCGTGATGAATGCCGTTTTGTCCTGGTCTGGGGAATACAAGGGGATCTGGTGGTATCCTGAGTATGCGTCCAGGAAACTCATTCGCTCGTGAGCTGCAGTGGCATCTACTTGTTGGTCTATCTTTGGGAGGGGGAAACTATCCTTTGGGCATGCTTTGTTGAGGTCAGTGAAGTCGATGCAAACTGTCCACTTCCCATTGTTCTTCGGGACTACTACTGGGTTGGACAACCACTTGGAGAATTTTACTTCCCGTATGGATCCTGCATCTAGCAGTTTTTCGACCTCCTTTTCGACCGCTTTAGCCTTCTTAGGTGCAGTTCTTCGTGCCTTCTGCGTGACTGGCTTGAACGTGGGGTCGACGTGCAGCTGATGATAGACCATATCAGGATCAATGCCAGGCAGCTCGTATGGTTCCCATGTGAAAACATCTACGTTGTGTCTCAGCAAGGTCGTCAACTCCTTCTGTTCTCGATCGGTGAGAGATGCTCCAATCAAGAAGACTCTGCTACTGTCACCAACTTCGGCTATAACTTCTACCAGGTCCTCGATGACACGCTCGGAGGGGAGGATCCTGGTCTCCTCTACTCCTGGTCTTCCATACTTTAGTTGCTATTTAGAAGGTATCACACCTTTTTCAACTTCCTCGCTGGGTTGACCGGCCTTCTTCTCTGGCTTTGGTCGGATGGCTGCTATGAAGCACTTCCTCGCCATCGCCTGGTCGCCGTGGATCTCCATCACTCCTCGCTCGGTTACATACTTGAGCTTCTGATGGTAGGTCGAGGAGACCGCCTTCATTGCATGAAGCCATCCTCTGCCGAGGATGGCCTGGTACGGTGATTCAATGTCAACTACCAAAAACTCAATCATCTTGGAGACATTCTTAGCACGAAGTGGCAGCACTATTTTGCCCCATGGTCATTTTCCCAGTGAAGCCGACCAAAGGTACAGTAGCTTCCTTTAGGTCGGCGATGCTCAACTTTAATTTCCTGAACAAGTCGAGGTACATTACTTCGGATGAGCTTCCTTGATCGACGAACAGCTTATCGATGTCAAAGTTGGCTATCCTGAGTGTAATGACCAGGGCATCATGATGTGGGTTCCTTACTCCCATCAAATCTTCATCCTTAAAAACAATATGCTTGTTATAGTTGACATCCTCTGCTCGTCGACGCTTTCCTTACTGTGATTTTGCTGGATCGATTTGAAAGGCCTTCATTACCGCTGTAAGTTTTTTCAGCTCCATTCGAGCTGAGTTCCCTTGTATATGCTTGACTTCAGGTACTCCGTGAATTACGGCGAACTCGTGTCTAGCATCATCCTCCAGCACATTATCGGGTCTCATCTCTCTGTTGGCAGTCACTTTTTCTGCCCTTTTCTCCACAAAGTCATTCAGATGCCCGGACTGGGCCAATTCTTCGAGGTGAGACTTAAGAGCCTTGCAGTGCTCGGTCTTGTGCCCTCCCTCTTTGTGAAAAGCGCATCTCAACGCATTGTTCCTCTTCGAGGGATCTCCCCTCATCTTCCTGGGCCACTTGATGAATGGCTCATCTTTGATCTTCGCGAGAACCTTGTAAATTAGTTCTTTGAAGACGGTGTTGACCACCTGGAATGCTTTCGATGCGTCCTGGTTCCCTCCATTTTTGGAACCATTTTTGCCCCCGTTCTTTCCTCCTTTCTTCTGGTTTTCAATTTTCTCACCTACCTTGGTAGTGAGCTTAGCTCGACCGTTTTCTCCTGTATTAGAGTGGGTGACATCTCCCACCTTGGGGTATTTCTCGATTCGGGCCATAAGGTCGTCAATGGTCATAGCTTCCTTCTTCGTTAGGGATTGGTAGAGGAGGGAAGAATTAGGGAGCCCAATTTTGAAGGAGGCCACTGCCACCTCTTCCGCCCAGTCCTCGATCTCATTGAATAACTCCCAGTACCTCTTCGCGTATTCTCGAAGGGTTTCTTGAGGTGTTTTCTTCATTATTAGTAGAGCATCCATCCTTTTGGGATGGGAGCTACTGGTAATGAATCCGGCCGTAAAGAGTTCGGCTAGGGATTTGAAATTCTTGATCGATCGGTGGGGGAGCCTTTCGAACCACTTCTGTGCTACATCATGAAGGCTCGAGGGGAAAATACGGCACATCAGGGCATCCCGGTGACTCCAGAGGGTCATTGCCTGTCGGTATTGCCTGACGTGATCGATGGGATCAGTCTTTCCGTCGTAAACCTTGAACCTTGGAATGGAAAATTTCTTGGGAGCTTCCTCCTCTTCGATTTCTTTCGTGAATGGTGATTTCATCTGGATTTTGAGAGCTCGCCTCGCGAGTTCTCTAGTTGATCTTGTCCCGTGGTGAGCGGGATGCTGGTCCATTTCCCTTCGGACCATGTTTCGTATGAGCTCGTCGCTGCGAGCAGCGCTCTTGTGGCGACGAGCTCTTCGCAGCTGTTCGTGGAGGTCGTCGTCTGACTCGCCTCCTTCGTCCCTTTGAGATCCTCACCTAGGGTCCTTCCTCGGCTGTGAGACTTGCTCGCCTGAGGGCTAGGAGTGCGAGATGGGCGTCTCCGGTTATCAGGACAAAACTCCCTTTCTAATCTTTCTAGTCTTCTTTTCAAGCGAGCATTCTCAGCCTCGTACCTACAAGAAGACTCTCTCTACTCGTGGAGCCTTGCCTCGTACGCATCAATCAACCTGGATATCTGCGTGGACCTCGCTGGTCCTTGACTTTCTTCTGAGGCTGGTCTTTCCAGGCGAGCTCTCTGATCTGAACGTCGAACTTCAGACCTAATTCTGTGAGGAGCAGGTGGCTCTTGAATATCTCCTGCTTGAGGGCATTACTGTTGTGACCAGACATCTTAAACTCCTTTCTTGATGTGGGCTCTTCTCAGGGAAAGATGAACGTTTTCCACAGACGGCGCCAATTATAGAAGCAATTATTATGCAACACAAATAAATATGAGAGAAAAATTATCAAGAAGAGAACAAGGAATACAAGATGCCAATCACACAACAAAGGATGTACGTGGTTCAGCCAAAATGTGCCTACGTCCACGGTGGTGCAGTCGATGTTATTTCTATATACTCCGGAGAGTGATTACAGAGAATACAACCTGTCCTTTTGCCCCGGACCTAGGGTTCAATATATACATGTGCATGTAGATGAGTGGAGGTGATGGGTTCCTCCATGTTTTCCATTTCCCCTATAACTTCCCTTCATGGGATCGTGGGGGGAGACTGGATCAAATATAAGGATCAATTATAAGGATCAATTATAAAAGTGGAGGGGCCTGGACTTTGGGCCGCCAGAACTGGGATACTCGTCCAGGCCCATAGTTCTAATTTTCGGGTACCCACAATATGTTTATAGAAATATTGTGCTATGGAAAAACACTAAAGTGGTCCTCTCACCCCATGTGGGTGGGTGAAGTAGGACTTAGAGAAATTGATTCGAGGATTATATCCATGCCTTAATTAAAAAAAAGGCAAATTTTGAGAAAATATGTTTTGAGTATGATGTTCGTAACGCTTTTACAGAGAGCTGGCACTATGATTAGTTAGATTTCCTTTTCGCCTAGGTGGGAGGATAAAATAGTAGAAATGCGTTCGTAGGTTAGAGTGGTAGGATTTAGGACGTCCCGCTGGTGTGCCTTAGGTCGCTATATCTCGATGACCGACAATGCGAGGGAGTAGTGTAACAGGAGGGTTCCTTGTTTGGATTTCTCTTTGCGAGACGTCCCACGCATGAAACCAAGCAAATATCGGAAGTTGAGAGAGGCCTTGGGCACTAGGTATATACTTAGTATTATACTCGTTTCGTGTAGGTAGGGTAACGCATAGATCGTAGCATTATTAGGATGTAAGTTCAATAGAGTTAGTGGCGCCGATGTGAGAAGAATTGAATTTCACGGGTTGGGAGGACCCATGTGTGAGTATTACACCGAGGAAAGGAGACCCTTATTTAGAGAGAGTGTTACGTGTCAGACGTTCAAAATGGATGTGCCGATGTGCACGGGTTAAAAAGGTGTATGGTCACCTTAGTAAGTTGGTTTATATATCGCCTGAAATAGAAGGGGCGTAGTATATTAAGTTGAAGCTTTGCGAGATGTTAGAGCGGTAGTTATAGACTTGTTTTTCTTAGTGGCAACAAGAGAAGCCATCGAAGTAACGCGTCGTTGTTGTGTGTTAGCAGGTAGAAATTTAGAGGAGCTTGTGGTGAAGCTAGTACATTTGAGTACACCTTGAGGTAGGTGGAATATGGTAAGGGACCATCGTGTTCGCACCCTTTTGATGTTGGGGGTGGTAAGATGTAGTGGAATTTGTAATCCTAGTTTGGTGGTGTAGGTTATATCTGAATTTTGAGGACAAAATTCCGTTGTAGGGGGGGGGGGGGGGGGAGTATGTAACAACCCGTCCTTTATGGAGATAATTAAATTCCATAATTGGGTGTAAATTGGAATTTGGAGGAATTTCTCGGAATAGTAATTTTCAGGATTTTCGAGGATTAGATGATTTTCGATGGATGGTATATTTACTTTTGCTACTAAGTAAATGAATTGGAGTATTTTAATTATATGTCGTCGTTGGGTAAAGCGACAGAAGATAATGTTTTAATGGGAATACCACATTTATTTGTTTTGGGTTGGAATAGTTATTTCACGTCAAGTACCTCGGATGGAAATTTTGACTGCGCCGTGTGTCTTGAAATGGCCGAGATAGTCGAAAAAGAGTGTCCGATTGTCAAAATTGCGTTTTGGGTAATTTTGGAGTAAAAGTAACTCGTAATTGAGTAAACGAGTCGTTTTTGGGTTTTAAGGGTTCCTATATAAAGAGGGAGAGGGGGAGAAAAGAGAAGGAAAAAAGAGAAGAGAGAGAGGAGGAGAGAAAAAAAGGAGAAAAGGGGAGATTCCTGCCAATCTCCGTGTGATTCGACTCGAGATCGTCGGATTATATCCACAAGGCAAGTGTTTACTTTCTTTATTTACTTTTGAGCATAAATATCTCATATCATTGTTGTTATAAACAAACCCTAAAGATTTTGGGTTGGGTTTTCGTGGATAAAACGGGTTTTCGGGAGTTAAAACGAATAAACCCCAATATTTTTCTAATCGGAAAAACTTAGAAATTAATTGGTGATTTAGGGTTCTAGGACGTTTGGAACCCTTATTATATGTGTATTTGTAGTTGGTTGAGGTTGTAGGATGTAGGGAGAGGCGACAAAAGTTTGGGAGAAGCTTTAATGGCCGAAACAGCTTCTCGGAGAAGAAGCTGCCCGCCATGATCGATCGATCGAGCATGGGGGATCGATCGATCGAACCATCGATCGATCGAGGGCCATGGGTCGATCGATCAACCCCTTCTGAAAGTTAGGAAATTTTCCTAGGGTGAATTGGATGGGATAAATTCCAATTTTAATTGATTCGAGGTTAATTATGGGATAGTATAAGGGATCTTTTAGGAGTATATAGTCTTCCAATTGAGGAAATTTAGGAGGGTTAAGTGACGGTTTTAAATGTATAACCCTTAAACTATGTTTTCGAGGAAAATAGAGAAATTGTAGAATTTTAAGGTTTAGGGTTCCTAAGTTAGGGTGGGGACCTCTAAGTGATTTTATGGACGAGATGTAGTCCTTGGGTTGTGGAAATGGAATCCAAGACCTACTAAGTTTAAGGTTGATCGGGGAAGGATAATCCCCGGGGATATTACAGTGGGCATTTAGGCCTATATAATTATGCGTGTAGGAAATATAATTATAATCGATTGTGGACTGAGTATATCCTATGAGATAATTAGGATAAATTGGGAATATAGATATATATTCACGTAGTGTGGAGTGTTATAATTGGAGATATCCAATACATCCTTAGATTGGATTAAGGTATGTATTATTTATCAAAGTGAGGAAATACTTTGGGTATAGTATCATGCGTATATGAATGCATGATTATGATTCTTTGAGAGAATCTTTGGGATTATTGGTCATCGCTAGATGTGATTGGCAATTATGGCCATATATATATTCGAGGAGGAATATATGGTGTATATATATATATATATATATATATATATATATATATATATATATATATATATATATATATATATATATATATATATATATATATATATATATATATATATACTATGTGATCAAAGTATATATATGATATGATATAAATGACTTTTGAAAATGAACAATGTGAATGTTTTCAAATTGGAAAAAGAAATAATTTTCATAAATAATAATGTATGTATACACACCTCTCTAAATCGTTATTATAAGGGAAGTTCGCGCGTGTGGTGAAGTCTCCTGGCTAATGAATGTAAGGGAATATAGTCCCAGGCCATATGAGCGATTATTGTATGTTTTCTGCGCTGGTGAGGTAATTCTGGGTGTGGTTATGACTCTCCCACAGGCATATGGCCGCTTCCCGACTTCTTGCGTTATAGGATCCCAGGTTGTCTTGATTGATAGGTCCTGGAAGATGATAGCCATTTAGGGGAGCGCACAGTGGGGAAACCCGGATGGGCGGTCTTAGAAACGTTATATGATATGTAATATAACTATACTCAATAATATGGGGCATTATTGGTGTTAAAGCAATTTATGATAATAAATTGGCTTTAAATACATTTCCCGGATGGAGGAAGGGAAATGGGATAAATGAATTGGTTTTAAATACATTTCCTGGATGGAAGAAGGGACATGGGAGCATATAAGATGAAAAAGCATTTTATGATAATAAAATTGGCTTTTAAATACATTTCCTAGATAGAAGAAAGAAAATGGAAAGTTTTGAGATAAATATGAGAATTGAATTGGTAAATATGTTGTAAATGAATTCTCATTCCGGGAGATAGATCGGAAGGTATATAAAGTAAACCTCAGTCCGGGAGATATTATCCGGATGTATATTGTAAGATGTATATAAGAATGAATATATTATGTACGTTAATATATAAGTGTGTATTTATATATTAGTTTTGCGCTACGGGCCTAATGGATCTCTACCATTAACCCTGCCAAGTAGTAGCGTATCAGGGGGTTCCTTGTTTGTATTTCACTTCGCGAGACACCCCACACATGAACTTAGCGCAGTGTTGAGAATGGAGAGAAGTTTAGCCCTTAGTACATGGGTTGTAGAGGTTTCTAGTAGACGGGTGAATTAGATTAGTTAGGCGGGGTAGCTTAACTAGAATGTTCTAGATAAGTGCGTTAGGTGTGCACTATTAGAAGAGAGGTGAGAGGTATCTCATGGGAGTGTGATACCAATTTAAATATGAGATAAAAACCTTTTTCTAAAAATAAAGCTTTTATGCACTTGCAAAATATTTTCAAACTCGGGCTCTGACCTGTTTATCTACTTTTTCCTCTCTTGCTATATATATATATGCCTGGATGACACTTCCTTCGATTCAGACGTCTGCTGCAGCAGCTGTGGATGCGTGCAGGTTCTCGATAGACGCTTCTGTTTTTGTACTTTAGGTAGGAGGTACTGTATAAATATTCGGCCCAATGGCCCAATCACATTTATTTATTCTTTTCCGCTTTTTAGTTCGGCATTCGATATGGTTGTATAATTTTGACCGAGTGTTCGGTTATTCTATTTCATTTAAGTTTCATTTATATAAACTGTGTGAATGTTTTAATTAAGTAGTCGTGGAAAAAGAGTAGTTAAGTACAATTTGGTCCCCACCCTAATAGGTTATTAGTAATTAAAATGGATTTTCGACAGTGATGCTAAGAATGATCCATATGAGACTCCTGTTTTAATTTGATATAAGAGTGATCGCCCGGTATTTTATTAGACGGGGTGTCACAACGGCGCAGTCGAAATGTCCATCCGAGGTACTTGACCGTAAATCACTATTCCAACCCAAAACAAATAAATGCGGTATTCCCATTAGAACATTATCTTCTGTCGCTTTACCCAAAGGCGACATACAATTGAAATACTCCAATTCATTTACTTAGTACCAAAATTAAATATACCATTCATCAAAAATCATCTAATCCTCGAAAATTCGAAAAATTACTATTCTGAGAAATTCCTCCAAATTCCAATTTACACCCAATTATGGAATTTAATCATCTCCAAAAAGGACGGGTTGTTACGTACTCCCCCCCTTACAATGGAATGTCGTCCTCAAAATTCGGATATAACCTACACCACAAACCTACGATCACAAATTCCACTACATCTTAGTACCCCCAAAATCAAAAGGTGCTAACATGATAGTCCCTACCATATTCCACCTACCTCAAGGTGCAATCAACCATAATAGCTTCACCACAAGCTCATCTACATTTCTACCCATAACGAACAACAATGACGTGTTACTCCGATGGCTTCTCTTGCTGCCAATAAGAGAAACGAGTTTATAACTACTGCTCTAACATCTCGCAAAGCTGATACTCTTACTAATAAGTGTCCGCTCACCCATAGCAGGACAACTGATTTCTTTTAAAAAGGAAACTATACTAAGATTTGACTACTTCCAATAGTCTCGTCGCTTATCTTGGGCACGTTACCTCTTATTGCCTCCTTGATATAATTGGAATATCGCATACGTCTCATGACATCCCATCCAACACACTCCAAATACATTCGCGACTGCCTCACGGAATAAACTTCAACTTTATATATCACCCCCCTTCTATTTTGAAGCGGTATATAAACCACTTAGTAAGGTGCCCATACACCTTTTTAATCCGTGCACAATGGCACATCCATTTTGAACGTCTGACACGTAACACTCTCTCTAAATAAGGGTCTCCTTTCCTCGCTGTAATACTCACACATGGGTCCTCCCAACCCGCGAAATTCAATTCTCCTTACATCGGCGCCAATAACTCTATTGAACTTACGTCCTAATAATGCTACGATCTATGCATTACCCTTCCTACATGAAATGAGTATAATCCTAAGTATATCCCTAGTGCCCAAGGCCTCTCTCAACTTCCGACATTTGCTTAGTTTTTATGCGTGGGACGTCTCGCAAAGTGAAATCCAAACAAGGAACCCTCCCGTTACACTACTCCCTCGCGTAGTCGGTCATCGAGATATAGCGACCTAAGGCACACCACCGGGACGTCCTAAATCCTACCTTGCTAACCTATTAGCGCATTTCTACTATTCTAACCTTCCACCTATACGAAAAGGAAATCTAACTAATCGAAGTGCCAACTCTCCATAAAAGCGTTATGAACATCATACTCAAAACATATTTCCTAAAAAATCCGCCTTTTCATTAAGGCCTGACTATAATCCTCAAATCAATTTCTCTAAGTCCTTGCGCAATCAATGATGAGCTTAAACTCATAGCTCGATAATAATCCTTGAATACCTTAAATCATATCTCTAAGGTTGCCAAATACTCACATCACGATAATGAAACCTCTCCTCATCGAAGTTCCATCTATCCATAATAATAAAAGCGAACTCAACCTGTATCCAGGTGAGATATCGCAATAATAACCCGTTCCACCCTGGAACTGCGGACACGATAGTCTTGCCATCATTAGCCTGCTATCGCTCCGGATATACCACAACATATTATACTCACCATATTACCATACCCTTATAAATATATAAAACGAGTATCACAAGCCAGATATATATATGTATTCAAAATATAAACACCCGCCTTTATGACGAATGAAGGAAAATAAAACTTCGCTACTGCGGATAAACACATAGACATATATGATGTTATCGAGACCGCCACAAAACTCAAATTACACACACGAGTCTAAGGCTAATGAACACCGCGACTTTATCTAGCCACGCCAATTATACCTCTTCCTTCTGAGGTGAAACTCATAACAACAACTTTGCTCTGCTCTTTACAATCATCTTATTAGTCCTCTTAACTTCTCCGTTAAAAGGAAACCCCACTACAAGCTTCAATCCTATTTCAATAAATTCCCCGGGTGGATGTCCACCAATGGGGTCCTCAAACATACCCATTCTCCATAAGGGATAGCAACACTTCTCTAGTGAGCCTATCCTTCCTGGAAAGGACTCATTATCCAGTGTACCTACGTCACCTCGGTACAAGGTTCGCTCCTCTATAATACTCTTTATTCACTGTCGGCCTCTAGCCGATCCTTATGTGAATAATCCAAAACATCATTCTTTTCAATCCTGCTAGGTCATGGGGACTCACAATTAAAACTATCCGTAAGATACCTTTCGAACCTTTATCGTTACTGGGAAATTCAACTTTAGTAACACTCTCTACTACAGCGGTACTGTGGTACTCATAACGACTATACTTTAGTAGTCGTTGCAACCATCCTTAGCAAACACTACAAAGGAATAAACCTCTACTAATAAGCCCCGCCTCCTGCTGCCATCCAAGCCCCGCACACGATTATCTAACGAGCACATAAAAGATTTACATAATCTTATACTATAGAAGGAGAACGAAATCTCACAAGAGAAATCAACAATCCTAATCCTGAGGCACTACATCAAATCGAGAGCAACGCTGAAAGCGTAGTACGTCCGCATAGATTCCTAAGGATCTAGAACCTGATGCTCTGATACCATCTGTGACACCTCGCCTAATAAAATACCGGGTAATCACTCCTATATCAAATTATAACAGGAGTCTCATATAGATCATTCTTAGCATCACTATCGAAAACCAATTTAATTACTAATAACCTATTAGGCTGGCGTCAAAATTTTTTTTAACTACTCCTTTTAAACAACTACTAAATTAAAACATCCACACAGTTGATGTAAATGAAACTGAAATAAAATAAATTAACCGAACACTTGGTTCAAATATGATACAACCATATCGAATGCCGCACTAAAAGGAGGTTAAAGAATAAATAAATGCAATTGGGCCATTGGCCCGAATGTTTATATAATACCTCCTATCTAGAGTACAAGGATAGAAGCGTCTATCGATAACTTGCATGCATCCATTGCTTCTCCAACAGACGTCTGATTCGAAAGAAGTGTCATCCAGGCATCTCTGTGTCTGGACACCTATATATATATAGCAAGAGAGGAAAGTAGATAAACGGGTCAGAGCCCGAGTTGTGAAAATATTTTGCAAGTGCATAAATGCCTTATTTTTAGAAAAACAGGTTTTATCTCATATTTAAATTATGTATCGCACTCCCATGAGATACCCCTCACCTCTCTTCTAATAGTGCACACCTAGCGCATCCCTCTAAACATCCCAGCCAAGCTACATTGCCTAACTAATCCGTCATCCATCTTCTAACCACCCTAGTTAGTCCAAGTACTAAAGGCTAAAATTCTCCCCAGTCTCAACACTATGCCATGTTCGTGCGTGGGGTGTCTCGCAGAGCGAAATCCAAACAAGGAACCCCCCCATACACTACTACGCGGCAAGGTCAATCGTCGAGATCCATTAGACCCTCAGTACACAGCGTATATACATACTATGTAACGACATACATAACATACTTACTCTAATATACATAATTCAATATACACCCGGATAATATCTCCCAGACTGAGGTTTATTCTATTCATCCTTATAATACTCATTCGGATCTATCTCTCAGACTGAGGATTCATTTACAAAATATTTACCAATTTCATTTTCATTTTCTTTTTATCTCAAAACTTTGCATTTCCTTTCTTCTATCCAGGAAATGTATTTAAAAGCCAATTTTATTATCATAAAAATGCTTTTTTTTTTCATTTCATATGCTCCCATTTCCCTTCTTCCATCAAGGAAATGTATTTAAAGCCAATTTATTATCATAAATTTCTTTAACACCAATAATGTCCCACATTATTTAGAATATTTATATTACATATCATATAACGTTTCTAAGACCGCCCGTCCAGGTTTCCCCACTGTGCGCGCCCCTAAATGGCTATCATCTTCCAGAGCCTATCAATAAAGACAACTTGGGATCCTACAACGCAAGACATCGGGAAGCGGCCATATGCTTGTGGGAGAGTCATAACCACACCCAGAATTACCTCACCAGTGCAGAAAATATACAATAATCGCTCATATGGCCTAGGACTATATTCCCCTGCATTCATTAGCCAGGGGACTTCACCTCACGCGCGCAACTTCCCTTATGATAGCGATTTAGAGAGGTGTGTATACATAAATTATTATTTATGAAAATCATTTCTTTTTCCATTTGAAAACATTCATTTTGTTCATTTTCAAAAGTCATTTATATCATATAACATATATACTTTAATTACATAGTATATATATACCATATATTCCTCCTCGAATATATATAAATGACCATAAGTTCCAATCACATCTAGCGATGACCAATAATCCCAAGGATTCTCTCAAAGAATCATATACATACGTTCACATACTCACGATACCATACCGGAAGTATTACCTCACTTGACAAATAATAAATACCTTATTCTCATCTAAGGATTTAGTGGATATTTCAAATTTTCCATCCTAATAACCTCATAGAATTTACTTAACCAATATCAATAGAATTATGCTTTCCTATACGCATAATTTATATAGGCCTAAAAGCCCACAGAAATATCCTGGGGATTATTCTTCCCCTAACACTCTTAAATTAAGGAGGTTGTGGTTTCCATTTTCACGAACCCAAGGACTAAATCTCATCCAATTAATCATTTAGGGATCCCCACCCTTTTTTAGGGACCCCAACATTCTAATTCCTTAACTTATCCATTTTCCTCGAAAATAACATTTTAGGGTTATACACTTAAAACCCTGACTTAATTCCCACAATTTCCCTTCCATTGGGTGACTATTTACTCTTAAAAGATTACTTATTACTTCACATAAATAACTTCAAATCAATTTGAATTGGAATTTATCCTATCCAACTAACACAAGAAAAAGTTGTCCAATTTCCTGAAGGGTCGATCGATCGACCCATGGCCCTCGATCGATCGATGGTTCGATCGATCGATCGCCCACGCTCGTTCGATCGATCAAGGTGGGAAACTTCTTCTCCGAGAAGCTGTTTCGGCCATTAAAGCTTCTTCCAAGCTTTTATCTCCGTCTCTAACGTCCTACAACCTCAACCAACAACATCTACACATATAATAAGGGTTCTAAACATCCTAGAACCCGAAACCAACAATTAATTTCTATTAAATCCTAAATTCCTCGAATTGAAATATTATTAAGGTTTATTCGTTTTAACTCCCGAAAACCCGTTTTATCCACGAAAACCCAACCCAAAATCTTTAGGGTTTGTTTATACCAACAATGATATGAGATATTTATGCTCAAAAGTAAATAAAGCAAGTAAACACTTGCCTCGTGGATAAAATCCGACGATCCCGAGTCGAGTCCGGCGGAGTTTGGCCCGAAATATCATTTTTCTCTTATTTTTCTTCCTTCCACTCTCTCTTCTCTCTTTTCTTTCTATTCTCTCCCCCTCTCCCTCCTTATATAGGGAGAAAATGGTTTATACCCCTTAAAACCCAAAAATGACTCGTTTACTCAATTTCGAGCCCTTTTAACTCTAAAATTTCCCGAAACTAAAATTTGACAATTGGACACTCTTTTTCGACTATCTCGGCCATTCCGAGACACACGGCGCAATCGAAATTTCCATCCGAGGTACTTGACTGCAAATTACTAATCCAACCCAAAATAAATAAATGCGGTATTCCCATTAAAACATTATCTTCTGTCGCTTTACCCAACGACGACATATAATTAAAATACCCCAATTCATTTACTTAGTACCAAAAGTAAATTTACCATTCATTGAAAATCATCTAATCCTCGAAAATCCCAAAAATTACTATTCCGAGAAATTCCTCCAAATTCCAATTTACACCCAATAATGAAATTTAATCATCTCTAAAAAGGACGGGTTGTTATAGATAGTAAATGCAAAAATATTTAATAATAATTATATGTGGGGAATACGGGGTATTGCAACGGGTGAGGGTTAGAAAGGTTTATGTCTACGACCTGGTTAGGTGTGATAAAAATAATTAGGACGGGTTAAAAGTATGTTAGGTGTGCACAATAGTTGAGAGTTGGGAATCTCAAGTGAGTTCTCGAAATGCTAACATATACATAATATTTGCTTTATTGCAATTTTTAAATACTTGCTAAATTGTTTAAAATTAATTTACACTCGGTCTCTGACCCGTCTCATGTAAAATCTCTTTTTCTTGTGAATTATTTTAGGTGTCCAGCCACAGGGATGCCAAGCTTAGACTGCTGAACCTTTTGTCGCACTGTAGCTATTGTGGGAGTTGCAGGTCCTTGTATAGATGCCTCCACATCTATCACTTCAGTTTTTTGATTTAGGCTTCTCAGTTAGGGCATGTATCGCCCATTCTTATTTTATTTATGTTAGAGAGACATTGTACTCATTTCATTTCAATATTACAGAGTTTCAGTTTGATATGGTATTATTCGATTGATGGTTTAAATTGATTGACATTAACTAATTGACAAAATGTTTTGACACTAGCATAGTTAATTATTAGGTGATTAATAAAATAAATGTTTTCCATAGTGATGCTAAGACTGAACCAACTGGATACTTTGATTTAATTTAATAAAGGACTGATCACCTGGTATTTAATTAGGCGGGGTGTCAAAGATATCATCACAAATATTGTTGCCCAGATTATACTCAAGAGGGGGGGGGGGGGGGGGGGGGGTGAATTGAGTTTTTACAAACTTTAAAGTCAAATTAATATTTTAGAAAAATAGTAAATTTAAATCACTTAAACAAATTTCAGATTAATAAATCTATAAAGAATAAATCCAACAATATCAAATAAATGCAACTAACTAATTTAAACAACTAGAGATGCGGATTTTAACACTCTAGAAATATTAAATTAATTTTCGTATTAATTATTAACTGATATTCTGAAATTAATTATTTAATTCAAAAATAATTATTTTAACCTTAAAATAAATTTAGTCAAATTTCGGAATAAATTTATTTGCAAGATAGTGTGCTGAAAATATTAACTCAAGCAAGCATGTGCAAATAAATAAATAAGAGTGCGGAAAATAGATGACACCGAAATTTAACGTGGTTCGGCCAAATCCCGGCCTACGTCCACACGCCTAGAGCCCCCGTCTCCTTTGCGCTTCACTAAACCTGATCCACTTGCGAGTAGGATCAAACCACCGCGTACAACTGTTTGCAAGCTAACTCCGAGCTTCAAACCCCGTGGCCCACTTGCGGGTAGGAACCAATCACCGGTACAAACCGAAGCTTCAACAAAGCTTCACAACAAATCTGAATTTTTGTAGTACAAGGTAAAATACTGAAACTCCTTAAAATACAATTTGTAATCTGAGTTTCTCCTTCTTGAATCTGACTTCAATAAATGATGTTGAAGTAGGCACAAGTCTTCTTCTTCACTGATTGAGCAGATGATAAAATTAATTGCTCTCTTGAATGTGTAGCTCAGTAGTAAAATAAATGCCCTCAATAATATTTCAAGTCTTGCTCATGTTCTCATTCAAGTTTGCTATGTTCAATGCAGCTCTTCAAGGCTTTAAATGAGTCTACAGATAACTAGCTGTTAGACACAGCATATTGAGCATTAAATGCTCCAGATTTTGCTGAGGTGGAGTTGCTAGAAATAATCTCCAAATCTGATATATAAATCTCCAGTTTGATTCTCAATAAAAATATGGCCGTTGTAGAAGATATGGAATTTGGTCTGAGTGTAGCATTAAATGCAACTGATTTTCTGATATGAGAGAGGACAAAAAAAAATCTCCAAGATTGAACTGAAAATCTTTATTTTGCTTCTCAATAAAATGGCTCTGCAAAACTATGTTAGTCCAAGAGATAATATCCAATAGATATAAACGAATTAATGGATATTAATGATAACTAGCAAATAAATATTGTGGAGAAAATTTAGTACCACAGTCTGTACATATGGAGTGTAATTATGGTAAAAAAATGCTGACATAAAGGACCATTAACATATGTGTATATATATATATAAAGAATTTCGAATATATATATATATATATATATAGAAATTTTCTGACTGATATGTTATTAAAAAATATATATCCGAAGAAAATAAACAATTCGGACTAAAAAAGCATTCGGACATATATTAAAAAAATTCGGATTAAAAAGCATTCGGACATATATATATGTATATATAGTTTCTCACGGATATATATATCAAAGAAATAATTTCCAAAGACAATTAATTTAATCTGACAAAGATGGCATAACCTCAAGTTTAGCAAAGATTTGTGTGGGTAAAATCATTTCACACGAATGACAGGGCAAGGTCCCCTTGTCAAACGGTAAAAAAAAATGTCTAACAGTGACTTGAATAATAGATGTCTTGCAAAGGCTTTAAAGATCAATGTCAAATCATAGGGACATGTGGCGCCATAATAGAGAACGACTCCATACAAACTATCATTCAAAATATATCATGCATACACGCAGGTGTCTACACACACACACACACACACACACACACACACACATATATATATATATATATATAAATGTTTATACAGAGATATAATAGATTTCGGAACACGAGAAAAAAAAATCAGATCAGATATAAAAAATTAGGACGAGACACATAGATAACAGATTTTGAAACAGTATGTTCGGTCAGATTAAAAGATTAGATATCGCAAAAAAAAAAAAATTAGCTTACAAAGGACAATTGATTTCGGACCAAAAAAAATTAGATTTTGGACAGATTTAAAGTATTTGATAGAACTGATTGTATATAGGAAGATATAGGTAGAGATCTTCTGTACCAAATAATATAAGTATATACCAGATATCAAGGCTCATAAAAGAGAAGTCGTGGCTATTTGCAGGGAGATATGACCTTGCAAAAGCAGTTTGTGAGTTCCCATACATGACAGATAGGACCATGGTAGGTAATAGTATAGGACATGACTTGAGAGAAAGAGATAGAACCGCAGAATATATATTTAATAAAAAATTGCGGAAGACCATTTTCGTTAACAATAAGAAAACATACAAGGCTGTAAGCATTCGTAATAAAAAATTAGAACGGATAAAATTATTGGAAAAGAATTTATAAACGGACATAAGCGGACGTAAAAAAAATATACAAAAGAATGTTACAAACAAATTTTTATAAGGATAATATATTTTTTTATTATAGACAAAATAAAACAATACTTATATCTGTACAAACAAACAAAATTATATATTATGAAATAAGAGATATTTTTATATAATAATTTAACGAAAATATGTTTGGAATCATCAAAATCAATATATCAATTATACTAATATAATTAATTAATTAAGGACAAAGTAAATTTACAATAACTAGTAATTAATGGTCTAAGTCATAGGTTTACTCACCTTCACCATAACTAGTTTTCATTCCCCGAATTCATTTCATTACAAATTATGCTAATTAATCTTAGCCTTAATTCTTCTCACTTATGACTAAGACCCAACACTATCAGCAGCCTACTGGTAACCAAAATCTCTCTCACTATCCTCTAAAGGTATCCTGAAAATTCACCCGATCATTATTTACAAGTTCAAGGCTTAAATAGGGAAAATTTCCAAAATCTGGGAAACTGAATCGATTCGCCCTTAGGCCGAATCGATTCGAAAAGTGTCAGTTCTCTTCTTCCTTACGCAATTACAATTTTTCACCATGAAAACTTCTTCAAAACTCCATTAAGCTTCTTCAAACTCCCAACCAACTTGACCAATAGTTTATTATGGGTGTAGGGACAACTTTGAATGTAAATAACACATTTAATCTTATAGAATTCAATTTAAGAACATATCAAAACTTAATATGCACACAAAACCCTAGATTTTCATGTTCTTCATCTCTTTCAATCAAAAACCCATATTTCTTCTATTTTTATCATCTCATATGTTTTGATTTTGTTTTCTATTCATATAGGGATTCAACCTACATGCAAATGATACCCAAGATTGTGAATTAAATGTCCAATTTAAGGCCAATATCATATTTTCATGCATATATTCAATTATACACTAACATGGATAATATATGCATACAAATTTTGCAAGATAAACACTTGCCTTGAATTGTAAGTCCGATTTTCTGCAAAAAAGTGGTGGGGTTTCCTTTCTCTGCTCCCGATCTACACTCCGGTGGTGGTGGTGGTGCAAAAATTGGTGTGGGAATCCTTATACCTCCTCTCCTTCCTCCTTTAATGGCCTCTCTTAGATTTTGTAATTGCTAAGTCTAACTCCATCAACAGTTAGACTAATATAAACATATAAAATTCGTAGGTCCATTCTCTCTAAAAATCCAAAAGATCAAAATACCCCTCTGGGGTGCCGATTTGGCTTAATAATGCCCCGAGACCCAATCCAAACCCCTATTTCCACTTTTCTGACTATTTCAACCTTTCTGGACACACAGGCGCACTCAAAATGACCATTTGGATGATTCATGAATAAATCATATTTTATTTTATAAATTTAAGTTCCTACACGACTGACACGCATGTCCCGACTAGATTACTGTAACTTTCGTATTTCTCACTCACGTCAATTATAATGCATTCTTATTAATTTATTACTCGTTCACTAAGTAAGACTCAGTATAATTCTTACAAATAAATATTAACCATTGTCTCGCTAATTAATATTTATTTTAAACCTGATTAATTTCCCATTTTTAATTTAATTAATCTCATTGTAAAAATCATTAAAAATATGGGATGTTACATACTTCCCCTTAATAACAGAATTTCATCTCGAAATTCAAAAAAATACCTTCTATAAATAACTCTGAATATTTATTGTGCATCTCATCCTCGCGCTCCCAGGTAGACTCGTCGGCATTATGGTGCCCCCACTGAATACGTACAAGTGGAACTACCTTCGATCTCAACCTCCTCTCACTATGGTCTAGGATAGTAACTATCCTCTCCTCGTATGAAATATGAGGCTGTAAATCAATCTCCTCCAATGCATTGTGAGTGTGAGCTAACTCATCCCAGAGATATCTCCTCTGCGAAGAAATATGGAATACATCATGAATCTGATGCCAATGCTCTGGAAATCCGAGTCTATATGAAACTGGCCCAAATCTCTTGATGATAGGTAATGGCACCACATACCTTGGTGCCAACTTTGACTTCTTCCCGAACCTCATTATCCCCTTTATAGGAGATATACGTAGTAATACCTGCCCCCCCCCATTAAACTCCAGGAATAATCGCTTAGCATTTCCATAACTCTTTTGTCTGTCCTAAGAAATCTGTATATACGACTCCAAATCAGCTCAATCTTGGCCGAAGTATCCTGATTCATCTCTTATCCGAGTAGCTTATTGTCCCCCACCTCTAATAAACAAGCGGGCGAATGACAAGGTCTTCCGTATAATTCCTCAAATGGTTCCATGCCAATCATAAACTGATAGGAGTTATTATACTCAAACTCAACCAGTGGAAGATACTGCTCCCAACTTCCACTAAAATCAAGGATACACATTCGCAGCATATCTTCTAACATTTGATTCGTCCTCTCTATCCGTCCATCCGTCTGGGGCTGATAGGACATACTCAATCACAACTCTGTACCCATGGCCTCCTGAAAACTCTCCCAAAAATGAGATACAAAAATCTTGTCCCTATCGAATAGAATATCAAGTGGCACCCCGTGTAATCTCACAATCTCAGTGATGAAAATCTAGGCATACTATCTTATGGTATAATCCGTTTGGACTAGAAGAAAATGGACCAACTTAGTCAATCGATCCACTATCACCTAAATCGAATCGCAACCCCTCAGAGATATAGGCAACCCTGTGATGAAATACATGGAAATGCTCTCCTATTTCCACATTGGAATCTCTAATGTGTGCATAAACCCTGCTGGTTTCTGATGCTCCACGCTCACCAGCTGACAAGTGGTACTCCTCGAGACAAACTCTGCAATGTCCTTCTTCATCCCACTCAACCAGTATTGTCGTCACATAGATTGGTACATCTTATCCCCTCCACGATGTACCGCAAAACATAACCCATGCGACTCTACCATCACCGCGTGTCACAAGTCCTACCGCTCCGGGACAATCAATCTCTTGTTGAAGCGTAAGCCTCACTATAAACTCATGGAGTATGACTCTGATCCCCTAGCTAAAAGCTGTCGAATCCGATCTTGACAAAACGAATCCGCTACCTGGGACTTTACCACCCTAGTGAAAATCTGGGGGGTTGACGGTCATAACCGACATAAATGATCTGGAAACTGAATCCTGGTGTCCCCGCTCCTTCCATTTTGCCTTCCAAACTTTATCCACATCCTCCACTGTCCTATAACTCATTACGTCTTCCACAATGTTAGTCTTTCCCGGATGATAATAGATGTCGAACTGACAATCCTTCAAAAATTCCAGCCACCTACGCTGATGCATATTCAACTCTCTTTGAGTGAACAAATACTGTAGTGACTTATGCTTTGTGAATAGATGAAACCTTTCCCCCAGCAGGTAATGTCTCTAAATCCGCTACGCAAATACGACTGTTGCTAACTCCAAGTCGTGGGTGGGGGTAATTCCTCTCATGAGGCTTAAGCTTGTGGGAGTCATAATATATATCCTGGTCCTCCTACTGTAGCACACCCCTAAGTCCTTATAGAGACGCGTTGGTAAAAATAAGATACTTTACTCCCATCGTGGGAAGTGCGAGTACCGGTGCTGAAGTCAAATTTTCATTCAGCTCATCGAAATCCAATTGACACGAATCATCCCAAATGAAAGGTACCCCTTTGCGATTCAAGTTGGTCAACGAATCCGTCCTCTGTGAAACCCCCCGAATAAATTGTCGATAGTACCCGACTATTCCTAAAAAGTGTGCACCTCCGTCGGTGTCGTGGGTTATCTTCACTCCCTCACCACTGACACCTTACTCAGATCCACTAATATCCCAATTTCAGATACTATATGACCCAAGAATTATACCTCATGCAACCAAAAATAACATTTCTCAAACTTAGCGTAGAACTGATGCTCGTGCAATGTCTACAAAACCCTACATAAATGCTCTGCATGCTCCTCTTCGATCTGAGAATAAATCAGGATGTCATCAAAAAAGACAATGACAAACTGATCCGAGAACTTTTTGAACATCCTATTCATCAAGTCCATAAACATGGTTGGCGCTTTGGTTATCCCAAATGGAATAATTCGAAACTCGTAACACCCATATCTCGTAAAAAAGTCAGTCTTAGATACATCTTGCTCCCAGATGCACAAATGGTGGTACCTTAATCTCAAATCTATCTTAGATAAGTAAGTGGATCCTCTTAACTGGTCAAATAAGTTATTGTGACACCCCGCCTAATTAAATACCGGGCGATCACTCCTTTATTAAATTAAATCAAGGTAAACAGTTGGTTCATTCTCAGCATCACTGTCGATAAAAATAATTTTTCCAATTTAACACCCTAAATAATTAAGCTAAGTGTCAAAACATTTTCCATACAAAACTTTCCAAATTTTAATTAAAGAAAAAGAATTATTTTAATTAAAACAACATTTCTACAATAAAGAATCACACCACAATAAACCAAATAACATAATAGATTCGTCAATCGAATGTCAACAAATGGAACTAACCATAAATCCATCCTGAATAAATCCCATAGAACAATACTGGAAATAAATGAAATACAAAATCCCAACAACAAATGAAATGATGAAAAGGGCGACACGTGCCCAATAAATGAGAGTAATAGGAGTGGAGTCAATAACAGAAGCCATCTACTCAAGTGACCTGCAACTCCCACCTAAGCTGCAGCTCGTTCTTCTCAAGGGATCCTAAGCAAGACGTCCCTGTGGCTGGGCACCTGAAATATATACATATATATATATACAAGAGAGAGAGAGAGAGGAAAAGAAACGGGTCAGAGCCCGAAAGTGTGTTTGATTTTAAAATACGTTAAGCAAGTATTTAAATTGATACAAGCCAATGCAACAACATATTAATTCGACACTCTCTTGAGAAATTCTCACCTCTCTTCTAATGTGCACGCCTATCGTACTAACCTTCCCGAATAATTTAGTTTATCTTAACTTACTCATAAGTTTTTCAAAACCGAACGATGACAATGTTTTAAAAAGGTACTTTCAGTTTGTAGCACTACTCTCGTTTTAGCTTCATTAAATTATAAAGTTTCCCAGTGTCTTCTCATACTTTCACAAAACAAGTATTTAATAATTTGAGTCAACAACCATGTTCTACTTATCAAATCACAGTAGGCAGTTTAAAGTTTATAACCTCATATATATATATTAACTACTCGTATAATATATATATATATATAACAACACCCCAACTAAACTATGGTGCGGGCATACTCTGCTATCCAATCCCCGTATCGCTCACACAAAGGGAAATACAAGTTCGGAATCACTCTCGAACTGTATTAACATATACAAAACAACGTTGAGGCAAAGCATAGATTCCAAGTCCAAGAGGTCAGTACATACCCACACGTATCTTAGGACCGTCCGACTATCAATCTGATAGCCCGTACCTAGGATCTCTAACTTCTAGGGTACGAATCAATATCCCCCATAAAGCAACCCAGGATAAGATCGTCCCAGCGCGGTAACCTCAGGGATAGCAAGTAGCGCGGGTACGTTTTTCACATGTATATAATATATGTACACACAATCATATAAATATACCCATTCATCATATTAATATAGGTTCCTCCCGTTACCCATAGTCACAACATTTATCCTTAATTTCCCATTATAATGATTACGTATAAGGTTTCGTCTCTAGCCTTAACTCGAAGGGTTTTCTCACTAGTTACGTAACACTCGTGGATTCTATCCATCCAAGTAGCAAAATCAGTAGGTAAACGTCTATTCACTATCATAAGTATTTGACGTAATCTCTCACTTGAATTACGTAGTTTCCTCGTCCTTTAAATAATTATCCCTAAAATACAATTA
Source organism: Sambucus nigra (assembly GCA_949130495.1). Lineage (NCBI taxonomy): Eukaryota > Viridiplantae > Streptophyta > Magnoliopsida > Dipsacales > Adoxaceae > Sambucus > Sambucus nigra. Next base: position 522,412,710 of record OX422207.1, read on the forward strand.
TCATCTCATAATAAAGTTCTCAACACTTAGTCATATGCCCTACTGGTCTCTCCTATATCCCAAAACATTTTATTCATAAGGCCCAAAAGCTATTTCATGATGAATCATGTTCCAACACTAATCGTCCCAAAACTCCTACTACAAACATAATCACATATTTCCAGATGTTTTTAACGTTAAGCATGCGTATATCCATCATTAAACATGATTAAACAACCCAAAATCTCATTTAAACATCAAGAACCCTAATGTTTTCTTAACTTTTGTTCTAATCAGTTTTCTCCAGAATTTCCTTCTAACATAACATCAAAAATTCGTGGGTTAATCATCTACTTCACATAATATTTCCAGAATATGGTTATAATGTTTTCTACATGCAAATCCCTATCAAAATTGGGGTTTTCTTCCATTGATTACACTCCTAATCATTCCTACACTAATATGAATATTGCACCAACGAAAATACGCAAGTTAAACACTTGCCTGGGATTTCAGAGGTCTGGTTTCCTGCTGATATTGGTGTGGTTGCGTTCTCCTCCTCGCGATCTACGCGTTGGTGGTGACGGTGGTGCAAATGGTGGTGTTTTGGCCTTGAATCACCTTGAGAGCTCTCTCCTCTCTACTCCAATGGCCGTTCTAGGGTTCTGAATGTTCTAACCCTAAAAGGCTGACTTAAATGGCTGCTAAGGATTGCTGAAATTCGTGGGTTTAATTACCCTATTTTGTAAAATGACCAAAATGCCCTCCCGGGTCACTAATTAAGTCTAAAAACACCCCGAGACCCGAACCAAACCCCCGGGTACACTTTTCTGACTATCTCAACCCTTCCGGACGCGTTGGCGCACTCAAAACGACCATACGAACAACTTATAAAATATTCACTTTTATATCTCAATAATTAGTCCCGACGCGACACGGGCGCGTCCCGACTAAAATTCTCAAAATTGTTATTTCATTCACTCGTGACTTATAATATAACCCATATCATATATTACTATGCTCATTAGTAATATTTGACAATTTTATATAATTACTAACTCTCGTCACGTTAATAATTATAACATAATTAATTTCCGGATTCTTATTAAATAATTCACTCTCATTAAATTTAATAAAACCCCCAAATTAATATAGCATAAAAATACGGGGTATTACATACTTCTTCCCTAATAACGGAATTTCGTCCCGAAATTTGGAAAATAAGGCATACCTGATAAGAACAAATCTGGATATCTCTCGCGCATATCTGCCTCACGCTCCCAAGTGGATTCCTCCACATTATGGTGTTCCCACTGGACCCGCACAAGTGGAACTATCTTCGACCTCAATCTCCTCTCACTAAAGTCTAGGATAGCCATCGGTCTCTCCTCGTAGGAGCTATCAGGCTGTAAGTCGATCTCCTCTATCGCGATGTGAGTATGGGCCATATCATCTCGAAGGTATCGTCTCAACGACGAGATGTGAAATACATCGTGAATGCGATGTAAATGTTCCGGCAGTCCCAATCTGTATGCAACTGGCCCAATCCTCTCTATGATGGGAAATGGTCCCACGTACCTCGGAGCCAACTTTCCCTTCTTCCCGAACCTCATCACTCCTTTCATGGGAGACACACGCAATAACACTTGGTCCCCCACATTAAACTCCCTGAAGAACCGTTTCGCATCGGCATAGCTCTTCTGTCTGTCCTGGGCTACTCGAATGCGACCCCTGATCATCTCAATCCTCGCGGAGGTCTCCTGAATCACCTCTGGTCCTAGAAACTTGTCATCCCCCACCTCAAGCCAACAAGTTGGGGAACGACAAGGCCTGCCATATAAAGCCTCAAATGGAGCCATACCAATCGTTAACTGATAAGAGTTATTATAAGCAAACTCTACCAGTGGAAGGTGTGGCTCCCAACCTCCTCCAAAATCGAGAACACACATGCGTAGCATATCTTCTAACATCTGATTAGTACGCTCTGTCTGCCCATCTGTCTGTGGGTGATAAGCTGAACTCAACCTCAACTCAGTACCCATAGCCTCTTGAAAGCTTTCCTAAAAACGCGACACGAAAATCTTGTCTCTATCGGACACAATATTCAGAGGCACCCCGTGTAATATGACAATCTCAGCAATGAACAACTGAGCATACTGACCCGTGGTATAATCTGTCCGCACCGATAGAAAATGAGCCACCTTGGTCAGACGGTCTACAATCACCCAGATAGAATCGTGGCCCCTATGTGATGTAGGCAACCCTGTAATGAAGTCCATGGAAATACTCTCCCACTTCCACGCGGGTACTTCCAATGGCTGAAGCAATCCTGACGGTTTCTGGTGGTCCACCTTAACCAGCTGGCAGGTAGAACACTTGGCCACAAACTCAGCAATGTCCATCTTCATCCCGCTCCACCAGTATTGTCGCCTCATATCCTGGTACATCTTATCGCCTCCCGGATGCACTGCAAATCGGGACCCATGAGAATGAGTCATCACTTCATGACGTAACTCTGCTCCTTCTGGAACCACCAATCTCCCATTAAACCGCAAACCTCCATCAGAACTAACAGAATAGGACTCAGCACCCTCGGCTAGAAGTCGAACAATCTGCTCCTGGCAAAACGGATCTGTGGTCTGCGCCTGTATCACCCTCGTAACAATCTCGGGTGTGACTGACATCACGGATATGAAAGAACGTGCTACGGCGTCTTGGTGACCCAGCTCTTTCCACTTTGCTTTCCAGATGTCTGCTACATCTTCTACCGGTCTACGGCTCAACGCATCAGCAACTACGTTGGCCTTCCCCGGATGATACTGTATATCAAACTGGTAGTCTTTCACAAACTCTAACCACCTGCGCTGACGCATATTCAGCTCTCACTGAGTGAACAGGTACTGCAGTGACTTATGTTCTGTGAACAAACGGAATTTCTCTCCCAATAGATAGTGTCTCCATATCCTCAATGCAAAAACAACCGCTGCTAACTCCAGGTCGTGGGTGGGGTAATTCTTCTCATGTGGCTTAAGCTTGCGGGAAGCAAAAGCTATAGCCTTCTCCTCCTGCTGGAGTACTCCTCCAAGTCCCCGTAAAGACGCATCAGTGTAAACCAGGTACTCCACACCCGGTTTCGGTAAGGCAAGGACTGGTGCTGAAGTAAGCTTGTCTTTCAGCTCGTCGAAAGCTAATTGACAAGCATCATCCCAAACATACGGTACCCCTTTGCGAGTCAAATTCGTCAACGGACCCGCTATCTTGGAGAATCCCCGAATAAATCTCCTGTAGTATCTGGCTAACCCCAAGAAACTACGTACCTCTGTCGGTGTCGTGGGCTGTCCCCACTCCCTCACTGCTGATACCTTACTCGGGTAAACTGCTATCCCTTGATCAGAAACAACATGGCCCAAGAACTGTACCTCTCGCAACCAGAATCCACACTTCTCGTACTTAGCATATAACTGATGCTCTCGCAGAGTCTGAAGAACCTGCCTCAAGTGCTCGGCATGCTCCTCCTCGGAATGGGAATATATCAGGATGTCATCTATGAAGACAATGAAAAACTGATCCAAGAACTCTCTGAACACTCGATTCATTAAGTCCATGAATACGGCTGGAGCATTAGTGAGGCCAAACGACATCACTCTGAACTCGTAAGACCCATATCTCGTCAAGAATGCAGTCTTTGAAACATCCTGCTCCCTAATACGTAGCTGATGGTACCCCGACCTTAGATCTATCTTCGAAAAGAAATTCGCTCCCCTCAACTGGTCGAACAGATCATCGATTCGAGGCAACGGATACTTATTCCGTATCGTGACCTTGTTCAATTCCCGGTAGTCCCCACACAACCTCAGTGAACCATCTCTCTTCTTCACAAAAAAAACTGGAGCGCCCCAAGGTGAGGTACTTCTGCGAATGAAGCCCTGACCTAACAGCTGCTCGATCTGATCTCGTAGCTCTCGCATCTCTGCCGGAGCCATACGGTATGGTGCGCGTGCTATAGGTCTCGTATCTGGCAATAAGTCTATAACAAAGTCTATCTCTCGACTGGGGGGTAGGCCTGGTATTTCCTGAAACACATCGGAATATTCCCTAACAACTGGGATCGAATCCAAAGGGATCACAACCTCCTTAGAGGTATCCTCCTCTATGTAATATAAATGAGCGGTCGAACCTCCCTCTGGGCGAGGCATCGCCACTACAAACATCTCTTGCCCCGGAATGGCAAAAACAATGCTCCCACCGAAGCAATCAATCATGGCTCTATAAGATGCGAGCCAATCCATACTAATAATCACATCATGCTCGTGCATGTCCAAGACTAGCATGTCTGCAGGTAATACCAAGCTACCAATCTCTACCCCCACTCCCCGACATATAAAGAATATAAGTGACCCACTCCCCAGTGGTGAGTCGATACACGTCACTGTGCTCTCTGCTGTGGCTAACAACCCTAAGGCCTTCGCAAAATGCGTAGCTATAAAACAATGCGTGGCCCCCGTATCAAATAAAACCCGACCCATAGTACCATGGATAGGAAACGTACCCTCAATCGCGGGTGGTGCCTGTGGAGCTGCTGCCTGGTGGACGTTATAGACACGTCCATACTGTAACTGCCCCTGCTGCACTGGAGCTGCTGGGATGGCTGGTAGGGCTAGCGCTTGGGCTGGAGCTGGAAGGGCAGGTGGAAAAAGTGGCCTCTGTGGCTCATTACGGGCTCCCTGCTGCTGTGGGGCCCTATCGCCTTCTGGACAATCCTGACGCTTATGGTCGTGCTTGCGGCACACAAAACACCGGCCTCTGAAATTACCTCCCCTCTGTCCCTGCTGACCACGGCCCTACTGGCCGTTACCTCCACGCCATTGGCCCTGTTGGCCCTGATGTGCACGCTGTTGGCCCTGCTGGCCCTGTTGCTGACCCTGCTGTCGGTGCTGACCCTGCTGATTAGGCTGGCCCTGCTGGCCCTGCCTATAACCCCCATTTCCCTGCCTGGGATCACCCGAACGGAATCGCTTAGCAGAGTCCCCCTGATGGGAACTCTGCTCGTGCTGACGAGTCTGTCCATGAGATGGTGCCCCACCGGCACCGTTACCCCCGGTCTTGCCCTGCTGGCTGGACTCTCCTGCTCTCTTGCTTCCTTGAAGATGGAAGCGGTGATCCTGGCAATGTAGTAACGCTGCATTGAGTACATCAGTGAACGTACTCAGGGATAAGTTCCCAATAAGGTGCTGACGGATCCTCCAAGCTAACCCGTCGACAAACAACAAAATCTTCTTGCTCTCAGTAGGTGCCTCATCCGGCACAATGGTGAGAAGTCTCGTGAACTCCTCCTCATTCTCTGCTACAGTAAGATTATCTTGCTTCAGATTTAGTAGTTTCCGCCTCATCTCAGTCTGCACTGCAGGTGGAAAATACTTGCGGTCAAATCGCTCCCAGAACATCTGAATAGGGATCGTGTCCCTCTCCTCCAAAGTAGTAGTGGACTCCCACCACTACAATGCGGCTCCCACCAGCTTAAAAGAAGCCAATAACTGCTTTTGTACCTCGGTGCACTCATACATGCGAAGATGCCGCTGGATGTCTTTCTTCCATTGGCTAACCGTGACAATGTCGGAGCTACCAGAGAACTCAAGGGGATGTGCTTTCTGAAAAGCATCCCGAACCCTCTCCCATTCAGATGGAAGCTGTGCTGGTACTGGCGCCACTGCCTGAACCTGGGGTGGAGCCTGCTGAATCACCGCTATCGCGGCATTCACCGCCTGAGCAACTATGGCGGCTACTTCATTAGCATTCATTGTGCCTGGTGCCGGAGCTGCTGGCTGCTCGGCCTGGGCACGCCTATCTCTCGGAGCACGTCTCGGAGGCATCTGAAACGTGAACAAAATTTATCAGTCTACAGTTATCATCGAATCTCAAATAGCTGAAGACTTAAACGTAAAAGCAGGAATACAACAATCCTAAAAATAGGGCTCTATAGCAAAAACGTTGAGCTGAAAGCGAAATAAGCCGTACAGATCCTAAGGACACTAGAACCTGATGCTCTAATACCACCTGTGACACCCCGCCTAATTAAATACCGGGCGATCACTCCTTTATTAAATTAAATCAAGGTAAACAGTTGGTTCATTCTCAGCATCACTGTCGATAAAAATAATTTTTCCAATTTAACACCCTAAATAATTAATCTAAGTGTCAAAACATTTTCCATACAAAACTTTCCAAATTTTAATTAAAGAAAAATAATTATTTTAATTAAAACAACATTTCTACAATAAAGAATCACACCACAATAAACCAAATAACATAATACATTCGTCAATCGAATGTCAACAAATGTAACTAACCACAAATCCATCCTGAATAAATCCCATAGAACAATACTGGAAATAAATGAAATACAAAATCCCAACAACAAATGAAATGATGAAAAGGGCGACACGTGCCCAATAAATGAGAGTAATAGGAGTGGAGTCAATAACAGAAGCCGTCTACTCAAGTGACCTGCAACTCCCACCTAAGCTGCAGCTCGTTCTTCTCAAGGGATCCTAAGCAAGACGCCCCTGTGGCTGGGCACCTGAAATATATACATATATATATACAAGAGAGAGAGAGAGAGGAAAAGAAACGGGTCAGAGCCCGAAAGTGTGTTTGATTTTAAAATACGTTAAGCAAGTATTTAAATTGATACAGGCCAATGCAACAACATATTAATTCGACACTCTCTTGAGAAATTCTCACCTCTCTTCTAATGTGCACGCCTATCGTACTAACCTTCCCGAATAATTTAGTTTATCTTAACTTACTCATAAGTTTTCAAAACCGAACGATGACAATGTTTTAAAAAGGTACTTTCAGTTTGTAGCACTACTCTCGTTTTAGCTTCATTAAATTATAGAGTTTCCCAGTGTCTTCTCATACTTTCACAAAATAAGTATTTAATAATTTGAGTCAACAACTATGTTCTACTTATCAAATCACAGTAGGCAGTTTAAAGTTTATAACCTCATATATATATATTAACTACTCGTATAATATATATATATATAACAGCACCCCAACTAAACTATGGTGAGGGCATACTCTGCTATCCAATCCCCGTATCGCTCACACAAAGGGAAATACAAGTTCGGAATCACTCTCGAACTGTATTAACATATACAAAACAACGTTGAGGCGAAGCATAGATTCCAAGTCCAAGAGGTCAGTACATACCCACACGTCTCTTAGTACCGTCCGACTATCAATCTGATAGCCCGTACCTAGGATCTCTAACTTCTAGGGTACGAATCAATATCCCCCATAAAGCAACACAGGATAAGATCGTCCCATCGCGGTAACCTCAGGGATAGCAAGTAGCGCGGGTACGTTTTTCACATGTATATAATATATGTACACACAATCATATAAATATACCCATTCATCATATTAATATAGGTTCCTCCCGTTACCCATAGTCACAAAATTTATCCTTAATTTCCCATTATTATGATTACGTATAAAGTTTCGTCTCTAGCCTTAACTCGAAGGGTTTTCTCACTAGTTACGTAACACTCGTGGATTCTATCCATCCAAGTAGCAAAATCAGTAGGTAAACGTCTATTCACTATCGTAAGTATTTGACGTAATCTCTCACTTGAATTACGTAGTTTCCTCGTCCTTTAAATAATTGTCCCTAAAATACAATTATCATCTCATAATAAAGTTCTCAACACTTAGTCATATGCCCTACTGGTCTCTCCTATATCCCAAAACATTTTATTCATAAGGCCCAAAAGCTATTTCATGATGAATCATGTTCAATTTATTAAACAAGGGGAAATAAGAGTCTGCCAGGAAGGGTCGATCGATCGAGGTCTGGGGCTCGATCGATCGAACCTTCGATTGATCGAAGCTCTAGGCTCGATCGATCGATCAAGCAGGTCTGCGAAATCCTGCAGAAGTGCAGTTACGGGTTTTACCAAAATTCTTCACCCAAATCAATATTTTCCACCACTAATCGTCCCAAAACTCCTACTACAAACATAATCACATATTTCCAGATGTTTTTAACGTTAAGCATGCGTATATCCATCATTAAACATGATTAAACAACCCAAAATCTCATTTAAACATCAAGAACCCTAATGTTTTCTTAACTTTTGTTCTAATCAGTTTTCTCCAGAATTTCCTTATAACATAACATCAAAAATTCGTGGGTTAATCATCTACTTCACATAATATTTCCAGAATATGGTTATAATGTTTTATACATGCAAATCCCTATCAAAATTGGGGTTTTCTTCCATTGATTACACTCCTAATCATTCCTACACTAATATGAATATTGCACCAACGAAAATACGCAAGTTAAACACTTGCCTGGGATTTCAGAGGTCTGGTTTCCTGCTGATATTGGTGTGGTTGCGTTCTCCTCCTCGCGATCTACGCGTTGGTGGTGACGGTGGTGCAAATGGTGGTGTTTTGGCCTTGAATCACCTTGAGAGCTCTCTCCTCTCTACTCCAATGGCCGTTCTAGGGTTCTGAATGTTCTAACCCTAAAAGGCTGACTTAAATGGCTGCTAAGGATTGCTGAAATTCGTGGGTTTAATTACCCTATTTTGTAAAATGACCAAAATGCCCTCCCGGGTCACTAATTAAGTCTAAAAACACCCCGAGACCCGAACCAAACCCCCGGGTACACTTTTCTGACTATCTCAACCCTTACGGACGCGTTGGCGCACTCAAAACGACCATATGAACAACTTATAAAATATTCACTTTTATATCTCAATAATTAGTCCCGACGCGACACGGGCGCGTCCCGACTAAAATTCTCAAAATTGTTATTTCATTCACTCGTGACTTATAATATAACCCATATCATATATTACTATGCTCATTAGTAATATTCGACAATTTTTATATAATTACTAACTCTCGTCACGTTAATAATTATAACATAATTAATTTCCGGATTCTTATTAAATAATTCACTCTCATTAAATTTAATAAAACCCCCAAATTAATATAGCATAAAAATACGGGGTATTACAGTTATCAATTCGGGGCAACGCATATTTATTCCGTATCGTGACTTTATTCAGCTCTCGATAATCCACACACAGGTGTAGAGACCTATCCCTCTTCTTTACATATAGCACTGGGGCACCCCAAGATGCGGTAATCCTGTGAATAAAACCCTATCCAAAATGCTTCTCAATATGATCTCGTAACTCTCTCATCTCCAGAGGATCCATATGCACGAGATATCGGCCGAGTGCCTGATGCTAAATTAATGAAAGCCTCTATCTTTCGGCTAGGTGAAAATCCCGATTTCTCATGAAATACGTTAGCAAACTCACACACAACCGAAATCGAATGTAGGGATATCTCTTCCCCTTTAGAGGTATCCTCCTATATATAGTATAAATGAATGTACGATCCTCCTCCAGGACGAGGCATCGCCACTAATAACATCTCCTGGTCTGGGATCGCAAACACTAAGCTCCTACTGTAACAATCAATGATGGCTTTATACGCTGCTAGCCAATACATTCCAATAATGGTGTCATACTTTGACATATCTAGCACGATCATATTGGCAGGCAAAATAAGTCTCCCAATGTCTATACTCACACCCCGATATATAAAGAAAATAAGTGTCCCGCTACCCAGTGGTGAGTCTACGCATGTGATGTACTATCGACCGTGTCTAACAACCCTGCAACTTGTGAAAATATAGTGGCTATAAATGAGTGTAAAGCCCCAGTAATAAGTAAAATACGCCCCAAAGTCCTATGTATAAGAAACATACCTTAAAATATGGGTGGATCCTGTGAAATTGCGTCCTGGTAGACATTGTACACACACCCACACAGTAACTACCCCTATTGAGGTGGGGCTGCTAGGATGACTTGTACAGTAGGCAATGCTGGTGCTGGGAGGGAGATAGGAAAAATAGGCCTCTAGGGCTCCTGGCGAGTGCCCTGATGCTGCAGGGCCCAGCCCTTATCAGGGAAATCCTGATGCTTGTGGACATTCTTGCCACATATGAAACATCTGCCAGTGAAATTTTCTCCTCTCTGGCCCTATTGAACTTGACCCTGCTGGCCGCTACCACCTCTCCCTTAGACCTGCTGGCCCTAATGCCCATGCCTGAATTCACCCCGCCCTGCTTGAAATCCCCTAATCGAAAATGCTTAGTCGGATCTCCTTGCTGGGCATCTTGTTCCCCCTGTCTCTTTTGAGTTTGAGTTGATTGTGCCCTACTGGCACTGCCACCCCCTGTCTTGCCCTGCTAGCTGGACTCTCCTGTGCGCTTTCTTCCTTTGACATGGAAGTTATGATCCTGACAATGCAGTAAAGTGACATTCAACAACCCCGTATACGTCTTCAGAGTAGGATTACCTAACAAATACTGTCGGATCCTCCAGGTAAGACCATCAATAAAGAGCTTTACCCTCTTCTCCTCTATGCTCATTACTTTTGGTACAAAATTTGACAATCGAGTAAATTCCTCCTCATGTTTAGCCACTGTCCTCCTTTCCTGGGAAATGTCTATGAACTTCCACCTCATATCTGTTTGAACAACGGATGGAAAGTACTTGCGGCCTAACCGTTCCCAAAACTCCTGAATAAGCATGCTTTCTCTCTCCTGTGCGGTGAAAACATACTCCCACCACTTCAAGGCTGCCCCCACTAGATTAAGAGTAGATATTATATGTCTTTGTACATCAGTGAACTCATACATCCCTAAATTCCGCTGGATATCCTTCTTATATTGGCAAACAGTAACTCCCTGAAACTCGATAGGATGAGCCTTTTGAAAGGCATCTCTGACTCACTCCCAGGTAGAAGGAAATGAGTGTGTCTTGTCTGGAAGACAACTTGAGGCTTAGGTGGAACCTCTGCTGCCTGCTGAGCAAATGTGGTCTAAGCTTCATTAACTTCCTGTGTAACAATGGCGGCGACCTCAGCAGCGTTCATAGTCCCCTATGCCTGAGCTGGGTATGTCTCGGGCTGTGCATCTGGGGTGGCTCGTGGTTCACGTCTGGGAGGCATCTAAAATGAAAGAGAGTTTCCATAAGTCCCCAGTTCAATATATATCAACATAGTTGAAGACATAAATGCGTAATCATGAATGCAACAATCCTAATAGTAGGGCTCTATATCAAAGAACGCTACGCTTGAAACGTAACAAGTTATTACATATCCTGAGGACACTAGAACCTGATGCTCTAATACTATCTGTGACACCCCCTATTCTAATCCTGGGTGATCAGTCCATTATTAAATTAAACAGGAATCATTAATGATTTCATTCTTAGCATCACTGTCGAAACAAAATTATATTACTAATACCTTGATGGCCCGGTGTCAAAATTTTAATATTTTTATTAACATGCAATAAATTTAAACTAATAAACCACATTCACTATACCAGTAAACAATGAAATAAATGCTAACACAACTGAATAAATAATTGTGTCTGGAATAAACACTCCAGCCGAAAATCCATATATAATAGTCCATGAATAAAAGCCAAATCCAACAACTGGAAATAAAATAAAAGTATAATGTCTTTGAAATAACACTAGCTAAAGATGGGCGACATGCCCGACTAATATAACCGAATGATGAAGTGGAACAGATAAAGGTGGAAGCGTCTACTACCGAGATCCTGTAATGTCCACAGCAGCTGCAGCACGCCAAATATGAATGAACTCCTAAGCCTGGCGTTCCTGTGGCTGGGCACCTTAAAGGTTTTTACAAAAATGGAATTGAAACGAGTCAGAGCCCAAAAAAATAGTTTAAAAATATTTTGCAAAATTTAAAAAGCATTAAAGAGAAAATATTATATACATGTTAACTTCACGTGCTTTCACATGAGATCCTCACCTCTCAAATAATGTGCACGCCTAACGTATTCTTCAATACCAACCTCGTTATGCTACCCCGCCTAACTAGTTTGAATTAAGTTTCTCCACGCCTAATAATTCGTTGTGCCCACCCATATTGTCGATACAATACGTTACCTAACTTCCAAACCCATCTAGCCAGTTAAATTCACGAGTTAAATATTAAGTTCCCACACACTTAGATTACTTTAGATATCACCATCTATCTTATACACGAATGCACACGTAGTAGAATAAATCACATGTATATATATACACACACCACTCTTGCAATATATATGAATACGACATCCCTATGTGATGACCTGCGATGCGTGCATACTTTGTTATAGAGTCCTGGCACATTACGTACTAAGTAAAGGACTTCGGGTTCGGAATCACACTCGAACGATACATTCACAATTCACACAATTTGCAAGCGAACATAGTTCTAAGCCTTTGGGCTACGCACACACCTAACACACCCAAATGACTGGTCACACTATCATACACACGAGTAGTGTTCAACCCTAAGTTCTATATTTTGAGGCACAAGTCTAAAATCCTCCCAATGGGCTAATCAGGATAAGACTGTCCATGACGTGGAACCTCCAGTGATAGCATGTAGTCTAGGTATGTTCACACAATAGGTACTCACACAACCTCTCTCTCTCTCTCTCTCTCTATGTATATATATATATATATATATATATATATCAGCAGTATAGGTATACACGTAGCCTATAATATATCTCGTATGTAGTATATATAACTATTAAATAATCTACATATTATTAATTTATCCTTATACTTCTTACCGCATATTCCCGAGTATTTCCCACCACTCGAAGGGTCCTAATTATTCCTTTAAATTATTTCAGTAGATAACTCACTCATACTCCATTGGTCTAAGTCATAACTTCGCTCACCTTCACCATGACTCGTTATTATTCCCCGAATTCATTACATTACAAATTATGTCGATTAATCTTAGCCTTACTTCTTCTCACTTATGACTAAGTCCCAACCCTATCATCAGCCTACTGGTAACCAAAATATATCTCACTATCTTTTAAAGGTATCCCAAAAATTCACCCGATTATTATTTACAAGTTCAAGGCTTAAATAGGGAAAATTTCCAAAATCTGAGAAACTAAATTGATTTGCCTAATGGACGAATCGATTCGCCCTTTGGCCGAATCGATTCGAAAAGTGTAAGTTAATTTTTTCCTTACACAATTACAATTTTTCACCATGAAAACTTCTTTAAAACTCCATTAAAGTTCTTCAAACTCCTAACCAACTTGGCCAATCATTTATTATAGGAGTAGGGACAACTTTGAACATAAATAACACATTTAATCTTCTAGAATTCAATTCAATAACAAATCAAAATGTAATATGCACACCAAACCCTAGTTTTTCATGTTCTTCAATTTTTTCAATTAAAAACCCAGATTTCTTGTATTATTATCATCTCACACATTCTGATTTTGTTTTCTATTCACATAGGGATTCAATCTACATGAAAAACTACTTAAGATTGTGAATTAAATCTCCAGTTTAAAGCCAAAATCATTTATTCCTGTATATATTCAATCCTACACTAATATGGATAGTATAGCACTCAAAATTTTAAGATAAATACTCGCCTCAAATTGTAGGTCCGATTTTATGCAAAAAGGTGGTAGGGTTTCCTTCCTCTCCTCCCAATCTACACTCAGGTGTTGGGGTGGTTCAAAAATTGGTGTGGGAAGCCTTGGAACTCCTCTCCTTCCCCCTCTAATTTCCTCTCTTTGATTTTGTAACTGCGAACCCTAACTTCCCCAACACCTATACTGATATAAACATATAAAATTCGTAGGGTCTAAAAATCTAAAAGACCAAAATACCACCTCAGGGTGCTAGTTTGGCCTAAAAATGCCCCGGGACCCAATCTGAACCCCCGATTCTACTTTTCTTACTATTTCGACCCTTTAGGACACACTGGCATACTCGAAATGACCATTTGGATGACCCATGGTTAAATTATATTTTATTTTATAAATTTAAGTCCCGACACAATTGAAATGCGCATCCTGGCTAAATTACTATAACTGCCGTGTTTCTCACTCACGACAATTGTAATGCATTCTTATTAATATATTACTCGTTTACTAAGTAATACTCAATATAATTCTTACAAATAAATATTAACCCTTGTCTCGCTAATTAATATTTATTTTAAACCGGATTAATTTCCCATTTTTAATTTAATTAATCCTAATATAAAAATCATTAAAAATACGGGGGTTACATATTTTTAGGCTCTTTTATGCAAATGATGAATATTTGGATCATTCGTAAATCCTTTCCGTTGCTTAACATTTAACATTATTTTTTTGGGAAACGAAATCCGGACAATGGTTGTTCATGCACACTTATCTCTTTTTACATTTGGTTCGTTATTAAGAAGAATTGAGATAAGAACATCGTATTTGACACATGAGAAGTAAGCACAATATTCATAAAGTTCGTACACGTGTGCAATAAAGGTGACCAATAGTCTAACATGTAGACAATAATCATTAATGAACAACATAATGATATCCACACATTATTAAGCACACTAAGGGAAAAAAGTCATGTCTCAAAACATTATGAAACATCCATGTCAATGGATGGAATGTAAGGGTGATCCAAATTTCTTAAATGTTCATCCATATACGGTGAAAATCGAAAATACAAAAATCCTTTTGTCTTTTTCAAAAATTTTATCAAAATAAAATGTTTTTCACTTTTTCAAAATTTTTCTTAAAAATAAAAAATCTTTAGAATTTTTTAAACGTTTTCTAAAAAAACAAACACAACTCAATAACACAAGCACAAATAATCCAAACTATGAACAAAATAAACCAATTTTGATGCACAAATGAGTTATCAATGATAGCGAGCAACAAAAGATACCAATACGATCATATAACATACTAATTTGGAACCACCTAAAATTGAAGATATAACACATGACATGACATAAGTAGATTAAATGCAAACGCAAAGAATCAAAACAAAACATACCAAATATGTAGAACCATATACTAATGAAGCATGGTTCCTCCTCTTTCCCCTTAGCAACCAAGGTTCCTCTCAACTTTTGTTATTATAATATGGTTAAGATAATTAGGCTAACATAATTATCAAATTCAAAATTAGGATTAGGCCCCAAAATATTCTCAATCCAAAAGGTTCAAAACAAGCCTTAAATGGCCTAAAACTTGGACTAACCCATATCCTAACCCAACGGACCGATATTCCACTATTTTAAACCCAAACCGGACTTTTTAAATCTACTGAGAACCAATTCTGAAAATGAACATATTCTCCAAGTCAATTTTCTTATTTAATTAATTAATTAGTCGATATGTGTAACTTAAGTTTATATGTTCATTATTAATTAATTAATTGTGACTCGATATTATAAGAATCAACTTCATGATTGGTGGGACCCAATACTGAGAAAAATAATCCAAATAAGTAAATCCCAAATACCTAATACCTGATCATTCCATTTTCGCCCATAATATTAAGTCACTTAAATATTTAGCTTAATGAATTAATGTGTGTTCGCCAATTGCGAAAAGATATGTATCCAAGAGCACATAAAAGAATTTTTAACACTACCAAAGCAACATATAAACCTACCAATTGAAATATTCCATGTCACAAGGAATATTTAATTAATCGACAATTAATAATTAATAATTAATTAAATAATTACATAAATGCAATAAAATATGGAGTATTACATTATCCCCTCCCCCCCCCCTTCAACAAGGAATTTCATCCTCAAAATTCGAATTTTATATATCTGAATCGAAGATATATGGATATATCCCCCCCCTGTTATCCTGTCTCTCCCAAGTAAACTCAACCTTATTGTGACACCCCTATTGAACACAAACTAGTGGAATAAATTTTGATCGCAAAATTTATTATCTCTAATCTAGGATACATTGTGGTATCTCCTCGTAAATCACATCCGGTTGCAACTCAATCCTGTCAAGGTCTATGTATTAATACATTAACTCATACCCTCAATATAAAAACGTGGAAAACGTCATTCACACGCTGAAGATGATCTGGTAAGGCCAAATAATATGCTATTGACCCCACCCTATCCAAGATCGTGAAAGGACTAATGTACCGAGGTGACAAATTCCCCTTGTACCTAAATCTCATTACTCTTTTTATTAGGGAGACCTTTAGAAGCACATGGTCTCCCACTTAAAGCTACAACATGTGCCTCCTCCTATCAACATATCTCTTCTGCCTACTCTAGGGAATCCTCATATGCTCTCTGATGAGATCCACCTTCTCTGAGGTGTCTAAAATAAAATTTCGTCCAAAAAGTCTTAAGTCCCCCCTCTCTAATCTATAAGTCAAAACTAGATAAGGTGGGATATACAAGCTTTGTAGGGCTTCATGCCAATAGACTGCTAGTGATTAAAGTTATAAGCTAACTCCACAAGTGGAAAATGTTAATCCTTGAAGTCGAAAATGCATCCACGCACATATCCTCCAAAACATGATTCAACCTCTCAGTTTGACCATCCGTCTGAGGGTGAAACATGAAACTCATCTAGGGAAAGCCTTTTCTAATATATTTCACTAACAAAAGAAAAAAAAGAAACAAATACATTCTTAAAATAAAAGAAAAAACCTTATCAGATTATATACCAATAGGAGACCTTATGGCGAGGTCTTTTTTAATATTCCATGACCATCTTAAACACTCATGTGTTATTGTACCCCCACAACCTCCAAACACTCCCCTAGAATCGAGAAACAAATGTATGGTCTTTGTTGGACACAACTTTAAGCGATACCCCGTGGAGATGTGCAATCTATAAAATGAAGAGTTAGGCATACTGCTATGTTGTATAGTCTGTCTGCACTAGAAGAAAGTGAGCCACTTCAGTTAGTTTATTGACAATAACCCAAACAAAATCATGTCCCCTTTGGGATATTGAAAACCACCTAGTGAAATCCATCGATAGGATCTCCCACTTCCACACTGGAATATATAACAACTACATCTATTCAAATGTTTTTTGGTGCTCCACATTCACTAACTAGCAGGAGGCACACTTAAACACAAACTATGTTACATCTATATTCGTACCGGATCACCAGTACTCTCTTATCATATCATGGTAAATCTTGTCACCCCCAGCATGCAAAGTGAATTATGAACCATGCGCCTCAATTAATACTACCTTTCGCAGCTCAGGACCCTTTGGCACAACCAATCGCTAGTGAAATTTTAATCTTCCAACTGAGCCAATCGAATGAAAAGGAAATACTCTAAAAATATTTCCTGCACCTTCTTCTAACAAAAGGACTCTAATGCTTAGACTCGAATCACCCATCACAAAATATCGGGTGTAATGATCACTACTACTAATATTTTCTCTTCTGTATCAACGGTATGTAAAGTATCCTAATGCTCTGCCAATAAATTCATTAAACTATCATTAAACTATCTCCATACTCTATCCATAAAGATGCCAGACTCATAATTGGTTGATAGCTCAAGGCATTTGCTACCCGTTTGATGGAGAAGTGATAGTCCTTCATAAACTCCAACCACCTCCTCTGCCGCATGTTCAAATCCTACTGAGTAATGAAGGATCTTTTTGTCCGATAATAACATGAATCTCCATTTCAACAAGTAGTGCTTCCAAATACGAAACACAAAGACTACCGCCACCAACTCTAAGTCATGGGTGGAGTAGTGTCCCTCGCGAGGCTTAAGTTTATAGGAAGCGTAAACAATGGGACTCTCCTATTGCATAAATAACCCTCATAGTCCCTACAGTGATGTGTCTGTGTAAAATATATAATTCACCCCTCCACGTGGTAAGGTAAAAACGGGTGCGGTCATGAGCCTTTACTTTAACTCTTTAAAATGCCTCTATCAATGATCTTCCTAAACAAATTGCACACCTTTTAGGGTCAAGTGTGTTAGTGGTCTTGCAATCTACGAGAATCCTTGAATGAACCTCCTATAGAACTTTACCTATCCCAAAAAGATCCTAGCCTCATTAGCTGTCGTGGGTTATGCCCAGTCCATCACAATCGACACCTTACTAGGATCCACATAAATCCAAGCCTCTTATATGTTATTCCTAAAAAATTGTACCTCCCATAAGTAGAATCCATGCTTGGATAACTTAGTGTACAACTTAGTTCTTGAAGTATCTACAAAACCGTCCTTAGATGTTGTGCTTGATCATTTTTCAGAACTGTCCTTTTTAATAAAGAATACTAGAGTTGCACACGGAGACTTACTCCTCCAAATGAATGACTGACTTTAAAGCTAATGTATCTTTTTCCGCCACTGTCTCATGCCCAGTGGTGCCATCCTATATGGTTCCCTCATTATGGGCCTGGTGCCTGGTGACAAATCTATCACAACGTCTATCTCATAAGTGGGTGGTTGTAACACCTCACATATTTTTCCATTTAGGATGATTAGGCCATGATGCTAAATTATGTCGGGCGTTAAAATTAAATACCATTCTTAATATGTGACGAAAATATGAGACATTAAAGCTTTTTCCACAAGATATGTATAAAGATAATCTAATGAATATAAATTATTTAGCTCAATAAAATCCATCACTACCCTAAGCTCCAATAATAAATCTCAACTCCAAGTAATAATAAACTCAATTAAAGTAAAGTCAACTACAATAATATCTCCAACTAAAAACCATAAAACAACTGTGGAGTTGAATGACCCACAAAATCCAAGATAATTGTCTCATAAATAAACGAATGGAAATAAGATAAACTATTGCAATAAATAAATTCCAGTTACAAGTCCTTTATCTCTAAATCTAAGTAGGTACATAGCAACATAACATAAAACATTAGTGAATAGAAATAATTCAGGGCCCACTGCAAG
This sequence comes from Sambucus nigra, assembly GCA_949130495.1. Lineage (NCBI taxonomy): Eukaryota > Viridiplantae > Streptophyta > Magnoliopsida > Dipsacales > Adoxaceae > Sambucus > Sambucus nigra. The sequence continues at coordinate 522,431,517 of OX422207.1, forward strand.
AATACTAGCTACTCATCCAAAATAGGATCCAATCATAAGCATTATAAGAGATACATATCACAATATAGGATTTTAATTAACTAATCAACATAATGACGATGTGAGTAATGTAAAGATATAACAACTACCCACATAAAATAAATCAACTCACTACCCAAGTCTAATTAGTTTATTTCAACATTAATTAAATCTTATTTTCGTTATCTTACTCAATTCGATAATCTTTCTCAATATTAATGATATTATCGATGCAACACCATTACAACCAGTTTGCCTTTTTATTAGCCGTGCACATACTTATGGCACGCCTAACGTCTCAACTCATCCATCACTGTAAATATAAATTTTGAATTAAATATATGCTAAAGTACACTAAATCCTTGGAAACTCTTGATTTATCGCAAGCAATCCATGTTCATTAAAAAAGAGTTGAAATACATTATTTTATGCATAAAAATGATAAAACTTTGATGAAAGTAGATTGGTTTTAAAGGGTTAATTACACTTGCCCCCCCCCCCCCCCCCCGAACTTTGTCCCCTTTTTCACTTTACTACTCAAACTTCAAATATCGAGACTTAACCCCCCCAACTTTTAAAAACGCTTCAAGTTACCCTGAAACCCTAATCATGTTAATTTTTTTTAATGAAAGGTTGTTCATGTGCATGGCATGTCATGCACATGAGAGCATTTTAGTCCAAGTCAAAATAAATATTAAAAAAAGAGAAATTGCAGGAAAATATTTGCAAAATCTTATAATTACAAAAAAAAAAATTTGGAAATTACGGGAAAAAATTTAAAATTGGAAGCTGCTAAAATTATTTTAGAAATAAAAAAAGTTTAAAAAGACAGAAAAGTACTTAAAATATTTTGGACTTTTTAAAGAATATTAAAAAACTTTTTTTTTTGGTGAAAAATAGAAAACAACTGCATGAAAAAAATACAACATTAATGAAAATGTAAAAATAATTTTTAGAAAGAATGGAAATTTCAATGAAAAAAAAAAATCTCCTAAAAAAATTTCAACCTTTAATGGTTTTGAAATAAAAAAAAATTGAAAAACTTTTTAATAGTATGACTAATATTATATGAAACTCTAAAAACTATTAAAATAGAAAATAACTTCTAGCGATAACTAATTTCAGGAAAAAACGAAAAATTTCCAATAAAAAACAAAGATATCATAAAAAAGTTTACACGACCATATGGAAATTTGCAAAAATATTAAAAAAATCCTAATATATAAAAACAATCGAAAAACGAAAATCTTTTACAAAATATGGAAATGATACAAAAAATATTTAAAAAATACACATTTGAAAAAAATAATAATAAAGACCTAAGTATCGCGCATTCTAAGCGCTAGTAAAAATATAGAACTCTAATAGTGAGAAGGTAGGAAGTTATATACAAAAGCTCCCAAAACGAGGCAGTTTAGATAAAATCAAACTTTGAGCCACAAATTGAAGATTTGTCTCCCTAATCTTTGGAAGCATTCATTTTCCTTACTAGCTCTTAGTTTAAATGAATCTACGTAGTCTTAATGTTTTGATACAGAGTAAATAAGCAGAGTGGTAACCAAGAATTCTTGTAGGAAAGGAACATATAACCAGAGTTAAAAACATAGGAATGAAGTTGGATGCACCCAAAAGAGAGACCAAGTTCCGGTTCAAATTTAAATAGGAACCTCGTGATTAAAGAACCAGAGACATTTAAAGAATTACAAACCATAGATTCAAACCCAATTCAGTACAAACTATGGATTCGTCTTTGATTTAAAGCATACAAATATTTAAATCTAGATCTAATTTCAGATCTATTTTTGTGTATGTGTGTTCATGTGTATATATTGTACGTTTGTCCATATGTGCGCACGCGCGTGCGTGTGTTTATGTTTATGTATATTTATGTATGTGGTGGGAGAGAGGAAGAAGAAGATAAGCACGCATGCGAGAGAGAGAATGAGATGGTAGTCATAGCTGCCGTGAGAGGGGGGGGGGGGGGGGGGGGGTAAGGGCATATAGAGTTTGAGTGGAACTTATCATTTTACTCTTAATATTAGTGTGTATATTTACCAAATAACCCTTTAATTTCGTTTTAAATGAAAATACCCTCATGTACATGGCACATGACCATCTTTTCCGTCCAAAAATTAACGGTGTTAACAGTAGATGGTTACTTGAATTCGTATTGAAAGTTTAAGGGGTAGGTATAGAAACTGAAAGTTCAGAGGGTAAAGTGAAAAGATGGTAAAGTTCAAGGGGACCAAGTATAATTAATCCAATTTTAAATAATCAATATTTTAGGGAAATTTGGTGTAATTTATCTCTATTATTACTCAAACAAATCGACAAATACGCCAGAATCACACACACACACACACACAAAAAAAAATAAATCATATTTGCATTTCATATGTTCTGACACAATTTTTACAATTATAAGCATTATCAATTACTACTACCATCTTTATCTTTACATTTAATATTCACTCTTTTCTAGTTGTGTCCTTGTGGTGATTACCAAATAATTCATAACATGAATATTATATTAAGTAAAAAATTTGATACACGAGTCATAATTTTTTCACTTGTTTTCGTTAAATATTGCATGAGTAATGAATTAAATTACATGTTCATTTCATGCACTTAATTAGTGATATAATAATGAAAGAAAGTCTGCGTTTGATGACTTATATTTCCATTCCCAACTCAAATATTATAATTGGACATGTAGGCCACGAAATCATAATGATTGAATAAATAATAATATATACGCAACATTATAAAGTATCAACATCCCATCATTCAATATTATACATGGACTCCTAGGCAACCGATGCACACATGATATGAATGTAGAAGTCTAATATTTATCTCTCTAGAATGGAGCGCTATAATGAACACGAAACCCTACATTATAAAAATATTAGTGATAAACATACATGTATGCATAAACAACAGTAAACCAAGAATAATTTACATTATTGTCTATTGCTTAATTTCCAATTCATGAAATATTTAAATTTGTTGTAATGTGAAAATCGAACAAACGAGGGACTTGCACAAGATATTAGGTAATTAATAATAAATCAGTAAGACATAAAATCATTTACTTTTATACCATCATTCATATATCAAAACTTATGTACGGGGATCGAATTACACTTAAAAGGTCTAAAATTCTTTATGGTTAAATTAACGCACAATGTCATTATATGCACTGGGTCATTAAACATCTTTGAATTTTTTTAGAATACTTAATTTTATGCCATAATATTTAATTTTAAAAATCATTGCATATGTGTTTGATGTCAAATATTATCAATATAAAATATGTCACCCATTAATATGCAGTTAATTATAACTACCATATTTATGAATTATGCATTTGATGTCCAACACTATAAATTATGATTAAGTGAATTCACATGATACACTAACAATTAATATTCACATACACGAATTTAGCGTCTACAATTTCAGACTATAGCCTCTATTTGACATGTAATCCAATAAATATGAACAAAAAGTTAAAATGGAACCCATATATAATATATCCATACACATGCATTATAGTTTATTATCTAATCCAACTGAAATGAATATTGGTATTCAAATTTGAATCATACATCTAATATCCACACATTTGTAACTTGTGTTTCACATTTAATCCAAACTAAACATGAATATTAGTTTTAAAAATTGAATCATAAATCTAATTTCCACACATGAATTATAGCATGTGACATCTAATCCATCTTGTACATAAACATTAATATTTAAACCAAATCATAAATCTAATATCCACATAGATGAATTATAGCATGCGTTTGGCATTTAATCCAATTTAAACATGAATATTAATGATAAAACTGAATCATGCATCTAATATCCATACATATGAATTGCACCCTGAGTTTGACATCTAATAAACTATAAACAAGAATATTAAAATCATCGTGAACAAACAAAACAACCAATGTGGTGAAAAAATACATAATATTTGAGAAAGTCATATATTTTTGTCAAAGAATTAGACTTTGAGTTATTAACAAAGGGTTGTAAATAATCACTTTAGAGTCTCAGAACACTTGACGGAATTTAGAAATCAATAATATTTGGGAAAGCCACATATTGTTGTCAAAGAATGAAAATTTGAGTTATCACGAGAGGGATGTAAATAATCACTTTAGAGTCTCTAAAAAATTAACGGAACACAAAATAATATCACATAGATATTGTGATAGGAAAATCATAAATACTGACCATGAAAACTGATATACTAAGAATGATAAAATATAGGTAATTAGAGTGAAAATATAATTTTGAATCAAATAATTATTACATTGGGTTTTCATGTATAATTTTATGGTGTCTCATAGTTTCATGAAGCATTCTATCAACTTAGAACGATCCACAATGCTCCAAATGAGTCCATTAAGAATTCTTTCAGCCAAAGATTAAGGGTCCACAGTTTTGGATGAGGAATGAGTGAGAGGGAGAGGTGTCATTTCGGGTGGGTGAGAAGGAGTTTATTTTAGTAAAAGAGTGTTATGATCTTAGTTATCAGTTCACATTCTACGTCCATGAGGGGAATAAAGATTTGAGTGTCATTCTTCTCAAGGGGGAGGTGCATTGGTTGGGGGTCTGTCTCAGGGAAGCCAGTAACGCACCTTCTAGGTTTTCCAAGTTGCGTCAAAGTGTAAATAGGAAGGTGCTGGCCTACACTAGTGTGAGAAAGGGGCGGCTCTGGTTTAATATTACTGTAAAAAAAGAGGGGTTTAGAAGGCACTTTCAACTACGGGCAGACCTAGGTGGTAGGGGTTAGTGTTACGCTGGCTCTGCATTTTTGAAGTTGGAGAAGGTGGTCCGCTCCATTAGGCCAAGTTTGTGTGTGACCGTTGGGTCTTTAAAGGATCGGTCTTACCTTCAAACTGCTAAAGTTGAGCCTTGTCCCCTTGCTAAGATCAACATCACTGAAGACTCTTCGTTTAGGATCGATCTTATCGTAGAGGATGATTCATGTTTATCTAGAGTTCAGTTCTTTCGGAGAGCTGTTGTTGGTCGGGTTGGAAATCTGGACACGTCCCCGCCTTCTTTGAAACAGTTTAAGTAATGGATTTCGGTTAAATGGATCCCCATCGGAGAAACTGAGGTAAGGAGTCTTCATTCTTCCTTATTTTTTATTGTGTTTGCTTTTGAACATGAGTGAGATAGAGTTTTGAAGAGGAAAAGTTGGTTCTTTTATACAATAGGGGTTCTTCTACTCCCTTATTTCGTTGGATCAAAGTCATGGAGATGCCTCTCCATCTTTGGGGGGTTGAAGTTTTTAAAGCTTCAGGGGACAAATGCGGAGGTTTTGTGAAAGTAGATTAAGAGACTTTGGTAGGTGAGGAATTATAGTGGGCGAGGATTTTGGTCAAGTGGAGTGACAACCTCCCGAATTTAGTGAAAGTTAGTGTAGGGGGTCGGTATTTGAATTGACTGTTTGGAATGAAACTCTTTTGAGTCACTTTGATGGAGATATCTCTAAAAAAGTGGCGGGGGTTGCCTCACGAGATTGAGTTTGGAGGATGGTCTTAAGCTCCGTCGGCAGGTGGGTATGGATGATATCCAAGAGGTGGAAAGTTTCACTCCGTCCGGAGCTTGTCACACCCCACTGGCTGCAGGGGAGGTGACTGTTGGGTCAGTGGTTCAGTCCGTGGCTAAAGGGGTGTTTAAAGAGAGCGGGGGCGATTTCTGTCTCCCTCAATAAGGCGAGTTGTTCCCTATCCAATGGTGCTAAGGTTGCTGTTACTACAATAATTAAAATGTTGTTAAACAGCTCACTTGATGAGGGTCGGAATTTTAGTTGTTATGGAGCTGGTGTGGGGGAGAGGATACTCGTGCCGTCCAAAACTCCGATTTGCATTGAGTCTAACGCAACCGTTGGTTTTTTGCATGGCGTTACTACTAGCACCGGAGCTACAGTGACTGATGGGAATGGTACATACAACAAAGAGAGTAGTCGAGGAGGACCCATAGGCAGTCAGGCTCATGGTGGCAGGATCAGGGCTTGAGGGTAACTATTCGGAGGTATGGGATGATGCATATTTGTTGAAAAGTTACAGCTCTACTGTGGAGGAGGTAGCAGGTAATAAAGGGGATGAGTTGACTCATATGTCAGGGAAAGCTTTGGATAACTCTTTGTCCATTTGTCTAGTTGCATGTTCCTATACATCCAAGGTTATTTCTACTGTCCAGACATTGACAAAACTTAAAGCGGGTAAGGCAAATTTTAAGAAACTTTGTGATAGTGCTCAGGTGGCGGGGGATAGCTTGTCTGGCCCCATTTGCTCCAAGAAGGATTTGGATCAGGAGTGTGGAATACTTATGGATGGAGTCATTGTATCAAAGCTATATTTGGGTGACCATCGTGTTGGGATTATTAACTTAGAAGATGGGGGATCTTTTGATACGGGTGTTTCTATGGGGCTACCAGATTTGGAAAAGTCCACTGCTCGGCTAGATACGACTCTTGTGGCTAATAGTGTGGGGCATTCTCTTGTTAAGAGAGGTAAGTGTTTATCCATTTTCAAAATGGTGGGCCCATGTCTTAATTCGGGTAAGGTATTGCAAAGAAGCGTTTTGAGGAGAAATATTAAGGCAAATAGCGGAATTAATAAGAAGAGGGGAAGAGTGGCTAATGTTAAAGTTCTTAAAGGTGTTGAAGAGTCGGTGGCCTCATATGATAAATCACTTTTGGCTCTTGTCCCAAACAATGATATCTTTCAGAATCATTTAAGTTTATGGGGTTCACATGAGAGGGAGTCTCTACTGAGTGGTTTGAGAGTTGGGGCTTAATCATGTTATGATTTTGGACAAACTAGTGGTGTGGGGAGGGCAGAGAGTGTGTTTATGGATCACTTTATTAAGACGTCAGGGCTTGGAAACGTGGAGGGTAAGGTCTTGTTTGAGGATGAATTAGACGAGACACGGGAAGTGGGAGGAGGAGGTAAGGGTTTTGTTTATACTAATGTCTCCAATTCTAAAATCTTGGTAGATATCGATATCCCTAGGCAGGAAGAGACCTATGGAGAGGGAGAGGACGAGGAGTGGGAGGAGGTCCCGGTGGGATGGGCAGATAATTTGATAGGATTCAGTAAGATGGTAGCGGTAAACTTCGAGGGAAATGAGAATAAGGCTCGTTTACTTTTCGAGAAAATAGGTGGTTATGAGAGGTTGTAGGATATCATTGTCCTCCATGTAGATCTGGCGCTAGTTCGTCTTGTGGTGTTGTTTCTTCGTTGTGCTATGGGGTGGCAGAATCTATTGACGCTCATGAGAATCTTCGGAGTCTATTTCTTGAGGTGGTGGTTTTCTTTGAGTGGCTGTAAGTGATGGTTGTGTTTTTTGTGGTGGATGCCTTTCTTGATATCTCGCCTTTCTTTTCGATGTGTTGTATACTCCCTGTATACGGGTTTCGTTCCCTTAAGCGGTTTGGTTCTAATATATCATTTACTTATAAAAAAAAAATCTCCAAACATGTCACAATCACACAAAAAAAGAAACCATTCATTTTTGCATTTCATATGTTCCTACAACAATTTTTAGCTACTCCCCAATATGAGAGAATTAAACCATGAGTCTTTCTATTCTAAATGTTCTCAAAATTGCTTGCATCAAAATTAGCTACAATTTGGAGGGGAAAAAAATAAACGAAGAAGAAGGAAAAAACTACACTTTTAAAAGAAACGAACAAATGAATAAAATTGAAGTTGCCATTTACAGTATGTCTTCTTTCACCCACTTCAATGTATCATCTAATGCTTATCATAATCTCCCGTCCTTGATACCCCATTAGACAAGGGACGAACTATGACAACATTCATAATCAATTTGTTTGGAGGAAGCTGTAAATGAAGCTGGTGAAGTTTCCCATCCAACGTACACCTCAAACACACAATGATATCCTTAAGACCAGTCACTTCTTCCAATTTACGAGTCAACTCATCAACCTCATTACCCTTAAAATTAAAGGAAGACCCCTTCGTTTTCTCTTCGACATCACCATCTAAATCAACAACATGGTAATATATAATGCTACCATTTGCCCGCCTCGAAGGGGGAAATAAGAAAACAATCAAATGACTGCAATAAGTCAAACAAACTAAGGTGTTAGCAATCACCCAAAAACTATATATAAAGAACTGACTGATTAAAAAAACCTTAAACTTAACTAACAATAGAATGAATTATGATTTATTTTTATTTCTACCCTTCATATTCTAAGAGTGGAAAGAGAAACAATATCCTAATTATTCAATTCTAACATTTAATCATATTTCATCATTATTTTTTCGATCATGAATCATTGAAAAAAAAGGGATTTAGAGATAATGTTAAGAAGTGTGATGAGTTTGTAATATAATTGTATTAATGCTTTTAGGCAATTTACTGTCACGTTATACAAACATGTTCAGTTTTCATGTAAATATGTATGAAATATTATTATCCGCACTAAAGAATTATTTTAAGTGGTGTACATGTGCTTAAAATTTGGATACACAAAACAAGATGCAAAGGTTGAATCCAAAAGAGTTTTTATTCACTCTTTTATGGTGAACAGACAATACAACAGATAAAGCTAGGAAACTAACAACTGGTTACCTATGCTAATTAGGAGACATTTCACTAACTAACCAATTAACAATAAATACTTTGTTAAATTTGTTTGAATTATTTGAAATACAAATACGCAGAACTTTTATGCTGTGTTAATATTTTGCATCAAATATTAAATAAAAGAGAGCATTCCAAAATGGTGCAACTCTCTTGATTGTGCAAAAATTTAATAATTCCACGATGATTTCTGTTCATTCTAATACTTCGAGAGTCATACCAAATTAAAGTATAGTTCAAGAAATTATAGTAACAATCTATATACAAATAACATAGTTGAGGAAGGAAAATCGTTACCTCTTGTCTGGAAAAAGTTGGAGACATAGTTGAAGCCGAACTCGATTCATCGGATCCAAACGAATCAGATCGAACCACCAATGGAGGGGGTGCTTTAGCCTCCAACGATCTAGTAACAATATCAACAACATCAACATCCCAAAGAACCCACTTCTTAGTTGAGCTCCTGTGTGGAATATTATGTGTAACAGATTTTCGCCACGGAGGAATACCACCATTAGCCCTTAGAAACTGGCCGTAACGCGTCTTGAGCCTAACTTGGTTACCCTCTTTTACTGGCTCCCAATCAACTGACGAGTCTAACCTAGGAGGCAGCGTTTGAAGCGCCTTCCTTCCAGTCATAGCAAAAAAAAAAGGCTGGTTTGAGGGTGTGAGATATTTATTGTATTTGCTCTTGAGACGAATAATATTTTTTCCTGGTAGGTTGGTAACAAATTCAACTGTCCAAACAACACTTTTGGATGAGCCTTTTCGATCTTGTGTGACGGTCTCTTCGTCTTCATCGGCGTAAAGGTATATCCCTTGGTGGCTACGGAGCCTAACTGCCTTAGCGCATTGGAAAAATTCCATTGTAACAAGTGGAAACGTAGAATGATCAAAGTAGGGTGATGTTCTGTGTTAGTAAGCCTGGACAGTTTTTTGAGTGTTGAAGTTGTGAGTGAAACTAACATGGGACACTGTGGGCTGGCTATTTATTTATAGATTTAAAGGGGCGGAGATTTATTAGAGCACGTTTTGTTTTGACGATGAGATCGTATATGGATAGAATTAGGGAAGCTTAATCAGAACAAGCCGCCAGCCATATATGATAGCGTAACTGTTTGGGTTTTCATCAGATGTCCAAATCATGTTGAAACACTAGTTTGACCAAGAGCCCCTCAAGTTAGTCGAAGAAGTCCATTTTTATTTTTATTTCTTTTCGTAGGATACCATGAGTTATCCGGATCAATTTGCGCACAATTCAATTAATTTTTATTTGTGGTTCGTGACTTTTGTTGGCCAAACATTATTTTAATAGTATCGAAAATCGAATTGAGGGCCAAACCTAATCCACCCCCATAATTGTCCGAGTGACAGCCTTATACACCACTGTGTTAATACATTTTTATTCTGAGAGCTAGCATTGACACCCCAAACTCTATAATACACGCCTAATAAAATATTTTAAGATTATTGATACTTTACTAATATGAATTTTAATTAATTTTACACTTCAAAATTCAATGTATTAGAATTGACAAATAAAACCCCAAAATTTCTACATTTCTGCAATTCAAATCCCGCCATTAAATTTACTAACAAAAAGAGTAACAAAGAAGGTAAATGCGTAAAAATACCCTTTCTTGTCAAATTTTATAATTTTTTACGTGTCAGTCTTGAATACATTGAGGTTTGAAGTACAAAAACGACTAAACTTCAGGGTAGTAAAGTGTCAATATCCCATGAAATAAAAACTTCCAACTATATTATTTATTTAAATTTATTTTGATTTATTTTATTATTAGATAATATTGATTTCATATCAAATTATTTAAGGAAGAAATGATTATAAGTTTTCAAAGTTGTAATATTTATACCTTAATTCAATATTAATTGAAAAAAAATTGTATTTAAAGTTTATCAAGTAATATACTTAAATCAAATTCAAAAGATCGTGAAAGAAAATTAAAACTCTCGCAAATTTAGTATTACCCCCCCTCCACACACACACAACACACACACACACACACCATTCAAGTGTTTATAGATATTCATTTTCGGCTAGTGAAAGTTTGGATAATTATCTTATTGACTTTCTAATTGAATTTTTTGATGAAATTATTTATACATTATATCCTCACTATGGGAACCATCTCTATCAAGTTTGGGTGTAAAATTATGTTTTTTTTTCTATTTTAAAATGTGTTTATTTTTTAGGTCTATTAATAAATGTCCGCTCTTGAAAAACTTTATATCTATAAATAGATGAGCAAAACCCCAAACAAATAAAAAGAGATAAATAGAAATATATATCATGCTGAAGTTTGGTGAGATAAAGCTTTCGACTAGAATGATTGAAGAAGGGAAGATTATCACTGAGAAAAGAGGAAAAAGCTGATGAAATTTGACCTTATTTTTCCATAAATAATACTTAATTGTGCGTTAAAATATTACTTGTGGACATTGACATAAAAATTTAATTATAAAATATAGAAATCATTTTTAACAAAAAGTAATTATGATGAGAATATTTATGGTATACATACCAACTATTTTGTGAAAGCTTATAATTGTTTCTTTAATAAATACTTTGGTATGAAATCAATATTATCTATTAATAACAAAAATAAAATCTTTCATTTCATGGGTTTTGGAACCTTATTAGTCTGAAGTTTAGTCACTTTTGCACTTCAAACATAATATATTTAAGACTTGCATATAAAACCACAAAATTTGGTGGAAAAAGAGTGTTTTGACCCATTTATCCTCATTTTTTACTATTTTCGTTATTAAATTTAACGACAGGATTTGGATTGCAACAATGTGAAAACTTTAGGGGTTTATGCGTATGTCTTGATACTTTGATTTTTAAAGTGCAAAAGTGAATAAACTTCAAATAATAAAGTGTCAATAACCCAATAACTTATTAGCAACACGCACACAATTATTCCTTCATTTTCCTATCAAAGGGAATTTCTCATTTTCAAATTTTCCCCTTCTCTCTTCATCTATTTCTATCTCTAAAACCTTTAAACCCATTTCAATATAAAACAACATATTGTCATCATCTCCATCGCATACCATCACAATCTCCACCACCACACCTCCACCATAACTATCAACGCAAAAATCCATGTATATGTGTGCGTATATGTATATGTATTTTCTCTCTCTCATTGACTTCCTTTAAAAAATACTAGTATAAAAAAGTATTTATTTTTAATAAATAAATGACCCGAAGAAACATTATTTTCTAAGATTTACCCCATAAACAATTTAAAATAAATTACATACCAAGATATGATTCAAAATATAGTTATAATGTTGAAAAAATATCAAAATTACCAAAACGTCAAACGTTGTTACCCCAGTCTTGAAATTTTCCACCAAATTCAGGGCTTTGACCTCTAAATTTGACCTCAGATTAGGGTCTGGTACTCGAAATTTGGCTCCAGATTAAGGATCAATATCTCAAAATTAGGCCTCATATTAGGGTTATCGACGCCAAGGGTCTTGATCCCAACATTTGGCCACAAATTATGGATATGGACCCCAAATGGATTTATTTCTAACAAAGGACAATATTTTACCTAGTCAAGACTTGGACCCCGAATTTGTACCCCAAATTCGGGACTTATACCCCAAATTTTTTTCGTAAACTAGAGGCTCAGATTCCGAATATGTACAACCATATTTGTTTTGTTAACATTCAGATCTTAGACCCCCAAATTTATCATCATTTTTGGGATCGGGGGAATGGATTTGCAAGTTTTCAAACCTATGATATTTTTTTTTTGAATTTTCAACTATTATTTGAATCTTATCTGAGTATATACTTTATTTTAAGTTATTTATGAGTTGAATATGAAGAGAAAATATTTATTTGGGTCATTTTTTCATTTCAGGTTCAAACTTTTTCATAGCTAATGTTTTTTGTGTGCTCGTGAGAGAGATGGTGAGATATGTTTGTGCCTATGTATGTGTATGTTTAGAGAGAGATTCCCCAGTGGGTGGGGGATATGGTGGGGAGGGTGATTGAGAAGAAGTTTGTTGAGAGAAAACGAGAGTTTGAGTTGTATGAGACGATAAAAAATAAAGTAGGATCCAATGAAATTTTTACCAAAAATATTTATACCATCAAGTTACCCTTAAAAATTACTTTGATGTAGCATTATAGATTAGTTTTTTGGTTGTTAATAACAACACCATTTATTTATTATTTTTATTTACAATTAAAAGGGAATTTACTTATGGTACAAGTTAGTAATGAAAATGGGAGATCCATGCAAGTTCTTCTTAATAGGAATCTCACTTTTGAAATCCTTTATAGGCATCTGACGCGACTTAATATTTGTCTCAAAAGTGCGTATTTATCTAGGCTCAAGTGCAAGCCTTGTCGCTCAAGTAATAACCCGGTAAGTAGGGATCGTCTCCACAGGGATCAAAATTGCCAAACAATAACAAGAAAAATTACCAAACCTTGAAATGATTTCTTGAAAGAAATAAAAAGATGATTGATTTTTTTGGGAAAATTTCTAAAAATTTACTTATGAAAAACAATTGGAAATTAACAGCAAAATTCGGGTTTAACAATTTAGAGAAAATTAGGGTAGGGTACAATCCCTCAATCCTTAACAAATTATTCTTTAGAATATTAAAATTATAAATAAAAATTCTTGATTAAATCCAGTCCTTATCATCACTAAGCATTACATATATGAGGTTCAAGACCGCATCATATGAAATCAAAGATCAATATAAGGCGGTGAACGACAAATTATACATACAAAGCATTCTTAAACATCCCAAGTACCTAGGGCAAGAGAGATTAAAAGATATGACAATGCATATATGATTTTCATTCATGATTCAACCAACATTTTCATTTATTTACTAATTTTCCATACGAATAATTTGTATTAGGATTGAGTTCATGTACCCCAACCCTTGAGAAATTAGCTACTCATGATTTGGTTGAAAAATAAATTCACATATGAAACTATGAAATTGCAGAACATTGTAAGAAATTTGCAGAAATTAAACAAAAGAGAATAGAATGATATTACTTGAATTCAGCACAAAAACGGAATTGAGATTCAGAATACAACTAGGGTTCATGCAAATCTTGAAGGAAATGGAAATTTGATCTAAAAATCTGATCTAAAAACTCTCTCTAAAATTTCTAACCCTAGCCTCTCTCTAGCCTCCTCTCAAATGATGTAGGTCATGGGCTTTTATAGCACAAAATCTCGAAATTGACAACCAATAGTGCTTGTGGAACAAGTTTTCCAAGAGTTGCACTGCATTAAATGCATAATTAATGTCAGAAATCCGCACATCTAGACTCTTCATTATCCCGCAACTTCAAAACATCGTAACTTCTTCACCGTAGCTCGGATTGAGGTGCCGTTTTTTCCAGTATTCTTGTAATTTAGAGCTCTTCAACTTTCTAGTTGGCCCCACCTCCGGACTAAGGCTGAAAAATTACGAAAATGCCCTTCAACTCTCCATTTCTAGGTTTCTTTAACTGTTTTGCGTTCTCCTTCGCACTAACTTGCGTGAAATACCTGTAAAACACATGAGAAATACACAAAACAAGAAATACTTGCCAAAAAAGGTTAGTAGAATACATTTGAGACAAATCCAAGCTACTTACACTGCACGGGATCATAAAAATACTGAAATTAAGGGGATAAATGTGAAGAATATGTGCCTAAACACACCCCCTAACTTAGAACTTTGCGCGTCCCGAGCAATGTAAATGAAATTAACCAAAATTCTACTCTTGAAAATTCCTTTATTAAAATAAAATTCCACTTTCGCAGGCACGCGATTGCATTTAGCGTATGCAACAAGTCTTTAAACCCCTAGGTTACCCTAGTAGGACGAGTTTTGTCTCGTGAGGGTTTGCAGTGAATTTACCCACAAAATTCTTTATTGACTCAAATAAATATCAAAATACTTAAAAATTGTACAATTTAAACTTTTCGAAAAATAATCACCATAAATTCATATTCAAATGTCTCAAATCATAGTGTGTGTGTGCAAAGCCAAAAATTAAACCTCAAACTTCCACCGATTGAGCATTACGTTACTTTCCGAAAATTCGTTTTGATTCAAATTCTTACGGATGCACTCACAAACGAATCACTCGGATTGTGGCTATTTTCTCCCGGTATGCATGATATAAAGAGTAAATATAATGGACACAATTTCATGCATACAAAATTGAAAAGAAGGAAATTTATGGTGAAAAGATCTCATCATCGGAATACAGTTATTTGGAAATGGGAACATCACCTCTAATTCACACCATTTAATCTCTCATATTATCTTTTCATGTCTTAGCTCTCCACGCATAAATTAATTTCGCAATTCGGACTCAGTTAGGACTTTTTGGGTTAAAAGGTGTAAAGGGTAAAAATGGGAATGGATGGAATGTTCGAAATTGGAAAATGTCCTTATGACGTCCATTTGTGCTTTTTCGGGCATTTGCTCATTTTTCTCTTTCTCTTTCTCTTTTTTTTTTCTTTTTTTTCATTTTTTTTCATTTTTTTTCTTGCTATTTTTCTTTTTTGTTGAGCATTTCTATTTTTTTTTCTTCTTGCCCCTTTTTATTGCACAATTTGGACTTTATTTGATGAATTTTCTCAATTTTCACAATTCCGGGCTATTTGGGTTTTTCGGGTTATCAAACGAAAGGATAAATTTTTTATTAGGCTCAAATTGGGTTGCAAAGGGATAATTTTTCACAACTTTTTATGGCTAATATTTTTGGGTAACAAACGAGGGCCTACTTCATTGTCCAAATTGCTAATCACATTACCATATGCATCTCGAGATTAATTAAGTTTAGAGATATATTTAGCACGAATTTCGAGACAATAATTCACACATTTTCCATAACCGATCAAAATAAAGTATTGAGATCATCAACGACTTATTAAAACGCTGAAAAGAACTTTGAGTTAATCATAAACTCGGATTGATTTAAAAACTCATAAAAAATTGATAGGCTCGAAATCTCACCGGGTTGGACTAATCTCCACACTTATTCGTAAAGTCGTCAATTTTCTTTCAATTTCCATCTTCGGTCAATTTTGGCTTAGTGCATTATGAATTTTACAATTTGAGACTATAAATAGAATAAAGGTGATATTTTTGAAAAATTTAAATTCTAATTTTTATTTATTTTGAAGAAAAATATTTTTGGCTTTTTTTTTTTTTTTTTAAACACACTTGGAAAGAACATGTGATCGAATCAATGAATCTAAACAATAAATGGGAAGAATATCCCACACCCCCTAACTTAAATGTTGCATTGTCCTCAATGCGAATCAAGAACACAATATAAAGAGAGGAAAAGAAAGATATTACCCAAATGGAGCGATCCCTGATGAGTGCGAGTCCATTGAATCTACAAAACATGTTAGAACCAAGCATACCAAAAAAATAACAATACTTGAACTAATTACTCTAAATGCAACAAGATACTATATAACACTTATACATGACTCAAAAATTCAACAAAAATCACCCCATACGCGTCGGGGGTGCGACGACCTCACCTCTCTTTGTTCATTCAATCCCCATAAATGGGGTCCGACAGCCAGATTGTGTCGGCTTCTTTAACCATGGCTTCCAAATAAGGCTTGAGACGATGCCCATTGACTTTAAAAGTGGTTCCCCCTTTTTCATCCATTAGCTCAACGGCTCCATGGGGAAACACTTCTTTCACAATGTAAGGACCAGACCATCGAGACCGCAATTTACCGGGAAACAAGTGCAACCTCGAGTTGTAGAGGAGTACTTTCTGTTCCAAATGAAACTCTTTCTTACGAATGATTCCGTCATGAGCTCGTTTCATTCGGTCCTTGGAAATTTTGGCACTTTCATACGCATCGTTGCGCATTTCTTCCAACTCGTTCAACTGAAGTTTACGTGTTTCACCGACTTTATCCATTTTGAAGTTCACCCTTTTGATAGCCCAATACGCTTTGTGTTCGATTTCAACCGGAAGATGACAAGGTTTGCCATACACAAATCGAAATGGGGACATCCCAAGGGGATTCTTGTATGCGGTTCTATAAGCCCAAAGAGCATCAGTCAACCTAAGAGACCAGTCTTTCCTATTAGGATCAACTGTCTTCTCCAAGATATTCTTGATCTCCCTATTAGCAAGCTCGGCTTGGCCATTCGATTGGGGGTGATAGGGGGTGCTAACCTTGTGGACAATTCCATACTTCCGCATTAGTTTATCCATCGGCCTATTGCAAAAATGAGTTCCATTATCACTAATTATGGCCTTAGGCATACCAAAGCGAGAAAGTATATTTTCTTGAATAAATTTGATCACCACCTTGCTGTCATTCGTCCTTGTAGCTATAGCCTCTACCCATTTGAGACATAATCTACAGCGACGAGAATGTATAGAAAACCAAAAGAAGGGGGAAAGGGCCCCATGAAGTCAATTCCCCAACAATCAAACAACTCCAAGACTAAAATAGGGGATAATGGCATCATATCATGGCGAGTAACAGCTCCCATTCTTTGGCATCTATCGCAAGTCTTACAAAAAGCATTCACATCCCGGAAGATTGTGGGCCAATAAAGACCACTTTGAAGGATTTTCGCAACAGTTTTATTTTTAGAAAAATGACCGCCACATGCTTCCGAATGACAGAATCGAATCACCCCTTGTATTTCCTCATCGGGTACACATCTCCGGATAATTTGGTCAGCACAATACTTAAACAAGTATGGATCATCATAAAAGAACATGCGTGACCAAGTAATGAACCTCCTTCTCTCTTGCGGATTCCAACTAGAGGGAACAACTCCGGTGACAAGGTAATTGACAATATCCGCAAACCAAGGGAGAGAAGAGGTAGCAAATAGATTCTCATATGGAAAATACTCGTCTATGGGAATGGGATCAATAGGTACGTCGGACGAGAGTCGTGACAAATGGTCAGCAACAACGTTTTCTACTCCTTTCTTATCTTGAATCGAGAGATTAAACTCTTGTAGGAGTAGGATCCACCTGATTAAACGAGGTTTGGCATCTTTCTTGCTCAAGAGATATTTCAATGCCGAATGATCAGTGAAACAAAGGATAGGCGACCCAACAACGTAAGAGCGAAATTTGTCGAGAGCAAAAACGACAGCTAGCAACTCTTTCTTTGTAGTAGAGTAATTAAGCTGAGGGACAGATAATGTTCGGCTAGCATAGTAAATAACATGAGCTTTCTTGTCTTTCCTCTGTCCAAGAACAGCCCCAATCGCGAAATCACTTGCATCACACATAAGCTCAAAGGGAAGCGACCAATCCGGAGCTTGCATGATAGGTGCAGAAATAAGCATGCTTTTGAGTTTATCAAATGCTTCTTGACATGCTTTACTCCACTCAAATGGAGTGTCCTTCATGAGAAGATTACTCAAAGGTCTAGCGATGGCGCTAAAGTCTTTGATAAACCTCCTATAAAATCCAGCATGGCCTAGAAAGGACCTCACATCTTTAAGTGATTTTGGCGGGGGTAGCTCAGCTATTACTTCAATTTTTGCTCGATCAACTTCAATTCCCCTAGATGAGACTATGTGGCCCAAGACTACACCCTCGGTAACCATGAAATGGCATTTTTCCCAATTGAGGACTAAGTCTTTTTCCACACATCGGAATAGAACTCTCTCAAGATTAGCTAAACAATGGTCAAAAGATGAGCCGAAAACGCTGAAATCGTCCATGAACACCTCAAGACCTTTTTCAATCATGTGGCTAAATAGACTTAACATGCACCTCTGGCATACGTTTATAGGCAAACGTACCAAATGGACATGTAAAAGTCGTCTTTTCTTGATCAAGAACATCCACCTCAATCTGATTATAACCGGAATACCCATCTAGAAAACAATAATAAGGATGGCCCGCTACTCGTTCAATAACTTGATCGATAAATGGTAAGGGAAAATGATCCTTTCGAGTTCCGGCATTGAGCTTTCGGTAGTCAATGCAAACACGCCACCCGGTGGTGGTGCGTTGAGGTATTAATTCTCCCTTAGCATTTTCAACCACAGTCATCCCTGGTTTCTTTGGAACGACCTGAATTGGGCTCACCCATTTACTATCCGAAATGGGATATATAATTCCAGCATCTAACAATTTGATTATTTCCGCTCTTACAACATCTTTCATTGTTGGATTTAACCTCCTTTGCATCTCACGAGATGGCTTCACTTCTTCCTCGAGATGGATTTTATGGGTACAAATCAAAGGACTTATACCCTTCAAATCTGCTATGGTCCATCCAAAAGCACTTCTATGCTTTCTCAACACATCTAACAACATACCTTCTTGCCCTTTTTCTAGATGGGAAGACACAACAACAGGAAATGTATCATTCTCACCTAAAAAGGCATATTTGACATGAGAAGGTAGTTTCTTCAACTCAAGACTAGGAAATCTATGTTCAGAGGGGACCAAGGGTGTCTCCCTCGGAGGCAATTCTTCATACCTAGAAATCCAGTCAACCGCTCTTAAACTCTCAAAACTCTCTTCCTCTTGTAACCACATTTTTAACTCTTCCACCTCTCTCCCAAACTCAGTATAATCACTCATTTGAGCATCACTTTGCCCTAAGCACACTTTCAGAGCATCTCCTCCTATGATTTTTTCAATATTTTCATCCACCACTTCTTCAATAAGATCCATTTCAAGAATCTCATCCTCATCACCCATTTGGTTAGCGACATTGAAAATATTTTTCTCGAGAGTCATGTTTCCAAAAGTGAGTTGCATTTGGCCATTCCGTGTATTGATCAAAGCATTAGCGGTAACTAAGAACGATCGGCCCAATATAATTGGAACATGATTTCTCGTATGGGGAACAGGCTCGGTGTCCCAAATAACAAAATCAACGGGGAAGTAGAACGTATCCACTTGAACAATTACGTCTTCTACAATCCCACGAGGCACTTTAACTGTCCTATCCGCTAACTGTAGAGTGATTCGGGTAGGTTTTAAATCACCTAAATCAAGCTTCTTATAGATGGAGTATGGGAGGATGTTTACACTCGCACCTAAATCAAGCAACGCTCTTTCCACTCTCATTTCTCCAATGATACATGAAATGGTAGGTGAACCTGGATCTTTGAATTTTGGTGGAAGATCATTGAGAAGAACTGAGCTCACATTTTCTACCAAGAAAACATTTTTCTTCACCTTAAGACATCTCTTGACAGTCAAAAGATCTTTAATAACCTTCGCATATGCTGGAATTTGTTGAATAGCATCAAGGAACGGCAAGTTCAATTTTACTTGCTTCAACACATCCATCACCTCGATACGCGAAGCACCTTTCTGGGGTGACTCTAAGCGTTGAGGAAATGGAGCAGCAGTAGGCGACTTGACTTTAATATCAGGCTCAACCTCCGCATCTTTCAATTCCTTTTCTAAGGAAGGTTCTTCAGACTCGGAAATTTCAGATTCCTTCACAATCTCGGGTTCGACTCCATCATCATTCACCTTTGGTAATTTAGGTGCTAGATCAATTACGCGGCCACTACGAAGAGTAGTAACAGCTTGACATTGTTCTTGCAATTCTGATGATGTGGAGCAAACCGTGGTTTGACCTTGAAGAGGTGGTCTTTGGCCTTGGGCTGGAAGTTTACCCTTCTCTTGAGTATTCACCGCAGACTGCAACCTAGAGATGTTAGTATGCATTTCAGCGAACATTCGCTCAAATTTGGCATCTCTTTCTTTTTGGGCTTGGATGAATTGATTGAAATTATCATCAAGAATTCTCCTAGGTGGAGGTACATAAGGACCAGGAGGTGGTACTTGCATAGGGTTTGCCACTTGCTGAAATTGAGGGGGTTGTGGTAGAGTCATCTGTGGGTTAGGAACCATCCCACCTTGGGGTTGTCCATAATTGTACCCGGGATTCCTCCACGATTGATTATATGCATTCCCTTGCTGAGCATTATAATTTCCTCGAAAACCTCCTATTGCATCAACCTGTTCAGTGTACATGGCCTTGTATGCAGGTATGGTAGGACATCCTTCGGTAGAATGGCCTGCATTACAAATGGCACATACCTTCTCCATCCTGGTTTTTACGGGTCCAGACACATCTCTCAATCGCATATCTAGCATTTCTCTAAAGTTCTTTTCCATTTGATCAAGTTTTAAATCCAACAAAGTGTCCTTGTCCACGTGATAAATACCGGACGCAGCAGGCAAGTTGGACACTTGTCGATTTCTATTTTGACTATTTGGATCAGAAGTATCCCATGCTTGGGTAGTTTCCACCACATATTTCAAATGAGCCTCAGCATCGCTCGTACTTAACTCCCAAAATGGTCTCTCACACATGGTTTGAACAAGTTGTTTAGACGCTACAGTAAGGCCTTGATGGAAAAATGAAATCAGATGATGAGTTTCAAAACCATGATGGGGGCACGAATTAACTAACTCCTGGTATCTCTCCCAACACTTATCAAAAGCCTCATTCTCATTTTGACGAAAAGCTTGAATTTGGGCTTTAACAGAATTGGTTTTGTGTTGTGGAAAATTTTTTGAGATAAACTTGTTTTGCATATCTCTCCATGATAAAACAGAATTTGGGGGCAGGGTCCATAACCAAGTTTTCGCTTTATCCTTTAAGGAAAAAGGAAAGAGCTTTAACCGGATTACTTCTTGTGGACAAGTTTGGTCTCCAAATGTTTCACACGTATCTTCAAACTCTCTAATATGGAGATATGGTTTTTCCGAATCCATCCCATGAAATGTAGGAAGAATTTGGATCATTCCATTCCGAAAGTGGAACTGACCGGAATTATACGGGAATAAAATGCAACCAGGGTTAGCAGTTCTCTCCGGAAACAAAAGATCTTTCATGGGTTGATATGGTACATCATCCTCTCCAGCACCAACACCGACACTACCATGATCCGACATATTGCTACCGAAAGGTTCAGAATTCTCACTCAAGGTTTGACTCAACGAACGACTTGTGATGGAATTATTAGGGGAAGGAGGTGGAACCCAAAACGGCAAAGACTCAGAATTTTCAGATCCGGCTTTGGCAATAGGATTTTTGTGAATTTGGGTGGGAGATGAATTCTGCATATAAGATCACAAGAGAAAAAATGAAAAATATATATATTTTTTTTATGAAATCACTTGTAGATAACAATAACTTTCTTGGAAATTTAACAATTTTAGATCCCCGGCAACGGTGCCAAAAAACTTGACGCGACTTAATATTTGTCTCAAAAGTGCGTATTTATCTAGGCTCAAGTGCAAGCCTTGTCGCTCAAGTAATAACTCGGTAAGTAGGGATCGTCTCCACAGGGATCAAAATTGCCAAACAATAACAAGAAAAATTACCAAACCTTGAAATGATTTCTTGAAAGAAATAAAAAGATGATTGATTTTTTTGGGAAAATTTCTAAAAATTTACTTATGAAAAACAATTGGAAATTAACAGCAAAATTCGGGTTTAACAATTTAGAGAAAATTAGGGTAGGGTACAATCCCTCAATCCTTAACAAATTATTCTTTAGAATATTAAAATTATAAATAAAAATTCTTGATTAAATCCAGTCCTTATCATCACTAAGCATTACATATATGAGGTTCAAGACCGCATCATATGAAATCAAAGATCAATATAAGGCGGTGAACGACAAATTATACATACAAAGCATTCTTAAACATCCCAGGTACCTAGGGCAAGAGAGATTAAAAGATATGACAATGCATATATGATTTTCATTCACGATTCAACCAACATTTTCATTTATTTACTAATTTTCCATACGAATAATTTGTATTAGGATTGAGTTCATGTACCCCAACCCTTGAGAAATTAGCTACTCATGATTTGGTTGAAAAATAAATTCACATATGAAACTATGAAATTGCAGAACATTGTAAGAAATTTGCAGAAATTAAACAAAATAGAATAGAATGATATTACTTGAATTCAGCACAAAAACGGAATTGAGATTCAGAATACAACTAGGGTTCATGCAAATCTTAAAGGAAATGGAAATTTGATCTAAAAATCTGATCTAAAAACTCTCTTTAAAATTTCTAACCCTAGCATCTCTCTAGCCTCCTCTCAAATGATGTAGGTCATGGGCTTTTATAGCACAAAATCTCGAAATTGACAACCAATAGTGCTTGTGGAACAAGTTTTCCAAGAGTTGCACTGCATTAAATGCATAATTAATGTCAGAAATCCGCACATCTAGACTCTTCATTATCCCGCAACTTCAAAACATCGTAACTTCTTCACCGTAGCTCGGATTGAGGTGCCGTTTTTTCCAGTATTCTTGTAATTTAGAGCTCTTCAACTTTCTAGTTGGCCCCACCTCCGGACTAAGGCTGAAAAATTACGAAAATGCCCTTCAACTCTCCATTTCTAGGTTTCTTTCACTGTTTTGCGTTCTCCTTCGCACTAACTTGCGTGAAATACCTATAAAACACATGAGAAATACACAAAACAAGAAATACTTGCCAAAAAAAGGTTAGTAGAATACATTTGAGACAAATCCAAGCTACTTACACTGCACAGGATCATAAAAATACTGAAATTAAGGGGATAAATGTGAAGAATATGTGCCTAAACAGCATCTCACAATTTGAGCACTTGATGAGGAAATCCAATTATGAAGAGTATATAACGATCCTTTAGGAACAAATCTAATAAGCTTTGCACTATATGTCCAAATATACTTCGTTACTGAGAGATTATACCATGGCATTTTCATTTTGATCAATATATTCTTTATCGAAATTTCAATATCGTGTGCATTTATTTTATCACCACCCTTTTATTCTTGTAGTTACAAAATATATTCTTACATCATAGATGATCATCTTTGGCAATCCCACTATTATTCTATATATGTATGAATTCATAAATCTCACTAACAATAGCTGCTTTTGCCACTTTCAGGGACTTTATAGTCACTCAAGGGACTCTCCTTTGTTATTGTAGAATAACATCTTATGTGCCCTAGAGAAATTAAGTTTTCCAATAATCTCTTATTGAGTGAAATGGATCCCCTCTTTAATTATTAGGGCATAATTTTACTTTTCTCCTCCTATGGGAGACAAATTTTATAAACTGATAAATTTTCATGCTTCTAGCATGCGATGGAATCGCTTGCCATATTCAAAGTATGTACTCTTGGGAAAATTATTGTTGTGGATGGATTCAGTGTTAATACATATGATTTTTTTCATTTTGCCTGTAATAGTGAATTCATCTAACATTTTACGTTACAATCACTTGATGTTGTAATATCTTTTATAACTCATTTTTTCATTGAACGGTACATGTCTTTAGATGAGACAAAATGAAAATATCCACAACAATTATTGTCGTTCTTATGGAACAATTTGTTCTTGTATTTTTCTACAGAAACAATTCACACTTCAGGTAGGACTGCCTTTTTAAAATTAGAATTCATATAACTTAAAATAAATACTATATTTACCAATGATTCAATATAAGAGTTGAAATATGATCAACCATAATCAAATTATATATATACATACATACAGATACCTCTCCCCCACCCCTAATTGTGATAAACACCAATTATCACAGCTTTTGAGAAATAAATTCACACTCATTATTTGATATATTGACAAATGGCATATAAATAATGTGTTGTATATACCACTTAAAAGCATGTAATAATCAATCAAATGCATATGCATTGATTGAAATCCATAAGATTTCATAAATTTTTTTATGATATAGGTTAATATGTTGGTACCATAAGGTGTGTTTGAGCTAGCATGGTTATTGTGTCACTACACCAAATTGCTTATATTGCAACTAATAAAAAAATGAATTGTAAGTGTTGAGAACACTTACAAAGTTTGCAACGGTTTTGAGAACTTGCAAAATTTGTAAGTGTTCGAAATCCTTATAAAATGGAAAATTTAAGACGTGCTTCTCCCTTGTGTAACAACCTGAATTTTTAAATGGGTATTTTTAAATACGCGACTTTTGTCAGCATGTGTCGCACAGGAAACGAACTTGCGTGATTTTTGTAGGACGTTTTTATTGGGGTTAAGAATAATTTGATCATATTTATTGGATGCTAAAAACAGGCCTAAGAGTGCCATGGGTCAAAAATCGAAAAAATGAATAAATAAATAAAATATTATTATTTTATTCAAAAAATAAAAGTGCTCAAAAAATTCTTAAAATCACCATACCGACTCAAAATTTAATTTTGAGCAACTTTTCCTTCTTCGACATTTCAAAAAAACATCATTTAGACCCTATTTAGGCCATTTTTCAGTTCGACCACAAATCTTGTTTAAGAAGTTTTATTTTTTTATTTAAACTTCAATTATTGTTGCCTATATAAAGGAAGCTCGAGACTAGTTTTCTAAAACACCTTCCTTACCAACCCTTAGCAGCCAACCCCCTATTTTCTCATCATCTTCCACCTCCAAAACCCAAACCTCCATTAAAACAGATTTTTCAAGCTTAATTTTGGGGGTTAAAACATAAATATTTCAACGTGGTTCACGAGGGTTTTTCGATCAATTTTTCGAGGAGAACCCGAATCTCTCATCAATTTCTACATCTAAAAATCAGGCATGTTTATCCTATTCTTTTCCCTTAGTGTTACGTGTCTTGATTACAGCCTCCATTAAACTCATGTGTTCTAAAATAAATTAAGAACATAATATTTTGAAGAAATTAATTTCGGGGCTGTTTTGTGAAAATAATTAATATTACCAAATAATTATAACTTTGTTGTTATTTGGATTGTATTTATGTAGTTGGTTATATTGTTGGCGTATACATGTAGAGGAGCCCTTAGTAATTTAATTTTGGATGTTTTATGTAGAAATTCATAAATTAATTAAATTACTTGTGCTAAAAGAATAATAGCTAAATATGGAACTTGAGAGTAATAATGATTCGAAAAAGTCATAATAATTACGTGTTCTTAATTTCCCCATATTTAAATTAAAAATCATTTATTGGGAATTTAGTGTTGTTGAGAATATTATCATAAATTGTTGATTGTATCACTTATGAAATATTATAATATTAAATATTTCGGGAACGTTGGTATTTTAGATAATTAGTTTTCACCCCTTATTATAGTACACTTGTTAGGTATGGGACTAATAAGCGGGCCTTAGTAGCGATTTATGCTAATTAGGTATGTGACTAGTTAATATAAATCTATGCGGGTTATATAAATTGGGATGGGGGGAAATTTTCTATATTTACCGTTGTTGTGATAACCTAGGATTGATATCTAGGTGAAGTAAAATTGTTATAATCATCATTTATTAATGATAGGATGAAATTGTGTTTTGGGAACTTTTAATTGGGATTAAGGAATATTTTTGAGGATTTTCACATCGCTTCTAAGGGTGGGGAAAATTTATTCGAATAACTAGTATGAGAAATTTTGGGAAATTAATACCGCAAGACTAAAACTGGTATTAAAATTTATTGGCGACATAATGTGTCCAGGGCGGACAGTTTAACCGGGTAAGAGGGCGATTTATGTCGTGTCGTGTGTGGAACCTTATCACATGTCGAGGATCGCAGGATAAAAATGGGTCAGACGACGAGTATATCAAGGGGAAGTGTTTTCGGTGTAAATCACCCATGATGGGAGGACCGTCAAAATTTTGGTGGAGAAAATCACCCGTGGCGGGAGGACCGCTATTATAATATATTTTGGCATAAATCACCCATGGTGGGAGGACCGTTATACCTAATTAATAAAGTGAGAATAAATCATCTTGGTTAATTCAAACACATTAACATTGTGGGACTTGGGTTAATTTAAAATAATATTGGTGTGACACATTTAAACCTTGCGGGTAATTAGAAATTTATTGTTAAGGATTATGGACTTTCTTTTAATTAAAAGATTCTATTGTTATGTTCGATATGTATAGCACTATTGTCTGGGTTCAAGGACCCTAATTGAAAGGAGTAGCCGGTACTCATGCTCAGGGCCTTAGCTCTGACACATGGGTTAATTAATATTTTCAGGGATTCAATTGGAGTAGCTACATAGAATTATTGAAGATCCTTCGAAAGTGTAGCTGGAGCTATACAATTATTTTAGTAGTTTATTTCTTCCTCTATTCAGTCGTACTTATTGTGAGACTATATTTGGGTTTTTATTGGGCCTTTCGGTTCCAAAGTTGTCTAAAAATTTCAGTTTGGTTTGATTTATTATAATAATTGAGAGACTTGGAGATTTCATGTGATGGAATTTATATGGCACTTTGGTGATAAATCAGTTGGATGTTCTTAATATTTGGGATTGATTTAAAATATTCATCTTGTGGATTAAAATTAACATGTCTCACATCTGTCACATGCTAAGGATGATATTTAATTTATTAACGCTCGGCTTAATTTTGGTGGCGGCCGACGCCAAAATTTAGGGGGGTGTTATAGATGGTATCAGAGCATGGTCTTAGGTCTCGTAGGTTATGAGTCTGTTTAGCTTCCGCGTTGCTTACCTTTTATTTCCTTTCGATGATTTGTACTCTTAGTTTTTCTGAGTCTCATGATGATTGTTCTTATCTTTTTAGATGACGAACACTAGGAAAAATGGTAATAAGAGGGAGGAGTTTGTTTCTGGTCCCGCAGTTCAGGAGGAGCAAAGGCAGTTTATCCTACATGCCAAAGCACTAGCGGCAATCGTACGAGAGGCCACAACGACCGGTATTGAAATTGGGAGACAAAGAGTGATGACATTAGTACCACAACAATAGGAACCACCCGTCTCAAATTGGGATAGAGTGAGGACCAGTTTTTTCAAGGGAAATCCTTCTACCTCTACCTCAGGATCCAATCCTACTGTCTCTCACCAATGGAGAAGGGACATGGAACGTCACTTGAGATTAGTGGAATGCACGGAAATGTAAAAGCAGTTATTAGCAACATTTCAGTTGTCGAGAAATGCCTTACAATGGTGGGAGAGCACCACCACGTCGGAGGAACGAGATAAATTGAATTATACTGATTTTCAAATAAGGTTCAACAATAAGTACTTCCCTTATGCTATTAGGAGTGCGAAGAAAAGGGAATTTCTGGGTTAGACCAGGGTTCAAAATCAATTGTAGAGTACGAACAAGAGTTCACAAATTTATCTATGTTCATACTGGAGGAGGTAGATACTGAGAATAAAAAGATGGAATACTTCATCAAAGGGTTGTCATGGCCCATCAGGCAAATGGTTTTGGGAAATCCGGCGTACACTGCTTACTCCCAAGTAGTAGATGTCGCGATGTTACAATGGCAGGAAAGAATAAACCATCAGAAGAAATTGGGAAAGAGGCAAGAGACAGAGAGTCAGGGTGAAGACAACAGGGGCCGCAATGAACAAGCATGGAAGAGGTAGAGGCCGAAGCAAGGACAGCAAAACAATAACTTTCACCAGGACAACCAGAGGCAGGGTCGTCAGGGTGAGCAAAATTGGAATAGAAATTCAGAACCTTTTTATGGTACTTGTTTCAAGTGTGGGAAAGTGGGGTATAGAGCGAATAAGTGTTACGTAAAAGAGGGACAACAGGGTCCCGTTACTCAGGGTCAAGTTAATCAGGGCCAACAAGGCCAAGGGCCTCCAGCACCGGCAGGGCCCGAGGTACGGGGAGCCCCAGCAATAATGGTGGTAATCGACGTTCAGGGAGCGCCAGCAGCATTTGGTGCACAGGGAGTGGCTGCAGCACCAACCAACATTGGTTATGGGAGGTTCTACCAATTTCAGCATTGAGAGGAGCAGGCACCTCAGGAGCCATGACGTGGCTAAATTGAGGATCGGTACGTAAAATATTTTATTACGTGTCACATATTAATAATTTCCACTTGGGTATAATTAAGTTTATGGGCGCCTAATTATATTACGTTATGAAAAACTCGTGGATTTTAGTTTTGTGTACACACTTAGTCTTGCTAAATTTCGAGGACGAAATTTTCTGTTAGTGAGGAAGTATGTAACAACCCGAATTTTTAAATGGGTATTTTTAAATACGCGACTTTTGTCAGCATGTGTCGCGCAGGACGAGAACTTGCTTGATTTTTGTAGGACATTTTATTGGGATTAAAAATAATTTGATCATATTTATTGGATGCTAAAAACAGGCCTAAGAGTGCCATGGGGTCAAAAATCGAAAAAATGAATAAATAAATAAAATATTATTATTTTATTCAAAAAAATAAAAATGCTCAGAAAATCATTATACGGACTCAAAATTTAATTTTGAGCAACTTTTCCTTCTTCAACATTTCCAAAAAATATTATTTAGAACCGATTTAGGCCATTTTCGGTTCGGCCAGAAATCTTGTTTGAGAAGTTTTATTTTTTTATTTAAACTTCAATTATTGTTGCCTATATAAAGGAAGCTCGGGACTAGTTTTCTAATACACCTTTCATACCGACCCTTAGCAGCCAACCCCCTATTTTCTCATCATCTTCCACCTCCAAAACACAGACCTCTCTTAAAACAGATTTTTCAAGCTTAATTTTGGAGGTCAAAACATAAATATTTCAAGGGGGTTCACGAGGGTTTTTCGAGGAGAACTCGAATCTCTCGTCAATTTTTACTTCTAAAAATCAGGCATGTTTATCCTATTCTTTTCCCTTAGTGTTATGTGTCTTGATTATAGCCTCCATTAAACTCATGTGTTCTAAAATAAATTAAGAATATAATATTTTGAAGAAATTAATTTCGGGGATGTTTTGTGAAAATAATTAATAATACCAAATAATTATAACTTTGTTGTTATTTGGATTGTGTTTATGTAGTTGGTTATATTGTGGGCATATACATGTAGAGGAGCCATTAGCAATTTAATTTTGGATGTTTTATGTAGAATTCATAAATTAATTAAATTACTTGTGCTTAAAGAATAATAGCTAAATGTGGAACTTGCGAGTAATAATGATTTCGGAAAAGTCATAATAATCACGTGTTCTTAATTTCCCCATATTTAGATTAAAAATCATTTATTGGAAATTTAGTGTTGTTGAGAATATTATCATAAATTGTTGATTGTATCACTTATGAAATATTATAATATTAAATATTTCGGGAATGCTGGTATTTTAGATAATTGGTTTTCACCCCTTATTATAGTATACTTGTTAGGTATGGGACTAATAAGTGGGCCTTAGTTGTGATTTATGTTAATTAGGTATGAGAATAGTTAATATAAATATATGCGGGTTATATAAATTGGGGTGGGGGAAAATTCTATATATTTACCGTTGTTGTGATAACCTAGGATTGATATCTAGGTGAAGTAAAATTGTTATAATCATCATTTATTAATGATAGGATGAAATTGTATTTTGGGATCTTTTAATTGGGATTAAGGAATATTTTTGAGGATTTTCACATCGCTTTTAAGGGTGGTGAAAATTTATGTGAATAACTGGTATGAGAAATTTTGGAAAATTAATACCGCAAGACTAAAACTGGTATTAAAATTTATTGGTGACATAATGTGTCTAGGGCCGACAGTTTAACCGGGTCAGAGGGCGATTTATGTCGTGTCGTATGTGGAACCTTGTCATATGTCGAGGATCACAGGATAAAAACGGGTCAGACGGCGAGTATGACAAGGGGAAGTATTTTTGGTGTAAATCACCCATGACGGAAGGACCGTCAAAATTTTGGTGGAGAAAATCACACGTGGTGGGAGGACCGCTATTGTAATATATTTTGGTGTAAATCACCCATGGCGGGAGGACCGCTATACCTAATTAATAGAGTGAGAACAAATCATCTTGGTTAATTCAAACACATTAACATCGTGGGACTTGGGTTAATTTAAAATAATATTGGTGTGACACATTTAACCCATGCGGGTAATTAGAAATTTATTGTCAAGGATTATGGGCTTTCTTTTAATTAAAAGATTCTATTGTTATGGTCGATTTGTATAGCACTATTGTCTGGGTTCAAGGACCCTAATTGAAAGGAGTAGCCGATATTCATGCTCAGGGCCTTGACTCTGACACATGTGTTGACTAATATTTCCAGGAATTTAATTGGAGTAGATGCATAGAAATTATTTAAGATCCTTCAAAAGTGCAACTGGAGCTATAAAATTGTTTTAGTAGTTTATTTCTTCCTCTATTCAGTCATACTTATTGTGAGACAAAATTTGGGTTTCTATTGGGCCTTTCGGTTCCAAAGTTGTCTAAAAATTTCAGTTTGGTTTGATTTATTGTAATAACTGAGAGACTTGGAGATTTCATGTGATGGACTTTATATCACACTTTGGTGATAAATCAGTTGGATGTTCTTAATATTTGGGATTGATTTAAAATATTCATCTTGTGGATTAAAATTAATATGTCTCACGTCTGTCACATGCTAAGGATGATATTTAATTTATTAACGCCCGACTTAATTTTGGTGGCGGCCGACGCCAGAATTTAGCGGGGTGTTACACCTTGCTCGGAAGTTAACCCCAATATTAAACGTAAAAATAATTTCAATTATTTTCATCATACGCGGGTATCTAAGATTTCATTTCGCACTTCTACTTCTCCATATGTGTCAAACCCATCTTATCGACGGTGATTACATCGTTCCCTGATCTACTTCTTTCATGATTGTCTTTCACCTCAACCACCATTGTTGATTTTCACATTCAGATTTTCTTCGAAATACGCCGCAACCACCATTCGTGATGAGGATAACGCGGTTTGCGATCTGTAATTGAATTTTTTTCTTTTCTTTTCATTGTTTGGTATTTTAGTTTTATATGCATAGATTTACGAATCTCGAATCTAAAAGGGAATGGAAATGACATTATGCCTCCCTCACGATATGTCTCTTTTTGAATTTTCCATTGTATACGAGTTGTGTGACCTTTTTGATTTGTTTGACTGTGGTATTACATTATCTTAATGTTTTCAAAGGATTCATTTTAGTATTTTCTTCTCTTTTTTTCGTAATTAGATAACTGGTTATTAATTTAAAAATATCATAGAGGTGATCTTATTAAATTTAGAGGTTATTGATCCATATATCTTGTATCATTCTTTCTGTTTTACCAACATATTTAATCTACAGACATTAGTTGTGTTTTTAAAGGTTATGAACATTGGACAGGAGTAGAGGATACCATATCCTAGATGGCTCATGAATATCCATCTTGCAGTTATCGTGTTATCGATCTAAAATGGCTCTTAATATAAATTTAATATCTATAAATATTTTGCATATGATTTTATACTTTCTAATGTGATTATTGTGTATTCACTTGGTATATATCTTATTGTATATATACATGTAGTTGGTTGCCTTAAAAATTTCCAAATCCATAATAACATTTTCTTCAATATCTAAAATGCCTTTTAATCTTTATGATATTTTGAATTATAAATGGGATTGTCCTATCATTGAAGAAAAGGATCAACAAGGAAATTCAAACTGCATTCAGTTAACTGGGTGCTTTATACAACATAGAGTTTAAACTATTCTTTTTGTATGACGTGTATAAATTGTTTTAGAATATTGGGTCATGATATGAATATTCTTAAGACATGTATTCGATTTATCATTCGGTGTCTCACGGGTCCCACCTCTAATCTCATAAACCAACTTTACAATGATACTATTTCATTGAGCTCATATACTAATGTCTTTATATTCCATAAATTTTAAGAAATCTAATTGGGCTAAAATGAATAACAAATGCAAGCATGGGATGAGAGAAGTAAAAGTGTTTGATGAAATGATTGAATGACACTGGAAAAAAGCTAATTTTTTTTTCTTGGTTGTGTTCAGTCAAAGTGGAAACTAGAATTCTAAAATTTTATCCAGGAGGAAAAGGATGTTTAAAGGGAGAGGGGAATGTCATAACCCCACATAATGAGTTAATTATTATTTAAAAAATAGTTGGTTAGAATTAAGTAGTGCATGTTTCATAATTTCTAATTAGTTGCATAAATAGAGCCTTCATTTTTTCCCTCATTATGATAATTTTCAAGTATGTGTTGATTTTAAATTTGCTCATGGGATATACCTTAATCACGAAATGAGCTCCATCTCTTAATTTCCACATCCATCGGATGCCGATAGTCATTATGTTTTTGGACTTAGGAAGCAAAAACTTTTAACACTCGAATTTTATCGCCAATATGATTTTCCAAAAAGGCAAGGGAAGCTCATCATCAGCTTTTCCCCCAGGTTTTTCTCCCATCCCATAACTATGTATATGTTAATATTCTTATTAATATGTGTTTGCTTGCATGTAAAAGTTATTGTTGTTTTTATTTCCTTGGTCATCGATGCTGGAGATGAATTGGTGGTTGTGCCGAGTTTGGATGGTACCTCCTTGCGAGTCAAGTTTTTATTTTATATGTAGGAGAAGGAAAGTGGTTACTGTGTGTGAGTGAATGCATGTTTCTTTTGTGGTCATGGGTGTTTATACTATCGATTGTAATTATGTCTTACACTATTACAATGTGTGAATGAGAGTGGTTACTGTGATTGTAATTATGTCTTACACTATTGCAGTTCATCACATTAGACTTTGAAAGGTAACTTGAAATTAATTTTATGGTATACAGATCCAACCGACCGTTGACTCATTTAAAGCTCGTGTTCGGATCATTCGTTTAGTAAATGAGCTGAGGTTGAACACAATTTCAAGCTCGTTTAATAAACGATCTTTGCTTAGCTCGGCTCGGTTCATTTGCAGCCCTAAATATAATACACTACACCAAATCTGTCGGATTGTCACGGTCATTGACCATGACAAGTCCAACTTGTTAAGGTCAATGACCGTGACAAGTCTGGGGGTGACAACTTTTGTTGTCACGGACTTGTCACGGTCATGTCATGGTTATTGATTGTGCCAAGATTTGTCACGGTCAATAATCGTGATAAATCAGTGACCTTTTAAAAAAAATTATCACGATCATTGATCGTGACAATTCTGGGCAGAATTAAAAAAACATCTGTTGGGCAGTGTGGCCACTGCCACTACCCAACAGTATATTTGTACATGTTATAGCAACGTTGTACCTGTTCAAACATCATATATCCAAATAAAATATAGATAATGCAAATATACATTCAAAACAATATGCATCACGATATAATCCAAATATAATTCAAATGTAACAACTTAAAAATATTCAAATTTAACAACTTAAAACAATCCAAAGCAATTCAAATAATGTCACTACATGTACGGGGTAGGTTTGAGGAGGTGGATAGGACACACGATATACGAATTGATACACCCTTGAATATGCATTATGTCGCATTATTCGCGCAACCACAATGGGGAATTCCCCTTCCCGGTTATCACATGCTTGACGAGCACCTTGCCTCGATGTCTTAAAGCGCATGTCCATGAATTAACATACTCTGGACGGTATTCGGGTACCTCAACCCCCTCCCTATCCGCTCGCCATTACATATGTCGTGCATAAAAATGCTCTGCCAATCAAGTGTCGTCATAGGTCGATTGAAGGGAGCCAAATAGGGGACTGGATCATCAGAGTCCGCACGTGTCGGCGATGAAGCAGCGACGTCCATGTCCTCATTCTCCTCTACCTCCTCCTCCTCGTCCTCCTCCTCCACCTTCTCCTTCCCTTTCCCCTTACCCTTTATGCCCAACGAATGCTTTATGAATGAGAACATATCTTGGACCGTCGCCTCCAAACGGGACAGCTTCGGTCCGTGGACAAATATGCCTCACTACACCAAAATGGCCAAATTGTCACCTTTCAGTCGGCCACCCTTGTCAAGGTCATTGACCGTGACAAAAAACACGCGTTTTGTGTCACGGTCATAGACCTTGACACGACCGTGACAAGAAATTGTCACGGTCATTGACCGTGACAATTCTTTAAATAATTGTCACGGTCAATGACCTTGACACGACCGTGATAATGTTTACAACAAAAAACCTTTCCCCCTTCTTTTTTCCCTCCCGCGCCGTTCCCTCCCTCTCTCTCTCTCTCGACGCTGCTCTCTCTCTCTCTCTACTTTCAGGTTTAATTCTCTCTCTCTCTCTCTCTCTCTCTCTCTCTCTCTCTCTTCCATTTATATATATGTTTGTGTGTATATATATGTGTGTATGTGTGTATATATGTGCGTGTGTGTGTGCGTGTGTGGGGGGTGGGGCAGGGCGGGGGTAGGGTGGGGGCAGGGTGGGGGTAGGGGGTAGGGGTTAAAAATGTAAATAAATAAGTAATTTTCTATAAATTTCCAAAAATAATATCCAAAAATGTAAATGTAAATAATATCCAAAAATAATATCCAAAAATGTAAATTTGTAGTAATTGTCATCCGAAGTTGGTAAAAGCATCCGAAGTTAAAAAAGTATGAAAAATAAAATATTTTTTAAGATTTGTGGTGAATAACTAAAGTTAAAAAAAGTATTACTTTAGTCATTAAATTACTTTTTGAATTCGGGCGATGCGCGTAAATTTGTAGTAATTGTCATATAATAAAGATCAATTAGTCTATTGAAAATTTTGATCAAATTGGTGAGCCCTTCATATTTTAAAAATGTTGTTTTTATTCCTATTTAACTTTTCTTTCTATACACCCTTAATTATATTTAAAGTTTAATAAAATAGGAGTTATAGAAAGAAAAGTGGGGTTTAAATAAAAACACTTTTTTTAAATTTTAGGTTCTGGTGCATAATCTTACTTTGTCACAATTAATTTATATGCCTCAACTTTAGGTTGATTATTTTAGAACTTAAACTTCAAGATACAAAAAATAATTCTATAGAAGAGCTTAGATATCTTAACAAAACACATATCTAACATTGAATATGATTTATAATAAGCACAAAACAATAGGAGAAATTCAATACATGAAATTAACATTGAGATTATTTTAAATAGACAGTCACTACTGTGTGTGTGTGTGTGTGTGTGTGTGTGTGTGTGTGGTGGGTGGGGGGCTATTGTGTGTGTGTGTGTATGTGGTGAGTGGGGGGTGTGGAGGGAGGTGTGTGTGTGTTTGAATTAACCCATGAATTTGTATTTTTGTATTTGAATTAACCCACGAATTTATTTTTGTATTTGAATTAACCCATGAATTTATTTTTGTATTTGAATTAACCCATTATATGAAACATACTTGAAATTAAATATAGTGCGCATAGATACTATCATTCTAGTTCTTATGTGTACACATTCAATAGCCCTTAGACCCGTTCGAGAGTCATTACCCCTGTAATGAGATCTCTCGAATTGTCCCGTTTGGACAGTTTGAGACTGTATAATTTATGTATAATATTCTTATTGGCTTAAAGTTATTACTTTTGGAGGAAGTTCTGCAGTCGTATCTTAATGTTCTCTAGGTACATACTAGATTGACAAGTGTGACTGTTATTTCAATTGACCAATTTAAATAACACTCACACCTGCCAATCTACGTTGTGTACTTGGAGAACTAAGGGGATATGCTGTCGAATTTTTTTCAAATCGTAACAATGTGCATGAGCTGTTAAGTATATTACAGAAAAATGCAGTCTTGAATGGGATAGGACCACTTACCCTTTAATAGGATAATTAAATAAAACATACTATAAATCTAAGTTTTGTTTACCTTTAATAGGTGTTTAGTTGTGGTAGCTGTGATGGGATATCCGAAATACAAAGAGTGGATGGGTGAGACTAATAGAACGGGGGATGTGTTTCTCATAGGTGCTAACGAATTTGTGAAATATGCAAAGAGATGTCGTAATGATGAAGAGTTTCCGTGTCCGTGTGCTAGGTGTAAGAATGGTAAGGTGTTTGAGTGGAAAACAGTTGAAATACATTTGTTAAGATCGGGTATGCAAGATAGTTATCGATTTTGGAGTTTTCACGGTGAATTGAAAGTTCCTTTTGTCCCCGACCAACCTTCACAACAACCTTCAACAAGTAGAATAGATGTAGAAGGGGACGACGTAGATCATAATATGTTAGAGGATTTAGTTGATGATGCGTACGGAGTTTATGAAACTGAGGAGAATGAGGTTACTGATGATGTAGAAGATTCAAGTGCTCGTGAAGATAACATGATAAAACTTGACGATGACTACCAAAGTTTAAAATTTAAGGCGACCCAACCGTTATACTCTGGCTGTGAGAAAGATCAAACAACTTTACATGCCATGGTTGGTTTGCAAAGTTTGAAGACGCAGTACGGTTTGTCTGGCAATAGCGTGACGGGAATTCTGAAATGGGTGAAGGGCTTATTACCCAAGGTGAATACACTTCCAAATAGCTATCCTGTTATGAAGAACAGTTTGAAAGGTTTGGGAATGAAGTATAAATCGATTCATGCTTGTGTGTATGACTGCATACTATACCGAAAGGAGTATGAAAATCTCGATCGTTGTCCGGTATGCGATGAACCTAGATATGTCCAATCTACTAGTAAGGAAGGCACAAGCTCAAAAGTGCCTCAAAAAGTATTGAAATATTTTCCCATTGGGCCTAGATTAAAGCGATTTTTCACAGTACCATGGATTGCAGAGGCAATGACTTGGCATGCTAGGGCAGAAGTAGGGGTAATATCATGCGTCATCCTATTGATTCTACTGCCTGGCGGAGGATGAATTTTGAGTATCCCGATTTTGCTCGAGAACAACGGTGGGAGACCATTGAAAGGTGGAATTGACAACTTCAACTACTGATTTTTGGCTACACAACGGTTGGAAGGAATTTGCAATGCATAACTCCATAGGATTATGGTATTTCTTAGTGTTTAGATATGAAGAGAATTATATTTGACACGATTGCCCGGGGTACATTAGTTGGAAGGAG
The DNA here is from genome assembly GCA_949130495.1 of Sambucus nigra. NCBI lineage: Eukaryota > Viridiplantae > Streptophyta > Magnoliopsida > Dipsacales > Adoxaceae > Sambucus > Sambucus nigra. The sequence continues at coordinate 522,468,994 of OX422207.1, forward strand.
GTGTCATATGAGCTCAAGTTAGCTGTTTGAGTGACACTACAGTTAATGTATTTATATTTATATGTCAATTTCGATTTCAATTTCAATTACGATTTATATTTATCTATATTTGAGGGGCGGATACTAATTTTACTTTATTTCAATTCAGGGGACAGGGAGTGGCCCTAAGGGTAGGCCACATATGCTCTATACTTATGTGGCTATTCGGACGAGAAGGGAAGGATAAGGAGGTGTCCCCCAGCGTCGCGGTACAAAATCTCTTTTCCATGCAAATAGTTTGTAGATTTGAGATAATTGATGGTGATGTTGTTTCTTCTTAAATAGTTTCTATTTTGAATATATATTTGCATTATCTTTAGTTTGTTTGGATATATGATGTTCGGAACAGGTACACGTTGCTATAACAGGTACAAATATACTGCTGGGCAGTGGCAGTGGCCATACTGCCCAGCAGATTTTTTTTAAATTCTGCCCAGAATTGTCACGGTCATTGACCGTGACAATTTTTTAAAGAAGGGTCATGGCTTTGTCACGGTTATAAATCGTGACAAACGTGTCACGGTCATTGACCGCGACACGACCGTGACACAAAATGCAAGTTTTGTGTCAAGGTCAATGACCGTGACACGACCGTGACAAAAAAATTTGTCTCGCCTCGAAATGTCACGGTCATTAACCTTGACAAATGGGCAGATTTGGTGTAGTGCCTAGTCGATATCAGACTGCGACTCATGCACTTCCTTAAGCTTTGTCTAAAATGACAAAAAGCACATGAGTAGTTAAATAAGTAAATAAAACAATTATAATGTAATTAATAATAAGTAAACTGTCGGATTACTTACAATCGTGGACAGCTCCTTATCCTTCCCCTTCTTTGTCCGAATAGCCACATAAGCATCGAGCCTATGTGGCCTACCCCCAGGGCCACTCCCTGTCCCCTGAAATAAAATAATGCAAAATTAGTATCGGGGGGTTCGCAAAGTAAAATAATGCAGAATAATATATTTCTGTAATTATAGAAAAATAAATACTTACCATCATCCTATGCTCCACCTCGACGTAAGACGTCCGGCTAGAGTAGTGTACGCCCATCTTTTTCGTTCGATTTTCCCTCCTCGATTTGCATAATGCCAATTGTCGCTCCCCGATCTCATTGTCAATGAAATTTTCCCATTGTGCCAATGAGATTGGCTCCTTCGGCGGGACGGAGTCACGCATTCGGATAATGGAGTCTCGGGTATTCGCAAAGTATCAGCCCCGTATATTTTTCTTCCACGTCTTGTGCTCCTCCCTCAACTGCTCCAAGACGGAATCGCGTAGTTCTGGGGCCAGGCTGAATTGTTCCTGTCCAACAAAGACAATGTTAGTTACGAATAAATATAAATTGAAATTGAAATTGAAATGGAAATGGAAATATTCATATTCATATTCATATTCATATTCATATAAATATAAATATAAATATAAATATAAATATAAATATAAATATAAATATAAATATAAATATAAATATAAATATAAATATATTACCTGTAGTGCCGCCAAAATAGATAACTTGAGCTCATTTGGCACCTCCCTCTAACTAGTGTACCCCGGGCCGATGATCATCTTTACCAGCTCGAGGGATCTCGCTAATATTCCCATCTTGTTCTCGACGGCCATCCCCAATTTGCCATATTTGGGGAGCCTAGGGGACAAGAAGCCCTCGTCGCCTCTGCTACCACCGAGTCCAGACGACATCATCATAATCAACATCATCATCCCCGCCTTAATACCTGAAGGAGACATTTTCAGAAAAAAAATGTTGTTATTAGTATAAATCCAAATGAATTAGAAGAAGACATGCAAATATGTACAATTGCTACAAATCAAAATGAATTATTTCTGTTTAACACCTCAATTCTGAATTCCAAAACAACAACATCTAACTCATAATATGTATAATAGAAATTCATATTTCCTCCATCTCGTCTAAAAGGTGAGTGGTCCTATCCCATTCAAGATCGCATATTTCTGTAATATACTTAACAACTCATGCACATTGTTACGATTTGAGAAAAATTTGGCAGCATATCCCCATATTTTTCCAAGTACATGACGTAGATTGGCAAGTGTGAGTATTATTTCAATTGATCAATTGAAATAACACTCACACTTTTTAATCTAGTATGTACCCAGAGAACATTAGGATACGACTGCAGAACTTCCTCCAGAAGTAACAACTTTAAGCCACTAAGAATATTATTATACAGAAATTATGCAGTCCCAAACTGTCCAAACGTGACAATTCAAGAGATGTCATTATAGGGGTAATAACTCTTGAACGCGTCTAAGGGCTATTGAATGCGTGCACATAAGAACTAGAAGGCTATTACCTATGCGCACTATATGTAATTTCAAGTATGCTTCATTTATTTATCATACTATATATATATATATATATATATATATATATATATATATATATATATATATATATATATATATATATATATATTGTTCGTGATACAAAGTAATTTTAAAAAAAAACTTGAAAAATCCCACCCCCATATGGACAATAATCCAGTGTCACGCCACTTCTAAAATTAACTAACCGAACATCGATCCACTATAATCCAACCGCAATAGAAACAACAAATGTTTATCCCCTACTCCTTTTAATTCATCTACTCAATTAATTCATTTCATCAATTAAACTAACAATTAAATTATACAATTATTAATTTACTAATTTGCATTGAGGGGAAATCCTACTTGCATATGAAAGGGGCACTAATTATTAATGTACTAAAAAATAATAATCAATTAATATTTAATCAATCAATTCCTTTACAAGGGGCACTACTTGCATATGAGGGGCAATATCTAATAAACCAATAAAAAATTAATAAAAAAAATTAACAAGCCCCACCCCGGCCCACTCCCCGCCCCCCCCACCAAACACACATTCACACACACACATACACACAATCCCACCCCTACCCACCCCCACCCCCCAGCCCTTCCCCCTCCCACCACTGCCACCGCCCACCACACACATTTTCACACATACACACACACACACACACACACACATGCACATATACACACACATATATACAAATGGAAGAGAAAGAGAAGAAAAAATACCTGATAGAGAGAGAGAGAGAGAGAGCAGAGTCGCTTAGAGAGAGAGAGAAACATAGGGAATAGAAAACGGTGGGAGAAAAGAAGAGGGAGGAGGGTATTTTTTATTGACAAAGCTATCACGGACTTGTCACGGTCATTGACCGTGATAAGTTTTTAAGGTTGTCAAGGTCAATAACCGTGACAAGTACAATTATCAGGCCTTGTCACGGGCTTGTCACGGTCAATGATCGTGACAAAAAATACTTATTTTTTTATCACGATCATGGCCGACTCAAGGGTGCCAATTTGGCCTTTTTGGTGTAGTGATGTTTTATATTATACGGAGTTGCCTTATCTCCCAATTTTTATTATTTGTTAGTGATGATTGTTCTTTGAATTGACTTGCCTTATCTCCCATTTTTTATCAACAGTTACCATACGTCACTTATCATTGTTGTTTGCATGTCTCTTTTTTGATATCCGATAAAATTTCATCCCCTGCTCCTGTCTTTTGTGAAATCTCTATCCTTCATTGAGTTTTTAATTATTAGATGTTGAATTCCATATTTGAATGTGTAAATGCATGCTTCCATCATATATTTGTTATTGAAAATTATATATTATCGTTGATATATATTTGGTGCATTACATTAGGATCCCATATATGAATGAATATCTATTACTCAAGGGAGTATCATTTTCTTTTTTCTTTTTCTTTCTCTTTTATAGAATAACAATCAAGAAAATTGTATAAGAAAAATAATTTATCAAGCTCGCACGAAACTAATATAACTCTTAGGAACTCATGATGGTCGTCCAGTAGCTACAAGGCATGGATGCATTGGTACCATTGTACATAACGGAATTCATGTTGGTCATCCAGTAGCTATTAAACGCCTTGTGCAGACTCATCATGATGTGGCTTTGAAGGAGATTTATAATCTTATTACGTTTGATCATCATCCAAACATCACTCGATGGTATGGGGTGGAATATGGTCAAGATTTTGTTTATCTTTCTCTGGAGCATTCCATAGCTTACATGAGTGGATATTATCACACGCTAGTTCCTAAAATCAAATAACTGTCCAGGATCAAGCCGCCAACTCTTTTTACTGATTTGACAGTTCGATTACAATGGATAGCAGAAAATAACATAGATTTTGAAATGTGGAAAGCCAAAGGATATCCTTCCTCTCAGTCGTTAAAACCATTGAAGGCTTAATGATGCATTTATTTAATTATTTTTTTTCTACTTTCAGTATTATGTAACAACTCTCGATTCTGGGAGGCTCATTTTATACTAATTTTACCGCATAAGGTGATTATATAAAATGTGAGAACTGGAGTAAATATTAATTGAATGAGATAGAAGTTAATATTTACTGGGATGTTGTATATTTACCGATTATGTAGGTAAATATCTTCATGTGGTATGATTTATAGTGTCATGTATTTTAAATGGCATTTTGGGTTAAATGATATTGGAACTTGAAATGGTTTATAAAAATTACCGGATGCCATTTTAGAGGGCGTAGTTAGTCCCGGAATGTGCGAGACAGTAAAAATAAGTGCCATATTGTATTTTGGTATTTTGGGCATTTTTACCTAGTTTTAGCTGAAACGCGTATTTGCGAGTCATATTAATGTGGTATTAACCATTTAAGTTGGGAGACTTATGTTAAGCCCCGATTTTAGCCTTCTAAATTCCCTTAATTCCCTATTTTGTGTCTTAAACATAAAGAGAAGAGAGAGAGGAAGAAAGCTTGGGAGAAAAGAGGAGAAAGAAGAGAAAAATGAAGATTGAAGATGGATTGTTACTACTACTCAAAGAAATATGATATTTCTACATCAAGGCAAGTTTTCTACTTGCTAATATATGATTTAAGATGAATAATTTGTATGATATGTATGTATTTTCATTTGGAGATCAAAAATGGAAATTTATGGGAATTAAACCTTAATCTTAGTTTTGATGATAAAATTGTGAAATAATAATGGTTATAAATCGTGTAGGATAAATTTTGGGTAGATAAATGCTGTTGGTTGTGGGTAAAATGGAAGAGATTTGAGGTTTGGGAGAATTAGGGTTCATAACCCTTAAGGTAAAATTAGGCAAATCTGCAGAACCGAACCGATTCGGCCTAGCCGAATCGATTCGCCTTGAGGCAGTTTCCAGGTCTGGGTCAACCGAATCGATTCGGATGGTCCGAATTGATTCGACAATTATGCAGAAGTTAGGATTTCCTGACCGAATCGATTCAGATGGTTCGAATCGATTCGCTTTCTTGAACGCCGAATCCATTTGGAAGCCCTGCATTTTTGAGTGATTTTCTTACTTAGTTCCAATTCATTTTTCTTTAAGTCTAGGGCCTAGGAACCTTCTTTAATGAAGTAAACTAAGTGTCCTAGAGTTTTAACTGAGTTAGTTACTTCCCCTACACTAGGAATGGGTAATGGGGGGGGGGGGGGGGGGGCTTTTCCGGGGTTATGCCGATTGATGTTAGGGCATTCTTTTCTTCTAGTCCATTTTTATAAAACTAAGAGTTATAGTATTATGTTTGGGAGACTTTAGGAGCTCATTCGAGCTATATTAGTCCTGATGGTTTATAATAACACCATAAAAGTGTGTTGGGAGAATAAATTGAAAGTTCATTCACTCCTTTGAGGTTTCAGTAACGATATAATTTATCGTATTGCTCCGGATAATAAGTTATATTATTTACAAAAAGTAAATGGTAATGGTTTCGGATAAAATGAAACATATACATGGAAATGAAATGGAAATGGTAATGATGATGGTAAATGATAATTTACTTAATCATGAATATGGTAAATGCTAATTTACTTGATACACACCTCTCTAAATGACATCATAAGGGAAGTTCGCGCGCTTGGTGATGCCCCCTGGCTAATGAATTCAGGGTGGATTTAGTCCATAGGCCATATGAGCGATATGTTATGTTTTCTGCGCTGGTGAGGAGATTCCGGGTGTGGTCTTGACTCTCCCGCAGGCATATGGCCGCTTCCCCACGTATTTCATTATAGGTGCCCAGGTTGTCTTGTATAGATAGGCCCTAGAAGATGATGGTCATTTAGGGGCGCGCCCAGTGGGGAAACTCGGAGGGGCGGTCTTAGAAACGTTATATGTATATAAATATAACTATTCATAATCAAGTGGGGCTTGATGTATGAGATATGCCATAAAGAGCATGATGAAGTGCCATAAAGAGCACAATGAAATGCCACAAAGAGCATTTGTTGATAATGATATTCCTGCTAAGGAATGGTAATGCCAGGATGGGCGTGAAATTGAAATAAAAGCCATAAAGAGCTTATAAGTATAGTTATTTTTTTCCTGTTAGGGAATAAACTATGAAATGAATCGGTATTCATGATGGAAGTTTTAAATTATGTTAATCTTTCCTCTTCTTATACAGAATTAATATTAATTCGTGCTTTTCTTTAAATTGTCGTAGCTTATGCCTTAAACTGTGTAGATATGTTTTTATCTTTTCTAGCATGATCTTATTCATAACTGTCATACTTTTTACTCATCTGGTAATCATATAGAACCGGGCCCTGACCCGTTTACATTTCTTGTTGCATATGCATCTTGTCACCGCTCAGGTACTCCGCCACAAGGATGCCTGATTTGAATTCCTATTTCTATGTCCTCGAAGAGCTGTGATGCATTGCGAGTATTACGGGACACCTTTGGTATAGACATTTTCATTTTTGTATTCTAGCTATGATCGGGTCTCTTTACTCGGGCGAGAGGCCCAAGCTTTTGTCTAATTAAATGTAATATATAAATTAATGAGTTTGTTTAAATGTTGTTATAAAGTTTGTTGACCGGTAACACATTCGGTCTTTTTATTGTATTCTTGTTATTATTATTTATATAGGTCTTGGGGTTTCCCCTATCTTTTCAGGATTTGGGTTGTTTAAATTCTCTCTTTAACTTTAAAACAAAATTTTTGGCAACCCGTTTTCTGAAATATTGGGTGGTTATCCTGGATACTCTATATTTTTATTGTGATGCTGAGAATGATTCCATTTATGATTCCTGTTATATTGAAGTATTGGGCTGGCCACCCCTTATTTTGGTGAGCGGGTTGTCACATATTACTGTTATTAGTTTTGCTAAATGACACTAACACAAAAAAGTTAAATAAAAATCCATTCATGTTTAACGTGGACCAAATAAGATGTTTTCATTATTTAGAAACAAATATTTTCAAAGAAAGAACATACATTCAAAAGTTCGCTCTAACAAAAGAAAAATATACTATTCAGTGTGTTGAATTCTCAGACGTCACCTGAAATAACATGATAACACTGTGGAGTTGCAAGTTTATGGGTCCCTTGAAATTCCTTTATAAAAATGGTTAAGAGACTAGGATAGATAGCTATTGCCTCATTTCCCACTTTTTTTGATAAGTCTTATTTCTATGCTTGTTTGTTTAATGTAGGCAGTGGGACTTCAGGTTGGTAAGCACCCGAGAAACTTCATCATGAATGCCAGACGAGCGTTGTGGACTTGTTTAGTTTAGGGTGTGTTCTCTTTTTCTGTATCACTAGGCAATTTCAGTATTTATTTGTAGTTAGGTCTAGCTTACATTAGCATTATTTATATATTATTTTCTTGGTTTCAGATTTGAAACACATGTATTTCAGATTTGCATATGAGAAATCTTTGCGAGTTTAGAGAATCAGAAGATGAGAAAGAAGCTGCTGGGGTGTTCGGCTTTACAAATATGAAAGGCGACGACAAGAATTACTCTCGATTCGAACTTAGCCAAGCCGCATAAGTTGTTGCATCTGGATAATATGAAGTTCCTGATGTTGTATGCAGGTGGGTATTATTATATTGCCATCACCTCATAATGTTGGTATTCTATATTTATTTTTTTCCACGTACAACCGGCATACATTTACTAATCTGTACTCTCATAAAACAGTTGTGTAACATTATGATAGCTGAAGTTTTCTCAGGATGTATAATCCGTGGTCCTTTGTGTGCTTGCATGTGTACCAATGCGAATAAAAGCAGGCATCCTCTATTTAGACTATTACTGGTTGTAGTGAATGACCAAATAAGTAAACAAAGTATTATTCGTGAGTAATTCATGCTTTGTGTGCTTGCAGTGAACACAAAAGCATTACTAATTTGTAGTTATTGTTGCTATTGAATATACATCTTCACCCGTTCAGGCGACCGTTGGTATAATGCTTGCGGGCTTAAACCCGATATCCCAAAAGACTGCCCACAAATGCTAAGATCTCTAATGAAAAAAATGCTGAAACAATTCCCCATCAGGATTGACATAAGGGTCTACATCTTCACCTGATTTTTTACCAACTAATAGCAAATGTGAATTCTCGGTGCATTTTCGTATCTGTTTTATCCACTAATGTCTCAGACGCCATTGTCTAAATTTTGAGGTTGTTTCCATTCTGCATATCAAAGTACTAATTTTTTTACATTCAACATATTTTTTATTGTGTTTCTATTCTTCTTCTTCTTCTTCTTCTTCTTCTTCTTCTTCTTTTCTTTGTAGGGTACAAACCTTCCCCTCTCGGTACATATCTCTCTCACACACATACATGCAACACACTCTTAACACTCTTATCATTGGAATCACGTTCTCAACAACTGTAGAAGGCATGGACTGCCACATAGCCACTCCCGGTTAGTTAAAGATTGGTACAAATTTATTGCCCGCTGCTTGGGCTTGTGAAGCAGCAAGGGTTGCAGCCAGGTGAGGCAGGAAGGCTGTTGTTATTGCATTTCATCAACTTTTGCATGGGATGGGATTATGCTAATTTTGTTAGTTCCGTAGGGTTTATTTTTATGTAAATGATTTCTAGTTTGGCCTAAGTATGTTTCATGCATAAGTTTCAGAATAGATAATCAACCATTTGATGTCTTTTTCTCTATTTTCTCTGTGTAATTTGTTTATGGAAATTGATCAATGGAACTATTTTCATGTGCTAAATTGTTTTGTTTATATGTTTAATTTGATTTTATGGTGATGCAGATGGCTATGAAAGGGTGCACTGAGAAAATTGTAAATTTGATGAAGAGTGAAAAAATGTTGGAGTCCCAGGGTGGTCCTATTATCCTCTCTCAGGTATACTTTCATTTCTTTTTTGGTCATATAATTTCTCACTATCAAGTGATATTTCTTACTTTTCCAAGCTTGTAGTCTAGTCACCTATCATTTTTTTCTGGTTTGTACACAAATTTAACAATTACAATGAAGAGAACGGAAAAATCTTCATTAACACAGCTAACACTTAGCTTTATTTCTGCATTACGTAAATTGATGTTACTAAATAATTCAATATATGCAGATTGAGAATGAGTATGGGCCTCAAGGTAAGGAAATCGACGCTGCTGGACATGATTACATGACTTGGGCTGCAAATTTGGTCGTTGGATTGGGATGTGCAAGGAGGATGATGCCCCAGATCCTGTGGTGAGAAGTCAACACCAAATCTCGTGTTCCCCATATTTTTTTCATGTGTGGAAATACTTCAGAAAACCCCCATTCAATTATGTAGTTTTTGCATACCCTCAATTACCCCCCCTTAAACTATTCGTTTTGTTGCAAACACCCTATATGGGGACTTGTTACCAAAAAAAATAGAAATGAATTTTAGTCAAACGTACCAGGTCTTTACCAAAATAATGCATAGTTTAGGGTTAAATTTTGTATTATAAATAGTTCAGGGAGTTTCTTGCAAAACATCATAGTTCATAGGGTTTTGCACTTCACCTGAAAGAGAATTAATTCTTTTCATATATTTGTTGAGAGCTCTTTTTAACAGGTCTGTTAGTATCATTTATAACTATATACTGGTATAGTGACAAATAAACACATGCAATGGTTTCTATTGTGATGCGTTCACCCCGAATAGGCCTTATAAGCCCACAATTTGGACTGAATCCTGGATTTGGTAGTATGAGAATTTCTGATTTTTTTAACTCTACTCTTAATTTTTAGTTAAAAGGAAGATAAAATGATTAAAATCTTTAAATTGTTAGGTTTACGGAGTTTGGTGGTCCAATTCACCAGAGGCCAGTTCAGGATTTGGCATTTGCAGTTGCTCGATTTATACAAAAGGGAGGATACTTTTTTAATTACTACATGGTTGGTTTCTTGTGCAATCATATTTACAATGATAGAAAATTTATTGTGTTGTGTCTCTTTGGATAAAACTTAACCCCATTTGCAATTTGTGAAACAGTACCACAGAGGCACCAATTGTGGACGCTCTGCTGGAGGCCCATTCATCACTACTAGCTATGATATGCTCCACTTGATGAGTATGGTCAGAACAACCGTTATTTTCTCTCTATTTTCATGTTCTATTCTTGATTAGTTCAGGGGAGATGAAAAACATGCTCATTGTCATGGATAATGTTATTCGTAAATGCATATGGTCACTTATTTTTAAAGCTTAAAAAGCCATTGGATCGAAGATAAATTGAACCTAATTCCAGATATGTTTAAATATTTCTAGACGGGATCCATATGATAACACGAAGGGGTGGCCACCGCCTCGTAAATTTTTGAATTTTATTATTGATACATTACATACTTATATACGATGTTATTCATATTAACTAAAATAAAAGAAAATCAATCAAAATAACATGCAATATAATTGTTGTACACCGGCCCCAAGATGTATAAATACTGTTACAAAGCACCTTTAATTTCACGTATAAACTATTTTTAATGTAGAATATAAGACACCACACCATATTTCAGATTTTTGTACACTAGAAGAATTAATCTCAAAATCAATGACACGAAAACTATAGATATTGACCTGAATAATATTGAATCTAACGGCGTTCTTTTTAGTTTTGGGGCTTATGCATAAAATAATTTTTCTTTATTAATATTATATGCTTCTCACCCCTTGAAAAAATAATCATGGATACGCCATTGTATGCATGCAATAATTATTTGTCACAGATAAGTAATCTTTTCGCTTATACCCTGACTAGACTAAGAGCTTTACTGCATCAACACCATTGATAGGCTTGACAAGGCAACCGAAATATGGTCATTTGAAGGAGCTTCATAAATCTATAACTAGGTAAGACTAAGATCTAGTTTATATTTAATACTTTTTCTTGTTTGTATTTCTTCTTAAATGATAACATTAACATATAAGATGAATGCATATTTTCTTGTGTTATAAAATCTCAATTTTCAATGATTTTTACAGTATAGACATATGTTTGTTTGAGAAATTCTTGAATGATGGGGAACTCCCTACACTCATAGTGCAGTCAAGTGGTCATGCGCATCACATGTTCATTAATGGGCAGCTTTGAAGTACACTATCAAATTAATTCTTCTGATAATATGCCGACTCATCCCATTTTAGTTGGTTAGTGATGTAAGAACTCAACTCTGGCTAGATGAAATTTTTTATTACTTGTGATAGTCTACATTCATATCCTATATTACTTGTGAACTACAAATTTTATAGTAGAGGTCATATATATAATAGTTGTAACTGTCAAGTATGTGTAAATGTTACAACCCTTGTTGGGTTATCCCCTTTTAGTTTTAATGTTTTTTCTTAGACCCGTGTGCTTGCCTTTTAAGAGTCACTTGTTTGTTTATGTCCACAATCACATAAAATTGTTGCTAAATTTATCTTTCGTGATGTTACTCGGGTTTTTAACAAACTCTCATTGGTAGTGTCGTTTCATCTTCTATCGATAGGAATGCTGAAGTGGTAGAAGATCTGATTTTGTTTTTATGCACTTGGAGAGTCATCTAGCGACGTGGCAGTGAGTACTGGCAGTGGTCTCTTGAGGGAACTAGCGACAATGCTCTTATCGACACGATTTCTTTGCCATACTAATAAGGTTGTGGTACATGTGTATTTGGATACAATAACTAGATGGATGAAGTTTGTAAAGGAGAATACTCAATATATACCTTTGGTTCTTGCTTCCTTTCTTGATAAGAGTGTTTGTTTATGTTGAACATATCATGAAGTATTGTATGAAAGTGTTTGGATATAATTGTTATGTTTTTAGCCATTTTTATTGTTTGATATATGTGAGGTTAGTGGTATGTGGTGGATAATTTTTATTTTTTTTAATATTTTAATTTATGTAAGTGTTCATAACACTTAAAAAATCAACATTGTTTTCCTTACATATTAATATTTGTAAGTGTTTTGAACCGTTATAAAAAATATATATATATATATATATTTTCTTTTGCAAGTGTTTATAACCGTTGTAAATTAAAAAAGGTTGTTGAATTTCGCAAGTGTTCTAAACACGTGCAAAAGTTTAATATGCAAGTGTTCAGAATACTTACAAAGTTTTTTGTAACGGTTGTCTGAAACAGATATGTGTTGCCAATGAACACTTGCAAATGACATTTGCAATGGTTTTGAACACTTATAATTTTTTTGCAACGCGCCGAATTCTAAGTGTTTTAAACACTTATAATCGCATTTGTAAGTGTTTAAAACACTTACAAATCGTATGTTTTGGTGTAGTGTGTGTGTTTTGGTTGTATGCGAGCATCACATGCAAGAGTATGGTCTTACCAATCAATTGATTATCTTAGACTTGTGATAATTAGGTAATTGTGTACTATTTGACACTTCTATTAAGAAGACTTATGCTCCAACTATGGAGACTTTTATGGGTGCTAAACGAGTTGGTAAAATAAGTTAACTACTATCTAAGGAGGAAGATATAAAATGAAGGAACAAAGATAAAATAAAACTAAATCTAAATTAAACAAGATGGTAAGATAAATAAGATAAAAGAAAATAATTTACACTAAGAAATGTGAAGCATGTTAAACTACAGAATGTAAAGACGATTTAAATGTTAAAGCAAAGGAAGTTGTCATAAAATGTAAAGGGAATTATGTGAATCTAGATTAAAAACTACTTCGAAGACGTAAACAAATGGTAAAGGAAAGAAGAGTAACGAAAAAAATATAAAATGTCACAACGAGTAAATGCAAACTTTTGACGAGGGAGACATCTTTTCCTTCGTCCCTGAGTTCATTATTTATAAATTTTTTCCATGTAACTGATGTGTGGTTACCCATTTGTATATTCCCATCTAGCTTCACTCAAGCCCCTGCAATGTTTTTTAAGTGATCACCCCATGCACAAGGTCTTGACAACTCTCAATTATTTGTGCATCCATTTAACTTAACTTGACCCCTTATTTTCTCATTAATCAGTTTTCATTTCCATGTAACAACACTCTATTATTCGGTAATAATATTGTGTAAACATACCCCCCACACTAATTGATTTTTGAGAAAAATAATTAGTGAACTGTAAAGCATCACACGAAATCTCAAATTTAGTCACCATTAACCTGTTATTAATCCTGCTTGAAAAGATGTGTTTTGGCGATGTATGGATCTTCATCATCAATCTATCAGTCTCTTGGTATTTCATCTGAGTTTTATGTCTTTTCTTCTTCAATCTTCTTTGTATCAACAAGGGATATAAGAACGTTAATTGTAAAAGTAACCTTAAATTGGGTTCATCGTAAAACCCAATAGGCAATAGTAAATAATCTTGGGTTGTTGTCATTATCCATTTAGATCAATTATGATATTCTGAATGGGGCCACACTCATGCTTGGAAACCAACATACAACTAGTGATATTGAAGGTGACTTGATTTTGTATATTGATGTCCCTGCTCCACCTTCTTTGGGTGGAATTTGTACTGGCACTATTGGTAGATCTATTTCTGTTATCAGAGAACCTCACTCCAAAGATAGAGAAGACTCTCAGAATCCCTTAGGCATTGAGTTTTGTGATGACTACCTGACTGAAGTTAAAAATACACACCAAAATTTCACATGAATATTGAGTTAAATGACTATGGTCAACACCCATGGTTCATAGTGGCCCCTTTCATCTTCCCTTCTTCAAACTTCATATGAATCACCCTATTCAATATGAATTTTACAAAAACGGGTTATAGTTATGACCATTCTCTCACTCTTCCCCACTTTTCAATTGAATATCAGATGCAAGTGACATATCCCTACTCCATTTGTCACCTTAAGAGGGATTTTGGCTCCTCAAAACTCGAGAAACCCTTTTCCCCTTTGATACCCATAAAAGCGCGTATTTGAAAGTTTTATATTCCTAACGATGTACCATTTTTAAGGTCTCAATATATGGTCCTGATGGTTTTGATTCTCCTTATCACCGCTTTTATACAACCTACAACATAAATACAAAGACATTATCCGGATGGTAAGTAAACGATGGAGGTGTAGGTTTTCTAACATTCTCAAAGGAAAAAGTTTGCGCCATAGAAGGTCCAGGATCATATTGAGTGAGGGGGAACAAGAGAGTCAAATGATAAGGTCTCAAACACAAGGTGTAATAAGAAGGACTGGACTCGATGACGCTCATCATTGGTTTAAATACATAGACATTATTTTGCAGCAAACAAGCGAGAGCATCTACGATTCTAGTCAGTGTGTTTAATCCATGTATTAAAATTTAAAATCGGGGTCATTCTTGACCTCATTTGTCCCCCTTAAATGCAGTGATACAGAACTAGAAAACTCATTGGTGGTCTCCCAATCTTGAGAGTCATCGCCTAACTCGAGAAGAAAGTTATAGGCGGTCGTTAGAGTCAAGTGTATAAAATTGACTTTATGCATGGACTCGATCATGGTTCGAGATGCGGTTACTAGGCCATTGTAGAAATTATGAACAAGATGACTTTTTTCAAGCCCGTGATGTGGACAACTATTGATGAAACCTTGAAATTGGCTCTAAGTTTCACAAAATTTCTCGTTGGGCTTTTGACGGAAGCCTTTTATATCTTGAAGCATTTCATTTGTTTTGCTCATAGGATAAAACCTCGACATGAACTTCTTTATAAGATGTTCCCACGTACATATAGAATCTGATGGTAACGAATGGATCCATAGGGATGCATGATCGTGTAAAGAGAATGACAATAGTCATATATGAATATTTTCTTCTTCTAAATTTTGACTTTTGATGGTAGCACAAACATTTAGAAATTTTCGTAAATGAGTATATAGGGACTCACACTCTAGACCATGGAAATTTGGTAATATGGATACGGTTGTAGTGGTCATGATCGGGGCAAATTAGTCCCTTAAATTCCATTCAACAACCATTATTGGAGATGTAGGAGAGTTTAAAGTCTCCAATGAGGAAGAACGAGAATCGGGGATATGGAGCGGAAGATCAATGATGAGGGTGATAGGATCTATGGATGAACGTGAGGATGGATGGCTGGATTAGCGTGATACATATATATATATATATATAGAGGCTTCTAAATCCACTCCAATGATGTTCTCTCTCTTTATTTTGTCCGATTTCCCTTTTTGCTTGTTTTTTAATTAATTAATTATAATAATAATCGACGTTCAAACACCATAAATAAATATACAAGGCCTCAATAACCTATTACAATCAATATAATGAAATTTACAAATGAGAAATGAAATTTTGTGGTCTTTTGAAAAGTGCGACTGTGTGATAATTAATTAAATTAAATTCGCAAGATTCCAATCAACCTATATTTAATTCATCCCCTAAATATGCATCTAAGGTGCGTGTATTAACCCATAAATAAATAAAGCATGTGACACAAAAATATGCTGAGACACAGATTTCAGGAAAAAAAATCTTTCGAGTAAAACCTTTATTTCACTATGAATATATAAATTGCAACTTACAATTACATAGAGAAATCTGCAATGGATCAACGCGCAGCCAACCCACAAAGACACATAGTCTTGAACTCAGCAAGAGAATACACGCAACACCCTCCAAGGACTCGCAGCCCAAACTTCAGCAAATAATCTTCACGCATCAAGATCCTCAATGACACGCAGTCATACGGTGTAGAGACGCACTCCACGAAAGATGAACAAAAGCAAGATGTTCTTGAACACCAAAACAATTCACTAAAGCATATGAGAGTTTTGTGAATTAAAAACAAAAAGGGATTAAAACCCTAAAGGAAGAAGCCTAAAGAATTCTACTTTCGTAGTGTTTCTGTTCTGGAAAACGTATGGACTTCTTAATGAAAACGTTACCATTTAATGAGTATTTATACAAAAATGCACCACCTCGAAATTCAAGCTCGTTCGAACGAGAATCATATGTCGCTCGAACGAAGGATGCGTGTCGTTTAAACGACATCGCGCGACTTCCAATCTTGTTCGAACGAGATGCTTATCTGGCGCGAACGACCTGGGTGTCAAAATCGAGGTCCGCTTCAAAACTTAGAAAAAAATACTCATTCTCAATATTTGACGAAAAAGTCCGCTCCAACACTTAGAAAATATTTTGTAAAAATCTTCCAAAAGCTCTAAGAGAAAAGTAAAGGTATTTAAAACATAACCTTACCAAATTAAACTTCGCGGAGTCTTGAATGATGAAGAACTTGAGTAATTCGGATCCGTCTTTGATGTAGATGTCTCTTGAATGCTCTTCGACGGTGTAGTGGTATATGACATAATAAATTGATAATGGACCTATGAAAATATATCCTTACAAATCTCCCCCTATGTGTATGCCGGTACATACATAAAAAATTCGAATTATCAAAAATCAAAATGCCTATACAAATCTACCCTCCCATGAATAAATTTGCAAGACTTCAAAACAGTTCTTCAATCATCTTCGTCAAATCTTAAAGCTTTTCTCATCAGCGTGTGCAACATCATGATCTTCAATATTTGTACCTACACACATGAGATAAAGAAAAAACCTTCGTGACGCATCGAGTTTGAAATGATATAAGAATAAAGCATTAATAATCAAATCTCCCCCATAATACAAAAACTTCCCCATAACTGATAATTCTTTCTCCCCCTTTTTATGATGTCCCCAAATAGACAGATAATAAGAAACAATCAAAACATGGAGTGTCACGACAAAATGCATAGCAAACAAAGATCAAACTACGCGCATGCAAAGGTATGTCCCCCAAAATTTCACAAACTATTTTTGATTTTTCAAAATTTTTATACAAAAATAGGATACAAAAAAAAATCACACCATGGATTTAAACTCAAACAACCAAGTTATGGAAATGGAATGAATGGGTGTGAACACATTCGATAGGTAAATCAACTCAATCAATCATATGTGCACGATGCATATGTGTACCCCTAACGAATGAACATCAAAAGTATCCTTAGGTGTAAAAATTTGTTGAATTTAAATGACATCGTCTTATGCAAATCAACAAATCAAAGTCTAAATGATTTCCACACCAATAACGTCCAAAACTATTTAGCGCTTTTTCAAGATTTTCAAGGACGTGCAAACCCGTTTAAAATCTCCAACCAAACACCCTCATATATATTTTCTTTTAGAGGTGAATAAACTAAATTCTCAAACTTTGGAGAATTGGTGCAAAAACCTAAATGGCCCATAATTGGCATGAATATATTTTTATTGCCTTTAAATTTTTTCGGGCTCTTTTAAACCTCTTTGGACCCCGGATAATAAAATTCCTCCATTTTTAGGTTCAATTTAACGGTGGCTTAGTATTCGCAAAGGCAAAATGAACCTTTCGCAGCCCTTCCCCGTTTTTAAACAAAGCATACAAAATCACAAAACGGTTCTTATATGCACAATTTTCTTATCAAAATTTATCGCGCTTGGTTCATTTTAAAGGACAGGATTGAAGTGAAAATACCAAACCAACATGTGATAAGACAAGCACAATAATCAAACAAATCCGTGCATGTGTGCAATAAAGGAAATCATGAGTCAAACATGTAGGAAGTAACACTAAATTACATCTCAATGATTCTAAACATTATAAAGCACAAGGATAAATTGACCTATTGTCTCAAAACACTATCAAATAGTCACATAAAAATAATGGAATAATGTTGTGACTCGATCATCCTAAGTGTCCATCCATAAACGGTGCAAACAAAATACAAAAATCTTTTTGGATTTTCTCAAAATTTTCTCAAAATAAAATCTTTTTGTATTTTTCAAAAGCAAAAATTTATACAAAAAGTACACGTCACAATGCTAGCAAAAATATATCAAAAAGCATAACTAGCGTATGACAAACATGCAAAAATAATCATCTATATGATATGGTAAGAGAAGAATCATTTGCAAGCAAGTGAGAATCAACTATTATAAAATCTAGCGTATCCAAAATTGATTTCCTAACCCAAATAGATGTAACACGTCGACACGGGGTTTTGGGAACCAATAAAACACTAGACTTCGAATTCCTAGGACCTCTTCCAAGATCAAAACAAAATCTCCTAAGGTGACCTTTCCTACCACAATATGAACATGTGTAAACGGGTGGAACGACACCTAAAGTATGATATTTTCTAACATCTTTGGAATTAGTTGACCCTCTAAAACAAATAATAATTTTGGCTTTAGCATTAGAAGCATGAGAACACGATGAGCCATTATCATCACTATCAAACCTACTCGAGTCTGTCAAATCATTTTTTAACTTCAAAATTTTTTACTCGAGCAAAGAATTAGACTCTTCCAATTTAAGGGACGCCTTTTTCAAATTCTCAACAATTCCTAAAAGGGTATCTCTCTCCCTCAATTAAGGCAAACTTTTCCCTAAGAGTCTCTTCACGTGCCATAAACTCATTGACTAAAATATTTTTATCCTCTTTGGCACAAACACAAACCATTGAATTTTTAAGGTCCTCCAATTCTTCTTCTAAAAATAGGACCTTATCATCACTCTCCTTCTTGGATAATTTTAAGGCAACAAAGTCATGGTCCAAGGAAACAAATTTCTCACGATAAAAATCTCTTTGATTTTGAACCGTTTGCAAAAGATCCATCGCGGATTTAAAACGAGAATTTTCTTTTTCCAAAACCTTAATTCTTTTGCAAAGTTTCAAATTCAAACTTTTTAAATTTTCAGCATGGTCGTGAACTTTTTCAAAAATAGGCTCATCATTAAATGGGCGTTCCATTGAAAAATTGCGATATTTCACAAAATTGATTTTTCTAAAAAAAAATCAATATCACACAATTTTACGGAAAGAGGAATACGCAGTAAATTAGCGCAACCTGCTTTGATACCAATTTGACGACGTGAGAAGTCAAATTGTATCAAAAAAATGAATCCTTGAAAAATCAGGATCACGCGATAAATTAGCGTAACTCGCTCTGATAGCAATTTGAAAAGTGCGACTGTGTGATAATTGATTAAATTAAATTCGCAAGATTCCAATCAAACTATATTTAATTCAGCCCCTAAACATGTATCTAAGGTGCGTGTGTCAACCCATAAATAAATAAAGCATGTGACACAAAAATATGTTGAGGCACAGATTTCAGGAAAAAAAACCTTTCGAGTAAAACTTTTATTTCACTATGAATATATAAATCGCAACTTACAATTACATAGAGAAATCTGCAATGGATCGACGCGCAGCCAACCCATAAAGACACGCAGTCTTGAACTCAGCAAGAAAATACACGCATCACCCTCCAAGGACTCGCAGCCCAAACTTCAACAAAGAATCTTCACGCATCAAGATTCTCAATGACACACAGTCATACGGTGTAGAGACGCACTCCACGAAAGATGAACAAAAGCAAGATGTTCTTGAACACCAAAACAATTCACTAAAGCATATGGGAGTTTTGTGAATTGAAAACAAAAAGGGATTAAAACCCTAAAGGAAGAAGCCTAAAGAATTTTGCTTTCACATTGTTTCTGTTCTGGAAAACGTATGGACTTTTTAATGAAAACGTTACCATTTAATGAGTATTTATACAAAAACGCACCGTCTCGAAATTCGAGCTCGTTCGAACGAGAATCATATGTCGCTCGAACGAAGGACGCGTGTCGCTCAAACGACATCGCGCGACTTCCAATCTCGTTCGAACGAGATGCTTATCTCGCGCGAACGACCTGGGCGTCAAAATCGAGGTCTGCTTCAAAACTTAGAAAAAATACTCATTCTCAATATTTGACGAAAAAGTCCGCTCTAACACTTAGAAAATATTTTGTAATAATCTCCCAAAAGCTCTAAGTGAAAAGTAAAGGTATTTAAAACATAACCTTACCAAAGTAAACTTCGCGGAGTCTTGAATGATGAAGAACTTGAGTAATTCGGATCCATCTTTGATGTAGATGTCTCGTGAATGCTCTTCGATGATGTAGCGGTATATGACATAATAAATTGATAACGGACCTATGAAAATATGTCCTTACATCTTCATAATCTTCTCTTGGAGAAAGCCGACAACGACGCCATTTGATAAACTAAAAAGTCCTTTCCTTCTTCTTTCGTCGTTTTTGTAGGAATCTCTTTGCTATCAATATCCCTTGAAAAGTCTACACAATACACACTAAAACAAGTATAATGGCAAGAAAGGGGTCAATCCACACTTTTAACTTTAGAGAAATTATGTTAAGTTACTCAAATTCATTTTTCATTCTTTTTAAAATTGTTTTCCAAGGGGTTTCTTTGTGAATTATCTAAAATTAATGAACTAATTGTAAAAGTGAGAATAAAATCTAGGATAAGAAATACAAAATTAGCAAATGTATGAGGGACAAGTCAAAGGGTGGAATTGGTTATTAAATTCATTTTGTCTTAATTAATTAATTTCATATTTAAAACGTCCATATATAATTATTTAGGTCTATAATTAACTCTCGTCGCACTAGAGAATTTAATAATTATAATTTTAAATACTATTAAATTACTTAAATGAACTCTTCCAAAAGATGATTTACACATTCCTCTAATAATTATTCCACTAAGAATAAGTATTTCAAGTCACTTATTAATCATAAGAATTAAACCTAGAGTATGATAAAATCAGCATATAAATAAATTTGAGCAAAGACATTCTCTTGTTTTAAATCAAACACGTTTTATATTATGAAAATATCATTTTCTCTCGAAAATAAATTCACACTTTCTCAAGTAATGAATCGAAAATGTTTAAGTAATAATAATGGTATTTAAATGGACGTAATAAATAAATTATTAATTAATTAAAAATTAAAATATAATTACTTCATTCCACCCCTTGAATAGGGATATTAGTCAACCATTTGGAAATTAACACAAATATAAGGTGTTAATGACCTCAATAAGGCTAGTGCAAAATTATAAGAGAAATGATATTATTTATCAAGTCTCTAAATACACAATAAAATTCAGTCCCCGAAAATAATTAAGAGAAGAAGAATGTATTATATCATTATCAAGGGTCGTACAAATTCTTGTCTCCGATAATCTGAAAACACTCTCTCAATAATACAAAATACTCTCCAAATTAATTCCTCATCTGACTACAATTTTCACACCCTCAATGCTGAAAAATACTCACTCTTTGTCTACTAAAACTTTCCCTTCTTTCATCTTCGAAAAATTCTCCCTTTTCACCTCTGCATAAACATACCTTATAAAGAAAAACAAAACCAGACCAGAATTTTTTAATGTCTCAAGACAAGACCCATAATCCACTACCCAATTTCGATGTTTTTAATAAACCATAAGAGGATAAAAATAGGAATATTTGTCTCAGCTAAAACAAAGCGGCAAAAGGGATTAGATATGCTATGGGATCAAGGATAATATATAAGAGTTAAACAAAAGTCTAGGTAGGAAGAAATTCAGATGTGGAAGACAAATGTTTTTATATGAATTAACAAATGCAACATGGGTATGGGGCATTTCAGTGGAAGCAAGCAGGTGTAAGGCTTATGGAAAAAAAAAATGGGCGATTCTCGGCTAAATCAAGGAAGGGGGGCTGACGCATGTGCGTGCACCAGATGTCAGGGCGGGTGTCACGTGCACCCCGGGCCTGAATTTTCCAAAAGCTTTTGCCTCTTACTAGGCTCGAATTACAGACATTTCCCTCCCCCAAAACATCTTCCCTACCATTAAACCAACACACGACATCAATTGGATAATCGCACGAAAAATACTTAAACATAAGTAATTCCCAGAATTCTAATTTTGCAAAATAACCCCTCAAATTCCTATCCACTGTATTCAACCTCCAGATGACGAGCCGCAAGAACCGAAGTGACACTGAATTTGATGCAGTCGATATTTCACAACTTCTCGGGTCACGAGGTTTTACTTCGAGTATGACCCGAGGCTTTGACTTTGATTTTTTCTCGGCTTCTATCTTTGCACGGCCACAAAGTGCATATGTGGTCATATTTTGCTCAAATTGCCTTGAAGTAACATGTTTGAATCCACGAGTATGTTTTTACCTACAAGAGAAAAAAAATACACGAATAAGTCCAATTTTATCGAGAACTAGCAAGTAAAATACGTCAATTTGAGGTATAAATATTACACTTTTGGATTCTTATCAGCCATATAGGGGTTCCAACTAGTTTTGATATGTTGACAAAATTTTATTATATTTTGAGCTCTTATCTATGGAAAATTGAAGGCAATAAATTGCAACAAGATTTATTAAAATTCGACCAATTTGAGTACAAGGGAAGTTAAAATAACACAGTTAGGACACAAATTCATGCCTTGCATTGTGTGATTATTAAAATATTTTAAAATATTTTTTGGGAACTTTTAAAACAATTTAAATGATTATTAAACATTTATAAATTTGATTTAAAAATGTTGTGAGGTTAAAAGTTGAGCCGTATAATTCCCTAATAACATCCTGGGTAGAAAACAAAATTGGTAGAACTATTTTTGGTGCAAAATGGGATTTTATAAAGTTCAAAAACACACATTTTGTATCCAGTATTTGAGAGACACGTGTGTGGCTGAGTTTATATTTTCTCTATCTCACATTCCTGAGATTTGTTTCCAACCGTTAGATCACTCCTAATCAACGTACTGCATGCATCTTGAGTGAATCAGAGTGAGCAGTTGTGCTGTGCATTATTGTACATTAGATTTGAATTCCAACTGTTGTTTTAATCTCTGTCATTGATTTTCGAACATCCCGAATATTTGCCTCTCATTATAAATAGGACCCTTATGTGATACATTTGAAGGCTTTGGAATTTCATCCAACTGAGAGGAAAATAGAGAAGAGAGAGTAGAGAGAGAAAGTATAGAGAGAGAGAAAGAGAACCATAGAGAAAATAAAACGTATTAAGTGTTTCTCAAATCAAACCATTCCATATTCATCATGTAAAAACACTCCTGAAAACCATATTTGTGAGAGTTAGATTTTTAGGTTTTCTTGGTAGTATTTCTGAGTTTGGTTCATTGAAGAAACCCTCTTCAAATGTTATCTCTCTTGGAAACACACTCTTATAAGTTTTCTCATATTTCTTTCTAAAAATTTGTGAGAAATACTGTTGAGATACATATTCACGTAGATTTTAGGTGTTTCTATGCATTTCTATCAAAGAAATACAGTCTCTTGTTGGATCTTGAGCTTTTACTGTTTTTTTTTTGTAGATCTAAGCTCTCTATTTTCAAGATCTACAAAAAGATACTTCGAAAACCACTAATATTTGTAGATCTGAATATATCTCTTGAAACAAAGTTTTAAAGTTTGTAAAATTTGTTTTGTACATAAATAAGTTTGAGTTTAGATCTGTTTTTGTTAAGATCTAACATCAGATTTGAAATATTTTCGCTGAGAAGTCTTATTTTCTTGAAACTGAAAAATTTGTAATTCATTCGACTGGTTGTATAATTTTAAGAGTTATGTGAGTAACATTCGGCGTACTTAGGCACTTCACAGTCACCAACACTCTCACACAAACACATAGAAGTGTGTTGTTTCTTTGAGAGATTTTGTTTGAGTGAGCCACTGGAACGAGGAACAAGGAATTAAAGCAAGGAACGATCAGGAGGATCAAAAGCGTCAGAATCAAATACCGTGAAGGAGTTTTTCTTAGTAGGCATATTTTGTCTTTTAACTTAAGGATCTTATGTGTTTTTGTTCATGTGCCTGTAATTCTTGTAAACTGTTTTAGTAGATTTTTGGTTGTGGCGTAGAGTTCACCGCATACGTTTCCTCATATTTGAGGTTTCATCACATTAAAAATACTTGTGTCAAACTTTACTACTTTCTGTTCTTAATGCTTGCATAGTTAGTAGCAAAGTGATTTCTGGAGATAAAACTGGCCTTGGTTTTGAAGAAAAAGTTAAATCAAATAAAATAACTATTTCTTCTGAATATGTAATTTTTGTAAAAGAAGGCCAAACTTTTTGAAAAACCTCAGAAACGACTTTTTAATGTTAATGTCTGTAAAGCATCACAAAATGTTTGTAATCAAAAGTAGAAAACCTCCCCCCCCCCCCCCCAAGACTCTCCTTAGTCCCCTAAAACTTCTTCATTTACCACAGAACCCGAGGTCATACTCTGAGTACCGATCTAGAGACCACTGGATGCTCCCGGGTCCCGTTTCACTCCAGTAAACTTCCCCGTTAGAGAAAAATGTCAATTAATATTAAAAGGTCTCTGAATTCCCTTTCCCAAAGTCTGCCCCGTGCGTGAATCAGCCTTACGGTTCGGATGAATGGTCCGTTTTACTAGCAAAAATCGATCAGGAGGTCATCGGGCTCTACAGGGACCCATTTAGACCCCAATCAACTTCCTCTCCCGAAAAAAATCTCAATGAATCATTAAAGACCTCTGAATCCCCTTTTCAATGGTCTGCCCCATGCGCGAATCGGACGAATGTTTTGTTTTCCCCTAGAAATTGATCTGGAAGCCACCGGGTGTCTCGGACTCCGTTTGACTCCCATAAATTCTTCAGCTCTAGTGAGACTGAATGAATTCTTAAAAGTCACTGAATACCCTTTCTATCGGTCCACCCTGTGCACGAATCAGCCTTACGATATGTACAAATGACCCATTTTACTTCAAAGGGCTGGGCACTTTCAGACCCCATTTGACTAAGGTGAAATCTCCTAACTGAATGAGACTGAATGAATATTCTAATGTCTCTGAATACCCTTTCCAACGGTCCATTCCGTGTGCAAATCGGCCTTACGGTTTGGATGATGATTCATTTTCCTTCGGGAATCTCCTGTTCAAAAGACCGTCGGGCACTTTTGAGCCCCGTTTGACCAAAGTCAACTCCCGAAGCTGGAAGCGGCTCATGAATTCTTAAAGGGTTATGAATATCCTTTCTAATGATATTCCTCATGCGCAATTCGAACTTACGGATTGCATTTTATGACCGTTTTTCTGAGAAATCTGCATGAGGTTGTTGAATGGGAAAACCATTTCCCTGCCTATTGGCAGTGTGTCTGGGATGCCCGCCAATAGGTAGGACAAGGACAATGTCAATTGGCACCCCCTTGACCCTATATAATGAGAGCATGAGCTCAGTTTGAAAGGCCCCTAGAACCACCCATCTCAGTGATCTTAATAATATTCTTCTAAAGTCAGCGTGGTTTGTCTATTAAAATCTTTCCTCCACATTCCATTTCCACCCCTTTAACACCCAATTAGAAAAAATCCTTTACCTCTCCTCCTACAACCTCCATCCACTTGTGAGGTCATCCTTTACAACAATCAAGATCAATCTTCAAGTCTCCATTGAAGGTCCAAACATTATTCTCTCTTTTTAATTTCCTTATCTTCGCATTAGTTATCTAATTCTTACTTTAGCATTTCATCCTTGTAGTCCATACATATTAATAATCTCACTTTTTTACTAGTAGTGTTGCACATAACCTATTTTCTATAAAAAAAAAAAGAGTGATTTACTCATAAATTCCAAACGGGATTCGTCATCACATTTTCTTCAATCAAAATATCCTTTTGCTATACATACACATCTAAATAAAATCCCCGGCTGGATTTATGGGATAAAATCCACCCTCATATTGCATGTGAACTACGTGAATATTGATGCCTTTTTAGGCTACGTAGGTGTCTCGGGACAAAATTCAATACTTGATTCCTCCTTGCATATTTTTTATTCATATATTATTTTTATATTATTTTTATTCTTATTTGTGCTTTATCTAACACATATTGTCATTTCACCATAAGGATAGATATCCTGATAAGAACACAAATTATGTTTTTAATTATTATTTTGGGAACACTCCTACAGATGATCTCACTCTACCTTTCTCCATGACGTGAGTTGAGAAATTCCATTCTCCATTTATACACACACACACATACACACTTTATAGAGTTTTTAAGGAGAATAATAACCCATGCCCGTGAGAGATCGAAAGGGCTGGACGGGTTCCTAACACCTTCCCATTCCGTAACTTAGTCCCCGAACCTTTGAACTAATTGGTTTCTTAAGCATCAGTGTGTCTTTGATGCTGTTCTCTTGAGGCGGCAACATTTCTTTTGTCTGTGTTGTACAAAATGGTCTGGCGACTCTATTTCTTTACGTCACCTTGAGTCGACGGCGATTGAAGCGCTCTTGCTAGAAAGGGAGTGAGATCTTCTTCTTCCATCCCTCCAATCGCGTGCGCAAGCACCGAAGCCCCTGAGGAAGAAAAAGGGAGCAAACGGAGGGATGACCACAACGACGACTCCGTTGGGGACTACTTATCATAAGAGGGCTAGACTGTATTTGCATGGGTGTTATCATTTTTGGCATGTGTGCGTATACACATATCTGAATGTACCCTTTATAATCTATTTATTTCTTGTATATATTTATCTCATGCTTATATCATTTATCACACCCTTTTCACCTTCACTCACCTTTCACCATCACTCACTTGTAAATATCTTCCATGTGCACCTCACACTACTTACACTTATACATAGGATCACTTATATCAACATATTTGACACACCACTTAGAAAATCCATGCTCAGGATTCACTAGCACACACCTCCACTTATCACACTTGTATATATCCGTTCTCACTTGCACTTATTACACACCACTTAGAGTATCCATGCTTAGGTTCACTACCATGCACTCATTTGTAGGTATCCACACACACGCACGTATCCATGCTTAGTATTATCTTCATGCTCCATATTAGATTTACTTTTTATACTTATACATTCTTCCCTGTTAGTATAATTCTCATCATAAGCAAGACTATCTCCATAATATACTAATCAAGAATCATGCCTTTTGCACACTACATCATGACATGGCTATTGATCAAAATTTTATCCTGTACTGGGGGGTCACTTTGTGATGGGCGCTGGTCTAGTAGGTCGCAGTTAGCCTAAGCAATATGAATCTCACCTTCCATTGGCTTAGTACCTTCGATGTATATCTAGCAGTTCCCTCTACATCATACCATTTAACTCACGACGTGAGGTATATAGCAAGGAACTCATTCACGTACGTCGAGTATGTCAAATTCGCTCTCACACGCACTGTCCCACCAGGTATATACTGAGGCAATTCGTGTACACTTATCAAATGGCTTGTCCACACATACCGATTGCCCTCAAAAGCAAGGAGTACATCGTGGAAGTCATGCTAAGGGGGGAGGGGGGGAACCTTTCCATTAACCTAACAACTGCATAAACCTCATATAGGCGTCAAACCTAGGGCACTCATATTTAATTTTCCGGTTACTACACGAAACTCTGCCAAAATGTTGGGTCAGTATGTCGCCCAAAATTTTGTGCGATATTATCATTTTTCAAAACAGGTTCTTGCCCATGAGCCTGAAAACAGGTCAAACCCTATCTTATATATTTTTTAAACCCAATTTTTCTCAGGCTCAGGACCTGTCCGATATTTCTTTTGCATTTAGGCAAACCTAATACAAGTGAAAACATAAACATAATAATAATCATGCCGAGAATCGTCTCTCAAATTTCCTCCTCTTTACCAAAAATACCAAAAACATTTGTCCTCCTTTTTACCAAAAATACCAAAAACATTTCTCCTCCTTTTCTCCTCCTTTTTACCAAAAATGTCAAAAAGAATTTTTCCTCATTTTCATCAAAATACCAAAAAACATTTTTCCTCCTTTTACCCAAAATGTCAAAAACATTTTCCCTCTTCTTCAACAAAAATAATTCTTCTTTCTCTTTTTTAAAAATAAATTCGAATCTTTTTCCTTCTAGGTCAATCGCATACCTGATTCTTGGCTTAGATCCTTATTGGCTTCGGTCTTCCATCACATCGCTCCAAAACTCTGTCAGTTTCCCTGAAACTTCATCCAAGTCTGGAATCCACCTTCACCAGTCCTCTGTGGAGAACACCGATCAAGCACTAAATGTACAACCTGATCTGATGGCAGGACTAATTTAGTTCAGTGCCAAGATTGGGAACTTCAATCTGAGGTTTATGAGATGCAACAAAATCAAATCCCAGTTCCCAAAGAACCCGAGTCTCTCTTTCCTCGTGCCATAGGTCCACCTGCTCCCGATCTTAATTGGGTACCATAAGAATATCCACATGCTTCACGTGCCCTGCCTGCTAATAGGCCACCGCTAGCGCAACTCCCTATGCAAAACCTTGCCCAGCCAGGGGCTAACCTGCCAGTACTCATTGATCCCAAGGAGGAATAACTGAATAAGGTCAAGGATGACCTCAAGTTGTTATCAAAGAAGTTTGACCAAGTTAAGATATCCAGGAACTATATGGACTACACTCACATGTCTTCTTACTTAAAAGTAAGATTATTGAAGAAGTTCAAGATGTCAGCCATCGAGAAATTCGGGGGCAACAAGACACTAATTGTTCATCTTCACAGCTATCATCGAGCCATGACTCTTCTTGGTGCCTCTGAAAAAATAATGGCCCAAATGTTCCAACAGGCTTTGAAGGACGACACTCTACGTTGGTTTCTATCCGGCGAGGAATCTAGAATCTGCAGATTTAGTATAAGTATAATGAAGAACTAGACACACTGTGATCTAAAGCTTCGTAATTACAACCTTAGAGAAATTATCAGCAGATTCATAACAAGGTGGAGAGAGAAAGTTGCCACTATGACCAATCGATCCTCCGAAGAAGAATAAGTCAGCATAGTGAAGAAAATTTTTTCTGCCCAATATCAGAGAAACTATGGGAGGTCAGTATTACCCACACTTACAAGCCCTCCGAAAAGCAGTTGTGGAGATAAAAGACAATGTTACAAAGATAGAAGCCGAGCCTAAGAAAGTGACTGAACAGTTCACTCTCAAAAAGTATGAGAAGCCTACCAATGCCACAGTCTCAACCATCAACAATATCTCCCAGCCTACTACCTCTTGGCACCAGAAAGCCGCCTTAATCCTTATAGAAAAGAATATACCAAGCTCCATGCTTCCCTTTCAAAAGTCTACCAGGCCTTGTTAAGTCGAAATCTTATCGAACCTCTGGACCCTCGTCCATTACCAAACCCACTTCCCCAAAACTTCAAAACTAATGCCCATTATGATTTCCACCAGTCTGTCAAGCATACTACTGATCAGTGTTTCCATCTTCGAAATGTAATGTAGGGTCTAATAGACCGGGGTATCATTGACCCACCAGCCAATCCTAAACCCAACACCACGAACAACCCCGTTCCAACCGATACTAGTGCCATCTTCCTAGATCTTGACCCGAAATTTAACCCATCTACGAAACTTGTGCCCAATAAAGCACCCATCATACCCGTATTTTCACTCAAACCACTCAAAATTTGCCTCTAATTTCTCCTACACCCTACATGCTTCACCGATTGAGCTCTATCACACCTCATAAGGGCTTGTATTGCCATTCGTACTCGGTTCGAAGGAAGAGATATGGAGTCGCCGACTGTTTTGAATCAACTCCTAGATTTTGAGTTGAAATTTCCCTCTAAAGTGACCATTGACTGTCAGGAGTTCAACATCCTGTTCTTGGAAGCCTGGAAGTGGGTTTCGTAGTTAGATAATTGGGTCTTACCCATTGACGAAATCAGTTTAGACGAAGTAGTGCAGATTATGTCAAACATGTTTTGACAGACTAGCGAAATGTGTAGCGTTTTCGATCTACTCACTGATTTAAAGCTGGAAAGACAGTTGGTCCCTTCACTCTCACACCTCCCCATTAAGTGGGAGGATTTATATGAAGAAGACATTGAGGTTGTGGAATGCATTAACTTCTTTTAGTAGGAATACATCATCGCCACCGAATAAGGGGACAAATTTAACACCTCAGATGATGAACCAAGTCAGGAAAAGGTCAGTCTAGTAATCAATATGTGCAGGATAATCTCTTTCGAGGACCTGTTGGGGGAAATCAGTAAAGTAGTCGTATAACCAGAAATTGATGAAGAAACAAGGATCTTGTTCTTCCTAACTCCGTAAACCATATAACCAAATAAGGGTGACACTACCAAGATCTGAATCCTCAGCTATCCAGAACATACGAGGGAAAGGGAGTTGCCGAAGGAATTCCCATGCCAAAAATGACCATCGAGGAAGGAAAGATCCTATACCAACTCAAAAAGAGTCAAGATAATATTACCTTATGGGGACTCTTCATGTCTTCCTAATTACACCAAAATGCTATGATAAAGTTACTCATTGGGACCTCAGTCCCTCCTTCCACCATTTCAGAAGAAGACGTGAACCTGGTTAGATCCTTAACTAACACTAGACTCTTGTCCTTCTCCAAAGTAAAAATTCCAAAGATCAGCCCAGATCACAACTACATCCTCAACATCTCTATTTAAATGATGGGGAAGATAGTTCAGTTCTCACTCGTCGATAACAGATCCGCCCTCAATGTTTTCTAACTAAGAAACTTCAATTGTATGGGTTTAAAAGTAAGTGACTTGACTCTTACTTCCTCCGCAGTGCGTGCCTATGACAACACCAGTCGAGAGGTGATGGGATCTATAACACACATAATAGGGGTCGGCCCTATCAATCCCGTTATTGAGTTTTAAGTTATTAACATACCCACATGCTTCCACCTTCTGCTTGGTCAATCGTGGATTCATAGCATTCGAGGGGAGCCATCCTCCCTTCATCAGAAGTTAAAATTCTTCGCCAAGGGGCAAGTTATCACCATTTTGGGAGATGAAAATGGTACTAAAAATACTGGAACTAGCAATCCAGTTTTAGGAATACAGTATGGGATAAATGACATGCTTCTTTTTGGATTTATGGTTAATTCCCTTCCCCTTTCAAAAGAGGATGATTTCAAAGATTGATTATGTCCAGAGCACAGCCTTCACGATAATGTTAATGTGGTACAGATGTTCAAGAGTATGCACTTTATGCCCAAACTGGGGCTGGGGCGACATCAACAAGTGATACTGGAACCTATAGTCCTAAAAAAGGCTTTTCCCCCATATGGAATGGATTATAAGCCTTCACCAGAAGAACTGGGAATGCTCCACCAATTACGGTTGAAGATAAGTTTAGAATATACTAAGACTGCTTTAAGGGATTGTGTTATTGGGAAATTTGTCAATGAGGGTGAAAACTTACCCTTCTGTAGCTTTCCTGAACCATGGTATGATCACATTGATAAGAAAATAAAGATAGGGATGGAAATATTCCTTCAAGATAATTACTCTTGGGTCGAAGACTTTCAGGATTAAGTGCAACCTCTCAGTCAGAAAGTCGTACCCATTACCGAGGTCTCTGAGGGAAGTAACTTTGAAGAATAGTTCAATTTGCAAACATTGGGTCTGACACTCTATATGATCCATTTGGGCACTACATCGTCATACACATCCACTCTAATCAAGGCCACTAATGTGCCTATCCTAAACTAGAATGCTATACCAGTCCCACATGCTGAGATGAAACCCAACCCAGTTATTTACCTTCTCTCTTCATCAATTATTATTCCTCCTGTCTCGGATAACAATGTAATCGAGACCTCTTTTGATGAGGTTCTCAATGTTATTTTCCTGAAAGTGAAATAAATGAGGATTGTGCCTTACATTAATTGTCTTGTTTCTAATCAAACTCTTGATGATGATAATTTTGCAAATGACAATTATTAACTGATCTTAATAAGGTTGATAACAAATAAGATAATCATGTTTAAATTAATGAGGATGAAACTATTATGATTAGTCTCGATTCTAGTAGCCAACAACGTGAGACTAGGATAGGGTATACCCTTGATGAGCATGAGTGCACGCAATTCGAAGAGCTGCCAAAGGAATTTGTGGACGTCTTCTCATGGTCCTACGACAACATGCCTAACATTAATCCCGAAGTAGTTCATCACGAGATTCTAACTCTCCTTGAATGCACACCGATTAAATAGAAACTGTGAAATCTCCGCCCCAAATGGACACTCAAAGTCAAGGAAGAGGTAATCAAGCAGTTGAACGTAGGCTTCACCCGGGTAATCGAATATCCCACATGTCTAGCCAACATTGCACCCATACTGAAATTAGGGAGGAAAGTTTGCATGTGTATCGACTACTGGGATTTGAACATGGCATCTCCAAAGGATGATTACCCACTGCCCAACATCGATATGATTGTGGATAACACGACAATTCACACTCTCAAGTCATTCATCGATGGTTTCATCAGATATAATCAGATCAAGATGCACCCTGGCCATTAAGAAAAAAATGCCTTCATCACCCCCTGGGAACCTTTTATTACATGGTTATGCCATTTGGGCTCAAGAACGCAGGAGCTACCTACTAAAGGGATGACATAACCATATTGCATGATTTGATCCATAATGAGGTCGAAGTCTACGTGGACGATATGATTATTAAATCTAAGAGTTAGGAAGGTCAAGTTCCAGCCCTCTGAAAGTTCTTCGAACGACTGCTACAATCCTGGATGCGATTAAATTCATAGAAATGTGTTTTCAATATCAATAAAGGAAAGATTTTAGGATTCATGATTAGCGAGAAGAGAATCGAGGCAGACCTTGCCAAACTGAAAGCCATACTCGCGATGCCACCACCCCGAATGGAAAAGGAAGTTTGAAAATTATAGTATATCCATCGATTCATCTGCCAATTGACTCCTATTTATGAACCCATCTTCAAATTCCTTCGAAAGGATTCTACCAAAATATGGAATGATGCCTATCAGTAAGCCTTTGACGAAATCAAGATATACCTAACCCGACCTCCTGTACTCATGCCACCACAACCTAGTCTCCTGTTACTCCTATACTTTATTGTAAGAGCTACCGTACTAGGGGATTTGCTAGCCAATATATCGAAAGAAACTCGTAAATAAAGGGACATTTACTATTCACATTAAAAGTTGACCAGGTAAGAATTGAACTACACTGTCCTGGAGAAAGCATGTGTCGCCTTGGTTTGGGTCACTTAAAAGTTACGACACTACATGCTCACTTTTCTTGTCAAACTTATGTCTCGAATGGACCCCATTAAATACTTGCTTGAGAAACCCGCCCTGTATTGCCGAATGGCCTGATGGTTGATGCTGTTATCTGACTTCGATATCGCGTATATTATGCAAAAATCCATGAAAGGGATGGCTATATCCGATTTCCTTATTGACTACACCACGGAAGAGGTTGATGTATGGGTCTTTGAATTCGCAGACAAAGATATTCTCTACACCTCTAAGGATGATCTCCGATGGAAAATGTTCTTTGACGGTGCTACCAACAAGACGGGATACGGCATTGGGATACTCCTGATTGCCCCTGATGACTCTCACACTCCCATTGCCATCAAGATAGATTTTCTTTGCACTAATAATATGATTGAATATGAGGCGTGCATTGTAGGCCTCAAAATTTCTCTCAATAAAGGTATAAAATACTTGTATGTCTATGGGGACTCTGCCCTTATCACCAGTTAAATCCTTAGAAGATGGAAAGTCAAAGATGAAAAGCTCTTACCTTTCCACGCCCACCTAAAAGAACTAGCTTCCCAGTTCTAAGATATCACCTTCCACTACTTTCCTCGAGAAAAGATCAGTTTAGCAGATGCCCTTTCTACCTTAGCCTCTATAGTTGACATGCCCGAGGGAATAATGATGGTCCCCTTTATAGTTCAAAAATAAGCTTTGACAACCCACTACTTCCACATCAATCTCGTCACAGAGGAAGATTTCGATATGGCCGAGTGTTGGTACTATGATATACGTATTGTAGGTATCCCCAAGACGCTAACAAGAAAGATGTGCGACCCTTCGCAAACTGGCTGCCCAGTACATCTTTTGTGAGGCACTATTCAAAAGAAACTTCAATGGAACTCATTTACACTGTAAAAGATGCAGAAGATCCACAACAAGGAATGCGTACCCCATATGAATGGTCATATTCTTGCCAAGAAGATTATCCATCAAGGATATTATAAGACCACCATAATTTAGGATTGCACCGACTACGTTTGAAGATGCCTCAAATGCCATCAATTTGCCAATCTCCAGCACTTACCTCCTTGAGAATTATACAACATAACTTCTCCCTGGTCGTTCTCCACCTAGGGCATTGCCATCATAGGGAAAGTCACACCCACATCTTTCAAAGGGAATGAGTTTATTTGGGCTGTCATTGATTACTTAACCAAATGGAGCGAAGTCAAGTCATATATCGTACTAATCGCCAAAAAGGTAGATAAGTTTATCCAAAAAAACATCATCTATCGATACGAGGTCCCTCACGAGATAGTGTCAGATAATGGGTTACATTTTGAGGCCGAGGTTACGAAAGTTTTTGATGAGTATGGTATCCAGAAGCATAAATTTTCTCCCTACCGACCCCAACGGCGGACTTGAAGCTGCCACCAAAAAACTCAAAAGCATCATCGTTAAAATGATTGAGAGTCATCGAGATTGGGCCAATCGGATACCTTACGCCCTCTGGGGCTATCGTACTTTAGTCAATGCATCTATTGGGGCTACCCCTTACTCTTTAGTATATGATATGGAAGCAGTCCTACCCATTGAGCCGAAAATAACCTCACTATGAATCATTCTTAAAGGGAAAATTAGCGAGGATGATTGGTATCAGAGCCGCTTTAACGAATTGTCACTCTTGGATGAAAAGAAATTGGAGGCTCTATACCACATACAAGGACACCAATGTCGGATAACAAGATCATTCAATAGAAGAGTCAAGAATAAGGATGTTTGAGAAGGAGACTTTTCCATCAAAGAAATCATA
This sequence comes from Sambucus nigra, assembly GCA_949130495.1. Classification (NCBI taxonomy): domain Eukaryota; kingdom Viridiplantae; phylum Streptophyta; class Magnoliopsida; order Dipsacales; family Adoxaceae; genus Sambucus; species Sambucus nigra. The sequence goes on from OX422207.1 coordinate 522,504,102, forward strand.
GAACCTGTCTAGGACCCCAGAGGAAAATTCAAGCCAAATTGGAGTGGCACCTACATTGTGAAAAAGATCCCGTCAAGTGGTGCTGCTATGTTCACTAACCTTGACGGAGAAGATATAGCGCATTCAGTCAACCTGGACCATCTCAAGAAGTTCCACCTTTAGCTCGAAATCTCGACGTGCTACGACTCCTCTCATCCCCCTTCTATTCCAAAAAATCTTCATTTCCCTCTACCTAGAACTATATGGGGTCTGATCCTAAAAAAAAAATCTTTCCAATGAAACTCATAAAATTTTTAAAACCCTAAAGGTACGTAGGCAACTCATACACTTTACATGGGCACACTCCCTTTCTTTTTCACAAAATGCAATAATTTCTTATCTCCATGAATGACAATTCATTTGATTATTTACTTGAATAAAAGGATTATGTATGCCTTGGCGATTGGTATAGATAATTCAAATGTAAAACTCATCAAGAGGCATAATAATATAATTAAATCTTTTTCATTCAAAATGGGAAAATTCACTACAATTACGAGTCAAAACAAACACCCTCTGCTAACCAAATTATCCCTAAAACTAGCCTAAACAAACCTTCCCAAAACATGCAAATACATGTCAGTCGCAAAAGCTTCACAAGAAATGAACACCAGCTTCACAAAGGCCTTACCTGTAGTTGCCAAAAGACCCAGCCCCATCATTATTAGCACCTTGAGACCCCCAAACTTCCCCTACCTCATTTGTATTCTGAAAGTGCTCCATAGAATAATATGCCTTGATCAGTCTAGAGTAAACCACTACTCCCCCCTCTATAGTGTCAAAAAGGACAAACTATCTCTATCGAGCCTCCTCTGCCAAGATCTTTGCCACCACCCGCTTCCACAACCATTTCAGATAGTCTTCGAACACATGACAGACCCTACCCTACCTATGAATTGAGATGGACGATTTGACGGTCGATGATTCTCTTATAGAGAACGTAACCTCATGTGCATGGATTCATTTGAGTCTTCCACAGGAAAGATGTCTAGTGCCCGAGGAGGTACTATCAACTCTCATCCAACTTGATGCAGGAGCCTCCAGGGGAAATATAATGAGGACTATCGAAGGCCAACTAAATAAACATACCGGTATTCTTCCAATTCTAGAATTAGTTACAGCTCTCCCCACCAGGGAACCGACTAGCGCAGGCATCGAGCCCTGTGCTCCACAATCTAATTTACCTAGTTCTATATGGATGGGAAAAACTGATGGAATATCGAGTAAAGAAATTTGGCACGACTAACAATGGATATTCATGGGGAATCACCAAATGGAATATCTTAGCCAAACACATGAATAACATAATTGGGCTTGCTCTCAGAAAGTCAAAGCGGCCTTCTCGCCAAGTATCTAGACCATTCAGTATCTCCGCTAGCATCATCACCACAGAATTGCAATGATATGACATCCACGTTATAATCACAGCCAGTTGAGGGTCCACCATTTGGTCCCCTATCACGAGAAATAGCCTCGAAGTTAGGCCCAGGGCAATAGCTCTAACATGGCCCATATCACTAAAATCCCTCAGACTCACAAAATACATAACAGTTGGGAGAGAGATCATTCCCCCAGTGACCAACGACCGAGCTTCCAAAGGGGAGATATGGAGAAATTCTCCTAACAGCGCCCAAGGAGACCAAGAGAATTCAGGCATAGCCGCCGCTATGCTGGGATTAATCCCCAACATGGATGAAAACTCCTCGTAGGTGTAAGGACCAATTTCCAAATGAGTCATTTGTAATTTTAGCTAAATTCCATTGGACAAAACATTTTGGTAATTATGGTTCGTCCAAATATCAACATTGAAGAATTTGGGCACCGGCTAAGTACACCTCATTATATGTATTCCGAATGCTTTTTTCCCAAAAGTATATGACCCGGTTACTTTTATATGTTGGAGACAAATTTAATTTTATTAAAAATAATTTTTTTAAGAAAATTTTCAAAGCAATTTAGTCAATGTAAAAATTAACATTTCGTTGGAAAATTTCCTAGGTCATTCGAACGACCCTGTTCGAACGAGTTTGTTAATTAACATTTCACAAAATTCACTGAATATTCATTAGAAGTTTTGTTGGAATGTCATTCAAATGAAGTCGTTCGAACGAGAATTCAAACGAGATTCTACGCAATCTCTTTTGAAATATCGTTAGAAGTTTGTTCGAACATAGTCATTCGAACGTTATCGTTCGAATGACCTGCTATAAGTTTGATTTTTTTTAAAATTTGCAACAGTTTCTTTCATAACTGTTTTTGTCCACTACTTTTCCCTTACATATCTCTTATGGACAAAAATAGTTGCAGGGTCTTTAACTTGAACGCAAGAGAAATATATAAAACACTTTATACTATTTTTGTGTCCAACCTTTATGTGATCTTTTGATCATGTTTTGATAACCAAAAACCCCATTCACATCCTTCAATTTATTCATCCTTATTATGTGCATTGGAACTTGGCACAAGTGCTGATTGGAGACGACTTTTGGGTTTTGATGGATATCGAGACATGGGAAGTGTTGTGAAATACATTAGATCTTCGCGTACTACAAACGGAGGCGGATGAGACAACATCAGCGAGTCTTAGTGAGTCAAGTCTGTAAGTCTTTTGAGTCTCTTTGTAAAACCATATTTGTAGTGGATTTGTCTAGGCCCAGCCGTCTGATGTTTTTTCCCATTTTGGGTTTCCTCGTACATCGGCGTGTTGTGGTTGTGATTATTTATTTTATCTTGTGCAAGATCACCTAGATGCATGTGTAGGTTAAAAGGATAAAATTTGGCTTAAATCATAACTTTAGTTAAATTTGGTAATTGTGAATGCTCACTTAGAAATTAGTAAATAATATTTAAAATTGCAATATATCTACATTTGGCCGAATTTATATTCAGTTTTGAAGTGTATTCAATATAATTAACTAAATCCATATAACCATGTAACTTCAATAGGCCAGACATACCTCGTCCAAACTAAAGAAAAAATGTGATCCTCAGGGTTCCCGAATTACACTGCCATCGCCAATATGTAAGAATCAATAGCTCGGTTGCGCCATAAAGAGACTTGACGAAAATTGAAGGCTTCATAGACTACATTATAAAGACACATGGCTTTTAAACTCCCGAGTTATGAAGAGAATTCTAAGTTCATCGGAAGGGCCATTTTGGAAATAATGAGGCAGAAAGCAAGAATTAAGAAAGAAGAGAAAATGTGAATGGATTAAAAACTACACCCCCTTTACCCCCCTTTTATACACAAATACTATGGCTAAAGACAAGAAACCTAAAGAGCCTGAAATAAAACCTACCCTACCAATTACTTTGGTCTCCAAGAAAGTACAATCAAAGCCATAGGGTGATTTGACTAGACCCATATGCCGATAGGCATAGCAAGGGGTATGCCGATCGACAACCCCCTTATTATAGAAAATTTTATCTTTCCTTTTTTTTTTATCAAAATCAAGACCCCCAAAAAATAAATACTTATTTTAAAATACTCAGGTTATTTTCCTCTAAAATTATCCATTTAAGCCTTTTCCTCGAATTATTTTAACTTTGTTCTAAATAGATATCCTATCATTTTTACAGTCTTAGCAACAAATTAAAAATACATGTAGAATAAGTCATTAAAGCAAGAATGAATAATAAAAATATTCTTCATATATATTTCCATATGCACTATTACATTATTTTCAAGTAGAAGAAGAAATATGAAAATACAAGGTAACGAAACTCAGTTGAACCCATTTTGTCATTCTCTATCTCTATCTACCCTCAATCCCTGCAGCGGATGCGCTTCCCCCGACAGTGAGTTTTAAAGCCTCCACTCCCTAAGCCTAATCCCTCTTCCGAGGTAGCAAGTAGAACCAGATAAAAAGGAATAGTAATCGAGTCCTTAATATAGGTAGTTGTAAAAGCCACCCAGTCCCTGATGTCCTTCAGCCAAGTAGTTGACACCCGAACATACTGCAAGCAAAAACCACATAATCGAATTCCAAATTCATCAATAAAAAGCAAAAGTAAGAATCAAGAGGAGACACGGCGGTAAAAGATAAATATACCTCAGGTTTAAGGTCTTCCTCCATCAGCACCATCAATCCCGGACCCACCCCATTAGGGAAGTGTGGCCGACTCAATGATACCCCTCTAGACAATAAAAAATTATATGAGGGAGAAGTGACCTGGATGAGCGGAGCCTCCTCTGCAGTTTTCGCTGTCGCCACCGATGACATGCCACTTGTGCTGTAGGCAGATCCCACCAACCTACTACTCCTGCTCGAAGATGTAAGTGGTGGAGGCATGTTCACCATATCATAAATGCACGACGACATCAACCAGGTCGTCACGAAATTGAGGTATTCGTAAGTCACCACCGTATCCGTGTACAGTGAATAAGCCTCACTAAGCATCGCCGCCATCCTGGCCTCATTCGACATCTCCCGTACCTGACTCCTTTACATTGGAGGAACCGCCGGTGGAACTGCCACCTCGTACTCAACTCTCTGCTGCACAACCCTCTCTCCCAAGTACCAAGAGTATCCAAACTCATGTGCCATCAGTCGTTGCATCTGTGCATGCATGCTTGTCACCCCGTGTACTGAGGAGTTATCCCCCAAGGATAAAATGTAACCTTCAAGCCTCGGTAAATAGATCAGTATTCGTGCAAAAAAATAAAATACCAGAAAAGGATTCAAAAGAAGAAAAAAGGAATAACCTGATCACATGTCAAAATGTTCAGGGCCTGTTGTACTACCGCCAGAGACAAAGATAGGCTCAACATCCTATTAGACTTCTACCACTGGTACATACAGTAGAAGTCCCCCATGTCCTCATCCTTCAGGGCTAGAAACTTGTCATTGAGCCCAATCCCCTTATATAACCACGTTTGTAGAAAGGACAAGAGACAATAATCAGAAAAACCAAAAAGAAAATACAAGAAAAGAAAATGCGAGAATTAGATCTAATAGGTAAGTGGCCCCAGTAAAGGTCTATCGGCAGCACCGCCTGAATAAATCTAGAGAATAATAAGGGTCACCAAGGTCAGGCTCCCCCAATCATAGAGTGGGACATACGTAAAGATCCTAAAAAATGGTAAGAACCATAGATGGATGGCGTCACCACTTGTCGCCACCAAAAAATCACCCAACAGAATCAAGATAAATAACCGGGCCATCTGCCTCACTTTCCACCCATCTGTCTCGTCAATCCTATGACTCAAAAGAACCTCCCTCTGAGAGGAAATGTGGACAGAATCTCCAAGACCTATCCTACCCACATCCCCTAAAGCTGCATAAATCACCTTTGACGTCAACCTCATCGTACAGTCCACCTCAATCTGCACACCCTTGCAGTCTATCCCTAGTAGCTGCTGCACATTGATTGGAGTCACGGTCATCTCCCCAAATCCCAAGTGAATGGTTTGGGTAGTGACCCACCACCTATCTCCCAATACACATAAAACTGCAATGGAATGCAGTGTCACATCCAAAGCCTGGGGCAAGCGGTCAAAGCCAACAAAAGTAACTACCCAGCGCACCGTTGTCGGAAGACTCTCCCATACATCCTTCAACCTCGTTGTCCCACTGGAATGTAGGCTCAAAAGAGCAATGTCAGTCTCTAAAAAACAATAAAGAAAAGAAAAAACCTTTTCATCATCACAAGAAAATAAAGAAAAGAAAAAAGAAAAAAGAATGCCAAAGGTCACTATACTTACATAGCCACTATGGTTCCTCACCCTAAAAGGGAGGTGGTGTGAGGGCTCATGCAGCAGAAAGTGATCCTCGGTTACTGGATCAAACAAGTCAAAGGAATTTTCATTGCTCAAAGAAAGGGGCACCCTATCTCGCCATTGTAGGCCCGTCCAATCATAAACACTCAACCAGTCCTGGTTGTATCCCTCGCTCGAAGACCTGCCATTTGAATTCTTAAAGAAAGAATGAATTAAAATTGGACTCTAGAGACAAGAACTAGAAAAATCAGATGCAGAAAGATGAAAAAAAGAGTAGGGTTCATCCCCTTTTTATGGGAGCCCAAACGATGTGCCGATCGACAGACTTCTGCCAATACCGATCTGTGCTCGCCTTTTCCTCTGTCCAAGGAAGCCCATGTGACCATGCGACTTGGCAAACGACAACCCTTATAACATGTTGGTCGACATACCCCTTACAATTTTATACAAAAAATTCCAAAAAAGCCAGAAAAATCCAATTATACTCTGAAAAATCCCTAAAAATGCCATACAATTATTAGAATATTTCTTCACCAAGAAAACCATTTTAAGCCATTAAAATTCCCCAGCGGAACCCAAAATCAAATGCTTCCCCAACAAGATTACATAATATCCTCCGAAATCCTAGGAGAATTTCAAACTTCCTGCCTAAAAGACATGATCTCTAGTTAATGTCTTTCCCTAGTAGAGTCTCATAATGACATAACCACAAAACTCTCTGAAAAACAGACCTCCCCGTTTTACATATTTAAGTCCTCAAAATTAACCTTGACTCACAAAATCGATCACCTCAACTTTAGGTCCTCGGAATTTACCTCAACCCACAGGATCAGTCACTACAACTCGGGGTCCACAGAATTAACCTCGGCCCGCAGAATTGATCGTCCCAACTTTAGGGTCGCAGAATTGACCTCAACTCCCAGAATCGGTCGCTATAACTTTAGGTCCTCAGAATTGACCTCGACCCTCAGAATCGATCGTCACAATTTTAGGTCCTCAGGATTGACCTCGGCCCGCCGAATCGGTCTCTATAACTATAGTTTCTCGAAATTGACCTTGACCCGCATAATCGATCCCCTCAAAATTTAGGTCCCCATAATTGACCTCGACCCACATAATCGATCATCCCCTGCATAACCTTAGGTCCTCAGGATTGACTTCGACCCTCTGAATCGATCATCCTAATCCCTTTGGTTCGAAGAATTAATTTCTTTCCCAAACATCCATGTAGTGTATATTCGATAACTTTCACTTATTCCAAGCTCACCCATCGAAGGGCTCTATAGACACCATATTCTAGGACACCCCAAGACTCTCATTAGGGACTTAACACTTCCCCCTTTACTATAGAACCCTAAGTCATACTTTGAGTACCAATCTAGAGGTCACCGGCGCTTCTGGGCCCCATTTGACTCTAGTTAACTTCCTCATCAGTGCAAAATCTTAATGAATCTTCGAAGGCATCTAAATCTAATTTCCAACGGTCTACCTCATGCATGAATCGGCCTTATGGTTTGGACGAATGGTCCATATTACTATCGAAAATCAATCTGGAGGCCACCGGGCACTCCTGGGCCTCGTTTTGACCCCAATCAACGTCGTCGCTCGAGTGAAAGCTCAATGAGTCTTCGAAGGGATTAAAATACTCTTTCCAATGGTCTACACCGTGCATAAATCGAACTTACCATTGGGACGAATGATCCGTTTTCCCCCAAAAACTAATCTGGAGGCCACTAGGTGCTCCCGAACTCCGTTTGACTTTCGTAAACTCTTTAACTCGAACAAGGCTGAATGAATCCTTAAAGGGTACTGAATACCCTTGCCAACTGTCCACCTTTTTTACAAATCAACCTTATTGTACGGACGAACAATTCGTTTTAGTTCGAAGGGTCTTGAGTGCTTTTAGGACCCGTTTGACCAAGGTTACCTCTCCGAACCCGAATCAAATTGAATGAATCTTCGAAGTGATCTTAATACCCTTTCCAACAATACATTTCATATGTGAATTAGCCTTATGGTTCGAATGAACGATCCATTTTCCTCTTCGAATATCTTGTCTAAAATACCATCGGGCACTCCCGAGCCCCATTTGATCCAAGTTAACTCCCATATTCGGGAGCGACCCAATGGATTCCTAAAGGGATATGAATACACTTTCCAATGGTATTACTTGTTCACGATTCAAACTTATGGATTGCATTTTATGACCTTTTTTCAAAAATCTGCATGAGTTACCGAATGGCAAACCCATTTCCCTGCCTAGCAGCAGTGTGTCTGGGGATGCTCGCCGATAGGCAGGACAAGAACAATGTCGATTAGAACCTCTTTGACCCTATATAAGGAGAGCATGAGCTCACTTTTAAAGTCCACCCAGACACATCCCTCTTAGTGATCTCAGTAATATCCTTCCAAAGCTAGCATGGTTTCTCTATTGAAATCATTCCTCCACATTCCATTTCCATCCCTTTCTCACCCAATTTAGCAAAAATCATTTCCCTCTCCTCCTACAACCTCCATCCACTTGTGAGGTCAACCTTTACAACGATCAATATCAATCTTTAAGTCTTCAAAGATGGTCCAAACATTATTCTCTCTCTTTTGTTTCCTTATCTTTGCATTAGTTATGTAATCTTTACTTTAGAATTTAATCCTTGTTAGTTCATACGTATTAATAATCTCAATTTTTTACTAGTAGTATTGCACATAACCTATTTTCTATATAAAAAAAAGAAAAGAAAAATATGGTTTTACTCATAAATTCTAAACGGGATTCCTCATCATATTTTTTCAAATCAAAATATCCTTTTGCTAAACTTACACATCTAAATAAAATCCTTGGTTGAATTTATGGGATAAACCCCACCCTCATATTTCATGCGAACTACGTGGACTTTGATGCCTTTTTAAGTCTACGTAGGCATCTCGGGTCAAAACCCGAGACTCGAGTCCTCCTTGCATATTTTTTTATTCATATATTATTTCTATATATTGTATTTGTGATTATTATTTGCACTTTATCTACCACATATTGTCGTTTAACCATACGATCGATGTTCCAAAAAGCGAACACATTATGTTTTTAATTATTATTTTGGAAACACTCCTACAGATGATCTCATTCCGCCTTTCCCATGATGTGAGTATAGAAATTCCATTCTCCATTTATATATACACACGCACACACTTCATGGAGTTTTTAAGGAGAATAATAACACATGTCCATGAGAGACGAAAAGGGCGGAACAGATACCTAAAACCTCCCCATTTCGTAACTTAGTCCAAAAACCTTTTAACTAATTGGTTTGGCAAGCATCAGTATGTCTTTGATGTCATTCTCTCGAGGCAGCAACATTTCTTTTGCCTATTTTGTGGAAAATAGATTGGCAACTCTATCTCTTTACACCACCCTACATCGACGACGGCCCAAGTGCTCCTCTTATAAAGTGCGTGAAACCTTCTTCTTCCTTCCCTCCAATCGTATGCGCGAGAGCTGAAGCCTCCGGGAAAGGAAAGGGGAGGAAACAAAGGGATGGACACAAGAATATTGTGTCATTTAATTCTCATAGATGTTATTTCTAACTTATGTACCTTTATCCGGGAAAGTTGTGCTATATGTGATAGATTTGATTCATTTTCTTGTAAACTTTTATTCTGTATGTTTTGTCACTAAGAAATCACAGAGGATATATGTAAGAGCTCATGTATTCTCATATGCCCTCGATATTTGTATTATCTTTTTTCACTGCAAAAAGTCACTTGGAGTCTTAGTCAAAGAGGTTTTTGAAAAGCTTCACATTCATGATTTCAAGATCAGACTTCACCAAAGATTTATCGTAACAGTTTCCCAAAGCAAGATAAATTTGGATGCTTTTAAAGTGATGGTAAAAGTGACTTAAAGGACTTAAATTTTACCCCACTGGTTTACTGTTTTCTAACATTGAAAAATGTTTTAATTTAACCTTATAATTTTTTAGGTTTCCAAATCAAGACGTAATATATTCTTCCCATATGAAAAATAAGTTCAAAAACTAATATTTTTCATTTTGAAAATTACTTGTTCATAGGTTAGACACGGAAATTATGGGTTTTTTGAAATTTTGCAAAATTAGAAAATCCTGGTCCCAGGCACGACCATGCTCGTTGAGGCTTCGCATCAACGAAGAAGGTCTTCGCATTCGTGACACTTTGCCTTCACTAATCACGGACTTTGGAATCCTAAATATGAAATATCTTGTATTAGCACAACCTAGTGTCGTTGAGACTTTTCATAAGCAAATTTCATCCTTTGCGTCTACGATGGGTCCACGAGCTTGCTAGATATTTGTACTTTTTGAGATTTTTCATAAATATCTCCTTTGATAATGTGCCAAGACACAATTGATATTTGGAAAAAAGATTATATTATTTTCTCTTCCATTTCTCGTGGAACACTTAAGTAACATCCCACTTGTGTTCTAGACTTGGGGTATATAACCTAAAAGTTGTTAATTTCTCCATTTGAGGAAAAAAATGAAGAAAAATATAGAGAGAAATATTATTAGCTTTTACGAGAAAACTTTTTATTCCTTCCTATTTTTGTTCTTCAAATGTTTGATTCATTATTTAATCTTGAAAGTAATACTTTCATACTTAGTTAGTTTTAGGAAAGATATTTTCCAAATTATTTTTTGAGTATGGTCTTCTTTCAATATTGAAAAATACTTTGTGAAATTATTGATATAGCCCAAATAATCGATAGGATATCCTCACATATTTCAGGTTTTATTCCTTGGCTTCTCTTGGTTCAGATCTACTTGGATCAAATTTCATTTTAAACTTTAAAATAAGATTTTTTAAAAGGTTAGGACGTAACATTATCAACAAGGCCAACACTTGTGATATGGTGAGTTGTTGTAGAGAGATTCATGCTTTCTCTTGATACAACTACTCAACTCAACTCAACAAAGACTTTTTCAATTATTTGGGGTCGGCTAAATGAAACCTATTTTTCCATTCCATTCGGTCCAGTGCAATATCTTCGATTAAACCACATGACACCATGTCATTTTTAATAATATCCCACCAAGTCAATTTAGGCCTACCTCTACCCCTTGTGTTACAATCAATACTAACTCAATCACTCTTCCTTATAGGAGCATCCATTGTTCTACGCTTGATGTGTCCAAACCATCTAAGTCGATTTTCTCTCAATTTATCTTCTATAGGAGCTACTTTTACCGTTTCACAAATTTTTTCATCTTTAATTTTATCCTTTCGAGTTTTACTACAAATCCATCTTAGCATTCTCATCTCCGCCACACTCATTTTTTGCAAATTTTGTTTCTTGGTTGCCCAACACTCTGTCCCATATAACATGGCGAGTCTAATGGTTGTCCTATAAAAATTTTCTTTTTACTTTAAAGGTATACGCCTGTCACACAAAATACCAGTAGCATTTATCCACTTAACCCAGCCTGCTCCAATCCTATGAGTAACATCATCACTAATATCTCCATCTTTTTGGATAATTGATCCTAAATAACGAAAATGATCATTTCTAGGTATCTCTTATCCCTCCAATTTCACCACATCTCCATTTGTCCTCCTATTACTACTAAAATGGCACTCCACTTATTCTATTTTAGTTCTGCTTATTTTAAATCCTCTTGTTTCTAAAGAAAGTTTCTCTCCATAATTCTAACCTAGCATTAATCCCCGTCTTAGTCTCATCCACTAAAATAATATCATCTGCAAAAGCATACACCATGGCACCTCATCTTGTATTTGTCCAGTCAACTCATCGATAACAAGAGCAAAGAGATAAGGACTTAATGTTGAATCTTGGTGTAGACCTACCGTAATTGAAAATTCACCACTTTCTCTGGCTAATTTCCTACTGTAGTCATTGCACCATCATACATATCCTTAATCATATCAATATATCTGCAAGTCACTCATATTTTATGTAGAACCCACCATATTATATCTCTGGGCATCCTATCATACGCCTTCTCCAAATCTATAAAAATCATATGAAGATCCTTATTTTTCTTCCTATACCTCTCCATTAATTTCCTTAATAAATAAATTGCTTCCATTGTTGACCTCTTATGCATAAACCCAAATTGATTCTCAGATATTGTTCTCTTCAATCTCAATCTATATTCAATCACTCTCTCCCAAAGTTTCATTATATGACTCATTAACTTAATACTATGATAATTTGAACAACTTTGTATGTCCCCTTTATTTTTATAAATAGGTATTAAAACAGTTTTTCTCCATTATTGGGCATCCTATTAGTCATTAAAATTCTATTAAATAATTTTGTAAGCCATTATACTCCATCCTCTCCTAAGCACTTCCAAACCTCGATAGGGATACCATATAGTCCTAAAGCTTTCCCTGTTTTCATATTTTTTAGAGCAATCCTGACCTCTGTTGTCCTTATTCAGCGAAAAAACATATTTTCTCGAGTCTCCCTAAGTTCCTCTGTATCTAATCTACTCTCATTAACTCCATTTAATAATCTCTCAAATTAGTTTTTCCATCTTTCTGTAACACCCTGCCTAATTAAATACTGAGTGGCCAGTCCCATACCAAATTAAAACAGAATATACAGTTGGCTCATTCTTAGCATCACTGTCGAAAACATTAACTAATCACCCAATACCCAATTAAGCTGGTGTTAAAAACTTTCCAAATTTTAATTCAACAAAATCCATTTTTTGTTTACAAATAACACTACACATTATTCTACAGCACTAATAACCGAACATATAACACAAAAGAATTTAAATGCAGTTGGAATAAACATTCCCAAATAATAATCCAATACAGTACAATAGCAAATGTATTAAGATGACACGAGTACAAGACTATATGACTCAGATAAAAAAGAGATAATTGAGTTCTTTTAGGCGACATGCCCTAACTAAAAGAACATTGTGCATCAAATGAAGATAGGCGTCAAAGGAATACTCCATAGCTCCATCGCTCGTCATAATCCACTAAGGTTGGCATCCCTGTTGCTGGACACCTGATATAGAAGATATAATAGAAAAGAAAATATGCAAGGAAACGGGTCAGAGCCCGATGTGAAAATGATTTTGAAAACAGCAATCATTTAACAAGTGCAATAAAGCATTTATTATGTACATGTTAGTATCCAACTCTCACTTGCTATTCTCACCTCTCATCTAGAGAGCACACTTAACGTTTCCTATTAACCTCCTAGTTAATGGTTCCTCCTAACTAGTTTCCATAATATGATTCCATCCCATATCATAACCCCGTATGTCCCATACCATACGTAATATAATTATTCATATACGTTTCTCATTAAAATGAGTTAAGCTTTTCAAATCTAACGGAATAATATTCATTAACTTAATTCAATTCTATTTCTTTATTCACCGTCATCTACAATTATCACACAGTAGATAGATTTAACTACAATATACATATACATTTAATTCATTATATATATATATATATACATATATAATACGGCACCTCGAGTCACAGCTGCGGTGCAATGCATTACTCTGCTATCATGTCCCAATATCGTTGGTCGCTGAATAGGGGACTAAAGGTCCGGTAAGGATTCCTCAAACCACAAACAACAACACATAAATTGGAGGCGAACATAGTTCTCGTATCAATGGGTCACGCATATACCTACGTACCCACAGTCAGCGGACTTATCAACTGCCCGATAAGTCTTTCATAGACCTATGTTCTCGAGCGACAAATCAAAGATCCCATGGATTCATCAGGATATGACTGCCCTCACGCGTAAACCTCCCATCGATAACAAGTAAGCTAGGTATGTCATACACATAAATCATCAATTAAGAAAATAGGGATTAACATCTACCTATAGATATAATATCCACAAGGTAATCACACTACCATAAGATAATTCCCATACGTAGCGTTATATCTCTCACATCCTATAACATCTCTCCACTCCCGACGTCGTTAAGGTTAATGCGAGAAGCGTCTCGCAAAGCGAAATCCAAACAAGGAACCACTCAAATACACTACTACTTAACTTTGTCGGTCATGAAGGTCCGTCAACTTCAAATATACAACCGGGATAACCTCATCCCCTCTTTCAACCAAATGTGGTCAGAACTCCCATCTCTATCCAGGAACCATACCACTAATCGCTTGTACTACACTCAGTCCTTGATGTTCAAATTGTAACCCTAAGGCTACCCAGGTGTTATATTAAATCACCCCTACTGGACCTATCCTTAATCCTCATGCATACTAATTAGAATCCAACACATGAATCTAGCAACCGAAATTTCTTTCAATTATCATAATTCTAATCAATTAAATCCCAATCAAATTAATTCAATTCTTAACTAGGGCTTACTGATCTTCCCTAAGTCCCATAATATCCAATTAATAATCACCAAAGACTTACAAAAGGTCCGGGATAAGAACAAGCATTAAAAAGAAACAACTTCAAGGATTCTAGGGAGGTCGATCGATCGAAGGTAGGGGGTCTATCGATCGATCGCCCAGATAACAACCCAGTTTTCTACATTTCTTCTACTACGGGTTTCATCACCTTTAATCTTTCAAACCTTCATATTAACAACCCATATTCCTTATAAACCTTACTACATGATATAGCAACATATGTGAATGATTTCTAATGCACTAAACATCCTAGAATCATCAAGAGTTTGAATTAAAAGCATATGTTTGTCCTCTTTTTCAAAAAATTATATACATAATATCTTCAAGAACGCACCTTTGATTCTCTTCATATCTTCAACAGATTTATTATTATTTCGTGGATTACTATCTTCATACAACATGAGTTTGATTCCTATAAACTTCCATTTTTCAGAAATCCATTAACAACTCTTCTTTATCTTCCAAACATATAAAAATCTCATCTTTTTATAACTATCCTAACATGGAAAATATACAAACTTAGATTGCAATTATCAAACACTTGCCTTTAATGAAGATCTGATCCTTTGGAGTTAAATAACACAGGTGGTTCTCCCTTCTCTAGCCAACTTTCGGTGGTGATGGTGGTAGTGACCTTTGGTTCTCCTCCTTTCCAAGCAAGATTTTCTTCTCCCAAGCAACCTTTCACTCTTTCTAGGAAGATGACTTCTCAATTTTGTGTAGAAGAGATGAAATGAACCTACGTACATTAATCTCCAAATATTTATAATAAGATAAAACCCGAAATCACTATTCATCCCCCTTGTAAAAATAACCAAAATGCCCTTTTGGGTTGCCTCTTCATTTCCAAATGACCCGAGACCCAAAACCAACATCCAAATAGACTTTTCTGACTATTTCAACCCTTCCGGATGCAACGACGCGGTCGAAACGACTATAAGGTTGATGTAAAAATAAGTTTCCTTTTTAATTTAATAAATTACTCCTACAGTAGATAGATTCAATTATTTTTCTTTATTCACCGTCATCTACAATTATCACACAGTAGATATATTTAACTACAATATACACATACATTTAATTCATTATATATATATACATATATAATACGGCAGCCCGAGTCACAGCTGCGGTGCAATGCATTACTCTGCTATCATGTCCTAATATCGCTGGTCGCTGAATAGGGGACTAAAGGTCCGGTAAGGATTCCTCGAACCACAAATAACAATACATAAATTGGAGGCGAACATAGTTCTCGTATCCATGGGTCACGCACATACCTACGTACCCACAGTCAGCGGACTTATCAACTCCCCGATAAGTCTTTTATATGCCTATGTTCTCGAGCGACAAATCAAAGATCCCATGGATTCATCAGGATATGACTGCCCTCACGCACAAACCTCCCATCGATAGCAAGTAAGCTAGGTATGTCATACGCATAAATCATCAATTAATCAAATAGACATTAACATCTACCTATACATATAATATCCACAAGGTAATCACACTACCATAAGATAATTCCCATATGTAGCGTTATATCTCTCACATCCTATAACATCTCTCCACTCCCGACGTCGTTAAGGTTCATGCGCAAAGCGTCTCGCAAAACGAAATCCAAACAAGGGACCCCTCAAATACACTACTACTTAACTTTGTCGGTCATGAAGGTCCGTTTACTTCAAATATACAACCGGGATAACCTCATCCCCTCTTTCAACCAAATGTGGTCTGAACTCCCATCTCTATCCAGGAACCATACCACTAAGTGCTTGTACTACACTCAGTCCTTGCGCAATCAATAATGAGCTTAAACTCAGTCCTTGATGTTCAAATTGTAACCCTAAGGCTACCTAGGTGTTATATTAAATCACCCCTACTGGTCCTATCCTTAATCCTCATGCATACTAATTAGAATCCAACACATGAATCTAGCAACCGAAATTTCTTTCAATTATCATAATTCTAATCAATTAAATCCCAATCAAATTAATTCAATTCTTAACTAGGGCTTACTGATCTTCCCTAAGTCCCATAATATCCAATTAATAATCACCAAAGACTTACAAAATGTTCGGGATAAGAACAAGCATTAAAAAGAAACAACTTCAAGGATTCTAGGGAGGTCGATCGATCGAAGGTAGGGGGTCGATTGATCGATCGCCTAGATAACAGCCCAGTTTTCTTCATTTCTTCTACTACGGGTTTCATCACCTTTAATCTTTCAAACCTTCATATTAACAACCCATATTCCTTATAAACCGTACTACATGATATAACAACATATGTGAATGATTTCTAATGCTCTAAACATCCTAGAATCACCAAGAGTTTGAATTAAAAGCATATGTTTGTCCTCTTTTTCCAAAAAATTATATACATAATATCTTCAAGAACGCACCATTGATTCTCTTCATCTTTTCAATAGATTTATGATTATTTCGTGGATTACTATCTTCATACAACATGAGTTTGATTCCTATAAACTTCCATTTTTCAAAAATCCATTAACAACTCTTCTTTATCTTCCAAACATATAAAAATCTTATCTTTTTATAACTATCCTAACATGGACAATATACAAACTTAGATTGAAATTATCAAACACTTGCCTCTAATGAAGATCTGATCCTTTGGAGTTAAATAACACAGGTGGTTCTCCCTTCTCCATCCAACTTCCGGTGGTGATGGTGGTGGTGACCTTTGGTTCTCCTCCTTTCCAAGCAAGCTTTTCTTCTCCCAAGCAAACTTTCACTCTCTCTAGGAAGATGACTTCTCAATTTTTTGTAGAAGAGATGAAATGAACCTATGTACACTAATCTTCAAATATTTATAATAAGACAAAACCCGAAATCACTATTCACCCCCCTTGTAAAAATAACCAAAATGCCATTTTGGGTTGTCTTTTCATTTCCAAATGACCCGAGACCCAAAACCAACATCCAAATAGAGTTTTCTGACTATTTCAACCCTTTCGGATGCAACGAAGCAGTCGTAACGACTATAAGGTTGATGTAAAAATAAGTTTCCTTTTTAATTTAGTCCCGACACGTCCCATACCGCGCCCGACTAAAAATTCAAATTACTGAATTAATAACTCACCACAATATCAATAACATCACATTCATATATTACCTAAATATCTTTAAGTAATATTCAGAATCATTCATTTTAATATCCACAATTCGGATAGAACCCAAATGAATTAATTTATAGTAAAATCCAATTAATCCATTAATTTAAAATATAACCCATTTTTAAAAGTCATTAAAATCACCGGGTATTACACTTTCCGTAATTTCATTATCTTTGACTAGGACTTTGAATCATTACTTTTGATACACTTAACGTTATTAAAATCTTTTATTTTCTCGTCCCTACGTTTAGCAAGCTTATAAATTCTTTTTCCACTTATTGTGTTCCTAATTTTGTATAAAGATCATCATATGCTTTTAACTTAGCAACTCTTACCACTTTCTTAACTTCCTTTTTAGCCCATTTATATTTCTCAAAAAAAAAATTATTTCTATTTATTTGCCATGTTTTAAAGCACTCCCTTTTAATTTTTACTCTATTTTATACTTCTTCATTCCACTACTAAGTTTCTTTAGACCGTGGTTCCTTACCTTTTGATTATCCAATAATTTCTTTTGATATTCTCCTAATGCATGTGGCCGTCTTATTCCACATTATGTTAGTCTCTTCTTCAGTATCCCATGTTGCTTCATTTAATACTTTATCTTTAAATAGTTTTAATTTCTCTCCTTTTAAGTTCCACCACCTAGTTCGTGGGTTAATCTTCACTTTTCGCACTCGTGATTAATTTTTAATATTTATATCTAACATCATTATCTTATGTTGCGAGGTTAAGCTCTCTCACGGGATAACCTTAGAATATTTACACATTAATCGGTCTCCTTTCCTAGTAATGAAAAAATCTATTTGTCTCTTATGCGTTCCACTTTTATAAGTTATTAAGTGTTCAAGACTCTTTTTGAAACATGTGTTTACTAGTATAAAATTTATAAGCCATCACAAAATCTAAGATAGACTCTCTCCCATCGTTCCTATCTCCAAAACCATATCCTCCATGCACTATCTCATATCCTACACGATCTTTTCCTACATGGCCATTAAAATCTCCCCTATATAGATTTTCTCACCTACGGTTATTTCTTGAATTAGTTCATCCATTTGTTCCCGAAATTGTACTTTAGTGCGCTCATCTAATCCTACTTGGGGTGCATAAGCACTAACAATATTAATTATGTTCATTTAGAAATAACATGAAAACATGACATGAAATGACACAAAATTAATCCAAAATGGACACGATAAGTCGTGTTCATGTTAGGTGATTTTTTCACAAAGTCCTATCATTTCGTATTTGTGTCAAAATTACAAGTCATGTTATCGTGTATCATGCTAATCATGTTTTTATTCATGATATTATGTTATTTTTTAATAGTGAAAATGTTAAGAAATCATCGTACCCGTCCCGTGTCCCATATGGGTCACGTAAGATAAAAAAAATACAAAATTGTGTAGTGTTTATCTCCAGAAATCCCTTGCTGTATAAGCCCAAAACACAAAAAAAAATGAATTTGCATCCCTAGGAAAAATTAGTTGTTATAACAGATTAGTTTTCTATATCGAGTCAGTTGGGCCTCTGTAGCATGAACCACGAGGGATGATATCCACGTAGTTTTTACTCTCTCTAACCCTAACACTCTATATCTCTCTTATAAGTGAAAAATATTATAATTACTCAAAGCTTAGGATTTTTGTTAGTTTTGGCGTATCGTGTTACAAACCGTCATCTCAAGCTGAATGCTACATCTGCATTATCTCCAAGTTCATTATAAGATTAGTTAGTGATCGAGCACTGTTTATAAATTCGTCACCAACATTTTATGGAGGTATAAACCTTGTGATTTTGATGTCTTAATGTAAATTATATTTTGAGATGTTTGATTTTAAAAATCGAGGATTTTTATAAAAGGATTTTAAAGAAGGAAAAAGTTTTTTTAATCTCGTTCAAATGAGATTGGATCTCATTCGAACGAGATAGGTGGTATCGTTTGAACCAGCTTCAAACGACCTTCAAATAAGACATCCCAGTCGTTCGAAGCTTGTAAGAAGACAGAAGACTGTTCGAACGAGAAAAGGGTTTTGATAAAAAGAGATAATATGTAGTTCAAATGAAATTGTTGCTTTCATTAAAACAAGGTCTTGATTTCGTTCGAATGACACCGCCACCTCAAAATTTGTGATTTTGCTATAAACACCTATTTTCTTCATAATTTCTCAAGAATTTTGACAAAAATGATTTTTCAATAGTTGTTCTAAAAGAGTTCATACTTTGTTTTTCAAAACAAGACTTTATTTTCCAAATCATACATCCCTCTATATGATTTATGAGTTTATAAAATCCTAGTTTCCATACACCTTGCATAAACCCTTGTAAAGTCTATCTAAACTGCTGACTTGTGAAACCGAGGTTCTACTGCTAAAGAAGAAGAACGTTGATCGGTGGATACCGAGGTAGGAACACTTTATGTGGATGGAACTAGACTGGGTCATATTCTGTAGAAGATTGTAAGACTCTACGCATTATACTTAGTTGTGCTAAGTAGTCTGTAAGTTAGTTGTGTCTTTCAAATTCTTTACAGTGCTGAATAAAAGGTTTTGCCCGAAAGGGATTTTTTCCTACTTCTTTGCATTCTTACTTGTTTGGTTTGACGTATTTAAATTTGGACCACATATATTCATATACACTAAATTAATTGAAAGATAAAATTTGGTAATTTTGAATTTGTGTGTGGTTGGCCTAATATAGGAATCAATCTATAGAATCCCGCATTCTCAAATTGGTATCAGAGTTGGTTGCACTAGAATATTATGTGATCCTTTTTATAAAAAAAATTGGATATCAAATTTTTTAAATTGGTGATCTTTAAAATTTTGGATTTTATGGATAATTTGTATAATAGGATGCCTGTATTTAGTGCGTCTAATTATGTGTACTGAAAAGCTAGGATGAGGCCTGCTTTAAAATCCATTGATGAAACAGTCTGGCTTGTGTGTGAAAGAGGATGAACACCACCCACTATCACCAACGACAATGTCAAAAGTTCAAAATCTGTCTGTGCGTGGACAAAAGATGATTTTAAACAGAGAGATTTTGACTTACACAGTTTAAGTGCCATTTCTAGAGTCGTCACCCTTGACAAGTTTCACTGCATTATGACGTGCACCACGTCTAAAGAAGCTTAGGATACCCTCAAGCTCACTCAAGAGGATGAAAATGTTGTGAAAGCTTCTAAAATACAAAATCTCACCATTAATTTTGAAACAATTACCATACTAGAGTCTGAGTCGTTTGATAAATTTTATGCACGATTGTTTGATATCGTAAAATATAGTTGTAATTTAAGTGAGAAAATTCTTGAAACACGTGTAGTTAAAAAGATTTTGAGATCACTCTCATCTAATTTCTAAGATTACCATGCATAAATCATTGGGGATATTAGATATGTTTAGGTTGATCGACATATTTCCCAAAAATGTTAAACCTAAGGATAAAGGAATTGCATTAAAGTTCAATATAAAAGGAAAGAGGAAGTTTCGTCTGAATCCGAGTATGATTTTGATTTGGATGATTTAGTCCTTTTTACAAAAAAATTGAAAAAGTTTCTCAAACTTAGAAAAGAAAATACTTCCAAAGAAAAAAAGTTTTGAGAAAGACAAAAAATATAAATCTGGCAAGAAAATTTTGAAAGAGAGAGAAAAGATTACCTAGAAAAAGATGAAGAGATAAGATATGAGTGCAAGGGTTAGGGTTAGTGTCACAAAGCTCGCGAGTGTCCGACACGATTAAAGAAATAAGGAAAAGGCAAAGCTACCTTCAATGCCACGCTTAGTGAGAGCGATGTCGAGTCAGTGGATTTTGGGAACGAATCACCGCATGGATGTAAATTCACCGTGTTTATAGATAATCATGTTAGCACATGGAGTGTAACTCACGCCGATGAGGAAGATACTACACATGATGACCTCGACAATGAGTTTACTCATTTCTAAGAGAGTGAAGGAGATGATGTTTTAAGTGAGAGAGAGAGTGGCCTTTAACGTGCTTATGTCGAGCTTTACGTTAAGTCCTGTAAAATGAAAAAACAAAATAAAGGTTTATCGCTTAGAGTTTTGTGTTTAGAGAAGGATTTAAAAGATGTGTGTGAGAGAGAGAGAGTCATCAGTGAGAGTATCTTTGGGAAAGAGATTCGTTCTAGTGAAAAGCAAATATAGTGTCCTGAACAACAAATTAGATAGTCTTATGAGAGATCTTCAAGTATCAGTAGAGACTTATGAGAAACTTAAAGCCCTTATATTCCATCTCGATAAAGATCTCGAAGGTACTCGGGAGGTCAAGGTCACTATAGAGGATATATTGAAGAAGGTTTGGAAGATATTCTTCGGTCCTTCTTTAAATTTTAGAAAAGGCAAGAAATAGGTAATGACGGTGTATCCACTTTATATACCGCGCCAAAATCGGTTCCTAAATTTATGGTAGATCCTTTTAGTCCTCGACCTAAACCACAAAGAGAGTTCAACCTAAGAAATCAAACCAAGGTAGACCCTAAAAAGTTTATATTTTGACTTATTGTAAGAGGAGAGGTCACCTTAGGTAATTAATATTTGGATATGTTTTTCTATGCCTCGAATTTATGTTGTTTTGATTGTTCTCAGTCGATGTTTGTTCGGTTAACCCTCTTTTCAGAAATTTGTGATATGTTACTCAGTTATAATATGATTGCTATATTTGGGTTCTTGTTGTACTGATTGTTTCGATTAATTCAAAAGATAAAATTTTGACCCTAGATTAATTAATCATAGGTGGTTAGTAATCAATAATGTTTTTTGACAGAAGCTAATAACGAACCATGTGGGAATCCTATTTTAACTTGATAAAGGTCTAATCAACTAGAATTTAATTAGGCGGGGTGCCACAGATGGTATCAGAGAATCAGGTTCTAGTGACCATAGGATATGTACTGCTTACTATGACTTCAGTGTAGCATTCTTTTGATATTGAGTCCTAGTATTAGGACTGTTGACTCATCTTTATGATTGTTAGATACCATACTTATGCTATTAAGATTTTTATTAACAAATGAACTAATACAACTTGTTTTGAATTTTAGATGCCGCCTAAGAGAGGTAGACCTGCTAGGGCAACATCCCAGGGTAGAGAAGCAGTGGCTCATCAGGAGCTCCTCGAGATTCCGCAGTTACAGGACCCAAAGGGTTTGTGTCCACAGAGAAGGTAGCCGACATTGTGGCTCAGGGACTCAATGTTTCCATGATAACCATGGTAGCCCATTTCCCTCGGCCTCAGCCACAGCAGACAGTGGCCTTGACAGCTCAGGCCCACCCGAGGCCTTCGAAGTGGCAACGAGTTAGGGAGGCCTTTCATAAGGGTCACCCCCCGGAGTTTCAGGGCAGTGCAGAGGTGATTTTAGCCTATTAGTGGAAGAGGGACATGCAGCGACACTTGCGCATGGTTGACTACTGCGAGGTGCATAGACAGATGGTGGCTACATTCAGGCCGACTGGGGCAGCCTTGCAGGGGTGGGAGTCGACGACAGCTATTGGAGAGAGAGATGCGATGACTATCGTAGAGTTCTGGGAGCAGTTTGCTCGCAAGTACTTCCCTCCAATAGTTGAAGTCGAGATGAGGGGGATATTTGGGGAGGTAATTCAGGGTGACCGTTCTATGGTGGAATACGAGGAAGAGTTCACCCATTTGGTTAATTTGGTGCTAGATGAGGTGAGCAACGATGAGAGGAGGAAGGCAAAATTTATTGGTGGTTTGGCTTAGAGGATTAACCAACGATTGGGAACCCTTCTTTGGTGACATATTTAGACGACATCACTGCCAGGACCATCGCTTCCACCTGAAGGGAAGCAAGTGGGGAGGTAAGCCTAGCCAGCAGGGCAAGGCAACTGGGGTGCTACTAGCGGTGCACAGAAGACATGCAGCCAATAAGGGAGTCCTGTTCAGAGATTTTGACCCAGAGGGCAGGGATTTAGGCAGGGCCAGTAGGGCCCTAATCAGCAGTAGGTTCCTCAGGGAGACCACGGCCAAGGGAACAATGGAGTAGGCCAGCACGACCAGCATCAGGGATGGCCTCGTCAGGGTCAGCATTAGGGAGACTTTCAGGGGCGATGTTTCGATTGCGGAAAATCAAACGATCTAAAGAGGGAGTGCCCACAAAGAGTTAGGGGCTAGCAGCAAGGTGACCTACAGGGACAACAAGAACAGATTCTCCCAGCAGCACTAACTCCACCATCCCCACAGCAGCAGGGGCAGTTACACTACGGGCGTGTGTATAACGTCCAGGATGTTCTGAATACACTAGCATCTCATGCGCCGCCAGCAGTGGAGGGTACGTTTCCTATTCATGGACATGAGGATAGGGTTCTTTTTTATACTGGTGCATCGCATTTATTCATTAGAACCAGATTTTCTAGAGTCGTTGGGTTGTTAGAGTCGGTCGATAGTCTCCTTATGTGTGTAGAGTCACCAATGGAGGGTGGGTCACTCATTCACTCGATTTGTAGAGGAGTGGATATTGCAATTGTGATACTTATTTTAGCAGAGGATCTCTGAGTACTAGATATGGAGGGATATGATGTCATCCTAGGTACGAATTTGTTATCGAGGTACAGGGCTACAATAGAGTGCTTTGAGAGGATCATCATATTCTCCATTACGCGACAGGAGATGTTTTTTATGGCGATGCCTCTTACCAAGGGAAGGTCTCACACTAATTTATATTAGATTAAGGAGGAGTCCTCACAGGGAGTAGTGATTTCGATAAACTTGATTTCAGTCGTGAGGGACTTTAAGGATGTATTTCAGGACATACCAGGGTTACCACCCAGTCGAGAGACTGATTTCATTATTTATCTAGCATTGACTACGAGACCTATTGCCCAAGCACCTTATCGCATGATCCCTTCTGAGATGTGTGAGTTGAGAGAGAAAATTTAGCAACTTTTGGGCCAGGGTTTCATTCGATGGAGCACATAATTATGGGGTGCTCCTATGCTATTTGTGAAGAAGAGGGATGGTTCGCTTTGCTTGTGTGTTTACTACAGGGAGATTAATACTGTCACGATACGGAAAAACTATCCGTTGCCGAGAATCGATGAACTATTCGATCAGTTGAGAGGATCAACATACTTCTCTAAGATTGATTTGAGATTAGGTTATCATCAGTTGCGTATTCGGGAGGCGGACGTCCCTAAGACTAATTTTCTATCACGATATGGATACTAAGAGTTCTGGGTGATGACATTTGGTCTCACTAATGCACCAACAGTGTTCATGGATCTCATTAACAGGGTTTTTAAAGAGTTTCTCTACCAGTTCGTCATCATGTTTATAGACAACATTTTGGTTTACTCATGCACGAAGGAGGGGCATGCAGAGCATCTGCGTATGGTTCTGTAAACATTACGGGATCACTAGTTGTACACCCAATTCGAGAAGTGTGGGTTTTGGCTATGGGAGGTACAGTTCCTTGGCCATATTATTTCAAATTGGGGTATTTCTTTTGATCCTATTAAGGTATCGGTGGTGAGGGAGTGGGGACATCCCATGACACCGATCGAGATTCATAGATTTTTGGGGTTGGTCGGGTACTATCGTCGCTTTACTAAGGAATTTTAGAAGATTGTGGTTCCATTGAAGAATTTGACTCGCAAGGGGTTGCCATTTGCATGGAGTGATTGAGCTAAAGGATGAGTTGACATCAGCACCTGTACTTGATTTACCTAGGAGAGGATTGGAGTATCGAGTCTATACGGATGCATCCTTGTAGGGAGTTGGGGGGTGTTACAGCGAGAGGAGAGGGTTATAGATTATGCGTCTCAAAAACTTAAGCCCCATGAGAGGAATTACCCCACCAACGACCTTGAGTTGGTAGCGGTCATTTTTGCTTGGAGGATATGGAGGCACCACCTTCTGGGAGAGAGGTTCACATTATTCACGGATCACAAGTCACTTCAGTATATCTTCATAAAGAAGGATCTGAATATGAGATAGAGGCGGTGGTCAGAATTTGTGAAGGACTACCAGTTTGATATTCAGTATCATCCAGGTAAGGCTAAAGTGGTGGCAGACGCATTCAACCGGTGACCCACAAAGAACTTGGCAGCGGTTTGGAAGGTGAAGTGGAGTGAACTTCATTACGACGATGAGGTCGCTAGGGCATGCATGGAAGTTTTAGCGATCACGCTCGAGATTGTCATGCGGGTGGTGATAACACAGGGGGAGGATCCGTTTTTCCAAGAAAGGATGAGATAATTACTAGCAGAAGGTATAGATTCTTACTCTATCAGCTTAGAGGGAGGGCTACGCTTTAATGGGAGGTTGGTCGTGCCAGAGGACAAGGAATTGAGGAATGCCATTTTGACTGAGTCCCATCGCTGTAGATTCGCGGTACATCCCAGTGGGGATAAGATGTACCAAGAAATGAGGAGGCAGTACTGGTGGTCGGGGATGAAGCGAGATATAACAGAGTTTTTCTAGAAGTGTGCCACCTATCAGCTTATTGAGGTGGACCACCAGAGGCCATCAGGGAAGTTACAACCGCTTGATATTCCCGTGTGGAAGTGGGAGACAATTTATATGGATTTCATTACGAGATTTCCGAAATCGCAGAGGGGTCACAATTCCATATGGGTGATATGGGAACGATTGACCACGGTAGCCCATTTCTTACCGGTTCACACGGATTTTGAGATGATGCAGTATGCGCAGCTGTTCATAGCAGAGATAGTTAAGCTACACGGGGTGCCAGTTAACATTGTGTCTGACAGAGACAAGATTTTTGTATCTCACTTCTGGCAGAGCTTCCAGGAGGCCATGGGCACAGACTTACAATTGAGCACCGCCTATCATCCACAGACAGATGGGCAGACTGAGAGGGTAAATTAGATGCTGGAGGATAAGCTGACGATGTGCATTATGGATTTGGGGGATGATGGGAGCAATATCTTCCATTGGTAGAGTTTACATATAATAACTCGTACCAATTCACTATTGTCATGGCCCCATTTGAGGCATTTTATGGGAGACCTTGTCGTTCACCCGCTTGTTGATTAGAGGTGGGGGACAACAAGTTATTGGGTCCAGAGATGATTCTGGAGATGTTCGCCATGATAGAGTTGATTCGAGGATGTATTCGGATAACCCAGGACATGCAAAAGAGTTATGCCGGTACTAATCGGAGACATGTGGAGTTGGAGGTCATAGATCAGGTATTGGTTCGGGTATCTCCCATGAAAGGGGTAATGAGATATCGAAAATAAAGGGAAACTAGGGCCGAGTTATGTGGGACCTTTCCCTATCATTGAGAGAGTAGGACTAGTATCTTATCGACTGGGTTTGCTAGAGAACCTTTAGCGGATACACGACGTGTTTCATGTGTCATCGCTAAAGAAATACCTAAGGAGCCCGAGAGCTTTTTGATATGCTCCACTCGAGGAGATTGACTTATAGCCCGACGTCTCTTATGAGGAGAGACATGTAGCTATCCTGGATCGTAGTGAGGGAAAACTACGGTCTAAGGTGGTACCACTAGTTAGAGTTCAGTGGGGACATCACAGTGTAGATAAGTCTACTTGGGAGTAGGAGGATGACGTGCGAGAGTAGTATCCAGAGTTATTAATCGCAGGTACGATCTAATTTTGGGAACGAAATTCCCTTGTAAGGGGGGAGTATGTAACACCTCGTATTTTTGAGCATTTATTAATTAATTAATTCGATGAATTTTAAATTAGTTGTGTGTCGTAATTTAATTGAATTAATTATTATTAATATTAATCCGGTGAGTAAATGACTAATATTTATGGGATTTAAATTACTAAGAGAATAGTAATAATTTACTAAATTAATGAGTGAATATTAACTTTTAGTAAAATAATTCGGATGGCAATTCTGAGTGAACGGTTGAGTTTGGATGGGTCAAAATAGTCGAAAAAGAGTACCCATGGGTAGTAAATGGGTCTCGGGGCATTTTTAGGCATAACCAAGCCCACATGGGGGTGTTTGGGCCCTTTTAATAAACCCCACAAGCCAAAAAAAAGATTGACTTAATAAACCCTAAAAATGAGAGGGTGTGGCATCCATAAATCATTTAAGAAAACCTAAGTAAGTAGAGTACAAAAGAGGGAGCAATTGGAGAAATCCTTGGAGCCAAAAGCAAGAATAAGTGTGGGCATTCTTCTTCAAATCATCATCTACACTAAAGAGATTCAGACCCTACAAACCTTATAAGGCAAGTGGTTAATCTTGCTTTAATTTTTAATTTGTGAAAATTTCTTCATATCATAGTGGGTGTGACAAATCCAAACTGGATGGGTATTTATATGGAATTTGGTTTCAATTTGTGGGACACTTTGCTGAATTGAAAACATAGGGATTAATTGTGTAATTTGTGATTGATTGTAGGATCTAGGGTATTTAGAACCTGTGTATGTATGTATTTATGATGGATGGAGAATTAGGTGAAGATTGGAGTAAGAAACAAAAGCTTGGATTATCAACAATGGAGGAAAACTCACCCGAGGAAGAAGCAGCCCGGTTTGGCCGGTCGATCGCACCCAGGACCTCAGTCGACCTCGGGTACCAGCTTTTGGGCAATTCGACCCATTTTTTAATTTTTTTTTCTTTGCTCTAATTTTTGGTTAAAGCCTCTAAGGGTTAATTATTGAAAAAAAATCAATGGAAAACTATAACTAAGGACTTGGGAATAATTATTTATATATTCTAACACTAATAAATGGCATGTTGAATTTATTAGTGTGATTTGATAAAAAAGTGAAATATGGGCTAAGAAAGTGGGTTCGAAAATTATGGGTGAGAGGCATACCATGATAAAAAATTTAATTAATGAGAGATGAATTAAATTTAGAGTCCGAACATAGACTCGAATTTATTTAGGCTAATGCTACGGATATTGAGCATGGTAAAGCTGGGATTAAGAAATATATATATATATATATATATATATATATATATATATATATATATATATATATAATTTGTTCTTAAATATCGGTGACTAAATATTTGGCAAAAGCATTAGATATCCTCTATGTAAGATGAGTTGCTTTAGTTTTGCAAGAACATTATCTGGGAGTTAGTCCCCCAAACTAACGAGAGAAATATGATAGGTACCAAGTGGATTTACAAGAATAAGATAGATGAAATCATACTATAGTTCGCAGTAAGTCTAGGTTAGTCACTCAAGTCTAAACACAAATTTAGGGTGTAGACTTTGACGAGACATTCTCTCCTATTTCTAGGCTTGGGTATGTTAGCTTACTACTCGCCATAACATGTCTTCTTCACTTCAAGTTATATCAGATGGATGTCAATTGTGCCTTCCCAAACGACATTTGATAGGAGGAAGTTTACATAGAATAACCAAATGGGTTTGAAGACCCAAATCAACTGGGACATATCTTTTATCTTAAGAAGGCCCTGTATGATTTGAAGCAAACACCATGTGCTTGGTATGAAAGGATCATTTTCTATCTCTTAGCTCATGGCTTCAAGAGAGGTGGAGTGGATAAGATGTTATTTGTGAGGACAGAGAGCAGTTCTATCTTGGTTGCCCAAGTCTATGTGGACGACATAGTATGTGGATCCACATGCTCTTGACATTCTCACACTTTTAAGGAGGAGACGAAGAGAGAGTTTGAGATGAGCATGGTAGGTAAGCTTAGGTTCTTCTTTGTTCTGTAAGTGCATCAGTTAGAGGATGGGATATGCATATCTCAACTAAATATGCAAGGAACTAGTGAAGAAATTTGGCTTAGACTTCGCTAAGAACTCACGTACCCCTATGAGTACATTGACTAAGCTTAGTAAAGACACTTTAGGCAAGGACGTAGCGCAACCCTTTATAATAGCATGATAGGTAGTCTACTCTACTTGACAGCTAGTCATCCTAACATTGTATTCATTGTTGAAGTATGTGCATGATACCAAGCATTCCCAAAAGAGTCTCATTTGCTCGCACTTAAACGTATCATCAAATATGCGAGTGGCACTATTTCCTACGATATTTGGTATTCCTTTGATATTTATGACCATTTGTTTGCCTATTCGAACGTCGATTAAGTTAGGGATGTTGAGGGTTAGAGGTGCACCTCGGGTGGGTGTTTTTACTTTGGGAGTGCTCTTTTCTCTTAGTTGAGCAAGAGCAAAACTCCGTATCTTTGTCCACATCGGAGGCTGAGTATATTGCTTCTAGGAGTTGTTTGACACAACTCTTATAGATGAAGCAAATGTTGGAGGATTATGGGAGTTCACAAGGCACTATGACCATTTCTTGTTATGATACGAGTGCGGTCCATATACCCCATAATTCGGTCCAACATTCTTGCATAAAGAACATTAGGATACGTGAGAATTTTGTCCATGATCTCGTAGAGGAGAAGGTTGTGTCCTTGAGTTTTGTGAGCACCGAACATCAATTAGCTGATATTTTCACGAAACCTATATATGCACTTAGATTTATGGATCTTAGGAAGTCTTTGAATTTTTACTCCGTTGATTAAGTTTGGGTACTTTACTAGTGTAGGATGTTTATCATGTTCATATCTCATATTCCTATTAGTAGATCGTATCATCATTGTATTGATATGTTTTCTTTTTGGTATATTTTGAAATATTCCAAAAAGTGTTTTGTTTTTGTGAAAAAAATTTGAAAAAAAATGAAAAAGATTTTCGGTTTTTAAGAAAAAAGTTTACAAAAGTAAAAAAGATTTTATTTTGATAATTTTTTTTAAAAAGACAAGAAGATTTTTGTATTTTCAATTTTTCACCATATATAGTTGAACATTTAAGATATTCAGATCACCCCTACTTTCCATCCATTCACATGATTTTTTGTAGTGCTTTGATATATGGCTTTGTTTCGATATTGTGCTTCATAATGTGTGTATAACATTTCGTTGATCATTGATGATTACTCTCTAAAATGTTAGACTCTTTTTCACCTATATTGCACACGTGCATGGACTTTTTGAGTGTTGTACTTGTCATGTGTCGAATACGATGTTCTCATCTCAATTTTGCTTAATAACGAATCAAATGTAAAAGGAGATCAGTTGTGCATGTAAGAACCATTACCCTAATTTATTTTCTAATAAAATATTTTTATATGTTAAGCAATGGAAAGGGATTACGAAAGAGAAAAGTTATCTTTACATAAAAAGCCATCATTTGCATAAAAGGGCCTAAAAAGATTAACAACACACAAAAACATAAGTGCGAATGCCATTTAGTTTATATTCTTTGATGCTTTGCTACATATGAGCATTATGATTTCTTCAAAAATATTTGAGAGTGAATTATTATATGTGAGAGATTTTGAGGGAGTTATAAAGTAGAATATCAATGAATTTTCACAATGGACTTTCTTGAAAAACAATAAATAGTTTGATGCTATTGTTTTGAGAATCATTAGAATTCATGACATATTGCATAAGTCGAGTCAATTTCATTTAAGTTCAACATTTTACACCTAAGGTTGAAAATGAGTTCTTTCTTTAGAAGTATCTCATGACTTCGTGTACCGATGTTATGAATGTTTATGTTAACGTGCCTATGGAAAACGTTCACAAAATTTCATTCCATTTTCACAATTCATATATTTTAGTGTTAGTCCATGGTGTGTTGTATTTGTACATTTTATACCTTAATTTAAAAATATTGAAAAACTTCAAAAATATTAGGTGAACATATGCCTTTTGAGATTATCATTACATGTGTGTTATTGATTATCTTTGTGATGATATATTTGCTTCTTGATGTGATGCTTATTATTTACGACTAGTTTCGACTCCTTTGCCTATTACAAAAAAAAGGGGGAGAAAAAATTGAGGGGGAGTTTTATTTTTATTTAAAAATCATACGCGTCAGGGTATTTATTTTTTTCATGTGTGCGGGTCTCTTATACTTTGATGATGATTTCCCGGACTACACAAGAATAAGACAAAGTTGCCAAGGGGAGAACAAGTTCAGTTAAAGACAAGTTTCAAATGTCCTTTTGTTTCTGTGGTTGGGAGGACATTCTGATTCATTGTCTTTAGGTTTTTATTGTAATTTGGTTTTTGATTTTATTTTGTACCAGAACAGTCGGGGGGCTTTTTAGGAGCAAAATTTTATAATTTCTCATAACTTAGGCTTTTTGTTAGTTTTGGCACATCCCGTTACAAACTAGCATCTCAAATCGAATGCTACATCGGAATTATCTCCAAGGTCATTCAAAGATTAGTTAGTGACCGAGAACCATTTATGGATTTGTCACCACATTTTATGGAGGTATAAAACTTCTAGTTTTCATATCTTAATATAAATTATATTCTCGGATGTTCGATTTAAAAAATTGAGGCTTTTTATGAAAGGATTTTAAAGAAGGAAAATGTTTTTTAGTCCCGTTCAAATGCAATTGGATCTCCTTTGAAAGATGTAAGTGGTATCGTTTGAA
The DNA here is from genome assembly GCA_949130495.1 of Sambucus nigra. Classification (NCBI taxonomy): domain Eukaryota; kingdom Viridiplantae; phylum Streptophyta; class Magnoliopsida; order Dipsacales; family Adoxaceae; genus Sambucus; species Sambucus nigra. Next base: position 522,535,851 of record OX422207.1, read on the forward strand.
CCTGCTTCAAACAACCTTCAAATGACGCATCCTTCTCTTAACAAAGATTTTTCGTTTGAAGCTTGTGAGAAGAATGTTCGAACAAGAACAAGATAAGATGTAGTTTGAATGAAATTATTATTTTTGTTCGAACGAGGTCCTAATTTCGTCCGAACGACCCCGTTGCCTAGAAATTCATGATTTTGCTATAAAAAAATGTTTTGTTAAGAATTTCTCAAGACTTGTAGAAAAAATGATTTTTCACTACTTGTTCCAAAAGTGTTCATACTTTGTTTTACAAAACAAGGCTTTGTTTTCCAAATCATACATTCCTCTATATGATTTTTGAGTTTATGAAACCCTTTTTTATACACCTTGCATAAACCTTTGTAGATTCCATTTCCAATGTCGACCTGTGGAACTGAGGTTCTACTACTGAAGAAGAAGATGAAGAAGGTCGATCGGTGGATAACGAGGGAAGATTGCTTCATGTGGAAGGCACTGTACTGGTCTGTATTATGTAGAAGATTTGAAGACTCTATGCGTTATACTTAATTGTGATAAGTAGTCTTCAAGTCGATTGTGTCTGTAAAATTCTTTACAGTGCTATATATAAGGTTTTGCTCGAAAGAGATTTGTTCTTACTTCGTATTCTTGCTGGTTTAGTTTGACGTATTTAAATTTGGACCGCATCTTTGCATGCACACTAAATTAATTCAAAGATAAAATTTGGTAAAATTGAAGTTGTGTGTGGTTGGCCTATTATAGGAATAAATCCATAGAATTTCGCATTCTCATCTCCCCCCCCCCCCCCCCCCCACATACACACACCAACCAACTATACCCACACCATTAGATCACCTTAGAAAAGATATTTAATTAACAATCAAGAGGAAAGATATATCCAAAGACGGAGAGAATCAGGATTATATTTTTTGTTTTAGTTGAAAATTTATTGCCATGATAATTAAGTTGAAAATTTGTTTAAGATTATTAAATTTACAATACACCAAAACAAAAATTTTGTTACCACGAATTTATTACTACTATTGGCAGTGACAAGTATTTTTTGAGTCATATAAAATTATTTGTCAGTGCCATGAGTAGTGACAAATGTCTTGCGTAATTTTTCACGGATATTGACACTTGCAAGCTTGAATGAATTTATTTGTCACTGCTATAAGCGGTGACATATTTTATCTTTAATATTTGTCACTACTAGACAAATTTTGTCACTATCAATAGCAGTGACAAACTTTGTCTTTATTATTTTTCATTGTTATTGGCACTCAGAAAATTTGATTTTTCCTAATTAGTCATTGCTTATAGCAATTATAACCCTCACTTCAAATTCTCCCTAATTTCTTTTCTCCCTCCGTTTTCTTATCTCCCTTGTGAACCGTAACCAAAAGAACCCCTAACAGTCGTCTTCTAAAAAAACCCTCTAGCAATTTCTTTCTTTGTGGTGTCGACGATTTTTTCTCCGAACCCTCTCCAAGATTTCTCCTTGTCCACAATTTCTTCTCACAGTAATTCTCCGATTGTTCAGCTCTGTGTGTGTGTGTGTGTGTGTGTGTGTGTATATATATATATATATATATATATATATAGAGAGAGAGAGAGAGAGAGAGAGAGAGAGAATAGTGCTCCTATACGGTGTTCTTGTATAGGAGTATATGCAAACCATTCCACCCCTCACATATTTTCTGCAAATATGACTCCAAACACTCCTAGATTATAGGAATCGATGGTTAGATTTTAGGGATCCCACACATATAGGGGTGAGTGGATTTGTATGGATTTTTACTACAAATATAACTAATAGTAAGGCAAAAAAATTAATCAAGCATTTGCTCTTGTGCGGGAAGGCTGCACAAGAGAAAGTTTATGCAATATATATATATATATATATATATATATATACACTTTAATGGAGAGTAAGTAATTAAGTATTGTGAGTGAAGAAAATATCATAATAAAAGATTCTACGAAAACAATAAAAAATGGCAGGGGGTAAATAAAATCACACGCACAACAACAATTTATGTGGTTCGGCAACCTACCTACATCCACGGAGAGGTTACTTATTCTTATAAAGTGTCTCTCAAAATCTCCATTTTCAATTCTTTTGCCCCAGATAGGGGCTTACAATTTATAGGTATGTCGTTATAGAATTTGAGTTGTTCAAGGAACTCTAACTATCGTGTGGATTAGTCATAAGATACTTGAATATATCGTCTGAGATTTTTGGTACCTGATTTGACCATATCCATAAGTGTTGTTTTACCACTAAAGAAATACTCGTGTGAAAATTGAGTCATGATTTGGGTCGGGCCAAGTGTTTAATTTATCAAGACTCGATCAATTACTCTCATGGACTACAGAAAATGGGCTCCCACAATTGCCCCTAAAATATTTGGGCCAACAATTTTGGGCTAATAGATTTTAATCGAGCTAAAGGCCTAAGGCCTTAAACAGTAAAATGGCATTTTTGTTATTTGTGAGAGTTGATGAGGACGTGCTTGTCTTTGAGGATAGATTTGAAGCGTTGGGATCTTCTTAGGGAAGTGAGACTCATGATTTGAGATGTTTTAAAAAACTGTTCATGTGTAACTTAACCGCCAGTTCAGTATCTTCAGTTATTTTATGCTTGTACTTCGTCTCTAAGCTTCCTCTTTTGTTCTCTGCTTCAAAAAATCAGAGTTCTTCGTCTTCTGTATTTTTTAATGCTTCGCCACTACTTGTAAGTTCTAGTCATCTTCTTCTCAGTTATTCTTCTTATTGGCTTGTTACTATAGCTAGGGTTTACCTTCTTCTGGTATATTAATGGCGACTCTTGATAGCAAGTCTATTTTTGAGATTAGAACATGTTATAATATTCATGACCGAGTATATATTGAATGTGTTCCAATACCTCAAAATATTCGTCGGTCACTGGATTCATACCTTGCTAGTTTCTTAGGGGGTTTGGCATCCCCCCCCCCCCCCCCCCCCCCAAATCACCTATTTTTGCACTTCTTCTAATATTTCGATGTCTTTCCTCCTCAATGTACTCCAAACATTTGGAAAATTATGAATGGAGTACATAGGATAAATGAGTTGTATGGTACTAACTTGGGGATTGCTAAAATTTGTTACTACTATGTCTTCTCATGCACAAAAGATGGACTTTTGTATATGAAGGCTAGGAGTGCAGATAGTGTTCTAGTTGTAAATTTTCCTAACTCTCATAAAGACTACTGGAGTGAAGGCTTTATTACTAGTAATAGGCAATAGGCTCTCCAATTAGAAGGGGTAGGGTACAGTGGCCTCAGATCCCTACCTTTGGGGAGGAGTCCATAGGTCGCTAATACTATCTGTTTATTTATTTTTGCTTGCTTATTACTCTCCGTGCTCTCTCTGACACTTTTTTGGTTGTACTGTAGCTAAGGCTAAAAACTAATAACCTTCTTATCATGAATTCAAAGTTACTGACCTCCTGAAGGCATGGAAGATTAGGGTCACTCTTCTCGACGGTGAGTATCCTTAGTCTGCTACCTATTTGCTTGAGTATAAGAACGCCACCTCCAGTTTCATCACCAGGCCAATAGATTCCATCCCTGATTTGAAGGTTCCAGGGGAGGAGATTGGTGACCCTTCTAAACCTATTATATTAGAAGAAGAAGTGGAAGAAGAGATTGAAGGGGAGGAAGCAAAATAAGTAAAGTCGAAGACAACGAAGAGGAAAATAGTGAAGAAGGAGAAGAAGAATGAATAGTGCCCCCAAGAAGGAGGTGTCTAATCATCTATGATGATGTTGATGATTTATTTAACAATCATATGAAGTCCTTGAAGAGGAAGGAAGGAGACTCCCCTAATACAAGTGGTTCCAAGTCAGGAGCCAAGGAGAGTGAAACAAAGAAGAAGAAGAAGAAGAAGAAGAAGAAGAAGAAGAAGAAGAAGAAGAAGAAGAAGAAGAAGAAGAAGAAGAAGAAGAGAAGATAAATGAGAGAGAGAAAAAGAAAGAGGAAGAAAGAAAGAGAGAAGAAGAAAGGAGGACACAGGCCTTGAAGGCCCCTATTATTCCTTCTTCTATTGTTATTGCTAAGGGGAAGAGTGTGGTTGATTCTCCCCATCTTGCCCCTGCACTACTAAAGGGGCAGTGCTGGCTATCAACTGTGAGCAGTCACTGAAGATGGGTGTCGACCAGTTAGCCTTAAAATCAGCTCAAGGGGTTGCATTGGTACGTCACCTTCTTTTTTTAATTCGTTTTCTTGAATCTCAGTAAATTGACTTGCGTTTCCTTTCTTTTTGCAATTTATTTATGATTTTACCACATTACTTTATGGTCGGGATGACTAGCGGAGAAAGTATGCTGAGCTAGAAGAGTCCTTGAAGGGTTTCAAAGAGGCCCTGGACAATACTAAGGCCACTTTTGATCAAAAGGAACATATGGCCTTGGACTCCCTCAAGGAAAAATTGGCGAAAGAGTTGGCTGACCTACTGGAAGCTTATAGACAAGTAATTGCTGATAAGTTAAAGGTTACTGAGGCTAATGAGGAGTTGATCGCCAAGGTTAAAAAATTAGAAGGAGAGGTTGCTTTCGTTCGGGATGACACGTACAACGAAGGCTATGAGACAGCGTATGATAATGTTGATCATCAGATTACCTCTGTTCGAAAGTTCGGCTTTAAGAAGAGCTGGGACTAAGCTTTGGTCACAACTGAAGTTCCAGCTGACTCCCCTCTATTTTCCCAGCACAAGCCATGTCCAAACTCGATGGATATTGGGGAGCCCTTGGATGACCAACCTTTTATTCATGTTAGGATATAACATATTGGTCTTAATGTTGGAGACCTTTCAGCTAACCAAGTTCCAGGCGGTCTCCTTACTATTGGCGATTAAGTTGTTCCAACTGTTGACAAGGGGAAGGGGATAACATCTTTTGAGCAAGTGTAGACCTTTGTCGGTAGTTTAGGGATTTTACTTTTTTGTTCTTTTATTTGTGTCATGTTTTGTAATTTTTAAACTTGTACTCAACATATACCCCTATTCATGTTTAAATGAAAAGAAACTTTTTGTTGTTAATCTTGTGTTGATACTGATGTTCATTGAATCTATTACTTGTTTAATTAATTGTACTCCATTAATATAGATGAGTATATGCATGTAAACTATCCACTAGGACAAATTCTTGGGCCGAATGTTGACTCGAAGGTTTACAGGGCCTTTATAAAGATCTGTAAATCCCTGAGGGAAATAAACCAGTAGTACAATGGCCAATTCAAATTGGTCGCCAAACTAAAAGATAATCTCCAAGAGATGGAAGAGGTTGGGACCTCAGTCCAGGAGGAGGTATATGAGTTAAAGGCCAAACTTCTGGTTGCTAGTGAGGTAAATCAAGTGAGCGAGATTATCCATAAGGAGAAGGACGACATGAAGAAAGAAATTTCTCGGCTGAAGGAGAACGCCTCATCAGGGTCCTCTTTAGTGATGCGAGGATCCTCTTCCTCTTTTAGGGGGTCGATCGAGCTGAGACCCAAGCTTTATGAAGGGAGGTCACTGAGCTCAAAGGGGATGTTCGGCGGGCATATGTGATTGCTTTCGAACTCTAGGGGGATGTGACGAGACTGAGGCACTTGTTACAAAGGGATCCTCGACAGGTCTGGAAATATGGTTATGACCAAGGTTAGACTGATGCTTTAGTGAGGCTGAAGGAGGAAGAGGACCTTGCCTTTGCTCGGGGGTATCTTAGTGCCCTTAGGGAACTGGAAATTCCTAAGGAGTCTCTCTTATGGTATAAATATCAAATCGATTAATCGGCCTATCACCATAATACCTTTTTGAGGGGTGACCGATGGATCCGAATAAACGTTATTCCTACTCAGCTTCTGGAACATCACTAAGAAGATTCAGGAGAAGATCTTGTGCCTTACCCAGATGATGGTCTAAGAGCGCGTGTTGCAGACTTCCTTGCTCTCCATCTTGGGCCATTATAAATACTTGCATTTTCTAATTTTGATTGTAAACGTAACCTTCCGTTCGAGCTAATGAAAAATTATTACTTACTGTTTCTCGATGTTTTGAGATCATGCTGACTAAACATTTGTTTTACTATGTAATCACTCAACTAAGCATCTCTGACTAAATGATAATGAGAGATAATGTTGGTTATATGTTGTTTTTGTTTATCCATTCCCCCATTCCAACATGCCTTAGCTATGTCGTTCCATCTACTTTACATTTTAGGTCGTGTCATCACATTCCCTTAGGCCTAAGCAAGATGATGACGAGAATGCACCTGGTTAATGGACCATCCACCCGAGTAGGTTTTTTGTGACCAACAATGTTGGCGACCAAAATAATTTGGCTTTTGTTTCCTAAGGATACCTTATAGGGATTTTATGGTTATCGGGGTAACCAATGAGGTCCCTTGTGTTTACAACAAAAACCTGAGGGATGTAATAATTAAAACGAATCTACTGACTCGATGTAATTGCTATGAACCCTACTCGACCTGTAAAGTTTCCTGATTTAAAAATAAGTTGAACAACTTATATTTAATCTCATAAGTTTGGCCATGCATGATGGAGATATCGCTTGGAAAGTATGCGTATTAATGAAATGTTACCCATAAGAGTTAAGCAGTTCATGTAAAGATATGAAAGAAGAGGTGCCAATTCGGCCTTTATTCATTGAATACTAGCATAATGTTTGGAATTTTTTTACATAAACTAAACGTGCTAGTAAAAACAAAGAAGATTTAAAAGTAAAAGTTCTCGAGATTGGTTGTATTCCATGATCTTGGTATCGTCCTTCCCTCCAGCGTTTCCAGGTGATATGCTCCTTAAAGATCATCTCTGATTACCCTAAAGGGTCCTTCCCAATTTGATCATATTTTTTCGTCTGGTTTTACGGCACTGCCGAGGACTTTCCTCAAGACGTAGTCCCCTATTAGAAACTACCTCGGATTAACCCTCTTGTTGTACTTCTTAGCTAGTTACTGTTGGTAGGAAGACAACTTGATCAAAGCTAGCTCTCGTCGCTCATCCGCAATGTTAAGTTCAGTGGGTAGTGCTCCATCATTGAGGCCTTGGTCGACGAGAGTGGTTCTCATAGTAGGGAGACATGCTTCTAGAGGGATGATAAACTCCATTACATAAGTGAGTGAAAAGTGTGTTTCCCCAGTGGGTTTCCTGGGTGTGGTGCGATAAGCCCATAGAACATGAGGGAGTTCATCCACCCAGGCACCTTTGGCTCCTTCCAATCTCTTTTTCAGTCCATCGATTATGATTTTATTGGAAGCCTCTTCTTGTCCGTTCTTTTGGGGATATGCTATAGAGCTAGAATAGTGCTTGATGTTGTGCTCATCACAAAAAGCTTAAAAGAAACCACTTTAAAATTATGTACCATTATCAATAATGATAGACCTCGGTATCCCAAAGCAAGTTATGATGTTCCTCCATATGAACCTTGTTAAATCAGAATCTCGAATATTTGTTAGTGGTTATGCCTCTACCCATTTGGTGAAGTATTATGTGGTGATTAACAGATACTTGAGATTTTTAGGTGCAATAGGTAGTGGTCCCACGATGTCTAGTCCCCATGGACTGAAAGTCCATGGGCTAGTGAGTATTTTAGGTCGTTGGCGGGCTAGTGAGTGCTTCTGACACCATTTGCATTTACGAACATAGGCACCAATGTCCTTTTGCAGGTGAGGCCACGAATATCCTTATTTGATCGCGCGAATGGCTAATGATATTCCACTTGCATGACTCCCACAGATGCCTTCATGGATCTCACTAAGTACTTATTCGGAATATTATGGGTGAACGCACTAGAGGTAAGGGCCTATAAATGATTTCTTTTAACGATTCCCTTCAAGGTTGAGGTAGAAATGAGCAGCCTTAACCCTAACTTGATGGGCTGACCTCCTGTCATCTGGCAGTATGTCACTCTGTAGATAATTGATGATGGGATCCATCCAACTTGGGGCCCTATCTGTGAGGAGGACTTGGTCGGCTACAACCTGGTTGATACTAGGTTGTGCGACGAACTCTATCTGAATTGTTCTCCTTAGGTCAGAGTTAATTGCTGAGATTAGTGATGCTAAAACATCAGTGTGACTGTTCTGTCCTCGAGGGAAAAATTGAATTTCCACTTTTTCAAAGCCTTCCATGAGTCCTCTTATTACGTCAAGGTATGCAGCCATTCGATCATCCTTGGCATTGATGTCCCCACTTACCTACTTGGAGACCAGTTTGGAATCACCGAATATGTGGAGGCACTTTGCCCCCCAACAACTTGTCCTTTCACAAACCGATATTAGTGCTTCATACTCATCTTTGTTGTTGGAGGCTTCAAATCCCAATCTAATTCCTTTCTTAATTTCAGTGTCTTCGAGGGTGATGAGAACAATCACTACTCCTGCCTCCTTGGAATTTGAGGGTCCATCAACATACAAGGTTCAATCTTTGGAGTGTTTTTTTTCCATTGACTACTCAATATTCAATTGGTCTACCGACTGATCTAATGTGAACTCGGTAATGAAATCCTCTAAGATCTGTTCTTTGATTGCCATTCTAGGATGGAAGTGGATGCCAAATCTCTCGAGTTTGACCGACCACTTTAAAAGCCATTCAGAGAGGTCGACCTTTTATAGAATGACCTTGAGTGGGTAAGAGGTGATTACGGTTATAGAGTGGATTTCGAAGTAATGCTTCAACTATCTTGAAGTGACTACTAGTTCATAGGCGAGCTTTTCCAGAGGCAAATACCGTTGTTTAGCGTCTAGGAGTGTCTTACTAGCATAGTAAATCGGGTGTTGTCCCCTCTCTTTTCACATACTAAGGCAGAGTTCACAGCATGATTCGATACTGCCAGGCAAAGATACAGTTGGTCTCTATCATTTAGAATTACCATAAATGGCGGCTTACTAAGGTAGGACTTGATTTCTTCCAAATCTTGTAAAAAGTCATCATTCCATACGATGCCCTTGCCCTTTTTAAGAAGCTGAAAGAATGGTCGGTAATGTTTCGAAGACTTGGAGATGAAGCGATTAAGCACCGCGAGCATTCCGGTAATCTTTTGAACATCTCTCATTATCTGAGGAGGCTGGACTCTGGTGATAGCATCGATTTGGTCTGGGTAGGCCTCGATCCCCTTCTTACTCACTAGATAGCCTAAGAAATTTCCTGACTGGACACCGAATGAACACTTACTTGCATTAAGCTTTATTTGATACTTCCTGAGGATCTCAAAGGTTGTTACTAAATCTGAGAGGTGATCGACCTTGCCCTTGATTTTAATAAGCGTATCATCGATGTATACTTCCATCGTTCCTTCCATCTATTTACTGAACAACTTGATTATTAATTTTTGGTAAGTTGACCCTGCATTCTTGAGGTTAAACGGCATGACCTTGTAATATTCCAAACCAATTGAAGTTATAAAGTAGGTCTTATATTGGTCGGGACCGTATAGGGGGATCTGGTGATAGCCTGAGTAAGCGTTTAGGAAGCACATCCTCTCATGTGTCATTATAGCATCAACTAATTGATCTATCTCCGAGAGAGGGAAATTATCCTTAGGGCATGCCCTATTGAGGTCAGTGAAATCATTGCAAACCCTCTAGCTACCATTGCTTTTGGGTACCACCACTGGATTGGATAACCATGTAGGGAACTGAACATCCTTGATGGTACTACATCCAGTAGCTTCCCTACTTCTTTCTCCACTGCCTTAGCCTTCTCGGTGTATATTCGGCGAGCCTTATGAGTGATGGTCTTAAAGGTGGGATCGACGTGCAGGCGATGGAAGGCCATACTGGAATCAATCCCTGGTAACTCATAAGGCTCCCAAGAGAAAACATCTATGTTGCTTTTGAGAAGTATAACTAACTCCTTTTTCTCTTGATCGTGAGAGAAGATCCGATTAGAAATTTCATCTCTGTCAAGTTGTCATCAACTATAACTTCCTCCAGGCTTTCTACGACCCTATTGGTAGGGTGGACCCTAGTCTCTTCTAAACCTGGTCAATCATACTATAGTTGCTATTTAGAGATAATAGTTCCCTCCTGGTCTTTCTACTAGGCATTCTCTGATTCCTTCTTCTTTTCTTTCTTTGGGCGGATAGCTATAATAAAGCACTTTCTGGCCGTAGCCTAATTGCCATAGATCTCGATGACTCCTCGATTTGTACTGCATTTCAAATTTTGATGATATGTGGATGGCATGGCCTTCATGGCGTGAAGCCAACCTCTACCCAAAATAGCATGGTATGGAGACTCAATGACCACTAATAAACACTCAATTAGCTTTGAGATGTTTCCTTCCCTGACCAATAAGATTATCTTTCCTAACGGCATTGTGATCCTTTTTATAAAGCCGACTAGTGGAACAGTGGCTTCTTTGAGGTCGGTGATGTTCAACTTCATCTTATGAAACATTTCTAGGTACATCACTTCAAACGAACTCCCCTCGTCCACAAGTATCTTGTCAACATTCCAATTAGCAATTCTGAGTGTGATCATCATCGCGTCATGATGTGAGGTCCTTACCCCAACCAAGTCTTCTTCAGTGAACACGATGTACTTGGTGTAATGAATGTCTTCTAGTCGCTAATGCTTTCCTGACTGGGATTTAGCAGGGTCAATTTGAAAAGCTTCCATCACGGTAGTCACCTTATTGAGTCCATTCGAATGGTGTTGCCCTGGTGCTTGAGGTCTGATGCCCTATGGATTACTGCAAACTCATGTCATGTATCATCGTCGAGGATGTTGCCTCCATTGGCTACGACCTTCTCTGCTTTCTTTTTAACATACTCATTGAGGTGTCGTGCCTGAACTAGTTATTCCAAGTGTGACTTCAGAGCTTTGTAATTTTCAATTCGGTGATAGCCCTCCTTATGGAATGCGCATCTTAATGCATTATTCCTTTTGGTTAGGTCTTCGCCCAGCTTCTTGGGCCATTTGATTAAAGTCTCATCCTTGATATTGCTGAGAATTTTGTACATGGGTTCCTTAAAGACTATGTTAACAGCCTGGAATGCTTTGGAAGGATCAACCTTGTTTCCATTCATGGATCCATTCTGGCCCCCATTCTTGCTTCCCTTCTTCTCGATATCATTATTCTCCGTTTCTTTGTTCGCTTTTGCTCTACCATTGTCTCCCCTACTAGGATGAACCACACCTTCTACCTTGGCGTACTTCTTGATACGAGCCATAAGATCATCGATGGTGATGGCCTCCTTCTTTGTAAGGGATTGGTGCAACAAAGAGGTGGTCAACAAGCCAATTTTAAAGGATGCTATGAAAAACTGCTCCGAGCAATTCTCAATCTCATTAAAAACCTCCAAATATCTTTTAGCGTAGTCTCAGAGGTTCTCTTGTGGCTTCTTCTTAATTAGAATCATTGCATCCATCCGCTTGGGATGGGAGCTTCTAGTAATGAATAGCGTCATGAAAGCCTCTGCTAGTGATATAAAATTTTTGATCGACCTATGAGTAAACCTCTCAAACCAATTTTTCTTGTCGATATTGCCTGACATGGTCTATAGGGTCTATTTTCCCGTCATAGACCTTGAATCTAGGGACATCGAATTTTTTTGAAGGGTCCTGTTGCTCGATTGCCCTTGAAAAAGTGGACCTCATTTGAGTATTGGGTGATTTTTTGGCTAGTTCTATGGTGGATCTAGATCTTCGGTGAGCTAGATGTTGGTCTATTTCTCTACGAACCAGAATCCTTAAATCTTCATTCTCTCGATCATTACTTCGGTGGCGCCTCTCTTGCTGGCCACACTCTGATCGTTCTCTCTCTGACCTATCATGTTCAGTCCTTTCCTGCTCATGCCTAGAGATCCTTCCTTGGCTGTGAGTGTTGCTCGCCTGAGGGCTTGGAGTCCTCGCTCGGCATTTTCTAGTGTCCCTTTGGAGGTATTTCTCCATTCTTTCGAGTCACCTCTGCAAGCAAATGTTTTTTTCCACTTGGAGGTGCACAACCTCCTCTTCTTCATGAATCCTAGCGTTATAAGCATCGACCAACCTAGAAATCTGGGTAGACCTGGGTAGCCCATGTATTTCTTCAAATGGTTGCTTGTCCTAGCGGAACCTGGGGTTTGTATGTTGGTGAATCTCAGACCTGACCCTAGGAGGAACTGGGTCTTATTGGATGTCGCCAGCTTAGGGGATGTTGCTACCATATTGAGACATTATGGGATTTTTGGTAATGAATGCTTTTGTAGGAATACAAGTCGTTTCCTACAGACGACACCAATTATGAGTGCATAAAATATCACAATAAAAGATTCTACGAAAATAATCATAAATGGCAGAAAGTAAATAACTCACACCCACGACAATAATTTACGTGGTTTGGCAAACTTTCTACGTCCACAGAGAGTTTACTTGTTCTTATTAAGTGTCTTTCAAAATCTCCAGTTTCAATCCCTTTGCCTAGGGCTGGGGTGTACAATTTATAGGTATGTAGTTACAGAATTTGAGTTGTTCAAGTAACTCTAACTATTATGTGGATTAGTCATAAGATATTTGAATGTCTTGTCTGAGGTTTTTGTTACCGGATTTGACTATATCCATAAGTGTTGTTATACCACCAAAGAAATACTCATGTAAAACATGAGTCATGATTTAGGTCGGGCCAAGTGTTTAATTTATCAGGACTTGGTCGTCTACTCTCATGGACTAAAGAAAATGGGCTCCCACAAGTATGTTCATACAGTAAATATAATACCTTAATTCAATTTTTGTAGTTTAATAATTATTCATCAACATGTATTATGCAAATAATACAAAGAGTTTCTACTATGTAATTAATGACCGTTATCATAGCTTCTACAATGCAAAAATACAAAGTGTTATTTATGGATTATACGAAATCGTGAGATGTAGGTATGAGATGTTAGGATAAAAGTTGAATTGAGACTAGATTGATGTTTGAATATATTTAGTCTAAACATGATGTCTTTCTCTTTATCTATAATGAGAAATTTTGTACTTAAATAAATGAAAAATTATAAAAAAAAAAGTTTGTTAGCACCATGGCAAGTCAACTTTCATGGGCACCTCTACTACGGCACTTGACTTGTTGCACTAAGGCGTCATATGTTGCTTCATGGGAGGCAAAATCAGTAACATTTTCCCCATAGGATATAAATTTTAGTTTGCTGGTTGTTTTTCTCTTATGAACGACATAAACAATACATGATCTACTTGGTACTTTTTAAGATTACAATGAATAATTGATAGATGTAATAGAGCAATGAAATGAGTATATATCATTAAAGTGTTTTACTTTTTAATTTATTAAACTAGTGTTCAGAACTAATCATCTCCTAACTCTTGCACAAATTCTTGGATATTCTTGTGCAATGACACTCACATCATTGCTTCTCATGACAAAACTTTTCATTTCTATTCATTCCCCTTGATCTCATTTCACATGCCAAAACTAGTAATGATATGAAAAATTACCCAATTGGAAAAAAATGGTCGTGAAAAATGGAGTAGCAATTCAATAAGAGTAGTGTTATTGGTACAAAGTAACTCCACAAAAAGTAGTCATATTGGTGCCCTGGTGGGACCCCATACCACCAGACAATGTTTAATAGGTAGGTGAGAGAATAAGTGGAATCCACGTCAGATTTTATGGAGGTTTTTGTGGAGATTTTTGTACTCATATCATTATTCATTCAATAATACTTCATTTGTTATTCCGTGTCCAAACGTGAATATTTAAATCTCTAAGCATATAAATGGAATGTGCAAAATGAAATATATTCTATGATATGCAACAAAGGGGTTTTATTCTTATTGCGTCTTGTTGGAGATATTTTTTATTGTTGATTTTGTAATATATTTCATTTTTTAGGGTAATGTGGTCAAGCGTGAGCAATTGTTAGGAGTTCAAATTAAAGTCTACTTTTGTATTTTATCATTTAATTATTAGAAGTTAAGACATACTCATTTAGATTTGTAATTTAATGAGTTTCTATTTGTTTGTATTCTTGAATTGATGGGGTTTCCACAATATAAAGACTGGATGGGTGAAAGTCATAGAGTGGGACAAGTATACGTTAATGGTATGAAAGACTTTGTGAAATATGCAAAAAGAATCTCAAAACTAATATTATCCCGTGACCGTTCATTCGTCGTAGAAATGGTAAACATTTGAAAGGGCATATATATGTTTACATTTGATTCAGTGGGGTATGCAAGCAGACTACAAGTTTAGAAAATTCCTTGGGGAGAGGTATTTACTGTATTTTCCAGTAGAATTTCTTATCAAGGAAATGATTTGCACATATTATGATTCGTTAGCATATGCTAGGTTAAATGATATCATAAATAAAACTTATGAAGTGCACGTAACACAATAAAAGCAAGATAGTAAAGGTAATAGTTTAGGTTGTGAAAATCATCTTAACAAAAATATTTGTCAAGATAAGGATTTTATACTGTTAAAAGTAGCATCTGCAACACCATTATACCACAACTCCAACCCCGACCACACAATATTATATGCCATGGTTGGGTAGCACAACTTAAAGAGGCAATTTTTCTTGTTGGGAAAAAGTGTGAGAACAATCCTCCTTTGGGCAAAAGATTTTCTCCTGAAAGGAAATACACTACACGTCGATTATCCAAACATTAAGCATAATTCAAAATATTTGAGGATGAAATAAAAATTAATTCATTACTGCAAGTATGACTACGTTATAAACTATAAGGAGAAAAAGGATAAATAGGCTTGTCCTGTATCTAAGGAACCCAGATATGAACAAAAGATGAAAATACACAACAAACGTTTATTGAAACTAGACACAAAAATACTTAAGAATGTGTTGAATTATTTCCCTCTAGGTTCTCAATTGAAGATGCGACATCTGATTGATTCATCTGTGGGGAAATTTGCAAATCAATGTTACCCGAACTTTGCTAAGGAAATATTCAATGTTATCCTTGGTTTATCAACCCATGGGTTTAACCTATTTGGCATATTAAGGATTGACAAGAGTATAGGGTTGGTGTCCGTTCCGCCTTTTAATCCCCCCTCCCCTTTGTTGTGTATAAGAAAGGAGTTCTTAATTTTGTCATTCTTGATACTAGGTCCAAAGGCAGTGGGTAGTGACATTGATGTTTTTTTAGTGCCACTTGTAGATGAATTGAATAAATTGTGAGTTAAAGGTATGAGAGCATTTGACTCATTCAAACAGGGGATTTCAATTTAAGCGCTATATTAATATAGGCAATTAATAATTTACCTGCTTATGGGACCTTACCATGGCACTATGTGCATGATTACTTGGGTTGTACTATTTGTAGTGAGCAGACTGAAGCCAAATGGCTTAAGAAAAGAAGTAAACTTTTTTTTATCATAGTCATCGGAATTTCTATCGTGGAGTCATAAATTCAGGTCAATACAAAGAAATTTTCTCCTAGAAGGTATCAAAAGGAGCACACCTCCACTAAGACTTTATGTTTGGAAATTGAAAAGAAGTTAACAAAGGCTTATCAGAAGTTGAGGGGAAAACACCCCACAATTTTGGCTTAGAAGCGTAAAAGAAAAGATGTTGATGTGAAGACAGTGTGGTTGAGGAGATCAGCTATGTTTGATTTTCCATATTAAAAGGAACATCTTGTGGGACATGTGATAGACATTATGCATGCCGAGAACAATATTATCGATCATCTCGTAGGCACATGCATAGGTGGTTCTCATTCCAAGGATGGAGAAAAATCCCATTAAGATCTTTATAACTTATGGATTAGAAGATCATTATGGTTGAAAGAAGATCCCAACACTGGGAAAAAAAGAATATTCCGATTACATCTTATACTTTAAGCATTGATTAAAGCAATATGTTCCTAGAAACAGTGAAGGGGATGAATTTTCCTTCTAATTTATCCTCCAATTTACGCAGGATTGTTAGCAAGGCAATAAAAGATTTAAAAAAGTACAAGTCTCGTGATTAGCATTTGATTATGAAACTTGTCCCTTTATTGTTCGGACACTATTTTTCCCAACATAAGGATCTTCGTAAGGCAATTCTATAGATTATCTTATATTTTATTTATTTTTTTAGAATGTTGTCAACAGGAAGCATATAGTGGCGACAAAAGAAACTTTGACAAAGGTTACCTGTGTTGTGGATAAGTACTTCCCTCCGTCATTCTTTGACATAAGGATCCACCTTTTAGTGCATTTATGTCTGAAGTGATTTTAAGTGGACCTGTAAGGTACCGATGGATGTATCCTTTTTAACGATTGATGACAACATTCAAAGATTACGTTAAGAATACACAATACATTGAGGGGTCCATTGTTGAGGAGTACATTATGGAAAAGGTTCCTTGTATGCAAAGGAATATATGCCTAAACCAAACATCGGAGGTCTTGAATTCTTCATTTACGAATTACAAGAGTTTGAAGATGAGGAGTCTCTAGGTAAGGGTAAGGAAGTGAATATAACAAGCACACAATAAAACTAGGTGACTCGATATGTTTTCGAAACACATGAAGACATAAATAAATGGAAGGGGTACGCGTATTGAAAATATTTTTCTAAATAATGTAATATGTTTGATGTTATATTCTTAATGAGTTAATATGGTTGATTTTAACATAGGCAATATAATCAGTGCACACGTGCCAAGAGGAGGAAGGGAGGCGCAAACACAAATAATGATTTTAGGCATTGTGTAGATTATGAGGTGACTGCAATAATACCTCAGTTTTATTTATAGACTTTGCAACATATTCATAACATAAGTACTTTCCTGATTTCAGTTATCGAAAACGGGTGAAATATCGATTAGGCTTGCACGTCTAGAAAATGGGCCTAGTTTAATAGTCAAGTGTAACACCCCGCATTATTCTGGCATTGACCGCCACCAAAACTATGTCGGGCGTCACTAAATTAAATGCCATTCTTAGCATTTGACAGATATGAGACATATAAAATTTTCATCCACAAGATAAATAATCGTCCAAATAATCATCCATGAAGAAATATATAATCCATCACCATGCTAAACTCCTAAATAATTTAACTCTGTAATTTAATTAAAACTCCAATTGGAATAATCCAATAAAGCATCTGATTAAAACTATAAACAACTTTAGAACCGAATGACCCAATAAAAATCACAATGAAGTCTCATAATATAAACGAATGAATAAAGAAAATCTAATATAATAAAGGGAATGAGTAAATGAACTCCAGTTGCACTTTAAAATGATTTCCAATAAATCCTATGTAGCTACTCCAAAGATAATACCAGAAATGTTAGCCAACACACAGGGTTAGAGCCCCGAGCATGGATACCAGCTACTTCTCTCAAATAGGGTCCTTGAACCCAGACAATAGCATTATACGCAATAAACATGACAGTATAATATTTTTTATTAAACGAGATAAATTAATATACGATAGAAATAAATCACTATCTACCCATAACAAAGTCTATCTAAAACCCAAGTTCAATTATTTAATTTCCAATAACTCCATTTCCCATTATTTAATCAATTTACTCGAATTTATAATTTTTCTTATTTTATTATTATTAACCGTGGTGCTCCCACATTTAAGTCTTAAACTATCTTAGTTGTGGGAATCCCACTAGGATTTCATATTTTAGGGCGGGATTCCCCCTTAAAGATCTTTCTCACATTATTTGTTTGGTTGCGGGACTCCCGCTGTTCTACACCACACCCATTTGCCTCACTATGGACAGTCAACTTGTTTTACTATTAGCTCTGCACACACTCGTGAGGTTCCATGCACGATACGTCACTATAGCCCGTCAGCCCGTTTAATTGTCAGCCTGCACATACTCGTGACGTCACACACACACACGACTATATAGTCAGTCGACCCGTTTAACTGTCATCCCTGCACATACTCTCTCCGCAAATATATTTTAATACCCGTTTTATTATCATAGGTATTAATTCTCAATTTCTCATTTTTAGCATTTATCATCTCAAATTAGCCCCACCCCTTTCTATGCGACATGTAATCCTCAAAACACCCTTAGTCCCATACCTAAAGGTCTCTAACACACCACTATTTTGTAGTCTATAATCTAGGAAGAAAACCAACTAACCAACATCACTTGGCCTCACCCCTCGGCCCGCTAATCCGAGGAACAACGTAAAAATCATCCCACCCCAGAATATCTATCCGTGAACCGTCACCACTATCTAGTCCCATACCTAGAAAGTGATAACTACCCAAAGGTCTACTAACTAGTCCCACCTAGAAATAAACCTAAATAAAGGTGAGCATGCTAACTATCCTATAGCCCCGTCATTCTCGCAGTGTCTAACATATTAAAAATAAATAAATTTCATTAGACTAAATTTCCATTCATCACAATAATTTCACCAATTTAATCCACACACTATTAATTAGACAATTAATGCCCGTTTAATAATATAATTAATTAAACCATAGTTTCGCATCAAATTATTCGATTTAACATGCTTATATAATTTATACAGCAAGAATTTACTATTGTGTGACATCCCCAAAATTTCCATTATATAACGTCATAAAACTTATCAAGCGACATTCCTACATAAAAATCTACATGCGAATACCTTAACATTTACGACACCCAAATCTATACTCTAACATGAACAGTTTTAAGTCTTCATTCATATTTAAAAATTTCATAAAAACAGTCCCAAATTATATTCCACTTTTCCTAATTAATATCTCTAGTTTATTTTAAGAAAATTTATGTATTTAGTGTGTATGCCATAATTACTACCCATAATATTAAGGGAAAGCAATAGAGGTAACCATGCCTGAGATTTATTTGAAGAAATCTGATGTTGAAGATGTGTTCCTAGCAAAAAGGTGAGAAAGATTTGTTCTTAAATCGTCTTGAGAAAATCCGGGTTATCTTAACAAATCTTGAGTTGAAAGTTGTGAAAAATGGGGCTACGATTTGTAGGAGGAAGAAGATGAAAACTATAAGGGTCTACTGCTCTTAGAGGTTGTGAAAATATGTTTAAAAATTCCTAACCCCGTATTAATTTAAGTGGAGAAAGATTAGAGAATTTAAGTGGCAGTAGAATACTATTGAAACTAAAACAGTTCACCTGTTAGTCACGCTCGAGAACCGTGACAAACATTTGAAGTGGGATTTTTATTTTGGCCCTATTTTTTACCTAGAGAGTTTTATATTTTGAGGACTCTTCTAAACGGATCAAGACTTATATGTACTCATATTAGGAGTCTTTTAAGCTAGTTTTCCGAATTTTGAATTAATTTAATTAATTACCAGATAAAATTACGGGTTGTTACATACTTCCCTACTAGCACAAGAATTTCGTCCTCGAAATTCGACGAAGCCTAATGCTCAAGATACAATATGGTGCAAAAATGCCTACCCATAAAAATCACGATTAGGAGCCTATACACCCAATCCTACCCACATGTTTCCCCACACTCTCTCTCACGAAAAACTACTCGATTTTATCTCTAAAAATTCATCATAACACTAAAGTCCTCAAATCAACTCTAAACATACTTGCATCATGATTACTAGGGATGGCCATGGGCCGGGCCTGGGCAGGCCAGGTGGGGCTTGGGTCGGGATTATAAAATTATGAGTTATCCCAAGCCCGCTCGGGCCTTATTATGTAATCCCAAGCCCGCCCAGATTTGAAAGCTCTTTACCCAGGCCCTTTGGCCAAGCCCGATTACTGTGTTTTTTAATAAAAAAATAAAATTTTCTTAGTCAAAGACCTATTTTTTTAATTAAAAACAAGTTTTAAATTTTATATATTACAGAGTCTATATATAAAGTTCCCCATTTTACATAAAAAGACTTAGTATATGTTTTTATATTATAAAAGTTACCCGCTTTATATATTTATTTATAACTTTGTAGTCTTAAACTTTAATAATAAATTAATACACACACACACACAGACACACACACACACACACACACACACACACATATATATATATATATATATATATATAATTGTCGGGCCGGGCCTCATCGGGGTTAAGAATTTAGGCCCAAGCCCGCACAAAAAAAATCGGGGATATCAAATTTTGCCAAGCCCGCTTTGAGGGCTTATTCACCTTACCCAAGCCCTATTTTTTTATTGGGCAGGATGGGCGGGCTTGGAGGGCCTCCGACCTATGGCCACCCCTAATGATTACTAATCCTAACCTCGATCCCTTTCACGTCCTCAACAAAAACTCCCTATCTCCAACGAAACACATCTAACCTACATGGTAGACCCAAACCCAAAGACACAAGGGTTGTCGTATGCCTAATCTATGATACCATCTGTAACTTTCGCGTAATTCTGGCATCCGCCACCACAAAAATTATGTCGGGGTCATTAAATTGAATACCATTCTTAGCATGTGACAAATATGCGACATATTAAATTTTCATCCACAAGATAAATAACTGTCTAAATAATCATCCATGCAGTAATATAATCCATCACCATGCTAAACTCCAAAATAATCCAACTCCATAATTTAATTAAAACTCCAAATGGAATAATCCAATAAAATCCATAATGAAGTCTCATAATATAAATAACTGAATAAAGGAAATCTAATCTAATAAAGTGAATGAGTAAATAAACTCCATTTGCACCTCCAAATGGATCTCCAATAGATCCTATGCAGATATTCCAAAGCTAATACCTAAAATGTTAGTCAACGCAAAGGGTCAGAGCCCGAGCATGGATACCAGCTACTCCTATTATATAAGTTCCTTGAACCCAGACAATAGCATTATACGTAATAAACACGACAGTAGAATAATTTTAATTAAACAAGATAAATTAACATGCGATAAAAATAAATCACTATCTACCCACAACAAAGTCTATCTAAAACCCAAGTTCAATTATTTAATTTCCATTAACTCCATTTCTATTTATTTAATCAATTTACTAGAATTTATCATTTTTCTTATTTTATTATTATCAGCCGCGGTGCTCCCGCATTTCAGACTTACACTATCTTAGTTGTGGGACTCCCACTAGGATTTCATCATTTTAGTGCGAGACTCCCGCTTAAAGCTCTTTCTCATATTATTTATTTGGTTACGGGACTCCTGTTGTTCTATAACACACCCATTTCCCTCACTATGGCAAGTCAACCCGTTTTATTATCAGCTCTGCACACACTCGTGAGGTTCCACGCACGACATGTCACTATAGTTCGTCTGCCCGTTTAACTGTCAGTCCCCACATACTCGTGACGTCACACATACCCACGACGATATAGCCAGTCGGCCCTTTTAACTGTCATCTCTGCACATACTCTCGCTGTAAATATATTTTAATACCCGTTTTCTTATCTTAGGTATCAATTCTTAATTTCTCATTTTTCTCATTGAACATCTCAAATTAGCCCCACCCCTTTCTATACGACATGTAATCCTCAAAACACCCTTAGTCCCATACCTAAAGGTCTCCAACGCAGCACTATTTCCTAACCTATCATCTAGGTAGAAAACCAACTACCAACACCACTTAGCCTCACCCCTCGGCTCGCTAATCCACGGAACAACATAAAAATCAGCTCACCCCGGAATATCTATCCGTAAACCATCACCACTATCTAGTCCCATACCTAGAAAGCGATAACTACTCAAAGGTCTACTAATTAGTCCCATACCTAGAAACCAACCTAAATAAAGGTGAGAGTCCTATCTATCCTATAGACCCGTCGTTCCCGCGGTGTCGAACATTTTAAAAATAAATAAATTTCATGAGATTAAATTTCCATTCATCACAACAATTTCACCAATTTAATCCAGACACCATTAATTAAATAATTAATGCCCGTCTAATTATATAATTAATTAAGCCATAGTTTCGCATCAAATTATTCGAATTTAATATCACATGCATGTTTATATAATTTATGACACAAGAATTTACTATCGTGCGACATCCACAAAATTTCCATTATTTAACGTCATAAAACTTATCAAGCGACATTCCTATGTAAAAATCTACACGCGATTACCTTAACATCTACGGCACCAAAATCTCTACTGTAACATGCAAGGTTTTAAGTCTTCATTCTTATTAAAAAATTCATAAAAATAGTCCCGAATTATATTCCACTTTTCCTAATTAATATCTTTAATTTATTTTAAGAAAACACAGGTATTTAATGTGTAGGACATAATTACTACGCATAATACTAAGGGAAAGCAATAGAAGTAACCATGCCAGAGATTTGTTTGAAGAAATTTTATTTTGAAGATGTGTTCGTCGCGAAAGGGTGACAAATATTTGTTCGTAAATTCTCTTGAGAAAACCTGGGTTATCTTAACAAATCTTGAGTTGGAAGTTGTGTAAAATGGGGTTAGGTTTTGTAAGAGGAAGAAGATGAAAATTATGTGGGTCTACTGCTCTTAGAGGTTGTGAAAATATGTTTGAAAAGCCCTAACCCCGTATTAATTTAAATGGAGAAAGATTAGAGAATTTAAGTGGCATTAGAATCCTATTAAAACTAAAACAGTTCGCATGTTAATCACGCTCCAAAACCGTGACAAACAGTTAGTCACAGTTTAAAGCTGTGACAAACATCTGAAGCGGGATTTTTATTTTGGCCCTATTTTTTTTCCTAGATAGTTTTATGTTTTGAGGACTATTCTAAATGACCCAAGACTTATATGTACTCATATTAGGAGTCTTTTAAGCGAGCTTTCCGAATTTCGAACTAATTTAATTAATTGCCTGATAAAATTACGGGTTGATGAACCAAGGAGTTCGGACAATATCGTGTCAATGGTTTTGTGTTCTCTTCAAGCACATGTGAGATAAAACTCATTGGGAGACAAAATAACGACATTTCATATAAAGCGCTAACTCATTTCAGGGCAATCGCAAAAGATAAAAACTTAATAGAAGCTGAGTGCGACACCCCGCCTATTCTAATACCGGTTGATCAAGCCTTTATTAAAATTAAATAGGAATACAATATGATTTCATTCTTAGCATCAATATCGCAACAAATATTAAATATCAAAATCATAAATATGCACCAACTAAAATGACAATAGAACTGATAAGACCATAATCATAGATTACATAAATCAAATAAACCATCAGTTACCACAAGTAATATTAATGTAAATACGCTATTGAGAAATAATAGGAAATATCTGACTGAAAGTAAAGTCCTATCCATCTACAGGTAATACGGACAAAAGGAAATACTGAAATGATGAATCCTATCTAGATAGAATGAACTGAGGAGGCTACAATAAAATCTCATAACATCCATAGATACTGCACGCAATGGCATGATGAAGAGACTAACCATGTTGGCCCTGCTATTGAATACTTGGTTTTAAAAAAAATATTTAACAACGGGTCGAAGCTTAAAAACATTTGAAAATATTTGAAAACATTTAAATGTTTTAAATGTAAAGGTGCAATGTATTACCTTCATAACTAATTTTTAAGTCGCACTCACATGAGACCTTTTCTCACATCTCATCTACGGTGTGCACCTAATGTATTCATTTCATTATCTTAACCATGCTACCCAGTCCAACTAGGACAATAACCGCTAACATAACCAACCCCGCTAATAATGAATATTAATTAATACGTACTGCCTTTACTAGGTATATTATCATTGATAACTTGCTTTTTCGTGTAGTTGTTGTTTTGAAAAGTTAAGTCTCAATATCCGTTGAACTACCTACAATAATTGTTAGACAACTTCTATAGCGATAAGTACGGATATCAATCCAACTTTCAAGGTGAAGAAACACATAGTGAGAATAATTGCAAATTTGTTTTTAATTAATATTATTAGATAAAATATTATTTATAAATATATATATATATATATATATATATATATATATATATATATATGTATATTTAAAAACAATTTTAAGGGAGAATTAATTAATTAATGCAAAAAATCACATGTGAACTAAACAAACTATTGAAAATGAAATGATAAGTAACCGAGTTTTATAAGTGTGGGAGATCCAAGAGATGGGATTACACCGCTTATTTAATTATTTTAATTAGCCAATTTATTTATATAAAATATTTTGAGATAATATTAAAATTATAATTTAACTCTCGTTACAATTATAAATTAAATAATATCCTTTTAGAAAATTAATTTAAAATGCCACAACTCTTAAAAGATTAGATTTATACTCTTTTTAATAAATTACCCATTGGGATCAACTAATTAAAAATTATAGATGTTGATAAGAAAATTAGTCAGCTGACGTGGACCAATTATATGAAGACATGTGTCATCTTACGTGGCAAATGCCTATACTCATCGAACAACTCGCAGCACTGTGCTACTCATCACCCCGAGCTACTTAGCGTGCCGAGCTGCTCAACGTGCAGAGCATTTGTCCGGGAAGATCAAGCGACAATTACACATTCAATGAACATCAGATTTAATGAACATTCTTATTGTACAAATGCATATGTCTATTAAATAACGGCATATCGTCTATTCATACTGACAACCCCAAGTCTATAAATACATTGTAACACCCTCCATAATAGGGTGATTGATCATTGGCAATTGTGATCGAGATTAAGGAAAACATCCGGCAATACAAAACAGTGGACGTAGGCCATTTTCATAAGGCTGAACCACTTTAAAAGTCCTTTGTCTTATTTCTTACTTCATATTTATCTGTGATTGATTGATTAGATCAAATCTAGTTATTTACATCAACAGATTGGCGCCGTCTGTGGGAACGACTATACGTAGCGTTTTCACTAAAACATTCATCACAAATGGTTGAGATTCCAGAATCTAGTAACAGGAACAATGACCGAGTTCCCCCCAATCCATATACTCCCTTAACTATTCAAGATCTCACCGGTATAGTAGCCAATTTTTCCCAAGGGCAAACAGATATGCAAGAGACCATGCGTCAATCCATTCAAATTGTTCGTAACGGAGCGCCTGCCCAGTCAGGTCAATGAAGCATTTAGAGACCCACCCATTTGCCATCTTCCAGAACCAGATGTATGCTATTCCCAGATATTTCTCAGTCCAGATGCACTGACTCTCAACATACTGAGAGGACCAATGATCCCTCATATCAGTCGGGCCGGACATCTTCTATAAGAGCTACAGATTGTTAACGAAATGTTACTTTAGCCCCAGAACAAACAAGCGCTCTAGAGAGGTTGAGTATAGCCTCTCCCTTTGACCGTTTGGGCCCTAGGAGGAATGAAAATCCCCCTAGGACTACGTCGAGAAATTCTCAACGACCAAATAATTTAATGGAAGGTTCTGCCCAGTCACGACTAGCAACTCGTAATGAAAGATCCCAAGAGGAGAATTCAGCGCGATCTATTGCTCGAGAAAATAGGTCTGAGGCTATAAATAACGCATGGAAGGGCTCCATTCAAAGGTTGGAAGACAGGTTAGTGGAAATGTCTAAGGCCAAGAACCCTCTCTAAAGAACTTTCGTCAAGGGATCACCCTTCGTACAGGCAATTATGGATTTTCCCACACCATCAAAATTTAAAGTTCCTGTAGTAATGCCTAAGTACGTTGGAAAAACTATTCCTGTCCTTCACATAAAGAAATACCCAGCCCCTGTTGATATCTATGCAGTTCCTGATAAGATGAGGTGCAGAGCATTCTCAGGAACTATCAATGGGTCAACCCAAATATGGTACAACAACATTCCTCGAGGGCAGATTACTACATTCCATTAGCTGGCAGATCTCTTCATAGGGAATTTCTATTTCGGGACGAATACAGTTAAGAGAGTGGCACACCTACTGAGTGTAAGGCAGAAAGCAGGAAAGAGCACCAGGGATTACATCACTCGTTTTAATAACGAGAAACTTGAGGTCATGGATTACAAAGAAAAGACTGCGATCACTGCTCTAATGAGTGGTCTTTTACCAAACAAGTTGTATTGTACTTTAGCTAAAGATCCTCCCAAATCCATGGCAGAATTAATGGCTAAGGCGGCCAAAATTATCAATGCCAAAAAAGCTATGGATGCAAAGAGGAACGGTGAGACCAAATCAGAGACTAAAGCTGATGGGAAAATTGAGAGGAAGGATCAAAATCACAATGGGGGTAGCAAGCAACCAAAAGGCAGGGAAACTCTAGAGTAGTTGAGGAAGTATGGGAATTATACTCCCTTAAAGGTGGATATCAACCACATTTTGGAGGAGATCAAGAACAACGAGGAGCTAACTTGGCCGGAGAAAATGAGGATAGCCCCAGACAAGAGGGATAAGTCCAAATACTGCGAGTTCCATAGAGATCACGACCATATAACCAAGCGCTGCATAGCTCTCCAGAATGAGATTGAAGCACTTATTCGACGAGGAAAATTGAGGAGGTTCGTTGATCATCAAAATGATGGAAAGACTAACGAAAGAGGAAGGCAAAGGTATAAATATCCTCGCCGGATGACAAGAAGAGGGACCACCAAGATGATCCGCAAAATGACCCCGACATGGCCATCCTCGATCCTCGCCGTGCGGGTGGGCGCGTGGAGGAAAGGATCCTTCGGGTCCCGCGCGTCCCTCTCGAGAGCTCTTCAGTTGACGTTGTTTGAGATGTGGTGTAAAAATGTAGAGAGATTCAGATTCGCCAGTCTATTTCACTCAAAACAGATAAAAGAAAAAGGGGAAGCCACCCCGAAGGATGGCATCCAAAGACATACTGGTGCGTGCGAAACCAAGATGATTCGAGAAGGATTCGAAGGCTTAGTTACGAAATGGGAAGGTGTTAGGCACCCATTCCGCCCTTTCGGTCTCTCATGAATATGTGTTATTTTCCTTTTTGTTTCCCCCCGTGATATGTGTGCATGTGTATATATATAGAATGGAGGTAGGAATCCTCGACTTGTATCATGGAAAAGATAAAGCGAGTCGTCCGTAGGAGGATATAAGAATAATATTAGAAAAATAAGATTTACGCGATTGCTCCTACGTTGACAGTTATAATGGAACGATAACGCATATGAAGCAATACGTTATTAAGGGCAAGTATATAGAATATAAGGAAAATGGATTTAGAGAAAATAGAAAATGAGAGAAAAAGTGAGAAAAAGGACTCAAGTCTCGGGTTTTTCCCTGAGACGCCTACGTAGCCTATAAAGGCATCAAAGTCCACGTAGTTCGCATACAAAACGAGGGGTGGGGTTTATCCCATAAATCCAAATGGGGAATCTCTTATTTTTAAGTGTGTGTGTGTGTGTAGAAAAAAGTGTTTTAGTTGTGAGAAAAGTGTGGAAAAAGTGTGAGAATCCCTACTTGGAATTTATGAGCAAACCCTCTTTTTCTTGTTTTGGGGGTTTTATGAAAATAAAAAATGTACAATAATACTAAATAAAAAGTATATTAGGATGTGTGAGATGAGATAATAAAAGTGCTAAATAAGAAAACAAGTTATTGGGAATTTAAGAGAATTTAAGAGAGAGTTTAAGAAAGTTGGACCTTCTTGAAGATCTTGAGCTTGATCTTGAATGTTGGAGAGCAGCCCTTGCACTTGGATGATGATGGACAGTGGATAATTCACCAAGTTTGATGAAAAGGATGATGAAAAGTGGAAGTAAAAAAGGGATTTGGAAGTTGAAATCACGTTGCCTTTGAGAGAGGTTTCTGGGATTCGTTCAGAGAGATTTTTATCATATCTGGGCTCCCCTTAAAAATGAGGTGAAGGCCTCCTTTTATAGGCCCATGTGAGTGCCAATCGGCATAGACCTGTTCCTGCTATCGGCAGGTGCCGATAGGCAGGGTCTGGAACCTTCCACTTGGTAGTGCGCTTCAGGTTTTTCGGAAAATTAGCCGCCGAGGGCAAACCGTTAGTCAGAATCACGCACGGGGTATACCGTTGGAAAGGTAATTCAGAGACCTTCGAAAGTCCTTGGAACGCTCTCGGATTTGGGAGTTGACTTTGGGTCAAATATGGCTCGAAAACATTTGTCGGTCCATTGGACGGGGAATCGCTTGGATGCAAACGGATCGTTCGTCCGCATGGTAAGTCCGAATCGCATACGAGGCGGACCGTTGGAAAGTTTAGGGGATGTACTTCGACATTCTAAAGAGTTTGACCCAGTTTGGAGAGTTGACTTTGGTCAACTGGGCTCGAGAAGCATTCGGTGACCTCCCGGAGTCAAACAGATCGTTCGTCCGCATGGAAAGTCAGAATCGCACACGGGATGGACCGTTGGAAAGGTTATTTGGTGCCCTTAGAAGATTAATTCATCCTTGGTTTGGCTAAAGAGTTGGCTTAGGTCAAATAGAGCCCGGGAGCGCCTGATGGCCTCTCTATCAGGTTTCGAACGCAAACGGATCGTTCATCCGCATGGTAAGTCGGAATCGCGCATGAGGTATACCATTAGAAAGGGTATTTAGTGCCCTTCTAAGATTCGTTCAGTCTTGGTTGAGATGAAGAGTTTGACTTTTGGGTTAAACTGAGCCGGGGAGTGCCCGATGGCCTATAGGTTAGTACTCGGGACATAACCTGGGTTTATGCTGATGAAGGGAGGTACTAGGGACCTAAAGAAAGTTAGGGGGTAACAGAATGGGGTGTCTACAGATCCCCTCGATGGGTGAGTTTGGAATAAATGATGACCGTCGAATAGACACCACATGATGCTTTTAAGGGAGTATGATCGATTCAGAGGGTCGAGGCTGATTCTACGGACCTAAGGAGTGTGCTGGGGATGAATGATGATCGAAGGTTTAGGTCGATTCTGAGGTCCTGAAGTGGTGTTGGGGAGGGTGACCAATTCTGCGAGTCAAAGCCAAATCTGTAGGCTTAAGTGATGAGGGTGACCGATTATGCGGGTGAAATCCAATTCTGTGGGCTTAGGGTGAAGATTTAATAACTGAGGTCAATTCTAACCCAAGAGTGGTGACGACCGAGGACCGAGGTCAATTCTTACCTAGCTCGGGTGACGATCTAAGACCGGGGCCAATTCTGACCCAAGAGTGGTGACGACCGAGGAACGAGGTTAATTCTAACCTAACTCAGGTGATGATCCAAGATCGGGGACAATTCTGACCCAAGAGTGGTGACGACCAAGGATCGAGGTCAATTGTGATCTAACTCAGGTGACGATCCAAGACCGGGGCCAATTCTGACCCAAGAGTGGATAAAGATTGGATTCTGATTCTGCTGGGGAAAGTGCTTTGTGATTTTGATCTGAGCTGGGGAGCTGATAGCTGGGGAAGCTTTTAGGAGACCTCACAGGGGGGCATAACCTATTTTGGGTGCTGTAAGAGAATTCCGTTGGGGAAGTGATCAGGTGATCCTTAGGGATCCTCCGGAGCTTTGCCGGGAGGAGTTTTCACTTGGTTTTTGAGGATTCCGTTGGGGAAAAGGGGTTCCGTTCGAGGGAACACAAAATTTTCTTGGTGAAAAGGCTTTAAATCCTTTGGAGGATTTTTGGGAATTTTTCGGGGATTTTTCGAGGCTTTCTGGTATTTTCTGGGAATTTCTGTACGAAATTTAAGGGGGGTGCTGGTCGGCATAGTATGAAGGGTTCCATTCGGCAGTGGCACGGACTTTTGGGCTACCTCGGGAAGGCAAGGGGTCAGTCTCGATCGGTATGGTAGGGGGAGGTGCCGATCGTCATGGCGCTTGGTATCCTATAAAAATGGGGCGAATCCCCTCAATTTTTTCATAGCTTCATTTGCTTTCTCTCTCTCTGCGATTCTTCTACAAATCGTTCTATCATTCCATTTTTCAAGAAATGGCCGCTTTCGTGAGCATTATAGTCCACCAGGAGTGGTTGATCGTTGATGATTGGGCGAATGTGGAGTGGAGGGCTAGGGCGCCTCTTTCTTTGGGAAGTGAGAACTCCGTTGATACGTTTGAGCATGTTGCGGATGAGCGGACCTTGTTGTGGGAGCCATCACGTCATTGCTCTTCGAGAGTGATCCTCGACGGTTATGTAAGTAACCCGACCTTTGGCATTCTTCTCTTTCTGGTGATTTTTCTTTCTTGACTTTTGATGAGACTTTTCTTTTTGCCAGTCTGATATTTTTTTGAAGAACATGCGCGCCCACGGGACAACGGGGCTCAAGGATGTCTTGGAGCATCTCCCGCCTGTGGTACGCTGAGTGGTCTCATCAGCCGGTTTTAGACGGTTGGCATCAGCGCTGGATGAGACGCCTCATTCGATAGCGATCTTGTGCGCTTTGGGAGAGAGGTGGTGGGACACTACCCACACCTTTCATTTTGGATTCGGCGAGATGACGGTGACTCCCACAGACGTGAAGTAGCTACTGGGGCAGGATTGTGATGGAGAGTAGATAAAGGTGGATCGCTCTTTACTGGAAAGACCGTAGGCAGTGCGTGCGGTACTTGGTAATATAGGGAGGATAGTTTCTGGGGATTCTATCCGGTTGTCCCTACTGAAGGATGTTCTGTTGGATAGGGAGATCGATGTGGAGGACGGGCTGCAAGTGAGGCAAATGGCCTGGTTATTCATTCTTCTGGTACTGGGAGGTTTCCTGGTGGCGTCGGGCGACGACGTCGTCCATTTATGGTTTCTGTCGTACTTGAGGATGTTTTCGAACATCACCTTCTATGATTGGGGGATTCTGACCTTGGCGACCCTTTACTTTTCATTGGATGCATTCAGCCGTTGTTGCTGGCAGATCTTTACTGGGGCCACGTACCTTCTTGAGGTATTCTTCAGTTTGTGCATTTCTTTTCCTGCATTCGCATTTTCCTTTCATGCATTCTCATTTTCCTTTCATGCATTCGCATTTTCCTTATGCGTCTCTTTTCGCTTGTGAATTCAAACGTGATCCTATGAAGTGATTGGGTGCAATACCCCGCTGATTTCTTTGAAGAACGACATTATTGGGGAATTCTGTTAATTATATCGATGGCGTAAGGCCAATCGATAGTCGAAGGGATCTCTCCCCCTAGAGGTGGTTCGTCAGGTCTTGAATGACTTGACCAGTGGTAGGGTAAGACTCTTTCCATTTCAATCTTGGTGTTTACTCCTTCTGATCTTGTATTGATTTATGCTCGCTCTTTTACCCGTGGGGGACAACTATTCAGGATGCGGGGGCGACCGGGGCGAACGCGCGGAAGAGGCGTTTGCTGGCACATGAGTTCGGCCATTCCTGGTACCTCGGGGAGAGGGTAGTTCGTCAGATTATTGAGGAGGAGGTGGTGGTGCCACCCGCGTAGCCTCTTACGTCTATGAGGCAGGAGCGACTGATGTTGGAGGATGAGAGGATCACGACGATGATCGGCGAGTCCTACTTGCTATACACCGATACGACTGCGACATATGACTATATGGATTTTGTGACAAGCTGGTTGATGGCGCCCAACATATATGATGCGCTGCCCTTTCCTCCGGCGGGTTCGAGTTGGGCGGTGGGATCTTCCCACAGCGGTGGTGGTCGGTCGGCATCTGCAGCAGCGATAACCTCGGAGGTCCCTTTTGTACGGCTTCATACCCCTTCATACAACATTCGGCGGGCTGATAGAGGGGTGGTGCCTATACTGCACCGTCCTCATGCGATGGATCCGGAGGAGTTGGGTTTGATAGAGGAGGTCCTTCGACCTACGGTATACCTTTATGTTCCTCTCTTACTTTCTTTTTTGTTTTGGTCAATTCTTCTTTGATACTGATTTGGCCTTTCCTTGCAGCAAGTTCGAGTGTCGACCACTTGGCTCAGGAACATTAGAGACTGGATATCTTCGGCGACTGCCCATATCCTGGACGCGGTTCCTGTTCCTTCTTGCTTTGTGCCGTCTTCTTCATCCGGAGAGGACTCGGGCTCGGGTAGCGATGGCTCATCGTCTCGCCGTAGGGGGAAGAGAGCACGACGAGCTAGAGAGAGAGAGAGAGAGAGAGAAAAAGAAAGGATGTGGGTTCGGGCTGAGTCCCGTTATTTTTGCTTTTTCTTTTTATTTCCTGCAAAGATGATGTAACACATAAAACAGATATATGCAATGCAATGGAGTTTTTTTATTGTCTTATATTAATGATGAATGAATGCATGCACATGCGCTTTTTACTTTGCTTCTGAGACCGTAAAAAGGAATATTTTTGGATTTTTTTTAAGGAAAGTTTTTTATTACAAAGGGGAAATTTAAAGGAATTTTGAAATTCTGTTGAGAATATCAATTTATTTTTATTTGAGTTTTCTGATTTGACAAAAGAGGAAAAAGGGTAATTTCTAAAAATGGGGGGTTGTCGATCGGCAAGCACCCTATCCTGCCTATCGGCAGTTCAGTCCAGTCCAATCACTTCAAAGCTTTTATTGGTACCCTCTTCAGCCTTTGGTACCTTGTGGGGTAGGATTCCCTCCGATTTCTACAGGGATTATGTCCCTTGTGAGGGTTTTCAAATATAAAAAGGGGAAAGGTGGAGTGTTTTCATCACACCTTTGCATTCTTACCTACATGCCCATCATCTCTTAGCCTTGCAAGATGGCTCTCCCTGGTAGCATTGAGTTTGCCAACTACCTCGAAGCCTAGGAAGCTATGTGCTCTTATAATGTCGACTACGATGCTTTCCACATGCGTCGAGTCTCCTTGTGGCGCAATCGGCCTATTGAGTGGCATAAGCTGATGGTTGCGGTACAATTCTGGTACCCCAAAGACCATGTATTCCTCTTTGGGTTGGAAGAAGTTTGTCCTACTTACGAGGAATTTTCTGCCATACTGGGTGTAAATCCTAGTGTTGCTGCGGCTTTGCCTGAATTTTCCCATTCTCCTAGGGATTTGTTGGTCGGGCTTCTTTATATTTTGCCTTCGGCGGTTAGATCATTGGTTGCTGAAGGAATGATCTCCCTCTTGATGGTGCTGCAATCTGTGCATTTACGGGAAGTAGGTGATGCTGGCTATGCTGGAGCAGTTGTTCTGGGTCTGGTTTTAAAATTATTGCTGGTGACTGGAGAATTGCAGGTGGAGCCACAACTTGCAGTCATTACTTCATGGATATCATACCGTCGCAATCTCGCGGCAGTGATATTGGCGAAGACTCTGAATGGACTGGATGCCTGGAGAGAAGGCCGTTCTGACTTTTTTACGGGTATCCCTGTGATGCTGTTCATGTGGTTGTCTGAAAGATTCCGCTTGTCAACTCCTACAGAATATCCCTTGTCGGTCGTACCCAACTTCTTTTTGCGCTACTTTATTCGCATTAGCCTCTATGTTGAGAACTGGGAGAACTGGCTTGTAGAGCATGGGGCTTGTGGTCTGTATTGGTCATTGCCTTGGTGGGGACAGTTGCATCCTGTTCTAGAGCTAGGAGAGTATTCATATGTGCAGCTGGTTGGTCTCAGACAGACCTCCTTTTATTTCCCTTGGCGACTTTTGTGCCAATTTGGCTGGGCGCAGATCGTGCCCCCTTGGACCTCAAACTTCTTTTCGGTAGAAGATTTGACTGAGCGCATGCGTCTGTTGCTTGGGTCTCTATGGGGAAATCTGCGTCCGTCGACCCGTCCCTCTCAGTCTGTCGGGAAGGTTTTCCATGTCCCCAAAGATTATATGAAGTGGTTGTGGAGGAAAGTAGTCAGCAAGATGTTGGCAGTGGAGACTGGACAAAGATGGTTTATTTTATCTGACTCCATGGAAGGGAGTGTTGTGGTTTTTTCGAAGATGGTTAAGTCTCATCGATCCATGGAATGTTTACGGCACTCTATTTAGGCAGGGGAAACTTGGGGTCGTCAGGATGTAGATGATGAGGGTGCAGGCTCCTCTTGTAGCTGTGGGTAGGACTTCTGGGGATTGCATTTGCACCCAACTCAATTACGATAAAATCCTCCAATTATTATCATTTCGACATTTGAATTATATTTACTCAATATAAAGTCCGACATATGAGATCTTTACTCGTAATAAAAGACCTTTGTAGGTTTAAATCCCTACAAAGATCAAACAACCTTCTAAAAGCATAACATGTTTGATTTCATATGCAAATACATAAGGTAAAATATATGTCTTAGAGTTTTATACTCTATCCAACATGAAGCATATGATCAAAATAATTTTACCCAACTAAATTATTTCTACATGCATATGAACCACACCAATTACTCCCAACGTAGTAGAATAAAATTCCATTCTTTACCTTTTCCAAATCATATAAATGAATAACACGAATAATTATTCAAATAAAATTCTAGCGGTTGTGCTTCAAACTCAAAAGTCGTATAAGTCCTTATACAATTTCTTTGAAATTCATATTCCATAAATTTGAGTCATGGTACATTTTTCAAAATAAGAAATTTATAAAGGTTTCAAAATATTTTGAATCCGTTGGGAATAATACATGGTACATATTTCTAAGAAAATGTTCTTGTCCAAAATATTTGTTCAAAAGGAAAAACTTCAAGTTTGAAATTTTACCATGACCAAACCGTTTGTTGAAAATTTATGAATTTTTTTTAGAATTCATCCTTTATGAGTCAACTTTTATACAAAATTGGAATAACTCAAAAATATTTAGTATAATTTAAGATAAACAATTTATTTTTCAAAAATTCCAAAGCCTAATATTTATAATCTCAACATACTATATGCATGCCAAAATTCACGAAATTTCAGTCTATATATCATCAAAAAACAGAGATGATATTCCAATAAAATTCATAACAAAAATTTCAAATATTTTTTTTCATCATCGATCACTTTAGAGTGGTTGAAAAATGCCAACTACACTTTCATATAAACACTTTAAAAAATATTTGAACAAGTTTCTTTTGTAGTAAACATCGCGCAAGGCATAAATGTATATTATTTACCCTTCAAATTCATATAAAAAATGTTCATATGATTCCATATAACAAATTTTCATTTGTTTTCTTAACCACGAGTGGCTCTAAATGAATTGTCTAAAAATGTATACAAATTTATTTTTCAATAATAACATCTTATGTGAAATAATATTTCACAATCATAACTAAAAAATTGGATTGATCTATTTAAAGTTTTCCATGAAGGGGTTCATTATTGTTCAAATTCTAATTTCTCATGATATTATTGATCGATTCCAGATTGACAAAAATACTGAAATTTATTTTTCTACTCCGTAATATATAAATTTAGGAAAGTTTGGGGGGCTAAACTGTAATTTCTAAATGTGAAAGGTCAAAATTATAATTTCTAGACATAGAAACTTTGTTGGCCTCTTTTCATTTTACGCATAAAAATAATAATTATATAAGCCCATAAAATTTATTTTTCGATCTCCATGGTAGATATAAAATGTCATAAAATTGTTGGTACAATTTAGATATTGTGATTAAAAATCACATCAAATAGTTTTATGGAGAATTCAAAAAATAAATTCATTATTTAATTTTAGTCTACTACTCAAAATTAAATTGTTACCTCATACAATTATCGCAGATATGAACCGCATGCATTGTGTAAGGACACAAATTTCCAATTGAGTCCTTTATTATTTTTGCTCAATTTCGGACAAAAATGTTTGAGTCATATGATAGAGTTCTTGATCATCCTTCAAGCCTATGACATTCTAAAGTTGGAGATGTAGCGGTCAAGTTCATAAAGTTTCATCAAATGTTATGTTTGTAGTGCCTCGTTTCTACGTTAACAACATTTGTTCCGTTTACTCCTAAGGTATGAATGTATTATATATTTATATAGGAGCTTGGAACAAGTTTTATTGGGTGTAATTTATAATTTTTATAAATTAATTTTAACGACTTTGTTTTACTCATAAAATATTTTTTAGAACTTTCATAAAAAGTTTTGGGCTTAAAAATTAATATTTCATTTTTCTGACACGTCATTCGAACCACACTAGAATCTCATTCGAACGAGATTGCCAGGTCATTCGAACGAACTGGCATCTTGTTCGAACGAGATTTCCAGGCCGTTCGAATGAGATTTTTGACGAACTTCATTTTTCCTTACTGGAACCTCGTTAGTAAAGTCGTTCGAACAAAAAGTCGTTCGAATGAAAATTGGCGGGAACAATTATTTTGGGCATTTTTGATTGTTTTCCCACTTTTCCCACTTCTTTCCCCCACTATATTTTTACAGAACTACTTAGTGCGGAAACCAACTCTTTTGAACCAACTTTTTCACTATCTTCCATCTCCTAGAGAGAGTTTTAGAGAGTTCAACTCCAAAAGAAAAAGTTCAAGTTTGAGTGTTTATTTTTAAGGAAAAATCCTTAAAAACACTTTTGTTTACACCCAATTGGATTGTTTATTCCAAGTTTCAATATATATATCATTGCTTGGAGTGTTTGTCATCGGTTTATCTCTACACTTTGAAGAAGAGAAGTTTGGGTTTACTTCTACATCCCTTAAAGAAGAAGTCTCGTTGTTTTGCTGCGGCATTCTCACATGGTGAAAGGCACCATGTGTGGTTGACAGTGTTCCTAATGTCTCATTGGTGAAGTCCAAGGTTTCGATGGAGCTCCGGGGTTATCGACTAGGCGGAGGTGTTTACAAGAAGACATGTCAAGGCTTGAAAGGGGTCGAGTCGAGGAAGTAAGTCATCTGTCTTGTAATTGTAAAACCATACTTAGTGGACTTAAGTCTAGGGTCGTCCGAGGTTTTTTCCCGTTGTGGGTTTTTCCTCGTACATCGCGGCGTAGTGGTTCTTTGTTTATTTTATCTTTTGCAAAATCACCTAGAATGCATGCTTAGGTAAAAAGATAAAATTGGTTTAAATCACTACTTGTGTAATTTGGTGCTAAATTAATTTGGGTAATGTTTATGTTAATTTAATTCAAGTCGTCACTTAATTTGATAAAATTGGCACCTCTAAAAAGGAAATTACTTTTTGGTAAAGATTTTAAAATAGGGGTTCTACACGTTTTCACATTGAATCCATAATAAATACTGCACAATAAAAATAAACAATATTATCTCAATTGTTTATAAAATTTATCGTAGCCGATTCTTGGGTTGAGTCACAAACTAGGTTGCTCTCTTTAAGATGTTTCACGACTCTACCTTCTTTATGCAGGTAGTGTATAGTCTCACCGTCCCCAGGATAAAATAAGCCCAGAATCACCTCTGTCTCATATAACCATGCACCGTAGTTATATGTCACACTAACACACATTTCAAATTAATTTCTCAATATACGAAAGTATTTTTGGGAACCCAACACTAATTTTGTAATGATAAAAAGAAAATTCTGATAGGAAATTTTTTTGGTCTTAGAGAGAGAGAGAGAGACAGAGGAGAGATTTTTATGTGTTTTTGTTTTGAACCCCAAAAAACCCATTTTTTCTTTTCGTCAAACCAAGCTCTCAAAGCTCTAAAAAATATTCTTGTCAAACAAAGCTCTCAGAATCTACTGCTCACTTCCCGAAAGTTATTCTTATAAATGTGGGTTAATAGTTAGTACACTAGTGGGAGAAAAAGGGGGCTTAGAGGGTAATTAATGGAGATAGTGGTTGACGAAATCAGGGAGAATCTTGGATTATTTATTAATTTTGTCCCCCACTTGTTTAAAATACAAACTAACATCATAAATAGAGGTAAGTGGGTCATGGGTTTGGCTAGAGTGGAGGAGCTTAGTAGAGGTCGTGTCTGGGTCACTAGAGTAGGTGGTAGCTGGGTTGTCCGGCGAGGTAAGGTGGCGGGTTTGAAGGCTAGTTTAAGGCAGGCGGATCTGAGGTAGGAGGTCGGGCTATCCGGGTATGAAGTATTAAGGGCGTCTGCCCGCGGGATATGGTGCTCAGGTAGCATGGTGGGTTTATGGGTTGAGGGTGATCGTGTGTAGAAGAGGGCGACTAGTTTAAGGTTGTTGGATAAGGATATACGTGTGTGGTTTAAATTCTTGTTTATGGTTATGGAGGTAGGAGGGAGAATGTGTAAGATGAAAAAGATAGGAGAGATAGGGGAGAGAGTAAAAATCTTATGTATTTTGATGAAATATCTAAATTTTAGAAGTATTAGAGTGTGAGTGAGGTACATGGGAAGGAAGAGTTAAACTGGGTGAGAAATTACATGTATGTGAGTACGAGTTAGGGACCACTCTAATTAGATCAAAATTAAGGGGGATATAGATACCACCCCCTAGTATTAAATAAAAGTACATATAGGTCCATTTTATTTATGAGTATATAACTAAACCCTTTTACTCACAATTGGACAATCAAATTGATTTCAAATTATAAGGGATGACAAAGATACCCTCATAAAATGTTTGAGAAAATGTGTGAATCTACTCCAGCTGAAATGAAATCTTTGCATCTCCTATTTTATCTCTATGTTTGTTTCGACTTCCCTCTTAACATGGATGACAAATGAAAATGCATGAATGAACTGTACTCGTTTTAAGATATGATTTCATTACTTAACACTTTGAAAGGTAACGAAAACATATGACATGAAGGATATATCATGTTTCTCACAAATAGAAGATATCAAAGAACATTTCAACATTAGGTATCGAATGATTTTGATGTTTTCTAGTTTTAGACATTATTAACACGCATGTTGGTAAAGAAATTAGGGTTTTTGAATAAGTATTTGTAGGGATTTTGTGGTGTGTGGTCATATTAATAAATTGTATGTTTTTATTGATTTATATGTTAATCATTTGGTAACATTTTGGAATAACAAATAGAAAATGTGTCAGTATTGAGAAAACGATAATATTTTAGGACATGGATTTTTTTTTCTTTGGTGTGAAACTTGTGAGTTTTTAATATCTGGCTATTTTTGTATATATATACGCAAATGTAAGTTATCTATCAAATATGCATGTGAAAAATATTTGACTCCCATAAAAACATCAATGGACTTATATGCGCAGTAACGTTCACGAATGTATGCAATAAAAATTAGGGCATATAGATACCACCCCTTGGAATTAACTATATATACATATAGCTTATTATAAAATCTGTAAATAAATTGGAATATAGGAGATTTTTTTAGATGGTTTGTTCATTTGTTGGAATATAATGAAAAGGTATCTATCAAACATACATTGTGAGAAATGTTTGTTGTTTTTTTTGTGAACTTTATATTGCACAAAATTTAAATTTTTATTTAATTGATAACATATGTCATCCTATCACTTAAATGTGTTTTGCATATGGCATTGTGATGAAAGTGAGTTTATACATAATACCAATTTTTTTTAGATTATTGTCAAATATATTAATAGAAAATTATATGATTATATTGTGTTTATTTCATATGATTATACATAAGATACTTTATTGATTGCAATTTCATTCGATTTGTGTCACCAATATATAATGTCTGTTATGGTTATTTTGTATACAATTAGATGGAAGATAGTGGTGATGAAATGGAACCAGCAAAAACGGGAGAACATGATCAGTTTCGATGCAGTTTGATAGATTTTAACACGTTTATGCGAGATAACAAGTCTTTTTTCAAAGAAAAGCATGTTAAATTATTGATGGACACACCTTTTTGGCCAATGTTCGAAGCATTTTACAAAGGAAAGGTGACATAGTCATTGGTCAAGAAGTGCGACTTGAAAATAATATCGATTATCCAACGTTATAATAAGGATAGCAAGGGTTTTATGTTTGGAAGCACTTCAGTTGAGCTGTCCCCAGTGGATCTAACAATATTGATTGGTCTTCCATTGAATGGTGCACCAACTGTAGCTGGAAAAGAAAAAAAGAAGAATAGTCCATTCATTGATAGATATTTCAAGGGCACGAAGATGATGACAAAGACATTGGTTGAAAAGGGCCTTAGAAAATCGTTGTTAGGTGTGAATTATGAGGATGTTTTGGACACGGTTCGTTTAGTTGCTCTTCATTTATGCATTTGCGTTTTATTCCCAAACACTAGTTCATCTATTGCTTAGTGTTACAAGAACTATATTGACGATGTTGAGGATATGAAGAAATATAATTGGGCAGTAGCTGTGCATGATAACCTGTTCAAGTCAATCGAAAACTCGACGAATACCCCAAGCATCGTCTCAAGATGTCAACTTCTATTACCTGTAAGCTAATTTTTTCCTATTATATTAATTTTTACCAATACTTTTACTAATAAACAATGTTCTTATTATCATAATTACTTTTGCTTTAGTTCTGGTTATGTGAAATATCGAATTTAATTGATCCCTTACTTGGAATCGATGAGAGGCATCCTAAATTCTTTGATGGAATTTACAAGAGTTATATTCGAAAATGGATAATGTTAAACTCTCGATGTTACAGGTATCTTGACTTGTTT
The DNA here is from genome assembly GCA_949130495.1 of Sambucus nigra. Taxonomy (NCBI): domain Eukaryota; kingdom Viridiplantae; phylum Streptophyta; class Magnoliopsida; order Dipsacales; family Adoxaceae; genus Sambucus; species Sambucus nigra. Next base: position 522,576,008 of record OX422207.1, read on the forward strand.
AGTGTATATTAATAGCCCGTACATATTAACACATTTTGTTCCCTTGATGTTTCAGGTATATTAACTTATTTAATGTATAATAAATATATTTGTATCCCTGCAGGTGAATGAAAATAGCTATTATATCCCAACATTTACTTTGGGTATATCATAAATTCAGACACCACCACCGAGAAGAGTTGAAATTGAGATATTGGATGATTCGACGGATATCAAGTCAGATAACACCACTGATCGGAGAAGATACTGTGCCATTTTACAACATAAAGAAAATGTAATCAGTGTGTTATAGGAACAAAGCACTAATTATGTCATTGAAACACAAGAGAGGCGTATAAATTTGGCTAACTTCAGTCCTGTTAATGATAAACTAAAAATGGAGGTTGAAGAGTCGAGAATGTTTTTTGAAGATGCAGAAGAGAGGGAGAAAAAATATGAATAATGTGCTGTCCAAATTGAAAAACAATAGCATACTGGGAAAGCTGAATTCGAGAAGCAGCATGAGTATTTGATTGATCTTGAAGAGGAAATTGTTGTGCTTAAAATTGAGAAACAGTTACTAGAGAAGAAATATCATTCAATATGTGATGCGATAAGCTTAAGATAAGCTTAAACGAACAATCCAAAAATAGTAAATGCGATAAGCTTAAACGAACAATATCATTCAAAGTGAAGAAATATCATCTCTTAAGATAAGCTTAAACGAACAATCCAAAAATGCAGACCATTCAATATGTGATGCGATGAGGAATAAAGATATTCAGTGTCTAGAACGTGAAAACATGACACTTCGTCAGGAGATTTATGTTTTAACAGTCCAATGTGGTGGGAATAAGAATAATGGCCAATCGGTCGACGAGGGGGGTTCGTACTTGAAGGATTTAGAAGATGAGAACATCCAGATGGTCAATGGTATTGACAATTTGAATGAGAAGTTAAAAGGCAAAGATGATGAATTATGGCAAAAAAAGTCAGAGTGGGATAAAGAGAAGAGGGACCTCACTAATTTGAGCAAGAGTAATGAAAAAACTGCAAATATACTGAGGTATTTGAACAGTGAACTTAGATAGATATTAGACGAAGTTCCCATAGCATTAATGAGTGGTAAAACACTCTCCATGTACAAGAGAATAAATAAATTTAAGGATCGAATTCCATCAATACCACAGCCTGATTTTGATTACGAGGTTGGTGACCGACATAGAGTAGAGTGGCATACACAACAAGCAGTAAAGATGCAAAAATTGCATGGTGAAGATGATTTTGTCGAAAAAATTAGTATGTGTAAGTCGCCACATACACCATATGACATTACCACATCGGCTGGAAAAAATTCAGAGACTAACCCAATGGTAGTTGAAGATATTGAGCTATCGAATCGTAAGCCTGTAAAGCAAATGAAATTGCATTTAAATAAGGGTCCAGTTTCGAACCATATCAAGAAAGAATGTAGAGATAAATTACGGTTGTTTGGGGATAAGAGCAATGAAATGTATGCGTTTAGTCTATATTTTGTTTATGAATAAATAATGTTATCATTGTACTAATAAGAAGAAACGTACGCAGGTCTATGTTGTGGCAAGGAGACTCACCATTTGCGTCAATTTCAAGGGCGGACGTTTTGGATATATTGGAGCCCAGTGCCATATCAAACATAGTAAATGTGTCTAGCACTGTAGTTTGAAAATTGAATGCATATTTCATATAGAGTTTTAATGATTTTGTTCATATCATAAAAATTCTAATAATGGTCATCGTATTTATTCCAATGTAATGCCTATCTCAAATAATTATCAAATAATAATCGAATATGTTTTATTATATAATTTTCCAATTGTATATCTTCAACTTATCTAATAGTATATGCTATGATAACCAAATACCCCATTTTATCACTTAGTTAATGACTGTTATGTTCCAAATTAGAAGGCTAAAATTTTGCAATACTATGTGAGTAGAAACACAATTGCTTTCTTAGCATTTTAAATTCTCGATCAACCCTCAAAATTCCACAGCTAAAATTATTTTTTTTGTACAGTACATGGTATTTCTTCAAGAAAACAGTTAGTTTATCTCCGTGGTAATGATGTATCTATTCAGCACCAATTTTTTTGTATTTATTCAATGCATATGTCCTCAATACCATTTGCTAAATGAAATATTTTTCTCCAAATTTTGATATGTGAATTTCTATTTATAATATTTGAGATACTCGGTAACAGATAACTCAAACATACAATCTTAAACATATACATATATATATATATATATATATATATATATATGTTAATGTTGCTAATTGAACTACTTTTCTCCGTAAATGATATGTGATGTTCTTGTAACAACCCGAATTTTTTAAATGGGAATTTTTAAATTAATTTTAAAAATTGGAGAAAAATGAATTTTGGATTTTATAATTTTTATAATTTAAGATATTAGTTTTTATATTTGAAAAATATATTTTCAAATGGAATTGGAATCGGAATTAAAATGAAGTTTTAATTGAATTTTTATTATATAGAAGAGTCTTCAAAACGTAAAACTCTCTAAGAGTCCTCAAAACATAAAACTCTCTAGAAAAAAATAATATGTTTAGAAATTCGATCTTCCGATCGAGCTGAATTTTTTACAACAGTCTTGTCTCGCCTATCGCTATAACATACTAAAATTTTAAGCCATTCTGACGCTCCGATCGTCCGTAATGATTTTTTGAGTGTTTGTATCTGAGTAGAACTCTTTTCTTAATCAAACTCTTAAACCTTTATATATCACAACTAATTCATGGATGAACTTTTCAAATCACTTTTTCTCAAACTTTTCAACTAGAAGACCTCTCCAAAATTACTCCCTTTCATCTACTACCTTAGATTAGTAGGCTTATTTGGTGTTTTCTCGAGTTTGGGCTAGAACGAGATTTGATTATTTTCGTGAAAGGAACGTGATGGTTCGATCAGATTTTGAGGATAAATTTATGTGATGATTTTGAGGTATGGGGTTTTACACAATGTGCTCCTTAATCTCGCGAGTGTTATTCCCTTTGATTTCATGTGATTATTGACTCATATTTGAATTGTTAAATTCATTTGGAATCTGGAAATTATTGTTGGAATCTGATTTTGATTCATGTGGTATTATTATTGTGTTGGGCATGTTATCATGATATTTTAATATGTCACTGATGTTGGGCACCCGTCAAGATTCCTGCTCCGGCTACTTGTTAAAGTATGGCGCGGTATGGTGAGGCCTGGCGACTCGGATTAATGTGTTGTTGAGAAATTGTATTGATAAAAATTCTATTGAGATTCACATTTCATTTTAATGTTCATACTCATACTGTTATGCTTTATTCACCGCTAATATTTGTTGAGCATCTTTCCTATCGTATTGTGTACTTCCCCATATTTTCTTTTAGTGGCAGGTTAGCACGGATTTTGGGCTATTTGGGACTAATTTGGATATGGATTTTATCTTGGATATTTTGGGAGGAATATTCGAGAATTACATGTGGAAGATTTGTATTTAGTTTTGATGTATAGAGCATTTTTATTTCGGGATAGATAGTTGTTTTATTTCGAGAGATTATTGGTTGTACTTAATTTAAAGAGTTTGAAATTAGTGGATTTTATTTTTTCTGGGATTTTTTTATTAGATGCTCTATACTTGTTGATTGATGGATTTAGTTTAGTTTTATTGAGTACCGCTCCGCTCTCCCCGGGCGGGGTGTTGCATTTCTGTTTACTATAGATGAGATGCCCACAAACATATTCCTTGAATATATATATATATATATATATATATATATATATATATATATTATGGTGTATCTTTTTAAACAAGTCGTGACATATCCTCTTTTAAACTCCATAGTATCAATTCAAAACCAAAATCTGTGCATCTTTTTTTCACTGCCTATGTTATCCAATTGCAGTTGCTAAATAAGTTTTTCGTATTGAAAATTCTCGAAAAGATCATATGTTTAGACACCTAATGTTTGGTATTTTGTTTTACCTACATAAATACAACAAATAATCAATAGCTTTGGGGAGATCATGCAAATGACGTATAAGAAAATGGAAGGTGTCTCACCACCTTACTTCATGATGTCTACACAATGTTGGGAAGCCATTCGTTTGAATGATATGAAATCAAGACAACCAATGAAGATGTACTTATGCATGTAGCTGGAGATTGCAACATGATATTTTTCCCAATGAGGCATGACTTAAAACTTCATTTGTATGGATAAAAAATGATGTGAGTTTATTCACTACAATCCTTTGCGCCCAAGAATAAATAACGGGGTCGATATTTGTTTCAATGATGCTACAATTTTTGTAAGTATCTTCACAAACTTCAAGTATTTTTAAATTCGTGAACTATCCAATTAACCTCTATTACAACACTCTTACATAATGAATTGCCTCGATAATTTGAGTGAGGAGGCTGATGACTTGTTGGAAAAGGGTTCGTGGATTAAAAGTTTTGAAGAAAGCGACCATTGGAAAACGGCACAAGTCCCTCTCACTTCAAGTGATAAATTGACACTATACTATCTGAAGGGTAATGCATTTCACTATGCACTCATGCGAGATCTACAGTTTGCCCAACAATTGTATAGGTAATTTACAAATTTTAACTTGATTCGATACAATTATGCATTTTCATAACAGATTGCTAATGATGAAATTTTACAAATTTTAATGTGTGTAGCTTGGACTGTGGAATTGTTGTCATCCTACTTGAGAGGCTACTTAGTCAAGGATCCGTATTACTGAAAAATGGAAGAAGGATGCTATGTATGAAATGTGTGGATATTTGATCGAGTTATTTACCACGGCACTCGGAACGTGGGAGCGCGAATGACTGGCACTTGATGAAGTTCACCATTTTTTGTTTGAAGATAATATGTTCTGTTAGGAAGTTAAATTATAATGGATAATCTTCTTAGTTTTGAACTTTTTTTTAAGCACAAGTATTAGGAAAAAATGTTGGGATCGTTTTGTAAACAATTGCACTGGGCTATGTTTTGATTTTCTGGGTTAATAGAAATGCACTATAATTTCGGTATATGTAGCTCGCTTACTTTATTATCATTTTGATATCTATCTGTTTTCAATATTTTTTATTTTGGGAATGATCGTAGATCTTGTATAAGAATCTATGCTTTTACAACTGTATATGAATTGGCTATGTATTTTTTGTGTAGTTTGGACAGTCATGAACGAAATGGATGTAAGCGATATGTACAAATGAATGAGTTGAGCGCATTTGGGAAGTTATCTAGTAAAGTATCAACTGTATTTCTTTGTCTATTGTTTTACAAATGGGATGCCATATCACATTTGATGTGGTATATAACTTTGTTAAATGACAATGAGGCTTAAGAAACTCAGTATATATGAAATGCGTGGACATTTGATTGTGTTATTTACAACAGCGCTGGGAACATTAGACCACGAATGAATGGAAATGGTAGTGGGCTATATATGTGAACCAACATAATAGACTAACCGGAACGTACCTTTCTTCAAATCAGCATAACGAGATGATAACTTGTTCACTATATCTTCAAATGATGTATGCTTGTTCATTGCCATAACAATTATGGGAAATTTATATTTGATTCTTCCAATAATTCTATCGTTCATGATGAGAACAACAAAACAACTTTTGGTCCAAGAATTGAAATTATGTAAGGAGATAAATTTCCAATTGAGTCCCTATATTGTTTTGACTTAATTCTATGAACAAAACTGTGTTGGTAATATGTCATAGGGAGATTTTTTATTTTGTCACGATCCCACTTGGTCTATGACGTATTGAAAAAAACTGAAGACGTTGCGGCAAAGCTTCAAAGAATTAAATCATGTCGATGTTTAAATCAGTGCAAGTTTACTCGTCTTCAAGTCAATTGCATTCCAAGATCACTCAGGTATGAATGCGTATAATTAATGGTGCTCGGAATTGTTTTTATAAAAGATAAGGATGTTTTTTTCATAAAGAAAAATATTTTAAAATGTTTTAAAAGTGTTTTAAGTGTTTACACTACGTTTTATTCTGATATACTCGAAATAGAGTTTGACTATTTTGGATCTCCTTTGCAAGAGACGTTTTGAGCTAAAAGTCAAAAAGTCAAACTGACACGTCAGCTCGTTCAAACGACTTAAGAATCTCGCTCGAACGAGATGCCTAAGTCGCGCGAACGACTTGCCATTGTCGTTTGAAAGACATGTTTTTCGAGGTGGCACTTAATTGTTATTTAAAGCGTGTTTTCATCAGAGTTTCGTAAGTGTGCATCTGGAAAAAACAGTATACCATCCAGTACGTTGTTTGCACATGTTTTCTATGGTTTACAAAGCATAAACACATCCTTAGAGTTTGCAAAGATCCGAGTTATCATTAGTTTATGCTTACGTGATCTTGTTGCACCAAAGTTGTTTATTCTACACATTGAACATCAAAGGGTTTTGTGGTGAAGAAAAGAGAAGGACTTCTTGTTCGACATCGTAGACGAATTAAAGCCATTCGAAGGACACCGAGACATACGTGGACGCGTGTGTTGTGGACAGGTATCGTGGAAGAAGGAATTTATGCATGGGAACTATTGAAGAACGGTATAAGATCAGAAGGAGCGTCAAGACCCGTGGGGATAGAGTTTTAGTATAAGGCTAATCTGTCCTTGTAAAACCATTGTTCATAGTGATTGTCTGGCTTGGGCCGTCCGAGGTTGTTTTCCCGTTTTGGGTTTTTTCCTCATACATCCTGCGTTGTGAGTATTCTTTACTTTATTTTACTTGCTTTAATTTCTAGATGCATGTTTAGGATTAATCAAGATAAAATTGGTTTAAAGTAAGAATTGGGGTTTCACAACTTAGTTTGGTGCATAATTAAAAGTTGGATAATTTTCTGAGAAAAATTTGGTTTTGTTTGAAACACACATATTGGGAACCCTTACAAATTAGATACCCATTTGTATTCTTAGCTAGAAATTAGTTGCTATTGCAAATAAATTTTGCAAATGTATTTGAATTTTAATGATTTGCACCGATCTGTTGTAATCGAAATTCGAAATGAGTCACATCCGTTGCATACTCCTTGTTTAAAGGGTGCCATTTCTCTCACGTTTTATCTCTAAGGTTAGAATTGTCTTTTTATAAAGGAAACTGATTCTGTTTCAGCCCAAAGAAGTAGAAAAACGTGGGTATTGGGCCAAAATGTTCAGAAAGCTTTAAAGGGGGCTTGTTTATAGAAAAACTATTAAAGAGGGGGCAAGATATAGTTTTAAATAAAATTAAATATTTATGACTCAATTAAAAAATATAAAAATAATAAAACTATAAAATAAAATCAATTAAAACTAAAAAATGAATTCTAACTTATAAAGTAATAAAAAATAATAATGGAACTAATGAAACTGAAAATAAATAAAGTAAAATAATAATAAAAATTAATAAAATACACACACACACACACACACACACACACACACACATATATATATATATATATATATATATATATATAGACACTAACATATTATGACGCACACACACTAAACACACAAAGTAAAAGTAAAGATATTAAAAAGTATAAAAAGAAAAAGAAATAAAGGGAAATAAAACAACACACACACTTACACAATATATATACTAGCCTTAGCCCATCCCCCCTCCCCCCCACCCTCTTTTTTTTATTAATTTTTTTTTAAAAAATTAAAAAATAATATTATATGGATGTATGAATGTGTATGCATGCAACACATAAAATATCATGCATAAAAAAATCCATACCCCATATGCTCCCATATATATATATACTAGCGGAATGCCCGTGCCTGAAGGCACGACGAAATTTTTTAAAGTACGTAACCTTAAAACGATAAAAAATTTCAAAGTACATAATTGCAAACTGCAAAAATTTCGTTCCCCAACAAAGGAAAGTGTATTTTTTTAAAATTGTCTTAACCTCCTTTGTTTATAGGACTATCCACCCTTATTAGTAAATAACAAATAGTTAAACAACATTCAAATAGTTTAAATTCATTAAAAAAAAGTCACACATGACATGAAATATATAATATTTGTCAACGGAATTCACATTGTACCTCAAATTATTAAAGTATCAATTTAAAAAAAAAAGAACAGGCTCCTTTATTTATTGGACTTCAAAGTATTAAACCGTCTATAATTTAAGTTAAAAAAGTATATTTTACAACATAAATAATTTAGAAAAAGCAAAATCATAAAAAAGCAAAAATTTCAAAGTATGTAAAAAGGCAAAAAAATTCAAAATATGTAACAATAAAAAGACAAAAAAAAACAGTTATTTTAAATAAAAGTTGTTTTCATTAAAAAACACTGTTTTATTTTTGGGTTAGAAACTATTTTTTTAAATGTATTTTTATTACAAATTGTTTGCCTTCAAAAACTATTTTTGTCACATTATAAATTAATTTTATTGTTAAAGACTATTTTTTAAGAACTGTTTTTTTCATTGTAAGTTTTTTTTTATGTTAAAATTGGTTTTTAGAAACTATTTTTTTTGTTAAGAATTTTATTTGGTTAAAAGTTAGGTTTTTAATATATCAATTTGTTTTACATTTTTCTCTTTTGTCACTAATTCTATCAAACATCTCGCTTTCTAAGTAGCAATTAATTATTGATCTTAGCCACCACCCTTCTTGTCTTGTCGTACTTTGCATTCGTTGCATATTTCTTTTGACAAAATCTTTGTGAGGCGCAATGAAGATAGAAAGATTGATTATTGCTCTTAGCCACCCTTCTTGTCTTGTCGTACTTTGCATTCATTGTGTGGTACTTTATTTGAATTCTACATTTCAATGCCAATGCATAAAGTAGCATCATCATATGAAAAATTTCCCTTCCTTCTGTAATGGAAGACTCTTGTTTCTTTTTATGCCACCTTGGTTTTACCAAACCCTTGTCATATAATGAAGATTTCTTTTGATAAAATCTTTGTGAGGCCCAAGAAGGATAGAAAAATGGCACCAATGTTTTACTAATTTTTGAATTTCAAAATTACTCCCTAAATTTTCTCTTCATTAGGTGAAAACAAAGAAATGTAAGGGTGACTTTGAAGCAATAAATGGAATTCAATTTTGTTATGAAAATTGTCAATTTAAAATTAACTTTTAATGTTTTTTATTTTAGTTTCAAAAAAACCATGAAAATAATAGTGTTTTTTGGATTGCCCGTGCCTGAAGGTATGAAGAAAATTTTCAAAGTACGTAATTTTAAAACGGCAAAAGTTTTCAAAGTACATAATTACAAAATGACAAAAATTTCGTTCCTTGACAAAACAAATTGTAATGCCATTACACCCAAAATGCGTATTTTTATCAAGGTTCTAAAAAACGCGGGGCGTGATCGAGGCCTGGAGGCCAAGCCTTAAGCCTTAGAAGCCTAGGCGAGCCTAGGCGTAAAAAGGCGTGAAAAGGCGTTTAGGCCTTTTTAATATATTTTAATATTTTTTAACCATAACAAAGCTATTAAAATACTAAAATTGTACATATCATAAATATATGTTTGAATATTTGCAAATAAAAATACTATTTGATTATTTTGGATGAGATAATGGTCCGGTTTGTAAAAAAATCTTTAAAAGGCGATATCGTTTCACTAAAGTATTGTTGTTTTTAGAGAAAAAATACGCCTTAAGGGTTTTACCAAGCATAAGGCGTCAAAATCTTAAGGCGAGGCGTTTCTCCCAAGCCTCAAGCCTAGGCGTGCCTAGGCGGAACCTAGGCGGGTTTTTTAGAACAGTGATTTTTATACACCAATGTAAAAAGAATTATATTTTCCTTAAAACAAAGAGTTGTTACAAAGAAGATTAAAAATCTAATAGGCAATTTGATTTTCGCATTATAAATAATAACACGAAGCTTAATCTAAATAAAAACTAAAAAATAACATTGTTGATGTAAAAAATTAGATTTGACCTAATAATTTTAATCATAGATAAAAATGAGTAAAGAAATAAGACAATAGATTTTTAAAGTGGTTCAGCCTTAAAAGAATGGCCTACGTCCACTGTTTTTGTATTACTGATTGTTTTGCCTCGAATTCTCGATAAACGATTTTACCAATAGATTCAGCGTGTCCCTCTAATGGGGAGATAACAATGTATTTATAGCCTTGAGGTTGTACATGTGAAAGAATAATGCATAGTTGTCCAGTAAGCGTATACATCTGTACGATAATAACTGTACATTTAATGCGCAGTTATTTTTCGGTTTTCCTTGATGCGTACGCCACAAGTATTTGAGTTGCTCGGACCGCCTAAGTAGCTCGACACGCTTGAGCTGCACGGGGCCCCTAGGCTTCCTCGTGGCTTTTTAGTTGCTCAGTGATCTTGAGTTATTTGGAGTATAGTAGTTCCTCGGGGGGTTGAGTAGCTCGGTGTAAACATTTATAGTTGCCACCTAGGATGACACGCGTCTTCAAATAATAGGTCCATATCAGCAGAATAAATTTGGTATCAACAGAAGCCCCCAATGTTTCACAGTTCGAGGTTGAGGAGGAGTGTGGAACATTCTTCTCGAAATATAGCGGGATTAAATAGTCATCCTGAATTTTAGGAGTGTTTTCCTTCTATTTATTTCTTCTTTGAATTCATAGAATCAGACTTCACGAATATTTTGAAAAAGGATATGGAATCTTTATGGAGTACATCTTGGATAATTGCGATGTGCTAGATTGATGGGGGTTGATGTATCGCATTTGAGGAATATTTCGGTTACATCATCCCAAGGATATTATTGGAGATTTTTTTTAGTTGTTCTTAGGGTAATCTAAATTTAGTAGTTGTAATAGTAGAATTGTATGTAAACAAATAAAGCATTTATGCACTTGCAAAATATTTTCAAACTCGGGCTCTGACCCGTTTATCTACTTTTCCTTTCTTGCTATATATATATATATATATAGGTGTCCAGACACAGGGACGCCTGGATGACACTTCCTTTGAGTCAGATGTCTGCTGCAGCAGCTGTGGATGCTTGCGGGTTCTCGATAGACGCTTCTATCATTGTACTCTAGATAGGAGGTATCGTATAAACATTCGGGCCAATGGTCCAACTGTATTTATTTATTCTTTTGCACGTCATTCGATATGGTTGTATATTTTGACCGAGTGTTCGGTTAATTTATTTCATTTCAGTTTCATTTACGCAAAACTGTGTGGATGTTTTTATTTGTTATTGTTAAAAAGAGTAGTTAAATAAAAGTTTTTTACGCCAGCCTAATAAGTTATTAGTAATTAAATGGATTTTCGACAGTGATGCTAAGAATGATCCATATGAGACTCCTGTTAAAATTTGATATATGAGTGATCGTCCGGTATCTTATTAGGCGGGTTGTCACAGATGAGAAAGCCCAGGGGCCCCGAGCAGCTCAAGCGTGTCGAGCTACTTAGGCGCTCCGAGCTACTAAGTCGGTCCGAGCAACTCAAATACTTGTGGCATATGCATTGAGGAAAACCGAAAAATAACTGCGCATTAAATTTACAGTTATTATCGTACAGATGTATACGCCTACTGGACAGCTATGCATTATTCTTTCACATGTACAGCCTCAAGGCTATAAATACATTGTAATCTCCCCATTAGTGGGACACGCTGAATCTCTTGGTAAAATCGTTTATCGAGAATTCCAGGCGAAACAATCAGTAATACAAAAACAGTGGACGTAGGCCATTCTCTTAAGGCTTAACCACTTTATAAATCTATTGTCTTATTTCTTTACTCATTTTTATCTGTGATTAAAATAATTAGGTCAAATCTAATTTTTTACATCAACAAATTGGCGTCGTCTGTGGGAAACGACTGTAATTAGCGTTTTTCACCAAAACAACTCATTATCAATGGCTGATAATCCAAAATCCAGTAATCGAAACACTAGGATTCCCCCAAATCCTTCTGCTCCCCCAAGTTTTTCAGATTTGGCTGGTATTATGGCCAATTTAGCCCAAGGGCAAACGTCCATGCAAGAAACCATGCGTCAACTCATACAAACCGTTCAAGGCGGAGTGCCAGCCCAATCAGGACAACGAAGTGTTCAAAGAAATATTCGTTTGTTCTCTTCGCGAACTAGCGACTAATATCGTACTGAGAGATCTAATGATCCTTCTTATCAGCCTGGACGAACTTCCTCGGTACGAGCTACAAACACTCAACAAAACATCACTCTATCTCTATAGAGGACAAGTGCTCTTGGAAGGTTGAGTAGGGTCTCTCCTTTTGATCGTCTGGGTCCTAGGAGGCATAGAAGTCCCCCTAGGATTGTGTCGAGGAACTCTCAATGACCATTCGATTTGAAGGAAGGCTCTGCCCAATCACGACCAGCTGCTCGTCATGAAAGATCCCAAGAGGCTAATTCGACACGATCAGTTGCTCGAACCATTAGGATCGAGGAAGGAAATGATGCATGGAAAGGCTCAATTCAAAGGTTGGAGGATATATTAGGGGAAATGGTTAAGGCCAAGAATCTTCTACAAAGAACTTTTGTCCAAGGGACACCATTCGTACAAGCAATCGTGGATTTTCCTACACCATCAAAATTCAAAGCTCCTGTTGTGACGCCTAAATATGATGGGAAAACTGACCCTGTCCTTCATATAGAATAATACCATGCTGCTGCTGATATCTATGTAGTTCCAGATGAGATGAGATGCAGGGAATTTTCAGGAACTCTTACCGGATCTGCTCAAATATGGTATAACAATCTTCCTCGGGGGAAGATTGCAACTTTCTTTCAACTGGCCGAGCTCTTTATTGTAAATTTTGGTTTTGGAGCAAAACCTGTTAAACGAGTAGCACACTTGTTGAGTGTTAGACAAAAGGCAGGTGAAAGCACCAGGGATTACATTACTCGTTTCAATAACGAGAAACTGGAAGTAATTGATTATGAGGAGAAAACTGCGATTACTGCTTTGATGAATCGAATGTTGCCCAATAAATTATACTACACTTTTGCCAAAGATCCGCCCAGGACCATGGTAGAACTAATGGCAAAGGCAACCAAAATCATGAATGCCGAGGAAGCTATGGCTGCGAAGAAGAACATGGACACTAAGGAGACCAAAGTTGAGGCCAATAAGGTTGAGAAGAAGGATCAGAAGAACAATAGTGGCAACAAGCAATTAAAAGCAAAGCAGGCATTGGAATAATTGAAGAAATTTAGAAATTATACTCATTTGAAGGTAGATATAAACCACATTCTGGAGGAGATCAAGAACAGCGAGGAACTAAACTGGCCTGAAAAAATGAAGGCAAATCCTGACAAGAGAAATAAGTCCAAATATTGCAAATTCCATAAGGACCATGGTCACACGACCAAAAAATGTATAGCTCTCCAGAATGAAATTGAAGCACTCATTAGACGGGGAAAATTGACCAAGTATATTGATCGTCAAAACGATGGTCGAACCAGAGAACGAGGAAGGCAGAGGTCTAAATATCCTCTTCAAGCAAAAGAAGACAAGAAAAGAGATCATGAAGATGATCCAGAAGACGACCCCAATCTCCCCAATATACTAAGACAGCCATAATGTGAGGTGTTTTCAATTCGTTTTGGATCATTTGATTGCAATGTTATTACAGGTGGAGATGCAGGAGGTGGAGACCTTACTGCAGAGAGGAAAGCTTACCTCAATGAGGCTCAAGCTTATTCATACATTCAACAAATAAATCTAACTGAAGATGATCACTCGAGGAAGGTGAACAAATATAAACTAGTCATCGGTTTCTCTAAAAATGACCTAGCAGGCGTGCTATATCCTCATGATGACCCATTGGTGATCAAAATGAGGATGAAGGAAGTAGTGAATTCACGAGTATTAGTGGATAATGGCAGCTCGACAGATATTATGTTCTACACATGTTTGATAGTTTGAACCTAAAGCTATCCCAGTTGGAGCCATATCATCGACCCCTCCTCGGTTTTACTGGAGAGAAAGTTTTCCACTTAGGACGATCAAGTTGAATATGCTCATCGGTACATGGCCTGCTTGTCGAACAGAAAGAGTGCACTTTTTTTGTGATGGATAAAAATATCCAATCAGCTTACAATATCATCATGGGAAGGGTAGGTTTGAAAAAGTTCGAAGTAGTACCATCTACGGTACATCAATGTTTAAAATTTCCAACCAACTTTGGAGTAGGAGTGGTGAAGGGCGACCAAAAAGTAGCTCGGGAATGCTACTATTCATCTACCGAGCAAGAAGAGCGTGAAGAATCCAAGAAGAAGACTATTATTTATCAAGTAGATGAGATAAAAGATGCGGAGATTAAGACTTTAGACCCAAGAGATGAGTCTCAGCTCGTTAAGGGTCAATTCATGGAGGCTACCGAAAATATCATTCTGGACGACGAGCATCCAGAACGACCAACTCAAATTGGTGCGTCACGAGATGTGTTAATAAAATAAGAGCTGATAGTGTTTCTAAAAAGAAGAAAACAAACTTTTGCATGGAGCCACGAGGACATGCCGGGAATAAACCCAGCCTTCCTATTTCACAAGCTTAATGTGAACAAGGAGATCAAGCCAGTAAAATAAATAAGAAGAGTGTTCAGCCCCAAAAAGAACCAAGCTATACAAGAAGAGGTCAAAAAGCTCCAAAAAGCTTATTTTATTGAGGATGTCAAATATCCTGATTGGCTAGCTAATGTGGTGATGGTGAAGAAGAAGAAGAACAACAAGTGGAGGATGTGTGTGGACTTCACTGATCTTAATAAATCTTGCCCAAAAGATCATTTCCCTCTCCCTCGGATCGATCAATTGGTGGATGCCACCTCGGGACACGAACTATTGAGTTTCATGGATGCTTATTCTGGTTACAACCAGATTAAAATGAAGCCTGAAGACAGGGAGAGTACCTCTTTTATCACCCCAAGGATAACTTATTGTTATAATGTTATGCCTTTTGGGCTTAAAAATGCAGGTGCAACTTATCAGCGGTTGATGAACAAGGTGTTTGCAGAGGAAATCATTCACTATATGAAAGTTTATGTTGATGATATGCTGACGAAGAGCAAGAATGCTGTTGATCATCTAATTGACCTAGGCCAGACCTTTGATCAACTAGATAAATATCAAATGAAGTTGAACCCTACCAAATGTATATTCAGAGTAAGAGAAGGCATGTTTCTAGGGTATATTATCAACCAACGAGATATTGAAGCGAACCCTGAAAAGATCAAGGCTCTATTAGGGCTACGGTCTCCAACGAAGAAGAAGGAAGTGCAAAGTCTCACATGGCGAGTTGTAACATTTAATAGATTTGTGTCACGAGCAACTAATAGATGTCTCCCATTCTTAAAAACACTCCGAAAAATGCTTGAATGGAATGATGAATGCCAGAAGGCCTTTCAAGAGTTGAAGAAATACTTGGGAGTACCTCCATTGTTGTCCAAACCAGTGATGGGAGAAAGATTATACTTGTATCTAGCAGTTTCAGAAAATGCAGTGAGCTCGGCGTTAATAAGAATGGAGGATGGAGTGCAAAAACCAATCTATTACACTACCAAGGCCTTTCGAGGAGCAGAGATCAGATATCCAAGACTAGAAAAGTTGGTGCTAGCATTGATCGAAGCGAGTAGAAGAATGAGGCCATATTTCCAAGCTCATACAATAGTCGTGTATACTGATATGCCCTTAAGGCAAGCTCTTCATAAACCAGAAAAATCAGGGAGATTGATGTACTGGGCAGTAGAACTTGGTGAATATGACATAGTTTATGAGCTTAGATCGTCGTTTAAAAGGCAGGCAATGGTAGATTTTATCACAGAGTTCACCTATCCTGACACCTCCGAAGAGCAGAAATTAAATACCGACCAGCCTGTGGATGTTACAGGATCATCAAATTTAAACCCCGATCAACTTAAGTTGGTCGACGAACAAGAGAAGATGGTTGACGAGCAGCAAGAAGTGCTAGTGGAGGATATAAAGAAGCAACAAGTATTTCACCGAGGAACTTTGTCCAATCAAAAGTTTGAGGATGAGGTACCTATATGGAGTCTATATGTGGATGGCTCATCGTGCACTACAGGCAGTGGAGAAGGGATTGTCTTGAAAAGTCCAGATGAGGTCGATATGGAGTATGCTCTGCACTTTCAATTTAAAGCTTCTAATAATGAGGCTGAATATGAAGAAATGATTGTAGGTTTAAGTCTAGCCATAACGATGAAGGCAGAGCAGGTTATCGTATTCAGCGATTCGCAGTTAATCGTAAATTAGATCCTTAGAGTATATGCAGCAAATGGAGAGTTAATGATTAAGTACCATGCCAAAGCAATGGAGTTGGTATCAAGTTTTGTTGTTGTTCAGCTGGTCAGAGTACCAAGACTAGAGAATGCAAGAGTAGGCGCCCTACCCGATTAGCATCAGCTACACGCACCGAGCTATGAAGAACAATCCCAATTGAGATTCTAGCTGGTCGGAGCATAGACGAAGATCTGGTCATAAACTTCATTGCTCTTGATTTGGGACCACCATGGATGGATCCCATCAAGACCTATATTGAAGATGGAACTTTGCCAATTGATAAACTAGTGGCTAAGAAATTGAAGTTCAAAGCTGCTCGTTATCTGTTAACTAATGGTATTTTATATAGACGAGTAATTATAGCAATTTTGTAAAGATGTGTCCACCCCTCCGAGGTAAAAAAATTGATTGAAGAGGTCCATGAAGGGTCTTGTGGAGCCCATGTAGCAGGTCGAACGCTCTTGAAAAGAATGACAACGCAAGGGTATTACTGGCCGACGATGAGAGCCGATTGTGTAGCCTATGCCAAGAAATGTGATAAATGCCAATGTTTCTCCTCTATCCGAAGAACTCCCTAAGCATTGCTAACACTCATCACGTGTCCTTGGCCATATGCCTTATAGGAAATAGACTTGGTCGGGCCGCTTCTAACGACCCGAGGAAGATTTAAATACCTAGTGGTCGCTGTAGATTATTTTACTAAATGGGTAGAAGCAGAGCCTCTTATTAATATGACGTATGACAAGGTGTATCAATTTATTTGGAAGAATATCATTTGTAGATATGGTCTTCCCCATGCATTCATCACAGATCATGGAACTCAGTTCGACAACGAAGAGTTCGCTGTATATTGTCATCAGTTAAACATATTGAAGACTCATTCTGCACCAGGCCATCCCAAGAGAAATGGACAAACTGAGGTAACGAACAGAACGCTACTGAACGGGTTAAAAAAATGACTGGATGATGCGAAGGCAAACTAGATTAACGAGCTACATTCTATGATGTGGGTTTATCGTACTATACCGCGAGCAGCAACAGGGGAATCTCCATACATGCTGGCATTTGGAAGCGAAGCTGTTATACCTGCCGAGTTGGGCCTCCCCACACACAGGGTGTTGAATTTCAATTCTCCTATCAGTGACTTGATGAGGCGATTAGATCTAGATATGCTCTAAGAAGTTAGAGAAGAAGCAGTAATTAGGAATGCTGCATACCAACAACGAACAGCTCTGTTTTACAACAAGGGGGTAAAGAAGTGTGATTGGAAGGAAGGAGACTATGTGCTAAAGAAAGTAATTCAAAAATACAACAAACTCGAAGCTAACTGGAATGGACCCTACAGAGTAACAAAAGTTGTTCGACCAGGAACATACAGAATTGAAACCTTGGAAGGAGAAGAATTTAAGAATGCGTGGAATGCAGAGCATCTACGCAAGTATTATCAGTAGTTGGGATTCCAATGTAAATGCAGTTTTCTTCAGTATGAATAAAGTGTACCCAGTTCTCTCTTTTTGTTGAAATTTTTTCGGAGTATTAGTGCTACATACTGTGCATCAAGTTCAGCATTAATCTCCTCCAACTCCGGTTGATCGGGATTCAATATCCACCAACTCCGATTGGTCGGCAAATTAATCTCCTCCAACTCCGGTTGGTCAGGAATCAATATCCACCAACTTCGATTAGTCGGGAATCAATATCCACCAACTCCGGTTGGTCGGAAAATTAATCTCCTCCAACTCCGATTGGTCGAAAATAAATATCCACCAACTCCGGTTGGTTGGAAAATTAATCTCCTCCAACTCCAGTTGGTCGGGAATCAATATCCACCAACTTCGGTTGGTCGGAAAATTAATCTCCTCCAATTCCGGTTGGTCGGGAATCAATATCCACCAACTCCGGTTGGTCGTCAAATTAATCTCCTCCAACTCCGGTTGGTCGAGAATCAATATCCACCAACTCCGGTTGGTCGGCAAATTAATCTCCTCCAACTCCTACTGGTCGAGGTTCAATATCCACCAACTCCGGTTGGTCGGTAAATCGATTGCAATCAACTCCGGTTGGTTAAACTAAGCAGGATCATGGGATGTAAGTCGTTTCATTGCTTAGAATCAAAGAATGATAAGTCACTATAATCAAAAAGTAAAACATATCAAAATACGCATGTATTCACAAACAAAGATATTCTGCAAAATACTTAGAAGAAAATAAAATAGCAAAAGAAAAAAAAAATTCTTCATTCAAATCAAGAAGGATTACATATGTTGTGAAAACTACAAGTCATTACACCAAAGACCCTACTCTATTGGTTTTTTCCCTTCTGCCTTCGAAACAAGTTCTACTCCAGCAGGAGGATCGTCTAAAGCATATGGAGAGTTTATGAAATTTACATCTTGAAGCATTCAAACATTCATCACTGATGGCCAATCAAGTAAAAGCTTTGGGCGAGATATGTCAAAATTTGAATGAAGATTGTAATCGTCGAGGTACTTTGAAATCAAGCACTGAGGAATTGTCCGAGCAGGAACCCAACTCATGTCGAGATTAAAAGGAGGCATGGATAACTCAAGAAATCCTAGATCATAATAATACCATAAGTAGTGACCCCGCTCTACTTTTAGCACGTACAATGCATTCAGCCACCCTTGCTTGTACCCTTCATTATTTGATTGCTGAATCCGATCATCAAGATGGTAAAGGGCTTCATTGTAGCTAGTCATCCCAAATTCTCTGGGTTGTTTATGGAACTGGTAAGTTAACCTCTCCAGTTCCTCGTGGAGATTCTTCACTAGGATTTCCTTATTTTCCAAGGCAGAGCTTTGTATGGAAAGTTGTTCGTTGAGGTTCAGATTTTTCTTGGACATCTCTGCTAGAGCTTGGTTCTTTGCCATCAATTGAACTGCCTGATTTTCCCAAGCTGCTTGAGTTCTTGTATCTTCAATAGAGATCCGACCAGCCCTTGCTCGTCCCCGAGAAGAATATCTTGCTCGTCCGTGAGTAGAGGTGGAAGGTCCAACTCTTTTCAAAGTTTCCAATTTATCTCGCAAGTTGGCGTTCTCTACTTCCAAAAAAGAGAAACCTTCGTCATTGACAGGGACCAAAGCTCCCAAGGAAGATACTGCAGATTTTAGTTGGGATATACTTTAGCGATTTGCCTATGCTCCTCAACCTCAAGCTTTAGAATGCTTTCTTTCTTCTCGTAGGCAGTGATGAATTTATCATACCCTTTTTCAGCATTTAACTGTTGATATTTCTTCTCGTACCCTTGGTGCAAAGGCAGGGAAGACTCTTTATACTACTGCTGGAGTTCCTCTATAGTTCCTTGAAGATCCTCAATCATCTCATAATAAGCTATATTTTTGGCAACAGCTCGGTCGAGCAAGCACTTCAGATATTAGTAAGCCTCAACTACTCGGTCAGAAACACTTGATCCGAGGATGTTGATTATCTGAGCCTCATTCAGATCTGCATGACCAACTTTGAAGTAGTCATTACATTTCCTCATTAATTATGTGTCATGAGCTGATAATAGCTCCATCCTGGCCATAAACTAGCAAAGAGAAGCCATAAACAGGATCAATAATGATAAAGACAGGGCAAGAAGAAGAAAGTCGATATGAACAACCAAAAGTTTGAATTTTTATTCATCAAAAGGTAAATACAAAGCTCAAGGTTACATTCAAAAGAAATAACAAAATTAAAAACCGAGAAACTTTACAACTTCTCCTTGTGTTTTACAACTTCCTCGAAAAGCTAGGATGAGGAGGTTGGTTGCTCGGAAGATATTGGTAGTTGCTCGATTGAGGTACTGGTGGGCTGAAGTTGCTCGTAGAAAGTTTGAACAACAGGAATAGGAGGAACTTGATCTCCAATCATCATGGAAGATTCCTATGAGGCAGCTTCATCCTCTTCTTCTTCCCTAGGAGAGGGAGGAGGGCCATGAATGTGTTGCTGGAACAATTCTGAATTCTCAGCAATTTTCATCTCTTTCAAAGCAGCAACCCATCCATCCCTAAAGTACTTGAGGCTAGCATACTCCATTTGCAAAGTCATGGCAGCCAAGCCCTTGTTCCAGCCCTTATCCCAACCAGCAGTGAACAATTTTTTGATAGCCTTTTTCCTCTTTTCTTTCTCCAAGGAGGTCCTTTCCCTAAGGAGCTACTCGACAACTTTTAACTTCCCTTCCATCTCTTCCTTCTAGCGATCAACCTCACGAAGTCTACCAACTTCCTCTTCAGCAGTTTTGAGCTTATTCTCAAGCTGTTCAGCATTTTTGAGCTTCTCCTCAAGCTTTTTATTATTATTCTCAAATTCTTTCATTTTCTGCTCCAACCTCTTGGAGGTCTCCACAGCTCGATCTCTTTCTTGCTTGATGGACTGGAGTTGCTTCTCCCAAGCCACTTTATCTTCTTCATACTTCTGACGAGAGTCCTTTAAGGACTAAGTTAGACCAACAAAAGCTTCCTCTACACCTCCTGAGGAGCTTGAAGCTTTAATAGCCTCATCCTTCTTCAGAATACTGTTGAAACATGTTACCAGCTGAAGAAAGAAATAATTTTGAGTCAATACAGGGACATATCAGTGAAAAGTGAAAACTTAGACTAGTAATACTTACTGAGTCAATATGTTGAGCTGCCAAGGCAGTGATCCTATCACGAGGAAGAGTGTCTTCAATACCTTGGATTTCTGGGATAATCCAAGACTTTACAGAGCCCATGATAGAGGTCAGAGGAACAAAAGTGGGAACACCACTTTCAATATTTAAAGGTTGAAGGACAGGCCCAACAGGTCTCTCAGATGAACTTTTCTTCAATCTCCTCGGGTGAGCAGGAACAGTTTCAACTAAAGACGATGTCTTTGTTGGAGATATAATGATAACCTCACTTTGAGTAGAGATGGCAATAACCTTGCTCAGAGCCACAGGGGGCTTCTCAACAACTTTCTCGGTAGCAGCAGGAGGAGGCGCATCAATAATTTTCGTCCCTTCTTCTGGGACATTTTATTTACTTTTCTTTGCCTCCACATTGGCAGAGTCTGATTTGTCAAAGAAGGAAGGAGCTCTTCTTCTCTTCATTATGATACTAAGGGGAATATTCGAGTTAGGGGAGGAACCTTCCACACCAGTTTCATAAGCTGGTACTTGGTCGATGTCAACCACCACTGGACAAGCAGTGAAGGATGAAGTATAGCTCTTGTACTGCAACAAATAAGAGGATGATCTGATATGTTCGTCAGCAACGGATTGGTGTAAACTTTCGATAAGTTTCAAATGCCTTAAATTAACATCAGTTTCTTTTGGAGACTTTCTCTTGCTGTCAACTGCAAATAATCAAAAATCAAATATCAGTTAAGCATTTTATCAAACATGAAGAAAACATAATTTCAAAAATAGAACAAAAATAAAAACAACTTATCCCATTGCCATAAGGAGGACATCTAGGACCTTGATATACATCATCTCCATTTAATGGAGGATGTCGCCAATTTTTCATTACCACTCCATGTTCAAAATAATCCCTGTTGTCATCAGGAAGATTGACAACTAATGCCCTATTCAAAAACCTAGTTTTCAAATAAAAAGTACTATCGCTAACAACCCATCGGTAGCAATACATTATCTCTGGAATCCCTAAACGGGTTCCATGGAGTTGGTTCAACCTATGAACTCCATTAATTATTCTCCAGGTATTTGGCGCTATTTTTGTATGTACAACATCAAAATACTAACAAAATTCCAAACATGAAGGATTTGGAGGAAAATAAAAGCCACATTCGGCCACAAAGAGACTTGGGAACCAATGTCCCTCAGCCAAAGAAAAATAGTCAGAAGGTTCAGAAAGTTCTTCCAATATGACCCATGAAGGAATTGAAAATTCAAAGCGAAATTTGTCAAGAGATTCAACAAGGTAAACCATGATGAACAAAGTAAATAATAGAAAAGGAAGAAAATCTTACAGGAAAGGAGTGAATCAGTTGACAACGAATGATGGAAGAAACGAACGCACAAGATAGAGAAGAAATGAATAGTATAAAGATACAGATTTGAAAAAGTAAAAGACGATAGGATTTTCTGCAACACTTAAATACCTTACCTTGGGAATGGGTAACAATAATGATTACAAAGAAAGACGTTTGCGTTACCGGCGCCTAAAAGGAGAAAAATGGCACGAAAACCGAAGCAGTTAGAAAAATTGAAAATATTCATGAAGTCTGATTCTATGAATTCAAAGAAGAAATAAATACAAGGAAAACACTCCTAAAATTCAGGATGACTATTTAATCCCGCCATATTTCGAGAAGAATGTTCCACACTCCTCCTCAACCTCGAACTGTGAAACATTGGGGGCTTCCGTTGATACCAAATTTATTCTACTGATATGGACCTATTATTTGAACATGCGTGTCATCCTAGGTGTCAACTATAAATGTTTATACCGAGCTACTCAACCCCCCGAGGAACTAGTATACTCCAAATAACTCAAGATCACCGAGTAACTAAAAACCCATGAGGAAGCCCAGGGGCCCCGAGCAGCTCAAGCGTGTCGAGCTACTTAAGAGGTCCGAGCTACTAAGTCGGTCCGAGCTACTCAAATACTTGTGGCGTACGCATCAAGGAAAACCGAAAAATAACTACGCATTAAATGTACAGTTATTATCGTACAGATGTATACGCCTACTGGACAGCTATGCATTATTCTTTCACATGTACAGCCTCAAGGCTATAAATACATTGTAATCTCCTCATTAGAGGGACACGCTGAATCTCTTGGTAAAATCGTTTATCGAGAATTCCAGGCAAAACAATCAGTAATACAAAAACAGTGCACGTAGGCCATTCTCTTAAGGTTGAACCACTTTAAAAATCTATTGTCTTATTTCTTTACTCATTTTTATCTGTGATTAAAATAATTAGATCAAATCTAATTTTTTACATCAACAAACATAATATTGAATCTGAAAAACTCCCACTTTAAAATAGAAAAAACTTGTTAGATAAATTTCAATATAATATAATATTTTTATTATATTAATTGATGTTTTATTTTAATCTTTAGTTTTTAATATTTTATTATATTATTTGGTGTTTTATTTTAAACAGAATTTGGGTTTTATTTTAGAAGGTAGAAACATGAGCAAATGGGTGTGAAAGATATGGGAGTGTTCAAAATCCCTTATTGTCCCACATTGGAAGAGTAACCCAAAAATTAGTGGTTTATCAACTAAAGGACAACTAAGATTCTTAGTTGACAAGTCAAACAGAGGCTATGATCCTACGCATTGCGGTGGTGCTTAAGCACCACCAATCACGACACGCGTAAGCGCAAAATGGCGATTGGGCTACTTAGGGCGCATTGTGCGCTTTGACGTGCACTTAGCACTTGGCACGTGCGCATCGTCGCTTGGAGCGTGGGATCGTAAAGTTTTGACAAGGTAAAATAGATCAACGGCTATGATTAAACGATCCGATCAAAGGGCTTAAAATCCAAAACGACTTGATCTGAACCGTTAGATGAACTCGTAGCATCCATGTAGGGGATGCCCATTCTCTTACGATGGGACGCTTAATATGAATCGTTAGATCGAAGATATTCCAAACAGGCATGATCCAACGGTTGCTGAGTCGCTTCATGAAGAGCTGTGAGTGTTAAAGAACAGTCACATAAATGGCTGTAAAAAGAGTTCCAGGGCTCTGTTTTGGACACCGAAAATTGCTAATTTATCCACTCTCCATCCTCTATATTTTGGCATTATCAAGTTACAAATTTAGAGTGTTCTCGATTTGATCAACCAGTACATAGTTTGAATCAAACAACTGTTCATACACTGCATTGTATCCTGAAGGCAGATTCTATAAAACCCATAGTGTACTCGCAGTTCTGTCTCAATCGGATTGGGAGAAATTTTGCCTAAAAGAAAGCGTTCCAAGAACGCTCCCTGTAGAAATTAATTAATATATTTCATTCTTTCCATTACAAAACTCGAACAGTTTTAGGAAAAATATTCTATTCTTATTACTCCACTCAAATGGAAGGAACAGTGGCACAATCTATCCAAGTCATGACTCAAGACTTAATCCGACTCGATCGTTTTGATGGAGGAAATTTCACCCGTTGGCAAGAGAAAGTTATGTTCTTCCTCACATCACTAAAACTAGCATACATTCTAAATGACAACCTTGAACGAATTCTCGAGCCCACACCCGAAGACACCGAAGAAATAAAGCAAAAACGTGTGAAGAGGAAATAAGACGAATTTATGTGTCGAGGACATATCCTCAATGCCTTGTCTCAAACTATTTATAGCGCTCATTGAATGATTCCGATGGCAAAGGAATTATGGAAGGCTTTGGAGACAAAGTATCAAAATGGGGAAGCGAGCAACCGTAAGTTTCTGATTTCAAAATATATGAATTTTAGAATGAGTAATGATAAATCTATCGTTACACAAGCACATGATCTCCAATAAATTATTGGTGACCTTAAAGACGTTGGAATTAATCTTCAAGATGAATTTCAAGTAGGGGTGATTGTTTCAAAATTTCCATCCTCTTGGAATGGCTTTAAGAAGAAAATTAATCATGATGAAAAGACTTATACTGTGGAATTCCTTCTTCGTCACCTTCGTATTGAAGATGATACTCGTATTCGAGAAAAGAAGGATGAACAAGGTGAGGGTCATTCAAAAGCCAATATGGTTGAGGATATAAAATCCAAGATTACCAAAGACTTAAAATTTAAAGCAAAGAATGATTCAAAATTCAAGAGCCAAGGTGAAAATAAGAAAAATAAGGGAAAATGTTTCTTCTGTGACAAACCGGGCCATTATTCTCGAAAATGTCGTCTTAAAAAGAAGTCATGTAAGGAAAAACAAGGGTCGAAGGAAACCAACAATGTTGAAGATCTTATTACTACTGTATGCGAAGCAAATTCAATTGATAATGAAAGTGGATGGTGGATGGATACCAGCACAACGGTCCACATATGCAAAGACCGCTCTTCATTCAAAACATATCAAGAAATTGAAGGAAAATAAGTGAAGATGGAAAATAATCTTCGCACCAATGTAATTGGAAAAGGCACAGTGGAATTGAAACAAACTTCTGGAAAGACACTTACTCTAATTTATGTACTTCATGTACCTAATATGTGTAAAAATCTTATGTCTGGAGACCTTCTCAATAAGAGAGATTTCAAACTAGTGTATGAGTCTGATAAGTTTGTCTTATCTAAGAATGGACAATTTATTGGCAAAGGGTACTCTTGTAACGACATGATCAAAATTAATGTAATAAAAAATTTTATTTCTGATTATATGGTTGAGTATATATCTTTATGGCATAGTAGATTAGGTCATGTGAATTATAAAAGTATAAAAAATATGACTAATCTCGGCTTAATCTCGGATTGTAAATTTGATAAACTTTCTAAATGTGAAATTTGTGCTCAATTGAAGATAACTAGAGATTCATTCAAATCTGTTGAGAGGACATTCGAAATGCTTGATCTTATTCATAGTGATGTATGTGATATGAAGAGTAATATGACTCGTGGTGGAAATAAATATTTCTTAACTTTCATTCATGATTACTCTAAGTATGCATATACATATTTACTTAAAAGTAAAGATGAAGTTTTTGAGAAATTTCTAATTTTTAAAGCAGAAGTTGAAACTCAATAAAATCGAAAAATTAAAGTCCTACGATCCGATAGGGGTGGTGAATATTACCCGAGTAAGTTAATACAATTTTGTAATACTCATGGGATAATCCATCAAGTTACGACGCCTTATACGCCACAACAAAATGGAATGGCGGAAAGAAAAAATAGGACTTTAGTTGAAATGATAAATGGAATGTTAATCAGTTCTGGTTTACCTTTGTCGAGGTGGGGATAAGAGGTTTTATCCGCATGTTATATTTTAAATAGAGTTCCATTGAAAAACAAGGATGTTACACCATACAAATTATGGTTTAACCGTAAGCCTAATCTTAGACATCTTAAAGTTTGAGGATGTCTTGCTTATGTAAGAAAACCCGAACCTAAAAGACCTAAACTAGGAAATAGGACTTACATATGTGTTTTTATTGGATACTCTAGTAACAGTACGACTTATAGATTTTTAAATCTTGAAACTCAAGAAATCATTGAGTCAGTAGACATGCAATTCTTTAAACATCTAACAAAGTTTAGTACTTTGAATCAAGGTTTAGAAAATAATAATCCGATTGTTGACTCCTCAACTTTAGAAGAAAATTCACAATCAATATCTTCTTCGGAAACAACGAATGACGTTGAACTGCGAAGGAGTAAAAGACAAAGAACTGAAAAAAATATTTGGGCCTGACTTTGTTATTTATTTAGTTAAAGGGGATTTAAATGAGACTAAGAATAAAACTAAATTTGTTCTTAATGTAGAAGATGAACCGACCACATTTCATGAAGCGGTAACATCTAGGGATGTTGTCTTTTGGAAAGAAGTAATAAATGATAAAATGAACTCAATTTTATCAAATCAAACTTGGGTTATTTTCGCCCTTCCCCCTGGGGCTAAAACCTATTGGGTGAAAATGGATATTTAAAAGAAAATTGAATCCGGATGGTTCTATAAATAAATTTAAGGAAAGACTAGTTGCTAAAGTCTATAAGCAAAAACATGGAATTGATTACTTTGATACATATGCTCATGTTGCTCGAATCACTTCCATTAGGATATTGATATCTCTTGCTTCTATTCACAATTTAGTTATTCATCAAATGGATGTTAAAACTGCATTTTTAAATGGTGATTCAGACAAAGAGATTTACATGGAACAACCCGAAGGGTTTGTCTTGCCTGGCCAAGAAAAGAAAGTGTGTAAACTAGTTAAATCTCTTTATGTCCTTAAACAAGCTCCTATGCAATGACATGAGAAGTTTAATAATATTGTTATATCCCATGGATATAAAGTTAATGATGCCGACAAATGTATATATAGTAAATTTGAAAATGGTGTTGGTGTTATTATTTGCTTATATGTGGATGACATATTAATATTTGGGTCTAATCTCAAATATGTTGAAGAAACCAAAAGATTTCTTTCATCAAAATTTGATATGAAAGATCTTGGAGAAGTTGATGTGATTTTAGGAATCAAAATTGTGAGAAAAGATAATTCTTTAGTGTTATCTCAATCTCATTATATAGAAAAAGTTCTTAAAAGATATAATCATTTTGAACTTAAGCCAGCTGCTACACCATTGGATCCTAGTATCAAATTAATGAAAAATACTGGGCGTGCTATGGACCAACTTAAATATGCTAGTATTATTGGGAGTCTAATGCATGTCATGCATTGCATTAGACCAGACATTGCTTATGCAGTGAGTGTATTGTGTAGATTTATAATTAATCCAGGACAAGAGCACTGGAATGCAATTTCTAGAGTGCTTAGATACTTGCAGAGGACTTTGGATTATGGCTTACATTATGTAGGATATCCATCTGTTTTAGAAGGATATAGTGATTCAAGTTGGAATAATCTTGAATCAAAATCCAAGTCAACTACTGGGTGGATTTTTACGCTAGGAGGAGCAACTATCTCTTGGGGATCCAAGAAACAAACATGTGTGTCAGATTCACCAATGCAATCTGAATTTATAGCCCTAGCAGATGCATGTAAATAAGCAGAATGGCTTAGAAATGTGTTGTATGATATTCCTTTATGGAAAAAGTCATCACCTTTTATTATGATAAGTTGTGATAACCAAGCCACAATTTATAATGTTTCGAACAAAACTTACAACGAAAAATCTAGACACATTAGTCTAAGGCATCAAATTATAAGAAAATTACTCAAGGAAGGAGTAATTATAGTCGACTATATTAAAACGAACAAGAATTTAGCAGATCCTCTGACTAAAGGTCTTGTGAGGGAGATGATATATAGCACCTCAAAAGGAATGGTACTAAGGTCTATTAAATAACACAACTATATTTAATGGGAACCCAACTCATATCTTGAAAATATAGATAGAGTTCAATGTGGTACAAACAAGTTAAATTATAGTTATGGAACACTAGGAATTTTATACAAAAGTTCCATTCCTATGTGCCTAGTGTTGGTTTTCTGCATGCTAGAGGATGAAGGTTACTTCTTAATAAATCATAAGTGTGACTCGCAGAATCACTCAAGTTGATTTACCTATACAAGTGTCGAAAGTGTGGCCGCTTTCTATGAAATCAAGATCGATCCTAAAGCGCTCGTGAAATCAGGATTAGCACAAGGCCATAAAAGTGCATGCTAGAAGAACACTTATAAACTCAGAAATCGGTATGTGTGATAGTTTCGGCTAGTCTTAAAAGGTCCTTGGTTTAAGATACGTTCACCACAGCACCTTGATGAAGCTTTGAATTATTTACACTATATGGAAGTTCAAGTCCGAAAGACACTTCTCATTTATGTACTAGAGTTTAGCGATAGTGCCAAAAGTTATTTATTGTCTTTTTGTCTTGCTATCTTTTGTATATTGAAATTGGTGGGGGAATGTTGGATAAATTTCAATATAATAAAATATTTTTATTATATTAATTGATGTTTTATTTTAATCTTTAGTTGTTAATATTCTATTATATTATTTGGTGTTTTATTTTAAACATAATTTGGGTTTTATTTTAGAAGGTAGAAACATAAGCAAATGGGTGTGAAAGATATGAGAGTGCTTAAAATCCCTTATTGCCCCACATTGGAAGAGTAACCCAAAAAGTAGTGGTCTATCAACTAAAGGAAAACTAAGATTCTTAGTTGACAAGTCAAACAAGAGGCTATGATCCTACGCATTGCGGTGGTGCTTAAGCACCACCAATCGCGACACGCGTAAGCGCAAAAGGGCGATTAGGCAACTTAGGGTGTATTGCGCGCTTTGACGTGCACTTGGCACTTGGCACGTGCGCATCGTCGCTTGGAGCGTGGGAGTGTGAAGTTTTGACGCGGTAAAACAGATCAACGGTTGTGATTAAACGATCCGATCAAAGGGTTTAAAATCCGAAACGACTTGATCTGAACCGTTAGATGAACTCGTAGCGTTCCGTGTAGGGGATGCCCATTCGCTTACTATGGGACCCCTAATATGAACCGTTAGATCGAAGCTGTTCCAAATAGGCACGATCCAACAGTTGCTGAGTCGCTTCATGAAGAGCTGTGACTGTTAAAGAACAGTCACATAAATAGCTATAAAAATAGTTCCAGGGCTCTGTTTTAGACACCGAAATTGCTAATTTCTCCTCTCTTCATCCTCTATATTTTGGCTTTATCAAGTTATAAATTTAGAGTGTTCTCGGTTTGATCAAACATTACATAGTTTGAATCAAACAACTGTTCATACACTGCATTATATCCTGAAGGCAGATTCTATAAAACCCATAGTGTACTCGCGGTTCTGTCTCAACCGGATTGGGAGAAATTTTGCCTAAAAGAAAGTGTTCCAATAACTTGCCTTGCAGAAATTAATTAATATATTTTGTTCTTTCCATTACAAAACTCCAACAAAACCAACATATATCTATTTTGAGATGGAGAGGGAATCCTTAAATTAAAGAAATCTTATAACCCTTACCCAGAATCGAATCAGAAAAATAGTAGATCTGCAAAAAAAACTTTACACCTGCAAAAAAAATATAAATGTGACAAAAATTACACCGTTCATATTTTTAGATTTGCAAAAAAAAATATTAGGCAAAAAAAGAATTAGACCTGGGAAAAAATATTAGATATGCAAAAAAAATATATAAATCTGTGTGTGCGTGTGTAAGAGGGTGAGGCCGATCAAAAACTCTCATTTTGAACCAAAGAAATCTTAAAGCCCTTACCCAAAATCAAACCACAAAAATATTATATCTGCAAAAAAAATATTACCCCTGTAAAAAACATTAGATCTGCAAAAAAAAATATATAAATGTGACAAAACTTACACCATTTTTATTTTTATATCTGCAAAAAAATATTAGACCTGCAAAAAAAACATTAGATATGCAAAAAAATATAAATCTGTGTGTGCGTGTGTAAGAGGGTGAGGCGGATCAAAAACTCTCATTTTGAACCAAAGAAATCTTAAAACCCTTACCCAAAATCAAATCACAAAAATATTATATCTGCAAAAAAATATTACACCTGTAAAAAACATTAGTTCTGCAAAAAAATATATAAATGTGATAAAACTTACAACATTTTTATTTTTAGACCGGCAAAAAAAAATCAGAAATGAAAAAATATATAAATATGTGTGTGTGTGTGTGTGTGTGTAAAAGGGTGAGGCGGATCAAAAACTCTCATTTTGAACCAAAGAAATCTTAAAACCCTTACTCAAAATCAAACCACAAAAATATTATATCTGCAAAAAATATTACACCTGTAAAAAAATCCTTTCTAAAGTCGTACCCACCCATATAAAGAGTTATGGGTATGTCAGATAATTCTTAGGACTTTAAAGAAGGTTCAATTAGTTCAAAGAGATAAAAAAATGTTCACAAAAAAAAGAGAGGAGGAATGTAAACAAAGTGTGAAAATCTCCATAAAAACCTGAATTTTTAAGCTCACAAGATATAAAATGACACACACAAAAAAAATTGAATGAATATGTAAGTAAAAAAACTTAGTGTAAAAATTTGAAGAACAGGTGTATAAATATTTCATTACCCTAAGAAAAATTAGTATGCGAGCCTGAATAGAATGTTTAAAATGAAAATAAAACTAATCATGGAGGAATGAATTATATCTCAACATCCTTCCTCACCTTTGGCATCAAAATGTACATACAATGTACATACAGAAGCAAACCTATATACATCTTCAATAGTTGCCAATGGAATCAAAAGCATGTGTACATATATTTGAAATCTAAATATGAAGAAGGGTTTAACATAAACTAATCAAACACAAAACACGTCAAAACTAACTATTTTATTCCAGCTCAAAGCATCTGCAAAGTAAAAAAAAACTATCCAAAACAGTTTTTGCCCTGATGTGTCCAAGCAAAATGTCACCCCCGTCAGCGAATTTCACAACCCCCGTCTGCAAATTTCACAAATGCCATAGGAGAAATTTATTTTCTGGGTAGTAAATGTTCTCAGAAAACAACAGTAATGGAAAACAGAGAGTATAAAACACACTTAAATGACAACCTACACATCAAACCGAGAGTATACTTGCAAGTTACAAATACTAAACATTAAATCTAAATTACAAAAAAAAACATCAAACCTAAAAAAGCACAAAATGAAAATAAGAGATACATGGATTTTAAAGGTAGGGTAGGGCTACCAATGGATGTGATTCGAGAGAGATTATGATTGTGAGGAGAGAGAATATGAATGTGAGGATAGAGGTTGTCCACAGATTTGAATTAAAGTGGGGGAGGAGTAGATGGGACAATACCTATGGTGGTACTTATTACACTTCCAAACATCTCATTGAGCTTTGTGCA
The DNA here is from genome assembly GCA_949130495.1 of Sambucus nigra. NCBI lineage: Eukaryota > Viridiplantae > Streptophyta > Magnoliopsida > Dipsacales > Adoxaceae > Sambucus > Sambucus nigra. Next base: position 522,607,746 of record OX422207.1, read on the forward strand.
CATTATTCGTGGGTATTCGTCAACTTTAACCTCTTAAAGTTGCCATGTGACAATGGTTAAATGGTGATATGGAACAATTTGAGACCCTTATATCGTTCCAAAAAATTCAATCTCAATCGTTAATATTTTGGAACAGTAAAAGGCCATCTTCTCATTTATATAGATACTAGTGGATGGCCGTGCCGAGGATACGACGATAAATTTGCCCTCGTGATAAAACCCAACAAATAATAACCCATCTTTTTTTAAAAAAAAAGAACACCTTTAAAACAATAAAAGTAAAAATAGTCAAAAAAAATGAAAAAATAAATATTTTAAAAAAAAATATATTTTAAAAAAATATTTAATAAAAAAATAATTAACTATAATAACACGTATTTAAAAAAATTAATAACATGTATTTAAAAAAAGTATAATAGTATATAATATATGCATGTTATGTAGCATAAAACATATGAAATGTGGATTTATAAGGTTTAAAAAAAACGCCTTTAAAAAAAATAAAAAGACAAAAAAAATTTAAATGTATTTTAAAAAAAAATATTTAATAAAAAAATCCCCCTTTTAAAAAAACAAAATCCTTCACAACCCTTTAACACACACAAAACAAAGAAATTAACTTTTAGCATGACATTTCATGCATGTGCATGAAATACCAAAAGATCATATATAAAAAATAAAAATATCATACATGATGAATAATAAAAGACAATGCTTCCATATTATATGGATATATATTAAACTAAACAACAATAAAAGGCCTAAACTTTAAGCATTTACATCTATCAGTGACCCATTCCTCGGCAATTTCAACCTTCTCGTGGCCTTCTGCATCAGTCTTCTCTTGTTCCTCTAGTGCATAATATCATGAGAGAAATTTATCCTATATAGCTAAATTCAAATGATGACAAGTGAATCCATATAATCTCCTTTGAGTATAATAAGTTCATTTTTTCATGAATGTCATCAGATAAGAATTCATGACTCTAAAAGGCGACACAATTAATACAATACTTAAAAAAATCGTTAAAAATATCATACTAACCGTAAAAATTGTAAAAATTAGCATATATCAATGCATCACTTTCTTGGGAAGTCCCCCTTAATTTTTGCAGAAACTTCCATAAACTTTTCATTTTCCATTTGCATGACCTCCAGTTTGTTAGCGTCGGTTCCTTCAAATTCCAATTCATATCTTTCTAGCTTTGCCTCGGCATTAACCACTAACCGAATATCTTGTTGTATCACTTGCTAAACTGATTAAAGAACAAAGTGTTTGAGATATGAAGCTTTATCTTATTCAATCACAAATTGTGGCTTTATACAAGCCTTTTTACAAGAAAATAGGAAACAAACAAACTCCACGTTTAGCACTACCTAAAACGTGGTAAAGGTCTAAGACCAATTCAAACACTAACAACACTAACAACTCACCCTAACAACTAGGAGATTATTAACAGAAAAACAAACTACAAAGCAGTAAATGCAACTAAATCTTAATGCTTCAACATATCCTCCCTTAAACTGAATTGAAATAATGCAATCAGTTTACTCCAACTTTGAACACATACCCCACTTATCACGCAGCCTCAAGAACACTTCCAGTTTTAGAGGCTTTTGTCATAATGTCTGAAAGTTGTTCTTGTGTGCTGCAATGCACTAACTCAACAGTTCCATCATTTGTCAAGTCACGGAAAAAATGAAATCTCACATCTATGTGTTTGCTCCTCCCATGCATGACTGGATTCTTCGAAAGTTTACTGGCTGAACTGTTATCACAATAAATTGTTGTGCACTTACTTTGATATGTCCCAGCTTCTCAAGAACTCTCCTTAACCAAACTCCTTGGCACGCACAAGATGCTGCTGCAATAAACTCGGCCTCTATAGTAGACAAGGTCACAAATAGTTGCTTCTTTGAAGACCATGAAATTGCTCCAGCTCCAAGCATAAAGGTGTAACCTGAAGTGCTTTTCCTATCATCAATGTTCCCTGCAAACCCCACCAATTCTTCTTCTTCACCTTTTTCATAAGCAATTCCTAGCTCAAGCTTTCCCTTCAGATATCTTAGGACCCTTTTTGCAGCTTGCAAGTGTAGTTCAGTGGGCTTCTCCATGTATCTACTAATCAAGCAAACAGTCAGGTACATGAGGCTACCTATCATTTTCTTGAACATTGTTGCATCTACAGCAGCTCCTCCTCCATTCTTTGATAATCTGAACCCTGGAACAATTGGATTCTTCACCGAGTTACTATTCAACATTCCAAACCTCTCCAACACTTTATGTGCATACTTCTTCTGATTGATAAATATTCCATGCTCATTCTGTATAACTTCTACACCAAGGAAATACTTCATTTTTCCAAGATCAGTCATGGCAAATTCCTTCTTCATTGACTCCTTGAATCTCAGAAACATATCCTCATTGTTTTCAGTAAAAATCAAGTCATCTACATAAAGACTCACAATGAGAATCTTACCTCCATCTTCAGTCTTTACAAACAGTGTATGCTCACAATAGCATTTCTCGAAGCCCTCTTTAATTAATTACCCTTTAATTTTGCAGTATTAATCTCGGGGAGCTTGCTTGAATCCGTACAGTGCTCTCCTAAGTCTGTAAACCTTGTGTTCTCCCCCCTTCTTTCGAACCCTTGTGGTTGATCAACAAACACTGCCTCATTTAATTCTCCATGTAAGAACGCTCTTTTCACGTCCAATTGATACACACACCAACCCTTTTGTGCTGTAAGAGCGAGAGTCACTATGATAGTATCCCATCTGGCCACCGGAGTAAACACCTCATTGCAATCGATACCATGCTACTGTGAGTAACCCTTTTCCACGAGACGAGCCTTAAACTTGTACACCTCACCCTTCTCGTTAAGCTTGGTTTTGTACAGCCATTTAATCCCTATTTTCTTTGCTCCTTCTAGTAAAGTTTTTAACTCCCAAGTCTTATTCTCTTCGATGGCTTTGATCTCCAATTTTATGGCCTCTCTCCACTTTAAACTCTTAGCAGCTTCCTCAAATGATACAGGGTCTTTAGAAGCAGTGAACATCACCAAGTTCTCACTCTCATCTTCCTCTGATAAACATTCACCTGACCCATAATCTTGCATCCAAGGAGGTTTTCTTCTATTACTCCTTTGAATTAGACTCAAAGCACCTTCTTCATTTGATTCATCAGATGGAGGACTAATACCACCTCCTTCTATTTCCTCATTTTCGAAATTCACACCTTCTTCAGCTTGATCTTCTAGATTCCGATCTTCTTCCTCATCACCCCATTCCAATACATCACCTTTCAACTTATCAGTGTTTCATCCTCAATCCTATTTCTCATCTTCAGCAAATACCATATCCCTACTAATCACTACCTTCTTCGAAACTGGATTGTATAGCCTATAGGTTTTCGAGTCCTCACTTACACCCAATAAGACACACCTCACACTCTTATCATCCAACTTTATTCTTCGACTATCTGGAATATGAACATGAGCAACACATCCAAATACTCTAAAATAATGCACAGTAGGTTTGTTACCACTCCAGGCCTCTTCAGGTGTTACCTCCTTTACAGCTAAGGTTGGACTCCGATTCGATACATGTATCGCCGAATTAACAGCTTCAGGCCAAAACTCCTTAGGAATCTACTTCTCTGACAGCATGCTACGTACCATATTCATAACGGTACGATTTTTCCTCTCTGCCACCCAGTTTTATTGAGGCGTGTAAGCAGCAGTAAGCTGCCTAGCTATTCCATTTACACCGCAAAACTGATTAAACTCCAACGAGGTGAACTCTCCACCTCTATCAGTACGTAGACAGCAAATAATATGACCAGTCTCCCTTTTAACAAGTGCTTTGAACTTCTTAAACACACCAAAGGCCTCAGAATTTTCTGATAAGAAATAAACCCAGGTCTTTATACTATAGTCATCAATAAAGTTGATTAAGTACCTTTTGTGGCTGTGTGATTCGGGTTTAATGGGTCCACAGATATCGGCATGGACCAATTGAAGACGTTGTGAGGATTTCCACATGCTCTTCTTGAGAATTACTTCTCGGTGTTGCTTCCCCACCATGCAGTCAGAACACACCTTTGGTGGAGCTTTGAGAATTGGTAGTCCTCTCACCATTTTCTTGTAGATGAGAGTTCTTAGTCCCTTGATATTGATATGCTCGAATTTACAGTGCCATAAGTGCGAGTCGTCTTCAGTCACAGTTTGAAAGCATGTTGTGACTTGAGGCATCATCGAAGCCGACACAACGAACATCCTATTTGTTGACATTCTGGACTGCATAATTAATCCCCTCCTCGGATGATAAAGGTTGCATATCCCATTTTGAATTAGGATGGCAAGAACTTTTTCTTGCAGTTGGCCAACATTCAAAAGATTATTCTTTAACTCAGGCACAAAGTAAACTTCGGTGATTACCTGAGTTATGCCACCCACTTGAAGTCTGATATTTCCTTTCCCCACCACCATCATCTTTGAGTTGTCTCCAAGCTTTATAGACTGCCTGAACCTTTCATCAAGATTCGAGAACCATTCCTTAGTACCACACATGTGGTTGCTGCACCCGGAATCTAAAAACCTTACATTCTCCTTTGTTGAATTGATCATTTTGACATATGACATTAGTAGCATCTCCTCGTCTTCATCCAACTCCGCGTAGTTTTCACCTCTCTCCCAACTAGGGCATTCGTATTGAAAATGCCCTAGTTTGTGGCACTTGAAGCATTCCACAAGATTTTTAGTGAATGGTTGCCTACCCCTGCCTCGACCTCTTCCTCAAAAACTTCCACGAGCTCTTCCTCTCCCTTCAACTCTGTATTCACCTCTTCCTCTAACCTTCTCTGAATTGGTGATGTTCAAAGCATGTTCTTCCTCTGCTCTGAAGATTATCTATGGTCATGGTGGATAGATCATTGGACTCTTCTATGGAACACACAACATAATTGAACTTGAGAGTCGTCGATCTCAAAAAAATTTCAATGATCACACTCTGGATCCATTCTTTCTCCATGTGCTTTCATCTTATTTGCGATAGTCAGTGTCCTAGAAAAGTACTCAACCACTTTTTCACCCTCCTCCATGCCAAGAATCTCGAACTCTCTTCTCAAAGCCTATAGTTGAGCACATTTCACCTTGGTGGAGCCTTGATACTTCAGTCTCATCGAATCCCAGATGGCTTTTGCAGTTTGCTTATTGAGAATAGTCTTAATAATAGTTCTATCTGTAGCTTGGAATAAATAGTTCTTGACCTTTAGATCTTTCAGTTTCAGATTTGCAATGTTCTCACGTTGCAACTCTGTTGCCCCTTCTGCTGATGCAGGTATCTCGTTCTCTATCAAAGCCCGATACTCCTTTGATCTGAGGAAATTCTCCATAAGCATAGCCTAATGGTCGTAATGACCATCGAACCGCGGAATCGCCGGGGGAACAAAGCTCCCATTCTCTGTTGCCATGATTCTCTGACTCTTCTCTCCTTTTTTAATCTATCACTATTACTTCTCCCTTTTAAGAAACTATAGTTTCTCAAAACACTCAACCAGGCCCCGTGATGGGGCTCTGACACCACTTGTTGTATCACTTGCTAAATTGATTAAAGAACACACTGTTTGAGAGATGAAGCTTTATCTTATTCAATCACCAACTGTGGCTTTATACAAGCCTTTCTACAAGAAAATAGGAAACAAACAAACTCCACGTTTAGCACTACCTAAAACGTGGTAAAGGTCTAAGACCAATTCAAACACTAATAGCACTAACAACTCACCCTAACAACTAGGAGATTATTAACAGAAAAACAAACTACAAAGCAGTAAGTGCAACTAAATCTTAATGCTTCAACATATATTCATTATCCGCCATGCTAAGAAAATCAATTTCCATGACATCAGCTAGATCTCTTTTCTGAAACCTCCCCAGAAATTTCATCACATCCTCGACCTTCTATAACTTGACTCAGCATCTCATCACAACTTTCCTTCATCAAAAAGAGTCCCATAAGAAGCCTTGGAATTGTTGATACTTTGGGCAGATTCAACCCTATGATCAAACACCATTCCATAAAGCGCCAGATAAGAAGGTGACAGATTTTTTTATGTTGTATTGCCAGTTCCATTCATGGACTTGATAACGCTCTTGTTAACCGCAGCAGCCACTTTCGCCTCAAATACTTCAAAATCTTCGCATATAGTTAAATTGGATGAGATATGGTTATTATCCTCCTTGTTGATTGTCTTATCCATAGCTAAGGCCAAATTAGTCATTTGCTCATGACTATCAATCAGGTTCCCTAACTCGATGGTAAACAGATTTTTAAGCTCGTCTGCTACACAGAAGAAAAATAAAACAATTTCTATACTTCTACAAGTTTGTATTGATATAGAAGTGACAATAGTTACATTCAAATTTACACCCTGGCAATAATATCATAATTAGATCTACCAATTGCAGATATAATTCAATTATATGTACTAATTAACTAACCATCCCATCTTTCAGGGGAATCCTGATCAGTAGTCTCTTCACCAGAAGTTCATTATTGATTACATTCCTGAAAAGATGACACATTTTCATTCTATTTTTCTACCATCATTTCCTGAGGCAATAACTCATCTGCATATTTAGTTTCATGAATAGAAGTTTCTTCTTCTTCTAATTGAATCGTGTTTCTATTTTGTAAAAAAAATATTTCGTTTCGTGTTGATTTTATTTGGATATATTCGTATTAGGTAAAAAAAATAAGATTGCTTGTTGTGTTTTATTTGGATTTTGTCGTGTTTTAATTGGAACAAAAAGTGCTGTTTTTTAAAAATGGATCAAAATATGGCAGTTTTTCGTGTTTGCGTTAGGTAAAACTAAAATTCCGTGTTGTGATGTGTCGTGTTGCATTTTGACTAGATCATGCTCATGTTAGATTAAAAAAATAAGATTTAGTATCGTGTCACATTTATCTGGATCATGTTAGGTAGATAAATGAGATTCCATGTCTTATTATGTTGCATTTTAGTTTGATCGTGTTCGTGTTAGATAAAAAAAATATTGACATTTTTTTTTTAAATTCCAGAACCATATATTCCAATAGAGAATATTTGTGGTGCCTTTTTAACATAATTTAATTATTAAATTTTTTTTTTCAGTTTATTTTGCATTTTTTATTTGAATCATGTTCGTGTTAGGTGAAGAAGTAATATTTTATGGCATGCCGTGTTTTAACTAGGTAGTGTTCATATCTTATTTAAAGAAAAATATTTAGTTTCATGTCGTATTGTGTCGTGTCACTTTTATTTGTGTTGTATTTGTGTTAGCTAAATAAAAATAAGATTTCATGTCAGACCGCAATTTTAGTTGATCGTTTTCATGTTCGGTATAAAAAAAGATTTTGCGTTGTATTATTTTTATTTGAGTGGTGTTCGTTTTACGTGGAAAAAAATAATTTATGCCATGTGTCATGTCTCTTTTTAATTGAGTTTTATTCTTGTTTGTTTAAAAAAAATGATTTCGGGGGTAAAGAAGAGGTTTTTGCTTTTTTTTTTAATAGTTCATTTTTTAAAATTAGAAAATATTTTTTTACAGTCCTTGTTTTGTTTTAGTAGTTCAATTTTTAAAATTATGTGTATAATTTTTTGGGTAAAGAAAATGTTTATTTCTTTTTGTGAGTGAGAGGAAATGAAAAGGATTAAACATAAGGATATAAGAGTGTTTTATTTTTATTTGAAAATAAAGTGAAGTGTTATTTTGGAGCCGAAATAGCTATACCCATGATATTTATATATACATATAAATATATTCAAAAGTTTTTTTCAAGTATCAAATACTAAAAAGTCTTCAAACATTTTTTAATATACATTTAGTCCAAATATTTTATTTTATATCAAAAAGTCCCTTATTCTTTATTTTTAAAGATCAGCATCAGCGGCACGATAAAATTTTGGCATTCTCTTATTTTGACATAGTCAAAAACTTTTTAATACAAAATAAAAAATTTAAAATAAATATATATATTAAAAAAAATTCAAGTGACTATTTAATATATTTTCACTTTCTATTCATAACAAAATGAAAGACAAGTTTGTGGGAATATTTCATCGTAATGATGAGGTATTTACACTTCTCAAGTGAAAGATGCCTTTTTAGCTAGATGAGAGAGAAGAGGAAAAGACACTTTTAATTTCCTTTAAAAAAATCTTCCGTACAACTCTCTTGGTATCATTTTCTAACATTGCCTTAGAATTGAAAAAGAATAAGTCTACACTACCAGGGTATATTAACCTGGGTTAGTGCAAGGAGGCCTTTTTCTTTTTCTTTTTCCCATTGGTTTCTCGTGTTAAATAAGTTAAAAATAATTAATTATTAAAAAAAATTTAAATATTTTTTAATATATATTTAGTCTAAGCATTTTATTTTGTACCAAAAAATCTCTTATTCTCTTATCATGGTGAAGGAATTTTTGGTGCAAAATCAAAAGGTTTGGACTAAATGTGTATTAAAAAAAGTTCAAGGGACTATTTGGTATAGAAAAATGATGTATGCACCGAAATTGGGTACCGAAAAATTACCGAATGTGCTTTAAGGGTATTGTACTATGGCGTGGATCCCGCCAGGGCACAACCCCTTAAAGCACAATTTCGGTAATTTTGGGGTAAATTTGGTGTGTGTGTATCATTACTCTTTGGTATATCCTCTTTAAAAAAAGATAATTTCTAATTAGAATAGTTTTTTTTAATTAGTTTTTTTTTTTATTTTTTTAACTCATTTACTCCCTCAAAAACTCATTTGCTCTTTTTACAACATTTAAAATAAGTTTTGTATTTCTTAAAACTGTTTAAAGTTCTGTATTAAAAAACTACTCTAATAAGAAATTATTTTTTTAATTACTTTTAACTCATTTAGTACTTCAAACATCCATTTACCCAATATTCTCTTATTTTTAAAGGTCCGTGGCAGCGCTACCCCTTATTTTTAAACTTCATTTTTTTTAAATTTTACAATATTTAAAATAATTTTTGTATTTCTTAAAACTGTTTAACTGTCCACGTTAAAAAACTACTCTAATAAGAAAATATTATTTTTTAATTATTTTTAACTAATTTAGTCCTTCAAACACCCATTTACCCAATATTCTCTTATTTTCAAAGGTCCGCGCCAGCGGCACCCCTTATTTTTAAACTCATTTTTTTTTTTAATTTTACAAAATTTAAAATAATTTTTGTATTTCTTAAAACTGTTTAAAAATGTGAAGTAAGTTTTTTTTATTTATATTAAACTAACTTTTATTTTTTTAAAAGAGTTGTTGTGCAAAAAAAAATATTTTTTATATTAAAATTGTGTTTTTTAACAATACATTTTTTCTAATTTATAAAAAAAAATACTTTTCTAATAAAACAGTTTTTTTAAATAAAAAAAAGTCAAATAACCCTAATAAAAACTATATCATATTTTCTAAAAAAAAAAACACCCAATGAAAGAGTGACAACTCGTCAACCAGTACTAACCCAACTCTTAGACCGGTGTGTCTAGCAGGGTTCATTGAAAAAAGCCCTAATTACCGATTTCAGTCCTATTCATGGCCTCTTCTGCTGGAAAAATCAACACTTTAGTGCCTCATTTTCGGAAAACAGTGGTTTTCTTTTTTAAAAAACACTTTTCAATTAAAACCCCTCAATTCTTTTTCACACTTCTTGTTTTAATGTTTTTATTTGTTTGCTTGTTATTTTCTCAAAGATTTTTTTGGAAAGTTGGTGGTTGGTTAAAGCCAAAGAGGACTGTTGATTCAAAATTTAGTCTGCTGACATGGCTCAATTAAGTGGAGACACATGGCAATCTGCGTGGCAATAACAAACACTTCTGAATAACACCTTGACTTCGAGGAACTCAATTTCCCCGGCCAACTCAGACACTCCGAGCAGTAGGTGCTCTCTGAGGAACGTTACTGCACTGAGCAGCTCATGGATACCGAGATACTTAGGCGGTCCGAGTAGCTTAGGCGGTCTGAGCTGCACCTCGATCAGAGCATTTATTATCAGGCAATTAAGAGGATTAAATGTGCATTAAATGCTGATTATTATCATACAGATGTATACGCTTATTGGACAGCTATGTATGATCCTTTCTCATGTACAGCCTCAGGGCTATAAATACATTGTATCATCCTCATTGGAAAGGGACCGGAATTTCTGGAGATAAATCCTACCTCGAGAATTCCCAAACAGTCAATAATAACACGAACAGTGGACGTAGGCCATTCGTTCAAGGCTGAACCACTTTAAAATTTCTTGTCTTATTTATTTTTTATTTGTGATTAAACAATTAGAGATAATCTAATTTTTTACATCAACAGATTGGCGCCGTCTGTGGAAAACGACTGTAATTTTCGTTTTTCATCAAAAATAATTAATCACCAATGGCTGACAATCCTAAATCCAGCAATCGAAACGCTGGAAACTCCCCAAATCAATCCGCTCCTCCAAATGTCCAAGATCTAGCTGGAATCATGGTCAGTTTGGCTCAAGGTCAGACAGCCATGCAAGAAACAATGCGACAACTCATGCAAACTATCCAGGGTGAAGCATCAACCTATTCAGGACAACGAAGTGTTCAAAGAAATACTCGTTTACTTTCTTCACGCATCAGGCAAAGCGATTCATATCGCACTGAGAAATCTGAAGATTTTTCTTATCAACCGGGTCGAACTTCATCAGTACGAGCCACAGATACTGAACAACACACCACTCTCTCTCCAGAAAGGACCAGTGCACTGGAAAGATTAAGTAGGGTCTCTCTTTTTGATCGATTGGGCCCTAGGAAGAATAAAAGTCCTCCTAAGGCTATGTCGAGAAACTTTCGAGGACCATTTGATCTAAGAGAGGGTTCTGCCCAATCACAACCAGTTGCTCGATAAGATAGATTCCAGGAAGCGACTTCAACACGATCAATTGCTCGAACCAATAGGCCCGAGGAGGGAAATGATGCGTGGAAAGTCTCTATTCGGAGGTTGGAGGATAGATTAGGGGAAATGGTTAAGGCCAAGAATCCTCTACAAAGAACTTTTGTCCAAGCAATTGTGGATTTTCCCACACCATCAAAGTTCAAAGCACCTGTTGTGACTCCTAAATATGATGGAAAAAACGACCCTTTCCTTCATATAGAGCAATACCAAGCTGCTGCCGACATCTATGCTGTGCCAGATGAGATGAGATACAGGGCATTCTCGGGAACTCTTACAGGATCTGCTCAAACATGGTACAATAATCTTCCTCGTGGTAAGATTTAAACTTTCTTTCAACTGGCCGAGCTCTTCATTGGAAACTTTTGTTTTGGAGCAAAACCTGTTAAACGAGTAGCACACTTGTTAAGTGTTAGACAAAAGGCAAGTGAGAGCACCAGGGATTATATAACTCGTTTCAATAACGAAAAACTCAAAGTTATTGATTATAAGGAAAAGACAGCGATTACTGCTCTGATGAGTGGGTTGTTACCCAACAAGTTGTACTACACTTTGGCTAAAGATCCACCCAGAACCATGTCAAAACTGATGGCAAAAGCAGCCAAGATCATGAATGCCGAGGAGGCTATGGCTGCAAAGAAGAATATGGATACCAAAGAGACCAAGGTGGAGGTTGATAAGGCCAAAAAGAAAGAGCATAAGAACAATGGTGGTGACAAACACTCAAAAATAAAGCCATCATGGGAGGTATTGAAGAAATTTGAAAATTATACTCCTTTGAAGGTAGACATCAACCATATTCTAGAAGAAATCAAGAATAGCGAGGAGTTAAACTGGCCAAAGAAAATGAAGTTAGACCCTGGCAAGAGGAATAAGGCCAAATATTGCGAGTTTCACAAGGATCATGGCCACACGACCAAAAATTACATAGCTCTTCAGAATGAGATCGAAGCACTCATTAGACGAGGAAAACAGGCAAAGTATGTTGATCGTAGAAATGAAAGAATAAACAACGACCGAGCAAGAGAGAGGTCTAGATCTCCTCGTCAAGAAGAGGAGAACAACAAAAGATACCATGAAGATGATCCAGGAGACGACCCCGATCTCCCCAAAAGACCAAGGCAGCCAGAACGTGAGGTATTTTTAATACGTTTTGGATCATTTGATTGCAATGTGATTACATGTGGAGATGTAGGAGGTGGAGACCTTACTGCAGAAAGAAAAGCTTACCTCAATGAGGCTCAAGCCTGTTCATATATTCAAGGAATAAACTTGGCTGAAGATGATCACCCGAGGAAGGTCAACAAAGAAAAACTGGTCATCGGTTTCTCAAAAAACGACCTCGCAGGTGTGTTATATCCTCATGATGACCCATTGGTGATCAAAATGAGAATTAAGGAGGTGATGATCTTGAGAGTACTGGTTGATAATGGTAGCTCGACTGATATTATGTTCTACTCATGCTTCGACAGCTTAAATCTAAAGTTGTCTCAGTTGGAGCCTTATCATAGGCCCCTTCTAGGTTTTGCTTGCGAGAAAGTTTTTCCACTTGGGACGATCAAGTTGGATATGTTCATTAGTACATGGCCTGCTTGTCGAACAGAAAGAGTACTCTTCTTTGTGATGGATAAGAATGTTCAATCAGCCTACAATATCATCATGGGAAGGGTAGGGTTGAAGAAGTTCAAAGCAGTACCGTTTACGGTACATCAATGCCTAAAATTTCCAACCAATTTTGGAGTAGGAGTTGTGAAGGGTGATAAAAAAGTAGCTAGGGAATGCTACTATTCATCTACCGAGCAGGAGGAACTGGAGGAATCTAGGAAAAATACTATTACCTATTAGGTGGATGAAGGTACAGAAATTGAAACATTGGATCCTAGAGACGAGTCGCAACTTGTGAAAGGTTAGGTGGTGGAAGATACTGAAAATATCATTCTGGACGACTAGCATCCTGAACGAACAACTCAGATAGGTTCGTCTTTAGATGCCTCACTAAAACAGGAGTTGATAGTTTTCTTAAAAAGTAGAAAACAAACTTTTGCTTGGAGTCATGAGGATATGCCCGGAATAGACCCAAATTTCTTATGTCACGAGCTCAATGTGAATAAGGAGATCAAGCCAGTAAAGCAAAGAAGAAGAGTGTTCAGCCCCGAGAAGAACCAAGCTATACAGTAGGAGGTCGAGAAGCTCCAGAAAGCTTGCTTTATTGAAGATGTTAAATATCCAGACTGGTTAGCAAATATAGTGATGGTGAAAAAGAAGAACAACAAATGGAGGATGTGTGTAGACTTCACCGACCTCAACAAGGCATGTCCAAAGGATCATTTTCTCTTTCCCCGAATTGATCAATTAGTGGATTCTACCTCGGTACACGAGCTGTTGAGCTTCATGGATGCTTATTCTGGTTACAACCAGATTAAAATGAAACCTGAAGACAGGGAGAGTACTTCTTTCATTACCCATAGGGGAACTTATTGTTATAATGTTATGCCTTTTGGTTTGAAAAATGCAGGAGCAACATATCAGCGGCTGATGAACAAGGTGTTTGCATAGCAAATCAGTTATAATATGGAAGTTTATGTTGATGATATGCTGACAAAGAGCAAGAAAGATGCTTACCATCTAGTTGACTTAGGCCGGACCTTTGATCAATTAGATAAATATCAAATGAAGTTGAACCCGACTAAGTGCATATTTGGAGTACGAAAAGGCATGTTTCTCGGATATATTGTCAATCAATGAGGCATTGAAGCAAACCCTAAAAAGATCAAAGCTCTATTGGGACTACGATCTCCAAAGACGAAGAAAGAAGTGCAAAGTCTTACAGGGCGAGTAGCAGCACTTAACAGATTTATATCGCGAGCAACTGATAGATGCCTTCAATTCTTCAAACCGCTCTGAAAGACTTTTGAATGGAATGAAGAATGCGAGAAAGCTTTTCAAGAATTGAAGAAATATTTGGCAGCACCTCCACTGTTGTCCACGCCAGTGATGGGAGAAAGGTTGTACTTGTATTTGGCAGTTTCAGAAAATGCAGTTAGCTCGGTATTAATAAGACTAGAGGATGGAGTACAAAAACCAATTTATTACACTAGTAAGGCCTTTCGAGGAGTAGAGATCAGATATCCAAAACTGGAAAAGTTGGCACTGGCGCTGATCGAAGCGAGTAGAAGAATGAAGCCATACTTCCAAGCTCATACCATAATCGTATATGCCGATATGCCGTTGAGGCAAGCTCTTCATAAACCAAAAAAATCAGGGACATTGATGTATTGGGCAATAGATTTCGGTGAATATGATATAATTTATGAGCCTAGATCGTCACTAAAAGGGCAAGTAGTAGAAGATTTTATAGCAGAGCTCACTTATCCTGATACCCCCGAGGAGCAAAAGCTGAACACCGACCAACCTGTGGATGTTACAGGATCATCAAATTTAAATCCTGATCAACTTAAGTTGGTCGGAGAGCAAGAGAAGAAGGCCGACGAGCAGCGAGGTGTGGTAGAAATAGAGATAAGGGAGCAACAAATATTCCATCGAGGAACTTTGTCCAATAAGAAGTTTGCGGACGAAATACCTGTATGGAACCTGTATGTAGATGGCTCATCATGCATCTCAGGTAGTGGAGCTGGGATTGTATTGAAAAGTCCAGACGAGGTCGATATAGAATATGCTCTGCGCTTTCAATTTCAAGCTTCTAATAATAAGGTCGAATATGAAGCGATGATTGTAGATCTTAGTCTGGCAAAAACCATGAAGGCAGAGCAGGTAATCATATGCAGTGACTCACAGTTGATTGTAAACCAAATGCTTAGTGTATATACAACAAAAGGAGAATTGATGATTAAGTACCATGCAAAGGCAATGGAATTGGTATCGGAATTTATTACTATTCAACTGGTCAGAATACCAAGAATGGATAATGCAAGAGCAGACGCTTTAGCTCGACTAGCATCGGCTACTCGTATCGAGCTATGAAGAACAATCCCAATTGAAGTTCTAGCTGGTCGGAGCATAGATGAAGATCTGACGATGAATTTTATTACCCTTGATTTAGGGCCATCTTGGATGGATCCCATCAGGGCATATATTGAGGAGGGAGAATTACCGATTGACAAACTCACAGCGAAGAAATTGAAGTTTAAAGCTGCTCGTTATGTACTGACTAATGGTGTTCTATACAAACGAGGAATTATGGCAGGTTTGTAAAAATGTGTGCATCCCTCCGAGGTGAACGATTTGATTAAAGAGGTCCATGAAGGGTCCTGTGGAGCCCATGTAGCAGGTCGGACACTTTTGCAAAGAGTGATGACGCAAGGATACTATTGGCCAATGATGAGGGCTGATTGTATAGCCTATGCCAAGAAATGTGACAAGTGTCAACGCTTCTCCACTATCCGAAGAACTCCCCAAGCATTGTTGACACCCATTACTTCCCCTTAGCCATTTGCCATGTGGGGAATTGACTATGTTGGGCCATTTCCAACGACCAGAGGAAGATTTAAATATCTCGTCATCGCAGTGGATTACTTTACTAAGTGGGTTGAAGCCGAGCCTCTTGTCGACATAACGTACGAAAAGGTGTACCAATTTATTTGGAAAAATATCATTTGTAGATATGGTCTTCCCCATGCATTCATCACCGACCATGAAACACAATTTGATAATGAGGAGTTCGCTGCATATTGTCATCAGTCAAATATCTTGAAAATCCACTCGGCACCAGGCCATCCCCAAAGTAATGGACAAACTGAAGTAACAAACAGAACACTGCTAAATGGCTTGAAGAAAAGACTGAATGACGCGAAAGCAAACTGGATCAACAAGCTACATTCAGTACTATGGGCTTATCGTACTACTTCTGAGCAGCAACTGAAGAATCTTCATATATGCTGGCATTTGGAAGTGAAGTTGTTATACCTGCCGAGTTGGGCCTTCCAACACACCGAGTGTTGAACTTCAACTCCCCTGTCAGCGATTTAATGAGAAGGTTAGACTTGGATATGCTCGAGGAAGTTAGAGAAGAAGCAGCCATCAGGAATGCTTCTTACCAGCAACGAACAACTTTGTTCTACAATAAGAGAGTGAAGAAGTGTGACCTGAAAGAAGGAGACTATGTGCTAAAGAAAGTGATTCAAAAGCACAACAAACTGGAAGCGAACTGGCATAGACCTTACCGAGTTACAGAAGTTGTTCGACCAGGAACCTACAGAATATAAACTTTAGAAGGGGAGGAGTTTAAGAATGCATGGAATGCAGAGCACCTGCGCAAATATTATCAGTAATGTAAACCCTCATGTAATGCAATTTCATCAGTATGAATAAAATGTGAATATTCTACCCAATTCTCTCCTTTTGTTGAATTTTTTTCCCGGAATACTAGTGCTACACACTACTCAGCAAAATCCACCAACTCCAGTTGGTCGAGAAGAAAAATATTTCCCAGAAACACCAACTCCGGTTGGTTGGGAAGAAAATCCACCAACTCCGGTTGGTCGGGAAGAAAAATATTTCCCAAAAATACCAACTCCGGTTGGTCGGGAAGAAAAATATTTCCCAGAAATACCAACTCCGGTTGGTTGGGAAGAAAATCCACCAACTCCAGTTGGTCGGGAAGAAAAATATTTTCCAGAAATACCAACTCCGGTTGGTTGGGAAGAAAATCCACCAACTCTGGTTGGTCGGGAAGAAAAATATTTCCCAGAAATACCAACTCCGGTTGGTTGGGAAGAAAATCCACCAACTCCGGTTGGTCGGAAATAAAAAATATTTCTCAAAAATACCAACTCCGATTGGTTGGGAAGAAGATTCACCCACTATAGTTGGTCGGGAATAAAAAGTTTTACCAACTAAGGTTGGTCGAGAATTAAAAAAACACCAACTCTCTTTGGTCAGAAATAGTTGGTTAAACAAATAATGGCTTAGAATTAAAAAGTGATCAAGCAAAATTTTAATACTTGAAACATTTCAAATTACCACCAAGTTGGTCGAGAAACAAAATATCATCAACTCTGGTTGGTCGACAAATGATTATCGTCAATTTAGTAAAATTTTAATACTTGAAACATTTCAAATTACCACCAAGTTAGTCGAGAAACAAAATATCATCAACTCTGGTTGGTTGACAAATGATTATCATAAATTTAAGATAGTCAACAATAAGTTTCACCAACTTTAGTTGATCGGCAAATAACACAATGTTGTTATCTTTTTAACAGATATACATACACATTCATTAGTAAATAAGACAATGGCAATCAAGATTTCAAAGAAAAATATAAGTTTTTCATTAAATCCAAAACAAAATACATTGAGAATGAAATACGTATTAATTATTACATCAAGATTCCTATTCTATTGGTTTCTTCTCCTCTGCTTTTGAAAAAGGTTCCTCGCCAGCAGGAGGATCGTCAAAGGCATAAGGGGAATTTATGAAATTAAGGTCTTTGATCATCCTGATGTTCATCACAGATGGATGATCGAGTAGGTGCTCTGGGCGAGATATCTCGACATTGGAATGGAGACTGTAATCGCCAAGATATTTGGAAATCAAACACGGAGGGATTGCCCGAGCAGGAATCCAGCTCATGTCAAGTTTGAATGGTGGCAGTGGCAGATCAAGCAACCCAGGATTATAGTAATCCCACAAATAGTGACCTTGTTCCAATTGTAGCACACCCAAGGCATTTAACCATCCTTGCTTATACCCCTCGTTGTTCGACTGCTAAATCCATTCATCGAGGTGATAGAGGGCTTCATTATAGCCAGCCATCCAAAATTCTCTAGGTTGCTTATGGAGTTGATAAGTCAACCTTTCCAGCTGCTCGTGGAGATTTTTTACGAAAAGTTCTTTATTCTCCAAGGAAGACTTTTGTGTAGAGAGCTGCTCATCCAAATTCATAATTTTCTTGGACATCTCTGCTAATGCTTAATTCTTCGCCTTTAGCTGAAAGGACTGATTCTCCAAAGATGATTGAGTTCTTCGATCTTCAATATTAAGCTGAGCAGCTCTTGCTTGTCCGAGAACCTCTTGCTCCACCGCGAGAAGAAGTAGAGGCTCTAGTTCTCTTCAAAGTCTCCAATTCATCTCTCAAATTGGCATTTTCGACCTCTAAGAAAGAGAAACCCTCATCGTTGACAGGGACTAAGGCGTTCGAGGAAGATGCTGCAGACTTCAACTGAGATACCTCTCTTCGCAGGTTATTATTTTCCTGCTCCAGTAACTCAGCTATCTGCATGTGCTCTTCGACCTCGGCCTTCAAAGTTCTCTCCCTTACATCGTAAGCAGCGAACAACTTATCATATCCCTTATCAGCATTCAGTTGCTGATACTTTTTCTCATATCCCTGGTGTAAAAGGGCTGTAGACTCCTTGTATTATTGTTGAAGCTCCTTGAGAGTGCCCTGGAGGTCTTCAATCATTTCATAATATGCTACATTATTAGCCACTGCCCTGTCGAGAAGACACTTTAAATACTGGTAGGCTTCAACTGCTTGCTCTGAAGCATCTTGATCGAGGATATCAACGATTTGAGCTTCAGTCATATCTGAATGACCAGCTTTGAAGTAATCATTGCATTGTCTCAACAATTTTGTATCATGAGCAGATAATAATTCCATCCTGGCTATAAACTAGTAAAAAGAAGAGATAGCAAGAATCAATAAGGAGCAAGAGGAAGAGAATCAACAGTATGAATAGTCAAAGTTTCAAATTTTATTACATCATAAAAGAGAAGTACATAGTTCAGAGTTACAATTGGTAAAAATAAACAGAGAGAAAAATCCGAACAACTCTACACCTTCTCCTTGTCTCCTAAAACTTTCTCGGGAGGCTGGGACAAGGAGGTAGGTTGCTCGGATGGGTGCCGAAAGCTGCTCGGTTGAAATAATGGATGGTTGAAGTTGCTCGCAGGAAGACTGGACAACTGGGGGATGAGAAATTTGATCTCCTATCACCACAGAGGATTCCTCAGAGGCAGCTTAGTCCACTTCTTCTTCTTCTTCTTCGGGAGTTGGAGGGGGGCCAGGGACGTGCCGCTGAAACAGGTCAAAATTTTCATCAACATTCATCTCTTTTAAAGCAGCGACCCAGTCATCCCTAAAGTACTTAAGGCTACCATATTCCACTTGTGACATCATGGCAGCCAGACCCTTATTCCAACCTTTATCCCAGCCAGCACTGAATGACCTTTTTACAGCAAATTTCCTTTTCACCTTTTTCGAGGAAAGTTTCTCGGATAGAAGTTCCTCGGCATCTTTTAACTTCTTTTTTTCCTCCTCCTTCTGACGACCAATGTGACGAAGTCTACCCAGCTCTTCCTCAGCAAATTTGAGCTTACCTTCAAGCTCCCCAGCATTTTGGAGCTTCCCTTAAAGCTTTTTATTCTTACTTTCTAATTCTTTTATTTTCTTCTCCAATCCCTTAGAGACCTCAACAACCTGATCCCTCTCCTTCTCGGTCGAACTGAGCTGCTTCTCCCAGGCAGCTTTATTATCAACGTACTTTTGACGAGAATCTTTCAAAGACTACGTCAAACCTACAAAAGCCTCCTCTACACCACTAAAGGAGATGGACTCCTTGATGGCTTCATCCTTCTTCAAGATTGTATTGAAACAAGTTACCAACTGGAAAAAGAAAATAACTGTAAGTCAGTGCGAGCATATAACATGAAAAATGAAAGTTTAGATTTACAATACTTACTGAGGCAATGTGCTGAGCTGCCAAAGTGGTAACCCTATCCCGGGAAAGATTTTCTTCAATACCTTGGATCTCGGTAATGATCCAAGACTTCACCGAGCTCATGGCAGAGCTCAGAGCAACGAAAGTAGGAACACCACTTCCGGTAGTTAGAGGCTGAGAGATGGATTCAGCCAAATTGACCGAGGAGCTCTTCTTCAGCCTCCTCATAGGATCATCAACGGTCTCGACCAAAGATGAAGTCTTGGTCGGGGATATGACTATAACCTCGCTTGGAGCAACGACCTTGCTCGGATCCACTGAGGGCTTCTTGGCAACCTTCACAGTAGCAACCGGAGGAGGTGCATTGATTTTTCTTGTCCCTTTTTCTGGGACATCATGCTTGCTTTTCTTTGCCTCTCCAGCAATAGAGGCAGATTTCTCAAAAAGGGCAGGAGCTCTTCTTCTCTTCATTCTTTCACTCAGAGGAATATGTGACTCAGGTGAAGAACTTACTGAAGCTGGTACTGGTTCTGCATCACTTATCACCGGACGAGCAGTAAAAGACGAGGTGTAACTCTTGTACTGCAGCAAATATGAAGCTGATCTGATATGCTCATCGACAACAGTCTGATGCAAACCCCAGATAAGTTTCAGATGTTTAAATTAACTTCTGTCTCTTTTGGAGACTTTCTCTTGATGTCAACTGCAAATAAATCAAAATTAAAATATCAATGACACATTTTATCAAACACAAAGGAAGCATAATTTTGAAAATAAAATAAAATAAAAACAACCTATCCCATTGCCATAGGGAGGGCATCTAGGACCCTGGTACACATCATTTTCAGTTAGTGGAGGGTGTTGCCAATTTTTCATAACAACACCGTGCTCGAAGTAATCCCTATTGGCATCTAGGAGATTGACTACTAGAGCCCTATTTAAAAACCTAGTTTTTAAATAAAAAGTATTGTCACCAACAACCCATCTATAACAAAACATAATTTCTGGAATTCCTATACAGGTTCCATGAATCTGATTTAATCTATGAACTCCATTAACTATTCTCCATGTGTTAGGGGCTATTTTTGCAGGAACCACGTCAAAATATTGACAGAATTCCAGACATAAAGGGTTTGGGGGAAAAGAAAAGTCACATTCAGCACGAAGAGACTGGGGAACCAATATCCCTCAGCCAAACGAAAATAATCTGAAGGTTCAGAAAGTTCCTCCAGAATAACCCATGAAGGAATAGAGAAATCAGAACGAAACTTATCAAGCGACTCAACAAGGTAAACCATGATGAATAAAGGAAATAAAAGAGAAAGAAGAAGATCTTACAGGAAAAGGATGGATCTGTTGACAACGAACGATGAAAGGGATGAACGCACAAGAGAGAGAGAGAAAATGGAAAACTCAAAGATACAGATTTGAAAAAGTAGAAGACTATATGATTTTATGCAACGCTTAAATACCTTACCTTGGGAAAAGGTAAAAATAATGATTATAAAGGGAGACGTTTACACTACCGGCGGCTAAAAGGATAAAAAGGGCGCGGAGTTCGAAGCAGTTAAGAAAATTCTAAAAGTCTGATTCTATGAATTCGAAAAGAAAAAATAAATGCAAGGAAAACGTTCCTAAAATTCAGGATGACCATTTAATCCCTCCATATTTCGAGAAGAATGTTCCACACTCCTCAGTCTCGAACTGTGAAACATTGGGGGCTTCTGTTGATACAAAATTTAGTCTGCTGACATGGCTCAATTAAGTGGAGACACATGACAATCTGCGTGGCAATAACAAACACTTCTGAACAACACCTTGACTTCGAGGAACTCAATTTCCCCGACCAACTCAGACACTCCGAGCAGTAGGTGCTCTCCGAGGAACGTTACTGCACCAACAGCTCATGGATACCGAGATACTTAGGCGGTCCGAGCTGCACCTCGATCAGAGAATTTATTATCAGGCAATTAAGAGGATTAAATGCGCATTAAATACTGATTATTATCATACATATGTGTACGCTTATTGGACAACTATGTATGATCCTTTCTCATGTACAACCTCAGGGCTATAAATACATTGTATCATCCTCATTGGAAGGGGACCGAAATTTCTGGAGATAAATCCTACCTCAAGAATTCCCAAACAGTCAATAATAATACAAACAGTGGACGTAGGATATTCGTTCAAGGCTGAACCACTTTAAAATCTCTTGTCTTATTTATTTTTTATCTGTGATTAAACAATTAGAGATAATCTAATTTTTTACATCAACAAGGATGTTGAAGGGAAAAGACTTTTCGTCGCATGGTTCACTTCTTGAGGGAAAAGATCAATCTCTCTTTCTCTCTCTCTCTCTCTCTCTCTCTCCGTGTGTATATATATATATACACTAGCGGATAAATTTACCCCCGTGATAAAACCCAGCACATAATAACCCGTTTTTAAAAAAAAATCAAAATAAAAAAATACTTAAATTTTTCTTAAAAAAAGTTATTTTTT
Organism: Sambucus nigra; assembly: GCA_949130495.1. Taxonomy (NCBI): domain Eukaryota; kingdom Viridiplantae; phylum Streptophyta; class Magnoliopsida; order Dipsacales; family Adoxaceae; genus Sambucus; species Sambucus nigra. The sequence continues at coordinate 522,629,892 of OX422207.1, forward strand.
AAAAAATATTTAATTAAAAAAATTAATAAAAAATGAATATAATAATCATATATATATATATAGAGAGAGAGGCAGACTCCTGTGCACATTAAGTTTGCATAGTGCTGGCGCACACCAATTTTTTTAAAGAATTAAAAAAAGATTGAGCTGATTTTTTCTATGTGATATTTAAACATTTCAACGGACCTGTGTAAAAAAATCAACTCAAAAAAATATTTTTTGCTATTTTTTAAAAATCGGTCAAACTTTGAGAGCTTTTAAAGTGCTTAAAAGCAGCGAAAGTTTGACCGATTTTTTAAAAATAGCAAAAAAAAAAATTTAGCTGTTTTTTTACATGGGTCCGTTGAAATATTTAAATATCACACAAAAAACTCAACTCAAAAATATTTTTTTTACTATTTTAAAAAAATAATGTACAAACTTAGTGTGCACATGAGTTTGGCTATATATATATCCATACCTATTTATTAAAAAAAAACTTTTAGCATGACATTTCATGCATGGGCATGAAATGTCAAAAATATCATACATATATTTTGGCATACCCCATATGGTGTTAAATTATATGGATATAATAAAGGAGGAGGGACTTTTAGTCTTTTCCAACTGAAGATTGAGATCGAAAGTTGGTGTGTTTGGCCTTTATCAATTGATGGTTGATATTGAATGTTTAGAATTTGATCTTATACCACATGGACGAATATGGGAGTGGAGATGGAAGGTGATTACTTAATACAATCGGTACAATCATAAGGTTCAAGAAACACAAGGCTTAAGAAACTAGAGTTGCTGCAACAAGTGACCTAAGATATGGGTCATATCAGACTTCTCCAGGCAACCTAAGTACATAAAGGTTTATCTACCTTGAAACTTCTACTACACAAAGGTTTCTCTATGTTGAACCACTACTTTGAACTGATATTTCCAAACGCATCATAACATCTCACTTGGTATGTATTTGTTTTTCTACTATTTTGCTTCTTAGTTCAAATTTGTAGTGTTTTGTGATGTTAAGAGTCAAGGGTTACCATGTTAAAACTGGGTACATTTAAGAGTCTAAGGGTCAGTATTAACATTTTGTACACTCAACTTCTTGGTTCTATACTGAGCAACTAGGTATAGAACAATCAACACTCCATTTGACTTAGAACGTGTTGGTACACTTTATATATTGTGATTAAAAAATCACATCAAAGAGTTTTATGGAGAAATCAAAAAATAAAATCATAAATTAATTTTAAGTCAACGGCTCAAAATTAAATTATTACCTCATATGATTATCGCAAATATGAACCGCATGCGTGAATTCCAAATAAATACTGCACAATAAAAATAAACAATATTACCTCAATTGTTTATAAATTCGTCGTAGACGATTCTTGGGTTGAGTCGCGGACTAGGTCTCTCTCTTTAAGACGTTTCGCGGCTCTACCCTCTTTGTGCAGGTAGTCTACGGTCACGCCGTCCCTAGGATAAAACAAGTCAGAATCACCTCTGTATCATATAACCATGCACCGTAGTTATATGTCTTCTAACACCCATTCCAAATTAATTGTTCAATTTCTTAATTTCAGTTTGTGTAGACAAACTGTTCTAAAATATTTTAGGGGAATAAATATTTTCATGAAGAAAATATCTTCAGTCTTAGAAAGAGAGAAAAGTGATTTCCAAAACACTCGATTTTTTTTTCTTCCAAAACTAAACTCAAGTTTTTTTTTATTTCAAAACCACACTTGAGAGCTGTTTTGTTCTTGATCTCTCTACATATATCTCTTTGGCCGGATGAGCCAATCTTCTTATAAAATGAATGCAGCCAAAGGGTACTCAAGTGGGAGAATTATTTTCCCCATTTTTAGCCGAAAGTTGAGACAATTATGGCTAGTAGGAATATAAAAACTTAAGTAGTGGGCACATGTGGGAGTGAAAACCGGAGGGCCAAAGATTTGGGTCGAAAAAAGGCTAACTTTCTTTTTCAAAGTTTACACCTTTAAACAAAAGTTCCAACAATCCCCCACTTGTAAATTTTAAAAAATTATTGCGCAATAATAATTAATAGAATTGTGCATAAGCAAAGGTGTCTTTCGACTTGAACCTTTACGTAGTAAAGATGATTCAGATTATACTAGAGTAACTCGTAGTTTTGAACTCTATCTCTGACAACATCCCACACACAACCCTACTTGGGTATAATCCTCAAGCCAGCACGTTACGGCCATGTGCTTCTATCCCAGTATGTGAACGCTCTAGGAAATTTGCCCAAAATTACCATAGGAAGCGGCCAAACTTCCACATCCACATAGGTGAGTCTATCAAGGATACTCCTGTAGCTAGGCACCCCACTCAAAATAGAGCTATAGATCTCCATTAAGAGTTATAATTAACTCAACCTTAACTCGCTTCAGGATATCATGCTCCATAGGGATGGACTCGGAGTAAAACCCCGTATATAATTATTAGCATGATTCAACCCATATCATCGTGACTTATTATTACCCTTTGAACCTATTTCTTGGGATCTCCAGCCTATAGGTTGGGTTACCACCACAAATGATTCAATATCAAGGGGCTTTAGTCCGATCCCTTTCTAGGTGTTAAACACCTTCTCCCGCACTAGTCCTTTCATCAAAGGATATGTCAGGTTCTATTCTCATCAGTCCGATCATAATCCACACTCACAACTCATTAGTTTTTAAATTCTCAAACTATGTTGTGCTTACGACATATTTGTCGTTCTTTTCGTTATGATAACGGTTCTAAAATTTTACAATAGCCATGGTTCTATTGTTGTGGATAAAATGACTGTGTCAGTCTCTACCATAAATGGTATCTTATAATAGGTCTTTTAACCTTTCATTTACTCACTAGACATAGCTAATGGTATCACCATATACTCCATCATTAATTATGCCAATAATTAATATTTCTGGGAGTTCCAAAAAATAGTAACATAATATGTGTTAAACACATATCTATTATTGATTCAGAATCAGTTCTAGGTTCATGGTTTTTATCAAAACACATAACCTTTCTCAATATCATAAGAATGAACTTTTTAATTATAAACCTTCATAGTACTCGCACAAAAAAAAATATTCCAAGTCAACTGTATTTAGTAGCTCAATTGAGACTACTTAAAATGTTCGGATATTCATCTTTTCTTATCACTATATATAGTGTTCTTATACTTGGATCGTGTGGAGTATAAGATGGTTCATAATAATCATATATCTAATAAATAGATATTCTTGTATTTGAATGTACTCGATCAATTAATTGATCCCTATAGCCTTGTAATATTAACAAGTACTATTCTTGTTTCATTGAAACTCTTTATGCTAACACTTTGACTTAGCATGAATTTGATTTTCTAGGCAACAAAATATTATAACCAAATATTAGCTAATCATTCTTGCATAATAAATAAGAGTGCATTCATATTTCAACATGCTTAGTGATAAACACGATTCATAATATTCTCAATTCATTCTCATTTGATAATTTATCAAAATATCATGCAATTTATTGGTGCCTTCAATATTAATTTTTCAACTTCAAGTTGGTCCATATAAGTTGCCTTACATAGGTCACCATTCGAAAAACAGTATATATATATTTAGTTTTTATCTCAACCTCATATATAATATCAATGGCATTCAAATTAAATGAAGCTTCTTTATTTTCATGAGAATAATTTAACGTGCATCATGTATAACTAAGTTATATTGATGAATTTCGGCTATTAAAGAAGTCTCATATTCATAAACGATAATGGTCTCAATATTCCTTCAAATGGTGTGTATACACCTTTTTATCTTAAAGTTATAAGATAAGTCAATTATAAACTAATTTCTAGTTTATTCCAAGAAATTCAATAAATCATTTATGACATGACTTCTTTAAGGATTTTTTGAATCCTTTTCAATAACATAAGCAAGTTTTTATTTTTAACTCATAACTCAAAAAATAAGAGTTCTCTTGAACACCAAAGTTTCAGATTCTATTAAATGTTCTTTAATTATAGTTGAGAGGTACTCGATTGAGTGCCCCCACTATTCTCTAGGTATAGCAATTAGAAGCAACATATAATGTGCGCCCACTATATCTTCAATTCATAAAATAAAACTTAAACTTTTGCGTTTCAACATTAAATAAGAATTAATCTTATTTCTTAAATAAATACATGCTTAATGTCATCATGTATAGCCGAATCAAAAAATACATGTTCATTTGTTTTAGTCATAAATTCATATTTTCGAAGGTCTGAAAGTCACATATAGATTATACAATCTATTTCATAAAAAATTATAATATATAATTTTTCCAATGTATACAATGATACTTCATATTAGAGTTTAAACCTCTATTCCAAATCAAAGCATACGGTCAAAATAATTTTACCTAACTAAATTATTTCTACACGCGCATGAAGAACACCAAATTGATTCCAACATAGCAGAATACAATTTTATTATATACCTTTTTCAACTCATATAAATGAATAATACAAAGAATTATTCATATAAAATTCTAGCATTTGCACTCCAAACTCAAATATTGTATAAGTCATTATACAATTTCTATGAAATTCATCTTCCATAAATTTGAGTCTAAATTTTTAAGTACTTCATAAATTCTTGAATAAGAAATTTATAAAGGCTTAAAAATATTTTGAATCCGTTGGGAACACGACATGATACATTTTTTTTAAGAAAATGTTATCCAAAATATTTGTTCAAGCGAAAAAATTTCAAGTTTGAAATTTCACCACGACCAAACCGCTTATTGAAAATTTATGAAATTTTCCAGAATTCATCCTTTATGAGTCTATTCTTATCCAAAATTGGAATCACTCAAAAATATTAAGTACAAGTGAAGGTAAACTTGTTTTACTACAAGCTGTCCAAAAAATTCAGCATTGCGCATCCCATTTGAAAAAAATCATAATAAAGGATATACAACTCTTTTTTCAGAAATTTCGAAGCCCAAAATTTATAATCTCAACATACTACATGCATGACAAAATTCATGAACTTTCAGTCTATATATCATCAAAAAACTCAGATGATATTCCAACAGAATTCATAACAAAAATTTCAGTTTTTTTTTCCATCATCGATCACTTTAGTGTGGTTGAAAAATATCAACTACACTTTCACATAAATACTTCAAATATATTTGAACAAATTTCTTTTGTACTAAACATAGCGCAAGGCACAAATGTTTATTACTTACCCTTCGAATCCATATAACAAATGTTCATTTGTTTTCATATAACAAATTTTCTTTTGTTTCCAAATATCAAATTTATAATTTGATTCCATATAACAAATTTTTAATTTGTTTTCTTAACCACAAGTGGATCAAAATAAATTATCCAAAAACAATATACAATTCCATTTCCAACAATAACATCTTATGTGAAATAATATTTCACATTCATAACTAAAAAATAGGATTGACCTATTTAAAAGTTTTCCATTGAAGGGGTTCATTTTTGTTCAAATTCTAATTTCTCACGAAATTATTGATCGATTTCGAATTGACCAAAAATACTGAAATTTATATATCTACTTCATAAAATATATCATTTAGGAAGTTCAGGGGCTAAACGGTCATTTCTAGAGGTAAAAGGTCAAAATTATAATTTCTAAACATAGAAACTTAGTTGGCCTTTTTTCATTTCGACATCATAAAAATAATCATATATGCCAATAGGATTTATTTTTTGGTCTCTATGGTAGACATAAAACGTCTTAAAATTGTTGGTACACTTTATATATTGTGATTAAAAAATCACATCAAAGAGTTTTATGGAGAAATCGAAAAATAAAATCATAAATTAATTTTCAGTCTACGGCTCAAAATTAAATTATTACCTCATATGATTATCGCAAATATGAACCGCATGCGTGAATTCCAAATAAATACTGCACAATAAAAATAAACAATATTACCTCAATTGTTTATAATTTCGTCGTAGACGATTCTTGGATTGAGTTGCGGACTAGGTCGCTCTCTTTAAGACGTTTCGCGGCTCTACCCTCTTTGTGCAGGTAGTCTACAGTCACGCCGTCCCCAGGATAAAACAAGCCAGAATCACCTCTGTATCATATAACCATGCACCGTAGTTATATATCTTCTAACACCCATTCCAAATTAATTGCTTAATTTCAGTTTGTGTAGACAAACTGTTCTAAAATATTTTAGGGGAATAAATATTTTCATGAAGAAAATATTTTCAGTCTTAGAAAGAGAGAATAATGATTTCCAAAACACTCGATTTTTTTCCTTCCAAAACTAAACTCAAGTTTTTTTTTTTAATTTCAAAACCACACTTGAGAGCTGTTTTGTTCTTGATCTCTCTAGATATATCTCTTTGGCCGGATGAGCCAATCTTCTTATAAAATGAATGCAGCCAAAGGGTACTTTAGTGGGAGAATTATTTTCCCCATTTTTAGACGAAAGTTGAGACAATTATGGCTAGTGGGAATATAAAAAATTAAGTAGTGGGCACATGTGGGAGTGAAAACCGGAGGGACAAAGATTTGGGTCAAAAAGAGGCTAACTTTATTTTTCAAAGTTTACACCTTTAAACAAAAGTTCCAACATAACGCATAATGAGGGTAAAACCATAAACACTCCATGTGGAGGTTTACAACCATAAGTTTATGCAAAAAGAGATTTAAAAAGAAGAAGGAGAAGTTTGTGGTGGTGTCCTAAAAACCATCACCATCGTCGTTGAGAAAGACATGTTAAAATACCTCCCCCAAAAAATAATACAGTGTTTTGCTTACATGTATTAATAACTATCTTTAACAATTTAGTGTTTGCTGCTACTAATGCCTATTTTGTCACGGTGAAAGTTTGATGCAAGGAGGGCGAGATCAGTTATGTAGGCTCAGATGGTTGCTCCGAAGTTTTTTTTGATACCTTAGTCACGAATCTTAGGTGTTCATTTGAGTTTTTTGTTTTCTTAACTGAGATTTTTATTTTGTTAACTGAGTTTTGGTTCAGGTCTGTTAACTTTATTAGCATTTGTCTACTCACATGGTTTAAGAGTGTTTTTTTATTAACTGAGTTTTTTTATACCTTTGTTAGTTGTTAGTTGTTCGTTTCAGTTTTTCATTTTGTTAACTGAGTTTTGGTTCAAGTTTGTTAAATTTACTATTGGTCTACTCAGTTTGTTCAGGTCGATAGAGTTGTGTTTTTAATGGTTTTTTTTATGTTAAAACTGGAAAAAAAACTGTAAGGGTTAACATACCTTAACATATCTCACTTGAAACCTATTTTTTTGGGTACGTGTCCGTCTTAAAATATCTCGCTTTCTTTCTCGGTTAACAAACCTCATATGATTTTTTTTTTTTGATGTTAAAACTTTGTTAACTGACATACCAAGTGAGTACATAGTACACAACTGTGTTTTTGAACACACCCATTTTTTAATACTCAGCGTAACAGTTTTGTATACTCAGTTCCATGTCATTATTTCCCTTCTTCAATATTTTTTTCTTTCATTTTGAAAAAGGGATTCTTTTTGTACCTTTTCTGACAGTTTATATGAAGCTAAAAATGGAAAATGGACTATTTTAGTTGTTTTTTCATGAACCCGGCTTCTAATGCGCAGTTAGCTAATTTGCGATTTCTGTTTTAGTGCGAGGTTGTTTTTAGATTATAAGTTTAATGGACTTTATAGAAATATTTTTTTTGCAGGGAGAGAGAGGGGTTATGTAAATATGGATGTGTATACATTTTCTTAAGTGGGTATTCTTGATTGTGGGTTTCTGTGCAAGGTGTAACAGTTTATGACTTAGTTTTTGAATGTATTTAACATATTGCACATGAAGGATTTTGGATATATTGGTGGGTTTACACACACAGATTTAAATAAACATATCTGATAAAGTTGGGTTTTGAAATTTGTTGAAAGCAGGTGTTTTTTGTAAGGTATTACAGTCAGTTTGTTGGTTATTAATCATATTAAAATTTTGAACATATTTCTAATAAATGAGCATATGTTGTTAATTTATTATTATTTTTATTTAATTGTTTTGCTCTTGAACATATTAAATGCAATTCACTGGCAGCAAGTGTGGTTTTTGTATACCAACAATATGTACAGGTAGTGAAAAAGCTTCCTCCTCACATAATTGATTAAAAAAACGCAAATTGATTAAAAAAAAGCAATGATGAGTTAAAAGATGATTTGATCGTACATGTTCGGTACTATAGGGAAATGGGACATTTTTTGATAATGTGAATATGAGATTTCAACATGTGTATTTGTGCATGACAACAATTCAAAATCACCTCACAATGTAGTGTACACAGTTACGAGATTGACTTGATGAAAGCACCAATTGAAACAATTACGACCTAGCATCAATGTCTACTTTATTCTAAGCCAATTAAAAATATAACCAATTAAAGTAAAAAAAGGTCGAGTTTTTATAGTTTAACATTTCGTGACATAAATCTTTGCATTATATATTTAATGCATATAAAAATAATTAAGACCTAACAAAAGTGTGACATGATTAAACATGACACGAAATGTTTATGATTTATATAACGCGAACATGATTCGAACGTAAAACAAAATTACATGAAATACTTTTATTTAACCAAATATAAATGAGACCCAATAAACACGATATTTTTAAATAGACCAAACACGCCCCAAATGAAATGGTCATGACAAGACGCGATAAGAATTTCTAATTTTTTTACCGAACAAACACAACACAAGCCAAATGCAGTATGACACGTTTTTTATCGAACACGAACATGATCCAAATAAAAGTGTCATTTGCTATCACACTATATGTGATTGAATTTTAACTACACCTTTTTTTCCACCGTGCTCGCAAACGCCATCCATTACCACTGACACTTTTTACTCATTAGATTGCAATTTAACTACACCTTTATTTCCACCGCGCTCGCAAATACCATACCTAGGTCTGTGAGTGTGCCACAAAAAAAATAATTGGGGGCAAATTTATCACTGTGCCATCGGCACGGGTACACCCTAGTGTGTGTGTGTGTGTATATATATATATATACATATATATATATATATATATATGTATATATATATATACATATATATATATATAATAATAATAATAATAATAACGATAATAAGACAAATACATAGAGAGAGATTGTGGCTCGGGATTGTCTAGGCTTGGGTTTTTGGTACGGTCTTGGGCTTTTGCATTGGTTTTGATTTAGGTAAGCTCAAAAGGAATTTTTGACTTCAAGCTCAATTTGATTTTTTCATTGAATGCTTGTGACTTCTACTTTGTCGTCATTACTTCGCTTAAGCACAATTTGATACCGCAATTGCATATTGATCTGCAAGATAGACAAATACGAATATAAGGCCAATTTTACCAATAACTAGTGACTAAAATGCATTTATTATGGATATAAATTAATAGTTTTTTAGCTTTAGTCCTATATTCAAAGATTTTTTAGGCTCCACTCCCATGTTTTTTTTAAATTGTAAAAAGTCTCATAACAACCAAAACCGTCCATAACTTCTATGTAACTACCTCTCTTTCTTTATGCAGAAAATGACACATGTCCCATATTTATTATAATAGGACCGATAACTAAAAAAATAAAAGCGTAGGAGTGGTCACAAGTAAATCTTTACAAATGAGACTAAATACTTAAGATCCTATAAATTAAACAGTTTTGGGTGCTTATAAATCATAATTATTTACATAGCTACACGTGTAATATAAATAGATATTCACAAAACTATATCATATACACGTACATATATATCCCTCTCTGTATTTATACATATAGCATCCCTAAAGCATGGACCTCACGCATGCATACCTCATGTGCTTTCAGCCTCCAGGTATACCACATACCACAACTAGGCCACCGGGTCAGAATCTCACCACCGAACCCAAAAGTAAAAAAAAATAATGGAGGCAATCATAAACATACGTTCAGGAATCACAATCATACCACATTGCACCCAACCGGTCTCTAAACCAATACCCATCCTCAAACATAGATAGTGGCCATGGAATAATGCTATGATTAGAGGAATTAATCGAACACATGTTGGTCAATGCCAGAGTGGACTACCCACTATGCGCAACCTCCTAACGATAGCACTACCGAGTAGGTATGTTCCATACCAATACACAACAATCACAAACATATATACAAGTAACCCACAATATATATATATATATATATATATATATATATAGTATTGAATATGTACAAAAATCCCACAGCATATTAGTCTACCAAATCTCGAGGTTTGAACTAACTTTCCGCATTTTAATTAAGTGTTCACTGACTTGAAATCCAATTTATCTCACTTGAATATAACCATTACGTATCAACCCCTTATAATGTTCTAATGAAATTCCAACCTACCCCGGAAACCCATATGCCCATTTATCCAACACTAACGGTTCAAAATAATGCACAATAAAAATAAGGGAAGACCCGCAAAGTGAACCGATTCGTAAGAAAACTGAATCAGTTCGGCCCAGTGAATCGATTTTATCCCCCAACAAATAGGTTCGGTTTGCTAGGCAACCCTTTATCTTCAACCTCAGAATTTCACCTCCCAAACCTATCAATAGAGTTCCCAAGCCACCCAAAACCATAAATTAAGACCTCAAACCAATATATAATCATTGCAGATGTATTTTAACCTCGATTTAAACTCCAATCCAACATTGAATCCAAAGAATTCCTAATCATTTATTCAATTCAATTCAGAATTTATCAAGCTTTAAAACCCATTTATCTAACACCCTATCAATGTTCATCATCCTCATATTCCTAATCCTAGATTTAAATAATTAACTTCTTCCATATTAATTCTCCATCACATTAATATGTTAAACACAAATCAAAACCTCTTAATTATTCCCCATGATTACCTCCTTAATTTTCATGTTAATCAATTAATTAACTGTGAACATAAATAACCATAGAAAATGCAAATCTAAAGCAAGTAAACACTTTCCTTAATGGATTAAAATCCAAAGCTTGACACGTATTAATAAATTGATTCCGGAGATTAGCTATTCCTCTATTTTCCAACCTTTCTTTTTCTCTTTTTCTCTTCTCTTCTCTTTTGATTTCTCCCTTAATCTCCACTAAGAAGAGGTTAAATGAGGTTGCTATCCATCCTACTAACCCTTAAATACCACTTAATTAAACCCTAGTTTCACATTCAGTTGAAGCCTTAAGGATAAAAAGACGACCCTACCCCTATACATGATGTACTATGTCTAAAAAGCCTACGAAACCCAACTATAATCCCCGGGTACTTGATCTGGACTATTTTAACCCATTCCAGATCATCGATGCACTCAAAAAGGCCATTCGAGTCACCGAACTAAAAATTTTCAACCATCTCATTAATCGGGCCCGATACAAGCATATGGTACGTGTCACCCTTAAACCTTTTAAATATGTCGTTTTAACTATTTAACGACATCGCGATTTACTTATTAAACGCAACTAAATAATTTTAATCATAAATATTAATCCTAAACTCGCTAATTAATAATTATCGAAACCAATTCAATTTCCAATTATGTTAATAATTAAATGCACACGTGGAAATACAATACTCTCAAACGTACAGGGTATTACACCCCCCCAATAACGGAATTTTGTCCCCAAAATTCAAATGTACCTACCACGTAGAGATCTGGATACTTTTCCTGCATGTCATCCTCATGCTCCCAAGTTGATTCAGTGACATTGTGATGCACCCACTACATAGGTACTAGCGGACCTTTGACCAAAGCTTTCGCTCAATGCGACATAAAATGACAATAGGTTTCTCCTCCTCTAATGCTATAGGTCGGTAGACAAGGTCATCCTTAGATACCTCTTCATTAATGACACGTGGAACGTATTGTGAATTCGCTGCAAGTACTCCAGTAAGGCAAGCTTGTTCATAACTGACCCTACCCTCTCAATGATGGGAAAAGGTCCCACATATTTAGGTGCTAACTTCCCCTTATTCCCGAACTGGATCACTCCCTTCATGGGAGATACCCATAATAATACTTGATCACCTACATCGAACTCTAAAAATCTTCGATCCACATCGATGTAATTCTTCTGACAGTCTTGAGCTAGTCAAATACAACTCATCAATTAGCTCAATCTTCACCGACGTATCTTAAACCATGTTCGGCCTAAGAAGCTTGTTATTACCCACCTCTAACCAACACGAGAGAGAACAAAAAGGTCCCCGTACAAATCCTCAAAATGTGTCATGCCAATAGTAAACTGGTATGAGTTATTGTACACAAACTCCACCAATAGTAGGTAATGCTCCAAACTACCCTTAAAATTCATAATACACATCCTCAACATATCCTCAAGCATCTGATTCACCCTCTCCATATGCCCATCAGTTTGAGACTGATATGTTGTGCTTAAATGCAATTCTATCCCCTTCGCCTCCTAAAAATTCTGCCATAAGTGGGACACAAAAATTTTGTCCCGATTTGAAATAATGTTGAGTGGAACTTTGTGCAGTATCATTATTTCTACAATGAAGAGTTAAGCATACTTCCTTGTCGTGTAGTCAACCTGAACCGGTAAGAAATGAGCTACTTTAGTCAAATAGTCCACAACAACTCAGATGAAATCATGACCCCTCTGCGATGTTGGTAAACTCGTGTGAAGTCCATCGACGTACTCTCCTATTTCCACAACGAAATCTCTAATGGATGTAAAAACTCCGCTAGTCTCTGATGATCAACCTTCACCATCTGCCAAGGGGTGCACCTGGAGATAAACTCTTCTATGTCACGCTTCTTACCGGCCCATAAATACTGCCTCCTCATATTTTGGTACATTTTGTCCCCTCGTAGATGAATCCAAAATCGTTACTTGTGCGAATCCTCCATAACTATGCATCGTATATCCTCGTCATTTGAGATAATAAATCTCCTATTGAAGCATAATCCACCCTCAGAAATGACTTAGTATGACTCCTTTCTATCTGCTAATAATTGTCATACCTTGACCAGAAGGATCTCCTGTATGTTCCTTCATAACCATCAAAATGATCTCGGGTGTGATGGTCATTATTGATACTAAAATTTACCCTCTTACGTGGACCAATCATAAATAGACATGTGTCATCCACAGTGGAAATAATCCTAGTCAACAAGGAGTAACCGCCTGACCAAGTCCTAGAATGCCGACCAATAATCTGAATGCAGACCATCATTAACATAGACCTGGAAAAATGAGGCACGACACGATAACATGACACGACACGAAATTATAAGTTAATGGGTTTAGTCTTGTCGGGTTTGGGTCATTAACGGGTCAATATGGTAGATCCATTATCATAACGGGTCGTGTTTGGGTTTGTACTCGTACACGATTAAACCCGTTTATACCCAATATCATCGGTTAGTGGTACCGGGTTTTATTGGGTCGTGTGACCCAAAATAATATTACACCCATGAAGACTAATGGGTATTAATGGGTACTAACGGGTATTAACGGGTATTAACGGATATTAACGGGTAATATAGGGTCACTCAACCCGTTATCCATTTAGACCCGTTAATATTAACAGGTGTTAATAGTTTCGGTCGTGTACCCGTTAATATTAACGGGTCTTATTTGGGAATTATCATTGGACCCATTAGTCCTAACGGGTCGTGTACGGGTTAAGGGTGTTTTCACTCGTTAACACGACCCGTTGACAGCTCTACATTAACATCAGGAAGACAGACCAACATGGTCAATAAAATGACAACAGTCATATGCATTATGAACAATATGTACTGATGTAAATGCCTGATTTATAAAGTTATTCCATCCTTTAACATTCTGACTTTTGATCCCCCTAGTGCGCTATAAATACATTGTAATCCCTACAGAGAAAGGGATCGGAATGCAATCCAAGTGAAAACTGGCAATACAAGGCAGTGGACATAGGCTTTTCCTTTCAGTCGAACCACTTTAAAAATCTCACTTGTCTATTTTATTTACTTATATATCTGTGATTAAATAATTAGATATATTCTAGTTTTTCGCATCAACAGATTGGCACCGTCTATAGGAACGTGTTTCTAAACATTTTCACTCATCCATTTACTCAACATAATTGATATTCCTAAGTCAAGTACCGAGAATGATGACATCCCGCATGTTCCCTCTGCTCCACTAACTAATAATGATTTAACTGGAATATTAGCTAGTATCGCCAGAGGACAAGAGGCTATGCAAGATACCATAAGGACGTTAGCGCACACCCTACAAGCCAGGTCACTGTACTAATCTTCTCGTGGAAATATTCCACCACCGCCTCTAAGAAGCAGTAGAATTAACCAATCCAGGACTAATAGAGATACTTCCTATCACCTAGGAGTAAGTTATTCGTTCAGAATATCGAAGCCCTATGACGAATAATCTTTTACTCTTGAAAGATTAAGTGCCTAAGAAAGGCTAAGTCGAGAATCTCCCTTTGATCGTTTAGGATCCACGAGGAATAAAAATGTTCTCAAGTTTTTATCAAGAAATACTCGACGAATAACCGATCAACGTGAAGGCTCAGCCCAATCTAGATCAGAGGCTCGACGAAATTCTCGTGCCGAGCAGCATTCACAAGAGGAGAGCTCAGCACAAATAGTGGATCAGAATGAAAAGGCTGTAGCACACAGATATGACGCTGGTAACAATGCATGGGAGGGTTCCATCCAGCGATTAGAAGATAGATTGGGAAAATGGATACGGCCAAGAATCCTTTGCAGAGAAACTTTGTGAAGTGATATCCTTTCGTACAAGCTATTGTAGATTTTCCCACACTTTCAAAATTTAAAACTCTTGTAGTTACCCCCAAATATTATGGTAAGACTAATCTTGTTCTTCACATAGTATAATATCAGGCAACAATTGATATTTATACCGTCCCCAATGAAATGAGATGCAGGGCATTCTGAATATTAATTACAGGTCCTGCACAGATTTGGTATAATAGCCTTCCTCGGGGACAAATATCTAGTTTTAACCAGCTTACCGATCTATTCATTGGTAACTTCTGCTTTGGAGCTAAACGAGTTAAATGAGTAACTCACTTGCTCAGTGTAAGATAAAAGGTGGGAGAAAATACTAGAGATTATATTACTCTCTTCAATAATGAGAAGCTAGAAGTCATTGATTATGAGGAAAAAATAACTCTTATAACCCTTATGAGTGGATTTCTCCTTGAGAAGCTCTACTACACACTTGCTAAAGACCCTCCGAAGACAATGACAGAGTTGATGGAAAAGGCAGCTAAAATCATGAACGCCGAGGAAGCCATGACAGCCAAGCAAAACTCAGAAGTAAAGGATGAAGGTAAAACTGATAAAAATGAGCACAAAGATCCTAAGAACTATAGGGAATTAAATAAAAAGGGGGAATATGGATCGACTCAAAAGGTACAACAATTATACTCCCTTAATAATGGGCATCCACCATGTTTTGGAGGAGATAAAGCACAACAAGGATGTACGTTGGCATGAAAATCTAAGAACACCTTCTATCAAGAGGGATATGTCCAAATACTATAAATTTGACAGGGATCACGCATACGACAGATCGTTGTGTTGATCTTCAAAATGAAATTGAAGAACTCATCGGAAGTGGAAAGATAGACAGGTTTGTTGATCGGCAGAATAATAGTGGAGCTCAATAAAGGTTAAAGTCTCCAAGCAATCCCAAAGATAAGAAAAAGAGAACTTATGAAGATGATCAAGAGGATGATCCCGACCTGCCTAAGAAGCCTAGACAACTAGAACGCCATGTATTCACACTCGATTTTGGATCTTTTGATTGTCAAATGATTACATGTGGAGGTGCATAAGGATGGGATCATATTGCTAAAAAGAAAGATTATCTAAATAAGGCTCAAGTTTATTCCTATATCCATATGACTAACCTAGCCGAGGAAGATTGACCAAGCAAGGTTAACAAAGATAAGTTAGTGATTGGTTTTTTTAAAAATGACCTTTTAGGGGTGCTATACCCCCATGATAATCCTTTAGTAATCAAAATCAGAAGGGAGGATATAATTTTTTCCAGAGTGTTGGTTGATAACGACAGCTCGACGGATATTATGTTTTAACCCCATTTTGACAGTTTGGACTTGAAGATCAGCCACTTGGAACTTTATCATAGACCTCTAATAAGTTTTTTTGGCGAAACGGTATTTCATCTGGGGATAATTAAATCGAAGGTATTGATCGGTAAATGGCCATCAAGTCACACATAGAAGATACATTTCTTTGTAATGGATAAAAATGTTCATTCTGCCGACAATATGATCATGGGAAGAGTAGGGTTCAAGAAATTTGAAGCTTTTCCATCTACATTCCATCAGTGTTTGAAGTTCCCGACCAACTTTGCAGTTGGCATGGTAAAAGGTGACCAAAAAGTAGCTCGAGAATGTGTAACAACCCTCGCTTTTAGGAGGATAATTTTTATATTAATTTACCGCATAAGGTAATTATATAAAATGTTGGAATTGAAGTAAATATTAATTGAATAAATTGGAAGTTAATACTTACTGGATTGTTGCATATTTACCTTATGTGTAGGTAAATATCCTCATGTTGCATGTTTTATAGTGTCATATGATTTATATGACACTTTGGTTTAAATGAAATTGGAACTGGAAATAATTTAAAAAATTCTTGGATGCCAGTTTAGATGGTGTAGTTAGTCTCAGAAGGTGCGAGACAGTCAAAATAAGTGCCATATTGTATTTTTGGATTTCGGACACTTTTACCTGATTTTAACTTAAACGCGTATTGGGAGTCATTTCAATGTGGTATTAACCACTTAAGTTAGAGACTTCAGACTTAAGCCACGATTTTAAGTCTTGCCCCTTATTTCATTTTCCTCATTTATGTCTTAAACATAGAGAGAGAGAGAGAAAGGAAGAGAGCTTGGGAGAAAAGAGGAGAAATGAGAGAGATTGAAGATTAAAGGATTGGGATTGCTTCTACCACCAAGAAATCTGAGATATCAACCCTAAGGCAAGTTTTCTACTTGCTAATGTATGATTTAAGATGAATAAATTGTTTGATAGTTGTGTATTTGTATTTATGGATCAAAAATGAAATTTGTGGTGATTTAACCCTAATCTTAGTTTTTGATGGTAAAATTATGGATTACAGTGGTTATACATCATGTAGGATGTTTTGGGGTAGATTAATGTTGTTGGATGTGTATAAAAATGAAGAGATTTGAGTTTGGAGAAATTTAGGGTTTATAACCCTCGAAGCCATTCTTGGCAAAATCGCAGGGGCGAATCTATTCGCTAAGGGGTAGTTCCCAGGTCTTCTTGGACCGAATCGATTTGGTCCCAAACCGAATCGATTCGGCAATTGCAAAATCCCAGGTCTTTATGTCCGAACCGATTCGCTTTTTGGGCGAATCGATTCGTTTTCCTGCTGTTTTTAACTTAATTCTATAACTCAATTTTGAATCATTTTCTTTTAGTATAGGGCCTAGGAACCTTCTTGAATGAAGTAAAATTAGTGTCCTAGAGTGTGTGATGAGTTAGTTAATTACCCTACATTAGGAATGGGTTATGTGGGGGTTTTCCGGGGTTGTGCCTATTGATGTTAGGGCATTCTTTTCTTCTAGTTGATTGATATGAAACTAGGAGATGTAGTGTTATGTTTGGGAGACTTTAGAAGCTCAATTGAGCTATGTTAGCCTTGGTGGTTCATAATAACACCGCAAATGAATGTTGGGTGAATGAATTGAAAGTTTATTCATTCCTTTGAGGTATGATAGTATTGGGGTTTTAAAGTAATACCCCCAAATGTTTGGAGATAATTAAGAGTTTATTTACTCCTTTGAGGTTGTAGTAACGATATAATTTATCGTATGGCTTCGAATGATAAGGTGAATTATTTACAATAATGTAAATGAGTATGGTTTCAAATAAAACGAAACATACATGTATAAATGGAAATGAAATGGAAGTGGTAATGATAATGGTAAATAATAATTTACTTAATAATGAATATGGTAAATGATAATTTACTTGATTTTTGAAAATGGTTTAAACACACCCTCTCTAAATGACATCATAAGGGAAGTTTGCGCGTGAGGTGAAGCCCCCTAACTAATGAATGCAGGGTGGATATAGTCCTAGGCCATGTGAGCGCTTGTTGTT
Source organism: Sambucus nigra (assembly GCA_949130495.1). Taxonomy (NCBI): domain Eukaryota; kingdom Viridiplantae; phylum Streptophyta; class Magnoliopsida; order Dipsacales; family Adoxaceae; genus Sambucus; species Sambucus nigra. The sequence goes on from OX422207.1 coordinate 522,648,094, forward strand.
GTATATTTTTCTGCGATGGGTAGGTAATCCCGGGTGTGGTTATGACTACCCCGCAGGCACATGGCCGCTTCCTGATGTTTTGGGTTATAGGTGACCAGGTTGTCTTAATGATAGGCCCTGGAAGATGATGGTCATTTAGGGGCGCGCACAGTAGGGAAACCCGGACGGGCGGTCTTAAAATCGTTATATGTATATAAATAAAACTATCCATAATCAAGTGGAACTTGATGTATGAGATATGCCATAAAGAGCATAGTGAAGTGCCACAAAGAGCACATTGAAATGCCACAAAGAGCATTTAAAAATGACTATTTTCCTGATAAGGAAAGGATTTTTATAAAATGTAAAAGTGAAATAAAAATGCCATAAAGAGCATAAGATTTTGATTATATATATATATATATATATCCTGTTAAGGAAAAGATATATGAGATAGTTGGTGCATATGACGAAAGTTTTAGATTAATGTTACTCATTTTATTTTCCTGCTTAGTTATGTTTTAAATTGTGTAGGTAGATTATTATTTCTCTTTCATCATGAATTATCATTCATAACTGTCATACTTTTTATTCATCTGGTAATCATATAGAACCGGGCCCTGACCCGTTCATATTTCGTGTTCTGCATGCATCTTGTATCCGCTCAGGTACTCTGCTGCAAGGATGCCTGATCTGACTTCCTATCCCGATGTCTTTGGCGAGCCGTGATGCTTTGCGGGTATTACGGGACATTTTGAAATAAACGCCGTCATCCTTGCACTCTAGTTAAGGTCGGGTCTTTTTACTCGGGCGAGAGGCTCAAGCTTTTGTACTTGATTAATGTAATGTATTATGTAATTTAATGAACTTGTTTAATTTTATTTTATGAGTCTGTGACCGACAGCATATTCGGTCCCTTATTGTATATTTGAAATGTATGTAATATTACATTCTTGGGTTTCCACTTTCTTTTTATTGGGTTGTTAAGTTGTTTTCTTTTATTAACTTTAAAAATCAAAATTTTTGGCAACCCGTTTTTCTGAAATAAGGAGTGGTTATCCCGTATACTTCTTATTTTGTTGTGATGCTGAGAATGATTTCATCCATGATTCTATTATTATGGAGTATCGGGCTGGCCACCCCCTATTTTGGATGGCGGGTTGTCACAGAATGCTACTACTCATCTGTCGAGAAAGAAGATTTGACAGAGATAGAGAGAAAAATTACCACTTATTAAGTGGACATCTCTGAACCTAATAGATAATCTGAGGTAGAAACCTTAGATCCAAGAGAAGAAACAAAATTGTTGAAAGGCCAAATAGTGGAAGAAATGGAGAGCATTGTGTTAGATGATGATAAGCCAGATCGGATTACTCAAATAGGAACAACGGTGGATCCTATTCTTAAAGAGGAGCTGGTGACTTTCCTAAGACAAAGAAAGAAGGTGTTTACATGGAGTCACGAAGGTATGCCTGGTATTGACCCTAACTTTCTTTGCCACAAGTTCAATGTTAACAAAGATGTCAAACCTGTGAAGCAAAGGAGTAGAGTAGTTAGTTCTGAGAAGAACCAAGCTATTAAAAAAGAAGTGAAAATTCTTCAAAAAGCCTCATTTATTGAAGATGTGAAATATCCAAATTGGTTAGCCAATGTGGTTATGGTCAAAAAGAAAAACAACAAGAGTAGAATGTGTATGGACTTCATAGATTTGAACAAGGCATGCCCAAAGGATCACTTCCCATTTCCACGGATCGATCAATTCGTAGATGATACATTGGGGCATGACTTATTAAGTTTCATGGATGCATATTCTAGTTATAACCAGATTAAGATGAGGCCTGAAGATAGGGAAAAACACTTCTTTTATTACTCCCTAAGGAACTTACTGTTATAATGTTATGCCATTTGGTTTGAAAAATGCAGGTTCTACTTACCAAATATTGGTGAATAAAGTCTTTGAAGATCAAATAGGCAAGAATATGAAAGTATACGTAGATGACATGCCGACGAAGAGGAAAAAATCACCTGGCCACATTGCCGACCTCAGCCAAACCTTTGATCAGCTTGAGAAACACTAAATGAAGTTGAATCCGACTAAGTGTTTATTTGGTGTTCAGGAATGAATGTTTCTTGGTTACATAGTCAACTAGAGAGGTATTAAAGCAAACCCAGACAAGATCAAAGCGTTAATTGAAATGCAATCTTCAACCTGCAAAAAGGATGTGCAAAGGCTCATTGGGCGAGTAGCATCCTTAAGCAGATTCGTGTCAGAGCTACTGACAATTGTCTGTCATTCTTTAAAGTGATGAGGAAGAGTTTTGAGTGGAACGACGAATGTGAAAAAGCTTTTCTGGAATTGAAAAAGTATTTGGGATCACCCCCGTTGCTCTCCCGACCAATTTTGGGAGAAAGGTTGTATTTGTACTCAGTTGTCTCTGAATTTGGTGTAAGTTCTACCTTGATTCGAGAAGAAAATGGAGTTCAAAAGCCAGTCTATTATACGAGTAAGGCCTTTCGAGGAGCAGAAATCAGATATTCACCCTTGGAGAAGTTAGCGTTGGCATTGATTGAGGCATCCATACGGATAAATCCCTGTTTTCAAGATGATGAGTGCATTATTTTGCATGAATTATGCCCAAATCTAGGCCTTATTAGGCCCTTTGTATCATAAATAATGAGCTTTTAGAGTCATTTTCATAAAATAAAAGAAAAATACAAGTTTAAATAAAATTCAAGTTAAAAATACAATTTTAGTAACCTGAAGGGGTGAAATCATAATTTTTCAAACTTTATGAGCCTGAAAATAATTTTTAAATGTTTATCTAGGCAAAATAAAGTTTTCTCTGAAATTTGGTTGAATTCTAGATTAAAACAGAAAAGTTATGAATTTCGGGGGCTAAAATGCAAAGAGGGGTAATTCTGTAATTTTTTAAATATTTATATCCCTGAATTTGAATTAATTATTTTTATTTTGCATTTTTACAGGTACCCCGAAAATTTAGACAACAGAGGAGTCAATGTGCAAATATTGCTAAGATATATCGTGACATGATACGGTTGACACAACTGTACTAAATATTTTTTTATAAAATCGCTCGAGTATACGTTGAAGCCGTGCCATAGATTTTCGGAAAGGTCTTGAAAAGAATCACAACTTTGATTTGGACAAAAATGAGATTTTAGAGTTTTGAGGGTCGAAAATGCGATTAAAGCTGATGCTATGAATAGTGACGCGAATAGTGACAAAATTGGGGATAATTATTTTTTTTAAAACAAACTTCTCAATTATCTCCAACCCTTCTCAAGACTCCATGGGATAATTATCGCTCAAATACAACCAATCAAAGATAGTTTCATTTCAACTCAAACACTTCATTCCTAAACCTATAAATAAGACCATTTGACTTATTATTTTGGATGGAGAATTGTAGAGAGAGCTTGATAGATAGTTTTTTATTCTTTTATATTGAGAGTATATTTTTATTGAGGCCCAAGAATTATTTTGTGGAAGAAGTTTTGTCAAGATTTATTGTACGACACGATTATTGTAAGTTTAGTTCATTAATAAGAATTAATATTCATTCTTGCATGTTTATTTTGTCTTAAATTATGCTAGCTTAATTTCTTTACTAGAACTAGGTAAAATTTATTATGTTTGATCAATATTGTGCATGATTTAAATTCGTTTGTGTTCCCAATATGTGCTAAAGGTTTTAAAAAATCGCTATTCATTTAAAACGACACGAGAGTGTGTTTTAAACCTTCGGCTTTGCTAAAGAAAAAAAATCATATTTTTTATTTTTAAGTGTGAGTATTTTTTATTGGATTATGCTTGCACTCGATTGTTTGATAGTTCATGCTTAAAGACTATACTTAAAAAATTAAAAAATAAACTTTTTAAGGGAATAGGGATTTTTGTCGTCTAAATTTAGAGACATTAAATTTTATGGTGAACTTAATCGTGTTATTTTTCGAATTAAATACGACGAGAGTCGGTTTAATTTGAGTTATAAATTTGGGAATGACGAGTTTAAATTATTGCATAGTATTAGTTAGATGTGATAAATGGATCCAATACCCTAGTTGCTCACACACTAGTTTATATGTTTTATATTTGCACTTTTTATTATTTTTAGCTTAGTTTAATATTACACATCTTTTCTACACCTATTCCGTCTAGTTGGACAGTTGTAATTATTTTGAAAGAAAAAATTGACAAATTTCTGTGGGTTCGACCTGTACTTATACTTACTACAATAGCCCGTGCACTTGCATATTTTTATAAAACTGACAACAAGTTTTTGGCGCCGTTGTCAGGGATCTGTTCGATTTTTTTTTTAAAAAAAGTTGTGTTTTTCGCACTTGTTTTTTTTACTTTTTGCATTTTTTTTAGTAAAAGTTTCATAAAAAAAATCTAAAAAAAAATTCGCAACTAATATTCCTTTTTTTTGTTAGTAAAAAAAAATAAGATTTAAGTTTTCTTTAGTAAATAGTACATTCAGCACTAGTATAACACAAAAATACATAAAAATTGAAAAAAACTTGCAAAAAAAAATCTAAAAATTTTCATATTCGTTTTTTCAATAAGTAGACCCTAAAAAAAACATTAAATTTTTTTTTCAAAAATTTAAAAACAAAAAAACAATTTTTGTCCTTAATAGTAATTTTTTTTTTACAAATTATATATATAAAAAATTTGCTTCATCAGTGTGCTTTTTTTGTGTGTGTTAAATACACCACTAGTGTGTCTGTCGTGTTACTTTTTTTTCATTCCAATCGACGTCAACTTAAACTTCGGCCCAGTGTAAACAAGTGACCGTAAAAAGTCCATGCCGGAGGTACATTTTTGTGTTCTCCAAAGTGGTTTAATTTCGCATTTAATTTAGCATGTTGCATAAATTGCCTTAGGGCAAAATCCGTGTGAAAGATAAGTTGGGGATTTCATCACCCTTCCTTGGCCCGAAAATCACTAAATAACTAAGTATTTGAATACTCCGAGCCATCACATTTAATTTAAAATCAAGTAGACGTTGGCCTTACGATATCACATAGCTCACAGAAAACCTCTTAACGAGGCTAGAATTAAAAGCTACCCCAACGCGAACTTGTCAAATCAATATCGTTTCTCCTTGTCTAGGATTGGTGGTTTTTAATGTTTCTTCATACCGGCCACCTACCTGGAGGAAAAAACGTGATTTGAGGTGATAACCTTAGTTGGTCATCTTTTCAATTCTCCATTGTCAAAGAGTATGATCTGTCTAATTAGGGAGATCAATTCGGAGACCCATGTTGTCTTTGATTAATCTAGGAAAAAAGTAGATTTTAAAATTGAAACTCTCATCACCTAAATTGTATAATTCAAATGCTTTGTGTTAGCTAGGAATTACGTGGTTTGACTCAAATAGATATTTTTTTAATTTTCTTCACATAAAAAAAAATTGAGTGAGCTTAGTGTATGCGAAGTTCGTTTCGAGATCATACCGGTTGTTTGACGAGTGTGGAGTCTAGCATTTCTGATACTTACGTAGGTAGATTTTCGATATTCATTGAGATGAGAGACGAATTAGCACCACGTGCGCTTAAAGATTACCTTTATCCGACTAGGTCTAGTCAACCTTCGTGTGTACGTCTACCCGATCACAATACGAATAATTTCCTATTCCATCATGGAACAATCCAAATGTTGCCCGTGTTTCGAGGTACCGACAAAGAGGATCCCCACCTTCATATTCAGGAATTCGAGGAGATATGTGGGACCATTAAGTATCAGAAACTCACCGATGATATTGTCAAACTTAAATTGTTCTCGTTCTCGTTGAAAAACAAAGCCGAGAGTTAGTTTAACTTGTTAACACCCGAATCCATCACCATTTGGAACCAAATGAGTGTCGCCTTCCTGTAAAAATTCTTTCCCAACCAAAAGATGGTGTCGATACGTAACGCCATCAACACATTTAGCCAAATGGAGGGAGAAACCTTATGGATGTATTTGGAGAAATTAAAGGACTTGATATTGCAATTTTCGAACCATGGGATTGAGATGGGATGACAAGTCCAAATTTTGTATGAGGGGTTCGATTGTAATACTCAAACCATGATCGAGTCACTCCGTAACAGTGATTTTACCAAGAAAAGTGAGGTCTACGTATGGATATTCCTAGAAGCCATAAAGAAAAAGTCCCAGTGATGGGCACCCAGTAGAGAATCTAGGTCCACCAAGTCCAATGAGGGCTTTGCTCACCAAGTCGAACAAAGTTATGATTTAAATGCCAAAGTGGCCACATTAGCCAGACGTTTAGAAGCTTTAGAGATGAGTAAATAGGGCAATCGAGTAGCACCTTCGGTTGTACAACACGTAGGTTCCCCTATGTGTATACTTTGCATCGCATTCGACCACTTAGTAAAAAATTATCTGGACCTTCCGACCCACAAGGCACGTACCAAGCAAGCCAATGCCCTTTACCATAATAGGCCAAAGTATGACCCCATATTCCAATGCATACAATTCGGGGTGGCAGGACCACCCCAATTTTTCATGATCCAAGGGTCAATACCAATAAAGTGGAGTTCAATCTTCTGGTAACCCACCTTTGAGTTTCCAAAAGAATGCCCCCGAACCATCATATCCTTCATCCCAAAAAATCCAAGCTTTTGAGGATACGATGAATTTTCTTGCTCAAAGTACCCTCAAATTCCAGCAGTCAACTCAAAGTGTCCTCCAATTCACCGAACAGAGCTTGCACGCGAACACTAAATCCATAGCCAAACTCGAGGTTCAAGTGAGCCAACTCGTGAACGTGTGAGTAAGAGGAACAAAGGAACATTCTCGAGTCAACCTGAGCCCAATCCTAAAGGTAATATACCTAAAGGTCAATATTTTGTGCAAGATAATGTCGATTCATCACAAACCCATGAAGATATTAAAGCCATCATCACGCTTAGGTCTGATAAGGAAGTAGAGAAAAATGTTTCACCACCCATCGAGAGTGAATCCGAGTAACGTAAGGGGAAGGAAGATCCACTCGTGGATCAAATTCCTCCCCACCCTCATCTTCTGAGCCATCTGTAGAGACCTATGTTCCAAAATCTCCATTTCCTCAATGATTAGTGCCCCAAAAGAAGAAGGCACAAGTTCATAAGATGTTGGAAGTGTTCAAGAAAGTACAAATCAATATCCCATTGCTTGATGCTATACAAAAAGTCCCATCCTACACCAAATTTCTGAAGGACCTTTGTACCTTCAAGAAAAACATCAACGTGCCCAAGAAAGTTTTTCTCGTCGAGCAAGCTAGTTGTTCGATAATTTTTTATAGAACTCCCGTCAAGTACAAGGATCCCGGGACATCGACAATCTCTATTAAGATAGGGGAGAATCACTTTGAGAAATCTCTCTAAAACTTAGGAGCTAGCATGAACCTTCTGACTTACACCGTGTACGAGAAACTAGGTTTGGAGGAGTTAAAGCCCACTAAGATGACCTTGTCCTTAGCCGACCGATCTATTAAGGCACCTAGAGGTGTTGTAGACGATGTCTTGATTAAAGTGGTTGAGTTTATCTTTTCAATAGACTTCATGGTCTTAGACACGCAAAACGTACTAAACTCATCCACACAAATCCCGATCATCCTCAATTGACCCTTTTGGCCACCTCCGACACTGTCATTCGATGTCGTAGTGGGCAACTGAACCTGTCATTTGGGAACATGACAATGGATTTAAATGTGTTTAATTTAGAGAAACCATCATCTGATGAGGGAGATAATGAAGTCAAGTACGTACAAGAAGTGGAAGATGTCACTACCATACGGGATAGTGACACAATTATTCTACATGCTTGGCCACCCGATCTGTCTCTAGATATGAGTCTTGAAGATTTTGAGAAAAGATTTGGTCAATTTGATGAGGATCTTACTGTTGAAGTCCAATCCTTATTGGATTCTTTTTGTCATTTAGATGAGAGAGACTGGGACGATAGGATCGATTAATTCCTTCTCTGTAAACATGAACCTGATTTGAGAGTATGTTGACACATGAGGTTTTATCTATTAGTGATGAGATTGAAAAAATCATTCGAGTGGTGACACATGTTTTGTCAAACCATATTATCCTATTCCAGCATGTCCACCTGTGTCATTTGAGTCTTTGGATGAGATTGAGGACATGAGTAGAGGATCGTCCGATTTAGAGCCCGACTTATTCATTCTCGAGTTTGAGGGAAACCTAGGATTAGCGTGTCATTCAGAATTTCATTATGATAGTCTCTACGAGGCTGACCATCTCTGTTATAACGTGTGTTGATACAAAAATTAGTCAGCTAGCATGGACCAATTATGTGAAGACACGCATCATCCAACATGGCACAGGTTCACTTGCCGAGCTACTCAGAGTACCGAGCTACCAAGCATATTGAGCAACTTATTTGGAATGCCAAACGACCAGACAGATTCAATGATTATTATATTATAGTCATTCCTTATCATGTACAAATTTTAATGCCTATTCGATAAAGGGACACTATCTATTCACATCAATAGCCTAAAGGCTATAAATAAATTGTAATACCCTCTTGGTAGGGCAAGCGAGAATAGTCGAAACCAAGGCAAGACACCCAGTAAGACAAATCAGTGGACGTAGGCCATTTCCTTAAGGCTGAACCACTTTAAAAATATCTTTTCTTATTTTTTACTCATATTTATCTGTGATTAATAAATTAGATCAAATCTAATTTTTTAAATAAATAGACTGGCGCTGTCTGTGGGAAACAACTATACATAGCATTTTTTTTTTACCAAAAACACATCACCAATGGCTGAAATTCCAGAATCTAGCAATAGGCGTAATGAAGGGAACCCTCCCAGTCGTTCTGCACCTCCAAATGCGAACGATTTTATAGGAATCTTAGCTAGTCTAGATAGGGGTAAAGAAGTTATGCAAGAAACTATATGACAGTTAGCTCAAACCTTTCAAAACGGAGCATCTGCCCAGACAGGACAAAGAAGCATCCAGAGAAGCATGAATCCGCCGTCTTCACGGCACACTGAACCACGATCTATGTCATGATCCAGACATAATGAATTCAATTATTCTGGGAATTTAAGAGATCCATTCTATCACCCCTATGTAACTTCCCCTATAAGAATTTTTTATTCTCAGGGAGACATCACTCTAATGCCAAAGAGACCCAGTGCTCTAGAAAGGTTGAGCAGAGCCTCTCCCTTCGATCGCTTGGGACACAGGGGGAATAAAAATCCTCCTCGGTTTGCTTTGAGAAATTATCAACAACGAAATGATTTAAGGGAAAGCTCAGCCCAATCACATCCATACCCGAGACCTGTAGCTCGAAGAGAAAGATCCCAAGAGGAAAATTCTGCGTGATTTGTTGCTCGGGCAAATACTACTAAATCAGGGGCTAGAAATGAGGCATGGAAAGAATCTATTCAGAGTTTGGAAGAAGGGTTAGGAGAAATGGCCAAGGCCAAGAACCCTCTCTAAAGAACCTTTATTAAAGGATCTCCGTTTGTACAAGCGATTGTGGATTTTCCCATACCAGTAAAGTTTAAGGCTCCTGTGGTCAAACTGAAGTACGATGGAAAAATAGATCATGTCCTTCACATAGAGCAGTACCAGGCTACGACAGATATTTATGCGGTCCTAGATGAAATGAGGTGCAGGGCGTTCTCAGGGACCATTATCAGATCTTCTAAGATATGGTACAACAGCCTTCCTCGGGGGCAGATTGTAACCTTCCACCAACTAGTAAAGCTCTTTATAGGTAATTTCTATTTTAGTGCAAAGATAGTTAAAAGGGTATCCCATCTGTTGAGTGTCAGGTAGAAAGCAAGTGAAAGTACCAAAGACTACATCACTCGTTTCAACAACAAAAAACTGGAGGTCATAGACTATGAGGAGAAGACAGCCATCACAACTCTCATGAGTGGTCTTTTGCAAGATAAATTGTATTATACCTTGGCTAAGGATGCCCCAAAATCCATGGAAGAACTATTAGCCAAAGCAGGAAAAATTATCAATGCCGAGGAGGCTATGGCTGCAAAGAAAAATACTGAGGCGAAAGTGCAAAATAAAGATGAGGGTAAATAGAAGAAGAAAGCTAATAAGTAATGGTGGAAGCAACCAGTTAAAGGGCAAGGAAATATTAGATCATTTGAGGAAGAATACTAATTATACTCCCTTGAAAGTGGACATAAATCATATTCTGGAGGAAATCAAGAACAACGAGGAATCGAACTGTCCAGAAAAGCTAAAGACAACCCCTAAGAGGAGGGATAAGTCCAAATATTACGAGTTCCATAAAGATCATGGACACACAACCAAGCAGTGTATATCTCTCCCAAACGAGATAAAGGCACTCATTAGGCGAGGAAAGCTGAGTAAGTTTGTTGATCATCAGAATGGCGGAAAGACCAACAACATAGGTCGACAGAGATCCAAATATCCTTGCAGACTAAGAGAAGATAAGAAAAAGGACCATGAAGATGACCCTGAAGACGATCCCGATCTCCCAAAAAGGCCAAGACAACCTGAGCGTGAGGTATTTTTAATTCATTTCGATTCATTTGATTGTAACATGATTACAGGTGGATACGCAGGAGGAGGTGATCATACCGCTGAAAGGAAAGCTTACCTCAATGAGACTTAAGCTTGTTCCTATATACAGCGAATAAACCTGGCTGAAGAAGATCGCCTAAGGAAAGTTAACGAAGATAAGCTGGTCATTATCTTTTCTAAAAATGATTTGGAAGGAGTCTTATATCCTCACGATGATCGTCTGGTGATCAAAATGAGAATGAAGGACATAATCATTTTGAGAGTGCTGGTGGATAATGGTAGCTCAGTCTATATCATGTTTTACCCTTGTTTTGATAGTTTGAACATGAAACTTAGTCAATTGGAGCCGTATCGCAGGCCCCTTATTGGGTTTTCTGGAGAAAAAGTTTTTCCACTTGGAATGATCAAGATAGACATATTGATTGGTACTTGGCCAGTTAGCAGAACGGAGAAGGTGCATTTCTTTGTGATGGATAAGAATGTCCAGTCAGCCTATAATATAATCATGGGAAGAGTAGGCCTGAAAATGTTTAAAGCAGTTCCATCCACCGTACATCAGTGTTTGAAGTTCCCGATCAACTTTGGGGTTAGAGTTGTAAAGGGAGATAAAAAATTAGCTCAGGAATGATTCTACTCTTCTACCGAGCAAGAGGAATTGGAGGATGCCAGGAAAAAAACAACCATTTATAAAGTGGATTAATATGATGAGTCTGAGATTGAAACCTTAGATCCAAGAGATGAAACAGAGCTCGTTAAAGGCCAAGTCATGGAGGCAACCGAAAACATTATTCTGGATGATGAAAAACCAAAAAGAACAACTCAGATTGGCGTTTCACTTGATCCCGTCTTAAAAAAGAGCTAGTAACATTCTTGAGGCAAAGAAAGCAGGTATTTATAAAGAGTCACGAGGACATGTCGGGTATAGACCTAAATTTCTTATGCCATGAGCTTAAAGTCAACAAAGAGATCAAACCAGTGAAGCAAAGAAGAAGAGTATTTAGTTCAAAAAATAACCAGGCTATTCAAGAAGATGTGGAAAAGCTGCAAAAATATTCTTTCATCGAACACGTAAAATATCCATATTGCTTGGCTAATGTTGTGATGGTCAAAAAGAATAATAATAAGTGGAGGATGTGTGTGGATTTCATAGATCTAAATAAAGCCTGCCCGAAAGATCATTTTTTTCTGCCCAGAATCGATCAGTTGGTGGATGCAACTTCAGGACATGATATGCTAAGCTTCATGGATGCTTATTCTGTATACAATCAAATTAAAATGAAGATAGAACACAGGGAAAGTGCCTCTTTCATTACTCTCCGAGGAACATATTATTACAATGTTATACCTTTTGGTGTTAAAAATGCAGGTGCTACATATCAGCGGCTGGTAAAAAAGGTATTTACGAAGAAGATTGGCAAAAATATGGAAGTATATGTTGATGACATATTGACTAAAAGTAAGAAAGCTGCCGACCATGTAACTGATTTGAGCCAAACATTTGATCAACTGGAGAGGTACCAAATGAAGCTGAACCAGACCAAGTGTGTTTTTGGCGTACAAGAAGGCATGTTCCTCGGATACATTGTGAATCAAAGAGGCATTGAAGCAAACCCTGACAAAATAAAAGATTTGCTGGAGTTACAGTTCCCGACTACTAAGAAGGATGTACAAACCCTTACTGGGTGTGTAGCCGCTCTCAATAGATTTGTCTCCCTAGCAACTAATAGATGTCTTCTATTCTTCAAGGTTCTCAAAAAGACCTTTGAGTGGAATGACAAATGCGAGAAGGCGTTCTTAGAATTGAAGAGATACTTAGGGACACCTCCTTTATTGTCCAGGCCAGTAGTGGGAGAAAAACTATACTTATACTTAGCTATCTCAGAAAGTGCAGTTAGTTCAGCCTTGATAAGAATAGAAGATGATGTGCAAAAATCGGTTTAATATACTAGCAAGGCATTTAGGGGAGCAAAAATCAGGTATCCTAAACTGGAAAAATTAGCGTTGGCATTGATTGAAGCAAGTAGGAGAATGAAACCATATTTTAAAGCCCATACAATAATGGTATATACTAACATGCCAGTCAAACAGGCTTTACATAAGCTAGAAAAGTCTGGAAGATTAATGTATTAGGCAGTGGAGTTAGGGGAATATGACATTATCTATGAGCCAAGGTCCTCTCTCAAAGGACAAGCAGTGGCGGATTTCATCATTGAGTTTACTTACCCAGATGTCTCCGACCAATAAGGGGCCAATGTAGAGAAACTCAAAGATGCCATAGGGTTTACTTAAAATACCCCCGATCAACTCTTAACAGCAAAATTGACAAAAGGGATGACAACAGATTAACCAGAATCTTATGATAAAGTACAGGAGATGAAAAAGAAGTATGAGGAGACGAAGGGCAAGATATTCCATAAAGGAATTTTGTCAGACCAAGGGTTTGATGATAATATTCCTATATGGAATTTGTATGTTGATGGTTCTTCATATGGGACATGCAGTGGAGCTAAAAATATTCTCAACAGTCCAGATGGGATAGACATTGAATATGGTCTGCGTTTCTAGTTTTAAGCCTCCAATAATGAAGTTGAGTATAAAGCTATGATTATGGGCCTAAACATAGATAAATCACTGAATGCAGAGCAAGTGGTGGTATTCAGTGATTCACAATTAGTGGTGAATCAAATGTTAAGTCTTTATGCAACAAAAGGGGAGTTCATGCCAAGATACTTAGCCAAGGCTTTGGAGATCATAGCTAGTGTAGAAGCTGTTCAGATGGTTGGGATTCCTCAATTGGAGAATGTAAGAGCAGATGCACTTGCTTGGCTAGCTTTAGCCACTTGCACCGAGTTAAGAAGGACAATCCCCATTGAACTACTTTCTATCATAAGTATTGATGAAGACCTGATGATGAATTTTATCACCTTGGATATGGTACCATTTTGGATGGATCCCATCAGGGCTTATATTGAAGAAGCTATTTTACCAGCTGACCTACTTACAGCCAAGAGGCTGAAGTATAAGGCTGTCATATATGTTTTGAATAATGGAGTTCTGTACAGGAGAGGTTTGATAGCTGGTTTGTAAAGGTGTGTTCATCTAGTAGAAGTTAAAGACCTAATAGAGGAAATTCATGAAGGATCTTGTGGGGCTCACATAGCAGGAAGAACTCTACTACAGAGAATGAGTAATCATGGGTACTATTGTCCAACAATACGTGCTAATTGTACGGCTTATGCTAAAAAATGTGACATGTGTTAGATATTTTCTACTATACGTAGAACTCCTCAGGCACTGCTAACACCAATCACTTCACCTTGGCCATATGCTATGTGGGGAATAAACTTAGTTGGGCCTCTGCCAACTACAAGAGGATGATAAAAATATTTGGTGATAGCTTTTGATTACTTCGCAAAATGGGTGGAATATGAATCTTTCATCGATATGGCCTATGAAAGGGTCTATCAATTTATTTGGAAGAATATCATTTGTAGATATGGTCTGCCCCATGCCTTTATCAATGATCACGACACCTAGTTTGACAATGATGAGTTTGCAGCATACTGTCTATAATCCAATATTAAAAAAGCCCATTCTTCTCCAGGTCATCCCCAAAGTAACGGACAAACAGAGGTAATGAACATAAATCTACTGAATGGGTTGAAAAAGAGATTAAATGATGCTAAAGGGAATTGGATCAACGAGATGCAATTAGTGTTATGGGCTTACCGATAAACTCCCCGAACAACAACTGGAGAAACCCCTTACATGTTGGCTTTTGGGAGTGAAGCAGTGATACCTACTAAACTGAGATTACCTACTCATAGGGTGCTCAATTTTAATTCTCCGGTGAGTGATTTGATGAGACGCTTGGATTTGGACATGCTCGAAGAAGTTCAAGAAGATGCAACGATCCTAAATGCAGCCTACCAGTAACGAACCGCTATGTTCTATAACAAAAGGGTAAAGAAATGTGATCTAAAAGAAGGTGATTACGTTCTCAAGAAGGTAATTCAAAAGCATAATAAGTTGGAGGCCAATTGGCATGGGCCCTATCACATCACATCAGTTGTCTGACCTAGCACTTACAGAATAGAAACTCTCGAAGGGGAAGTATTCAAGAATGCCTAGAATGCAGAGCACCTGCGAAAGTACTACCAGTGATGTAACTGTCAATGTAATCAATTATTTCAATATGAATGAAAACGATGATTTCCCCATTCATTTTTTTTCCAGAGTACTAGTGCTACATACTACACTCAACAGCTTGCAACATTTGAAAATGCACAACCACCAACTAAAAGTTGGTCAGCATCAACAACTACCAACTAAAAGTTAGTCGGCATCAACAACTACCAACTAAAAGTTGGTCGGTATCAACAACTGCGCCATCTATAATGATGGTCGGCATCAATAAAGACACCAACAATGTTGGTCGTCGCATAATCAAGCCAGGCAAAGTCCTAAACGTTTGGTTAAAACATGGGTGCCGAAAGGGGCACCTAAACTGGGCAAGAAGTTGGATAAATGTCCACTGCCTGGGAACCAAGGTAACTAATTGTCTAAATATCTAGACATATTAGTGAGAGCCATGGTGACAATTAGGTGATCAAAAAGATCACTACAACTAGTCAAGAACATGGGATAAATATTCAATTGTCTAGGCATTTATGGGTGATGAAACATCACTAAAACTAGACGAGAACATGGGATAAATATTCCATTGTCTAGGTCCCAAAAATAAAGTGTTAGACTGTCCTTTCAAATTCATCTATATCTAAAGACTGATCAGATAAGAGATCCATCATTCTTATTAGTAATTTACTAATAAAACATCATATTATTGATCTACTATTAAAATTGCTAAAGAACTCCATGTTCAAAATCAAGAATACAAAAGTTCATCTTCTTCATTAAAATAAACAACTGTTACTAACAAAGTAAAAAAATATCATTCTATTGTTTTCTTTCCTTCATACTTTGATACAGTATCCATTCCAGTTAGAGAGTCATCGAAATCATAAGAAGAATTAATAAAATTCAAGTCCTGAAGCATTCTGGTGTTACTTGAACTTGGTCGGTCTAAAAAATGAGGAGGTTGGGATATCTCAAATTCTTCATGAAGACCGTAATCACCTAGGTACTTAGAAATCAAATAATGAGGAATGGAGCGAACTGGAATCTAATTAAAATCTAGCTGGAAAGGTGGTTTTGGCAGATCAAGTAGCCCAGGGTCATACCAATCCTACAGTTCAGTTCCTTGCTCAACTTTCATTACAGTTAAAGAATTCATCCATCCCTATTTGTACCCTTCATTGTTTGATTGCTTCAATCTGGTATTAAGATGATATAAAGCCTCATTGTATCCCTCCATCCAGAACTCTCTGGGCTGCTTGTGAAACTGATAAGTTAGCCGTTCAACATTTTGGTGTAGTCTTGTCAGCACACTTTCTTTATTCTGTAATAAATAACTCTGAGTGGATAGTTGTTCTGTAAGAGTTTGAATCTTTCAGGACATCTCTGCCAGAGCTTGATTTTTCTCCTTCAATTGAGCAACTTGATTTTCTAAGACTTGTCGAGTTCTAGTCTCTTCAATGCTACTTCGACCTGCTCTTATTCCACCCCGAGAAGTGGATGCATGTCTAATTCTTTTCAAAGTTTCTAACTCCTCTCTTAATGAATCATTTTTAGTCTCCAAAAAGGAAATACTATCATCATTAACCAGGACTATAGCTCCAGAAGAAGAAGTAGATTTTAACTGTCTCAATTCTTCTCTCAAAACGTTATTTTCCTCCTCTAGCAGTTCGGCAATGTTACTGTTCTCTTCAATTTTGAATTTCATAACATTTTCTCTTTTATTATGGGTATAAACGAATTTATCATAGCCCCGATCAACGCTCATTTTTTGGTATTTCTTCTCATAACTTTCATGAAGAAGGGCACTAGCTTCTTTGTGCTGAGTTTGGAGCTCCTCAATCATTTCATAATAGGCCGCGTTATTCGCCACAACTCGGTTAAGAAGAAACTTCAAGTATTGATAAGCCTCTTTTTCTTATTTTGAGTCATTATCACCTAATATTGAAATTATTTCTTCCTCGGATAAATTCATGTCACCAACTTTGAATAAGTCAGTATACCTTCTCAGCAGCTCGAAATCATGAGAAGATGAAAATTCCATCCTAGCAACAAACTGGCGAAGAAAAATAAAGACAGATTAATAATAGAAATAATGAATAGCAGAAGAGGAACTCTATATAAATAAAGAGTCAATTTTATTGATAAAAATGAAGTGAAGTAGACTCAAAGATACAAAACAAAAGAAAAACTGCAGAACAACTTTACACATTCTCCTTATCCCCCACCACTTTCTCAACTGATTTTGAAGAAGGAGTTGGTCACTGAAGTTACTCAGAAGGAAGCGGATGTTGTTCGGAGGAAGGCGCTATCTGCTGGGCTTTCTCGGGAGACTGAGGGACAATAGCAATAGGTGTTTGTTCCACCACCATCAAAGAAGATTCATTAGATCCAACTTCATCTGAATCTTCCTCTCTAATGGTAAGAGGAGGGCCATAGACATTTTTCTAAAATAATTCAGAGTCTTCAGCAATGTTCAACTCTTTCAGCACTGCAATCCATCAATCCCTGAAGAATTTCAAACTTACATACTCAATTTGACCAAAGGCAGCAGTTAGAGCTTTATTCCACTCTTTGTCCCAGCTAGAGCTAAAGGAATTTTTCACTGCAGACTTCCTCTTCATCCTCTTCGAGGAAACTTTCTCCTTAAGTAGGTCTTTAACAGATTGTGCCCTCTGCTCAAGATCTTTCTTACGTCGTTCAGCCTCTTCAAACTTGCTATCAGCTTCTTCCTTGCTAGTAGTAGCGACCTTCAATTTCTCCTCTACCTTCTTCGCAACATCCACAGCTTTTTACTGAGCTGTTTCAACATCCTTAATTTTATTCTCCCATGAAGTTCTATCATCTTCATATTTTTGTCGGGAGTTCTCCAAATATTTTGATAACCCAGCAAGGGCCTCTTTTACTTCATTGGAAAAGGAAGCAACTTTAATAGCTTCATCATTTTCCAATATATTAATGAAATACACCAAAAATGATAAGACAAAGAGAAACTCAAGTTAGTATATGAAAATTGAAAGCAGAACTGCAATGTCAAGGTAAAGTAACACTTACTGATGGAAGGTGTTGGCCTGCCCAATTTCCTGGCCAAACCAGGAGTAATGAATGTTGGAGGACCCATATTCAAGGAAGGTAATTCAACCCCAGTAGATTGAGCATCAACATCAATGGACTTTTCGGCAAGACCCTTTTTTAGTCTTCTCAAAGATGTAGCCTCTTCAATCAAAGGTGATGCATCTTTTTGAGCATCAGGGGGATTCTTAGTAACCTCCTTAACAGATGTAGTTGCCCCCAGATGGAGCAGCATCCTTTTTCTTAATCCCTTCAGCTGGGACATCTTCTTTGCTATTTTTTCCCCTTCCGTAGAAGGGACAATCTTAACAAAGAGATCAGGAACTTTCCTCTTTTTCATCATCAGATTAGCAATGGCAGTATTCAAATCAGAGGAAGATTCTTCAACGACTGAAGAAGATACTGAATCTTACTCAAGGTCAATCACCAAAGAAGGAGGAGCAATAGGCCGAGAATAATGGAAGACGTGGTGTTCCTGTATTTCAATAAATAGGAAGAAGATCTCACGTGTTCCCCAGCAATTGATTGTTGAAGACCCTAGATAAACTTCAACTCTTTTATATTAATATCGCTCTCTTTTGGGGGTTTTCTTTTACCGTCAACTGTAAATTAAAATCGCAGAAAGCAAAAATTAGTGAAATATTTTATCAAACAAAAACAGAGCTAGTTTAAAAATAAAGAACAACCTATCCCATTGCCATAAGGTGGATATATGGGACCTTGGTACACGTCATTTGCATTTAATGGGTGGTGTTGCCAATTTTTCATCACAACCTCATGATCAAAATAATCCCTATTAGAATCAGGGAGATTGACCACCAAGGCTCTGTTAGCATACCTAGTTTTTAAATAAAAAGTGGTGTCGATGATGACCAATTTATAATAAAACATAATTTCAGGAATCCCTAGATGAGTTTCATGTATTTGATTTAGAATATGTACGCCATTAACTACCTTCCATGTATTTGGAAATACTTTTGGAGGTACAATATCGACGTATTGGCAAAATTCCAAACACAGGGGATTAGGCGGGAAAACAAATCGCATTCCGCTACAAAAATAGAGGGAAACCAGTGTCCCTCAGGTAAAGAAAAATAAATCACTAGGACAAGCAGGTTCTTCCAAATCAACCCAAAATGGAATTATAAAATTGATTCTAAACTTATCCAATGACTCAATATAGTAAACCATGGTGACTAAAGCAAAGAAAGAAGAAGGAAGGAAGAAATTCTTACAGAAGATTATGGAATCAGCTAAACCAGATGACAAAAAGAATGTTCATAAGGAGAAAAACGAGAAAACAAGGACTTTGGAAACAAAGATGGCAAAAGGTAGAAGACAATCAAATTTATCATCTTTATATATGCCGCCTCGGAAAACGAGAAAAGTAATGATCAAAAGTGATGACAGTTGCATTTTTTACGGCTAATCAGAGGAAAAAGACGCAAATACCCAAGTGTTCTCCAGAATTCAAAATATTTGCCATTTTGCTCTCAAAACTGTTATGCAAAGTGGGAAAATTTTACAAGTGTTGAATGTCTGTAATTAACCAAGACATGGAAAATGTGCCCGAACAACTTTTTAGGTAAAATATTCCACACTCTCACATCAACTTCAACTGTGAAACATTGGGAGCTTCTGTTAATACAAAAATTAGTCAGCTGGCATGGATCAATTATGTGAAGACACGCATCATCCAACATGGAGCAAGTTTAAATGCCGAGCTACTCAGCATACCGAGATACCAAGAATACCAAGAAGCTTATTGGAAATGCCAAACGACCAGACAGATTGAATGCTTATTGTATTACAGTCATTCCTTATCATGTACTGATGTAAATGCCTATTCGATAAAGGAACACTATCTATTCACATTGACATCCCAAAGGCTATAAATACATTATAATACCCTT
This sequence comes from Sambucus nigra, assembly GCA_949130495.1. Classification (NCBI taxonomy): domain Eukaryota; kingdom Viridiplantae; phylum Streptophyta; class Magnoliopsida; order Dipsacales; family Adoxaceae; genus Sambucus; species Sambucus nigra. Next base: position 522,667,758 of record OX422207.1, read on the forward strand.
TTGGCATGGTAAGCGAGAATAGTCGAAACCAAGGCAAGACACTCAGTAATACAAATCAGTGGACGTAGGCCATTTCCTTAAGGCTAAACCACTTTTAAAATATCTTGTCTTATTTCTTTACTCATATTTATCTGTGATTAATAAATTAGATCAAATCTAATTTTTTACATCAATAACATGATTGTACATCTTGTTAATTTCACTCACCATATTCATTATGTGCCTTCATGTGTATACTTTGTTGATTGGGTTGCCTCTCAAATGTTCAGACTTCTGATTTATGATGAAAGGAACGTGAGATTGGTTGGAAGTTGGTAACATAAGTGGAAATTCACGGGTAATATCGTCCTTTTACTTCTGTACTTTATTTGCTTTGTCCATATTTATAGTTTGAGCATACATTGAGAATAATGTAAAATTTAGGTTTGGGGATAAGAATGGTATTTTTTTTTAAAGAATGAAGACAAAAATCTGAAAATTTTAAAAAAAAATCCAAAAAGATTTTTAATATAATTGAGTTTTGAAACGATTTCTTAATATAAAATTAATTCATGGATCTCTCAACTTATGAAATTTTTTACACAACAACCATATAATATGATCGAAAATGGATATTGGGGCGAAAGTTAATATGCATAACGAATAAATGTGGAGATTTTAACCCGGTGAGATTTTGTGCCATTCATTATTTTCGAGAGATTTAAATCAATCCGAGTTAAAATAACTCAAACTTTCCTTCAATGATAAATTCGTTGATGATCTCAAATTCTTTATTTTGTTTGATTATAGAAAATAAAAAGTCAAAATGTGAATCTAAGGCACTAGAAGTCTTAGTAAGTTGTCTTGAGACACAAATTAACTTAACAAAACTTGAGAAATGACATTAGGCGATCGTTTGAAAGCTCAAAAATTAAGCCTAAACTCCAGCATTTTTACATTATTCCATTACAAGCCCATAAGCCTTTTGTTGAAAACCAATTATCCTACCCAACTCCAACTAAGTGTTTAAAACCCCTAAAATGAAGCCATACCAATTTTCTGAAAATACTAGGGTAAAAGTACGGTAGGAAAAAGGCCATAAATGAAAAAAAAAAATTGCAAAAGAATGATGTGGGAAAAGAAAAGAATGAAAAAAAGGAAAGTAAGAAAAAAAAAGGAGTATGTGAAAAAATGGAGGTTAGAAGAAAAAATGCCTAAAAGTCAAATTACCGAAAAGCCTCTATATTCTCAGAAGTTTTGAACTCCAAAAGCCATTCTTTCTAGCCAAAATCCAAGCCTACAATACAACCAAAGAAAGTCCTAATCGATCTCAAGTGAAGTTAGTTATAGTGTGGAGAGAAGATGAATAGGATCTATGGTGTGATTCAATGTTTTCAAAAATTAATCGATTTTTCTTTCATGAGATCATATTCATCCATTATAAAAAAGTCCATTTTTTATTATGTATATGTGAAATTTGTTCACTTAAGTTTACTCTTTTATTAACATATACCGAGAGAAAATAACCCATGTCTAAGTGTTCGATTGTGAGTGCATACCGTGAGATTTTAAAATCAAAACGAACTTTCGGATAAGAAATGTAACGATCAAATCTCTTGAAATGGACAGTTATATTGGCTATACACACACACACATAATTATTGGCTATACAAAAACGATCAAATCTCTTGAGAGTATATTTTTATTGAGGGCCAAGAATTATTTTGTGGGAGAAGTTTTGTCAAGATTTATTATAAGACAAAATTATTGTAAGTTTTGTTCATTAATGATAATTAATATTCATTCTTTCATGTTTATTTTGTCTTCAATTATGCTGGCTTAATTTCTTTACTAGGACTAGGTGAAATTTATTATGTTTGGTTAATATAGTGCATGATTTAAATTCGCCTGTATTCCCAATATGTGCTAAAGGTTTTAAAAATTCGGTATTCATTTAAAACAACACGGGGGTGTGTTTTAAACCTTCGGCTTTGTTAAAGAAAAAAATCATATTTTTATTTTTAAGTGTGAGTACTTTTTGATGGATTATGCTTGTACTCGATTGTTTTGATGGACCATGCTTAAAGACTATACTTTAAAAATTAAAAAATGAACTTTTTAAGGGAATAGGAATTTTTGCCATCTAAATTTAGAGACGTTAAATTTTATGGTGAACTTAACCGTGTTATTTTTTGAATTAAATACGACGAGAGTCGGTTTAATTTGAGTTATAAAATTGGGAATGACGAGTTTAAATTATTGCATAGTATTAGTTAGACGTGATAAATGGAACCAATGCCCTAGTTGCTCACACACTAGTTTATATCTTTTGTAGTTGCACTTTTTGTTATTTTTATCTTAGTTTAATATTACACATCTTTTCTACACCCATTTCGTCTAGTTGGATAGTTGCAATTATTTTGAAAGAAAAAATTAACAAATCCCTGTGGGTTCAACCCCCCTGTTGTTCTACAATAGCCCGTGCATTTGTTGTATTTTATAAAGTTAACAACACAAGCCCATACAATTGTGGTGTACACTGATATGCCTCTTAGGCAATCCTTGTATAAATCGGAGAAGTCTGGGAGATTAATGTATTGGGTAGTAGAGTCGGGGGAGTATGATATTGTGTATGAACCGAGGTCTTCCTTAAAAGACCAGGCTATGGCAGATTTCATTGTCGAATTCACTTATCTAGAGGTTCCCGACCAATAGGGAATTCAGGCAGAGCAAGACCTAGGAAGGGATAGTCCAACTAGGTCTATTATTGCCGACCTACCGGAATCTTTCGCCAGAGCACAAGATATGTCCAGGAAGTATGAGGAAGCAAGAAGCAAAACATTCCATCATGGGATTTTGACCGTCCAAGAATTTTATAACAATCTCCTCGTATGGAACTTGTATGTTGATAGATCCTCTCGCAGAAACAGAAGTGGATCAGGTATAATACTTAACACTCCTGATGTGATAGATATTGAATAATCTCCATAATTCCAAATTTAGGCCTCAAATAATGAAGCAGAATGTGAAGCTCTCATTGTGGGCCTAAGTTTGGCTCAATCACTGAATGTCGAGCAAGTTGTGGTGCACAGTGACTCTCAATTGGTAATGAATCAAATACTGGGTTTGTATGGATCCAAGGGAGAAATAATGACAAGATACCTGTCCAAAGCATTGGATGTTATAATAAAGCTTCCAACTATTCGGATGAATAGATTTCCACGATTGGAGAATGCTCGAGCTGATGCACTTGCTCGGCTTGCATCGGCAACTAGAATTGAACTCCGAAGAATGATTCCCATTGAAATTCTCGTTAACAGGAGTATTGATGAAGACCTGATGATTAATTTCATCATAGTGGACATGGGTCCATCTTGGATGGATCCCATCAGAGCTTATATTGAAGAAGGGGTCTTACCAGTAGATCCAATCGAGGCTAAAAAGTTGAAGTATAAAGGAACAAGATATGTGCTCGATAAAGGGGTATTATACAAGAAAGGATTGACAGCTAGCCTGCATCACCGTGTTTACCCAACAGAGGTTCAAGACTTAATGAAGGAAGTCCATGAAAGGTCTTATGGAGCTCATATAACAGCAGGATCATTAGTGCAAAGGATTGATACATAGGGATATTGCTGGACAACTATGAGAGAATATTGCACGACCTTTGCCAGAAAATGTGAGAAATGCCAAAGGTATTCCAGAATTCTTAGAACTCCACAAGCTTCTCTGACTCCAATTGCTTCACCTTGGCCATTTTCTATGTGGGGGATAGACTTGGTTGGCCCACCACCGACCACCCAAGGGAGATTTAAATACTTGGTCATAGTTGTGGACTGACTACTTCACCATATGGGTCGAAGTAGAACCATTGATAGACATGCCCTATGAGAAAGTTTACCAGTTCATCTGGAAAAATATTATTTGTAGATATGGTTTGTCTTATGCTTTCATTACAGACCATGGCACGCAATTCAACAACGAGGAGTTTGCTGCCTATTATGCCCAGTCAAACATTCAAAAGCTTCATTGTGCTCCATGCCATCCTCAAAGCAATGGGCAAATCGAAGTAACAAATAGGACTCTGCTAAATGGACTAAAGAAAAGACATGACGATGCCAAGGGGAACTGGATTAATGAACTACACCGCATTTTATGGGCATACCGAATAACTCCGAGGACTACTACAAGAGAATACCCATACATGTTGGCATTTGGAACTGAAGCAGTGATACCAGCTGAATTGGGTCTGCCCACCCATAGAGTGTTAAACTTTAATTCTCCTGTTAGTGATTTAGTGCAAAGATTAGATTTTGACATGCTGAAGGAAGTACACGAAGATGTAGCCTTGCAAAATGCTACTTACCAGTAGAGGAAAACATGTTTTTATAAGAAAGGAATTAAGCCGACCAACTTGAAGGAAGGAGATTATGTGTTCAAGAATGTAATCCAGAAGAAGAACAAACTTGAAGCCAATTGTCATGGGCCATATCGTATTTCAACAGCTATCTGACCAGGATCTATAGAATTGAGACTTTGGAAGGGGAAGAGTTCAAAAATCCTTGGCATTCTTAATATCTTAGAATGTACTACCAGTAATGTACTGACACAAATTGTAATCATGACATTTCCATATCATTAAAATGATGAGTTCCTCCATTTTTTTCGAATTTGCTTTGGGATTACTAGTGCTATGCACTACATACTTGATGCACTTTCTTAAAAAATTGTTACACTAGTTATTCGAAAATCCTGTTCCTTCGAAACTTGTTCGACAATACTGATCCTTTGAAATAATAACCATATAGTCGGATCTCAGAACAACACCCACATAGTTGATTATTTGGTACTGTTCAAAAGTTGGCCGGAGTAAGCAAGAGTTGATCAACATCAAACAAAAACCCAAGTAAGATAGGATCTCAAGTCCTCAAGAAACTTAGTCAATACAATTAAGCGTAAAATAATAGATTTTATCCAACTGGGCAACATAAAGGAAGAACGTTTTGAAGATTCATAGAAATGAATGTAGACACATATTCCACCTATGCCTGGTCACCACTGGTAACTAATGCAAAACCTAAAAAATTAGGTGCATTAGTAGAACCTCTAAAAATACATGGGTAACTAGTATTAAACTTGGATTTTAATCTACGTATACTTATAGAACCTATGATGATAATTTCATTGGTAATTGGTACCAAACTTGCGTAAAAACCTAAGTGCATCAATAGAATAAATGAAGAAAGGAATCCATTCACATCCAAAGATTAGCAAGATAAGTTAATCAAATATTTCATTCACTTAATTGATTATTACATGATATCACTTATAACTGAATTACAGGAACAAAACTACTCTATAGGAGTCTTCCCCTCTGCTTTAGAGGAGCTTAGTGCTGGTTCCATGCCCACTAGAGGGCCATCTAATGTGTAAGGGTAGTTGATAAAATTGAAGTCTTGAAGCATCCTTCTATTACTTATGCTTGAGGTCTCCTGTAAATGAGGAGGACTAATGACCTCTAACTCGTCATGAAGGCCAAAATCCCCTAAGTATTTTGAAATCAAGCATTAGGGACTAGTGTTGACAGGGATCCAACTAACGTCCAATTTGAATGGAGGATCTTGAGAATCTAGTAAACCAGGATTATACCAGTTCCAAAGTTTACTGTTTTGCTCCACCTTCATAACTGTCAAGCAGTTTGTCCAGCTCCACTTGTAACCTTCACGTTGGTCTTATTTAAATCATTCATCAAAATGACCAAGGGCCTCGTTATATCCCTCCATCCAGAATTCCCTATGCCGTTTATGAAATTGGAAAGTCAATCTCTCAACCTGATGATGTAATTTCTTTAGTACTCCATCTTTAGCTTGTAATTGGTAAGACTGGGTAGAAAAGTTTCTCGGGCTTGAGTCTGGAGTTTCTTGGACATATCAATAATGACCAAATTCTTTTCTTTCAATTGTGAAGCCTAGTTAGCAAGTGTTTGCTGGGTCCTATCCTCATCTGTAGTAGCTGGTACAGGTTTAACTTTTGCTCGGAGGAAGAGGCAGACTTAGTTTTCTTTGGTGCTTCCAATTATTCCCTTAGTCTGGCATTTTCAATTTCCAAAAATAAAACCCCATCAGCAGCAGCAACATCAGTAGTAGAAGAAGCCTTCAATGAGTTCAATTCATTACTCAAACTGCTATTCTCTTCTTCCAATAACTTGAAGATGGCCCTAACCTCCCATATCTCACAATTAAGCAGAAATTCCTGCCTCCTGAAAAAAGATGCATACTTTTCCAACTTCTGCTCAAAACATCAACCTTTACTCAGAGATTTGTACTTATGTTCGTAGTCGGCATGTAACTGAGATTTAGCCTCCTAGTGAGCTTATTGAAGCTCTTCTATCATTTCAAAGTATGCAACATTATTGGCTACCGCCCTATCAAGAAGACACTTCAAGTATAGGTAAGCTTCTTTAGCCTGATCTGAGACATTAGCCTCGAGCAAGTTGGATAGTTTTTCCTCGGATAAAATAATATGACCACCCTTGAAGAGATCATTACATCTTCTGAGTAACTCGGAGTCAGTGGAGGAGAATTGATCCAATTTAGCCATGAACTATAAAGAGTAAGAAAAATCTCCAATCAATAACAGAATAAAGAATTTGAAACAGAGGAAGACAAGTGCAAAGAAATTTTTATTTTCTTTAATGGAAATCAAGTTACAAGTATATTGATATGAAAAGCCAAAATAAAAGTAAAAATAAAAGGTGCTCGCCAAGAAAATTTACACCTTCTTTCTGTCAAAAGTGGCCCTAGTTTGGGAAAAGGCAGAGATAGGTGGAGTGACTTGCCCAGAAGAAGGGGGGAGTGAAGACCCAACTGTTGTTTCTTGTTGTTGATCGGCAAAGTCCGAGACAAGAGTAGAATCCTATGATCCTCCATCATCCTCAATCTCCTAATCCAAGTTGGGAGGAGAACCAGGATCATGTCTGATGAACAACTCAGAGTCCCGGGGTGTGCTAACCTCCGTGAGTGTTGTTGATCAGCCATCCTTGAAGCATTTCTTCTTCTTAAATTCAATCTGAGTAGCGGCATCATTAATAGCCTTTTCCCAGCCATTGTTGAATGAAGATTCATTAGTTTTAAATCTTTTGGCCTTCTCAGTGGTCAAATTTTTCTATAGCTCGGTAACCTTCCCTCGAGCAACTGCAGCATCATCTTTTGCAGCTTTTATTATGGCTTCCCATTTTTTCTGTTCATTTGTCAATGCCTATTGGGACTCAAGTAAGGACTTTTTTAGGCATTCAAATGCCTCCTACACCACTTTTTAAAAAGAATGAAGGATGTCATCCTTCTCCAACATCTGGTTGAAATCAACCAACAACTATAAAAAGAAATTAGAGCAAATCAGTATAAGAGAGTTATCAAATAAGTGAATAGGAAAAACATCACAACTCTTAAAAAACCAAGGCTTTGAGCGCACCTTTTAGATATTTTATAGCGAGTCATTGCATAGGCATCACCCCTAGGATCTGGAAGAGTACTAGACTTTATTAATTGCCTGGCCAAAACAGAGCCAATTGCCACTAGAGAGCCAGTATCAAGCAAATCGACCAAGTCTCGTTCGTCGACACCAGAAGTAGTTCCTTCAGCCAGCCAAGAAGTAAGACCCTTCTTCAAGTGCTTGATCTAGGGTTCCTCATTCTTCTTGGCTGGGGTCTTCTTCCCAATCTCATCCTTATTGCTGACCCCACCAGCAACAGATTTTGTGGAGCTGGCAGTGGTAATATCTCCCATAATATTAGGGAACTTTCTCTTCACCATGGCAATGACAAGAGGTAAATTTGAGTCAATTGAAGATGAGGGGCATGTAACAGCTTTACCACTACCAGATACAATGGCAGAAGAAGTGGAGACTAGGTCTTGGTCAAGCTAAATCATTAAGTAGGGAACAACAGAAGTTAGGCAAGCAACAAAGGAAGTAATGGAGTTTTTATACTCCAACAAATATGATGCCGACCTGATGTGTAACTCTCCAATTTTTGGTGAATACCCCAAAGAAACTTCAGCTTGGTAAGTCTGATATCACTCTCTTTGGGACACTTTCTCTTTTGATCAACTGCAATCAAGAGAAAACAAATACAGTTAGTACTGTAACCAATGAAGTTATCAAGAAAATCTATACAATAGTGTCGCAACCTATCACACGGCATTGAGGGCATATGGGCCCCTGGTATATCGCATTCCCTGTCATGGGTGCATATTGCTAACTCTTAGCAATCACTCCATGATCAATATCATCTCTATTGGAGTCTTGGAGATAAACTACTAAAACCCTATTTATAGCCCTAGTTTTTAAATAGTACGTGCTATCACTGGTAACCCATTTGTAGCAAAACATAATCTCTGGGATGCCTATATGGGTCCCATAAATCTAATTCAATTATAAACCCTATTTACAACTCTACAAGTGTTAGGGGCTATTATAGCAGATACAATTTCAAAATATTGACAAAACTCAAGACAAAAGGGGTCTGGGGGAAAAGTAAACCCACATTTAGCAATGAAAAAATAAGGGAACCAATGGACCTCAAATAAAAAAAAGATCTACAGGCGGATTAGGGAGCTCCAAATCCACCCACGAAGGAATATTCCATTCGTTCCTAAATTCGTCTAGAAAAACTATTGAATAAACTATGATTGAAGATGAAGAAAAGGAGAAAGAGAAAGGATTCTTACAAAGACGTAAGGATTCAGCAAGAACTGAAGGATAGAAAGAACGATCGCATGAAAAGCTCAAGAGATAACAGCAAAAACCAAAAAGTTTGTGGTAGAAGACAACTGAATTTTACCTCCTTTATAGATTACCTCAAAACCCAGCGAAAGTAATGATTAAAGGGAAATAACGATTGAAATTTTGGCAGCTAAGATAAAAAAGAAATATTTTCCCCAAAAACGATTTGCAAAAATTCCATCCGTGTTATACGTTATCAGCCAAGTTGATAATTTTACAAGTGTGGGAAGTCGACAGCCGACCAAGTATAAAAAAGGTTGCCCATGAAACTATTAGAACTAAATGCTCCATACTTTCAAGCAAGCATCAAGCATGAAACATTGGGGGCTTCTGTTGATACCAAAATTTATCCTCTTACGTGGACCGATCATAAATAGACATGTGTCATCCATAGTGGCAATAATCCTAATCAGCAAGGAGTAACCATCGACCAGGGAATGGAATGCCGACCAAAAATCTAAATGCCGACCAACACTAATATCAGAAAGACAGATCAATACAGTCAGTAAAATGCCAACAGTCATATGCATTATGAACAATGTGTACTGATGTAAATGCCTAATTTATAAAGGCATTCCATCTTTTAACATCTGACTCTTGATTCCCCTAGTGGACTATAAATACATTGTAATCCCTACAGCGAAAGGGACCGGAATACAATCCAAGTGAAAACATGCAATACAAGACAGTGGACGTAGGCTTTTCCTTTCAGCCGAACCACTTTAAAAATCTTCTCTCTTTTATTTACTTATTTATCTGTGATCAAATAATTAGATCTATTCTAGTTTTTTGCATCAATAGTCATCACTACCATATAATCCCGTACTACCTCATCCTCCCGATGAAACTCATCCCACTTCGCCTTCTAAACTATTTCCAATTGCCCCGTAGGCATACGACTCAATGCATATGCCACCACATTAGCCTTCCTTTGATGAACTGGATGTCAAATTGGTAGTCCTTCATGAATTCAAGTCATCTGTGATGCCTCATATTCATATACTTCAGCTTGAAAAGATACTATAGTGACTTGTGGTTCATGAACAATCAGAACTTCTCCCTAATAAATAATGCCTCCCAATCCTCAAGGTAAAAACCACTGTTTCTAACTCCAAATCGTGCATGGGATAATTCTTCTCATGGGGCTTAAGCTTGCGAGATGAAAAAGATATGGCACGGTCTTCCTGTTGTAGAACTCCTCTAAGTCCCTATAGAGGCGCATCACTAAAAATAAAGTACCCCACTCCACACCTAGGCAATGTGAGCACTAATGCTAAAGTCAACTTGTCCCTTATCTCATGAAAGCTAACTAATAGTGATCATCCCAAATAAAAGCTACATCCTTACGAGTTAAATTCATCAAGGGACTCATAATATTCAAAAACCCGTTGATTAATAGACAGTAGTAACTCAAAAATCATTGAAAACTATGAACCTCCATCGATGTCGTGGGCTGGCCCCCTCTCTCATCGCTGAAACCTTTCTCGAATCCATTGAAATCCACCTCTCAGAGACTATATGACCCAAGAATTGCACCTCTGATAACCACAATCCACACCTCTTGAACTTGGCATACAGCTGATGGTCTCGTAAAGTCTGAAGAACCATTCATAAATGGTCTGCGTGCTCTCCCTCTATCCGAGAATAAACCAGGATATCATTATAACACCCCGCCTAATTAAATATGGGGTGGCCAGTCCCATACAAAATTATAACAGAATATATAGTTGGCTCATTCTTAGCATCACTGTCGAAAACATTTACAACTCACCCAATACCCAATTAAGCTGGTGTTAAAAACTTTCCAAATTTAAATTCAACAAATCCATTTCCAGTTTAAGAATAACACAACACATTTTATTCTACAACACTGATAACCAGGTAGATAACACAAAAGAATTTAAATGCAATTGGAATAAACATTCCCAAATAATATAAATCCATTACAATAATCCCAACAATATCAAATGTATTAAAAGACACGAATACAATAGTATCTGACTCCGATAGAAAAAGATAGCTGAATCCTTTGGGCGACATGCCCTAACTAAGAATACTGTGAATTAAAAAGATGATAAGCATCTAAGTAAAACTCCATAGCTCCATAGCCTGTCATAATCTGCTAAGGTTGGCGTCCCTGTTGATGGACACCTGATATAGAGATACAATAGAAGAGAAAATATGCAAGGAAACGGGTCAGAGCCCGAATGTGTAAATGATTTTTAAAACAACAAGTATTTAACAAGTGCAATAAAGCATTTGTTATGTACATGTTAGATCCAACTCTCACTTGTTGTTCTCACCTCTCAACTAGAGTGCACACTTAACGTTTCCTATTAACCTCCTAGTTAATGGTTCCTCTTTTCTAGTCTCCATATTATAATTCCAACCCAATATCATAATCCCCGTATGTCCCATACCATACGTCACATTATTATTCATTTACATTAATTCCTTTACGAATTAAGCTTTTCAATTCTTTAAGAATAAACATTCGTTAACTTAATTTCATTATATTTCTCTATTCACCGTTATCTACAATTATCACCGTAGATAGATTTAACCATAATAAATATCCATTCATTCATTTAATCCATTATATATATATTCATATATAATACGACACCCCGAGTCACAGCTGCGGTGCAATGCATTACTCTGATATCATGTCCCATCATCGCAGGTCGCCGAATAGGGGACTAAAGGTTCGGTAAAGATTCCTCGAACCATGAACAACATCACAAACATTGAAGGCGAACATAGTTCTCGTATCCATGGGTCACGTACATACCTACGTACCCACAGTCAGCGGACTTATCAACTCCACGATAAGTCTTTCATAGACCTATGTTCTCGAGCGACAAATCAAAGATCCCATGGATTCATCAGGATATGACTGCCCTCACGCGCAAACCTCCCACCGATAGCAAGTAAGCTAGGTATGTCATACACATAAATCATCAATCAATCAAATAGGTATTATCATACCTATAATATAATATCAATAAGGTAATATCACTACCCTAAGATAATTCCCATACGTAGCATTATATCTCTTTTAAATTCCACGTATTAAAATATCATATCTTTACTTCATAATTTAATTATCCTCGCATCCTATAACATCTCTCCACTCCCGACGTCATTAAGGTTCATGCAAGGAGTGTCTCGCAAAGTGAAATCCAAACAAGGAACCCCTCCAATACACTACTACTTAACTTGTCGAACGTGGAGGTCCGTCAACTTCAAATACGCGATCGGGATAGCCTCATATCCTATTTCAACCAAATGTGTTCTAAACTCCCATCTCTATCCAGGAGACATACCACTACGCTCTTGTATTACACTCCGTCCTTGCGAAATCAATAATGAGCTTAAACTCAGTCCTTGATGTTCAAATTGTAACCCTAAGGCTACCCTCACTCAATACACAAGATTCAAATAGGTTTTTCCTCAACATATATTCAGTAAGAAGTCACTAATATCCTACTGGTCCATAACATCATTTCTCCCGAATTACTACGAGTTTAGTTCTCCTTTTAATTAAGGTTAAAACTGATAGTTTCAAATTCCTTATAAACACATCTTCTTTCACTTAGGATTAAACCCTCTTGTAAACTTAAGGATACCCAGGTGTTATATTAAATCACCCCTACTGGTCCTATCTTAAATCCTCATACATCCCCATTTGGAATTTAACAAATGAATCTAGCAACCGAAATTCCATTCAATATAATTTTCATCATTTTAATCACTTGAATCCAAATCAAATTAATTCAAATCTTATCAAGGGTTTACTGATATTTTCTAAGTCCCATAATATCCAAATAATAATCACCAAATATCCACAAAAGGTTTGGGATAAGAATCAACATTTAAAAAGAAGCAACTTTACATATTCTGGGGAGGTCGATCGATCGAAGGCAGGGGTCGATCGATCGATCCCTCAGGTCACAGCCTGGTTTTTCTGCATTTCAGCAACTACGGGTTTCACCATTTTTATTCATTATAACCTTCATATTAACCTCCAAAATGAGTTATAATTATTACTACATGATATATCAACATATATGAACGATTTCCAGTACTCTAAACATCTTAGGATCATCAAGGGATTGGATTAAAAATCATGTTTATCTCCTTATTTCCAGAAAATTATCAACATATCATCTTCAAGAAAACATCAATGGTTTTCATAATTTCTTCAACAGATTCATGACTATTTCGTGGATTATTATCAACCTAAAACATGAGTTTAATTCCTATATCATCCCAGTTTCCAGAAATCCATTTAATACTCCATTATTTCTTCCAAACATGAATAATCTTCTCTTTTCATACTATTCTAACATGGATAATATACAAACTTAAATTGCCATTATCAAACACTTGCCTTTACTAAAGGTCTGATCCTTTGGTGTAGTATATCTCAGTTGGTTGTCCCTTATCCGGTCAACCTCCGGTGGTGGTTGGTGGTGGTGAACCTTGGTTCTTGTTCTTCTCCTTCCCAAGTAGGCTTTTCCCTTCCCAAGCACCCTTTCACTCTCTCAAGGAAGATGACTTCTCTATATTGTGTAGAGGAGATGAATAAACCACATACACTTAACCTATCAATACTTATAATAGGACAAAATCCGAAATCACTATTCATCCCCCCTAGAAAAATGACCAAAATGCCCTTTCGGGTTGTCTATTCATTTCCAAATGACCCGAGACTCAAAATTAACATCCAATTAGACTTTTCTGACTATTTCGAACCTTCCGGACGCAACGGCGCAGTCGAAATGACTATAAGGTCGATAGAAAATAAATTTCCTTTTTAATTTAAGAAATTAGTCCCGACACGTCCTATACCGCGTCTGACTAAAAATCCAAATTACCGAATTTATATCACACAGCCATATGAATAGCTTCACATTCATATATTACCTAAATATCTTTAAGTAATATTCAGAATCATCCATTTTAATATCCACAATCCGGATAAAACCCAAATGAATTAATTTATAATAAGATCCAATTAATCCATTAATTTAAAATATAATCCATTTTAAAAGTCATTAAAATTACGGGGTATTACATACTTCCCCCTTTATAACAGAATTTCGTCCCGAAATTCAGGAATATAAGTCATACCGATAAGGTCAACTCCGAGTATAAATCTATCATCGCAAGAAATCTAAGACGTACCGCCCATACAGTACATTAACGAAAATCCCTATTGATGTTATATGCCTCACCATATAGTTTCAACTGAACCGAATTTAAACTTTACCCAATCTTCCCTATACCGTCCTTGTGACAAACTTTGGGAAAATGATCCTCACAAATAAATCCTGAAGTCCCAACTACTTACAGTTTCACAATTTTGAAAACTACTACAATCCAACCATCCAGGGCGCCCATACACCCTATCGTACCACTTTCAATATAAACTTTTTTCGCAAAGGTTATAAACTCACATCCCAAAAACCTAACTTATTTCGACTCCCAACGATTATTAGTTTCATGCGTGGGGTGTCTCGCAAGCGAAATCCAAACAAGGAACCACCCCGATACACTACTTCCTAAAGTAGTCGGTCATCGAAACTCCTAAGGTCCTTAGTTAATAGTATATAAAAATTTGGTTTATCGGAAAAAAATATCAAGTTTATCGATTTAAACAAAAAAAATTTTTTTAGGTTTTTATTGATTTCAAATAGAGTCTACTCATCTACTCTTCTCTAGAAGACAAGATGCTAGTTAATAGTAGTACATACACTCTCGTATACCACAAGTCAATGCATGCCGATAGTCACATCGTGCTCGAACATGCCCAAAGTAAGTAATCCCATGATAAAAATCAAACCCACGTGATAACATGTAATATATAGGTGTCCCACACCCCTCAGTGAGTCTACGTAAATAACGATGCTATAGGCTAAGTTTAGCAACCCTTTACCCACACAATATTAATTGCTACAAAAATAAATATACGCCTCAAAATTCCTTAGATAGAAAACATACCCTCATTCGCGGGTGGTTGTTGATTTGATGCCTGATGAACGTTATATACATGCCTGTACTGACCCTGCTGCACGGGTGCTACTGGAATGGGAGGTAGTTCTAGCACCGGAGCTGGAGGTGGAAGAGCAGCTGGTGGAAACACTGGTACCTGTGGCTCCTGTCGAGCATGTTGTTGCTGAGGGAATTTGTCTTTCTCAGGACAATCTTAACGTTTATGGCCATACTTGCCACACACGAAACATTTTCCCGCAAACTTTCCACCACCTTTCCCCTGTTGACCCCGAACCTCCTGGCCATTACCTCCCTTCCCTTGGCCCTGATGAGCCTGTCTCTGGCCCTGATGGCCCTGTTGTCCTTGCCCAATACCTCTATCCTCAAATCGAGAATCTCCAGATCACAAACGGTTAGCATAGTCCCCTGTCTGGGAACCCTGCTCACCCTGACGCTGATGACTCTGCCCTGACTGAGTTCCATTAGAACTGCCCCCAGTAGTCTTGCCTTGTAGGCTTGACCCAAACCCCCGCTTGACACCCTGATTATGGAAGCGGTTATCCTGGCAGTGGAGCATTGCAGCATTAAGAACATCTGCATACGTACGTAGTGAAATATTCCCCAATAAATGTTGGCGAATCTTATAGTTCAACCCATCAGTGAACATTAGGATTATCCTCTCCTGAGTAGGTACTTCAGCTGGTACCAAATTAGTTAATCTCGTAAACTCTTCCTCATATTCCGCCACAGTTTTCTCTCCCTGTTTCAAATTAAGTAGCTTCCGCCTCATCTCTGTCTGGATGGCGGAAGGAAAATACTTCCCATCAAACCGTATCCAAAAGTCTTGGATAGTCATTGTGTCCCTCTCTCCCATAGTGGTCGTAGCCTCCCACCATTGCAAAGCTGCCGCTACTAGCTTGAATGTGGCTAGTATTTGACATTGAACCTCAGTGCATTCAATCATTCTCAAGTGCCGTTGGATATCTTTCTTCCATTGGCTAGCAGTCACAACATCTGATCCTCCCTGAAACTCAGGTGGGTGCGCTTTCTGAAAGGCATGCCTCGCTCGTTCCCATGCAGTAGGAAACACTTGCCCTTGCGCGGGTGGCACAACCGGTGCCGGTGCTGGAGCCTGCTGAATAGAAGCTAAAGCTGCATTGACTGCCTGAGCGACAATTGCAGCAACTTCGGCCGTAGTCATTGTACCCTGAGCTGGGGCGGGCTGAGGTGCACGTCGACGAGGCATCTGAAATGAGAGAAAACTATCAGTATTTGATATCTCAAAATAACTGAAGTTTGTAGGCGTAAATGGAATAGCAATAATCCTACTCATAGGGCTCTACATCAAAGAACGCTAAGCTGAAAACACAGTAAGGCGTACAGATCCTAAAGGACACTAGAACCTGATTCTCTGATACCACCTGTAACACCCCGCCTAATTAAATATGGGGTGTCCAGTCCCATACCAAATTAAAACAAAATATACAGTTGGCTCATTCTTAGCATCACTGTCAAAAACATTTACAACTCACCCAATACCCAATTAAGCTGGTGTTAAAAACTTTCCAAATTTAAATTCAACAAATCCATTTCCAGTTTAAGAATAACACAACACATTTTATTCTACAACACTGATAACCAAGTAGATAACACAAAAGAATTTAAATACAATTGGAATAAACATTCCCAAATAATATAAATCCATTACAATAATCCCAACAATATCAAATGTATTAAAAGACACGAATACAATAGTATCTGACTCCGATAGAAAAAGATAGCTGAATCCTTTGGGCGACATGCCCTAACTAAGAATACTGTGAATTAAAAAGATGATAGGCGTCTAAGAAAAACTCCATAGCTCCATAGCCTGTCATAATCCGCTAAGGTTGGTGTCCCTGTTGCTGGACACCTGATATAGAGATACAATAGAAGAGAAAATATGCAAGGAAACGGGTCAGAGCCCGAATGTGTAAATGATTTTTAAAACAGCAAGTATTTAACAAGTGCAATAAATCATTTATTATGTACATGTTAGATCCAACTCTCACTTGCTGTTCTCACCTCTCAACTAGAGTGCACACTTAACGTTTCCTATTAACCTCCCAGTTAATGGTTCCTCTTTTCTAGTCTCCATATTATAATTCCATCCCAATATCATAATCCCCGTATGTCCCATACCATACGTCACATTATTATTCATTTACATTAATTACTTTACGAATTAAGCTTTTCAATTCTTTAAGAATAAACATTCGTTAACTTAATTTCATTCTATTTCTCTATTCACCGTTATCTACAATTATTACCGTAGATAGATTTAACCATAATAAATATCCATTCATTCATTTAATCCATTATATATATATTCACCACCACCAACCAAACCTTTTGTGGATCTTTGGTGATTATTATTTGGATATTATGGGACTTAGAAAATATCAGTAAACCCTTGATAAGATTTGAATTAAACCTCCGGTGGTGGTTGGTGGTGGTGAACCTTGGTTCTTGTTCTTCTCCTTCCCAAATAGGCTTTTCCCTTCCGAAGCACCCTTTCACTCTCTCTAGGAAGATGACTTCTCTATATTGTGTAGAGGAGATGAATAAACCACATACACTTAACCTACCAATACTTATAATAGGACAAAATCCGAAATCACTATTCATCCCCCCTAGAAAAATGACCAAAATGCCCTTTCGGGTTGTCTATTCATTTCCAAATGACCCGAGACTCAAAATTAACATCCAAATAGACTTTTCTGACTATTTTGAACATTTCGGACGCAACGGTGCAGTCGAAATGACTATAAGGTCGATAGAAAATAAATTTCCTTTTTAATTTAAGAAATTAGTCCCGACACGTCCCATACCGCGTCTGACTAAAATCCAATTTACCGAATTTATATCACACAGCCATATCAATAGCTTCACATTCATATATTACCTAAATATCTTTAAGTAATATTCAGAATCATCCATTTTAATATCCACAATCCGGATAAAACCCAAATGAATTAATTTATAATAAGATCCAATTAATCCATTAATTTAAAATATAATCCATTTTAAGTCATTAAAATTACGGGGTATTACAATCATCTATGAAGACAATGACAAACTGATCTAAAAAATCCCTGAACACACCGTTCATGAGATCCATGAAAATTGTCAGAGCATTAGTTAGCCCAGACAACATAGCTCTGAACTTATTAGACTCTTATCTCATAAAAAATGTAGTCGTAAGGACATCCTGCTCCCTGATAACTGATGGTACCCTGATCTCAAATCAATCTTTGAGAAGTAGGCTTTTCCTCTCAGTGGATCGAATAAGTCATTGATATGTGGCAACGGATACTTATTTCGAATCATAACCTTGTTCAACTCCCAATAGTCGATACACAATAGCAATAAACCATCTCTCTTTTTCACAGACAGTATTGGAGCACACTAAGGTGATGTACTCTTATGGATAAAGTCCTGCCCCAAAAGTTACTGATTATGATCTCTCAATTCTCGCAACTTTAATGGAGCCATACGATGCAGCGCATGCGTTATTGGCCTAGTTCCTGACGTTGAGTCTTCACAAACTCAATCTCCCGACTCAACTATAACCTTGGTATCTCCTAGAATGCATTAGGAAAGTCCCTAACCACAAAGAATAAATCTAACGAGAGAATAATACCCTCTGAATTCTCCTCCTCTATATAATATAAGTGCGTGCTTGACCCTCCCTCAGGACGAGGCACCACTAGAAGAAATATATCCTGCCTTGGAATAGAAGCCATGATGGCCCTAGTATTACAATCCACCATCGCTCTATATGTCCCTAACCACTCCATCCCCAACAACGTCATACTCGTACATCTCCAAAATGAGAAAATCCACTACCAAACATAACCTCCCAATGTCCACACCTACTTCTTTGCAGATGGAATGGATGAAAACCCCACTACCCAACGGTGAATCTACGTTCATAATAATATCAGATGTTGTATCCACCGAACCAGTCTCTCGCACAAATTTAGTGCTAATAAAAAAATGTGATGCTCCTATGTCAAATAATACTCATCCCATGTGAAACATACCCTCAACTAATGACGGTGTCAGTGGCATAACTAGCCCACAAATGTTATAAACATACCCAAACTGTCACTGTAACTGCCCCTGCTGAGGTGGCGCTACTAGAGCTACTGGTGGGGTCGATAGTTTCTGCCCTTACTGGACATACCGGTGCTGACCCGTAGCTCTATTCGATAAAATACGTTGCATGTGGCCTTACTCCCTACATAGGAAACACCATCCCGTGAAGTTTGTAGGCCTCAAGCCCTTACGAGGTTGCCTCCATCACTGACCATGATATTCATGGTCTGGTTGATTCTAGTCTTGTTCTCCTAGCCCTGATAGCCATGCTTGTATCCACCATCGCCCAGTCTAAACCTCTAAGCCGAGTTCCCATGTTGTAAACCTCAACCCTTCTGTCCTCCCTACAATTACGGCACTCCACCGACACTGTTTCCCCCAGTTTTGTCCTACTGGCTCGATGCTCCTGAACTCTTTGCTCCCTTTAGATGGAAGAGATGATCTTGGCAGTGTAGAAATGTGTCATTAACGACATCGGTGTAAGTCCTCAATGTTGAGTTACCCGAAAGATGTTGACGGATCCTCCACGTGATCTTGTCCATGAACTTCAATATCCTCTTCTCATCTATGTTCACCTCATCAAGCATAAATTTCTTTAGACGAGTGAACTCCTTCTCGTACTCGACCACTGTCCAGCCCTTTAGTGTGAGATCCATAAATCACTTCCTCATCTTTATTTGCATGACTGGCGAGAAAAACTTACGGCCAAATCGCACTAAAAACTTTTGAATAGTAATCAAATCCCTTTCCTCTGACATGGTGACCGACTCCCACCACTACAAAACTGCCCCAACTAGCTCACAAGTAGTTAGTACCTACTTCTGAGTGTCTCTTCACTCAAGCATACAAAGATGCCTCTGGATATACTTATTTTATTGACTTGCTTCAAGTGCATTTTCACTCCTCTAAAACTCAGCGGATGTCCCATTTGGAAGGCCTCCCTAACTCACTCCCACACAGACGACAAGGTGTGAGCCTGTAGCAGAATTGCCACTGGTGGTTGGGGCTGTGGCTCTGCCCGAGGTAGGTGATGTGCCGTGGATATCATGGAAGCATTAATTGACTGTGCTATGATAGCTACAACCTCTGCTATGGTCATAATCCCATGGGCGACCAATGGCTCCTGCTGAGCCTCTCTCTCTACGACCATTCCTACTACCTTCACTTGTTTCCCTCTCTTGGTGTTTGGCTTCAAAAGACAAATCAAAATTGTATGAGATTCCACTAAAATATATCATAATAGCAGAAAAAAGAAAATGCGCAATATGAAAACAACAATCCTAAACATAGGTTTATATCAAAGGAACGCAATGTTGATATCATAGTAAGTCCGCACAGATCCTAAAGGACATTAAATACTGATACTCTGATACTAACTTTGACGCCCCACCTATTCTAATACCAGTTGATCAAACTTTTATTAAAATTAAACGGGAATCCAATATGATTTCATTCTTAGCATCACTGTCGTAACAAATATTAAATACCACCAACATAAATATGCACCAACTAAAATGACAAGAGAACTGATAAAAGCATAATCATAAATAATGTAAACCAAATAAACCATTGATTACCACAAGTAATATCAACATAAACGTGTTATTGAGAAATAATAGGAAATAAGTGACTCAAAGTAAATTCATATCCATCTACGGGCAACACGCCCAAAAGGACATACTAAAATAATTAATCCTATCTAGATAGAATGAACTAAGCCGACTACAATCAAATCTTGCATCATCGACAGATATTTCCCGCAATGGCATGCTGAAGAGGCTAACCTTGTTGTTCTTGATGTTTAATACCTGGGGTTTTAAAAAAATATTTGACAGCGGGTCAAAGCTCGAAAAACATTTGAAAATATTTTCAAGCATTTAAATGATTTAAAAGTAAAGTTATAGTGTATTACCTTCATAATTAATTTCTAATCGCATTCACATGAGACCTTTTTTCACTTCTCATCTACGGTGCACAACTAATGCATTCTTTTTATTATCCGAATCATGCTATATAGTCTAACTAGGACAATAACTACTAACATACCTAACCTCAATAATAGTCAACATTAGCCAATACGTACTACCTTTTCTAGGTATATTATCATAATTATTTACATAGCTACACACATGCTATAAATAGATATTCACATAACTATCTCGTACACACACACATACACACACTTATATATATATATATATATATATATATATATATATATATATATATATATATACAGAAAGTCTCATATATGGACTCCTTATGGTGCAGACCCCCCGGTACATACCATTTTTTAAAAATAGTAAAAAAAATGAATTTTTTGATGAAACTTTATGGATATGATTTACACGGTAAGAAGATCATCTCCAAATTTTTTTCATCAAAAAATTCATTAAAAAAAACTGTTAAGATGAGGTGATATATAAAAAATGGTAAAAATATTCATTTTCAACCGTTGAAATGTTAGGTCGGCGCCAACCACTTTATTGATTGAATTTTTTGATGAAACTTCATGGATATGATCTTCTCACTGTCGAGATCATATTCAAGAAGTTTTATAAAAAATTCAATCAAAAAGTGGTCGAGATGATCGTCAACATTTCAATGGTCGAAAATGCATATTTATACCATTTTTTCACATATCACCTCATCTCAATAGTTTTTTATTTAATTTTTTAATAAAAAAAATTGGAGATGATCTTCTCACCATATAGATAATATCCATGAAGTTTCATCAAAAAATTCATTTTTTTACTATTTTAAAAAAATAGTATGTACCGGGGTCTGCACCATAAGGAGTCCTTATAGGAGGGGCCTCTCTCTCTCTCTCTCTCTCTCTCTCTCTCTATATATATATATATATATATATATATATATATATATATATATCGCATCCCTAAAGCATGGGCCTTGCAGATGCATCCTTCGTGTGCTATCAGGCTCCAGGTATACCACGTACAACAATTGGGCCACCGAGTCGAAATCTAACCACGGAATCCAATATGTAAACACAAAGAACGATGGCAGACATAAACAGATGTCTGGGGGTTACAACCATGCCACATCACACCCAAACGGTCTCCAAACCAATACTTATCCTCACACATAAACAGTGGCCATGCAACAACAATATGGCGTGAATTGGCCATTACGTGCAACTTCCTAATGATAGCACTACCAAGTAGGTATGTTCCATATGAATACACAACAATCACACATATATACAAGTCACTACACAAAAATGGGCAAATTGTCACCTTTCAGCCGGCCAGCCTTGTCAAGGTCATTGACCGTGACAAAAAAACATGCGTTTTATGTCACGGTCATTGACCTATACACGACCGTGACAACTAATTGTCACGGTCAATGACCGTGACAAGTCCGTGACAAATTTAATTGTCACGGGCTTGTCACGGTCAATGACCTTGACACGACCGTGACAAATTTTCCAACAAAAACCCTTTCCCCTTCTTTTTTCCCTCCCACCTCTCTCTCTCTCTCTCTCTCTCTCTCTCTCTCTCTCTCTCTACTTTCAGGTCCAATTTCTCTCTCTCTCTCTCTTCCATTTATATATATATTTGTGTGTATAATTATGTGTGTATGTGTATATATATATGTGTGTATGTGTGTGCATGTGTGGGGGGTGGGGCAGGGGGTGGTGGAGGGGGGCAGGGGGTGGGGTGGGGAGTGTGTGTGTGTGTGGTGGTGTGTTTTGGGGGAGGGGGTGGTGGAGGGGGGCAGGGGGTGGGGTGGGGTGGGGTGTGTGTGTGTGTGTGGTGGTGTGTGGTGGGGGAGGGGGTGGTGGAGGGGGGCAGGGGGTGGGGTGGGGTGTGTGTGTGTGTGTGGTGGTGTGTGGTGGGGGAGGGGGTGGTGGAGGGGGGCAGGGGGTGGGGTGGGGTGTGTGTGTGTGTGGTGGTGTGTGGTGGGGGAGGGGGTGGTGGAGGGGGGCAGGGGGTGGTGTGGTGTGGTGTGTGTGTGTGTGTGGTGGTGTGTGGTGGGGGAGGGGTGGTGGAGGGGGGGGGAGGGGTGGTGGAGGGGGCAGGGGGTGGGGTGGAGTGGGGTGTGTGTGTGTGTGTGTGGTGGTGTGTGGTGGTGGAGGGGGGCAGGGAATGGGGTGGGGTGGGGTGTGTGGGCCTATGCATAAAGAAGTACCACAATATCTTAATGTTAGGGTTTGACACTGAGAAACTTATGGTATAAATGTATTGAAAAGAAATCATCATATACTAAGAAAATTGACAAATTAAAGTTAGATAAATCAAGGACTAATGGTGGTCCATATTTTAGTTTGGAAATGTAAGATCTACCGCATCTGAATCTAGGAAGAAATGACACTGAGAGACTTATGGTATAAACAATTAAAAAAATGGGCGTATGCCGCCTATTTGTGAGCATATGATATTCTTTAGTAAAAGGCGAAATAGTAGTTCATTGTGTGCTCATTGTGTGGCCTCATCAATCTACAATACACTACATAACTAAAAGTTCAATAAAAAAGTCGAGGACTTGCTTTATCTACACATAAGCATGATATATATACTCCAAACAACTGATCTCTTTATTTATCTACACATAAGCATTGAACAATGGTTAACCTTAAAACTAAAATAAACAGAGTATAACTTGATAAACCCAGTACCAAATAATTATATTTAAAATTCCACATCTGATCATAAAAACTAAAGTAAGAGTGAGACAAATACAAACAAAAGATACAATCATGTCTCCCTTTAGATTCCAACATCTATTTCCATGCACACAAATACACACATTTCAAACTCGTGAAAAAACTACAAAAAGTGCAACATAATGCATATGTTAAGTGAAAAATATAGTCATAACTTGTGCTTATGGAACTATTTTAGTTGTGCACAAACTAACGGTCAAAGTAATAGTATATAATTCCAACATTTCAAACTACTTGAACATCACAAATGGATACGAACTTAAAATATAAATTGAGATAACCTTAGAATCTAATTAGGGTAAAAATATAATGGCATCAACTAACATATATACACAACACTAAAAGTAGAAATCAATTTTATAAATAATTGATAATAGTTGGATAATAATTGGATAATAAACATCGGGAGGGGGTGGGGGTGGGGGTGGGTGGGGTTTTGAATATTATTTACATTCAAAATAAATAATTGATAATAGTTGGATAATAATTGGATAATAATTGATATTTTCATTCAAAATAAATATTTCATTCAAAAATATTGGATAATAATTTTATTCATGAAATTAATTCAATTAGGTAAAACCCATGATAATGAAATTTATGCTACAATTATAATTATCTCATGTCATAATTTTATTGATAAACAATATATGTAGTTGTCACGGTTGTGGTGGGGGGAGGGGTGGGGGTGGGGTGGGTAGGGGTGGGGTGTGTGTGTGTGTGTGTGCGTAGGTGCGTAGGTGTGCGTGTGTGTGTGGCGGTGGGTGGGGGTGGGGGTGGGGCACCCATTTAATAACTCTTTAAATATTTGGAAAAAACATAATATTACAAAATTGAAACGAAATGGTATTGACGGAACTTACACATACGTTATAATATAGACGGAACTTTTTTTTATCTGTACTATTAATTCAATTAGGTAAAACGAAATGTGCACTATTAACATTTTTTTTATCTGTACTAATAACATTTTTTTTACAGCAAAAATGTCTCCTTCAGATGTTAAGGCGAAGATGATGATGTTGTTTATGATGATGTCGTCTGGGTTCGGTGGTAGCGGAGGCGACAAGGGCTCCTCCGCCGCTAGGCTCCCCAAATATGGAAAATTTGGGATTACCGTCGAAAACAAGTCGGAGCTTTTAGCGAGATCCCTCGAGCTGCTAAAGACGGTCATCGGCCCGGGGTTTATGAGTTGGAAGGAGGTGCCGTATGAGCTCAAGTTAGCTGTTTGGGCGGCACTACAGGTAATATTTATATGAATATTTCAATTTCAATTTATATTTATATTTATTCGCAACTAACATTGTATTTGTTGGACAGGAACAATTCAACTTGGATCCAAAGCTACGCGATTCCGTCTTGGAGCAGTTGAGGGAGCAACACAAGACGTGGAAGAAAAATATGCGGACACGGTACTTTGGAAAAACACGAGAGTCCATTTTACAATGGCGCGGATCCGTCCCGCCCAAGGAGACGATCTCATTGGCACAATGGCAAAAGTTCATTGACAATGAGATCGAGGATCGACAATTGGCATCTCGCCAATTGGGGAGGGAAAATCGGGCTAAAAAGACGGATGTGCACTACTCCGGCCGGACCTCTTACGCTGAGGTAGAGCATAGGATGCAGGTAAGATTTAATTTATCTATAACTACAGAAATATATTATTGGATATTATTTTACTTTGCGGGGCCGATACTAATTTTACTTTACTTTATTTTATTTCAGCGGGTAGGGAGTGGGCCAGGGGGTAAGCCACATAGGCTCGATACTTATGTGGCTCTTCGGACGAAGAAGGGGAAGGACAAAGAGGTGTCCCCGAGCGTCGCGGCCACAATTGTAAGTAATTCGACAGTTTAATTATTGTTAATTACGTTATAATTTTTTAGTTTACTTATTTTACTAATCATGTGCTTTTTGTCGTTTCAGGCAAAGCTTAAGGAAGTGCATGAGTCGCAGTCTGATGTCGACAAGGCATCTTTGTCCACAGACGCACTCAGCCAAGTGCTTGGCTCTGATCGTAAAGGGAGGACAAGGGGAGTGAGCTCGCGGGTGGCCAAATCTAGGATCATCGGATTGGAGATGAGCGACACCGGGTTGGATCGAACGGTGGATTCACACGACGGGAAGCTATCCCGTTTGGAGGCGACGGTCCAAGATATGTACGCATTCATGAAGCGTACGTTGGGTAGAGACCTTAAAGGGAAAGGTAAAGGGAAGGAGAAGGCGGTGGAGGAGGAGGTGCGGGAGGACGAGGCGCAGGATGACGAGGATGTGGACCTCGCTGCTTCATCACCGACACGTTCGTACTTCGACGATCCACTTCCCTATTTGACGCCCTCCAACAGACCATTGTCGACAATTGGTTGGCCGAGCGTGTTCATATTGGACGTATTTGATGGCCAGTGGATAGGGCGGGGGTTGAGGGACCCGAATATCGTCGAGGGTGGAATAGTCCATGGACGTGTGCTTCAAGAGATGGAGTCCAGGGTGCTCGTCACGCATGTCATACCCGGGAAGGAGAACTCCCTATTGTGGTTGCGCGAACAATGCGGCACGACGTATATTAGTGGGTGCGTCAATTCGTATGTCGTGTGGCCTACTCACCTCCTCAGTTTTATCCAAGACATGTAGTAACATTATTTTTAAGTTTGTCCATTTTAATTATATTTGGATTATATCGTCATGTATATTGTTTTTACTTTGAATATTTGGATTATATCGTCATGAATATATATTTGCATTATCTTTAGTTTGTGTTGGATATATGATGTTTGGAACAGGTACAACGTTGCTATAACAGGTACAAATATACTGCTAGGCAGTGGCGGTGACCATACTGCCCAACAGATTTTTTTTAAATTCTGCCCAGAATTGTCACGGTCATTGGCCGTGACACATCCGTGACAACTTTTGTCACGGACGTGTCACGGTCAATGACCGTGACAATTCTGGGCAAGAGGGGTCACGGTTATGTCACGGTTTAGAATCGTGACAAACGTGTCACGGTCATTGACCTTGACACGACCGTGACACAAAACACGAGTTTTGTGTCAAGGTCAATGACCGTGACACGACCGTGACAAAAAAAGTTGTCTCGCCTCGAAATGTCACAGTCATTGACCTTGACAAGTTGGATTTGTCAAGGTCAATGACCTTGACAAATGGGCAGATTTGGTGTAGTGAGTGACCCATGACACGCACACACACACACACACACACCTAGTTGGTAGTCTACTGAATTCTAAAGTTAGAACCGACTTCCTAATTTTCAATTAAGTGTTCACTCACTTGAAATCTGATTTATCTCACTTAGATCCAACTATTAATTGGCCTAATACGCGCACCAACCCCTGATAATATTCAAAGGAAATCTCAATATACCTTGAAAACCCATATTCCCATTTATCCAATGTTAACGATTCAAAAGAACCCACAAAAAATGGGGACAAACTAGCAAACCGAAAAGATTTGCTAGTAGACCGAACTAGTTCAGTCTAGCAAACTGATTCTCTCCCCCAGCAAACTGGTTCAGTTCACTCGGTTGCCCTTCATTTTCAACCTCAGGATTTCACCTCCCAAACCTATCAATTGAGGTACCAAGCCTACCCAAACCATAAATTAAGTTAT
This sequence comes from Sambucus nigra, assembly GCA_949130495.1. Classification (NCBI taxonomy): domain Eukaryota; kingdom Viridiplantae; phylum Streptophyta; class Magnoliopsida; order Dipsacales; family Adoxaceae; genus Sambucus; species Sambucus nigra. The sequence continues at coordinate 522,694,972 of OX422207.1, forward strand.
CAAACCAATACATAATCATCCCAGATGTATTAACTCGAATCCAACATCGAATTCCAAGGATTCCTAATCATTAATTCAATTCATTCAATTTATAATTTATCAAACTTTAAAACCCATTGATTTAACACCCTATCAATGTTCATCATTTTCATATTCATAGGCCCAGATTTAAATCACGAATTTCTTTCAAATTAATTCTTAATCATATTAATATATTAAGAACAAATCAAACCCTTTTAATTATTCCTTGTGATTACCTCCTTAATTTTCACATTAATTAATTAATTAACTATGAACATAATTAACTGCAGAAAATGCAAATATAAAGTAAGTAAACACTTGCCTTGATGGCTTTAAATCCACATCTTGACATGTATAGATGAATTGATTCCGGAGATTGGTTATTTCCTTCTTCTCCAAGCTTTATTTTTCTCATTTTTTTTCTCTTCTCTTTTCATTTCCCCCTTAATCCCCATTAAGCAGAGGTTAAATGAGGCTGCAATCCATCTCACTAACTCTTAAATACCACCTAATTAATCCCTAGTTTCGTATTTAAGTGAAGCCTAAGGGTAAAAATATGACCCTACCCCTATACGGGCCATACTATGTCTATAACTCCCCCGAAACCCAATGATAATCCCCGGGTACCTATTATGGACTATTTCGACCTATTTCGAATCATCGGTGCACTCAAAAAGACCATTTGAGTCATTAAACTAAAGATGTTCAACCATCTCATTCACCGGGCCCGACACGTGCATACAGTACGCTTCGCCGTTAAACCTTTTAAATCCCTCATTTTAACTTTCTAACGATAATATAATAATTCATATCGCTATTTACTTATTACACACAAGTAAATAATTAGTCATATATATAAATCCTAAATGCCCTAATTATTACTTATCGAAACCAATGTAATTTTCAAATTAAATTAATTACTAAATGCACACGTGAAATAAAATACTCTCAAAAGTACGGGTTATGAAACTGAGATGACTAATTATGAGATTATAAGACAAATTGTGTGTGACACCTCGCCTAATAAAATACCGGGCGATAACTCCTATATCAAATTAAAACAGGAGTCTCATATGGTTCATTCTTAGCATCACTGTCGAAAATTAACAAATCTTTTTAAACAAACCATTCAAATAAAACAATTACAACAGTTTATATCCAGCAACTGAAATTAAATGAAATAAAATAACCGAACACTCGGTACAATAATACAACCAAATCGAATGCCGCACTAAAAGGCGATAAAAGAATAAATGAGTACAGTTGGGCCATAAGCCCGAATATTTCTACAATACCTCCTATCTAGATCTCAATGATATAAGCGTCTAATACAAACCTGCTTGCATCCACAGCTGCTGCAGCAAACGTCTGACTCGAAAGAATTATCATCCAGGCGTCCCTGTGTCTGGACACCTATATATATATATATATATATATATATATATATATATATATATATATATATATATATATATATATATATATATAGCAAGATAGGGGAAAAAAGAGAAACGGGTCAGAGCCCGAGTTTTGAAAATATTTTAGCAAGTGCTTAAAATCCATATTTTAAAATATGTTATTTCTCATATTTAAACTGGTATCGCTCTCACATGAGATACACCTCACCCCTCTTCTAACGGTGCACAACTATCGCATACCTTTTTAAACAACCTAGTTAAGCTACCCTGCCTAACTAATGTAATTACCCACCTTTTAATAATCCTTATCAATTCGAGTACTAAGGACTAAACTTCTCCCCATTCCCAACATTACGTTACGTTCGTGCGTGGGGTGTCTCACGAAGTGAAATCCAAACAAGGAACCCCCCCGATACACTACTACGTGACAATATTGATCATCAGGATCCATTAGGCCTTCAGTACATACCATATTTATACCATCCCGTATTTATTAATAGTTCTCATTAGAACCTAAGATTCATATTCATATAAATCCGGATATTCATTTACCGGAAGTAATATCACGCTTTATTCATTCTTTTCACTTTATATAAGGTTAGGTTATATGATCTCTCATCTCATATATATAAACAATATACTATACGCAACAAGTATATTAATCATCCACCGAACTATAATATAAGTGGCTTAGTCATTCTCATTTACTAAGCATCCATGGATTATCTCAAGTACACATATATGTTAATCACAATACATATATACATATATGGCACCCCTAAGCTCAGCTGCAGTGCACTCATACTCTACTATCAAATCCCTGTACATCACGCACATAAGGATCACACGTTCCGCATCACTCATGAACCGTATCAATACAAATCACACATATTGGAGGCGAACATAGTTCACATACCCATGGGTCACGCACATACCTACGCTCCCATAGTCAGCAGACATATCGACTCACAAATAAGCCCTTCACAGTCCTATGTTCTTAAGGTACCAAATCTAAAATCCCCCCGAAGGCAACACAGGATAAGATTGTCCTCACACTAACGCCAACCTCCCGTGATAGCAAGTATGGTAGGTATGTCATACATATAATAAACAATCATATAGGTACACATTCCACCTATATAAATATATCATCAATTTGGTATTCACACAACCATATTATAATTATAGGTATTTCTCTCACCTATACATAATTCCCCATAGGTAATTATTTAACCCACGTATATAATAACATTCGGGCATATGCACAATCCGTATAATAAATTTCCTACGTAGTATATTTATCTCTCGAATATCCTACGCATTTATCAATTTTGACTAATCCTCAATATATTATTTCCGACCTTTTCTCACTGCACGATGACAATACCAACAACACCGATATATTTATCCGTCCCATAAATAACGATAGGCATTCCTCTCACCTATAATAATTGTCATAAATAGACGTATCGGATGACTTCTCAATTCTCTTTAACCCGTATGCACAATTACTTATATAAAATTTTTCTCATCGAAACAATACCCCGAGTGTTACTCCTCCCAAACACCCCTATTTGGGTAAATCTTGGGGTTTACTTTCATCTAACCCAAGATACGTACCTTACTTAAAAAAAATATTTAGAAGTCCCCACACTATTTTTAGGAACCCCAAATATTTATCTCCAAAAAATTTTAGCTTTTATTTTTCCAAAATCCGAGTGCATTTTCGAGTTGGTGATTTCACCCCGGAACTTCCATCTTATAAAAATCATAACAATTCAAAGAAAAATCAGAAAAATACGCGGTCGGCGCCCATGCGACCGTATCGAAAAGATCTACAACTTTTGTATTTTGACCGAAGCTGAATCGGATGTCTTCCTATCCGAAACAGTCCAAAAGTGATATTGGTCACTATTCACCTTCTTCTCCAAAAATCCAAACCTCCATTAAAACACCTCCAAACTTTTTATCTCCTCTCTCATCATCAACCAACCTCAAACATCCATAAATACACATATAAAAAGGGTTCTAATAACCCTAGAACCCACATTCAACAATTAATTTCAATAAATTCCAAGTTTCTCAAATTGGGTATTGATCGAGTTATATCCGTTTTAATCTTTCGAAAACCCGTTTGATCCACGAAATTTCAAGCCAAAAATCTTTAGTTTTATACCAACTACAATATGAGAAATTTAATACACTAAATTATAAAGCAAGTTAAACACTTGCCTCGTAGATTAAATCCGACGACCACGAGTCGAATCCCGTGAATTTTGGCCAGAAATCTCTTCTTTTCTTCTCTTTTCTTTCTTCTTCTTTCTTCTCTTCTTTCTATCTTCTCTCTCTCTCTCTCTCTTAGGGCCGATATTTGGGGGAAATGAGGGCTTCCACCTCTTTAAATCCGAAATTGGGTATATACCCAATTGTTAAATGACTCGTGTACTCATTTACGAGTCTTTACTAGTCCAAAAATGTCCGGAACCCAAATACTACCCCCGGGCACTCTATTTTGACTATCTCGGTCATTCTGAACCCAATGGCGCAATCGAAATATCCATCCGAGTCACTTAACTAAAATTCACTATTTTGACCCAACACGTTCAATACGCGTATTTTCCAAGTTAAGATATTTCCTTTGTCGCTTTACCCAACTTGCGACATGTAATTAAAAATAATCCACTCATATACTTAGTCTTGTAAGAAAATATAATCCCTATAAATATTAATTTGACACTCACAAACTAATATTTACTATTTACTTTATAACATTAAATTTATTTAATTTCACTCATTAATCCCAAAATTACTATTCATAATAATTCCTCAAATTGTCAAATTACATCCACAATGTAATTTAAATACCTTTAAAAGTACGGGGTATTTCATACTTCCCCCCTTACAACAGAATTTCGTCCTCGAAATTCAGATATAGCCTGTACCACTACTCTAGGATCGGTATATACATTACGTCCTAGCTTAACCAAATTTAGATATAGCCTAACACAATGGTCTCCCACTATATTCCACCCTTCTCAAGGCGTATGCTCATATATATAGTCTCATCATCTCTATATATTTACACTAATCTTGCACCCTTTTGTTAAGACCACTTAGCGCAAAGTATTTATTATTAATACCATATCTACTAGTCTCACACAATAGAAATATTCGCAAATCCATATATATACACATATAGTCACATCATCCATATATATATATATATATATTAATCATGCACCCCCGGGTTAACACCCATTAGCGCACTTAATCAATAATGTTCTTGCACCCCTGGGTTATCACCCATTAGTGCTCTTAATAATAATATCACATAATAGGCATACACACATCCTATTAAGATTCATAGGCATATTCCCAGCCTAATCATACACTTTTCATACGTATTTTATTCTCATCGCTACGAATTGTATAAATATTCAGATTACTATCTCTCTCGTAGGTCCAAGTTACATTCCCTATACCGAATAATTATAGTATTAACTCTCATATACTCTTCCAGAATTTGGTACTACATACACTCCCTTTTTTTTTACTTGGAGTATGCTAACCATACAGTCACGAACAAGCCACTCTTCAATACTCGTTTGAGTAAGACTCCGTTCTACTTTCTCACAATAAATTGGGTAACCGTTTCATTAAGATGTACCTTTTTAAATGACTTTCCACAGCCTTTCAATCCCATCTCGGCTGTGTTAGCTCTCGTTGCACATAAATGTTTGCATTATCGTTATCCTCGCCCGGCATTCAATACACTATACCGTTTAACCTTTTTTATAGCCTCCCTTCAGGCATATAATATACATATTTATTTTCACGTCCTTCCATCTCAGACATTTTTGAGATTTACTAATCAGGGTACCCATACCCCCTATCACCCATGCATATATGCACCACCATTGCAAACGTTTTGATACATCACACTCACTCTAAATAATGGGCCTCATTTCATTGGCCTGGTACTAACACCTGGGTATCCCTTAACCCGAATAATTCAAAATTAAATTCTCCCGATACCTGGAAATTCAATCCTTCTTAAGATTATCCCATCGATCTTCTTGTGGTTATCCCACAATAGTCTTCCTATATCAGTGCCTTATTTCCCTTACTTCGTGGTAGTCTTAAGATTAAGGTGTTTCTAATACACGTAATATGAGTATTATTCTAATTATTTCCCTAGTGACCAAGACCTCTCTCGACTTCCGACATTTGCTCGGTTTCATGCGTGGGACGTCTTGCAAAGTGAAATCCAAACAAGGAACCCTCCCGTTACCCTACTCCCTCGCATCATCGGTCATCGATATATAACGGTCCAAGGGACACCAACGGGATGTTCTAAATCTTACCTAGTTAACCTACCAACGTACTTCTACCACTATATCCTTCCATCTTAATGAAATGGAAAATCTAACTAATCGGGCGCCTACTCTCTGCAAAATCGCTATGAACATTATACCCAAAATGTATTTCCTCTGAATTTTCCTTCTATTCAAGGCCTATATATACGTATCAAATCGATTTCCTTCACCTTAACTCACCCACATACTTACGATGAGAGAATAATTTCAGTGCTTCTCCGTAGCACTTATATCTCTATATAATTATACGGTCATCAAACGGCTCTCACTCTATAGTGTTTTCTCTACATTAGGTGACTTATCATCAAAACCACCATCCTTGCATTCAATAACATCTCTCCACTCCCGACGTCGTTAAGGTTCGTGCGTGGAGTGTCTCGCAAGCGAAATCCAAACAAGGAACCCCTCCTATACACTATTACTTAACGTTGTCGATCGTGGAGGTCTGCTAGTTCAAATATGACACTCGGATAATCTCATCTCTCCTATCAACAAAAATGTGGTCAGAACTCTTAATTCTTTCCAGGAGCCACACCACCAAGCGCTTGTACTAATACTAAGTCCTTAGTGCAAACAACAATGAGCTTAAACTCACAGCTCAACAATAAATCATGCATATACCTTAAATTATATCTATAAGGTCCCCGTGGACTCAAATCATGGTAATGAAACATCTCCTCATCGAAGTTCCATCTAAACATATAATCAAGGCGAGCTCATCCAGAATTTATCTCTCATTCCATTCTTTAATATGGTCGTATATATATGTTTCACATCTCATATCAATATATATATACATTATATTATACACATCAAGTATATCCATACTTATATATCACACACTATATAAGTATAATAACCATCCCTCAGACCTATAACTCAATGGATGTAGTCTCTAAATGCTATCATCTTCCAGAGAATTACTCACACATCATCCTGGGTACCAGCGGTCGGACTATCACACCGACTTGGTAAAAACCAAATCACAATGAATGGGAAGCGATCATAGTTCCTCCCCGGAAATGAGAACGAAACATACCCAGCACGTCTCATTCTTGATAAAAATCACACAATATAAAATGGACACTATAACTTGGGGACTATACGCTCCCTGCTCCTCAAGCCAGGGGCCTCACCCAAAATGCATAACTTCCCATGATAGCACTAGAGGGGTATGTTTCATACAAATATACCAATCACATACAGATATATTTAAACATATCATATATACATATCAATATGCTCGTATATATATATATATATATATATATATATATATATATATATATATATATATATATATATATATATATATATATATATATATGTATGTATATATACACATAATATAATCTGGCTAATCGTGTATATCTCTCGTAACATTAGCCCGTATTTCCCAAATATACATATTCGATTCAATCCCATGAGTATTCACTTACTTATAATATAAATAAATATTAAGCGTATCACAACTACCTCGTATCCCAATTACATCCAAAATTCCAATTCGAATCCCAAGAGTCCTTATCCCATTAGACTCTTAAAAATCACAAAGTCTCACAACTTTAATTTTTTTTTTCATTAATGCAGATTTCACATCTTGCATTAAAACAACTATAACTCACTCTACATAAGTCCAATTACTAGTGAGTATATCATTCCATTGGAGAAGCCTCTTTCTCCATTGTACCTACCTTACGTCGGTACTAAGTTCACATAATCATGTCACTCTTTATTCACCGTCGGTCTCTGAGCGATTCTTATGTGAATAACTTAGAAACCGCATTCACTTTATTATTTCTAAATCAGAGGAATTTGCAGTTTAAAACCATCTGTAAGATTCATTTATGAGCAAAACACCCTACTCCCTTAAGTGTGGTGATCACCGTTCCCACCATTTCAACATTGCTCCATTGAGTGAGAAAAAAAATTCCTCAAATTTTCACATTTCGGCATTCCATACCCTGCTCAAATCCAAAGCTTATGATCCTTATACTTCCTTTGGATAACAATACACTTCTTTCGGATAACTTAACTTCAACGTACTGTCCTTATTAATGATCTTTTTAAACTTTTTTTTCCCATATAACTTCACTGGGTAATTCAAGTTTATCACCATTATCTATTATAGCGATGCATAGATAATTATAACTACTATTCTATAGTAGTCATTGCAGCAATCCACGATAATGCCACAAGGGTAGTGACCTATACCGCGATCCTCATTCCTAACATCAACTCACAACTCTAACTAAGCCCCGCCTCCTACTGCCCTCACAATGGACTTCAATGGTCGCCCTTCGTCGATCAGCACACGAATCCCGAACGAGCGAGAAAAAAAATTTACTATAATCTTACATAATGGCAGGAGAACAAAATCTCACAAGAGGATATCAACAATCCTAATCATAAAGCTCTATATCAAATCAGAAGCAACGCCTAATAAAATACCGGGCGATCACTCCTATATCAAATTAAAACAGGAGTCTCATATGGTTCATTCTTAGCATCACTGTCGAAAACCAATTTAATTACTAATATCCTATTAGACCGGCGTCAAAATTTTAAATTAACAAATCTTTTTAACCAAACCATTCAAATAAAACAATTACAACAGTTTATATGCAGCAACTGAAATGAAATAAAATAACCGAACACTCGGTACAATAATACAATCAAATCGAATGCCGCACTAAAAGGCGATAAAAGAATAAATGAGTACAGTTGGGACATAAACCCGAATATTTCTACAATACCTCCTATCTAGATCTCAATGATAAAAATGTCTAATATAAACCTGCTTGCATCCACAGCTGCTGCAGCAAATGTCTGACTCGAAAGAATTATCATCCAGGCGTCCCTGTGTCTGGACACCTATATATATATATATAGATATAGCAAGAGAGGGGAAAATAGAGAAACGGGTCAGAACCCGAGTTTTGATAATATTTTAGCAAGTGATTAAAATCCATATTTTAAAATATGTTATTTCTCATATTTAAACTGGTATCGCTCTCACATGAGATACACCTCACCCCTCTTCTAACAGTGCACAACTATCGCATACCTTTTTAAACAACCTAGTTAAGCTACCCTGCCTAACTAATGTAATTACCCACCTTCTAATAATCCTCATCAATTCGAGTACTAAGACTAAACTTCTCCCCATTCCCAACATTACGTTACGTTCGTGTGTGGGGTGTCTCGGAAGCGAAATCCAAACAAGGAACCCCCCTAATACACTACTACGTGACAATATTGATCATCGGGATCCATTAGGCCTTCAGTACATACCATATTTTTACCATCCCAAATTTATTAATAGTTCTCATTAGAACCTAAGATTCACATTCATATAAATCCGATATTCATTTACCGGAAGTAATATCACGCTTTATTCATTCTTTTCACTTTATACAAGGTTAGGTTATATGATATCTCATCTCATATATATAAACAATATAATATACGCAACAAGTATATTAATCATCCACCGAACTATAATATAAGTGGCTTAGTCATTCTCATTTACTAAGCATCCATGGATTATCTCAAGTACACATATATGTTAATCACAATACATATATACATATATGGCACCCCTAGGCTCAGCTGCAGTGCACTCATACTCTGCTATCAAATCCCTGTACATCACGCACATAAGGATCACGCACTCCGCATCACTCAGGAACCGTATCAATACAAATCACACATATTGGAGGCGAACATAGTTCACATACCCATGGGTCACGCACATACTTATGCTCCCATAGTCAGCAGACTTATCGAATCATAAATAAGCCCTTCACAGTCCTATGTTCTTGAGGTACCAAATCTAAAATCCCCCCGAAGGAAACACAGGATAAGATTGTCCTCACACGAACGCCAACCTCCCGTGATAGCAAGTATGGTAGGTATGTCATACATATAATAAACAATCATATAGTTACAAATTCCACCTATATAAATATATCATCAATTTGGTATTCACACAACCATATTATAATTGTAGGTATTTCTCTCACCTATACATAATTCCCCATAGGTAATTATTTAACCCACGTATATAATAACATTCGGGCATACGCACAATCCGTATAATAAATTTCCTACGTATTATATTTATCTCTCGAATATCCTATGCATTTATCAATTTTGACTAATCCTCAATATATTATTTTCGAGCTTTTCTCACCGCACGATGACAATACCAACAACATCGATGTATGTATTCGTCCCATAAATAACGATAGGCATTCCTCTCACCTATAATAATTTTCGTAAATAGACGTATCGGATGACTTCTCAATTCTCTTTAACCCGTATCCTAAATTTCATCCTAATCACCTCATAGGATTTTACTCAACAAAAATTGGCATATAAGTGTATTTTCTACGCGCACAATTACTTATATAAAATTTTGCTCATCGAAACATCACCCCGAGTGTTACTCCTCCCAAACACCCCTATTTGGGTAAATCTTGGGGTTTACTTTCATCTAACCTAAGCTACGTACCTTACTTAAAAAAAATATTTAGAAGTCCCCACACTATTTTTAGGAACCCCAAATATTTATCTCCAAAGAATTTTAGCTTTTATTTTTCCAAAATCCGAGTGCATTTCTGAGTTGGGGATTTCACCCCGGATCTGCCATCTTATATAAATCATAAAAACTCAAAGAAAACTCAGAAAAATACATGGTCAGTTCCTAGGTGACCGTATCGAAAATATCTACAACTTTTGTGTTTTGACTGAGAGTTGAATCAGCTGTCTTCCTATCCGAAATAGTCCAGAAGTGACGCTGGTCATTATTCACCTTCTTCTCCAAAAATTCAAACCTCCATTAAAACACCTCCAAGTTTTTTATCTCCTCTCTCATCATCAACCAACCTCAAACAACCATAAATACACATATAAAAAGGGTTCTAATCATCCTAGAACCCATATTCAACAATTAATTTCAATAAATTCTAAGTTTCTCAAATTGGGTATTAATCGAGTTATGTCCGTTTTAATCTTCAGAAAACCCATTTGATCCACGAAATTTCAACCCAAAAATCTTTAGTTTTATACCAACTAAAATATGAGAAATTTAACACACTAAATTATAAAGCAAGTTAAACACTTGCCTCGTGGATTAAATCTGACGACCACGAGTCGAATCCCACAAATTTTGGCCGGAAATCTCTTCTTTTCTTCTCTTTTCTTTCTTCTTCTTTCTTCTCTTCTGTCTCTCTTCTCTCTATCTCTATCTCTCTCTCTTAGGGCTGATATTTGGGATAAATGAGGGCTGCCACCTCTTTAAATCCGAAATTGGGTATATACCCAATTATTAAATGACTCGTGTACTCATTTATGAGTCCCTACTAGTCCAAAAATGCCCGGAACCCAAATACTACCCCCGGGTACTCTATTTTGACTATCTCAGCCATTTCGAACCCAATGGAGTAGTCCGAATCTCCATTCGAGTCACTTAACTAAAATTCACTATTTTGACCCAACACGTTCAATACGCATATTTTCCAAATAAAGATATTTCCTTTGTCTCTTTACCCAACTTGCGACATGCAATTAAAAATAATCCACTCATATACTTAGTCTCGTAAGAAAATATAGTCCATGTAAATATTAATCTGACACTTACAAACTAATACTTACTATTTACTTTATAACATTAAATTTATTTAATTTCACTCATTAATCCCAAAATTACTATTCATAATTCTCAAATTGTCAAATTACATCTATAGTGTAATTTAAATACCTTTAAAAGTATGGGGTATTACATTGTGGTATTATATTATATGTATTTTATGGTATATGTCTTCTATTATGATTGGGTGGTGGAAGACAAGATTACCAATATGGTCAACTTTGACACCCGCTTGGTAAAGGTTAATTTTGGACAAGTTGAGGAGTAAAGATAATGATAATGACGAGCCATTGTGAATTCAAAAATTTAAAGCAAGTGATTTATGCAAAGAGACCTAACAATGGTCCATCTCGTGTTGTTTTACATTCCACCAAGCATTTGAATACAGTTTATGCGACATAGAGGAAACTATCGAGATTCAGTCTGGTCTGGATGACAACCCAAAATTAAAGAAATTTTTAGACACATTAGAGGATTAAATGTTTAATTACAGCATTGTTTGTTTAAAGAATGTTAAATTTTTAAAAGTTTATTAAATATTTACTTTAAAGTTATGTATAATAGCGTGTTTATATTTTTTGGTATTACATATTCCATAGTTCATGAGTGCCTTTTGTTTTATAAGTTTATTAATTTTTTAGGATGTCAAATATTGTATATATATTCCATGACTATCAAAATAGTTCTTTTATATAGAACATATAAATTTATTAGTATGGCTCTAAAAAAGTAAAAAAATGTGATTAATTACGAAATCACGGGTGGAGCATACCTAAACCATATTTACTTTAATCAGTATTGTGCAAACTACTTCAAAGTTGGGATGAAACAGTTGAAAGGGTTTTCAAAAAACACAATCCAACTAATGTGATGCAGTTAGTAGAGCTTTTAGGACTTGAAGAAAGAAAATCCATCCCTCGTGGATAGAACTGAAGCAGATAACAATGTGTTCAGACTCTACTGTGAGAAAACATATGCATAACAAAGTTAACATATATTATTGGGCTAGGAGAGAGGGACTTCATCCTAACATTTTTAGTGTCAAAAATGAAATTTTCAACACACTTCCACGAACATGGCCAATAAGAACTTTGTGCAAAATGATGAAGTATGAAACTTATGACATAGTTGAATTATCAAAAGTTTGAAAATATGTTGAAAATTATAATGTATATCGTAGACACCACATTCTAGTACCCCCTAAGTCTCTCCTTAGGTCCCTAGAACCTTTCCAATTCACTACAAACCCTAGGTCATACTCCGAGTATCGATCTAGAGGCCACCGGGCGCTCTCGAGCCCCGTTTGACTCCAGTCAACTTCGTAGTCAGAGATAAATCTCAATGAATATTTGAAGGGCTCTGAATCACCTTTCCAACGGTTTCCCCCGTGCATGAATCAAGACAATAGTTAAAATGAATAGTCCAATTTACTACCGAAAATCAATTTGGAGGCCACCAGGCGCTCCCAGGCACCGATTTGACCCCAATCAATTCATCGTCAGAGAGAAAGACCAATGGATCTTCAAAGGGAACTAAAACCCCTTTCTAGCGGTCCACCTCGTCCATGAAAAGACATAATCGTTCGGACAAACGATCCATTTTCCCCTAAAAACTAATCCGAAGGCCACCGGGCGCTCCTAGACTCTGTTTGACCAAGGTCAACTCTTCAACTTGAATGATACTGGATGAATCTTTGAAGGTCACTGAATACCCTTTCTAAAAATCTACCTTATGCGTGAAATATCCTTACAATATGTACGGATGAATGACCCATTTTACTCGAAAAGGTCATCGAGCACTTACGGGCCCCATTTGACCAAAGTCAACTCTTCGAACTGAGTGAATCTTTTTGTAAAGTCAAATTACCTCGCATAACCTTTCCAACAGTCCACTCCATATATGATTTGAACTTACGGTTTGGATGAATGATCCATCGTCATCCGACGATCTTCTGTCCAAAAGACTGACGGGCATCCGAGCCTCATTTGACCCAAAGTCAACTCCCGGACTCGGGAGAGGTCCAAGTAATCTTAAAGGTATCTAAATTACCTTTCTACTAATATGCCCCGTGTGTGATTTAGAGTTACGGATTGTGTTTTACAATCATTTTTTGAAAAATCTGCACGAGACCGCCAATCGGCAGGTCCATTTCCCCTCCTATCAGCAGTGTGTCTTGGGCCGATAGGCAGGTCAAGGACTATCCCGATCGATATTCCCCCTACCCTATATAAGGATATCATGATCTCACTTTAAAAGGCACCCCAGATCCATCAGTATCAGTGATTTTAGCAATGTTCTTCTGCAATCAACAAAGTTTCCTTGTGTGAAATTCCTTTTCACCTTTCATTCCCATCATTTTCATACCCAATTTAGCATAAATATCCTTCTCTCTCATCCAACATTGATCCCAACTTTTAAGGAAGCTCATCAAGGATCAAGATCAAGCCTCAAGTCTCCAAAGAAGGTCCAAACATCTTTCTCTCTTTAAATTTGTTTATTTTTGCATTAGTTATATAAATTCTTAATTTAGCTTTTGCTTTAGTTCATACACATTAATATCTCATTCTTTATTAGTTATATTTCACATAGTTTATTTTTTATAAAAAAGCCCAAAACAAAGAAAAAGAGAGTTACATCTATAAATTTCAACGAGATTCTTCATCACATTTTCTCAAAACTAAAAATATCTTTTCGACACACACACATATAATAAATTTCCATTTTAATCTGAGGGATAAACCCCACCCTTGTGTCGCATGCGAACTACATGGACTTTGATGCCTTTATAGGCTACGTTGGCATTTCGGGCTAAAACCCGAGATTCGAGTCCTAATTTTCTATTTTCGTCTTTTTCCTATCTTATCCATATATTATCATTCTTGTGATCAATACTTGTGTCTTATCCAACACATATTATTGTTTCATCATAATGATTAATATCTCGATAAGCGCACACATCATATTTTTACTAAATTATTTTGGGAACATTCCTATGGATGACCTCACTCCATCTCTTTCATGGTGCGAGTTGAATAATTCCTATCTCCACTTATATATATATGCACACACACTTCACAGAGAAATTAAGGAAAATAGTAACACAAGCCCATGGGAGATGGAAATTGCAGGATGGGTGCCTAACACCTTTCCATCCCGTAACTTAGCCTCTGAACCTATGATCTGTTTGGTTTTGCAAGCATCAGTTTGTCTTTGATGCCACTCTTTCGAGGCGGCGACATGTTCTTTTGCCTATTTTTTGAAAAATTGGTTAGTGGCTCTATATCTTTATATCACCCCAAAATCGACGACGTTCGAAGCACCCCACATTATAGCTAGGGGCACGGGACCTTTATCTCTCCATGTTTCCCCCGAAAGCGCCCAGGGAGGGGAAGATATGTCGGGATGGTCACAATGGCGACTCTACTGGGGATATGTGATTTAAGAGGGATAGACTCCATTTGCATGGGTGTTATCACTTTATACTTGTGTGTGTGGGCACCTACCTGTATGTTCCCCTTTTTTTCTCATATATTATTTCTTGTATATATCTACCTCATATTTATATCACCTCTCACTCACTTTTCACTTCACACGCTCGTAAATAATATCCATATACATCTCACACTACCTACACTTGTATATAAGGTTCACTTATACCAACATGTTGCACACACCACTTACAATATCCATGCTTAAGTGTCACTAGCACACACTTGTATATATCCTTGCTCACTTATACTTACAACACACCATTTGTAGTTGATTCATGCTTAGGTTCACTACCACATACTCACTAAATAGATATTCACACATCACTCATTCTCACATATCCATGTTTAGTGTAATCTTCATGCTCCATGCTAGACTTATTTTTCATAATACTTGTACATTCTTCCTTATTAGTATAGTGCTCATCATGCGAAATTGAAATACACTCTCCATAATATACTAATAAAGAATCATGCATTTTGCACACTACCTCACCAAAGAGCATGGCTATTGACCAAAATTTATCCCGTATTAGGGGTCACTTTTCGATATGCGTTGGTCCGACATGTCGCAGTTAGCCTATGCAATATGACTCTCACCTTCCATTAGCCAACTACCTTCGACTTATATCGAACGATTCCCTCCGCATCGTACCTCTCAGCCAAAGTCATGACGGGAGGTATATAATAGGAAACTTGTTCATGTACGTCGAGTATATTGAATTCACTCTCATACGTACTGTCCCCATGATGTATATAGTGAGGTAATTCACGTACACTCAGGTATATCAAATGGCTTTTCCACGCGTACCGATTGCTCTAAAAAATAAGACGTGTGTCGTGGAAGTCATGCCAAGGGGGGAACCTTTCCACTAACTCAACAACTTCATACCCTCATATAGGCATCAAACGTAGGGCACTTATATTTAGTTTTTCGGTTATTACTCGAAACTCTACTGAAATGACGGGTTGGCACGCCACTCAAAATTTTTCATGATTTCGCCTTTTTCAAATGGGACCCTGTACATGAGCCTGGTAACAAGTCAAACCGTATTTTACATATTTTTCAAACCCAATTTTCCCAGGCTCGGGTCCCGTCCAACATTTATTTTTGCATTTAGATAAACCTAATACAAGTGAAAACATAATAATAATAATAATAATAATAATAATAATAATAATAATAATAATAATAATAATAATAATAATAATAATAATAATAATAATAATAATAATAATAATAATAATAATAATCATGCTGAGACTCTTCTCTCGTTTTTCCTCCTTCCTTACCTAAAGTGTCAAAAATATTTTTCCTCCTCTTTTATTAAAATACAAAAAAACATTTTTCCTCCTCTTTTATTAAAATACCAAAAACAGTTTGTCTTCTTCTTTCTAAAAAAAATCAAAAACATTTTTTAAAAAGATTCTTCCTTTTTTCTTTCAAAAATAAATTCGAATCACTTTCCTTCTCAGGTCGATTGCATATCTGACCTTTAGCATGGCTCCCTATTGGCTTCGATCTTCCGTTGAACCGCCCGAAGCTCCGTCAGTTCTCTCATTACTTCCTTCGAGTCCAGAATCCACCTTCACCCACTCTCCATGGAGAACGCTAACGAGTTACCGAATGTGCAACCTAATTTGATGATGGTTCTAGTCCAACTTACCGACAAGAATGACAACCTTCAAACCGAGGTTCATGAGATGTACGAAACTGGGTCCTTTTCCCTTATGCTATTGGTCCGCCCGCACCTGAGCCTATTTGGGTCCCGAAAGAGTATCAACATGCTCCACGTGTCCTTCCTGCCAATAGGCCACCACCAGCTCAGCTCCCTATTCCATATCTTGCCCATCCAGAGGCTAACCTACTAGTACTTTTTGATCCAAAAGAAAAAGAGTTAAACAAGGTTAAGGAAGACATTAAGTTGTTGACAAAGAAGTTTTACCAGGTTCAAATCTCTGGGAACTACATGGATTACACCCATATGTCTCCCCACCCTAAAGCAAGGCTGGCAGAAAAGTTAAAGATGCCTAACATTGATAAGTTTAGGGGTAATGGGACCTCAATTGTTCATCTTTGAAGTTACCACCGAGCCATGACTCTCCTAGGTGCCTCTGAGAAAATAATGGCCCAAACTTTCCAACAAACTTTGAAGGACAACGCTCTTCGTTGGTTCCTATCCCTCTAGGAATCTAGAATTCACAGTTGGTAGGATGTTAACCATGAATTCATATCGCAGTACAAGTGCAACAAGGATTTGGAGGTTACACACCTTGATTTTGAACTTTACAAGAAGAACCCAAGAGAAACTATCTATAATTTCATAGTAAGGTGGAGGGAGAAAGCGACCACCATGACCAACCAGCCTTCCGAAGAAGAGCAGGTTAGTATTATGAAGAAAAATTTCTTACCCCATGTCCGAGTGATGATGGGAGGATAGTATTACCCCCATTTTCGAGCCCTCCGAAAAGCAGGAGTGGAGATTGAAGAAATTTTTTCCAAGACAGAAACTGAGCCAAAGAAAGTATCCAGACAATTCACTCCAAGAAAATATGAGAAGCTTGCTACAATCTCGACCATCAATAACCTCTCACAGCCTGCTACCTCTTAGGCACCATAAAGCCGCCCTAACCCAGTCAGAAAATAATACACCGAGCTTCATGATCCCCTCTCCAAAGTCTACCAAGCCCTATTGAGCCGAAATCTCATCAAGCCGTTAGACCCTCGTCCATTACCAAACCCACTTCCCAAAAATTTAAAACCCGATGCCCATTGTGATTTTTACCAAAATGTCGGCTATACTAATGATCAGTACTTCAACCTTCGAAATGTAATCCAAGGTCTTATTGATCGGGGTGTTATCACCCCCACCATCCAATCCTCAGCCAAACACTACTCACAATCCACTCATAAATCATGTAAACGCTATCTTCCTAGAGAATGGCCTAGAATTTGACACCTGCATATTCACCCAAACCCCTTAAATTTTGCCCATATTTTCTCCTACATCCTACCTATTTTATTGATCAATACCTGTCACTTCTTATAAGAGCATGTATTTTAATTCGTACTCGGTCCGAAGGGAAGTATATGGAATTTCTAGAAGTATTGAACAAGCTCCTAGAGTTTAGGCTGAAATTGCACTAAAAAATGATCATTGACTGCTAAAAATTCAGCACATTGTTCTTATAAGCACGAAAGTGGGATCGAGAGTATGATAATTGGGTTGTACCTATTGATGAAGTATGTTTAAAAGATGTAGTTCAGATCGTGGAAAGCTTATTCCAATAGACCAATGAGATTTGAGTATATACGAGTTACTTGATGCCTAAAAACTATAAGGGAGGTTGCTCCCTTTACTTATACATCTCCTCGATGAGTGGGAGGATCTATATAAAGAGGACATTGAGGTTGTAGAATGCATTGACTTCTCGTGGAAGGATGACATCGTTACCACCTGAGGGGGGACAAATTTGATAGTTCAGATGAAGAGACAAGCCAGGAAAAGGTTAGCACGCTAATCAGTATGTATGGGATTCTATCATTTAAAGATCTGCTAGGGGAGATCAACAAAGTGGTCGAACAACTCGAGATATATGAAGAAACATGATTTATTTTCTCCCCCTCTTCTGTGAACCATACGATAAGATCTTGGAGGCACTACTAGAGTCCGATGCCTCAATTTGTAATGATGGATAAAGGAAAGGCTTTTGTAGAGAAACTCCCCATGCCAAAAATACCATCGAGGAGAGTAAGATCCTCGACTAGTTGAAGAAAACTCAGGCTAACATCACATTATGAGGAATCTTTATATCTTCCCAACTGCACCGAAATACCGAGATAAATTTTTTTACCGAGCCCACAGTCCTTCCTTCCACTACTCAGGAAGAAGTTGTGAACGTATTTGGATCCTTGAACTCTACTATAATGCTCTCCTTCTCTGAGGAAAAAATCCCTAAGTTTGGTCTTGATTATAACTATGCTCTCAATATCTCTGTTAGGGTAATGGGGAAGACAATCCCATTTCCACTCATCAATAATGGATCAACACTTAATGTTTGACCATTAAGAACCCTTAACTACTTGGGTTTGAAAGTAAGTGGTCCTGATCCAACTTCCACCATGGTGCGTGCTTATTACAATAATCGTCGAGAGGTGATGGAATCCATAAATATTTTAATAGGGGTTGGACTTATAAATCTCATTTTTGAGTTCCAGGTCATCGACATATCGGCTTGTTTCAACCTATTGCTCAGTTGATCGTGGCTTCACAGCATCAAGGGGGTATCCTCATCTCTCCATAAAAAATTGAAGTTCTTTGCCAAGGGGAACGTCATCACCATCTTGGGCGATGATGATAATACTGAGAGTGCTAGCACTAGTAACTCGAACTAAAGATATAATATGGGGAAAATGATATGCTTCTATCTGGTTTTCGAGTCGAACCACTTTCACTCCAAGCAGAGGATGATTTGAAAGATAGAGTCTATCCAGAGTAAAAATCTCACGATAATGTCAACATAATACATATGTTTAATAATATGCACTTCATGCTCGGACTGGGTCTAGGGCGATGACAACAGGGGATACTGGAACTCAAAATGCTTCGCCAACCTCGATGTGGCTTAGGCTATCAACCATCATCAGAGGAACTCAGAATGCTCCCCTAACCTCGATTGAAAAGAAGGTTAGAAAGTTCCAAGAATGTCTTAGGGGATTACTTGAATGGAAGATTCATCAAAGAGGGTGAAGATTTTCACTTTTGGGGCTTTCCCGAATCGTGTTATAATGATGTGGATAAGAAGATGAAGTTAGGGATGGATATTTTCTTCTAATATAGTTATTCATGGTCTGAAAGTTACCGGCATCATGTGCAACCGCTCATTGAGAATACTACAACTGTTACCGAGGAGTTTGAGGGAAGTGACTCCGAGGACTCATTCAATTTGTATACACTAGGGCTGACACTCTGCATAATCCACTCAGATGCTACATCAGCGGATCCATCCATCCTGATCTAAACTACTGAAGAAACCTTGCATAATTAGAATACTGTACCAATTCCACCTACTGAGATGCAACCCAACCCAGATGTTTATCCTATTTCTTCTTGTTTTGTTATTCCTTATTCTGATCACAATGTAATCGAGATCTCCTTTGATGAGGTTCTCGATGCTATTTTTCCTAAGAATGAAATAAATGAAGATTTAAGTATCTTGTTGTTCCTTGCATTAATTATCTTGATCCTAATCAAACTCTTGATGATGATGATTTTACAAATTAACAATTCTTAACGGATCTTAATAAGGTTAATAACAAATAACATAATCGCGTTCAAATTAATGAGGATAAAATTGTTGTTATCAATCTCGATTCTAGTAGACAACTACGCGAGATTATAATAGGGTCCACCCTTGACTAGCATGAGTGCATGCAACTCGAAGAATTATTGAAACAATTTGTGGACATTTTCGCTTGATTCCACAATGACATGCCCGGCATTGATCTTGAGATCTCTCAACATTAAATTATAACTCTCTTTAAATCTAAACAGGTCAAATAGAACCTACGAAAGCTCCATACCGAATGATCGTTCAAGGTTAAGGAAATAGTGGTCAAACAGTTGAATGTAGGCTTCATCTCGGTGATCGAATATCCCACATGGTTATCCAACATTGTACCCGTGCCAAAATCTTGATGAAAGGTCCGCATGTGCATTGACTACCTTGATTTAAACAAAGCCTCTTTAAAGGATGATTACCCGCTGACGTGACTAAGAATGTGTCTCAGAAGTGCGTACTCTCTAGGTTCAAGTGTAAGCATGTCGCTCAAGTAATAATTCGATAAGTCGGGTATCGATCCTCAGGGAAATAGTACAATAGGATTGTGACGACGTTGGACAGACGAAGGATTCCTAACTCTGACTTTAAATAAAAAGAAAAAATGATTGGTTTGGATATTGACTACAACTAAATGCAATTTTAAAATAATTAACTAATGAACCAAAGTATTAATGGAATGAAATTACTCTAAATTACCTGAAATACTGATGATGATGATTAAACTAAAACTTGAACTATATGATGAGAAAAACGGGACGGGAATACAATCCCTCAATCCTAGTGTATTGTAGGTATAAAACTAATCGTAAATTTAAGTAATTAATTAGACCCTGAATTTAGTACTCCCAAGCATTACGTATATGAGGTTCAAACCCACACCATACTTAATCACAGGAAGAGTAAATAGGTATTACGATAGTTACACTTGAATTGCATTCTAAATCATCTCGTTTACCCTGAAGCAAACGAGATCCAAAGATATACAATTGCCGTGTTCCTACGCAATACGGTCATAATCAAATCATTAAATTTAGATGATTAATTTTATACACATGCAACTACCACATCAGGTTGAGTTCATGCATCCCGACCTTTTAAATCTAGCCGAACATATGAAAACTTGAAAACAACACGTTTAGAATGAAAGAAACCATTTTTTACTAATGAATCAAGATGAAGAAGGGTGAAATTAGTAATGAATAAGAAGCTAGAATAATTATTGAAACATAAATCAGAATGATTGTACTTGAATGGCAACTTGAAAGTAACTAGGGTTTGTTGTTCTTCCTCTCTAAAATGGATTACTATGCTTCCTCAATGACCTGGAAGATCCTCTTTACGTTTGGTAGGAGTTACAATTTATTCACTATGAAAATACAAGAGTTTGAAACAAATAGGATTCTATTTTTGTAAGTGGATAAATCCAAAAAATCGATAACAGAACCGATCCAGGTAAATGGTTTGGTTCGATTCCATCTTTTGTAGCCTTTACAGAAAGTTCTTCGAACATGGGATCGGTTCATTATTTGTCAGCTTCGGTTCTGTTCCATCTTTTTATCTCTTCACAGGAAGTTCTTCGAAGGTGGATTCGATTCGTTTTTAGATCCTTGGGTTCGGTTCTATTTTTGCCAGTTTTTACAGAATCCTTTTCTTCTTGTATTTCTTTGGAGCTTTTGGTATGGAATTCGGATTAGAACACAAAACTCCTGCAAAATAGATGACGAACACACGAAACTCGACGTACTCATTAGAAACTTGCCATTATCGAAGATATGATAAAAATCCACTTGAACTACATTATGCAGAGCGATAAAACCCTCTAATTTAAGGGGATAAATGGGAAGAATTTATGCCTAATCAAACCCCCATAACTTAGAATGTTGATCGTCCCGAGCAATGTAAAAAAATCAAAACATGGTCCAATTCATAAATGGGATAGGATACCTTTTTCGCGGGCAAGCGATTGCATTTAGCGTATGCAACAAGCCTTTAAACCACTAGATTACCCTAGTAGGACGAGTTGTGTCTCGTGAGGGTTTG
Source organism: Sambucus nigra (assembly GCA_949130495.1). NCBI lineage: Eukaryota > Viridiplantae > Streptophyta > Magnoliopsida > Dipsacales > Adoxaceae > Sambucus > Sambucus nigra. Next base: position 522,717,311 of record OX422207.1, read on the forward strand.
CAGTGAATATACCCACAAAATTCGACTCAAAGAAAACTCAAAATACGCAAAAATGGTAAATTCAAACTTTCCCAGAAAATAGTCATCATCAAGTCATGTTCAAGAGTCTCAAATCATAGTGCGTGTGAGTGAAGCCGAAGATTTAACCACAGATTTCCACCGATTGACCATTACATTACTCATCCGAAAATTCATTTTGATTTTGAAATCTCACGGGATGCTCTCACAAATGAATTACTCGGAATGTGGTTATTCTCTCGGTATGCGTGATATAAAGAGTAAACATATTGGAACCAAGTTCGCGCACACAAGTAGAAAGATGGAAGTTTTATAGTGATTGGACTCATCAACGGAATATGGTTTGAAAAATGGGAACATTGCCTCTTACACATACGTCTTATCTCTTTTATTATCTTTTTGTATCTTAGCTCTCCAGGCGGTAACCAATTTTACAATTTGGACTCAGTTAGGACTTTTTCGGGGAAAAGGTGTATTGGGTAAAATTGGAAAAGGTTAAGACTTTCGGAATTGGAAAGTTTTGCTTATGATGTCCATTAGTGCTTTTTCGGACTTTTGCTCATTTTCTTCTTCTTTTTCTATTTTTTTTATTTTTCACTTTTTTCTTTTCTTGCTATTTTTGTTTAGCATTTCTATTCTTTTTCTTGCCCCATTTTTGTTGCACTTTCCGGACTTAAATTCTGAATTTTTTTATTTTTCACAATTCCGGGCTATTTAGGTTTTTCGGGTTACCAAACGAAAAGGATAAATTATTCGGCTCAATTGGGTTACAAAATGGATGATTTTTCACAACTTTTTCTGGCCAATATTTTTGGGTAACAAACGATGGCCTACTTCATTGTCCGAATTACTTATTAATTTACCATATGCGTCTTGAAATTAATTTAATTTAGAGATTTGTAGTGCGCTTTTCAAGGCAATATCACACACGTTTTCCATAACCGATCAAAATGAAAGAATTGAGATCATCAACGACTTAGCGCTGAAAAGAACTTTGAGTTAACAATTAACTCGGGTTGATTTTAAAAAAACTCAAAAAGACCGATAGGCTCGAAATCTCGTCGGGTTTGTTAATCTCCGCATTTATTCATTAAGTCGTTAAATTTTGGCACAATTTCCATCTTTGGTCAATTTCGGCTTTGTGTATTGTGTTTTACAATTTGAGACTTTAAACCGACTTTTAATGATATTTTTGAAAATTTTGAATTCCAATTTATATTTATTTTGAACAAAAATATTTTTTCATTTTTGAAAATTTTATGATTTTATTTTTGAGATTTTTGTGCATTTTTTAGAATTTGTGAAGTTTTAGAAATATGCACTTGTCAGCCCCCAACTTAGACTTTTGCATTGTCCTCAAGCAAAAAGGACAAAAATCTAACTCAAAGCGAATTAAAAGTGCGAAAAAATAAAACAAACAAATGAGAAGAAAAATGCAGCATTTGTATATAGAAAGAACAAACTGTGTTACATAGAATAAAGGGAAAACACGCAAACAACCACTTTAAATACAAACAAATAGTAAACACCAACAGGGGCTTTATTGGGGGGCTGATGGGAGGACCCGGGTGCACGCGGATCATAGGGGTCGTAAAAGAAAGATGGTGGGGGATCGCCAAAGTTGAGCTCATAGAGGTGGGCTTGGAGTTGGTGAATTATCCTTGTGTCTCTCTAATAAGCCTCTTACTCCCCGCGATAGGCGGCTTGATCTTGGTTGTATTGGGTGATGAACCCGTCAAAACGAGATTCCATCGCTGCTAGTCGTCTATTAAAATCAGCACCCGGGGGCTCAAAATCCGAGTCATCGTCTTCATTGTATTCTTCCTCTTCATCCCCTTCCATCTCAACGTCTTTCGCCACCGAATCTTCAACAGGAATTTCATCCTCGGCCTCTAAATTGGTTGCCTCCCGGGCTGCCCAAATGGCAGCCCTTTACTGGGCACTCCGCATGCGGGATACCTTCCCAATAGGCTCCGGGAGGCGAAGGAAAGCTTGTGGTGGCTGGAAACCAGTGTCGGCTAAGAGGGACGTGATGAGGCGAGCATACGGGAGGGGTACCACACCGTTGTGCTCCTAGTCGGCGAAAATGATATCTGCATAAAGCATCCTGGACAGATTGAGGGTGAAATCGGGGTCGAACAGGTGGTACACAAGTGTCACTTGGCGAGGGCACATCGCTGAGTCATTGGAAGTTTGAAGTGAATTTGCGCACATGATATGGAATGTGATGCGCACCTTGTCATTGAGACGGCCCACGGGGAAAGTACCCCAGTCCCAAAAGTCATCGGGCGCGAGTCGGTCAATGCATTGCTATTTGGGAATGGTTAGGGCGTTGGTTGGGTAGTCGAATACGTCCGGGTGGGGAACGCCCTTTTCAGCAAGTTTGCAAGTATTGTGCCCACCCCCGCTGGCGGAAAAGGGTGGTGACGGGACGCGGTAGCTCATCCCATTCGACAACCCGTTCGATGTGTAATTGGTGGGAAAAACTGAAAAAGCGTTCACACCATACGCGCTCCATGTGGGAGTGGTATTGCCCATTGTCGTTGGGCAGAACTTCGGTTGACAGATATTTGGCGGGGAGAGCTCGATTGGTCATTTGGAAAGCTTGGAATTAGGAGTGGAAAAATTTAGGGCTTGTAGAGAAGGAAAGAGGTGAAGGTGTGAGTGGAAGAGTAGGTAAGGGGAGGTTTTTATAGGTGGTGGGGAGGGCTTTGGGTGAGGATTTTTTAGAGGGAAAAGGGGTGGTTGTGTTGGAGGGAAAAGGGGAAGAATTGGGGGGAAGAGAGGGGATAGGGGGGTTGAATGGGTTCCTCGGGAAGAAGAAAAATCACAAGAATCGAACCGATCCAATCCCGGGGCGATTCGGTTCGATTCTGGGTTTTTTTATTATTTTTTTTTATTTTACCAAACCGAACCGATCCATCTCTGGGATTCGGTTCGGTTCCATCTTTCACAGAAACCCTTGCTCACAGTCTGTTGTACTAGAATCCTATTCTCTCAAATTTCTAAACTCTTGGCCTTATTCTCCCACTTGAATTTCTCGATGCCCTCATTAATGTTGTGTTGGAATGCGTGATCTTACCCCTATCCATACGTAACCTACCTACGGACTCAATCTAATCTACTGAAGCCTAACTACTATACACAAGAATTCACCCCATACGCGTCAGGGGTACGACGACCTCTCTTTTTCAGCTCATTCAACCAAATGGTGTCGACTTCTTCCACACACGCCTCTAGATACGGCTTTAGGCATTGTCCATTTATCTTAAATGTATTCCCCCTTTCAAATCGTCTAACTCAACAGCTCCGTGAGGGAAAACATTCCTCACAACAAACGGGCCAGACCATCGTGATCGCAACTTGCTCAAAAATAGATGAAGCCGAGTTATAGAGAAGTACTTTTTGTCCAGGAAGAAACTCTTTGCGTCGAATGATGTTATCGTGAGCGAGTTTCATCCTTTCTTTGGAAATTTTTGCCTTCTCATACGCATCATTGCGTATCTCTTCTAGCTCGTTTAATTGAAGCTTGCGAGTTTCACCGGCCTTATTCATGTCCTAATTAAACTTCTTAATCGCCCAATACGCCTTGTGCTCTAGTTCAAAAGGGAAGATGTCAAGGTTTTCCATACACAAAGCGGAATGGGGACATGCCGAGCGAGTTTTTGTATGCGGTACGGTAGGCCCATGGTGAATCGTTCAATCGAAGTGACCAATCTTTCCGGGTGGGATTGACGGTCTTCTCGAGAATGTTTTTAATCTCATGATTCGCTAGTTCGGCTTGCCCGTTCGTTTGTGGGTGATAGGTCGTTCCAACTTTGTGAACGATGCCATACTTTCTCATAAGTGTCTCGAATGGCCGATTGCAAAAGTACGTGCCATTATTGCTGATTATCGCTGATTATCGCTTCCTGTAGGAACTTAATCACCACTTTGTTGTCATTTGTCTTGGTAGCTATAGCTTCCACCCATTTGGAAACATAGTCGACCGCAACAAGGATGTATAGGAAACCAAAGGATGGGGGAAAGGTCCCATGGAGTCAATATCCCAGCAGTCGAAGATCTCAATAATGAGTATCGGGGTTAATGGCATCATGTCTCGTTAGGTAATAGTTCCCATCCTTTAGCACCTATTGTAAGATTTACAAGCATTGTTCTCATCCCAAAATATTGTGGGCCAATAGAGGCCGCATTACAGAATTTTAGCGGCTGTCTTTTTCGTCGAAAAGTGACCTCCACAAGCTTCTGAATGATAGAATTGGATGACTTTTGGGATCTCGTCATTCGGTACACATCTTCGGATGATTTGGTCGACGTAATATTTAAACAGGAAGGGATCTTCATAGAAAAACATGCATGACCAAGTAATAAACCTCTTCTTATATTGCGATGTCCAATCAGGAGGGACGGCTCCCATGATAAGATAGTTCACGATATCCACAAACTAGGGCAAAGAAGAGGTAGCAAAGAGTTGCTCATCCGTAAAGTATTCGTCTATGGGTATTGGATCACTAGGTACGTCGGACAAAATCCATGATAAGTGGTCAACAACAACGTTTTCTACTCCTTTCTTATCTTTAATGGAGAGATTAAACTCTTATAGGAGTAGGATCCACCTTATGAGGCGCGGCTTGGCATTTTTCTTTGCAAGTAGGTATTTCAACGCCGTGTGGTGGGTGAAGCAAGTGATGGGAGAACCGATAAGGTAGGACTAAAATTTGTCATGAGCAAAGACTACCGCTAGCAACTCCTTCTCCGTAGTGGAGTAATTGAGTTATGGTCCGGTAAGAGTTCGACTAGCGTAGTAGATGACATGAGCCTTATTGTCTTTTCTTTGAACCAAAACATCACCTATCGCATAATCTCTAGCATCACACGTGAGTTTGAATGGTAAATATACCAATACGAAACTTGCATTATGGGAGCAAACACAAGCATGGTTTTAAGGTTTTCAAAAGCGCTATGGCATGCTTCCGTCCACTCAAATGTGGTGCCCTTCATGAGTAGGTTGCTTAAGGGTCTAGCGATGGCGCTAAAGTCCTTAATGAACCTTCGATAAAACCCCACATGGCCCAAGAAGGAGCGCATGTCTTTGAGAGATTTTGGCGGGGGTAGATCGGCTATGACATCTATCTTAGCTCTATCAACTTCTATCCCCTTGGATGAAACTATGTGGCCAAGAAATATTCCCTCGGTGACCATAAAATGGCATTTCTCCCAATTTAACACTAAGTTCTTTTCCACACAGCGGGAAAGTACCTTTTTCCAGTTTTTCTAGACAAAGGTCGAAAGAGGTGCTAGAAATGCTAAAATCGTCCATGAAAACTTCAAGTCCTCTCTCGCCCATGTTGCTAAATAGGCTCAACATGCACCTTTGAAAGGTCGCAGGTGCATTACACAAGCCGAATGGCATACGTTTGTAGGCAAACGTACCAAAAGGGAAAGTGATGGTTGTTTTCTCCTGGTCAAGTACATCTACCTCAATTTGGTTATATCCGGAATAACCATCAAGCAAGCAATAGTAAAAGTGGCCCACTACTCTCTCAAGCATCTAATCAATAAATGGCAAGGGGAAATGATCTTTCCTAGTTCCCGCATTGAGTTTTCGGTAATCAATGTAAACGCGCCACCCGGTGGTGGTACGTTGGGGAACTAGCTCTCCCTTAGCATTCCCAATCACTGTCATGCTCGACTTCTTCGGGACAACTTGAATAGGGCTCACCCACTTGCTATTCGAGATTGGGTAGATAATCCCGGCATCCAATAGCTTAATGATTTCGGTTCTCACCACTTCTTTCATATTAGGGTTTAGCCTTCTTTGCATTTATCTCTAGAGCTTGACATCCTCTTCGAGATGGATCTTGTGGGTGCAAATCAAAGGACTTATTCCTTTCAAATCATCAATGCACCAACCAAAATCACTTTGGTGCTTCCTCGAAATCTTTAGCAATTTACCCTCCTGCTCTTCGTCTAGGTTAGAGGAGACAACAACAGGAAATGTCTCGTTCTATCCTAGGTATGCATATTTAATATGGGAGGGTAGTTTCTTCAACTCAAGGGTCAGAAATTTATCGCTGGAGGTAATCATGCGTGTCTCCCTCGGCGGTAGCTCCTCGAATCGAGAAACCTAATTCATATCTCTCGCGTCCTCGTCCGACGCTCTCTCATCAAGTAACTCTCTCAACTCCTCAACTTCCCTCTTGAATCCGGTGTACGTTCCCTCACTCTTGCAGCTCGATACTAAATAGGATCCTAGGGCATCTCTATAATAGTTTTCCTCAAAATACTCCTCTACGATCTCATCTATTAAGCTCACTGCGTGAAGATCATCTTCTTCCCCCGTCTATTGGGCTATATGGAAGATGTTAGTCTCTAAAGTCATGTTCCCAAAGGTGAGTTACATTTGCCCATTTCGAGTATTGATGATTTCATTAGCTGTAGCTAAGAATGGGCGCCCAAGAATGATGGGAAGATGATTGCTCGAGGTGAAGGAGGGCTCTGTGTCCCAAATGACAAAGTCTATCGGGAAGTAGAAAGTGTCAACTTGGATGATCACATCCTCAACTATGCCTCTTAGGATCTTCACGGTTCGATCCGCTAACTGGAGAGTGACCTTTGTGGGATTGAGCTCGCCCAAATCAAGTTGCCTATAAATGGCGTAAGGGAGGATATTGACACTTTCTCCCAAATCAAGTAAGGCTTTTTCAATTTTATTTTCTCCAATGATGCAGGAAATGGTGGGTACACCGGGATCTTTGAACTTGGGCGAGAGATCATTGAGTAGGATGGAGATCACGTTTTGTGCTAGAAATACATTTTTCTTTACCTTCATCCTCCTCTTTACCATCAACAAGTAGTTGATGACTTTAGCATAAGCTGGAATTTGCTTAGTAGCGTCGAGAAAATGTAAATTTAGCTTTGCTTGCTTCAGTACGTCTATCACTTCACCATGGGGGTTTCCTTTGTGGGAAGGAACCAACCTTTGAGGAAAAGGTGTCGCGGTGGGTGGTTTCACAACTACCTCGGGCTCACTAGTGTCTTCTTTATCACTCTTATTCAAGGGGACATCTTCACCCTCTTTCGTGCCGGGTGAAATATCCTTGTCTTTGGTTACGTCGTGTGGGGGAGGTGATAAATCAATGACTCTCCCACTACGAAGAGTGGTCACAGCTTGACATTGCTCCTGATGTTCCGTAGAAGTGGAGCTAACACTAGTTTGACCTTAGGGAGGTCTTTGGCCCTGGGCAAGAAACTTGTCCTTCTCTTGGATACTCCACGATGATTGCATTTTTGAAATATTTGCATTTATGTTGCTGATCAGGCAATTATATCTAGCATTGGCTACACTCTGGGTATTGATAAATTAGTTTATCTTATCCTCGAGTCTTCTCCACGGTGGAGGCATATATGCTCCTTGTGGTGGTGGTGATTGCACATGTCCTTGCATGTGTGGGGCTTGTTGAAAGTGTTGTGGTGGAGGAGGGGCAGCATGTGAATTAGGATTCATCGCAGCTTGTTGTTGCCCATAGTTAAAACCAGGATGGTTTTTCCATGAAGGGTTATAAGAATTCCCGTGCAGTGCACCGAAATTACCCTTAAATCCTCCAATACCACTTACTTGCTCTTGAAGCATCACTTTGTAGGCGGGTATAGTAGGGCATTCCTCAGTTGAATGACCCACCTCACAAATCGTACACACCTTCTCGAAGGGGTTTGGGATGAATCCAGTTGGTCCTCTTTCATACACCTCACGTAGGTCTCGTAGTCCTTTCTCAAGTACATCGAGTCGACTGTCCATCATAGAATTCTTTTCTACATGAAATAGGACGGACGCCGATGGAGTGGTGGTCACTTGACGATTTCGATTTTGAGCATTAGGGTCAGATGTATCCCAGGATAGGGTAGTCTTGGCGACATACCTCAGGTGAAGCTCAGTATCGTGGGCGTCTAAGTCGACAAATGGACCACTACCCATGGTTTCAACGAGTTGCTTGGAATTAATGTTCAGCCTATTATGGATAAAGGAAATGATTGCGTTTTATCAAAACCATGATGGGGACACGAAGTAATTAACTCATTGAAACGCTCGAAGCATCGATCGAACGACTCATTTTCTAATTGTCGAAACGTTTAAATTTGAGCCTTGATGGAGTTCGTTCGATGTGGAGGAAAGAATTTCTTGAGAAATTTAGATTGTAATTCGTTCCATAATGAAATCGAATTTGGAGGTAAAGACCATAGCCAGGTCTTAGCCTTATCCTTTACCGAGAATGGGAAGAGTTTAAGTCGGAGCACATCTTTTGTGCAAGTTTGATCGCTAAGAGTCTCGCACGCCTCCTCAAATTCCATGATGTGGGCATATGTCTTTTCTGAATACATTCCATGGTAAGTGGGAAGTATCTGGATCATCCCATTCCTAAAGCGAAATTGCCCTGCATTATACGGGAGTAGAATGATTCCCGGAGTGACAGTGTGCTCGGGATATAAGATGTCTCTCAAAGGGCTATATGGGGATTCTCCCTCGTCAGCGGCTGCACTACCGTGTTGTGACATGTCTCTCTCCCTCAAAGACTCGGTATCCTCACTTGGTATACTCGGAGCGTGCTCTGAAGTGTGTCCTAAGAGGGAAAATGGCGTGTTGTTTGAGATTGAATGTGCCGGTGTGGGAGGTGGAACCCAGAATTATGGAGCGTTAGGAGTGTGAGGGCTATCAGGATCGTACTCAACTATTGGATTTTCGTGAATGTGGATTGAATTATTATGGGGAGTTGGAGTGAGTTCAGAATTTTGCATTAACTGGCTTATGAGAGATGATGAGAAATATTTTTGTGCTTTTTAATTTATTTTTTATATTTTTGGATTTTTGGAAATTTTTGGTCAAAGTTTGAGATTGACTTGATCTAATCCTAAGTCTACCTAGTTCCCCGACAACGGAATCAAAAACTTGATGCGACTAAGAATGTGTCTCAGAAGTCCATACTCTCTAGGCTCAAGGGCAAGCATGTCGCTCAAGTAATAACCGATAAGTCGGGTATCGATCCTCAAAGAAATAGGACAACAGGGTTGTGACGACGTTGGACAGACGAAGGTATCCTAACTCTGACTTTAAAGAAAAAGAAAAGATGATTGGTTTGGATATTGACTACAACTAAATGCAATTTTAAAAATAATTAACTAATAAACCAAAGTATGAATGGAATGCAATTACTATAAATTACCTGACATACTAATGATGATTAAACTAAAACTTGAACTATATGATGAGAAAAACGGGACGGGAATACAATCCCTCAACCCTAGTGTATTGCAGGTATAAAACTAATTGTAAATTTAAGTGATTAATTAGACCCAGAATTTAGTACTCCCAAGCATTATGTATATGAGGTTCAAGCCCGCACCATACATAATCAGAGGATGAATAAATCGGTATTGCGATAGTTACACTCGAATTGCATTCTAAAGCATCCCGTTTACCCTGAAGCAAACGAGATTCAAAGATCTACAATTGTCGTATTTTTACGCAATACGGTCATAATCAAATCATTAAATTTAGAGGATTAATTTTATACACATGCAACTACCACATCAGGTTGAGTTCATGCATCCCGACCTTTTAAATCTAGCCGGACATATGAAAACTTGAAAACAACACGTTTAGAATGAAAGAAACCATTTTTTTACTAATGAATGAAGATGAAGAAAGGTGAAATTAGTAATGAACAAGGAACTAGAATAATTATTGAAACAAAAATCAGAATGATTGTACTTGAATTGCAACTTGAAAGTAACTAGGGTTTGTTGTTCTTCCTCTCTAAAATGGATTACTACGCTTCCTCAATGACCTGGAAACTCCTCTTTACGTTTGGGAGGAGTTACAATTTATTCACTATGAAAATACAAGAGTTTGGAACAAATAGGATTCTATTTTTGCAAGTGGATAAATCTAAAAATTGATAACAGAACCGATCCAGGTAAATGGTTCAGTTCGGTTCCATCTTTTGTAGCCTTTACAGAAAGTTCTTCGAGCATGGGATCGGTTCGTTATTTGTCAGCTTCAGTTCGGTTCCATCTTTTCATCTCTTCACAGGAAGTTCTTTGAAGGTGGATTCGGTTGGGTTCGGTTATGTTTTTGCCAGTTTTTATAGAATCCTTTTCTTCTTGTATTGCTTTGAAGCTTTTGGTACGGAACTCGAATTAGAACACAGAAGACCTACAAAATAGATGACGAACACACGAAACTCGACGTACTCATTAGAAACTTGCCATTATCGAAGATATGATATAAATCCACTTGAATTACATTACGCGAAGTGATAAAACCCTCTAATTTAAGGGGATAAATGGGAAAAATTTATGCCTAATCACCCGCTGCCCAATATCGACATGATTATGGACAACATGACCAGTCACTCTCTCAAGTCATTCGTTGATGGGTTTTTCAGATATAATCAGATCAAGATGCACCATGATCATCAAGAAAAAATCGTATTCATCACCCCTTGGGGAACCTTCTATTACACACTTATGCCATTGGGTCTAAAAATGCTAGGGCTACCTACCAAAGGGTTGTTATAACCATAATGCATGATCTGATACACAAGGAAGTCATGGTCTACGTAGATGATATGAATATCAAGTCTAAAACTCGGGAAGATCATGTTCCCGCTCTCCAAAAGTTCTTTGAATGACTGCGGGGATACCAGATGCAACTTAACCCATAAAAATGTGTTTTTGGAATTACCAAAGGAAATATTTTAGGATTAAAGGTTAGAGAGAAGGGTATTAAAGCAGATCCTGCCAAATTGAAAACAATACTCGAAATGCCACCACCCTGAACGGAGAAGGAAGTTCGAGGCTTCTTATATCAGTCAATTCATCAGCTAGTTGACTTCTATTTGTGAAACCATATTCAAACTCCTACGAAAATATTCAACCAAGGTCTAGAATGAAGCTTGTTAGGAAGGCTTTGATCGAATAAAATAGTATTTAACCCGACCTCCAGTACTCATACCGCCGTAGCCTAGTCTCCCTCTACTCTTAAACTTAACCATTACAGACACCATAGTTGGGGCTTTGCTAGCCCAATACATTTAAGAAACTCGTAGAGAAAAGGTCCATCTACTATGCCAGTCGCAAATTGGTCAGGTACGAAGTCAACTACAGTGCCTTGGAAAAAGCATGTGTCGCCCTTATCTAGGTCACTCAAAAGTTACGATTAAATCCCAAATGGATCCTCTCTAATACTTACTCGAGAGACATGTCCTATCTAACCGAATGGTTCAATGGTTAATGCTACTAATCGAGCTTGATATTATGTATGTTACATAGAAAGCCATGAAAGGAAGAGCTATCTCTGACTACCTTGCTGATTTCTATGGAGGAAGCCCGCATTTGGATCTTCGAGTTCCCAGATAAAAACATTCTTTGCACCTCTTAAGAAGACCTCCGATGGAAAATGTTCATTGACGGAGCTGCCAAAAAAAAGGATACAGTATTGGGATACTCCTGATCGCCCTTGATGATTCTCACACTCCTATTGCCATTAAGATAGATTTTCCCCGCACCAATAATATGACCGAATATGAGGCATGCACCGTACATCTCAAAGTAGCTTTGATGAAAGGAATCAAATGCTTAAATGTCTACGGGGACTCGACCCTTATCATTGGACAGGTCCTTAGAAGATGGAAAGTTAAGTACAATAAACTCCTACCCTTCTATGCCCACCTAGAAGAGTTGGCCTCTCAGTTTTAAGATATCACCTCCCATTACTTGCCCCGAGAAAGGAACAGTTTGGTCGATTCCCTTACTACCTTAGCATCCATAGTTGACATGCCCGAGGGAATAACAATGGCCCCTTTACTAGTCTAAAAGTAGGCTAAACCAACCCACTGCTACTATATTGAACTCGTCACAGAAGAGAACCCTGATATGATCGATTATTGGTATTACAACATTGGGAACCTCCTCAAGCATGGACGCCAATAAGAAAGACCGAGTAACCCTTCACAAGTTGGTCGCCTAGTACATTATCTACGATAAAGCAGTGTTCAAGAGAAACTTCGATGGAACCCACTTACACAGCATTGCTGGGGCTGACATTTAAGAGATGATGCAAAAAATCCATAACAGGGAATGCAGACCCCATATAAATGGCCACATGTTTTCTAAGAAGATTATTCGATATGGTTACTATTGGACTACTATGGTTCAAGATTGCACCGCCTATGGTTAGATATGCCTTAAATGCAAACAGTTTTCCAATCTCCAGCACTTGCCTCTACGAAAATTATACAACATGACTTCTCCCTGGACGTTTTCTACATGAGGCATCTATATCATAAGGAAAGTTACACCCAAAGACTCCAATAGGCCCAAGTTCATTATGGTTTCCACTGATTACTTCACTAAATGGGTTAAAACCGAGTCATATGCCGTGTTGAATGCTAAAAAGGTAGCCAAGTTCATTTGGACGAACATCATCTACCGATACGGGGTCTTGCATGAGCTAGTATCAGATAATGGATTACATTTTGAGGCAGAAGTCACATAATTGGTCGACGAGTATGGTATTCAGATACATAAATCTTCTCCCTATCGAACACAAACCAACGGTGCAGTTGAAGATGCTAATAAGAACCTCAAAGCAATCATTATCAAGATGGTCGAGAGTTACCGAGATTGGGCCGATCGAATACCTTACGCCCATTGGGGCTAGCGTGCTTCAATTCGAGCATCTACTAGGGCTACCCCTTAATCTCTAGTATATGGCATGGAAGCAGTCCTACCTATTGAACTATAAATACCTTCACTACGTGTCATGCTTGAAAGCAAAATCAATGAAGAAGACTAGCATCAGACCTTACTTGATAATTTGTCTATCTTGGATAAAAGGAAGCTAAAGGCTCTATATCATATACATGGATACCATCAACAGATAGCGTGATCATTCAATAAGAGATTCAAGGACCGTGGTGTCCGAGAAGGGGACTTACTCTCAAATAAATCATAGAACCCGTCTGGGACCCAAGGGGGAAATTCAAGCCAAACTAGAGTAACCCCTACATTGTGAAGAATATCCTGTCTGGTGATGCCTTTAAGCTCACTGATCTCGACGAAGAATACATGGACCATCCAGTCAACCTGGACCATCTCAAGAAATTCTATCCCTAGTCTGAAATATTGGTGTGCTATGACTCCTCTCATCTCCCTTCTATTATAAAAAAATCATTTCCCTTCTCACAACTACGTGGGGCCTGATGCTCTAAAAAATCTTTTATGAAACCCAATTTTTTTCAAAACCTATAGGTACGTAGGCAGCCATACGCTTTACATGGGAAAGGTCTGTTTCTTTTTCACAAAATGTTATTCTTTTCTTACCTTCAAGAATGACAGTTCATTTTATCATTTACATGAACAAAGGGATTATGTATGCCTTAGTGATTGGTATAGATAATTCAAATGTAAAACTCATCAAGAGGCCTGATAATATAATTAAAATCCTTTTTATTCCAAAAATTCAGCAAGATTATAGAAAATATCAGCACAAGGAGTCAAACAACTACCCCCACCAGTCTAACTATACTAAAAACAAACCAAGCCAAACTACTCCTAAACAAACTAACCAAAACTTCCCAAATTTATTCCCACCTACCAAAAAACCAAAACAACCAAACACATCCCATTCATACAAAAGCTTCACAAATATCACTAACTTCACAAAAGACCCTACCCGCAACTACCAGAAGATCCAGCCCCATCATCATTTACATTTTGAGGCCCCCGAACTTCCCATGCTTAGATAATATACCGAAGACGCTCCATAGAATGGTAAATCTGGATCATCTCAAAGAAAACCACTACGCCCACCTCTATAATGTCAAACATGCCAAACCATCTTTGTCTAGTCTCCTCGACCAATATCTAGACCACTACCCTCTTCCACAGCCATTTCATATAATCTCTATACATATGCCAAACCCTACCAATAGATTGGGAAGGATGAGTTGACGGCCAACGACTCTCCCATAAAGAGCCCAACTGCATGCCCATGCCTTATGTCAAATATTCTACAGGAAAGAAGTCTAGAGTATGGGAGGGCATAATTTTCTCCTATCCAACTTGATGCAGGAGCCACCGGTGAAAAAATAAGGAGGTCTACTTGAGTCCAACTAACTGAACATACCAAGATTCCCCTAGTTCCAGAATAGGCAAATCCCCCACCAGGGCACTAACCAACGCATACATCGAGCCTCGTGCATCACAAACCAGTTTACCCAGTTCTCGATTTTCGGGACAAAGCTGATGAAATAGTGGGTGAAGAAATTTAGCACAACTGCCAAGGGATATTCAGGAGGACCGCCAAACGAAATCTCTCATTTAACCGCACGAAATCTCTCGTTTAACCGCATGAACAACATGATAGGGCTTCCTCTCAAAAAATCCAAACGTCGTTCCCGCCAAGTGTCTAGACCATTCAAGGTGTTTGCCAGTATCATTGCCACAAGATTGTGATGGTATAACATCCACACAGTAATGGCAGACAGTTGAGGGTCCACCAGTAAGTCCCTAGTCACCAGCGGTAGCTTCGAGGTTAAGCTATGAGAAACGGCTCCGGTATGGCCCGCGTCATTAACATCCCATAGACACACGGAGTACAATACAATAGGGAAGTATATCATTCCTCCAGTAACCAATGGCCAAGCCACCAAAGGAGAAATATGGAGAAGTCCTGCTAACAACTCTCGAGGAGACCGAGAGAATTCAGGCATGGGCATCGCCAGGATTTATCCCCTACATAGCAGAAAACTCTTCATAGGTCGGGCATACCTCTTTCCAAGCCAAAATAAAAAACATGATCATCGAGGTACTAGAATTGAGTTGCCACCATTATCATATTCCAGTCAATGGGTCGGTTGCGCCATAAGGAGATCCAACACGGGTTAAAGGCATCATAGTCTACATTGTACGAACACACAAACTCTAAATTCTTTAGATAAGAGGAAAATTTTGAACTTATAGGAAGGGCCATTTTGGAAATAACAAGACATAAGACAAGAAATAAGCAAGAGGAAGAAACTATGAATAGGTGAAGAAACCTCTCCATCTTACCCCCTTTTATACGTGAAAAACTGAGCTAAAATCAAAGAGCCTGCAAAATCCAAATGGAAGACTACCCCATCAAGTACTAAGTAGGTAAAGAAAGTGCAATCAAAGCTTTGGGGTGATTTGACGAAACTGACCTGCCGATAGGCAGGATAAGGGACATGCCGATCGGCATCCCCCTATTTTTAGAAAATTCCATCTTTTCTTTTTAGTCAAAATTAAAAAACTTAAAAAAATAATCTTTATTTCAAAGAAATTCAGGATTTTCATTCCTATATTTTTACTTATCTTGTCTTCAAATAAATTTTCTCTTGAGTAATCCTAATTCTTTTTATGATCTCAACAAGCAAAGTAAAAAGTACATATAGATTAAGTCATTTAAAGCAAAGATATATAAATAAAACCCCATTCATTTCATATATATGTTTTTATCATTACATGTTTTGCAAAGAAGAAGAAAAATAACGGGACTCAGCCCGATCCCCAAACTTTCTTTCTCTCTCTCTCTCTCTCTCTCTCTCTCTCTCTCTCTCTCTCTCTCTCTCACTCACTCTCTTTCTCTCTCTCTATCCCTAAGATCCCTCATCCCTACGATGTGCTCGCTTCCCCCGATGATGAGCTAAGGAGCCTCCGTTACCCGATCCAAATCCTTCCTTAAGTAGTCATGAATATTGCATATTAGCGCTTGTTATCTTTACGCATTCTAGGAAAATTGTGCAATAAATCTCGTATTTATGCTCATTTACTATATAACCTTGGGTTTCGATAAATCCCATATTTACGCTCATTTGCTATATAACCTTGGGTTTTGATAAATATATCTGTTGTAAGGTTTATTTGAATTTTTGTAGGTATTGGAATGCTTAACGATGCAATTAGTGCTTTTCGAGAAGTTTTCAATGTAATACGCAACTTCAGGGGCATTTTGGTTATTCCAATGTTCGAGCTTCATTCCCGAGCTCTCATAAAAGTTGTATCCCCTTGAGTCGGCTTCACATGGCCTCTGATGGTTCATTAATCCGATTCCTAACGAACATGTTATGACCATTTTCCCGGGGAGCTCCTTATTATTTTTTAGGAAAAATTATTTTCTTTTCTTTAATCTTTATTTCTTTTACCACTTAGTATATAAGTGGGTTTTTGGTATTTGAATACATATGATTCATTATATAGTTTTTATCTTGTTTTCATCAAGATTTCTAGTCAATTTAGAGGAGGTTAAGGTTTTGGAGTGGATTTTGGGTTTTTGCTTCTCTCTCTAGGGTTTTAACCCATTTGGGTGTATGTAAGTACTATTCATCATATCTGTCCTTAAATTCAAGCTTCCATTGTTCTTTTATTAGGGTGTTAATTTGTGTACTTGCTTTGTAACTTAGATTCATTACTTTCATTTACTTTCTTGCATTTATAGCTTTCATTTAATACATGTCATTTAACACGCTTTCTAGCTTTCATTTAATACATGTCATTTAATATGATTTCTAACTAACTTAGGTTTGAGAAAGATTATTCCGATTTTGGGCCTGAAAAATTTTTATGATAAGAATATTGAAATGATTTGCAATAGCTTTCCAAATTCTTATGATAATGATTTTGATAGTTGTTCCGAGGATAGTTTCCGAACCCCTCAATTTCAAGAATCCGCGCCTCCACCTATGACATTGCGTGAGGGCTTACGCATTCTTGCAAATGAAAATTTTGAAAACCGTTATCAGGAAGAAAATCGTTGTTGGGACCAAGAGTTGGATGCATTATTCGAATCCAACGACGATTTTTCTTTCGAGACTTTTGAAGTCGAAGAATGTTTTGAACCAAATGAGAAATCTTTGCCTACTTTGGAACAAACCATTCTTCACTTGGTCCATGGTATAATATATATATATTGAAAATGAGGATGAAATGGACGTAGTCTCTATTTGCAATTAAATAATTTCTTCTTTGGCCCCCAAAGAAGAATGTTTCATTGAAAAGGATCTTATTTCCTTCGAAACTCAATCTTCAAGCGATGATGACTCATCTCTTGAGTTTGAATTTATTTTCTCCCCCTTGTCACTCTCCATTATCAAAACGATACAAGTGTCCGATGAATCATTCAAAACTTTAAAGCGTTGAACCCTTTCACTAATGAGGATTACTTGCTCGAGTTGCTTTCCATGAAGGCAATTTTACCTCCATGTGCGCCACCTCCCATTCCAATTGCAAAACCTTTGGGAGGAAATTATATTTTTTTGTATCCCATGTGTTTTCATCACCCGTTCAATCCATACCCCCCCCCCCCCATCATCCCCCCAAATTTTTTAATTGATGATTAATTTCTTCTGCTTTACACATATCTTTCGTTGTTTGAACTAAATGCCTATTTTCTGGGAGGTACGCATAAAAATGAGGGTACATCAATTTTTCCTCAAAGTCAAATCATTTTTTATGTGGACCCTCAAAAATTTCAATTTCTAGTATATAGTTAGTTAGAAGTTAAAATTATAGGTTGTAAATAGTTTTTTTTTCCTTATTTTTATTTATTCTTACTTATTATCTAGCGTAATTAGTTAAGTTTTTGTTATTTGTTTTTTGTTATGATTGGTGCTAATATGTTTTGTAGAATCATTGGACTTGTACTTTCACGAGATCGCTCCATTTTGGGTAATATCGCTCTTTTTCCTTCTTTATCTTGGTTCTTAATTCACATTGAGGACAATGTCGGGTTTTAGTTAGGGGGTGTGGGATATTCTATCCATTGTTTTTCTTAGTCCATTATTTGATTATATATTTTTCCCATGAATGCTTTTCTTGTAAAAATTAAAATTTTCAAAATGATTTCCTTTCTTTTTTTCCCTTTGCTAGACACTTTTGCCTTTGTTTCCGATGATAAATTTTAAAAGATTCCCGATCCAATAGACAATTCAATGATGCATGTTCTCGATTTTGTAAGTAATTAGACATTAGTCCTCAATTATTGACATTATGAATAACTTCATGAATTAAACTTTAATACCATGTGGACATGCGCTTTTCTTGTTTAATTGATTTGATTTGAGATTTTAATAACTCAATAATTTTTAATTGCATTGTACATACTTACACCTAGTGAGCTTTGTGTTTTTCTTTGTTTGTGAGTGTTATACGCTACTCTTTCCTCCTTGGAAAAGTTACAGTCATTGGTAATCTCACTTTTCTTTCATTGATCATTCATTAATTAAGTTCATATCATGAAATGTGTTACTTGATCATGATTTTTGAAGTTGCTTTGACTCGAGAACTGCGTAAACTTTAGGAAATAATCATAGGCATTCGTTGTTATATCACCCATACTGACCTTGACCTCACCTTAAATGTTTTCTGCTGCCAACCCCTTTGAGCCTTAATATAGCCTTTCGTTTCATAAACCCAAATTCCATAACCAACTTCGCATTGGAGTTATAAACCATATATATCACCTTCCATACCTTTATTTGGAATTATACTTGGGATTGAATGATGTTTGTATTATGTGGTTGCAATTAAGCATGTGAAAGTGTGAAAGAAAAGAAAAAGTGAAAAAAAGAAGAAAAAGAGAAAAAAGAAAACAAAAAGAAAATAAAAGAAAAAGTGAGAAAAATAAGAAAAGAAAAGAAAGAAAGAGTTTTTCATTTATGTATATAATGTTCAATCATACTTGTCACTCTCCTATATCACATCCAATGCTTGTTATGGAATAATTTTCCAATTTTGTAGTTGCCTACATTTTTTGTTATTCCAAGTTTTTCATCCCCAAACACTTTTGAGTCCATAAATAATCCGTTCATTTCATAACCTTAACCCCAGACCTGCATTACAACCCTATAAAATTCCTATGTGATCCTAGGGTAAATTCAATTCAAAAGTTTAAATAGTTTTGAAAATTTGTGAAAATACATTTTGCCTCCTTTAATGACGGTATCTTTCATTGAGAATACATGTTTTTCATTTTATATATAACACTCTTCTTTAGTGACATGTGGACGGCCTAGTTTCCATTTATATTTACTCATTAGGCCCGCATGTCCCGTGTGTTACCTCCCATTCACAGTGATTTCATTGTTAAGTGTTATACCCCCTGAGGATTGACATATATGCACACTTTAACGCTTATCCGATTTATTTAAGATTTTGCCAAATCACACTTTGCATGTGATCATTTTTCCTTCCACTTTTAAGGTTTCAATTCTAAGAGCTTCATTCTATAATCTTAATCATACGAACTTTTGTGTGAACTCATTCGCTTTGATAATAACGTGTTTAAAATCTTTTTCGTTATTATTGGGCTTGTCACAAGTTGGTTGGGCATACTTTTTGAGGAAAATTTGATGTTTGTGGGTTTCATCCCTGAAAATCCTCACGAGACAACACTCGTCCACTAGGGTAACTTAGGTGTTTAATGGCTTATTTCATATGCTAAATGCAACCATGTTCCCTACGAAAGTGAAATTTATATATTTTTATGCTTATATACGTTTTGTTTCGCCAATTGTTGGGCTTGTTTTGTTTTGTTTCATCACTTGGGTCTAGCAATGTCTAAGTTAGGGGGTGTGATTAGTCACGAATATTGCATATTAGCTCCCGTTATCGTTATGTAGTCTAGTACAATTGTGTCTGTTAAATCCTATATTTATGCTCATTTACTGTATAACCTTGGGTTTCGATAAATATATATGCTGCAACGTTTATTTGAGTTTTTGTAGGTATTGGAATCCTTAACGGTGCAATTGGTGCTTTTCGGGAAGTTTTCAATGTAGTATGCAACTTCAGGGGCATTTTAGTCATTTCATCATTCGAGATTTGTGACTGAATTCTTCACAAAAATTGTATCCCTTTGAGTCGGCTTCGCGTGGCCTCTGATGGTTTGTTAATCTAGTTCCTAACAGACATCTTATGACCATTTTCCTGGGGAGATCCTTCTTATTTTTTAGGATAAATAATATTATTTTTATTTCTTTTACCATTTACTGTATAAGTGGGTTTTTGCTATTTGAAGACATATCTTTCATTATGTATATTGAATCTTATTTTTATCAAGCTTTCTAGTTAGGTTAGAGGAGGTTAGGGTTTTGGAGTGGATTGTGGGATTTTGCTTCTCTCTCTAAGGTTTTAACCCATTTGGGTGTATATGAGTACTATTCATTATCTCTCTCCTTAAATTCAAGCTTCCATTGTTCTTTTATTACGGTGTTAATTTGTTTACTTGCTTTTGTAACTTAGATTTATTGATTTCATTTACTTTCTTGCATTTATTGCTTTCATTTAATACACGTCATTTAACATGTTTTCTAGCTAACTTAGTTTACGTTGTGACTAATTGAACTCACCTTGGGTTATTTGCATGCTTTTCTTTGGTGATGAGTTCAATTCAATTAGGTTGTTCTTGATTTTATGCCTAGGAGATTTAACAGGGTATATCATGTATGTGCCGTATTTATGACCTTGCGTGTATAACTTTCGGGGTATTTGTTGACGCCAAAATCACAGTAGGCTTTTAAGACAATTTAGGGGGTGACAACTCTCGATCTGATTAATTGATGAAATGAGATTTGATCTTAGTAGACTTGTCTTCCCATGTAACTATTTATACTAATTAGCTCGAGGTGAGGGATATTATTCGCAATCTATAGTTTTTACTCGTTTTGTTAACCTTAGTTTAAATACATATCTAGAATAATCTATTTTTGTTATCCGATATATTTTACACTTTTATTGAGAAGTAATAAACCAATTAGAGTCTAGCAACATTTATCTGTGGATTTGATACCTGGACTGGCCATTGTACTCACTTAAAGAGTGTAGTCATAGTTTAGGTTTTTGTATTGAGGTAGTGAAATGAATTCAACAATTGGTGTACTGATAATGCGTTACTTTTCACCCTTAATCACTCCTCAAAATAAGCAGATGACACAAGACAGGAAGGAACCGGGATCGAATCCCGAATATGAGCCATCGTAGAAGTCATCCAGTCTCGAATGTCCCTCAGCCAGGTAGTCGACACTCAAACATGTTGCAAGAAAAATAAAAGGCAAATCAGTCAGTCTGAAGAAAAAAGAGAAATCAGAAAGATAAAGGACAAAGAGATGAAAAGATATACCTCTGGCTGAAGGACGTCCTCCGTCAGCCCAGCACTGTCGGATCCATCGCATTAGGGCGATGTTACATGCTCACTGATCCCCCTTCAGGCATTCCGATATTGTAAGAAGGAGGAAAATCTAGAGAAATGGAATATTCAACGTCGTCTCCACTACTTACGTTGCTGCACCACCAGTGCTGTGGGAAGACCCCATAGGCTGACTCGTACCCCTTCCTGAAGCCGTAGGAGGCGGAGTCATATTCACCATTTTATACATACATGACGGCATCAACTAGCTTATCACTAAGTAAAGGTAGTTGTAAGTCACCATCGTATCCGTGTACAAAGAATAGGACTCGCCAATCATCATCGCCATTCGGGCCTCCTCTGATATCTCTCAGACCCACCTCATATATCTTGGGGGCATCACCGGTGGGACCGCCAACTCGACCTCCATAATATGTCAGACTAATATCTCTCTCCCAAATACTAGGAGTAGCCAAACTCGTGCGCAATAAGTTGGGGCATTTGCACATGTATCCCGATCACCCCCGTGTGCTGGATAGGGATAGAAGGTAACCCACAGCTTTTCCAAGATAAAGATAACACTCGCACGAGTAAAGAGAATCCCATAGAAAATGATTCAAAAGGTAAAAGAAGAAATAACTTGGTCGCTCGTCAGGACATTCAAGACCTGACATACCGCCGCCAAGGAGAGAGACTGCCTCGACTTTCGATTGGACTTTTACCACTGGTACATCCGGAAGAGGTTCCCCACCGACTCATCACGCGAACCAATAAAACGAGCATTGAAACCAATCACCTCGTAGAACCACGTCTACAAAAGGACAAAAGTCAGCAATCAAAAATCAAAAAGGAAATAAGAGAAAATCCATAAAGGAAAAATGCAAAAAGAAAATACCTCCAGAAAGTATGTAGCACCAGTAAAGTCTGTCGGTAGCACTGACTGAAAGCAGTCAAGGAAGAATAAAGGGTCACCAAAGTTAGGCTCCCCTAGTCAAAGAAAGGGATATTCAAAAATACCCTCAAATAAGGTAAAAATCATAGGTGGATGACGTCATCGTTCGACGCCACCAAAAACCCTCCTAACAGCAGAAGAATAAACAAGCGGGATATCTACAGCACCTGCAGTCCATCAGTCTTGTTGATTTGTCGACTCAAAAAAACCTCCCAAAGAAGAGATATACGAATTGAGTCCCTCGAGACTATCTTCCACACATCACCCAGCACCGTATCCACTACCGTTGATGTCACCCACAGGGACCATTCCACCTCTATTTGTGTCCCCTTACACTATATCTCCTATAACTTCTATACATCAATGGTAGTCACCGTCATCTCCCTAAAATCCAAGTGTAATGTGTGGGTAGTGTCCCACCACCTCTACCCCAGAGCGCATAAAATTGTCGTAGAGCGTGGCGTCTCATCTTATGTAGATGCCGAACAACCAAAACTCATGGAAGAAACTACCCACTACACCACCGCATGAAGGTGCTCCCACACATGAATCCCATTGTCCCTCGAGAGCGGAAACTCATCGCAGCAATGTCTGTCTGTCAAAATAGAAGAGAAACCTTTTGTCAAAATGCAAAAAAAAAAAAATGCCAAAAGTCATGCAGCACTTACATAGCCACTATGTTTAATCACCCTAGAAGACCGATGGTGCAAAGACTCATGGAAAAGAGTGTGTTAATTGGCAACAGGCTCGAACAAATCAAAATCGTTATTATTACCCAATGCTAAGGGCACCCTGGCCCAATACTCCCGATTCGTCTAATTGTCAACACCTAACCACACCATATGGGCGTCACTACTTGAGAAATCTGCCATTTTGTAATCTGGAATGAGGAAAGAGCTCAAGAATGGATTATAGAAGAGAAAATCATAAGATAAGAAAGATAAAAGGTGTGAAAAGTGAAGAGGATTCGCCCCTTTTTTATAGGAGGCTAAGGGTCATGCTGATCGGCAGTCCCCTGACATCCACCAGTCGACATTGTCCCTTCCCCTTCCCAAGGCGGTCCAAAAGACCATGCCACTACCGTTGGCAACCCCTATAATATACCGATCGATAACCCCCTAAAGTTTTATATAAAAAATGCCAGAAAATTTCAAACATTTCCCAAAACATTCCTAAAATTACCAAATAAATATTGGAACATTTCTTCATTAAAAAATCAATTTTCAAGATCCCAAATCCCCAACCGGATTAATACCACATTTTACCCAGATTAAACCCTAAGAATCAGTGGGCCCGTAATGATTATTACAACTCCTTAGCGGAATCTCGAAAAACTTCATCCTCAATAGAAATCAAATGCTTTCTCAGCAGAGCTACTCGTTTTCCAACAAAAATTCCCAAATTTTCTCCTAGAAAAATTCTAATTTTCCCCAAGCAGAGCTAAAAGTTGTAACCGAACATCTCTCCCCAGCAATACATTCCCCAGCGAAATCTCAAATACCTCAAGTCATCAACTACTACCCCAAGTGGAACTTCCAAACTAAGATTTTTCATCTCTTCTCAAAGACATAATCCCAGACAGATGTCTCTTCCCCGGTAAAGTCTATAAAAAGGTAAATTTAAAATTCCCTAGGTGAGCTATTCCCCAAGCCTCGACTTAAGTTCCTAAGAATTGACCTCAACCCTTAGAATTGGTCGCTCCAACTTAAGGTCCTCAGAATTGACCTCGACCCTAAAAATTGGTCGCTCTTACTTAAGGTCCTTAGAATCGACCTCAACCCTCCGAATTGGTCTCTTTTACTTAAGGTCCTCATAATTGACCTCGACCCTCATAATTGGTCGCTCCTACTTAAGGTCCTCATAATTGACCTCGACCCTCATAATTGGTCACTCCTACTTAAGGTCGTCAGAATTGAACTCGACCTTTAGAATTGGTCGCTCTAACTTAAGGCCCTAAGACTTGGGCTCAACCCTCAGAATTGGTCTCTCCAACTTAAGGACCTTAGAATTATCCTCGACCCTCAGAATCAGTCGCTCCTACTTAAGGCCCTTAGAATTGGCCTCGACCCTCAGAATCGATCGCCCCACGTAAGGTCCTCAGAATTAACCTCGACCCTCAAAATCGGTCGCTCAACTTAAGGTCCTCAAAATTGACCTCGAACCTCAGAATTGGTCGCTCCTACTTAAGGTCCTACGAATTTACCTCAACCCTCAGAATTGGTCATTCCCACTTAAGGTCTTCAAAATTAACCTCAAGAATCAAAATTTGTCACTCTAACTTAAGGTCCTTAGAATTGACCTCGACCATCAGAATTGGTCACTCCCATCTATGGTCCTCGAAATTAACCTCAGCCCTGAGAATCGGCTGTCACTAGCATTACCTTAGGTTCTAAGAATTTATCTCACTCTCTAAATCGGTCATCCTTGTACCTTTAGGTCTGCAAAATTGACCTCTTCTCCCAAAACATCATGTAATATCTATTCGATGACTTTCACTTGTTCTAAGCTCACCCGTCGAGGGTCTCTATAGACGCCATATTCTAGGAACCCCCTGAGTCTCTACTTAGGTCCCTAGCACCTCCACAATTCACTACAAACCTAGGTCATACTCTGAGTATCGATCTAGAGGCCACTTGGCGCTCTCGAGACCCGTTTGACTCCAGTCAACTTCATCGTCATGGAAAAATCTCAATAAATCTTTGAAGGGATCTAAATTCACTTTTCAACAATCTTTCCCATGCATTAATCGAAATAACGGTTCAGACGAACGGTCCATTTTAATACCGAAAATCAATTTTGAGGCTACCGAGCGCTAATAAATTTCATCGCCAGAGCAAAAGCTCAATGGATATTTGAAGGGAAATGAAACCCCTTTCCAACAGTCTTCCTCGTGTGCAAAATGGCATAATCGTTCGAACTAATGATCCATTTTTCCTCAAAAACTTATTCGGAGGACATCGAAGGCTCCTGGACTCCGTTTGACCAAGGTCAACTATTCAACTTAAATGATAATGAATGAATCTTTGAAGGACACTGTATACCCTTTCCAACGGTCCACCTCGTGCGCTAATTAGCCCAATAGTACGAACGAGTGACCCGTTTTACTCCGAAAGGTCATTGAGCACTTCCAGGCCCTGTTTGACCAAGTCAACTATCTGAACTGGCAAAGATCTTTAAAACGTCGAATTACCTCACATAACCTTTCCAACGGTTCGCCATGTGCGCTATTCAGACTTACGATTTGGATGAATGATCCATCGTCATTCGACGATCTTCTGTCAAAAAGATCAACAGGCGCTTCCGAGCCCCTTTTACCTAAAGTTAACTCCCGAATCCAGGAGCGGTCCAAAGGACTCTTAAAGGTATATGAATTACCTTTCTAACAGTTCCCCCTAACTTAGAACTTTGTGCGTCCTAAGAAATGTAAGAGAAATGAGTTGACTTTTGAAATTCCTTTTATTAAAATAAAATTCCACTTCCGTAGGCAAGCGATTGCATTGAGCATATTCAATAAGCCTTTAAACCCCTAGGTTACTCTAGCAAGACAAGTTTTGTCTCGTGAGGGTTTGCAGCAAATACACCCACAAAATTCTTTATTGACTCAAATAAATATCAAAATACTTAAAAATTGTACAATTTAAACTTTTCAAAAAATAATCACCATAAATTCATATTCAAATATCTCAAACCATAATGTGTATGTGTGTGTGTGTGTGTGTGTGTGTGCAAAGCCAGAAATTAAACCTTAAATTTCCACCAATTGAGCATTACGTTACTTTCTGAAAATTCATTTTGATTCAAATTCTTACGGATGCACTCACAAACGAATCACTCGGATTGTGGTTATTTTCTCTCGGTATGCATGATATAAAGAGTAGATATAATGGACACAAATTCACACATACAAAATTGAAAAGAAGGAAATATATGGTGAAAAGATCTCATCATCGGAATATAGTCATTAGGAAACAGGAAACATCATCTCTTAATCACACCATTTTAATCTCTTTTATTATCTTTTCATGTCTTAGCTCTCCACGCAGTAATTAATTTCGCCATTCGGACCCGGTTAGGACTTTTCGGGTTAAAAAGTGTTAAGGGTAAAAATGGGAATGGACGAAATGTTCGGAATTGGAAAATGTCCTTATGATATCCATTAGTGCTTTTACGGGCATTTTCTCATTTTTCTTTTTCTTTTTCTATTTTCATTTTTTTCTTCATCTTTTTTTCTTCCTATTTTTCTTTTCTTGCCCTTTTTTTTTACTAAACACTTTGGACTTACTTGATGAATTTCTAATTTTTCATAATTTCGAGGTATTTGGGTTTTTCGGGTTATCAAATGAAAGGGAAATATTTTATTAGGCTCAAAGTGGATTGCAAAGGGATAATTTTTTCACAACTTTATTATGGCTAATATTTTTGGGTTAAACAAAAGAGGGCCTACTTCATTGTCCAAATTGCTAATCACATTACCATATGCATCTCGAGATTAATTAAGTTTAGAGATATATTTAGCACGAATTTCGAGACAACATTTCACACATTTTCCATAACCGATCAAAACAAAGGATTGAGATCATCAACGACTTATTAAAATGCTGAAAAGAACTTTGAGTTAATCATAAACTCAGATTGATTTAAAAACTCATAAAAAAGTGAAAGGCTCGAAATCTCACCGGGTTTGATCAATCTCCACACTTATTCGTTAAGTCGACAATTTTCTTTCAATTTCCATCTTCGGTCAATTTTGGCTTAGTGCATTATGATTGTTAACAATTTGAGACTAAAGGTGATATTTTTGAAAAAATTAAATTCCAATATTTATTTATTTTGAAGAAAAATATTTTTGGCTTTTTTTTAAATTTGCTAAAAAATACACATTTGGAAAGAACATGTGATCAAATCAGTGAAATTAAACAATAAATGGGAAGAATAGTTCACACCCCCAACTTAAATGTTGTATTGTCCTCAATGCGAATCAAGAACACAACATAAAGAGAGAGAGAAAAAGATATTACCCAAATAGAGAGATCCCCGATGAGTGCGATTCCATTGAATCTACAAAACATGTTAGAACCAAGCATAGAAAAAAGAATAACTAAGACTCTACCATCGAAACTAGACTATAATAAAATAGAAAAAGTAATAATAAAAAAAACCAATTATTTACAACCTAAAATTTGAACGGCTAATAAATCATACACTAGAAGTCGAAAAATTTGAGGGTCCGCCCAAAATACAATTTGACTTTGAGGGATTAATGGTTTTCCCCCACTAGAAATCATGTCAACCAAAAAATAAGAATTCCGTTGGAAAAACGGAAGGCATGTGCAATGCGAAAGAAATGAACCATCACCAATTAAAAATTTTAGGGGGATAATGAGGGATTTGATTGCACAGGGGGACAAGTACCATTAGGATCCAAGAAAAATATAATCACGTCCCAAAGATTTTTCAAGTAGTATGGGAAGCGGAGCACACAAACTGAAAGATTCCATATTAGAAAACAATTCAAGCATTGAGTCCTTATCCTCAAAATCTTCTCCCCCAAAATTTTCAATTGGATCTGGTGGAGTGACACGTCTAAGTGTATGGCCCGTAAGAATTGGGTCAACGTCATCAAGACTTTCATCCGACTCTTGTGATAACTCTAATTGTTCAATAAAAATGAATGAGAATGGTGAGGTCATAAATTCAATCTCAAGTGATTCTTCATTGGATTCCTCATTTGGTTGAAAACATTCTTTAGTCTCAAAAATATCGGAAGAAAAATCGTTATTGGATTCGAATAATGCATCCAACTCTTACTCTCAAAAACGATTTTTTTTTCCTATATTCTTTTTCACGCCTTTCTTCTTCAAGCCTTTAATTTTCATAAATTTGGAAGGCCTTAGCATTGGGCTTGTATTTATGAGACTCATCTTTAATGATATTGATCCAATGTTCATAAATCGTGAGTTCATTCTCCTCCTCACTATTATCATAACAATTAAAGCCACCAAAAGAGATAGAATAAGACATTTCAAAGTGGGCAATTCAAAAACGTGACACACACACACACACATACATACACACACACACACACATATATATATGTATATATATATATATATATATATATATATATATATATATATATTGTTGTGTGTATTTTTTTTCGAAATAGTAAGTCAATTATAATCTATAACAAATAGTCCCTAGCAACGACGCCATTTTGATCGAGGTGTAAACCGAGCGTCCATGTAATACGCTAGTCGTTGTTATCGGCTTCCAACCTCAATACAAAAAACCTAAACTTGTAACTACACTCTTAAGGAGTATAGTGGCTAGTCTGGGTATCGAATCCTCAGGGAACTAATACGAGTGAATGTGACGACAAAGGTAAGACTGTTAACCCTAACTTGACTCTAAAAAGAAATAAAAAGATGATTGAGATGGGAAATAACTAATTAACTAAATGCACACTAAATTAAACTACTGCATTAACTATGTGAGCAAAATTAACTAAGTAAGAATGACTTAATAAGAATAAAGGAAAAACATGTTGGGAATACAATCCCTAGTAGTTAACCGTATAGAATAATAGAATTGTAAATTAAAATATTAACTAAATCCAGGATTTATAGATCCTAAGCATTATATATATGAGGGAACTAGCCCGCATCATATGAAATCAAAGGTAAATAGAAAGCGGTGTAGAACAATTACACTTAGTATTCTTAAACATCCCAAGTACCTAGGTCAAGAGAGATTAAAAGATCTACTATGTTCGTATAATTTCCCTACACAATTTGGTCAATTTTTAATTTAAACTCTATTTTATACATGGTTAATTTACCTCAGGATGGGTTCATGCATCTCAATCCTTGAAAATTTAGCTAGACATGGTTTTATTAGATGAAAACAGAACTATAACTATGCATGGAATCATAGATCTAAGAAACATAGTTTCAAAAGAGAATTGCAAAACAATTGAGAATCGAATTGAAAATAAAATAGAGAAACAAATAAGAGAATTGAAATTGATACTTAGATTGAAGATTGAAATTTGTAACCACAACTTGGAAAGAGAATTGAACTTGAATCTTGAATACTCCTTTTCTTCAAACTTACAAACTAGGGTTTCTAAAATATGAAATTGTCTATCCAAAAAGAACTCTCTCTCTTCCTCCTAGGGATTGCCCTTTTATATATCTTAAATATGACTCTTACCATACCTCTCCACGTTTTACAACTAATAAAAAGGAATTATACAAGAAATTTCAAGAGTTGAAACTCTTCAGCTTCCAGAATTAATTTCAACTTTGACTTTCTGTCTCCAACTTTAAATGGGCATAACTTCTTCACCGTAGCTCGGATTGGGGTGTCGTTTTTTCCAATGTTCTTGTAATTTAGAGCTATTCAACTTTATAGTTTTCCCCACCACTGGAATATATATGTAAAATTACAAAAATTCCCTTGAACTCCCCATTTCTTGCTTTCTTTCACTGTTTTGCATTCTCTTTCGCACTAATTTGCATGAAATACCTGTAAAATATATAAGAGATACACAAAATACGAAATACTTGTCAAAAAGGGGTTAGTAACATAAATATAAGACAAATCCAATCTATTTACAATGCACGGGATCATAAAAATACCGAAATTAAGGGGATAAATGTGAAGAATTTATGCCTAATCAATGCCCCATACGTGATTTGGAATTATGGATTGCATTTTATGATCATTTTTCAAAAAGATCTGCACAAGACTGCTAATCGGAAGGTCCGTTTCCCTACCTATCAACAGTATGTCTTAGGCTACCTGCAGATAGGTAAGGCAGGGACTATGCCGATCAGCAGTCCCCTACCCTATATAAGGATATCATGAGCTCACTTCAAAAGGCACCCCAGATCCATCAATATCAATGATCTCAGCAATATTCTTCTACAATCAACAAAGTTTCCTTATGTTAAATTCCTTCCCACCTTTCATTCCCATCATTTTCATACACAATTTAGCAAAAATATCCTTCTCTCTCATCCAACATTCATCCCAACTTACAAGTATGCTCATCAAGTTTCAAGATCAAACTCAAGTCTCCAAAGAACATCCAAACATCCTTATCTCTTTAAATTTCTTTATTTTCGCATTAGTGATATAAATTCTTAATTTATCTTCTACTTTAGTTCATACAAATTATTATCTCATCCTTAATTAGTTATATTGCACACAATTTATTTTCTATAAAAAAACCAAAACAAAGAAAAAGAGGGTTACACTTATAAATTCTGACGGGATTCTTCATCACATTTTCTCAAAACTAAAAATTTATTTTCTAGACACACATATATAATAAATTCTCTTTTGAATCTATGGGATAAACCCCACCCTTGTGCCCCATGCGAACTGCGTGGACTTTGATGGCTTTATAGGCTATGTAGGAATTTCGGGCTTAAACTTAAGACTCGAGTCCTATTTTCATATTTTTCCTATCTTATCCATATATTATCATACTTATGATTCATACTTGCGTCTTATCCAACACGTACTATCATTTCATCATAACGATTAATATCTCGATAAGTGCATTTTTTTAAAATTATTTTGGGAACCATCTTATGGATGGCCTCACTCCATCTCTTCCATGGTGCGAGTTAAGCAATTCCTATCTCCATTTATATATACACGCACACACACTTCACGGAGAAATTAAGGAAAATGGTTATACAAGCCCATGAGAGATCGAAAGGGAGGAATGGATGCCTAACCCCTTTCCATTCTGAAACCTAGCCCCCAAACCTCTGATCTATTTGGTTTTGTAAGCATCAGTTTGTCTTTGATGCCGCTCTCTTAAGGCGACAACCTGTTCTTTTGCCTATTTTGAGAAAAATAAGTTGGCGACTCTATCTCTCTATATCACCCAAAATCGATGAAGGTCGAAGCACCCCATGATATAGCAAGGGGGCGGGACCTTTATCTCTCCCTATTTCCCTCAAAAGTGCCTGGGGAGGGGAGGATATCTTGGGATGGCAACATATATTATATTTTTAAATTATTTCCTTACTCTCACTACACCAAAATGGGAGATTTGTGAGTGCTGTTAGCACTCACAAATGACCTTTATAACTGCTATTTACCGTCATAATTTAGGGGGTGACAAAAGAAAATTTATAACTCCTAACAGCAGTCACAATTTTTTATAACCCCTATGGAGTTATGACTGGTGACCCCAATTTGTAACTGTTATTCTTAACTCCTGACAGCAGTTATGAATCATATATTTGTGACTGCTGTTAGCAGTTACAAAATTGATAGTAGTGACAAATTTGTGACTCCTATTAGGAGTTACAAAATTAAATTTGTTAAATGTTGTAAAAGCTATTACAAATATCTTTATATTTTCACAAAATGATGAAATAATGAAAGTAAAATAAATATCATGATAACAATTCTAAAAATTTTGACAACCTTTCATTTATATTTCTCATATTCCAAATATCCAGTACACATAAAACTTGTTAAACTTAATTTAACATCAAACAATCCCTAAGTGGGCGCCAAGTACAAAATGAACATAAAATAAAAAATAAACTAAAAAAAGTAACGGCACAACACTTCGATGACATGGAATGCCATGAACATGTAACAAATCATTCTAAATCTAGACCAGGAGTCACCACGCAGTGGATACGATTCGTGAAGTCTAGGTATATCAGCCGTGGGGGGTATTGATGCGGTGACATCCTCCCTTGTGTACTCGGAGTATGCCTGTTGAGCAAGTTCAATGGACTCAAATTTTTTGAATACGGCGCCTCGGTATCCATTAACTTGTGCTTGTGTTGCTTGCCACGAAGTGTAAACACCTGGATTTAGGCCTTTGAATACTACGTATGCCGGATATGCCATGTGTATGCCTGCAAATAATAAAATGTGATTAATATATATATATATATATATATATATATATACTAGCGTATGCCCGTACCTGAAGGCACGGCGAAAATTGCAAAAAAAAATCGTTACCCGACAACAAAGTGAAATAAATGTACAATATTTCTGTTCTAATTTTAAAAAATTTGGCAGAGTTCCCTTTATTTATAGGACTATCCACCCTGTTTAAAAAAATAAAAATACTCAACAACAGCAATACTACAATACTCGAGGTCCATATTGGACCTCATTTCAACCACTTCATCAATTTAACAATAATATTAACAACTATTGAATAGGATGTTGAGTCAAGAACCGCACGCATCACCGTCAAGAACCGCACGCATCACCGTTCAACTACATAGTAATCCCAAAACTTTGAATCTACAAATAACTACAAAGTAATCTATATAAGGGGTGGTGGTGGATATGATAGGAATGATACAAACAAACAACTTCCCCAAAGTTGGGTAAACATATATGAATTTCATTACCATCATCTTACCTTTTCTCGTCGTTAAATGATAGCTTCACTTATATCTTACCTACTCCTTCACCTGAAATAAGACATGTGAATTGATAATTAAAAATGATAGCACAACTTGAACCAAAAACCATCCATTTTAATTGAATACAAAAACCATTGTAAAACAGAAGCATTCTATGCATATGTGATAATTTATAGGTACATAAAAACCATTCTTGAATATTTTCAATCAAGTCCCCCAGACTATTAATACAACAATCAAATAAACCTTATGAAATAGTAATTCACATACCTGTCATATAATTAATAGAGATGTTGTCTTTGAGAGTTTAGCAGCATAGAAATAAACAGTTACTGGTACCAAATGACTACAAAGTTGTGAACATGATGGTTTGTTGATTAGTAGACCTCGGCAGGGTAGTACATATTTAAGAAATAATACAGGTTTCATACATGACGCATTGGTGCGCTCTAAATAAAGCTTGTGATTCAAGTGAAAATCTATCGCAACAAGTAATATCCGGTAAGTACGGAATTGTGATCCACAGGGATTGAAACACTCCTAAGAGAACATGATTAGGTTAAAGGGATTCTCTAAACGTCACAAAAGTTAAAGTGTAACAGATGATTTAATAGTTTGGAAAAGTGTTTGAGAGTAATCTCTAAACTAACATATTATTGATGATCAGTTAATTAATTAATAATTACGGAACTATGAAAAGAACTAAGATAAGCTTGAGTTCAAGAAATTAAAGGGATCGAGGATCATTCTCCTACCTCGGATTCACAAAGAAGGGGATTATAGGGCTTGGTTGAAATTAATTCTAATCGAGCATAACTATTTAAGTCCGAACATCAACCATGTAGAGACAAAACTCAACAATGGAGGATTAGGGGTTAGTTAGTTATTGCTAGATAGGTTGGGTTTGTAGTAGAGCTTCAAACACTAACCCTTGCATGACAAGAGAAGTTAAGAAACTATGATACTCCAATACCAACACATGAAGTTCCATTAGAACAATTATAAACCAAACCCTAAATATGAAGTTCAAGCATCCAATGTGGGATTATGATCCCCAATCATAAGTCTAGCTACTCATAATTGAAACTACACTACACATGCTAGTTAACAACATAATTAAGTTAGTTATCTAGTTTAAACACAAACCAATACAAGAGATGGAATTAAATGCAAATTAAAGCTAGTAGAACAAGTAGAGAAGAAGTAAATGAGTAATTTCATTAATAATCACAAGTTGTGTACATGGGGCACAAAAACCAAAATTAGAAAATAGACTAAATGTACTCTCTCTTCCCCACACCACTACACAACTACAAAGTTACAAACCCAAAAATCAAAATAAAGAACCACAAAAGTTAGCAGCAGAGAAAGCGGGATGACAATGCCCTACATATGGTCCGGATGGCGGCTCGAGGACTCGGGCGCGGTGGGGTCACGAGGGGCATAGGGATCATAAAGGTAAGGAGGCACAGCAGCCTCGCCCCCACGAATATGAGAAAACAAATCCATCTGTGCTCGGGCAATCATGGAAGTATCTCGCTGATAGTCAGCCCGTAAGGATGCGAAGTTCGTCATATAAGTGTCCCGAAACTCGGTAAAATCACCCTGCAACGATGAGAAGTTTGCCATATAGGTTCCCCAAAACTCAGTAAAATTAGCCTGTAACTTATCCATCCGTACCCCGAGATATGTAATGGGGTCAACAGTAGGAGGCACAGGAGGTGGGACTTGATGAGGCACTTCCGGAATATCCGGCATAGGAGCATCAGGGGCATCAGGAACATCCGACATACGCTTTTTCCTCCTCTCCCAATAATCTTGCCCTAAGCTTTTAGAAATGGTCTTATCATTAAACACCTTGGGCAGCCTAGGTATCTTGTCGCTGCCCAAGACCTCACATCCGGCATCCCTGTAAATTCGAGAAATCAGTCGCGCAAAAGGAAGAGTTGTGGTTCCCTTCTCGCGGCAGCGTTCACTATTTGATGCAACATGAGGGCGGGAAGACTGATGACCATGTCATCCCCTAAAAGACTGTATAAGAAGAGGGCCTACTTGTAATGGAGGACAGCCTTGGTCTGAGTTGGAATGATGGAATTAACGACGATGAGATGGAGGATACGATATACATCGGGCATGCCCGAAGTGGGGAAAGTCTCCCCGGGCCAAATCTTGTCCGGTGCAAGATGCGCAATAAGTACCTCTTATGGAAGCTGAGGCGAATCTGTGAGGATCAGGTAATGATAGAGCTCGGGGTTAGAAGCCCCACTAAGGTGCGCAGCCAAGATGGGCTTAGAAATAGTAATCTGCCTCCCTCTCACAAACGCTTCATACGTGCCGCCACGCGTAGATACTGGAGAAGCATAAAAACGGCGCACGTGGTCCTCGTTAACCTCCCCTCTCATGGACAGATGGGACTCCCAATTGAATTTGGCTAAATACCGTCTTACAGAAGCCGACATCTCATCTAAAATCACCTCCTTCTCAATAGCAATCGGGCGACTGGTTTTGAACATGGCCCGATACCACTCCATCTCATCCTTGGAACGAAAAGATTCAAAACCAGTGCCTCCCCGTACAGTAACCGCATTAGATGATGGCTTGGTGATCGAAGGAACCTACAAAACATTAATTCAATACACACACCATAAGTGCGATGCATAAAATCAAAGTGATCGTGAAATTTGGGGAAACTAGGTTCGGAGGGTGCGCGTTGGGAAAAATTGGTCGAGTAGACGTAACCGACGCACACCACACTCAAACAAGGATAATTCAACAAGAATGTGCGATAAAAGGTGCGAAGATGGAGCTTTAGTGCACAAAACCTTCACAGAGGCATTTTATCGAACATATAGCGTGCAATGTATAGAAAGTAGGGTGAAAATGGCCTTTTCAAAGTGAAACAACCCAACAAATACAACTTAATCATCAAAGCAACATAAACAAGTTGTATTTGTTGGATTCACATCACAAACAATGAGAAAATATGAAGTTTCCTGCAGAAAATGTGGATTTTACAAGAATGCATTTAACCCTACTTTTATACAAAGAACACTAAATAAGATTTGAAAACAATTTAAGAGGGTTGAATTAGTAAACTTAGATGAGCATGCCCTGGATGAGGAAGCCATGAGGGTGAAAATGAATAAAATAAAGGAAATGATATGGGAGAGGAGGAGGTCTTCGACTAAGGGAGAAGAGAGAATGATAAGTTGATTTAAGAAAATGAGGGAATTTTAAGTGACCAGGTGAACCGAATCGATTCGGTAGTTAAACCGAATCGACTCGAAACTCTCAAATTCAACACTGTCTAAGGGCGAATCGATTCGGTGATAAACCGAATCGATTCGGATGTAGAGACCTGACACTTTTGGTTTGCCGAATCGATTCGAAAGTAACCCGAATCGATTCGCAAACCCTTAATTGGCTACTGGAAGGGGTCGAATCGATTCGGTGATAAACCAAATCGATTCGGATGCTGGGATCCAACTTTCTGCTTTGCTGATTTCCTAAATCTCATGAAATTTGATCATTGGGCCACCTTCAACTGGATTTCTTGGACCCATATGGTATATCTAATGTATGTAACTGGTCCAGAACCAAAAAATGCAACCCCACACGTGCCGGGGGATGCTCGGCACCAAAATTGAGAATTTATCGAACCCAATCAGCCCTGCTAATGGGGCTGCTGCGTACGATGTCCGGTTGTAAATCCGCATATATAATTAGGACGTAATTCACAATGTGAACACCTATTCTTCCCATTCTTTCGACTTCGTTCCAACTAAAGTTCACACACTTAACAATTATGTCGGGTTCTAGATCGGAAGACATACAAAACAGATTACTAATTGATTCAAAACAGATTATTAATATTTAAAATAGAGTTCAAGCACTACTAATTGTTCACTTTGACAATTTGTTCAAATTTCTCAAGACAAATTACTCTGGATCACTTAAGGATAAGACAAAGCAATGGCCAAACCACCCAAGATTTCTCGACATCCTTAATAGTGTTCGCCCCATGACTTCGACGATACAACGAATGATTCTATTCTCCTGGGTCAACACTACTAACGTAAACCTTACGTTCAAATATCATCAATTGATGGCCATGCACCACCGTTCCAGTAGCAGCTGAAGCAACAACTTGTCCACTTGCAATCTTTCTTTGATTTGAAAAATCTAATAAATCGACATATGGATCATGTGGAGGATCAGTTAAATCTCCAAAGTTTGGCTCAGTTGAATCTCCAAAGTTTGGCTCAGTTGACAGGGGGGTAGGAATGTAATCATGGGGACTTGAATGCGGAACTGGAGTGTAATCATGGGGACTTAAATGCGGAACTGGAGTGTAATTACGAGGACTTGGATGTGGGACAGGAGTATAATTGTGAGGACTTGGATTTGGTATTTTCAATCCATTCGATTAAAAAGCACTTAAAAGCATGGTAACGGATGATTTGAGAAATGCATTGTATTCTCGGACGCCATTTTCTGCATTTTTATATTTATGCATTAGTTCATATGTTAATACAAGAGTAATGAAATAATATAAAAAATATAATATAAGTTATACCTTTTCAACATATTCTAAAAGTTTTGATAACTGAAACCAACATAACATGCCACAATTAAACATCTACTCCTCTAATGCGTTTAATAATTTCTTTAATTCTGGGTTGTCATCCAGAATAGACTGAATCTCGATAGGTGCCTCTATATCGTCTACCGATGTAGTCAAGCACTGAGGAGAATGTAAACCAACAGACCATGGATCATTGTTGGGGCTCTTTGCATAAAACACTTGCTTTAAGTTTTGGAATGCACAAATGAATGGCTCATCATTAACATTATCTTTACTCTTCAACTTGGCCAAATCAACCTTCACCATGTGGGTGTCAGGGTCGACCATACATGCATTCTTGTCCTCCATTCTCACCCAATCACAGTAAAATACAGGTATGCTGAAAGATATATAATCTAATAGGATAATTTGTTTCATAATACCATAATACGTCATCTCAGCTTCTATCAAGTTTTTATCTTTCGCGCTTGCCCTGAAATGAGTTAATGCTTTATATGAAATGCCGCTGTTTTGTTTTCCAATGAGTTTTAACTCGTGTGTGCTTGAAGAGAACACAAAACCATTGACACGATATTGTCCAAACTCCTTGGCTACCATTTGCTAGACGTGCAAGCCTCGTCGATACTTCACCAGCTTTCAATAACTGAAACCAAGAAAGTATTTGCATTGTGAATATGTTGCAAAGACAGTAAATAAAAGTGAGGTATTACTGTAGTCACCTCGGAAGCTACCCAATGCCTAAAGTCATTGTCTGCGCTCGCGCCTCCCTTCCTCCTCTTGGCATGCCCGCACTCATTATATTGCCTAGGTTAAAACACTAAAAATATTAATTTCTAATGAATATAACATCGAACATATTACATTATTTTACAAAACACTTTAAATAAACTCACATTTTCCATTTATCTATGTCTTCATGCGTCTCGAATACATATCGAGCCACCTGGTTATATTGTGTACTTGTTAGCTTCACTACCTTACCTTTACCCATGGCCTCCTCATCAGCAAATTCTTCTAATTCATCAATAAAGCGTTCACGACCTCCAACGTTTGGGTTAGGCATATATTCCTTTGCATACAAGGAGGCCTCTTCCATAATGTACTCCTCAGCAATGGACCCCTCAACGCACAGTGTATTCTTAACGTAATCTTTAAAAGTTTTCATTAATCGTTCGAACGGATACATCCATCGGTACCTTACCGGTCCACATAAAAGTGCTTCATCGCACAAATGCACTAAAAGGTGGATGCTTATGTCAAAGAATGAGGGAGTAAAGTGCTTTTCCAAAACACATATAGCCTCGACCAAAGTTTCTTTCGCTGCCATTATGTGCCTCCTGTTGACAACTTTCTCACATAATAGGGAGAAACATAATCTAATTTGTAGAATGGCCCTTCGAAGATCCTTGTGTTCTAAAAAATAGTGTCCGAACAACAGAGGGATAAGTTTCATTATCACATGCGAATCGTGGGACTTGCACTTTTTCAAATCTTTTGTTGCGTCGCAGACAATCCTGCGTAAGTTGGATGAGAAATTAGAAGGGACCTTCAAGCCCTTTAATGTTTCTAAGAACGTATTTCTTCCTTCAATGCTCAAAGTATAAGATGCAACTGGCATATGCTTTTTTCCAGTGTTTGTATCTTCTTTCAACCATAATGATCTTTTAATCTTCAAATCACGAAGATCTTCACGGGCTTTTTCTCCATCCTTGGAATGAGAACCACCAATGCATGTGCTTACGAGATGCTCAATGATATTTTTCTCAGCGTGCATTATGTCTATCACATGTCGGACAGGATGTTCCTTCTAGTATGGCAAATCAAACATTATTGATCTCCTGGACCATGCCGTTTTCACATCAACATCCTTTCTTTTACGCTTTTGGGCCAAAATTATGGGGTGTTTCCCCCTCAACTTTTGATCAGCCTTTAATGACCTTTCTTCAATTTCCAAACCAGAAAGTCTTGGTGGAGGTGGTCGCGTCTCGGTGCCTTCTGGGAGAAAATTGCTTCGTATTGACCTGAATTTGTGACTTTGGGGAAGAAATCTTCGATGACTATGATAAAAAAGTTTACCACTTTTCTTAAGCCAGCTGGCTTCAGTCTCCTCTCCACATATAGGACACCCTAGGTAACCATGTACATTGCACCCTGATAAGGTCCCATAAGCAGAAAAATCATGAATTGCCCATATCAACATAGCTCTCAAAATGAATTCCTCCTTTTTGTATGAGTCGAATGCTCTCACACCTTCAACCCATAACTCATTCAATTCATCTATTAGTGGCGCTAAGAAAACATCAATGTCACTACCCGGTGCTTTTGGACCTGGTATCAACAACGACAAAATTGAAAACTCATTTCTCATACACAACGACGGGGGCAAATTTAAAGGCGCCGTAAACACAGGCCATATACTCTTATCTGTGCTCAATTTGCCAAACGGGTTAAACCCATCGGTTGATATTCCGAGGCGAACGTTGCGTATTTCTGTAGCAAAGTTCGGGTATCGCTGATTTGCAAATTTCCACACAGATGAATCAATCGGATGTCGCATGAGATTCTCACCCACCTCCGCTCGACCATGCCAAGTCATTGCCTCTGCTATCCAAGGTATAGTGTAAAGTCTCTTCAATCGAGGACCTAAAGGGAAATACTTTAACACCTTCTTAGGTATTTGCGTATCTACTTTCAACAAACGTTTATTATGTACTATCATCTTTCGTTCATATCTAGGTTCCTTACATAAAGGACAAGCCCATTTGTCCTTATGCTCCTTATAGTATAAAATGCAGTCATACTTGCAGCAATGAATTGATTTGTATTTCATACCCAAACCTTTCAAATTATCCTTCATGATCGGATAATTGACTGGCAGTGTCTTTTCTTTGGGGAGCAAATCTTTCGCCCAGAGGAGTATTGTCGTCACACTTTTTCCCGAGAAGCCAAATTTTCTCTTTAAGTTGTGCAACCCAACCATGGCATATAACTTTGTGTGGTCGGGGTTGGAGTTATGGTATAATGGTGTTGCGGCTGCTGCTTTTAACCGTATATAATCCTTAACTTGGTCCGTATCGTTGCCAACATGATCCTCACATCCTAAAGAATTCCCTCTACTATCTTGCTTTTCTTGTTCTGCGTGCACTTCATACGTATCATTTATGAGATCGTTTAACCTCGCATGTACTAACGGGTCACCATTTGTGTGAACGGTTTCATTGACAAGTATTTCTTCTGGAATATACTTAAATTCCCTCTCCCCATGGAAATGCCAAAACGTGTAGTCAGCTTGCATACCCCAATGAAACAAATGTACTTTTACATCTACCCCTTTCAAGCGTTTCCCATTTTTACAACGATTGCATGGGCATGGGATAATATCAGTTTCGAGATTCTTCGTTGCATAATTCACAAAGTCTTTAACCCCATTAACGTATACTTGCCCCACTCTACAACTTTCACCCATCCACTCTTTATATTGTGGAAACCCCATTAATTCTACAATACAAACAAATATAAACTCAGTAAATTATAAAACTAAATGAAGTTTGAGCTAATATTTAGAACATAATCTCTGACTTATCATTGCATTAATACTATCATTGCATTAAAACTCACAGGAAAACCCAACCAAGCACAAAACGTCAAAACTTCAATGAGCACAAAATAATGGTTATTTAATTGATTTTTAGATAAAATAAATATGAATAGTATAAAATGATTATTGAAAAAAATCTAACATATTCCCAAACAAGATAATATTCAAAAAACGAAAGAGGTTAAACGATGTGTAGATATACTCACAACAAAACAATCAGATTTGATTATATTTTGTCTAGAGAACGTTGACCACAAAGCTCGGGCAAAACTCGTAATATTAAAAATCCATTTGATTATATTTTGTCAAAAAAATATAATGTCTAGAGTTTTTGAATAATATTTTGTCAAAAAAATAACCTCAATACAATTTCTAGGGCTTATTAACATAAAATACAATTTGTATATAGATACACTCATAAACACACATATAAACAGAAATCTATACATACACATACATACACACACATGTAAACATAAATTTATACATACACACACATATAAACAGAAATCTCTACATACACACAAATATACACGCATACCCACACATAATAAGAATCGAAATTAGGCTTTAGACAGAAATTATACAACAAAAATACCCAAAAATATACCTGTTTGATTCACAGAAATTAGGGTTTTAGAATCGCAAATGCTTCTTCACATCAACGGTTTCTTCACAGCTAAGAAAAATTTATACACATCAACGGCTTCTTCACATAACCAAAATAAAATAACAAACAGGTATATTTTGAGGTTTTGGCAAATGAAAGAGAGAGAGAAATTAAAGCGGGAGATCTTCATGTACAGATAGAGGGAAATTAAAGTAGGTGAAAAATTTTGTGACTGCTAATAGAAGTCACAAATTTGTGACCGCTAATAGCAGTCACAAATTGAGTCAAAGATCAAAATTTGTGATTGCTGGGAGCAGTTACAAATTTATGACTGCCAATAGCAGTTACAAATTAAGTCTTAGACCAAAATTTGTGACCGATAATAGCAGTTACAAATTTCTGACCGCTAATAGCGGTCATAAATTAAATCTAAGACTAAAATTTGTGACTCCTCATAGCAGTTATAATTTCGTGACTGCTCATAAGAGTCATAACTTATGTCTACTAATAAGCTTGTGACAGTTATAAATTTGTGACTGCTTATAGGAGTCACAAATTAATTATATGGTAACATTTGTGACTCCCAT
This sequence comes from Sambucus nigra, assembly GCA_949130495.1. NCBI lineage: Eukaryota > Viridiplantae > Streptophyta > Magnoliopsida > Dipsacales > Adoxaceae > Sambucus > Sambucus nigra. The sequence continues at coordinate 522,759,284 of OX422207.1, forward strand.
TAGCGGTAACAAACTAATTGACTCAAATTTTTTTTAACCAATTAATTTTATCACCCCTAATGGCAGTCACAAATAATTTTGTGACTGCTCCCAGGAGTGACTAGTTTGTCACCCCAATTGGCAGTCACAAAAAGGCAGTCACAAAATTAACATTTTGGTGTAGTGTCTTGTATTAACATGTAGACTAATGCATATGTATATACAATTTTTGAATATCGCATCCGGGAGTCAAATTCCATCATCTATCCTAGCAGGTTTAAGCCAGGATGAAAATTTTCCACTGATTCTCGTGCAAAGGTTTCCCTTAAACTAAGTAGTTTTCCTATAGGTGGCAAGAATGCTTATAAATCTCGAGCCTTGGACTTGTTGAAATCATGTATTACCTTAAAATATGAGAGTTGGGAGGTGGTTGACTAAGTGGAAAAAGATGACTTATGGGATATGCTCATGATAGAGTTTAGTTATTCAGCCTACTGGAAGACGGAGATCATGAAAGTCATGGGATGTTTAGAATTGACCTCCATTCAGATTATTTTAACGGATTAGACGGCGATGGTATAATGGATTTGAAGGATAGAGTGTTGGAAAAGGAGAAAATCCCCCCTCACCCCCATGAGTGGAACGAATTCATTTAGCGCGAATAATCTCAGACCAAAAGAAACAAAGGCACTAAGGCCGGATGAACAAGGATAACAATACTAACGTCCATTGTCTTGATTGGATGTCATATGTGGAGAAAAGTAATGAGATGGTGCCAACACTTTCTTATTTTAATGTGTGTATATATATAATATGTTTTGCTCAAATTGTTCATGCAAAATTAATAAGTTGGTGCTTAAACATAAATGGATTGTTGATTGTTTGGAAGTGTATATCAAAATTTGTAGACGAAAAACTAGGGAGTTTCACCCAAAGGTGACCAATGATATGGTGAGTTTCATAACCTCACTTGTAATAGTGAGCTTCTTTCAAGTTTAGTCGTTCAGTCATTTTAATCGACTCATCAATAATTTTGCGGAAAAAATTGAGTGAGCTGAGAAGTAGCCAAAGTTCTTCAAGCCAAACCAATATAGATAGTAATGCATTGATAGCCTTTAAAGGGAAAGACACTAGGGAGAGACCCGCTCTATTGGCCCTGTTTCTAAAAGTAAACTCAAGGTTATTGCTCCTATAGTCTCACAGTTGAATAGAGCAAACACGTGAGAAGAAAAACAAGACGAAGATATGGCTTTCCTCAAATAGTCTATTACTATGCTTTTATTTTCTTTTGAATCGAAAGTACTCAAAATACCAAAGGCCCGGAAATCTTCAATAGTCCCAAACCATCAATTATGACTGCGATATCCAACCAACTAGTTTTCACCACAATATTTTGAGAGTGGTCCTAATGATTCACCACATCCAATTCCTCACGATTATACGCCTATCCCACATCCAAGTCCTCAAGTTTACACACATGTACCTCCATCGTATCCTTCAAACAGTTAAGATCTGAGTCAAACTTTTATAATTCAATCGTTCTTCCACATCATCCATACGCCGATTTATTAGATTTTTGAATTGAAAGGAGGATTGAAAGTGGACAGGTTATTGCATCGGCAACTACAAGAATGATGGTGCACATATATAGCAATCTTGAATGGTTTGGCCCCTCGTATTTCTTTTTTTTAAACGATATTGAGTAATTTATTTTGAATAATTTGTAATAATAAAGTTAAACATTTGTAGGAATTTATTTTAAATTATTGAAGTGAACAATTTGTACTGTTTTAAACTATTTGTAAGGATATAAATTTTATTTTGTTGTAGCTTGTAATTTTATGCTAGTATATTGTTTTTTTGAACTATTTGCAGAGTGATGATTCTATCTATAGTGAAACCTAAAGTCAATTGCTGAATTTAGAAACCCCAAATCCTAAAGTTGAGCAACATCAACAGTTGAGAAGTTTGCTAGGTAAGTTTATTATTCTCATTTTATTTTTATTTATCCAGATTTTTTAAACTCTTCACTATTTATATATAATGGATAAATCTAGAATTATACTTAAAAACATGCTGTTATAAGTACAAAACACAAAATCAAATCCAAACGGTCCCGTAAGAGGCACGAACACCACGCACGGAGCCAAGATTACTTGTAAAAACTAATCGCATAGTCACGGGAGTGCTGGTTTGAGAATAGGAAGATAATTCTAAAATATCAAGAATTAGGCATTAAACATTCGTTAGAGGGAAAAAACCAAAAACAATCCTAAATGGCACCGTAAGAGGCACTAACACCACGCACGAGATCAATGTAACTCGTAGGAACTGGCCGCATAGTAATGAAACTCACGGTTTAAGAAAATGATGATAATTTGTTAGTATCTAGAATTAAACTTAAAAACATGTTAAATGGAAAAAAACCCAAAATAACCCCCAAACGACCCCGTAAGATGCACGATACCTCACACATAACCAATGTAACGCATAAAAACTAACCATATAGTCACGTAACCCTCTGTTTGAGAATACGATGAAATTTACAAATATTTACAATTAGGCTTAGAAACATGCCACTAGAGGATGAAAACTTAAAACATCTCTCAAACGGTCCCGTAAGAGACGTGGACACCTCACATGGGACCAACGTAACTTGTAGGAGAACCGATCCCATAGTCATGGGACTCTCGGTTTGATAATATGACGATAATTTGCAAATCTAAAAAATTAGGTTTAAAACATGCCATTAAAGGCGAAAACCTAAAACAACCCCCAAAGGGCGCCTTAAGAGGCACGAACACCTCGCACGGGATGAATGTAACTCGTAAGAACTGATCGCGTAGCCATGGAACTTCCAATTTGAGAATATGGTGATAATTTTGTAAATATCTAGACTTGGCCTTAAAAACATGTCTTTAAAGGGCGAAAACCCAAAATAAACACCAAGCGACCCAGTAAGAGGCACAAACACCTCACACGAGACCAATGTAACTCGTAGGAACTGACCATATAGTCACAAGACTCCCAGTTTGAGAATATGGCGACAATTTGAAATTCTCAAAAAATAAGCTTAAAAGCATGATGTTAAAGAGAGAAATATAAAACAACCCCCAAATGGCCCCATAAGAGGTATGAACACCTCGCACGGGAACAACATAACTCCTAAGAACCAACCATGTAGTCACTTGACTCTCGATTTGATTATATCACAATAATTTCCAAATCTCAAGAATCAGGCTTAAAACATGTTATTAAAGGCCTAAAACCCAAAAATATCGCCAAAAACGACCCTGTGAGAGGCACGAACACCTCGCATGGGATCAATGTAAATTGTAGGAACTGATTGCATAGCCACAGGACTTTCAACTTGAGAACATGATGATACTTTTAAAATATATATATATATATATATATATATATATATATATATATATATATATATATATATATATATATATATATATATATATATACTTAATCTAAAAAACATATAGTTAAAGGGAAAAAACCTAAAACAACCATATAAAAGGCACGATCATCTCACACGGGCCTAATGTAACTCATATAAGCTGACTGCGTAGTCATGGGACTCCCTATTTGAGTGTATAACAATAATTTATAAATATCAAAACTTAGGCTTTAAAACATGACGTTAAAGATTGAAAACCCAAAACATCCCCCAAATGTCCCTGAAAGAGGCACGGACACCTCGCTCGAGACCAATGTAACTCGTAGGAATGGGCCACATAGTCACGAGACACCCAGTTTGATAATATGAGGATAATTTGAAAATCTCAAGAATTAGGCTTAAAACATGTTGTTAAAGGGCAAAAACCCAAAGCAGTTGTAAGAGACATGAACATCTCGTACGGGACTAATGTAACTCGCAGTAACTGATCGTGTAGTCACAGTATTCCAGATATGTGAATATGATGATAATTTACATATCTTAAGACTAAGGCTTAAAAAATGTCGTTAGAGGGTGAGAAGAAAAAGTATCCCTCAAATAGGCATGACACCTCGCACAAGACCAATGTAACTCGTAGAAACTGACCGCGTAGTCACGGGACTCTCAGTTTGAGAATATAATGATAATTTTGCAAATCTCAAGGCTTAGGATATAAAACATGTTGATAAAGGGATAAAACCCAAAGCAACAACCAAACCATCCCGTTAGAGGCAAAGACACCTTTCACGAGATCAATGTAACTCATAAGAATTGACCGTGTAGTCACATGACTCTCGATTTTAGAATATAATGATTATTTTTTAATCACAATAATTAGGCTTGAAAACACGTCGTTAAAGTGAAAAGACCCATTATAACCCTCAAATGGCCTCGTGAGAGGCACGAACACCTCATACGGGACTAATGTAACTCGTGGAAATTGATCATGTAGCCACGGGACTCTCGGTTGAAGAATATGATGATAATTTATAAATATCTTAACTTAGGCTTAAAAACATGTCGTTAAAGAGAGAAAACCCAAAATAATCCACACACGGCCCCGTAAGAGGCACAAATACCTCGCATGGGACTAATGTAGCTCATAAGAACTGATCGCATAGTCCCAAGAGGTTTAAATATATGGATATAATGTAATACCCCGTATTTTTATGCTATATTAATTTGGGGATTTATTAAAATTAACGTGAATGATTTATTTAATAAAAATCCGGAAATTAATTATGTTAAAATTATTAACGTGACGAGAGTTAGTAATTATGGGAAACTTGTTGAATATTAATAATGAGCAAAGTAATATATTATATTGGTTATATTGACTGTCATGAGTGAATTAAATGATTATTTCGGAAATTTAAGTCGGGACGTGCCGTGTCACGTCGGGACTAATTTTGTTAAATAAAATGTGAATATTTTATAAGTGGTTCGTATGGTCGTTTTGAGTGCGCCAACGCATCCAGAAGGGTCGAGATAGTCAGAAAAGTGTACCAGGGGGTTTAGTTTGGGTCTCGGGGCGTTTTTAGGCCTAATTGGTACCCTGGGAGGGCAATTTAGTCATTTCACCTTTTTGGGTAATTAAACCCACGAAATTCAGCAACCTATATCAGCCATTTAGGTTAGTCTTTTAGGGTTAGAATATTCAGAAAACAAGTGACGGCCATTAGAGAAGAGAGGAGAGATCTCCAAGGCAATTCAAGGCCAAAAAGTCACCGGTTTGCACCGCCGCCACCACCAACGCGTAGATCGCGAGAAGGGGAACGCAACCACACCGTATTCATCTGCAAACCGGACTTCTAAAAATCCCAGGAAAGTATTTAACTTGCGTATTTTCGTTAGTGCAATCTTCATATTAGTTTAGGATTGATTAGAGATTAAAACTATGGAAGAAAACCCAATTTGTGTTAGGAAAATGCATGTAGTATTGATTATAATGAAATTCTGGAATCCTTGCCATGTAGAGGAATATAACCCACGAAATTTTGATGATATATTAGAAGGAAATTCTGGTAAAAAACAGATTAGAACCTTGATTAAGAAAAAAACTCTAGGGTTCTTGATGATTAGATGGATTTTGGGTTAATTATCCATGTTTAATGTTAGATATACACATGCTTTACGTTGAAAACATCTGGTATATTGTTATAATGATAGTAGTAGGATTTTTGGGACGACTGGAATGGAAAAACATGGTTTTGGATGAAGAAATTTGGTAGAACCCGTAACTGCATTTCTGCAGAATTTTCGCAGACCTGCTTGATCGATCGATCGAGCCTAGAGCTTCGATCGATCGAAGGTTCGATCGATCGAGCCCTAGACCTCGATCGATTGACCCCTCCTGGCAGACTCTTATTTCCCTTATTTACTTAGTTAAATTAAATTATCGTGAAATAATTCTTGGGTATCCTTAATGAAATGTTTTGGGAGATAGGAAAGACCAGTAGGGCATATGAATAAGTGTTGAGAACTTTATTATAAGACGAGAATCTTGTTTTTGGGATAATTATATAATGAACAATGAAACTACGTATTTCAAGTGATAGAATGCGGTGAATAGCTACGATAGTAAGTAGAGGTATACCTACTGAATTTTCCTACTTGGAAGGATAGAGTCAACGAATGTCACGTATTAAGTGAGAAAACCCTTCGAGTTAAGGTTAGAGATGAAACCTTATACGTAATTCTATAAATGTAAAATTAAGGATAAATGGTATAGTTATGGGTGACGAGAAGAACCTATATTAATATGATAGAGTGGTATATTTATATGATTGTGTGTACATATATTATATACTTGTGAAAATCATGCCCACGCTACTTGCTATCCCTGAGGTTACCGCGCTGGGACAAGTCTTATCTCGATGGGACCTTTATGGGGGATATTGACTTGTACCCTAGAAGATAGATATCCTTGGTACAGGCTATCGATGTGATAGTTCAGACGGTCCTAAGAGACGCGGGCATGTGCCATCCTCTTAGAGACTTGGAATCTATTCTTCGCCTCAATATTGTTTGTGTATTTATGTTAATACAATTCGAGAGTGATTCCGAATGTATTCCCCTTAATATGAGTGATATGGGGCTTTGGATAGTAGAGTATGCACGCACCATAGTTTTATGTGGGATGCTGTTATTTTATATATATTATACGAGTAGTTAATATATATATGAGATTTGGAAATTTGAAACTGCCTACTGTGATTTGATAAGTAGGACATGGTTGATGACTCAGATAGTGAATACTTGTTTTGTGAAAGTATAATATGTTACTGAGAAACTTTATAAATTAATAAAAGCTAAAACGAGAGTTGTGCTGCTAATCTGGAAGTATTCTTTTTAAATAAAAATATTGTTCGGTTTTGAAATCTTATGAGTAAGTTAAGATAAGCAAAATTATTGGAAAGGTTAGTATGATAAAATTTGTTAAGAATAACCCTTGGGAAGGTTAGTGCGATAGGTGTGCACATTAGAAGAGAGGTGAGTATTTCTCAAGAGAGTGAGGCATTAATATGTTGTTGCATTGGCATGTATCAATTTAAATACTTGCTAAACGTATTTTAAAATCAAACACACTTTCGGGCTCTGACCCGTTTCTTTTTTTCTCTCTCTCTTATATATATATATATATATATATATATTTCAGGTGCCCAGCCACAGGGGCGTCTTGCTTAGGATCCCTTGAGAGGAACGTGCTGCAGCTTAGGTGGGAGTTGCATGTCACTTGCATAGACGGCTTCCTTTATTGACTCCACTTCTAGCATTCTCATTTATTGGGCATGTGTCGCCCTTTCCATTATTTCATTGTTATTGGGACATTTATATTTCAGTTATTTCCAGTATTGTTCTATGGGATTTATCCAGTTGGATTTGTGACTTTAGTTTTCATATGTTGACATTCGATTGACGAATGTATTATATTATTTGGATTATTGTGGTGTGAATTCTTAATTGTAGAAATGTTGTTTTTAAATAAATAAATCTTTTTCTTTAATTAAAATTTGGAAAGTATGTATGAAAATGGTTTTGACACTTAGCTTAATTATTAGGGTGTTAATTTGGAAAATTTATTTTTATCGACAGTGATGCTGAGAATGAACCAACTGTTTACCTTGATTTAATTTAATAAAGGAGTGATCGCCCGGTATTTAATTAGGCGGGGTGACACATATAATTTGTAAATCTTAAGAATTAGGCTTAAAAACATACCGTTAAAGGATACAACCCAAAAAAAAACTCAAATGTCCCTGTAAGAGGCATGGACACCTCGTCGAGACCAATGTAACTCGTAGGAACTGACTACGTATTTATGGCCATCAGGGGTTGAATTCCCTTCGATGCCCATGGATACAGGTTTATCGACCGTCTCATGTGGGGGATAATATAAAGAGATAGAGTTGTCAGCCTGTTTTTCTCAAAATGGGCTCAAGAGAATGACATCAAGGTCAACCAATTCATGCAAAACCAAATAGTTTGAGGTCTCGGAGACTAAGTTATAGAATGGAAAGGTGTTAGGCACCAATTCCACCCTTTCAGTCTCTCATGGGCTAATGTTAATCTTCTCCTTTTAGACTCCGTGATGTGTGTGTATATGTGTATAATACAAACGGTGGGAAAATGGTATCGTTCAACTCACGTCATGGAAGGGACAAAGTGAATTCATCTGTAGAAGTGTTCTTAAAAATAATTGATAAAAAATATGATATAAATGTTAGCCGAGTCACAAATCGCTATGAAGGAACGAATCTGCATATTGGATGAGATACAAATATGTTGGAGTGTAAAACTCACAAAATATATTTATAATAAGATATAAAAGGAGTATATGAATGTGAAAAAGGGAGGACTCGAATTTCGTGATTGGACCAAGATGCTTGCATAGCCCAAGGGTCATCAAAGTCCACGTAGTTCAAAAATAGCATTAGGGTTAGGCTCAACCCATAAATCCAAATGTGGGATTTCTCTTATGTATGTGCAAGGAAAATGTATTTTTAGAGTAAGAGTGTGAAATGAAAATCCCGCTTTTGGAATTCATGGATGAACCCTCGTTTTCTTCTTTCTAGAGATTTTATGAAAATAGATTAGGTGCAATATTACTAATAAATAGTAGTGATTAATGGATGTGATGTAATGAAATAAAAATAGAAAGAATAAATAAGATAAAAAAACACTAAAAAGAAAAGACTAGAGAAAGGGATGGAGAGTGTTTGTTACTGGTCTTGAGATGCTAAGATGCTGATATTAAAATGGTATATAAGTGGTATAAAGAGTTGGGTTGGATTTCTAAAGTAAGGTAAGGAAGTGATGGAAGTAAATGTATGAAAATGGGATTTTCTAGAAAGGGAGAGGCTCGAAATTTGAGGGGAATGGTTTTCAACTTTTTAAGAGGGGTCCCTTTTATCCCTTTTAAGGTGAGGTCAGGGCCCCTATTTATAGGGTTAAGGGAGTACTTATAGGAATGGGGATTTAATTACCTATTGGTAGTGGGCCTGCCTTTCTGGGCAAGGAAAACTACACCTTGCCGATTGGCAGGGTGTCTGGCGTGCCTATAGGCAGTCCAGAACATTTTTTTTCCAGAAAAATGGGAATAAAATGAAAATTGTAAGTCCAAATCATGCTCAAGGTGGACCATTGGAAAGATAATTCAGAGCCCTTTAAGAACCCATGGGGCCATTCATGAGTTTGAGAGTTGACCAAGGTCAAACGGGGTTTGGAAGTGCCCCGATGGTCTCTAAATGGGAGGTTTTTTAGAGGAAAACGGATCATCCATCCGAACCGTAAGACTAATTCGCACACGAGACATACCACTGAAAAGAAAATTCAGATCCTTTTGAGATTTCATCGATGTTTTCTCGGTTCAAAGATTTCACCAAGGTCAAACGGGACTCAAAAGTTCCCGATAAATCTTTGGAGTAAAACGGGTCGTTTGTCTGAACTGTAAGGCCAATTTGTGCACGAGTTTGACATTATAAATGGGATTCATATCCCTTTGAAGATTCATTGACTTTTGCCCAAGATGGAGAGTTAATTGAAGTCAAATGGGGCCCGAGAGTGCTCGGTAGCCTCTAGATCAGTTTTCGAAGTAAAATGGATCGTTCGTTTGGGTCGTAAGGACGATTTGTGCATGGGACTAACCGTTAGAAAGATAATTGAGAGCCCTTAGAAGATTTATTATTTTTGCTCAAGTTGAAGAGGTTATTAGAGTCAAAGGGTACCGGTATTGCTCGATCGCCTTTAAATCAACACTCGGAGTATAACCTAGGGTTTATGGTGAACGGGTGAGTTCTTGGGACCTAAGGTGATTATTAGGGGTTCCTAGGATGGGGCTTCTATAAAGCCCCTTGACGAGTGATGTTGGAACAAGTGAAGGCCATCGAATGATAGACATCACATCGACGCTGGGGAAGAGGGTTGAGGTTAATTATGTGGACCTAAAGGGCGAGGCTGACCCATTCATAGGGTCGAGATTTGTTCTAAAAACCTAAAGGATGATGACCAATTATGCAGGTCGATTTTAATTCTGAGGACCTAAAGTTGTGGCAATCAGTTCTGCGGGTCAGGGTCAATTTTGAGAACCTAAAGTTGTGATGATCGGTTCCGTCTTTCGAGGTCAATTTTGAGGACCTAAAGTTATAGTGACCAATTTGGCATGTCGAGGTCAATTCTGAGGACTTAAAGTTGTAGTGACTAATTTTGTTGTCTGAGTTCAATTGTGAGGACCTAATGTTATGACAACCGATTCTGTGGGTCAATGTCAATTCTGAGGACTTAAAGTTATGGCGACCGATTCAGTGGGCCGGGATCAATTTTGAGGACCTAAAGTGGTGATGATCAATTCTGCAGGTCGAGGTCAATTATAAGGACCTAAAGGTATAGTGACCAATTCAATGGGTCGATTTGATTTCTATGGACCTAAAGTTGTGATGGCCAATTTTGCAGGTCGGGATCAACTTTGAGGACCTAAAGTCGTGACGATCGATTCTGCAGGCTGAGGGAAATTTTGAGAACCTGATTTATGATGACCGATTCTATGAGCCGAGGTCAATTATAAGTATCTAAAGTTATAGAGACCAATTCTGCTAATCGAGATTAATTCTGAGGACCTAAATTTATGACGATTGATTTTGCGAGCCGAGGTCAATTCTGATGACCTAAAGTTATGATTTGTGGGGAGTAGTTCTGCCGGGGAATTTGTTGACTTTTGATTCCACTGGGGATTGTCTTGAATGTGTTTCCTACTATGGAAGGTGTGAATGATATTGGTGGACCTTTGGTTCCATTGGGGAATGGGTTGACTTGCGATTTTCGCTAGGAAAAGCATGGTAGATTCGGATACGGGCGTACCATTGGTTCTACAAAGAAAAACATTTTTTGTTAAATTGACTGGGTATTTTGAGGACCTTTAAGGGGATTAATTCTCTAAAAATGACTTTCTCGGTGAAAATAATGTTTTTATTTTCAAGGAAATTTTAGGGGGAAATTTTGGGATTTTTTGGGCAATTTTTGGATTTTTTTGACATTTTTGGTACGAAATTTGGTGGGGACTGTCAATAGGAAAATCTAGGAGGTGCTTATCGGCATAAGGCACAAGCTCTTGGTATTCTTTGGGAAAAGGTAAAGGCATCTAATGACCGACATAGGGGGCAGGGGTTTGCCAGTCAGCAGGCCCCTTAGCCTTCTATATAAACGGGGTAGCCCCTCTTCATTTTTTACACATTCAAGTTTTTAATCTCTTGCACTCTCTATGAGTCGTTTCTAAGTCCTTTTTTTTTAAGACCCTAAATGGTTGGTACTTCAGTTGATGTTAACAATAATGAGTGGCTGGCTATTAACAATTGGGTCGGCCTAGAGTGGCGATCTATAGTGCCCCTTGCACTTGGCAATTACAATGCCTTTAACTCGTTCGAGCCAGTTGCTAATAAGCGTACCTTTTTGTTCAAACTTCTGAACCATCGTTCATCCAGGTTGAAGAACCCTAATGGTTATGTAAGTATAATGACTTTTGGTTTTCCAATTCATTTTTGTCTGTTCTCTTTTCTCTTCTTATGATAATAAAGGGTTTTCTTTTGGTTTTTACACACTGACATAGATCCTTCAAGCATTCGATCTCGAGGTACGACTGGATTCAAGGATGTTTGAGATAATCTTCCTGGGGCTGTATGCTGAATGGTATCGTATATTGGGTTTAGACCGTTAGTGAAGGCATTGGATGAGATGTCGCGTTCTACTGCGATGATGTGTGCTCTTAGGGAGAGATAGTGGAACACTACCCACACATTCCATTTGAGGTTAGAGGAAATGATGGGTACTCTTATTTATGTCAAGTAGTTGGATTTCGATGGGTTTCATATCGTGGTGGACCACACTCTCAGGGTTACACTGGAGGTGGTGCATGCAGCTTTGGGAGACATGGGTGAAATCGTGTCGGGGGATTCTATTCAGATTTCTTCTTTGAAGGAGGTTTTGTTGACGAGGAGGATTAATGTGACAAACGAGCGGCAGGTGAGACAGACATCCCGTCTGTTTATTTTGCTTTTGCTTATGGGATTTTTAGTGGAGACGAGTGGCGACATCGTTCATCTCTGGTTTTTACTATATTTAAGGCTTTTGTAAGAAATGCCTTTATACCATTAGGGGAGATTCACTTTGGCGTCCCTTTATGCTTCCCTGGATGCATATACTCAGTGATGCTGGCAGACTTTTACGGGAGCCACGTACTTTTTGGAGGTAACTTTAAGTTTATTTTCCCTTATTTTCATCCAGTCCTTCTTTTTCATACTCTTTTTTGTATTCTTATTTTCTCATAGACGTGGTTCAATAAGGTGATAGGGCGCAATGTGGGGTTGGTGTCCCTGAAGAATGGTGATTTGGGGGACTTCTGTCGGATGTTTCAATGGCGAAAGTCCAACCGGCAATCAAACCATTACTTATCCCTGAAGGACGCGCGCAGGGTCTTGAATGACCTGACAAGCAATCAGGTTAACTTTCATCCCTTCCTGAGTTTTTTGGCATCTTTATTTCTTGAGTAGATATTGATTCTTTGTTGGGGATGCATGTGACTTTCTACCCTTAGAGGGTATCTTCAAAGGACATGGGGGTTATTGGCATGCATGGCGGATACGACGGCTAATGGCGCACGAGTTCGGGTACATTTGGTACTTAAGAGAGAAGGTGGTAAGGCAGATAGTGGAGGAAGAGGTAGTGGTCCCACTATCGGTGATTCTTATAAATATAAGGTGGGTTAGGAATATGTCGAATGAGTGCAAGGCGGCAACAATAATAGGTGAGCCCTATACGCATTATATGGATACGGTGGTGAGTTTCGATTATCAGAACTTCGTGACCAACTGTTTGATGCCCTTCTATATTTATGGTATGGAAAACATGCCTCCACTAGTTATTGCTTCGGGTGGGAGTACCAGTGTACCAGTGGGATCGGCCCACGACACGGGAAGTGGTGCGACGAAAGAGGAGGAGATGGCTCCACTCATTCATGTCATTCCTGCTTCTTGTAATTTTTGGTTGAGCATTGAGGAGTCGTTAAGCATGCCCCACCATCCTCATGCATCGGTAGCCAGGTTAACAGGCCTCACTAATGAGGCTCTCTAGCCTCAGGTATACTTATCTTCTTTTCTCTTTTCCATTTATTATTTTATTCCTCCTTGCTCTTTATTGACTAGATTGCCTTTTGTTGTTTTCTATTTTCTTTGCAGTTTGCGCGGGTGCCGACTAACTTGTTGTGGGACATTAAGAATTAGATGCCCCCATATCTGCTTATATAAAAAAGTTAACCACTTACTACATGGTACCTCCGGCTACTACTGAGGAGAGTTTCGATTCTGGGAACAGGGGTTCCATCGCCCGTTATGGTGGGAAGCATGTGCAATATGGGGCTGAAGGTTTTAATGGAGAGGTTATGAGAGAGAGGGTTCGGGCGGAGTCCCGTTGTATTTTCTTTTTATTTTTTGCCTTTTTCTTTTGTTTCCTTGTACCTACAAAGATATAATGTTTCCACAATATTTATAATAAATGCATTTCATTTTCTATTATATTTCTTACTTTAATGGCTTAATCTACATGCACTTAATTCTCTGCTGAGATCATTTTACTTTTTAAAGATAGATATAAAAATGTAAACGATTTTATTTTATGAAAAGAGGAGTAATAAAAGGGATTAACCCACGGGTAACTTTTTAAAGGAAGGATTTTTTTTTTAAATTGATTTTGGGCAAAAGAGGAAAAATGGCATTTTTCTAAAATGGGGGGGGGTTCGATCGGCATACCCCTTGTCCTTCCTATCAGCATAAGGGTTAAGTCAAATAACTCTTTAGGATTTAATTCCACTTCTGCATACATATAATACTCTGTAAGGCAGAGAGTTAAATGGATTTTTGAATGGTTTATTTTTTTGCAATGGTTTTTGGGTAGAAAAGAAGAGTTAGGGTATGTGTTCTTTTCACCACCAATCTTATTTCTTCTTTTATGTCTTTCTTTTTTCTTAAATGGCCCTCCCAATATCTGAAAATTTATCTTTCTACCTATAAGGTTTAGAATTCATGTGTCTCTATAACATCGACTATGACACTTTTGACTTGCGTCGAGTTTCTTGATGGTGCAATCGGGCCATAGACTGGAATTTAGCGGCAGCGATGGTACAATTATGGTACCCTAAGGATCATTTCTTTCGGTTTAGCCTTAATGGGGTCTGTCCTACTTATGGGAGTTTTTAGTGATGTTGGGGATTAGTCCCAGTGTTGCAGTAGCTATGCCTAATTTGTTTCGTTCTCCTCAAGTATCTTTAGATGAGTTTCTCCATATCTCTCCTACGGCAGGTAGACTGTTAGTCCACGGAAGGAGTATTATTCTTCCGACGATTATGCACTCGGTATGTTAGAGAGGCTTCGATGATGTTGGCTTTGTCGGAGTTATTGCTTTAGGCCTAAGTGAATGGTTGTTATTAGCGACAGTAGACTTGATAGATGATCCCCAAGTGGCCACGGTAGTGACATGGATGTCTTACTATTGTAGTCATGCAACGGTGGTGCTCGTAGAGCCCCTAAATGATCTTGATGCTTGGAAGGATGTTCACTTCGATTTTCTGGGTGGAGCTATGTGATGCTATTTATGTGGATTTCCGAGAGGTTTAGCCTAGCGGTCCCTCCTGAGTATCCCTTGTTGGTGTGCCTAATTTCTTTATCCGACCTTTCTTCAGTTTTGGCCTTTTAACAGAGAACTGGGTTAATTAGCTTGTGGAGCACGGGGCTCGATACCTTTATTGGTCTGTGCCATGGTGGGGGTACGTGCAACCCATTTTTCAGTTAGGAGAGTACCGATATGTGTGAATGGTTGGCCTTCAGCAAACTTCCTTCTACTTTCCTAGACGTCTCAGGCACCAAGTGGGTTGGGAATAGATAGTGCCCCCCTCCCATAACGAACTTTTTTTCAATAAAGAAACCTGACTGTATCTTTATGGGTGATATTGGGATCTTTGTGTCCATGTCATTGACCATCTATCCATCTATTATAATCTGTGGGAGGGGTTTAGCATGTGTTTAAGGATAACCTAAGGTGGTTGTGGAAGCGGGTAGTGGAGAAGATTATGGAGGAAGAGACTGGGAAAAAGTGGCTTGTTGCCTTTGATGCCATGGAGGAGGGAGTTATGGTTTCGGCCAAACTTGTTAAGGCATACCGTTGCATGGAGCGCATGCATAATGTTAACTAGGAGTGGGAGACCTGGGGGACTACAGGAGAAGGAAATATGAGGAGGTAGGGTAGTCTGACAGTTGAAGGAAGCATCAGTGAAGCTGAGGGTAGTTTTTCTAAAGCTGGGGAAATTTATGTTTGGGGTTATTTATGTTGGTATCTGGCATATTTCAGGATTTTTCTATAAAGATAGTTATTTGGATTGGGTATATTATTCTATAGGTTGGCTTTGTTATTAGAAAAGGGGTGGCCTGTTTTACTCCCTCGACGGATACTTCATGTAACAGCTATATTCCTTCATTTGAAATAAAAAATAATTCTAGCATATTTTATTGTGTCTTTTGATTGGTTTTTCATTTGAACTATCTATACCATTCGCTAAGGCATACATAATCCTTTTGTTCATATAAATGATAAGATGGACCGCCATTCTATGGGGTTAGAAAATAATAGCATTTTGTGAAAAAGAAAGGACCTCACCCATGTGTATCATATGGGCTTCCTACGTACCTCTGTGGATTTTGAAAAATCATGGGTTTCATTTTGGAAAGAATTATTTTGAGAGGATCAGGACCTACATAGTTCTGGGTAGGGAGAAATGAAGAATTATTTTTTTAAATAATAGAAGGGGGATAAGAAGAATCTTAACGCATCGAGAATTTGGACTAAGGGTAGAATTTCTTGAGATGGTCTATATTGACTGGATGTGCCACCTCTTATCTATCGAGATCAATGAGCATAATGGCACCGTCTGGTAGAATTTTCTTCACAATGTAAAGGCCACTCCAATTAGGTTTGAACTTCCCTATTGGGTCTCAGGCAGGTTTTATTATTTTTTAAGCAATGTCTTCTTCTTGGACACCGCCCTTGACTTTATTGTTGAATGATCGCGTTATCTGGCGACGATACCCATATATGTGCTATAGAGCCTTAAGTCTCTTTCATCCAAAAGTGAGAGTTCATCGTAGTGGCTCTGATGCCAGACTTATTCGCTGATTTTTCTCTCAAGCATGACTCATAGGGACGGTACTTCTAATTCAATGAGTAAAATTGATTCTATGTCGTGTACTAAAGAATAAGGGGTAGTCCCAGTACGTGTTCTGATAGAGGTACGGTAGCCCCAGGGGGCATATGATATTCGGTCATCCTAGTACCTACAACTTTCTATCATTTTTTTGATAATGGCTTTGAGACCTTTATTGGCGGATTCGACTGCACCATTGGTTTGGGGTCGATAAGGAAAAGACTTGTGCCTCTGAATTCCATACTCGTTGGCTAGTTATGTGACCTTGGCTTCAAAATGGAGCCCATTATTTGATACTAACTCATGGGGGTCCCCGTATCAATAAATGACATTCCTTCTAATGAACTAATCCACTTTCATGACATTTAGCACTACTTATAACTTGACTTCAACCCATTTAGTGAAGTCGTTAATGGAGATCAGGATGAACTCGTGATTGTTAAAAGATTTGGGAGTGACCTTCTTATGATGTCTATGCCCCAGGTGGAGAAGGGCGAGGCAGAGGTCATATTGTACATTTCTCGAGGAGTTAAGTGTTGGAGATTGGCAAACTATTGGCATTTGAGACATCTTTGAACATAAGTAGTGGAGTTTTGAACCATGGTAGTCCAATAGTACCCTTGATAGATGATCTTTTCGGCAAGCATATGACCATTCATATGGGGCCCTCATTCCCCGATGTAGATCTTTTGCATCATTTCTTCAATATCAGCCCTGCTATGAATGCAAATGCGTTCCAACGAAGGTTCTTTTGAAAAGAACTTTATCACAGATGATATATTAGGCATCTAATTTACGAATGGTCGCACAGTCTTTCTTATCTTCATCTCGGGGATACCTACCATGTTTCAGGAGGCACCAAATATCATAGTACCATAATACACCCTTGTCGAAATATTCTTCAGTAACAAGCTCAATGTGGTAATAATGGGTGGGTGCAACTTTCTTTTGAACAAGAAAAGGGGCCATTGTTAATCCCTTGAGCATATCGACCATGGAGGCCAAGGTTTCTAGGGCATCTGCCAGACTATTCTTTGCATAAGGAAGGTATGGTAAGGTGACATTTTGGAATTGGAAGGCCATATCTTTTAGGTGGGTATGGAAGGGTAAGAGCTTCTCATCCTTGACTTTCCATTTTCTGAGAATTTGTACGACGATGAGGGTGAAGTCCCCACAAACGGCTGAGTACATAATTCCTTTTTAGGGAGATCTTGAGGTCTACAGTGCATGACTCATACTCATCATGTTGGTGTAAGAGGAGTATAGCTTTATGGAAATGAGGGTGTGAGAGTCAGTAAGGGCGATCAGGAGTATCCCAATATCGTACCCTTTCTTATTAGCAACTCGATCGAAGAAAATCTTCCATCTAAGATCCTCCTGAGAGGTGCAGAGAATGTTTTCATTTAGGAATTCAGACACCCAAACATCGGTTATTTCAAGGTAGTCGAAGATGGCCCTCCCCTTTATGGATTTTTGTGTGACATACACAAGATCAAACTTGTCTAGAAACATCAACCAACGGCCCATTCGGCTTGATAGAATGGGTTTCTCCACCAGGTATTTGATGGGATACATTCGGGATACTAGTTTGATAGAAAAGGCAATCATGCAGTGCTATAACTTCTGTGTGACCCGGACTAGGGTGAACACACTTTCTCCAAAGTAATGTAATTAACTTCGTACCCAACTAATTTTTTATTGTAGTAGTAGATGGCTCTTTACTTGTAAGATTCCTCGAGGTATTGGGCTAGTAAAACCCCTATTACGGTATCAGTGACAATTAAGTACAAGAGGAGGGGGAGACCTGTCTACGAAGGCATAAGCACCGGAGGTCAGATAAGGTATCGCATGGTTTGTTAAAAGGCTTCTTAGCACGCCTTGTTCCAGGCTTTCATTGAATCCTTTCGGAGAAGTTTGAATATGGGTTCATAGTAGAGGTCAGTTGGATGATGAACTGTATGATGTATTGTAGTTTACCTAGGAATCCTCGGACTTCCTTCCCCATCTAGGGTGGTGGCATCTTAAGTATGGACCTTAGTTTGGTGGGGCCTGCTTCAATATTTTTCTCGCTAACAATGAACCCAAATATTTTCCCTTCAGTGATGTCAAAAATACACTTTTGTGGGTTAAGCCGCATCTAGTACTGTTGCAGTCGCTCGAAGAACTTTTGGAGGGCGAGAATGTGAGCTTATCGAGTATTAGACTTGACTTGATGATTATTTCATCAATATAAACCTCGACCTCTTTGTGAATAAGGTTGTGCAAGTATGTTATGGAAGCCCTTTAGTAGGTAGCCCCGATATTTTTGAGCTCAAATGGCATGATTGTGTAGAAAAAAGTTCCCCAGGAGGTGATGAGGGAAGTTTTCTCCTGGTGGTTAGGGTTCATCTTGATCTGGTTACAACCATCAAATCCATCGACAAATGACTAGAGGGCATGGTTGGCATCGTGTCTATGTTTGGAAGTGCGTAATCATCTTTCAGGGATCCTTTGTTTAGATACCGATAGTTAATGCACGTGCGGACTTTTCCTCCCTACTTTGGCATGAGGAAGATGTTGGCAAGCCATTTAGGGTATTCAACCATTTGAATGAAATCCACATTCAGCTATTTGACTACTTACTATTTGACTTTGAGTGACCATTTGATTTTGAGTTTACTTAGAATCTTCTTGATCGACTTACATTCTGGTAATGTCATTATCTCGTGTTGAGCTATCACTGAGCCAATGTCGGGCATGTTGTCATAAGATCATGCGAAGACGTCTATGAATTCTTTCAGTAGTTCTTCAAATTTAGCATGCTCATGCTCGTTAATGGTGGACCTTATCATAATATCATGTTGGTGGCTACAAGAACCGGCATTAATAATAATAGTCTCATCATCATTAATTTGAATGCGATTAAGTTGTTTATTAATTTCCTTATTAAGATTAATTAAGAATTGTTCATTTAAAAAATCGTTATCAAAAGTTTGATTAGAATAAATGCAATTAATGTAAGGCATAGTAAAATACTGAAAATCCTCATTTATTACATTTTTAGGAAAAACAGTATTGAGAACCTCATCAAAAGAGGTCTCAGTTACATTTACATCAGGAAAAGGAGAAACAAAAATAGGTGAAGAGATTTAAATATGATAAACAACATGGTTGGGTTAAGCTTAAGCAATATGGACTGAGATGGCATGTCAGTTTAATAGAGGCATATCGACAGTTGTGATCTGAGCGGACGTGTTCGACGGTGCATCATATAAGAGAATCATGTAGAGTCTCAGCCCCAGTGTCTGCAGGTTAAAAGATCCCTTAGAATCACTTCCCTCGGAGTTCTTGGTGATTATCAAGGTTTGTTGGGTCAGAGGTTTCATTTCATGTTTCCAGTCTTTATCCCAAGTATTGTTGTCTTGAAAGAAGATTTCCAATCCCGATTTACGGTTCATAGAATCTACAGAAGGGGAAGACTTCACCCTCCTTGACAATTTTTTCATTCATAGAGTACCTTAAAATAGTCTTTTCATCCTTTAGGCCTCTCTTCTGTTGGAGTCGACAGAGCGCTTTGAGTTTAGCTGGTGAAGGTTTGTAACCTAAGCTGCAAGGAGGAAGGACTTCTTTCAAAACTATGGGGTCAAGGATTTCTTGTTTATGTCATTTTAGCCCCATTTTGGGCATGAACTGCATATTCTTGAACATGTCAATTGCATTGATATTGTCATGAGGATTGTGCTCTGGATAGACTCGATCTTTAAATTTATACCCTACTTAAACGGGTAGTGGATCAATTCTAAAACTAGATAGGAGCATGTCATTGGTCCCATATTGAATCTCCAATACTAAATTGCTGGTGATGGCACTGTCTAAACTGTCGTCTTCCCCAAAAATTATGATAACTTGACCTTTGGAAAAGAACTTTAGTTTCTGATGGAGAGAAGAAGATACTCCTCAGATGTTATGGAGTCAAGGGCGAACAAGGAGTAGGTTCAAGCAAGCAACTATATCGATGACGTGGAATTCCATCAAAGGGTTAATAGGGCCAACCCCTAGTGTGAGTTTTATGGAACCCATTACTTCTCAATGAGTGTTGTCATAGGCAGGCAAGACGGAGGATGTAGGAGTGAGATCAATGATTTTTAATCGCATGTAGTTGAATGTTTTGAGTGGATAGACATTAAGAGCGGATCCATTATCAATAAGTGATAGTGGGATTGTCTTTCCAAAGATTTTGACAGAGATATTGAGAGCATAGTTTTGATCGGAATCAAATTTTTAGGATTTCTTCTTTAGAAAATAGAGGAGTCCGGTAGAGGTCAAGGATCCAACTATATTCACGGCTTCTTCGGGAGTGGTAGCAGGATAAACTATGGGTCCTCTGAGGAGATTTTTTAAGGCATTTCAATGAAACTAAGAGGACATGAAGAGTCCCCATAAGGTTATATTGACTTGGGTTTTCTTAAGATGATCGAGGACCTTGCTTTCCTCAATGGTCATTTTTGGCATTAGGAGCTCTTCAGCAATTCCCTTTCCTTTGTCTACTTCGGTAGATTGGGCAATCGAATCTTTGTAGTATCACCATAATCTGGTCATGTGGTTTATAGAGGCAGGGAAGAATAAGAATCTCGTGGCTTTAATTATCTCAAGTTGATGGATACTGTGACACCCTACCAAATTAAATATCGGGTGATCAGTCCTTTATTAAATTAAATTAGGATTTACAAATTGGTTCATTCTTAGCATCACTGTCGAAAATCAAAATAATTACGAATCACCTATTAGTTAATTAAACCGGTGCCAATTTTTTTCATTAAACAGATAACAACATGTGGAAACTAATGTCAAATATGAAGTTTAATCCATCAAAAGATATAGATAAATAATGACTTTCTGAATAAACCATCAGCTAAAATCCAAACCAAATAAAATTCAATAACCAAATCCAAAACAAGTCTGAATTGAGATAATAAATCTGAAAGGTACAATACACCCAACTGAAACTATAACTGAAATAGATTCCTACACCAGGAATGAAGAATAGATGCGTCTAATCCAAAATTTTGTAAGCATCCACATGTGCCACAACTGCGTATCCCCGAAGCAGGATATCAAGTCTGGCATCCCTGTAGCTAGACACCTAAAAGGTTTTAAAAATATTTTCATAGAAAGAGTTAATACTCAAAACATTTTAAAAATATTTAGCAAGAGTTTATCACAGTTCAGAATCAATTATTAATTACACATGTTAGGTTCACGTACACTCTCTTGATTTTCCTCACCCCTCAACTATTGTGCATGCCTAATGTTCTCTACTTAGCCCACCTAGTTGTACTACTCAAGCAAAATAGACATAAGTATCGACGCCCATACTGTACACTAATAGAATTAACATTTCTCGTATGTTAAGCATTGAAATTATCATTTCATTTATCTTCTCTTTTATTCAATTAATTAAGTTTCACTACTTAATTGATTCTTTAGATGTAAACTATCTATCAGTCTACTGTCACACATAAGTAGAATAATCACGATCGTATATATATAACAACCTGGATTTTTTTTAAATGGGTATTTTAAAACTAATTTTGGAAAATTCAAGAAAAAATAAACTTTGGATTGAATTGTTTTTAATAATTAAATATGTTGGTTTTTATATTCAGGATTCGAAAAGCTAGATCACAAGACTCCTAATATGAGTATATATAAGTCTTGGGCAATTTAGAAGAGTCCTCAAAACATAAAACTCTCTAAGAGTCCTCAAAACATAAAACTCTCTAAAAAAAATATATATATATATAAATATATGACCGTCCGATCGAGCTAAAATTTATTAGGCAGCTTCCTCTTGTCTTCAGATACTAGGCCTCCAAATTTAAGCCAATTCCAACTATTCAATCATCCGGAATGTTTTTTTAGTGTTTGTATCGGATTAGAACTCTTTTCTTAATCAAACTCTTAATCCTTTATATATCATAACAAATTCGTTGCCTGGATTTTAAAAATCACTTTTTCATCAACTTTTCAACTAGAGGACCTCTCCAAAATTATTCCCTTCCATCTACAAACCCTAGCCCTATTTCCTTCATCATTCAACCATAGATTTGGAGGCCTATTTGGGGTTATTTTGTGTTGGGGCTAGAACGTGACTTGATTATTTTTCGGGAGAGGAGCGTGATGGTGCAATCAAATTTTGAGGCTAAAATTCATGTGATGATTTTAAGGTACGGGACTTACACAATATGCTCTTAAATTCTCTCGAGAGTATTCCATTTGTTTTCTGTGTCAATTGCACTCATGTTGAATTGTAATATTCATTGGAATCCTAAAAAATTATTGGAATCTATTATCTGATTCATTGAGATATATTATATTGTTGATTTGAGCATAATACCATGAGATTTTGATATGGCACGGAGAATGGGCACCCGACAATAGTCCAAAAACCGTTATATGGCTTTGAGATGCCGAGGGAAGGTGAGGCCTGGTAACTCATTGATGTGTTGTTGAGAAATTAATATTGATATAATGCTTGGTTATGCATTTGATTTGTATATGCGATTCGTATTGTTGCGATTTATTCATCATGCTAATTATTTTTTAGCATCTATTCCTGTCATATTGTATACTTCCCCGTACTTTCTTTTAGTGGCAGGTTAGCGTGGATTGGGACGCTAAGGCTTATTTGGAGGTTTAATTTAGAGCATGGGTTGGAAGATTTTTTTTTATGTATAAATTGGTGTGTAATTAGTTGGAGAATTGGGTATTTTGAGAGAAAAATTGTTGTAATTATTGTGAAAGTGTAACAATTTATGGATTCTCTATACTAATTGTTGAGGATTTAGTTTAGTTTTAATCGTAGTAGCGCCTCGTATTTTACGCGTGGTGTTATAGATGGTATCAGAGCTTAGGTATACGACAACCATCGGGTCTTTGGGTTTTGGGTCTAGAATGCGTGAGAGATGTGTTTTCTTTGGAGATAGAATATTTTTTGAAGACGTGTAACGCATCGAGGTTGAGATTTGTGATCTTGATGTAAGAACATGTAGAATTGATTGAGGATTTTAGTGTTGTGATTTTTGGGAAATAGAATCGAGTAGAATTTATTTTCGAGCATTAGGCTACGTCGAATTTGGAGGACGAAATTTCTTGTTAGTGGGGAAGTATGTAACAACCTAGATTTTTTTTAATGGGTATTTTTAAACTACTTTTGGAAAATTCGAGAAAAATAAAAGTTTTGATTTAATTATTTTTAATAATTAAATATGTTGGTTTATATATTCGGGATTCGGAAAGTTAGATTACAAGACTCCCAATATGAGTATATATAAGTCTTGATCCGTTTAGAAGAGTCCTCAAAACATAAAACTCTCTAGAAAATATATATATATATATATATATATATATATATATATATAAATTTGATCCGTCCGATCGAGCTAAAATTTATTGTGCAACTTTCTCTCATCTTCAGATACTAAGCCTCCAAATTTAAGCAAATACTAACAATCCGATCGTCCGGAATACTTTTTTTTAGTATTTGTATCTGATTATAACTCTTTTCTTAATCAAACTCTTAATCGTTTACATATCACAACAAATTCATTGCCTGGCTTTTAAAAATCACTTTTTCAACAACTTTTCAACCATAAGACCTCTCCAAAATTATTCCCTTTCATCTACAAACCCTAGCCCTATTTCCTTCACCATTCAACCATAGATTTGGAGGCCTATTTAGGGTTATTTTGTGTTGGGCTAGAACGTGACTTGACTATTTTTTGCGGGAGGAACGTGATGGTGCGATCAGATTTTGAGGCTGAAATTTATGTGACGATTCATGTGATGATTTTGAGGTGCGGGACTTACACAATATGCTCATAAATTCTCTCGAGAGTATTCCGTTTGTTTTCTATGACAATTGCACTCATGTTGAATTATGATATTCATTGGAATCCTGAAAAATTATTAGAATCAATTATTTGATTCATTGAGATATATTATATTATTGATTTGAACATAGTGTCATGAGATTTTAATATGGCATGGAGAATGGGTACCCGCCAATAGTCCAAAATACGTTATATGGCTTTGAGATGCCTAGGGAAGGTGAGGTGAGGCCTGGTAACCCATTGATGTGTTGTTGAGAAATTAATATTGATATAATGCTTGAGTTATGCATTTGATTTATATATGCGATTCGTATTGTTGCGATTTATTCATCATGCTAACTATTGTTGAGCATCTATTCATGTCATATTGTGTACTTCCCCATACTTTCTTTTAGTGGCAGGTTAGCGTGGATTGAGACGCTAAGGCTTATTTGGAGGTCTATTTTAGAGCACGGATTGGAAGATTTTTTTTTATGTATAAATTAGTGTGTAATTGGTTGGAGAAATGGGAATTTTGAGAGAAACATTATTGTAATTATTATGAAAGTGTAACAATTTATAGATTTGTTACATTTAAATTATGGAATATAGATGCTCTATTACTAATTGTTGAGGATTTAGTTTAGTTTTAATTATAGTAGTGTCTCGTATTTTACGCGGGGTGTTATAATATATATATACAGTGTCTCTCAATAGGACCACCGTGAAATAATAGTCATACTCTGCTATCAATCCAAGTACCTCTCGTACTAAATGGGGACTATTGGTTCGGCATGTCTCCTCAAACCTAAAATTAAATATCAAATGGTGGAGGCGAACATAGTTCTAAGCCTTTGGACTATGCACATACCTAACATACCCAAATGACACGCTGGTCTCACTAATACACGTCACATAGCGAGCCTCCCTAAGTTTTAGGTTCTGGGGCACCAATCTAGACCTCAGTAGAATCGTCAAGGTGGGATCGCCCACTACGCGAGAACCTCCGGTGATAGCAAGCAGCGTAGGTATATGTACACACACAACCTATATATATACATATTTAGTAGGTATTCACACAACCTAATTATCATCGTTCATACATAGTATAATTCTCTCACATACTCCCCGTACTTATTATTTTACGATTTAACTCACTATCGTATTATTCGAGTATTATTCTCTACTCTAAGGATCCCAGTTACCCCTTACATTATTTCAGTAGCTAAGTATTCCTTATCTTACTGGTTCATGCTATAAGCTCACTCACACTTTTTCATAATTGCATTCTCATTCTCGCGAATTAATTCCTTTGTCGTTAAATTCCGTTTAATCATCATCTTAATTCTCTAGATAGGACTAAACCCCCATAACCCTATCATGGCCTATTGCAATATGAAAGATCCCTCATTATATTCTAAAAATCACTCAAAAGTTCTCCAGACAACAATTTAGGAGTTCTAGGCAAAAAGGGAGATTTTACATATTTCTGGGAATTGAACCGGCTCGCCTTTGATCCGAACTTGTTCGCCCCTCTGAACTTCGTCTTCTTTGTTTCGCAGATGCATTTTTCACCATGATTACACCTATAACTTCCATGTTTCTCCACCAAACTCCAAACCAATTGTCCCAAATACTTCTCACATGTATTAGGATGTTTCTAACATAATTTTTGCATCAAAACATTACAAATAACATTCAAGAATGGATTTAAACATTTAATCCTCTAGAGCCTTAGGTTTTCATGTTCTTCCTCTATTATTCATCAAAACCCAGATTTATTTCATGGATAATCATACAAAATCTCTACTTTTGCTATCCTCTACAGATATCAAATCTTTCTATATGCAATTCCTACCGAAACATGCATTTAAATTAATCTTTTCTTCCAAGAATCATCAAAATAATTAAAAGAATTGAAACACTAGTCACATGGGAATTATAACTTCATACTGATTGCAATAAACACTTGCCTTAGTACTATATAGTCTGATTTCGTGGATTAGAAGTTAAGTTGATTGTTTTTCTCCTCCAATCTTCCTTCCCAAGTATTTGTGGTGCAAGAATCCTTTGAATTTATCAAGAACCCTTTCTTAAGCTCCAAGAATTGTCTCTAATGGATTCTCTATGTTTTCTAACCTATAAACCCTATCCCCCAATCCTTATAAGTTGATTAAGAGTTCTAACATTCGTGGGTCTCTAAACCCCATAATGTAAAATGACTAAAATACCCTCGTATGGCCTCGGTTTAGCTTAAAATCGACCCGTGACTCAATCGATACCCCTCAGTATACTATTTTGACTAATTTTACCCTTTCAGACTCATCCTTGATCTCGCAATCATCATTCGAGTTACTCTAAATAAATATCCCCTCTCGACCCCAAGTTAGTCTACACGTGACTCCCGATTGAGATGAATTCTAATTACACCCACATCACTCGCTATGACGTACTTTCTAATCATTAACCATTTACTATTCACTCAGTAAATATAATTCATAATATTAGTCTTTATTTTACTCTCGATTAATATTTAATAATTACATCATTATCCAATTCAATTCAAATACTTCTCTCGTGTAATTTAAAATAAAAATAATGTAATTACTCAATTAATTAAATCGCAAATATGCAGAAAGTACGGGGTATCACATACTTCCCCCCTTACAAAGGAACTTTGTCTCAAAATTATGTCACACCTGCGGTAAACAACTCTGGATAATGCTCTCGCAGGTCATCCTCTCGCTCCCAAGTAGACTCATCAATGATGTGGTGTCCCCGTTGCATTCTGACTAGAGGTACTATCTTAGACCGTAGCTTTCGCTCACTACGATCTAGAATAGCCACGGGCATCTCCTCGTATGAGACATTTGGCTGCAAATCAATCTCCTCGAGTGGAACTTGCCAGAAATCTCTCTCTCCCCTCCTGTACTTCTCCAGTGATGCCACGCGGAACACGTCGTGTATCCGCTAAAGATGCTCTGGTAAGCCCAATCTATATGCTACCGATCCCACTCTCTCGATAATAGAAAAGGTACCACGTACCTCGGTGCTAACTTCCCCTTCTTATCGAACCTCATAACTCCCTTAATGGGAGGCACCCGTACTGAAACCTAGTCGCCAAACTCTAAATTAATGTGTCTCCTATCGGCATCAGCATAACTCTTCTGCCTATCTTGAGCTATCCGAATGCGTCCCCGGATAAGCTCAATCTTGTTAGTCATCTCTTGTATAACCTCTGGCCCTAATAACTTATTTTTCCCCATCTCTAACCAACAAGCAAGTAAACGACAAGGCCTCCCATAAAGCACCTCAAATGGTGTCATTCTGATGGTAAATTGGTAAGAGTTATTATATGAAAACTCTACCAATGGAAGGTATCGCTCCCAACCTCCCCTAAGATCTAGTATGCATATCCTCAACATGTCTTCCAGCATCTGGTTAACACTCTCAGTCTGCCCGTCTGTCTGTGGATGGTAAGAAGTACTCAACCATAAGTCTGTGCCCATGGCCACCTGAAAACTCTACCAAAAGTGAGAAACAAAGACCTTGTCTCTATCAGATACAATGTTAATCGACACCCAATGCAGCTTCACTATCTCTGTGATGAATAGCTACGCATATTAACTCGTCTCGTAATCGGTGCAAACTGGCAGAAAATGGATCACCTTGGTCAGTCGATCCACTATCATCCAAATGGAATTGTGACCCCTCTGCGATATCGGCAACCCAGTAATAAATTGTATCGAAATTCTTTCCCACTTCCACACAGGAATCTCGAGTGGCTATAGCATCCCTGAAGGTCCCTGATGATCAACTTTCACAAGTTGATATGTCTCACTTACCCGACCACCAGTACTATCTCCTCATATCTTAGTACATCTTATCCCCTTAGGGAAGTACCACA
Organism: Sambucus nigra; assembly: GCA_949130495.1. Taxonomy (NCBI): domain Eukaryota; kingdom Viridiplantae; phylum Streptophyta; class Magnoliopsida; order Dipsacales; family Adoxaceae; genus Sambucus; species Sambucus nigra. The sequence goes on from OX422207.1 coordinate 522,787,210, forward strand.
AACCTCAAACTATGAGACTATGTCATAACTGCATGTCTCAAATCCTCATCCTCTGGCACTACAAGTCTCCCATTAAACCATAGACCTCCATTTGAGCTGATCGAGTAAGACTCTGCGCCCTCGGCTAATAACTATCGTACCCTGTCCTGACAGAATTAATCATCTACCTGTTCTTTCACTACCCGCATAACAATCTCGAGAGTGATAGATAAAACTTCCATGTATACTTGGGCAACCTCATCATCGTGTCGAAGCTCACTCTACTTCGCCTTCCAGACCTTTTATATCTCTCCTATAGGTCTTCGGCTCAATGCGTATGCCACCATGTTAGCCTTAACAGAATGATACTATATATCAAACTGGTAGTCCTTCATAAATTTTAGCCATCGCATCTGCTTCATGTTCAGATCCTTATCTGTGAAGAGATACTGAAGTGACTTATGATCTGTGAACAAAGTGAATTGCTCCCCAAGAATATAATATCTCCATATCCTCAACGCAAAAACGACCACTGCTAACTCAAAGTCGTGGGTGGGGTAATTCTTCTCATGGGGCTTAAGCTTTTGGGACGCATAAGCTATGTCCCTCTCATCCTGCTGTAATACAACCCCAACTCCCTACAAGGATGCATAGGTATAGACTTGGTACTCCAATCCTCACCTAGGCAAAGAAAGCCAGGGTGCTGATGTCAACTTGTCCTTTAGCTCATCAAATGCTAACTAACAATGATCGCTCCACACAAATGTCACCCCTTTACGAGTCAGGCTTGTCAATGGACTCGTAATATTCGAGAACTCCTTGATGAAGTGACGATAATACCTAGCGAACCCCAAGAAATTGTAAATCTCGGTCGGTGTCATGGGATGTCCCCACTCTCTCACCATCGATACCTTACTCGGATCAACAACAATGCCCCTGTCGAACACGATGTGGCCTAGAAACTGCACCTCTTGAAGCTAAAATCCACATTTCCTGAATTTGACATACAACTGATGGTTCCGTAGTGTCTACAGAATCATACGCAGATGCTCTGTGTGCTCATCCTCATTGTGTGAATAGACTAAAATGTCATCTATAAACACAATCACGAACTGGTCTAGGAACTCCCTAAATACCCTTTTCATGACGTCCATGAAAACCTCTGGTGCATTGGTGAGCCCAAACGGCATCACCCTAAACTCCTACGATCCATACCGCAATAGAAAAGCAGTTTTAGGAATGTCCTCCTCTCGAATGCGCAATTAATGATACCCAGATCTCAAATCGATTCTGGAGAAGTATGTCGCTCCCCTCAACTGGTCAATGGATACTTATTTTGTATCGTTACCTTGTTCAGCACCCTGTATTAGACACACAAATGGAGTTAACCATCCTTATTCTTCACAAACAATACCGGTACACCCCACGACGATGTGCTCCACCGAATGAAACTCTGACCCAAGACTTGTTTAAGCTGCACTCTCAACTCACATATCACTAAAGGTTCCATACAGTAAGGTGCTCGTGAAATCAGTCTCAAACCCGGTGCTAGATCTATAAAAAAAACTCAATCTCGCGACTGGGTGGCAGCCCTTGTATCTCCTTAAATATGTCCTCGAATTCCCTCAAAACCGAAATCGAGTCTAACAGTATAACTATCTCCTTTGAGGTCTCATCCTCAATATAATATAATCGGGTGTACAATCTCCACAAGGAACATCTCCTGCCCCGGAATGGAAAATAAAATGGTCCTCTCATAGCAATCTACCATCGCCCTATAGCCCACCAACCAATCCATACCCAAAATTATATCGTAACCTCCATATCTAACACGAGGAGGTCCACCGCAGTCTCCCTATAACAATATCGACTCCTCTACAAATCAAGTGTATCAATGAACCACTACCCATCGATGACTCTACACACATAAGGATACTGCCGGCTATCTCTAATAAATTGGTAACTCTAGTAAATTTGGTTTTTATAAAAGAATGCGATGCCCCAGTATCAAACAGAATCCTACCCTTAAGCCCATGAATAGAAAACGTACCCTATACTATCGACGGTGCTTGGGGTGCTGGTGGCATGGATATGTCCCAGATGTTATACACACGCCCATAGTAAATTTGTACCTACTGCTGCTATGATGTTGGTGGTACTGGTGTTTTAGGAGGTACTGGAGCCTATTATCCCTAGAGAGCACCTTCATGTTGTGTTCCACCCTGTTATGGGCAATCCCTTTTCTTGTGAACCTACTGGCCACATATAAAGCACTGACTCAAGAATACCCTCTGTCTCTGGACCTGTTGGCCTCCGCCTTAGTTCCCTTACCCATGACGTCCCTAAGGAACCTGCTGCTGATTTGGGCCCTACTGACCCTATTGGTAACTGTGCCTCATTCTCTTGGCATTGTTCCCCTGTTGGTAATCTTGTCCCTGCTGACTGATCGTCTGCTGTTACTGAGGTGATCCACTATTACCACCCCATTAGCCCTGCCCGTCTAGCTAGCTCTATACCTCTCTTGCTTCCCTTCGCGTGGAAGCGATGATCCCAGCAGTGAATAAGTGTGATATTCACGACATCAGTATATATCACCAATGCGGGGTTACCTATCAAATGTTGCCTCATCATCTAGGCCAGACCATCCATGACCTTAGGTTTCTTTCTCTCTCTGTTGCTCACCTCATCTGGCATAAAGTTAGACAAACGGGTGAACTCCTCCTCGTAGTTAGCGATCGAGCGGTCACCCTGAATAACTTCCCCAAACCTCTTGTGCAAATCAAGCTCAACGATAGGTGGGAAGTACTTACGGTCGAGACACACTCAGAACTCTCTAATGGTCATAGAATCTCTCTCCTCAGCAGTGCTTATAGACTCCCACCACTATAAAGTCACTCCGGCTAATCCGAAGGTAGCTAACATTTGTTTCTGCACCTTGGTACAATCATCCAAGCGCAGATGGGGTTGAATGTTCTTCTCCCATTGACATGCTGCAACCACATCGGTACTGCCTTGAAACTTGAGCGGATGGCCATTCTGAAACATTCCCCTGACTCACGGCCAAGAAGATGACCTTGAGTGGGCCTGAACCTCCGGTGCTACTAGCGGTTGGGCATGGGGCTGGGGAAAATGGGGTTCCATAGTTGTCATGGTTGTACTGACCGCCTGGGCCACTATCTTTGCCACCTGGGCAGTCAAAATTATATGGTGGCGGTGCCTGTGGTTCCTGTCCAGCCTCCCTCAAACCTTCTTTAGCCTTGGCCCTATCCTCTCTCTCTCTCCTCGGTGGGATCAGAAAATAAATCAAATTTATATGAGTTCATAGCCAATATAATTAAAATAGCAGAAGTACGTTAATCACACATACATCAAGATAAAAGCAACAGTCCGAATAATAAGGCTATAAATTGAACGAACGGGACACTCAAATCGTAGTAAGCCGTACAAATCCTATGGACTCTAGAACCTAATGCTCTAATACCATCGGTGACACCCCGCATAATTAAATACCATGTGATCCATCATTTATTAAATTAAATCAGGATTTAAAAATTGGTTCATTCTTAGCATCAGTGTCGAAAACAAAAATAAATACTAATCACCAATTAGTTAATTAAATTGGTGCCAATTTCTTTCATGAAACAGATAACAACATGCAAAAACTAATGTAAAATATGAAGTCTAATCCATCACAAGATATAGATAAATAATGACTTGTCGAATAAACCATCAACTAAAATCTAAACCAAATAAAATCCAATAACCAAATCCAAAACAAGTCTGAACTGAGATAATAAATCTAAAAGGGGAAATATGCCCAACTGAAACTGTTACTGAAATAAATTCTTGCACTAGGAATGAAGAATGGATGCGTCTAATTTAAAAATATGGCATCCCTGTGGCTGGACACCTAAAAGGTTTTAAAAATATTTTCATAGCAAGAGTTAGTACTCAATACATTTTGAAAATATTTAGCAAGAGTTTATCATAGTTCAAAATCGATTATTAATTACACATGTTAGATTCATGTACCCCTTAACTATTGAGCACAGCTAACATTATCTACTTAGCCCACCTAGTTGTACTACCCAAGTTAACTAGGCATAAGTATCTATCTCTAATAATCTCATTTAGGGGTGAAAATGAGGCGAACCGAACTGAGCTTAAGGTTTCTCAAGCTTGGTTTGTAAATGTAATCGAGCCTAAAAGTTTGTTCAAGCTCAGTTCATTTATATTACGATCCAAGGTTAAACGAGCTTCTAAGCAAATGAAAACGAGCCGAGGTCGAGTGGCTTGGTTATTTTACACTAGTTTAGTACGGATATCGATGATCGAGACGAATTTGAGCCGAGATCAATAAGATAATGAGCTTAATTTTTTGTTCAAGCTTGGCTCATTAATTTTACAAGCTAGTATCGAACGAGATTTTTTTCGAACGAACACGATCCGAACTCGAGTAGCTTGGTTCATTTTATAGCCCTAATCTCATCTAATTCCCCGTACCACCCATACAGTACGCTAATCGAATTAACATTTCTTATATGTTAAGCATTTAAATTATCATTTCATTTATCTTCTCTTTTATTCAATTAATTAAGTTTCACTACTTAATTTATTCTTTAGATATAAATTATCTATCAGTCTACAATCACACAAAAGTAGAATAATCACGATCGTATATATATATATATATTCGGTGTCTCTCAATAGGACCACCGTGAAACAATAGGCATACTCTTCTATCAATCCAAGTACCTCCCGTACTAAATGAGGACTATTGGTTCAGGATGTCTCCTCGAACCCAAAATCAAATATCAAACGGTGGAGGCGAACATAGTTCTAATCCTTTGGGCTATGCACATACCTAACGTACCTAAATGACACTCTAGTCTCACTAATACATGTCACATAGTGAGCCGCCTTAAGTTCTATATTTTTGGGCACCAATCCAGACCTCACTGGAATCGTCAAGGTGGGATCACCCACTACGCGAGAACCTCTGATGATAGCAAGCAACGTAGGTATGTTAACTCATAGCAGAAATCATATAGGTACACACACAATCTATATATACCCATATTCAGTAGGTGTTCACACAATCTAATTATCATCTTTCGTACGTAATAATTCACTCACATACTCCCCATACTTATTATTTTATAATTTAACTCACTATCGTATTATTCGAGTATTATTCTCTACTCTAAGGGTCCTATTTACCCCTCACTTTATTTCAGTAGCTAAGTCTTCCTTGCCCTACTGGTGCATGCCATAAGCTCACTCATGCTTTCCCATATTTACATTCTCATTCTCACGAATTAATTACTTTGTCGTCAAATCTCGTTTAATCATCGTCTCAATTATCTCGATGCGACTAAACGCCCATAACCCTATCATGGCCTACTGGAATATAAAATATCCCTCATTATATTCTAATAATCTCCCAAAAGTTTTCCCTACAATAATTTAGGAGTTCTAGACAAAAAGGGAGATTTTACATTTTTCTCGGAACCGAACCGATTCGCCTCTGATCTGAACTGGTTTGCCCCTCTGAACTTTGTCTTCTTCGTTTCACATATGCATTTTTCACCATTAATACACTTATAATTTCCATGTTTTTCCACCAAAATCCAAACCAATTGTCCCAAATCCTTATCACATGTATTAGGATAGTTTCTAATGTAATTTTTGCGTCAAAACATTACGAATAACATTCAAGAATGGATTTAAACATCTAATCCTCTATAACCTTAGGTTTTAATGTTCTTCCTCTATTATTCATCAAAACCCAGATTTAATTCGTGGGTAATCATAGAAAATCTCAAATTTTTTTATCCTCTATAGATATCAAATCTTTCTACTTGCAATTCCTACCCAAATATGCATTTAAATCAATCTTTTCTTCCAAGAATCATCAAAATAATCAATATAATTGAAACCCTAGTCACATTGGTATTATAATTTCATATTGATTGATATTAACACTTGTCTTAGTACTATAGAGTCTGATTTTGTGGATTAAAAGTTAAGTTGATTGTTTTTCTCCTCCAATCTTCCCTCCTAAGTGTTTGTGGTGCAAGACCCCTTTGAATTTCTCAAGAACCCTTCCTTAAGCTCCAAGATTGGTCTCTAATGGCTTCTCTATGTTTTCTAACATATAAACCCTAGCCCCCAATCCTTATAAGCTGGTTAAGAGTTCTAAAATTCGTTGGTCTCTAAACCCCATAAGGTAAAATGACCAAACTACCCTCGTATGGTCCCGGTTTAGTTTAAAATCGACCCGTGACTCAATCGACATCCTCGGGTATACTATTTTAACTAATTCAACCCTTTCGGACTCATTTGTGACCTCGCAATCATCATCCGAGTCACTCTAAATAAATATCCCATCTCAACCCCAAGTCAGTCTACACGTGACTCCCGGTTGAGATAAATTTCAATTACGCGCTATGACATAATTTCTAATCATTAACCATTTATTATTCACTCAGTAAATATAATTCATAATATTAATCTTTATTTCACTCTCGATTAATTTTTAATAATTACATCATTATTCAATTCAATTCAGTTACTTCTCTCGCGTAATTTAAAATAAAAATAATTTAATTACTCAATTAATTAAATCTCAAATATGCAGAAAGTACGGGATATTATAGATACTTTGTTAATTTCCCCTAACAAATCCTTAAACAGGATCATTCCACACAAACTGGCCACTGAATTAGCTTCTTCATGATTTGGTTCATCATCTAAGCTGTCAAAGTGATCCCCTCATTCGGTGGCAATAATTTCTTATGTCCAAGAGTAATCAATGCATTCAACAACCTCATCATATAAATCTTCCCACTCAGCGGGGAAGTGCAGGAGTGAAGGGACCATCCATCCTTACAATTTTAAAATTGTGAGTAATTCAGAGATGCCACAAATTTCTTCTGTCTAGTGAAACACATTAGCTATGATCTATACAACTTCATTTAGAATGACTTATTCAATGGGTACCACCCACTTATCTGATTCTCGACCCATTACCGAGTTTCCCTGAATAAGCTACTAAATTTCTGGTAGTTGATGGACATCTGGGCGGGTAATTTTAGCCCAAACCCTTAGAGTTGTTCTAACAAAGTCGGTTATTCCATTACTCCCCCCTTAGATCGGGTAAAGATGGAAATATAGGCCCTTATAAGGAGAGACATGGCTTTATTAATAAGGCATGTATGGTGCAGGAGAAAGGATGGGAAAACTTTGGGGAGAGGTTTGGGTGAGACTATGGGGATGATGGGTGTTTTAACATTCACAATCTGGGTAGAAGAGTTAAATTTGGGGTTGTTTTCTAAAAACATGGCATTCGTTCTAGTTTTATGTACTAGAAGAGGGTTGTGAGTGGTGTTGGTCTTGGGATTAGCTAGCGGGGTGATGACATTCTGGTCTATTAGGCCTTGGATAACATTTCTAAGGTGAAAGTATTGGTCAGCGATGTGTCCTACAACTTAGTGAAAGTTACAGTGGGCATCGGGCCTGAAGTTTTTAGTGAGAGGGTTTGGTAATGGTCGAGGTTCCAAGGGTTTGATGAGAATTCTAGTTAGCAGAGCCTAGTAAACCTTGGACAGGGGATCATAGAGCTTAGTGTATTCTTTTTTAACAATATTGGGGAAACTATCTAGTGCCCAAAAAGTAGGTTATGATATGTTGTTAATGGTTGACACTGAGGCATTAAAATACTTCTCATATTTCTGGGGTGTAAACTATCAAGTTAAAAAAATTTAGTTTGGAATCCACTTTGGTGATACCTTCTTCGATTTCCACCCCAGCCTCTCAGAGGGCTCGGAAGTGAGAATAATATTATCCTCCCATAGATGCTCGGATATGGGGCAGAAAGTTTTTATTCACAACACTCACTTATTCCTCAAGTGGTAGTTTTATCTCTCCATGTTGACTGATTTCTCAGGGTTTTGCTTTAACAGCTCTAGGTCTCTGCGTGTGACCTCTAACTCCTCGTTGTATTTGTACTGTGATAAGAATTCCTGGGCCACATCTTCCCAACTATGGATTCTAAATTCTTCTAGAGACAAGAACCATCAACGAACACTTTCTTTCAAGGTCTGTTGAAACATCTGGGCCATTATTTCCTTAGAGGAACCAAGAAGGGTCATAGCTCGATGATAGCTACATAGGTGCATAACTAGGGGCCTGTTTCCCCCAAACTTCTCGATGTCTAACATCATGAACTTCTTTGGAATTATGGCTTTAGGATAGGAAAACATGTAGTTATAGTCCATGTAGTTTCTCGAGATTTTCACTTGTTCAAACTTCTTCAACAGTAGCTTGAGGTCTTCCTTTACTATGTTCAATTCTTCTTCATTAGGGTCCAGGGGCACTAACGGATTCACCCTCGGCTGGGAGAGGTTTGGAATTGGGAGTTGAGCAGGTGGTCGTCCATTTCCAGGTGGGGCATACGGGATATGTTGGTATTCTTATAGGACCCAAATAGGCTTGGGGTAGGCAAACCTGTAGCACAAGGAAAGAGGATCTTAGGATCATGAGCTTCGAGAGTTTGGGCTCGATGTTGCTGCATCTCTTGGACATCGGTTTGAATGTTGTCAATCTTGGCATGGGGCTTGGCTAAGATGGCCATCAGATCTGGCTGAACTTTCGTGCTTGATTGGTGTTCTCCATGAAGAGCTTGTGGAGGTAGATCCCAAATTCAATTGACATACCAGAAGAAGCAACGGAATTTTGGGGCACTTTAACGGAAGACCGAAGCCAATAGGGAGCCAGGACAAAGTTAGGTATGCGATCGACCTGAGAGGTGAAACGATTCGAATTAATATTTGAAAGAAAGACAAAAAAAATTTTGGTATTTTTGAAAAAAATAGGGAAAAATGTTTTTGGTATTTTTGGTTTTTGAAAAGGAGGAAAAAAGAAGGGAATCTCATGGTTATTATTATCATTAGGTTTTCACTTGTATTATGTTTTCCTAAATGCAAGAAAAAATTCGAATAGGGCCCGATCCTGGGAAAATAGGGTTTAAAGACATAAGAAACAACTTGTCTTGTTTCCAGGCCCACGAACAGGGTCTTGTTTCCAAAAAAGGCAAAATAGAGTAAAAATTCAGGCAATATGCCGAGCCAAAATTTCGATAGAGTTTTGCATGGTAGCTAGCGAACTAATTATGAGTGACCTAAGGTTGAAACCTATATGAGATTTATGCACTTATTGGGTTAGTGGAAGGGTTCCCCCCTTTGGCATGACTTCCACGATATACCTCTTGTCTATAAGGGCAATCATTCATTGGTACGTGTGGAAAAGCCATTTGATATACTGAGTGTACGTGAATTTCCTCACGATATACCTCGTGGGGACAGTACATGTGAGAGCGAATTCGATATACTCGACATACATGAACAAGTTCCCTGTTATATACCTCCCGTCGGGAGTTCGGTCAAGCAGTACGATGCGAGGGGAACCGTTCTATATACGTAAAAGGTATGAGGCTAATGGAAAATGAGAGTCATATCTCTTAGGATAACCTCACCCCAGTGAATCCGGAACCCATCACAAAGTTACCCCCCAGTACGGGATAAAATTTTGGTCAATATTGCCATGCTCTGATGATTTAGTGTGCAAAAATGCATGAGTCTTAATTAGTATATAATGGAGAAAGAGGTTTTTTATTTGCATGTTGAGTAAAGGGAGTACTACACTAATGAGGCAGAATATACAAGTATCATGAAAATTAAGGCTAGCATGGATCATGAAGATTATACTAAACATGTTGATAGGGAAGCATGTGAATATAAAGTGAGTGATGTGTGTAAGGTGAGAGAGTGACATGGGAGTAGTGTGAATGATTATGTAAATATACACAAGTGAATGTGTATGCTAGTGAGACTAATCATGGATCAACTACATGTGGTGTTTGAGAGGTGTAAGTGAGTATGGAGATATATACAAGTGAGATAAGTATGGGTGTGTGCTGGTGAAACTAGGCGTGGAAAATCTACAAGTGGTGTGTGGAGCATGTGAGCGGAGGTGAAATTATATACAATTGTAAGTGTGTGAAGTGAGCATGTACAACTGAGTGAAAAGTGATATATACATGAGAAGAGAGCATGGTAGAGATAAGTGTGAGCTAGATATAAAAAAAAGTAAGTAAGGGAGTAAAGGGAACATATAAGTAGGAGCATATGTACACATGTAGAAAAAGAAGTAGCGTAAAGAATAACAACCATGTATAAATAGAGTCTAGTCCTCTAATAAAAGTTCCCAATGGAGTCACCACTATGTCCATTCGGGGTCGGATTCCCACCGGCGCGCATGGATATGAGGGTGTCGGTTGTCGTCGTTGGGGGGGGGGGGGGGTAAAGAGATAGAGTCACCAGCCTATTTTGCTCAAAATAGACTAAAAAATGTTGCCACCTCAAGAGAACGGAATCAAGTTCAAACTGATGCATGCAAAACCAAATAGTTAGAGGGTTTGGGGACTAAGCTACGGTCTCTCATGGGCTAATGTTAATCTTCTCCTTTTAGACTCTATGACGTATGTGTACATGTGTATAATATAAATAGTGGGAGAATGGAATCATTCAACTCGCGTCATGGAAGGGACGAAGTGAATTCATAAAAAAAGGTATGATGTAAGTGTTTCCCGAGTCACAAATCGCCATGAAAGAGCGAATGTGCACGTTGTCCAAGACACAAATATGTAGGAGTGTAAAACTCACTATAAATACATAAAAAGGAGTATATGAACATGAAAAAGGGAGGACTCAAATCTCAGGATTGGCCCAAGACGCCTATATAGCCCAGGGGCACAAAATTCCACGTAGTTTGAAAATAACATAGGGTGGGATTCAACCCATAAATCCAAATGTGGGATTTCTCTTATGTATGTATAAGGAAAATATATTTTTTTAGAGTGAGAGTGTGAAATGGAAATCCCGCTTTTGAAATTCACGAGTGAACCCTCGTTTTCTTCTTTTTTGGTATTTTTATGAAGTAGATTATGTGAAATATTACTAATCAAGAGTAGAGATTAATGGATGTGATGTAATGAAACAAAAATAAAGTAGAGATAAGACAAATAACACTAAAAAGGAAAGACTATAGAAAGGAGAAATAGACCTCCTTATGAGTGTTTGTTGTAGGTCTTGAGATGCCAAGATACTGATCTTGAAATGGTATCGGAGTGGTATGAAGAGGTGGGGTGGATTTTTTAAGTAAGGTAAGGAAGTGATGAAAGGAAATGTATGAAGGTGGGATTTTTAGGAAATGGAGAGTCTCTAAATTCGAGGTGAATGTTTTCTAACTTTCTGAGAGGGGTCCCTTTTAAGGTAAGGTAAAGGACCCTATTTATAGGGTTAAGAGGGTGCCAATCGGTATCGGGATTGACATTCCTATCGGTAGTGGTCCTACATCGTAGTCAAGAAAAAGTACACACTGTTGATAGGTAGGTGTCTAGGGTGCCTATAGGCAGTCCAGAATGGTTTTTTATGAAAAATGGGCATAAAAGGCAAACCGTAAATCCAAATCACGCACAGGGTGAACCGTTGGAAAGAAAATTCAGATCCCTTTAGAATCCATTTAGACGCTCCCAGTTCCAGGATTTGACCGAAGTCAAATGGGGTCGGAAGTGCCCGATGATCTCTAGACGAGAGGTTTTTGGAAGGAAAATGGATATTTCGTCTTAATCATAAGATCGATTCATGCACGGGGTGAACCGTTGGAAAGGAAGTTCAAAACCTTTCGAGCTGTCATTGATCTTCGCTCGATTTGGAGAGCTGACTAAGGTCAAATGGGGTTGGAAGCACCCGATGACCCTTTGTAGTAAACGGATTGTTCATCTAAATAGTAAGGTTGATTCATGAATTAGACGGACCATTGGAAAGGAAATTCAAAGCCCTTTGAAGATTCATTGAGTTTATCTCAAGTTGGAGAGTTGATCGGAGTGGAACGGGTTCCGGGAGCTCCCAATGGCCTTTAGATCAGTTTTTAGAGTTAAATGGATCATTCGTCCGACCTATAAGGCTGATTTACACACGGAACGGACAGTTAGAAAGGGGATTTAGATCCCTTCGAAGATTTATTAAGCTCCTCTAAAGTTCGAGAGTTGAACAAAATCAAACGGGGCTCGAGGGTGCCCGGTGGCCTTTAGATCGGTACTCAGAGTATGACCTACAGTTTATGGTGAACGGGTGGGTGTTAGGGACCTAAAGAGGTTCTTAGGGGGTTCTTAGGATGGGGTGTCTATAGTAGTCACAGGACTCCCAGTTAGAAAATAAGACAATAATTTACAAATATCAAGAATTAGGCTTAAAGACATGCCATTAAAGAGCAAAAATTGAAAACAACCCCCAGACGGCCCTAAAGAGGTACAGACACCTCGAACGGGAATAACATAACTCGTAGGAATGGATCGCATATTCACAGAACTCCCGATTTGATAATATGATGATAATTTGTAAATATCAAGAATTAGGCTTTAAAAATTATTGTTAAAGAGTGAAAACCCCAAACTGCCCCAAACTGCCCCAAACGACCCCGTGAGAGGCACGAACATCTTACATGAGATCAATATAACTCATAGGACGTGACTGCATAGTCATGAGACTCCCAATTTGAGAATATGGTAATAATTTGCAAATATTCAAACTTAGGCTTAAAAAGATACCGTTAAAGGGCGAAAACCCAAAACAACCCCGTAAAAGACACGAACACCTTGCATGGGACCACGTAGTCACGAAACTCTTGGTTAGAGAATATGATAATAATTTTTAAATCTTAAGACATGCCGTTAGAGGGTGAAAACTAAACATATCCCCCACTGGCCCCACAAGAGGTGCGACACCTTGCACATGACAAACGTAATTCATCGTTACTGACGTGTAGTCACGGGACTCTAGGTTTGAGAATGTGATGATAATTTTACAAATCTGAAGACTTAGGATATAAAACATGCTATTAAAGGGAGAAAACATAAATAACAACCAAACCACGCCATAAGAGGCACGAACACCTCGTACGGGACCAATGTAACTCGCAGAAAGTGATTGTGTAGTCACATGACTCCATCTTTAAGAATATAACGATAATTTTAAAATCTCAATAATTAGGCTTAAAAATATATCGTTAAAATGTGAAAACCCAAAATAGCCCCCCAAGATGGCCTCGTGAGAGGCACGAACAACTCATACGGGACCAACGTAACTCGTAGGAACTTACCACGTAGTCAAAAGACTCACGGTTTAAGAATATGATGATAATTTGCAAATATCTTGAATTAGGCTTCAAAACATGCCGTTAAAGGGATAAAATCCAAAACAACCCCCATACGGCCCCATAAGAGGTACGAACACCTCACATAGGACCAATGTAACTCGTAAGAACTAACCGCGTAGCCTGAAACTCCTGATATGAGAATATGTTGATAATTTACAAATATTAAGAATTAAGCTTAAAAACATGTCGTTAAAGGATATAACAAAAAAAACCAAATGGCCTCGTAAGAGGCACGGACATCCCAATGTAACTCGTAAGAACTTACCGCATCGTTATGGGTCTCCCGATTTGAGAATATAACGATAATTTATAAATCTCAAGACTTAGGCTTAAAAACATGCCATTAAAGGAAGAAAACTCAAATCATCCCCTAAACGGCCCTATTAGAGGTACTAACACCTCACACGGGACTAATATAAGTCGTAGGAACTAATCGCATAATCACGGGACTTCCAATTTGATAATATGACGATAATTTGTAAATATTTAGAATTAGAATGAAAAACATGTCATCAAAGGACGAAACAATAAAATAACCCCCAAACGGCCCCATAAGAGGTATGGACACCTCGCACAAAACTAATGTAACTCGTAGAAATTGACTACATAGTCACGGGACTTTCGATTTAATAATATGGAGATATTTTTCAAATCTCAAGACTTAATCTTGAAAACATGTCATTAAAGGGTGAAAATCCGAAGCAGTCCCAAATGGCCTCGTAAGAGGCATGACCACCTCGTGCGGGACCAATGTAACTCGTAGGAACTTACACGTATTCACGAGACCCCCTAATTGAGAATATGATGTTAATTTGTATATCTCAAGACTTAGGCTTAAAAACATAACGTCTTTTACTATACACATTTTATTTTACTATAATCTTATTTTACTATACAGATGATTGATGATGCTGTGGATTTAGCACCACCAGGTAAGTGATAGTGAGCTCAAGCAGTAGCAGCCATGGCAGCCATAGAGATGAATAAGTATATGGAAGGGGATGAGTATAAGAGGAAATTAGACAATGATGTATAGTGGTTCAGCCAATTTGGCCTACATCCACTGTGAGTGTGTGATCCACTAAGTATGGGCACTAATGGCCTTGGATACAATGCACATAACCCTCTCTCTCTCTCTACTGTGTGTGTACAAGCAGAGTTTTAGCTAGGGCTACTATTCATGGATCGATCCCCCTGTAGGGTTGGGGGTGACAAGTATATATAGGTCTTGGGGGGTGTAGTGTACCCCCCCCCCCCCCCCCCCAAGTAAGCATGGTGCATGTGAATGGTGATCTAACCAATCCCCTGTTGACACCTGTAGATGCCAAATGATGACATAATATTCCCTCACGTGAGGGTGTGATTCTGTTATAACGGTCTGCCATGTGTCATATGATCCTGACGCGCACTGTTCCACGCGTGTCCCGGACCACGCGCTGTCATGATGTCACCCTCGGCCTATGAGCCGAGGCCGAGGGCAAAGTTTCTTCCGGTAGGGAGCCTGGCTTGATTCTGGCCTCGTACTGTCGTACCCTCGTAGGGTCGTCTGGAGCCTGAGTAAGGGTCGGCCCCTCGTAGGGTCGTCTAAAGCCCGGTGGAGGGTCGGCCCATCGTAGGGTCGGCTAGAGCCTGGGGAAGGGTCGGCCCCTCGTAGGGTCGTCTGGACCTGGTGGTGGCCAGCTGGGGCCTGTTGAAGGGTCGGCTCATCGTAGGGTCGTCCGTATTGGAGGTAATCCTCATCTAAGCCGAGGATATAAACGGGTATATCAATCACCCCCCAGCCCTTAGCCATAGGTGTCATTGAGATGGCTGAGGGATATTTGCTGAATTCGAGACACGTGTGATCAGTTAGGTGAGTGACACCTGTGGAGATACTCATTGTTGTTCCAGTTTCCAAGGCAGGGCGGCTGTGCAGTGTGCTTGGGGCCTTGTGCCCTAATTATAGCTTTCTTTGGTAAATGGGTCCACTCATTACCAAAGTATTTAAGAGATTTTCAAATTCTCTCTCTTCATCTTTTTCTTCTTCGTGCCCAAGTCTATTCTCTCTCTAGAACCAGTAAGCTTCGCCACTTGCAGCCTTCATTTCGTCAGGTCTCAGCAGCGTTACTCTCCCTATTTATCAGGTATTCTCCTTCATTAAGAGCTTTCCTTTGTCTTCAATTCTGATTGTTTTTTAGGGTCATAGGGTTACATCAGCTTCGAGTTCCCCTTAGCTTTTTCCGGTGTCTTCTCCGGTAACTGGTTCTTGGATCGTTCTTGACGAAAACCTTTAAGTTCTTTGTTCAATCCAAAAGTCAAACCTGGTCAATTCCCCACTTATTTGTAGCTAAATTAGTCAAGTGTAGTGTAATTTCTCCAAGTGTAGAGTCTTCCCTTTAATGCTTAGGAGGCTTTACAACCTAGTGTCTGAATTCCCGCCCTTGAGAGAAAAACTCTTTGCCGAGATCAGACGAATAGAGGAAGAGGAAGAGAGGAGACGAGGGGCCGACCCTAATTGGGTACGACCCATCTTTCCCATTACTCTTGCCACCATAAGGCCATCTGAACCCTCTGAGTCTTGTGGGTCGTCATCTCGTCCGACCGACACTCCCAAACCAAGCGAAATGGACGAGAGAGCCTTCTCTCCAACTGGTGCCGGGACGTCTGGTAGAAGGGACACGTCTGATCTTAACCCTCCCCGAGAGGCCGAGGGTACGATCCCCTCTGAGGCTGTCCCTGTGACAACCCTTTCCCCCAATGCCTTCCAAGTTGCTTTTCCTCAGGGTCCTCCTGCAGGTGATGAGGGGGAAGGGGGTGAGGACGAGGACGACGATACAGATGATGAGGTTGATACCTCCCATGCCTCGTCTTTTATCTCCTCTGTTAGGGATAGGGACCTTCTGATATGGAGGCATATTTACGGAGTGCCCTCTGGGGTAACTATGAGGGTGCCCTCTGAGGCTGAGAGGGTTTTTGGGGGTGAAGAGGGAGAGGTTGCAGTCTACGAGCAAATGTTCAAAGTAGGTGTCAGACTTCCCTTCCACCCTGCCATTGTAGATATTCTGTCGGCTCTGGGCGTCTCTCCCTCGCAACTTCCACCCAACTCTTGGAGGACGATTCTGGGGTATATCTCTTTGTGGAAGAACTCTTTCACTGATGAGCCCTTGTCCGACGTGTTCTTGGCCTGCTACAATATCACCTCTTCATCTAAACAGCCCGGATACTATCATCTGGGGGCAAGAAGATCTGAGAAGAAGCTGCTCCACGTGGCTCAAACTTCCAATCATGATTGGAAAAAGAGGTTCTTCTTCATTTCTGGGGCATGGGGGAGCTCTGCCGAGGCGTCCCCTTTTGCCGACGGTCCGAGGGTCCCTAACAAATGGTCTAATCCCTCAATGAAAGCTAGGTCAGACCCCGGACTTAGCCTAGAGGAAAGGGATATCGTTGAGTATCTGAGGGGACGAGGGAGAGAGGGTGAGATCCCAAAGTTCGAAGATCTGATGACCCCCCGCTTGGGTAGAGGCCGAACCGATGGTCACGATTACAGAGCAGAAGACCTTCCAGTTCATCTGGAAGAATGTGATATGCAGATATGGTCTACCCAACACCCTCATCTCGGATAACGGGACCCAGTTCAAGAATGCCTCTCTGCAGAAGTACTGTGAGAGGGTAGGCATCAAACAATTTTTCTCCACCCCAGGCCGACCTCAGGCCAATGGGCAAACCGAAGTTATGAATAGGACAATCCTAGATGGGATTAAGAAGAGGCTTGAGGAGGCAAAAGGAAGATGGGTCGAGGAGTTATATGCAGTGTTGTGGGCGTACAGGACGACAGTAAGGACCTCTACTGGGGAGACCCCATTCATGTTAGCTTATGGATCAGAAGCAGTCATCCCCACCGAAGTCAAGTTCCCCACTCATAGGGTCCAAGTGTATGACCCCCAGGGAAATACAGAAGAGAGGAGACGAGGGGCCGACCCTAATTGGGTACGACCCATCTTTCCCATTCCTCTTGCCACCATAAGGCCATCTGAACCCTCTGAGTCTTGTGGGTCGTCATCTCGTCCGGCCGACACTCCCAAACCAAGCGAAATGGACGAGAGAGCCTTCTCTCCAACTGGTGCCGGGACGTCTGGTAGAAGGGACACGTCTGATCTTAGCCCTCTCCGAGAGGCCATGGGTACGATCCCCTCTGAGGCTGTCCCTGTGACAACCCTTTCCCCCAATGCCTTCCAAGTGGCTTTTCCTCAGGGTCCTCCTGCAGGTGATGAGGGGGAAGGGGGTGAGGACGAGGACGACGATACAGATGATGAGGTTGATACCTCCCATGCCTCGTCTTTTATCTCCTCTGTTAGGGATAGGGACCTTCTGATATGGAGGCATATTTACGGAGTGCCCTCTGGGGTAACTATGAGGGTGCCCTCTGAGGCTGAGAGGGTTTTTGGGGGTGAAGAGGGAGAGGTTGCAGTCTACGAGCAAATGTTCAAAGTAGGTGTCAGACTTCCCTTCCACCCTGCCATTGTAGATATTCTGTCGGCTCTGGGCGTCTCTCCCTCGCAACTTCCACCCAACTCTTGGAGGACGATTCTGGGGTATATCTCTTTGTGGAAGAACTCTTTCACTGATGAGCCCTTGTCCGACGTGTTCTTGGCCTGCTACAATATCACCTCTTCATCTAAACAGCCCGGATACTATCATCTGGGGGCGAGAAGATCTGAGAAGAAGCTGCTCCACGTGGCTCAAACTTCCAATCATGATTGGAAAAAGAGGTTCTTCTTCATTTCTGGGGCATGGGGGAGCTCTGCCGAGGCGTCCCCTTCTGCCGACGGTCCGAGGGTCCCTAACAAATGGTCTAATCCCTCAATGAAAGCTAGGTCAGACCCTGGACTTAGCCTGGAGGAAAGGCATATCGTTGAGTATCTGAGGGGACGAGGGAGAGAGGGTGAGATCCCAAAGTTCGAAGATCTGATGACCCCCCGCTTCCTTAAAGAAGCTGGTCTGAGGGTCGGCCCTCTGACAGAACTATGTGAGTTATACTGAACATTTTCCCTTCTTTACTTATTTTTGAAGTGTTCTCTTTTTATCTCTGAGCTTCTCTGATATGTCGTTGTCTTATCAAATCGTCCTGCAGGTACACCAGACTACCTCTGGGAAATGACTGCTCCGAGCCTACTTGCTGGTTTGTAGAAGAAAAAGGGGAAGGAGCCTCAGTAAGCTCCAAAGAAGACAAGGACCTCAGGGCCGATGGTTGTTGAGCCGACCTCTGATAGCCACAAGAGGAAGGAGCCTGAGACTCCTGTTGAGCGTTGGCCTGATCTAAGGATGAGGGCAAGGGTTGAAGCCTCTGAGGGTACGACCTCTTCGTCGAGCATGGGGGCCTTATGGTCTCAGAATCTGTCCCATCTGAGGGCCGACCCCTCATCCCTTATTTCCAACTTGAGGGCGGCCAAGGCCTCGATGTTCTCTGCACCATCGGCCTCTGACTTCGAGTTCTTGGCAAAGATGCCTCCAGCTAAAGTGTACGACTTCGGTCTGCACTCCCTTGCTCAGTTATTGGTCTTGACCTTTAATTTCATTCTTTCATTAACTGTTCCATCGGCCCCTCTTGATATTTGTTCATTTTTTCTTGCAGTCCATCTGTGCCCTCACCTCAGCCACCAAGTGGATGGCTGAGAACCAACAGAAATTTCATGAAGCTGAGACGGCCATTCAACAAGAGGCTGACCTACGGACAGAGTTGGGCACTGCTAGGGCCGAGCTGGAGAGCACAAGGGCTGAGCATGCTAGAGTCCTTGATGAGCTGACGAAGCAACATGACGCCGATCTGCAGGCTAAGGACTTGTTGATCAAGGACAAGGACTTGTTGATCAAGGACAAGGACGAGGCTCTGATCAACCTGGAGGCCCAGCATAAGACTGATCTGGAATCAGCCATCAAGAAAGCTGAGGCTGATGCTGTGGAGGCATACAAGACTTCAGATGAATTTCAAGGCTTCGGCCTTGAATATCTTGAAAGGGGGATTAGGAGGGCCTGCCGATGGGTCGTCCTCAAATTTGGTGATGTGGTTTCCTCTGTTCGCCCTTCACTGGAGGGTGTTCAATTGGACGATCCTCTAATTGCCGAGGCCCTCAACCAGGTGGAGTCCCAAGTCCAGCTCGAAGGGGTCGGTACATCTGAAGACCATCCAGTGCTGGTAACAGAGGAGGCCATTCCCATTGATGTCGAGGCTCTGCCTTCTGATATCATCCCTTAGGGTGGCCGTCTGTGGCCCATACCCTCATTTTTGTGTTTTTGTTCTATGTTTTTGTAAAACACTTGATGCTTTATATTAATACCATCGTCTCTTCCTTTCACAACTGTCTCCCATAACTGCTGTCTTCCATATTTAATTCTGTTATGGTTTGTTCCTTGCTAATTTGCTACTAACCCCTCCCTCGTCTTTCTTGAGGACCACTGTGGGGTCGTCCCCTCATGTGGCCTCATTATAGCCGAGGGTTCAAGTAACCAAATTAATGATTTTTAGATAAAGTCTACCCTCGTCTTTCTTGAGAACAGTGGTGGGGTCGTCCCCTCCACTGGTCCTCATTATAGCCGAGGGTTCGAATAACCAATTTAATGGTTTTAAATAAAGTCTACCCTCGTCTTTCTTGAGAACAGTGGTGGGGTCGTCCCCTCCACTGTTCCTCATTATAGCCGAGGGTTCAGATAACCAATTTAATGGTTTTAAATAAAGTCTACCCTCGTCTTTCTTGAGAACAGTGGTGGGGTCGTCCCCTCCACTGTTCCTCATTATAGCCGAGGGTTCAGATAACCAATTTAATGGTTTTAAATAAAGTCTACCCTCGTCTTTCTTGAGAACAGTGGTGGGGTCGTCCCCTCCACTGGTCCTCATTATAGCCGAGGGTTCAGATAACCAATTTAATGGTTTTAAATAAAGTCTACCCTCGTCTTTCTTGAGAACTGTGGTGGGGTCGTCCCCTCCACTGGTCCTCATTATAGCCGAGGGTTCAGATAACCAATTTAATGGTTTTAAATAAAGTCTACTCTCGTTTTTCTTGAGAACAGTGGTGGGGTCGTCCCCTCCACTGGTCCTCATTATAGCCGAGGGTTCAGATAACCAATTTAATGGTTTTAAATAAAGTCTTCCCTCGTCTTTCTTGAGGACAGCGGTGGGGTCGTCCCCTCCACTGGTCCCCATTATAGCCGAGGGGTCAACTTTCCAATTTAATGGTTTTTTGTCTTCCCTCGTCTTTCTTGAGGACAGCGGTGGGGTCGTCCCCTCCACTGGTCCCCATAATAGCCGAGGGATAAACTTACCAATTTAATGGATTTTTAAGTCTTCCCTCCTCTTTCTTGAGGACAGCGGTGGGGTCGTCCCCTCCACTGGTCCCCATTATAGCCGAGGGGTCAACTTTCCAATTTAATGGTTTTTCAAGTCTTCCCTCGTCTTTCTTGAGGACAGTGGTGGGGTCGTCCCCTCCACTGGTCCCCATTATAGCCGAGGGATCAACTTTCCAAATTAATGGATTTCTGTAGATGTTTCCATGCATGCTAGGACTGACAACAGGATGAAGGAAGCACTGATATTTCTCATTAATTTTCCGAGTGTTTTGTTGGAGCAACTCTTATTACAACCATGGCCTATCAAGACCTTACAACACTACTGGTAGTATTTTTTCAAATGATCCGCATTCCAGGGGTTCGATAAAGGTTCCCCCTCCAGGTTTTCTAGCCTGTAGGTCCTGGGGATGACTTCATCGATGACCCTATATGGGTCATGCCAATTAGGGTGGAGCTTGTTGGGCTTTTGCCAAGTCTTCTTGAGGACCAAGTCCCCCACTGCGATGGGCCTATGTTTTACCCTCTGATTGTAGAACCTTGCGGTCCTCTGTTGGTAGGAAGCCTGCCTCATCTCAGCATCCTCCCTTCTTTCCTCAATCAAGTCTAGGTCAAGTCTCCTCTCTTCTGTATTTCCCTGGGGGTCATACACTTGGACCCTATGAGTGGGGAACTTGACTTCGGTGGGGATGACTGCTTCTGATCCATAAGCTAACATGAATGGGGTCTCCCCAGTAGAGGTCCTTACTGTCGTCCTGTACGCCCACAACACTGCATATAACTCCTCGACCCATCTTCCTTTTGCCTCCTCAAGCCTCTTCTTAATCCCATCTAGGATTGTCCTGTTCGTAACTTTGGTTTGCCCATTGGCCTGAGGTCAGCCTGGGGTGGAGAAAAATTGTTTGATGCCTACCCTCTCACAGTACTTCTGCAGAGAGGCATTCTTGAACTGGGTCCCGTTATCCGAGATGAGGGTGTTGGGTAGACCATATCTGCATATCACATTCTTCCAGATGAACTGGAAGGTCTTCTGCTCTGTAATCATGACCATCGGTTCGGCCTCTACCCCTTTTGAAAAGTAGTCAATTGCTACGATGAGGAACCGATAGTTATTGACTGCCCTCGGTAAGGGTCCTACTAGGTCAATCCCCCATACTGCAAACGGCCATGGGGATGTAATGGAGGTGAGGGGCTGATGAGGTTGGTGAGGGATGGTAGCAAATCTTTGGCATTTATCACACTTTTTAACATATGCGGCAGCATCTTTCCCTATGGTCGGCCACCAGTAGCCTTGGGTGATCACCCTCTTCGCTAAGGATCTACCCCCAATGTGGCTTGAGCACGACCCTTCATGCACATCTTGCAGAATGGAAGGGACTTCTGAAGGATGCACACACCTAAGTAAGGGGAGTAGGAACCCCTTTTTGTACAGCGTGTCTCTGATGACAGTGAACTTAGCAGCCCTGTATCTCAGCTTCTTCCTTTCTTGGCTTGCTTCTGGCATCTCTCCCCCTTTAATGTATCTGATCAGAGGATCCATCCATGACGGTTATTGAGAAACATTCATGCAAATGCCAAGTGTTCCCTCGACGTCTTCGATAGCTGGCTGAAACAAAATTTCCACTGGGACCGTCCTCCTGATGTCTGTTCTTATTGCCGAGGCCAGCCTAGCAAGGGCATCAGCGCGGCCATTATCAAGCCTAGGTACCCTCCTTAATTTCACTTCTCTGAAGCCCTTCAGTAATGATCTCACCTTCTCGAGGTACCTAGCCATCCTTTCGTCCTTAGCCTCGTAGGCTCCTAGTATCTGATTTACGACTAGCCTTGAATCACTATGGACCAAAATCTGACCGACACTAAGAGACTTGGCCAAGGAGAGGCCTGCTACTAAAGCCTCATATTCAGCCTCATTGTTGGAGGCTTTGAAGTTGAACCTCAGGGCGTATTCGACGTCTGTGCCATCGGGTGCTGATAGTATCAGTCCAGCACCACTTCCGCTATCACAGGAGGACCCGTCAACGAAGAGGCTCTACGGAGTCTTTCCTTCAGAAAAATTTCCCTCAGAGAGGGACCCCTGTCTAAAGATGTATCTTCCCTCTTCATTTTCGGTTGCATTCCCCTTAGCGGTGCTTGCCTCAGCCATATCTGCGGGTGTGTCTTCGGGTCTGTCTTCTGTATCTGCCTTCCCGAGGGTCTCACCCTCGGCCTCATCATCTTCCCAGGTGAACTCAGCCACGAAGTCTGCCAAGGCCTGCCCCTTAATGGCTGTCTTAGGCTGATACACAATGTCAAACTCCCCCAGCTCTATAGCCCAGGTCATTAGCCTTCCTGATTTTTCAGGCTTGTGTAGGACCTGCCTAAGAGGAGAGTCAGTAAGGATGACCATAGTATGGGACTGAAAGTACGGTTTCATCTTCCTTGAGGCATGGATCAAGGCATAGGCCAACTTCTCCATCCTCGGGTATCTCTGCTCTGCCCCCTGGAGTGCCTTGCTGTTGAAATATACGGGCTTCTGTATCCCCTCTTCGTCTCTTACGATTGCTGCAGTGATAGCGGATTCTGAGACAGCAAGGTACACGTAAAGTCGTTCACCCTGCACGGGTCGTGACAGCAGCAAGGGAGACCCTAAGTATGATTTTAGCTCCTTGAAAGCCTCATCACACTCTTCGCTCCATTCGAAGGCCTTCCTGAGGATCTTGAAGAATGGTAGACACCTGTCTGTAGCCCTTGACACAAATCTGTTCAAGGCAGCCACTCTCCCTGTGAGCCTCTGAACGTCTTTAATGGACTTGGGGGTCTTCATCTCAATAAGGGCCTTTATCTTTTCGGGATTTGCCTCGATGCCTCTTTGATTGACAATGAACCCCAAGAACTTTCCCGCTCCGACCCCGAAGACACACTTGGCCGGATTGAGCTTCATTTTGTATTTGTCCATTGTATTAAAGGTCCTTTCCAGGTCTGCCACATGGTCCTCGGCCTTCAGACTTTTAGTCAACATGTCATCTACTTAAACCTCCATAGACTTCCCAATTTGGTCTTCGAACATTTTATTTATGAGGCGCTGGTACGTTGCCCCAGCATTTTTTAGGCCAAAGGGCATGACCCTGTAACAGT
Source organism: Sambucus nigra (assembly GCA_949130495.1). NCBI lineage: Eukaryota > Viridiplantae > Streptophyta > Magnoliopsida > Dipsacales > Adoxaceae > Sambucus > Sambucus nigra. The sequence continues at coordinate 522,810,898 of OX422207.1, forward strand.
ATGTCCCCTTGTCAGTGATGAAGGCAGTCATCTCCGAGTCATCAGGGTTCATGAAGATCTGGTTATACCCTGAGTAGGCATCCATAAAACTCATGAGCTCGTGGCCTACAGTAGCGTCTACCATCTGGTCAATGCGGGGGAGAGGGAAGCTGTCTTTGGGGCAGTGCTTGTTGAGGTCTGTGAAGTCCACGCACATTCTCCACTTGCCGTTGGCCTTTGGGACGATGACTGCATTGGACAGCCACTCAGGGTAGATGACCTCTCTGATAAATTCAGCGTCTTCTAATTTTTTAACCTCATCCCTGATGACCTCATACTTCTCTCTAGAGTAAATCCTCCTCTTCTGCTTTACCGGCTTCACTCCCTCTACCACATTGAGTTTGTGGCACATGATTTCAGGGTCGATCCCTGGCATATCTACATGACTCCACGCGAAGACGCTTCGCCTTCTCCTCAATAGTTTGATGAGGTCTTCCTTGATACTGGGCTTCAGAGATTTGCCAACTTGGACGGTTTTTCCCGGGTCATCCTCATCGAGGATGATGGGTTCTACCTCCTCAGCGGCCTCTCCTTTTTTGAGCTTCGTCTCATCCCTGGGGTCTATGGTATCAATGTTGTAAGTGACTGTAGCCCTCTTGTGTGCCTCCCTTTCTTCAGCGGAGTTATAGTAGCACTCTCTCGCTGTCGTCTGGTCTCCCTGAACTTCCCCCACCCCGTAAGGGGTAGGGAACTTAACCATCTGGTGGACTGTGGACGGCACAGCTTCAAACCCCTTGAGGGCCACACGTCCCAGTATGATGTTGTATGCCGAAAACACATGCTCATCCAGCACAAAGAAACTGACCCTCTTGGTGAGCCATCTCGGCCATTCGTCCCCCATCCTGACATCAGCCTCATATATTCCCAGGGGGTGAACCTTCTCCCCACTGAACCCAATCAATGGATGATGGTATGGGACAAGTCTGGCACGACTGAGGCCCAAGGCCTTGAAGCATGGCCAAAACATCACATCTGCGGATGAGCCCCCATCTACCAGGATCCTCGGCACTTCGCACCCGTGCACCCTGGTAGTGATGACAAGAGGGTCATCATGCGGGGCCAAGAGGCCTTTGAAGTCCATCCTTGAAAATCCCACTATCAAAGTGTCCATGTCAACCTTCTTCCTTTTTTCTGACTTGACATCTAGGAAGGTTGAGTGCACCATCTTCGTTACTGCCTTAGCCTCAGCAACATGGGCCTTCCTGTCAGCGACCTCAGACCCTCCTCCTGCAAGTCCCCCGGAGATCATTCCCACTCCGAGGGAGATCATATTGAGCCTCTTGACAGGGCCGTGGTCGTCTCTCGGCGGGAGGTCAGGGTCGTCCTCATCATCAGAGGGGTCGTCCCCTCTTTTTTGAGGACCTTCTCTGCAGGCATCGACTCGCTTCTTTCTGGGGTCGTCCCCTCGGCCCCTCTTGAAGTCGGCTTTGTCGACGTACTTTCTGAGCTTCCCTTCCTTCAGCATCTTCTCAATCTCGTCTTTCAGAGCAAAGCATTTATCCGTCACGTGGCCGTAATCTTGGTGAAATTCTCACCACAGGTTCTTATTTCTCTTGCCGGGGGCTGCCCTCAGCTTCTCAGGCCACTTCAGCGTCCGGTCACTCTTTATCTCATTGAGGATCTGTTCACAGCTGACCGTCAGAGGGGTGTACCCTGCGAACTTATCATCCATGGTTCTCTTCTTCCCCTCTTTGTTCTTCTTAGGGTACTTGCCCCCGCTTGTACCTCCTTTTTCGTCTTCATGTTTTGCGGCCATCGCCTCTTCGGTGTTCATCACCTTCCCTGCTGTTGACAACAGCTCAGCCATCGTCCTCGGAGGGTCTTCGGCAAGCTTCCATAATAGCTTCCCCTTTTGGAGCCCTCCGATCAGGGATGTCATAGCTATGCTCTCCTCATAGTCTTCCACCTCCAGCTTCTCTTTATTGAATCTGGCTATGTAGTCTCTCAGAGTCTCATTCTTTCCCTGCTTAACATAGAGCAGGTGTGTTGTCTTCTTCTGTGGCCTCACCCCAAAGCAGAAATTATGGATGAACAGATCTGCCAACTGCTTAAAGTTTCTGATGGAATTTTTCGGAAGAGATGTGTACCAAACATGCGCAGCCCCTGTCAAGGTACCTGAGAAGGCACGACACCTCATCTCATCTGAGATAGAGTATATGTCTGCCGCCGACTGATACATCTCCACGTGGTGGACGGGGTTGGTGCTCCCGTCATACCTTGGGGTGACCATTGGTGGCTTGAATTTTGACGGCGTGGGGAAGTTGACTATCTTCGCCATGAAGGGTGAGCCTACGGTGTACCCCCTCTGAAGAGGGTCTCGGCTCTTCAATATGTCACCAATCTTATCCTCTAACCGCTGGATTGAGTCATTCCAGGGCCTCACAGGGTCGGCCTGGCCGATGTTATCCCCTGCCGCCTCTTCGAGGTGGACGGAGGGTTCTGCTGCAGCAGGTCTGTGTCGACTGTTCACTTCCCTCTGGCCATCATCTCGTCCTCGGGGTCGGCCATCTGCTGCCCCCCCCCCCTGGATCTCGCGGCGCTTTTTGGCCTGGACAACTGTTCCCGCAGGTCATTAACTGGGCCTAGCCTTTCAAAGGCCGACCCCCTGCTCAAGCGATCAAAAGCAGAGCCTCTTGGGCGGTCATCAGGGTTTGGTCTCTCACACCTTCCCCTACTGTCCTGGAGGGGTCGCACAGTGTTGTTGGAGACCTCGTAAGGTTCCCAGCATTCTATCGGGGCCTCCTCCCCCTACAGATCGTCATACCTGTCTTCAGGGCAAGGGTTTCCTTGCCTCCCCAGGCGTAAACGCCTGGGGTTAGCAACATCCCTACGCCGCTGAGGGGGTGGCAGGTCTTTGCGTGGTGCCTGGGGTGGTCCCCTGGCCTCATGCTGTCCTGGGGCTGCTGCCGGAGTAATCATCTCAGGTGAGACCCCTGGTGGTCTCAGTATGTTCTGGCTCAGAGCTGTGAACTGCTCCTGCATCATCCGTTGGCTTGCTGCCAAAGACTTTAGGGCTGCCTCCATATCAGCCATCTCAGACTGAGGCGGCGGCTGACTGGAACTGGGTCTTCCCCCCTCATCCGGTGGGGGAAGTGGTGGTGGTGGCATCTCAGGTGCCATGCGTTTGAGCTAGAACAGTTGGTATGGTGAGCTTGGGAACCTTAGTGGGTCTCTTTCAATGGTGAAACACCTCCTCTCAGGGGGAGTGTTGGTTCACCACCAGAGTGCCCAGTGAGGTCAAGCTGTACAAAGGAAGAGATGTCTTCTCGTTCCCACAGACGGCGCCAAACTGATGATGCTGTGGATTTAGCACCACCAGGTAAGTGATAGTGAGCTCAAGCAGTAGCAACCATGGCAGCCATAGAGATGAATAAGTATATGGAAGGGGATGAGTATAAGAGAAAATTAGACAATGATGTATAGTGGTTCAGCCAATTTGGCCTACATCCACTGTGAGTGTGTGATCCACTAAGTATGGGCACTAATGGCCTTGGATACAATGCACATAACCCTCTCTCTCTCTCTACTGTGTGTGTACAAGCAGAGTTTTAGCTAGGGCTACTGTTCATGGATCGATCCCCCTGTAGGGTTGGGGGTGACAAGTATATATAGGTATTGGGGGGTGTAGTGTACCCCCCCCCCCCCCCCCAAGTAAGCATGGTGCATGTGAATGGTGATCTAACCAATCCCCTGTTGACACCTGTAGATGCCAAATGATGACATAATATTCCCTCACGTGAGGGTGTGATTCTGTTATAACGGTCTGCCACGTGTCATATGAGCCTGACGCGAACTGTTCCACGCGTGTCCCGGACCACGCGCTGTCATGATGTCACCCTCGGCCTATGAGCCGAGGCCGAGGGCAAAGTTTCTTCCGGTAGGGAGCCTGGCTTGATTCTGGCCTCGTACTGTCGTACCCTCGTAGGGTCGTCTGGAGCCTGAGTAAGGGTCGGCCCCTCGTAGGGTCGTCTAAAGCCCGGTGGAGGGTCGGCCCATCGTAGGGTCGGCTAGAGCCTGGGGAAGGGTCGGCCCCTCGTAGGGTCGTCTGGACCTGGTGGTGGCCAGCTGGGGCCTGTTGAAGGGTCGGCCCATCGTAGGGTCGTCCGTATTGGAGGTAATCTTCATCTAAGCCGAGGATATAAACGGGTATATCAATGATTCCTTGAGTACTTTCAATATGCAGTTCTAGGGAAATTAACCAGGTATTCTCAATTTTCATCATTATCCAATTATGTTGCGTATGGTTGATACTTGGAGATGAGTTTGGTGGAACTACGTTAATATTCAAACTTACATTTAAAAATACTATTGTATTGAATCGGTGGAAGGGATTGAAATTGAAAGATTATTATTGTGTTGTTGAATGTAATTATGAGGATTAAATAGGATGTTTTCATGTATAAACAAATGAGACTTTGCTGACTTTTTTAAAAATTGTAAAGAGTTGTCGATGCAATTAGCTAATGGAGATGGGGTAGGGGTTGGGTTTTATATATAAAATGTTCGAACAAAGATTATCCAATTACTGCAAATAAATCATCTACTTTTTTCTTTAACTTTATCTTCAAATGATAATAATAATTATATTTGAATGTTTGCAGTTATACACATGGCATACCCAACATACATAGTATTAAAAGGCTAAATTTCAAGTATATACACTTTATGGAAAACAACAAAATCACAAGTCAATGGATACCAAGGAGCCACGTGTAAAAGATTTTACTTCATTGAACTTGCTCATCAGGCGTACTCCAATTACACAAGGGAGGTTATTAGTGTATCAATACTCCCCACGGTTTATATACCTCGACTTCAAGAATCGTGGGAGCTTTACTATCAGTAGGAGCCACATTATTTATGTTAGTTTATTTTTATTTTTATGTTCATTTTTATTTAGCACTCGGGATGGGTATATTTGATTTTTTTTCAACCTGTATAATGTCTGGAATGTGATTATGTGATATTATTCTTGATGTTAAATTGAAATTTAAATAGGTTTTACGTCCATAGGATATTTGGAATGTTCTAAATTGAAAGAAAATTTTGCCAATTTTCTTAGACTCGTATAATGCCCGTAATGGATTATGTGATATTATTCTTGGTGTTAATTTAGGTTTAGACAGGGTATATGTCTACAGGATATTTGGAATGTCCGAAATATAAATGAAATTATGCAAAAAATATATATAAAATAATTTGTCACAACTAAAGGTAGTGACAGATATCATGTTTGTCACTATTGTCAGCAGTGATAAACATCAGATTTGTCACTGCTATCGGTAGTGACAAAAATAAAAAAGTGGTGACAAATATAGAATTTGTCACTGCTAACAGTAGTGACAAACATCAGAGTCGTCACTGCTATCGGTGATGATAAAATATGCGAGGTTATTGTGGTCATATTTTAGGATGGGGGTGACAAAGACTGTTTGCCACTGCTTAGAGTGGTAAAAAATATTATTTGTCACCCCTAAATCGTGACGGTAAATAACAATGACATGGGTCATTTGTCATTGCTAATGGCAATGACAAATCGCCTATTTTGGTATAGAGTTAGTAAAAAGATAATTACGTCCAAAATTATCTTCCATATTATTTGGGTATGGAAAATAAATTGAACATCAAAACATGGCATTTCAACTTCTTGGCTTTTCAATTTTTTTATTAAATGAAAAACCTTTTTAAATAAACTTTTTAGTGGTTAAAACCCCATTTATCTAATTATTTCTCTAACTATGAAAACTTTGTCTCTTGACCTTTCACTTAATTTTGAGTATTAAATTTCCCTTTTAACATATTTAATTTAACTATTTTCAAATTCCAATCATTACTATAAATTTAGAGTAATGCTACATACCCCAAATAACTCCCTCAAATCTCTCCCAAAATGACTTGGCTTTGTGCCCTGGCGGGACCCGCACCACATGGCAATAGATGACAGGCAAGTGGTAGAATGACGTGGCGTCCACATAGGATTTGGGGAGATTTGGGGGAGTTATTTGGGACTCAAAGCATTTTTCATAAATTTAACTCTTGGAATGTGTAGAGAGTATGAAAGATTGAAACTTCTTACTATTTTAAAATAAGTTGAATAATCATTGGTGAGAGTTAATATATATTTGTTATTTGTTTGGAAGATCTTCTAACATTTTTCACCCATAATCAAGTGTGAAGTTTTGATACAAAAGGGTATAAATTTATTGTGCATTAATAAAATTGGATTTAAAGTTGTTTGTGCAGATTCAGAATTTCTCACAGGCAAATGATGAAACTTGAAGTTATTAAATTGTTTTACATTTTGTATTTTTGTTTGTTATTGATAAACATAGAACAGGAAGTTTTATATTCAAATAATTCGGACCAGGCTCTTTGTGAATTATTTTAATTTAGGACCTCAAGTATTGAGTTTCAAACTTTATAATTAATATAAACCTGAAGATACATATACAAATGACATGCGATAGAACCTGAAGTTCTACAACACTAGATCAATTTATAAAAGTGATGTTATCAAAAGAACCTAAAATTCAAATTTTCTATCATATGAACCTAAAGTTTAAAATTACTAGATCTGGAACATGAAGTCATAATTCGTAATTAATGAACTGACGTCTAAAATGAGAACATGAAATTCTTCGCATTACTTTTCAGACGAAATATTGATCATAATTATTTTAATGATCCATATAATATTATCAATTATTTATCTTATTTATTTAATAGTTTTAATCAACATCGGTGATCAATATTAGGCCAAGCCCAAAACATTGGCAGAACCTGAAATTTATTCCCAAGTTATATGCTAGAAACCTAAAGTTTCTTATTTATGGCTTGAAATATCTAATTTAAGATCAAGAACCTGAGATTTCGACCCATGAGTTAAGAACTCCAAGTTTTAATTTAGGGTTAAATACACCTTGGCCACCGGAGCTTTGTCCCTATTGGCTCTTCCCCCTAGTTTTAATTTACATCGGTGATCAATATTAAGCCAAGCCCAAAGTATTGACAGAACCTGAAATTTATTCCCAAGTTATACGTTAGAAACCTAAAGTTTCTTATTTATGGCTTGAAATATCTAATCTAGGATCAAGAACCTGAGGTTTCAATTATGAGTTAAGAACTCCAAGTTTTAATTTAGGGTTAATTACACCTTGGCCACCGGAACTTTGTCCCTATTCGCACTCCCCCCCCCCCCCTTATTCTTTCAATTTTACCATTTTAGACCCCTAACTTTGAAAATGACTACAATTTACCCCCTGCCGTCCAACTCCATTAACTTTTGGCAAAAAACGTTAGTCATGTGCGTGGCACATGACTTTACGTAAGATCATTTTTGTCCAAACCTAATTATTTGTTATTAAAATCTTTAATAACTGAAAAATATTTAAAAATTAAGAAAATACCAAAAACTATTTTAAAAATATTAGAAACCTTGGAATAAATTTTGAAAATATGAATATATATTTAAAAATTTTGAAAATAACAAAAATAATTCAAATATGCAAAATTCTATAAACTAATTGTTGAAAATTTTATTTCCCATAAAAAAAATTATTCCCACCAATAAAAAATGATTTTCATTGATATAAATTATTTTCAACAATAATAAATCATTTCCAACAAATAAAAATTATTTTCACCAATATAAAATATTTCCATCATTGAAAAATGATTTCAGCAAAAAAAAAATAATTTTCACCAATTATAAAAAATATCCAACATATAAAATATAGAAATATAAAATTATTTAGAACCAAATTTCTATTAAACAATAAAAAACATAAAAATAAAAAGATACACAATATATTAAAAAACAGAAAAAAGATACATAATAACCAAAAAATAAATGAACCAGAAAAAAATTCCAAAAATCTGCATTCATTGGAAAATACACTAAAATAAAAAAAAATGGTTTCCATACAATAAGAAAATAATTTTCACCAATAAAAAAATGATTTCTAGTAATTAAAAAACTATTTTAACAAAAAAAAAATGGTTTTTCCAAGGAAAAAAATTATTTCCAACAATAAAAAAATTATTTTCAAAAATATATCAATTGCAAGAAAATAAGACTTTAAAAAAAACATATATGTTTAAAAGAAACATACCAACACACACACACACACACACACATATATATATATATATATATATATATATATATATAGATAGATAGAGAGAGAGAGAGAGAGAGAGATAACTTAAAAAGAAGAAGAAAAAAAATAGATCGATCTGCTTAACCCCCACCCCCCACCCCTCCCCTCCAACCAGCGATTAACACCTCCCAACATATATATATATATATATATATATATATATTGAAAAGAAGAAAAGAAATACATATCGATCTGCTTACCCACCCCCACCCTCCACCCCCTGCAACCCTCCCCTCCAACCCTCCCCTCCAACCAGCGATTAACCCCTCCCCCCCAAGCGCCCTCGCCTCCGCCCAGCCCCAGATATGTTCATGTGTGGGTGTGGGTGTTCGTGGGTGTGGGTGTGGGTGTGGGTGCGTCCGTGAAAGAGAGATAGATAGGGAGAGAGGAAAAAGAAGTTAAGAGAGAGAGGGGGAGAGAGGAAAAAGACTTTCGTGAGCGAGAGAGAGGAATTGGAAAATGAGAAATAAATTAGGATTTTTACAAATGTGTAAAATACCAAAAATACCCTTTTAAAAAGTAAAAAAGAGTTGTCTCGTGTCATTTAGCACCAAACGTTAACGGATTTAAACGGCATGGGGTTAACTGTTGTCGTTTTCAAAGTTTGGGGAGCCATTAGTTAAAATTGAAAGAATAGGGGGAAAAGTGCCAATAGAGACAAGTTTCGGGGGCCTAGGTGTAATTAACCCTTTAATTTAACTTTTCAATTCTTCTTGTGATTCAACTATCTTTACTAGAGAACGCCCACGAGTCCTAAATGTCTCAAAATCTATTTTTTCAATCCTTTATCTTATAATTATACTATAAGAATTTTTTTGACTATATCCATTTGTTTAGGGTTACTCACCAAAAAAGATTATTTTTAAAAAATTATTTCACACTTCACAGTGTACCTTAAATCTTAGAATCGACTACTGATAATTGTAATACCCCGTAATTTTATTGATTTTATTTAAGGGATTAATTGAATTAAATGAGAATCAATTAGGAATTAATCCGGGTATAAATACTAGCGAGATGTGAGTTGGTATTTGATTATGATATTAAAATTTAATATTTCTGAGTATGTATGGTAATACATGAGTATTGAAAATATTAAAGTTGTTGTGAGACTGAAATACGACAATTCGAAAATTTAGTTGGGACGCAGTTGTCAGTCGCATCAGGAACGAAATTATTTAAATTAAAAAGTGAATTATATTTTTATCAACCAAATGGTCATTTTGAGTGCGCCAACGTGTCCGGAAGGATCAAAATAGTCAGAAAACCGTAGCCGGGGGTTTAGTTTGGGTCCCGGGGCACTTTTAGGCCAAACCGGCAACCTAGAAGGGTATTTTGGTAATTTTAAAAATTAGAGAATTTAGACCCACGAATTTTAGTGTTAATTAAGATATTTTAAAAGAACCACTAAAGCCATTATCAGCCAAAAAGGGAGAGAGGGGCTACGGTAGTTTTTGAGAAAAGTTAGAAAGAGGGTAAAGGGTTCCCAAGCCAAACCATCTCCACACCATCAGTTTTGGAAAGGATTTGTGATCGAAAAAGAGGAGAAAATCAACCTTGAACCACCAACAACACATCTTAAGAACGAATCTATGGCAAGTGTTTTGATGTCGTTATTTGCATTGAATATTTCCTCCATGTGTAGTGTAGAAAACTGTTTATGTCTTGGAAATTTTGATAAAGAATACCCAATGGAATTATTGTGAAATTTGTGGTTTTGGGTAGAAATTTGCATGTAGAATGATTATGGACGAATTCAATATACAAAATATAACTTTTGATGACCTGAAATCGGATTAATAAGAAGTCTTTTTATGAAATTAAACTATGGGTTCAAGTTCATAGGGTTTGGAATAAGAATTGGGGATTTATGATTTTGGCATGTTAATTTGTAAGATTTGACCCAAAAGCATGTTAAGGAATGATCTAGGGTGACTAAAAATAGTTTATAAACATTAAAAACGTATTTGGATGGTCTTAGGGTGGATTTAGAGAAGAGGAGAAAGAAGAAAAAAATGAATTTTGGGATTTCTGGGCGTAGTCTGCCATCTCGTTAGAAGACGTGCCCAGGTCGTTCGAACGACCTCGTTCGAACGATCTTCTAACGAGATGACAGTATCCCTTCTAACGGGTTGGTAGTTCGTTCGAAGCCTTTCATTCGAACGACCTCGTTCGAACGAGGCTTCTAACGAGTTGACGGAATGGCCTTTTAGGCCTGATTTTATTTCAAATGTCCCGTAGACTTATTTAATGGAATAATAACCTTTCTGTATTGACTAGTGTATATATTTGGGAGATTGGAGTACGTTGAGGAGTAAAACTTAGAATCTTGTAGTAAATCGAATGACCTTTATGAATTAGGAAACGAGTGCCTAATTACGACGTGAGAAGAGTTGACAACTTTAATGTATATAAATCGGGGACTTATAAGCATATGACATTAAATGATGATACAAGAACGAGAAGTATACCTCTATTAATATATTTAAATATCTAAGATGTGCGAATGCTTAGTATATGTAGTTATCTGTTTATAACATACCTACCGTACTTGCTATCATGGGAGGTCGGCGTTCGATCAGGGCCATCTAATCTTTGTGTGCCTACGGGGGGATTTAGATTGGTACCTCGAGGACATAGGTCAGAGAAGGACTTATTGAGAAGTTAATAAGTCTGCTGAACATGGGAGAGTAGGTATGTGCATGACCCATGTGATGTGAACTATGTTCGCCTCCATTATGTGTGATTGTTGTCATTTGAGAACGATTCCTGAGAGATTCGGAATGCGTGGTCCTAATGTACGTGATGTACCGGGATTGGATAGCAGAGTATGTGTGCACCGCAGCTTAGCCTCGGGGTGCTAGTATTGTATACTTATGATGAGAATAATATACCGTAAATTGAAATTCACTGTCATGTATAAATGTGAGTATAATTAATAGCAACGTTTTCGTAAAGATAAAAATGGAAATCCTCTTGTAAGTAGTATTACTAATATGGGAAACCGAGAAGAAATGTAAGACACTCTGTTTAAATGAAGATGTCGGAATTAAATCGTGAATCGTATAGCAATGTTAGATTTTATATTAGACTAGTTAAGTATGGGAATAACTAGAATGGGTACGGGTACGATAGGAGTGCACAACTAGTTGAGAGGTGAGGAACTCATGTGAGTGCACACACTATCATGTACTTTATATTCACTGTTTAATGATATTAAACACTTGCTATTTTTTTTAAACTGTTTTCACAATCAGGCTCTGACCCGTTTGCTTCCAAATCTATTTTTGTAAAACCTTTTAGGTGCCCAGCCACAAGGACACCAATCATAGGAGTTCCATTCAGGTGACGTACTGTAGCTGATGTGGAAGTTACAGGACCTTGACAGTAGACGCCTCCATTTTCGATCTTGACTCTATATTATCAGATTATCTCATCTCTTGGGCATATCGCCCTATTTCCTTTTAGAGATACTTTATCAATTCAGTTATTTCAGATTTTGGGTTGTAATTAATTTAGTGATGCGGATTTGGTATTTGTTTATTTCAGTACTCGGATTGTTGTGAGGAGTATTCCTCCAGTTTCATTATTATTTTATGGTTATTCTATTGTGACTATGTTGTGGTGGTTATGTTAGCATTTCATAATATACTTATTGCATGTTAATCGGATTTAATTAAAATTGACAACTCACTTTTAAATATTAGGTGGCTAGTAATTGTTAAAACGTATTTCGACAGTGATGCTATGAACTGAACCAACTTGGCATTTTGTATTAATTTAATAAAGGAGTAGCTACCCGGTATTTAATTAGTCAGGGTGTCACAATAATATGGATGACCTTGGACTTCGCTTCCTATGAAGTGTGTGTGAGTTGGTCTTAGGAAATAAAAATTAATAAATGAGCTTGACACAAGTGCTTAACGTGGTACGATCCAAGGTCTTAGGCCCACATCCACGGACTAAGGGGTTCCTCTCTCTTATATCGATAATGATCCAAAGGCTAAGTTACGAATTATACGAGAGAGCGAGAGCAAGAGCGAGAGAGAGAGTACAAGTGTGTAATTATTATAACCGAACTACTAACTTGCTTATCAAAAGTGATGTGCATGATATTTTTATTTGATGAGGGAATCTTACTTGAGCTTTAGGGGGGAAAATTCATTATTGTGGTAGTTGGGAATCATTAATGTCCAACTTCTCGAAGGACATGTGTAGCAATAATGACCTTCTTTGTAATCAGGGGCTTTGAGAAACCATGTCAAATATTCCTTGGTCGGGAAGCTAAATACATTATGTTTTGCTCAAATTCATAGCATGGATTAATATAAGTTTGAAATTTATAGTATGGATTAAGAAAGTAACTAAGTTGCGGGTGGTGGATGGTGTCATAGTCTCACTTTGGAAGTGGACAAGTGTTTGTGGGATAGGGTCCCATTGGCATGCTTAATGGTAAAGGCTGAAAGGCTCCTGTGTAATGGACTATGGACTATAAATTGTATTCATGCTATCAAATAGAGATGGGTCCTTAGACTTTATTATGGTATCTAAGAGGTGAATGTCCCATGGACTTTATTATTCTTGGATTCATGAGGTGGATTAGGTTTAGACTTAATCTAGTATAAAATTCATACGTATCATCTTTCCCCCAATTTCCATGAAATGATTTTATAACATAGAAAAATTTAGCACATGAACATATATACTTATTTTTATATATTATTTTGGCACTGAGAGAAATTGTTGGAAAATGATTAGGAAAGCTACTCACACGTGTGTAATAAAAATCATTGGACTAATGATCAATATTTCGGAGGACTTGAGTCCATGAAAATGTTAAGAGGATATCTCAGTAAGGAGCTAAGACGTCAATGCCAAAAAAGACCAAATCCATGAGAGTGTGAAGAGGATTGGATGCAAAACATAAGTCTATGGAGTCTGTGGACATAAAAGTAAGACATAAAGACTATGAAGGTCGTGGATATCGGGAGGACTTATTAGTCTGTAGAGTATATCACATTATACATGAGATAAAGGTAAGGGCGGAGCTAGGATTCCTCGAAGGAGTGGGCTAAATTTAGTAACGGACCCGAGAATTTTTGTCAATAAGGCCGAAGTTCCAGCCAACGTCCGGGGTTGAGGGAGATTTCCCAAGAGGAGAAATTTATGAAGTTTTTGTATCTATATATTTATATTATTTTTTATTTTCCAGCAATTTTTAACCCTTACACATTTTGGGGTTATTTTTCAATAACATTTTAAATTCAAGTAGCAACTCTCAACCCTTACAGTTTTTTTTTTTCAATTTGGTAGGGGTGGGCGCCCACCCCTGGATCCGCCCTTGGAAAAACAACTTGTGGGGTAGTGAGTTAAACATGTGCATGGACTGTTTGAATTAGTTTAATTCCAAATATGGTTTGTTCATTTGGAGTTCGTAAATGCCAAAAGAAGCAAACATGTGACAGGATTCAAGATATAAATTTTATAAGGGTTATAGGACCTTAATTCATGGAATATTTAAATGTTTGATAAGGTTAAAGTCTTCATAGACGGAGGACTAAAAATACATGGACAAGTTGGTTAGGAGGTAAATAGTGAAAATATGTTGCGGGACTAAAGTCCATGGACATTTGAAGAACCAAAGTGAAAATATATCACAGGACACGTGGTAAGGGGACTAAAAACCCAAGATTTTAGGCTATAGATCCCACATACATTTATAAGGAGTTAAGTCCATGAATATTTTATTCCAAGGCCAAAGTAAAAATATTTTCGAGGACATGTGGAAAGAGTGTTGAAGTTTAATTTGGGCATTGGAGCATATGTCCGTAGAGTATATATGTGTTGAAGACCAAAGTACAAATATGTTAGAGGACATGGTAACCAATGCTCAAGTTCACGGGACATGAGAAAACATTAGGAGATGATTAAATTAAATATAAAATTAAAAGAAACAACAAATTGTCTTTTTTTAATTAGAATTTATGTGACAGACTTACAGATTTTGGAGATGATATTTCACAAATCCAAGATTTGTGAATTGATCGAGGCTTCTGTGGGACAATATATCCTTAAGACAATTACGTCCCTTCTATGATAGTAACGGATCTTCGGATGATTTCCACCTAGGATCAGTCTAATACAAAAATCACGGGAGTCAAAACAATTAGTAACATTCACAGCATGAACGAAATAAACAAAAATAATATAAGTAAAGTTAGCACGAGATAATAAAATGTTGAATAAATTAAAACTTCTCTGATAGCATCCAACTAACAATAGAATCAAATCTAACTTTGGAATATAAAACATATCTCAATGTTCAACTCTTAATAAAAGTGCATCTCGTACAAATGTTTGACTCGAGAAATCTGAAATGATACAACTCACTAATAATTGAAAAGTATATGAATACGTAACTATAAAGGAGCTACAATGATCGACACCTATATCCTAAGAATGATAAATAGAATGGTGTGAGAGAGACTCCTCTAATGAATAACTCAAGTCTGAGGTTGCAAGTGCAGCTTAAAACCTATGGAAAAATAGCTAACTAACGAGAATTAAACCTAGCAAGTCTATAGTGTTTACGTATATAACTACATTTGGGTCAGAGTAATAATAACACGTCTTTCTCCCATTTTAAGTTATTTAAGTTACCCAATCCAAACAACCTAAATAAGCGTGCGGTTCTACTCCCAACCCGTATGAGGCCCATGTGAAATACTTTCATCTTTTAAATAACTACTCTTTACTTTTAACAATATTAATTTTGTATATACGATTAAGAATCACTTATTCTACAATAATATCTTACATTAACAGTATCTTATTTACTAAACATTATTTGTTTACATTATGATCTCAAGTCATGATTCCAAAATTATATCTCTAATGGATTTGTCTCTATGGTTCTCAAGTCATAGTTCAACATATAAGTCTCTAGTATATCTTATCATATCATTCCTGAGTCACAATCTCAATTGTATACTTATCTAGTATAATTATACCTAGTACAATCATTTCAAAGCACAACAATGTATAATCACATCATCCAGAATACACGTAAGTGTGACAACTCACATTAATTCACATAAACTATGCTCAATCCCGTAAGTAAAAGGTATGAAGGCTTATCCTAATGCCTTCGGGGAGCACTATGCCATAACATGTATATTTTCAAGGTGTCCCGACCCTATAACTTCAAAGCATCAATAAATGAAAATCATTACGCCATCACACCAAACGTATGATCCCCATACCCAATGGTCCTCCCTTTAGTACCATTTTAGAGGCAAACACTTCATCACATAGGATCTGGGTAAATAGGACCTAGGTAGAGCCTGACTCAATCACCAGGAATACCACACGCGGTCAATGTCGTACACCCCCATCAAATCTCTCTTGGTATGTCCCGCATGAGAAAACACATACACACACGACATGATTGCACATAAATCAAATAAACAAGCATAATCCCAAATCAATTGGGTGGCACATAACATCTCTTTATTACAAGTTAATACGTACGTTAACCATAATAATTCATAAACAATACTATCCCGAACTCTTAAGGCTTCCAAAGTCTCGATATCGTCTCACCTAACGTTCATACGAACCATTCTAAAACAACCAATACCCTACTCGATGGGTTATAAACATGTTCTAGACTATCATAGGATCTACACAATCTCTAAGCATCTCTCGATATCATAAAATATCACAATTCTCGACCTGACACTCAACGCTCCTAAATTAAGTGTCATCTCCAACCTATTAGTTACGTAATTATTCTAAATCAGTTGCTAGCCTACTCGATGGGCTATAATTACATTCTCATCTCATACCCGATAGACATCGTCGCCAAACGTTACCCAACTTAACAAACTTCGACTCACCTCTAAGGTCTCTAAACTAGATTTCCATACTAAAACCTATTGAGTATAAACTCATCTTAGTCGAATACAAGCCCCAAAATAACTCCCCAATCAAAACCTTACTCAAACGACCCTCTAACTGAAATAACCCCGACCACTCACTAGGTTCAAATCGATCCAGTAGGCTTAGACCTGCCATCTTCTTCAACCTCTTATCTAATGCGGTCATGGATGAAAACCTTTAAACCTTAAAGCCTTTATAAACCCTTTATAACCCCCAAATTAGTCATTCTCCTTCACATACAGCCAACTTATGAATACTAGGAACTTATTTCTACAAGGTTTGGATGATTAACAACCCGTATAAATATCTAAACTCAATAATGATTAATGAAACCCTAGGTTTATGTTCTTCACAACAAATGTCTAATTAGCCTATGAATTATCATCAATTAACATGAATACGTTATGAGTTTTATAAAATAAAACATGTATGATTCACATATAAAAATATTTAAGTCAGATTTTAATGATTCAATACTCAATTGATTGATTCTTTAACAAGATTGCATGAGTTCTTTAATACAAAATTAGGTTTCATCATGAATTTAATCTTAATTACGAATTAAGGTTTAATTATGATAAAAACGTGATCTTAACAAAATCCAACAAATTACTATCATCATACCACAAATCTAACTATATTATCAAATAAAGTAAACTTGCCTCAGATCGATTGTACGAATCGAATCCCAAAATCCTGAATTTTCTAAGCCAAGTCTTTCATTCTTCAAGCTATTGTTTCCTCACCTCTTTCTTAGCAACTAGGGTTCTCTCATAAGCGTGTTATGCTAATTAGGTTAAGATAATAGGAGATATTAAATTAATATTCATGAAATTAAGCATAGTCCCAAAAATAGCCTCTATTAAAAAGGCACAAAACATGCTCCAAATGTGTCGTAAAAAATATAAAAAAGATTCAAAACGTGTCGCTAAAAGTGAAAAATGGGGGGTTAATCCTATAATAGATTTTAATTGGGGGTTAATCCCCAAATGGATAAAATTAATGGGTGCCAAAACCAAAATAACCCTACCATTTATTATATCAATATTAGTTCTTATGATTAACATATTGTCAATATGGAGAGAAATAGTGATATATACATTTTTAATTTGTTTAACATAGACACATTTACCACACTCATTAATTTTGAACCCAGTAGTCTTAATGGCTTTGTCAAATTTCTCGTGTCTTTTCTTGGGAGCTTGTTTCAATCCATACATTCGCAAGGCGACAAGCTTTCTTCTTTCTTTGATAATAAAACCTTCAGGTTGTTCCATATAAATTACTTCATCTAAGTCACCATTTAAAAGGGCCATTTTCACGTTTATTTGATGAATTTCGAGATATATAACGCTGCAATATTCTCCTCCTCTATAGAATTTTAATCTTTTTATTAAGTTTCTTTTCAACTTCAGTTTTATAAAAAATAAACAATTCAAGTACTTCATCTTTATTGTGAAGTAAGTACACATAGCAATATATAGTGCAACCATCAATGAATGTATAAATATTTTTCACCACCTGTAGTTTGAATATATTTTAGATCACATATGTCAGAATGAATTAATTTTAAAGGTTTAGTGCTTCTTTTAACATATTTAAAAGGTTTCTTTGTTTCTCAAGATTCAACATAAACTTCACAAATATGTGCATCATTTATTTCATGTTAGGAATTAAGCCCAATCTAATTAATCTAGGGATGGATCCATAATTAAAATGTCCTAACCTACCATGATAAAAATTAAATGACTCAGTCATATAAGTGTAACACCTCGTAATTTCTGGGTTAATTTAATGAGAATTAATTAATGGGAATATTTAAAAGTGAATATATTTAAATAAGTTAACGGGTGAGAGTGAATTTTAGAAATTTATTCCAGACGGTAATTTTGAGCGCGCGGTTGAGTCTGTTAGGGTCGAAATAGCCCAAAAGGAGTGGTTATATGCATATATTGGGTATTGGGGCCTAATTAGGTATATGTGAGTTCCGTATGGAGAGTATGGACCCTTTTTATAAGGACCATTGGCCCAAAAACGTGAATAGGATTTTTAACTCCAAATGTGTAAGGACTAGGCAACATTAAATCACATTAGAAGACTAAAGAGGGAAAAATCTAAGGGAGAGCCAAAGAGAAGAGGAACTTTGGGATCTTGGAGAGATTGCTTCAATTTCAATTCAACACCTTCATTCAAGCCTTGTATCTTCATTTTTTAGGCAAGTGGTTTAAATTGTGATTATTAAATTGCATCTACATTTTCATATTAAAAGAGGTGGAGTCCAATTGAATTCTAGGGTTTGTTATTGAGTAAATTGGGGATTTCCTTTTAATGAGAGTTATAAATCTGTAGGGGTTTTGAGAATTGGTGAAATTGATGATTGAATTGATGAAATTGTTAAGGCTAGATTTGTGATAACAAAAGAATGGATTTAGGTTAAATCTTGAAAAGTTATCATGAAGAAATATGTACAGAATAGAGGTATTTACCGCTCTAATGGTGATTCTGTTCGCGTGGCCCTGTAGAAAATGGCGTTTTCTAACTTTTGTTCTCTGATACGTTTTCTCCAAAATGCCCCAAAACAGCATTTTAAAATTTTGGGCAGATTCATGGGGCAAATTTTAAGAAAAATATTTTTTAGTTGTAATTTCGTTGGAGATTGCCTAGACTGATAGGTGTGACTAATTACCATTGAATTAACTAGAGGATTAATTAAATTGGAGAGATTAAGGTTTATGACTGAGTAATTGAAACCTTGTTAATTAAGTGGGGGAAACTTAATTGGATGAAATTGAACATTGAATTGGGAATATTGAATTGCAGACCGAGAGATAAAAAGTCCGGGTATACTTGAAAGGGATTACGCCACGATAATGGGAATTAATTCATGTGCAATTAATTAAAATGAAATCAGACCGTATACTCAAATGTTTTAGGCTTGGGTATGGGCATAATACTTCATTAGCCTGGATTCCTATATATATGTCGATGTGTAGTACATATATGATTTATATATATTTGTGTGAATAATATATATAGTAAAGCCATACCACTATTAATGCTATCATAGGAGGTTGCGCGATGTGGGTGAACCCCCTGGCTAGCGAATGCAGGGTGAGTATATTCCCCATGCCATAGCGTCTGTGACTTAGAAGGGTGGGACCGTTATGGTATGGAGAGGACACTTTCGGCTGGAACTATCGCCGCCTCCTATGCGTTCGGTGATAGCATTGTATATCCGACATGTGTGTGAATGTTGAGATATGTTACGTATAAATACTGCAGAATTATATACAGAATTTCTATATTTCTATATATACATGGTGTTAAATGTATAGATAATATAACTTGTGGAAATTGTTATATGAATTAAAGTGAAAATTGATGCCCCATGAAAGTTAATGTGAATAATAACTCATCACGAAATGTACGATACTCACTTGGGGATAATAGTGGGGTAAATAGTGTAGTATTTGGGACAAGTCTAGTTACGAGGGAAGTGGCTAGGTGTATTAGGTATAATTCGTTAGGTGTGCACTTTAGTTGACGGGTGAGGTAAACTCAAGGGAGTGTGCGACACTGATTTAAATATGGAGAGCATTTGCATATTTATTTCTTGCATTTAAATTCACTTGCTAAATATTTTTTAAATATTTTGGGTTCTAACCTTTGCTATAAAAAAATTTCAAAAACCTTTTAGGTGTCCTCGCACAAGGGTGCCAGGCTTGACTCTTTCCTACAGGGTACGTAGCTGCAACTATGTGGATTGTTGCAAGTCTTTTTTATGTAGACGCTTATATCATTCTATCTTTAGATAGGTATCTTTCAGTTGTACATCTGGACTTGTACCCCTATATTCAGACTTGGCATGTATTAGTACTCTTTTATATTTGCACTTGTGGATGGCATGTAGTCGATGTTGTTTGATAGACTTTTGTACTTACTTTGTGGCATGTTTTAGTTTTCGCTCTTGTATTGGATTATATGTTGCTCTAGTATATTGTTTGGGTTGGATTAATAAAGATAAAATTTGGCATCAGCTTAATGAAACATTGGGTGGTTAGTAATTAATTAATGAACGACAATAATGCTAAGAATGAACTAGATGACATTCCTGTTTAATTTGATAGAGGACTGATCACACGGTATTTTATTAGACAGGGTGTCACAGGTGGTATCAGAGCATCAGGTTCTAGTGTCCTTAGGATCTGTATGGCTTTTCCCGTTTCAGCGTAGTGCTCTTTGATATAGAGCCTTATTATAGGATTGTTGTATTCCTTCACGTATGCGATTTACGTTATCCTGCCATAGGTATAATTCATGTGATTCATATACGGTTTCAGTCGAGCGTGGTAGATCGAACATTATAGAACAACCAACGTGCGACGTTAGAAGGATTGCATGAGGGATGGCTTAACAGAATCCATGGAATATTTTAGAAATAGTGATGCGATAGGAGTCACCGTGATAATTTTTCGAATAATTAAAGTTGAAGAAACCTCTGGGGTGCAGTAGTTACCCCAAGAACCATCGGGTAGGATAACGGTTCAAAGTTAAAACCCCAAGTGTAGACTACAAGGGGTGAGGGTCGAAGAAAATTTTATTTCAGAAGAACAATCCGCTAGGATTCAAGGAAGGTGCGGAAGAGTGAATTACCAATGGGTAGAGAACATCCAATTGGGATGACATGTGGGGAGAGTGCAGTGTTACTCAAATAAAAATTTCGAGAAAGGAAGTTTGCTTTTAGAAGTAGTATGGAGTGATGAGAGCCAGTCACCACACTTATGGGGAAATACCATGAATAACAAGGAATTAGGGGTGCAGATTATTACGAAATCTCTTACTAGTGGTTAAATGGAGAGGAAAGGAAAATTTTAGAAATTTTCTAAAAAGGGTCGGACAATCGCCGGATGGGAAGGAAAATTAACGAAATTCACAAACTTCACAAACTTCGTAACCGATGATAGGGATACGAGGAATCAAATAGGGTTTGCAAATTGAGATTAGACCCATTGGGTAGAGTGTACAAGCATGGATATGAGATCTGGCTAGGATGGTTGGTGTCGTTGTCATCAAAGTTGTACAATTACAATTGATATATATGGTCTCGAGAGAGGAGATCTAAGAGAGTTAGAAAATCTATCGAAGAGTAAGTTTGGATTTTTAGTGCTAGTAAGGTTCTAAGGAAATAAATTCCTAGTAGGGGACCCAGACTAATGATCGAGGTCCATGAAACCAATACTGAGTAACGGTGAGTTTTAGTTAGGGCCATTAAGGCCAGTAACCAATTATTGGGTCAGCGGATCCAAAGGGACTTTTGGGTCGACAGTTAGGATCAAGATTTCCAGGTCCATAAAAAGGGTAACCCCGACATGGCCGGTGGGGCCAGGGAAAGGGGGATGACACAGAGAGGTGTCATATATGTAAAAGAGTAGAAACACATGGGTGGATGTTTTTCGCATCGAGTCAGGGTACCGGAGCTAGATGCCTAGTAAGAGCATCTGTTGGAGAAGTTTTTGGTTTTATTAGGACACGGGTGTTATGTCTATTAACTGTTGAGCCAGCGGTATTATGAGTAACTGAAACTATAAGTCTTATATTGAGATGATTGGGGTATGTTTTATGTGATGCAAGAAGTTCACAATAGTATATTAGTATTATATTTGCATGAGAATTGGATTTAGTGGAAGTGTCGTGAAAGTCACTAGTATGTGTATTTTTTATCATGGAGTAGCGGGGTACTCTTCGGTTTTACCTAAGAGGAATGAGTGGGGTACATTGAGATTATGTATTTATTGAGGACTAACTCCTTTAGGAGGTGATAATTTAAGTATGGTTTTATCTTGGGTACGGACAGGTCCGCAATGGTGGACGATCATAGCAAGGCTATCGTGTTCGTTGTTTCAATACCGGATGTATATTCTCTTGAGATGTCTCACCAGGAAGAGGGTTGAGAAATATCATAGCGTTAATATTGTGTGAGGTGGGACTCATAGAGAGCAGTTGTCTAGTTATGTTGGATCCCGGTGCATAGGATTTTTACTAAGGAAATTTAAGGAACGTGGGGTTGCCATGGAGCTAAGAGATTTAGCTCGTTATTAATGTTTAGCGCTGAGGGCTTAGTGATAATACGAGCGCAATAGTATATAACTCCTTTAGGTACGCGGGAGTCCATGATAGACTTATGAGTATAGGGGCAAGGTTTAAGAGTCCCGGGGTTATCTTTGGGTTCTGTGGAAATCAAGGACCGACGATGCTGAGGAATTGTGCATTGGGGAAAAAAGATCTTTGGGGCTTTGCTAGGAAGTGTTATACGCATAAGCCTGGATAAAATGTCAAAAGTGTGGAGACATTATTGGATTTTAGGCCATTGGATTTAATTATAATAAACGAACGCGTGGAGAAAATACGTTGAGTGGAAAGTCACTAAGAGATAGGGCTAGTGGAGCCTGAAGGTGTTGCGAAAGAAACACTGCGAAGTTTTGGCACCATAAGTTGCTATGTTATGCATATTGAGATGTGTTTTGTGTGATTTATTTTCGCCGCTTTTCCCATCGTAGGGAACCTTAGGTATGGGACTAAGGGGGTATTTTGAGGATCTCACATCGATAATAAAGGTGGGGTAATGCTAGGGAGAATTGAAGAGTGATGAGTAAAGTCATCAAAAATATTTGGAGGATATAGCCACGCCGAGAAATGCGGGGGCTGAAATTGAGACAAATATGGTTACATAAGTGAGGATCGAATGTTTGTACAATTATGCACGAGTTATAGGGTGTGTGGTCACCCTAGGAAGAACCAGAGTCTCTACTATGAAAATACTTAGCATATTCAGGGAGAAGACGCAAAGGCAATGATTTTGGGTATATTCTGGAGGAATGGTAATAAGTTGTCCCCCTAATTATGGAATGATTGAGCATGGGTGTGTTTGGAAGTGACAGTGGGTGCATATTAACCTACGATTTTTTATCACTAGGATTCGTGAGGGAGACGGATATTAGTGGATGTGTCGGTTGTAATAGCCATAATGTATATAATTAAGTACCGTGGGATAGCGGGATTCCTGGGTGTTAACCACGTGAGAGTGGGGGGTTACACTAAGATGATGGTTGCATTATACGAGAGATTTCTACTTTCGAGGATTGTGGGAGTAGTGTGGATTTTTTTTCCAAGTTTCAACCGTGTAGCTATAGTTTGGGTGTTATAGTGGATAGCTTTAGTAAGACTGTGTGTTCGCGGTACCAGGATATGAATTATCGATGTTAGGTTTCACCTGAGATAGGGTCTAGCGTATATATACGGTGATGTATGTTAAAATGTGTTGCATGTCAATGTACTAATATTACTAAATTGGAATCCTGAGGACTAGGGACATTTCTGATGTGATTCAGGGGTTGGACTTATTATCGAGCAGGAAGATATAGCTCGGGTTTTACTTTCATGCAAGAAAACTAGTGATGGTAAGGGCGCGGTAGTAGGTATTATCTTTTTACATAAGAGTGGATATGTATACTTTCATGCCGAGAGGACGGTATTGGGAATGTTATAACTGTGGGATAAGTTATATTACAAATTAAGGGCTAGTAAATGTCGTATTTCATTTAGTACGGTTAAGTACGGGTACAGGGTAGATAGGCACTCTGGTTAATTACATTCGCTCAATAACTTTGTGTAGCAATGCTTAGGGTAAGTGATTACGGGGCTAGTTGAGACTAGGAGTACTAGGCTTATTCGAATTTCGAGGACGAAATTCTGTTATAAGGGGGAAAGTATATAACACCTCGTAATTTCTGGGTTATTATTTCTAATTAATTAATTCAGTAATTAGTAATTCACTTGTGTCGTAAATTAATGAGAATTAATTAATGGGAATATTTAAAAGTGAATATATTTAAATAAGTTAACGGGTGAGAGTTAATTTTAGAAATTTATTCCTGACGGTGATTTTGAGCGCGCGGTTGAGTCTATTAGGGTCGAAATAGCCCAGAAGGAGTGGTTATATGCATATATTGGGTATTGGGGCCTAATTAGACATATGTGAGCTCCATATGGAGAGTATGGACCCTTTTTATAAGGACCATTGGCCCAAAAACGTGAATAGAATTTTTAACTCCAAATGTGTAAGGGCTAGGCAACATTAAATCACATTAGAAGACTAAAGAGGGAAAAATCTAAAGGAGAGCCAAAGAGCAGAGGAACTTCGGGATCTTGGAGAGATTGCTTCAATTTCAATTCAACACCTTCATTCAAGCCTTGGATCTTCATTTTTTAGGCAAGTGGTTTAAATTGTGATTATTAAATTGCATTTACATTTTCATATTAAAAGAGGTGGAATCCAATTGAATTTTAGGGTTTGTTATTGAGTAAATTGGGGATTTCCTTTTAATGAGAGTTATAAATCTGTAGGGGTTTTGAGAATTGATGAAATTGATGATTGAATTGATGAAATGGTTAAGGCTAGATTTGTGATAACAAAAGAATGGATTTATGATAAATCTTGAAAAGTTTTGATGAAGAAATATGTACAGAATTGAGGTATTTACTGCTCTAATGGTGATTCTGTTCGCACAGCCCTGTAGAAAATGACGTTTTCTAACTTTGGTTCTCTGATACGTTTTCTCCAAAAATTGCTCCAAAATGCCCCAAAATGGCATTTTAATAATCTGGGCAAATTCTTGGGGCAAATTTTAAGAAATATTTTTTTAGTTGTTATTCCGTTGGAGATTGCCTAGATTGATAGGTGTGACTAATTACCCTTGGATTAATTAGAGGATTAATTAAATTGGAGTGATTAAGGTTTATGATTGAGTAATTGAAACCTTTTAATTAAGTGGGGGAAACTTAATTGGATGAAATTGTACATTGAATTGGTAATATTGAATTTCGGACCGAGAGATAGAAAGTTCGGGTATACCTGAAAGGGGTTACGCCACGATAATGAGAATTAATTAATGTGCAATTAATTAAAATGAAATCGAACTGTATACTCAAATGTTTTAGGCTTGGGTATGGGCATAATACTCCATTAGCCTGGATTCCTATATATATATATATATATATATTTGTGTGAATAATATATATAGTAAAGCCATACCACTATTAATGCTATCATAGGAGGTTGCGCGATGTGGGTGAACCCCCTGGCTAGCGAATGCAGGGTGAGTATATTCCCCAGGCCATAGCGTCTGTGACTTAGAGGGGTGGGACCATTATGGTATGGAGCGGACACTTTCGACTGGAACTATGGCCGCCTCCTATGTGTTCGGTGATAGCATTGTATATTCGACATGTGTGTGAATGTTGAGATGTTGAGATATGTTACGTATATATAATGCAGAATTATATACGGAATTTATATATATACATGGTGTGAAATGTATAAATAATATAAGTGGTGGAAATTGTTATATGAATCATTGTGAAAATTGATTCCCCATGAAAGTTAATGCGAATAATAACTCATCACGAAATGTACGATACTCACTTGGCGATAATAGTGGGGTAAATAGTGTAGTATTTGGGACAAGGCTAGTTACGAGGGAAGTGGTTAGGTGTATTAGGTATAATCCGTTAGGCATTCACTTTAGTTGAAGGGTGAGGTGAACTCAAGGGAGTGTGCGACACTAATTTAAATATGGAGAGCATTTGCATATTTATTTCTTGCATTTAAATTCACTTGCTAAATATTTTTTAAATATTTTGGGTTCTAACCTTTGCTATAAAATATTTTTAAAAACCTCTTAGGTGCCCTCGCACAAGGGCGTGAGGCTTGACTCTTTCCTATAAGGTACGCGGCTTCAGATATGTGGATTGCTGCGAGTCTTTTTTATGTAGACGCTTATATCATTCTATCTTTAGATAGAGATCTTTTCAGTTGTACATCTGGGCTTGTACCCCTATATTCACACTTATGGATGGCTTATAGTCGACGTTGTTCGACAGACTCCTGTACTTACTTTGTGGCATGTTTTAGTGTTCGCTCTTGTATTGGATTATTTGTTGCTCTAGTATATTGTTTGTGGTGAATTAATCTCTGTATTATTGTAAAGAGCCCCACTACAACGACCGGGCTTTGGACATAAAAAGCAAACTTAATGATGTGGCATTGCCACATTATTAAAAAAAACAATTCAAATTTATTAAAAAATACATTATAAATTAATTTTTTTCCAAAATATATTTTTCAAATTAAAAAAAATCAGTTAGTTAATTTTAAAAAATTTATTTCAAGTTGATTTTTTTATGTTTCATCTGAAATATTTAAATACTGAACAAAAAAAACTTAACTCAAAAATAATTTTTTACTGTGTTAAAAAAATGGTCTGCATCAGCGGTATATATAATTTGTCAGAACGCCTATACAAACCGCTGGCGAGGACCATTTTTTTAAATCCACACATAAAAAAACTCAACTAAAAAATGAGAGTAAAAAAAATACCGCTGCCGCGAACCATTCTTTTTTAAATAGCAAAAAAATATTTACTATTTAAAAAAAATAGTTCACACCAGTGATATGTATAAGTGGTCCGACCGGCTATACATACCGTAGGCGCGAATCATTTTTTTTAAATAGTAAAAGAATTATTTTTAAGTTAATTTTTTTTATGTGGTGAACATTTTTGATGAAACATAAAAAAATAACTCAAAATAAATTTTTTCAAATTAATTAATCTTTTTTTTAATTTAAAAAAAATGAATTTATAATATATTTTTTAATGAGTTTGGAGTGTTTCTTAATGATGTGGCTGCCACTAATTTTTAACACAACAATAATCCTTGTTTGTCTCGCAAAACACTGCGCGCTCTTCGTCTCCCTCATATTTGATAGGGGTGGCAATTCGCGCTCTCCTACTTTTATGTGTATTTATATTTATCTTTGTTGCACCTTTTAGTTTATCTAAATTACGATTATAATTCCAGTGGAGCTCTCTCTCAATTACGGTTATATTTATCTTTATATATAAATCGCTCATCAAGTTGTCTTTGGAAACAATGAAGGTCCGACGATCCACAACAGATCTATATCGATTTGGGTCTGGGTTGAAGCTACTCGGTGTTGATCCAAGAACGAAGCCAAGATAACTGACCGGATCATCAAATTTGTCTGCTAATATTGGGCCGAGCAAGACATTTTTGGGGCCGTTTGAGTCTGGCAGGGAAGTTGAGAGATTCAGTTGAATTGCTATCAAATCTCCTTATTAAAGTCAGTATATTCTGCCCAAGAAATGCCTAAACTGGCAATAGAGGTCCCAAAGGCGGCATAATCAGCTGAATTATACGTTTTCGACCCACTCCTCTTCGTGCAAGGAGGTTTTGATATTTGATAAACAAATTGCTAGAAATATCTTCAGACTTATGTTTTTATGCGAGATTGTGAATAGCATGTTTACTTGTGTTTTTATGTGAGACTGTGTACATTTAGATAGTTTTGGGTATATATTGAGTTATTGTTTAGTGGGAGTATCATTGTTTGTATGATTCTATATTAATTGCTTCGCGTGGTACAGTATGGATCTTCATTCTGTATTTCATTTAGGAGTTCTCTCTGTCTCTACATTTTTGTTTAGAGATTTGAATGATTTGTCATCCTACAACTCTGTTTCATTAAGTCTAACGAAATAAATATTAGCTGTCTGTTTTAATATCACACTCTGTTTTTAAAAATAACTTGGAGTGATATTGTTGTATAATGTGGATCCCTATCCTTTGTTTCGTTAAGAAATTATCAGAATGTCCAGATTTTCTATTCAAAATTTGAACGATTTGTGGCATTTTTGTAAGTTGTAATGATATGTGATTATGTCTATGTAGTTACATAGGACTTTGTTTTATAATTATGCTCTCTATATCTAGAGATTTTTTAGTTTTAAATTTGGAATGACAAACAAAATAAATGTTTTAAATTAACCAATTCTCATGGAAAGCTGCCCAATTTCTTTACTTAATAGAAACCAAAAGCTGAATCTTTTTTGTTTGTTAAAGAGGTTGTTCCTGTGTTGTTGAAAAGAAGTGGAAAATGGGGTTGCAGTATACTGACATACGTACTGTCAGCGGAGGTGGCCATAACAGTTGTGATAACCTTACCCTCTCCCAAGGCTCTCAAAGTAACTTCGTCTCCTTCCAGATCATATGTACTTTTTTACTTTTCCCATTTGGAATTTAGATCTTCAACCGAGTTTTTCAATTGGGTTGGCAACTTCCCACTCGCACAAAACTATGCAAACAAAACAATGTTGGTTTCTTCCTGCTCTATTCTCTACCCCCTCATGTGCACTCCCATATAGGTCGACTCTTTGGACATTGTAATTCAGACTTGGATGTCACTAATAAGTATTTTTTTTTGTTAATTTCTGCGTTTGATGAGTATCCGGATGATAAAACAATGCATTCGACGGCAAGACTAGCCGAGATGCTCAACACCTACTCCCAAGAGCTTGAAAAGAGTGCTGAAAAGAATTTTTCTACTGATAATTTTCACATTTGAGGAAATTAATGTACTTGAGGAAGCTATAAAGGAATTGGGCTTCCTAATTTCCTTTCCCGCACAGTATTTTTAACTCTTTTGCAGCGAAAAGTTACTACAATATCAGGATCACCTGTAAAGTTTGTGGATGATGTTTGGGGCTACATTGAAAATGTGGTAATTTCTGTCTTAATGCGCCATTGTGAGAGTTACGTTCAGGTCTAGTCTTTTACAAGAAGGGCTGCCCAAAAGCTGTTATGAAGTCAAAGTCTATTGATGGTGTGATGGAAGTTGTAGAGCTGGAGAAGTATACAGATTATACGTGTGATCCTGAGTACATGACAGCATAGAGTAACCTTATGGCACAATGTCAAGTGTTTGAAGAAGCCATGAAAATAATCATGAAAACCAGATCAAGATAGATGGATTTGGTGAAATTAACGTTTCACATCTGAGGGATTATTCTAATAGTATTAGAGAGCAAGCATATGACATGAAAATGAGGATCGCTGCCTACTGGAAAATTGTTCTCAAGAGGCTGGTTGATAGTGTTGCTTTACACATGCTGTTGAGTCTGCAACATTTGGTTAAGAGGGAGATGGAGACGGAGATGGAGATTGTGAGTGAACTCCTGGCTGCTGGAGGCATGGAGTGGATGCTTGAGGAGTCGCCCAATGTTGTTAAAAAAAGGGACCAAGTGAAGAAAAGAATTCTTCTACTAAAGAATTCCGAGGAGGTGATGGCAAAGGTTATCGATAGGATTTCTATAGATGTTGACTACAGTTAGGCTCTTTTTCTTTCCCGGTTATCTTGGTTAATGAATGTTTATTTTGCTTTGGAAAGATGGAGTTATTCTCTGTATTGGACTTCAAGCTTGAATATTATAAGTTTAGTTTTATGCCTGTTATCTGAGTTCCCTACAAATGTTTTGTGGGTTTTGAGACCCTAAAATGAAATTCAATCCCTTAGGACCTGTTGTGTTTAAATTTCCAACTAAATCATTATATGTATATTGAAATCTTTTTTCTTATGTTTAGATATAAAGCAAAGGAGAATTGACAAATTGGTCAATGATTCCAGTTTCATTGAGAACAAGTTTTCATCATCTCGGTCTTTTTTTTCTTCTTTTTTTATTGTAAACATTTATTTGTTCTCGTATATTTATTTTATGTTTGGGTGAGATTGTAAATTTTCAGTGAAAGTATTTATTCATATAATTTCATTTTATTCATGTATTAATTGAATAAATGTCTCAAAGATGTGCTAAAAAATGTCCAATTTATCTAAATTTTTTATCCGTATTTTTTCTTGTTACTTCTTTTTCGGACATTGCGTCTCACCCATACATCGCGCGGGTTTACAACTAGTAAAGATAAAATTTGGCATCAGCTTAATGAAACACTAGGTGGTTAGTAATTAATGAATGAACAACAGTGATGCTAAGGATGAACCAGATGAGATTCCTGTTTAATTTGATATAGGACTAATCACCCGATATTTTATTAGGCAGGGTGTCACAATAAGTAATAGATTTATTCTTATTATCATTGATAATAGAGTCAATGGTTACATTTAGTTTAAACGACTCATCACTTAAATACTCTGTACCCACAAATATTCCATCCTCGATCAAGACAAATTTATCCGATTCAAAGACCAATTTAATTTCCTCCATACTCAATGATGATTCTTATACGAGATTCTTGTGAATTTTGGACACAAAGTACATCATTCAAAGTTTGAGTTTTTCTCGAATTGGATTTGAGAATAATAGTTCCTTGTCCAATAATAGTTCCTTGTCCTATAACATTTGAACTAGAAGAGTTCCCCGTGAATAGTTATTCTCTTTTATCAACTTTTTCATAGCATATGAATGCAATTTTGTTAAAATAGATGTGGCACGTTGCTCCAGCGTCGACCCACCAAACTTCAGAATTTTCAACCATATTGATTTTAGAAACAATGAAGAAAATATTAACCATTTCAATAACCTTTTGTGCAATATTTGCATATCGGACTTAGATTTGGACTGCGCTTATGACAATATTGAGCACAATGACCCAATTTCTTACAAAATTAGCATTCACCCTTAATATTCTTGAAACCTTTACCCTTTGGTCCAATGGGTTACATATTCCTTTATTCTTTTTTGTGGGAGTTGTATCATTTCAGCTTTGATTTGTTTTCCTCCACTACATTGGTCTTTTCCACCATAGAATTTTCACTTCTTTTCTTCTCATTATTTTTGTCTTCTTACATTCTCAAGCGAACTATCAAATCCTCAAATTTCATTTCTTTAAGTTTATGTTTCAAATAATTCTTAAAGTCTCTCAAACTAGGATGCAATTTTTCAATAATTGTCGGTAGTTGAAATGACTCACTTAAAGACATACCTTCACATGAATTTCATGAAAAATTATTTAAATTTCTTGGACTAACAGTTTTGGAATCTACAAAAAAAATAAACTCGAACCTTTTTTTTTGCTATTTAAAAAAAATGATATGCATAGTTGATCCTCATGTAAGAACCTCACAGGAGTCCAGCAATATAATATATATATATATACATACATAAATACACACACATATATATATATATATATATATATATAGAGAGAGAGAGAGAGAGAGAGAGAGAGAGATTTTGGTTGGTGGTTGTGGCAAGGTCATAGGTGCTAATTTCTATACTTAGTTTTGATTTTATTATTATTATTATTATTATTATTATTATTATTATTATTATTATTATTTATTTTTTGGAAGGTTTTCAATAACTTTTTTTTTTATTTAAAATGCCTTTTCTTCTATTTATTTTTCTACTTTTGGAGGAGTTTTGAATTTACTTAATTAAAATGCTATGTAGCCACTAATGTTAACAACTTTTTTTTAAACAATTTTGAACAAAATCTAATTTTTAAATTAAAATGTATTAAAGTCTAATATAAACAATTAGTGAAGTATTAAATTAAAAAAAAAAAACTAGTATTCAATTAATTCGATATATCGCGAGCATATTATGAACAATAAAAAATTAATGTACATTATGTTTTTCCAACCTTGTAAAAAAGTTATGTTCTGAGTCACCTAAAAGATTATCCTTATTGGTGAATTAATAAAAAGAGAGATGTCTTCAAAGTAGATAGAATGAATTTTATAACCATGATTTGAAAAAGTGGGTTGATCATGAAATCAAGAGTACCACTAGGTGGTTGTCCAACCATCTTCACTCTCAACTTCTTTCATCATTTTCTTAAGACATGAATATATGGACCCCTAAATTAATACAATTGTTCCAAAATAACTCTTGAATGATTAGAATGCCAAGTAAACCTTCAAACTAACCAAAATATTATTATAAGAGCATTCCTTCACTTTGGGCTGTTAACTTAAATAAAAATGATTCATGTGACATGCACATGACCCATTATGAATGCAAAATACATAAATTCACACACACACACACACATATATATATATATAACTCTTGTGCGGACGAGTGCGAACTGGACACATGTCACCTGGTGGTGAACCTAGAAATTATTGCCTAAATTATAGGCACTCTCTCTTTTCTAGGCTCACCGTCAGGTGACACATGTTCGGTCCGCGCTCTTAAAATGCAGACTCCGCACAAGAGCAGTTATATATATATATATTGCCTTAGAAACCAAAGGTAGGCGAGTGAGTTTTTATTTTATTTTATATTGACCGAAAAAACGACAGAGAAGCTGAGGGGAGGGGTGGTTTGGTTTGCTGGACAGGAAGGTAAGAGGAGAGGGGAGGGTTTCGTTTGCCGGAAAAAATATGTGCCTCTCGATTTTGCCACAGAAAACAAAAGTTAGGGGAAGAGGAGGGTTTCTCCTGAAAGAATGGAACGAAAGGTAGGGGCGAGGAAGATTTCGTGGTGGGTAAAGAGGGGAGGTGTCTCCCCAAAAAAGAGGAAGGTGAGGGCCGGATTCGCCTAAAAACGGAAGGCAAGGGGAGGGGGGGGGGGGTTCTTCATAAAGCAAGAGTGAGGGAGAGGGGAGGTTGGCCAAAAGTAGGGGCGGTAATGGGAAAACAAAATGGAGGGGTAGGGTAGATTTAATTTTCGTTATTTAGTTTTAATCATGAATGGATGGTACACATGATTCATTCCGCCCAAGTTAACAGCTCAAAGTGACGGAAAGATCTTGTTAAATTTGCTTGGTGCTAAATGAGAAATTTAATCTTCTCTAAATGAAAAACCACAAGAAATTCATGCCCTAAACTACTGAATCTGCAGCTCTAACAGGCATAAACTACAATTTCAATTTGCTGATTAGGAAAACTCAACTTGTTGACTGACAATACAATTACGGTTAAATTGCTAAAACGTGTTGGGAACAATGGATCTGCACCCCCTTCGAGGCAAATTTTGCAACTTTGCATGGTTTAGTCCGATCCGCACAAAAGTTTCTCTAAGCATTTGAAAAAGGAAAAACAATAAAATCATCATGAACAATATGCAATACATCCAATTTATCATTATGAATAAGATAAATGTAGGGAGATGAGCATTTACTTCTGAATTACAATTTAAGATTACCCACAATCAATAAAAGATATTAGCAAAACTAAGTGATAACACACAAATGAAATATATTACAACGGCATAACACAAATAACAGACAACATCTTCTTTCAGATATTTTCCTTTTCTGTTTTCTCCTAGTGTGTGTGTGTGTGTGAGAGAGAGAGAGAGAGAGAGAGAGACCAAATCCTTGGTTGTACCAGAAAAGAAAGATGCCATAACAAAAGCAAATTACATATTAACTTCAGGCCTAAGCTGTACGAAGCAGGGGAGAATTGTACCCATCACTGCTTTCCGAGTATTGGATTGGCACTAGAGCAGGATCTTGATATGCAGTGACTAGTTTGTCACGGAAATCAGCAATTGTAGGCTCATTTTCATCATCTCTGTCTTTCTTTATCAAACACTGTACCACAAACAACAAATGTTGGTGGGACAACAAAATGATGCAACTACAAAGTATTATAGAGAAAACTAATACAACTGTGAAAGAAAATAAAGTGAGGATTAATCAGTAAGGCTACTGCATATAACAACCATGAATATTGTCTGTTGAGTAAATATTCTTCCTTTCAGCTACATGTTGAGTACAATTCCTTTCATTAAAAATATAAAATGGGATATTTCTATGTCAAACACAACTCAGTCTGCTTTCTTGACCATAGTTTGGTGTCGTATGCTATTAACTACTCAATTCGTTCCAAATTAAGAGTCCTAGTTTCCTTGTTGCTCCGTCTCAAATTAAGTATTTGTATATGATAATAAAAAAATGTACACGATGTATTATGTGATTTTGGATTGAAATAGTGACCAAAAGCTACTCTGACTGTAAAACACTTTTTACCATTTCAATTTTCAC
Source organism: Sambucus nigra (assembly GCA_949130495.1). Taxonomy (NCBI): domain Eukaryota; kingdom Viridiplantae; phylum Streptophyta; class Magnoliopsida; order Dipsacales; family Adoxaceae; genus Sambucus; species Sambucus nigra. Next base: position 522,844,905 of record OX422207.1, read on the forward strand.
CTGGAACCAAGAGGGGCCTTAAGAATGTGAAAAGTTAAAATATGACATTCTGGTGTATCAACGTACCTCAGCAGGGTAACCACTGAAGATGGGTAGGAACCGTTTGCGGCAATAGCTGTTGAACAAAAGAGTGACGACTGGAAGAGGAACTGTTAAGCTGGAAGCTAGAGGAAGTTTCTTCAGCCCAAATATTCCAATGGCAATAATGTGCAACAGGAACAAGGAAAATATTGTTGAATCGTGCATTATAGGCCAAAACTTTCCAGCGGTCTCAAATTTGGGTGAATAAACATTCAATAGCTGAAAAGAAATTCACTCAACAGTGTTATTCAATTGTAATATCTAGCGGCCCAAAGTGTTAAATAATGTGAAAATACTTCACCAAGATCCTCTAGGTCTAAGAAGACAAGGGAAAGTGACCTGTGAACCTAGGAATCCGGAGTAACAACCATAGAACAATAAAAGATCAAGATTTTGTAGAACAAAAACTGTAATATAATTTAAGCTGCAAGTTGTTCCAAAAGCTTATAGTTAGAATTTAAGATGATGAAATGGAGAGAAGAAATGAAGATACACAATAAAGAGCCCAAGATGTATTGTTGGATACTCTCTACACCCATATACCATCATATACATACTAGTGAATTAGGGTTACATGATATGGGAGATGATAATAGTACCTTGTAAGAAATTTTAAAATAACCTTGCTATATTTTATACTCTCAAACGCTCCCCTCAAGGTGAAGCATGTTGAACAAACAATCCCGAGTTGGAAAAAAAAAAGCAAAAGATAGCACAAATTAAAAAATGAAGCACCATATCCATCGAGCCAATTACATTTGGAAGTTTTCTACACCCATCAACAAAGGCCATACAAATGGCACAAAAGGTGTGTTTAACTAAACAATAAGAGGTATTTCATCATTCATCAACAAAGGGTCCACAAAGTGACCCATCATTATTTTCTATTAAACGCCATATAACAAGGGGATATTTACCACTTGTCACTAGAGGAACCTATATAAGGTCCATCAAGAGGTGAGCTTTTAAACACCTACCAACAAAGGGTCCAGTATTGGCCCATCAACAAGAGGTAATAAACAAATCAACAAAGGATGATAAACACCCATCCACTGACAGAGCCGGCCTTTAGCTGGGGGCAAGTGCCCCAACCATAAATTTGAAAAAAAATAAATTAAAAAGTTTTGGGTGAGTGAAAATATAAAACTTCAAAGTTGACAATGTATAAAGGTATTGTGTTTTGAGTGTTGAGCCCGGAAAATAAAAAAAAAAGGTGGAAACTTCTTTACTTTACCACAAATCCGAACACAACACAACACACAAACCCATTTCATTCTCTCTCCCCCCTTTCCTAAATACTTATCCCCCCATATCCCAAAAAAAAAAACCATTGCTTCTTCTCCTTGCTTTGTTTGGAGACTTGGAGCTGGAGCTTGGATTGGACCACTTTAAAAAGCACGGCCTCTCCTATCCTCACTCTCTCTATAAGGTAAATGCTTTGACCCGTTTTTTGTTTACATTTTGAAATTAGTTTCTGTTTCTTTTATGGTAAGTGTATTTGTTGTTGATTTATTAAGTGTTTAATTTAATTTTATTCTAATTGTTTGATTAATATAATTTGATTTGGTATTTTGGTTCTTGTTTATGGTTTGATTTAATTTGTTAAGTACTTTATTGGTTCTAGTTTAGGAGGGTTGTTATTTATATTGATTGAGGTGTTAAAATTTATTGTTGTTTAGACTTTTGCAATATGCCTAATTTTTATCAAATTGATGTCCTAAATTTGACAATATGACAATAAATGTTGAGTTGATTATAACTATATCTTATTTCAGATATGGAAAAATATTTTAAAAGAACTCATGAAAAAATATCCGATGAAGTGATGCCTCCCTTCACCGAAAACAATGATGTTCAAGTGGAACCTACATCAAAAAAGATAAGCCGGGAGCTCATTACGTGTGAGCTATCAAATCTTGCTTTCGATAGACCTCGCATTTCGAGTTATGATCTGTTTGATCATTACAACATTAGACGAGCCTATTTGCAAATGGATCCTTGTCAACCCTCTATGCAAAAATTTCCTCAAACAATTTTGGAGACAAGGCTCGTCATTTCAATCCAAAGTGGTTCATCCAACATGGGAGTTTATTGGAGTACAGCATAAAAAATGATATTGCATTTTGTTTGTCGTGCTATTTATTTCGTCCGAAATCCGTGGATATATATAAATGTGATGAATTTATAAGTGGTGGATTTAAGAATTCCAAAAATAGTGGAAGACTTCAAGAACATGTAGGACCCTATACTAGTTCTCAAAATGTTACTTATATGAAGAGCAAGATTTATAAAAACAAAATCAACATATTCAGACACTAATCGATAACAAATCAAAGGAGCGTCGCATTGAGTATCATCTTCGATTAAATGCGACCATTGATGTGATTTGATTTCTTATACAAGGACTATCTTTTCGTGTCGATGATGAATCAGAGGGGTCGTTGACTAAGAGTAACTTTCTTGAACTCTTTCAATGGCTAGTGGATAGAAATGAAGTTTTTAATAGTATTGAGCTTAAAATGCTCCAGGAAATCACTCATTGACATCATCGGAAAATCAAAAAGATGTTGTAAATGCTATTTCTAGTGAGACCACCAAAGAAATACTAAAATATCTCAATGAAGAACCATATGCAGTTTTAATTGATGAAGAAAGAGCAAATGGTCATTGTTTTGCGATATGTGGATGAGAGAGGTTTTGTGATGGAAATAGTTCTAGGCATGGTACACGTTCGTGACACTACAACAATTTCAGTTAAAACATCACTCAATGCCTTTTTTTTTAACAAGCATAAATTGAGTGTGGCAAACTTGTGTGATCAACGTTACGATGATGCAAAAAAAATGCAAGGCAAGTATAATGGCATTAAATCATTGATTCTTAAGGTGAACAAGTCAGCATTCTACGTCCATTATTTTGCACACCAAAAAATCTAATTGGCACTCGTTCACTTTGCAAAAGATCTTGACCAAGTTGTTGAATTCTTCTCCTTAGTTAATAGTTTAGTGAAGATTGTCGGGGCCTCATACAAACGTCGAGACATTCTTCGGGAAAAGGAAGTCGAACGTGTTTTTAAGCAACTAGAATGTGGTGAATTACAAAGCAGTCGAGGGTTAATTCAAGACACTAGTCTCAAGCGACCTGGTGATACACGTTGTGGCACGCACTATGGTACACTAATAAATTTGATTGCTATGTTTGGATTCGTGCTTGATGTCCTTGCAACTTGGTGGAGGATTCTTCATACAGAAAATGTGAGGCATTAAATTTGTTAAAAACAATGCAAACTTTGGATTTCATCTTTACTTTGCATTTGTTTATACCCAAGTAATTCATTCGCTTCTTTTAATATCACCAAATTGGTTCGTCTCTCTGAATTCTACCCGATGACTTCACTGAACAACGTATTGTCCTTGAGAATAAACTATAGACATGAATTTGATATGAAAACTAATGATGATGCTCTTGAGTTGGAAAGGATTGGTGATTTGGGTAAGATGGTTGAGACATGAAAGCACATGAAATCTAATGATGATGATGTTCTTTCAATTTGTTTGCATTGGTATCCTATGTTTCACTTTTAATATTCAAGTTGGTATCAAAATTAGTATTGATTGATCATGTTTGGATTATTTGTACTTGTGTTGCCAAGGTGTTTGGCGTTGCTTCTTTCGTTAAACATCATTGCATGAAAAAATTGTTTTTCCTATATACTTACCCATGTTTCATTTTGGGAGAGAATTGGTTCTATTGGAGAGAGAGAATTTTATTATGGACCTTTGTTTTGTGTTCGGGAAGAAATGATATCTCAATCTTTATAGTCCGAGGGAGATTTTTGCCTTAAGAGAGATGCCCTAACTTAGGTAGAGATTGTAGACAAAAGGGGAGGGTTTATTCATATGCAGATTAGTGTCAGGTTAGCAATGATGCGACAAAGTTTACACAAGAGCAAATCTTCTCAACATGAGTCTGTCAATTGTCAGTTCTTTTCCATTTTGGGGTTGGGATTGAGTCTTTTAGTTGAGCCTGACAAACCATAGGTTTTTATTTTTTGTTTTGTCCCGAAATAACCAAAGGGGAAGATTTGTAAGGACAAATTTCTAATAGAGTCGATCAGTATATTTTTTGGCTTATTCCGTGTTTGTACAAAACCTTTAATAAGCATATATTAGAATTGGAGTGTGTTGACCTTTCAAGCCTATAACATGCTTGTTTGAAGAGGTAGCGACGAAGTTTCAGAGATTGCATTCATCGTGTCGTGTTTCGTGTCACAATTCGTCTTCATGTTCTGAGGATCTCTCAATTATGAATGCGTATATTTTTTAGTTTTGGGTGTCGTTTTTATAAAAATGTTGAGGGTGGTTTTTAAAGATTTTCGAAGAAAAAATATATTTTGGTCTTAAGTCGTTCGAATGTCTTTATAGTCTTCGTTCGAACTAGATTGGTTGTTCGTTCAAACAACATTCAAACGTCAATCGAACAAGGTTTCTCGGTCAGCAGAACAAATATCGTTTGAAGCTCATTAGAAGTTAGTTCGAACGAGATGAGTTGTTCGTTCAAACGTGTTTAGCTTTAGTTGGAGCAAGAAATGTAGTTTCGTTAGAACGAACTCCTTTTTCGTTCAAACGAGCCCTCGAAATTTGTGTCGTCTCGAAAAATGTGTTTTTTATATGGTCATGGCATCAGTTTTTGTGGGGGCTTTTGGTAAAAATCAGTTTTTTATACAATTCTAAAACGTCTTCAAACCCTAGTTTCACCCATCTTGTTTAAAATCCAAGTTTTGATACATATATGCTTTGAGATCTTTGTTTGGGCACCAAGGTTCAATACTCTTCACATATGAGTATTCGTTTCGCGCGGTGGAATCCGTATGTGTTATTGTTTACACACGGTGGACTCCGCGTTGTGGTGTTGCAGTGAAGAAGCGGTGGATTCCCTGTTCCAATCCATAGATGCTTGTTTAAATGTTCGGTGGACACTGAGGCGTGTGTGGACTCGCACATTGTGGCAGTGCGCGAGTGGACTCTTATGTTACACTAGGCGGACATTGAGGAATGAAGAGCGTCAAGGCTTGCGAGGGCGTCGAGTCTGTATTGCAAAGCATTCGTGTCCTTTGTAATTCCATACTCGATGGATTTTGCGTGGCTGGGTCGTCTGAGATTTTTTCCATTTGGGGTTTCCGCGTACATCGAGCGTTATGTGATTGTTTATTTTATTTCATCCTGCTATCACCTATATAAATGCTTTAGGATAAAATAAAATTGGCTAAAACTAGTTTACACAAGATTCGTTTAAAATTGGTGCTTAGGGTTAATTATGTTTAAGTTGGATATTTAATTTGAAAAAATTAAAAATTGGTTTTTATTTAGACCATTCAGTATATTAGAGCTTTCATTACGCTTTTCCCTGGTTCAACACCAAAGACGCAGTTGCGAGGTGAAGTCATTGAACGGTTTGAACTCACAGGTCGAATTGACTTCATGGATGCCAAATTTGTTCACAATTTCATTTCCCGACCTAGGGCTTCAGACACTTAAATCAAGCATCTCTCCCTCCATCTCGAGGAAAATAACAAAGAACTCATAACGATCGAAACATACATGAAAAAATAGCCAAGAATACATACTACCAAAACAAATGAAGATCTGATACCCCTTTTGATGTGAATGCAAGGAATGACACACACACGCACTTACATGCTTGTGCGAGCGCGGACCGACCCACACATATATATAAAGGTTTCTCTCCCTAATCTAACTTCTCGTTCGTTCATTATAACTAAATGATTACAAGAGAGGAATGCGGCCTTATTTACACTAATACTAGTTAAAGTCCTAATTTTAGCTATTAACTTCCAAGAGAAACATAGATTAACTAAAAAAAATAACTATAATCCTGAATCTAATCGCTAAAGTTAGCAATTAAATAAAAAAGAAATATGACAATAATAATAATGATGACGTTTATTTTTAATTTTTAGTTTTATAGCATTTTATTGTATTATAGGGTTAATGATGATGAATGGCACGTGCGTGGAAGGAGGCCAAGAACGACCTTTATTTTTATTTTTAAATTTTATTAGTTTACTTTTATTTTTATTGTATAATAGGGTTAATGGGAGATCTTTTAGTATGGGCATTATACGAAAAGGTTGTCAAAGGGTGATGTTAGCTCACGTGACATCACATATGCCTAAGCCAAGAACGACGTTTATGTTTAATTTTTAGTTTTATTGGTTTTCTTTTTATTTTTATAGAATTTTTATCGTATTATAAGGTTAATGGGAGGTCTTCTAGAAAGGGCATTATAAGAAAAGGTTCTAAAGGGTTAATGGGAGGTCTTCTAGAATGGGCATGTGACATCATATGAGCCTGGATCCATGTGCCCTATTACGTATTGATGGCCTAATTCTAGATCCTTCCCCTTCCCCATCTCTATATATATCCCTTTACCCTATATGGTAAATGATTCGACATTTCTCCAATTTGAGTATTACTCTCTCTCGAGTGCATTGTGCCGTTGACGGCATAATTTATGTCAATTGGTTTCGGAGCCTAGTTGCTCCACCATATTATTGTTGTTGTAAAAAAACAAAATCGTAAAACACAAGCAACCAATGGCGCTGAGGAAAAACATTCGAGCCGAGTGTCGTAATTTCCGATTGGAGGAGCAAGTAGATTACCTAATGAAAAAGATGGACTATCTCCATATTCGAAAACCTCCACCACCCACCCATGTTTCCACCACCCCACACCACCCCAAAAAATACCCAACGAAGGATTACTATAACGAATGGACCTCAACACGAGGAGCAGAGGAGACGTTTTGAAAGGGCCGAAGAATTTTCTGCCATCACACAACCATCATCACCACACCTTCAAAATCCTAGAAATTCCCAAAACCAAATATGTTGCAAACACCCAAACAACCACCAAACAGACCAAAACCCTAGATTTGTGCTCCCTCTAAGCCAATCTGAGGTCACCCCTCAGTTGCGAACCCCTGGCGACCCATTCTGGGACCTCACGAAGGCCGCCGAACCTAAAACCAATCAGTCACGCACCCGCACCCCCGCAACCTCCGATCCACAACCGAATGGTTTCCTCCCTCATTCTGACAACAAACTTCCCCAATATTGACACGACAGAGAGGTAGCCGCCTTCGCCGGACCATGGCGCCCTTCGCCAACAACGAGTTGGGGCTTCGTCGATGAGAATCCAGCCCTCCCTAGTACCGTAACAGTGCCTGACCTGTAACAACGCTCTTTTTCTGACTGCATTAAGCCAATCCGACAGTCTCCCGGTTATTCTGACCTCAGGCAACGACATCCGACCGCTATTGGTGGTCGTCCGACCGCCAGTAGCTTTAAAGGTGGTTGGATTTGGTGCAGAGGCAACTAGGGATTCTCAAGAGCAGAGGGAAACAAAAGGTTATGGGCTAGGGTTTTATTTGGGCTCGAATAAAGAAGCCAAGGTTGCTGCAATTTACAAAACTGCCCCTATTCCTTTTATTAACTCTCCCATTTGCTAAAATTATCCCATTAGCCCCATATTTTTTCAAACCACCCAATTTAGTGTCAATTTTATTGGGGTTGACAAATTTGGGTAACCCCCGATTTTCAAAGTGTTAGAAAATATTTTATTTAGGTCCCAAAATTTTAGAGAAAATTCTTTTTCACCCCCAATAAAATATAAAAAAATATTTTCCAAGTATTTGTTTATTTGGCACGGGAATTTGCAATTTACCCCTCACACTCGAGGATGAGCTTTTTCAAAAAAGGGGAGACTAATGTGCATGGAGGAATGTCAAGAACGACATTTGCTTTTAATTTTTAGTTTTAATAATTTTAATTTATTATAAGATTAAAGATAGGTCTTCTAAAAAGTGCAGTATAGGAAAAGGTTGTAAAGGAGGTTCTCTTTGGTCATGTAACATCACATGGGCCTACTCCCATTTCTCTATTAGGTATTAGGTATTAATGACCTAATTATGGATTTCTCCCATTCCCCATGTAAATATCTCTTTACCCAATAGTAAATGATTCTACATTTCTCCAATTTCAGTATTACTCTCTCTTGAGTGTATTTCTGTTGTGCCACTGACGATTTTATTTACGTGAAAAAATAATAATAATAATAATAAAATATAATACCTCGAAGAACTATTTTCACCCGCGCAAACATTCTAGCACGATAAAGCTCCGCAATGTTGGAAAAGGGGCTCCGATTCACACCCCATGAAATCTATTTGTGAATTGTTGCCCAATGTACCCTCGGGATAGAAAAAGTGAAGTTGTGGCCTGTGAGTTTAAGGGAATTTGGAATTTTCTTAGATGTGGACCATACGGGTTGAATAAGTATTTTTTTGGGCCTCGCAAGAAATTTGGGTCCAAGAGCTTTTTCAAACCATTTTAATTCATTTTCAGTGTTGGTTTTGTTGGGTTAGAAAATATGGAATCACCTTAAAAATCCTATTTGTACCTAAAATTATGGTCTGGGCCCAAAAAATTTTAAAAATAATAATAATAATAGTTGTGGGTTAAAATTAATAGGTCCAATATTTTCAAGTATTTGTTTATTTGGCATGGGCATCACCATATTCGGCCTAAGCTCATGATCGAGATTTCTCTAAGGAGAGGAGAGTAATGTATACATAGGGAAACCGCATGGAGCGAGTTCAAGAATCCAAGAAGAGAAACATTTTATTGTCATATATTTGTCTTAATTTAACTAATATTAAATAAGTGTTTTAATTAATTATGTTTCATTTTTTTATTTAGGAGTAATTATGATATATCATCTTGGTGGAAGCTAAGTAAAGCCTATAATAAAGGCGTATATGGTTAGTCTATATTCAGCTATTGGTTTATTAAGGATAATGTTTCTTTTGGTCAGCTGCGATATTAAAATCACGTTCTTGCATTGATATTAAGATATCTATGTGTGCTTGCTATGCATTTGTTAGATTTATGAGATAAGCAATTTACATAATAAAAGGAAGAGAAGAGAAGGGACAAGAAGAAAAGGAAGACAGTGAAGAGAGAAATTAGTAAAGAGGAATGAATGAATGAATTAGATCATTCATCTCCCATCACATTCTATTTATAACATAAAGTTTCAATATTTACACATAGGTCCCTACAGAATTAAATGACAAAAACTGTTACAAATAAACTCCTCTTAATACTCCTCCTCAAGCTGGTATAAAGATATCTATCATACTGACTAATATTTTGTGATAGGTAACTTTACTCACACCCTTAGTCAATACATTAGCCACTTGGTCAACCGTGTTCACATACGAAGTACAAATGAGCTCAAGACGAAATTTTTCCTTCATGAAATGCCGATCAACTTCAGCATGCTTTGTCCTATCGTGTTGAGCAATACTAATGGAAGCCCTATTATCACAATACAAGTTCATTGGCTCCCGTACTAGATATCCCAACGCATTTAACATAGTTCGTTACCATAACTCACAAATTCCATGTGTCATGGATTTGAACTCAGCCTCTACACTAGATCTAGCTATACAGACTGTTTCCAACTTCGCTTACCAGCAATAAATGTGCAATATATTAAAGTTGATTGTCGATCGGTCACAAACCCTGCGCAATCAGCATTTGTATAAGCTTCGAGACATAAGTTACCATGTCTCCCAAATAATATCCTCTTACCAATTCAACTTTTGAGGTAACGAAGAATATGATACGCTGTCTCGAGGTGAGAAGACCGTGGAGCATGCACAAACTGACTAATCATACTAACAGCATAGGGAATATCTGGACGAGTAAGAGATAAGTAAAATAGACTCCCAACCAAACGTTGAAATCTCCCCACATCATCAAGCAACTCGCTATCCATGTCATTTAGCTTATGGTTCTGCTCAATGGGTGTATCAGTGAGTCTAGCTCCAAGTTGACCTGTTTCAACCAGCATATTGTGGGAACCCATTTATTTTGGCCGAGGAAAGTAATCGACCAACTCGAGTTGCATAGGGACTGCCCGGCCCAAATCCGATATTCATTAATGGCTCGTGTATTTTACAAACACTAAAAGACTCGTGGAAAAATTCTAATCGATTACCAACAATCTCGGAGGAGAAATTAAGGGACACCACTAATTATCCACGATTATATTGAGTTACTTGTACAACTCAATCTCTGATGTTAACATCTATAAATTGTAAACCCTGACCTGGGACAAAGGGATGTAATCTCGAGCATTGGGAGACACTAATAAGATTATAGTAACTTCACCGTGGATGTAGGCAAGTTGTCGAACCACGTATATCATTGTTGTGTGTGTGATTTTCCTTCTTGCATTTGTAATTGTTTTCGTGGATCTTAATTGTGATATTTCTTGTACTCACAATTGACATTATCTGTGGGAAACGATTTTTATTCCTGTGAAAACATTAATCAATAGAAAGCTCCTGATGTCTCACCTTAGCAGCAACATTCCTCAGGTTAGCGATGTAAAAGAAGACCCAGTCCCACCTAGGGCCAGCACAAAAATCCTAAGTTTCGCCAAGAAAGGCAGCCTTCTGAAGAAAGCTAGGGACCACCTAAGTCTACCCAGATCTCCGGGTTAGTCGGCGCTTACGAAGCCAGGCTTCGAGAATAAGAGGAAGCCACACGCCTCCATGTGGAAGAAAATGCTCGCCTTCGAAGGCGACTTAAAAGGATAGAGAGAGATCTCCATAGAGGTAAGAGGAAACGTCGTGATAAAACTCCTAGTCCCCAGGCCGAGGGAAGAGCGCCAGGCGCGACCAGGATAGATCTGAACGTAGCAGACCAGAGAATGGTCGATCAGAGCGTCGCCAGCTAGAAAGGCGCCAGAGGAGCAATGATCGTCAAAATGAGGACATCAAGATTTTGGTTCGTAGAGAGATGGACCAACATCTAGCTCATCGAGGAGCCAGGTCTACTAGGGAGCTAGCTAGGAGAGCTCTCAATACCTAGATGAAATCCCTTTTTTCAAGGGCGATCGATGAAAAGGAACCCCAAAAGAAGTTTGTCGTCCCAGGTTTAAGATTTTCGACGGAAAGACAGATTCCATAGACCACGTTCCGCAATACAGACAGGCGATGACCTTACGGAGCCCCAACTATGCATTGATATGTCGAATCTTCCCTTCCAACCTACATGACGTAGCACAGAAGTGGTTCGAGAAGCTGCCTCAAAGGTCAATCAAGAACTTCAAGGCCCTAGCAGACGCTTTTACTGCTCGCTTCATAACCAGCAGCTCCCATCCCAAGCAGATGGATGCACTGCTCACGATGAAGAAAAAGTCACAAGAGAGCCTTCATGATTATGCCAAGAGGTATTGGGAAGTCTTCAATGAAGTGGAGGATTGCTCATAGCAAGTTGCCGTTGCATCCTTCAAGATTGGTCTACCGACCACATCTTTGCCGCAGCAGTCCCTAACTAAGAAAGAAGCCAGCACCATTGACGATCTCATGGCTCGTATTGAGAAATACGCCAAACTAGAAGACGTGGTTCACTCTAATGTAAGGGACCACGATCGAGCAAAGGTAACCAAAAGAGGATATAAGAGTGACACTCCAAAGAAAAGGAACAAGAACGGGGACAAGACGGCTCTAAGAATGGGAACAAGACTGATCCTTCAATGGCGTTCTTGACCGTCCACACAGTTTTCAATGAATCTATTTATAAGATCTTGAGCAAGATTAAAGACCAACCATTCATCAAGTGGCCCAAGAAGATGGGTGGTGACCCGACGAAACGAAATAGCGCGCTGAGATGCGCATTCCACAAGGAGGGCGGCCACAGGACTGAAAATTGCAAGGCATCTCAATGAATACATAGAGACCAGAAGCCGAAGAACGTCGTTGATGATGATATGGGACAGGAGTTCGCGGTGATTAATTGGGGCATCAGACCTAAAGCAGGTCCAAGGGAATACTGTTCGGATGGAGCTGAAAATGGTCACTGCTGTCATGGAGGCATTCAAGCGCGGGCAACCAGCGGACGTCGACTACACCAAACATATCGTCTTCATTAAAGAAGATTTGGTCAGAGTGAGGACCCCACATCACGACGCACTGGTAATAACACTCATAATTGCAGTTTGGGACATCGACAAGCTGCTCATGGACCAGGGAAGCTCATCAGAGGTGATGTGCCTGAAGTTGTTCCACAAGCTGAAGCTCAACCTAGCCGATCTCAAGGTAAGCCACAATTCCATTGATCGGCTTCGCAGAAAAAATCACAATGTCGCTGGGAAAGATAGTCCTGCTAGTCAGAGCAGGCAGCATCTCAAAGTTGATTGAAATCTTAGTAGTGGACATAGAGTCCCCATATCACGTCATTCTAGGCAGAGGTTGGCTGCATGCCATGAGAGTCGTACCATCTTCCTACCACCAAAAGGTCCAGTGCAACACCGACCGGGGTGTGGTCAAAATTCGTGGCGACCAGGCCACTGCAAGAAAGTGCTTCATCGCGGCCATCTGCCGAGGAAGGAGAAGAAAAAACCAAAGGATGCTCAGGAGGACGCCCTGGAGGGGGCTACACCCTCTAAATAGCAATTACGGTACGGTCGACCAGGGGTGGAGGAGACCGGGACACACCCCGCTGACAGGGTCATTGAAAGCCTGAAGGAAGTTGGAGCTGATGACAACTTGCCAGGGAGAGTTTTTTATCAGAACCACACTCGTCGATCACGAAAAGAAATAATTAATTGCCTTCTTGAAAAGCAATCAATATGTTTTTGCTTAGGAACCATATGATCTGGCCGGGATTAATCCCAACGTAGTCTGCCATCGTCTACACATCGACCCAACCTTCAAGCCGATCACTCAAACGGCTAGCTAAATAACCCTCAAGAAGGTTAAAGCAGTTGAGAACGAAGTGGGGAAGCTTCTAGATGCAGGATCCATTAGGGAAGTTCAGTTCTCCAAGTGACTATCCAATTTAGTAGTGGTACGGAAGAGCAACAGCAGTTGGAGGGTCTGTATTGACTTCACAGATCTCAACAGAGCATGCCCCAAAGACAGCTTCCCACTGTCTAAAATCGATCAGTCGGTTGACACTACGGCAACACATGAAAGGATGAGTTTTCTGGACGACTATTCAGGATACCATCAAATTCCGTTGTTTAGCCCCGACCAGGACAAAACGTCCTCCATAGCCCCCATTGGGCTATTACAAGGTCATGCTGTTTGGCTTAAAGAATGCAGGGACAACTTATCAGAGGTTAGTCACGAAGATGTTCAAGAAACAGATGAGAGACACAATAGAGGTCTACATTGACGACATGTTAGTCAAGAGTAGGCCTGTGGTTCGGGCGGATCGGATCGAAAAATGCCTCTTCGAAAAAAATTCCGATTCTTTTCGGAAATAAAATAATTATTCCGATTTCTGATCTAATTTTTTCGGAAAATAAAAAAAAAAATCGAAAAATTGGAAAAACTCGAAAATTCACCAAATATATTAAAAATCCAGAAATTTCGAAAATTTCAAAATTTCAAAAATATAAATTTTCGATTACTCGAAATTCTCATTTTAAATAAACGAAAAGGGTTTACCCAACATGTAAATACATAAAGATTTGACCCATTTTTTCATTTGTGTAGAAGTTAAGAGGATACTCACTTTTTATATATCACACTTTGGAGCCCTCTCCCTCTCCCAAGCGATGTCGGATATAGGAAACTTTCAAAAAATCGAAAAAAAAAGGAAAAATCGAAAATAATTCGGAAAAAATCAAAAATAATTCGGAAACAAATTGGAAAAATTTCGAAAGAAATTGGATCAGCATAGTTTCGGTAAATCGGAAATTCAGAATTGTTCCCAATTTTTTTCGGAAAAATCGAAATTCGGCAAACTAAAATTTCATTACAAATTCGAAAAAAATCGGGTCGAAAATCGGAAGTTCGGAAAAAAAACATAGCCCTAGTCAAGAGCAAGAACAAAGATGACCACCTCAGGGACTTAACTAGAACCTTGGAGATCCTCAGGAAATACCGGATGAAACTTAATGCAAGTAAGTGCTCATTCGGTATCCAGTTAGGAAAGAATCTAGGCTATTTGATTAGCAATAGAGGAATTGAGGCCAATTTGGATCAGATCGACACGATCACCAGAGTCCAGCCTCCACAGATAGGGGTGTGCACGGGCCGGTTCAGTTCGGTTTTGGACTGCAATTCAAACCGAACCGATCGGTTCGGTTTTGGAAAAAATTAGACTGAAACCGAACCGATAATTAAAAAACCCGTCGGTTTCGGTTCACATCGGTTTGGTTTCGGTTCGGTTTTAACCGATTTTCAATTTTGCTCGGGTTTTTTAGGTCGGTTTTGGTCGGTTTTGGAGTTTGGTTAATGGGTTTTGGATATAAAAATAAAAGATATTTAAGGGCTTTTTAATATAAATATTGATGTCGGTTCGGTTCGAATCGATTTTTTCTGTCTAAATCGCCAACTGAACCGACATTGTCGATTTTTTAAATCCACAAACCGCAAACCAAACCGGGCTAAAAAAAACCGCCGGTTTCGGTTCGATTGGTTTTTTTGCACACCCCTATCCACAGACGTTGGGAGATGTTCAAAAGCTCACTGGTATGCTCTCAATGCTCAATCGCTTCATCTCCAAGAATGTTGCCGACCATTCTTTCAGCCCCTGAAAAAGGACAATGGCCTCATATGGAATGATCATTGTTCAAGAGCTTTGGAGGAGATCAAATCCTACCTTAGCAAACCGCCCCTACTAGTGATTCCAGAAGATGGAGACCCATTGTATCTCTACCACACAATATCAGACCACGCTGTAAGCTTGGCTCTGGTGTGAGAAAGGAGGACAGCATCCTGTTTTTTATGCTAGCAAGACACTTATGGACGCAGAACAGCGTTACTTGCCCCTGGAAAAGCTTGCATATGCACTGGTGGTCGCCTCAAGAAAGCTGAAACATTACTTCGAAGCTCACTCAATAACGGTGATCACCTCCTACCCGATCAAAGTTGTTTTTCGGAAAGCCGACCTCTCTGAACGACTCTTAAAATGGTCGGTGGAGCTCGAAAGATTCGATATCCACTTTCCACCAAGAACAGCAATTAAGGGGCAAGTCTTGGCAAACTTTATCGCTGAATTCAGGGGAGACCCGCCTATTGACCAGCAGGAAGCGAAGCAGTCAACAGATGAGGAAGCACAGCCTAAGGACTGGACCCTATACGTTGATGGAGCCTGCAATTCTAAGGAGGCAAGAGTAGGAATCGTCCTCATCACACCGGAAGACGCTGCCATCGAACAAGGAATCAAATTGGGATTTGAGGCCTCCAACAACGATGCTGAATACAAAGCACTGATCGCTAGATTGCGCAAGGGCCAACTGCTGGGGACAACACGGCTTAACGTATTAAGCGATTCCAAACTGGTCTCCAAGTAAATTAGTGGAGATTTAAACGCAAAAGGCGACAAAATGGCAACCGACCTCGTCATGGTAAAAGGTCTTATAGAAGGATTTGAGAAAATTGACATTCAACAATTCCCTGGGGGGCAGAGCCATGCAGACACCTTAGCGGACCTGAGGTCTACAGTGGACTCTGATCTGAAAAGAATCATCCTGATAGAGTTCCTCGCCCAGTTAAGCATTGACCAAATAGTCGTAGCTTAGCAAGTCCTCACAGAGTAGGCCCCCAATTGGATGGATCCCATCATCGTCTATCTACGGAGCGACATACTGCCTAACAACAAGAGATTGGCTCATCAAGGGTGAAAGTTGTCCGTTTTAACCTTGCCCACGAGGAAAGCTCTACAAGAAATCATTCACCAGTCCTTACCTCCAATGCGTCCACCCACATGACACCGAGCAAGTGCTTAGCGAACTTCATGATGATTTTTGTGGGAGTCACGCAGGAGGAAGGTCATTGGCCTTTCGAGCAATTAAAGAAGGTTACTGGCGGCCTCACATGCAAAAGGACGCAGGCACCTATGTTTGCAGATGTGAAAAATGTCAGAAGCACTCTCCTATGGTCCACCAGCTAGCTAGCGACCTGAAATCTCTGACAAGTTCATGGCCATTTGCGCAGTGGGGACTAGACATCGTAGGACCACTACCTACCGCATCTGGAAGTCGCAAGTATCTGCTGGTTGGCACAGATTACTTCACCAAATGGGTAGAAGCAGAACCATTGGCGATCATTCGTGATGTTGACATGGTCAGGCTCATCTGGAAAAGCATCATAACATGATTTGGGATACCAAGGACTGTCATCACCAATAATGGCACGCAATTTGAAAGCAACTTCTTTCAAGGTTTCTGTGATGAGCATGGCATCAAGCACCACTTCAAATCTATGGCGTATCCCCAAAGTAACGATCAAGCAGAAGCTTCCAACAAGACCATGCTTGATGGACTAAAAAAGAGGTTGGAAAAACTCAAGGGTGCCTGCGTGGACGAGCTCCCTCACGTTCTATGGCCTATCGTACCGCTCTTAGGAGACCAACTGGGGAAACACCCTTCACGCTCGCTTATGGAATGGAAGCTATCAATCCGCTGGAAGCAGGTCTCCCAACTATGAGAACCACCTTGGTCGACCAAGGCCTCAATGATGATGTACTACGCACTGAACTTGTCTTAGCAAACGAGCGAAGAGAACTGGCCATGATCAAGTTGGCTTCCTATCAACAGCAACTAGCCAAGCAGTACATCAAGAAAGTCGATCCAAGGAAGTTTTTGGTAGGGGATTATGTCCTAAGGAAAGTCCTTGACAGTGTCGTAAAACAATCAGATGGCAAGCTGGGACCAAACTGGGAAGGACCTTTTAAGGTGATGAGGAACGACCTTCAAGGAGCGCATCACTTGGAAATGCTAGAGGGCAGGAAACACAACCAATCTCAAGAAGTTCTACTTTAGTCTTCTTTATCTTTTGTTAGCACATTTAGTTTATGCAATTTTCAATTCAAACTTATGTTTCTTGCAAGTTATTATTCAATGAATAAAGGCCAGTTGGCTCTCGCACTTTGATATTATATATTGGTTGTTTCGAATTTCTTTGTCGCATCTCAATATTACGCACCCTTTCCAAATAATAACTCCCTCGTGCATAGTAGAAGTCCTGGGGATTACAACAAGTTGATCAACTTGTTTCAATCAAGGAATCTTATGTGCCAAGTAGAGTTTGCAGTAGTCATAACGAGTTAATAAAGTTTTCCACTACAACCCTCAGGTTTTTATTGCAAACACAATAGACCTTATGAGTTGCCCCGGCAACAACAAAAGCCCTACAGGGGATCCTTAGGCAACAAAGCCAACTCAAGTAGGTCGCCAACTACATTAGTGGCAAAAAAGCCTACTTGGGCGAATGGCCCATCGACCATATACATTCTCGCCATCCTCTCACTTAGGCCTAAGGGAGTGTGACGACACAACTTAAAACGTAAAGTACATGGAATGATATTGCTAAGGCATATTAGACTGGGAGAATGTTCAAAGACATGATAACAAATGGACTAACACTTGTTCTCAAATATCATTTAGTCGGCTGAAAAACCCAAAATGATCAAACCTAAGTACTAGCCCATTTAAATAGTAAAAGTCTTGCTTGGTCGACAAAGATTTTAAGTAATTGACGAGCAACGGCTCTTTCCAGTTCCAATATAAGCGGCAGTTATTAACTTATGTTTAGTCGGCACATGCTCAAAATATTGAAAAAGTTAATAAATTAAGCTTTGTATTGACAAAAATTGGGAATTACAATTACATCAAAACCAAAATACACAAGGACCCAAGGCGACTTAGGTTAGCGAGCAAGATAATCTGCAATGCAAGCTCTTCGACCATCATCTAGGTTGGGAGCGAACTCCTCCACATCGTCTTCTAAGTAATCATCCAAGAGTTAAGCAGGGATAGCATCAATTGGGATCCACTTGTCTTCCTTCAAGAACGGGTTATGGTTATAGGCCACACACTCGACCTAGTGCTTGTACCACAAGCTGGACTCCTTAGGTGTCTTAATCTCCCTAAGGGCACTTAGCCACCCGCAAGCAAAAGCGAGATCTTCTTCCTCCTTGAGCCTTGCTGGGGCATCAGCCCAGCCCGCATTATAGTCATCTGCCCAGGCTTCTCGGGGTCCCATTCTGAATAGATGCCTTAACCTTGTGACTTCTCTCTCGAGCCTCGTGACGTCTCTCTGGAGTCCAGCTGCTATCACATATGCTCTTCGGACATCTACTTTCAACTCAGCGACTTCCTTCCTCAAGGCGTCATTCTCGGCTTGGAGCACCTCACCTACTTAACCTACTTCAGTGGTCTCCATAAGCTTGGCCTTCAGCACGTTCACCTCATCTTGAACTGAGGCACCGATCTCTTCTATGGCTTGGAGATCGTCCTTCAGCTTGGCGACCAGTTCAGACTGATTCTTTTATTGCTCGGTCCTCGCCCTCAGAGACTTGCAAATTTTTACAAAAGCCTAGCGAGCTTAAACCACAACAGGTGGAATATAGTCCCCAAGCTACAGATAACACAACAGGTGAAACCACAAACGAATATCAGTACGAATGGAAGAAGCAAATCAATAAAAATAAAGGAGGTTCTCTTTAATTCATTAGTAAAAAGGGGCCAGAGGCCAGTACAGTCAGAGCAAAAAGGAAAATTATAGGGCATCAAAAAGATGTAGAAGAAAAAGGAAAAAACTCCTAATCTAGAGGCCTTATTCCTTCACCTGCTCAACTTCAATCACTGCCCTCCCTTGGGGGACCGACCTTGCCTTGTTTTGAGGCATCACCTCGCCTTGTTTCTGAGCATCGCCCGACCGAAAGACATTACCTTGCATCGGGCGACCGACATTGCCTTGCACCGGGGGACCGACATTGCCTTGTTCTGAGGCATCACCTTGCCGACCTTGCCTTGTTTCTGAAGGCAATGTCGACAAGGTGATGTCTAGCAACAACCTGGGCGGAGCGGCCGTCGGTGCGGATCTTGGTGGTAGTAGCAAATATTCAAATGAGAACTTTGAACGCCGAAGAGGGGAAAGGTTCCATGTGTGAGGTCTCGTTCGTTAACGAAATTAACCAGACAAATCGCTCCACCAATTAAGAACGGCCATGCACCACCACCCATAAAATCAAGAAAGAGCTCTCGTTCTAATCGCTTTGGGGTGAGATGCGTTCATGTGATCTGAGATTTTATGTTCTAATCACTCTAGGGTAGAAATGATCGGGCGATCTCCCTTGTCATGTCCCTCAGAATGATGCATGACAGCCCTCTGACCCTGGTCAGCATCCGCTCCGACCTCAGCAGACACGTCCTTAGCATGGTCGGCAAGCCGACCAGCACTCTACGTTCCCTCTGCAAAGGGGTTGGGCCCAGGAGAATGGAGACCAAAGAGTTCAAAATCAACAGGAGTCCCCGCAGCTCCCAATGCCTGGTCCCAGCCTTTCTTGAAGGCCACCTTCTCGGCATAGTCGAGCTGGAGCTCGGCATCATCATATCCTGCGTCCCAGCCGTCAGTGTAGTTGTTATCCTTCTCACGTGGGAACAAAGAAAAAAGAATGCAGAACGGGATTGATTCAGGAATAAATAGAGAATTACCATGGCAAGTCCTTGAGTGGACTTGAGAGCAAGCTAGGCGACCCCCAATCATGAGGAACACTAACGGTCCACAGCGAGCACAACCCCCTTCAAGAGATCAGGGACAGGGGTGTCGCCCACACTGGCCCCTTCAACACCAGTAGTAAGGAAAGAGACTGCAAGGGCCTTCAGGCTCTTTTTCTCTCTTTCCTCTTCTCTTCTTCTTCTCTCCTCTTCTCTTTCTCTTTATATTTCTCATTCTCTTTCTTTTCCCTTGGCTACTGGGCTTGAGCCACTAGCCTTAGGGCATCAACCTCAGACGTCTTCAAAAACTTAAGCCGATCAGACAGAGTTGTCTAATCCTCATCATCATCAATCCTCAATTTCCTCCTTCTAACTAGGGGAGCCATATCCTTTTCCTTCTCCTCTTCTTCTTCTTTTTCTTCTTCTTCTGTTTCTTCTTCTTCATCCTCTTATTCCTCCTCTTCTTCCTCTTCCTTTAGCACCACCAGATGAGAGGGACCAACTTCTGGAGCCTTCAGGTCGGGGGACTTTATCGACTGACCGAGCAATGAAACTGCTTGTTGTATTCTTATATTCGAGTAAGTAGGCAGCAGACCTTGGATGCTGGACATCATGAAGCCTCTCCTTAACCATCCAGGCCTTCAGGAATTTAGGAATATTAATTTCACTTAAGTCGAGCTGGTTTTTGTCACAAGCTGTAAAAGAAAGGAAGAAAAACATCAACCAGAGGACTGGAATCAGAAACAAACAGCAAGTAAGCATAAGAAAAGAAGAAAAGAAAACTATGTGATCCTCCCCAAAGTCTGAAATCAAAAGGCCCCGGTGTCTCACCCTCACGGAGAGGAAGATGTTGCCAATTTAATCCTTGTGATAATTTGGGAGGTTTACCACCAAGACCCTATCAACCTTCCTGATCTTCAAGTACATAATACCATCATTAGTTCGCGACCAAACATAACATTAATAGAGCTTAGCAAGATACAAGGTGTTTATCCTATGCACCTCATTCACAATTTTCCAAATGTTAGGGGCACACTGAGCAGGAACAACATCAAAGTATTTGAAGAATCTAAGGAAAAGAAGGTTTGGGAGGAAATGTCAAACCCCCTTGGGTGATCAACAGGGTGAATCTAGTGCTCCCCTTCAATATCACGAACGTCTCTAAGGAGAGGGGCACAATCGATTTCTACCCAGTCTGGAATATTATAAGATTTCCTAAATTCAGCTATCGACTTATTGTCTAAAGTCGCCATGAACACTTTAACAAAGAGAAAACCTTAACTGTCGAAGAGGAGAACCAAGGTAAGATGAGCTAAATTTACAAGAATTGATGGAGCTCCGAACATAAATGGAACGCTGAAGAAAAACTTTGGAAACTTAGCAAATATGTGAAAGAGTGAAGGATTAGCTGATAAAAGCGATGTATCTCTGGTTTGAACTTCGAAGCTAATGACAGACGCGACATCCCAGGTTAATTTTGGCGCTTTATATACCTGTTCGGACAAAGGAACCCTCGCCTCTTCAACAAAACTACAAGTATGCCATGGTGTTGGGTTCAGGGCGAGCGTACCCCCTTGACTTCACCAGAACTACAGAACTGCCATTCCGGCTTCAAGGGTAAAAAGTTTCAAGTTGTGGGCCTTAAAACCAATTAAAATTTGTTGGCCCAAACATTCAGCCCAAAAATTTTAGGGCCAATTCCATTTATTTTGGCCCAGGAAAGTAGCCGACCAGCCCAAGTTGCATAAAGGACTGCTCGACCCAAACCCGATATACATTAATGGCTCATGTATTTTACAAACACTGAAAGACTCGGGGATAAATTCAAGTCGATTATCAACAATCTCAAAGGATATATTCAGGGACACCACTAATTATCCACGATTATATTGAATTACTTGCACAATTCAATCTCTGAACATCTATAAATTGTAAACCCTGACCCAGGCAAAGGGATGTAATCTCGAGTATTGAGAGACACTAATAAGATTATAGCAATCTTTTCGTAGACTTAGGCAAGTTGTCGAACCACGTATATCGTTGTTATGTGTGTGATTTTACTTCCTGCATTTGTGATTATTTTTGTGGATCTTAATTGTGATATTTCTTGCACTCACACATATCTAACACATACTTTCGTTGAGATATGAACACTCCTTTCATGGATCTACACACTTCGATTCCAAGAAGGTATCTCCGTAAACTAAGGTCTTTAACTTCGAACTTTGTTCCCAAGGACTTCATACATTGTATCTCTTCAGGATCTTCGGTGATAACAATATCATCCACATATACAATAAGGGCAATAGCACAACCTGGATATCTTTTTATGAAAAGAGTATGATCCGCCTGACTCTGTGTGTACCCCACCCTCTTCACTGCTGTGCTAAAACTCTCAAATCAGGAATGTGGAGACTGTTTCAGCCCATACAAGGCCTTATTTAGTTGTACCTCTCGATATTTCCATCAGCCTTTAATGTGCAGACCGATTTGTATCCTACTGCCTTTTTTCCTCTAGGCAATTGAATAATATCCCATGTACCATTTTTCTTAAGAGCCTCCATTTCCTCGGCCATGGCTCTCTTCCATTGAATTTGATAAAGGGAATCTGAAACACTAGTAGAAACAAAAGTAGACGATACGGAGGAAGTGAAGGCACGATATGTTTGAGATAAGGCATTATAAGAGACAAACGGACAAATAGGGTGTTTGTAGAATCAAGAATAACCTTGCGAAGGGCAATAGGTACACCGATATCAACTGAGGGATTTACTTGGATTAAGGGAGACTTTATGGTCCTGGGCTAAGGCAACGGTTTGTTTTGGTCTACTAGTATAAACAAGTGGCTCGTTTCCCTGTTGCAAATCATTAGTGTTAGTAGCAGTAGACATCGGCACAAACTCCCCCTGAATAGGGACAGGCAGTGGAAGAGGACATTCCGGTTGAGCGGAAGGCGGGTTCTCTATACTAAAAGGAGTCTTCCCTGTAGAGAATCCCTAGTGGTGGAGAAAAAAGGTACCGACTCACAGAATGGAACATCTATAGAGATAATTCGACGACGAGTGGTGGGGATATAAGTTATAACAACGATACCCTTTTTGAGTGGCGGAGTATCCTAAGAACAAACACACCGGATTGCCTTAGGGTCCATTTTATCCGTTCTATAATGAAAGTGAACATGACAGACACACCCAAAGACTTTTAGAGTAACACTAAACAAAGGAGAGTTAGGATGTAAAACAGAGAAGGGAGATTGGCTGCCAATAACCCAAGAACGGCATATGATTAAGGAGGTAGACCGTAGTTAAGGTTACATCAGCCCAGTATGGTGTAGGCACTCCCATACCCATAAGAAGAGAACGAGTTACCTCTGTAATATTACAGTGTTTTCTTTCAGCTTTTCTTATGGTGTATTAACACACGAGATTCGATGTACAATCCCATTATCATAAAAAAACAAAGCTAGTCCACTGTATATAAACTCCCCTCCATTATCAGATCAGAGTGTCGCGAGAGGACAATCAAACTGAGTACAAACCATCTTATGAAAGTTCTTACAAATGAAAAGAAGTTCACTATTATGCTTCGTGAGATAGAGCCAAGTATACCTGCTAAAGTCATCAACAAATAGCATAAAAGTATCGAAAACCAAGTAAGGGAGTAGTAGGTTCAGGACCTACACATCAGAATGAACAAGCTGCAAAGGAGTTGCAGTCTCATCAATACTAGTAGGAAAAGGGGCACGACATTGCTTAGCAAGAACACATAGTTCACAATTTAACTCAACAGGTGCAACAAAAGCAAACTGAAGAAGCACACGCTTCAATACAAGAATGGGAATATGACTTAGTTTATTATGCCATCGCAGTATCACTAACACTACACTGATTTGCAACATAATAAGAAATTAACCTGACGTCCAGCAACTACAAGCCATTGTCCTCATGCCCACTTCCAATCGTCTTCCTTGTAACCAAGTCCTGAAAAGCACAATGAGATGGAAAGAATGTGACACTACGATTCAAACTTTTTGTAATGCGATGACAAAAAGAAGATTATTGGTAAGTTTTAGAGCATGAAGAACGGAGGGGAGGGTAATTTTTGAAGAGGCTGGAATCGTGCCCTTCCCCACAATGGGAGCGAACGATCTATCAGCCACTCTAATCTTACCCCGACCAAAACATATATTGTATGAAGAAAAATCAGATGTCATTCCAGTCATATGATTAGTGGCTCTAGAGCCAATGATCCAAGGGAGCACACCAGATGGTGTAAAAACATGATGTACCGAATGAGAAATACCTGTCTGAGCAAAATTAAAATTAAAAGTGGAGGGAGCATCAAAAGTGGACTAGAGATCAAGTTGAGCTAGCCTCTGTTGAAAATAAGCATTATCTTCTCTGAGATGCATCTTGTATAGACATATTCCTTGACGGTCCGGGAGAGGTACGGCCAGTGATGGCATGCTCATTTGATGTGTTGTGTGCCAAGGGAGGTCTCCTGAACAAAATAGCTGACACTAATGGCCCCCTAACTGGAGGGGTTCTCTGTCTAGCAGGGTTAAGGCTAGTCTCTCATGAAGATCCCCTAAGTTTCCCAGGTGTGACCGATGTGACTACGGTGGTCAAACTTCAGGTGGCTCTTGCCATATTATCTTACTCCTTTGGAGGAAAAATTTCATGGGTGACAAGAGAGGTATTTCTGATTTAGCCTTAGGAAATATAGACTTCTTGTTTTCCTTATACGAGAACACCTCATGAACAGAAGTAGGGGCTACCTACCCAGCACTTGCACCCTTGCATGATCACATTGTGGGTGCAGACCTCCCAAAAACTCATAAATACGGCTTCGTTCTACCATAGCTCGGTGCTCCTTAACGTCAGCTGCACAAACAGGTACATAATCTTGGAAGTGGCCATACTTTGTTCAAGTTCATACAGCTTGGAAAAAATTTCAACGGACGAATACGTTTCTTTTACGACATTCCACAACTCTCTTGATGTTTCCACAAATAGAAAACCCTTGCTAATTTGTGGTTGCATTGACTGCAACAACCATGTCATAACTAAGGCATTCTTAGCCCCCCAATCACCGTATTTAGGGTCGCTCACAGGGGGATAAGGTACAGTTCTGTCATCATAGGCAATCATTCTACGACCAGTAATGTACATACGAGCAGATTGAGCCTACTGCATATAATTTACTTCATCCAGTCTAACAGTCGTAATGCACAGCCTGGATGGATGATAATAACTACTATTACAGATCGCGGGAATCACACCGGTAAAAGAACTAGTTGCCCCTGATTTATCTTCTGAGGTAGACATTTTTACAAATAGTTTCTGGCACACCCCTCTCAGAAAACAGCAAATACCAACTGTGCAGAGAACCACCTCTCTAACACACACAATAACTACTATGACGGATATCCGAACATCAAATTAATAACCCAAAAAGAATAACAAGGAAGATATGAACTTTTAACTAGCAACGAAGTAGACCTTACCAGAACAATCCGAGAACAACGAGAATCTAACGGAAAACATATGGATCTGTGTAGATCGGATTGAAATACAATGATCCAGAACTTGCGATTCAAAAACGGGTCACACCTTTCATTTTTCATAAATACCTTTGCATACACTAGAGCTTATACACTCAACTCTACGGATTCAAAATCACACCCTTAAGCTCTACACACCATGCTCGACCATGTTAGATTTATGAGATAACCAATTTACATAATAAAAGGAAGAGAAGAGGACGTGAGTGAAGAGAGAAATCAGCAAAGAGGAATGAATGAATGAATGAATTAGGTCATTCATCGACCATCACATTCTATTTATAACCTAAAGTTTCAATATTTACACATAGGTCCCTATAGAATTAAATGACATAATTAAACTGTTACAAATAAACCCCTCACAACATCTGCATCGTGTTTATCACACATTTGAGTTCCTTGAGTGATTCTTCAATCTTGGTTGGTTTGGGAGCCTTCGATATTATTCCAACATGCTGGATGACGCACACAAAGTGCTCAAAAAACACAGGCCCACAAACAATGAATGCCACCCTAATGCAAAAACACACGCAGCGGATTAAGAACAAATACTCACAAATACCTAAAAATTGATAAAACTCTCTCAATGGCATTGAGCGATCCAAATGGAGGTTATTACATCACAAGCTTTAGAATTATGACAACAAATGGCAATATTGCTTTAAAAGACAAACAAAGCGGATGTTCCCCAACTAGCTACTATTAAAATATGCAATAACGGTGAAATAGCAATTCAGGCTCTTATATCACATTTTATCATTTTTTATGTCAATTGATCACATCAAGGTATTTCTAGGATTTTGATTATGACCAAAATGCAATCACATTTGGTACCTCATGGAAGAAGGTATACGTGAATATCTATCTATAACATCGAAATCCAAAACACTAAAGTCATAAATAATATGGGAGGAGGAATAAACATATCCACTAACCTGATTACGGTAAGTGATGTATCCCAGACAATAGTAAACCAAGAGAAACGGCAGAATTAACGGCGCAAGAAAGAAGTATGTTATACCAAGAAGCCCAAACAGGAGAATCGTAGGAATTTTGCTGTGGTAAGGAATTGCAGGCACCTCAATTTTATCACCAGATTCCCTGGAAATTGTTCTATTCACATAATTCCAAAAGAGGGGAGACATTCGAAAGAGTTCTGAAGATGCACTAGCCCAGCCAGATGTCACGACATATGCAATGAAGAACGAGGCCTATACCAACAATAAGTATCAGCATCATACAAGTGACATACAGTTCAGAATATAATCTCGAAAGGGTTCAAATTTATAGCAAAAAATGCTAGTTTTGTAGTATATTTCTAGGTTATCGCGGAATTTTATAAAATAGGAAGCCAAATCATGTTTCACATTTCTTAACTCCATTAGTCAACCATATAAATAAAAATCTCATTCAGCTTTATACTGTGTCTTACAAACCACTTTATTTTAGCATCCCCTTCTCTATGCATTACTTTCTCTTGATGTCATCAATTAGTACTACTACCTCTTATTTGGGGTGCATTGTTTCAGAATTGCTTCCTAGACGAGTTTGATCATTCATTTTGACAATGTTTGGGTCTTAATAATATGAAATTTGACAATTAACGATAGAAACGTTAACAGTAAAGCCATGTCAACTTAAAGGTAACAAAAGTACACATTAACACCACTCATTGCCACCCCCACCCTCCCAACCCCAACATACACAAAAAATGCTGAAATTATATCAACACCCTTGTCAATATTGTCTCCTAGACAACGTTTACCTGAGGACCAATTTAATGATTTTCCATTTTTTATAATACTATTTAGACTAACTGTAGAAAAATCCCTAAACTATGCAATTTAGGGGGGGGGGGGGGGGGGGGGGGGGGGACATTATAAGTAGTTTAGGGTTTCCTCCACTTACAGTTTTATCAAGCCCTTTCGAGCAATTTTCAATTATGGGTCCGTTTGATTGAAAAGATGGAAAAGAAAACGTTTTGCTTGAAAAATATTTTACTTGGAATAGTTTTACCTCGGAATTGCTTTCAAGCAAAAATTTTACCTTTTGTGTTTGATTGTAAACATGGTAGATATTTTTATTGATCGAATAAAAAAAAGTGGTATATACTTGGGGTAATGTTTTCCAACTTTGCTTGAAAAAGGTTTTACTATGGATAAAGTTGGAAAACTGATAAAATAAAGCTTTGGGTAGTGGTACATTCTTCAACCTGGGGAAAACGTTTTCCATGGAAAACATTAACTGCAAACACTACCAAAAGATGGAAACAATAAAGATTCTATATTTTCCATGGAAATTTTGGCCTATGAAACACACCGTAAGAAGAAAGAAAAAAAAAAGTTACATCAAAATCAAGGACAAGGAGTCCACCATATACAACTCCAAATAAAAAATACTACATTTAATCAAATGACCAAATTCTTGAGCAAATAGGTTAAGTTGGACTTAACTGTATCATCCATCAGCATATTGATATTGTTATCATCAGCTTAATCACTCTACAACCAAAACCTAAGACATTGAAACATCAATGATATAATTCTTCAAGATTTGCCAATTTGAGTCTGGTTCACAAAAACAGGGAAGGAATCGCACGTAAATTCAAGTACTCAGGATAAGGATGTTAAGGTGGATCTATAGAGGGCTCCTTGGTCTCTCTCTATCTCCATCAAACTAGTATAAACCTCATGCTTGAGCTTGAGTTCAGCAATGGCGGATAGGGTGTACTTTCGTCTTGATAAACAGCTTTTTTTTCTGAAAGCTTTGTAGATACAATTCCAGAGCCTAAAAATATAAGATTACGGTCACACACGCACATATACACGTAGAGATAAGAGTTTTCAATTGCACAAAATTATGGGGTGGTTGGTAGGCGATGGCAGTGTGGTGATATTGGTGTTGTTCGGGATGGTTGGTGATAGAAATTCCTGAAGATGGCTGGCGACTTCGGCCTGGCATGGTCTAGATTGTCTCAGTGTTCAAAGAGATATTTGGTTGGGATGAGGATATATGTTACCATAATTTTGTTTATTAAGTATATAAAGGCGCTCCACTTGCTTTTAGTATAAACTAAATACACAATCCAAAATACCATAGGTAACCATTTTGAGTTTCTCCGATGATAAATGTTTCATATCAGAATCATGCTCGACTCAAATTGATTCTATAGTCTTGCTAGGGTTCATATTTACTAATAAGTAATGCACCTACTGAGAAAAACATAAACAACTTATTACCAAGTACATGGAAACATTAAATTTACATCAAATATCAGGAACCCTCTACAACATGGAAACCCAAAAAAATATAAGTAAGCAGTAATGTTTGACAAAAGACATCAACGCGATTCATAACTTGACACGAAGGTTGTCGATTAGAGTTGGTCATTTTTAACATGAACCACTTGCAACCCAATTAATTAATAAGTCAGGCAGGTGTCATGATTAAACCTGTTTAATTGATCTTATGAAAGAAAATGTCTTCTTGTTTTATTTCTTGAAATCGTATTATATGAATTGTTGCAGAATTATATGGTATTTTACATAACTCATATTTATAGGCACTGAATTCGTAATCTATATCTAAATGTAATCTAAATCAATATGTGTTGAGAATAAGGAAGCGCAATGAGTTCATTGTATACCATTAATGGTGCTCTTTATGCTGTGTAATGGGCAGCGGAAGCGTATTAATTATACTACACAACAACAACAACAAAAACAATAGAGGAGACTCTCACTCTAATTCTTCATTTCTAGAAGTCAAAGCTGTGAATACAAATGAAGGCCAAAGGCCTTATTTATAGGTTGAGGTTAGCTTGCTAGACAAGCTAAACCTAAAAGCTAAAAGATTTAAAAAGGACAAGACAAAAATAACCCTAACAATACATGGAAACCAAGTAAAGACCCTAAAAAGACTAAAATACCCTATCCTAGAATATTCCAAAGGAATATTCATTTATTTTACTAATAAAAATAATATAAATACCATTAAATATTAAAAATTTATTCCGGTTCCACCTCCTTGCACCATGGGTCATCAATATACATCACTCTCTCCTCCTTCAAAAAAGCTCGTGCTCGAGAGCGAAGGAAAAATTGACAACGGCCGTGTCAAACAAACAAATACTTTTTATCATTTATAGGGGGTGAAAAAGAATTTTTCTGGAAATTTTGGCGTCCAAATAAATATTTTTCAACACTTTAAAAATTGAGGCTTACCAAATTTTTCCACACCAACCAAAATGGTTTGTCTATTAAACATGGGCCAAAATCAGACAAAGTTCACTTGGCCATCCCCAAAAACTTTAAGTCCCAATTTTCCACTCAAAAACCCCAACTCATTAAAGTACCCTATCTCCTTCCTTCTTCTCTTTCCAAGCACGAGCAGCCACCTTACTAAAACCCAGCAGCTTCTCCACTCAACCCATCCACCTTAGGCTCCAATAGAGACGTCGAGGAGTTACCAGAGATTGGCATTGGACGGAACCACCGGCAACCGGAATTGAAAGTCGTGAGTGGCCGGTTTTGCCCAGAGGGAGAGATCGATGCGGGATGACTTCGGATCTGACCCGCAATGAATCATTTGGAGAAGAAAGGCTGTCGGGATGATTTTCCACCGTCGAACGACGGGTTTCCAGGGTTGGGACTCGTCCACAGTCTCAGATATGGTCGAAGGGGGTTCGGTTGGGGCAACATCTGGGTCAGAAGTTAGTCGGGGATAATCAGATGGGCAATGTCGAAAACTATATCGTTAATGGCCTGAAGGTGGTGGGGTTGGTTGTAAATCGACAGATTTGCTCCGGCAAGGGTGGACAGAGGATTTTCGTGCTGGTTGTTGGTTTAGGGGAATTGTGGGTTTAGATTTAAGGTTTGGAAGCCCAAATGTAGGGTTTGTGGAGGGAATATCAGATCTATAATTGCCAAATCTAGGGTTTGGGGTGATTTTTGTGGTTGTTTCGGTGTTTGCAACAGAACTGAATTTTGGGATTGGTTAGAAGCATTCCTTAACTTTTTGTTTGTAATCTTGTATGGTGGGAGAAAAAATTAGGACAACAAGTATTTTCACGAGGTGGTGCTCATCCATAGTGGCTACTCCTGGCCCTTGGGTCGAGGTCCAATTGTCATAACAACTCTTCGTCGGATATTTGATCAATTTTTGGTTTTAATCACAAACCCGACTACCATGGGAACATTTATCGTCCAAAACACTCTCTCGGCCATATGGTTGTTCCGAGTAGAAGCCATAACTTGTATCGGACTTCGTACACCAATTACTAAGACACACTGTAGAGGGGGCTTGAAGGTAATTTCGAGAATTAGAAGAATTTCCACATTAGTAACAGTGTTTTGGGGATTAAGGCACCGTGGCAGCTCAAGCGAGGCAGGTGACAACTTGTATTTTAGCTTGTTGTATTAGTCATATTGTATCTTTGTTTATATTTACTGTAAGCTATATGGTTGTAATGATGTAACGAGAATGACAATGAGTTTTAATGTGAGGTCAAACGGTACTCACGAGAGACCAGGCTTGGCAGGGCCTGGGAAAGCTTTCATGCTCTACCGAATGTCCACACCGCGGGAACTTTAGAGGAACTTGATTTGGAGGATTGAGAAGTGAGGCACCGTTGGGGCTCGTCCCAACCATCTTAGATACACCTGGTAAAACACCGAAGGACCCTCACCGTGGAACCTCGGGTGGAGCAGCTTGGAGTTCCATCAAGCATTGAGTTGTGAGCCAAACAACCCTCTACTTAATGTCACATCTACTGTAGGTGATGTCACTAGCCAGCTAAACAATGTCAGACACGCACTTGAGTAAACCACCGTGGTATTTGGGGCTATCAGGCAGTTGGTGAGCCACCTCTGCGACAACAGCCCCCCTGACACACAGTGGTTAGGCAAAAGGCATGTCTTGGCATTTAATGTTTATAACGTGGAGACAACTAGTGCATCAGGCGTTTAATGCTGTGACATAAGGACCCCAACCACCCTTGAGGAGAGGATGATCTTTTGAGAGTTTAAGAAGTTATTACTAGAGAGAATACACATCAGAGAGTTATTACAAACCAGAGGGTCTGCTCACTCACCATTGTCATTTATTACGAAGCTTTTAATACTTGATAGAGATTCTTGAGGGTGGTTGGTGTGTTTGGCTGCCTGCCAAGGTGTATCTAGGGCGCTTACTTCTATCTCCCTCTAGCTAAGTTACTATTAAGTTCATTACTACCTTCTGAGTTATAGACGAGGGATTTGTGAGTTTAAACTGAGTCTTATCTTCATTAAGGGTTTGTGTTTGCATGTCCTACCACAAATCCAAGATTTTAGCCATTTAACTTATCATTACCTATACTTCAAAGGGGTTATGCCTCCATCTTATCTAAAGTACCCTCCTACACACACCAAGAGTGAGCATCCTTCTTGTACCAATTTTATGTGTAGTGGGTAGCGAAAGCGTATTAATTACACTCACTGTTCTAAAAAAACCCGCCTAGGCTTAACGCTTGGGAGAAACGTCCCGCCTTAAGCTTTTCACGCCTTATTATTGATAAAACCCTTAAGGCGCACTTTTTTCTAAAAACAACAATGCTTTATTGAAACGACATCACCTTTTAAAGAATTTTTTTACAACCGGACCATTATCTCATCCAAAATAATCAAATAGTATTATAATTTGCAAATATTAAGACATATTTTTATGTTACGTACAATTTTAGTATTTTAATAGTCTTGTTATGGTTAAAAAATATTAAAATATATTAAGAAGGCCTAAACACCTTTTTACGCCTAAGGCCCGCCTAAGCTTCTAAGGCTTAAGACTTGGCCTCCACGCCTCGATCACGCCCCGTGTTTTTTAGAACCTTGATTACACTACACAGCAACAACAACAACAACAACAATAGAGGAGACTCATACTCTAATTTTTCATTTTTTTGAATACAAATGAGGGCCAAAGGCCATATTTATAGGGTGAGATTAGCTTGCTACACAACCTAACCCTAAAAGCTAAAAGACTAAAAAGAACAAAATAAACAAAAAACAAAAATAACCCTAACAATGCTTGGAAACCAAGGACCCTAAAAAGACTAAAATGCTAAATACCCTAACCTAAAATATTCCAAAGGAATGTTCATTTATTTTATTAATAAAAAGAAAATAAATTAATATTAAAATTTTCTTCCGGTTCCACCTCCTTGCACCACATGTTATCAATATACATCACCTTAATTTTAATTTAGGATACTATTATAGCTAGGGAATAATACTCCCTTGGAGTATTTTTAATTGCTCTTTTTAATCTTTTTACCCTTATAAGGTAATATGTAATACCAAGTAATTTTGGAAATTCTTTGGAAATTATTTATTGGCATTTAAATATTTATGTGGGTTGAAATTGGATTGTTATTCTAGTGGGACTTACAGTTTTAAGTGAGTACTAGTTTGCAGACCCACGCGATGCGTGAGCAATTTTTAGGTCCAGTTGATATACTTCTTTTTACAAAAATATACTAATAATTATACAACATATCATGCCAAGTAAACATTATAAAATTTATAAGTAGTAGAATATATAAGCCGATCAGCTCCTCTAGAACCAATTTACGATAGATTGATTTTTTTTTGTCAAAATCACATGTTCACCAACTCTATTAAAAAATTAATGCAAAAAGCATAACTGAACTATACAAACCATACCCATCCGCACCAATTTCAGACTACACCATTGCTTGAGTTGCAATGTCATATTTCCTATATAATAATGAAATGTATATGAAATATTTTTGAGTTGAGTAAATGAAATTTTTATGGTAACATTTTCTTTATATATGTTATTTTATACATATAAATATATTATATATATTAAATTAGTATAATTTCTATTGAAATTACCACGTTTAAAGATTGAAGAATGAATAGTGTAATCATTCATCTTGGTATGAGATAATTACATGTGTTCAGCTCAAACTCATAAGTAGCTTTAAAACTTTAGTTTGCCTTTATTTTTCCTCACTTCGTCAAATTCAATATGGTGAACAAATGAGTACAATAAAAAATTGAAAAAGAAAAAGGAACATTGTTTGAATGGCCAAGTTACTTTAGCACTTGGTGTCCAAGTTGGTCAATAAAACACATGCCGAAAATTAGACTAATAATCATATTATTAAGCAACTTCCAATAATTATAACAATAATTATATTATCAGATAAAAAAGTAAGGCAAAATTTGAAATTGAAATTCTATGTTGAAAAAGAAGAGCAAAAATCACCTTCTCAACCAATGAGCCACAATTTACTTATTGCATTTGAAAGGAGTTAATATTAATATGGAGATGGTTTGGGGGTTTGGAATAAGTAAATCGTGGCTTAGCAAAGGAAAAAATTCTACAAACCCGATCATAATATGTATTATAATCATACTACATTAAGATCAATAAGAACAACAGAAACCTTGTTCTTCTTACAGCAAAAATGACTTTCTCAAACGGTCAAACCCTAGTTTCAAATATAAGCTTCATAATAGAGAAAAAAAAGATGTCCATTTTCCACTTCTCGTCAGGTCTTGAAAAGTATAGAGCCAATATATATGATGATAAAGACCGATGCATATTTAAGTAGGAACATTTATGATGTGTACACGTGTCGTCGTGTGGACGCGACAAATGTCGACAATGTGTTGTGCTGTTAATTTTAGTTATGTACTATAATTTGGGCTAATGGATCAATGTTGGAATTTTTATTTGGTGTTAGGTAACATTCAGAATGGGTTTAGAGTGCCCGATTGGTATATAAAATATGTGGGATTGGGCCACAGGGTTAGGCGACCCATACGGCTAAGTTTGGAGTTGATTAAGCAATGTTTTGGGGGCTTTTAAGAGGATTTTTACCTAAACCTAAGGTGACATGCGGGTTTAGATTTTTAAACCTCATTAGTTAACCTATTGTCATAACCTCATTCAAACCCTAGCCTCTTGAGAACTTCAACAACTTTAAAGGACTTGGAAAAGAAGAGAATTGAAGAATTTGGGAGATTCTTAAAGTAATTTTAGAGGAAGAAGTCAACCTCCATAACCAATCAAGTCAAGGAATTGCTTTCTACTATTCTCCATTGATATGAAATTGATTACGTTTAAATTCTTGTTATTTGTTAAACATAATTATGAGATTGTTATTAATCTGGAATTTGGATTTTAATTGATGAGATTGAACAATTGAATTGTTGGAGGAATTTCAATTTGAAATTACGAAAATAAACCTAGGTTTCTTATGTAATATTATGTAATTTGAGTTGTGGAACTAGGATTTAATTTGTTGGACTCAGAATTGTGAATCTATTCATGAAAGAAATCACATCTTTTACGTTTATTATAGTATTTGAGATTAAATTGCGGAGAATTGATAATATGAGGGCCGTGATCATAAAACTAGGGTTCTTGGTAATGCAATGTAATTAGGGGTAGGATGATGATTTAATCCATTAGATTTAGTGTCTTAAATTGAATTGTGTTAGGATTTTCAACCTCTTTATATTAAGTCGATTGATTGTTGATGATTTGAGGAATTGAGTTTGGGTTTGAAATCAAATTGGATGTGGAATTTGAAAATTTTCGATTTTGAGTTTGAACTTGTGCTGCTAAAATCAATACAATCACCAAAATGATTCGATCCAGATACAAGCCGAATTGATTCAGTCATGACAGTATTGCCTATTTTGCCTTTTAAAAGGGTTGTTGACTTGTTTTGATGAGAAGTTTGAACCTAAAACCTATTAGGTTTAGATATAGATTATGACCAATAGGATACCTCGATAGGATCTGTGGGCATGGGCATTAACTGTGATTCAAGAGGATGGAACTAATATAATGATATTTGTCATGGTAATGTACTATTGGTTGGTATCGAGAGCCATGATACATTTGGGATTGTGGCCGTTATTGGGGCGGAACTACATTTGGGACAATCTTAATTGTCTAATTATTATTTATATTTGCGTAGACATTGTGTGCGGAAGCTACCTCGTATGCGAGGGTAGGGATGACTACGGATTTTTTGTTGTGTTGGGGACTCATGGTGTGGCAAACCCTTTAATCAAAGCTAGTATATATTCGAGAGATCCCCAGAGATTGTTGGGCCTTCATGGAACTTATTTAATGTAATGAATTGCGTAGATGTCAATCTATGATTTGTGACGAGTTGTGAGGATGCCCTGTTGTGACTTGTAATTCGTAATTGGCGGAGTTATGCCCTATTTGCTTATGTGATTATTTTTATGCTCCCGCACTATGTGTATATCCATGGTGATTAGGTGTCGCAAAGGGTGATGTGTCACTTAAGTGCGTTCTCTTGCTAGTGGCGTGTGAGACCATTAGTCTTTAGTTAAGATATGGAGATATGGAGTCAGGGTTTAACTTTCAAAGAAACAAAGTGCGGTTTAACTTATAGTATCTCTGCTGAGATTAACCTAGTGGCGGTTAGTGGAAGTATCTTGGATTATTGAGTTATATAGATATATTACTATAGTCATTAGTTGTCAGAGGCGTAAGGCGCACCAAGGCGCCAAGGTCCCTGTGGAGCCTAGGCGCAAACCACAAGGGAAGTCAAGGCTCACGCCTAATCCAAGTGAGGCGCAAAGTTTATAAAACATGCAAAAGTTGTATATTTATAAATAATAATATCATTTTTTATCTAAAATTTGACATATATAGCATAAATTACTATAACACACGATTACAAAGAGACACATTATAAAGCTTATACCAACTTATGAAAAATTATATATTTAAATTTAAAATTTATATAACAATTTAATTATCCAATAATCAACAAAAGAAAAGATATTGATATATTTGAATAAAAGATATTCCAATGTGTGAAAAGAAAAATCAAAATTAACATAGATGCAACATTGTTGGAGTTTAATGTGTTTGTTTCTTTTGCCTAAGTAGGGACTACCGAGAAAGTTTCACTGGGAATCAAGTACTTGCTTTGGTTAGTTTTGGGGTGGGGAATCGTTTAATCTTCTATATTCTATTGAAAAATATGTAAAATCAGCATATCAATTGGTCCATTCTTGTATTGGGGCGCTATCAAAAAAAATTTAACAAGCCACGCCTTGAGCCTCAAGCCTAGCCGCACAAGGTGTGTGCCTTATTGAAGGAGCCTTGCCTGGGTGAGACAAGGTGTCGATGTTGAGCCTGGAGCGTAGGCGCACTTTTAACAACAGTGGTGTAGTCATGTGCCCTTAGATCTTAACAACCTATTGGGCTAGCCGAAGTGTATACGAGGTTTT
Organism: Sambucus nigra; assembly: GCA_949130495.1. Lineage (NCBI taxonomy): Eukaryota > Viridiplantae > Streptophyta > Magnoliopsida > Dipsacales > Adoxaceae > Sambucus > Sambucus nigra. Next base: position 522,881,387 of record OX422207.1, read on the forward strand.
TTTGTTTGGATTATGCATTCCACGCATGAAGGTTTACTTTTAGTTAGGTGTTGGGAGATAATGGGGTGTTGTGACGTTAAGGATTTACTGTTAGACCTTAGTAGTTTTAGGGTAGACATGGATATTTAAGGTTGTGATGACGGTTAGCTCCTAGTTGTTAGATTGGTGGACAATTAGTGATAGACCAAGTAGCAGTCAGTTCGATCAAAATATTTAACAAATTACTATCAGTTATCGACCCATCACACCTAGGCCTCATCGGTTAGCATAACTATTCTAAATCTAGGCGAGCTCACTTCTCTTGATACTTACCATCAGTTACCGACCCATCACACCTAGGCCTCCAAAATTTCAATACGCAGTAGCTAACTTCAGTTTCCGGGATCACCATCATTAAGTGAAACACAACGTTCACATAGCTTCAAACATTCAACACACGGAACGTTGCCAGGACCCTCAGCAACGTCCTATATGATCCCAAATCATAACCATTCTGACGGCACCTCAAACTTTCAAGCATTGCCCATGCCTAAGACCTAATGATTTTCCCCACTAAGGTCATATCAGGCCATGCACGCAGCACATGCAAGTGTGAAATTCAATCCTAACACTCCCTTCTGAATGTAATCTCTAAAACCAAGATGAACATCATCGTGTTCTAAGTCTCCCAGGTGCATAATCTAGCACTTATCAACCTATTTTCGACATCATCCTCAAAGGTCATATCCCGTGCTCATAAACAAAAGTCGTGGCACTAACTAAAAGTACTCCCATAAGTCAACATGACCTAAACATACTACACTCATCAATGATTTATCATTACTATGTCAACTTCAATATAACAACGATTCCCAAGTGCTTTATAGGCGACGAAATCTACCTTAGTTACCTCTCTAAACAGTCTACATATCTATCACGAGAAACCATAAGTCATCATGCCTCACGCTACACAACCTGGAATATACCACTACAAAATGTATATCACCACATAAACAATCGATGCGATACTGATTCCCAAAGGTTTCGAGGAGACATACTATTATCATTATAATGCATGGTACGCAACCTCAGTTTCACTATTACTAGGGGATGTCTACCACTCGCATTAACATCTCACCAGATACGCCTTAGCATACATCTCTAAAGAATCTCAATACGGTTTCACATGCCTAACCATGTTACTAACCCGAAGTCAGCTTCACTAGGCTACATCATTTAATTCACAATGAGTGTCCAACCACGGCAACTAAATTGCCTCACTATGTAAACATCATACTACTTGTTAATCTACCAACTAACACCACTATATACTCTGGTAGGATACGAGACGCCGGGTACTGCCTACGAACGCCACAAGGGATCCTATCTCTCAATGCCACACAATAATCGCTAAACTATAAATTAATATCACCATAGCTTTGGTAGGACACAGGACGTCAGGTATTGTCCAAAAGGAGGCCCACCCTAATGACACCGCAAGAGTACCTATGCTAAAATATCACAACGCTAGTACTTAGAACCAAGTCACCAAGAATATCTAGGTTCATTCCTAGGTTACCTCAAATCATACGACTATCTTAACTCACATTACAGTCGAGGTACATAAATCAAGATATACTAATTCCAAGCCTTACATCCAAGGGACCTAATACGTGCTCACCAGGGAACTAACACTTATAAGCACGTCGCTTAATCGTTTAATTTAGAGGGGAAAATTTACAGACTGTCCCGCTAAGTCGCAACGGGCACTACACGATGTTACGACTACTATGAAGGCTTTTTGGTAGGATACATGACACGACGTATAATTCGTACATCCCTTGGTATATGCTACCGGTATCACTAAAGATCTTATTCATCAATTGTTGCATTATCCTTTCAATCATTACTCCGAAGGACTACCTAAGGTCCACTCCCTTGTCACTACAACTCCTCATTGTCACTTACGTGACCTCTCGTCATAAATGGCCCGTAACCCGTAACCCTAACCACGACTCATAAGATACATTTATCGCCTGACAACTACTAAAGCACTCACCCACAAGGATATCATCTTATTAACTAAGACTGAATGTACCTATCCTCAAGTGTTAACCCACACAAGTTCACATGTTTACCATAAATCACTATCTTACCCCAAGGATCGAATTCCCCTACTCACCTCATAACATTGACCACCCCAAGTGGTGTACTTAAGGATTTTGTGCATTTTAAAATCAAAATTTGGAGCTCACTCAGTTATGACATTATAACTATCGGTCTCTTCAGTTGATTATATACAAATTTGTGCCACCTGCCCAATGGGCGTCATCTCATTCTAGCAATACCTCTAAAGACTCTACGTCACCAAAGGCTTGTGCACAAACACCTCACACTACGAACCACGGTGTCACCATTATCGTTTTGCATGGACACCCGTAATTTACTAACATATCTAATCAGAAGCGCGTAAGCGATGTATAACGAACAACTGGACCGCATGCCACTAGGCATTGACTTACTAATCGTGCTAACCTCTTTGACTTCACCGTCAAGGACACGAACTAAAACCATCGCCAAATAAGCACGAGTGGCCAGAACCAGCATCGACGTCGAAAGATCCACTACTGACCTCACCACATCACTCCCAAAAGGAACCTTAGACCTAGAGCTCTGATACCATTTGTAACGCCTCGACCCGGATTTATGGATTACCCGTAGTCAACCCGATTCGAATCGAGCTTTAGGTGTGAAGTGCAATGAAACAACCTATATAGTATTTCTATTCTAGTTTTAATTTGTTTGAAGTTTCCCTTATTAGCATGCGAGTCCAATTTCGTATTTAACTGCGAGAGGGACCCGTGGGAAATGTTTCTGGAGTCCTATGCATACAGAGCTTACTAACGTAATTAAAAGTGGAAAGCTTACCTGTACAATGCTCTCAACATACGGAACTGCATACAACCTGTCGTAACAAAAAGGGGAAGCGAGCTGAATGCTCAGTGGGAACTATACAATGCAGCATAGAAACGAACGGCAGAAAAGAATACCCACCCTGTACAACTACATGCATGCAGAAATACGTATATATCTACATAGATATATCCTTGAAAATACATATTTCAATGCATTAAACCGTTCTGTTTCAAAAACGTTATATAGCACTGTTTATTTTCTCTGTCTTTACAAAATAGTCACTTTGTGTCATAATGCTTAAAACGAGCATTCCTCCCCATTAACGCACACGGTTAGTTAATTAGCAATTGTTAGGAAAAACTTTCACTTGCTCTTGAAAACACTTATTACCCAACGCTCATTGATTCACATTAGAGTCACTTTGCGTGACAGAATTGTTTATTTAACATGAAAGCCTTATACAACACACCCGCCTGTGTTATTATGGGATCAATCCTTACTAGGTACCTTAATTACTCATTAAGTCACCTCACTTAACCAGTTCGCTATTCTTACGGACACTAGTCATTATTCGCAATTTACTTATCCACATTGCATAACCGGAACATTTATTAATACGTTCAAGTTAGGTTATCTTTATACATTCGCCACACAACCCTTTACTCGTCATGTTCCATATTTCATTATCTTTTCGGAGTCTCCCAAATACCGCATACTTCAACAGGCTCTACACTGCCAACCATGCGCACCATATGCTCTGGCCAGTGTTTAGGACTTTTCATCCAAGGGCTCCGGAACCTTCTTGCTTCTCCCGGTGTCGTCCGAGTTCCTTTATTAATGTGTTTAACATTTTGCACATGTCCACATTATTTCTCATTTACAGGCTAAAGTCAAAAGCCCGAGCTTAACCGTCCATTTTTCCGATAACACTTGGAAAACTGTTTATTTCTCCTTTAATCCCTTTATTCACACACACGTCAATTTTATATCAAAATCATTCACGCTTTTAAGACTTAACTCAATTTCAACCATACTATTATAAAAACATTTATTAACATTTTATTCCATAAAATGTTCCCCTTCAAGTAAATTATCAATTTACACTTTTTATTCCTGACTTTGCAATTTAATCATTTAACAACTGTCATTTTCCCAAAATGGTTATTAAGTTTCCAGCTTAATAGTTAAAACACGTTTAGCCATTTTAACACTTGTTTAATGTGACAGTTTTACCCAACATTCGCACTTGCCACTCATTACCTTTAATATATAAATAACACCCCTTTACACATTAAAGTCCCATTGTCTATATATTTGAAATACACACTTTATTTATGGAATTTTGCGACTTAATACCCACTTTGCTACTATTCACACATTTAAACCCTTTAACTTCCATTATTAAACTTTTATACCATAATACATGCAAACCTCACTTTCATACAATAAATAATATCAAACCTACTTTACTTCCTACATAAATTTCACACATTTTAAATACCCATTAAAGTGAAAGTTGCCCTTTTTCGATTTATCTTCATTTATTCATGCAGGAAATCATCCTTTAATTTCATAAAATGGCCCAAACAAACCTAATACATTTTTTCCATAAATTGACATTCTTTTCCTTTAAAACCTCAATATAACACAATTTATTACACAAAATGTTGAAGTTATATATTCTGGTATTTTTCCATGTTTCAAACCCATTTTTAAATCATTCTTTTTAAACCCATTTTCATACAGATGATGAGATGATTACTAATTAATACTTAGATGCAACCAACATCAATCTTACACATTTTTAGTCTGCTATATGTAAAATAAGTATGCGGAAAAATGTGCCTCTGACATGGCAGAGGGGCTGGTTATGGACTTCGAGCTGCAAATCTTTAATGGCTAGGGTTCGTGTGTGAATTCAAGGGAGCAACTCAAGTAAATCTTGGGTTTAATGAATCCTTAAAATTATTGGGTTATTGTTTTAATAAAAAGGAGGGGTTATGCTTAAATATCATTTGGGCTTTTTTCCGAAGCTAGGCCCAAATATGGACATTTGTTTGGTGAAGAGATAAAACCAGACTTCAAGTCTATAAAGGCTTGAGGATATGGAAGGTCAATGGGCTCAACTGTAATTCCATTAAAAGTTCTTTTTTATTTTGCGTCTCTTTACTTTTTTTTAGGCCAGTATTTTAGGTAAAGGATAATATTCCCTTGGAATATTCTTAATTTCCCTTCTTAGTCTTTTTACCCTGTTAGGGTCATCTTGGCTAGCACAATAATTTTAGGCTATAAATAAGGCTTTTTGGCCAACTCATAGTAAAGACATTACATTTTAGTGAGAAAGTTCCTTGTGTGCCATTTGTCGTGTTACGTCAGAATGTGTATATTAATGTCTCATTCGCAATGGCTAGGGTTTGCTTCTTGTTTTAGTCGAGAAGGTTCTTGAGCCTACAATTTTGGACATATGGTGGGTCTAGATGTTGTGGGTTTTCTTGCACTTATGGGCCTCCCACTTGCTTGAGTTTTTGTGTCGAGTCCCATATGGTCACCAATTTGGGCTCGTAGTGTGTGTTAGTCCATTGGGTTGTGTCTGTAAGTGTTTTATGGGTTTCTATTTGGGGTAGGTCTGTGGTGTGTGTTGCCCGACAGTCTTGTACATTTGTTCAAAATAATAAAGCTTACATTTTACCATATAAAAAAAATCTTAAGCTATAAAAGGCCTATGAGTGATATGTGAGCGGGAAGAGGATTTTATTCTCAATTTTTTTATTTCAGCATAACCCGGACATGACACGTCTAATAAATAGGTTGGGTGAGTGTAACATCATTTGACACAATTAATTAACCAAATGCGGTTAGGGTAGAGTAGTATTCGACATGACACGTCACGAAAAACCTAGATAGATCTCAAGCCTTCTTTGTCTGATAATTTATTCATCAAAGATCGTCCAGGGATCTTCCAACTGCATATCGGAAAGTTACCAATCATGTACTCTTTTTCACCCTATACAAAATTCATTTGTTTTTCCACTTGATCTAGAATACATCGAGATGAATTGAGTAAAACCCTAAAAAAACAGCAAATGGCGCTTGGAATTCTATGATTTTCTTTCAAAGAATATATAGCCAATTAAGAATGCAAATATATTCACCTGTCCTGGAACAGCAGCAGCTAATACGGTGGGGATCTCCTTTGGCTCCAGAAAGATACTAACACGGTAGAGAGCTGATCCTGATAACGCATTTGCAAAGAATACATTCCATAATGTAAACCACAGTACCTTAGTACATGCACTTCTTTCTATCTGGCTGAGTGAAATGTACCCTTGAATAGACGAAAATATTTTCATGATGGGCGGCACAAAAGATAGAAACGTCTTAAGAATGAGGCTAGGCAGATATCCAGTTATAACTTGACTGACGAACGCTCTGTATGTTACAAATACCTGGTTTTAGTATTTCCATAAGATTTAAGTGCACTCAAAAAATAAAGGTAAAATGGAAAAAAAAAACTCCTAAACTATCGCTTCTATGGCAAATACCTCATAGTTTTGCAAATAACCCCCTAAACTATGAAAAAAGTTAGATACCCCATATATATCACTAAAAAAATGACATTAAAGATTTTTTCAGTGACACGTGGGGGGAATTTGCAAGCAACGGGAATAGTTCAAGGAGTTTGAAAAATTAGCAGTTCAAGTAGGCATTTGGAACTAGTGTTATAGTACAGGGGGTTGTAATACCCCGTATTTTTATGGCTTTTAAATTTGAGGAATTATTAATTGAAATTGAGATATTAATTTAATATTAATCCGGAAATTTATTTTAAATGTTTACTAGCGTGACAAGAGTTAGTAATTATTGAAATTGTTGAATATTACTAGATGAGTAAAGTAATATATAAAATTGATGTTATAAAAATTGTCACGAGTGAATTAAATGGCAATTATGGAAATTTAAGTCGGGACGCGCCTGTGTCGTGTCAGGACTAAATTATTATTATATAAAGTGAATAAATTATAAGTCACCCGTATGGTCATTTTGAGTACGTCAATGTGTCCGGAAGGGTCGAGAGAGTCAAAATAATGTACCCGGGGGTTTAGTTTGGGTCTCGGGGCGTTTCTAGGCCTAATTAACACCCCGGGAGGGCGTTTTAGACATTTTATATTTTTGGGCATGAAAAAAACCCACGAAATTTCTAAGAGTATATCAGATAATAGGAGTTGTCTTCTAGGGTTAGAACAACCAAAAACCTAAGACGGCCATTGGAAGGGAAGAAGAGAAGCTTTCCAAGGAGTTCTAGGTCAAGAACTCCACCGTTTGCATCGCCGTCGCCGCCAAACTTTAGATCGCGCAACGAGGATCGCAACCACACCAATCTTGTCCACTAATCTGAACCAAGAATTCCCAGGCAAGTATCTATCTTGCTCTATTCTTAGTTAATGCCTCAATTATGTTAGTCTAGGGTTGTTTAGAACTTGTTTCATGGAAGAAAGTGTAGTTTGGAGACTAGAATTCACATGTCATTGAAGAAGTAATCATATTCTGGACATCTCATTTGCATGTAGAGGATAAACCACGAATTAGTATGGATTTAGAAGTAAGAAATCTGGAAAATAATGGAAAGAATTGAAAGGAAAAGTGAAATTAGGGTTCTTGAAGTCTAGACAAATTTTACCCCATTATATAGTTATAATTGATGAATTGGAACATATTTTACGTGGAGAATCGTGTATTTAGGTGTATGGTACTGGTAATAACTTTTGTTGGGAGTTTGGGAATCAAATATGAAGTTTTGGTTGAGGTTGGAGAGGCAAACCCGTAACTGGATAAATGCAGCTTTCGCCATAACTGCTTGATCGATCGATCGACCTAAGAGTATCGATCGATCGACCTCCTTCCCTCGATCGATCGACCCCCTCTGGAAAACTGCACATTCCTCTTATAATGGTTTATTCCGATTAAAATGCGTAGTAACCCTTATGTATTATTGTTAGAACATTTTGGGATATAAATAGGACCAGTAGGGTTTTAGTAAACCCCAATAAGTGGGAATTTAATGTAAAATGAAATAAAGGGGTTAACGGGGAGTGATTTACCCATCTGGGATTATGCGAACGTTTAAATAAAAGATTGAGACTCGTAAGAGAGTTAGACCAGAAGATAAGTGAGTGTACGTCTACTGAAATTATACTTAGAATACATCCAGAAAGGAGAAGTGAGTATGAAATGCATTATAAATGAGAATAAAAATGACGAGTTGTTATGCGTAATAATCGAGTAAAATGTGTTAATAACGGATAATTATGATTATGGGTCGTGAACACACCTAATTTAGAAATGTGGATATTTATATATAAACGACTGTGTAATTGTGCATATATTATATATCTTTGTAAAAATCGTACCCGAGCTACTTGCTATCACGGGGGTTTCCGCGCCGGGACAGTCTTATCTCGATTGGACCTTTATAGGGGATAACGACTTGTACCCTAGAAGATAGTATCCTTGATTACAGGCTATCTGAGTTATAGTCAGATGGTCCTAAGAGACGTGTGAGTATGGCTGACCTCTTAGGACTGGGAACTATGCTTCGCCTCCAATTGTTTGTGTTTTGTGTTAATACAGTTCGAGAGCGATTCCGAACTAGTATTTCCCTTAGTTTGTGTGATACGGGGACTTGATAGCAGAGTATGCCAGCACCTTAGATCTTATGTGAGGTGTCGTTAGTATATATATTATATGTGTGACTAATATATATACGTATATTTATATGGGAACTTTCTATTGTGCGTATAAGTAGATAAGAAATGAATAAATGCTTCAACTTTATTATAAGTGTTCGAGAACTTTATAACGGTAATGAGTTGTTTTAAATAACGTAAGGAATCTTGAAGAGAATGATTTCCTAAAGTAAATGTCATAACTTCGCTTTTCACATGATAAATCATTATGGAGAATAAGATAGGGAAATTGATGAGATTTATTAGTACGGTAAGTGTGCACACTAGATGAGAGGGGAGAAATCTCAAGAGAGTATCGCATATTAACATGGTTGTTGCATTAGCAGGTAAGCATTTTAAATACTTGCTAAACTAATTTTAAATTGTTTTACACTCGGGCTCTGACCCGTTTCCTGTTATCTCTTTTCTCTTGTATATATATATATGTATATATTTCAGGTGCCCAGACACAGGGGCGTCTTGCGTAGATTCTTTGGACCGGACGCGCTGCAGCTTATGTGGGAGATGCAGGACATTACTTAGACGACCTCGATATTGAATCTACTCTCATTCTAGTTATGATTAGTTAGGGCATGTGTCGCCCATTTCCTTATTCAGTTGGATTTGTCAGAAATTATGTTTATTTATCTTTAGCATTTTTATTCTTTGGGATTTAATTTCTGTCAGGATGGTTTTTCCTTTGTAGTTTTAAAGTTGGTATTGAATTATCTTAATGATTAAATTCATGGGTGTTTATTTTCAGTCTTAATAATTGTGTGATTCTTAAACTGTTACGTAATAAAGGATTTCATAATTGGATTTAATAAATGGAGATAATGTTTTAAATGGTTTTGTCACTTAGCTTAATTATGTAGGATGTTTCAATTGGAAAGTTTATTTTGCGACAGTGATGCTAAGAATGAACCAACCGTTCACCTTGATTATAATTTAATAAACGACTGATCACTCGGTATTTAATTAGGCGGGGTGTCACAGGGGTTTCCTTCAATTTACCCTAACAATGAATATTATGCACAAGCACATCTGAGACATCACAAAGTTAACATGACACCACAATGAGTGGAAGTTGAGTTATAACTGTATGCAGTATACGTATGTACGTGCAGAATATCAAAGGCCCTCAAATCAAACTTCAAGAATAATATTTTGATATACAGAAAATCGATCACAAAGTATTCATAAAAGGAAAAAAATACCAAAAAAGTAGACACTTACATACTCAGTATGCCCTTCACAAAAGGGAACCAGGTCTCCAACTGATCCAAATGAGTAAGACCTTGTACAATGGCGACGGGTATAAGGAATAGAACAGTAAGAATAATACATGCAACAGTGACCACGACGTTGGAAATCCATTTTTTCATAAATGACGCGGAAAAGAAGGGCCAGTGAACATCGTGAGGGTCGGGAGCTGGCTCAGTAATCCACTCTGTAGGATTGAGTCCTTGTTGGATGTGTAAAGTTACTGCGGCAGCAAACCGTGACTTGAAAGACACAAATGCAGCTGAAACTTCCTAATAAATTGGAAAGAAATAATTAAATGATAGGCTTAATTAGACCACGCTGAAATCAATTTACATGTACATATTAAATAGGGGGGAACTCCGTAGAGGAAAAAAAACTGTAGCAAAAAAAAATAGGGGGGGCTGAACTGAATTATTCAGTTCTTGCATGAAACCCACTTGAACTATCTTTGATGCAGGAAACTCCCCTGACTAACTACAAATTGTCACAAATATTTCTTTCTGGAAACCTTTTAGCGATGTATAGGGGGTATTCGCAACAAACTGCATAATTTAAAGGGGTTTGCATTGAAAATAATTCAGGGGGTTTCTTCCGAAAACTGTGTAGTTTAGAGAAAATACCCTGGCATGTTTCAGAAGACAAGATAATAAATTATCTCATTATATGGGGGTGGAGTTTTTTCATATTGTTTTTATCGGAAACTAGAACTATTATATTTATAGAAACAGTACAAGAAGGGGATGGACAAGGGGTTCATCATAATACAATAAACATATCAGACAAACAGCAAACTATAAAAAGAAATTCCCTTACAGCACTGTAAAAAAATTAAAATTATTTCCAAGTCACTTTCACTACAGCTAACCAAGAGAACAGTCCAGCACATCACAGCCCCTGCAAGAACACGCCAGCCCAAATGATGTGATGTGACACACTCAACGGCACACAGGAAGCTCAAACCATCGAAGGAAAATCCTCTCACAATATCATTCAATAATTAGGAGGAAATAACAAAAAGAAGACTAGCTTGGGGACAAAGATAGGGCAACACTAATAATTAGCTAAAAGACTAAAGGGACCCAATTAACTATAGCCGTTCGGCTAAAACCCCAATACCCCCAATACCTAATACTAAGACATCATGTCTATTTGAGGACAACATTGCTTGAGGTCAACATAGTTAGTCTAGGGAGATTTAACCTAGGCTAACTATGGGGCTTAACACCTCAGCAGAGCTCGGCCAAGGTGTAGCGTTAACAACAGGCCGTGGATCGCTTATTCTGGAACTGGGTAGGAGAGGAGGCCGCGGCTTGTGGCATGACTAGGTCAAAGAAACCTAGAATAAGGCAAAAATATATGCCGCGGACTATAAGGGAAAACCATGAGCGAACCAAGTACAACAAGAATAAGCATTAATAAGGTCACATAATAGCGATGACCAGAAAAGGCAGTAACAAGGGATAACCCCCACACATCAGAATGAATCAGATCAAACATACTAGGAGCATGACTCATATGTGGTATATAACTAAACCAAGTATGCTTGGAGAGTTTGCATACTTCACATAAGATTTTTTTATCCTCACACGATTTCGTAAAAGAACAGAATAACAAAAATGCAAGGTTTAAAGGGAAACATTATAAGATATAGAATCCGACAAGATGGAAGCACTGAGACTAAAAGTGGGAGATTGCGGTGGTGGAGGCTCCCCAAAATAGCATCGCGCTCATATCCTATGCCAATAATCCTCTTTGAACTCAAGTCTTGCAAGAGACAATGGGTAGGAAAACACTTAATAGCATAATTGAGATGTTTGACACTCCATAACATAATTGAGATGTTTGGCAAGTTGGCTAACAGATAAGAGGATAAAAGAAATATTAAGGCAATGCAAAACAAAAGAAAGAGTAATATTGGGAGACAAACACACTTCCCCCTTGCTATGGATACATATACGGGAGTCGCCTGCAATACGCACGTTCTGACAAATGAAAATGCCGAGTGAGGAAAGAAGAGATGACTCTCTCGTCATGTGATTAGTGACTTTGAAATCCAGAATCCAAGTAGGCTTCGTAGCCTAAGCATGAAAAGCATAGGGGCACCTGAAGTAGCGTTGAGAGAAGATTCGACAACCGGCAGAGTAGCCCCATGAGGACAAATGGTATCAACACCTCTGGCCATGTTAGATGAAACGAATAGACGTATTAGAGAAAATTTATGTTTCAACGTTGGACGATGATGACAAACCCTCTCCTTATCACCAAAACGGGATTCGAAAGCAAAATTGCACCTAATCATAAGGAGACCTGCAGTCAATTGAAATGAAGCACATTTTCCAATGAAAAATTATCCTTGCCACTAGCCGCACCACCCATAATATCTCAAAAAATGCTCAAAAATTGACCAAACAACAATGTATTCTTGAAGGGAAGATTTGTACTAAAATCTAAAAACAAGAACTCAACAAAAATTATCAGAGAATCTAATGGATGTAATACCCTGTATTTTTATGGATATTTCAACTGGGTTAATTAAATTTAAATGGGAAAATATATTTCGAATAAATTAAATATTAATTAGTGTGACTTGAGTTAATCTTTAATATTATAAATTAGAATGTATATTACTGAGAGAATAAGTAATATAAATTATGAAATACGTTACACTGTGTTGTAAGTGAGAATAACAACAATTATTAATTACTTAATCGGGACGCACATTTGAGATATGTCGGGACTTAATATGAGCATTATGAAGTAAGTATAAGTATAGGGTCTGTTGAAATAGTCAGAAAACTATATTCGGACATATGTATAGGGTCTCGAGTCATTTCTGGGTCGACCCGGCAAGTGAAAAGTCAATTTTTGACCTTTGGATTTCCAACCCATGAAGAGTTACGGGATTAGCTACTTTAAAACCAACTCTTTAGCTAATCAAATGGAGAATTGAAAAATCTAAGTGAGAAGAAACCAAAGGAGAGAAAGTGCGAAAGCTTTTACAAGAAAGTGAAGAGTTTCTCAAGGAGGTGAAGGGTCTTAGAGGAGGAGCAACACAAAGAGCCACCTTGCAGCACCACCATACACCGCCAGAATTCAGGAAGAACGAGGAGGAGGAACTCACATCATCTTCTTCAAAGGAAAATCAGAATCATGTTAAGAGGCAAGTTGTTTAAACTTTCTTAATTATAAGTTTGTAGAAACACATGCTAGATTATAGGATTTTTCGATAAAAACTCATGTTTAGGAAGTTTTGATTTGAGATAATATCAATTGGGATTATAGAACTCATGATTTGGATTATATATTTTATTGATGATTTCGAAATTTGAGAAAAGCATGTGATTCAATTGGATATTAAACTATCTAACTAGAAACGAAGTGAACTCATACGAGTCTGAAAATCAAAAGCATGTGAAATCATTTTAGAAAATGACGAACATTGTATATTGATTTTAGGTCTGTTTTAAGTGGAAATTGGTAGTGTGCTCGCGAGTTCTTGTATAAAATCATGTTTAGAACAACTTTGTAGTTTTAAGTTTCTTCAAAATCGGATCAGAAAAGCCTCAAATAGGAATTTTATATTTTTGGGCAGAATGTAACTTTATCGAGAAAAATGATTATTGGGAATTAAATTAAATTATAATTCGGGCTTATTATAATGATTCCGGGTTTTGGACCAGTAGGCACGGGTTGAGGGTAGCTACTGAAATAATTAATTAAATTATTTAAATCCCTTTGGTTAACAAGAGATGTTTGGAATAATAAGAAATGGGAATAAAATATAAATTATTAGTTTATGGGATAAACTTGACATATACTTTATGTCATAGTTGTCAAAATCGTCCGATTCGCGATTCGAATCGGACGATTCGATTCGATTCACTACCAAAACGATTCGAATCAACCTTCGAATCGCAAATGTCTAAAGAATCGGACCGAATCGGCGATTCACGATTCGAATCTTCCGATTCGGGTCCGATTCGGTCCGATTCACGATTCGGTCCGATTCACTTTTTTTTTTTTTTTTTTTTTTCGCAATTTTTTTACATTAAATTAATATATAGGCTCTTTATGATATATATATATATTTGTTTTATGTAGGGTGTTTTAAATTAATATGTAGGCTGTTTTATGAAATATTTTTGTTTTTTACTTTTTTAAGCTTAAAATGGATGAGAACATGTACTACGGTTAATTTTTGTGATATATTTTGGTATATTATCATGTGCTATATGATTAGTTTTTTGTCATATTACGCTTAATTACCAATTCTATAGTGTTAAATTCCATTTACATATGTTTTACTACGTTTTTATCGTTTGGTTCCGATTCGACCGATACGATTCACGATTCGATTCACGATTCGCGATTCGGGGGGTAAACGATTCACGATACGATTCGCGATTTGACAACTATGCTTTATGTATGTATATGATGAGTGCATGCCTATATTATGTTGATTGTGATATTATGTGTAATGTCATACCTAGCTACTTGCTATCACGGGAGGTTACGCATAGTGGATAATCCTATCTTTGTGTGTCGTTAGGGAGGATTTGGATTCGTGCCCCAGAACATAGCACTTACGTCGTCATTACCTTGAGAGAGGGTAGTGTATTAACGGTCACTTGGATACGTTAGGTATGGACGTCATCCTTATGGTGATTATGTTCACCTCCATTATGTGTTATCGTTTTATAGGTTGAGGTGTCACACCTAACCTTAGTCCTTATTTTGGTACGTGAGGTACATAGGGACTAGATAGCAAAGTATGCATGCATCGTATTCGTATATGTATATATTAGATAGTGTAATCTATACATATACATACATTTGTGATAGACTCTGTTGTGTGTTGTAGAAGTGATTATTGTGAATGTTTAAAATGTACTTTAAGTATGTGAACCCAAGTGGTTAAAATAATGAAAATATCATGATTAAGAAAGTAAGATAATATTAACGTATCGTATGGGAGATACGGATGGGTTAGGAGATTTATATAAATTAATAAGGATTAATCAAGTGGTCTTTAGTTGGTTAGGCGGGTAGCTTGACTAGGAAGGAATATTAGAGTACGTTAGGTTTGCACATTAAGTGAGAGGTAAGGACTCATGTGAGAGTACGCACAACTAACATGAATATTTACATTACTCATAATACAGCATTTTCAACACTTGTTAAATATCTTTAAAACGTTTTCGGGGCTCTGACCCGAAACAAATCTATTTTTGCAAAACCTTTTGGGTGTCCAGCTACAGGTACACCAGGGTTAGGAGATTCATTCCAAAGTTGACATACTGCGGTGCTGTGGATGTTGCAGGACCTCGAGCTTAGACGTATCTATCATTCTTGTCATCATGCTCATTGTCTAGACTTTACATTTGGTTTTTAGTATTACCTTTATACCAGCCAATTTGTCTCGGTATTGTACTTGGCTTGTATGAAGATTTGGATTTGGATTCTATTCAGTTTATTGTGGTCATTATTATTATGGTGGTTGTGTTATTCATTATTCTGATGTTTAATTATTATTATTCTTTGTTAATTAAAATTGAAATCCGTCTTATTAGTATATTTAGTGATTAAAAAAAATGTTTTTCGACAATAATGCTAAAAATGGAACATTTATGAATCATGTTTAATTAAATAGTAGATTGATCACCTAATATTTTAATTAGCGGGGTGTCACACTAGAGGTGTGCATATTATTAAATTACTACTCAAATGGCCAAAAAACACGACACAATATTCAAAAGAATGTTGTCGAATAACCCGATAGCCCCAACCGAAAAACAGTTGCTCCTTACTTCATAAAGAACACCAACAAATCATAAAAAGGTGAAGAATTATGGTTTGACCCTAAAACAAAGAGGAATATATACTACAATAAAAAATGGCTAAAAAATACCCAATTAGAACACTAATCGCGAATGAACACTACCAGTGAACATTAATTGTACAGTCATGGTGAACGATACCGTGAACATTGACGGTCATCACTAATTGGGATTAGGGTTGGGGAGAAAGATATGATAGATTTTTTATTTTTGCTCTGATACCAAGAAGATTTTTGTGATGTGATGACTTGCCCAATTGTGAGCCCAATAATTGTATTATACGAAATATATTGCAATTCTATAAGGTTTTATAAACTACAAAACAAAGACTAAACTACTAAATCCCAAAACATGGAGGTCCCAATACAAAGGGGAAAATACTAAATAACATGAAATCCAACTGAGATCTTTCTCAAAAGGGCAGAGTGACGTGATGGGTACCCTTTTCGGGGGGTCATATGCCCATTTTGGGTATTTTTGCCATTTAGTTATTGTATTAGTTATTCTTTTTATTATACACTTTTACTAGTTGGATTTACTTTTACCTTTAACCGAGTTATATGATGTAAGTTCTCTTCCATACAGGTTAGTGCCTAGAATGTTCTCTTTCATCCTTTTTTGTCTTATAGTCTTACTTTAGTTTGCCCTAAGCTAGCACGGTATCACGGACCAGTTCTCGAGTCATCATGACAAAGCCTTAGGAATATTTGAATTGCATGTTGGCTGGCATTGGGTGTAAATGGCTGGGAATGGTTCCAGGGAAGGTGCATGCAGGATTGAATGTTGGTAGTCTCTTCGGAGCTCAAGCAGGTCGACTCGGTTAAGTTCAGGAAGCTCGTCGCTAGACTTGGACTTGACTATGAAGATGGGACTTGGCCATCCCTGCACAAACTGGTCGCGAGCAGGAGTCCTTCCCCTGATGTGATGAGGCCAAGGCAGGCCGAAAGAAGTCCACATGTTTGCTTTGAAGGCAGTTCGTGTTAGGCTGAATTGAACCCTGTGACCGTGCGTCAAGGGCTGTCGCACGGGCAAAACGCTGCACCGAAACTCTAAGCCCGTGACATATGGTAACAGAGCAGAACGAGCAGAACAATTGCACGGGGTGCACCATTCGTCGATTTTGGGGTATTGGAGTATTGTTGCTGTCATATTAGATACCTTTTGTCGGAAGTGCTTATGGGGGCATAATGCAAACACTTGGTTGCGCCATTCAAAAACTATGGATAAGACGAGACTCACGAGAGTCGTTCGAAATGGTACAAGTAATTTGGTGCGCATTTATGATGATTCAACCCGTTACGCTCAGCTCGAGTGCTCATTATTGAATATTGAAAGAGAGCCTTCAGAAACCCTCTTGTGAAGCTGTGTGCTTGGCTGTGTGGTCAAATCGCCAAGGGAGGCAGGCTACGTCGCGCACCAAATGTCTAGCCCAGTCTTAATGGTGGAAGAGTAGTCAACCAATGTGGGCATGGGAGACGGAGACGTTGGTAAAGGTTTTGCTTGGTGTTGTGTTGTTGTTGCGGCTGTGACGAGGGCGTCACAGGATTTAGATGTGGGAGTGTCACGGACCAGTTCTTGAATCATTGTGACAGAACCTTGGAAATACTAGAATTGCATATTGAGTAGCATTGGCATTGGCGATAAATGACTGGGAACGGTTCAGGGAAGGTGCGTGCAGGATTGAATGTTGGTAGTCTTCTCGGAGTTTAGGCAGGTCAACTAAGTTTAGTTCCGGGAGTTTGTTGCTAGTCTTGGACTTGACTATGAAAATGGGACTTGGTCATCCTTGCACAAACTGGTCGGGAGCTGGAGCCGTGGAGTCGTTCCCCTCATGAGGCCAAGGCAGGCCAAAACCAATCAAGCGTTGGCGCATGGGCAGAACGCTGCGCTGAAACTCTAAGCCCGTGACAGGTACACCTTTTTATACTACAAATATCTTGTAATTACCATTAATGCATTGAGAGATTCTTGTTCTTAACTGCCATTTGTCGTGTTACGTCACTCTGAATCTGTTTGTCAACACGTTAATCAAAGGAATCAAACTTTGATGAGAGACTGGTTAAGGCTTCATGAATACCATTGAGAGTTTCATAGGTCATGGTGGTTTTTTGTCCTTTTGGCGACATCTTTTTAAGTATCCAAAAAACACACTACGCTTCACTTACTTGAGGAGAGTTATGTCCCTGATGCTCTCAAAAATATTCAACGAAGGTTAGTGAGCCTTTACAGACTTATTTATAAGCCTAGGGGGTACCTAGGGCTACACATGTTAACTACTAATGACAAAACAGGCTCTTATTTAAAATAATAAAGCCTAATTGGCTAGGCCTAAAGTACTAGGGCCAGAAATTAGAAGAAAATTAAAACCCAAAAAAAAAAAAAATAACTGTGGTTACACCCGAGTTCACATCAGTAATAATAACAAAATAAGTTGTGGGCTCCCTTTTTAGGTAAACGGAAGCCTAAAGACATAAATACCCTTGAACACAAAACAGACATAAGTAATAAATATATAAATACGACGCTCCTGCGTCATATAATCTCCAATTGTTATTTTTCTCCTTTTCTTCATTCTTTTTCTTTTGGGGTGGTATCTGGTATACGTTGAATTGAGGATATTCCCTTTATAAAATGATAAAATTGGTTGCCTGCAAGTTGATATATGGATAAAACTTCAAAATTATAGACACTTTAAATACGCACCTTTCCAACAATTAAAGATTGTTCCTTCCTCACATTAACTTCTACATCTTTTATCTTCGTTTCACAGTGCTCCAAAAGATCTATTTTGCGTCCCAAAAGTCCTAAAAAGCCAACACGTCCGAATCTTTGTGAAGTATTCTTTGTTGATTTCAAACGAGCAAGCCTTCTATACAATTTATCTGCATCACTCTAAAAGGTGCATCACATTCTTTCAATATTAGATGTGATCAAGTAAAATGTAGTAGACAACAAAAATTTTAGCATCTAAATAAAAAAACACATGCGTAGTTTCTAGTATAATATGGTCCAAATGCTCCAATTAGACGGTATCTCCGGAAATTTTCAATCATGTGTACAATATGAGATCCCTATGGGAACCTGTAACAGATAAGTAAGGGGGGATATAAGACTCTAGCACCTCTTTATAGAGAATGTAAGAATGGAGTATCAATATTCATTTTCTACTTATAGTTTAATTCCTTTACTAATTTTCTTCGAGGTTAAGGACTCTTCGATTTCTGGTAATTTATTATAAAAAGATGCCTAATCCTCCTCGTGTTCAGAACTTCTGTTAAAATTCAATGCAATCATGACCTGAGAGCAATTAAACTCTTTGGGTTGGATGCAATCACAAAGTTTTTACTTGTATGTGGGGGATTTACTATTGAATTTTATATTAGAAGCTTTTCTAAGCATGCCTAGGTAACCCCAAAAAACGTCCAATAATAAAAAAAAGGTAAAATTGTATGCAGTAAAAGAGAGTGAAATAATAGCTTGCACAAAGTATAGCCTGGTACCTTTTCAACAATAGTCCTCAGCCCATCCCATTGATGTTCTAAGTTTGCGGATCACTATAAAGTTTATTTATGTACATGTAGTAGCATCATATGATCACAATATGGGCCTTCTTTATAACTACTGTGTTTGATTTTTCCTATTTGTTTCATACAATTCTAAAACAGAAAAGCAAGGCATGCTGGCAGCATACTATCACACAGCCGGCGTTGCATCTACTGTGCTTCCAATTTTTGATATTCTTGTTTCCAAGTAGAAAAAACGTATTAGTTACTCGTTTCTGTTATTCCCCTTTCTTTATAAAAACATTTTCAGAAAACAGAACTTTCTTTTTTCATAATCTAGCAAGTAAAAACATGTTAGTTACTTGTTTGTGTATTACGAAAACAAGAGCGGGAGAAACACCAAAAAAAATCAATATATATATAACGGAAAGCCCTTTAAGTGGACTATAAACAGCGAACCTAAAAAACAAACCAAAATTTTTAAAATAGCAAAATACTGGTTTTTTAGCCCTAACTTGGTGGAGATAACCTCCATAGTGAGAAAATCATCAAAAAATTCAACTTACATATAGCTTTCTCAATGATTCCTTTCGTTGAAACAATAAAAAAAGGAAAGAAAAAAATAAAACAACTCCCCTTCTTATGTGTTTCGTCATTGTACGACAAAGTAGATCCCAGCGTAACTGTTTACATGCAAAAAACATATTTCTTCAATTCCTTTCTTGCCTTATACTCCAGGATTACGCATTACATAAAAGTACAAGGCCAGTCTCACCAATTCAATATGTTTTCTCAATGTTTCATCATCATCATTCTTGCCATAATCCCATCAAAACGGGGTCGGCCACATGGATTCTCCTTTTCCAATCTAATCTATTATAAGCAATATTATCATTCAAGTTTAATGCCTTAAGATCTCTCCTAACAATTTCCTTCCATGATAGCTTAGCGCGGCCCCTTTCTCTTTTACCCTCTATTTCCAAAAATCATCCTCTTGTTATAGGTGCATCTATTGGTCTACGCAACACATGTTTGTACCATCTAAGTCTACTTCTCTTAAATTATCACTAATGGGAGTTACTCCTAACTTTTCTCTCACATAATGGTTTTTAATCCTGTCCTTTCTAGTAATTCCTATCATCCTCATCTCACTAACATTAACATGGAGACTTTGTTCATGTTTTTTCTTTAAAGCCCAACATATTGCTCCATATAGTCACTGGCCTAACAATTATTCTATAAAATTTTCCTTTTAATTTATTAGTTAACCTCTTATCGCATAACACACCACTTGCTTATCTCCATTTCATCCACCCAGTTGATATTCTACTCGTAACATCCTCATCAATATCTCCATTACATCATATCACTGAACCTAAATAACAAAATTTATTAGTTTGGTTTATCACCTTTTCTTCAATCTTTAACATTATGCTATCAGACGCCTCATTATTAAATTTACATTCCATAAATTCAGTTTTATTTCTACGAATTTTTAGTCCCTTAGACTCTAAGGCATTTCTCCAAGTATCCACTCTCCTCGCTAAGGCCTCCTTTGAAGTATCTACTAAAACTATATCATCCGCAAACAACATCTACCATGGGACATCTTCTTGTATATTCTTAGTAATCTCATCCAATACTATGGCAAATAAGTAAGGACTTAAGGCCGATCCTTGATGTAGACCCACTTTAATCGTAAAATCATTAGTTTTTCCACAAATAGTCCTTACTTATTATGTGTTATCATACATATCTTCAATAACTTTAATATAACTCATAGGGATTATTTTCCTTCTAAGTCCACCATATTATATCCCTAGGTACTCTATCATATGCCTTTTTATAGTCTATAAAGACCATGTGTAAATTTTTGTTCTTACTTCTACCTTTCTCCAGTAACTGTCTTAATAAGTAAATAGCTTTTGTGGCGGATCGCCCTGGCATAAATCCAAATTGATTGTCCGAAATAGTTGATTCCTTTTTTAATCTTTATTCTATAACATTTTCTCATAATTTCATAGTGTGATTCATCAGTTTGATTCCTCTATAATTACGACAGTCTTGTATATCCCCTTTATTTTTATACAAAGGTATTATGGTTCTTTTCCTCCACTCATCTGGCATGTTTCCTTCTTTTAAAATTTTATTAAATAAACATGTTAAACCATTCTACCCTTGTACTTCCAAGGGTCCTTCATACCTCTATGGGTATTTTATCCGAGCCAACCGCTTTATTCCTTCCCATTTTTCTTATTAATATATCTACTTCTTTTACATTAATCGGACATACCATTCCTATATTCGGTTCTATGCTTCGACATCTTTTTTGAGATATTCTTCATTCAATAATAATCCTTGAAAATATTCTTCTCATCTATCTAGAATTTCTTTATCGTTAATTAATATATTTTGATTTATGTCTTTAATACACTTAAGTGGACCAATATATTAATATTTGTAGAGCATATTTAAGTCTTAAAAGTTTGTATAATGTAGGGGGTTTCCAGGGGTCGAATTCCATTCCATAGCTAATGAAGAACTACTGAACTAGAACAGACGTAAATCGATTCTTTGATTCTAGAACAAAAAACGAACAGCGCTTCTACTAGATTTTTTTGTCGTTGTTGCTATCTTGAGGTATTCGTGTCTTTTAGAGAATCTAATTGATCCCCAAGGGTACGTATAGTCCTTACAATCTGGCCTCAAGGGATTCAAACTTGACCTCAAGGCTCTGAAGCAAGAGACCATGCCACTAGGCTCTCTCTTGGGCTAAAATTGAACCCAATCGACACATCAATTCTCAAGTTAGTTCAGTTCGTTTCTTGCTTCAAAGATTTTTATATATGTTTTATCTACTAGTATTCTAAGAATTGACAACACATTTTAATTGTGTACGAAACATCAATAATTCATATAGACATTTAACATAAAAGGCCGAAATTAATATTTACTTTTTATTGGTTGTAAAAATTCGTATCTGTTTCTTTATTTTTGTATGTTTGAAATATCATGTGTGTTTTAGGGCTACTTGTGATTACAATTCAGTTTGGTATTAGTTTCGGAAGGGGTCAACGCAAGAACCTGACCATATCAGTGAATTTTTTAGTTTCTTTACCCAAAGCTTAAGCACTTGGTGTGAAAATCAAGCTAACCCCATTTGTTTCGTTTTCTCGGACCACCCAATTCCAATGAACACCCAAATATAAAGTTCAATTGATAGGATACCCTAGTACATGAGTAAATGAGGGAGACAAAAATTAGATAGTTTCCATTCCTTGTTATGATTATAAATGTGAATTGCCCCAATATGTTTAACTTCGTATGTTTGATATCATTATTAATCTAATTACTGCCCCAAACCTAACATTACAAAACCAATTACTACAAATCCAACACTGAGATATCTAGCACAAATTTCATTGCAGATAGTAATAGTAGTAATATTTGCATAAATAAAAAATAAAATTAATATTGAGATAAATGGTCATACTTATATGTTAGGAGTGTACAAAGAAGCTAAGCCATATAGACACTAAGACAACTAAAAAAGTTTCTTGATAAATAATATAAAAAGAGACTACACAACGTTTCATGTTCAATCACCAAGGGGGGCGATGGGGTAAATAAGCACAAAATCAACCCGTCCTCGCATTCCAACACTATTAACACTATGAAATAAAACACACATGAACAAGTTGAGCTTCACAAAAATGCTTACAATTAGCCCTTGAAGTTTGCTTGTCCGATGAACAACATAATGCGAGAGATATGTAGAAGGATAATACTCGGTGAAAAAGTTCTCAACGCTTTCACTAAAGCTGCTTGAAGATGAAACGGGGATACTTCGGACCAATATAGTAAATTGATTTGGCTGAGGTTTAGATGAATAGAAATAAGCAATCCGTTTTGATGAAATGTACTTGTACTCCTGCAGATTAGAGTGTTAGCATCCAATCGAAATTTCTAAAGTAGCTTTATCAACCCCCCAACCCCCAACACGCACACACATTAAATGGACCAGCAAAGAAATATGGTACTGTACTTACAGAATATAGAAGATAGCAGACAACTGCCGTGAATACATACATAGCACAGAAGTGAATCCATAACCTTCAGAAAGGCCAAAGCAGATAATCAGGATTTCTTCACCATAATTGAAAAGTAATTGGAATTTGAACTTCAGCAAACTTAGACTTGTCTTAGTAAAATGATATCCATGTATAAAAAAATAAAAACATATTTTAAGTTGTACACATTTTAGGAGAATTAGGTATAAAATAGACTTCCGCCACAACAAAATAATTTATGGACTGGCTTGCGCTATGTATTCAGGGTAGACTTGAGAGAGAGAGAGAACTAGACTAGACAACTGGTTCTCTTCCTCTTCCTCTTCCTCTTCCTCTTCCTCGTCACTACACTACCAAACAATGGAGAGTAACTTCCTTCCAGTTGTACCAACCAAAACAACAGAGATGGGCTTCACTCATACAAAAACAGAGTACAATATAACACGTAGATGATTGACTTATTTCCCTCATCACTCAGAGAGGGATAAGCTTCTTATACTTGAAATATGGACTTCATTCTTGATTTTATCACTTCTAAATTGTTCGTAATCCAAAACCTTTCCACTAATAGCGATGGTTAAAGGATGATTACTATGGACTCGGGAATACATACTCAAGTATTCATATAACAGAAGAAGAAGACGAAAATACGTGCAGTAATCAATCACCTGCTTGATCCATCGTCAACATTTGAAATACTGAAAGAGTCCAGAGACTTGTTCGGCAAGTCAGAGAAGTCAATATATAGCTGATTCCCAAAATAATTAATGGGGATAAGAATGAAAACCCCAACAATCCCAGCAAAAGTAAATACTTTCAAACTGCAAAATTAAGAAGAAAAAAAATCAGATAGCTGATGATAACATAAAACAAGAAGGACAAGACAGAGACATAGATATAACTTCCTTGATATAATGAAAATGTAAAAAAATTGGATGGAGTAGATATCCACCAAGTAAAGCAATAAAAACAGAACAGAATTACAAGCCACAACAAACAGCCCCCAAGAACTCAGCTAACTACCCCAAAACAGATCAAAATCTACCTCAAGACTGTATAAAGAAGGCTCTGCTGTGCAAAAGACATTGTAATTCCAATCCTAATTCCCCCACTCTCTTTAAACACTTCGGAGAATATAATGCAGAAAAATTTTATTTACTAAAAGTTTTTACTCGTGTCATGATAATCTCGTTAATATTTACTTGCTCTTCTCTTTTACAGAGTGCAAGAAGGCCAAAAGATTCACACCCGTTTATATTATTATTTTACACTACCGATTTATTATAAAATTATCTTCTTAAATATTAGCATATTTCCTTCTCAACAAATGAACAATTTGACAAAAAGTCCTATGATTTTGACTCTTGTGTGGCTCCAAAAAAAAGGCTCCTATGCCTGGACATAGGAGCACGTACACACCGATACGGATGGGGGTGACCAAAGAGATATTAGGTAAGTGTTATCTTCTGTGAATTCCGAAGACGGAATTCTTTTTGTTAGAGGAGAAGAATGTAATACCCCATTATTTTTTAATATTTAATAATTAGTAAAAATAATTATTTAAGAAGAAAATATGATTTAATTTGTAGTATTTAAAGTGAATTATGCATCATTATGTTAAATTAAATTCATGTGATGAGTTTATGCAATTAATAGATGTAAAATTAGAATTTTACTAATATGAGGTTTAATTAGTTAATAAAAGTGAAGTGCAAATATTAATGCTACTTCGGATTATCAATTATTTTTAAGAGACCTAATTGATTTAAATTAGTTTAATGTATTTGAATATTTAATGATCTATGGGCTTATTTGGTTTAATAAAGTTATTGGGTCGGGTTAGTTCATTTGACTTAGATTAATTTAATTGATTAATCGGCTTAATTGTTAAGTGCTAGGGGTTGAGTGCGTGTCACTTGTTAGTGGGCTTAGGCCTTTTATTAGTAGGGTGCAACTTTGCACGCATATGTATATGTGGGCATTAGAGGTCTTCAATCACTGGGGGTGGATTCTCGGCAAAAGTTGTATCAGAAAGGTAGGGTCAAATTTTGGGGATTGGACCATTAAATAAATGATTAGTAGAGCAGTAGGTTTGGTGTAAGAATAGGGCAGTTGGGCGGCGCATGGTTAAACAGGGAGCTGAGGGTTTTTTTTTGGAAATAAGGAGATGCACTGACTTTGAGGGTTTGAAAATGGAGTCAACAAAGGCTAAAATTTTCGAAGTTCCAGATTTTGGGAGAAACAAAAAAAATAAGGAGGAAAGAAAGACAGGGTCAACCCTTACTATTTACGGTAACCTAAAACAGGGGCCCTTCCCCCTCAGCATTTTTTTATTGCCGCCAACAGTACTAGGAACATCTTTAAATTTTTACCCACTCACAACAGATGGCATCAAACCCTTATTCCCTCCATCTCCAAAAATTTCTAAGCATCAAACCCTTTTTCCCTCCATCTCCAAAAAATTTCTAAACTATGTATACATTTAAGTTCTCACCTATTATTTCCTATATTTACAAACAAGAACCCAACCATTTCAAATGCCATTTCGAAGTCAAATCTCAAGGAGTTCTCAGGACACGTCTTTCGAGGCAAGTAACTTTCTACTCCTTTCCTTTTATGTGTGTATTTGCTAAATTCACCTAAACTAAATTTTAGTGATAAAATTTATTAGTGACCCTTAGAAAAGTGTGCAATCCTAATTTATATTTCATTAGGTGAATTTAAATGGTTTTATATACTTTCAAAAAAATCAGGTCAAGCATATTAGTTTGCGAAAATTAACTAGTGAACCCAACACATGAAAATGATGATTTTGGACTTTGACCCCGTTTGTAAAAATTGATAATTTGGGATACGTTTGTAGAAATTGAAATTGATTTTGGACTTTGACCCCAACGCATGAAAATAATAATCTATCAGCTATATATGTTTTCGGAAAGGAATCAATTTGCTTCAGATATATCAGTACTCCAATTGATGTTAATATTTGTCAGCATAACATACCTAAAGAACCATACCTCCACTTTGGAGGGGTTAACGAATGAACTGTGTTGAGATGATATTCATGCTGTGGAGATCATCTCCACCAAATTTTATAAAAATAGTCGTTCATTTACCCCCTCAAAAGTAGAGGTACGTTAAATAGCCCGACTCTCATACATGTATACATATATATAGTTATCATGGATTTTTGGTTTACCACACAGTATAATATAATTGAATAATTTAATTCCTAGGAAAGAATTAAATAACCTGAAGATGAACATACGCATGAAGACTACAGCATCTAAGCCCGCTATCGACAATAATTCTTCTTCAGAAACCTGCCATGCCCTTCTCACCCAACCGGTAGAAGGTAATAATCTTTCCAAGTTGAAATCACTTCTTTGCTGAAGTTTTTCTTCAGCAAGCATGCGAGGTGCATAAACAGCGGCATTTCCTGGCTGCTTGCTTAATATAGAATATAAAGTTATGTAAAGAAAACAGAGGCCAAGGTTGATTCCAACAGAAGTTAAAAGAGCAGAAAGAATCATTCTCTTAATTTCTTAACGGGTCCTGGTTCCCATCAATCCAACT
This sequence comes from Sambucus nigra, assembly GCA_949130495.1. Classification (NCBI taxonomy): domain Eukaryota; kingdom Viridiplantae; phylum Streptophyta; class Magnoliopsida; order Dipsacales; family Adoxaceae; genus Sambucus; species Sambucus nigra. The sequence continues at coordinate 522,908,257 of OX422207.1, forward strand.
GCACATGTAGAAGACAAATTCAGGTTGCTCAACATAAATAAGCCAATATTAAGCTTTAGAAGAATTTAAAAGATAACGGTGCTAGCTTTTCATCCCAATGTTTACTAAAATTGATAATGCAATCCAACATTATTGACCTGGGTAGTTGGATATTTTGGGGAGAATCGATATAACTTAATTTTTTTATCGGAAACACATAATTCTATTAATAAAATAAAAACTTGGTGGGATATTATAAAAACGGACATGATTTTACGAACGAGCCATGCTCTGATATCAATTTTGATGTGAGAGGAAGCTATTAATCAATAACAACAAAGAAATTATGGAAGAAACTCTCTCAAGTCTCAAGTCATCATTCATACTCCCCAAAATGTAATAATTAAATACAATGACAAGAGCCTTTTTATATACTAGAACCTGCATCATAGCAATAGCAAGAGAGAGATCTTCTTGTTTGAATTTTGCAATCTCTTTATGAACCTTATACAACTGAGCCAAATTACCAACAATTGAATAGGTCTCTTCAACGGCATCCCATAACCAATTTTACAAGCAAGAAACCCTGTTAATATGCTGTTGCATTGACTATAGCAACCATGTCATAGCTGACGCATTGTCAGCACTCCATTCTTTGAACTTAGGATCATTCTTGATCGAGTATGTAACAATTCCACCAACATTGTCAGTCATTCTTCAACTGTAATATGCATACGCGGACTGAACCCACTGCATATAATTTGCCTCATCCAAACTAACAGTGATGATACACATGCCTGGCCTGGATGATGGTCGTTCTTACTTCCCATTGTTGGAGTCTGAAGACCCACAGCTCCTCCAGAACTCACCTCTCACCTCTGAACCAAAAAAGTTCTTAAAACGGTTGGGTATACATTCCTCAAAAACATAACAGAGGTATAGAGAATCACCTCTCTAGCACACAACAACAACTAATACGATAGAGTCTGAAACCACATGCACACCCTAAAAATCGCAAAGCAATTCATATCTCAAATCACAAACAACAAAGACAGAAAAATGGGTCGATGCGCACTTGATCTAAAACACAGCGAAAATCACACGGACACATTTAAGAATAGTCAAAGATAATTCTCACTCCTCGTATATTTTAATCTCTCTCAAAATGTAGTAGTGTCCTCTCAAATAAGAAGAGCACCATATTTATAGGTACAAGAGAATAATGGAGAAGCTTCTAGAACATGATGATGTACATATAGTGGGGATGATGTACATGTAGTGGGCATCAACCATGACATCACTAAGGCCTATTTAGCCTAATCTAGAATATTTCAAAGGAATATTCATTTATTCTAACAACTATAAAGAACTCAAAATACAATAAAAAGTACAATTATTTTCCCAGCCCCACATACACATCAGCAACAACATACCTGAATAGCAAACAAGAAGGTCAAATCAATTCACGGAAGTTGTGGAGGTGAATAACCACCCTACATCCTTGCAAACAAATTCCATCTTGGAATCTCTTCAAAACCTTCACACAAACCACGGTTTATACTACTTGCCCTAAGGGTTCAATTACATAGTTTAGAGATTTACAAACCACGCTCTCATACATCAAGCAAGATGAAGAGAGGAGAAAGAGAAGATATCAAGAGAGAAGAAAATGGATGAATGAAGGAATAGCCATCATTTACCCATCTCTAACTATTTATATTAATAAGTTCCAGAAATTACACACAAGTACCACAACATAACTACAGCATGAATAGTACAAGTAAGTCCCTGACAATAATAGGTTAAAGGACATGGCTCCACCCCACACTTAGTAATGCTAGCCAAGTCCTCAACCTCCGAGACTTCCAAGTTGATACCGGACACTTTATATTTGTTTCAATTGGTATCCTCGATATTTTACCAAACAAAAGGAAAGATGAAACTAGATTCTCAAATTTATGGTTGTTCCAGGCTGAAAAGAAAACAGAATATAAGCTTATTGTAGGTGAAATACCTCGAAAGAGCCCCTCCCAACTCCGACCCCCTCCACCACACCTAACATATTTGGTTTTTCCATTATAGGACTCGGCTAGTAATGGAAAAATGGGCCCCAAATAATAAATTAACCCATATTAGCCCATACATTCAAATATGGGGCCCATATTTAAACGCTATCAGTCAAATACGGGACCCATATTAAAAAGTTACGAGTCAAATATGGAGCCCATTAACAAAAAATATGAGTCAAATATAGAGTCCATCTTTAAAAGTTAGGAGTAAATATGTATTATTTACATTGACTTGGAACTATTATATTTACTTGGATAGAAAAAAATCGGTTGGTCCAACCCAGATTTTGCCCAACTCATATTTAGCCCAATCTATATTTGGCCCAACCCATAGTTTTACCACTACTACTAGACTCAGCCCATCAAATAAAGTTTATGAAAATTATCATCTAAAAAAATCTTACAGACCCTCTAATCGTCTTCACATCGAATAAAGTTTGAGATTAATGGTAATTTCACACCTTTTGCCCCAATTTGTTTTACGAAACTGACTTTGGCCTGGACATTGGCTATTTAGTGATGTAAACACAACATAAGACTAAATAAACTTATTCACACTTACATACGCAAATATTATAAAAAAAACAATTCTATGTTAGCTATCTTCTCTTTCATTAAGAAAATTGAATGATTTAAGAGAGGGCCAACTACTAGCTAGAGTCCTAGAATAATAAAAGTAATAAAGATAAATTTGGGAAACTAAACGACAAATGAGCAATTAGATAAAAAATAATAATTTCCTGATTGCCCTTATTCATGTTATTTTGTCTCCCACCACACCCTTTCTTTCTATCTTTTTAATCCGCTTTGCTAGGTTAGTGGGTCCAACAAACTCAGTTACTTTTCTTATAACCAAAAAATAACCCAATGTGAAATAAAAGTCCAAACTACTCATTTAGTAAACAACCTCATTCCTCATCTTTCTATAAATTTAATTTATTTTTTTAGATGATGCCAAGCTTTAAAAGCCATTACTAATGATTGTTTACATCAAACAGCAAAAAAAAAAACATTGCTACTCTCATAATCTAACATAGTTGTCAAAGGTGCATGTTCAACAAATGCCTTACCCCAGGACAACGATGTTAAGTGAACCCATAAAAGAATAAAGGTTTTCCTTCCTTAACACCAACTGGTTTTACGTGAATTGGCGGCTTAAGATCTGACTAGTGGATCACGATTTGACTCTTGTCCATATCATTTGTTGGGGGAATTATGTTGGAATTAGAGTAAAATAAATGTCATGTCCAGGACAGCGATGTTCAGTGAACCCGTAAAAGATTAAAATTTTGCCCTCCTTAACATCAATTGGTTTTTAGGTGAGATGGTTACTTGATATGTGGCAAATGGTTCGAACTTCTCTAAGAAATGATCTTCTTTTAAGAATATCATTGACCCTAGTTACATTGTGTAGTTCTCGGCAGTTTGATTCATCCCCACTTCCCCAAAAGGAGATGTCAGCATCAAGAGTGGCTAAATCTTTGCCTTCCATAGTCAACGCACTATACAACTGAAACAAAATTAAGGAACATGACTTTTGGTACGTGAATCGTGAAATGTGGCATGGAAGAATGATGTATACGCATGACATGTGGCGCAAGGAGGCAGATAGAGAAGGAATAATATTTTTAATTGTGTTATATTTTAGGGCTTTATCAGAAGGGGCAATGTAGAAAAAGGACTTGTTAACATTTTCATTAAATCTATAAGACGCGCAACAATTTTGTGATAAATTAGTCCCTGAAATGATTCAATACCAAAAATGCCCTTTCACCATTTTAAAATACAATTGTTTTAGTATCTCCTTCAATTTCTTAGACCCTATGAAGCACGGGTGTGGATGAGGTGCGGCGATTCGACAAAATAAGGTAAGGGTGCAGGGATTTAGTGCAGGTGCAATGGGGGTTTTGAAGAATCGTTGCTTTATAGCTTATACCCATAGTCTACTCCACAAAACGACAATCAACTTTCCTGTTATAAAAATAGTCTCAACTTTATTTGTCCTCAATAAAAGTTTTTACTTTTTTCAAAAAAACAATTTTATCCTTCATCTTTCTTTATAAATCTATCCCCTTGCTTAGAATGAGGAGTTTTATTTTTACAAAAATTAATAAACAAAATTCATTTCAACATTGGACTCATTCTTGCGAACATACTCCCCAGGCAGGATACTTAACGCGTTAACTACAGCACTGTACGGGTCGATACGTACGAGTGCAAAATTAATTTTGCATTCAAATTTTATATATTCAACTTGACTTGTTATGCTTTAGATGTAAAACTAGTTAACCACTCTTTATCGTCTTATTATCGTCGCTCCGCCGTTAGATTACAAAATCATATTTGTATTTTTTACTACAAAATTAAATTTACAGTTTTAATACAAAGAATTTATTTCCCGTGTAATACTAAAAATTTATTTCAGTGTGAAGACAGAAACGTGGCACTAAACACGGCACGATGATATAATCTCTGAAGCTTTGTCGCTACGTCTTCATCCAAACACGTCAAAGGCTTGAAAGGAAAACACCAACCCTAACCTCAAAATATTTTGTCCGGAATTAAACCAATACATGCAAATTGACTCAATCGGAAATTTGTCCTTACAAGGGATAACTAACTAAACTATTTATGCGAAGGATTAAGGTGACAAGGTGTGAGAAAGATATGTTGTGAGCTAGAGTGCCACACGTTCCACCTTGAGTGTGTGTGAGAGAGAGATAGACATGATGCGCATTGATAGCGTGGTTAATGGCGTGGTTTAGCCGAGACCGATGCCTAGACAACCGAGGTCGATCATTGGGGACCGAGATCAAAGCAGACATCTAGTTAAAATTGAAGTCATTAAAGGTGGTCGAGGCTGCGCTCCCACCTCGAATGTTTATCATGTTGTCAAGGTGAAATCAATCTCATCCTTTCAACATGTCAGGTTCCACGTGTTCTCGTCCAACATAGTATACATCAAATTGTATACATTCTTTAGAGAAATAAATGAATGAGAGAAACCATTATTTCCTTATATACTATGGGTGCCATTAATTTTCACGGCACTTACATTAATTTCAATTCAATTAGGCTTGTTGTTAGAAGTGACATACTACGGAATTAGGCTCAATTATGACAGAATGAACTCGGTGCCAGCGACTTTAGAAGAATGTGGAGGCTCCTTTTAGTGAATTTGAGAAAATGGTAAGGGAATCATAATGAGAACATGTTGTCAATAAAAGAGACATTAGATTGTTCAAAGCAATTGAGGATAGGATATTTAAAGTGAAAACGAAGGGAATGGGACTACTTGGGACATTATGATCAACAAAAGGGGTCACTTGTCGTTGTACATTTGGAAAGAAAACATCCTAAAAGCAAATTTACCCAACTTCTCTAATTGTAAGATGGCAAAATTAGAGTTGACTAAATTCAGTGGGGAAGATGCAAGAACTTGGCTTAAAAAGTACAATGCTTTCTTTTCTTTAATCCCATTCCCTTCCGATAAAAGGTGTTGTAAATGGCCTTTTATTCATAAGGGACTACGTAAACTTGGTATCAAGCCAAAATTGAGGATATAAAAGTAGCGGAGTGGAAAGAATTCAGTGAAGCACTCGAATGCAAACAAGAGAGAACAAGCACAAGATATATATGGTTCACCAATTTGGCTACATGTATAATAGACCATATACCATTACATATGAAGAAATTACATTTATTGGATACACCAAGAATAAATCATATACCTTTACCCACCTACCCAACTCCTGGATTGGCATTGTACACCAACTCTTCACCCAATTAATCATGCTTACAAGTATTTGCGGAGTGTTTTTCATGTACCTAACCCGATGCATAGCACTTCCCATGTAACTCGGCCAGAAACTCTTCACACAATACAAATAAAACACACATACTACATGAAATACAGACACACTAACTCTCTTAACCCTTTAAGCAATAACTATGGGTGATGGGTGAGAGGAAAATACCTAACCTCACACCCCATAAGCTCACCTTAGGAACAAAAGCTTAACATTTCTCTCAAGATAACAAAATTTAGGTTAAAATCCTTTTCTACTTGGAGAACGTGTGCCACAAAACCCCAAAATACCCCAACTTATAATCCAACTGTGTACACCATCAGAACCCATCTAATGAGAGCCAGAGAAGTGCAGCTATCATTCAAGAGACAATTTATGAAAAGCCCATCAGACACTGACTTTTGTTGGCCTGGAGTAGTTTTGAAGCCGAATCTTCCACAAATCTTGACATTCGCATGAAAAAAACATAAACCACATATTGAGACTCCACATGATGAGAATTTCAATAACCATTCATGTTAAATCTCCCCATTTGTTATGCCACAAACGATCCACTATTAATCTTCATTATACCAGCTACACCTATCCATATACCATTAGGTAGCACTTCAAAAGATCCAATTATCAATAAAGTTGCCCTTGGAGCCTCCCATTGCAAATACATGCATTGCACCTTGCAAGTTCAAGTTCCTATTCTTGGCTTGGCTTGAGCAAACAAGTTAATGTCTAAATGTAGCTATAGCAAATCGAATATACTTATCGACTTCGAAAAGCGATCCCAATCCAACCCCTTCTCTAGCAGCAAAGACTACCTGTCACCATCTTTAATCGTGGGAATATACATCCTGTTCATTGAATGTATACGAGAGCACCAGAAAAGCCTTTCATACAGGTGCACCTTGTTTCCAAATCAATCCAAACAAAATCAATCAATCACACAAAATTCATACAACACTGTGATTTATGAACTCCTACTACAATCGAGTATTATTGTCCTTGAAATTCATAATTTTGGAGATAATGAGAAAATTTCCAAAAGTCGAGCATAATATCACTACTTCTTTGAGGTATTATTGAGCCACCACCATCCGTGTTCAGATACCGACCTAAGAAACGACTTGTTGCACTCCATGGTAAGACTACTAATTGTCCTTGGATGTAGACTTACTATGAATAAATTGAATCCCCACAATGAATCTTCTTCCGAGAGAATATTAAACCATACAAATAGGCCTTATGATTGACTATCACACCATTTCCAATTGCATTACAGGTTAACACTCACCCCAACATCTTTCTTTGACTTCCACTCTTCCGTAAGCCCCGATACACGACCCGTGTTGAACAATAATGACCTTCGTGTTAGAATTATGAGAGAATGAAACCAACTAATAATAAGAGGAAGAACAAGAGAGGAGAGAAGGAAGAGAGAGAGAGAGAGAGAGAGGGGGGGGGGGTGAATAAAAAATACCTCCATTCTCCCATCACTTTTTATTTATATTAACAAGGTTTAAAAATTACACAAGTACCCAAAATAACTTAAATATAACATAACAAGTCCTAACTATAACATAAAGTACAAGTAAGTCCCTAACAATACTCCCTCTCAAGGTGGTGCAAAGAAATCTATCAAGCCCAACTTAACCAACATATTTTGCAAACGCGTTTTGCTCACACCCTTAGTCAAGACATCAACCACTTGATCAGTCGTTCTGACATGCGAAGTACATATCAACCCAAGACGAAGCTTCTTCCTGATAAATTGTCGATCAATTTCAATGTGTTTTGTTCTATCATGTTCAATGGGATTTTGGGCAATACTAATGGCAGTTTTATTGTAACAATACTAATTCATTGGCTCAGGAACGGGGTAACCCAACTCATCTAACATGGTCCGTAGCAACATCAACTCGCAAACCCCATATGCCATGGATTTGAACTCATCTTCTGCACTATATCTTGTAATACCCCTTGCTTTCGTGTATTTATTTTTATATTATATTATCGGGTGCGGGTGATTTAATATAATTGAAAATTAAAATAAGGATTTAGAATAATTATTGATTTGGTTAGAGTAGTTAATATTTATGAGATTTGCACATTTACTAGAGTGATATGGTATATAAAGTCTTGTTGTATGCAATTTCGTCATATATGTGTATCGGCGGTGGGAATTAGTTATTTCTCAACCGTGGCATATTATAGTGAATTATCTGAGGTTAGGAGATAGTTTTTATATTCCGAGTTTCGAATGAAAATTTAGAGGGCATGATTGATTTCAGAAGGGCCGAGAAAGTCAAAATGACTGCCCTGATATTTTTATTTGGGTTCCGAAATCTTTTTGACTAGTTTGACTCAAATTGCAGTATACTAGTTATTTTTATGTGTATTATCATTTAAAGATGGGATTACTAATAATAAGGGGTTATTAGGCTTAAGAAAGCTAATTAATCTCAATTAAGAGAAAGCCCATTTGCGAGAGAGAACGTGAGAAGAAGAGAAAGAAGATAAAGCTTGAGAATCTTTGAAATCTTGTAGAATCCGTGACTTTGAGGAAAAATCAGACCCTACAATCTTTGAGGCGAGTGGATTAACTTGTTAAATGCTTAATTGTGTGACCTATTTCATAATTTGTGGTAAGAATTTGGTAATATTAGAGATATATGATTAACCCTGGACTTTTGTAAAGAAGTTTAGTTTTTGTTGTGTGTATATGGGTTTGAAGTCATAGCAATGGTAAAATGCATATTTTGGGTGGATATTGAGGACGAAATATTGTAGAAGAATGGTATGTGTAAAATTATGGAGATTTCGTAGGATGCAGAACTATGCAGTCCGGACCGGTTCGTTTTCTAAGGATATCGGATCGGCCCGGAAGTTAAGAGTTTTCTGGAAATTTTATGGAACCGGACCGGTTAGTTTTGGGGGACCTTCGGTCCGGTCCGGTTACTGTAGTTGTGAATTCTGATGCTATTCCTCTTTAGTTGATTTAAATACTTAGGAAACCATTTTTATGTTAAGGCAAACATGTTTATGGGGCATAATAAGGGTATGATATGCCTCGATGGAGGGGTTACTTAGGGGCTATTTTAAAGGCATATTTGAGAGGATATTATATTGCTTCCTTTTTGTAAATCCTCCAAGGAATGGGAATTCTTTCGAGGAGGGTTAGGGACTAATGAGTGAGAGTTCATGGATCCTTGACGAGGGCAAATTTGAGGAATAATCATATGTGTGATTTGTTATCATTAATCAAGTAAGCGAATAAATTATAATATGAACTGGAGATGATTGTGTGAATCATTAACTAGTGTAAGGTGTGATATTTACATATAGCTAGGATTAGTAATATAAGTATATACATTCTAAAGTGTGACAGTTTGTATATATGATGTGAATGTATATATGATGTGTAACATATACTACGTGGTGCATACCCCTCTAATGCTATCATGGAATGTTGCGCGATGTGGACAATTCCCCTAGCTCGAGAAGCAGGGAAAGTATAGTCCCCAGGTCATAGCGTCCAGTATTTTACCGCGTGTGAGGCAAGAGTAAGACGTCTTGGGTATGATTCTTCTTACCTTTAGGTAAGGAACTACGGTCGCTTCCCATACGTTTGTGATTTGGTTCTATGCCAAGTCGGTGTGAGAGTCCGACCGCTAGTAACCCAGGATGATAAGTGAGTAATTCCTTGGAAGATGATAGCATTGTAGAGACTGTTAGTATAAGTATACGATGTGTGTTATGTATTGCCCTACTTGTATGATATGTGAAATATGTATTACCCCTTTTTAGCATGAGATTGGATATGTATGCTTTGATGTTTATAGACTGGAATTTGGGAGTTCGTATTATGGACTGAGGGCCTAACGGATTTCCACGACTAACCATGTTAGGTAGTAGTGTATCGAGGGGGTTCCTTGTTTGGATTTCGCTTGCGAGACGTCCCACACACGAAACTTAACTCTATGTTAGAAGTGGGGAAATGTTTGATCATCAGTACATGGGGTATTTGAATTTACATAATTAAGGGGAAATGTCATCTAACTGATAATAGGTTATAGTTACGCATATGGGAGTTATGCATTGGCTTGAGGGGGTATGGTTCATAGATTTAGTGGGGTAGCTTAACTTAATAGTTATGTGTACGTTTAGGTGCGCGCTGTAGCTGAGAGGTGAGGTCGAGTCTCAAGGGAGTGCGACTCCACATCAATTATGAAATCTTGCATTTTTAATAATTATGCATTTAATTCACTTGCTATAATTATTTTCAAACCCAGGGCTCTGACCCGTTTATATCTTTCCCTTGCTCTATGTATATTGTGTTTATTATTAGGTGTTCCTCCGCAAGGACACCCGTGATGGTTATCTGTTCCAGAGTTTTGGGAGTTGTAGCATGTGCGGGATGTTACTGGATTTTTGTTATAGACGCATCTCTTTTTGTAATCTAGTTAAGAATTCACAATTGTAAATTGGGTGTGTATACCCAAAGGTCTTACATGTTGATGTTTTATATAGTTGTCTTTTGATGTTGTAAGGTCTGTTTCCCGACAGCATATTCGGGAATATTCTTTTGTATGTACACTCTTAGCATGTTAATGATTTAGCCCTTTATTTGTCTATTATTGCTCATGCTCCGTAGTAGGTTAATGATTTATGGTCGGTGCACTTTATAAAAAATAAAAAATAAATAAATAAATTTGGTACCTGTTTATTTTATATAGGGTGGTTACCGGTTATATTTATATTCGACAGTTGGTGTTGAGAATGATACACTTTTCCTGTTATATTTTAGTATAGGGCTGGCCACCCGTCATATTGAATAAGCGGGGTGTCATAAGTGGTATCAGAGCATCAGGTTCTAGAGTCTTAGGATCTGTGCGGACTCTTACGTTCTACCGTAGCGTTTTTTATATAGAGCCTTATTATTAGGATTGTTGTGTTCATATTGCGCCCTCGATCTTCTGCTTTGATAAATTGTTTGAACTGTGTGTTGATACAGTTTGTTCTTTCTACAGATGTCGCCAAAGCGAGGTCGCCCTGCTACAGCAAATAGAGGAGGCGAGAATGTGGAACCCCAAGTGCGTCAGGGGACCATGACTGCCGCAGAAGTTGCTAATATTGTGGCACAAGCCGTTAATGCGGAGACGACCGCGATGGCACAACAGTATCCTCAGGCTCCACAACAACCCGCAGCTCCAGCAGTTCAAACCCACCCGGGGCCATCTACGTGGGAGAGGGTGCGAGAAGCTTTCCAAAAGGGTCACCCTCCGAAATTTCAAAGAGGAGCTGACGTTATCCTTGCTAGTCAGTGGAAAAAGGATATTCAAAGGCATTTATGTATGGTTGAATGCAGCGACGTTCAAAAACAAATACTCGCCACTTTGAAATTAGTTGGTGCAGTTGTCCAGTGGTGGGAGTCGGTTACTACCCTTGTGCAAAGAGATACGATGCCCATAGCCGATTTTTGGGTACTTTTTTATCGCAAGTATTTTCCTCTTACAGTTCAGATAGAGATGATGAGGAGGTTGTTGGATGTGACCCAAGGGGATCGAACTGTGGCAGAGTACAAAGAGGAATTTACCCGTTTAGAAAATTTTGTTCCGGATGAAGTCAATACCGAGGAGAAGAGAATCTTAAAGTTTATGGGAGGTCTAAATTGGAGGATTCGGCAACACTTATTGGGGAACCCGGCTTTGTTAACGTTTGCAGATGTGATGAATGTTGCACTGTTACATTGTCAGGATTATAGATTTCATTTGAAGGGGAGCAAGAAATTGGTAGACTCGGGTTCGTCGAGTAAGATGGGGGCAGATAGTGCCAGTGGAGCACAGCAAGCGAATAAGCAGAGAAGTAGAGGGATCTCCCTTCGGGGGATTTAGCAAAAAGGCAACATTCGAGAGGCTCACGATTTAATGGTGGTGGTTTTAGGCAGAATCTTCAAGGGAACCAACAGCAACAGAACGTTCCTCAGGGCCAAGCAGGCCGGAGAACAACGAGGGAGGTCAACAAGGCCGAGGACGTCCGAGCCAGCGACAAGGACAACCTAGATTTGGGCAACAGATCCAGAGGCCGGGGAACTTTATAGGTCGTTGTTTTCAGTGTGGTGAAGCGGGTCACAGGAAGGTAGTAGATTGCCCACAGCAGAATAGGGTGCAGGTGCAAGGAGCTCAGTAGGGTCAGCAAGCACTTTTACCACCTTCAGGGCCCGTTCAAATTGCCCCACCTCCGCAGGGTCAGTTGCAATATGGGCGAGTGTACGATGTTCAAAATGCAGTGCTACCACAGGTGCAGCAGCCTCCACCAGCCATTGAGGGTAAGTTCCATATCCATGGGCATATGGGTGGCATAGTTGTCAGAGGCGAAAGGCGCACCAAGGCGCCAAGGTCCCAGTGGAGCCTAGGCGCAAGGCGAGGCGCGCGCCTGATCGAAGTGAGACGCAAAGTTTATAGGACATGAGAAAATTGATTATTTATAAATAATATCATTCGTGTTCTAAAATTAGAAATATATAGCATAAATTATTATTATACACGATTATGAAGAGACAAGTCACAAGGAGATATAGCTTATACCACCATATGAAAAAATGTATATATTTAAATATCAAATTTATGTAACAATTTGACTATCCAATAATCAACAAAAGAAAAGATATTGAAATATTGAATAATAAATATTCCCATGTGTGAAAAGAAAAAAACAAAATCAACATATAAATTGTTCTAAGGTCTGTTCGATAGCACAAAAATTCCAAGGCAAATTCTCAAAAGTTGGAAAATTCTGGTCTTTTCCAGCTTTTAGGCTGTTTGATAGCCTTAATTTGCCTTGGAATTTGTTTTCTATGTACAACACCCCTTAAGCACAGTTTGTCACCCTAGGGTGGAATTCAATTCTTTGGGGGGGGGGGGGGAGGTTTTTGTTTGCCACCCTTGGGTGGCAAATCACTTAAAACCAATTTTTTTTTTATAACTCTATATATTTCATAAATATATAAATATATATTGTTAATAAATATATAAATATATATATTTCGTATATTTTAATATATATTCGTATATTTTATATATTTTAGAACATATATGTATATTGCGTATATTTCGTATATTTATATATATTTTAGCACATATATGTATATTGCGTATATTTCGTATATTTATATATATTTCATATATTTATATATTTCGTACATTTATATAATTTATATAATTCATATATTTTAATTTCGTAAATTTTGTATATTTCATATATTTAATATAATCCTTATATTTATATATTTCGTACATTTAATATATTCGGTATACTCATATATTACGTATGATTAATACATTTCATATATTTCGTATAGTTTTTTAAAAACAATTCATTTATTTTGTATATATAATATATATTATATATATACTGAATATGTATTATGTACATAATATATACACACACACACACACACATAATATATATATACTGCCATATATACATATCTGACATATATACATATTTTATATTATATATATATACTGACATATATACATATTTTATATATATATATGTGTCACACACACACACACATATATTATATATATACTGACATATATATTCTATATATATGTTATGTATATATTCTGTAAGTATATAATATAATATATATTCATATATTCCTTAAATAATATATTATATTTTCATAGATTTTGTACATTTAATAGATTTTGTACATAAATATATATTATTATATATTATATACATTTAATAATATAAAAATTATTATATATATTATTATATTTAATAATATATATTTAGTATATTTATATATATTCCGTAAACAAATTTTCCACATTTATATCTATTTTTCAGCTTTTGCGTTTGATAGAAAATGTGGAAAATTGATGATTTTCCAACTTGTATCAAACAGACACAAGTTGGAAAATATTCATTTGCCTTGAAATTGTTTGTCCTGGAATCAAATGTCCTGGAATCATTTGCATTTTCCCAGTTTTCTATCAAACGGACCCTAAGATGCAACATTATTGGGGTTAAATTTGTTTGTTTCTTTTGAGAAATATAAAGTCTCCCTAAGAATCTCAAGGACTTACTTTGGTTCGTTTTGGGTGGAAAATCATCTAATCTTCTTTATTCTATTGGAAAGTATGTAAAATAAACATATCAACTGGTTCATTCTTGTATTAGGGATGTTATCCAAAAAAAAATCAACAAGGCGCGCCTAAGCCACGTCTTGAGCCTGGAGCCTAGGCGCACAAAGCGCACGCCTTATTGAAGGAGCCGAGCCTGAGTGAGGCAAGGCGCTGATGCTGAGCCTAGGTGAGCCTGGAGCCTAGGCGCACGCCTAGGCGCGCCTTTAACAACAGTGATGGGTGGTATTATTCGATATTGGAGCATACCATTCTTTTATAGCTGTTCATTTCGAGCGTGCGGCGGGAGTGTTAGAGCCCGCTGAAACTATTCAAACGTGTGTAGAATCTCCCTTATCCATTTTATTTGTAAAAGGGTAGAGATAGATTTTGGGAGATTATGTTTAGCTGCCGACTTACTTGTATTAGATATGCATGGGTATGATGTTATATTAGGTATGGACTGGTTGGTTAGATATCAAGCGATGGTGGATTGCTTTGGGAGGTCAATCGTACTTGCTATTCCGGGCCAGGAAATGTTTCTTGTTGCTATGCCTCTAGCACCCATTTATACTATATCGAGGAGGAGACTTCGCGGGAAGTGGTTGTTTCTTTAGACTCGATCCCAGTGGTTCGGGAATTCGCAGACTTTTTTCAGGAGATCCTAGGCTTACCTCCGAGTCGCGAGATCGAGTTTGTTATAGATTTGGCTCCGTGAACTAGGCCGATTGCGCGAGCTCCGTACCGTATGGCTCCTGTGGAAATAAGAGAGTTACGAGACCAAATCCAGTATCTTTTGGGACAAGGTCTCATTCATCGGAGTACGTCACCTTGGGGAGCCCCTATGTTGTTTGTGAAGAAGAGGGACGGTTCTCTGCGATTATGTGTACATTACCGAGAATTGAATAAGGTGACAATTAGAAATAAGTACCCGTTGCCTCGTATTGATGATTTATTTTATCAATTGAGAGGAGCCTCGTACTTCTCAAAAATAGATTTGCGTACGGGGTATCACCAGCTTCGTATTAGGAAGCATGATATCTCGAAAACTGCATTTTTAACCCAATACGGATCCTGTGAGTTTTTGGTTATGCCGTCTGGGCTAACCAATGCCCCTGCAGTGTCTGCAGTGTTTATGGATCTGATGAATTTTGGAATTTCTTGGACCAATTAGTAATTGTGTTTATTGATGATATTTTGGTCTATTCTCGGACTGAGGGCGAACATTTGAGGATGGTTCTGCAGACATTAAGGGACCATCAATTGTACGCCAAGTTCGAGAAATGCGGATTTTGGTTGCGAGAAGTGCAATTTTTGGGTCATGTAGTGTCAGAGAAGGGTATTTCCGTGGACCCGAGTAAAGTTGCAGCGGTGGATTAAAAGTTACTTGGGTTTGGCGGATTATTATCGTCATTTTATAAAGGGCTTTCGAAGATTGCCGGCCCTTTGACGAATTTGACCCGAAAGGGAGTTCCGTTGTGTGGGAGGATTCGTGTCAATTAGCTTTTGATGAATTAAAGGACAGGTTGACGTCGGCACCCGTCCTCGCTTTGCCTAAAGCAGGAGTGGAGTATTTAGTCTTTACCGACGCGTCTCTCCAGGTTTCCAGGGTTTAGGAGGCGTGCTTCAACAAGAGGAGAGGGCAATTGCGTATATGTCTTGTAAACTCAAACCACACGAGCGTAATTATCCTACTCATGACTTGGAATTAGCTGCAGTAGTCTTTGCACTGAGAATTTGGAGGCATTATCTTTTGGGCGAGAAGTTTAGGCTTTTCACGAACCATAAGTCGTTGCAATATTTATTCACCCAGAAGGACTTAAACATGAGGCAGCATAGGTGGCTGGAGTTCGTAAAGGATTATCAGTTCGATATCCAGTATCATCCGGGAAAAGCTAACGCTGTAGCTGACGCGCTGAGTCGTCGTCCCTCTAGGCAGTTAGCAAAGGTGTGGAAAGCCAAGTGGAAGGAACTTCGTCAGGATGATGCGGTGCCCCGGGCTTGTATGGTCGTTTTGTCAGCCACACCCGAGATGGTAATGAGGGTTGTGAAAGCTCAATCTGAAGATGCGGATTGTAATGTCAGTACAGAAATTACTGACCGAGGGAGCAAAATCCTACTCCAGTTCTGAGGGTGGATTACGATTCAATGGTAGGTTGGTAGTCCCGGACGATTTCGATTTACAGCAGGCTATTATGTCGGAATCCCACGAGTCAAAATTTGTTGTTCACCCAGGCAGAGATAAAAAATGTATCAAGATATGAGACGGAATTACTGGTGGGCAGGTATGAAGAGGGACATAGCTGAATTTGTCTCCAAATGCATCACTTGTCAGTTAGTAAAAGTGGACCACCAGCGACCCTCGAGAACGTTACAACCGTTGGAAATTCCTATATGGAAATGGGAAGGCATTTCCATGGATTTTATCACGGGATTACCAATGACGCAGCGTAGCCATGATTCCATTTGGGTTATCGTGGACCGTTTGACGAAGTCGGCACACTTTTTGCCGGTGAGGACAGATTTTACAATAGCACAGTATGCTCAGCTCTTTATTGCCGAAATTGTAAGATTACATGGAGTGTCGATCAATATTGTGTCTGATCGAGATAAAATCTGTCTCCCATTTTTGGCAGAGCTTTCAGGAAGCCATGGGAACTGAATTGAGGTGGAGTACGGCATACCATCCTCAGACCGATGGGCAAACGGAACAAGTAAATCAAATGTTAGAAGACATGCTCTGGATGTGTATGCTAGATTTTGGAGGAAGCTGGGAGAAATACCTACCGTTGGTAGAATTTGTTTATAATAATTCTTACCAATTTACTATAGGTATGGCGCCTTACGAGGCATTGTATGGACGCTCGTGTCGTTCACCTGCGTGTTGGTTGGAAGTTGGCGACAATAAACTCCTTGGCCCAGATTTGATCCAGGATACTTCGACAAAGATTGAATTTTGGGATACCCATGATGGTTATCTGTTCCAGAGTTGTGGGCGCTGTAGCATGTGCGAGATGTTAAAGGATTTTTGTTATAGACTCATCTCTTTTTGTAATCTAGTTAAGAATTCACAATTGTAAATCGGGTGTGTATACCCAAAGGTCTTACATGTTGATCTTTTATATAGTTGTCTTTTGATGTTGTATGGTCTGTTTCCCAACAGCATATTCGGGAATATTCTTTTGTATATACCCTCTTAGCATGTTAATGATCTACCCTTTATTTGTCTATTATTGCTCATGCTCCGTAGTAGGTGAATGATTTATGGTCAGTGCACTTTATAAAAAATAAAAATTAAAAATTAAAAAATTGGCACCTGTTTATTTTATATAGGGTGGTTACCAGTTATATTTATATTCAGCAGTTGGTGCTGAGCATGATACACTTAAGATTCCTGTTATATTTTAGTATAGGGCTGGCCACCCGTTATATTGAATAAGCGGGGTGTCACATATCTATCAACTATAGATTGTTTCTTGCTTCGCCATGAAACAAGATTACCTCCACTAAATGTGCAATATCTTGAAGTGAATGGCCTATCAGTCACAGACCCTGCCCAATCAACATCAGTATAGGCTTCAACGCGTAAGTGACTATGCTGCCCAAATAATATTCCCTTTCCAGGGAACCTTAAAGTACCGGAGAACATGATAAGCTGCTTGTAGATGTGGTTTTCTTGGAGCAAGCGTAAACTGACTAATGACACTAACAACATAAGCAATATCCGGGCACATCAGATATAAGTAAATAAGTTTCCCAAACAAACGCTGAAAGCTTCCCACATCATGTAACGGCTCTCCATCTGTATCATTGAGCCTATGATTTTTTAATCCGAACGCTTCGATGCCAAGAAAATATCTTAATAATCCAGCGTCTTTAACCTCAAACTCTGTTCTCAATAATGTCTTTATTCTTTGTATCTCTTTCGAATCATCCCAATGATAATAATATCATCAACGTACACAATAAGAGCAGTGGTGCAATCTTGATGTCTCTTGATGAAGAGAGGATGATCCGCTTGACTCTGTGTATACCCCACTCTCTTCACAATCGTTTTGAACCTCTCAAAGCAAGCACGTGGAGATTGCTTCAGCCCATACAATAGTTTGCAGACTATATTATGGCCATCAACAAGTTTGAAACCGGGAGGCATCACCATATACACCTCTTCCTTGAAATTGTCATGAAGGAAGGCATTTCTTTACATCCAACTGATGCAAAGACCAAAACACATTAGCTGTCATGGAGAGAGGGACCCGTACAGAGTTCATCCTGGCAATTGGGGCAAACATCTCCCGAGAATTAATCTCATATGTCTAAGTGAATCTCTTTGCAACTGATCGAGCTTTATATCTCTTAATTTTGCATCAGCTTAATACTTAACTATATATAGTCATTTCCAACATACTGGTTTCATTCCGTTAAGCAATGGAACAATATCCCAAATATTATTATTATCAAGGGCCTTCATTTCCCCACCCACTGATTCCTTCCACGAGGTCTGCCTAATGGCATTTAAAATACTAGAAAGAAAAGAAACAGACGATATAGAAGAAGTAAACGCACGATATTTAGGAGATAAGACATCATTGTATACAAACTGAGATACAGATTAAATAGCACTACTAACAAAGAAGCCATTGGGAACCATTAATATGAAAGAAAAAAGATTGAGATATGATTCACCTTGAAAAAGAAAGGGCAATGCAATCGAGAAAATCCAAAGTAGACAATGAATCCAAAGTAAAGGATTGGTCAAAGATCTCCGAAACACTTATTTCGTGATTTGGCTCCAAATGGAATCTTCGCATCTTTCTCTTAATAAGTATAAGTCAGTGGTTCGGATGGAATTTCTACTAAAGCCACTTCCAAAGACTATTGGATGTTTCGTACAATCACAAACGCCCTTATGAATAGCAATAGGGACATTAAGATCAAGTGAGGAATCACTGGATTGAAGGAGACTTCTCCATCCTGGGGTGAGACAATGGCTTTCTTTGCTTTTCTAGAATATACAAGTACCTCATTAGGTTGTTGCAAATCATTAATATTAGTAGTAACAGACATAGGGATTCCCTTGAGTAGTAGGCTCCCTTTGAGTAGGCATAGGCAATGGAATGGGACATGGGTTCTCCATACTTAAACTCTCCCCTATAAAGAATCCGATGTAGGGGAAAAGAAAGGAGCCGACTGAAAGAATGTAACATCCATACAAACTACCGTCAACGAATTTTTAATCGTGGATACATAAACCGACGACGATGAGTAGGTCTATAACACCGATACCCCTTTTGAGTGACAGAGTACCCAAGAAACACACACCGCACTGGAGGAGAAGAAGGATCCATCCGCTACTCAAATTTTATCCCTACCAGAACATACATTATACGAAGAGAAATCGGAGGCCATACCAGTCATGTGGAATCAATGATCCAAGGTAACGCATTAGATGATGCAGAAACATGATTTGTTGAATGAGAAGTACTTGACTGAGACAAATTAGATGTGGACGAAGAGGCAAAACTGCAATGGGTATCGAGTTAGCTAACATAGGTAGACAACATCTTTCTCGGTGAAATTCTATTGGTCGGGAAGGACACGACCAGTAGGTGCAAGCAACTTATTAGTTATCGTGTGCGCCATAGATGGACCACCAAATGAAGTAGAGCAATTTGATTGAGCTGCAGGAGGTCAGACGTGTAAATTCCAGCATGTTTCCCGAGTATGACGAGTACGCCCACAATGATCACACTTCAGCTTGCTCTTATCATCTTGCTTCCCTATTCGTTAGGATATGGGCTTGTTCCGTGGTGAAAGATCTCTTGAATAGAGACACATCTAGATCAGGCTTAGGATTCATAACCTTCTTCCCACTTTCCTCAATTTGAATGTACAAACCACCTTTCTTACAAAAGTAGGTGTTGAATATCTACTCAACACTTGCACCCTGGCATGCTCATACTGGGTGCAGACCACCCAAGAACTCATAAATACGATTTTGCTCTACGATAGCCCGAGATGTTTTAACATCAGTTGCACAAACTGGTATGTAGTCTTGGTAGTGATCAACCTCTTCCCACTTGCCACGAAGAGAATGGTAATAAGTAGCAAGAGAAATTATCTTGATTGAATTTTGCAATTTCTTGCGGAAGCTAATACATCTTATAAAAATTTCCAACTAATGAATAGGTCTCTTCAACATCATCCCACAACTCTTTAGTCATTTTTATGAACAAGAACCCCTTGCTAATATATAGTTCCATTGTAACGACTAGGCCTGTAAACGGGTCGGGTCTAGATCAAGTCTACCTATATCCATGCCCGATTACAGTCGGGTTTTAAAAAATATGTCCAAACCAGGACCCGCTAAGGACCCGAGACCCCGACCCGAATAGATGGAACTAAAAAACGGAATAAAAAAATCCAATTTAAATACAAAAGTGCTTATATTTCATGTTTTACCCAAATATATCTACTGACTTGTATATACATATATATAAATACATAAATATATACACACATATAAACCAAAATATTAATTATAGATACATATAAACCAAAAATATAAATATATATATATATATATATATATATATAAAAATTTATATATATATATAATATATATATATATATGAACTTCAGGTGGGGTCCTTAACGGATCAGGTCTACCTATATCCATATCTGGTCCATTTAATTACAAGGTAATCGGGTAACTAGATTTTATAGAAGTACTCAGACTCGGGTTTAACGGATCGGGTCCGGGTTGGGTCCCGACCCATTGACAAGCCTAGTAACAACCATGTCATAACTAACGCATTTTCAAACCAATCTTGAATATCTTCAAACCCTTCACACAAACTAAGGTCCATACCCCTTGCACTAAGGATTTAGCTACATACCATAGAGCTTTACACCCTACGCTCTGATACCATGTTAGAATTATGAGAGAATCAAACCAACAACAACAACAACAACAACATAATAATAATAATAATAATAATAATAATAATAATAATAATAATAATAATAATAATAATAATAATGATAATAAAAGAGGGGGAGAGAGAGAGAGTGAGAAGAGTGAGGAAAGGGGATGAATGAAAAAATACCTTTATTCTCCCAACACATTCAATTTATATTAATAAGTTTCAGAAATTATACAAGTACGCTACATAACTTAAATAGAACATAACATCATAATTATAACAAGTACAGATAAGTTCCTGACTCTGATTACCTAAAGCGTAGCACCCATCACCATTAAATCTCTCTACCTATATTTGTGAAACAATATCACCTATCATGATTGAATGAGAAGCATTAAGAAATTCAAACACTAATGGTGTGACACCAAAATTACATTTCACACTTTTTGACAAACACCTTGTGTGCATTAAAAGCTCTAATACCAATTTATTGTTTCGTAATACTAATTTGTTGGACAAACCGCCACCAACCATGATCTTAGATATAATCAAGATAGAATAGTAATAATAAACAAGAACAATAAAGATTCACACGCGAGAGAACAACAAGCACACCAAGATATACGAGCAGAGAGGCTTAATTCCACTATATATCAAACATTACAAGTACAATACAAAATATATTACGGATAAATCACATACCCTTTACACTCTTACCCAAATCTCAAAGAGCCATTATACACCAACTTTCCAACTAAGTGACCATAGCACCCTCTCAATCTCATACTTATAAGTGTTTGCCAATTGTTTCTTATGTACCCAACCGGTTTTTGTATACCACGCCCTATATAACCTAGTGAGGAACCCTCGCACAATACAAATAGAGCACACCCACACTACATGAACCAATCACACACAACTCTCTTCCACCTTTGAGCAATAATTGTGGGTGAGAGAAAAAATACACCTCTCACCCCATAAGCTTGCCTTAGGAACAAGAGTCATGCTCTCAAAGAGCTTCAAAAACTTTAGGTTAAAAAAATCTCAATGATCATTTTATACTCGAAGAACATGTGCCACAACACCTCGAAATGCCTCAAATTAAAACCCAGATACGTACAACATCAAACGCCTGAAGAGTCATCGAGTGTGAGGTAGCCAAATGCAGCTCCAACAGACGACTAATGAAAAAACCATGAAACATATGTTGGCTTTGCAGCCAAATTTCCAACAACATGACACTAACAAATCTATGTCAATCAACCCCGTATTGGCTCTTCCTAATTTCAACAAGTTGTTTGTGGTTGAAACTAACGCAAGGTATCATGGTATTGTAACAGTCCTAATGCAGGAAACCAAAAGAATGTTACAATACTAACTATCATTCGTTCTTGCAAACCATTCTTTTGGAGTCCTTTATGGCCATAAGCCACGTCATTTAGCCATCCCTTAAACATGTGAAACTAGAATAGATCAATTATCCTAATTTTAAGAGAGGATGAAAGCTTTGCAGGATATAAAGGAGATACTGAAGGTAACACAGCGTCATATGAAATTTTATACCGGTAAACAAACCGCACTGAGAGAGTGTTTAAGGTGGGAGATTGGGTGTATCTTCTCTTGCAACCGTGTAGACAGAGCTCCATGTCTATGTGAGAGATTTTAAGGTGACACCAAAATCATATGGACCTTATCAAATTTTAGCTAAACATGGGAAATGCCTATTGTTCAATTGCCTAAAACTTATGGTGAAGGAAATTTTTGGTGCTGCCTAGACAAGAGAATGATGAGGCATGTAAACAAGTCAGTGGGCCAATGATTGATCCAGTCGGCAACATGGATGGATTATGAGGTGTTAATGGCTCAATTTCCAGAAATAGAACCTTGGGGTGAAACATCTCAGCAACATGGTTTGAAATGTGGTTGGTTGTGCGCGTGGTCATTAAAAAATGTTAGCTATGGCACGTGATTCTGTGCTTGGCTGCTAATTGAGTTTGTTAGAGAAGTTAGGTTTGTTTTTAGATACAACAATCTATCTATCTAGTACATCAGAATCAGTCACAAACTAATACTTGTTGTTTGTTTCTTTTTCAAATATAGACTGAAGGATTGCCTAAGTTGACGCTTTGGACCGTAAAATAAGCCCTAAACATGATTTATACAACTCGTTACTGCAATAAATGGGCGAAGAGAGAGAAATATCGTACCTTTAGTAGAAGAGAGTGGTGCAGAGAATAGCAAAACTGGCACTGAAATATCAGTGTAGTAGTTGTATAAATCCCAACACTAAGCTCAAGTTGGTAGTCACAGTGTAGTTGTTGTGTGGACACGCGTAGAATCAATGTGCCAACGCAACCAACGTTTTTTGTTTTTTTCTTTGAGAAGGCAACCGACTTGTTTTGATCCCGGTTTGTTGATTACATTGCCCATAATACCCTTTACCCGGCGGCTCTTCATTTTGAGCTTGCCCTTAATATCTTTGCATTCGAGGGTACCATATTTTTTATTTTAAAATATCGTAAGTTTTTTTGTTATCATAAAATATCACTTAAATTTAATAGTTATTTCTTAATATCATATAAAGAGTGATTACATATATAAACTTTTAAAATTTATTTACACATTTTCTCTCTATCTCTCTACACATTCAAACCTCCAAACATTTCATTTTCAACTTCCAAACCTTTCATCTTCAAATTCATTCTACTTCAACTAAAGATTAAAGTATATTGAACAAAATACCCATTTGAATCCCAAAAGATTTTAAAGTTACAAACAAAATACTCATTTCATCTTTATGCGCATTTCATCTTTATTACTTGACCTTTGAAAAATATGTTAAACATATTAAAAACATGTTGAACAACAATAATGTGTTATTTTTTGTGCAAAGAACATTTAATACCTCTCATATGTTGAGAAAACACCACATAAATAATAAATTCTAACGTTCAAAACTCTAGTTGATAACCCAATGGTTCGGTCTAAATACCCGAAATAAAGACCCAACACTCGTCATGTTTGCCCCGAACCAAATATGGTATGAAAAATTGGATTCAAACTTCATTCGGCATAATCATCCCGAATATATGCATTTAATTCGGCATAATCACTCCGAATATATGCATTCCAATCGGCATAATCATCCCGAATGAAAATTTTTCTTCGAAAGAAATATATATACATTTCATTCAGCATAATCATCCCAAATATATGCATTTAATTCGGCATAATCACCCTGAATATATGCATTTCATTCGGCATAATCATCCCGAATGAAATTTTTCTTCAAAAAAAATTAAGTTTGATTCGTAATAATCATCCCGAAAATCATCATCTTTTTCGGGGGCCCGATCTCGAATCACTGGACGATTTCTGCGATTTTTCATATTTTCAATACCTATGAATAAACAAATATATATATAATGGGACCCAAAATTTAGAGAACAAATGTGATTTTGAGAGTTTTCATTTGTTTTGAGGTTTTGTCATTGTCTTTTGGAAAAATATCCATTGATTTTTGAATATTTAAATAACAACCCCTAGTTATTTAATAATGTTGAAGATGGTTGGTTGAAGATGATTTGTTGAAGAAGATAAAGGGAGAGTTTAACCCTAGTTATTTAATAATGTTGAAAATGGTTGGTTGAAGATGATTTGTTGAAGAAGATAAAGGAGAGTTTGGAGTATAGCATAGAGAGAGAAAATGTGTGGTATGTTGTGTTGAAAATAGTGTGTAAAAAATATATATATGATGTGGTGGCCCTTAACAAAAAATTCTTTTTTTTTCATTGTGTTATTTTGAAGTAAAAGTTATCCCAATTTTAGATTGTTCTAGTTGTAGCTTCGTGCATTTAATATATATATATATATATGTGTGTGTGTGTGTGTGTGTGTGTGTGTGTGTGTGTGTGTGTACTATACTTCTAAAAGAATAGAAAGAGAGTTTAATGAGGATCATTTATTGCCACTTTAAAATTCGTTTTAATTAATTTCTTATAAACGTATAGGACATCTCCCCTCTCCCAATCTTTTCGATTTAAAAAAAAAATGCCTCTCGAGATTGCCTCTTTATCTTTCGCTATATTAAAGGTTTCAAAAAAAACTTATTTCTACCGGTTAGTCTTTCGGTATATAAAAGATTTCAAAAAAACTCTTGAGTTACTCATAAAAAACTCTTGAGTTATCCATTTCACTATCCAACCTCTGTATCCTTATTTATAGGGAGAAATAAACCTTTCCACCATCTAATTAGTATTAAGAAGATTTCTTTTTACAACATTTCACTATCCAATTAGTATTAAGAAGATTTCTTTTTACAACTCTTCCACCATCTAATTTCTTTTATTGTTTATTTTAGGTTCATAATTCTAAATCTGACATGGATGCTTTATGTGTTGCGCCATACTTTGCCACAATGACAGTAAGTTTTCTTTTCTTCATTTTTTTTTGTAAAGTATAGTATTCAGTGCCTGTAAAATATTTCTTAAGTTGTAATATTGTTAATCATGCATGAGGCTTTTTTAATCTTCTGCATAACATGCTTGCAAGCAGACCAAAGGTATCCAAGATCCTATGCATCAAGAATGCAAGGGTCCCACTCATGCATTTGAATTTGGCGGGATCTCAATTGAAAGCAAGTTGAGGTTGAGATTGTGTTCTATGTTTGGATATTTTTATCTCGTGGATGTTATTTTGACAGAATAACAATAATTTTAGGTGTTTTTATTTCAAATTTATTCACTCTCTAATGAGCTACTAAATTTCATTAAATTAGAATAAAAACTACCAGGGGATCGACGAGTTTAATGATGAAGAATCCCCGGCAAGAGGAGGTGGTCTACGGCAACGTTTCTCTGTAGCGAGATGTATATTTTAATCTTTATCGTATAGAATTAATTTCATTTTTTATGGTGTTAAAGAATTTTGTCATTCATTATCGAGACTCAAAATATATTATGTATTCATAGAGACTACTAAACTTCAAATTCATCGTGTTTTGCAAGCTGATGAACCCCATTAATAATTTTATTAGAACTCAGTTGCCGATGCAACTATACTTCATAGTGACCATAAAATTTTATTACATTTTTTAGTATTTTCCTAATTTTAATATGAAATCTTTTTTTAATTGAAAATCTATTTTTTGTTGGAAACTTGTTCTATCTATTAGAAATTTGTTTTTTAATTTCTTATTGGAAATATGTTTTTTTAATTGGGAATATTTTTTTTACATGTTTTTTTTTATTTCTAGATTTTTAAATACTTTTTAAATAATTATTATTTAGTTTTTATTTATTTAAAGTTTTATAAAATTTATATTGATTTTGACTAAAATACACTCAAATGTGATAATGTGTAGTGCCCAATATTTTTTTTGCAAAAAATAACAGAGTTGGACGGTAGGTGTTAATTGAATGTCGTGTTCAAATGAAGACAAGACAAAGACTTTAGAAGGAAAAATATGAGTTTCATTTTAAGTTTGTGTCCATATATTTAGTGTATATGGGTCTCCTTTTAATTAACAGTTTATTATGCTTTTAGATGACACCTTATGTACCTTTTCATCTTTTTGAATATTCTTAATATCGTTTGCCTTTATTTGTGTTAAAAATCCCATTTTTGTCCTAGTGTGATGCATGTTTAAAAAAAAAGGTTCTTGATTCCCCACGACTCAAAATTATATATTGTGTAAATTTTGGACCAAATTCGGATTGTATCACTCTTTCGTGCCAAAATTATTACCCGTAATTTTTAATAATTATTTTTACTCATACAATAAAATATAAAGCAAACTATATTTACAAATTCTATCAACTATTATCAATTTATATTACTAAGATTATTTTAAATAAATTTTAAGTAATTTTTCTATAAAACGCCCGTGCATCGCGTGGGTTACATGCTATTATAAATAATATAATTTCACGTTGATTATTGAAAGTGCTTAATTATATTATGACTTTCACAACCCAGTAATTCAACAAGAATACCAAAAGTGTTATTTTAAAAATGTAAGTCCCAAAGTTCATCATAAGCAAGTTAGATAATATTATGATCTTCTAATAAAATGCTTAATTTTGTGTCCGTGTCAGGCATTGGGTCTTGTGAGAGAAATGTATTTAGTCAAAAATTATAATTAGGTAATTATGATTCATTTGAATGATTTAATTAAGAATATTTTTTTGTAAAGTATTATATGTTCTATAATTAAACTAAACTAAAGTTATTAAATGAGATTGATAACCGAAAGAAAATAAATGTTGTTTATAGAAAAGAAATTGAAATTCAATTGAAAGTAAAGTAATTTAGGTGAAATTGAAAGTAAAGGAATTGAAATGCAAAGACTTAAAATAAAAGTATCTGAACAGTAAATTACTGAAAGATATATTGATGAAAAAACCAAACATAAAGTTAAAACCTAATTTTACAAACTACTTCGGAAAAAATAAAATAAGTAAGATACAAATACGTAAAGTGATTTTTTGGTTGGAGAATGCTTCGCTAATTTTGATCTCAGATTGTTTATTTATAGTATTTCAATTGTAACTTCCACGATAAAATAACTGTATAAAACTCCCTCTTTAAATTTTAAATTAGTTATTTTCCCTACACTACCATGTGTCACCGAACAAACTTTGTTTCTATATTCTTTAGGCCATTGCTTATAATGTTTTACACATTTAACCTCTATGTATTACTCAACGATTGGGCCGTTAAATATGCCCCCGCACTAAATAATTTTTGTAAAAAGTTAACTAGTGGACTACTGATCTTTTTACGCAAAAAAGGCCAAGTATCTTCAACTTTGATAGCTCATGGTTGGTTGTTCTTCCCACGTCTTGGAATTGGTTCCTATAATCATACTCAAGAAGTCGTCGCCTTCTTTCAATCTTGTGGTGACGAAGTTGACTCGTATTTTTAAGCATTTTATTTTACTTACACCTTTACTCTAGCTCTTCCATTCTTTTTGCTTTGTTTCACCATTTCTAACCACCATGCATTCCAATAATAATGGTGAGGGTGGTTTTTATCCTCCTTCTTCTTCTTCCAGAGGCACCGACTATGTCTCAACATCATATAATATCATCCTTTGTCTTCAAAGTCTTTTTGAACTAGCCATGGATAAGATCTATGATCTTCATTTGACCTTGATCAAAATGTTTCCACCACTATAATGTTCATGTGCTATACAAAGAATCATTCCGCTCAAGATTACCCATGGATCGAGAAATTAAATCATAAAATTAATTATTTTCAATTTTAATTTTGATTAATAATTTATCTTAGGGTCAATAATATTATTCAATATGAATTAATCAAAATAAAATAGATATGGTGCAAGTTAAGTAACCTATTTAATTTGTTCCCAACTAAATGAATTAAGTCACGTTTTAGAATTTACTGAATTAATTAATTAAGTTCAAATTACATATGAGGTTATAACAATTAACGACGAAAAACAAAATCAATCCCACACCATGAGAACACGATCATTTAACGTGAAAACCCTTTTAAGAAAAGCACAAACACCCACCCCAAACTCAAGTCCACTAATACAAAATGTTTATAGGATTATAAAAGGGACAAATGCAACTTATTATCCAGATTTGACCGCAGTAACAAAATTCTTGTCATTTTGGACCTTCAACCTCAATTGTACCAGCTCTATCAATTTCCACCACAGTTTTGACTTAACAACAACAATTCTGAGCCTCGCTATCCACTAGAGTGTCACACCCCGCCTAATTCTGGCATCGGCCGCCACCAAAACTAAGTCGGGCGTGAGTAAATAAAATACCATTCTTAGCATGAGACAGATATGAGACATAAATAAACCAGTCCATAATATACATAATTAAATTAACCTCAAATGATCATAAACAATTAAGCGATAAAAGATCCATCACATGCTAACTCCAATAATCCAGTCTCCAATAATGATTAAATAAAATCTGAAATAATCCCAAAAGAAATCCTTTAAACAAGTTTTGGAACCGAAAGGCCCAATAAAACTCAAATGAAGTCTCATAATTAAATACGACGGAAAGAAAAGTCTAACTAAACTATGCCATAAAAATAATAACTCCAGCCGCACCTCCAAATGATAACTCTGATATACTTATGCAGCTTCTCCAATTCTAATCCTGAAAAAGATTAGTCAACGCATGGGTCAGAGCCAAAGCCCCGAGCAAGAATACACACTACTCCCCTCAAATAGGATCCTTGAATCCAGACAGTAGCATTATACGCAATAAATATCACAACAGAATATTTTAAATTAAACGGACTAATTTAAACGCGATAAATATAAACCACTAACTACGCGTAAAAAAATCCCATTTATAAAGGCACACCAATATGATTTTAAATTTCCAAGTCCCACGATGTTAATCTTTTATTAATTAACCCAAATTATCAAATTTCTCAATTATTTATGTTCTTACTTCAATAATTATTAGGTATGGCGGTCCTCCCGCCTCGGGTGATAATTCACCAAAATTCATTATAGCGGTCCTCCCGCCTCAGGTGATTTATCCACCAAAATACACATCCCCTTATTAAAACGCCGGCTGGACCGTTTAAACTGTCGGCCCTCGCTGATTGATAAGATTCCACACACGACACAACATAAAACGTCGGCTGGCCCGTTTAAACTGTCGGCCCTCGCTGATTATGTCGCCAATATATTTTAATACCCGTCTTATTATCTTAGGTATTAGTTCTCAATTTCTCAATTCACAATTTATAAACACCCCACCCTTTAATCGATGTGAGATCCTCAAAATAGCCCTTAGTCCCATACCTAAGGGTCCCCAAGTTATCAATACGTCTTAACCTATGTATAGGAGGATTTTCTGTCATAAATCATAACCTAGTCTCATACCTAGACTAGCGTAACGACGATAAAGTAATAAAAATCATTCCACCCCCAACACAATAAAACCGTCATAATTTTCCCTCACTAGTCCCATTCCTAGAAGGCATTATAAAATATAGGGAGAACATTAATACCCAACAACCCGTCGCCACAAAGGCAACTTCATAATACCAACAAGTCACACAAACAAGCATAATTAATCAATATATAAAACTACGCATGATAGTTCAATTCAATTAAATCTTTAATTTAATTATCACCTCGTCAACAATACCCAATTAATCTCATTTAATTATTTTAAATTAAATATACCAAGTTTTCATCATATATTCATCAAAACCAAATTTTATTATCTTTACATGTATTACATGAGTTGTACGCACAAAAAAAAATCATTTATTTTAAAGCTAGGTTTTTTCTACATGCAACCTACACCAATAAAACCCCAAATCACTCATCAATCCTACGTACCCAAGGGTTATGAATATTATTCAGATTAAAAGATTTAATAAAAACAGCCCTATAATTAGTGTCCACTTTTTCTAATTAAGTCACTACTTTATTTTAAGAAAACGTGTAATTAAGTTTTGCGTGACACTTAAAACGCATAATACTAAAGAAAAAGAATAGAGTATTCATGCCTGTAAAGATCGTGTTGAAAATCTAATTAGAAATCTGGATTCCTCTCGAAAAATTAGCAAAAAAGTGTTCTTGAACGATCTTGATATTAAACCCCAATTAAGCCTTCAAAAACTTGTGACAAAAACTTGATTTTGTTGAAGGTAGATGATTATGAGTGAGAGGAAAAATATTTGGAAGTGCTCTCTGCTGAAAAACTGAAGAAAAAATGATTATGAGAGGTCCCCCTACGGATTAACAAGGTTATATAGTGATTAGGAGTCCTAATCCTACCCAAACTCTAAAAACAGCTTACAGGGCACGTTTTCTGGGAGGGTCGATCGATCTACCCCCAGGGGTCGATCGATCGATCACCCCGAAAAACTGACAGTTTGCCCAAAAAATTATAAGGGACAAAAATTGTAAAATCAATATAATTTTAATTTCGCTTGAAGTTCTAATCTTCTAAAATTATAACCAACATATTTAGCCAATACAAATTATTAAATTCAAAATTTTATTTTTCTCGAAAATTTCAATTAATTAATAAAAATTGTTAATAAAAACACGGGGTGTTACATAGAGGTGGCCATAGGCCCGAGGCCCGCCCAGCCCGCCCAATAAAAAAATAGGTCTAGGGTAAGGAGAATAGGCCCACAAAGCGGGCTTTGCAAAATTTGATAGGCCCGATTTTTTTTCGGGCAGGCTTGGGCATAAATTCTTAAGCCCGATGAGGCCGGCCCGTTCCGAGGCCCGAGAATTATATATATACATATATGTGTGTATGTATTAATTTATTATTAAAGTTTAAGACTACAAAGTTATAAATAAATATATAAAGTGGGTAACTTTTATAAATATAAAAACATATACTAAGTCTTTTTATGTAGAGTGGGGAACTTTATATATAGACTTTTTAATGTATAAAGTTTAAAACAGATTTTTAATTAAAAAAACAGATCTTTGATTAAGAAAAATATATTTTACTATTTTAGAAAAAATTAACCGGGCTTGGCCAACGGGCCTGGGTAAAGAGCATTCAAATCTGGGCGGGCTTGGGATTACATAATAAGGCCCGATCCAGGCCCTAGCGGGCTTGGGATAGGTCATAATTTTATAAGCCCGACCCGAGCCCGACCGGGCCTGCGCAGGCCCGACGCATGGCCACCCCTAGTATCCACTGATCTATAAATATATATGTCTACCTGAATCTCCAAAGTCATACCTCCATAGATTTATGATTTAAATTGTGAAAGATTTATGTTTTCGAAAACACTATTAAAATATTAATTTTAATGTGCAAATGGGTTTGTACAATAGCAAAGAGAACACCAATAGCAAGCAGTGGACTTGGGAGCTTTTGGGGTTTAAAGGCTCACAAAAGTTCTAATTGAGGTTGTAGGTGTGTGACATCCAACTTAATTAAATACCGGTCGATCAGTCATTTATTAAATTAAATCATGATTTCCATTTAGTTCACTCTTAGCATCATTGTCGAAAATCATATCAATTTTTAATCACTTAAATGATTAATTAAACTGGTGCCAAATTTTATCTTTCATTAAACTGATAAATAAAAATGTGGAATAAATTCATCTAATAATCTAAACACACTATTAATGAGTCTGAAAATAATGTTGAATAAATAACTAAAAGACTGGCCGAATAAACCATTGGCTGTAAATCAAAATCCAACATAATAATCCAACGAATAAATAAACAAATTTGAAACTGAATCTGAGAGTAAATGAGCAACACGTCCTAAATAGAATTGTAACTGAAATGAGATCCCTAATCTAGGAATGAAGAACAGATGCGTCAAATAAAATCTCCTATATGCATCCACATATGCCTGCAGCTGCGTATCCTTAGAATAGAATCTCAAGTCTGGCATCCCTGTGTCTGGACACCTAAAAGGTTTTGAAAATATTTTGCAGTAAGGTTTAGAACCCAAAACATTTTGAAAATATTTAGCAAGTGATTAAGATTGCAGTAATTGAAATGCATGAATGTTTTTCATATTTAAGTTAGTGTCGCACTCACTTGAGATAATACTCACAACTCAACTATTGTGCACACCAACCACTTTCCTTGTAACTTCCCTAGCTATACTACCCCATCTAACTAGCCTTTTTATAATCGCTGCTTGAAACCTTATTCTAGCCCGAGTAACTTTTTCTAATAATTGATAAGTTATTTCTCATTTTAACTTAATTTATCATTTTTAATTAACTATATAACAGTTTCACTACTTTTATAAATAATACCATTTCACTCCTCTAAGTATTTCACCCGTATATAATTATCGACATTCTTATACTTGTATAAATATACTACACATCACACACATGTTGTATATAATATACATCCTCCCGAGTAAGAACTTACCGGATGATTTCTTTAAAATGCAATCATCCCAGGTATACTCAATCCAACCCGAATACCACGAGACAGTCTGCTCACCCCGAATCGTGAAATAAATAATAAGTGTAGTGGAGGCGATCATAGTTTCCCGAGTGCAGGACCGAATCATGCTCAAAGCATCACACCTTGAAAAGAACCATAAAATAAAATACTGAACGCTATGACCTGGGGATTATACCCACCCTGCATTCACTATTTTCTCTTTTGAATCTCCCCAAAGTAAACATCTTTGGTCCAATAGAAAACAAGTCGAACTGGGCTAAATTTTTCCCAATCGCTTGAACGACGCACCCTGTCGTTCGAACGACAAGTGCTATCATGCAAACGAGCCCCAGGGTCTCTCGAGCGACGCCCTAGTTTTTTCTCTCCCCTCTTCTTCCTGTTCAGTTCATCCACCATTGTAAAAAGCTTTGCAACCCTTTTCCCATAATTTTCCTTCTGTAAACCTTAATATCACAACGATTTCTACTAAAATCCATGTCCCAGATTCCTTAACCATAATTGACTCAATTTTGTAGATTCCAAATCACTAATAGTCTGCGATTTTTCATCGTTAATTTCATACACCCAATTATAGAGATTAATAACACCTCCATCTAAATTTAACTTCTCAAAGCATCAGTATAAGGAGATAAATTTATGGGTTTAAAATCACCAATTTTAATTTCCAAACAATATTCTTTGGGATAGCACTTTTCCTCAAGAATGTATACACGTATTACTCCATAAATTTAAAAAACCCAATTTACGTATCAATCCAACCCAAAAATAGTGGATTTTATCACACACACTATGATATGAATTGAAGACTGAAATTTAAATTAAAAGCAAGTTAACCACTTGCCTTTTCTAGTTCATACGGTCTGAATTCCTTTGGCGTAGATGGTGATTCTACGAAGAACGCTATCAAACTCCTCTGATTTGGCTCCCCAAAATCTCCCTTCTTTCTCCCTCTTTTATTCTTTGTAAAATTAGGGTTTTTTTCCTTTTGAATTGTGTCTACCATAATTCCTCTAATTTGGATTTTATGATGTTTTTCTTTTAGAGTTGTGTCTACCCCAAACTCTCAAACTTAAGTTTTAGTGTGTTAGTCCCGAATTTTGCTTGTGGGTCAAGTTAAAATGGCCCAAACACCCTCGCGTGGGTCCGATCATGCCTAAAAATGTCCCGAGACCCATTTACTACCCTCGGGTACACTTTTTCAACTATTTCAGCCTATCCGAAATCAATTGTGCACTCATAATTGTCATCCGAATTACTTTATTAAAAATCCCTATCTCGACCTTAATATAGTTTATGCCCGACTCCCAGTTAAGATAAAATAATACCACGTCACTATCACTCGCTATGACGTGAATTAATTATTATTATTCACTTAGTAATTTATATTTCATAAATATTAATCATTTACTCTCCCGATTAATATTTAAATAAATTCATAATAATTAATTAAATTAATTACGACACACAAGTAATTTAAATTAATCGAATTAATTAAATATATAATGCTTAAAGATACAGGGTGTTACATACTTCCCTCCTTATAAAGGAATTTCATCCCCGAAGTTAGGTCATACCTACAAGGAATAACTTCAGATACTGCTCTCTCATGTCATCCTCCCGCTTCCGAGTCGACTCATCATCACTACAAATGCCGGTACCATCTTAGATTGCAGCTTATGCTCACTACAATCCAGAATAGCCGGAGGTCTCTCCTCATACGAGATGTCTGGCTTCAAATTTATCTCGTCGAGTGGAGCGTGCCAAAGAGCTCTCTTGCTCCTCCGATATTTCTTCAGCGAAGCCACGTGGAACACGTCGTATATCCGCTGAAGATGCTCCGGTAAACAGAGTCTATATGCCACTGGCCCCACTTTCTTAATAATAGGGAAGGGTCCCACGTATCTCAGCGCTAACTTCCCTTTCTTGTTGAACCTCATAATTCCATTTATGGGAGACACCCAAACCAACACCTGGCCTCCAACCTCTAACTTAACGTGTCTCCAGTCTGCGGCGTTATAACTCCTCTACCTGTAATGAGTTATACGAATACGTCCCTGAATCAACTCAATCTTAGCAGTAGTCTCTTATATCATCTATAACCCCAATAACTTATTACCCCCCACCTCTAGCCAGCAAGTGGGCAAACGGCAAGTCCTCCCATAAAGTGCCTCAAACTGTGCCACGTCGATAGTGAATTGGTAAGAGTTATTGTATGCAAAGTCTATCAACTAAAGGCATCTCTCCCATCCTCTTTAGAAATCTAGAATGCACATCCTCAACATGTCCTCTAGCATCTAATTGACCCTCTCATTCTGTCCATCTGTCTATGGATGATATGCGGTGCTCAACCGCAAGTTTGTGCCCATTACCTCCTAACAGATCTACCAAAAGTGAGACATAGAGATCTTGTCCCTATCGGATACAATGTTAACCGGTACTTCGTGCAGCTTAATGATATCCGTAATCATCTCTAAATCGACGCGGACAGGTAAGAAATGGGCCACCTTGGTCAACTGATCCACTATTACCCAAATAGAGTTGTGACCGCTTTGCGATGTCGACAGTCCCGTAATAAAGTCCATCGAAATGCTCTCCCATTTCCACTCGGGAATATCCTGTGTCTATAGCATTCGTGAAGGCCTCTGGTGGTCTACCTTAACCAACTGACAGGTAACACACTTGGAGACAAACTCTGATATGTCTCGTTTCATCCCTGACCACAAATATTATCTCCTCATATCCTAGTACATCTTATCCCCATCGGGATGTACCACAAATCTCGAACCATGGGACTCAGTCATCACAACATACTTCAAATCCTCATCCTCAGGTATAACTAATCTCCCATTAAAACATAGGCCTCCCTCTGAGCTGATCGAGTAAGACTCTACACCCTCGGCTAGAAACTGTCGTACTGTCCTGACAGTACCGATCCTCCACCTGTGCTTTCACTACCCGCATTATAATCTCGAGAGTGATATCTAACACCGACATGCACGCTACGGCCACCTCATCATCATGTCAAAGCTCACTCCACTTCATTTTCCAGAATTCGACTAACTCCCCAATGGGTCTCTGGCTCAATGCGTTTGTAACCACGTTGGCCTTACCAGGATGATACTGTATATCAAACTGGTAATCCTTCAAGAATTCTAGCCACCGCATCTGCCTTATATTTAGATCATTCTGTGTGAAGAGATACTTAAGTGACTTATGATCCGTGAACAATGTAAACTGCTCCTTTAACAGGTAGTGTTTCCACATCCTCAAAGAAAATACCACCGCTGCTAACTCATGATCGTGGGTGGGATGATTCTTCTTATGGGGCTTAAGCTTTAGATATGCATAAGCTATGGCCCTATCCTCCTACTGTAATACACCCCCAAGTCCCTACAAGGATGAATCTGTGTAAACTAGGAACTCCATCCCACTTCTAGACAATGTAAGTACTAGCACTGATGTTAAATTATCCTTCGGCTCATCAAAGGCTAGCTGACAGTGATCACTCCACACAAACGATACTCCCTTGCGAGTCAGGTTCGTTAACGAACCCGTAATCTTAAAAAAAAATTAATGAAGTGGAGATAATACTCGACCAACACCAAAAAGCTACGAATCTCTGTCGGTGTCGTGGGTTATCCGCACTACCTCACCACCAATACCTTACTTGGATCAATCGAAATACCCCGACCAGACACGATATGGCCAATAAATTGTACCTCCTATAGTCAAATTCCACACTTTCCAAATTTGGCATATAACTGATGGTCCCGGAGTGTCTATAAGACCCTACGCAAGTGCTCTGCATGCTCCTCCTCAGTACGAGACTAAACCAGAATGCCGTCTATAAATATGATCAGGAATTGGTCCAAGAACTCCCTGAATACCCTATTCATGAGATCCATGAACACTGTTGGTGAATTGGTGAGCCCAAACGACATCACCTTGAATTCGTATGAGCCATACCACAACAGGAAATCGGTATTGGGAACATCATCCTCTCGAATACGTAACTGGTGATATCCCAATTGCAAATTATTCTTTGAAAAGTATGCGAACCCTCTCAATTGATCAAACAGGTCATCGATTCTCGGTAATGGATACTTATTTCGTATCGTGAACTTGTTCAGCTCCCTGTAATTCACACACAAACGGAGAGAACCGTCCCTCTTCTTCACAAACAATATTGGTGCACCCCATGGCGATATACTCCGTCGAATGAAACCCTACCCAAAAGCTACTGAATCTGCTCCGTTTCTCTCGCAATTGTGATGTGGCCATACGATACACTGCTCGGGTAATCAGCCTCGTACCCGGTGCTAAATCAATAATAAACTCGATCTCTCGGTTGGGTAGTAACCCCAATATCTCCTGAAATACATCCTCAAAATATCTCACTACTGGTATCAAGTCTATCAGAATCATTATTTCCTGTGAGGTCTCCTCCTCAATGTAGTATAAGTGGGTGCACGACCCTCCCTCAGGAAAAGGCATCGAAACTAAGAACATTCTCTTCCCTATTTGGTCCTCTCGTAACAGTCTACGGTTGCCCTGTTCCCCGCCAACCAATCCATACGTAGGATGACATCGTATCCCTCTATGTATAACATTAGAATGTTCACCGCTAGACTAAGACTCCCAATAATATCCACCCCTCTACAAACTGAGTGTATGAGTGACCCACTACCCAATGGTGACTCTACACACATAAGGCGTGTGCTAACTGTTTCTAAAAGACAACTGCTCGTGCAAATCTAGGTCCAATAAAGGAGTGTGATGCACCCATATAAAAAATAATCCTACTCTCGTGCCCATGAATTGGAAACGTACCCTCAATTATTGGCGGCGCCTGACATAAGCACGTCCCGAACGTTACACACATGCCCATACTGCAGTTGTCGCTGAGGCTGCGGGGCTAGTGGTGCTGGTGCTTTTAGAGGCCTCTGTGCCTGTTACCCCTGTTGGGCACCTGCTGTTGTCTCATAGCTCTCTGAGGACACTCTTTCTCCACATTCCCCGACTGGACACATACAAAAACATCTAGCTTAAAGGCCTCCTTATCCCTAGACCTGTTGGCCCTGATGGGGCTATCCCTGCTGGCCATCCTCATTATTCCCTTAACCCTTACAGCCCCGTGGAACTTGCTGATGCTGATTAGGACCTCGCTGGACCTGCCTGAATCCCTTACCATCCGGTCTATATCCTCCAGATCTAAATCTCTTGGCAGGATCCCCTTGGCGGGAGTCCTGCCCCTGCTACCTGCCAATCTGCTGTTGTGCTCCACTAACAGAACTCCCACCTACCTTACCCTACTGGCTGGGATCACCTCCTCTCTTGCCTCCTATCAAGTGGAAGCGATGATCCTGGAAGTGTAGTAAAGCTACATTGACGACATCACTATACGTCATCAATACTGGATTGTCGATCAAGTGTTGTTTGATCCTCCTGGCCAAACCATCAATAAACTTCACTTTCTTTCGCTCCTCATTGCTCACCTTGGATGGCACAAAATTTGCCAAATGGGTGAACTCCTTTTCATACTTTGCCACGAAGAAATCACCCTGAGTTATCTCATTGAACTTTTTCTGCATCTCGATCTCCATTGCTGGCAGAAATACTTGCGATCGAACCACGCCCAGAAATCAGAAATCGTCATCATATCCTTATCCTCGACGGTAGTAGCAGACTCCCACCACTGTAATGCCACTCCAGTAAGTCTGAAATCGCTAGAAAATGTTTATGTATCTCACTACACTCCACCATACGCATATGGTGTTGTATGTTCTTCTTCACCTGACACGCCTCTACCACATCAGAGCTACCATGAAACTCGGGCGGGTTGCCCTTCCGAAACGTCTCCCTGACTCTCTGCCAAGTATATGGACCTCGATGGGCCTAGATCACCAGTGCCACTGACAGCTGTGGCTGTGGGAAATGAATGGCCATAGCTGTCATAGCTGCATTGATCGCCTGGGCTACTATCTTAGCCACCTATGCAGTCAAAATCATCTCCGATGGTGGCTGTGCTGATAGTACTTATGGCTCCTAGTGAGCTTACCTAACTTTATCCCAAGCCTCTGCCCTAGATGCTAGCTCTCTCATTGGTTGAATCTGAAAATAGATTGAATTTGTATAATTACACAATTTATACAAAAATTTAATAGTAGAAGCACGATATCTCAAACATGCAAAGATAAACGAGACAGTCGTAATAATATAGCTCTATATCAAACGAACGATACGTAAAAATCACAGTAAGCCGTATAGATCATATGAACACTAGAAACTGATGCTCTGATACCATCTGTGACACCCCGCTTAATTAAATATCGGTCGAAACCATATTAATTACTAATCACCTAAATGATTAATTAAACTGGTGCCAAATTTTATCTTTCATTAAACGGTAAATAAACATGCAAAATAAATTCATCTAATAATCTAAACACACCATTAATGAGTCTGAAAATAATGCGAAATAAATAACTAAAAGACTGGAAGAATAAACCATCGACTTTAAATCCAAATCCAACATAATAATCCCACAAATAAATAAATAAATCCAAAACTGAATCTGAGAGTAAATGGGCAACACGCCATAAACAGAACTATAACTGAAATGAGATCCCTAATCTAGGAATGAAGAACTGATGCGTCTAATCAAATCTCCTGTACGCATCCACATATGCCTACAGCTGCATATCCCTAGAATAGAATCTCAAGTATGGCGTCCCTATTGCTGGACACCTAAAAGGTTTTGAAAATATTTTGCAGCAAGGGTTAAAACCCAAATCATTTCGAAAATATTTAGCAAGTGATTAAGATTGCAGTAATTAAAATGCATGAATGATTTTCATACTTAAGCTAGTGTTGCCCTCACTTGAGATAATACTCAACCCTCAACTATTGTGCACACCTACCGCTTCCATTATAACTTTCCTAGCGATACTACCCCGTCTAACTAGCCTTGTTATAACTGCTGCTTGAAACCTTATTCTAACCCGAGTAACTTTTTCTAATTATTGATAAGTTATTTCTCACTTTAACTTAATTTATCATTTTTAATTAACTATATAACGATTTCACTAGTTATATAAATAATACCATTTCACTCCAAGTACTTCACTCGTATATAATTATCGACAATGTTACACACATATAAATATACTACACATCAAACACATGTTGTACATAATATCCATCCTCCCGAGTAAGAACTCACCAGATGCTTTCTCTAAAATGTTATCATCCTAAGTATACTCAATCCAACCCGGATACCACGAGACGGTTTGCTCACCCCGAATCGTAGAATAAATAATAAACGTAGTGGAGGCAGTCATAGTTTCCCGAGTGTGGGACCGAATCATTCCCAAAGCATAACACCT
Source organism: Sambucus nigra (assembly GCA_949130495.1). Taxonomy (NCBI): domain Eukaryota; kingdom Viridiplantae; phylum Streptophyta; class Magnoliopsida; order Dipsacales; family Adoxaceae; genus Sambucus; species Sambucus nigra. The sequence continues at coordinate 522,948,477 of OX422207.1, forward strand.
CGTAAAGAACCCCAAAATAAAATACTGGACGCTATGACCTGGGGATTATACTCACCTTGCATTCACTAGCCAGGAGATTCACTCACATCGCGCAACATCCTATGATAGCACCAAAGGAGTATGTATTTATAAAATATATATACTGATCTTTAAAGAGCACACAATAATATATATATACTATTACATTTTTCATATATATATCATTTATTCCAATCCGGCTAATACGTGCCTAACTCCCGTAGCATTAGCCTAAAATATCCGAGTCAAATCCCCGACTCTAAGTTAATTAATTTGCACATTAATTAATTTCTTAAAAAGTTTTCACTCAACCAGAATACCCGGACACATTGCCTCGACTCGTAATTTATTCTTTATAATTTACTGCCCCTAAATTCTGTATTTTAGGTTTGGCCCTTTTTGTCTCTACATAATTAATTATACTCAACCCCCTTTTAAATCCCTAAGTATAAAATAACATAATTACCTTACTCTATTTTCTCTTTTGAATCTCCCCAAAGTAAACATCTTTGGTCCTATAGAAAACAAGTCGGATTGGGCTGAATTTTTCCCAGTCGCTTGAACGACGCACCCTGTCGTTCGAACGATAAGTGCTATCACGAAAACGGGCCCCAGGGTCTCTCGAGCGACGCCCTGGTTTTTTTCTCTCTCCTCTTCTTCCTGTTCAGTTCGTCCGACATTGCTAAAAGCTTCGCAACCTTTTTCCCAGAATTTTCCTTCTGCAAACCTTAATATCGTAACGATTTCTACCTAAATTCATGTCCCAAATTCCTTAACCATAATTGGCCTGATTTTATAGATTCCATATCATTAACAGTCTACAATTTTTCATCCTTAATTTCATATGCCCAATTACACAGATTAAGAACACCTCCATTTAAATTTAACTTCTCAAATCTTTAGTATAAGGAGATAAATTTATGGGTTTAAAATCACCAATTTTAATTCCCAAATAGTATTATTTGAGATAGAACTTTTCCTCAATAATTTATACACGTATTATTCCATAAATTCTGAAAACCCAATTTATGTATCAACCCAACCCAAAAATAATGGATTTTATCACACCCACTATGGTATGAATGAAGACTACAACTTGAATTAAAAGCAAGTTAACCACTTGCCTTTTCTAGTTCGTGTAATCTGAATTCCTTCAGCATAGATAGTGATTCCATGAAGAACGCTCTCAAACTCCTTTGATTTGGCTCCCCAAAATCTCCCTTCTTTCTCCCTTTTTTCTTCTATGTAGAACTAATTTTTTTTTTCTTTCGAGTTGTGTCTGCCGCAATTCCTCTAATTTGGGTTTTATGATATTTTTCTTTTAGAGTCGTGTCTACCCCAAACTCTCAAACTTAGGTTTTAATGTGTTAATCCTGAAAATTTTCTTATGGGTTAAGTTAAAATGGCCCAAACCCCCTTATGTGGGACCGATCATGTCTAAAAATGCCCCGAGACCCATTTACTTCCCCCGGGTACACTTTTTAGACTATTTAGGCCTATTTGGAATCAACCCTGCACTCAGAATTGTCATCCGAATTACTTTACTAAAAATTTCTATATCGGCCTCAATAAGTTTATGCCTGATTCCCGGTTGAGATAAAATAATACCACGTCATTATCACTCGCTATGACGTAAACTAATTATTACTATTCACTCAGTAAATTTTAACTATCATAAATATTAACCATTTACTCTTCCGATTAATATTTAAATAAATTCATAATAATTACTTCAATTAAATTACGATAAACAAGTAATTTAAATTAACCGAATAAATTAAATATATAATGCTTAAAGATACGGGGTGTTACAAGGTGGTAAAATCCTACTGGTTAATTTCAACACAAAATTAAGTCGTGTGGATTGTAAATCATGTACAATCACACAAGAACATTATTTACATGGTTCGACAATGTACATACGTCCGCGGGAGGTTCTTTTTTTATTGTTCTTATTCTAATCACACATTTTACATGTCCCTCACCCTGGGGGTGAGGGTTACATTTATACTAAAATAAAGATGATTAAAAAGTGCAAGGCTTAATAAGTGGGATAGTTATTCTAGCTTGATCGTGTGACACCCCACTTTGATCAGGCCTTAATCAAATTAAATCAGAATTTCCATACGGTTTATTTTTAGCATCACCGTCGCAATATTTATTATTACTAACCACCTAATCTTTAATTAAGCCGGTGCCAAATTTTATCTTATGAATTAACCCAAACCAATAAGTACAATAAGAACCCAAATATAACTAACACAATATAATAGAGTTCGAATCATGCTACAAATGTATAGAATAAGTGTTAGCCGAAAACCATCGACTAAATACAAGCCACCCAACATAAATCCAATAGATAAAAAGTGTAGCCAATACAAGATGAACCAAAATAAAGAGTTCAACTGTCACGAGCAAACATGCTCGAAGTACATCGGAGGCTATCCCTATCTAGAAGAGAATGGTGTAAGCATTTAATGTGAATCTTACAGCACCCACTTGTACCACAGCTACATACCCTGAAAAGGAATCAAACCTCGCGCCTCGATGGTAAGACACCTAAAAGATTTTGAAAATATTTTATAGCAAGGGTTAGAACCCAAAATATTTATCAAGTGAATTTAATTGTAATAATTAAAATGCATGAATGCTCTGCATATTCAAGTTAATGTCGCACTCCATTGAGGACCGCCTCACACCTCAACTAATGTGCACACCTACCTTTCTTCTATATAACCTATCTAGCTATCTACCCCGTAACTAGTTGTCATATAGTTCCTACTTCTCCCGTTACTCTAGACCGAGTAAGTTTTCATTTCAATGATGTATAAGTTATTAATCACATTTACTTATCCCATTTGAACCACATTAATCCTTGATTTAGGCTCCTAAGCTCTTCTTTAATTGCACCTTATGTTGTCTCTATGTGTTTAAGGTTTCTAAGATGAGTTATGTCTCTCACACCCTCTCACTTTTAGGGTTAAATGAGTTAATCCCGTATTTTGGCTTATGGTCTTTAATAAAAGTGCCCAAACACTTTTATATGGCCTCAAATATGCCTAAAATGTCTCAGAAACCCTTTATTACCCCCGGACACTCTTTTCCAACTATTTCGACCCATCCGGACTCAACCGTACACTCAGAATCTCTATCCGAATTATTTTACTAAAAGTTAATATTCATATAACAACTTATTACTATTTACTCAGTAACATTTAATTCCATAAATATTAATCGTCTACACACCAGATTAATATTTAATTAATAAAATTAATTAATCCAATTAAATTACGACGCACAAGTAATTTAATATTTAACGAATTTATTAATTAGTAAAGGTTCCAAAAATATGAGGTGTTACAGACCGGTCACATTACTCTCCTTGATTTCATAGATCGATCAAATTTAACAACCTTTATCTTATTAGATGAAGTCTTGGCCAAATCAGTGAGCACATTCCCCCTCTCACATGTTCTCGAATTATTGTCCACACAATTTCCACCAAAGATTTGTAGCTTGTTAAGGTTGTAGATCTGAGATTTTTCTCGTCTTCAAATGAATCCAAGTTATGGTCCCTATAGGTGTTGGTCGTCCAGTCATGCCATAGTCAGATGACATAGTAGTAATATTATTTGAATATGGAGAGTTTTTTCCCCCTCCAGGTTTGAAGGGTACGCTAGTAATTTGCCTCGATTATTTAAGGGTGCACCGTTAATTTTAGCATCTTAAACTCAAGAGGCGATCGTGTGTGTTGGTCATTATTTGGGAGTGTGCTCGCTAATGATGAAAACCTCCTTGGAATGTGTTCTAATCCATAAATACCCAATCTTACCATCAGTTTGGTTCATTACTTAAAGCTTTCATTTGTCTTCAAGACAACCTGAGCTCCATTTATGCTTACATACTCATATGTCCTCTCTCTCCTTTCTGTCTACACTTTTGTGATTTTTTTAAATAATTTTTTCTCTATTTTTATTTCTTGATATTTTCTTGTGAAAATGGTATATGTTATTAACAAAAAAAGCATTAAGCCCTTTAAAGGATGTTATATCCTTCCATGGGTGACCATTGAGCTAGACTCGCATCTTCTGGATTTCTACAACGTAGACGGTGGTCATTGGCTTTTATCCCAACTTATAGTTGTGGTCGGAATCACATTTCCTCTAAATAATTTATACCTTATATTTTGTGAGTTTTTCGATGTGGTTACTTCTCAGTGTTTTCCTAACATCTGGAGGATTGTAAACGGTGTGAACCGTATAAACGGGGTCAATAAGACTCAACTAAGGATCCTAAAGATTCATTATTGTTATATGTGGGTAATGACCAATGATAATGTCTATTACCTGGAGGTAAGAAAAGTTGAAATCGATTTGGTCATCAGTCTACCGGACTTCAATATTGAGCCGTTGGCTTTATAGTTAAGAACTAGGAGCATTTGCCCATCCTAAAGTGATGTGGGCCCCATGTGACATCCCGCCTATTTAAATACCGGGTAATCAATCATTTATAAAAATAAAACAGGAATCTCATCTGGTTCATTCTTAGCATCACTGTCAAAAATATTTTTTTAAAAGTTTACTAACCACCTAGTATTCAAAAAGTCGGTGCCAAAATTTATGTTTTTATTAAACAGTAACAACATGCAGAAATAAATACAATAACCAAGCCATTCATGCAGTAATAAAAATCTAAACCAATCACAAGATAAATAACTGAATAAAAATAATACCGAATAAACCATCGGTTCTCAATACAAAAGTACAACTTAACATCTAATGAAATCAAACTGAGTCCACAAATACAAAGTCTTATAAACCGAATAAAAGAAATAGCTATAGGGGCAACATGCCCAAATTAAATAACTGAAGCACTTGGAATGAAGTGACTGAAGCATATAATCCAAATCATGCAAGCAACCACAAGTGCTGCAGCTATGCATCCCTAGAACAGATCATTAAGCTTGGCGTCACTGTGGCTGGACACCTAAAAAGTTTTAAAAATATTTTGCAAGACGGGTTAGAGCCCAAGAAAACCTTTTGAAAATATTTGGCAAGTTTTTATCACAGTTTAAAATCAATTACTGATTTCACATGTTAGTTCAACGTACACTCCCTCGAGTTCCTCACCTCTCAATTAATGTGCACGCTTAACGCCTCCTACCTGGCTATGCTACCTAGCCCAACTAGGTCTCATCAATAACTAACTAACCACTAACAGGTTTAGCTCATTCATACCGCCCATACACTATGCTACAAGGTCCCAATCATTACTCATTAGTCCTCAGTTAAATATCTCTTTAACTTCCCCCATACCTCCCATACAGTACGCTATCGTAGCACTAATAATTAACATTACCTCATATGTTATTAATAAACCATATTTAACATTTCACATATGTTATCATTAAGTTAATTCCTTAAATTATTGTACTTAAATCGTCATTATATATACACTATCTAACTTTACTACTATCACCCACTTAGTAGGTTATTTAATAATTACATCACTTTTAGATTTACACTACCTAACCTTCCTATATTACACCCAAATAGGATAAATACACATGCATGTATATATGTATCACACTATTTATATATACGTCTCCAGCATCCTCGGGCTATGAATCGTGGTGCAAGTATTCATACTCTGCTATCGAGTCCTGGTACATCACATACTAAATCAAGGACTATCGTTTTGAATATCGCCCTCGATCCATAAATCAAATCAACAAATATTGGAGGCGAACATAGTTCTAAGCCTTTGGGCTACACACACACCTAACGCATCTAAATGACCGGTAACACTATCATACACATAAGTAGTGCTCAATCTCTAAGTTTTATGTTCTGAGGCACAAGTCTAAAATCCCCCTCAATGGGCTTGTCAGGATAAGACTGTACACGACGCGAAACCTCCCGTGATAGCAAGCAGCGTAGGTATGTTCACATATATAAGTTAGCACATAATAGGCATATACGCAAACTATCCATATATAGTATATAGGTATATACCCAAACTATAAATAAAGTTCATAGGTATACATTCAACCTATATTAAAATTCGTATACGTGTACACACACGACCTATAAATATCATTCTTATAGGAATACACTCAACTTATAAATAGAATCCGTATAGGTTTACACTCAACCTATAGTATAGTCTGTATAGATATACGCTCACCCTATAATATAATCCGTATAGGTATACACTTGACCTATAAATATTATCAGTATATAAATATCTCTCTCAAATACTTAATGTACAAATCAATATACGAATTTTCCTCTTTATCATATTTTCCCGAGTATTACTCTCTACCCGACGGTTCTAGTTACCCTTTGATTAAATATCAGTAGCTAATACATTCATACACTATTGGTCATGGTCATAGGTTCACTCATCTCTTCGTGATCAATTCTCATTCTCCAGAATTCACTCGCATTACAAAATATGTTCGATTAATCTTAGCCCTAGTTCTTCTCATTTATGACTCAACCCCAATCATACAAAAGCCTACTCTAACTCATAATATCCCTCCTTGTAATTTAGATGTGTCCCAAAACTTTCCCCGATAGTTATTCACAATTTTTAGGATTAAATAGGGAAATAACACAATTCTGTGGAAATCATATTGATTCGCCCAGGGGTCGAATCGATTCATTTTACCACTGTTCGTAATCTTCATCCGTTTGCATTTTCACCATTTTTAATCACCATAACCTTCATGTATTCTTCCCAAACTCCCAACCAACTTATTTAAAAACTAAATATATATGTAGGGATGATTTATAACGTAGATACATCAATGAATCTTCATAAATCATTCCCCAAAACAAGATTTAAATTTTATAGTCGTTCAAAACCCTAGTTTTATAGATCTTAATGCATATGCATCATCAAACCCAGAATTTTCCCATTTTAATCATCACATGTGTACTGATTTCCTTTTCATATCACAAAGGGGTTAAATCTACATACAAATCCTACCTAAGATTTATGTATTTAATTCCCCAAAACTCCAAGAACATCAATTTCTCATCAAAATATAAACCTAACAGTACATGGGTATTATAACCTTGTAGAAAAGTGCAAGATAAACACTTGCCTAGAGATTGTTTGTCTGGTTCTATGAAAAAAGGTGTTAAGATTTCCTTCCTTTCCTCCTGATCTAAATTCTAGTGGTGGTGGTGATGCAAAAAGGGTGTGGGAAGCCTTGAAACCCTTATCTTCCTCCTCTAATGGCGTCTATGTATTTTGGTAACTTCTAATTTTACCCCCTTAATATGACTGATGATATAAACCTCAAATTCGTAGGTCCTTTTTCCCCAAAAATCCAAAAGACCAAAATACCTCTTCGGGGTGTTGGTTTGGCCTAAATATGCCTCGAGACCCAATCAAAAGACATGATTCGAGTGAGAGGGGTCAATAAAACCCTTGGGCTATTTTACGTATACTTCCTCAGTTAGAATGCCATTAAAAAAGGTGGACTTAACCTCTATTTGAAAAAAAATGAATTTTAAATGACATGCTATTGCGAGAAGAAGGCGAACAGACTCAATCCTTATTACCGGAGTAAAAGTCTCTTCAAAGTCTATTCCCTGAACCTGAGAGTATCCCTGCACAACCAGTCTGGCCTTGTTTATAAAAATTACCCCTTATTCGTCCGTTTTGTTTTAAAAACCCAACGGCCACTGATGATCTTTTTATTTTCCAATCGAGGAATAAGATACCAAACATCATGAATCCTAAACTGGGCTAACTCCTCTTACATGGCATCAATACAGCAAGTGTCATTGAGGGCATGGTTTACATTCTTGGGTTCTACTTAAGAAATAAAGCATGGAAAGTTAACCATGTTTTGAATTTTTGATCTTGTTTTTATAGGCTTCTCAAGGGGATGGTATTTAGAAATCAAGGTTGGTATTGCAGGGACTTCTGTCGATAATGGGCAGGTTATATGAGGTGAGTCAATTTTATAAAAGTTTTCTAACTCATCCACATCAATTAATCCAGTACAACATACCAAGTGCAGTGTCATTAACAAATACGATAATTAATTCCATATGAGCTTTGGTACGAAAATTATAGGCGCGATAACCCTTCTATTTTAAGAATATCCCATAAAATTGCCTTTCATCACCTCTGGAGTTAAATTTCCACAGGTGACCCCTATCATTGCAAATACAACAAACACTCCTAAAGGTTCCAAAGTATTTTAAATTGGATTGTTTGTTATAATAAAGTTCGTATGAAGTTTGTTTGGAATTCTTCCTAAGGTATATGATTAATAATGTGACATGCTATTTGGACTGCCTCAACCCAAAAGTATTTTTGCAAACCCTTACCGTGCAACATCAGTCGAGCCATTTATTGGATTGTTGGTTTTTTCCTTTCAACAATACTGTTTTGCCTTGGAGTTTTAAGAGTATGGATCCCATGTTGATATCCATTAGCCAAACAATAATCGACCATGCTAGTCTCCTTGAATTATTCACCTTTGTTGCTTCTAATATGTGGTACTTAGGTATCCTTTTCAATATTTTAAAAAGTATTTTGAGAAATTCTCATAATGTATTCGATTTATGTTTCATAAAGGCCAACCAAGTATACCATGTAAAATAATCCACAATAATAAGGATATAACTGTTACCACAGAGGCTCACAGTACAGGAGGGATCCCTGAGGTCCGTATGGATAAGTTACAGTGGTTTCGAAGTCATAACATTCTTAACATTCTTATGAGGCGCTTCAGTTATTTTCATAACCTGGCAGGGACCACAAACATTATTTTTTACTTTTATTTTTTATTTTGGGTAAACCTCTAACCAACTCTTGGGAGCTCAATCTGCTTAAGTTATCAAAATTACCATGGCCCAATCTATTGTGACTTGGATAAGAATCACATAATTTTGTTAACTTACTGGACTTAACATCGGGAATAACAATGTACCAGTTATACTGAGTTTTATTTCCCGTAAGGATATAGTTACCATATGCTGATACAAAAAATTATCCTATTACGTGGAGCAATCAGAAATAGACACGCGGCATTAGTCCTAGTCAGCAAGGCCTATTTATTATAATGAATCCAAGAATGCCGACCAACAGTGTAGAATGCCGACCATCACATAAAAGAAGCCCGACCAACACCAGGATGACTTACCAGTAAGGGTTATCAAGCGCCGCTAGTTGTATATATTATGAACATTGTATAGATATAAATGTCTATGTTATAAAGGCATTACATCCTTTAATATTGCGCTTCTTGTAAACCCTCAGGGTCTATAAATACATTGTAATCCCTACATCCAGGGGACATGAAATAAGAGATAACTGAGCAAACATAAGGCAATATACACCAGCGGACGTAGGCTTTTCCCCTTTAACCGAACCACTTTAAAAACCTTTTGTGTCTTTTCTTTACTTATTTATTTGTGATCAAATAATTATAGATAGTCTAGTTTTTTGGATCAAAATATTGGCGCCGTGTGTGGAAACGTGTTTTTAATCGTTTTCATCCATTTATTCATTCAAATGACTGATATTCCTAAATCAAGCCTCAGAACCGATGGCATCCAACCTGTACCCTCTGCTTCACCAATACCCAATGATTTGACTTGTATTCTGTCCAGTTTCACAAGAGGACAAGAAGCTATGCAAGGTACCATGAGGCAGTTAGTGCAAACCTTACAAGCCAGGTCACCTTCCTTACCTGCTCATGCCTTACCTGCTAATGGAAATATGCCACCTCCTCCTCCAAGAAGCAGTAGACATAGCCAATCCAGGACTACTAGATATACCTTTTATCTCCCAGGAGAAAGTTCATCTCTCAGAACATCGGAGTCCTATAATGATCAGTCTTTTACTCCTGAAAGATTGAGTGCCTTAGAAAGGCTTAGCCGAGCATCTTCTTTTGACTATTTGGGACCCAGGGGAAACAAAAAATATTCCTCGGGCATTGTTGAGGAATACTCGAAGACCTACCGATCAAAGGGAAGGCTCAACCCAATTTAGATTAGATTCCCGATGAACTGCCCGTACCGAGCAATAATAACAAGAAAAAAGTTTAACACAAATAGTTGGTAGGAATGAAAAAGTTATAACACACAAATCTAATGCTGGAAACAATGCATGGAAGGGTTCTATCCAGCGCTTGGAGGAAGGATTGGGATAAATGGGTAAAGATAGGAACCCTTTACAAAGAAGCTTTATGAAAGGATCTCCTTTTATACAAGCTATTACGGATTTTCCCACACCTTCAAAGTTTAAAGCTCCTATGGTTGCACCTAAATATGATGGAAGACTGACCCTATCCTTCATATCAAGTAATATCAGGCAGTAGCTGACATATATGCCATCCTCGATGAGATGAGATGCATATTATTATCCAGAATAATTATTGGTCCTGCTTAAATCTGGCACAATATCTTTTCTCGAGGGAAAATTTCCAGCTTCAATCAGCTGGTCGAGCTATTCATTAGCAACTTTTACTTTCGAGCTAAACTAGTAAAAAGGGTAGCTCATTTGCTCAATGTGAGACAAAAGGATGGAGAAAGTACTAGAGACTACATCACTTGTTTTAATAACGAGAAATTGGAGGTTGTGGATTATGAGGAGAAGACTGTTATAACAGCTCTTATGAGTGGACTGATCCTCGAGAATCTCTATTACACGCTTGTTAAAGATCCCCCAAAGATAATGACAGAATTAATGGCAAATGCAGCCAAGATCATGAATGGAAAGGAGGTAAGGGCAGCTAAGCGAAGCTCGGGGACAAAAGGTGAAAGCAAAACTGACAAAAAGGAACACAAAGATTCCAAGGAATATAGGAAATAGCAGCAAAAAGGGATTATAGACCTGCTCTAGAAGTACAATAATTACACTCCATTAAAAATGGGTAGTCATCGTGTTTTGGATAAAATTAAACATAACAAAGATGTATGTTGGCCCAAGAAGTTAAGGAGCTCCCATATTAAGATAGATAAGTCCAAATACTGTGCCTTTTATAGAGACCACGGTCACACGACAGATTATTGTATTGCTCTGTAGAATGAAATCGAAACTCTCATCCAAAGAGGTAAATTGAACCAGTTTATTGATCGGCAGAACAATAAAGGATCTTAACAAAGGTTAAAATCATCTTGGAAGCCCAGAGATGAGAAAAAAAGGACCCATGCAGATAATCAGGAGAATGATCCTGACCTACCCAAGAAGCCTATGCAACCAGAATGTGAGTTATTCATGCTCAGCTTTGGTGTTTTTATTGTTAAATGATTACTGGTGGAGATACAGGGGGAGGATATCATATAACAGAAATGAAGGCTTACCTCAATGAGGCACAAGCTTGTTCCAATATACAGAGAATCAATCTAGCTGAGGAAGATTGAACGTGGAAGGTCAGCAAAGATAAGTTGTTGATCAAATCACTGACTTTACAAGTATGGGAAGTCGGCAGATATTATGTTTTATCCTTGCTTTGAAAGTCTGGATTTTAAGCTCAGCCAATTGGAGCCCTACCACAGACCTTTATTAGGTTTTTTTGGTGAGAAAGTATTCCACTTGGGAACAATTAAGGTGGAGATATTGATCGGTACTTGGCCAGCCAGTCGAATAGAGAAGATACGTTTCTTTAAAATGGACAAAATTGTTCACTTGGCCTATAACATGATTATTGGAAGAGAACAAATTCTTACAAGAATTTAAGGATTCGGCAACAACTGAAAAATGGGGAAACGATCGCACAAAGAGCACAAAGAGATAACAACAAAAAACTCAAAAAGATTTTGAGGTAAGAGACAACCATGGCTTTTTCAGCCTCTTATAGGTTGCCTCAAAACTGGTGAAGGTAATGATTAAAGAGAGCATCGATTGAACTATTGGCGGCTAAATCCAGAACAGACACATTCGCCCAAAAATGATTCATTAAAACTATGGAATTTACAAAAATGCCATACACATTATGAGTGGATAATCAAATCACTAACTTTACAAGTATGGAAAGTCAGTAGTCGACCAAGAATTGAAATTATTGCCCGAGAAAATTTAACAGCTAAATGTTCCATACTCTTGTAAAAACCTCAAGCGTGATGTAATACCCTGTATTTTTTTCTCATTCAATTATAGGATTGATTGAATTAAAAATGCCAAATTAAATGGTAATTAATCTGGATTTAAATACTAGCGAGACGAGAGTTAGTATTTGATTATGATATTTATGTTGAATATTACTGAGCGAGTATAGTAATATATTATTATGAATTTTTAAAATTGTCAGGAGTGGGAAATATGACAATATTGGAAATTAAGTTGGGACGCGCGTATCAGTCATGTCGGGACCGATTTAATGGATTATAAAGTGAGTTATTTTTATGTCATCCTTATAGTCATTTTGAGTGCACCAATATATACGGAAGTATCAATATAGTCAAAAAAGTCTACCCGGGGGTTTACTTTGGGTCCCGGTGCCGTTTTAGGCCAAATCGACAACCGGGGAGGGTATTTTAGTCATTTTACTATTTGATGAATAGTGGCCTACAAAATTTAGGAGCTATATATCAGCCAACCCTTAGGATAATTAGGTTTATTGGCTGCTACAAACTTGAGAGAGAGAAGTAGAGAACAAGGAAAGGGTTCCAAAGGTTGTTAGGTCCAAACAACCACCTTGCACCTCCACCCCCGTCGGATTTGTGACCAAAAAGAGAATATCACCACCATATCACCTTCTCTAAAGGATCAAAATGTCCCTTAGAGGCAAGTGATTTAACTTGTTATGATTCAGAAAATATATTATCCATGGTAGTTTAGAATTGGAGACTAAACTAGAAATATTGATAAATTCATGAATTAGGAGAATTTAATATGGGTAGGCTTTGCATGTAGATAAATTCTAGAAAGATCAAAGAATTGAATAAGATCCTAAATGATAAATATCACGGATCAAATATGAGCATTTGACTATCTTGAATTGAGAAAAGTTATCCTAGGGTTTAACCATGAAAACTTGATCCACAATTAAATTTATAGGTAATTTTCGTAATGATTTTATGATTCTGGAACGTTAGAAATCATGTGTGTAGGTTATTATAACATCAAGTACATTTAACTTGGAGAATGGTATCATGTAATGAATTTTGGAGACAAAACGATGGAAAAAAAGGCTAAAATTTTGGGCTGTAACTATTCGATCGATCGATCGACTGGTTCGATTGATCGACATTCTTGAGTCGATCGATCGACTCTCCTGCTTTGGTGATAAAATTTCCTTTTAAGGTTTAACCAAATTCCGACTTTTAAGAATTATTGGTGTGGACTATATGAATACATTGGGACTTAGAAAAGGTTAGTAGGTATGTACTTGAGGCCCGGAAAATATTAGTTTGGTTTGGGATTAAATGATAAACTTTCGAGTGTCCGGCGAGAGTGTTACGGTTTGAAATTTTGGAAATTTGAATTTGATTCGGATAAACAATAACTTAAGGTTAGAGACAGTAGTAAGGGGACTTTAATGTACTAAAATAACCTTAAGAACAAGTGGTAGACATAGTAACCTTTTTGGGGATGGGTTTCAGTACTCGAATTTATACGAAATAATCGGGATGAAACTACATTACGTATGGGACTTGTAGGAGTATACCTATATTGAAATGATGATTATTTAGGTTGTGTGATTACCTAATATATGGATTATTATGTGTATGATATACCTACCATACTTGCTATCACGGGAGGTTGTAGGAAGAGGACAATCTTGTCTTGTGTGCCTTCGGAAGGATTTAGATTTAGTACCTTAAGAACATAGGACTGTGAAGACTTATTTATGAGTTGATAAGTCAGCTGACCATGGGAGCGTAGGTATGTGCATAAACCATGGGTATGTGAACTATGTTCGCCTCCAATATGTGTGATTTGTATTGATATGGTTTCTGAGTGATTCGGAATTCGTGATCCATATGTACGTGATGTACCGGGATTCGATAGCAGAGTATGCGTGCACCGTAGCTTAGCCTAGGGGTGCCATATGTGAATATATGTACTGAGAGTGAGATAAATATATACTTATGATTGTTAACTGGTGCTTAGTAGATGAAAATGGCTAAGATATTTAAATGACATAAAGATGTGGGAACGTAAGTATGTTTTAATTGAGTAATACAGGTGGCTTGACGTGGTGATCCCTATAGACAAAGATTTGTTACAGACTAGTTAGTTAGTAGCATAGCTAGGATGGGTTAAAGGTATAGGTTAGGCGTGCCTAATATTTGAGGGGTGAGAATCTCGAGTGAGAACACGTGACTAACATATGTATAATATTTACTGTTTAATGCAATTTAAACACTTGCTGTTTTTAAAATATTTTCACATCGGGCTCTGACCCGTTTGCTTCCAAATCTATTTTGTTTTGTGAAAACCTTTTAGGTGCCCAGCCACAGGGACACCAAGCATAGGAGTTCCATTTTATTGACGTGTTGTAGCTGCAGTAGAAGTTACAAGATCTCGGTATTAGATGCCTCCACATCTATCTTTTCTTCCTCCGGAGTCATTCATATCAGTTTGGGCATGTTGCCCATTCTTGCCCAGTGATAGCAGTTTTAGACTTTTATTTATTTCAGTGGTTGGATTTATTTATTCAGACTTTTGTATTGGGATTATCTTGGCATTGAGATTTTATTTGGAGTTTGACTCCGGACTCAGTTTATTTCATCATATTAATTATCCATATGAGACTGTTTTATGTGAATATTGAATGGTTGGTTATTCATTACTTAGTTGTAAATTAATTTAATTAGACATTGATGCTAAGACTGGACCAACTTGATATTCTGTATTAATTTAATAAAGGAGTAGCTACCCAGTATTTAATTAGACGGAGTGTCATAAGTGGTATCAGAGCATGACGTTCTAGAGTCCTTAAGATATGTACGGCTTGTTATGCTTTACACATAACGTTCTTTGATGTAGAGCCCTATGTTTTAGGACTGTCGTATTCATTAATTGTGTATTTTACGTCTTCAGCCATTTTATGATAATGACTGTAGACTCATAAAGGTTTTTTCTCATTTCAAATACCTCCTCGACGTGCACAACGAGTTCCCAGGGGTGCCTTGCCCGAGCCTCAACCAGCACCAGTTCAGGGTATTATGAACACCGCTGAAGTTTCCACTATTGTAGCATAGGTGGTAAGTGAAGCTTTAGTAGTAGTGAAGCAGGCACCACCTCTGGCACCGGTGGTGGCCCCAGTTCGGGCTCATGCAATCCCGTCTGCTTGGGAACGTGTCAGAGATTTCTTTCAGAAGGCACATCCTCCGAAGTTTTCAAGGAGCTTCAATGTTGTAGTGACAAGCCAATGGAAGAAGGACATCCAGAGTCACTTAACTATGTATGAATGCACAAATGTACAGAGGCAGATACTGGCTAGATTTAAGCTAGTTGGAGCAGCGCTGCAGTGGTGGGAGTCTATTACCATTACTGAGGAGAGAGATGTCTTTACTATCCAAGATTTCTGGGTGTGGTTCGACCGTAAATATTTACCTTTCTCCGTTCAGACTGAGATGAGGCAAAAATTACTAAACCACACCCAGGAAGGAAAGACCATAGCTGAGTACGAGGAAGAGTTTACCAGACTGGTTAATCTGGTACCACCAGAAGTACCTACTGAGGATAAGAAGATACATATGTTCGTGGATGGCCTTACCGGGAGGATTCGATAGCATCTTCTGGGTAACCTCTCATTGAAGACCTATATTGATGTGCTTAATGCAAGCCTACTTCACTGCTAGGACCACCGCTTCCATCAAACAGGGAGCAAGCGAGTAGGGGTGTCCAACCAGCAGGGCAGGACATGAGGTAGTGGTGCCAGTGGGGCACAGGTAGCTCAGGGCCAGCAGATGCATGGTGATTAGAATTCCTAGCAGGGGGATTCTAAGCGTTTCAGATTGGGAGGTTTTCGACACGATCAGGGAGGTTATAGGCATGGCCAACAGGGCCATCAGGGTCATCAAGGCCAGCAGCAGTATCAACAGGGCTAGTAGGGCCAAGGGAGAGGTGGTAACGACCAACAGGGCCAAGAACATCAGGGACAGAGAGGGGGAAACTTTGGTGGAAAGTATTTCATATGTGGTAAGATTGGCCACAAACATCATGATTGTCCTGAGAGGGCCAGGGCCCAGCAGCAGCAGGGTGCTCGACAGGAGCCTCAGAGACCGATATTTCCCACCACCCTCCTAGGACCACCACAGATGCCAACTTTGCCAGTGATACCAGCGGTTCCAGTTCATTAGGGGAATTTACAGTATGGGCGTGTTTGCAATGTACATCAGGCCGGAGTCCCACATGCTCCACCAGCGATTGAGGGTATATTTTCTATCCAAGGGATTTTAGGGGGTATTTTGTTCGATACGGGAGCATCACATAGTTTTATTGCCACTAGTTTTGCACACATCGCGGGATTATTAGACACGGCAGAGAGTACGGTTACTAGTGTAGATTCATCGTTGGGCTATGGGTTATTGATATTCTTTATATGTCGGGGTGTAGGTATAGATATTGGGAGATTTACTTTACCTACAGACATTCTTGTATTACATATGACCGAGTATGACGCGATTATCGGTATGGATTAGCTCGTTGTGTATAGGGTTATGCCTGATTTCTTTAGTAGGAGTATTATATTTACTATACCGGGTGAGGAGATGTTCCTGGTAGCGATGCCTCGTCCTGAGGGAGGATTATCCACCCACTTGTATTACATAGAGGAGGAGACCTCTAGGGAGGTAGTAATCCCACTTGATTCAATTCCTATTGTACGGGAGTTCGCTGATGAGATACCGGGATTGCCACCTAGCAGAGAGATAGACTTTGTTATAGATTTGACGTCTGCCACTCGGCCGATAGCCCGCGCGCCCTACCGTATGGCTCCGGTAGAGATGAGGGAGTTACACAATCAGATTGAGAAGTTATTGGGACAGGGGTTCATCCAGAGGAGTACCTCACCCTGGGGTGCTCCCATGCTGTTTGTGAAGGAAATTGATTGATCCTTACGGTTGTGTGTTGATTACCGAGAACTGAATAAAGTTACGATACGGAACAAGTATCCATTGCTCCAAATCGATGACTTATTCGATCAGTTGCGAGGAGTTGCCTTCTTCTCGAAGATAGACTTGAGATCAGGATATCATCAATTATGTATCAGGGAGCAGGACGTGTCTAAGACTGAATTCTTGACGAGATATGGATCCTACGAGTTCAGGATTATGCCATTTGGGCTAACCAACGCACCAGCCGTATTCATGGACTTTATAAACAGGGTGTTCAAAGAGTTCCTTGATCTGTTTGTCATTGTCTTTATAGATGACATTCTGATATATTCTCTGACTGAGGATGAGCATGTCGGGCATTTGTGACAGGTGTTGTAGACACTGCGCTAGCACGAGTTGTATGCCAAATATGAGAAGTGTGGGCTTTGGCTGAAGGAGGTCCAGTTTTTGGGATACATAGTATCAGACAAGGGTATATCTGTAGATCCAGGCAAAGTGTTGGTGGTGAGGGAGTGGGGGTAGCCCACGGCACCGATAGAGATACGTAGTTTCTTGGGCCTAGCAGGATACCACAGGAGGTCTATTCGGGAATTCTCGAAGATAGCGGGTCCATTGACACATCTAACTCGCAAAGGAGTGCCATTCATCTGGGATGACGCCTGTCAGTTAGCCTTGGATGAGCCGAAGGACAAGTTGAATTCAACACCCGTCCTAGCACTGCCCAGGCCGGGAGTGGAGTATTTATTCTACACTGATGTGTCCTTACAGGGACTCGGGGGTGTGCTTCAGCAGGAGGATCAGGCTATAGATTATACTTTTCGAAAGCTTAAGCCTCATGAGAGGAATTACCCCACCCACAACCTGGAGTTAGCGGTAGTCGTGTTTGCACTTCGAATTTGAAGGCATTATCTCTTGGGGGAGAAATTTCTCTTATTCAGAGACCATAAGTCACTACAGTACCTTTTCACCTAGAAGGAGTTGAATATGCGTCAGCTCAGGTGGATCGAATTTGTGAAGGATTATTAATTAGATATCCAATATCACCTGGGGAAGGCTAACGTGGTAGCAGACGCGTTGAGCCTTAGGCCAGTAGGTGAGGTAGCCGCGGTGTGGAAAGCGAAATGGAAGGAGTTGGGACACCAAGATGCAGTGGCCCAATCATTTATGTCTGTTATGACAGTTACGCCTCAGATTATTACGAGGGTGGTATAGGCTCAGTTAACGGATTCGTTCTGCCAGGATCGGATAGTACATCTTCTAGCACAGGGGGGCGAGTCTTCAACTGTTGGTTCGAATGGAGGGTTGCACTTTAATGGGATATTGGTTGTTCCTGAGGGGAGGACTTGCGACACATGGTGATAACAGAGTCACACGATTCACGTTTTGCTGTACATCTTGGTGGGGATAAGATGTACCAGGATATGAGGTAATAGTTTGTTTCGAAATGTTCCACTTTACAGCTGGTAAAAGTGGAACACCAGAGATCACTAGGGCTCCTACAGCCGTTAGAGATCCTATGTGAAAATAGGAGAGCGTTTCCATGGATTTCATCACGGGGTTGCCTACATCTCAACGAGGTCACGATTCGATATGGGTGATTGTGTATTATTTGACCAAAGTAGCTCATTTTTTGCTAGTTCGGATTGATTATACTACGGGACAGTACTCCCAGATCTTCATTGCAGAGGTAGTGAGACTTCACAAGGTTCCCCTTGACATAGTGTCTGACCGGGACAAGATTTTTATGTCCAGATTTTGGGAGAGTTTCCCGGAGTCCATGGTTACGGAGTTACAATTGAGTTCCGCCTATCACCCGGAGACTGATTGGCAGACGGAGCGAACGAATCAGATGTTAGAGGATATGTTGTGGATGTGTATCCTAGATTTTGGCGAAGGATGGGAGCAATACCCTCCACTAGTGGAGTTTGCCTATAATAATTCCTAGTTGTTTACGATTGACATGGCTCCATTCGAAGCGTTATACGGTAGACCCTGTCGTTCTCCAGCGTGTTGGTTAGAGGTGGGGGACAACATGCTACTTGGGTCGGAGGTAATACAGGATAATTCGGCCAGGATAGAGATGATTCGGAGCCGTATTCGGGTTGCTCAGGATCGATAGAAGAGCCATGTCGATGCTAAGAGGTTCTTTCGGGAGTTCAATGTGGGAGACCAGGTATTGCTGAGAGTATCTCCTGTGAAGGGGATAATGCGTTTTTGGTAAGAAAGGAAAGTTGGTGCCGAGATATGTGGGACTATCCCTATCATCGAGCGGATTGGGCCAGTAGCTTATAGACTTGCATATGATTCATGACGTGTTCCATATTTCTTCGCTAATGAGATATCTTCAGGATGAGTTGGCCCATACTCACATTGCTTTGGAGGAAATTGACTTACAGCCCGATAGTTCCTACGAGGATGGGACAATTGTTATCCTCAACCGTAGCAAGA
Organism: Sambucus nigra; assembly: GCA_949130495.1. Taxonomy (NCBI): domain Eukaryota; kingdom Viridiplantae; phylum Streptophyta; class Magnoliopsida; order Dipsacales; family Adoxaceae; genus Sambucus; species Sambucus nigra. The sequence goes on from OX422207.1 coordinate 522,967,982, forward strand.
GGAAATTGAGATCGAAGGTAGTACCGTTAGTACGTGTTCGGTGACGGCATCATAATGTCGAGGAGTCTACCTGGGAGCACGAGGATGAGATGCGCGATAAATATCCCTAGTTAATTTTACTAGGTATACCTTTATTTCAAAATTTCGGGATAAAATTCCATTATTATGGGGGAAGTATATAATACCCCGTATTTTTTATTCATTTAATTATGGGATTAATTGAATTAAAAATGGGAACTTAATTGGTAATTAATCTGGATTTAAATACTAGAAAGACGAGAGTTAGTATTTTATTATGATATTTATGTTGAATATTACTCAGTGAGTATAGTAATATATGATTATGAATTTATTAAAATTGTCACGAGTGGAAATACGACAGTATTGGAAATTAAGTTGGGACGCGCGTGTTAGTCGTGTCGGGATCAATTTAATGGATTATAAAGTAATTTATTTTTATGTCATCCTTATGGCCATTTTGAGTGCGTCAATGTGTCCGATAGTATCGAGATAGTCAGAAAAGTCTACCCGAGGGGTATAGTTTGGGTCTCGGGGCTGTTTTAGGCCAAGCCAGCAACCCGGGAGGGTATTTTAGTCAATTTACTATTTAATGAATAGTATCCTACAATATTTAGGAGTTATATATCATCCAACACTTAGGATCATTAGGTTTATTGGTTGCTACAAACTTGAGAGAGAGAAGTAGAGAACAAGGAAGGGTTTCCAAAGGTTGCTAGGGCCAAACAACCACCTTGTACCGCCACCACCGCCGGATTTGTGACGAGAAAGAGAATATCACCACCATATCACTTTATCCAAAGGTTCATAACGTCCATTAGAGGCAAGTGATTTAACTTGTTATGATTTAGCAAATATATTATCCATGGTAGTTTAGAATTCGAGACTAAACTGGAAATATTGATAAATTCATGAATTGGGAGAATTTAATCTTGAATATGGGTAGGCTTTGCATGTAGATAAATTCTCAAAAGATCAGATAATTGAATCAGATCCTAAATGATATATATCACGAGTCAAATCTGAGTATTTGGCAAGGTTCTAAAAAATGCGGGGCGTGATTGAGGCGTGGAGGCCAAGCCTTAAGCCTTAGAAGCCTAGGCGGGCCTAGGCGTGAAAAGGCGTTTGGGCCTTCTTAATATATTTTAATATTTTTTAACCATAACAAGGCTATTAAAATACAAAAATTGCACATATCATAAAAATATGTATGAATATATGCAAATTAAAATACTATATGATTATTTTGGATAAGATAATGGTACGGTTTGTAAACAAATTCTTTAAAAGGCGACATCGTTTCACTAAGGCATTGTTATTTTTAGAAAAAAAAGTGTGCCGTAAGGGTTTTCCAAGAATAAGGCGTAAAAAGCGTAAGGTGAGGCGTTTCTCCTAAGCCTTAAGCCTAGGCGGGGTTTTTAGAACAATGGTATTCGGCTATCTTAAATTGAGAAAAGTTATCTTAGGGTTTAACCATGAAAACTTGATGAACAATTAACTTTGTAAGTAGTTTTCGTGATGATTTGATGATTCTGGAACGTTAGAAATCATGTGTTTAGGTTGTTATAATGTCAAGTACGTTTTCCTTGTAGAATAGGATCATGTAATGAATTTTGAAGACAAAACGATGACCAAAAACGCTAAAATTCTAGGTTGTAACTAGTCGATCAATCGATCGACTCCCCTACATTTGTGATAAAATTTTCTTTTAAGGTTTAACCAAATTCTGACTTTTAAGAATTATTGGTGTTGACTATTTGAATACATTGGGACTTAGAGAAGGTCAGTAGGGATGTGTTTGAGGCCCGAAAAATATTAGTTTGGTTTGGAAATAAATGATAAACTTACGAGTGTCCGACGAGAGTGTTACGGTTGGAAATTTTGGAAATTTGAATTTGATTCGGCTGAACAATAACTTAAGGTTAGAGACAGTAGTAAGGGGACTTTATTGTATCTAAATAACCTTAGGGACAAGTGGGAGACATAATAACCTTTTTGGGTATGGGTTTAAGTAGTCGGATTTATACGAAATAATCGGGATGAAACTATATTACGCGTGAGACTTATAATATAGTGTAAGAGGATACGTATATTGAAATTATGATTATTTAGGTTGTACGATTACATAATATATGGATTATTATGTGTATGACATACCCAATATATTTGCTATCACGGGAGGTTATAGGAAAAGGACAATCTTGTCTTGTATGCCTTTGGGGGGATTTAGATTTGGTACCTTAAGAACATAGGACTGTGAAGACTTATTTGTGAGTTGATTAGTCAGCTGACCATGGGAGCATATGTATATGCGTGACCCATGGGTATGTGAACTATGTTCGCCTCCAATATGTGTGATTTGTAAATATACGGTTCCTGAGTGATTCGGAACTCATGATCCTTATGTACGTGATGTATCGGGATTTGATAGCAGAGTATGCGTGCACCACAGCTTAGCCTAAGGGTGCCGTATATGAATATATGTACTGAGAGTGAGATAAATATATACTTATGATTGTTCACTGGTGCTTAGTTGATGAGAATGGCTAATATATTTAAATGATTTAAAGATGTGGAAACTTAAATAATACATTAGATAATAGATTCAAATAATGAGTATTTGAAATATAAGTATGTTTTAATTGAGTAATACGGGTGGCTCAACGTGGTGATCCCTATAGACAAAGATTTGTTAGACTAGTTAGTCAGTAGCATATCTAGGATGGATTAAGGGTATACGTTAGGCGTGCACAATAATTGAGGTGTGAAAATCGCAAGTGAGAGCACGTGACTAAGATGTGTATAATATTTACTGTTTAATACAATTTAAACACTTGTTGTTTTTAAAGTATTTTCACATCGGGCTCTAACCCGTTTGCTTCCAAATCTATTTTTTAGGTGCCCAGCCACAGGGACGCCAGGCATATGAGTTCCATTTTATTGACGTGCTGTAGCTTGGTCTGTAAATTGAGCGCCCGAGGCCTGAAGCCCACCCGTTCGTCCCGCTATTTTCGGGCCGAGCTTTATTTAAGTTTGAGCCGAGTCGAGCCTGAGCCAAAATTTCAAGTCCGAGTGAATTTCGGGCCGAGATTGAGCCGAACTTTACCAAGTCTGAATTGGGCCCGAAGCCCGAACTTCATATTTATAAATAAATAATTTATATAATATAACATATTTATGTTAACATTGTTTAATTAGGCTTTGTTCTTTTATTTCATTTACTACTTTAAAAAAAAATCATTTGTCATAATACATTAGATTATATGTGATTTTCATGTTTGTGATTTTCTTGTTAATCTCATTTGGGTATTTGATTTAATAATTGCTCAAGTCACAATAGGCTTTTGTTAGTGATCAAATTTGGCTAAATGTATGAAATTTAATAGGCATTTGTAGGTTTTCACTATTATTTCCCTTGTTTTAATTTAATACATTTCATAATTATATATTTTATTTCATGAAATATCAATTAGATTTTATTGTGTAATTTTGTCCATGATGGAAATACAAGAAGAAGAAAAATTAATTCAAACTTTTTTAACAAAAAAAATTGAAATTGGGCCCGAAGGCCGTAATATTTATGAGCCGAGTTCGGGCCTAGGTGGGAAAAAATAATTCGGGCCAAGCTCGGGCTTGCGCATGGGTAAATGAGTTCGGACCGAGCCTGAATAACCCCAAGCCCGACTCACCAAACCCGATTTACAGCCCTAGCTGTAGCTGTTGTAGAAGTTACCGAATCTCGGTATTAGACAACTCCACATCTCTCTTTGCTTCCTTCGAAGTCATTCATATCAGTTAGGGCATGTTGCCCATTCTTACCTAGTGATAGCAGTTTTAGACTTTCATTTATTCCAGTGGTTGGATTTATTTATTCAGACTTTTATTTTCGAATTATTATGGCATTGAGATTTTATTTGGAGTGTTCTCCAGACTCAGTTTATTTCATCATATTAATTTTTCCTATGAGACTGTTTTATGTGAATGTTGAATGGTTGGTTATTCATTACTTAGATGTGAGTTAATTTAATTAATAAAATTTGATATCTCACTTTTTAAATATTAGGTGGCTAGTAACTAATTAAATATTTTTCGACTGTGATGCTAAGACTGGACCAACTTGATATTCTGTATTAATTTAATAAAGGAGTAGCTACCCGGTATTTAATTAGACGGGGTGTCACACTTGAAACATTAAGAGCTTCCGTTAACATAAAAAATTGTCCTATTACGTGAACCAATCAAAAATAGACACATGTCATTAGTCTTAGTCGGCAAGGCCTATTTATCAGAATGAATCCAAGAATGCTGACCAACATCTTAGAATGCCTACCATCACACAAAAGAAGTCCGACCAACACCAGGAAGATTGACCAATAGGGATTATCAAGCGCCACTAGTTGTATACATTATGAAGATTGTACAGATGTAAATATCTATGTTATAAATGCATTCCATCCTTTAATATTCCGCTTCTTGTACACCCTCAGGGGATATAAATACATTGTAATCCCTACAACCAGGGGACACGAAACAAGAGATAACTGAACAAACACAAGGAAAAATACACTAGTGAACGTAGGCTTTTACCCTTTTGCCAAACCACTTTAAAATCCTTTTGTGTCTCTTCTTTACTTAATTATTTGTGAGAGAAGATACGTTTCTTTGTAATGGATAAAAATGTTCATTCAGCCTATAACATGATTATTGGAAGAGTAGGGTTAAAGAAGTTCGAAGCTGCACCATCTACATTCCATCAATGTTTGAAGTTCTCGACCAGCTTTGGAGTAGGCGTTGTAAAGGGCGACCAAAAAGTAGCTCCGAAATGCTACTACTCATCTGCCGAGCACGAGGATACAGAAGAAATAATGAAGAAAATCACCACTTACCAAGTGGAAACCTCTGAACCTGATGGAGAATCCGAGGTTGAAACCTTAGATCCAAAAAGGAAATAAAATTGGTGAAGGTCTAGATATCAAAGGCAAAATAAAGCATTATGTTGGACGATGACAAGCCAGAACGCACCACTCAAATAGGAACAATACTGGATCTTGTTCTTAAACAGGAACTAGTATATATGTTTCCTTCGACAGAGAAAGCATGTGTTCGCATGGAGTCATGAAGATATGCTAGGGATTGATACCAACTTTCTTTTGCATAAGCTCAACGCCAATAAAGAAGTTAAGCCTGTAAAGCAGAGGCGAAGAGTGTTCAGCCCCGAGAAGAACCAAGCTATACAAAAGGAAGTAAAAAAGCTTCAAAAAGCTGCTTTCATTGATGAAGTAAAGTACCCAGATTGGTTAGCCAATGTAGTTATGATAAAAAAGAATAATAATAAGTCAAGAATGTGTTTAGACTTCACGAATTTAAACATAGCATGCCCAAAAGATCATTTTCCTTTTCCCCGAATCGATCAGCTTGTTGATGCCACTTCTGGACATGAATTGTTTAGCTTCATGGATGCTTACTCTGGTTATAATCAGATCAAAATGAAGCCTAAAGATAGAGAGATCACTTCTTTCATTACTCCCCGAGGAACTTACTGTTATAATGTGATGCCATTTGGCTTAAAAAACCTAGGTGATACTTACCAGAGGTTGGTGAACAAAGTCTTTGAGGAGAAAATAAGCAAAAATATGGAAGTGGATGTAGATGATATGCTGACAAAAAGAAAGAAATCGTCTGATAGTATTGCCAACCTCAATAAGACTTTCGACCAACTAGAGAAACACCATATGAGACTGAACCCGACCAAGTGTGTGTTTAGAGTGTAGGAGGGAATGTTCCTCGGGTATATAGGAAATCAAAGGGAAATTAAAAAAAACCCAAATAAGATCAAGGCATTGATTAAGATACAGTCCCCCACTTGCAAGGAGGATGTAGAAAGGCTAATTGGGCGAGAAGAAACTCTAAACAAAATTGTGGCCTGACCTACAGATAGGCGCCTGCCATTTTTTAAAGTGCTCATAAAGAGTTTTGAATGGAATAAAGAATGTGAGTGAGCTTTTTTAGAATTGAAAAAGTACTTGGGGTCACCTCCACTACTCACCCGACTAATTATGGGGAAAAGATTGTACTCGTACTTGGCTATTTCTGAATCAATCGTAAGTTTCTCTTTAATCATAGAGGAGAATGGAGTTCAAAAACCTGTCTACAACACCAGTAAAGCTTTCCGAGGAGCAGAAATTAGGAGACCTCGCATGGAAAAGTTGGCAGTAGCATTGATTGAGGCATCCAGACGAATGAAGCCTTACTTTCAAGCCCATACGATAGTCGTATATACTAATATACCTCTAAGGCAGGCTTTACACAAACCGAAGAAGTTTGGTAGATTAATGTACTGGGCAGTATAACTGGGGAATATGATATCATTTATGAACCAAGGTCTTCTATAAAAGGCTAAGCACTAGCGGATTTCATGGCTGAATTCATTTACCCCGAGGTTCCCGGGCAATAAAATAAGCAGGCCAAATAAAAATCAGGAGGAAATAGTTCGAAAGGAGCTCATGACGATCAAACTTCCGAGGAACTTTCATCAGAGGAAAAATCAGAAGAAGATATTGCCAACCTACCATATTCGTTTTCCCTAACACATGAGAATTTAGTAGACCGAGCATTGCCAACCTACCAGATTCCATCATGGGAATTTAGCGGGCCGAGCGTTTGACAATAATCTCCCAATATGGAACCTGTTTGTCGATTGATCAACTTGTGTAACCGGCAGTGGAGCAGGTATATGACTTAACACTCTTGATGGGATATATACTGAATATGCTTTGCGATTCTAGTTCCAAGCCTCAAACAATAAAGTAGAGTATGAAGCTCTCATTATAGGGTTAAGAACTACACCAAATACCGAAAATGGTCACGAAAAAGGGGTCACGGCTATGCTGGTCATGGTCCACACCCGTGACCATATCCAAAATTAGCGTGACCAATTCCAAGACTCAGTGTGGTCATGGATCGTCTTGTAGGTGGTCACGGCCTTTGATCGTAACTCGCATGGGTCAGGGCTGACAACCGTGATCCAATCGTGACCATTATGGCGCCAAGTTTCCCTCCAAATGTGGTTATGGATGGGGTCACGGCTCATAGCCGTGACTAAAAACATAAATACACATCAATATATTCACGGCTTAGGACCGTGATCATTCTTGGAAGTGAGTCACGATTTTCGACTGTGACCATGGTCTTATTTCCACGCTAATATGTTAAAAATAAAAGTATCACATCATTTGGTCATGACTTAGGGCTGTGACTAGTGTTTTTATACTTAAAAATCGGAGAACAAGTTTTCATTTCCCTGGAAAATTTCCAAACCCTTGGTTTCCCTCCCTCTCTCCGACGATTTCAAATCTCTCATTCTTTAAATCTCAAGCTCTCTCATTCTCTCAATCTCAAAGGTGGTCTCAATCTTCTCTTGTTATTTATTGTGTGTGTGTATTTTCAAACCCTTGTTATTTATTTCATTATGTGTGTGTATTTCTGTGTGTATACGTGTTTGTATTTCTGTGTGCGTGCGTGTGTGTATTGTGTACGTAGGCGTGTATACATTATTATTGTGTGTATTGTGCATGTATTCTAGAAAAAATACCTATATATGACTAATGTTGGTTTAAGTTTCAAATTAGGGCAAATTTTAATTTAATGGATATTGTTAGTTTATGTTTCAAACTAGGGCCAATTTTAATTTTATGGATATTGTTGGTTTAATTTTCAAACTAGGGAAATTTTTAATTAAATGGATATTGTTGGTGTAATTTTGGGGCTGAAAGATAAAAAAAATACCTCTCCATTAAAAAAATACCAAACATAAGGGTTAATTTTAGGGATTGTTGACTTAAATGACAAAAGTAGGTATTCCAAACATAATAAATTAACGGTTGATGATTCATTAGAGCCATTATTTATAGGAATCATATTCATGCCCTCGTACATAATAACTAGTTAATGATTCATTAGAGCCATTATTTATAGGAATCATATTCACGACCTCGTTCATTTTTCTCAGGAAAAATGAGTCACGGTGATAATCGATGGAATAAGAGTATGAAAGGTTGCAATTGGTCCACACTCGTACCTCTTTCATTAATGATCCTCATAAAGTGGGTACTTCAATTTATTGGTATGGGAATAGGAAGATCGAACAATTTAACTACCTTATAAACCGTGGAGTTCATTTACAGCAAGAGTACTTGTTCGATCGTATTCTGTTTTCCCTGCCACAATATTGGGATGAAACCGTACAATATATATATCGCGTACATAATCCCGATAGAGAAATGAACTTGCTTACGCTGTTAGAGAAGGCCGAAAAAAATTCACCCATTATGGATAGAATTACGTACAAAGAGCATCGACGAAGGTTGTGATGCCTCACGACATATGCACGTCAAACTCGATCTTGCCAATAGGCTGAAGAGGATGAGATTTTGAGTTCATGTCGTTGACATCTATGCATCCATTATAGATATGCTTCCTCCTAATTGGGCACGTGCAAAAATGCATAGGATTTTAAAAACAAATCCAGAATAGATGGAGATCAAACACATTGAACTTTTGTTAAAGTCTTACCATGAATAGGTAGATTATAATATATGGTAAAAAAAATTATTTTGTTATTTATATTTTCATATTGAACTTTGAAATTATGCATCTATTATTATAGATACACATTTAACTTTTATTATTTTTGTAGATAATGTTGGGCGGTAATGGAAGCAACGCTCCAACCAACAACAAGTAACAACCACAAGGATAATTATCATCACCAATTGGTGAGAAATACTCAACTCCATACACTGTTCACTCCCCTACTCCAAATTCTATTCACTCCCTTACTCCACGAACTGTTCACTCCCTACTCCGAGTTATAGTAGGCAAGATACTCCCAATAATCCAATAGACACGCCCAACGCTCTTGAAATTATCGGGTCAGTTGAGAAGAAGCCCATTGAGTTCTCTCTTTTGGGAAATACCCCACAGGAGATAAGAATCACGTTCTATAGTTTAAAGCCCAGTGTTTTTCCTTAGCAAAAAGGAACGTGGGAGTACGAGGAGCTGACAATAAGAACCTCGTAGATAAAGATATTAAAGATGACATCTACGAGCAACTTAGCAAACGGTTTTCATTTTTACCCAACTCAATAAATAAGGTGCTTTCTCGAGTTGCTGAACAACTCTGAATATATCGGAGAAACATTAGGCATAAGCATTTCCCTAAGGGAGCATCAAACTCCAATATTTTGGCCCTCAAAGATAAAGTCCATTCGAACGTTGAGATGCCAGTCTCTCAATGGAATGATTTTCTGGAGAATGAGGCGAAGGAGTCCAAAATGCTGCAAAGGGAGAGAAACAAGCAGAATATGGCCAAAAAAACTAATGCCCATCGGCTTGGCTCGAAATCTTATGAAGATTTGAAGAATGAGTGGACGACCATTACGAAAGGCAGCCCGAATGAAGGAAAGACACTGAATAGGGACAACTTTTATGTGCTGCCAGACGAGACAAAGATAATAAATTCCCTCCTCACTGGTAAGGCTGGAATTTGAGGTGGTGCTGGGAGAGCGACGGGGAAGATCGATCTTTGTGACTCCTGATAGCCACCCTGCTGCTGTGGAGCCTTGCCCCACTTGGGACAATCCTGACGTCTGTGGCCATTCTTTCCACAACTAAAGCATCTGCCCCTGAAGTTTCCTCCCCTCTGTCCCTGCTGTCCCTGGCCTTGATGGCAGTTACCACCCCTCTATTGGCCCTGTTGATAATGTTATTGGCCCTACTGGTAATGATGTGGGCCCTCCTGATCATACTGACTAGACTCGCTCTGGTTAAACCCCCTATATCCCTGTCTGGAATCACCGGATCAAATTGCTTTGCAGAGTCCCCCTGCTGGGAACTTTGCTCACTATGACGGACCTGTCCCTAAGTTGTTGGTGCCTCACCGGTACTACTACCTCCTGTCCGACCCTGCTGGCTGGACTCCCCTGCTCGTTTGCTTTCCTACTAATGGAAGCAGTGATCCTGGTAATGCAACAGAGTGGCATTGAGTACATTAGTGAAAGTACCCAACGCCAGATTACCTATGAGATGTTGACGAATCCTCCAGGTCAGCTCATCCATGAACATTAAGATTTTTTTCTCCTCGATAAGTGCCTCATCCGACGCTATAGTGAGAAGTTTCGTGAACTCCTCCTTATACTCTGCAACCGTCATACTTTCTTGCTTAAGATTCATCAATTTTTGCCTCATCTCAGTCTGTACGACGGAGGGAAAATATTTGCGTCGAACCGCACCCAAAAAGCCTGAATCGACATACTGTCCCTCTCCTCCAAAGTGGTAGTGGACTCCCACTACCATAAGGCGGATCCTACTAGCTTGAAAGAAGCCAGTAACTGTCTCTGAACGTCAGAGCACTCATACATGCTTAAATGCCTCTGAATGTCCTTCTTCCATTGGCTAGTGACGACAATCTCCGAACTGCCCGAGAACTCTGGAGGATGTGCCTTCTGAAAGGCATCCCTAACCCTCTCTTATGTCATGGGAAGATGTGCTGGCACTGGCGCTACAGCCTGAATTTGGGGTGGGGCCTGCTACACCACTGCTGACGTTGCGTTCACCGTTTGAGTAACTATAGCATCGACCTCAGTTGCATTCATCATTCCCTGAACCTGAGCTGTTGGATGCTCGAGCTGGGCATTTCTATCTCGGGGTGCTCGTCTCGGAGGCTTTAAATCTATCTTGGGTAGAAACCAAAAGCGGTAGAAACATTTGTGGGTGGTAATGGAATTTTTAGGAACTCAAAAACACGCGTTTTTCAGCTGATCTTGACCATCCACATGTTGAGTTAATATCGAGTCGATTTGTGTTTCTTCACAGACTGAGATCCCTTTATTTAATCTGGTTCTTTCATTTGAGTTTATCAACGGTTGCATGTTGTTATTTTGTGATCCATGTGAAATCCTCTTCATATATAAGGATTGGAACCCTTTTCCAAAGTTTAGTTTTTCATCATTTTAGGGTTTTCCTCATATTTTTTAGAGACAAAAGAGAGAGAGAGAGACATACAGAGAGAAGAAACCTTTTGTTTCTTACATACAAACCCTAACCCGATTTTCGATCAAACTCTATATCTTTAACCATAACCAAAACCTGAGTTTTTTTAGAGTTCTTGTTGAATTTGTTTAAGCCTATTCGTGGTTTGATCCTCTGTTGTTTGAGATCTTCATGGCAACTTAGTCATATTGGTTTGATCTCTATTTATTCTTATAGAAACTGTAGATCTAATTATCGTATGTCATATATCACTTAGATCTGAATTATTTTGTTTCTCATCTTAAGAAATCACATTTGTTGATTATTTCGACTTGTAAATAATTTTGAAAACTCAAGAATAAAAAAATCTTACTTCTGTTTCTAGATCTTACAAAGCAAGACTTCTAGTCTGGTTCAAATCGCAATTGGTGATTTACAATTTCAAAAATCATTTTTAAAAACCTTTGAAATTATTTAAGACGTTGACCGTATTCTTAGCAAGGTAACCTTGGATTTAGGGATATATTGAAAGATCAAGAAGTCTTTTGTTCTTTAAATAAGAGAGAAACAGAAGGCCTAACATCATTTAGATATGCTTTGTAATTTGATAGGATTTGTTTGTATAAATAAGTGTGATTGTGTACATGCATGTGTTAGAACACTGTCACAAAACAGTTATCACACAACTACACAAGAAATGTTGAATTTAAGATCTTGAACTTGTTTGAGTCGACGTAAAGACTGGAATCAAGTAAAGTTATGAAGCTCGAGAGAACATCAATAACAACAACTTTCTGTGAAGTCAGATCTAATCCAAAGGAGTTGGTAACGATTCTGAACTTAGTTTAGGTGTGTTTATGTGGTTTGATTGTTAAATAACTTGTAGTTTGTTACTCTGATTTTAGTGGATTTTTGTTTTGTGACGTAGAGGTCATCGTGGATGTTTCCCTAATTGGGTGGGGTTTTACCACGTTAAAAATTACTTCTGTTTTTCTTCATTTTCTCATCACCTTCTTCCTAGCTCTGCCGATTTAATAGTTTAAGTTTTGTTTTTCAAAACTGGTTCATTCTAAATCTGAAATAACTCGTTCAAACTCATTCAAACTATTTTAAAAATATTTTTAAACACATCCTGTGTTAAGTTTTGTTTTGATTAAAAGAGTTTCTTCAACGAACAGTTCAGAGTCATTTTAACAGTTCAACTTTGTATTAAACGTCTTAAGTGGCAGTTTTTCGAGTTATACTCTGGCTGTGAGAAAGATCAAACAACTTTACATACCACGGTTAGTTTGCGTAGTTTGAAGACTCAATTCGATTTGTCTGGCAATAGCGTGATAGGAATTCTGAATTGGGTGAAGGGCTTGCTACCCAAGGATAATACGCTTCCAAATAGCTATCCCGTTATGAAGAACAGTTTGAAAGGTTTGGGAATGAAGTATAAATCGATTCATGCTTGTGTGTATAACTGCATACAATACTGAAAGGATTATGAAAATCGCGATCGGTGTCCGGTATGCGATGAACCTAGATATGTCCAATCTACTGGAAAGGAAGGCACAAGCTCAAAAGTGCCTAAAAAAATGTTAAAATATTTTCCCGTTGGGCCTAGATTAAGGAGATTTTTAACAGTACCATGGATAGCGGAGGCAAAGACTTGGCATGCTAGGGCAGAAGTAGAGGATAATCTCATGTGTCATCCTATTAATTCTACAACTTGGATAAGGAAGAGTTATGAGTATCCCGATTTTGCTCTAGAACAACGTAACATATGTTTGGCAATATCAACAGTTGCTTTAAATCCATTTGGAAATCTAAGCACCAATTAGAGTGTGTGGCTAGTGATCCTAGCCTCACTCAACCTCCCTCATTCATAATGTATGAGACCTGGATTTTCGATGTTGTCTTTGTTGATACCTGGGCCAAAGGCACCAAATGATGAATTAAATGAGTTGTGGAAAGAGGGTGTGCAAGCATTTGACTCTTTTGAAAAAGAAGATTTTATGCTGTCAGCTATGTTAATGTGGGTAATTCATGATTTTCCAGCTTATGAGACATTATTCGATTGTGTAGTACATGGTTATTTGGGATATCTTATTTGTGGAAAGGATACTGAATCTCTTCATCTCCCCTCTAGCTCAAAAAATGTATACCATTTCCATAGGAGGTTTTTACCCCCCCTATCATAGTTTCAGATTAAAGAAAGGTTCTAATTTTTTATTGGGCGATGTTGAAGATAGGCTACCGCCGAGAAAACTTTCAGGTTCAGAAATTGAAAGTAAATTTTCTGATTGTGACCCTAATATGCCAGGTAAGAATTAAGAATGTCAAGCATAAGAAACTGAGATAAGAAATGCATTGTCACACCTCGCTAAATTCTAGCGTCGGCCGCCACCAAAACTAAGCCGGGTGCGAGTAAATTAAATATCATCCTTAGCATGTGACAGATATGAGACGTAAAAATTTTAATCCACAAGATAAATTATTTTAATCAAACCCAAATATGAATGACATCCAACTGATAAAAACGCTAAAGTGCGATCAAAATTCATCAGATGTGATCTCCAAATATCTCAATAATTAAATAAATAAATCCAACTGAAATCTTAAAACAACTTTGGAACCGAAAGGCCCAATAAACTCAAAAGTAGTCTCGTAAATAATACGATGGAATGGACAGAGAAATATAACTACTATAACAATAAAATTAATCCAGCTGCACCTTCAAAAGATCTTTAATGAATCCTGTGCAACAACTCCCAAATGAATCCTGAAAAAGATTAGTCAACGCATGTGTCAGAGCCAAAGCCCCGAGCATGAAAACCAACCACTCTTCTCAATTAGGGTCCCTGAACTCAGACAATAGTGCTATATATATCGTCCATAACAATAAAATCTTTTAATTACGAAGGTTATTTATCCCTAAAAATAAATTTTAACAACCTGTAAGGTTTCTTTAAAATATGCTACACAAATATTATTTTAATTAAACCACATTCCCAACAATATTAAATTTTATTAAAAGAACCACTATTATAATTTACCAAGATACACGTCCCTTTGTCAAGTCCGCCGTCTGATCCGTTTTCATCCTGCGATCCTCGCGATATGACAAGGTTCCACACACACACACATCCCCTAGTCAAGTCCGCCGTCTGATCCGTTTTTATCCTGCGATCCTCGCGATATGACAAGGTTCCACACACGATCCGATATAAATCGTCCTTTAACCCATTTAAACTGTATGCCCAAGACACATTATGTCGCCAATAAATTTTAATATCCATTTTAGCCCTGCGATATTAATTTCCAAAATTTCTTATACTCATTAATCAAATGTATTTTCCCCCACCCTTAACAGCGATGTGAAAATCCTCAAAATACCCCTCAGTCCCAACTAAGGGTTCCCTAAACACAAATTCGTCATATCCTAAGTAACGGATGATTATAAAAATTTAACTCCACCTAGATATCAATCCTAGGCAATCGTAACAATGGTATAATATAGAAAATCAACCCCCACCCCAAATTATATAACCCGCATAAACTCACACTAACTAGTCCCATACCTAATTAGCATAAATCACAACTAAGGTCCACTTACTAGTCCCATATCTAACAAGTGTACTATAACAAGGGGTGAAAACCAATTACCTACAATACCAAACGTCTCCGAGGTATCAAAAATTATAATACTTCCATAAAGTGGCGTAATTAACAATTTATAACAACAATCGCAACAACATTAAATTTTCAAATTGAATAATTTTAATCTAAATAGTGGAAATCAAGGACACATAAATATTGTGATTTTCAGAATAATAGCTACATGCTATTCCTATCATAGTCATTATTTTCCAACGCAAGTAATTTATTTAATCTAGGGTTCTCACATGAAATATCAAAATTTGCTTTCTAAGGGTTCCACTACATGCACATGCCCATAATACAACCGACTATGCCAACACAACCCAAGGAACAACAAGGTTATAAGTATTAAGTAACATTAATATTCCATGCAAAATAGTCCCGAAATTTATCTCTTTAATTATTATATTCATAACTTATTTTAGAAAACATGAGTTTAATGGAGGTTACAATAAAGACACATAACACTAAAGGAAACGAATAGGGTAAACATGCTTGTGATTAGTTTGACAAAAATTTGATTAGATAAAGGAGTTCCTCTCGAAAAATGGATCAAAACTCTTCTTGAACCACTTCGGATAGATTTGTCTTGGCCTTCAAACTGAGATTGAAAAGTAATTTTAATGGTGGATAGGGTTTTGAGGTGGAAGATGATGAACAGAGAAAGAGTCTGCTGCTCTAGGGTTGGTAAGATATAAGTTTTAAAAACCTGTTCCCGAAATATCATTTATATAAAAGAGTTAAAGAGTTTTCATACAACAAAACTCGCCAAAAAGAATTGCAGCGCGGGAAATCTGCTGGGGTCGATCGATCGCCCAGTTATTTTGGTAGTTCGGCTTAAAAAAATTATAAGTGATAAGCTGTAAACATCAATTAAAAATTCGTTTTTACTCCGATTTTAATTTCTCTTTAAGTTTTATTCTTCTGAAATCTTAAGTAACGTATTTAACCAATAAAAATGATAAAATTCAAAAATTTATTTTTCTCGAATTTTCAAATTAATTAATTAAATAAACTACTAAAAACATGGGGTGTTACATACTTCCCCACTAGTAAGAGAATTTTGCCCTCGAAATTCAGCAAAACCAAATGCGCACACAAAACTAAAATCGACACGCGCCTACCATATCGTACTACAATCAGGCACAAATACACCTAATTATACCCAAGCGAAAATATGAATACTATACACATAACACGTAACAAAATACTTTACGTATCGATCCTATACTAGCCACGACGTGGCTCCTGCGATGCCTGCTCCTCGCATGGCTGAAGAAGGTAGAACCTCCCATAACCAGTGTTGGTTGGTGCTGCAGTCGCTCCATATACACCAGATGCTGCTGGCGCTACTGGCGCTCCCTGAACGCCTCTCGCCGCAGGGAAGCTGGGGCTCCCCGCCCCTCGGGCCTTGCCGGTGCTGGAGGCCCTTGGCCTTGCTTGTCACACCCCAAACCTAATATCCATACTAATCATTTGTTATTAGAATAATTGGATCATAATCTTGAGCCCATTGGAAATATACTTCATTTATAAATATATTTTTTTCATAATGTATAATGAACGTAATATTATTATTATACCATAATGAAATCAATATCAGAGTCATAACTAAGCGGACATACAATACTATGTTAAAATTTCACAATCATCAACTAAATCCAAACTAACGCAATATATACAATGTGTGAGTATATTAAAATCTTCAGTGTGATAATGATAAAATCCCCATATTTAAACTCCAGCTCTTTCCAATGGTGTAACTCTCAAAGTTACCGGTCATATGGTATCCTAGCTGGCAGCATACAAACCTGAAATTGTTAAAATTTAAACCGTAAGCATTAAGCTTAGTGAGGTACTCCTTCCCTACAATGAAATAACAATTCTAGATCGAATATTTAGATATAAAATCCGAACAATCCTGCCCATTGGCTATAACAAATCCTGGATCATAAGATCCAAATAATTCTGCCCATTGGCAATAACAAATCCTGGAAAATGAGTTCCAACAAATCCTTGTCATAAGACAAATCAAATCATTGGATCTTTGTCCAATTCCAATCCTGGATCATAAGACCCAAACAAATCTTGGATATTTGAATATCCAAACGAATCTTGAATACCGAAGTATTCAAACAAATCCTGCTCTTAGAGCTGTATTCATATATCTGTATAAATGAAACAATCATAAGTACACTCACCTTGACAGTTTAACTGGCTTTTCCCTTGCCTTTATCCGGTACTTTCTCAATCATCTCTTCTTCCCTTCCTATCATTCTTACAATATTAGTGTCATCATAACAATATTAACAATTCAAAGAATGACTTGAACATAACTCAATTCATAAGCATCACACGATTTTATTTAAATCATTTGTCACAAATGAAGTTTCATCCAAATTCATGTTAATATAATTGTCATATCCAAATCATAGAACAAACATATATTCATTTATTCTTTTTAATTCAATACTTATTATATTATTATTCCAATACAAAATACGGTACATCGTTTCAAGTCTCCTAGAGCAAGATATGCCCATTTCTTTACCACATAGCAAATCTGCCCTATAGGCTCTTTTATCGTTCATTCAACTTCCAGGAATTTTCTTAATTTTTCTACATCATAAATTTATATGATTTTTTACCCAACATCAGTAAACATATTTAACAATACAAGATTAAAATTTCATAATTTTCAGAGTTCATTTGCTATGTTAAGTAAGACATCAAACATATGGTATGCATACTTTCACCCTTGGGGCAGATTTCCTACCCGAACTTCAAACTCTCACCACATACTCATTGCTTGGTATTTTCACACGATTTTTGGATATGTCATATATATATGAGTCCGGGTTAATCTCCAATTGGAATAAATCAATTTTAATAAGTATACAAAAAGATATGATAGTTTGAATACACAAGGTTTCTAAACAACGCAATTTCAAGGGTTTACACATTTAAGTTTGCTTAAACATGCATATATCCATGAGTACACATCAAGACATGGAATTTCAATAAAAAAATGATAATTTCTATCATTTAAATCAGCAATACACAAAAATCAAACAATATTTATGGATGGAATTACCTTAGGGCCTTTTATGTAATTTTCTATGAATTATTTCTTCAATTTCTCCTCACACTTTCTTCCTAAACTGCAAAACTCTCTTTCCTTAGATTAAAACTCTTCCATGGCTGAAATATGCTGAAGGAAGAGATTAATTCAAGGGTTATTAGTCGGCATAAGTTCACCCCCTTGGTCCAATCAAAATATAACATGTGGCATTATATAAAACAAAATATCATTTAAGGCTAAATGACTACTTTATCCCTTGTTCGTAAAAAGACACTATCTTCCCACTCGGATGTCTATTCGATGAACCATTTGTTTTGTTACAAACCTAAATCATATATCTACAAATATCTAGTTTATACCTCAAGTCCATTGTTATGTCATAAAGGTCAAAACTAGCCTCCAACAGGAACATTCCTACCGAAAACTTTAAAATTTCACATTTGTAACTAATTCGATATTTCAAGCTTTATGAAAGTAGGATTACACTAAACATGATGACTTAAAATTATATATATACTAATAATATATTATCCATATCACATAATCTAATCATGATTTAAACATAATTTATCATAATTATATTCGGGTTGTCATATTGTTGGCCCTGAGTAACTTGAAGCTGATGGTCCTCTCTCTTGAAACGCTTGTTTGTTTTGTGTACTACTTTCCCACAAGAGAAACAAGTACCCTGAAAAGGTCTCTAATTCATATTCGAATTTTGCTCCCCTTGATGACCCTGTCTCTGGTTGTCCTGATGAACATAGTTGTTCTGCTGTCCTTGGTTCGGCCTCTGCCTCTTCCATGCTTGGTCATTGCGACCCTTGTTGTCTCCTCCCCGACTATCCGTTTATTGCCTTTTTCCCAATTTCTTCTGATAACTAATTTTCTCCTGCCAGTGTAACATCGCGACATCCACTACTTGGGCGTAAGTAGTGTATGCCAGATTTCCCAAAACCATTTGCTTAATGGGCCATGACAAGCCTTTGATGAAGCACTCCATCTTTTTCCTCTCAGTGTCTACCTCCTCCAGGACAAACATAGATAAGTTAGTGAACTCTTATTCATACTCAACGATTGACTTTGACCCTTGTTCCATCTCCAAAAATTCTCTTTTCTTTGCACTCTTGATAGCATATGGAAAGTACTTGTTATTGAACCTAATTTGAAACTCTGCATAACTCAATTGATCGCGCTCCTCGAGTGTGGTGGTACTCTCCCATAACTGTAAAGCATTCCCTAACACTTTGAATGTTTCTAACATCTATTTTGCACCTCCGTGCATTCCACTAACCTCAAGTGTCGCACCATGTCCCTTATGCATTGGTGAGCGACCGTGGGGTTGGATCCTCCTGAATAGGTAGAAGGATTTCCCTTGAAAAAGCTGGTCCTCACTCTGTCCCAATTTGAGACGGGTGCCCCTTGCTATTGGGGTTCTAATGTCACCCCTCTCTGTCTCCCAATCTCAATACCGGCCGCTGTGGCCTCTCCCATAATTACCGCAAGTGCTTCGGCATCTAGAATAAATTGCCCTTGCCTCTCTTGAACTGCAGGACCAAAAACAGATACTCTCTCCTACTACCATCTCTCCTAGTGTTCGCCATCTGAAAGATATGAATAAAAAACATCGGACTCAGAAAAACTAAGAGTACAAATCATCGAAAGAAAATAAAAGGTAAGCAACGCGGAAGCTAAACAGACACACAACCAACGAGACCTAAGACAATGCTCTGATACCATCTGTCACACCTCGCTAAATTCTGGCATCGGTTGCCACCAAAACTAAGTCGGGTGCGAGTAAATTAAATATCATCCTTAGCATGTGACAGATATGAGACATAAAATTTTTAATCCACAAGATAAGTTATTTTACTCAAACCCAAATATGAATTACATCCAACTGATAAAAATACCAAAGTGCGATCAAAATCCATCACATATGATATCCGAATATCTCAATAAGTAAATAAATAAGTCCAACTAAAATCTTAAAACAACTTTGGAACCTAAAGGCCCAATAAACTCAAAAGTAGTCTCATAAATAATATGACGGAATGGAAAGAGAAACCCAACTACTATAGCAACAAAATTAATCCAGTTGCACCTCCAAAATATCCCCAATGAATCCTATGCAGCAACTCCCAAATAAATTCTGAAAAAGATTAGTGAACGCATGTGTCAGACCCAAAGCTCCGAGCATGAAAACCGACTACTCTTCTCAATTAGAGTCCCTAAACCCAGACAATAGTGTTATATATATTGACCACAATAATAAAATATTTTAATTACGAAGGTTATTTATCCCCAAAATAAATTTCTAACTACTCGTGAGGTTTCTTTAAAATATTCCACACCAATATTATTTTAATTAACCCACATTCCCAACAATACCAAATTTTGTTAAAAGAACCACTATTATAATTTACCTAGACACACGTCCCCTTGTCAACTCCCCCGTCTGATCCGTTTTTATCATGCGATCCTCGTGATATGACAAAGTTCCATACACACACTCCCCCTTGTCAAGTCCGCCGTCTGATCCGTTTTTATCCTGCGATCCTTGCAATATGATAAGGTTCCACACACGACACGACATAAATCGTCCTCTGACCCGTTTAAACTGTCGGCCCTAGACACATTATGTCGCCAATAAATTTTAATATCCGTTTTAGTCCCGCGATATTAATTTTTAAAATTTCTTATACTCATTAATCAAATGTATTTTCCCCACCCTTAACAACGATGTGAAAATCCTCAAAATAACCCCTTAGTTCCAACTACGGGTTCCTAAAACACAAATTCGTCCTATCCTAAGTAACGGATGATTATAAAACTTTCACTCCACCTAAATATCAATCCCAGGCTATCGTAACAATAGTATAATATAGAAAATCAGCCCCCACCCCAAATTATATAACCCGTATAGACTCACACTAACTAGTCCCATGCCTAATTAGCATAAATCGCAACTAAGGCCCACTTCCTAGTCTCATACCTAACAAGTGTACTATAACAAGGGGTGAAAACCAATTACCTACAATACCCAAAGTCTCCGAGATATAAAAAATTATAATACTTCCATAAAGTGGTGTGATTAACAATTTATAACAATAATCGCAATAATATTAAATTTCCAAATTGAATAATTTTAATCTAAATAATGGAAATCAAGGACACATAAATATTGTGAGTTTCAGAATAATAGCTACATGCAAGTCCTATCATAGTCATTATTTTCCAACGCAAGTAATTTATTTAATCTAGTGTTCTCACATGAAATATCAAAAATTGCTTTCTAAGCGCTCCTCTACATGCATATGCCCATAATACAACCGACTATGCCAACACAACCCAAGGAACAACAAGGTTATAAGTATTAAGTAACATTAATATTTCATGCAAAACATTCCCAAAATTTATCGCTTTAATAATTATATTCATAATTTATTTAAGAAAACATGAGTTTAATGGAGGTTACAATCAAGACACATGACATTGAAAGAAAATAATAGGGTAAACATGCATGTGATTAGTTTGACAAAAATCTGATTAGATAAATGAGTTCCTCTCGAAAAATGGATCAAAACTCTTCTTGAACCACTTGGGACAGATTTATCTTGGCCTTCAAACTGAGCTTGAAAAGTAATTTAATGGTGGCTAGGGTTTTGAGGCGGAAGATGATGAACAGAGAAAGAGTCTGCTGCTCTAGGGTTGGTAAGATATAAGTTTTAAAAACCTAGCCCCAAAATATCATTTATATAAAAGAGTTAAAGAGTTTTAATATAACAAAACTCGTGAAAAATAATTACAGCGCACGAAATCTGCTGGGGTCGAACGATCGACCCCTGGCATCGATCGATCGATCGCCCAGTTATTTAGGCAGTTCGGCTTAAAAAAAATTAGAAGTGATAAACTGTAAACATCAATTAAAAATTCGTTTTAACGTTGATTTCAATTTTGCTTGAAGTTTTATTCTTCTAAAATCGTAACTAACATATTTAACCCATACAAATTATAAAATTCAAAAATTTATTTTTCCCGAACTTTCCAATTAATTAATTAAATAAACTACTAAAAACACGGGGTGTTACATACTTCCACACTAGCAAGAGAATTTCACCCTCGAAATTCAGCAAAACCAAATGTGCACACAAAACTAAAATCCACACGAGCCTACCATATCGTACTATAATCACGCGCTAATACACCTAATTCTACCCAAGCGAAAATATGAATACTATACAGATAATATGTAACAAAATAATTTAACAGATCCTCTACTAGCCACGACGTGGCTCATGCGGTGCCTGCTCCTCACGTGGCTATAGTAGGTAGCACCTCCCATAACCAGTGTTGGTTGGTGCTGCAGCCGCTCCATGTACACCAGATGCTGTCGACGCTACTGGAGCTCCCTGAACGCCTGTCGCCGCCAGTGCCGCTGGGGCTCCCCGCTCCCCGGGCCCTGCATGTGCTGGAGGCCCTTTGCCTTGTTGGCCCTGAGTAACTTGAAGCTGATGGTCCTCTCTCTTGAAACACCTGTTTACTTTGTGTCCTACTTTCCCACAAGCGAAACAAGTACCCTGAAGAGGTTCCGAATTCATATTCGAATTTTGCTCCCCCTGACGACCCTGTCTCTGGTTGTCCTGATGAACATAGTTGTTCTGTTGTCCTTGGTTAGGCCTCTGCCTCTTCCATGTTTGGTCATTGCGACCCTTATTGTCTCCTCTCCGACTATCCGTTTCTTGCCTTTTTCACAATTTCTTCTTATAACTAATTTTCTCCTGCCAGTGTAACATCGCGACATCCACTACTTGGGCGTAAGCAGTGTATGCCGAATTTCCCAAAACCATTTGCCTAATGGAACAGGACAAGCCTTTGATGAAGCACTCCATCTTTTTCTTCTCAGTGTCTACCTCCTCCGGTATAAACATTGATAAGTTAGTGAACTCTTGTACATACTCGATGATTGACTTTGACCGTTGTTCCAACTACATAAATTCTCTTTTCTTTGCACTCCTGATAGCATATGGAAAGTACTTGTTGTTGAATCTAATCTGAAACGCTGCATAACTCAATTGATATCGCTCCTCAGGTGTGGTGGTACTCTCCCACCACTGTAAAGCATTCCCTAACAATTTGAATGTTGCTAACATCTATTTTTTTTACTTCCGTGCATTCCGCTAACCTCAAGTGTCGCAACATGTCCCTTTTCCATTGGTGAGCGGTCGTGGGGTCGGATCCTCTTGAAATGGTAGAAGGATTCCCCTTAAAAAAGCTGGTCCTCACTCTGTCCTAATTTGAGACGGGTGCCCCTTAGTATTGGGGTTCTAACGTCACCCCTCTCTGTCTCCCAATCTTAATACCGGCCGCTGTGGCCTCTTGCATAATTACCGCATGTGCTTCGGCATCCAGAATAAATTTCCCCTGTCGCTCCTGAACTGCGGGACTAGAAACGGACTCCTCTCTCCTACCACTAGCTCTCCTAGTGTTCGCCATCTGAAAGATAGGAACAAAAAACATCAAACTCCGGAAAACTAAGAGTACAAATCATCGAAAGGAAATCAAAGATAAGCAATACAGAAGCTAAACAGACACACAATCTACGAGGCCTAAGACCATGCTCTGATACCATCTGTCACACCCCGCTAAATTCTGGCGTCGTCCGCCACCAAAACTAAGCCGGGTACGAGTAAATTAAATATCATCCTTAGCATCTGACATATATAAGACAAAAAAATTTAATCCACAAGATAAATTATTTTAATCAAACCCAAATATGAATGACATCCAACTAATAAAAACACCAAAGTGCCATCAAAATCCATCATATGTGCTCTCTGAATATCTCAATAATTAAATAAATAAATCAACTGAAATCTTAAAACAACTCTGGAACGGAATGGCCCAATAAACTCAAAAGTAGTCTCCTAAATAATACAACGGAATGGAAAGAGAAATCTAACTACTATTGCAATAAAATTAATCCAGCTGCACCTCTAAAAGATCTCCAATGACTCCTATGCAGCAACTCCCAAATAAATCCTAAAAAAGATTAGTCAACGCATGTGTCAGATCCAAAGTCCCGAGCATGAAAATCGGCTCCCCTTCTCAATTAGGGTCCCTTAACCCACACAATAGTGTTATATATATCGACTATAATAATAAAATCTTTTAATTATGAAGGTTATTTATCCCCAAAATAAATTTCTAACTACCCACAAGGTTTCTTTAAAATATGACACACCAATATTATTTTAATTAACCCACATTCCCAATAATGTTAAATTTCATTAAAAGAACCACTATTATAATTTATCAAGATACACATCCCCTTGTCAAGTCCGTCGTCTGATCCGTTTTTATTGTGCGATCCTCGCGATATGACAAGGTTTCACACACACACACACCCTTGTCAAGTCCGCCGTTTGATCCGTTTTTATCCTGCGATCCTCGCAATATAGCAAGGTTTCACACATGACACGACATAAATCATCCTCTGACCCGTTTAAACTGTCGGCCCTAGACATATTATGCCGCCAACAAATTTTAATATCCGTTTTAGTCCTGCGATATTAAATTCCAAAATTTCTTATACTCATTAATCAAATGAATATTCCCCAACCCTTAACAACGATGTGAAAATCCTCAAAATAACCCTTAGTCCCAACTAAGGGTTCCCAAAACACAAATTCGTCATATCCTAAGTAACGGATGATTATAAAAATTTGAGTCCACCTAGATATCAATCGTAAGTTATCGTAACAATGATATAATATAGAAAATCAGCCCCCACCCCAAATTATATAACCCGCATAGAGTCACACTAACTAGTCCCATACCTAATTAGCATAAATCAAAACTAAGGTCCACTTACTAGTCTCATACCTAAAAAGTGTATTATAACAACGGGTGAAAACCAATTACATGCAATACCCAACGTCTCCGAGATATAAAAAATTATAATGCTTCCATAAAGTGGCATAATTAGCAATTTATAACAACAATCGCAACAACATTAAATTTTCAAATTGAATAATTTTAATCTAAATAGTGGAAATCAAGGACACATAAATATTGTGATTTTTATAAAAATAGCTACATGCGATTCCTATCATATTCATTATTTTCCAACAAAAGTAATTTATTCAATCTAGGGTTCTCACATGAAATATCAAAATTTTCTTTCTAAGGCTCCTCTACATGCACCTGCCCATAATACAACCGATTATGCCAACACGACCCAAGGAACAACAAGGTTATAAGTATTAAGTAACATTAATATTTCATGCAAAACAGTTCCGAAATTTGTCTCTTTAATAATTATATTCATAACTTATTTTAGAAAACACGAGTTTAATAGAGGTTACAATCAAGACACATAACACTATTGGAAAAGAATAGGGTAAAGATTCATGTGATTAGTTTGACAAAAATATGATTAGATAAATGAGTTCCTCTCGAAAAATGGATCAAAACACTTCTTGAACCACTTGGGATAGATTTGTCTTGGCCTTCAAATTGAGCTTGAAAAGTAATTTTAATGGTGGCTAGGGTTTTGCGGTGGAAGATGATGAATAGAGAAAGAGTCTGCTGCTCTAGGGTTGGTAAGATATAAGTTTTAAAAACCTAGCACAAAAATATCATTTATATATAAGAGTTAAAGAGTTTTAATATAACAATACTCGTAAAAAAAAATTGCAGCGCACGAAATCTGCCGGGGTCGATCAATCGACCCCCGGCGTCGATCAATCGATCGCCCAGTTATTTTGGTTGTTTGGCTTAAATTTTTTTTATAAGGGATAAGCTTTAAACATCAATTAAAAATTTGTTTTAACTCCGATTTCAATTCCGCTTGAAGTTTTATTCTTCTAAAATCGTAACTAACATATTTAACCAATAAAAATTATAAAATTCAAAAATTTATTTTTCCCGAATTTGCCAATTAATTAATTAAATAAACTATTAAAAACATGGGGGGTTACACTCATGATCTAGGAGGTCAATTTTATTTGACTTGCCTTATTAGAAGAATAACCCGGTGCGCCATGTATTGGATGTGATGCACGCAGAGAAGAACATCGTTGAGGATACTATGGGCACATGCCTTGTGGGGATCCATTCGAAGGATGGAGAAAATGCATGAAAAGGCCTTAAATCTTTGAAACTTAAGCCACAACTATGATTGAAAGAAGATAATTGGGGGAAGGAAAATAATTCCCCTTGGTGCATTTATTTTGACGAGTGAGGAAAGGAAGGTGATTTTAAACACAATATATAATTTGAAGGTTCCATCTAATTTTTTGACCAACTTGCAAAAGATTGTGGAATATACTACCCGTGATTTACATAAGTGTAAGTCCCACGATTAGCAAGTGATCATGCAATTGGTTCCTCTATTGTTTAAGCACTATTTCTCCAAGCACAAGGATTTGCGGAAGGCGATCATGCAAATTAGTATCTTCTTCTCACTTTTTATGTGAGAAGGTAATCAACCTATAACACATAGTGGCCGCAACAGTGGTGGTTACCGAAGCGATTTGAGTGTTGGTGAAGAACTTTCCCCCATCATTCTTTGACATACGTGTTCACTTGTTGGTACACCTATGTGATGAGGCACTTCTTTGCGATCCAGTTAAATATCGGTGGATGTATGCGTTTGAAAGATGGATGAAAATTTTCAAAGATTACGTTAAGAATACATGATACATTGCATAGGAATATATCAATCTATACTCGGTAATATATGCCAGATTCGACCATTGATGATGACATTGAAGAGTTCGTCGATGAGGGTGGTCATGTGATGGGCAAACGAGTAAAATTAACGAGTTTGTAACATGAACAAGTAATTCGTTATTAATTTGACACACATGAAGATGTCGAAGAATGGAAAAAGTAAGTTTAAATTATTTTAAGTTTTACATTATTTTAGATTATTTTATACATGATTAATTTTGTAACACGTTTGTCACATTAATTTTATACAGTAAATATGAAGTCTGTGAGAATAATACGAGACGAAAAACAATGGCACAATCAGATAACAAACTTAGGCCGTGGTTGTCACGCGAGGTAATTATAATGAAAATGGTTGTTGTTAAAAGTTACATTACAATAAAACTTTACAACTAACCTATTTAATTTATCAATATTCTCAGCTCTTAAAGACGGGTGATGTGATATCAAGGCTTGCTCGTCTAGTCCCTGGACCCTTATTCATGGCACAAGAGTACAAAATGTATCGATTGAACAGTTACGTATTCGGTGCAAGGGTGTACGAGGAAAGTACAAATGTATAGAACCCGGGCATTTCATACAAGGCTCTTACTTTCTTTTGAGCGAGCGCGAAAGATAAAAACCTCGTTGAAGCTGAAATGACTTACTATGGGGGTAATTCGAAATATATTTGAATTGGACTAAGTAAGCTTCAAAGAGGTTGTATTTTACTGTGATTGGGTAAGAGTTAAGGAAAAAAATGCTTGTAAAGTTGATCCTAGCACCAATTTGATTATGGTTGACTTGTCCAAGTTGAAGAGCAACGAATACGTGAGCGATGAGCCGTTTGTTTGTACTTTTTAAAAGGTCAAGCAAGTGTTTTACTCAGAGTATATCAACAATGAGCCATGTTCAATCGTCCTACATGCGCCAAAGCGTCTAAACAGTAGTGTGGATGACTTGGCTGCTCCTACAAAATATCAATCCATTTTCGATGATAACCCTAATTTGAAATAATTTTTAGATTTGTAATAAGTATTCCAATTATCGGACATCAGTTTAATACTTTTAATTTATTTGTACTTGATCAGTTTACTGCATGTAATAATTAGATTTAATTCTTAACATTAATTCAAAGTCCATGTCCCGTGAGTGTATTATTCAAGTGTTTTGTTATTATCGGACATCAGTTTAGTGCTTTTAATTCATTTGTAGTTGATCAGTTTAGTTCATTAATTCAAAGTTACCAGTGTTTTGTTACAATATGGTTAGTGCTTTGTATTCTTCTAATTCATTTGGATTTGTACTGATAACAACAATTATTATAGAAAATGTCTTCTTCAGGCCTTGGTGGCAGCGGAGGCGACGAGGGCTCCTCGGACCTTAGACTCCCAAAATGGGGCAAATTGGGATCGACCATTGAGAACAAGACGGGAGGCTATATGTAATACCCCGTATTTTTATTGATTTTATTCATTGGGATTAATTGAATTAAATGGGATAATTAATTAGAAATTAATCCGAATTTAAATACTAGCGAGATGAGAGTTAGTATTTGATTATGAAAATAATGTTGAATATTACTGAGTGAATATGGTAATATATGATTATTGAATTTATTAACATTGTCGCGATTTATAAATACGACAATTTCGAAAATAAAGTTGAGACGCACGTGTCAGTCGTGTCAAGAACCAATTTAATGGATTTAAAAGTAAATTATTTTTATATCATCCGTATGGTCATTTTGAGTGCACCAACATGTCCGTAAGGGTCGAGATAGTAAAAAAACACTAGCCGGGGGTTTAGTTTGGGTCCCGGGGCATTTAAGGCCTAACCGATAACCCGGGAGGGTATTTTAGTCATTTTGGCTTTTTGAGGAATTGTAACCCATGAATTTTAGACTGATTATATCAACCAACACTTAAGTCCCTTAGGGTTCCACAACCTAAAATCACAAACTTCAATTAGAGAGGAAGAGAAGGAAGTTTCCAAAAGAAGAACCACCATCCTTGGACCCCTTACACCACCATCACCACCACCGGTTAGATCGGGAAAAGAGGATCACTCCCATACCATCTGCTTCAAAGGATCAGAATCTTTATTTTCCAGGCAAGTGATTTATCTCGCAATGATTGAAGTCATATGTTTTACATGATAGTTTTGATTTGAAGACAAATTATGAATAATTGTAATGATGTGAAATTGGTGACTAAATTATAGAACTTGGATAGGTTTTCATGTAGTGGATCTTCTGGAAATATTAAATGAACGAATTTATAAATTAAGTGTTAGGAAATCACGAAATTAAATTGAGATTTATGATAATTATGGAAGAGATATTGAAGAATTAGGGTTGTAGTAATATTCATGACTTTTGATACAAGAAATCAATTTTCTGTGATGTTTTGATTAATCTTGAAAGTTAAAACTAGTGTAGTAATGTTAGTTTAATGTTTAGTATACTTATTTGGAAGTTTGGGACGTTGTAATGGAGAATTGGAGGTGTAAAAATGAGAGAAACTGTAACTATTAAAGGAATTCTGGGCAGATAACTGCTTGATCGATCGATCGACCCAAGAATGTCGATCGATCGACCCCTCTGGAAGAAGGGAAATATTTACCTTTGAATAATTGAGTAACTTCCAACCTTTATAACTCTTTAGGAATGATTAATTGAACATATTGGTATTTAGGGAAGACCAGTAGGGGTGTATTTGAAGCCCGTAACATATTAGAATTTATTTGTGTCTTAGTGTTAAACTTACGAATGTCTGACGAGTGAGTTACTATTATAAGTTGCGAGAATATGAATCCAATTTGTATAAGTGATAACTTAAGGATAGAGGCAGAAACAAGGACCTTAAATTATTGAATTCAACTTAGGGTCAAATGGAGACTTAGTAACCTTTTGGGATATGATATGTACTTAGGATGATACGACGAGAGAGATATTGAGCTAAACACATTACGTGGAATAATCAGGAGGATACTACGATATGTATGAGACTTATGGTATAGGGATGGATTATACCTATATTAATATGATTATTATCTAAGTTGTGTGAATACTGAGTATATGGATGATTATGTGGATGACATACCTACTATACTTGCCATCACGGGAGGTTGATTTTCAAGAAAGGATCATCTTATCTTTGCGTGCCTTGGGGGGGGGGGGGGATTTATATTGGCACCTTAAGGACATAGGACTATGAATAACTTATTTGTGAGTTGATAAGTCAACTGACCATGGGAGCGTAGATATGTGCGTGACCCATGGGTATGTGAACTATGTTTGCCTCCAATATGTGTGATTTGTATTGAGATGGTTCTCGAGCGATTTGAAACACGTGATCCATATATACGTGATGTATCGGGATTCGATAGCAGAGTATGCGTGTACCGCACCTTGGCCTAGGGGTTCCATATATGTGTATATATAATAAAAGTGACTTATATATGTACTTGGGATTTATTCACTATTACTTAGTAAATGCGAATGACCAAGAGATTTAAATGAGTTAAGAATAATGTGAACTTAACTAATACTTGAGCTAAGTCATTTGATTAATGAATGGTAGAGTTATGAATATAATTTATTTGAATAATACGGGTGGCATCTAAAGTAAGACCGTCTGGATGGGAGTAGAATAGACTAGTCAGACAGTGGTATAACTAGATGGAATTTAAAAGATGCATTAGGCGTGCACAATAGTTGAGGGGTGCGTATCTCAAGTGAGGGCACTGATTAAGGTGCGAAAAGTAGCGCATGTAAAGACGCTAATCGTTGTTTTCGTTTCGCCAACTCAATACAAAAACCTAAGTTACTACTACACTTGCGAGGCAAGCACAGCGGTAAGTCGGGTATCGAGAATCCACAGGGACAAGTTGTTAGAATTTATAGGATTTAATACTCCTAAAATAAAAGTGTAAAAGATGATTACAAACTAAAAGGAAAAGTTGCATAAAGGGAAAGATTAATCTAGGCAAGGGTAATGAAACTAGATTATAAAAGCGAGTAGAACTATAGGTTGCATCGAATATCCCTCACCTGAGTTAATTAGTATAAAATGGTTACATGGGTCGACGAGTTATTTCAAATGCGTCTAGTTTTGACAGTTAATTAAATGAAGGGTTGTTATGCCCTAAATCATCATAAAAGCCTAATAAGATTTTGGCGTCAACAAATATCCCGGAAATTACGCGCGAAAGGTCGTAAGCACGGGACATACATGATATGCCCCGTCAAATCTCCTAGGCGTAATAACTAGGACAACACACTCGAAATAGACCCGTAAACTCCATCACCAAAGCAAAGCAACGCGTCAACCCGAATGAGTTCAATTCAAACACAACCTAATTTAAATTACCTAGAAAGCATGTTAAAAACGCGATAAATGGAAAGCGGTAAATAAATGCGGTAAATCTATACTAGAAAGCGTGTAAATCAAAGCATGTAAATAAAGCAAGAAAACCTAAATTAGAAAGCTTGTAAATTAACTAGAAAGCAAGAAATGAAGAAATACAACTATATTCAAATGGTAGGGGAGATGAATAGTCAACCTACAATCCAAATGGGGTGTCAAACCAAAGAGAAATGAAGAAGAACCAAGCAAAAACCCCAAACCCTAAGCTAAACTAACCTAAAATAGTGTATATCCTGAATTAAAACCAAAAAAGGGTTTATATAGTAAGTGGGAAAAAGTAAGGGAAAAAGGAAAGAAAGAGGAAAGAGCCCAAAATATCTGGCACTACCGGTCGACCGGTCGCAGGGGCGCGATCGACCGGCCCCTTAAGCCAAAGCATACTGTCTCCTTCCCACGGCAAAAGTTGAAACTGCGGTCGACCGGCCCCTTGGACGCGGTCGATCGGTACTCTGTTTTCAGGCTGCATTTGGTCCATGATGAGGGGGAAAAAGTCCATTACGGAAACGAGCCTAGCTTCTTCGTCCGAACTCCAAACGACGCACCGTTTGCGGCCACACGATGCTAACTCAATGAACTACGCATCCGTGGACTATCCAAGAGCCGAATAAGAAATGTGAATTGACTAAAATGCCCTTGAAGTAGCGTCCAGTGACAAAACTTCTCCGAAATGCAACGGATCCTCACTTTTAGCGTTCCAATACCTACAAAAGCACAAATAACCCCTGCAAAGCATGTATATATCCAAATCCAAGGTTGTCTGGTTAATGAGCATAATTATAGGCATTTAGGACCATAAAAGAGCTAGAATGCATAAGGATAAC
The DNA here is from genome assembly GCA_949130495.1 of Sambucus nigra. Taxonomy (NCBI): domain Eukaryota; kingdom Viridiplantae; phylum Streptophyta; class Magnoliopsida; order Dipsacales; family Adoxaceae; genus Sambucus; species Sambucus nigra. The sequence goes on from OX422207.1 coordinate 522,999,718, forward strand.
GGGCGGAAATATACAATATTCGATACGAATCACACCCCCTAACTTACACATTGCTAGTCCCTAGTAATGAAACAAAGAAAACCAGACCACAGAGGGCGGTACAAAATGTATATATGCATCGAAATATAATTGCCACTTTCGTAGGGAACACGATTGCATTTAGCATATGCAATAAGCCGTTAAACCCCTAGGTTACCCTAGTGGACGAGTGTCGTCTCGTGAGGGTTTTCAGAGATGGTACCCACAAACATCATATGGTTTCCTCAAAATATGCCCAATCCAACATGCGACAAGCCCAACAAAAGCGAAAAGGATTTCATACGCATTATTAGCAAAGTGAATGAATTCACACAAAAGTCCAAATCATTAACATTATAGAATGCACCTCATAAATTGAAACCTTAAAATGTGGGAGGGGAGTGAGCACATGCAAAGTGTGATTTGGCGAAAAACTTATATAAACCGGATAAACATTAAAGCAAGCATATATTCAATCCTCACGGGCATTACACTCATCAAGTGACTTCACTCGAAACAGGGAGGTAACACACGGGACATGTGGGCTAAAGAGTAAATGTAAATGGAAACTAGGTCACACACATGTCACAGATGAAGAACGCTATATATAAACTGAAAAACTGTAATCTCAATGAAAGGATACCACTCACTAAAAGAGGCGAAATGCATTTTCACAGATTATCACAACTATTATGACTTTTAAATTACATGCACCTAAGATCACATAGGACTTTAATAGGGTCATGATGTAGGTATGGCTAAGGTACGAAACGAAGGAATATATGTACGGATTCAAAGTGTTCGGAATGAAAACTCGGGATAATGCGATAATGCGGGCAATATCAAAATCGGAAAACAAGTTCCAAAAAGGCATTAGATATATCAACGGGGAGAGTAATCAAAGCTTATTGAACTATATACACAATATTTACAACTTTCTCTTTCTTTTCTTTTCTCCTTTTTCCCATTTTTCTTTTCTTTTCTTTTGCTTTTTGCTTTCTCTTTTATTTCACTTTTTCACTACTTTCTTTTCTTTACTTATCAAACTCTCATATGCCTAAAGTGCAACCGACATCATAACAACAACATTCAATCCCAAGTAACATTCCAAACAAAGGTACGGAAAGTGTATGTATGGGTTTAAACTCCAATTTGGAGTTGGTTATGGGATTTGGGGTTATGAAACGAAAGGCTATATTTAGGCTCAAAGGGGTTAACGAGGGTAAACATATAAGGGTGAGGTCAAGGCTAATATGGGTTGCATAACAAAGAATGCCTATGATCATTTCACAAAGTTTACGCAATTCTCGAATCAAAACAATACATGAAAATCATGATCAAGTAACACATTTCAAGTATGAACTCAATTAATGAACGGTCAAATGAAAGAATAGTGAGATTACCGACGAATTCAACATTTTCAAAGAGGAAAGAATAGTGTATAACACTCACAAACGACGAAAGGTACAAAGCTTACTCGGTGTAAGTATATACAATGCAACAAAAGATTACCGAGTTATAAAAATCTTAAACCAAATCAATATAACAATAAAAGTGCATGTGCTCATGGGATTAAAGTTTAATTCATGAAGTTATTCACAATATCAATAATCGAGACTAAAGTCTAATAACTTCTAAAATCGAGAACATGCATCGTTGGGTTGTCTATTGGATCGGGCAATTATTGGAATTTATCACCGGAAACAAAGGCAAAATGTCTAAAAAAGGAGAAAAAAGAAAGAAAATCTTTTTGAAATTTTCAATTTTTCTTAGAAACGCATACTAAGTAACTAACATGTGAGCAAAAACATGGACTAAAAGTAGAAATGGATAGAATATCCCACACCCCCTAACTTAAAACTTGACATTGTCCTCAATGTAAATTAAGAACCAAGTCAAAGAGAGGAAAAGAGCGATATTACCCAAAAGTGGAGCGATTCCCATAAGAACAAGTCCAGAGAATCTACAAAACAAGTTAGTACCGAGCATAGCAAAAACAAATAATAAAAAGTTAACTAATTACACTAAACTAAATTAAAAAGAAAAGAAAAAAATAAAAAGAAAGAAATTATAAAAAATCTAACTATATACAATCTACTATTTAAACTCCACACTAACTATACACTAGAAGTCTAAATAGGTGAGGGTCCACCAAAAAAATGATTTGACTTTGGAGGATAACCGGTGTACCCTCACATACAAGCATGCCTTCCGAAAAATATGAATTCCGTTTGAAAAACGAAAGGCATGTGTAAGGCGGAAGAAATGAACCATCGCCAATTAAAAGTTTTGAAGGGACGATGGGGGGTTTGGATTGAACGGGCGACAAAAACATCTGTGGACCGAGAAAAGCCGAATATCCTCCCAAGGATTTTGAAGTTGGAATGGGAGGCAGCGCACACAAAGGCAAAGATGCGATCGTGGAGGGAGACTCGAGCAAGTACTCCTCATCGGCGATAGGGTTTAAAACATTAAAGTTCGAAACCGAATCATCGGGTACTTTTTTCGGTGGGGTAATAGAGAATGAAAACGAGGATGAAAGAAATTCAAACTCATGAGATGAATCATCATCGCATGAAGTTGGAATTTCAAAGGAAATAATATCATTTTCAATGAAATGTTCTTCTTTGGGAGCCAAAGAAGAAATCATTTCATTGCAAATAGATATTACGTCATTTTCATCCTCACTTTCAATATCTATTATGAGATGGGCAAAGTCTAGAAGGGATTGTTCCAAAGTAGGTACAAGTACCTCATTTGGTTCAAAACATTCCTCGACTTCAAAAGTCTCGGAAGCAAAATCGTCGTCGGACTCAAATAATAAATCCAACTCATGTTCCCACGAACGATTTTCTTCCCGATAGCGGTTTTCAATTTTCTCATTTTCATACATACGCAAGCCCTCACCGAATGTCATGGGTCGAGGTGCGGATGCATGAAAATGAGAACTTTGAAAATTACCATCGGACTTAAACGAAAACTCATTATTATAGGAATTTTGAAAACTATTCGAATTCGTTTCAAAATTCCTATTATAGGGAGGTAAAGGCCCAAAATCATTATCATCATCATCAAAATTCCAATAACCTAAATTTTGACTTTCGTTATACTTGCCCAAAGTCATATTTGAATTTGTTACACTTTGGGATTCTAAGTATTCACCGAAAGTCATAGGTTTACGAGAATTTTGAGAATTATGACAAGGATTACCGAAAGAATTGGAATAAGACATGCTTACCCCAAAAATGGCTCGAAGTGGCGGATTCCACGAAGTAAGTGCGCGCGGGAAAAATTCGAGCGTTATTAAGTGCTCAAATGTGGAAGTCCTACAAAAAGTTAGCAAATAATACAAATAGAAAGAAAATACTATGAAATACTAAATCAAATAAAGTCTAAAACAAACTAGTCCCCGGCAACGGCGCCATTTTGATTAAGGTGCGAGCGCGTGTAAAGACGCTAATCGTTGTTTTCGTTTCGCCAACTCAATACAAAAACCTAAGTTACTACTACACTTGCGAGGCAAGCACAGCGGTAAGTCGGGTATCGAGAATCCACAGGGACAAGTTGTTAGAATTTATAGGATTTAATACTCCTAAAATAAAAGTGTAAAAGATGATTACAAACTAAAAGGAAAAGTTGCATAAAGGGAAAGATTAATCTAGGCAAGGGTAATGAAACTAGATTATAAAAGCGAGTAGAACTATAGGTTGCGTCGAATATCCCTCACCTGAGTTAATTAGTATAAAATGGTTACATGGGTCGACGAGTTATTTCAAATGCGTCTAGTTTCAACAGTTAATTAAATGAAGGGTTGTTATGCCCTAAATCATCATAAAAGCCTAATAAGATTTTGGCGTCAACAAATATCCCGGAAATTACGCGCGAAAGGTCGTAAGCACGGGACATACATGATATGCCCCGTCAAATCTCCTAGGCATAATAACTAGGACAACACACTCGAAATAGACTCGTAAACTCCATCACCAAAGCAAAGCAACGCGTCAACCTGAATGAGTTCAATTCAAACACAACCTAATTTAAATTACCTAGAAAGCATGTTAAAAACGCGATAAATGGAAAGCGGTAAATAAATGCGGTAAATCTATACTAGAAAGCGTGTAAATCAAAGCATGTAAATAAAGCAAGAAAACCTAAATTAGAAAGCTTGTAAATTAACTAGAAAGCAAGAAATGAAGAAATACAACTATATTCAAATGGTAGGGGAGATGAATAGTCAACCTACAATCCAAATGGGGTGTCAAACCAAAGAGAAATGAAGAAGAACCAAGCAAAAACCCCAAACCCTAAGCTAAACTAACCTAAAATCATGCATATCCTGAATTAAAACCAAAAAAGGGTTTATATAGTAAGTGGGAAAAAGTAAGGGAAAAAGGAAAGAAAGAGGAAAGAGCCCAAAATATCTGGCACTACCGGTCGACCGGTCGCAGGGGCGCGGTCGACCGGCCCCTTAAGCCAAAGCATACTGTCTCCTTCCCACGGCAAAAGTTGAAACCGCGGTCGACCGGCCCCTTGGACGCGGTCGACCGGTACTCTGTTTTCAGACTGCATTTGGTCCATGATGAGGGGGAAAAAGTCCATTACGGAAACGAGCCTAGCTTCTTCGTCCGAACTCCAAACGACGCACCGTTTGCGGCCACACGATGCTAACTCAATGAACTACGCATCCGTGGAATATCCAAGAGCCGAATAAGAAATGTGAATTAACTAAAATGCCCTTGAAGTAGCGTCCTACGACGAAACTTCTCCGCAATGCAACGGATCCTCACTTTTAGCGTTCCAATAACTACAAAAGCACAAATAACCCCTGCAAAGCATGTATATATCCAAATCCAAGGTTGTCTGGTTAATGAGCATAATTATAGGCATTTAGGATCATAAAAGAGCTAGAATGCATAAGGATAACGGGCGGAAATATACAATATTCGATACGAATCAGGCACGTGACTAAAATGCTTAATATATATGTTATTTAATATTACAATTGAAACACTTGCTATTTTTAAAATATTTATACCTCGGGCTCTGACTCGTTTGCTTTCAAATCTATTTTTGTAAAAACCTTTTAGGTGCCCCGCCACAGGGACGCCAAACTTAGGAGTTCCATTCTATTGACGTGATGTAGCTGCTGTGGAAGTTACATGATCTCGTTACTAGATGCCTCCACATATAGCCTTGCTTCTTTTGGAGTCATTATTTATTCCAGTTAGGGCCTGTTGCCCATTCTTATTCTGAGACAGCAGTTTAGACTTTCATTTTATTTTCGTCTTGGGATTTATTTATTTCATTTAGACATTTATATTGGGTTTACTTACATTGCTACTATTATTGGAGTGTTTACCCCAGACATCAGTTATTTCATTCTGTTGATTACCTTATGACATTGTTCATGTAGTTGTTGGACGATGATTTAAATTATTTAGTTGATGGTTAATTTAAATATTAAAATTTGACAATTCGCTATTTTAAATATTAGGTGGTTAATAATTAATTAAATGTTTTCAACAGTGATGCTATGGACTGAACCAACTTGACATTTTATATTAATTTAAATAAAGTAGTAGCTACCCGGTATTTATTTAGCCGGGGTGTCACAGGTGGTATCAGAGCATCAGGTTCAAGAGTTCTTAGGATCTGTACGGCTTGTTATGTTTTCGCGTAGCGTCCTTTGATATAGAACCATATATTTTAGGATTGTTGTACTCTTGTGTATATCTTACGTTCTTCAGCTATTTTGAGATATTCACTGTGGACTTACAATACTTCTCTCATTTCAGATGCCTCCTCGACGTGCACAACGAGTTCCCAGGAATGCCCAGATCGAGCCTCAACCTGCACCAGTTCACGATTCTATAAATGCTACTAAAGTTTTTGCCATTGTATCCGTCCAACAGGCACCACCTCAGGCACTAGTGGTAGCCCCAGTCCAGGCTCATACATTCCCGTTTGCTTGGGAATGTGTTTGTGATGCCTCTCAGAAGGTGCATCCTCCAAAGTTTACAGGGAGCTCCGATGTCGTAGTGGCGAGCCAATGGAAGAAGGACATCTAAAGGCACTTGAGGATGTATGAGTGCACAAATGTACAGAGACAGATACTGGCTACGTTTAAGCTAGTAGGAGCAGCATTGCAGTGGTGGGAGTCCATTACCACCGCCGAGGAGAGAGATGTCCTTGCTATTCAGGAGTTCTCGGTACGGTTCGACCACAAATATTTTCCCCTGCAGTTCAGACAGAGATGAGGCGGAAGTTGATGGACCTTAAGTAGGAAGGGAGGACAGTGGCGGAGTACGAGGCCGAGTTCACCAATCTTCTGAACATAGTTCCCGATGAGATCCTAACTGAAGAGAAAAAGATCCAGAAGTTCATGGATGGGTTGACGCGAAGGATTCGTGAGCACCTGTTAGGGAATCTTTCGTTGGCCACCTATTCAAATGTGGTTAACGCAGCACTACTTCACTTTCGGGACCACCGCTTTCATTTGTTAGAAGGTAAGCGAGTAGAGAAGTCCAGCCAGCAAGGCAGGACAGGAGGTACTGATGCCACTGCGTCATAACCAGCTCAGGGTCAGTATAGTCAGGGTGATCAGAGTTCCCAACAGGGGGATTATAAGAGATTAAAATCAGGAGGTTTTCGACATGGCTGAGGGGTATGACATGGCCAGCAGGGTGAACACAACCATCAGGGCCATCAACAGTTTTAGCAGGGCCAACATGGCCATGGTAGAGGTGGTAACAGTCATCAGGGCCGTGGGCAGCAGGGTCAGAGAGGGGAAAACTTTGCAGGGAAATGCTTCATATATTGTAAGATTGGACACAAATTCCAAGAGTGTCCTGAGAGGGGAAGGCCCCGCAGCAGCAGTAACAGAGTGCTCGATAGGAGCCTCAGAGACCGATATTTCCTGCCGCCCTCCCAGCACCACCACAGATGCCAGCACTGCCACCTATTCCAGCAGTCCAAGTTGAGTAGGGGCAGCTTCAGTATAATCGGGTTTATAACCTTCATCAGGCCGCAGTCCCGCAGGATCCACCCGCGATTGAGGGTATGTATCTATTCAGGGGACTATGAGGCATATTTTATTTGACACGGAGGTCACACACTATTTTATTACCACAAGATTTGCACGCACTATGGGATTATTAGACACCGTGAAGAGCACTATCACTTGTGTAGATTCGCCATCAGGTAGAGGTTCTGTGATTTCCTTTATATGTAGAGGCGTGGGTGTAGAGATTGGGAGATTTACTTTACCTGCTAACATGCTCGTATTAGATATGTTCGAGTATGAAGTGATTATCGATATGGATTGGATGTTTACGTATAAAGCCATGATCGATTATTTTAGTAGGAGTATTATTTTTTCCACACCTGGTCAGGAGATGTTCCTAGTGGCGATGCCTCGTCCTGAGGGAGGATCGTCCACTCACTTGTACTACATAGAGGAGGAGACCTCTAAGGAGGTGGTGATACCACTTGATTTAATTCCAATTGTTAGGGAATTCCCTGATGTGTTCCAGTATATTTCGGGATTACCTCATAGTAGAGAGATAGACTTTGTTATAGATTTGGCATCGGGCACTCGACCGATAGCCCACGCACCTTACTGTATGGCTCTAGCGGAGATGAGGGAGCTACGGGATCAGATAAAGCAACTATTGGGTCAGGAGTTTATTCATAGGAGTACTTCACCATTGGGTGCTCCTGTGCTATTTGTTAAGAAGAGGGATGGATCTTTGAGGTTGTGCATTGATTATCGGGAGTAAAATAAAGTCAGGATACGGAATAAGTATCAGTTGCCCCGAATCGATGACTTATTCGACCAGTTGAGAGGAGCTTCCTTCTTCTCAAAGATTGACTTGAGATCAGGATACCATCAGTTGTGTATCGGGGAGTAGGATGTCTCGAAGACTGCCTTCTTGACGAGATATGGTTCCTACGAGTTCAGGGTTATGCCTTTTGGCCTGACCAACGCCCCATACGTGTTTATGGACTTGATGAACATGGTGTTCAGAGAGTTCTTGGACTAGTTTGTCATTGTCTTCATTGATGACATTCTGGTTTACTCCCAAACCGAGGAGGAGCATGCCGAGCACTTGAGGCAGATTTTGCAGACACTGCGTCAGTCCGAGTTGTATACAAAATATGAGAAATGCAGGTTTTGACTGAAGGAAGTTCAGTTTTTGGGTTATATCATTTTTGACAGGGGGATATCTGTTGATCCGGGGAAGGTATCAGCGGTGAGGGAGTGGGGATAACCCACAATACCGACGGAGATACGTAGTTTCTTGGGCCTAGTAGGATACTACAACTGGTTTATTCGAGGATTTTTGAAAATAATGGGTCCATTGACACATCTGACTCGCAAAGGGGTGCCATTTATCTGGAGTGATGTTTGCCAGTTGGATTTTGACGAGTTGAAGGAAAAGCTGATCTCAACACCAGTGTTAGCATTTCCCAGGTCGACCGTGGAGTATCTAGTCTACACGGATGTGTCCTTACTAGAACTTGGGGGTGTACTGCAGCAGTAGAGTCAGACTATAGCTTATGCTTCCCGTAATCTTAAGCCTCACGAGAGGAATTACCCCACCCATGACTTGGAGTTAGCGGCACTCGTGTTTGCACTTTGGATTTGGAGACACTATCTCCTGGGGGAGAAATTTTACTTATTCACAGACCACAAGTCCCTACAGTACCTCTTCACGTAAAAGGGGATGAATATGCGTCAACGTCGGTGGCTCAACTTTGTGAAGGATTATCAGTACGATATCCATTACCACCCAGGGAAGGCTAACATGGTAACAGAAGTATTAAGCCATAGGCCAGTAGGTGAAGTGGCCAAGGTGTGGAAAGCGAAGTGGAAGGAGTTGGGACACCAGGACGTAGTAGCCCAATCATTCATGTCTGTGATGACAGTTACGCCCCAGATCATTATGAGAGTGGTACAGGCTTAGGCAGTGGATCTGTTCTGTCAGAGTCAGATAGTATAACTTCTAGCAGAGGGGGCCGAGTCTTATACTGTTGGTTCAGATGGGGGCTTATGTTTCAATGGGATATTGGTCGTCCCTGAGGGAGAAGACTTGCAACATGAGGTGATGACAGAGTCGCACGATTCACGATTCGCGGTACATCCCGGTGGGGACAAGATGTACCAGGATATGAGGCGACAATACTGGTGGAGCGGGATGAAAAAGGATATTATCGAGTTTGTTTCGAAATGTTCCACTTGTCAGCTGGTAAATGTGGACCATCAGAGGCCGACAGGACTCCTACAACTATTAGAGGTTCCTACGTGAAAATGGGAGAGCATTTCCATGGACTTCATCATGGGATTACCTATATCGCAGTGGGGTCACGATTCTATATGGGTGATTATGGATCGATTGACCAAGGTTGCTCACTTTCTGCCAGCCCGAACAGACTATATTACGGGACAGTACGCCCAGATCTTCGTAGCTGAGATAGTGAGACTCCATGGGGTTCCTCTCAATATCGTGTTTGAGAAGGATAAGATATTTGTGTCATGATTTTGGGAGAGTTTTTAGGCAGCTATGGGTACAGAGTTGCGGTTGAGTATAACCAATCACCCGCAGACAAATGGGCAGACCAAGCGGACGAATCAAATATTGGAGGACATGTTGCGTATGTGCATCCTCGACTTTGGTGGAGGTTGGGAGCAGTATCTATCGCTGGTGGAGTTTGCCCATAATAACTCCTACCAGTTTACTATTGGTATGGATCCATTCGAGGTGTTGTAAGGTAGGCCTTGTCGTTCCCCAGCATGTTTCCTCGAGGTGGGGGACAACAAGCTACTTGGGCCGGAGGTGATTCAGGATACTTCGACAAGGATAGAGATGATACAAATCCGTATTCGGGTTGTTCAGGATCGACAGAAGAGTTACGCCGATGCCAAGAGGTTCTTCCGAGAGTTTAATGGGGGGACCAAGTGCTGCTCCGAGTGTCTCCTATGAAGGGGATTATGCGTTTTGGGAAGAAGGGGAAGTTGGTGCCAAGGTTTGTGGGGCCATTCCCTATCATCGAGCGAATTGATCCAGTTGCGTAATGGCTTGGGCTACCAGAACACTTGCATAAGATCCATGACGTGTTTCACATTTCCTCACCGAGGAGATATCTTCGAGATGATTTGGCCCATACTCACATTGCTTTGTAGGAGATTGATCTGCAACCTGATAGTTCCTATGAGGAGGGGCCGATTGCTGTCCTAGACCGTAGCAAGAGGAAATTGAGGTCGAAGATAGTACCACTAGTGCGTGTTAAGTGGCGGCATCATAATGCCGAGGAGTCTACCAGGGAGTGCGAGGATGAAATGCGCGAGTGTTATCCATAGTTATTTTTAACAAGTATATCTTATTTCCGAATTTCGGGATGAAATTCCATTATTAGGGGGAAGTATGTAATACCCCGTATTTTTATTGATTTTATTTATTGGGATTAATTGAATAAAATGGGATAATTAATTAGAAATTAATCCGGATTTAAATACTAACGAGATGAGAGTTAGTATTTGATTATGATAATAATGTTTAATATTACTGAGTGAATATGGTAATATATGATTATTGAATTTATTAACATTGTCGCGAGTTATAAATACGATAATTTCGGAAATAAAGTTGGGAAGCGTGTCAGGAACCAATTAAATGGATTTAAAAGTAAATTATTTTTATATCATCCGTATGGTAATTTTGAGTGCATCAATGTGTCCGGAAGGGTCAATGTAGTCAGAAAACACTAGCCGGAGGTTTAGTTTGGGTCCCGGGGCATTTTAGGCCTAACCGACAACCCGGGAGGGTATTTTAGTCATTTTGATCTTTTGAGGAATAGTAACCCACGAATTTTAGACTTATTATATGAGCCAACACTTAAGTACCTTAGGGTTTCACAACCTAAAATCACAAACGACCATTAGAGAGGAAGAGAAGGAAGTTTCCAAAAAAAGAACCACCATCCTTGGACCCCTTACACCACCATCACCACCACCGGTTAGATCGGAAAAAGAGGATCACTCCCATACCATTTGCTTCAAAGGATCATAATCTTTATTTTCCAGGCAAGTTATTTATCTTGCAATGATTTAAGGCATATGTTTTATATGATAGTTTATATTTGAAGACACATTATGAATAATTGTAATGATGTGAAATTGAAGACTAAATTATGGAACTTGGATAGGTTTTCATGTAGTGGATCTTCTGGAAATATTAAATGAATGAATTTATAAATTAAGTGTTAGGAAATCAAGAAATTAAATTGAGATTTATGATGATTATGGAACAGATATTGAAGAATTAGGGTTGTAGTAATATTCATGACTTTTGATCCAAGAAATCGATATTTTGTGATGTTTTGATGAATCTTGAACATTAAAACTAGTGTACTAATGTAAGTTTAATGTTTAGTATAATTATTTGGGAGTTTGGGACGTTGTAATGGATAATTGGAGATGTAAAAAGGGGATAAATCGCAACTATTAAAGGAATTCTGGACAGATAACTGCTTGATAGATCGATCGACTGTTCGATCGATCGACCCCTCTGGAAAAAGTAAAAAAATTACCTTTAAATAATTGAGTAACTTCCAACCTTTAGAACTCTTTAGTGACGATTAATTGAACATATTGGTATTTAGGGAAGACCAGTAGGGGTGTATTTGAAGCCCGTAACATATTAGAATTTATTTGTGGCTTAGTATTAAACTTACGAATGTCCGACGAGTGAGTTACTATTATAAGTTGCGAGGACATGAATCCAATTTGTATAAGTGATAACTTAAGGTTAGAGACAGAAACAGGGACCTTAAATTATTGAATTCATTTTAGGGTCAAATGTAGACTTAGTAACCTTTTGGGTTCGGGTATGCACTTGGGATGATACGACAAGAGAGTTATTGCGCTAAACACATTACGTGGAATAATCAGGAGGATACTACGATATGTATGAGACTTATGGTATATGGCCGGATTATACCTATATTAATATGATTATTATCTAAGTTGTGTGAATACTTAGTATATGGATGATTATGTGTATGACATACCTACCATACTTACTATCACAGGAGGTTGGTTTTCGAGAAAGGACCATCTTATCTTTGTGTGCCTTCGGGGGGGGGGGGGGGAGATTTAGATTGGTACCTTAAGGACATAGGAATGTGAATGACTTATTTGTGAGTTGATAAGTCAACTGACCATGGGAGCGTAGGTATATGCATGACCCATGGGTATGTGAACTATGTTCGCCTCCAATATGTGTGATTTTTATTGACACGGTTCCTGAGCGATTCGAAACACGTGATCCTTATGTACGTGATGTATCGGGATTCGATAGCAGAGTATGTGTGCACCACAACTTAGCCTAGGGGTGCCATATATGTGTATATATAATGAGAGTGACTTATATATGTACTTGTGACTGACTCACTATTACTTAGTAAATGCGAATGACTAAGAGATTTAAATGAGTTAAGAATAATGTGAACTTAACTAATACTTGAGCTAAGTCATTTGATTAATGAATGTGTGAGTTATGAATGTAATTTATTTGAATAATACGGGTGGCATCTAAAGTAAGACCGTCTCGATGGGAGTAGAATAGACTAGTCAGGCATTAGTATAACTAGATGGAATTTAAAAGATACGTTAGACATTCACAATAGTTGAGGGGTGAGGATCTCAAGTGCGGGCACGTGACTAACATGCTTAATATATGTGTTGTTTAATATTGTAATTTAAACACTTGTTGTTTTTAAAATATTTTCACCTCGAGTTCTGACCCATTTGCTTTCAAATCTATTTTTGTAAAAACCTTTCAGGTGCCCAACCACTGGGACGCCAACTTAGGAGTTCCATTCCATTGACGTGATGTAGCTGCTGTGGAAGTTACATGATCTCGTTACTAGACGCCTCCACATCTATCCTTGCTTATTTTGGAGTCATTTATTCCAGTTAGGGCCGTTACCCATTCTTATTCCGAGACTGCAATTTTGACTTTAATTTTATTTCAGTCTTGGGATTTATTTATTTCATTTTGACATTTGTATTGGGTTTACTTACCTTGCTACTATTATTGGAGTGTTTACTCCAGACATCAGTTATTTCATTCTGTTAATTACCTTATAATAATGTTCATGTGATTGTTGGATGATGATTTAAATTATTTAGTTGATGGTTAATTTAAATATTTAAAGTTGACACTTCATTATTTTAAATATTAGGTGGTTAGTAATTAATTAAATATTTTCGACAGTGATGCTATGGACTGAACCAACTTGACATTTTGTATTAATTTAAATAAAGGAGTAGCTACCCGATATTTAATTAGTCGGGGTGCCACACTAGATCCCTGAAGTTAGTAAAGATGATTATCGGCCCGGGTTACACTAGTTGGAGGAAGATGCCAAATGAGCTTAAGTTTGCAATTTGAGCGGCACTACAGGTAATGCATTTATATTTATATTTATATTTCAATTTATATTTATTTGCAACTAACACTTACTTTCGTTTTGTTTTGTATTGTTTGACAGGAACAATTCGGCCTGCCCCCACAACTCCGCGATTCCATGTTGGAGAAGTTGAGGGAATAACATTAGATGTGGAAGAAGAATTTGTGGGGCATGCACTTTGGGAAGAACCAGGACTCCATTCTCATACTACGTGATACTGTCCCGACGAAGGAGCCGATTGCATTGGCACAGTGATAAAAGTTTATCGACATTGAGATCGAGGAGCGACAATTGGCATCTCGTCAATCGGGGAGGGACAACCGGGCAAAAAAGTCGGACCTGCACTATTTCGGGCGGACGTCTTACGCCGAGGTGGTGCACAGGATGGTAAGTTTTTATTTTTCTATAACTATAGTTTTATGTTATTTTGCATTATTTTATTTTGCGTTACTTTCTAATTTTGCATTATTTTATTTTGCGTTACTTACTAATTTTGCATTATTTTATTTCAGGAGACGAGAAGTGGCCCTGGGGGTAGGCCACATAGGCTCGATGCCTATGTGGCAATCCCGACGAAGAAAGGGCAAGGATAAGGAGGTGTTCCTGAGCGTCGCGGTCACGATTGTAAGTTATAAATGTTTAATTTTTGTTAATTACGTTATAATTTTTTTATTTATTTAATGAACTAATTGTGTACTTTTTGTCATTTCAGGCAAAGCTTAAGGAAGTGTATGAGTCGCAATCTGATGCTAACAAGGCATCTTTGGCTATGGACGCACTCAACCAAGTGCTCGACACTGATCGCAAAGGAAGGAATAGGGGGTGAGCTCGCGGGTGGGGAATTCTAGGATCATCGGAATGGTGATGAGAAACACCGGGTTGGCTCTTCAGGTGGACACGCATGATGAGAAGCTATTAAGGTTGGAGGCGACGGTCCTAGATATGTACGCCTTCATGAAAGGTAAGTTGGGCAAGGGCATGGTGAAGGACAAGATGGTGGAGGTGGACGAGGACGAGGACGAGGACGTGGACGTTTCCTTCAAGCCATTGAGGCTAAGGTGCTCGTCACGCATGTGATGCCCAAAAAGGAGAACTCCGCATTGTGGTTGCGCGAAGAATGTGGCGTGACGCATATTGAGGGTGTATAAATGCGTATATAATTTGGTCTTCCTTCCTCCTCTAACCTACTGATGACTCTATGCATCGACATTATTTGTATCTATTTTATTTGAACACTTGGATTATTGACGCGACTCAAAATATGTCTCAGAAGTGCGTTCACTCTATGCTCAAGTGCAAGCCTGTCGCTCAAGTAATAATCCGATAAGTCGGGTATCGATCCTCAGGGAAAAAGGACAACGAAGTTGTGACGACGGTAAAAGACGGAGGAATCCTAACTCTGACTCTAAAAAGAAAAGAAAAAATGATTTGGTTTTGGGAATGATTATAACTAAATGCAATTATGAAATTATGAAAAGATGCAATTATACTAAATTACCTAAAATATGATTTGAAACTTTTGAACGAAGTGATGAGAAAAACAGGACGGGAATACAATCCCCCAACCCTAGTGTATTGCAGGTATAATACTAATCGTGAATTTAACTGATTAATTTGACCCAGAATTTAGTACTCCCAAGCATTACGTATACGAAGTTCAAGCCCGCGTCATACTTAATCTGAGGATGAGTAAATCGGTATCGCGATATTGACAATCGAATTGCATTCTAAATCATCCCGGTTACCCAGAGGCAAACGAGATATAAAGACCTACAATTGTTGTGTTCCTACGCAATACGATCGTAATTAATCACTTAATTCAGAGGATTAATGTTATACACACGCAACTAACACATCAGGCTTGGTTCATGTGTCCCGGCCTTTGAAAATCTAGCCTAGCATGCTGAAAATAATGAAAACAGTATTTAATGTGCAGGAATTCATGATTAACTATGGAAAATTGGTAGAATGATGTAAAACAAAATTAAACAGACGAAATTAATTACTAATCTTACCAAAGCACTCAAAGTATTAACTGAAATTACTTGTAATTACTGAAATCTGATCAAAGCTTCAATCTTGGGATTAAAAGAACAAACTGTATTTAAACTAGGGTTTCTGGAAAAAAAAGTAAATTGACTAAACTTCTCCCTAAATCTCCGTACAAATAATAACAATAAAATGGGTTTTTATACCCTCCAAGAATTCAGGAATTTTAGTTGCATTAGGACTCTTTTAGGAGAAGATTAGATTTGCAAATATCGATACCCGGATCCGTCTGGGCCTTAGGCAGACCGGTCTGCCTCTTAAGCGGATCGATTCTTTTTATTTTGGGGTGGACCGGTCCGGGGGCGGACCGATTCTTTTAATTTCTGCCTTATTCTGTTTGCTTTCGATCCGAGGTCTACTGGAGTTTGCACAGCGGACCGGTCCGAGGTAGGGGCAGACCAATCTGCCTATTTGACTTTTTTTGCTTAAATTTGACTGCTCATATCTTTTGTTTCGGGGCTTTCATTGAGGTGATGTTTCTTCCTATGTGCTCATGAATGTGATATCTTCAACTTCTCTTTAGGTACCTCATCCAAATTCCGAGTGGAAATTACACTTTTGCCCTTTTGACTTTCCTTCTTGTCTTTCTTGATTCTTTTGGTTTCCTTCTTCCGTTTCTTGACATCAATTACCTGTAAAATCACTACGAAATACCAGAAACTCGGTGTACTCGTTAGGATTAGTCAGTAGCAAGATTATGAGATAAAGTCAACTCAATTACGTTGTTCGAGGTGCTAAAAGTAACTAAATCAAGGGATAAATTAGGAAGAATTTATACCTAATTAAACCCCCATAACTTAGAACTTTGCGCGTCCCGAGCAATGTAAAAGAAACCTAGCAAGGCTCAATTCTTAAAAAATATTTTATTGGGATATAATACCTTTTTCGCGGGCAAGCGGTTGAATTTAGCGTATGCAACAAGCCTTTAAACCCCTAGGTCACCCTAGTAGGACGAGCTGTGTCTCGTGAGGATTTGCCGAGAATATACCCACAAAATACGACTCAAAGAAAATTCAAAATACACAAAAATTGTGCAATTCAAACTTTTCCAGAAAATAGTCATCATCAAGTTATATGTACAAGTCTCAAACCGTAGTGTGTGTGTGTGAAGCCGGAAATATGACCGTCGATTTCCACCTATTGATCATTACGTTACTTATCCGAAAATTCGCTTTGATTTCAAATTCTCACGGAATGCTCTCTCCAACGAATCACTCGGATTGTGGCTATTCTCTCGGTATGCATGATATAAGGAGTAAATGTAATGGAAGCAAGATCACGCATACAATTAGGAAGACGGAATTTTTAGAGTGATAGGATCTCATCAACGGAATACGGTTTTAAAAACGGGAACATTGCCACTTTTTCATGCATTCAATCCCTTCTATTATCTTTTGGTGTATTAGCTCTCCACGTGGTAATAAATTTTGCAATTTAGACTCGGTTAGGACTTTTTCGGGTTTGTAAGGTATATTGGGTAAAATGAAATGGGTAGGGAAGGTTGGAATTGGAAAATTAATATATGATGTCCATTTGTGCTTTTTCCGGGCTATTTGCTCATTTTTCTTCTTTTTCTCTATTTTTCTATTTTTCACTTCTTTTCTTTTCTTGCTACTTTTGTTGAGCATATCTATTTTTTCTTGCCCCTTTTTATTCACTTTTTTGGACTTAAATTCTGAATTTTTCCATTTTTCGCAATTCCGGGCTATTTGGGTTTTTCGGGTTATCAAACGAAAGGGACAATTGATTTAGCTCAAATTGGGTTGCAAAAGGGGTGATTTTTCACATCTTTTTATGGCCAATATTTTTGGGTGACAAACGAGGGCCTACTTCATTGTCCAAAATACCAATTGCGTTACCATATGCGTTTCGAGATGAATTTAAGTTTATAGATCAATTTTGGCACGTTTTTCAAAGCAATACCACACACGTCTTTCATAACCGATCAAAATGAAAGGACTGAGATCCTCGACGACTTTTTAGGCGCTGAAAAGAACTTTGAGTTAAGAATTAACTCAGATTGATTTAAAAACTCGTAAAAAGTGATAGGCTCGAATCTCACCGGGTTTGTTAATCTCCACACTTATTCGTTAAGTCGTCAATTTTCGCTCAATTTCCATCTTTAGTCAATTTCGGCTTTGTGTATGTTGAATTTTACCAATTTGAGACTTTAAACCGACTTTTAATGATATTTTTGAAAATTTTGAATTCCAATTTTTATTTATTTTGAACAAAAATATTTTTGGATTTTTCAAAATTTTATGATTTTTTTGGAAATTTCTGGGCATTTTTGAAAATTTGTGAAGTTTTAGAAATACACACTTGTGACCCCCCCAACTTAGACTTTTGCATTGTCCTCAAGCAAAAAGGACGAAAATCTAAATAAGGCAAAATAATAAGTGTGATAAATAAAACAAACAAATGGAGAAAATGCAGTTTTTATTACAAACAAGACTGTGGCATCATTACAAAAAAAGCATACAAACCGTGAACAGGAAAAACAAATAAAAAGCTGCCAGAACCACATCAAGCTTCACTGGGGCGGGGGATGGGAGGAACCGGACGCGTTGGGGCCATAGGGGTTATGGTAATAGGATGGCAGTGGCTCATTAGGATCCCCTTGGCGTCGATAGATGTCCGCTTGGAAGCGGAGAACTATGCTCATGTCACGACGGTAGTCGGTCACAAAGTTGGCGAAGTTTGTTTCAAGTGCCAACATTCGGTTTGAGAGGTCGTTTCCCGCCCACTCAAAATCTGGATCGTCCTCCTCGTCCGGACCGATATCCCCCATCTCGACATCCTCACCGGCTACCGCTTGTTCTTCTTCGCTCTCGCTTGAGGCAACCTCTTCTTCACTATCACCACCTCGCCTAGCCCGTAGGACAGCTAGCTGTTTGGTGCTCTTGGTGCGGGTCCCTTGTCCAAAAGGACCGGGAATGCGAGTATGATCGAGCGGCGCCACTATGCCAGCATCCTTAAGGATGGAAGTGATCAACCGGGCATAGGTAAGTGGGGTGGTACCCTTCTCATGCAAGGAGGCGTTAATGATGTCGGCGTATAAAGTGCGGGCCAAATGGATGGAAGTGTGGGGGTCAAAGAGGTGATAGGTCAAGGTGGCTTGCCGGGGCCGCATGGCGGAATCGTTGGACGTTTGCAATATGTTGGCGCACACAATCTGAAATGTGAAGTGCACCTTCTCGTTAAGGCGTCCAACGACGACGGTTTTCCCCGCCCAAGCCACATTCGGTGCAATGCGGGCCATGATAATATCCTCGTCGACCGGGGGGACGTTGCATGGATAGGTGAATTCTTGAACATCCGGTACGTCATACTCGGCCAACTTGGCCGTGAGCGGGCCAAAGAAAATGGGATGACATTCCCATCCACATAAGCTTGGGCGTCGAATTGGCCCGTCCGAACTAGGGTGCCATAGAAGAAGCGGACTTCGATTTCCCAAACCGCTTCGTAGGGTTCGTTGAGGAATCGGCACTAGCGGTGACGGAGTTGGGTAGCCCGTCCCATTGGACGACGCGCTCCATATGGAGTTTGCGGTCCAAATCAAAGAATTGATGGAACCATCGCTCCTCTTGGTGGGAGAGGAATTCGCCATGACCGGAGGGTTGGATGTCGGTGGAGTCATACTTGGCGGGGGCAACGCGTGGAGCCATGGAAACAAGAGGGATTTTTTCTTGGAAAATTAGGGAGGGAGAAGAGAGGATTTGGTTGAAGGTGTGGAGGAAAAAGGAGGGTTTGAGTGTGTATTTATAGGTGAGAGGGTGAGGGGAGGGGTTGGAATTGGAGGGAAAGGGTTTGGAGGGAAAAGGGGGTGGATTTGGGAGGGAAAGGTTGAGGTTGGGAGTTGGGAAAAACGGATTGGAGGGAAGGAAGAGGATTGGGGAGAAGGGGGGTGAATCTTGGGAAGGGTTAAAAATGGATCTGTAGAAGGCGGACCGGTCCGGGGTATTTTAATATTCAGAAATCCGACTAGCAGACCGGTCCTTTTTAAAATTAAAATAATCGGTCCGGGGGCGGACCGGTCTGGCCTTAAATTAAAGGAACCGGTCCGGCCCAGGGTTTTTGGGCTAGATTTTTCCCGAACTGAATTTCGATCTCTCCTCTCCGAAAATTTTCACTTTCAAAACGTACTCCCGATCAATCTGGACTAAAACCCTCTCGATTTCACTGGTCAACGCCCTTTGACTCGATATTCCCAAAACACACGAATGATTTTCCCAAATGAAACCTAGTCCTATCGACGCTCACTACACACACGACTCTCACAACACACACGACTCTCACCCCATATGCGTTGGGGGTGAGACGACCTTGCTGTAACAGCTCACTCTACCCTGTAAACGGGGTCCGACAACCAGACGGTGTCGACTTCTTCTGCACACGCCTCTAGATATGACTTTAGGTGTTATCCATTCACTTTGAATGTATTTCCCCCTTTCAAATCGTCTAATTCAATATCTCCATGGGGGAAAATATTCTTCACAACGAACGGGCCAGACCATTGTGACCGCAACTTTCCCGGAAAGAGATGAAGCCGAGAGTTGTAGAGAAGAACTTTTTTCCCGGGAAGAAACTCTTTTTGTCGAATGATGCTATCATGAGCGAGTTTCATCCTTTCTTTGGAAATTTTGGCATTCTCATACGCATCATTGTGTAGTTCTTCTAACTCATTCAATTGAAGCTTGCGGGCTTCACCGGCCTTGTCCATGGCATAATTCAATTGCTTAATCGCCCAATACGCCTTGTGTTCTAGCTCAACGGGAAGATGGCAAGGTTTGCCATACACAAAACGGAAAGGGGACATGCCGAGTTGATTCTTATATGCGGTACGATAGCCCATAGGGAATCGTTCAATCGAAGTGACCAATCCTTCCGGGTAGGATTGACGGTCGAAGATCTCAATGATGAGTATGAGGGTAAGAGGCATCATGTCTCGTCGGGTAATGGCCCCCATCCATTGACACCTATTGCAAGATTTGCAAGCATCGTTTACATCCCGAAATATTATGGGCCAGAAACATCCCATGATTGCGTAGTCTCTGCTACATATCTCAAATGAGCTTCAGCATCGCATGAATTTAACTCCCAAAAGGGTCTTTCACACATGGTTTGAACAAGTTGTTTAGTCGTTGTAGTATAGTGGTAAGTATTCCCGCCTGTCACGCGGGTGACCCGGGTTCGATCCCCGGCAACAGCGCCAAAAACTTGACGCGACTGAGTATTTGTCTCAAAAGTGCATTTTTCTCTAGGCTCAAGTGCAAGCCTTTCGCTCAAGTAATAACCTGGTAAGTCGGGATCGTATCCACAGGGATCGAGATTGCCAAATAGTAATAAGATAAATTATTAAATCTTGAAATGATTTCTTAAAAGAAACAAAAAGATGATTAATGATTGGGAAAATTTCTAGTGAAATAAAAATTTACTTAAAAAAAAAACTGAAAATTGAAAAAAAAATTAGATCTGACAAATGGGAGAAAATAGGGTAGGGTACAATCCCTCCATCCTTAACAAATTACCGTATAGAATACTAGAATTGTAAATTAAAATTATTGACTAGATCCGGTCTTTATAAATTCTAAGCATTACATATATGAGGGATCTATCCCGCATCATATGAAATCAAAGATAGATATAAAGCGGTGAATGATAAATTATACTCGCAAAGCGTTCTTAAACATCTCAAGTACCTAGGGCAAGAGAGATTAAAAGATTGGCTATGTTTGTATAATTTTCATACACGATTGGGTCAATATTTTAATTTAACCTCTATTTTCTACATAAATAATTTGCCTTGGATTGAATTCATGTACCCCAACCCTTGGGAATTTAGCTACTCATGATTTATCTAGAAAACAAATTCATACCTATACATGGAATTATGGATCTAACAAACATTGATAACAAATTGCAAAACAATTGAAAATTGAAAATAGAATTGAGATTAAATAAGAGAAGGGAATTTGATACTTGAATTGAATTGAAGAATTGATACTTGAAATCTACACTAGATGAACTTGAATCTTCAAACATACAAACTAGGGCTTTTCTAAGAGTGAAAAACTAAAAAGGATTTCTAAAAAAAATGAATTTCTCTCTCTAAAATTCTATTCTACTCTCTAGAATTTGTCTCCCTCTCTCTAGAATTCCACTCCTTTTGAAATGAGGTAGGGCTTGGTCTTTTATAGCACCAAGTAGCACTAATTTGACAGCCAGAGTTCTTTGTTGCACAAGTTTTCCAAGAGTTGCACTGCTTTAAATGCATAATGAATGCCAGGATTTCGCATGTCCATTTCTCTTCATTATCGCGCAACTTCAAAACATCGTAACTTCTTCACCGTAGCTCGGATTGAGGTGCCGTTTTTTCCAGTGTTCTTGTAATTTAGAGTTCTTCAACTTTCTAGTTGGCCCCACCTCCGGACTAAGGCTGCAAAATTACGAAAATGCCCTTCAACTCTCCATTTCTTGGTTTCTTTCACTGTTTTGTTTTCTCTTACGCACTAACTTGCGTGAAATACCTGTAAAACACATGAGAAATACACAAAATACGAAATACTTGCCAAAAGGGGTTAGTAGCATAAATACGAGACAAATCCAAGATATTTACACTACACGGGATCATAAAAATACCGAAATTAAGGGGATAAATGTGAAGAATATGTGCCTAATCAAAGATCAGCTATGACATCTATCTTTTCCCTATTAACCTCTATTCCCTTGGATGATACTATGTGGCCAAGAACTATTCCCTCGGTGACCATGAAATGGCATTTCTCCCAATTCAGCACTAAGTTCTTTTCCACACACCGGGCAAGTACTTTTTCCAGCTTTTCTAAACAATGATGGAAAGAGGTGCCAAAAATGCTGAAATCGTTCATGAACACTTCAAGTCCTCTCTCGACCATGTCGCTAAATAAGCTCAACATGCACCTTTGAAAGGTCGCGGGTGCATTACACATGCCAAATGGCATACGTTTGTAGGCAAACGTACCAAAAGGGCAAGTGAAGGTCGTCTTCTCCTGGTCAAGTACATCCACCTCAATTTGGTTATATACGGAATAACCATCAAGGAAGCAATAGTAAGGGTGGCCCTCTACTCTCTCAAGTATTTGATTAATAAATGGCAAGGGAAAATGGTCTTTCCTAGTTCCCGTATTGAGTTTCTGGTAATCAATGCAAACGTGCCACCCGGTGGTGGTACGTTGGGGAACCAACTCTCCCTTAGCATTCTCGATCACTGTCATGCCCGACTTCTTCGGGACGACTTGAATGGGGCTCACCCACTTGCTATCCGAGATTGGGTAGATAATCCCAGCATCCAATAACTTGATAATCTCGGTTCTCACTACTTCTTTCATGTTGGGGTTTAGTCTTCTTTGCATTTCTCTAGAGGGCTTGACATCCTCTTCGAGATGGATCTTGTGAGTGAAAATCAAAGGACTTTTCCCCTTCAAATAAACAATGCACTAACCAAAAGAACTTTGGTGCTTCCTTAGAATTTTCAACAATTTACCCTCTTGCTCTTTGTCTAGGCTAGAGGAGACAACAACAGGAAATGTATCATCCTCTCCTAGGTATGCATATTTAATATGGGAGGGGAGTTTCTTTAATTCAAGGGTTGGAAATTGGTCACTGGAGGGAACCATGCGTGTATCCCTCGGAGGTAACTCCTCAAATCTAGAAACCCAATTAACATCTCTCGCATCCTCGTCTGACGCACTCTCATCGAGTAACTCACTCAACTCTCTAACCTCCCTCGAAGTCGGTGTATGTCCCCTCTCTCTCGTGTCTCGTCGCTAAACAGGACTCTAAAGCGTCGCCACAGTAATTCTCCTCAAAGTACTCCTCTACTATCTCATCTATGAGGCTCACCGCGTGAAGATCATCTTCCTCCCCCGTATGTCGGGCTATGTGGAAGATGTTGGTTTCCAATGTCATGTTCCCAAAGGTTAGTTGCATTCTCCCATTTCTAGTATTGATGATTGCGTTAGCCGTAGCTAAGAATGGGCGCCCAAGGATGATGGGAACATGATTGCTCGAGTTGAAGGAGGGCTCCGTGTCCCAAATGACAAAATCTATCGGGAAGTAGAAAATGTTAACTTGGACGATCACGTCCTCGACTATGCCTCGTGGGATATTCACAGTTCGATCCGCTAATTGGAGAGTGACCTTTGTGGGGTTGAGGTCGCCCAAATCAAGTTGTCTATAAATGGAGTAAGGGAGTATATTTACCCTTTCTCCCAAGTCAAGTAAGGCCTTTTCGATTTTATTTTCTCCAATGATGCAGGAAATGGTGGGTGCACCGAGATCTTTTAATTAAGGCGGGAGATCATTTAGTAGAATGGAGCTCACGTTTTGTGCTAGAAAGACATTCTTCTTTACCTTCATCTTTCTCTTTACCGTCAACAAGTCTTTGATGACTTCAGCATAAGCTGGAATTTGCTTAATGGCATCGAGGAAAGGTAAATTTAGCTTTACTTGCTTTAGCACTTCTAGCACGTCTTCGCGTGGGTTTCCTTTATGGGAGGGAATCAACCTTTGAGGAAACAGTGCCGCAGAGGGTGGTTTCACTACTACCTCTGGCTCACTAGCGTCTTCTTTGTCACTTAAATGAGAGTGATAAATCAACGACTCTCCTACTACGAAGAGTGGTCACAGCTTGACATTGCTCCTGATGTTTAGTGGAGGTGGAGGTAACACTAGTTTGACCTTGGGGAGGTCATTGGCCTTGAGCAGGAAACTTTCCCTTCTCTTGGACACTCAACGAGGATTGTATCTTTGACAGACTTACATTTATATCGCCAATCAGACGATCATATTTGGCATTGGTTGCGGTCTGGCTTGCGATGAATTGATTCATGGTATCCTCGAGAGTTCTCCGTGGTGGCGGGATATAAGATCCTTGAGGTGGTGGTGCTTGCACATGTCCTTCCATGTGTGGAGATTGTTGAAAGTGTTGTGGTGGAGGAGGGGCAACATGTGAAGGAGGGTTAATTTTGGTATGTTGTTGCCCATAGCTAAAACCGGGATGGTTTTTCCATGAAGGGTTGTATGAATTCCCGTGCGGTGCACCGAAATTACCCTTAAATCCTCCTATGCCACTAACTTGCTCCCGAAGCATTACTTTGTAGGCGGGTATAGTCGGGCATTCCTCAGTTGAATGACCCGCCTCACAAATCGCACACACCTTCTCGACGGGTTTTGGTTTGGATCCAGACGGTCCTTTTCCATATATCTCGCATAGGTCTCGAAATTAGACCTGGCAAAATGAGGCACGACACGATAACACGACACGAACCGACACGAAGTTATAAGTTAATGGGTGGACCCTTAATGGGTTCGGGTCATATCAGTGCCAACCCGATAAGACACGATAGTTAACGGGTCGGATTAGGGTTGACCCCCTTAACCCGTTAATACCCGATAAACCCCGTTATGACCCATTAATTTAAGTAAATAAGATATAATTTTGAAACTTATAAATAATATATGTAATATAATGTTAATTTAATCGTAATGAATGTTACTAAATGATAGATTTAGTAACGTCAATGAATTAATGGGTCTATTTGGATTCAAAAATTAGATATATATCAACTTCTATACAATTCAAAATAATTCATTATCTTAATGGGTATTAACGAGTGAACACGACACGACACGATAACATAACGGGTTGGGTTTGGGTATGATTTTTTCACACGATGAAAAAGTCACCCGTTTAGACACGAACCCAATAAGACCCGAACACGCTAAAAAACGACACGAACACGACTCGACACGACCCATTGACAGGTCTACTCGAAATCCTTTCTCAAGGGTCTCCAATCGACTATCCGTCATAGAGTTCTTATCTACGTGGAATAGGTCGGACACCGATGGAGTGGTGGTCACTTGATGATTTCAATTTTGAGCGTTAGGATCAGAAGTATCCCAGGATTGGGTAGTCTCGGCGACATACCTCAGGTGAAGCTCAGCATCGTGGGCATCTAAATGGACAAACAGACCACTTCCCATGGTTTCAACAAGTTGCTTGGAGTTAAGATTCAGCCCATTATAGAGAAAAGAAATGATTTGCGCTGAATCAAATCCATGATGGGGGCATGAAGTAATTAACTCGTTGAAACGTTCATAACATCGATGAAATGGCTCATTTTTAGATTGTCTGAACGCTTGAATTTGAGCCTTTATGGAGATTGTTCGATGTGTTGGGAAGAACTTCTTGAGAAATCTCAATTGCAACTCGTTCCAAGATGGAATCGAGAAATAAGGTAAAGACCATAGCCAGGTCTTAGCGTTATCTTTGAGCGAGAAAAGGAAGAGTTTGAGGCATATCATCTCTTGTGTGCAGGTTTGATCATTGAGAGTATCGCACACATCTTCAAATTCCCTAATATGGAGGTATGGATTTTCAGAATCCATACCATGGTAATGAGGTAGCATCTGGATCATCCCATTTTTGAAACGGAATTGCCATGCATTATACGGGAGTATAATGCATCCCGGAGTGACAGTGCGCTCGGGATATAAATATTCTCTCAACGGGCGGTACGGGGCCTCTTCCTCACCGATAGGTGCATTACTGTGTTGTGACATCTCTCTCTCACTTAACGACTCGGTGCTCTCACTTGGTGTGCTCAAGGTGTACTCGGGGGTGTGTCCTAAGAAGGAAAACGGAGTGTTATTTGAGATTGAGTGTGACGGTGTGGGAGGTGGGATCCATAACTGTGGGGTGTTTGGAGTGTGAGGGCTATCGGGGTTATACTCAACGATAGGATTTTCGTGAATGCTGGTTGGAGTATTATGAGGTGTGGGAGTGAGTTCAGAATTTTGCATTAATGGCTTATGAGAGATGATGGTGAATCTTTTTGTGATTTTTGAATTTTTTTATATGTTTTTGGATTTTTGGAAATTTTTGGTCAAAGTTTTGGATTGACTCGATCTAATCCTAAGTCTACCTAATTTTCCGGCAACGGCGTCAAAAATTTGACGCGACTGAAAATGTGTCTCAGAAGTGCGTTCACTCTAGGCTCAAGTGCAAGCCTGTCGCTCAAGTAATAATCCGATAAGTCAGGTATCGATCCTCAGGGAAAAAGGACAACGAAGTTGTGATGACGGGAAAAGACGGAGGAATCCTAACTCTGACTCTAAAAAGAAAGGAAAAAATGATTTGGTTTTGGGAATGATTATAACTAAATGCAATTATGAAAAGATGCAATTATACTAAATTACCTAAAATATGATTGAAAGATGATTTGAAACTTTTGAACGAAGTGATGAGAAAAACAGGACGGGAATACAATCCCCCAACCCTAGTGTATTGCAGGTATAATACTAATCGTGAATTTAACTGATTAATTTGACCCAGAATTTAGTACTCCCAAGCATTACGTATACAAGGTTCAAGCCCGCGTCATACTTAATCTGAGGATGAGTAAATCGGTATCGCGGTAGTGACACTCGAATTGCATTCTAAATCATTCCGGTTAC
This sequence comes from Sambucus nigra, assembly GCA_949130495.1. Lineage (NCBI taxonomy): Eukaryota > Viridiplantae > Streptophyta > Magnoliopsida > Dipsacales > Adoxaceae > Sambucus > Sambucus nigra. The sequence continues at coordinate 523,026,760 of OX422207.1, forward strand.
CCAGAGGCAAACGATATATAAAAACCTACAATTGTTGTGTTCCTACGCAATACGGTCGTAATTAATCACTTAATTCAAAGGATTAATGTTATACACACGCAACTAACACATCAGGCTGGGTTCATGTGTCCCGGCCTTTGAAAATCTAGCCTAGCATGCTGAAAATAATGAAAATAGTATTTAATGTGCAGGAATTCATGATTAACTATGGAAAATTGGTAGAATGATGTAAAACAAAATTAAACAGACGAAATTAATTACTAATCTTACCAAAGCACTCAAAGTATTAACGGGAATTACTTCTAATTACTGAAATCTGATCAAAGCTTCAATCTTGGGATTAAAAGAACAAACTGTATTTAAACTAGGGTTTCTGGAAAAAAAAAGTAAATTGACTAAACTTCTCCCTAAATCTCCGTCCAAATAATAACAATAAAATGGGTTTTTATACCCTCCAAGAATTCAAGAATTTCAGCTACATTAGGACTCTTTTAGGAGAAGATTAGATTTGCAAATCTCGATACCCGGACCGGTCCGGGCCTTAGGCGGACCGGTCTGCCTCTTAAGCGGATCGGTTCTTTTTATTTTGCGGTGGACCGGTCCGGGGGCAAATCGGTTCTTTTAATTTTTGCCTTCTTCGGTTTTCTTTCGATCCGAGGTCTACTGGAGTTTGCACAGCGGATCGGTCCGAGGTAGGGGACGACCGGTCTGCCTATTTAACTTTTTTTGCTCAACTTTGACGGCTCATATCTTTTGTTTCGGGACTCCGATTAAGGTGCCGTTTCTTCCTATGTGCTCATGAATGTGATAGCTTCAACTTCTCTTTAGGTACCTCATCCGAATTCTGGGTGGAAATTACACTTTTGCCCTTTTGACTTTCCTTCTTGTCTTTTTTGATTCTTCCGGTTTCCTTCTTCCGTTTCTTGACATCAAATACATGTAAAATCACTATGAAATACCAGAAACTCGGTGTACTCATTAGGATTAGTCAGTAGCAAGATTATAAGATAAAGTCAACTCAATTACGTTGTTCGAGGTGCTAAAAGTAACTAAATCAAGGGATAAATTAGGAAGAATTTATGCCTAATCAATTATATTTCTATTGTTTTGATTTGTTACATTTTGGTTTGGATATGGATCATATTTTTATTTTATTTGGATATGGAATTATATATGCAAATTTGGTTCATTCTTTCTATTTTATTTGGATATATGCTGTTTGAACAGGTACAATTTTGCTATAACGGGTACAAATATACTGTTGGGCAGTGGCAGTGGCCATACTGGCCAACAAATTTTTTTCAAATTCTGCCCAAAATTGTCACGATCAATGACCATAACATTTTGTAGACTTGTTACGGTCTTGTCACAGTCATTAACCGTGATAATTCTGGTCATAGTCAAATATTATGACAGGACCGTGACAACTCCGTGATAAAAAAAGTTATCACTCCCATACTTGTGACGGTCAATGACCGTGACAATCCGACAGTTTTGGTGTAGTGTCACACCTTTTAAAATAGCCTCACCCGATTTATCATAAACGGTGCACTCCGATTGGCTAAACTTAACGACAAGGTTTTCATCGCATAGTTGACTAATGCTTATCAAATTAGCGTGAAGTCCATCAACATAAAGAACATTTCCTAGTTTTGGAAAACCAGAAACTTCAATGATGCCTCTTCCCATGATTCAAGATTTACTTCCATTGCCAAAGGTGACTTTACCATCCTTATAGTTTTCAAGAGTAGTAAAAAGATATTTATCACCTGTCATATGTCTCGAACATCCACATCAAAATACCACTGGGAGGTATTTTGAGCCTTAAGTGCAACATGAACAACAAAAGGTTTAGTGATCGTATCTTTCTTAACCCAAGATTGAGTGTGTTCTTACCTTTGTTGACTCTAGTCTTTTGGTTGTAATGATTTCCTTTGGTTGTGGAGAACCTTATAAACTCTTCCATTAAATCTTTGGATGTATTAACTAGATACTCAACTTGGTTTTTAAGGCTAGATAAGGAGCTATAGTTGGCCTAGAAGTTGTGAAATAAGAATTCTTCCCAAGCTTGTAATAAAAATCTCAAAGGTGACCCCTTTTGTGGCAATAAGTACACACATAGGGTTGATTTGGAGTCACTTTTGAAGATTGCTTAGGTGGACTTATGTTAGGTAGATTAGGTTAAGGAGGGTTTATTTTAGTAACAAACTTAGCTACGGGTTCGAATTTAACATTGGACGACTCACCATCTTCATATCCTATACCCTTTCTCTCTTGGTAACTTTTCTCCTTAAATCCTAAAACTGGACTTAGAAATAACTTTTCCATTCTCCGTGAATTATCTTCAAATGTGACTTTAAATTCCCGAGAGGACTCGAGATCCTTCTCAAGTTGGACAATTTTTGCTTCAAGAGTTTTTCTAATCTCGAAGGATTCAAGAAGATCTTTGTTAACATGAGCTAGAGAGTCAGTCAAATCACATTTTTCTTTATCTACCAAGATAAGCTTTTCAGAAAGAGAAATCTTAATCACCTCGAGTTGACTAACTAAAGCCTCCTTCTCCTCCAGGCATTTCAACTCCTTTTCTATTATCAACACCTTAAACATTAGTCTTTTATTTATCTTTTGGATTCGCGTAGACTCAGTGTATAACTCAGAATAAGCGGATTATAATTCACTTTCATCTACCTCACTCATATTTCCTTCTTCATCACTACGACTACACTTGCGATACAAGTATAGTGGTAAGTCGGTTATCGAAAATCCACAGAGACGAGTTGCTAGAATTTAATTGATTTAATATTTCAGAAATAAAAGTGTAAAAGATAAATTACAAACTAAAAAGGAAAAGATGCATAAAAGGTAAATATTAATCTAAGCGAGTGTATTGAAACTAGACTAAAAAAACGGGTAAAACTATAGGTTGCGTCGAATATCCCTCACCCGAGTTAATTAGTATAAAATGGTCACATGGGTCGATGAGTTATTACGAATGCGTCTCATTTCGACAGTTAATTGAATCAAGGGTTGTCGCACCCCTAAATCCGCATAAAAGCCTAATAAGATTTTGGCATCAACAAATACCCCAAAAATTACGCACGCAAGGTCGTAAGCACGGGACATACATGATATGCCCCATCAAATCTCCTAGGCATAATAACTAGGACAACACACCCAAAATAGATCCGTAAACACCATCATCAAAGCCAAGCAATACGTCAACCTGAGTGAGTTCCATTCAAACACAACCTAGACTAAATGAGCTAGAAAGCATATTAAAAATATGGTAAATAAACGCGATAAACCTACACTAGAAAGCAACTAAATCACAGCATGTAAATCAAAATTAGAAAGCATGTAAATTAAACTACAACAATGGAAATAAAGGAAATACAACTTAAATTAAATGGAAGGGAAGATGAAAAGTTCAAATTATAAACCCAAATGTTGTCACACCAAATGAGGAAGAAAAATGAGCTCTCACCCTCCAAACCCTAACCTAAACTATCTACCTTCTAATAATATCTAACTATATCTGATATTTACACAAAATTGATTTTTATAGTAAGTTACAAAAGAAATAAAGGAAAAAGAAAAGAAAATGAACGAATTGCAAAATATCTGGTATGATCGATCGATCGATCACAAACCATCGATCGATCGATGGGCATCGATCGATCAATCAAAACCATCGATCGATCGATCGAACAGGTCCCAGCCCACTGTCTCAATTCGTAGGATTAATCCGAAACCTCGATCGATTGGGGGCCCAAGCCCGGTCGAACGACACTCTATTTTTGGTAGCCGTGGTCCATGAAGAGGGGGAAAAGTCCATTAATGGAAACGGCCATATCTTCTTCGTCCGAACTCTAAATGATGCATCATTTGTGGCCATGCGATGCTAACTCAACTAACTACGCACACGTGGAATTTCCATGAGCTGGAGAACAAATGTGAATTGACTAAAATGCCCTTGAAGTAGCGTCCAATGATGAAACTTCTCCGAAATGCAACGGATCCTCACTTTTAGCGTTCCAATACCTACAAAAGCACAATTAACCCCTGCAAAGCATGTATATATCCAAATTCAAGGTTGTATGGTTAATGAGCATAAATATAGGCATTAAGGAGCGTAAAATCGTTATAATGCATAAAGATAACGGGCGAAAATATGCAATATTCGATACGAATCACACCCCCTAACTTAAACATTGCTAGTCCCTAGTAATGAAACAAACAAAACCAGTCCACAGAAGGCAGTACAAGACGCATATATGCATCGAAATATAAATGCCACTTTTGTAGGAAGGACGATTGCATTTAGCATATGCAAAGCCGTTAAACCCCTAGGTTACCCTAGTGGACGAGTGTCGTCTCGTGAGGGTTTTCAGGGACGGTACCCACAAACATCTAATGGTTTCCTGAAAATAAGCCCAAACCAGCATGCGACAAGCCCAATAATAGCGAACGAGATTTCATACGCATTATTAGCAAATTGATCGAATTCAAACTAAATTCCAAAATCATTAACATTATAGAGTGCATCTCATAGAATTGAAAGCTTAAAATGTGGGAGGGGAGCGAGCACATGAAAAGTGTGATTTGGAAAAAACTTATATAAACCGAATAAACATTAAAGCAAGCATACATTCAATCCTCACGGGCATTACACTCATCAAATGAATTCACTTTAAACACGGAGGTAACACACGAGACACGAGGGCATACAGAGTAAATGTAAATGGAAACTAGGCCGCACACATGTCACAAATGAAGAACGCTATATATGAAATAAAAAAATTGTAATCTCAATGAAAGATACCGCACATTAAAGGAGGCGAAATGTATTTTCACAAATTATCAAAACTCTTATGACTTTTAAATTACATCAACTTAAGATCACATAGGACTTTAATAGGGTTGTAATGTAGGTTAGGCTAGTGTGCGAAATGAAGGATATGTATGTACGAATTCAAAGTGTTCGGAATGAAAACTCGGGATAATGGAAAAATGCAGACAATATCAAAATTGGAAAATAAGTTCCAAAAAGGCATTAGATATATCATCGGGGAGAGTAATCAAAGATTATTGAACTATACACACAACTTTTACAACTTTTTCTTTCTTTCTTTTCTTCTTTTTCTCATGTTTTCTTTTGCTTTTTGCTTTCTCTTTTTCTCTTTTTTCACTTTTTTCTTTTTCTTTACTTTTCACACTCTCATATGCCTAAATTTAAACCGACATCACAACAACAACATTTAATCCCAAGTAACAATCCAAACAAGGGTATGGAAGGTGTATGTATGGTTTAAAACTCCACTTTGGAGTTGGTATGGGAATTGGGTTATGAAACGGAAGGCTATTATTTAGGCTCAAAGGGGTTAACGAGGGAAAATATATACGGTGAGGTCAAGGCTAATAGGGGTGATATAACAAAGATGTCCTATGATGATTTCACAAATTTTACGCAACTCTCGAGTTAAAATAATATATGAAAATCATGCTCAAGTAACACATTTCATGGTATAAACTCAATTAGTGAACGATCAAATGAAAGAATAGAGAGATTATTGACGAATTCAACGTTTTCAAAGAGGAAAGAATAGTGTATACACTCGCAAATGGCGAAAGGTATAAAGCTTACTTGGTGTAAGTATATACAATGCAACAAAAGACTACCGAGTTATAAAAATCTTAAACCAAATCAATAAAGCAAGAAAAGCGCAAGTGCTCAAGCGATAAAGTTTAATTCATGAAGTTATTCATAATATCAATAATCAAGGACTAAAGTCTAATAACTTCAAAAATCGAGAACATGCATCATTGGGTTGTCTATTGGATCGGGCAATTATTGAAATTTATCATCGGAAATAAAGGCAAAATGCCCAAAAAATGAGAGCAAAGAAAATATTTTTGAAAATTTTGAATTTTCTAAGAAAAGCATACTAACTAACTAACATGTGAGCAAAACATGGACTATATAAAGAAATGGAAAGAATATCCCACTCCCCGTAACTTAAAACCTCACATTATCCTCAATGTGAATTAAGAACCAAGTTAAAGAGAGGAAAATAGCGATATTATCCAAAATTGGAGCGATCCCCATAAGAACAAGTCCAAAGAATCTACAAAATAAGCTAGTACCCAGCATAGAAAAAATAAATAACAAAAAGTTAACTAATTACATTAGACTAAAATAAAAAGGAAAGAAAAAATAAAAAGAAAGAATAAAAAGCTAACTATATACAACCTACTATTTAGGCTTCACACTAACTGTACACTAGAAGTCTAAATAACTGAGGGTCCACCGTGAAAACGATTTGACTTTGGAGGATAACCGGGGTACCCTCACTCTCAAGCATGCCTTCCGAAAAATATGAATTCCGTTTGAAAAACGGAAGGCATGTGTAAGGTGTAAGAAAGGAAGCATCGCCAATTAAAAATTTTGGAGGGACGATGGGGGATTTGGATTGAACGGGCGACAAAAACAGGTGGGGACCGAGAGAAGCCGAATATCCTCCCAATGATTTTTAAATTGGAATGAGAGGTGGCGCACACAAAGGCAAAGATGTGATCATGGAAGGCGACTCGAGCAAGCACTCCTCATCGGTGAAAAGGTTTAAAACGTTAAAGTTTGAAACCGAATCATCGGGTACTTGTGACGGTGTGATAACAGAGAATGAAAATGGAGAGGAAAGAAATTCAAACTCATAAGATGAATCATCATCGCATGAAGATTGAGTTTCGAATGAAATAAGATCATTTTCAATGAAGTGTTCTTCTTTGGGGGCCAAAGAAGAAATCATTTCATTGCAAATAAATATTACATCTTTTTCATCCTCACTTTCAATATCTATTATGCAATGGGCAAAGTCTAGAATGGTTTGTTCCAAAGTAGGCACGAAAACCTCATTTGGTTCAAAACATTCTTCGACTTTAAAAGTCTCGAAAGCAAAATCGTCGTCGGATTCAAATAATAAATCCAATTCATGTTCCCACAAATGATTTTCTTCTCGATAACGATTTTTAATTTTCTCATTTTCAAGCATACGCAAGCCCTCACCGAATGTCATAGGTCGAGCTGCAGATACTTGAAAATGGGAACTTTGAAAATTACCATCGGACATAAACGAAAACTCATTATTATAGGAATTTTGAAAACTATTTCAATTCGTTTCAAAATTCCTATTATAAGGAGGTAAAGGCCCAAAATCATTATCATATTCATCAAAATTCCAATAACTCAAGTTTTGACTTTCGTAATACTCGCCCAAAGTCATATTTGAATTTTTAATTTTTTGGGCCTCCAAGTATTTACCGAAAGTCATAGAATTACGGGCATTTTGAGAATTATAACAATGATTACCGAAAGAATTGGAATAAGACATGCTTACCCCAAAAATGGCCCAAAATGGCGAATTCCACAAAGTAAATGCGCGCGCGAGAAATTCGAGCGTTTTTAAGTGCTCAAATGTGGAAGTCCTGCAAAAAGGTTAGCAAATAATACAAATAGAAAGAAAATATTACGAAATACTAAATACTAAATCAAATCGTCCCCGGAAATGGTGCCATTTTGATCCACGCATGACAGGTGTGTTCGTGTAAGGACGCAGTCATTATTTTCGTTTCACCGCGATAATACAAACAAACCTAAATTACGACTACACTTGCTATACAAGTATAGCGGTAAGTCGGGTATCGAATATCCACAGAGATGAGTTGCTAGAATTTAATTGATTTAATATTTCAGAAATAAAAGTGTAAAAGATAAATTACAAACTAAAAAGGAAAAGATGCATAAAAGGTAAATATTAATCTAGGCGAGTGTATTGAAACTAGACTAAGAAAGCGAGTAAAACTGTAGGTTGCGTCGAATATCCCTCACCCGAGTTAATTAGAATAAAATGGTCACATGGGTCGACGAGTTATTACGAATGCGTCTCGTTGTGACAGTTAATTGAATCAAGGGTTGTCGCGCCTCTAAATCTTCATAAAAGCCTAATAAGATTTTGGCGTCAACAAATACCCCGAAAATTACGCACGCAAGGTCGTAAGCGCGGAACATACATGATATTTCCAAATCCAAGGTCGTACAACGACGAAACTTCTCCGAAATGCAACGGATCCTCACTTTTAGTATTCCAATACCTACAAAAGCACAATTAACCCTTGCAAAGCATGTATATATCCAAATCCAAGGTTGTTTAGTTAATGAGCATGAATATAGGTATTAAGGAGCGTAAAAGAGCTAGAATGCATAAAGATAACCGACCGAAATATGCAATATTCGAAACGAATCACTTTGTCCAACGAAATTTAGCCAATACTATAAATGACTCAATTGAAAATTTGTCCTTACAATCATCCCTAAAATTTTAAAACAACAGAAAATCTATGCCTTTCCCTTCAGAAAATTACACTTACGTCCAATTTTTTAACCATATAAGTTAGAAAAAATTCCGAACGCTCAGGTAGGGTGCTTGCCCACTCTTTGGACACTATAAGTTTGTCGTTGTATACGCCAATCACATAATATGCTAATAGACTTCACCCAAACTAATCCTATAACTAATATAATCATTAATATATCTCTTTAGATAATGGAGCATAAATAATATAGATGATCACTTTTAGGTATTGATTGCTCGTATTATATTTGCCAAACTTTAATGCGAATGCCAATTTCCCCAAAACTCTTATGAGGCAGAGAGTTGTCCTTAAAAATAGAATAATTATATGGGAACACGGTTTTATTAATATTACTAGCTTATAGACCCCCGTGATGCGCGGGCGGTTACAATATGTTGTAGTATCAAATATTGTATTTATCCTCAAAAAATTTTCAAGTTATTTTTTAGGTTTGATTTACTTAAACAGTTAATCAAATAATATAAAATTAATGTAAACCATGTCAACAAAAATGAAAAGAAAATATAAATGGCATCTAAACTTATTAAAAAATTAGCAATATGTTAGGGGTGCCTCAACCGCCTCCTACACACCCTACCCCACTACACCCATGACCCATATATGTTGTGAACCCTACACAAATTAGATTTATTCCATATCAAATAAATATATTGACAATCTATCATTTTAAATTAACCAGTTTATAAAATTAAACAATTTATGCAACCAAATGGACCCTTAATATTCACAAAATTTAAATTCACTCACTAACTCTAACTTCCAAGGCACATTTGCAAGCATAAATAAGTAATTTCAAGCCAAAATGTTTTTTTGAAAAATGTTAGACATATCTCGTATGAGAAAAACATAATAAAAATACAAAGTAAAGTTACCTAGCTAAAGCAAGTCGTTTCTTCTCCAGTTTCATGCCATTTTCACCCTCCTCGAAACTCAATTCCTCTTTATTCATAGAATTTATCATCTCCATATACCCAGTCTTCATTACTTCTAATAATATCAGGGGCAAATACCACCCACTCTTCACAAAATGGGTATAAAATATGTCCACATTACTGGTAAAAAGTATGACTGGGTGGTGGTAGTAAGGTTAGGGTTTATTAAAGTTAAGTTTTTTTGGGTGGGATGGTAAACTAAGAAGAAGAAGATGAAAGGGTATTTTGGTATGAAAGAATTTTTTTTTGGTTTGATGGCCATTTCCATTTCCATAACATCGATTTTATACAAAATTTTGGCTAATTTTTTAACATGCATATGCAAATGATTAACATCGATAGGACCAGACAAAATAGAATCATCCTGACATGAGGTTATAAGAGGAGTTTGACCACTGACCAATGATGCAGAATAGTACACTCGTGCAATTCTATGGTCTGCGAACACGCTTGAACAAAGTTGTCGGTGGTTTTTGGATATTAAGGAATATAAAATTCTTGATCGGATTATTCCTCTACACGATTATTTTTCTTGTTTAATTTTTATCACGGCTATGTGTGGTGCATCTAAGTTGGTCTAGTGCACCGTACCTCACCCTTTCTCTCAATTATATATCTCTCTCTTTGAAGTTTTAAATTCTTCCTCACTACATTGTATTAAGATCTTTAATGTGGTTGTGATTGCACTCACTTGAGGCTCAATTTCATCAAAACACAACATTATATTTATAAAGTGTACACGTACCATTGTATGAGCGCTACAAATGTCGACGCTGTGTTGTGATGTAAAATTTAGGTATATCCTATAATTTCAATAAAATTGAAGGAATAAAGTATTTAGTCATAATTTTAAATATTAGTTTTTACGGTCTAGTCCTTGGACTAACAATTTGGGATAAAAAAACCGGTGAACCAAGTTTTAAACGATTAGGTCCAACATATAAATACTGCCAATTTAAAAAAAATCATAAACCGAATCGGCTATCGGAGTTTTCTCTGCAAATAACGACTATTCTTCGAAATAACATCAATCTTATGCTTTTTTCATCTGTCCTATAATCTATTACAGTGTTCTTAATCAATTCTACCTGTATCACATGGCTCTATCATTTGTAAGTTTATCTTTATCAGCAGTTTTTTATTTTATTTTCGATCGATTACAATAAGTGTATGTCCTTTGTTTTGATTCAAGAGACTCATTGTAATATTCATTCATGTGATTGAATAGCTTTTTATATGTTATATATGTATATGTTTTGATTATGTGTTTTTTATGCATTCATGTTTGGATTCTTCATATATAAGTTATATTTATCAGTATTTGTAATTGTTAGTTGAATGTGCTGAATGAATATTATTGATGTTTCGTTTTAATTTTAAGAGTCCTTGATTTTGATTTGGTATTGAATCACTTATTGATATAGGTCCGCGCCAGAGGAAATAACCAGTTCGATATCAGTTTTCAAAGTACACGCAGTGTTTATAAAGTAGACGTGATTATTTTTTTGAAAATATGTGTCTGCTTTATTGCTTCATGTATAGGTTTTTAAATAGTTCCTGTAATTTTATATTAATTATAAATAAATATTTTGATATTTCATGCATTAAATTATTGCACACATTTTTAGAATTATTGGCCTTGAAGTAAATATTTTTCGTCTTTGTTTTACTGCAGGACATTATGGTAAGTAGTGTAATAGCAAGGTGTTGTTATTTGGATAATATAGCTTGTATTGAAATATTTGAAGATACCTCATTAGATTTCATATGCAATGAGTTGTGTATTAGGTTTACTAATTTGAGAAGTGGAAGTTTTTCATTGAGGTATTCATTTAGTGATGAAAGTCGGTTCATGTTGGTTTGTGACAACGATGTTTGTTGTATGTTGCGGTCCCAATTGATCGTGAAAGCTAATTTCATTTGGATATATGTCATTGATTCATTACCATTGCCAAGTAATACATGTTGTGAAAGGGTTGAATGCTCTAATCGAATTTTTGAAGGGGTTGACTGCAGTAATACAAGTTCTGAGAGGGTTGACAGTGGTGATACAAATACACAGAGGTTAGAGTCTTTATCATCAGGCACTGCAAATGATTTTAATAGTTGCATTGAAAATGACTTTTATCTTGGAGGTGTGGAGCCAAGTAAGTCGAAAGTCTATCTTTCGAATGATTGGAAGACTTATATAAGTCATGAGCAGCAGTGTTTTGAAGGAGGTGTAGTGGAATTTCGGGATAAATTACGAAAGTATGCCGTTGAGGTTGGGTTCAAGTATGTGTATTTGATGAATGATACAACTCGAGTGACGGCTGAATGCTCTAAAAGGACTACTGAGAATTGCATGTGGAGAATTCATGCTTCATTATCTATAATAAATGGATACTTTTATATACGTACAATGAATAATGAGCATACATGTAGAGGTGTCTTTCGTAGTCCGTCAACCAAAATGATAGCCTCCAAGTTGGTTTCAATATTGGTAGCTGATCATCTTAGAGATAACCCGCTATTGAGACCAATTGATGTAGTTAGAGATATGAAGAAGAATTATGGTCTTGATATAGCTTATCAACATGCATGGCATGCGAAAGAGATGGCTGCTGTTGATATACATGGTGATGAAAAGGTTTCTTATGCATTAATGAATAATTATTATGACCTTCTATTGCAGTATAATCCTGGGTCGCATTGCATCCTTGACATGGAACATGAGAGTGAAAAATTTAAGAGAATATTTATAATGTTTAGAGGATGTATTTATGGATTTCAATACTGCAGACCTGTTTTATTTCTTGATGGTGCCTTTTTTAAGAGCCGATACCCTGGAACAATATTATCAGCTATTGCAAGGAGTGGGAACAATGGTAAATTAATTCTAAATATTTTATTTTGTGTATTGCATTGACATTTTGTTTGTTCCATTCCATATCATCAAAATACAAGCATAAAAATATAAAGTACCTTTGAATGTCTTTGTTTTAGTTTATGTGTACTTTTCATTTTTCTGCGTGTATTTTGATGATGTCTTATTATGTGTAATACTAAGTAAAGTACACGCATAGTACATGTCAAGTATACGTGAATGTTTTTCTTAATTTCACGCGTACTTTTCATTTTTATGCGTGTACTTTGATGATGATGACGTTATGTGTAATACTAAGTAAAGTACACGCATAGTACATGTCAAGTACACGTGAATGTTTTTGTTAATTTAACGTGTACTTTTCATTTTTATGAGTGTACTTTGATGATGATGTTGTTATGTTGAATAAAAACTAAAGTACACGCATAGTACATGTCAAGTACACGTGAATGTTTTTGTTAATTTCACCCGTACTTTTCATTTTTATGCGTGTACTTTGATGATATATGTTGTTATGTTGAATACAAACTAAAGTACACGCATAGTACATGACACACCCCAACCCAGTTACTTATAATTAAGTTTGAAAGTCAAAGTGAGTCAATTGTGACAACCCGAATATAATTATGATGAATTATATTTAAATCATGCTTATCTTATGTGATATGAATAATGTGATATTAGTATATCTAATGTTAAGTGATTATGTTTATTATAATCCTACTTTCATAAATCATGAAAGGTCGAATTATTTACAAACACAAATTTTGTTGTTTTCGGTAGAAAGGTTCCTGTTAGAGACTAGTTTTGACCTTTATAACATTATAAATGACTTTAGGTGAAAACTAGATAGTTGTAGACATGTGAGTTAGGGTTGTAATACAACAAACGAATCATCAAATTGATGCCCGAGTAAAGAGTTATACCGAATTTACGAACAAAGGGCAAAGTTGTCCATTCCCTTTAAGTGGTATTTTGTCTTTTATTAAACCAAATGGTTTAATTTGATTGGTTGGCTTGGGAGGCAGCCTTGGCCGACCTTATACCCTTGAAATAGCTTTATCCTTCAGCCAAAATCAGCCATGAAAGGGTTTCACCTTGAGGAAAGAGAATTAGGGAGTTTAGGAAGGAAAAGTGAGGAGAAAAGGTGTAGAAAAATCCGTAGAAATTACGTAAAAAGCCCTGAAGGTAATCCTAATTACAATTCTAGTTATTTAGCTTCTCCTTTCAGCATGTACGTCTCCAAGATCACCCTTTGATTTTCAGGCATTCTCATCACCCCAAAAATAAGTTCAATCTCTTTAACCCATTCTTCTGCCTCTGCTGGATCAACTGCTCCTTCAAATGAGGGTGGGTTCATCTTAATAAATTTCTCATGTGAAGTACTCCTTTCTTCTCGGTGTATCACCTCCTCAGCCCTAGCCAAGGCTTGTGCCTCCAGTTGCCTGGTCTGTTGTTCTTCCACATGAGCCATAAATCTAGCTTGTTGTTCTGCCATTAGAGTCATAGCACGCGCCATTTTTTGCATGTCTGTCAATTGTTCCTGCTTGGGTTCTACATTTCCATGAACATGTTGCTCAATCTCCGCTTCTGCTGCCATATTTGATGCCTCATCTTCTATTCCCACATTCACATTCCCCCATTCCATTCTCTTATATCTGAAATGAATCAAAGATATAATAACATGCAGATATACATATCTTTCCTAACATGATCGTTAGTATCAAATAAAATATATTTCTGACATTCACTGCCAAATCTAGTCTCTTCTCACTCCAGAACCTCAAAAACCTAGGCTCTGATACCAAAATCTGACACACCCCAACCCAGTTACTTATAATTAAGTTTGAAAGTCAAAGTGAGTCAAACCATAATTAATCTAACCAAACCATAATCATGAGTTTTGATTTCAGAGTCATCATTGTAAATCCATATAACTGAAAACCTTTTTACAACATCAGAGTAATCATGTCCATAAAAACTTTCTTGAAGGATAAGTTAACTTAATTACATCATTTACATTTATACAAAATCATAGTTTCTCCCATTCCTGGCTAACCCAACCCGACCTCCTAGATTTGGCAGTGACATCGCGTTACCTGAAAAATTGTGAACATAGGAACCGTGAGCAAAATAGCCCAGTGAATGCATCACTACTATACTACTGCATAAATTTACATGCAATATATCATGTCCATATAATTATGAATTAACTTATCCGGCTCATTCATAATGAATGACCAACTTTTCCGAATCATGATTCACATATCCTGTCTAAATAGACAATTCTCCCCCATTCCTAGTCGAGGAGTGACCCCTTGTCATTAATAGACAAATCTCCCCCATTCCTGGTCGAGGAGTAACCCCTCATTTCGGTAAACCGAAATGAACAATTTCATATTCATTATATTATGATCATATCAATAACACGATACAAATATCTCTTTCCAGTGAGCACACTCACCTTGGTGGACAACTATGTATTCACGTTTTCTTTTGGTGGAGCTGAACTGGGTTGATTAGACCTTACACTGTCAATCCAACTAAATCAGTACTGAACCTCAATCATAAATATTATCCAAACATAATTATGTAACTTTCCATGACTATACATCAATAATAGAATTCCAATTAAGTCACATTCCATAAAACATAGGTAAAGGAAAAACAATGATATACATGTTGATAAAGTTACGGACATTCAACCGTAGGAAACACCTTATGAGGAATTTATAACCAAAGTCAAGTAAACATGAAATTATACTCCTCAATGTATATACACATGAAACATGTACTCAAAGTACCCTTTGTAAGGACGAAATACAAACATTCATTCAAGGGGTACCGACTGAAATTATTGTCTTACATACTTAACCATCCTATACGAATACAGGGGTCCAACCTCATCAATATGGAAGCATACATGAATATACTATCCAGTGCAAGTGACGGTGTAATTTTTCAAGCTTCCTAGGGCAAGTTATGACCATTTCTCTACAACACAAGAAATCTGCCCTACAAGCTCCTATATTGTTCCTTCGAATTCCCAGAATTTTCATAATTTTTCTACAGCATAACTTTCCTTGATTTTTAACTCATTTTCAGTACACATACGTAATAGTACAGAATTAAAGTTTCATAATTTTTTGACTTCATTTTCTATCTCAAAAGCTCGACTAAACTTAGGGCATACCGAAATCAAGTATACAAACAACAACCATGTACCAACTTGAAATCATCATTACGGCCTAACCACAAGAAGATAAATTCTCATTTTTGGGTATGATATGAATATACGAGTCTACTTTCATATCCAATTGGAATTTTTCAATTCCAGTAAGCACACAACGAGATATGCAAGTTTGAATACAAGGGTTTTCAATACAAAGCAATTTTAAGGGTTTCTACATTCAACTTAACATAAACTTGCATCTAATTTTTACATACGTATAAAGGGCTGAAACTTTCGTAAAACTATGATGATTTATATCATATAAATCAGTAATATAAGATAAATGACAAGATTTGCTATTAGGATTACCTTCGGGACTTTTACGTAATTTCCACGGATTTTCTACACTTTTTCTCCTCACTTTTCCTTCCTAAACTACCTAATTCTCTTTCCTCAAGGTGAAACCCTTTCATGGCTGATTGTGGCTGAAGGATGAAGCTATTTCAAGGGTATAAGGTCATACAAGGCCGCCTCCCAAGCCAACCAATCAAATTAAACCATTTGGTTTAATAAAAGACAAAATACCACTTAAAGGGAATGGACAACTTTACCCTTTGTTCGTAAATTCGGTATAACTCTTTACTCGGGCATCCATTTGATGATCCGTTTGTTGTGTTACAACCCTAACTCACATGTCTACAACTATCTAGTTTTCACCTCAAGTCATTTATAATGTTATAAAGGTCAAAACTAGTCTCTAACAGGAACCTTTCTACCGAAAATAACAAAATTTGTGTTTGTAAAGAATTCGACCTTTCATGATTTATGAAAGTAGGATTATAATAAACATAATCACTTAACATTAGATATACTAATATCACATTATTCATATCACATAATATAAGTATGATTTAAATATAATTCATCATAATTATATTCGGGTTGTCACAGTACATATCAAGTACACGTGAATATTTTTGTTAATTTCATGTGTACCTTTTATTTTTATGCGTATACTTTGATGATACGTGTTGTTATGTTGAATACAAACTAAAGTACACGCATAGTACATGTCAAGTACATGTGAAGGCTTTTGTCAATTTCACGTGTACTTTTCATTTTTATGCGTGTACTTTGATGATACGTGTTGTTATTTAGAAATAATAAAGCCAAGTACACGTTAAAAATGTAAAGTGATACGACGCAAATATTGCGTATTTCACCCGTTAACCTACGCGTTATTAGCCCCCTTGGGTATCTTAATCCCTATATTTATGCTCGTTAACCAGACAACCTCGGATTTCTATGTTAACATGTTTTGCAGGGGTTAATTGAGCTTTTGTAGGTATTTGGATGCTTAGTATGAAGTTCGGACGCTTTCCGGAAATGTTTCGTCGACTTTTGCAGCTTCGGGGGCATTTTAGTAATTCCAGCACGCGGGTTTGAATCCCGAGCTCTTCACGGAAGTTGAATCCCTCTGATTTCTCTTCGCGTGGCCGCCGACGGTGCATGATTCCGAGTTGTATCGATGGAGTTATGGCATTTTTAGGATGGTTTTTACATGAAAAGTACACTCAAGGTCACATTCAAGGGCATTTTAGTCATTTCATATTTTGGATTTTTAGCCTAATGTCTTCTTGGATGTTGTAGTCCTCTGAGTTATCTTCGCTTAGCCTCCGACCGTGCCTCATTCCGAGCTATAACGAAGAAATGGCGGCATTTTCCGTAAAACAGGACAGAGCTGCAGAATTCAGACCTGTAGGTTGCGAATCGATTCGGCCCAAAACCGAATCGATTCGGAACTGCTGCAGAATTGCAGTTCGAACTTCCCCTGTTTCCGAATCGATTCGGACCATTTCCGAATCGATTCGGCCCTCCAGATTTTTGGTTTTCTTCCCTTTTATTACAAGTTTGCCATGGGATATTTTGTATAAACCCAATTCTCTCTCATTTGAGAGGGATATAGATCAGTAGAGGAACGATTTTAGGTTAGTTTTAGTTGGGGTTTGGGGGTTTTTCTTGGTTCTTCTTCAATTCCTCTTGGTTTGACACCCCATGTGGATTGTATGTTGACTATTCATCTTCCCTCTCCATTAATATAGCTTGTTTTCCATTAATTCTTGCTTTCTAGATAGTTTTCATGCTTTGTTAATTAGTTTATTGTGTTTATTTCTTGCTTTCTTAGTGTAATTTAGTTAATTTCCATGTATTTTCCTTAGATAAATAGGTTCGGGATTGTGTTCCGCCATTTACGGGTTTAGAACCTCGAAAGTTAGGTTTTCGTGTGAAATTGCATTTAATTGAAACCGCGTGTATTAAAGTTGGATTGTTATGCGTTTAACTTTATTTGTCACGCAACTTTAGTGTTTATAGCGATAATCCGAATTTAATCCGCGTGTGACCATTTTTCGTTAAATGTTTAATCTCGCAACTTTGGATTGAATTCCTTATTGTGTGATGTTTATGCTTAATTGAAAATGCTTGATTAATTGTTTTCGAACCGAAATTCTAATTAGTAGTTGTTTCGATCCGTTTGGTGGAATGCGATCCCGATCCTCGCTTTACTTTATTTTAGCGTAACTTATTCTTTTCTTTATTCACGATAACCACCCTTCACCTTTTCTTTTATTTATTTTACACTTTTATTCCTGAAGTAATTAAAACAATTAACATCTAAAATTCAATCACTCCCTGTGGATTTTCGATACCCGACTTACCACTGTACTTGCTTGTCAAGTGTAGTAGTAGCTTAGGTTTATTCTTTTGCATGCCGAGCGGGAGCCGAAATCAACGATAGTGTCCCTACACGAACACTCGGTTTCCCTCGCGTCAAATTGGCGCCGTTGCCGGGGAGTGTGTTTTAGATAGTAATTGTTTTATTATTTCGTAGTATTTTTCCTTTTGTATTTGTATTCTTTGTTTTAACCTTTTTTGCAGGATAGCATATTTGAGCGCTAAGAAACTTTCATTCGCGGTTGCTCACTTTCTTGCTCGGATTCTCCATCTACAAACAACGAGGTAATCATGTCCTACTATTATAGTTATTACGATTATTCTAATGATTCATACTTTGGGGATAGTTTTCAAGTTTTTCATTTTCAAGATTTTCTTGAAAATGAAAGACTTGAAAACATTTATCGCAATGAAAATCGTTATTGGGAGTTTGAGTTGGATTCATATTTTGAAACCAATGACGATTTTTATTCCGATGATTTAGAAGATGAGATTTTACCAAATGAGGAGTCCGAAGCTCTTGAGCCGAGGAAGCCTACTTTGGAAGAAACTTTTCTTCTTTACTCCCAAGGTTTGGAAAGCCTAAATGGTGTTGGAATGAGACTTGGAGCACTTTGCGATGAGATGAATTCTTATGCACAAAACAACGAGGAGGTGGAAACTTGTGTTTCACCTCAATTTTTCAAAGAATTTCTCATCGAATGTGAATCTCTCTCCCCCGAAATTCAATCTCCTTCCGACGATATGTTGACGGAGATTGAATTTATTTCATTACCATTTACGTTTTTCGTCATTGAACCATTAGAATTACCGGTTGATTCCTATGAGTCGGTAGAAACTTTTAAAACTTCTACACTTTTTGCCGATGAGGACTCCTTACCGAATTTGTTTTCGATGGATGTTATCCCCACGTGTGCACCATCTCCCATTCCATTTGAAAAATCTTTGGGAGATGAGTCGATTTTTCTTGGATCTCAAGTGTACCTTTCCCCCTTATTATCCAAATCCCCCATCGTCCGCCCAAAATTTCAAATTGGCGATGGTTCACCTTTTTCACCACCCACATGCCTTCCGTTGTTCAAACGGAATTCATATCTTCCGGGAGGCATGTTCGCTTTGGAGGGTCCACCGTTGATCTTTCAAAGTCAAATCCCTTTTTGGGTGGACCCTCAACTATTTAGACTTCTAGTGTATAGTTAGTGTGAAGCCTAAATAGTAGGTTGTAAATAATTAGCTTTTTAATTTTCTTTCTTTCTTATTTTTCTTTCCTTTTTAATTTAGCCTAGTGTAATTAGTTAACTTTTTGTTATTTGTTTTTGCTATGCTCGGTACTAACTTGTTTTGTAGATTCCTTTGGACCCGTGCTTATGGAGATCGCTCCAATTTTGGGTAATATCGTTATTTCCTCTCTTTGTGTTGTGTTCTTAATGCGCATTGAGGACAATGCAACATTTAAGTTAGGGGGTGTAGGATATTCTATCCATTTCATGTGTAGTCCATGGATTTGCTCACATTTAGTTACTAAGTATGCCTTTTTGTGAAAAATTTGAAAAATATTTTCTTTCTTTTTTCTCCTTTGTTGCGCATTTTGCCTTGTTTCCCGTGATAAATTTCAATAATTGCCCGATCCAATAGACAACTCAATGATGCATGTTCTCGATTTTAGAAGTTATTAGACTTTAGTCCTCAAATCATTGATATGGTGAATAACTTCATGAATTAAACTTTATCCCATGAGCATATGCACTTTCCTTGTTATATTGATTTGGTTTAAGATTTTTATAACTCGGGAATCTTTTGTTGCTTTGTATATACTTACACCGAGTAAGCTTTGTACCTTTCATCGTTTGTGAGTGTTATATACTATTCTTTCCTCTTTGAAAACGTTGAATTCGTCGGTAATCTCTTTATTCTTTTATTGACCGTTCATTAATTGATTTCATCCTTGAAATGTGTTACTTGAGCATGATTTTCATATGTTTGTTTGACTCGAGAATTGCGTAAACTTTATGAAATGATCATAGGCCATCTTTGTTATATCACCCATATTAGCCTTGACCTCACCTTTTATGTCTCCCTAGTCAACCCCTTTGAGCCTAAATACTAGCCTTTCGTTTCATAACCCAAAATCCCATAACCAACTCCAAATTGGAGTTTTAAGCCATACATACACCTTACATACCTTTTTTTGGAATGTTACTTGGGATTGAATGTTGTTGTTGTATTGCGGTTGCAATTTTAGGCATATGAGAGTTTGATAAGCAAAGAAAAGAAAGTAGTGAAAAAAAGTGAAGAAAAAGAGAAAGCAAAAAGCAAAAGAAAACAAAAGAAAACATGAGAAAAAGAAGAAAAGAAAAGAAAGAGAAAGTTGTAAATGTTGTGTATAGTGTTCAATAAGCTTTGATTACTCTCCCCGATGATATATCTAATGCTCGTTTGGAAGTTACTTTCCATTTTTTATATTACCCGCATTCTTCCCATTATCCCGAGTTTTCATCCCGAACACTTTGAATCCGTATATACATTCCTTCATTTCGTACCCTAGCCTAACCTACATTATAACCCTATAAAGTCCTATGTGATCTTAGGGTGCATTTAATTTAAAAGTCATAATAGTTTTGATAATCTGTGAAAATGCATTTCGCCTCTTTTAGTGTGCGGTATCCTTTCATTGAGATTATAGTTTTTCATTTTATATATAGCGTTCTTCTTCTGTGACATGTGTGCGGCCTAGTTCCATTTACATTTACTCTTTATGCCCGCATGTCCCGTGTATTACCTCCCTTTTCAGAGTGATTTCATTTGTTGAGCGTGATGCCCGTGAGGATTGAATGTATGCTTGCCTTTATGTTTATCCGGTTTATTTAAGTTTTTACTAAATCATATTTTGCATTTGCTCTTCCCCCTCCCACTTTTAAAGTTTCAATTCTATGAGGTGCATTCAACTTGTTAATAACAACGGACTTTAGCTTGAATTCGTTCAATATGCTAATAACATGTTTGAAATCTTTTTCGTTGTTGTTGAGTTTGTCCCATGTTGGGTTGGGCATATTTTGAGGAAACCATATGATGTTTGTGGGTTTCATCCCTGAAAACCCTCACGAGACAACACTCGTCCACTAGGGTAACCTAGGGGTTTAACGGCTTATTGCATACGCTAAATGCAATCGAATCGCCTGCGAAAGTGGCCTTATGCTTTTATACCATACTTTTGTACTATCTCCTGCTTTTGGTCTGCTTGTAGTTCTTGTTGTTTCCTATTTCATTGCTAGGGACTAGCAATGTGTAAGTTAGGGGGTGTGATACGACGCAAATATTGCGTATTTCACCCGTTAACCTACGCGTTATTAGCCCCCTTGGGTATCTTAATCCCTATATTTATGCTCGTTAACCAGACAACCTCGGATTTCTATGTTAACATGTTTTGCAGGGGTTAATTGAGCTTTTGTAGGTATTTGGATGCTTAGTATGAAGTTCGGACGCTTTCCGTAAATGTTTCGTCGACTTTTGCAGCTTCGGGGGCATTTTAGTAATTCCAGCACGCGGGTTTGAATCCTGAGCTCTTCATGGAAGTTGAAGCCCTCTGATTTCTCTTCGCCTGGCCGCCGACGGTGCATGATTCCGAGTTGTATCGATGGAGTTATGGCATTTTTAGGATGGTTTTTACATGAAAAGTACACTCAAGGTCACATTCAAGGGCATTTTAGTCATTTCATATTTTGGATTTTTAGCCTAATGTCTTCTTGGATGTTGTAGTCCTCTGAGTTATCTTCGCGTAGCCTCCGACCGTGCCTCATTCCGAGCTATAACGAAGAAATGGCGGCATTTTCCGTAAAACAGGACAGAGCTGCAGAATTCAGACCTGTAGGTTGCGAATCGATTCGGCCCAAAACCGAATCGATTCGGAACTGCTGCAGAATTGCAGTTCGAACTTCCCCTGTTTCCGAATCGATTCGGACCATTTCCGAATCGATTCGGCCCTCCAGATTTTTGGTTTTCTTCCCTTTTATTACAAGTTTGCCATGGGATATTTTGTATAAACCCAATTCTCTCTCATTTGAGAGGGATATAGATCAGTAGAGGAACGATTTTAGGTTAGTTTTAGTTGGGGTTTGGGGGTTTTTCTTGGTTCTTCTTCAATTCCTCTTGGTTTGACACCCCATGTGGATTGTATGTTGACTATTCATCTTCCCTCTCCATTAATATAGCTTGTTTTCCATTAATTCTTGCTTTCTAGATAGTTTTCATGCTTTGTTAATTAGTTTATTGTGTTTATTTCTTGCTTTCTTAGTGTAATTTAGTTAATTTCCATGTATTTTCCTTAGATAAATAGGTTCGGGATTGTGTTCCGCCATTTACGGGTTTAGAACCTCGAAAGTTAGGTTTTCGTGTGAAATTGCATTTAATTGAAACCGCGTGTATTAAAGTTGGATTGTTATGCGTTTAACTTTATTTGTCACGCAACTTTAGTGTTTATAGCGATAATCCGAATTTAATCCGCGTGTGACCATTTTCCGTTAAATGTTTAATCTCGCAACTTTGGATTGAATTCCTTATTGTGTGATGTTTATGCTTAATTGAAAATGCTTGATTAATTGTTTTCGAACCGAAATTCTAATTAGTAGTTGTTTCGATCCGTTTGATGGAATGCGATCCCGATCCTCGCTTTACTTTATTTTAGCGTAACTTATTCTTTTCTTTATTCACGATAACCACCCTTCACCTTTTCTTTTATTTATTTTACACTTTTATTCCTGAAGTAATTAAAACAATTAACATCTAAAATTCAATCACTCCCTGTGGATTTTCGATACCCGACTTACCACTGTACTTGCTTGTCAAGTGTAGTAGTAGCTTAGGTTTATTCTTTTGCATGCCGAGCGGGAGCCGAAATCAACGATAGTGTCCCTACACGAACACTCGGTTTCCCTCGTGTCATAAAGTACCTTTGAATATTTTCGTTTAGTTCACCTGTACTTTACATTTTTAAGCGTGTATGTTGATGTTAGTGTTGTTAATAATAAAGCCAAGCAAAAGATTGGAAAGTAAACGTGCATGTCTTTTTATCTTTTTCATGTGTACGTTACATATTTATGTTTTGTCTTGTTATTAACAAACAATTTAAATTAAAGACATAATATATTTCCCATGTGTTTTAAGGTCTGCGCCAACAGCATCAATTTACGAAGTGTTGTACATGGATATGTTATTTATTTTAATTTTGATATATTTTTATATTTCGGTCCTTTTTCCTGTTGCATATGCTGTTGTTGATTCTGAAACCGAAGATAGCTGGATGTGGTTTCTTGTCAATTTGCATAGTGTAGCACTGCAGTAGTTCAGCAATATCGATACATTATATTTATATCAGATCGAAACAATGAATTACTTGAAGCTGTTTCGAGGGTCTTCCCGTTGTTTGCACATTCCTACTGTATACATCATTTACAAGGGAATATAAAAAAGAAAATTCGTGGGAATTGTGCTGGATTTCGAAAGAAAATTGTTAAAGATTTTTTGACTTGTGCATATGCTATCTCAGTAGATGTATTTCACAAGAATATTGAAGCATTGAAGAAGGAAATGGGAGATGCTATTACCGATTTCATTGATAGTTTACCTCCCGATAATTAGTCCTGTGTATATTTCCCTGGTAAACGGTATGGTAACATGGCATATAGTGTTGCGGAGTCATTCAATTCATGGATATTGGAGGGAAGGCATTTACCAGTAATGAATATGCTAGATAAATTGAGAGTGACGATTATGAATTTCAATGCAAACAAACTTGTTGAGTCTGACACTTGGACAAATGAGCTATGTCCTTTTTTTCAAAAGTTACTGAATGAAAATTGGAATAAAAGCCGACATTGGACTATTAGTCGCTCAAGTCAAAATGTATTTGAAGTTCATTCAGAAGTGCGAGCAACAGTTGACTTTGGAGAAATGACTTGTTCTTGTAAGAATTGACAGATTAGATGTTTTCCATGTTCTCACGCTCTTTGTGTTGTGCGGAGGAAAAGGACCAGTATTTATGATTATATTGAGGAATACTATAAGGTATCTTTCTACAGAAAATCATACTCGATACCTATAGTTCCTCTTCCTTATTTGATTTCCTTAAATATTCCTATTCCTGAAAATCCATCTGTCCTTCCACTAATGACTAAGAGACCGACAGGCACGCCAAGAAATAAGAGAATAAAGTCTTTTGGTGAGATCACAGTGAGGGAAGTTACTTGCTCGAGGTGTAGTAAAACGGGTCATTACAGGTCTACTTGTAAGGAACCCATTTGAGTACTTTTAAAATTGTTGAATTCATTCATTTTAACCATTTGATTGAATAAATTAATTAATAAACCATTTGTTTCACATAAATGAACGTAATTTTAGTTTTAAGTCTCAATTTTTAGTTTGTTTTTTGTGTAGCTGTACACATATTTGTCATAAAATACACATGATCATTTTTCCTGATGTTCACGTGTACTTTACATTTGTATACGCATGTTATGTACAGTACATGCGCATTTTGATGTCCAGAGCAATTTTATCAATGCGTGTACTTGATAAAATATGCGTGTACTTTATGAAGTACACATAGAATACATAAAGTACACGCATTTAAAAATGGATTTGGTCAGTTCAATATGCGTGTACTTTATAAAAGCATGCGTGTACTTTATTAATGACATTTAATTTAGATTTACTTGATGAAATATGCGTGTACTTTATGATGTACATGCATGAAGTACACGCATAATATAAATATAATATGCGTGTACTTGATGAAATGTGAGTGTACTTTATAAAGTACACGCATAATAATTAAAGTACACGCATTTAAATATACGTGTACACGCATGTTTTAGCAAAGTACATGCATATTGATATGACAAAAATCTAATTCAATATACGTGTACTTTATGTATTCTGCATGTAATTTTACCAAGTAGACGTATATAAATGCATGTACTATTTGGAAAATAGTTTTGGACATTACAATGTGCTTGTACTTTATAAAAGACACTTGGGTCACTCATATTCTTAAATTCCTATGTGTATTATGGTCTGTGCCAGCGGCATTATTATACAAGTATTTCAATAGGCATGTACTTTATAGACTATGCGTGTACTTTATAAAGTACACGTGTAATATATAAAGTACACGCATTTATATAATTGTTTGGGACAACATCTTGTTTGTGCTTTATAAAAACTTGCGTGTATTATAATTTATAATAGATAAAATCATATTTTGACATACCATTTTTTTACATTAAATGATATTAATGTTTACATTTTTTACAATACACGTGATCATTTTTATAAGGGTTCACGTGTACTTTACTATATTTGGTGTATGACATAAGTGAGAATACATGCATGAAAGAAATAAATTTTTTATTAAAAATAAAAAAATAAAGTACAATTTTTTCACATAACAAAAGCTGAAAAAACTAAAGAAGGCTTCTATTAGGGAAGTTTATCAAAGGCATCTAGGGTGTCAGGAAGAGAGTCAATTACATTCGACCAGTGTCGAATTTCTTCTTCTATGACAGCTACAAGGCCTTCATGGAGATCCTTCTTCTCCTTCAGCTTGGCGATTTTCATGGGAACTTCTTGTGTATAGAAAGACATGAGGTCTTCATGTGTTTGAGGAGGGTCCTCATCCACATCAAATAAATCTATGGGATTGGGAGGAAGTCCAGAATAGTATTCCCTCACATATGTTTGAAACTACTCAAAGGCAGTTTCATATGAGGAAATATTTTCCTCAATTTTCCTTATTTTTGTTTTATTTCTTTCATCTCTCTCAAGAGTATCTCGCAAGTTTTCTGCTGGAATAGGCATTATGTTATCTTTACCCTAGATGTAATGGTTAAGAAAGGAACAAATATTACTCTTTTATAGGAAAAGTTAAAGTTATTTATTTCTTGACCAGAAGTAGTTGGGAAGTGAGTAGTTGAGCTTAATAAATTGATTTTGGTTATTGTGTCCTAAATAAATATTTAAAGTAGTTTTCAATTAAAAATAAAAAATTATTATATTAATCAGTGCGTGTACTTTAGTCAAACTGTATGTAATTTGAAGAATTCATGTGTGTACTTAGTAATTATCACTTGAAGTTTTCGTGAAAAATGCGTGTACATTGTTTCATAACACTCAGGTGCATTGTTTGTCTAAACCTTACGTGAATTGTGATCCGCGCCAGCAGAAATAAACTATTTTGGTGTAATAAATATTGTAAACAATAACCAATATAACACAAAATAAATTACAAATATGGTTTGTATTTGAATCACAATTTATAGAAGTTTTTTCTCCTTTCGGGGGAAGAAATATTTTGATAGAAGAATTTCCCCGAGTACATATGCTCTTTGTTTTAGCATGTCAAGGTCTTGAAATAATTTTTGCATTTCCTTGTTTCTGCTAATTTGTTCAATGTAGTACATGCAGAACACCCCACAGTCAACCCTAAAATTAAAAGAAGACAAATATACAAATTAGTATGATGTGAATAAATTTTTTTAAAAAGATACAAATTAGTAATTTTTACAAATGAAGTTTTTCTTACCTATTATATTATTTAGGGCATTCATGATCTCTTATTAGGTCAAATTTGAGATCACTTTCCAGCAAGAAATCTACTGTCCTTTTTTCTTGCTCTGTCAATGGATCATCATCCAATGTAAACTCATTTGGTGTACCTTCATCAAACTTCCTCTGAATTTTGAAACCATTGTTTTTCATTGTTTCTGCTTCAGTCTTCAATAGGCACAGTATTTTTTGGAAGACAGAAAACTGTTAAGAAGACAAATATTTAGTGTATACAAATAAAAGAGTATATTAAGATTAAAGAGTGAAAAGTACATGTATTATATTAAAGTACACGCATATTTTATTTTTTCATATCACGTGTATTTTAAAATATGATGCGTGTACTTTGCCTAAATAGTTAAAAGTACACACATAATATCAAAGTACACGCATATTTTATTTTTTCATATCACGTGTATTTTAAAATATGATGCGTGTATTTTGCCTAAAGAGTTAAAAGTATACGCATAATATTAAAGTACACGTAATTTGTATTAGTTCATTTCACGTGTATTTTAAAATATGATGCATGTACTTTGATAATCTGGATGATTATGTGCAACTAATACAAAAGTATACGCATTATATTATACACGTGTGGATAAGTACATGTAACATTACTAATTAAGTTTAGGCACTAACCAATTTTTCGCATCATCGAAGAATATTGTATTTTTTTCCTTGTCGTTCGGGCGAAGGGAATCCATGTGGACCACTTTATTTTCTTTTTTGTATATCACAAGTAATGTGAAATGTCCTACACTATATCTTAGTACAATGAACAAATTATTACAAGTGCCTAAGTATTCAAATAAATCTCTGTATAACTCCCCCTTCTTATTGACTTCATTTGTGCTACAAGCTTCTATCTGAATAAAAATTATAGACATTGTGTTAATAAAAAAAACTGAAATTTTGTTTCACAAAGCTTTCGGTTTAATTGTACTTACCCAATAATAATAAAAAAAAAGTGTGTGAGTAGGAGAGCCCTTCCTCTGACAATTTTAACCTCAATACTTCACTAAAGGCAAGTATTATCTGTTTCACACAGTATAAAATGGTGAGGAAATAATAATGTTGAAATTTAATGGATGTCTAATATTTGGACTAAATACCTGGCTTGAAATTTCTTGATTGTTGAGGACTTCAACAAAATCTTCCCATGGGACATACGAAACCAGCCCTTGGAAAATAAATTCCCTGCATTTTATATAATCAATAAGAATTGTATAATAATAATAACCTTATTCTTTTGTACCCAAAAAAATATAAATTAGCGAAGTGATAAATCATAAAACAATACACTTTACCCTGGCTCAGCCTTTTGAATAAACTCTTCAATATTTTTCTTCGAAGCTTCATCGAGATATTTGTATACTTTGATTGCTTCAAGCTTGAAGTGAGTTTCTTTCATTTGTTGAGCTATTGTTAGACGGTCTTTTCTCAGCTTTGACTCTTTTTGTTTCTTAATTGGTTCATGCTTTTCGGTTTCGCTGTCAGCTTTTCCTTTCTTCTGTCCTCTAGTAAGAGGCCCTTTTGTTTTGGATATTTCGGGGGTGCCCTGAACTGTCTTTGAGGCTAGTTCAATCTTCAAACTCGAAATTTCGTCTATGAGTTGTTTATTAGTGTTTGCCTGATATATTTAACAAGGAATGTTGGATTGTAAGCATTTTTTGAAACAATGATTCATTTTCTCTTACATGTATTTTATAAAGTACACGCGTGTATTTTGATACATGTGTGTATTTTATAATATACACACATGTATTATAAAATACGTGTACTTTATAAAATTTATAATATACACATGTACTTTCAACATAATTTGCGTTTACTTTAGAAAGTAAAGGCGTGTACTATATATCTATTGTACTTTATAGATACCTGATCAGTTTTTTTTAATGCTGATTCATCAAGCATTTTCTTCAACTCCGAAATTTCGTCATTAAGGATTTTATTATTGTTTTCCTGTTATACAAAAAGAATGTTACATTATATATTTCATAGTATTTTTAATGCAGTTTTATTTGATAATGCAGTTTTATTTCATAGTATTATTTTTAATCAAATAATGCATGTACTCTGCATTATTTCTAATATCAAATAAAACTGCATTAAAAATACTATGAAATAAAACTGCGTGTACTTTAGGAAAACTGCGTGTACTTTAGAAAAACTGCGTGTACTCTGCATTATTTATAATCAAAATTACCTGTTGAGTTCTTTTCAATTCTGACTCCTCAAGATTCTGCCTCAATGTCATCTTTTCTATGTCAGCATCTTTTCATTTTTGCAATGTATCACCATACTTTTTTTTGACATCTTCATTATTCAGAGATAAATATCCATTTTTTGTTCCAAAATTCGTGTTGATTCTGCCTGTTTTCTTAATGATTCATCCAATTCTTTAATTCTATCTGAGTCACTCATTGTGACTTGATCAAGCTTTTCTTTTAAAGATTTGTTTAACTCAACTAGTTGGGCATTTTCCACCTTCAACTTATTTAGTAGATCTTTTTCCTTCAAAAGGTTGGAATTCTCCACCTTTAACTTTTTCATTTCCTCATGGGCTTCAAAAAGTGAATCACAATCTACCTGCAATTGTACATTCAAAATGACACTCTACACCTCCAAAGAGGTCACCTTCTCAAGTGCACCATTAAAGTCTTCAGTTGCTTTAGATAGTTGGTTATTTTTTTCCAACAATTCCCCTTTCAAAACAGCAATTTGTTCCTCCAAATTAACATTTAGTGAATCTTTTCCCTTCTTTTTCTTTGGAGTCATAATGTTTTTAAGGGAAATATTCCAACCATGTGAAAACTCATTGTCATTAATATCTTCAGCAACTTTTTCTGATGACGAATCAACATGTATAGGACTTTCCGTAGAAATGTTCAAAGAGTAACTTGGCCCTTCAAACTGAGATTCCTTTTGTACAGAACTGTCCTTACAAGCTGGTTTATTTGTAGCCTGCTTTAAAGTTGCTATTGCGATGTCATTCTTCACAAACCATTGTCTCAAAGACGACGATGTTGACTTTAGGAATTTTGGAGTCTTATCTTTAAATTCTTCAACAGGAGAAATAATTTCAAATTTCTCACATGCCCAATACTGTGATCATACAAAAAATAAAATGATATTAATACTTGTATTACCTAGGGATTCATAATGGAAAGTACAAGTGATTTGATCAAAATACACGCAAAATTAAACGTGTACTTTGCAAATTTTACAATTGTATATTGAAAGTACACGTGATTTTTACAAATTTAACGTGTACTTTGTCAATATAAGTTCACGTGTACTTTCTAAAATACATTTATAATATTGACAAAAAGTATAACAAGTGTATTTTGAAAGTACACTGGTTATATTTATAAAACATAATACACGTATACTTTGTAAAATACAAGTGTACTTTCACGTGATATAAGACGTGTATTTTCAAAATACACGTTAAATTATCACGTGTATTTTAAAAATATAAGTGAAAATATCAAGTGTATTTTGAAAGAACAAGAGAAAATATCACGTGTATTTTGAAAATACAATTCTACTTTATAAAGTACACTTGTATTTTACAAAGTACATGTGTACTATATTTTGTAAATATAACAAGTGTACTTTCAAAATACACTTGTTATATCACGTGTATTTTGAAAATACACGTGAAAATATCACGAGAATTTTCAAAATACAAGTGAAAATACACGTGTATTTTCAAAATACAAGTGAAAATATCACGTGTATTTTGAAAATACACGTGATATTTTCAAAGTACACGTGAGTATTGGTATGTAAATTTTGAAATATCAGAAATATCACGTGTATTTTGAAAATACACGTGAAAATATACGTGTATTTTCAAAATACAAGTGAAAATATCACGTGTATTTTGAAAATACACGTGATATTTTCAAAGTACACGTGAGTATTGGTATGTAAATTTTGAAATATCAGGATGTTTTTTTGCTCACCAGTAGGAAAATGACACATCCAGTAACTGTGCTAGGTTTTGAACTTGCTGATTTGTCAAGTGAATGTATGAGAAACTCATGCACAACAGATGCCCAATCATACTTATTCATTTCCTCAATATTGTCGATGTATTTCAACCAAAATTCTCCAAGGGTGAAGTTTGAGTTGGAGAAAAATAACGTGTTCAAGAAGTGGAGACACAATTTTAACAAAATCGACAATTCCTTCATCTGTCTCCAATTCAACTCATTTTTTCAAACCATTCAATATTTCTGACTTTCCTATTCTTTTTGCGAAGTATCGTGCTTGTAATCCAGATTTTTGAGCAGTATTCGGTCGCTTTTTCAGTTCTATTGATTTTAAACTCTCAACCAGGAGTATGCCAAATATTTCACTTATATCTATTGGCATTATTGGAATCCTACTCATCATACGAAAACTTTTGGTTTCCGTATTGTACAACTCGACAATTGATAATATATTTTTATCCGTCTTCTTGTGGTCCACTTCTACTACTTTCTCATTGTAGTAGGCATTGAAAAGCTCCCAAAATGGAGTCTTCTTAAGAAGTTCAATATGGCTATTGTTTATTTTATCTTTAATCTAATGCAAATCATGGAGAAAGCTAACAATATTTGACCGATATTGGTCATTCTTCTTTGCAGGACGTTTAGATTTCAATGCCGCACTAGAACAAGAACTAGAACTAAAACTGGAACTGGATGAAGAGCTATCATCAGAACTGCTCTTTTTTTGTTTCTTTCCTCTTCTTGCCTTCATCTTCATCCCCATTATATTGATCTATATATAAAATTTAAATTACTAACCTATAATGATATGTACAAAAAATAAAATACATGCGAATTAGAATAAAACATAGACTAAAACAATAAAATACAAGCGTATTTAATAAAAGTACATGCAATATTCTCACAAACAATTTATACAAGTGTCAATAAAATATATGCTAAAGGCGATAATATATATCGTCAGTTTCATGGTAATACCTAACAGAGGTTGTTTGACAAGTCAAAAACCAAGATTCTCTATTCCTAACATATTCAGTAAAGAAGTGATACAACAGATGAATGCTAAAAGCTCCAACATTATTAAAACCCCTTAAGTAATACTGCTCAATTCGTTTAGCTAAATCCTTCGCTTTCGATTCAGTTACTTGAAGCTGTTGCACATCAAAAGTGCAGTAAATATCTTCATAGTAGTAGTAGAAACCAGGTAACCTTTTAGCTCTATCATTAATGCGAAGGAGAAAATGAATTTCGTCATCATTAGTACTATTGGCTGTCAATGTGAAAGGTTTTGTATTGTTAAGATCTTGGAACGTGCAAGTAGCAGTTTTGTAGTTGAACATGCTTGATCGTATGATTCCTGAACAATAACACAACAATACAAAATAGTACACTCATAATACACATTAGTACATGGATATTGGATTCAACAAATTGAATTTCAATGTGCGTGTACTTTATGAATTTTTTGCGTGTACTTTTAATAAAGTACACGAAAAAAATGAAAAAGTACACGCAATAATACTGATTACAAGTTAATAACATATCATTCAAATGCAGCTGGTGCGGACCAAAAACACTCCAAAATATTAACACAATAATAATACTTCTTACAAACTCATGGAATATCATTCAAATGCCACTGGCGCGGACCAAAATAACATAGGATTGATCAAATATGAATTTGAAATATATATTTTATAGAGTACACGTATAAAACATAAAAGTACACGCATAATGAATTGAGAAATTCAATTTCAATGTGAGTATACTCTGTGTATTTTGCGTGTACTTTTTGATAGTACACGCAAAATACACACAGTACACGCTTAACAGGGCTTGTACATGTACAAATTCCAATCATGTAAATATTCCTAGTCCTTGATAAATCCTCGATAAATGATGTTACAGGAGGAAAAGTACAATGATGAAATACATATATCTAACATGCAAAAAGTGTGTTTTGCAAGTAAAATGAGGGAACCAAATATATTTTTTCATATCATGAAGAAGAATGTGATTTCATTAGTCCATGTGTCTACAAATTTATACTTACGAGAACACAAAATACACAAGGACAAACAGGTATACATACTTGTTAGTGGTGTTTGGAAGAATTTGATTTAGAATGTAAAATGTAGAACTTCAACGATTAGGGTTTGATCGAAGAGAGTTAGGGTTTTGATAGAAGAGAGTTAGGATTTTGATCGAAGAGAATTTTTAGCGCTTCGATCAGGAGAATTTATATGTTGTTGTTGACCAAAATTTGATTGAGAAATAGATTCGTTTTGGGGTTTTGATCGAAGAGATGATACGATTAAGGTTTTGATTCAAGAGAGAATACAGTATTTTTGGCGCTTCGATTTCTGAATAGTGCGTGTTTGTTTTAATTTCGGGTATTTATATGTTGGACCTAATCGTTTAAAATTTGTTGGGCCTGATTTTTTTGTCAAAAATTGTTAGTTCTAGGACTAAATCGTAAAAGCCCCTATTTAAATATTCATTTATAGTCACTCTCATGTTTTTTGCTTTTTAGTTGTTGGCCTTATTGAAATAATTATGAGAGAAATGTCATTTTTTGCGGAAAGGAAAATGGATGATAAGAAAGAGTTACAAGAATAATTTAGAGTAATTTTAAGTAGTTATAAAAAATTAGAAATTGAATTAAGTAAGAGTAACTCCTTTAACGTCGCAAGGGCCATTTTAGTGAACCGCTCGCAACGGCCATAACCACATTTGTTGTTTTTTAAAATCGGCTTTTTGGTGACCCAACGACAGCGGACATTGTCGCATTGAAAAAGCAGGTGTGTTTATGCGTTGTCAAAAGCACATCTCATCCACTAGCGGTTAACTTGCCGGCCATCTCTTCAACTTCCGATCCTCTTTCCATTTCACGTCACTTCAGATTCTTATAATCATATACAATTATCGAAAAATCGTTTCAATTCTTGTTATGATTGTTTCCTAGGCGATCTTCCATATGCCTCGTTAAGCGATCATTCTGTTAGCACATCATATTTGTTCATTTAATTTCTGAATTGATTGATCAGGGTTGTTGAACGCGATGAGTGAGGTATTTGAAGGCTATGAACGACAATACTGTCAGATTTCCGACAATTTATCCAAGAAATGTACTTCCGCTACTCGTCTCGATGGAGGTTCGACAAAACTTTCATTTCTTTCTTTCATTCTTTCACACACACAACATTTAATTGCTACCACATGTACAACGTAGGGTGTAAATTATGGACTTTGTATTTGGGTGTTGTATATGATACGTGCTTCCTTTTTATTTTATTTGTTCCCCCATTAAATCATGGGTCTAAGTCTTACTAAATTACAAGGCCATGTTTGGTTGCGCAAATTGTCTGATTATCAAAATTGTTTTGGTGAATTGTAAATGAGTGGATTTAAAATGAATTTAAATCCAATTTTAGGCAATGTTTGGTAATTTGAAATTGAAGTTAAGGTTTTACGCGAAAAAAAGATAAAAACAAATTAGGGAGAGAGAGGGACGGGGAGGGGGAGGGGGAGGGGGAGGGTAAGAGAGAGAAGATCATGCACTTTATGTGACTCCTATTTCAAAATAATGTATTTCACTTTTTTTGTGAAATGACCTAATTTCAGATTTTACACATGAGCTGAAATTGGGCAATTAATGAAACCAAATACAACTAATGGATCGATTTGTAAATGGACTAATTTATAAATGAGCCAATTTACAATTTTTGGACAATCAAACGGGACCTAATTATTTCCGTATATTTCTTGAGTCAAGTCCAATTAAGTAGCCTCCTACTTCCATTATGTTTGATAATTTGTAGTTATCTCACTTACTTTTTGAGCATTGGTTGGAGATAGGCGGAGAGAGTAGGGTTACAAGGTATAATAAGGATGCTCAAAATCTTAAACCAAGAGGTGTTTAGAGATTTACCATTGCCAAATTCTTAATGTAGGAGGTGATTTGGTTATGGGGTTTTCCGAGATCGGTGAGGTGTTGCAGACAATCTGGTGGAGCACGAAAGATGGATAGAGAGGGTAAGGGTAAAAACACAAGGCAATACTAGTAAATGAGACCGTAGTTACAAAGCTGAAACATATATTTGTCTATCATCAAAATAAAGATTTATTAATTTATAGGCCTAACTGAGCATACGAAGTTAGATTAAATAGGTTACTAATAATTATTAATTATCCTTAACAAACTCCTAAATATGTTTTAAATCCCGGCTTTTGATTTCCATCATTTCCCCACTGCTAAACAAAATTCGGCTCGTGCAAGTTATGATGATGATAATGCACCAGAATGTCAGGGTCAAGTCTACAAACATCATCTCTAGGAAGTCGAATAGCGTTAGAGATTCAACGATCTCAAATTGACAAGATACTTTGGAAACCTCCATTCACTGAACCAACAATCTCATCATTAACCGTATCCTCACTGCGGTTCAATGGCTATGGTGAAGGATGCAGAGGCGATGAAAAATCCTTACTTGTAAGCGGAATAGGAGGTTTGAAGGTGCCGTGTTAAGGGAACAAACCTTTAACATTGAAAATAGGACTACGACTAAACATCAGGCCCAAGCCTACGAAGGATACAATATGGTCCAATGGCTCTGGCATTTAGCTTTTTGACGGAATTTTTCAGGAAATGTTCAAGGCGCGCACCATAACATATTCACCTCCATTAAATTTTTTATTTTTACGGTGAGCATCTGCAGCAAGTTTATAATCTTCATTACTTAATACAATTTTTCGTCTAATATTAATATGAGTGTCATAGATGTATCCGACTAAAGATGTGGCAATGTCAGAAGAGCAATAGTCAAGTGTGAGTGAGATAAGGTCATGATGGGGAGAAAAACCATGGACAGTCAAAAGGGATTTTTGTGGTAGAATGATACACTGAATTATGATATGCGAACTCCGCAGTAGGCAATAGAGGATCCCCATTTTCAGGATTTTCATCCACAATACACTTAAGAATAGTCCCAAGGCTTCGGTTGACGACCTCTTACCATTAGTTTTGGGGTGAAAGGCAAAGGTAAACTTCATTTTTTTAAAGATGGGTAAAAATTAATTGGTTTACAAATGAAAAATTTGCAAGCTAGGACCTTAGTTACAAATTTATTAAATTACCAAATAATAAATGAGTTTAATCAAGTTTGTAATTGAGGGTGCATATTTTTTAAATTTTCTGAGGACCTTTCTCTGCTTTTAAAACCCCCAAAGCTTGAACAACGAAAAGAACTAACCCTTTTCTAGGTTTTCTCACTGGAAGATGGCGGTGTGCGATGGCTGCTTCGCCGGCGGCGGTGGGTGTTATAGGGATGGTATATATATATATATGGGGATCTTTCTATTAAGTCCTATTTACATGAAACATTTCCTAATAGGTCCTATTGCAACATTTTTTCCTTAATAGGTCACATTTTTTCCTTAATAGATCCTATTTGTACATACAGTGAATATTCACTGTATGTTTACAAATAGGACCTATTAGAACAAATATCTTTTTTCAGGGACTTGATGGAGCAAAAAAAAAATGTTGGGACCTATTGAACTACATACTTAGTAAACGGGACTAATTGGTAAAAAGCCTTATATATATATATATATATATATATATATATATATATATGTATATAGGCAAGGGGCATCGGCCCCCGGGTGCGATGAGAAATAGGCAAGGGTTCTTGCAACAATCTTGATGTGTGCGGGTAAAGAAGCTAGTTCAGGATAGTAGACTTAGATTAGCGACTTGGAGCATAGGGACTATGCCAGAAAAAATGATGGAGTTAGTAGATACAATGATAAAAATAAAAGTTAACATAGCTTGTTTATAAGAAACTAAATGGGTCGGTGAGAAGGCTAAAAAAATATCAAATACAGGGTCTAAATTATATTATACAGGAAAAGATTGAAATAGGATTGAAGTCGAAATAATAGTAGATATGAAGGATATGGTTTTGGAGATAGAAACGACGGTGGTGAGTCTGTCTTAGAGTTTGCAATGGCTTATGATTTCGTACTAGTAAATATATGATTTAAAAAGAGGCTCGAACATTTCATAACTTATAAAAGTGGAACACATGAGAGCCAAATAGATTTTTTCATTACTAAGAAAGGAGACCGATTAACATGTAAAGACTGTTATTTCGAAAGAGAGCTTAACCTCACAACATAGGATAATGGTGTTGGATATAAATATTAAAAATCAATCACGAGTGCCAAAAAAGAGAAGATTAACCCACGAACTAGGTGGTGGAATTTAAAAGGAAAGAAATTAGAACTATTTAAGGATAAAATATTAAATGAAGCGTCATGGAATACCGAAGAGGAGTCCAGCATAATGTGGGATAAGATGGCCACATGTATTAGAAGAATATCGAAAGAATTTCTTGGAGAATCAAAAGGCAGGGGGCCACAATCTAAAGAAACTTCGTGGTAGAATGAATAAGTACAAAATATAGTAAAAATAAAAAAAGAGTGTTTTAAAACATGTCAAACAACTAGAAACGAATTTTTTTTTGAAAAATATAAATGGGCTAAAAAGAAAGTTAAGAAAATGGTAAGAGATGCTAAGTTAAAGGCGTATGATGATCTTTATACAAAATTAGGAACGCAAGAAGGGAAAAAAGTATTTGTATGTTTTTTAGCTTTAGTCCCATCTACAAAAATGTATTTAGGCTCCACTCCCGTATATTTTTAAAATTGTAAAAAGTCCCATAACCACCCAAGACTGCCTATAACTTCCCTTTAACTACCCATCCTTCTTTTTGCAGACAATAACATTTGTTCCATATAGGACCAACAACTAAAAAAATAAAAATATGAGAGTGGTGACAAATAAATCTTTATAAATAGGACTAAATACTTAAGAACCCAAGTATTTATAAGCTTGCTAAACTTAGTGACAGAAAAACAAAAGATTTTAATAACGTTAAGTGTATTAAAAGTGATGATTTGAGAGTTCTAGTTAAGGATGATGAGATTATGAAAAGATGGAAAAATTACTTCGAGAGGTTATTGCATGGAGATAATGGGAGTAGATTAGATATAGAGGAACATAGGAACACTTGAAAAAGTATATTTTTTCGCATAATTAGGACAACAAAAGTTAAGATTGCTATAAAAAGATGAAAAAGGGAAGGCTTTAGGAGCAGATGGTATCTTTATTGAGGTTTGGAGGAAGGAGTGTCTTGGCTTAAAAAAGTATTTAATTGAATTATAATGACGGATGGCCGATGAATGAAGCAATGTTTTAAAAATCACTCGAGGTGAATAAAAAAAATCGCCTCGAGACTTGAGCCTCAGGGTTGAATTTGAGGCTTATGCCTCGATGCGCCTCACACCTTTTTGTCAAGGAATGAAAAAGAAAATGTTCTTCTTTCATCACAAACTCTGTTTTTTTGTTATTTTAATATATGTCGATCATTGGTATATATATTCATACGTTGAAGATAGTGCAACAATTTATTTGAAAGGTTAAAGGGCTCTTCATTTTTCTAAAACTGCACTTAACTTAAAAAAATTGTTGTTT
The DNA here is from genome assembly GCA_949130495.1 of Sambucus nigra. Classification (NCBI taxonomy): domain Eukaryota; kingdom Viridiplantae; phylum Streptophyta; class Magnoliopsida; order Dipsacales; family Adoxaceae; genus Sambucus; species Sambucus nigra. The sequence goes on from OX422207.1 coordinate 523,065,038, forward strand.
TAATCTACTAACTCTTATTATTTTTTCCTTTTTTTTGTTTTAAAATTGCAGTTAACTTATACTATTTACTATTATAACTTAAAAGAAATTTAAAAAAAATAAAACAATATGTCATATTATAAAATAACCAATGTGCGAATGAGACTTAAAAAAATCATTTTGTAAATTTGATTTTGCATTGATTAATTTATTGTCATATAATAAAATAACCAATATGTGAATGAAACAAAAAAAAAATTGATTTTGTCAATTTGATTTTGCATTGATTAATTTATTGTCATATTATAAAATTAACAGTACGTAAATGACAAAAAAATATTTTTGCATTGATTGATTTATTGTCATATTGTAAAATAATCAATATGTTAAATTGATTTTGTCAAATTATTTAATGGAAAAAAAGTCATCTTGGGGGAATAAAAAAATGTTTAACTATGTGAGAAAATACTCAAAGATGTTTTTTTTTTTCTGTAGTTTAATTTTATATTTATTTGTTACTTTATTTTTTAGGATTTTATTAGTATTTTTTAATATTATTTTGATATTTTTTTTGTGTGAGGCTTATGCCTCCCCTCGCTGGAGCCAAAATTCCTTGCCTCGCCTCGCGCCTTTTTAAACATTGGAATGGAGAAAGAGTGTTTTAGTACTTATTTGTAAAAATAAAAGGGTATTACAAAGTTGTTCAAATTATTGTGGTATTAAGTTGATGCGAGAGAGTGATTGAATATAGATTGAGATTGAAAATAACAGTATCTAAGAATCAATTTGGGTTTATGTCTGAGAGGTCAACAATGGAAGCAATTTATTTATTGATTAGATTAATGGAGAGGTATAGGGAGAAAAATGACCTTTATATGATTTTTATTGATTTAGAGAAGGCGTATGATTGGATACCAAGAGATATAATAGGGTGGGTTCTACATAAAAAAGGAGTTATTCGTAGGAATATTGATGTGATCAAGGATATGTATGATGGAGCCATGACTATAGTAAGAACATCAACTAGAAAAAGTAGTCAATTCTCAATTACTCTAGGGCTGCACCAAGGTTCAACACTAAATCTTTATCACTTTGTGCTTGTTATGGATGAGTTGACTGGATAAATACAAGATAAGGTGCTGTGGTGTATGCTATTTGCCGATGATATTGTTTTAGTGGATGAGACTAAGACGAGGATTAATGCTAGATATAAATTGGAGAGAGAAACTTTAGAAACAAGAGGATTTAAAATAAGCAGGACTAAAACAGAATGTGGAGTGCAATTTTAGTAGTAAGAGGAGGACAAACGGGGATGTGGTGAAATTGGTGGGTCTACCTAGAAATGATCATTTTCGTTATTTAGGTTCGATTCTCTAAAAGGATGGAGATATATTAGTAATGATGTTACTCATAGGATTAAAGCAGGTCGGATTAAGTGGAGAAGTGTTACCGGTGTATTGTATGATAGGTGTATACCTTTGAAGTTAAAAGGAAAATTTTATAGGATGGTCATTAGACCCGCCCCTGTTCTATGGGACAAAGTGTTGGGCGACCAAAAATAAAATATGCAGAAAATGAGAGTGGAGGAGATGCGAATGACAAGATGGATTTGTGATAAAATTTGAAAGGATAAAGTTAGAAATGAACAAATTCGTCAAACGGTAAAAGTAGCTTCTATAGAAGATAAATTGAGAGAAAATTGACTTAGATGATTTGAACACGTCAAGCGTAGACCAATGGATGCTCCCGTAAGGAAGAGTGATTTAGTCAGTATTGATGATAACGCAAGGGGTAGAGATAGGCCTAAATTGACTTGGTGGAATATTGTAAAAAAGGACATGATTGCATATGGTTTAAGTGAAGATATTGCACTGAACAGAATGAAATGAAAAAATAGGATTCATGTAGTCGATCCCAAATAATTGGGAAAAGGTTTTGATGAGTTGAGTATATATATATGCCCATAAATTAGAATCTCAACAGTGAGCTTCGGTGACGGAGACTGTGTTCTCTATCTTTGTCTTCTTCTTCCTTTTACCTTTTTTTGTGCCGTTGGTGGTTTTTGGCGATGAAATAGTAGATGAGGGGTAGGGTTTGCAATAGGTTTTCCTTCATTTGTAGAAAATAGGTGGTGGGGTTAAATGGGACAAATGGGGAGGGGTGTTGGTATTACGGCGATTAGTGGTGGAGGGGTGGTTGTAGGCGATAAAAGGAGGGGGTCAGGGAGAGATGGTGTTGGAGGCTGCTGGGTTGGAATGGGGTTGATCGATGAAGCCAGGCCTATGGTTTGTTTGGCAAAAAAAGGGAGGATTTTGATGGGTGTTACTGGAGATGTGGCTGTTGAAGGTGAGAATATGACGTAAACTACACGTCAATGGCTAAAAGAAACAAACCCACCCTAACTTTTAGAGAGAGACTCAAAAGATGTCTTATATTCAAGAAGGGAAAGTAAGTAAAAATGAGAATACAAGGAGTATTTATATAGGCTGAATTACTTGCTAATCATGTAATTAGCTAAAATGACTAAAAGGACCAACTAAAAATAAAAGAATGCCTAATTAGCCCCAAACATGCTTGGAGACTGATTTAGGAGAGAAAATGCGTAAAAAGAATTAAAAATAGAAAATAGAAATAAAATGTAAAATAAAAGGAAAATAATGGATTCTCATCATTCTCCCCGTCTTCAAAAGCATGAAAAATTTGGGGATTCATGTGAAAATTCCAAAAAAATTGTGCCAAAACTTGTGGGGGGCGAAAAATTTCTCTCTGAAAACTGAGGAAAGGTGCATAATTTAATTCTTGCTTCAATCTTCCCCTTGTTTCTCATGTCAACCATAAAAAATAGCATCCACCCGGATCAAAACTCACTTTTTTGGTGCCAAACCCTAGTTCTTGAATTTGATGGAGGGTTCCACCTAGGGCGGGGGGAGTTTGACTACCTAGGGTTTCAAAGGTGGAGACACGTTCTTGGGAGGATCCAAGCAAGAGGGAGGGGGCGGTGGTACTAGGGTTTGTTACTAGTGGTAGCCGACCATTTGGGGAACAAAATCCTAGTAGATCCGAGCAAGAAGAAGGGTCGTCGGCCACATGGGTGGTGGTCCGATGCTAGCAGGGGGTTGGCGGGCCTCGGCCTGGGTGAATAGCGGTGGGGGTGTGGCCGGAATCACCGGTGGGGGTGTCGTTGGCCACCGGGGTGGTGGTCTGACCAAGGAGGGATGCATTTGGGGTTCGGCTAGAGTGGATTTTGATGGGGGCAGTGTTGGCCGGTGCTTTTGGGGCAGCGGGTTAGGCTAGGGTTTTGCAACATAGAAAATTATTGTAAGAAAGCCTCGAATTGTTGTTGTTGTCTCCGTTACTCCTTTTCCAATCTTTGATCCATGTGATCTTTCAATTCTTGATTATCTTCCGATTGAGGCTTGAATTTTCTTGGAGCCATCGAGGTGGTAGCGTACAATTTTGATAGTCTACACCCACCGATACAAACTAAGACACGAACACCAATGTTTGGAGTGATTCCCGCACTGAGACTAATTTGACGTAAACTACACATCAATGGTTAAAAGAAACAAACCAACACTAACTTTTAGAGAGAGACTCAAAAGATGTCATATATTCAAGAATAGGAAGTAAGTACAAATGAGAATACAAGGAGAATTTATATGGGCTGAATTACTTGTAATTAGCTAAAATAACTAAAAGGACCAACTCAAAATAAAAGAATGCCTAATTAGTCCCAAACATGCTTGGAGACAATTAAGGAGAGAAAATGCCTAAAAAGAACTAAAAATAGAAAATAGAAATAAAAGGTAAAATAAAAAGAAAATAACAATGGATTCCCATATGAATATCACAGCTGAAATGCGAGTCGATGAATCGAAATTGGGTTCTGATACCAAAAGGAAAGCACTTTAAGAACAAATGAAAGGGAACTAATCTACGGATTACACTAAATCTGAAGTAAATAATTAATTGTCAATCGTGAAAATAAGGTCCCTTCTACAAAAGACCTATTAATTTATTGGCCTAACAAAAAATAAGAAGTTGAGATAAAAGAGGCTACTAATAACTATTCCTAACAAACTCTTAAGTAAATCTAATAACATTAACAAATAAAATATCAAAAACAAAAATATTTTCTTCCACGGTGACCCACTGCCTCCATGTTCGTTAAAGTGGTGGAATGTGGGTGGCATGGTTCAAAGTCTCGGACGAGTCAACTCGGTATCGGCCGAGTTGATTCGGTCTCGTAAGCCAATGATACGATACCGTGACACGATATGAATTTTTTTCGTTTTCGGGTTGAATCGGGTAGTAACGGCGAGAACTCGGCCGACTCACTTCATATCGGCCAGATCTTGGCAAGATCTTCAAAAATCGGCAGAGATTGAACAGCGGAGAAGAAAAAGAACTAATGTAAGAATCTTACCTTGGGCGACTTCTAAGAACACAACAACAGATTTCAATCTCAGCGTTAGGTTTGATTTGAGAAAAGGGAGGATGTTACACTTTTGTAGGGTTTTGGGGGAAAAAGCTTTTTAGGGTTTTGTTTAATGAAGAAGGGGAAGAGTTGGTGTTACTTATTTCCAAACAGCGTTGATACATTTAACTTTATAGTTTTTTCTTTTATTTTAAATCCATTTTCCCTGACAAGAAAAAATCTGTACTTTAAAAAAAAAAAATCTTTGGTCGTCGCACAGATCTATTTCAAACAGTTTTGTACAACTTTTTTTGTAGGGGTGGCAATTCGGGTCAACGGGTCGTGTTTTGGGCCGACACGACACGATAAGGTTTTTTCGGACACAAACACGACACGACACGGATTTGTGTTTTTTTTAAGTTGACACGAATACGACCCGAATAAAAAACAACCCGGCACGATACGACACGAATACCAGAATTCCTTAAATTTCACGCCTAAAAAACACAATAGCACGACACGACACGACTCATAATTCAGACACGAACACGACACGTCTCGACTTCGTGTCAAAAAAGCACGACACGAAAACAACATATCGTTTCAATTTCGGGTCAATTTCGTGTCGTTTCTAAAATTTCCCCCCCTACTTTTTTCCTTCTAAAAAAGTAAGTTATTTTGTAAAAAAAATGACTTGTACAAATAATCAAAGTTAAATTATTAAAATAAAAGTGAACTCAATTTTGTACAAATAATTAGAAAAACGTTATTTTTTTGTGCATTTATTTTTTTAAAAATTTGAGGGAAAAAACTGCTTTTTGCAAACAAGCAAAGTTACATTCTTTAGAACAGTGAACTCAGTTTTGTAAAAATAATTAGAAAAACGACATTTTCTTGTACAAAATCATTTTTTTAAAGTAAGTTGTCTATGTTTTTTTTTAAAAAGTAAACTGTTTTTGTACAATTAATAGTAAACTGGTTTGCCAAAAATAGTAAACTTTTTGTAGATTTTTTCATAACTTAGTTCTTAGAATTTTGTTTACCTTTTTTTATTTAAAAAAAAATGGTAAAAATCTAAATTTTGTTTTATAGTTCATTTTCTGTACAAAATGAAAATATTTACTGCTCGTTATGTTTTAAAGTTTTTTTTGTACTAAAAAAAATGTTTAAAGGGAATTTATGTCTATAAATTATTTTTTTTTTACAAAATAAAAAATGCTTATAGATCACTTATGTTTAAAAGTTCTTTTTTTTATGTACGAAATAAAAAATGTTTACATGAACTTTTGTTTAAAAGCTCCTTTTTTTACAAATTAAAAATGGTTACAGCTCACTTATGCTTAAATTTTTTTTTGTACACAATATAAAATGTTTACACTGGAACTTATGTTTAAAAATGGTCACAACTCACTTAACTATTTCTACATTTCTTGTAACTTCCTTAAGAAGTGTTATGTGTAATTAGATTGTTTTGCTAACTTATATAATATAGAATATTAAAGTTGATAAGTCCGACGAGCGTCAGTATAATCAATCTGATAATGCTATACATATTAAATGATGGGTTTGAACTTATCTAATTGGTCTATTTATCTTCAATGTAATTTTTTTTTTATCAAGTTCTATGTGTCATTAGATTGTTTTTCAATATTAATATTAGTTTATTATGCAATGTTGAATTTGACAAGTCCGTCGCGCTTCAGTATAACCAATTGTACAATGCAATGCCTATTAAATGGTGGTTTTGAATGTATCTCATTGGTCCACATTGTTAATCTTATTTATTTAAAATTTTCTATATTTTTTCAAATTTTTTTGTGCTTTCTAAATAGCGTATCTTTGCGTTTCGCACGATACCGCGACCGATACCTTGACCGAGTTGAAAATTGGGTGTTCGATACAAGGACCGATACCGAGACTTTGAACCATGGTGGGTGGAAACTCCGACATGTATGTATGATGTGGAGCGGGGGATAAGAGTGTTGAACATGATTGGTGAAATATTGTAACATGGTGGAGAGCTGTTTAGTGTCTTGGTTACTGGCCATGCCTGCACAAGTGCGTCAGGTGATGGAGCATGGGCTCTTCAAAATACCCATCACACTAGAACCCACACTTGTACCGAATCACCGCACACATGACTTATTTTCGCAAACCACCGCACCTAACCCTATACACCCGTGCTTCACAGATGCCGGGGTGAGAACTGTAAAACTGTTGTGTGGTAGGGAACAAAAAGGAATTGGACGAATAAATATTTGATATTATGCTATTTAATAATTATTAAAGATTTATTTATTTACTATTATTAATATCTTCTGATATTTTGTAGTATTTATCCTCGAGTATCCATCTTTAGTAATTATTCCTTATCTATCTTCATTTATCAATAAAACAATCCTACTGATGGATAAATACTAACTGATTAGGGATAGTTACAAAAGGATAAATACTAATAAATATCCTAATATCCTAAACATAATAAAGAAATCTCTAATAATTATTGCATAACATAATATTAAATATATCTTCATTCAATTCCTTTTCTTTCGTCACTAGTGTGCCGCCAATAGTGGAGGGTATGAGAACGTCCTTGGAGCGCATACCCACCAGGGGTAGCGCAGTTGTAACACTCTTGGCTGAGGTAAGATGCCCGCTAGATGGGTGGTTCATAACAATTGGTAAGGGGGTGGCACTCTTGATGGAAGCTAGATGCCTCCTTGTCAGGTGGTGCTCTTTGCCCAAGTGGGGTTATCAAGGAAATGAACACCCTAAGGTGGAATTCAGCCAAGGGATGGCGCCATGGGTCTAAGTGGGATGCCCTTTGTCAGGTGGCACCCTTTGTGGGTGAAGGTGTCCAACTGGGATGTTGACATGACAGTTTTGCATGAATTTGTCATACAAATTGAGGCATTCTGTAGTGCTATACTACGCTTAATAATAGGAGTATAGATGGATTGGAAGGAGATAGTCATCTGTCAGAAGACACTTACGAGAACCCAACTTAGAATGATTTTGAGGAGATAGTCATAGAGGAGACGAGTTGAGGCAAAAAACTGCACTCAGGATGGTGAAGGAAAGAGACTACCGTAGTAAAATATTTTCAAACGGTGATTACTGACCATAGTAAAATGTTTCTAAATGGTGGTTAGTGATGTTTTTACTTGAATTTGTAGGAAGTTGTATGAGGAATCTACATAGTTGAGGCCTATGATGTGGGGTTTAAATTATTGTTCGTTATCCCAGAAGAGCACTACTTATTTTTTGGATAAAAAGAAAATTTTATTAACTAGCAATAAAGAGTACAACAAAATGGGGGATAGGCCATCCACCAAATCACAAAAAAGAACTCAACACTGCATACATCTATCAACTAGATAGTAGATGCAAGAGAACAAGTCAAATTTCAGACCAACAAGGCAAAAAACCCTGCACTTCTGAACCATCCATCCTTTGAAGATAGCAGGATATCAATTCTCTCTATTGGCTGGAGAGTGAGAAGGCTTTGCTGATAGCCACATGGATACAATAAAATGATTATGTCCCAAAGCTCCTTGTTTTTGAGAAATTTGTCCTTAAACATTCTACGATTCCTTTCCAGCTACAAGGACCAGAAGAAAACTAAAACATTGCATCATCACATATTCTTTCTCCTTTTATGATGCCTAAAAGTGATAAAACATGAATTTCCAACAAGTTCACAGCTCTTTCAGAGAGAACAGCTGCAGTTCCAAACTCGAAGAAAGCCTTGTGTCAAATCCAAGATGCAGTCTGACAGTGCAGCAGCATATGATCAAGACTTTCCTCTGTGTCCTTGTGTGCGGATTACAGGATCTAAACGTACCCTAAAGGTTAGTCAGGTTCTCTAAGAGGCCTTGGTACATTACCAAAACAATCAAGAACAAAAAATACACCTGGAGAGGAGTGCTTTTATGTAACATTTCTTTCACTAGCATGATTGTGTTGCATTGTTTGTGTTTTGACCAGTGTTTGACAATAAAATGCCTGACCCTCTAAAGTATGCACTCAGCATAGAATTGATGTATTTTATTGATGCAGCAGTCACAAATTCTACCTCTAATGAAATGAAACCCACCACTACTTGTCGTGAATCACGACTGAAAATCTCTCCCAACAGTCGCAAGTTTTTTCCTGCATACTCACCCAAACCCAGTGCTGCCGAATTGAACCTCCATCTGCTGAATGACTTTTGGCCGTTGACTCCCCACCACTTTTTGACACTCGGCCACCGCGACTGAGTGCATATACGTGGAACTTTAAGTGCCTGTGTCGTTTCCATTTGGCACCAACGAGCCACCCATTTTTAGCAGCGAGTTCTTTGAACTCAACGTTGGCTGAGAGCGGCCACCATCCCTGAACTCCAGATCCCAGGCTACTCTGGACCCTTGTGGTGAAGCTGAAGACGAGCCAAAATGCCGTGAACCAAGCACGATCAGGGGCTGAAATAGATCCGGGTGGGGCTTTGAGTCTTGGTGAACCGGGTGCGAGGAATACTCGGGCGGATAATTGTGGGCAGCTACGTCTTATATTTTAGCTGTTCTTTTGTGGTGCTTGATTTTAAATACATTCTATGAAAGTAGTAGTTACAAATGTTAAAAATGCGTTTTATCATTTTCTATGGAAAACATTTCTTGCTCATTCCCCATAGAATTGATTTCCTTGGAAACGTCCAAAAGTAAGACCTACTACTCCCATCTTTTTTCACTCCTTTTCCAACTTCTTATAAGAATGAACTATTTTTCAATTATTTTGTGACTTTGTAATCAAATACACCCTTAGATTTTGTGGAGCAAGAGAAAAGGTATTTGGATTACTATGATTCTTGATTTTCTACAAATGTTCTTTCTAGGCTTCTGATCTTATTCTTCAAGTTCAACAATGTCTTCTTTTTTCAATTTCCACGATTGCTCCTTGTTTGAGATATGTTATTTGTCTGGAAAGTAGTGGTTACTTTTGGTGTCTTTCATGTATTTGGTATATTGGAAGTGATGGGTTTATCTATGCTTTCTGTTCTTATGGTTCCCCAAATTTTTTTTGGCATTTTGGAAAAAATTGGTTTTTTATTTTGTCAAAATGGTATTAAGAGTAGAAATCACAATGGTATTTAAACTTTTCACTTTGTCTGATCGGTTCATATAACCAGATCGGAGATTGGACTTGGAATGGATTCAATTTTCTTGACAGAATGGATTACGTATTGGAAATCTGATCTGTAGACAGGCCTTTTGCTTGCTTTTTACGCTACGTTTCTTTCACACGTTGACAATCTCTTGTTCATTTGCAGAGCAGAAGAAGCAAAAAATTTCTGAAACAAAAGCTGGACTGGATGAAGCAGAATCTTTGGTATTATATTTGCTTGTTCTTGTTGCCAAAATTGTTCTGTTTCTCCTTTTTCTAGGAATGAATATAATCTTTTGCTGATTATTTCTTCAGATCAAAATTGAATGTAATTTTTAATGATAATTTCTCCAGATCCGGAAAATGGACCTTGAGGCGAGAAGTTTGCAACCAAGTGTGAAGGCTGTGCTCCTTGCGAAGTTGAGGGAATATAAATCAGATTTGAACAATCTGAAAAGTGAAGTCAAAAGGATTGCATCAACCAACCTAAATCAGGCTGCACGAGATGAATTGTTGGAATCGGGAATGGCTGATACACTAACGGTATGTGTGGATTGGTACAATTTTGTAGCTCTTTTGTTAACTTCTGATTTTACAGATTTTATTTTATATATATGAGGTTCTGCATTTGGCAGGGTGTGTAGAATTGTTTATAAAAATGAGTTATTCTAAAGAACTTTGGGGAAAAAAGCTCCTTGAAAAGTGGAGGTTACTATTTTTCTACATTTGCAGAAGTTGTATATATAAACTATAAATACAAGGAGAAAGGGTAAAATTTTCAAAATTAGAGAACTCGTCTAGTGTCTCATTTAAAAAACTAGAGAACTTGTCTTCAGTTGGAGCTTTTTAAACAGATTAAATTATGAGTCACATGGCATATGATACTCCTTCCCTCTCAACTTAAGAGGTAGCTCAATCCTTTTAGGAATGTATCAAATTAAGAGTCATATTTCTAAAATCAATGTACCAGCTTCCGCAATAGTTTAATAAGTTTTAATGTTGACAAATGATTGTGTTGCAATTGGTCTTTTCTTAAAAAAACCAAACTTTCATCTGATTATGGGAAATGCTCACTCCTGTTCTGGGTTTGTGGTGACACTGAATGTTGCATAGGTATCAGCAGATCAACGATCAAGATTATTAATGTCGACGGAAAGAATAAACAAGTCGAGTGATAGGGTTAGGGAAAGTAGAAGGACCATGCTGGAGACAGAAGAGCTTGGTGTTTCAATTCTTCACGATCTGCACCAACAGCGGCAGTCTCTTTTGCATGCCCATGGCACGGTACTTCTTAATGATTTTGATTTTATTCTTGGTTGAAATTTTATTTTGGTATTGTCAATATAGAAATTTTATTTTATTCTTTGTTGAAACTTTTTTTTTAAAAAAGTTTGTCAAGATGCATCTCTCTCTCTCTCCACACACACACACACACGATATAATGCTCCACACAGTAAGCACCAAAAGACGATGCATGGATCACATTTCCTACTATCAAATGCACTCTCTTCACCGGACAATGTATCTAACCTTGCAAATTGTGGTCCACACATAAGTTTTAGGGTTAATTACACCTACCCCCTAAACTTCACCCCTCCTTTCACTTCATCATCCAAACTTTCAGTTTCTGTACTTAACCCCCTTAACTTCCAACACGACCTTCGGTAATGCCAAAACCATATATGGATGAAAAATTGGTCACGTGCCATGCACACGGGGATATTTTGGTCCAAGTCAATATAAAATATTTAAAAAATAGAAATTACAGAAAAACATTTATAAAATATTACAAAATCTTATAATTATAGAAATAATTCAAAAAAATTTGAAAATTACAAAAAAATATTCTTAAAATTTCGAAATTACAAAAAAAATAGAAATTATAGAAATCTGAAAAAAATAGAGAAATATTGAAAATTTCAGAAAATTAAGAAACTGAAAATTACAGAAAATTAAAAAACGAAAATTACAGAAAACTGAAAAAAGATCTTAAATTACAGAAAATACTTTTAAAAATTCTGGAAATAATAGAAAGGAATTTTAAAAGTAAAAAAAAACAAGCTGAAAAACTAATAAAAAAAATCTGAAAATATTGAAAAAGACCATTAAAAGTATAAAAATATCGAAAAAGACTTCAAAAAAATCTTATAATATTAGAAAAAACCATATTTTCAGAAATAAAGAAAAAAACATATTTTCAGAAAACAAACCCTTAGTTCCAGAAAAAGCATATATTGTCAGAAAATAAACCCTTATTTCCTGGAAAAAAAATTAAAATGTTTGAAAAAATTGAAAACACAGATTTCCAATAAAAAAAAAAACGGTTTCCAATTAAAAAGAAACAGATTTCCAATAAATGAAAACATATTTCCAATAAAAAAATCAGATTTCTAATAAAAATACAGATTTCGGATAAATAAAAAACAGATTTCTAATAATAATAAAAAAAGAGTTCCAACTAAAAAAAGTATTATTTACACTTTGACCCCTCAAACTTTACCCTCATTTTCACTTTACTACCCCTACTTTCATTTTCAACATTAAACCACTTGAACTTTTTAAAACGGATCAAATTATCCCAAACTCTAATGGTGTTGTGTTCTAGACGTAAAATTGGTCAATTTTGTGGCGCATGAGGATCTTTTTGTACAAAAATACCCCCATGCACATGGCCAATTTTATATCCAGAATATAACACTATTATGGTTTGGGATAATTTGACCTTTGACCCTTTATAAAAAGTATAGGGTGTTTAGCGTAGAAAATAAAAGTAGGAGTGGTGAAGTGAAAATAGAGGTAAAGTTCGAGGGGTCAAAGTGTAATTACCCCCCCCCCCCCCCCAAAAAAAAATAAAAATAAAAATAAAATATTGCAAAAATTCACAAACCATCCATTTTATCCAAAACTATCTTCCTTTCCCACAAAATTCACACACAAAAAAGCCATCGCCCTTCCAACAGCACTCATTTCCCTTTCAGAATACCCATTTCAACAAAAAGTCCACAAATCCCTTCCATCTATTTCAAAAAATGCCCTGGCTTCGATACTCATTTCCCTTCTCATCAAACCCACTAAAAATAAAAAGTCCAAGAAACCCATTCCAAAAAATTGCTAAGAGAGAAACTCATTATCCATTGTGTGTGTTTAGATTTCAGTGTATGTGTGTGTTCGTGAAAAGATACGAGAGAGAGGAGGACGAGGGATGGGGGGGGGGGGGGAGGGGGGCTTTTCCGTTAAAAAGTTACGGGTGTTGACGGTTATTTGAAGCCGTTTTCAAAGTTTAGGGGGTTATGTCCAGAAACTAAAAGTTCGGGTGTTGAAGTGACAAAGGTGTAAAAGTTCAGGGATAGTTGTAATTAACCCTAAGTTTTAAGTCCGCATAAATGCATTGCTGTGAATATGATGGTTTCCTTTTTCTTTGTTTAAGCTTCATGGAGTGGATGACAACATAAGCAAGAGTAAGAAAGTTTTGACTGCCATGTCAAGAAGAATGAGCAGGAACAAGTGGATCATAGGCTCTGTTGTTGTTGTCCTTATTCTTGCCATCATCTTGATCTTGTACTTTAAGTTGATGAAATAGAGAAAAGACGCTCTCTTCAAATTGGTCTGTGGGTGTGAATCTCTCTATTTTTTCGCGAAGTGTGATTTCTTACTATCACATGATTGATTAATTGGAAACTATTGTGTATTTTCTACTGTTTGTAATCCTTTGGTGTGGACTAAGAAGAATTGAATCAGAAATTCCTTATTGTATGCAGCTAACTGCAGGAGTGAGAAATATTTAGGGATCGATATCCTTAAATAATGTTTAAAATATTACATGTGATGATTTGATTATTGGTATGGTTTTGATATACTAGTTTACTTGAACAACTTAATTGAGAAGATATTCAGATAAAATGGAATTACATAATGGATCAAACTGTGAAGCATTTAATGTGTAAAACATTGTCTGTGCCATCGACTAGGTGTATATTTTGCCCCCCAAATTAAAAAATTTGTGTGGTGGGTCACTTAAGAGGAGGGGCTTATGCCACTAGCAATCCTCGAGCTGACTTATCTCGAGCAAGGTAGTGTTTGGGGAGCTAGACGTTCCACGAGTGACTCATTGGATTTTCATGGGTATTGTTAACCTTTGTTTTTAACTAATAAGAGAAACACCACTAAGATGAGTAGTTCTACATGTATCCTCAAATCATACCTTACTTGGTTGTCAAAAAAGTATTGGTGAATGTGTAGGGTCCACAAAAGGTCCATTGAAAAATCAACCCATGGTTTTGTGACAAATAAGCAGGGTATGGTTTTAGGGTATATGTAGAATTACTCCAATTAAGATTATTCGAAACACAAACGAGCTCCTTGCACACAAGGACAACTAAAGAGTCAGCCCCTAAACACGAGCTTAGCATAAACAAGGGATTTGCAGTACTTGTTGTTAGGGTTTTATTCGTAAAGCCATGTATGACATTTACTTTTAAGTTTAAGTGTTTCAGTTAATTTTGAAATAAGAATCATGGTTGAGAGAATGCTTTATATTCGGTTTAAATATATTGTACACATGTCAGTCAATAAAGCATAGTAGGAATTTCGGTGAGTCGGCTTTGGGTTGATCACTAGGAGATCGGAATTTCGGTTCTAGCACTATTGAAATGTTCACAACCTAGATAGGGAGTTGTCATCCTATCGAAACGGTTGTGATGGAATCCTTGTAGTTTATCTCAAACTACGGAAACTTATTTGATGGTTCGAGAACTTGTTTGATAGTGTGACAGGGGATTGTGATATGTACATTCCACGAATGTATTAAACAAGGCCACTCGTGAGTTTTGAGTCTAATGATTATCTTGAATAGATTAAGGTAATCTTATACCATTTTCAAAGGGTGCGTAGATTCTTATTCCAAAAAATTATGAGGACTAAAATGCATGCGCAAATGTCACTTTGATTGTTATGGGTGTGATTTGATTTTATATTGGGTCAAATATTCTCCGCATATTAGGTAACAATTGTGTGAGTTGGTTTGAGATTATAATTCAGAAGAATTTGCATCGGAGGATACTGTGGCTTGTGTTATCCTCTTGATAGACTTATATGTTTTGTTTCCACCAAGTAAAATCTGGCAGATGGATTAGGAGTACATTTTCCCCCCAAATTAAATAATTTATGTGGTTGGTCACTTAAGAGGAAGGGCTTTCGCCACTCGCAATCCCTGATCTGACTTATCTCGAGCAAGGCAGTGTTTGAGGAGCTAGACATTCCACGAGTGACTCATTGGATTTTCAAGGGTATTGCTAACCTTTGTTTTTAACTAATAAGAGAAACACCACTAGGATGAGTAGTTCTACATGTACCCTCAAATAATACCCTACTTAGTTGTCAAAAAAATATTGGTTAATGTGTAGGGTCAACACAAGGTCCAATTAAAAATCAACCAATGGTTGTGACAAATAAGCAGGGTGTGATTTTAGGGTACATGTAGAATTACTCCAACTAAGGGTCCGTCTGGTTCATAGTGACATAATTTTTACCGTGTTAAAAAATAATTTACTTAGGTAAAATATGTGTTTGGTTGGACATTTAACATGGTGAAATAAAATGAATACGGTGAAAAGTGAGGTGAAACTTTAACCATTTTAAACTATGGGTAAAGTGAATAATTTAATAGGTGAAAACAATGAAATTTGTCTTATTATGAAACTAACTTTTTCTTATTTTCACTTACAACTATCACACAATCATTAGATATTAATTTCTCCTCCTCAATTAACACGATCATTAAATATTCATTTTTAAATTTTTATTATTTTTTTAAATGTAATTTTTCATTTAAAAAAAATTAAATTAAAATTAAAAAATCAAATTAAAAAGATTTAAAATAAAAAAATAAAAAAATAATTTATAATTTTAAAAAAATATAAATAATTATTAAATTTAAAAATTTATCAAAATTAAAATAAATAAATAAATATTTGTTTGGGGCAAGGTAATGTGTTCGGATTTTTTTTATTAATTGGGACGATTTCATAGTTGGGAACTATTTTTTTTTCATATTTGGGACTGTTTTTTTTTTTTTTTAATTCTTTTCATTGGGACTATTTTTTAATTAGGACTGTTTTTTTTAGTTGGGACTGTTTTTTTAAAACTTTTTATACTTATTTGTCTTGCATAGCCAAATATGATTAATTATGTGTCAAATTTGAGTTTGAGGTAAATGAATATTTTTTAATGGCCATGACATTTGTCTGATGAAAATTAAATAGTTAAATATAAATATTTTTGTGTCCATTTGAAGTATGAGGGTAATATGGTCATTTTATTTTTTCACTCTATCGCTCTTAATTATCCAAACAACAAATGGTGAAAAAGTTAAAATTTTCACCTAATGAAAAGTGGTTCATCCAAACGGAGATGGTGAAAACAAAATCACCAAGCTAATCATTCAACTTTTTTTTTAACACGGTGAAAGATATTTTAACATGAACCAAACGGACCCTAAGATTTTTTGAAACACATACGAGCTCCTCGCACACAAGGACAACTAAAGAGTCAGGTTGTACCTGCCACACTCTTGCTTGACACATCACATCACTAGCAAAACATAAGTCTGTGTCAGGCCCTTAAACCGGGGCTTGATATAAACATGGGATGTGCAGTACTTGTTGTTATGGTTTTATTCTTAAAATTATATATGACATTTACTTTTAAGTTAGTGTTTCCGTTCATTTTGAAATAAGAATCATGGTTGCAAGAATGCTTTTCATTTGGTTTAACTATATTGTACACATGTCGGTCAATAGAGATCAGTAGGAATGCCGGTGAGTTGGCTTCGGGTTGATCACTAGGAGATGGAATTTCGGTTCTAGCAATATTGAAGCATTCACAACCTAGATAGGGAGTTGACATCCCATTGAAACGGTTGCGATGCAATCCTAATAGTTTATCTTAAACTACGGAAACCTATTTGATAGTTCAAGAACTTGTTCGATAGTTTGACAAATGATTGTGATCGGTACATCCCAGAAATGTATTAAATACGGTCACTCGTGAGTTTTGAGTCTGACGATTGTCTTGAATAGACTAAGGTAATCTCATACCATTTTCAAAATGTGCATAGATTCTTAATCCCAAAAATTATGAGGATTGAAATGCTTGCGCAAATGTCACTTTGATTGCTATGGGTGCGATCTGATTTTATATCTGGTAAAATATTTTTCGCATATTGGGTGGCAATTGTGTGAGTAGGTTTGAGATCATAATTCAGAGGAATCTGCATCTCGTGGATACCATGGATTGTGATACCCTCTTGATAGATTTATATGTTTTGTTTCCACCAAGTAAAACATTTAAGTATGAGAATCAAGGAAATTAATTAGATGTTGGTTGAAATTAATTGATTAACAGTAAATTGATTAGATCAAGCAGGTATAGACACTTAATGTGGAGCATCATATTTTGTACCATGATTAACTTTGCAAATAAGACTTCTTTATTACGATTAATTTAGATATAATTAAATTGGAGTGTAATCGTGATTATTTAGTGGATTTAATTGTGATTAGATAAAGAAAAAAATAATTACGGTAATTATAATTGGAGTTTTTGAGTATTTATTTGGAAGTCACTCGTGGATACCGTGGATTGTAATACCCTCTTGATAGACTTATATGTTTTGTTTCCACCAAGTAAAACATTTAAGTATGAGAATCAAGGAAATTAATTAGATGTTGGTTGAAATTGATTCACAGTAAATTGATTAGATCAAGCAGGTATAGACACTTAATGTGGAGCATCATATTTTGTACCATGATTAACTTTGTAAATAAGAGTTCTTTATTACGATTAATTTAGATATAATTAAATTGGAGTGTAATCGTGATTATTTAGTGGATTTAATTGTGATTAGATAAAGAAAGAAAATAATTACGGTAATTATAATTGGAATTTTTGAGTATTTATTTGGAAGCCAATTTAATTATTTTTCTTGAGTCCATTGCCCAAGTAGTAGGCCCGAAACATTCTGGAAGCCCAGTTTGACTAACACCCATAGCCCATACATATTTATATTGGTGTCAACTAGGATTTTAGGCTAAGAGTCTATTATGGAGGGTTAGAGAAGGAGAGGAAAAATATTATTCACGTTTTTATGAAGGGGTGAGGGGAGAGAGCATCAATTCTCTCATATTTCACCATGGTATCATCTCCAAAGATGCTCACACACAGGGCTTACTTTGGGTGGATCATATGCTAGAAAATTCGAGATGTTTGGAGTTTTCATGAAAGATTTTTGGAGACCTTGGAGGGCATTAAGGATTTCATCATCTTTAACCTTTGTCTCATACGAATCACAATATGATTCGTTATGGTATTATATTTTTGAACCCTAGATTTAATCTTTAAAGCTAGTCCTTGATTTATTTTTAATGCATGATTAAACAAAGATCTTTAAAACTTAATTTTTTTCGCGTTTTAAATTTCAATCCCAAGTTGTTTTCCCTAACAATTGGTATCAGAGCCCTGGTTGAGATTGATCATGTTTTGAAAAGGTTGTCCACTATGAAACCATAGTTCTAGTACATTGTATGTTTGTACAATCTTGTATATGGTATCGTACTAATATGACTTTATAGAAATTCTACATCTATTTCCCTTCCATCATGTTAACATATATTTTTTTGTGTGATTGGATCCTATGGTGGTGTATCTGTAGTTATTTTTCGCTCCTGAATTTGATATGGTTGTAATAATTATGTTTTTACAATTATTTCATTATCAATGTATTTGGGGGCGATTGTGAGGGATTGTAATGTTTCTTTACTATTAGAATCATGTATTTACATGAGTTTGGGTGTTGGATAAAGTTTTGTGAAGTTTCATGAAGAGCCGGGGAAGTTATGGCCATTTTTTATGATTTTACGAAGTTCGGACGAAGTTTTTAGCAGAGTAGAATTGGATCGATTCGGATACAAATCGGTCGATCTGACGGGGTGCATCTAGTGTTTTTTTTTCCCGACCGGTTTTTATGGTGATTTTTTCTCCTTTATCCTTCTACACCAGAGAGGATGAATTTCATAAGTTTATTGCATGAAGTACTTCAAGATTCAAAGATGTTTACTTCTAGGAGGACCCTTATCCAAAAGGAAGTCTACTTCGAGTAGGTTGCTTGTTCTTCAAGACTTCTATATAAAGAAGGATTCTTGGCCATAATGGATATGGGAATATTTGTCCTTATATTTCTGTTTGCATTTATTTTATATTTGCTCGTATAACTCTTTATTATTATGTTGCATAATTTTGCATGCTAATTGGATTAATTATGGACACTCGTTTCATGGACAACATGAATCTAATTTTGAGACCGCTTAGATCATCGTTTTTTTGAAAAATCTGTTTGATTTATTCTTTTCTAAATTGAATTAAATCGGGGTAGTTATTTGAAAGGTATATTGATATCTGAGTTTTATTTTAATTTGAAAATAGTTTTTTTGGAAAATAAAAAATAGTGAGATCAGATAATTTCCTTTGTACAAGTAAATTAAAAATTGTCGAGGATTTAATTCGATCTTTTAGAATTGAATGAATATTTTTTTGAAACCCTCGAGTTTTAAAATACTTAGTGGGAGAGGGGTTTCAACATAAACCCCACGGTTTCCATTGGTATATTATGAATCAAATGTGATTAATTTCTCGTGTCAGCTTCGGTTTGGATCTCAATGGATGGAAGTACTTAGTGCATCAAAGATTCATTAAAACTCTTAAGTGATAATGTAATGTCTCGACTCGAATTTGGTCTACCATTAGGTCATCCCGCACCCGAATCGAGGTGTTAAGGGGGGGAGGGGGAGGGGGAAAGTCCAATATTATTATTAAAAAAATCCTTCAAATTACACAATTTTATAAGGAATATAACATAAATAGACAAGTTGTAATTTAAGAAATAGGTTGCCGCTTTAAGTAATTAAATAATTAACAAGATTATTAGGAAAATTTCGTTGTGTCAAACAATGCGATTAATAAATAATTAAACCATAAAACTCTTGTATTATTACAACACACGACCTAATGCCCGAATAAAGAATTGTTTAAAATGCCATAAATTCAAATATTTGAAATGCATATTTTTTGAAATGCCATGGTAGAGCTCTAACGACGATTCGTGCCCTCCGGGGATTGACCAACGTCCATGCTTACGTCCCTACTGAAGTACCTAGGGGTGCAGATTTTAACATAAAAAGTAAGAATGAGAAAAGCGCTCAGCTAGGTGAGAAGTACTAAGCAATACATTTTATACGCAAATAGTTTACATATACCGTTTACTTTAGCAATTTTGAAAATGTTATCATTTTATGAGCATAAATGTAACTACCATGCATTGCAACCCAAGATTTGTGCTCATACCCATATTTAACCAATTTACACCAACTTTTCACATAATTATAGACCATTTAACCATCTTCATTCACTAGTCTCTATTTTACTATTTCTATTAGGTTGTCATTCTTACATTTTGTAAGCACAACCTTATTAATTTTCATTTCCATCATTCCGTTATTAACATTATATTATTCTCTAAATTTACCAATTAATCGCGTACTTTAACGGGATCCACATCGCGGGCTATGTTAACATATGCTCTGGCCAGTGATTTTGGGTCTTTCACCCCAGGGCTCCTGCCCTTCTTAATTCTTTCTCAGTTGCATCCAAGTCCATATTAATGTGTTTTAACATTTTCTCAAATGTCCACATTATTCCACCATTATTTTCATTATTACGGTTCCGATTTACATTTCACATCGTTTTCTTGCCACTTTGTTTATATTATCCATTTTTCACAAAAAATGACCGATAAGGTCAAATGAGGAAGTCCAACCACTAGGACCCTCTACTTTACCAAAATTATCATTTTACCAATACTTTGTGAAAAACACATTTTCGTCACTATAACATTATCATTTTATATTCAAAAAGACATAATTCATCATTTGACATCAAGAAATTCCCATTTTCTTTATATTTCTTAACAAGAAATATATTTTTATATTTTGAAGACCACTTTTACTAAAGTGTCCATTTAAGCCTTATGATCACATGTTGTCTTAAACATCATTATCCCCCACTTTATCAAAATTTTTCAACATATTTTGGGACTCAATTTTCCAACTTTCTTATTTCATCTTGAAACTCATTTTAATCTTCAATTATCATGCTTAAATATCTTTTACTAACATACTACAAAATTTTGCACATATGAGGGTCGATTTCAATATAGAAATCCCATAAATATGAACCTAAACATGATATTAACATGAAATCATATTTTATATGCATATTCATCATATTTCAAGATTAAAAATGATACTTATTTTTCAAAATCCTTTCAAGTTTAATTTTCTTTACTACTAGTATTTTTCATTAGAAATCTTTAAATAAACATACTAGAAAGTAACTTTGCAAGATTATCTACATTTTTGCATGCATCCTAACGTGTATCTTAGGTTTTAAATTTGAAAATATAGTGAGAAAAACCCTATCTTGAATTTGAAGAGGAGAAACTAAGAATGATGATTTAAAAGCTCTTAAAACTCCAAGAAAGCTTCAAGAATTCTCTAACTCCTCTTAAAAGCTCCAACAATAACACTTCAACCTAAGTTTTTCATTGGAAATGGTTTGAAATGGGTGTTACAAGCTTGGAAATGGGATAAATATTGCTAAGAATGAAGGTTTAAAGCTTAGTAATGGAGGAGAAGGTTTGGAAATGTAGAGAGAGAGTGTTAAAATATTATGGAAATGGAAAGAAATGGGTTCTATCCATATTCTCACCTATATTTAAGCCCAAGAGCCCTTATACCCTTTAATCTTTCGTCCATTAACGCTTTAATGCATGTTTGATTTGCTCCATTGAGAGCTTGGTAGCTCAACCCATCAAAGGGTCCACATTATGATAGCATAAAAATTCTGCAGATTTTCTGCAGACTGGTTCGAACGAGACTAAACCTCGCTCGAATGACATCAAATCTCATTTGAACGGGGTTCCAACGAGATTCTAACAAGGTTATAAATGAGAACATATATTTCTCATTCGAAGGTCATTTGAAGCATATAACACCCCGCCTAATTAAATACCGGGTGACCAGTCCCATACCAAATTAAAACAGAATATACAGTTGGCTCATTCTTAGCATCACTGTCGAAAACATTTACAAATCACCCAATACCCAATTAAGCTGGTGTTAAAAACTTTCCAAATTTTAATTCAACAAAATTCATTTTTAGTTTACGAATAACACTACACATTTTACTCTACCACAATAATAACGGAACAGATAACTCAAAAGAATTTAAATGCAATTGGAATAAACATTCCTAAATAATTTCTCAATACAGTAAACCCAACAATAATAAATGTATTAAAATGACACGAATACAAGAATATTTTGACTCTGATAGAAAAGAGATAACTGAATTCCTCTTGGCGACATGCCCTAAATATAAGAACACTACATAATATGAATTAAATGAAGATAGGCGTCTAAGTAATACTCTATAGCTCCACAGCTCGTCATAATCCTCTAAGGTTGGCGTCCCTGCTGCTGGACACCTGATATAGAAGGTACAAAAGAAAAGAGAATACGCAAGGAAACGGGTCAGAGCCCGATGTGAAAATAGTTTTGTAAACAGTAAGTGAAATATTGCAATATTTATCACTTATAATATTCATGTTAGGTTATCGGACTCTCTCTTGAGATTCTCACCTCTCATCTATAGTGCACACATAACGTACCCCTAAGATGACTCATGCATTCTAACCCAATTCTCCTCTCATTAATTCTGATTTGCGAGACCGTATATCCATTACTTAATCATATAAGTCAATACGCATAACTCAATAATACTATGAAATTCCAAGCACTTACTATGATTAGAAACCATTAATCAATATTTATTTACTTACGCATACAGTAGAAGAATCCCAGGTATAGGTATATGAATCACATATACAATATAGATACTAATCGGCACCTCACATAAAATCTATGGTGCTGGCATACTCTGCTATCAAGTCCCCGTATCACTCGTACTAAGGGAAATACTAGTTCGGAATCACTCTCGAACTGTATTAATACATAACACATACAAATAGAGGCGAAGCATAGTTCCAAGTCACTAAGAGGTCAGCACATACCCTCACGTCTCTTAGGACCGTCTGACTATCATACAGATAGCCTGTACCAAGGAATCCTATGTTCTAGGGTACGAGCCAATATCCCCCATAAAGGTCCAATCGAGATAAGACTGTTCCGGTGCGAAAACCTCCGTGATAGCAAGTAGCGCGGGTATGATTATACACATAAATTATCAATCATACAAATAGGCATTGAAGTCTACTTATATAATACTAGGAATGTATCCTATCCCCACGTACCCGTTGTATTTATCAATACACTTGTACTTAACCTCATATAATTATTATGTAGTTGACACTCACGAAATAAACATCTCACTTTAATATAAGTTTCTCACATTAACCCAAGTCTTTCTTTCAAAACTATTCCAACCGAATTTATCCAACCTAATAATGAAGATATCTCTCACATTACATTTTATCTTCAATTATTTATAATTTTCCAGCCTTGACCCAAGTATTCTATAATTTGGTTATTTTCCCAAAATTTATCAAAAGCTTATTTCGAACATAATTTTATATAATTCATTTCCCCTATAATCTTTTCCCAATTTAAATCCCATTCAAAAAATACATTTCTCGAGCCTCAAGTATAACCTAATGTTATTTCCTAAGTTCCATCGTAATAAAATAATCATCAATAACGATTTCTATCAATATGGGATTTAATCAACCAGTTCACAACCGAGATTCTGCATTTTGTTCCTACGGGTTTGATACTTTAAAATCATCAAAACTCATTTAAATCAATCCCAAACTTCCTTTAATTCATCTAGAATGATATAACAAGGTATATGATCAACTACTAACAATCAACAACCTAAAAATCATTAATTGGTTTAGATTCAATCTCTTTATTCCCAGAATTTTCATAACTTTCTATCTTCCATGAAAACATGAAAACCCAGAATATCCCTTTCATTTGAAGCCAATATCGTGGGTTACGTCTTTTATACAAAAAGGATGTTATTCCATTTAATCCTCGTTTCAAATTCTCAATCAAAACTCTTATGGTTTACTATAAAAATACAGATTCTTAATTCTCTATAATCCTATCTAGCATGTATATTATAAACCTCCAAATAGAAAAACATATTCACTTGCCTTGGTAATGAAGATATGAACCTTTGGTGACGATTACGTAGGACTATCTTCCTTATGTCCGGTGACTTTCCAGTGGTGGTGCTGGTGGTAGAAGGTGGTTAGTCCTCCTTGGTTTGCCCAAGAGTTTCTCCTCCTTTCCAAGCAATCTTCTCTTCTCCCAAGCACCCTTTCATCCTCTCTCAAAAGGTGACCTCTCAATTTTGTGTAGAAGAGAAAATGAACCTACGTACAACTAATCTCCAAATCTTTATAATAAGACAAAAATCCAAAATCACTATTCACCCCCTTGTAAAAATAACCAAAATGCCTTTTCGGGTGTCTTTTCATTTCTAAATGACCCGAGACCCAAAACCAACATCCAAATAGACTTTTCTGACTATTTCTACCCTTTCGGATGCAACGACGCACTCGAAATGACTATAAGGTTGATGCAAAAATAAGTTTCCTATTTAATCTAATAAATTAGTCCCGACACGTCCCATATCGCGTCCTGACTAAAAATTCAAATTACTGAATTAATAACTCACACCAATATCAATAACATCACATTCATTTTAATATCCAAAAATTCGGATTTAAACCCAATGAATTAATTTATAATCAATTCCAATTAATCCATTAATTTAAAATATAACACATATTAAAAGTCATTAAAATTACGGGGTATTACAAAGCACTTGTTCAAACGACGCAACTTCCTCGTTCGAACGACCCAACATTTTGTTCAAACGACCCTTCACTTTTCTTATATAAATTTTCAGCTATTCAATTCCCATTTTAATTGCACAAAGGCCACAAGACTAATTCAAATTAGACAACCATCCATTATATTCAATCTATGTCCAATAGGCATGCAATTTTATAGGAAAAGGAAATACAATCTCGGGCACGGTCGTTACATTATCCCCTCCTTTGGAGATTTTGTCCCCAAAATCAGTACAACCAAGCTAATCAAAGAGTTCTGAGTGCTTGTCACGCATCTTCGATCTGCCCTCCCAAGTCGCACCTTCTACACCTTGGAATTCCCAAAGGACATTCACTAAAGAAATGACCTTGTTGCACAAGACTCTTTCCTCATGGTCCAAGATGGACATATGTCGCGTAGGATACGTAACGTCTTCCTCCAACTCGATGCAGTTCCAATTGATGACATGCCGAGAATCTGGAATGTACTTTTTCAGTATAGACACATGGAACACATAATAAATGTGGGACAACTGAGGAGGTAACACCAAGCGATAGGATACTTCTCCAATCCATTCCAGGATCTTGAATGGACTAATATACCGAGGGGCAATCTTCCCCTTCTAGCTAAACCACTGACTGACGGGTCTTACCTTAACCTTCAACAACATGTGGTCACCCACCTCAAACTCTAGAGGTACCCATCGATTATCAGTGTAATTCTTTAGTTGACTCTGAACCATCATGAGTCTCTGTCCAACTGCCTGAACTTTATCGATCATCTCTTTAATCATGCTCGAGTTCACGAGATTCTTCTCACCCACTTCTTTTTGACACACTGAAGAGCGACACGACCTCCCATAAAGAGATTCATATGGAGCGATATCAATGTTGGCCTAATAACTATTGTTGTTGTAGGAAAATTTTACGAGATGAAGATTCTTCGCCCAACTACCCTGGAAATCAAGCACACAATATGTCAATATATTTTCCAAAATTTGAATGGTCTGTTCCGACTGCCCATCTATCTCCGAATGGTAAGTTATACTCATGTTAAAATTGGTACCCAATTCCTGTTGAATCTTCCTTCTGAACCAAGATACAAACCGGGGATCCCTGTCCGAGACTATCGAGAGTGGGATGCCATGAAGATGGACTATCTATAAGACATACAACCTTGCCAACTTAGCCACACTATTTGTGACCTTAATCGGTAAAAAGTGCGCGTACTTCGTTAGCCAATCCACTATTATCCAGGCTATATCATGACTACGTTCGAACCATGGTAAGGTTATGATAAAGTCTATTGTAATGTGCTCCCACTTCCATTTAGCTACTGGTAGTGGTTGGAACAGCCTTGCCGGTTTCATATGCTCTGCCACATCCTTCTTCATACGAGACCACAAGAAGTCTCTGCACAGATTCTTATATCTTGGTGGCACTGGAATGTATACTGAAGCGTGAGTAATGGGACCCTGCCATCACCTCATCTTAAATTTCATCGATGATCGAAACAATCAACCTTCCCTTATGCCGCATACCCCCATCCTTGTCTACTATGAGAGTGTCGAACACTTCACTGCTTTGGATGTGGTCGCGATAATATGAAAACTCGGGATCGAAAGACTGAGCTTATAACACCTTCTACTGAATGAGCGGTCTAGCTACTACTCCCCAAAGATATGCCTTGTCTTAACCCCGCTGGACATGCAGATCAAACTTCTGCAACTCACCGAACATCTTTGCTCGATATCACTTTATCACTGCTAGCGTAAGCCCATACTTGCTACTAAGAGCATCTACCACCACATTGGCCTTGTCGATATGATACTCTAAGGAAAATTCGTAGTCTTCCATCAACTCAATTCATTTCCTCTGACGAAGATTTAGATCGCGCCGAGTGAAAATGTATCATGGTCTCTTATGATTCGTATACACCTCAAACCGTTCACCGTATAGATAATATCTCCAAATATTTAGTATATATACCATCGCGGATAACTCCAAGTCGTGGGTGGGTATATCCTCTCATGAACTTTTAATTGACGGGATGCATAAGCAACCACATGACCATTCTTCATCAACACTGCACCGAGCCCTGATTCGAAAGCATCACAATATACTATATAACCATTGCCTCATTTTTGGAGGGTAAGAACGTTTGCCGAAGTCAACCTAACCTTTAACTCCTGAAAATATGACTAGTAATCCGTTGAACACTCGAACATCATTTCTTGTTAATAGAGTGAGAGGCAACATAACCCTCGAGAAATCTTACACAAATTTCCTTTAGTAACCGTCCAAACCTAAAAAAGTTGCGCACCTCCGTAACCGTCTTCGGCCTTTCGCAACTCAGAACAACCTCTACTTGGATGGATCAATAGAAATGCCCTCACCCAAAACTAAGTGGACAAGGAACTTAACCTTGTTCATCCAAAACTCATATTTGATAAATTTGGCGAATAAATAATTTCCCCTGAGCACTTGTAGCATCGTGTGAAGGTGATTCTCATGGTTCATATCCGAACTCGAGTAGACTAAAATATCATCCATAAAGACCACCGCGAACCGGTCTTAATACCGATGATATATATGGTTCATCAAGTCCATAAATTCTGCCGGGGTATTCATTAAATCGGAGGGCATCACTAAGAACTCATAATGCCCATATTGTGTCCAAAACACTGTCTTAGGAATGTCCTCCTCTTTGACACGCAGCTGATGGTACCCAAACCGGAGATCAATCTTTGAAAACCTTCCTAAACCACACAACTAATCGAATAAATCATTGATACAGGGCATAGGGTACTCATTCTTCACACTCACCCTGTTCAGTTGCCTATAATCGATGTAAAGTCATAGGGAGTTATCCTTCTTCTTGGCAAATAGGACTGGAGCTCCCCAAGGGGATATAATGGGATGAATGAAACCCTTGATGGTCAACTCTTCCAACTGAACTCTCAACTCTTGCAATGTTATCGGAGCCATCCTATGAGGTGGTATAGAGATAGGTAAGATGCCCTGATGCACCTTAAGGCAATACGCCCTGATGCACCTTTATAGCAAAGTTCACCCCCCGGTGTTGGGGTAAACTAGGAAGATCACCGGGGAAGTCCCGCACCACTGGATAATCCAACAATATACGATCCGACTCCTCCTGAGCCACCATACTACTTAACCAACCAAAATATCGCTTCTTCTCTCGTACCATAGAAAACTTGCAAGGATAACCCAAATCCTGCTCACTACTGAAACAATGGCGAGATCTATCTGGGAGAGACACCGAGACACTATGCTGATGGTATACAATGGTAGCGTTAAAACACGACAACCAATCCATATCGAGGATCATCTAAAATACATCCATGTCCATGAGAATCAAGTCATAGTCTAGAACAAAGTCTTTAGCCATAACCACGTAACTACAGTAGACCCAATCGAGAACTACACCGTCACCAACCAGAAGTCCTATGAAGATAGGAGGATAATACTGATATACCTCTAAACCTAAACTAAATGCTAAAAAAGTTAAGATAAATGAATGCGATGCGCCTGAATCAAACAATGACTCTACCTAACTGCTGAACAATAGAATCATACCTTCTAGAATCGATGGATCACCGAAATGAGCTATAAATTAGGACATGACATAAGCACATCCTGGGTTGAACTTACTACCCTGACCACCTGACCTTGTCGATTGCTCTCACCCTGACTGGGACAGGAACCATTCATAATGTGCCTCGCTGGTTGATGATAACCGGATGGAAATTGCTACTGCTGGGTGGGGCCCATGTAACTGGAACTATATTTGGTACATAATTGATAATCTGCTGACTACCTTACTGGTTCTTAGAAGTCCTTTGCGAGTAGTCCCTCTTAAAATGGCCTGGGGACCCACACGCAAAACACGTCCTTTTATTAAGGGATATAAGATTTTTCTCATTGTTACACTGGGAAGAAGATGAACCAACACCCATTGCGGCCATAAGCTTCGTAAAGAAGTCTTGAGCACCGCTCCTGAACTTATTACGACCACTACCCTAGGTCCAGCTGGTCTTCCTTTTTTTCTCACAGATGGCCTTACTGTCCTCTGCCTTAAGCTCAAGCCTGGTGGCTTTGTTAACTACGACCCTAAAGTTTAGCAGATCCAAACCAACCATAATCCGTCAAATGCTAAGGTTAAGGTCCTTGATAAACAACCTTGTCTTCTAAACTTCATCCTTCTGAACTGTATACACATACTTGGATAGAATCTAAAAGTTGACTTTGTAATCGTTGACTGCCATCTTTCCCTAAATCAAATAAAGGAAATCATCCCTTTTTGTCATCTTTGAATGTCTGAGGGAAGTACTAGTCTAGAAAAACAACCCTAAAATCTTCCCATTCTATGGTCTCCATCACGTAGACCAAGTACGCACTCCACCAGCACTGAACTTTCTCGGTAATATGAAAGGTTGCAATCTTGACCTTGTGCCCAGTTGGAACGTCAAGAATTCCCATAACCCTGGTGATCTCATCTATCCACTCCTCTGCGGCATCGGGTCTAGCTGCCCCATTGAATGTTAGTGGGTTTAGCCTCCTAAACTCCTTAAAGATAGAGGCTGAAGTGATGCTTTTAACCATCCCACTGCAGTTATCTCTTCGCTACTGAGAGAGGGAGTTAGAAAGCTTACGCATGGCCTATTCCATGGTCCTGAGCTCATTATTCCCAGAACCACTAGCACCACCGCGATGTGTAGTCATCTACATAAGAAGTGAGAGTTTAATACAACAACGATAATAAAAATGAAAGTGAAAACTATAACGGAACGCATAAGGAAACATACTAAAAAATGTAAAACACTTTTTCACACACGGGGATCCTAATGCGCTGATATTATTTGTAACGCCTGACCCAAATTTGGGCTATCATTGGTTCAACCCGCACCCTAGTGGAGATGCTAAAAGGGGAGGAGGAAAGTCCAATTTTATTATTTAAGAAAATCATTTAATTCGCACCATTTTATAAGTAATAGAACGTAATCAGATAGGTTTTACTTTAAGAAATAGGTTTCCGCTTTGAGTAATTAAATTAATTAATAAGATTTATTTCAAAAAATTTCATTGAGCCCAACAATGCCAATAATAAGGAAATAAACCATGAAACTCATGTATTATTACAACACCTATTTGAAACGCATAAATTTTGAAGGATTTCTTAAATTAAAACATATCTGATCCAAATTTGTAATGTCTCGACTCAAATTTGGGCTACCGTAGGGTCAACCCGCACCCGAATGGAGGTGTTAAGGGGGGAGGGGGAGGGGGAGGGGGAGGGGAAAAGTCCAATTTTATTTTTAAAGAAAATCCTTTAAATTACACCATTTTATAAGGAATATAACGTAACTAGACAAGTTGTAATTTAAGAAATAGGTTGTCGCTTTAAGTAATTAAATAATTAACAAGATTATTTAGGAAAATTTCGTTGAGTCCAACAATGCGAATAATATAGAAATAAACCATAAAACTCTTGTATTATTACAACACACGACCCAATGCCCGAATAAAGGATTGTTTATAATGCCATAAATTCAAATATTTGAAGCGCATATTTTTTGAAATGCCATGGTAGAGCTCTAATGACGATTCTTGCCCTCTGGGACTACACCAAATACCGAAAATGGGGTCACAGCCAAGTCACGACCCAAACCCGTGACTACATCCAAAATGAGCGTGACCAATTCCAAGACTCAGTGTGGTCATGGATCATCTTGTAGGTGGTCACGGCCTTTGACCGTGGCTGGCATGGTTCACGACTGTCAACTGTGACCCATTCGTGACCATTATGTCGTCAAGTTTCCCTCTAAATGTGGTAATGGATGGGGTCACGGCTTATAGCCATGACCAAAAACATAAATACACACCAATGTAGTCACAACTTAGGACCGTGACCATTCTTGGGAGTGAGTCACGGCTTTCGACCGTGACCATGGTATTGTCTCCACGTTGACGTGTTAAAAATAAAGGGGTCACGTTGTTTGGTCACGACTTAGGACCGTGACGTGACCAGTGTCTTTATACTTAAAAATCATAGAACATATTTTCATTTCCCTCGAAAATTTCCAAACCCTTTTCCCTCCCTCTCTCCGATGATTTCGGCTTTGATTCTCTTAATCTTAAGCTCTCTCATTCTCTCAATCTCAAAGGTAATCCAAACCTTGTTATTTCATTGTGTGTGTATGTCCAAACCCTTGTTATTTATTTCATTATGTGTGTGTATTTCTATGTGTGTGTATATGTGTGTGCGTATACGTGTGTGTATTTCTTTGTGTATACGTGTGTGTATTTGTGTGTGTGTGTGTGTG
Organism: Sambucus nigra; assembly: GCA_949130495.1. NCBI lineage: Eukaryota > Viridiplantae > Streptophyta > Magnoliopsida > Dipsacales > Adoxaceae > Sambucus > Sambucus nigra. Next base: position 523,095,888 of record OX422207.1, read on the forward strand.
TGTGTATACGTGTGTGTATAATCTCAAACCCTTATTAATTATTTCATTATGTGTGTGTATTTCCAAACCCTTGTTATTTATTTCATTATGTGTGTGTGTATTTCTGTGTGTGTATGTGTGTATACGTGTGTGTATTGTGTATGTAGGTGTGTATAAATTATCATTTTGTGTATTGTGCATGTATTCTAGAAAAAAACACATATATATGACTAATGTTGGTTTTAGTTTGAAACTAGGGCAAATTTTAATTAAAGGATATTGTTGGTTTAATTTTCAAAATAGGGAAAATTTTAGTTAAATGGATATTGTTGGTTTAAGTTTGGGGCTGAAATATAAAAAAATACCTCTCCATTAAAAAAATACTGGACCCTTAAAAAAATACCAAACATAAGGGTTAATTTTAGGGATTGTTGGCTTAAATGACAACAGTAGGTATTCGAAACATAATAAATTAACGGTTGATAATTCATTAGAGCCATTATTTATAGGAATTATATCCACGCCCTCGTACATAATAACTAGTTAATGATTCATTAGAGCCATTATTTATAGGAATCATATTCACGCCCTCGTTCATTATTCTCAGGAAAAATGAGTCACGGTGATAATCGATGGCAACAAGAGTATGAAAGGTTGCAATTTGTCTGCACTCGTAACTCTTTCATTAACGATCCTAATAAAGTGGGTACTCCGATTTATTGGTATGGGAATAGGAAGATCGAACAATTTAACTACCTTGTAAACCGTAAAGTTCATTTCCAGCAAGAGTACTTGTTTGATCGTATTTTGTTTTTGCATGCCACAATGTTGGGATGAAGCTGTACAATATACATATCTCGTACATAATCCGATAGAGCACTGACCTTGCTTACGCTGTTAGAGAAGGAAAAAAAATTCACCCATTATGGATAGAATTAAGTACAAAGAGCATTGACAAAGACTGTGATGTCTCATGACATATGCACGTCAAATTTGATCTTGCCAATTGTGACACCCCGCCTATAAAAAATACCGGGTGGCCAGCTCGTGATCAAAATAACAAGTTGGTCTCATATGGCTCATTCTTAGCTTCACTGTCGTAAACTTTTTAAGGTTACTAACCACCTTGTAATTTAATTAGACTGGTGCCAAATTTTATCTTACATTAATTAACAACATGCAAAAATTATTGCCCATTTAAACCATCTACACAACTGATAATGGAATCCAACACAAATGAATAATCATAAATAAAGATAGCCGAATTAACTATCGGTTCAACAATAAAATACAATAGTCCCTGAAGCAATAACCTGGATACATAAAGTCCAATAAATAAACTAAATACAAAATTTGAGGGCGACATGCCCAAATGAGTACTGAAGAAAAGTTCCTTCACTAAAAGTAAATAAAAGAAGCGTCTATAACAAGGTCCTGCAACTTTCACATGAGCTGCAGCTGCGCATCCCTGGATAGAATCCTCAAACTGGGCGTCCCTATAGCTGGACACCTAAAATATTTTGGAAAAGATTTTTTGACACGGGTCAGAGCCCAAGTAAAACCTTTTGAAAATATTTAGCAAGCAGTTAAATTGCAATAGTTAAATATGCATGCACACTTTTCATATTTAAGCTAGTGTCGCACTCTCTTGAGACATAACTCACCCCTCATATAATGTGCATACTTAACGCTCGCCTTCTACCTTTCCTAGTTAAGCTATCCCACCTAACTAGCCATGTCAAATCTCCTTCTACAAAACAATTCGTTATGCCTACCCGTATTGCCGATACAATATGTTATCGAATTTCCATGCCTTTTAGCCCATTATAAATTTCTCAATATATGTTTATTTCTCCCCATAATATAGTTATTTTTAATATCACTATCTTTATCTTCTACTAAACTCACCCAGTAGAATAAAATCACAAGTATGCATATATCACACTATTATATATATACTAATACGGCACCCCTAAGCTGAGCTGTGGTACGTGTATACTATGCTATCATGTCCTGGTACATCATCTACCAAACACACGTAGTAGAATAAATCACAAGTATATGTATTTATCACACTAATTATATATATACAATACAACACCCCTAGGCTAAGACTTGCGGTGCATGCATACTCTGCTATCAAGTCCCGGTACATCACACACTGTATAAAGGACTACGGATTCTGAATCACTCTGGAAACATATCAATATAAATCACACATATTGTAGGCGAACATAGTTCGCATACCCGTGGGTCACGTACATACCTATGCTCCCATGGTCAGCTGACTTATCAACTTACAAATAAGTCATTCACAGTCCTATGTCCTTAAGGTACCAATCTAAATCCCCCCGAAGGCACACAAAGATAAGATGGTCCTTTTTCGAAAATCAACCTCCCGTGATAGCAAGTATGGTAGGTATGTCATACACATAATAAATCATACAAATCAGTATCGGTATACACACAACCTATATCATATATTCCATACATAGCTTATATATCTCCCGAATATCCTACGTATGATTAATTCCAATTACACTTCTTATCGTATATTCCCGAGTACCCCTCACTACTCGAAGTGTGCCAATTATCCTTTAAAATATTTGAGTAGGTAATTCACTCATATCCTACTGATCTAAGTCATATGTTCGCTCATCCCCCGAGTCCGTTACATTTCAAATTACACCAATTAATCTAATTAGTTTCACATTAATTAATTTATTAAAGTAGTGTCACCCAACTACAATACTCCGACTCACTCATATGGTCCGTATCTTCACCCTTTAGAATTTGTTACAAATAAATCCACTATTAAGGTTAAAACCTCTCGTTAAATTCACTATTCGATAATTTATAATATATCTCTATAATAAATTAAACCGGATAATATGTGATTAACTCCCGTAGCACTAGCCTGAGAAATATCAGAGTCAAAACCCGACCCTTAATTTAATTACTATCACCCAAATTAATTTTTATCCAAGTGGTGCCACTCAACCAAACTGTCAGGACTCCCTTTATTGGTTTGTATTTTAACTTTGTAGAATTAATTTCACCAAATTAGGTTAATACGTTTAACACCCTTATTAAATTTAATAGTCTTGAATACTCATCTCATAAGACTCTAAGTATTAGGTTCCATTTATTTTCTATCAATTAACTTCCACCTTAGGATACCAGCCCGTATGCTAAATTCATCCAAAATTCCCATTCGAATACGTTCATATATTTTCGAGGGTTATTCATCCCAAACACTCTAAATCCATAACACTATGTTCATTCCCATCCAATTTCAAAGGAAAAGTAATGTTCCTTAATATTTTTCAGAGTCCTACACTCATCTACGGACATCCATAAAAATCCAGATTTTATTTCTCACAAAGGATTTCGGTTTCAGACACTCTTTCGTAGAAAAATCATTACTAATTAAAAAAAAAATCAGAAAAATACAAGGTCAGCGCTCGCGTGACCGTGACGAACAGATCTAAAAGTTTCATGTTTTGAGAAACAGGTAAATCGAATCGGTTCTGCCTCAAAATTGGACCATTCTGACGGACTACGAATCATCTTCTTCTGTAACTCGTTTTTCTCCATTTATAACCCTCAAACCTCCATGGATTTAACCCAAACATCAACCCAATTTATACCCCATGTTTATTACATCTATAAACAGGTTCTAACACTAATATATATCATTACTCATTATTTATTCTCATTAAAACTTCTAGGGTTCCTGAATTGGGTTTTTCTCAAAATTTCTTAAATCACAAATTCAATTCGATTCAATAAATCAAATTCAACAACAATTCCTAATGGGTTTTCGATTATAAATCACATCCTAACATCATATGATTGCATTCTCCCATTAATTAAACATCAATCTCACCTTAAATTCTTAAATCCCCAAAACCCAGATTTAACATGCGATACCCTCCTAAAAATGAATTTTGCTATAATAAATCTTCCTAAAATGATTATTGTTTATACCCACCATGATATGAATCGCAATACCATAATTTAAATGAAAGTAAGTTTAACTACTTGCCTGAAAATTTCGTAGAGTCCGATCTGTTAATGTAGATTGAGATTTTGACTAATAACACATTAATCTTCTCTTGGCTTGACTCCCAAAAGCTCTTCCACTTGATCCCTCTTTTCTCCTCTGCAACTAGAGTTTTTTTAAAATGAATTATGGCTGCCATACCCACTCACATTTTTGATTTTATTATGCCAATCCCGTTTTTAGGCTTGTGGGCTTTATTAAAATGGCCCAATCACTCCCGTGTGGGTCCGATTATGCTTAAAAATGCCTCGAGACCCAATTACTATCCCCGGGTACTCTATTTTGACTTTCTCTACCCTTCCGGACTCAATCGTATACTCATAATCATCATCCAAGTTACTTAACTAACATCTCAAATTACGACACGTGTTCTTAAAAGAAATAATCCGAATTAATTTAAATCTCAATTCTCCATATAAATTAAATCTTCCAATTTAAATAAATTCTCCAATTTGAATAGTTTGTCCAAATCATCAATTTAGTTTAAATTCTAATTCTACAAATTAGTTAAATTGTTTATCCTAAAAAATACGGGGTGTTACACCAATAGGCTGTAGAGGATGAGATTCGAATTTATGTCACTGACATCTATGCATCTATTATAGATACGCTTCCTCCAAATTGGCCACGTGCAAAAATTCATAGGTTTTTAAAAACAAATTCAGAATGGATAGAGATCAGACACATTGAACTTTTGTTAAAGTCTTACCAAGAACATGTAGATATAATATATGGTCAAAAATTTATTTTGTAATTATATTTTCATATTGAACTTTAAAATTATGCATCTATTATTATAGATACGCATTTAACTTTATTATTTTTGTAGATAATGTCAGGCGATAATGGAAGCAACGCTCCAACCAAGAATAACCAACAACCACAAGGAGAATTCTCATCACCAATTGGTGAGCAATACTCAACTCCACCAACTATTCACTCCCCTACTCCACAAACTGTTCACTCCCCTACTCCGAGTTGCAATAGGTATGATACTTCCACTAATCCAACAAACACACCCAACGCTCCTGAAACTACTGGGTCAGTTGAGAAGAAGCTCATTGGGTTCTCTCTTTTGGGAAGTAACCCCACGGGGGATATGAATCGCGTTCAATAGTTTAAAGCCCAATGTTTGTCCTTGGGAAAAATGAATGTGGGAGTGGGAGGATCTGACAATTGGAACCTCGTAGATAAACATATTAAAGATGACATCTACGAGCAACTAAGCAAACGATTTTCATTTTCCCCCAACTCAAAAAATAAGGTTCTTTCTCGGGTTGCTGAATAACTCCAAACATATCGGAGAAACCTTAGGCATAAGCATTTTTCTAAGGGAGCATCAAGCTTCAACATTTTGGCCCTCAAAGATAAAGTCCCTTCGAACGTTGAGATGTGAGTCTCTCAATAGAATGATTATTTGGAGAATGAGGCAAAGTACTCCAAAATGCTGCAAAGGGAGAAAACCAAGCAGAATAGGGCAAAAAAAAAAACTGATGTCCATCGGTTTGGCTCGAAATCTTATGAAGATTTGAAGAACGTGTGGACGACCGTTACGAAAGGCAACCTGCATGAAGGAAAGACATCGAATAGGGCCAACTTGTACATGCATGCTAGACGAGACAAAGATAATAAATTCCCTCCTCACTTGGCCAAGACTCTAGAATCAATAGAGTCTATAAACAGTCAGTCAGATTCAATCCCGATAGACGGTATTGACAATGATGCCATCGTACGAAACTTTGGGAAGGACCACAGAGGGAGGATGAAAGGTTTGGGGTCGCAAATGTGAAAAATAAGATTCAAACACACCGCACCTCTCATGGACGAGCTTTCTTTTGTTAATAGCATTTGTCATTAGGATTTGCACGCTCATGTCCACGGTCGTAGGAACTTTAGTACATAATCGACCTTTGAAGGAGGGTGAGTGTCAGATCGTGGTTGATACAATATATGAGCGTTGTGAAACTTTTCCAGCGCACGTCAACGGTGGAGAAGAGAATTTTTTGAAAAATTATATAAACTCTGCTACCACTTGGCTAGTTTATCGCTTGATGAAGATGTAGTAATATTTTTCTTATGTTGTAATAATATCATTAGACAAATTTATTTAATTTGAGTTTAAGTGGTTTTGTAGTATCGTTGATTGGCGTGTTCTTGTATTTAAGATATTGTATAGTTTAATTAATTGGTGCGTTATTGACTATCTTAGTGCTTTGCTTTGATACTATATTAGTGCTTTACTATGCAACGTGATATTTATTTTATCATGTTAACACAGGACTACAATTTTAAGATTATTAAATGGATTTTCCACAATACAAAGAGTGGATGTGGGGGACTGACTGAATAGCTAATAGTTAGATTAAAGGCGTTCAAGAATTTATTAGATACACTTTTAACAACCTTAAAAGTGAGACGATTCCATGTCCGTGCACCCATTGTATAAACAAAAAATATAAATCTTTAGAAGATGTTGAGTTACATTTAATAATGTGGGGAATTTTCCAAGATTATAACAAGTGGACATACCATGGTGAAAAACATGTACCTTATGTTCCCGAAGAATTATTGGTAACCGACCACGTAACAGAATACCAACGAGTGGAAGTGGTAAATGATTCGCTAACACATCATCCATTGACTGACCTAATTGACGATGCTTACGGAGTCCACCACGACCAAAATCACCAACCTATAGAGACAGATAATGCGCATAATGAACAATTTGATACTGAACTACCAGGAGACCGAGAATATATATGGTTGAAAGTCGATGCGACTAGACCATTGTATAAAGATTGCGATGAAGATCATTCGGTATTATATGTAATGATTCGTTTGCATAACTTGAAGAATAATTTTGGCTTGTCTGGGAACAACATAATTGGAATTCTTAAGTGGGTTAAAGAAATTCTCCCAAAAGAGAACACATTACCAGACAATTATCCTACCATGAAGAAGAGCTTGAGGGTTTAGGATTGAAATACAAATCTATTCATGCATGCAAGTATGATTGCATATTGTATCACAACGAACACGGAGAGAAGGATGAACGTCCAGTATGCGGTGAGCCTAGATATGTCGTTGGTAAAAAGGTAATGACAAACCTACAAAATATCAAAAGATATCACAAGTCCCACGAAAGGTTTTAAAGTATTTTTCACTTGGGCTACGGTTAAAATGATTTTTTAGTGTATCGTGGATAGTGGAGGCCATGACATGGAATGCTCGTGCGAGATGGGTGGGAATATGATACGTCATCCGGTTGATTCACTCATCTGGAAAATTTCAAATGCACGACACCATGAATTTGTAAAAGAACCACGCAACGTTCCTCTTGCAATCTCAACTGATGGGTTTAATCCTTTCGATAATTTAAGTACTAATCAAAGTTATTCGACAGTTCTAATGGCACCTTTAAGTCTCCCTCCGACACTGTGCATGAGAAAGGAGTTCACATTATTATCTTTATTGATACTCGGGTCGAAAGCTCCGGGTGGTGATATTAATATATTCTTAGAACCATTAATCGAATAGCTTAAAGAGTTATGGGATAAAGGCGTGACGACCTTCGACCCTCACAAGGGTGAAGAGTTCACACTTAAAGCAATGGTGATGTGGGCGATCCACGACCTTCCTTCTTATGGGACCTTGGCCGGTTATAATGTTCATGGTTATTATGGATGTCCCATATGTGGGGAGGAAAGTAAAGCCATTTGTCTACAACATAGTAGTAAGATGAGTTACACGGGTCATCGTTGATTTCTGTCGACCAGTAACCCTTCTAGGAATGACAAGTTTAACTTTTATCCTATTGGTCATGAGCGCCAGATGCAACCTGCTCGGCTTTCTAGTCAGCAGATCGAGGAGAAGGTGGTGGCTACGACTGCGAGGAATATGTATGTAGGCAAACACCCCAAATTTGTAAACCTGAAGTGTAAAGCAAGGGGAGATCCTAAAGACCCTACTAAAGCAAAACCATGGTCCAGGCGATCAATATTTTTTGATATGGGAAAGATCATCGTGTAAGGCATGTAATTGATGTGATGCACACATAGAATAATGTTGTAGAACATCTGATAGGAACATGTCTGGGTGGATCTCATTCCAAGATGGAGAGAGGGCCCGCTAAGATCTATACGATATGAAGCTAAAGAAGAAACTCTTGTAAAAAATGATCCTACAACAGGAATAATTTCTACCCCGCCGCTGCTTTCACTTTGACTACCAGTGAGAAGAAGATCCTCTTAGACATGTTGTTTAACTTAAAGACTCTAAATGGTTATTCTAGTAATTTACGTAGGGTCATTAACTACCAAGCAAATGACTTAAAATTGTGTAAGTCTCATGACTGGCATGTAATCATCCAATTAATCCCTCTGTTATTTCGGCATTGCTTCTCTGAACTCAAAGATCTCCGTCGGGCAATAATGCAAATCAGTTTGTGTTTTACCCTAGTTTGTGCAAAAGGGGTAAACAGAAGGCACATTAGAGCTGCAAAATTAACTTTAACCGAGGCAGTTTGTGTATTAGAGAAATATTTTCCTGCGTCATTTTTCGATATCAGCATCCACTTACTTGTGCATTTATGCGATGAAACTTTAATATGTGGTCCCGTTAGGTATCGTTGGATGTATCCTTTTGAGCGGTTGATGAAAACGTTTAAAGATTACATAAAGAATACACGATATATTGGAGGGTCAATTTCTGAAGAATACATAACTGTGGAATCATCGTTTTACACTAGGGAATATATGCCAGAACAATATGTGAGGAGGTTCAATCCTCGTAGAGGAGGAGTGATCGAGGAACCTGACGAATTTGAGGAAGAAGTACCATTTGGGAACCCTAAAGAGGTGAAACTCATAAATATACAATACGAGTAAGCAACTCGTTATGTCTTCGAATCGCAAGATGAAGTCGAAGAATGGAGAGAGTGAGTATCTATTGAATTCTTCTTCTTTTGATTATATGTATTTTAGATTTTACGATCTAAGCTCTACAATTTACCCATAGGAAGTACGAGAATGAAATTGATCAAAATCAAAGGAAAAATTGCACGACAACTGATTTTAGGGCATGGGTATCAAAAGAGGTAAACTTCAGATCTTATGTGTGCGGTTATTTATTCGTGTGTGATAAAAACATGCCATAATATAAATTCATTAATAAATGCAGCTTCTAAAAAAAGGTGATGTCTCTTCCAGGCTTGCACGCTTAGCAAAATGCCCTAATTTTCGTGCGAAAGAGTTTAAGAAATTTTGCACCAATAGTTTTGATTTCATATCATATCCATATGAGGAAAAACTTTTGACGCAAAATAGGGAAATATCAATTTCTGCCTTGACCACCTGTATCGCTAGCAAAAGTGATAAAAATATAAAGAATACGGTGCTAACCTATTATGGGATAGTCCAACAAATCCTAGAACTTGATTACTTAGATTTCACAGAAATCGTATTCAATTATGATTGGGTAAAGGTGGAGGATACTACGGATGCTTGTAAAGTTGATCCCGACTCTAAACTTATTATGGTCGATTTATCAAAGCTGAAGAGTAAAGATCTCATAGTCGACGAGCCTTTTATTTGTGCCTTTCAAAATGTAAAGAAGGTATTCTACTTGAAGTACATAAACGATGGAAATTGGTCTATTGTTGTGCATGTACCAAAGGGTATGACTACTTAAGTGGATTCATTAAAGGATCCAAAAGAGTTCCAGCCAGCCCTTGATGACAACCCTAATTTGAAAGATCTTTTAGTTGATTTAGAGGAAGATTGAGTATCAAAATATTATGTTAACCTTGTCAATCTTATTTTTATCCTATTTTGATATTGACATTGTATTAGCACTTTACTTTGATGTATGAATGTTTAGTTACTTTTACGAATGTTTAATATGATTTGTGTAAGTTAACTTTCGATAATATGTTATGCTCAGTCGAATATTTAAATACTTTCACAAGACACTCGATTTGAGAATAACGTTATTTGAGTTTGTGATTGGATCAAATTAACCCAACTCAATTTCCATATGTTCCTATACGTATACATTTGTTGATCAGTTTCATTGATGCAATGTTCCTAAAATGAAGTTAAATTAGCTCTATTTTATGAAGATTGTATTAAAGAAACTAGTCAACAAATGTACATGTAAAAGAATACATTGGGGGCTCCATGATCAATTTGGTCCAATCACACATTCAAAAGACTTTATTTAATGGCCTTGTTGGATCGAAGGAATCAGGTACTTTTTACTTTAACTGAAGTAGTTATATAATTGAAATGCATTAACTTTAAAATATTTTAGATGATGGGATAATTATTGGTTTTGTTTGGTTTGGCTGTTGGATAATTATTGGTTGTTGGCTTGTTGTTGGATAGTAAGTTAGAAGGAGTACGGGATAATTATTAGTTTTGTTTAGTTGTTGGATAATTATTGGTTGTTGGCTTGTTGTTGGATTGTATGCTACAAGGAGTACGGGATAATTATTATTTTTTTGTTTGGCTGTTGGATAATTATTGGTTGTTGGCTTGTTGTTGGATAATATGTTAGAAGGAGTACGGGATAATTATTGGTTTTGTTTGGTTTGGATGTTGGATAATTATTGGTTGTTGGCTTGTTGTTGGATAGTATGTTAGAAGGAGTACGAGATAATGCTTTGAGTTTTCTCCCTCTAACGACATGTTTTTAAACCTAATTATAGATATTTTCAAATTATCATCATATTCTCAAATCGGGGGTCCCTTGACCACGCAATCAGTTCTTGAGAGTTATGTTGGTCCCGTGCGAGGTGTTCAAACTTCTTTAGGGGTTGTAGGGTGGGCGTTAAGGGGTTTCCCCTCTAACGACACATTTTCAAGCCTAAGTCTGGATTTTCTCAAATTATCGTTATATTCTCAAACCGTGGGTCTCGTGACCACGTGATCGGTTCTTGTGAGTTACATTGGTCCCTTGCACGGTGACCACTCCCCTAAAGGGGCCTCTTAGGGGGCGCTAAGGGGTTTTGCCCTCTAACGACACATTTTCAAGCATAAGTGTGGATTTTCTAAAATTATCGTCATTTTCTGGAAGCAGGGGTCCCGTGACCACGCGGTCGATTCTTACGAGTTAAATTGATCCCGTAAGAGGTGTTTGCACCTCTCACGGGGCTGTTTGGGAGGTGCTTTTGGTTTTCTCTCTCAAAAGGCATGTTTGGTAAGAAAATCTGAATAGTCATGGCACGGGAACACTAGAACCGTGCTCTGAACGGTCTTTGGAGTTTTGTCTAGACAGTCTTTGGACCAACGAAGCCACGTAGTCTCCCACGAGTGAATCTGTGTATTTTTACAACTATAGCAAGTGTTCCCATTATTGATTTTAGATGGTGGAGTTCGATTTTGTTGAGTAGAGTGAGCGGTAATGTTTTTAAGGGATATATTTCAAGGCGCAGGGAACTCAACATTACAAGGTGGCCCAACAGGAGGATTAAGAGCTTGACAACCCTCATTTGAGCTTACAACCTTGTCATGGGGCCAACGTAGCCCGCACCAACCGATCGCGTGGTCACGGGACCCTCAAATCGAGAGCACGACAAAACAGACAATATCCACACTTAGGCTTGAAAATGTGCTGTCAGGGGGGGGGGGGGGGGGGAAACCACTTAGTTCCCCCCAAACGGCCCCGTGAGCAGTGTCAACACCTCGTACGAGACCATTGTAGCCAACACGAACTGATCGCGTGGTCACGGGACCCTCGGTTTGAGTGCACGGTGCAAAATAAAGAATATATCCACACTTAGGCTTGAAAAAGTACCGTCGGGGGGTGAAACCCCTTAGCGCCCCCCAAATGGCCCGGTGAGCGGTGCCAACACCTCGCAGAGGACCTACGTAGCCCGCACAAATTGACCGCGTGGTTACCGGACCCTCGATTTGAGAGCACGACACAAAATAGAGAATATCCACACTTAGGATTAAAAACGTACCGTCGGGGGGTGAAACCCCTTTGCGCCCCCCAAAAGGCCCAGTGAGCGGCGCCAACACCTTGCGCGGGACCAACGTAGCCCTCACGAACCGACCATGTGGCCACGGGACCCTCGATTTGAGAGCACGGCAAAACACATACAATATCCACACTTAGGCTTGAAAACGTGTCATCGGGGGGAGAAATCCCTTGGAGCCTCCTACACAGCCCCGTGAGCGGTGCCAACACCTCGCACGGGACCAACGTATCCCGCCCGAACTGACCGTGTGGTCATGGGACCCTCGATTTGAGAGGATGGCCCAAAACATAAAATATCCACACTTAGGCTTGAAAATGTGCTGTCGGGGGGCGAAACCCCTTAGCACCCCTCAAATGGCCCCGTGAGTGGCGCCAATACCTCGCACGGGACCAACATAGCTCGCACAAACCGACAACGTGGTCATGGGACCCTCGGTTTAAGAGTACGGCCCAAAAAAGACAATATTCACACATAGGCTTGAAAACGTGTCGTTGGGGGGTGAAACCCTAAAAGTTCCACTAAACGGCCCCGTGAGCTGCACCAACACCTCGCACGGGGCCAACGTAGTCCGCACGAACTGATCGCGTGGTCACGGGACCCTCGGTTTGAGAGCACGGCAAAAAATAGACAATATCCACACTTAGGCTTGAAAACGTGCCATCGGGGGGCGAAACCCCTTAGCGCCCCCCAACCGGCCTCGTGAGTGGCGCCAACACCTTGCACGGGACCAACGTAGCCCTCACGAATCGACCGTATGATCACGGGACCCTCGATTTGAGAGCACGACCCAAAACAGAGAATATCCACACTTAGGCTTGAAAACGTGTCGTCGGGGGGGGGGGGGGGACCCATAAAGTGTGACCAAACGGCCCCATGAGCTGTGCCAAGTGATATACCCATATATACACAGGGGCGACCTTTCATCAGGCCTGGATGACCCTCCAAGGGACCGACCCTTCATCAGGCTCCAGACGACCCTTCGAGGAGCCGACCCTTCATCAGGCACCAGCCGACCCTTCGAGGAGCCGACCCTTCATCAGGCTCCAGAAAACCCTTCGAGGGGTCGACCCTTCATTAGGTACCAGACGACCCTTCGAGGGGCCGACCCTTCATCAGGCTCCAGACGACCCTCCGAGGGGCCGACAGTACGAGGCCTAAATTGGGCCCGACTCACTATCAGAAGGAACTTTGCCCTCGGCCTCGTATTACAGGCCAAGGGTGATGTTATCACAGCGCGTAGTTTGGGAGACGCGTGGAACAGTGCGCGTGAGGCTCCCACGGCACGTGGAAGACCGTTATAACAATCACCCCCTCACGTAAGGGAATATTATGTAATCATTAGCCACATGTGGCATCTACAGGTGTCAACAGGGGATTGGCTAGATCATCATTCACATGCACCATGCATACTTGCGGGGTACACTACACCTCCCAAGGCCTATATATACTTGTCACCTACAACCCTATAGGGGGGGAATCAATCAATAATCATAACCCTAGAAAAAACTCTGCTTATACACACAGTAGAGAGAGAAAGTGAGCTTATGTGCATTATATCCAAGGCCATTAGTGCCCATACTTAGTGGATCACACACTCACAGTGGATGTAGGCCAAATTGGTTGAACCACTATACATCATTGTCTTATTCCTCTTATACTCATATCCTTCTACACACTTACACACTTATACACTTACATCACTATGGCTGCCATGGTTACTATTGTTTGAGCTCATCATCACTTATCCGGTGGTGCTGGATTTCTGTATCATCAGTTTGGCACCGTCTGTGGGAACGAGAAGACATCTCTTCCTTTGTACAGCTTGACCTCACTGGGCACTCTGGTGGTGGGCCAGTCCTCCCCCAGTATGGAGATGTTTCACCATTAAAAGAGACCCATTAAGGTTCTCAAGCTTACAAACCTTCTTCAGTGCAGCTCTTCATAGCTCAAACACATGGCACCAGAGATGCCACCACCACCACCACTTCCCCCACCGGATGATGGAGGAGGAACCAGTTCCAGTCAGCCACCACCTCAGTCTGAGATGGCTGATGTGGCGGCAGCCTTGAAGTCTCTGGTAGCGAGCCAGCGGATCATGCAGGAGCAGTTCACGGCTCTGAGCCAGAACATACTAAGACCACTAGGGGTCTCACCTGAGATGATTACTCTGGCAGCAGATCCAAGATAGCATGAGGCCAGGGGACCACCCTAGGCACCACGCAAAGACCTGCCACCCCCTCAGCGACGCAGGGATGTTGCTGACCCCCGGCGTCTATGCCTGGGGAGGCAAGGAAGCCCTTTCCGTGAAGACAGGTGTGATGATATGGAGGGGGAAGAAGCCCGCATAGAATACTGGGAGCCATATGAGGTCTCCAATAATACCGTACGACCTCTCCAGGAGAGCAGAGGGAAGTGTGGAAGGCAAAATCCTGACGATCGCCCGAGAGGCTCTGCTTTCGATCGCCTGGGCAGGGGATCGGCCTTTGAGAGGCTGGGCCCAGTGAATGATCTGAGGGAAAAATTGTCTAGATATAGGAGTGCTGCGAGGTCCAGAAGGGAGGCGGCTGATGGCCGACCCCATGGGGGCCGACCCCAAGGACGGGACGACGGTCAGGGGGAGGTAAACAGCCGACACAGGCCAGTCGCAGCAGAACCCTCAGTCCATCTCAAAGAAGCGGCAAAGGGATAACATTGGCCAAGCCGACCCTAAGAGGCCTTGGAATAACTCGATCCAGCGAGTGGAGGATAATATCGGCGATATACTGAAAAGACGCAACCCTCTTCAGAGGGGATACACCATAGGCTCACCCTTTGTGGCGAAGATAGTCAACTTCCCTACGGCATCAAAGTTCAAGCCACCTGTGGTCAACCCAAGATATGACGGGAGCACCAACCCTGTCCACCATATTGAGATGTATCAATTAGCAGCAGACCTATACTCTATCTCAGATGAGATGAGGTGTCGTACCTTCTCTGGTACCCTGACTGGGGCTGTACATGTCTGGTACACGTCTCTTCCAAAAAATTCCATTGAAAACTTTAAGCAGTTGGCAGACCGGTTCATCCACAACTTTTGCTTTGGGATGAGGCCACAGAAGAAGACCACCCACCTGCTCTATGTTAAGCAGGGGAAGAATGAGAGTCTGAGGGACTATATAGCCAGATTCAATAAAGAGAAGCTGGAGGTGGAAGACTATGAGGAGAGCATAGCTATGACAGCCCTAATTGGAGGAATCCAAAAGGGGAAGCTGTTATGGAAGCTTACCGAAGACCCCCCTAGGACGATGGCTGAATTACTGTCAGCAGCAGGAAAGGTAATGAACGCCGAAGAGGTGATGGCCGCAAAGTACGAAGACGAAAAAGGAGGCGATAGTGGGGGTAAATACCCTAAGAAGAACAAAGAGGGGAAGAAGAGGTCTACGGACGACAATTTCGCTGGTTACACCCAACTAACGGTTAGCTGTGAACATATTCTCAATGAAATAAAGAGTGACCGATCCCTGAAGTGGCCTGAGAAGTTGAGGGTAGCCCCCAACAAGAGGAACAAGAACCCGTGGTGCGAATTTCACCAAGACCACGGCCACATAACAGACAAATGCTTTGCTCTGAAAGATGAGATTGAGAAGATGCTGAAAGAAGGGAAGCTCAGAAAGTACGTCGACAAAGGTGCCTTAAAGAGGGGCCGAGGGGACGACCCCAGAAAGAAGCGAGGCGATGCATGTAGAGAAGGTCCTAAAAAAAGAGTGGACGACCCTTCTGATGATGAGGACGACCCTGACCTCCCGCCGAGAGACGACCAAGGCCCTATCAAGAGGCTTAATATAATCTCGCTCGGGGTGGGAATGATCTCCGGGGGTCTAGCAGGAGGAGGGTCTGAGGTCGCTGACAGGAAGGCCCATGTGGTTGAGGCCAAGGCAGTGACGAAGACGGTACACTCAACCTCTCTGGAGGTCAAGTCAGAAAAGAGGAAGAAGGTCGATATGGACACTCTGATAATAGGGTAATCAAGAATGGACTTTAAAGGCCTCCTAGCCCCACACGACGACCCACTCGTCATCACAACTAGGGTGCACGGGTGTGAGGTGCCGAGGATATTGGTCGACGGGGGCAGTTCTGCAGATGTAATGTTTTGGCCGTGCTTCAAAGCCTTAGGTCTCAGCCGTGCTAGACTCGTCCCATACCATCATCCATTGATTGGGTTCAGTGGGGAAAAGGTTTATCCCCTTGGAGTGTATGAGGCCGATGTCAGGATGGGGGACGAGTGTCCGAGATGGCTTACCAAGAAGGTCAGTTTCTTTGTGATGGATGAACATGTATTTTCGGCCTACAACATCATACTGGGGCGTGTGGCCCTCAAGGGGTTTGAAGCTGTGCCGTCTACGGTCCATAAGATAATTAAATTTCCTACCCCTTACGGGTTGGGGGAAGTTCAGGGAGACCAGACGACAGCGCGAGAATGTTACTACAACTCCGCGGAAGAAAGAGAGGCACACAAGAGGGCTACAACCACTTACAATATTGATACCCTAGACCCCAGGTATGAGATAAAGATAAAGAAAGGAGAGGCCGCGGAAGAGGTAGAATCCATCATCCTCGATGAGGATGACCCGGAAAAAACCGTCCAAGTCGGCAAGTCTCTAAAGCCCAATATCAAGGAAGACCTCATTAAACTGTTGAGGAGAAGATGAAGCGTCTTTGCGTGGAGTCATGTAGATATGCCGGGGATCGACCCTGAAATCATGTGCCATAAGCTCAATGTTGTAGAGGGAGCAAAACCGATAAAGCAGAAGAGGAGAATTTACTCTAGAGAAAAGTATGAGGTCATAAGGGATGAGGTTAAAAAATTAGAAGATGCTGAATTTATTAGAGAGGTCATCTACCCTGAATGACTGTCCAATGCAGTCATTGTCCCAAAGGCCAACGGGAAGTGGAGAATGTGTGTGGACTTCACCGACCTCAACAAGCACTGTCCCAAGATAGCTTCCCTCTCCCACGCATTGACCAGATGGTAGACGCTACTGCAGGCCACGAGCTCATGAGCTTTATGGATGCCTATTCAGGGTACAACTAGATCTTTATGCACCCTGAAGACGCGAAGAAGACAACCTTCATTACTGACAAGGGGACATACTATTATAGGGTCATGCCCTTTGGCCTAAAAAATGCGAGGGCAACGTACCAGCGCCTCGTAAATAAAATGTTCGATGACCAAATTGGGAAGTCTATGGAGGTCTATGTAGATGACATGCTGACTAAGAGTTTAAAGGCAGAGGATCATGTGGAAGACCTGGAGAGGACCTTTAATACGATGGACAAATACCAGATGAAGCTCAACCCGACCAAGTGTGTCTTCGGGGTCGGAGCGGGGAAGCTCTTGGGGTTCATTGTCAACCAAAGAGGCATCGAGGCCAATCCTGAAAAGATAAAGGCCCTTGTTGAGATGAAGACCCCCAAGTCCATTAAAGACGTTCAGAGGCTCACAGGGAGAGTTGCTGCCTTGAACAGGTTCGTATCTAGGGCCACAGAAAGGTGTCTACCATTCTTTAAAATTCTCAGAAAAGCCTTCAAATGGAGTGAAGAGTGTGATGAGGCCTTCAAGGAGTTAAAATCATACCTGGGGTCTCCCTTGCTGTTGTCACGGCCCGTGCAGGGTGAACGACTTTATATATACCTCGCCATCTCAGAGTCAGCCATCAGTGCAGCCATTGTGAGAGACGAAGACGGAGTACAGAAGCATGTGTATTTTAACAGCAAGGCACTCCAGGGGGCAGAGCAAAGATATCCAAGGATGGAAAAGTTATCCTATGCCTTGATCCATGCATAGAGAAAGATGAAGCCATACTTCCAGTCCCATACAATGGTCATCCTCACTGACTCTCCCCTTAGGCAGGTTTTGCACAAGCCTAAAAAATCAGGGAGGTTAATGGCCTGGGCTATAGAGCTGGGGGAGTTTGACATAGTGTATCAGCCTAGGACGACCATTAAGGGGCAAGCATTGGCAGACTTCGTGGCCGAGTTTACTTGGGAAGATGATGAAGCCAAGGGTGAGAGCCTCGGGAAGATAGATACCCGACAAGGTGAGCTCACCGACACACCTGCAGATAAGGCTGAGACAAGCACCGCTAGAAGGAAAGTGGCTGAAAATGAAGAGGGAAGATATCTCTTTAGACAGGGGTCACTCACTGAGGGAAGTTTCTCGGAAGAACATACCGTGTGGAGTCTCTTCATCGACGGATCCTCTTGCGAAAGCGGGAGCGAAGATGGATTAATAGTATCAGCACTCGACGGCACAAAAATTGAGTACGCCCTGAGGTTCAACTTTAAGGCCTCCAACAATGAGGCCGAATATGAGGCCTTGATAGCCGGACTCTCCTTGTCTAGATCTCTTAGTGTTGGCCAGATTTTGGTTCATAGTGATTCGAGGCTAGTAGGGAATCAGATACTAGGAGCCTACGAGGCCAAGGAAGAGAGGATGGCTAGGTACCTTAAGAAGGTGAGGTCGTTACTGAAGGGCTTCAGAGAAGTAATGTTAAAGAGGATACCTAGGCTCGATAATGGTCGAGATGATGCCTTTGCTAGGTTGGCCTCAGCAACTAGGACAGACATCAGGAGGACGGTCCCAGTGGAATTTTTCTTCGGCCAACTATTGAAGACGCTGAGGGAACACTTAGCAATTGCCTAAATGTTTCTCAGGAAGCTTCCTGGATGGACCCTTACCAAGGGCAGTCAATAACTATCGGTTCCTCATCGTAACAATTGACTATTTTTTAAAATGGGTGGAGGCCGAACCGATGGTCACGATTACAGAGCAGAAGACCTTTCAGTTCATCTGGAAAAATGTTATATGCAGATATGGTCTTCCCAACACCCTCATCTCGAATAACGGGACTCAATTCAAGAATACCTCTCTATAGAAGTACTGTGAAAGGGAGAGTATCAAACAATTCTTCTCTACCTCGGGCCGACCTCAAGCCAATGGGAAAACAGAGGTTACAAACAGGACAATCCTAGATGGAATCAAAAAGAGGCTTGAGGATGCAAAAGGAAGATGGGTCGAGGAGTTATATGCCATGCTGTGGGCATATAGGACGACAATGAGGACCTCTACCAGAGAGACCCCATTCATGCTATTTTATGGCTCAGAAGCCGTCATCCCCACCGAGATTGGGTTTCCTACTCATAGGGTCCAAATGTATGACCCCCAGAGAAATATAGAAGAGAGGAGACTTGACTTAGACCTGATTGAGGAAAGGAGGGAAGACGCTGAGATAAGGCAAGCTGCCTACCAGCAGAGGACTGTAAGGTTTTACAATCAGAGAGTTAAGTAGAGACCAATTGCAGTAGGGGACTTGGTCCTCAAAAAGACTTGGTAGAAGCCCAACAAGCTCCATCCTAATTGGCATGGCCCATATAGGGTCATCGATGAAGCCATCCTTGGGACCTATAGACTAGAAAACCTAGAGAGGTAACCCTTTTCCAACCCCTGGAATGCAGATCATTTGAAGAAATACTATCAGTAGTTTTGTAAAGTCCTATCGGACAACAGTTGTAATAGGTGTTGCTCCAACAGAACACTTTGAAAATTAATGAGAAATATCGGTGTTTTCTCTCATCTTGTGTTTATCAGTTCTAGTACGCATGGGATCATCTTTGGAGAACGACCCTCGTCTATAATGAGGGTCAATGTAAGGGACGACCCCTCCATCACCCTCAAGAAAGACGAGGGGGAACTTAATTGAAAATATCATTAATTTGTGGAATCCACCCTCGGCTATAATGAGGGTCAATGTAGGGGACGACCCCTCCATTGCCCTCAAGAAAGACGAGGGGGAACTTAATTGAAAAACCATTAAGGTGGTAAAAACCACCCTCGGCTATAATGAGGGTCAATGTAGGGGACGAACCCTCCATCACCCTTAAGAAAGACGAGGGGGAACTTAATTGAAAACATCATTAATTTGGTGGAATCTACCCTCAGCTATAATGAGGGTCAATGTAGGGGACGACCCCTCCATCGCCCTCAAGAAAGACGAGGGGGAACTTAATTGAAAACATCATTAATTTGGTGGAATCCATCCTCGGCTATAATGAGGGTCAATGTAAGGGACGACCCCTCCATCACCCTCAAGAAAGACGAGGGGGAACTTAATTGAAAAACCATTAAGGTGGTAAAAACCACCCTCGGCTATAATGAGGGTCAATGGAGGGGACGACCCCTCCATTGCCCTCAAGAAAGATAAGGGGGGGACTTGATTAAAAACCATTAAGTTGGTTAAAAACCACCCTCGGCTATAATGAGGGTCAATGTAGGGGACGGCCCCTCCATCACCCTCAAGAAAGACGAGGGAGGGGGCTAGTGATATTGTCAATCCAAAAACATCACAGTGCAAATTATATAAGAGAGAAGTATGGAAGACAAAAAGAGGCATTATATTACAGAATGATGTTTGTTCTACAAAAGTAAAGTACGAAAATGGAGTACATAAAGAGGGTATTGGCTACAAACAGCCACCCTATTGAGCAGCATCAAAGGGCAAGGTCTCAACATCAATAAGAGGAGTATCCTCAACGACCAAGACAGGCCAATCCTCAGACGTTCCTGTGTCTTCTACATGCTGAGATTCCACTTGAGCTAAGGCTTCAGGAATGAGGGGATGATCCAGCTGAACTGCTTCAAGAGAAGGTCGAACAGACGACACTGCGTCAGCGAACTTTAAGATGACCCACCGACAGGCCATCCTAATTCCCCTCTCCAAGTATTCAAGGCCGAAGCCTTGAAATTCGTTCGAGAGTTTTTAGGCCTCCACAGCATCGACCTCTGCTTTCTTGACATCCGCCTCAAGATTGGCCTTGTGCTGAACCTCCAAGTTGATCAAGGCTTCATCCTTATCCTTTATGAGTAGGTCCTTGGCCTGCTGGTCGGCATCATGCTGTCTCGTCAGCTCATCCAACACCCTGTCATGCTCAGTCCTGGCACTCTCCAGTTCAGCCCTTGCAGTCTCGAGCTCTGTCTGCAGGTCGGCCTTATGCTGAATGGCCCTCTCGGCTTCATGAAACTTCTGTTAATTCTCAGCCATCCACTTAGTGGCCGAGGTAAAGGCACAGACAGACTGCACAGAAAAAGACACTTGTTAAGAGGATGAGGAAACAGTCAGTGAAAAATTCAACTAAGGAGATGAAGTAAAAATAAATACCTGAGCCAGTGTGTACAGACCATAGTCATACACCTTGGCCGGGGGAATTTTAGATAAGAAA
This sequence comes from Sambucus nigra, assembly GCA_949130495.1. Classification (NCBI taxonomy): domain Eukaryota; kingdom Viridiplantae; phylum Streptophyta; class Magnoliopsida; order Dipsacales; family Adoxaceae; genus Sambucus; species Sambucus nigra. Next base: position 523,117,169 of record OX422207.1, read on the forward strand.
TCATAGTCGGCGGCCGAGGGGGCAGAGGACATAGAGGCTTTGGCCGCCCTCAGATTGGCAATCAGGGAGGATGGCTCGCCCTTTAGAAGCGCCAAGTTCTGGGACCATAAGGCCCCCATGTTGGAAGATGAACCATCCCCCTCAGACGATTCTACCCTCGGCCTCGTCCTTGAGTTCGGCCGAGGGTCAATAGGAGTTTCAGGCTCTTTCCTTTTATGGCCATCAGCAGTCGGCTCAACAACCGTCGACCCCACGGCCTTCGTCTTCCTCGGAGCTTGCTGAGGCTCCTTGCCTTTCTTTTTGCCTAGACCTGATAGTAAGATGGGAACAGTCATTTCCCAAAGTTGATCTGATATGCCAGAAGGATGACCTGAAAGGAGGACGACACGTCAGAAAAATGCAGAGGCAATGATGAAACACTTGAAAAAAAGTAAAGAATGGGAAACATTAAGTATAACTCACATAGTTCTGTCAGGGGGCCAACCCTCAGACCAGCTTCCTTGAGGAACCGAGAGTCATCAGATCTTCAAACTTTAGAAGTTCACCCCCTCTTCCCCGTCCTCTCAGATATTCCACTATGTCTTTCTCTTCCAGACTAAGTCCAGGGTCTGACCTGGCCTTCATTGAAGGGTTACCATCTTCTGAGAACCCTCGGACCATCGGCTACAGGTTGTGCCTCGACAGAGAACTCCCACTCTCCAGAGACAAAGAAGAATCTCTTCATCCAATCGTGGTTGGAGGTTTGTGCCACATGGAGAAGTTTTTTGTCAGACCTCCTCGCCCCCAGGTGATAGTACCCAAGCTGTTTGGACGAGGATGTGATATTGTAACAGGCCAAGAATACGTCGGCCGAGGGCTCATCAGTGAAAGCGTTCTTCCACAGGGAAATGTAGCCAAGGATTGTCCTCCAGGAGTTGGGAGGAAGCTGAGAGGGGGCAACGCCGAGGGCTGACAGGATATCCACGACAGCAGGATGCAGAGGGAATCTGACACCAACCTTGAACATTTGTTCATATACTGCAACCTCTCCCTCTTCACCCTCGAAGACCCTCTTAGACTCAGAGGGAACCCTCATAGTTATACCGGGGGACACTCCATAGGAATGCCTCCACAATAAGAGGTCACGTTCCTTGACTGAGGAGATATATGATGAGGCGTGGGAGGTGTCAACCCGGTCAACATCCGAGTCCTCACCCTCGTCCTCTGTTCCCTCTCCCTCGACCTCATCACCTGTCAGAGACCTCTGGGGAAAAGCCATCTGTAAGGCATGTGGAGATAGAGTAGTCACAGGGACGGCCTCGGAAGCAACCATACCCTCGGCCTGTCGGTCTGGGCTCAGATCATGCCTCTCTCTTCTCCCAGAAGAACCAGCGCCAGTTGGCGACGACGCTCTCTCATCCATCTCTTTGGAATAACTCTCGGCTGGACGATAGGACGACCCACAAGACTCAGATGACTCAAATGGTTTTATTGTGGCAAGAGGAATGGGAAAGATGGGTCGTACCCAATTAGGGTCGGCCCCTCGTCTTCTCTCCTCCTCTTCCTCTATTCGTCTGATCTCAACAAATAACTTCTCTCTCAGGGAAGGGAATTCCTCAGCTAAGCTGTAAAGCCTCCTATGCATTAAGGGGGAGACCTTACACTTAGATGAATTTCTAAGCAAGCTACAAACAAGTTTGCAATTGACCAAACTGGACTATTGGATTGAAACAAAAGAAATCAAGTGTTTTAATCAAGAACACTCAAGAATCAGTCGCCGGAGAAGAAGCCAGAAAAGTTATGAAACACCCTAACGAAAATCCAACCCTACAAGCCTAAAATAAGAAAGCAAGCAAGAAATGAAGGTAAAGAGGACACTAGGGCAGAGGGATTACCTGAGAGGGAAGAGCGAGACTGCCAAACGCGAAATGTTGAAAATTACAGAAATGGTGGTTTGTTTGCTGAAAATCTAGAGAGAGAGAGGGCTTGGGCGCGAAGAAGAAGAAAGAGAGAGACTTCAAAAATTTGTTTAAATATCTTGCCAATGAGTGGGCCCACTCACCAATGCAGAGCACAGCCCACGAGGAGGGCATCATTAGGGCACAAAGCCCTAGGCAAAGTGTGCAGCCTCCATGCCTTGGAAACTGGAACGACAATGAGTACCTCCCTAGGTGTCATATCAGTTTAATAGGTGTCACTCACCCAACTGATTACACACCTATCTCAATTACAACGCTATCCCTCAGCTATCCCAATAACATCTATGGCTAAGGGCTGGGGGGTAATTGATATACCCATATATACACAGGGGCCGACCTTTCATCAGGCCCGGATGACCTTCCAAGGGGACGACCCTTCATCAGGCTCCAGACGACCCTTCGAGGGGCCGACCCTTCATCAGGCTCCAGACGACCCTTCGAGGAGTCGACCCTTCATCAGGCACCAGACGACCCTTCGAGGGGCGGACCCTTCATCAGGCTCCAGACGACCCTCCGAGGGGCCGACAGTACGAGGCCTAAATTGGGTCTGACTCACTATCAGAAGGAACTTTGCCCTCGGCCTCATGTTACAGGCCGAGGGTGACTTTATCACAGCGCGTGGTTTGGGAGACGCGTGGAACAATGCACGTGAGGCTCCCACGGCACGTGGAAGACCGTTATAACAATATCACCCCCTCACGTGAGGGAATATTATGTCATCATTAGCCACAGGTGGCATCTACAGGTGTCAACAGAGGATTGGCTAGATCATCATTCACATGCACCATGCATACTTGCGGGGTACACTACACCTCCCAAGACCTATATATACTTGTCACCTACAACCCTATAGGGGGGAATCAATCAATAATCATAACCCTAGCAAAAACTCTGCTTATAAACACAGTAGAGAGAGAAAGTGAGCTTATGTGCATTGTATCCAAGGCCATTAGTGCCCATACTTAGTGGATCACACACTCATAGTGGATGTAGGCCAAATTGGCTGAACCACTATACATCATTGTCTTAATCCTCTTATACTCATCTCCTTCTACACACTTACACACTTATACACTTACATCACTATGGCTGCCATGGTTACTATTGTTTGAGCTCATCATCACTTATCCGGTGGTGCTGGATTTCAGCATCATCACCAAGACCTCACACGAGGCCAACGTAGTTCGCACGAACCGACCGCGTGGTCACGGAACCCTTGGTTTGAGAGCACGATAAAAAATAGATAATATCCACACTTAGGCTTGAAAATGTGCCGTCGGGGGGGGGGGGGGGAGAAACTCCTTAGCGCCACCCAAACGTCCCCATGAACGGTGCCAACACCTCGCACGGGACCAATGTAGCCAGCACGAACAAACCACATGATCACGAGACCCTCGGTTTGGGAGCATAGCCTAATTAGAGAATATTCACACTTAGGCTTGAAAAAGTTTTGTCGGGGGGCGAAACCCCTTAGCGCCCCAAACATCCTCATGAGCGGTGCCAACACATCGCACGGGACCAACGTATCCCTCACAAATCGACCGCGTGGTCACGGGACCCTCGGTTTGAGAGCACGGCCCAAAAGAGACAATATCCAAACTTAGACTTGAAAATGTGTCGTCGGAAGGCGAAACCCCTTAACGCCTCCCAAACGGCCCCGTGAGCTGGGCAAACACCTCGTACGGGACTAACGTACTCGGTACTAATCGATCGCATGGTCACGGGACCCTCAATTTGAGAGCACGACCCAAAACAGACAATATCCACACTTAGGCTTAAAAACGTGCCATTAGGGGGGGGGGGGGGGCGAAAACCCTTAGCACCCTCCAAACGACCCCGATGATTTTCTTTTTATTATTATTAAAACTGGTTGCGGCCTGAAGCCGTGACAATGTTTTATTCATAGTAAGTATAGTCATGGACCAAAGCCGTGATAATATTATCTTTATAGTAAGTGTGGTCACGGCTCCAAGCCGTGACAATATCATATATATACTAAGAATGGTCACGGCCTAAAGCCGTGGCAAAGTTGAATCCCACAGAAAACTGGTCACGGCTTTGAATCGTGACCAAGTTATTTTTTACTCCCCTGGGTGGTCACAAGTTTGGGCCATGACCAGGCTTACAAATAGGGTCAGGGATATGGTCCGTGACCACATCTATGACTATGGGAAATCCGTGACTAGGCTTTGGGTTCGGGATTTGGGACGTGACCACCAAAATTGGCCACACTCGATTTGGTCACGGACTGAATCCGCGACCCACACTTCCCAGTCTGTATAAAGTTTGTGACCATTAGCCTAGTTTTGGTGTAGTGGGGGCCTTACCAACGTCCATGCTAACGTTCCTACCGAAAGTACATAGGGATGAGTATTTTAATATAAAAAGTAGGAATGAGAAAAGCGCTCAGCTGGGTGAGAAGTACTAAGCAATAGATTTTATATGCAAATACTATACATATACCGTTTATTTTAGCAATTCTGAAAATATTATAATTTTATGAGTACAAATGCAACTACCATGCAATGCAACCCCAACTATGTGATCATACCCATACTTAACCAATTTACACCAACTTTTCACTTATAATTAGAGACCATTTAACCATATTCATTAACTAGTTTCCATTTTACTGATTCCATTAAGTTGTCATTCTTACATTTTCGAAGCCCAACCTTATTCATTTCCATTTCCATCATTTCGTTATTAACACTATCTTATTCTCAGAATTTACTAATTAATCGCGTACTTTAATGGGCTCCACACCTCCGGCTATGCTACCTTATGCTCTGGACAGTGATTTTGGGTCTTTCACTCCAGGGCTTTGGGCCCTTCTTAATTATTTTTCGATTGCATCCGAGTCCATATTAATGTGTTTTAACATTTTATCAAATGTTCAGACTATTCAACCATTATTGTCATTCTTACAGTTCCCATTTATGTTTTACATCGTTTTCACGCCACTTTATATATTTCATCCGTTTTTCACAAAAATGACCGATAAGGTCAAATGAGAAAGTCTAACCATTAGGACCCTTTGTCTTTACCAAAATTACCATTTTACCATTTATTTTTCCAATACTTTGTGAAAAACACATTTTCATCATTATAATATCATAAATTGTCATTTTATGTTCAAAAAGACATACTTTATCATTTTACTTCAAGAAAGTCCCATTTTCATCATATTTCTTAAAAAGGATTACATTTAATATTTTGAAGACCATTTTTATCAAAGGTCCATTTAAGCCTTATGATCACATATTATCTTAAATACCATTATTCTCCACTATATCAATATTTTTCAACATATTTAGGGGCTAATATTTTCAACTTTCTTATTTCATCTTGAAACTCATTTTAATATTCATTTATCATGTTTGAATATCCTCTACTAACATACTACAAGATTCTACACATGTGAAGGTGAATTTTAGCCTAAAAATCCTATAAATATAAACCTAAACATGATATTAACATGAAATCATATTTTATATGCATATTCATCATATTTCAAGATTAAAAATGATACTTGTTCTTCAAAATTATTTCAGTTTAGTTTTCAATAAAACTTGTATTTTTCATAAGAAGACTTTAAATAAACATACTACAAAGTAACTTTGCAAGATTATCTACATTCTAGCATACATCCTATCATGTAGCTTAGGTTTTAAACTTGAAAAAATATTGAGGAAAACTCTACTTTGAATTTGAAGAGGAGAAACTAAGAATGACGACTTGAAAACTCCTAAAACTCCAAGAAAGCTCTAAGAATGCTCCAACTCCTCTTGAAAGCTCCGACAACAATTCTTTAACCCAACCTCTTCCTTGGACAAGGTTTTAAATGGCTGTTAGAAGGTTGGAAATGGGATAAATGTTGTTAGAATGAAGGTTTAATGCTTGGGAATGGATTAATTAGGGTTGGAAATGGAGTAAAAGGCTTAGAAGTGTAGAGAGAGGGTGTAAATATCTGGTGAAGTAAAGAGCAATGGGTTCTCTCCACCCTCTCACATCTATTTAAACCCAAGAGCCCTTAAGCCCTATAACATTTCGTCCACCAAAGCTTTGACCCACGTTTGATCTGCTCTATTGGGAGCTTGATAGCTCAACTCATCCAAGGGTCCAAATTGTGACAGCACAAAAATTCTACAGATATTATGATTATCTGTGAACTCATTTGAAGCAGACTAGAACTCGTTCGAACGATATCGAATCTTGTTCGAACGGGGTTCCAATGAGAATCTAACGAGGCTATAAATGAGAACAATTATTTCTCGTTCAAAGGTCATTTGAAGCACTCGTCATAATGACGTAGCTTCCTCGTTCGAACGACTCAGTATTTCATTCGAATGATCCCAAACTTTTCTTATATAAATTTTTAGCCATTTAATTCCCATTTTAATTGCATAAAGGCTACAAGAACAATTCAAATTAAACAATCGTCCATGATATTAATCCATGCCCAATAGGCATGCAATTTATAAGAAAACAAAAATACAATCTCGGGCACAATCATCATAAATAATTCAGAGAATTAGAATGTGAGTGAGTTCGATCCCCAAATGAAGAATTCCTTCACTAGTGGGTTTTACTTTGAGGAATGAACAAGTGGTATACACTTACATATAACTTTTGATATCCTCCCCAATGGAGTTATTGTTATTAGAAATGGAATCAAGGGTCTTTGATTATTCATCATGTTGGACAGAAGGTTCCTGAATTATACGGATAGGATAATGAAAGATGAAAATCTATCTGGTTCAAGGTGGGTGATTTAAACTCCTAACGAGAAATTTCATCTCACAAGGGAACTGGGATTTCTGACGAGATTAGTTTCAAAAATTGGCGATTAAGGGATGCCACTTTAAAATTTAATCGAATTAATTCTTGTATGTTAATTAGAAATTTATTTTTTCAATTTCATGATTCTAAGATTTCAAAAATGAATTCAACTTTTTCTCACATGTATTGGTCTTAATGATTTTAATTGGAATAAGTTTCCAGAACTGAAAATGTAACTGGACTTTGTTATAAGTTATGGGGATAATACACTTATTTAACCCATAATTCCCATCAATGTTTTAAAATAATGATATGATTAACTACTCGTGTCAACTCTGGTCCCGCAACGAATTGTTTTAATCAAAGTATTATAAAATACATGCAAATTCTTTTAATTTAAGTGTTACGTGTGTTCGATCCTTCTATATGTGCATCTTTGATTTTAAAGAATTAATCGATGAGAATTTGTAGATACCTATGATTAGTTAATGATACTCAAGTGAGAATTATGTTCTTAGAATGATTTTATCACTGGTTGAATAAATGATTCTTTGGATTAGACATGGTGGGGAAACCCGATACTATTTCGTAATACGGGAGTGAGGATCATCGATAGCCAAAGGTTTGTGGTAGTTTTTTGAGAAGATCTTTACTTTTCTTTCGAAAGGGAGGTGGGAAGATAAGGATAAGTCTCAAGTACAATGGTTTAGGTTAAGGAAGGTTCATATTCTTCAATAGTATTGAAATATCCAAAAGGCATGTGTTCTCATTACAAGTAGCTAGAACTTTTATAGCAACATGTTCGATTTTCTTTACTTTGTAAGGAAGATGACATGGTAATGGTTTTCTCTTAAAAATAAATGCATGATTTATGGTCCGATCTACGGTAACCTAGTATGTAGACATAAAAATCACAACGTTCCAGGTAACCGGACAATCACTTAAAAGATAGATGTTCTTAGTTATGGGCAATTAGAATAAGGCAAAAAATTAAGCGGTGGAATATCTTCTTAGATTTTGGTGTAGACATAAAGTTAATGTAGATAAATTATTTAATGTACCTAGTTTTTAGAAAAGTTTTGATTTTCTAGAGTTTGTTTTGAACAGATATTCAATTAATTTTATTATGATTTAATCAAATTGGATATCTTTTATCTATTCTGATACATTAAAATAATTTATAGATTATAAGGTTTGTCTCATCAATACTGCTAATTATTGATATGATTAATTTTATAGACAATCATTAAAAAGAAAGTTTCCTTTTAGAATTAAACACAATATTGACATTTGAGTTGAAGTTATTTTATTCTAAAAGGAATTCGATGTTTGGATTAAAATGAGCAATTGAGTTCATTGGAAGTGAAGGCACTTCTAGTCTTAAATCCCATTTAGAAGGTAAAATGACCAAGGGGCCTTTACAACCAAAAGCTAAAGGGCCAAATATGTGTCGAAAATCATTCATTTCAATTAGTATGATTCGGTGACTATACAGATAAGAGGTGGTTATGAGTGGTTCATCACTACACCAAATACCGAAAAGGTAATGGTTTTAGACCATGACCAAGCTTCCGCGTCAAGGTTCTGATCCGTGATAAAATTAAGGGTAGCCATTTTGGGGGTCACGATCCTAAACTGTGACCATAGGTAATGGTGACTGTCTCTTTTGTAACTCTAATACTAGGGGTTTGGTCACAGTTGTGAATCGTGACCAAGCATCATGGTTGGTCACTATTTTGAACCGTGACTATATTTTCTTCATTACGGTTCTGGACCGTGACCACCAGCCATAACAACCTACTGTGAACTTTAGTTGGTCACGGTTATGAATAGTGACTCCCTATCGTGCACACATCTCTCGTGGTCATGATTCCTGATCGTGACCACATTTAAACCCATTAAATTGTTATCAGGGACATGGTTTCGATTTTGGACCGTGATCAATATTGAATTTATTTTTAAAAAATAATTTTTGTTTGTTTGCTTCCCAAAAATTCCTATACATGTTTTAAAATATGTATACAATTCCATTATAGAACTAACTAATACATCAATACAAAAGAAATAATACAAAAACAATTAAGTCATCTAATTAATTACTTTAATCCAACACAAATAAATATTAAAATATTTAAAGTGTTCTTTCTCCTAAGCATATGCAAAATGTTCAAAGTGTTCCTCCCCCAATAACTACACCTGCAAATACTTCAAAATGTTCCCAATGGTAAGAAAGGATTTGAATCCGCAAATGACTTCGGGACACCTACGAAGACAAAAATGGCATCAAATTCCACGTAGTTAGTAAGATGAATAAGGCTGGAGTCTAACCTATAATCCAGATCTAGTGTGTCTATTTTGATTTATGAAAATAGATGTGAAATGTGTTGAAAGTGTAAAAAATTATGAGAACACTCTAAATTGAGAATTGTGATATAAGCCCTTTTTTTGGACTTTTTATTTATGAAAATAGATAAGAATGTGTATATGATAATAAAAAGAGTGGGATTAGTGATAAAAGTATTATAAACAAGCTATAAATGGAATGTGAACACTAAAATATGCAAAATATTATTTATGGGACTGGTAAAACATAAAACATATTACAACGCACCCGTAGTTTTGTCTGAGTATCCTCGAATAGTTTCTTGAAGGTCTAATAGGTCCAACGCATTCGAGGTTCCTAGCTTCATAACAAGATTATGACATAACATCGTTAGGCTTGAAATCACGGATAGGTTCGACTAGTCAGACCCCCAATAAACTATTAAGGTTACTCTCATGAAAAAGTTACAAATATTACAAAATATAATTAACTACCAACTCGAACCATTATCTTAACAAAGGGTTCGAATCCAATTTTGACTTCGGGATGCCTAAGTAGCCAAATAATCAATCATACACACCAAGTCCAATTTTAGTTCATTTTAATTAAATTAATCCTAAACTTACTATGTGCCCATTAATGTGAAAACCCTTCCACCAATTTGTGTTCACCCAAATAATAACCACTTAAGATGGGGGTGAACACGGCCACAACAGTCAACCAAGAAGTTATAACTATATATAAGACTATGTTACATAAAAGAAAAGATAAGTAAAATTAACTGAATAAAGAAAGCAACTAGAATCAATTGAGCTTCGTTAATTGTTCTCTAATTGCATGCACAGATGGAATAGGAAGAAAACATGTTAACATAGTATTCAATATAAAATGCTAACATATTATTAAATCACATGATGTAAAGTTAGGGCTATTTAATATTTTCTAATTTACTAATAAACAACCAATCCATACACTAATTATAATTCCACAAATCCATATTCAATCCAATTACTAATAATTCTATTAAGTGTACGAGTTCCTAACTTGTTTATCCCTAATTAGGGTTTGATTTACATTACTGATCAACAACCAATTTAATTGCCTCATTTACATGACTTTAATTTTCATTTTAATTGCTATTACATGTTAAATTGAGAAATTATTTATGTTAGAATTTGAGAAATTAATATTCTTAATGCTAATATCAATGTGTATGTAAATACAATTAGTTATCACCCCTAAGTTTATCTGTTTCATAAAAAAGTATAGGTTAGAGTAGTTTGTTAATATAAAAATAGTTATTTTTTTTATATAAAAAATAGTTTTACACTTGATTTACACATGAGTGTAATAAAAATCAGTCAAAACATCATTTACACCGGGGTAATAAAATGTAAATAAGAATGCCAATTTACATAGAATGACAATGTCAACGTGTGTGTAAATAATTCTATTTCAGCAATACAAATGCAATCATAAATAAGAATGACAATTTACATATATTAAGCAATATAAAACCTTAATTGTAACAAAAATTTCAGCTATACAATACTCAAATAAGAATGACACTTTCAGGAATACAAATTCAGTCCCAAATAAGAATGAAAATTTACATAAATTCAGTAGTACAAAACCCTAATTGCAACACAAATTTCAATAATACAAAACCCCAATTTCAACAAAAATTTCAATTATACAAAATCCAAATAAGAATGACAATTTCAACAATACAAAACCATATAAGAACCCTCAAAGCTTTTCCCTAACACATACACATACATAGATATACATATGCTTATACATACACATATCTTATACTAACTTAAAAAGCATGTAAAACACAAGTTACATCTTTGGGCCATTATATCTCAAAAGATAAAATAATTATAAATCTACCATTAATATAACATTAATACAAAAACCAACTACATATTATTCATTCATTCATTCATTCATTCATTCTTTCTTCTTCTTCTTCTTCTTCTTCTTCTTCTTCTTCTTCTTCTTCTTCTTCTTCTTCTTCTTCTTCTTCTTCTTCTTCTTCTTCTTCTTCTTCTTCTTCTTCTTCTTCTTCTTCTTCTTCTTCCCTCTCTCCCTCTCTCTTCTCTATGCCCCATTCACATCCTTAATGTCCATATGCATATTCCCTTAAATAACCCAACTCGATTTATCTCTCTCAATGAAATATCCGCATCTTCGACATTTGATTACCATAATCCCTTCACTTCATCTTCTATATCCATCAATGGTGGTGTTAATTGTTATATGAGTATACAGAAAAACCAAAAAGATAATAATAAATTGGAACGACTTATCTAAATGCTGAGGTGTGTGTTAGACACACAGTCCTAAGACAGAAATATTTCCCGCACATTAATCAGTGATGCTTCGAGCCTCAGATAACTGTCCCTAGGATTCAACAACACAATTCATTCGATTGAATCACTCAATGGATGGCTTTAAAACCACAAGAGATTATGCCCAGAATTGGAGTATGAAGAAGGACGTTTTTGAGAGAGAGATTGATTGAAAAACGTTATTAGAAACTGATCTGCATATCCCTCATATAAGGGGATGCAGAAACCACCCACTCCCCCAAAACGTGGATGACCACTTCTCCCACTAAACCACTCCCAACGATTAATTAAGAAAAATGTGTTTTAATTTTAATCATAAAATAATTTTTAATTAATTGAATAAAATGATTTTTAATATTAATTAAAATTGAATTAAATAAAATTATTTAAAGACGAAATTAAAATTAACTGATTATTAGGACCCAAGACCCAAGTCCTTATATATCTATTTAGGTATAAATACCCCAAATCCTCTTAAATTCCCTTAGTGGGACTTGAACCCATGACCTCCCCTAAAGGTGACTCAAAAGTTACCACTAGGCTACAAGGTCTTATTGTGAGTATATCATTCACACCAATAGTTATACACACACACACACAAAACAATCCCCCACATGAATGAGATACGAGAAGAAAGAATAAAGAAAGTTTTGGGCAATAAAAATGTCATTAATAGGCAGAGGTGTCTTTTGGACTTGAACCTTTCTTAGTGTATGTCCATTGGGCTTGCAAACTATTCAGTGAATTACATATCTTGAACTGACGAGTTATTTTGGTAAATCAGTTCAATAGACTACACACATGACACTTTAATACACTTGTGGTTCACAACAGTTTTTCTCATTAAGGCCATGAGCTATATCCCAGTATCATGAGCGCTTTAGAGAATTCAGCCACAATTCCCATAGGTAGCGGCCCCACTACCACACTCACTTAGGTGAATCTATCAAGAATGTCCTGTCACATCCCGCTTAAAAATCCAAGCCATAGATTCATTAAGAGTTTAACTCAACCTTTCTCATTACAGGTAGCACTACTATTATTATTATTAACTCCATAGGGATAATACAATGATAAGTCTTTGTAGCGCTCACATATAATCATCCACAATTAGTTTTCCCATGGAACCTATATACTAGGATCTCCATTCAGATAGGTTGGGTATCCATCATGATGATTTTACTCATTAGGATTTAAGCCCATCCCCTTCGATGTTTTGTAAATGATATCTCTTGACAACCCTTTGGTCAACGGATCTACTAAATTATCATTTGACCTTACAAAGTCAATGGTTATATTGCCATTAGATATGAGTTGTCTCACACTGTTATGCCTGCAATGAATATGTCTTGACTTTCCATTGTATGACTTGTTGCTTGCTTTTGCTATTGCTGCTTGGCAATCACAGTGTATAATTACCGCAGGTACATGTTTAGACCACATTGGAATGTCTGCCAGAAATGTCCTCAGCCAATCGGCTTCTTCACCTGCTTTGTCTAAAGCTATGAATTCATACTCCATTGTTGACCTCATAATACATGTCTGTTTTGAGAATTTCCACGATACGGTAGCCCCGCCTAATGTGAATACATATCCACTTGTAGATTTGGATTCCTCTGAGTCTGAAATCCAATTAGCATCAGTATAACCTTCAATCATAGCAGGATATGAGAGATAATATAAAGCATAATCCAAAGTAAATTTCAGGTATCTCAAAACTCTAATAATTGCATTCCAGTGATCATTATTAGCATTACAAGTATATCTACTCAATCTCCCTACTGCATATATAATATAAGGTCTGGTGCAGTTCATAATGTACATTAAGCTACCAATAATTCTTGAATATTCAAGTTGTGACACAGGTTCTCCTTTGTTTTTCTTTAGTTTACTATTTGGATCATAAGGAGTTCTAACAGGAGTAGAGTCATATTGATTGAATTTCCTTAACACACTTTCTATATAATGTGATTGTGATAATTTGATTCCCACAGAATCTCGTATTATTTTAATTCCCAAAATAAAATCTGTAACTCCCAAGTCTTTCATATCAAATTGTTCACATAACATCTTCTTAGTGGTTTTTATAATACTCATATGTGATTCAAATATTAACATATCATCAACGTATAGGCAAACAATCACACAAGCATCTCTATGGCACTTAAAATACACACATTTATCAGATTCATTTATTTTAAATCCATCATTAATCATTACTTGATCAATTTTTTCATGCCACTGCTTAGGGGCTTATTTTAGTCCATATAAGGATTTAACTAGCTTGCAAACTTTGTTCTCTAATAGCTTTACAATAAATCCTTCCGGTTGATCCATATAAATTTCATCTTCTAAAAAAGCTGTTTTAACATCCATTTGATGAATTTCCAGTTTATAGATGGATGCGAGGGAAATTAGAATTCTAATAGAATTAATTCGCGTAACCGGAGAATAAGTGTCAAAGAAATCGATTCCCTCCTTTTGTTTATACCTTTGGCTACTAAACTAGCCTTATATTTTTCTATGGATCCATCAGGTTTCATTTTTCTTTTAAAAATCCATTTACACCCTATGGTTTTACAACCTGGTGGCAAGCTAACCAAATCCCAAGTGTGATTTTGCGTAATAGATTCTATAGCTTGTACAATATATGTTTTATCTATATTACATGTTTTTACTTATATTATAACTATGTTAATGAGTTAGTGGTATGATGGTTTTGAATCGAACTCGAGACAATTTAAAGTGCAAAATCCGTCCTGTGCGCGATTATGACTTACGGTGTGGATGAACGACCTGTTTTCCCCCGAAACTTAATCAGGGGGTCATCGGACTCTCCTAGGCTCCATTTGTCTAAATTCAACTCTTCAACTCAACCGATACTGAATGAATCTTCAAAGGGAACTGAAACCCCTTTCCAACGCTCCACCCCGTGCGCGATTCTGACTTACGGTACGGACAAAAGATCCGTTTTACTCCAAAAGGTCAATGAACGCTTTCAGCCCCCGCTTGACCAAAGTCAACTCCCCAAATCAAGTCAAACTCTTTGGAATGTCGAATTACATCTCCTAACCTTTCCAACAGTCCGCCCTGTGTGTGATCATGACTTACCATGCGGACGAACGATCCGTTTGCGTCCGACAATCCCCCGTCTAAAGGACCAACGAACGCTTTCGAGCCATATTTGACCCAAAGTCAACTCCCAGACCTGGGAGAAGTCTAAATACTTTCGAAGGTATCTGAATTACCTTTACAACGGTTCATCCCGTGCATGATTCGAATCAACGGTTTGTGCTCTACGATCGATTTTCCGAAGGAACCTGAAAGAGACTGCCAAACGGCAGGTTCCAAACCATGCCTATCGGTAGTGCGCCTAAATACACCTGACGATTGGCAGGAGCAGGTCTATGCCGATCGGAAATGCCCTGGGCCTATAAAAATTATGGCCTAACCTCATTCCAGACACACACAAGATCTGAAATCCATCACTCCTAGTGAGCTCAGAAAACCCCTCTCGAAGTCAACGTGATTTCCACATCCAAATTCCTCTCTAACCTTCACCTTTCGTCACCTTTTTCATCAAACTTGATGAATTAAGCACCCTCCATCATCACCTAAGTGCAAGGGCTGCTCTCTAACATCCAAGATCAAGCTCAAGATCTTCAAGAATGTCCAACTTTCTCAACTATCTCTTTAAATTCTCCTAAATTCGCATTAATTTGTTTTATCACTTAACACTTTTATTCTCTCATCTCACATATCCTAATATACTTTTTATTTAGTATTATCGCACATCTATTATTTTCATATAAATAAAAATCCGAAAACTAAGAAAAAGAAGGTTTGCTCATAAATTCCAAACGGGAATTCTCACACTTTTCTCACAACTAAAACACTTTTTTACACACACACACACACATATAATTAAGTCCCCGAATGAATTTATGGGATAAACCCCACCCCTCATTTTGCATAAGAAATACATGAACTTTGATGCCTCTATAGGCTACATAGGCCTCTCGGGGTAAACCCAAGACTCAAGTCCTTTTCCTACTTTTCTCTTATTTTTTTTCTATATTCTTTAAAACTTAAATCTTTTAAACTCTCTCTCTCTCTCTCTCTCTCTCTCTCTCTCTATATATATATATATATATATATATATATATATATATATATATATATATATATATATATATATATATATATTTGTTCTTGATTGCGTATTATCCCGCATGCATTATCACAGAGGTTGAGCCAAAGAAAGGGTCCGGACAGTTCACCCCCAGAAAATATGATAAACCTGCTATTGCTGCAGTCTCAACCATCAACAACATCTCTCAACCAAACACCTCGTGGGAACCAGAAAGCCGCCGTGTCCCAGTCCAAAAGGAATACACTGAGATCCATTCTCCCCTCTCCAAAGTTTATCAAGCCATGTTAATCTGAAACCTTATTAAACCCTTGGATCCCCGTCCATTGCCCAATCCACTTTTAAGAAACTTCAAGGCAGATGCCCATTGCACCTTTCACCAAACTGCTGACCATACCACCGACCAATGCTTTCACCTCCGAAACATAATCCAAGGTCTAATTGACCAGGGTACCATTGCCCCAGCAGACAATCCTAAGCCAAACACTACTCACAACCCACTCGCAAATCATACCAATGCTATCTTCCTAGAAATGAACCCAGAATTTGATACCTCAATTCAAATCACACCCATACACTCTCCAAACCTCTACAAACTTGACCATATTTCCTCCTACACCCTGTTAGCCTCGTTGATCAGGCACTTTCACTCCTTACCAGAGCATGCATCGCTGCCCGTACTCGTTCTAAAAATAGAGGTATGGAATTATCAGAAGTGTTAAACCAACTCCTAGAGTTCGGGCTGAAATTTCCCTCACAAATGATCATTGATTACCAGAGGTTCAACACGCTGTTCTTGGAAGCATGGAAATGGGCCCGAAAGTCAGACAGTTGGGTGGTATCAACCGATGAAGTCAGCCTAAATGATGTTGTCCAGATCATAGCAGAATCATTCAGGTAAACCAATAATATTTGCAATATGACCGAGTTACTTGATACTCTGAAGCTACAAGGGTGCCTAGTCCCTTCACCCTTAGTTATCCCCACAGCATGGGAAGACCTGTATGAAGAAGCCATTGAAGTTGT
Source organism: Sambucus nigra (assembly GCA_949130495.1). Classification (NCBI taxonomy): domain Eukaryota; kingdom Viridiplantae; phylum Streptophyta; class Magnoliopsida; order Dipsacales; family Adoxaceae; genus Sambucus; species Sambucus nigra. Next base: position 523,133,765 of record OX422207.1, read on the forward strand.
GGAATGCATTGACTTTACATGGAAAGAAAAATTGTTACCACCAGATAGGAGGAAGAATTTGAAGATTTGAATGAAGAGCAAGCTTTCGAGAAAACTATACCGGTAGCCAACATGTGTGGGATGATATCATTTGAGGAGCTTCTCGGAGAAATAAACAAGATAGTAGAACAAGCCGAGATTGAAGAAGCAACAGGGTTCATGTTCTTCCCTTCTTCAGTAAATCACATGACCAGGTCGGGGAGGCATTACCAGATCCCAAACTTACCACTAGCCAATGACAAAGGGAAGCGTGCTGAAAACCTTCCTATGCCAAAAATGACCCTCGAGGAGAGTAAGATCCTTGATCAACTGAAGAAAACTCAATCTAACATCACTCTATGGGTGATTTTCATGTCTTCCCAATTGCACATAAATGCTTTGATCAAGTTTCTCACTAGACCCACAGTTCCTCCTTCTAATACACTAGAAGAAGCAGTAAATTTAGTCGGATCCTTGACCTCTACCCGAATTCTATCCTTTTTCGAAGAAAAAATCCCTAGAATTGGGTGAAACCACAATCATGCACTCAACATCTCCATCGAAGTTATGGGGAAGATCGTACCACTCTCTCTTGTCGATAATGGATCCGCCTTGAATATCTGCCCATTAAGAACCTTCAAATACTTAGGACTGAAGGAAAGTGACCTCGCTCCAACATCCACTGCTGTACGCACCTACGATAATACCCGTCAGGAGTTGATAGGATCCATAAAAAATATAATAGGGGTTGGACCTATAAACCCTATCGTTGAATTCCATGTTATTGACATCCCAGCTTGTTTCAACCTATTACTCGGACGACCTTGGCTCCACAATATTAAGGGTGAGTCTTCCTCACTCCATCACAAGTTGAAGTTCTTCGCTGACGGACGGGTCATCACCATTTTGGGCGATGATGACAATACCGAGGGTGCAAGCACCAGCAATCCAGTCTTTGAGATACAACATAGGTCAAATGATATGCTCCTATCAGGATTCTGAGTTAAGCCACTTCTACTCCCGGTAGGGGACGATTTCATTTGGAATACGACCCTCATGGCAACATCAATGTGATTAAGATATTCAAAAACATTCACTTCATTCCCGGACCGGGGCTAGGACAAAGACAACAAGAGATACTTGCGCCCATTGAACTGAAGAAAGATTTCCCTCCTTGTAGTTTGGGGTATCAACCATCAGAACAAGAGCTCAGAATGATCTAAATAGAAGACTAGACTGCATTCAAACTATCCCAGGTGACTCCTTGAATGGACGATTCATCAAAGACGGCGAGGATTTCCCCTTTTGTAGCTTTCTAGAACCCTGGTATGACCATACAGACATGAAGATAAAGCTTGGAATTGAGATCTTTTCCAGGATAGCTACCTATGGGACAAAATTTCCCAACACCATGTACAACTGCTCATTAAAGATAGCGAAGAGACTGAGGAAAGTGACTCTGAGGACTCGTTCAACTTACAAACACTGGGGCTGACACTCTGCAAGGTTCATTCAAGCACTACATCACTGGATCCATCCCACTTGATTAAAGCTGCTAATACACCTCTCCTCAACTGGCATGTTATGCCGGTTCTATCTGTTGAAATCCCACCTGACCCCAATGTTTACCCCATTTCTTCTTCTGTTGTCTATCCTTGCTCAAATATAATCAAGACCTCCTTTGATGAGGTTCTTAATGATGTTTTTCCTATTAATGAAATAAATGAAGATTTTGAGTATCTTGTTGTGCCTTACATTAACTGTTTAGATTCTAATCAAACTTTTGATGATGATGATTTTGCAAATGAATAATTCTTAACTGATATAAATAAGGTTAATAACAAACAACATAATTGCATTCAAGTTAATGAAGAAGTGACTGTTATTATTAACCTCGGTTCTAGTAGCCAATTGCGCAAGATTAAGATAGGGGCTACCCTCGACGAGCATGAGCACGCACAACTCGAAGAATTATTGAAAGAATTCGTGGATGTCTTCGCGTGGTCCTACGACGATATGCCTAACATTGATCTTGAAATAGCTCAGCATGAGATCCCCACCCTTCCAGATTACAAGCTAGTTAAACAAAAGTTAAGAAAGCTCCGCACCGAATGGTCGCTCAAAGTCAAAGAAGAGGTGGTCAAACAATTTAATGTGGGCTTCATTCGTGTGATCGAATATCCCACATGTCTAGCCAATATAGCGCCTGTATCGAAATCATGAGGGAAAGTTTGGATGTGTGTAGACTACCGGGACTTGAAAAAATCCTCTCCAAAGGATGATTACCCATTACGCAATATCGACATAATCGTGGACAACACAGCCAGTCATGCTCTCAAGTCGTTCGTTAATGGGTTTATCGGGTACAACCAAATCAAAATGCACCCAGATCACCAAGAAAAAAACGCGTTCATCACCCCATGGGGAACCTTTTGCTACATTGTTATGCCATTCGGTCTCAAGAATGCTGGGGCTACTTACCAGAGGGTTGTCACAACCATCATGCACGATATAATTCATAAATAAGTCGAGGTTTATGTGGATAATATGATTATCAAATCCAAAACTAGATAAAGTCATGTTCCCGTTCTCCAAAAGTTTTTCGAACGACTGCGGCGATATCAGATGAGACTCAATCCACAGAAATGTGTCTTTGACGTTACAAAGGGAAAACTATTGGGATTCATGGTCAGTCAGAAGGGGATAGAAGCAGATCCTGCCAAACTGAAAGCCATACTTGAGATGCCACCTCCCCGAACGGAGAAAGAAGTCTATGGTTTCCTTGGGAAATTGTAATACATCAGTCGGTTCATCAGCCAACTAACCTCCATCTGCGAACCTATTTTCAAACTCCTCCGAAAGGATTTAACCAAAGTTTGGAACGAGGCCTATCAAGAAACTTTTGATCGAATAAAATAATACCTTACTCAACCTCCGGTACTCATGCCACCACAGCTTGGTCTTACCTTGCTCCTATACCTAACCATAACCGACACTGCAGCTGGGGCTTTGCTATCTCAATACCTTAAAAATTCTTGCAAAGAAAAACTCATCTATTACGCCAGTCGCAAACTGGTCGGGTACGAAGTCAACTACACTGCTTTGGAAAAGGCATGTGTCGCGCTTGTCTGGGTCACCCAAAAGTTGCCACACTACATGCTCACTGATCGAGCGCGAACCGTGCGTCGTGTAATACGCAAATCGTTGTTATCGGTTCGGCGACTCAATGCAAAAGAACCTAAACTATAGCTACACTTGACAAGCAAGTAGAGCGGTAAGTCGGGTATCGAAAATCCACAGGGAGTTATTAAATTTCAGATGTTAATTGTTTAATTACTTCAGGAATAAAAGTGTAAAAGGTGATAGGTGGTTATGGTGACAAAAGAAAATGAGAAGTTACGCTAAATTAAAGGAAAGCGAGGATCGGGATCGCATTCTACCAAACAGGTCGAAACAACTACTAACTAGAGTTAAGGCTCGAAAGCAATCTAATCGAGCATTTCCAATTAAGCATAAACATCACACAATAAGGAATTTAAGCCAAAGTTGCGAGATTAAACATTTAACGGAAAATGGTCGCACGCGGATTAAATTCGGATTGTCGCTATAAACTCTAACGTTGCGTGACAAAGAAAGATAAACGCTTAACAATCCAACTTTGATACGCGCGGTTTCAATTAAACGCGATTTTGCACTAAACCTAGTTTTCGGAGCTCGGGGCCCGTAAATGGCGGAAATGAAATCCCGACCCTATTTATCTAGGGACGCATGGTGAATCAACTAAATTAAACTAATTTAAACTAGAAAACATGAATTAAAGCAATAAAACTAATTATGAAAGCATGAAAGTTATCTAGAAAGCAAGAATAAAGGGAAAACAATCTATATTAAATGAGAGGGAAGATGAATAGTCAATCATACAAACCAAATGGATGTCAAACCAAGATGAATTGAAGAGAAACCAAGCAAAACCCCAAAAACCTAAGCTAAATCTAACCTAAAATCGTATATATGGCTGGTCCCTTATTACAAAACCAAAATTTGGCTTATATAGTAAGTTAGAATAAAAGAAAAGAAGAAAGAAAAGAAAAGAAAATATCTGCAGAAAAATAGGGGATCGATCGATCGACCCCTTTGGTCGATCGATCGACAGTGTAATTCGTGGCAAAAATAAGAAGAGTCGATCGATCGACCCTTATGGTCGATAGATCGACCAAGCAGGGCAGCCTGCAATCCTCCCTGTTTTGGCATACAATCCAATGTCGCTCCAATCGCCGTAACTTTGTCGTTATGCATCGGAATCGCGCACCGTTCGCGGCCACGCGAAGCTAGCGAGGAGGGATACAACTTCCGTGTAGATGTCGGGCCAGGTGCCCAAGCTGTCAAAAGACTAAAATGCCCTTGCGCGTGCGGTTGTGTACGGAAATCGAGCGAAACGCATCCGGACTTCACACTTAGCATCCAAATACCTACAAAAGCTCAATTAACACCTGCGAAATATGTTATCATAGAAATCCGAGGGTTGTCTGGTTAACGAGCATAAATATAGGGAATAAGATACCCGAGGGGGCTAATAACGCGTAGGTTAACGGGTGAAATACGCAATATTTCCGCCGTATCACACCCCCTAACTTACACATTGCTAGTCCCTAGCAATGAAATAAGATGCAACAAGAAGAACTAGTAAACCAACACAGGAGAGAGTACAAAAGTATGGTATAAAAGCAATAAAAAGATAAGGCCACTTTCGCGGGCGATTCGATTGCATTTAGCGTATGCAATAAGCCGTTAAACCCCTAGGTTACCCTAGTGGACGAGTGTCGTCTCGTGAGGGTTTTCAGGGATGAAACCCACAAACATCATAAAGTTTCCTCAAAATATGCCCAATCAAGTAAGACAAACTCATCAGTGCGAACAAGATTTCAACATGTTATTAGCATAGCAAACGAATTCGCATGAGAAGTCCGTAGTTATTAACATTATCGAATGCACCTCAATGAATTGAAACTCTAACATGTGGGAGGGGAGTGAGCATATGCAAAGTATGATTTGGCGAAAAACTTAAATAATTCGGATACTAAACATCAAAGCATGCATACATTCAATCCTCACGGGTATTACACTCAACAAATGAATTCACTATGAAAAGGGAGGTAATACACGGGACATGCGGGCATAAAGAGTAAATGTAAATGGAAACTAGGCCGCGCACATGTCACGAATGAGGAACGCTATATAGGAAATGAAAAACTTGTAATCTCAATGAAAGGATACCGCACACTAAAAGAGGCGAAATGCATTTTCACAGATTATCGTAACTATTATGACTTTTGAATTACATCAACCTAAGATCACATAGGACTTTATAGGGTTGTAATGTAGGATAGGCTAGGGTACGAAATGAAGGAATGTATGTACGGATTCAAAGTGTTCAGGATGAAAACTCGGGATAATGGGAAAATGCGTTCAATAACAAAATTGGAAAAACAAGTTCCAAAACGGCATTAGATATATCATCGGGGAGAGTAATCAAAGCTTATTGAACACTATACACAACATATACAAACTTCTCTTTCTTTTCTTTTCTTCTTTTTCTATTGTTTTCTTTTGCTTTTTGCTTTCTCTTTTTCTTCACTTTTTTTTACTTTCTTTTCTTTACTTTTCAAACTCTCATATGCCTAAATTGCAACCGACATCATAACAACAACATTCAATCCCAAGTAACATTCCAAACAAAGGTATGTAAGGTGTATGTATGGCTTAAAACTCCAATTTGGAGTTGGTTATGGGATTTTGGGTAATGAAAAGAAAGGCTATATTTAGGCTCAAAGGGGTTAACGAGGGTAAACATATAAGGGTGAGGTCAAGGCTAATATGGGTGATATAACAAAGAATGCCTATGATAATTTCACAAAGTTTACGCAATTCTCAAGTCAAAACAATATATGAAAATCATGATCAAGTAACACATTTCAAGTATGAACTCAATTAATCAACGGTCAAATGAAAGAATAGTGAGATTACCAACGAATTCAACGTTTTCAATGAGGAAAGAATAGTGTATAACACTCACAAACGACGAAAGGTACAAAGCTTACTCAGTGTAAGTATATACCATGCAACAAAAGATTACCGAGTTATAAAAATCTTAAACCAAATCAATATGACAAGGAAAGTGCATATGCTCATGGGATAAAGTTTAATTCATGAAGTTATTCACAAAATCAATGATTTGAGGACTAAAGTCTAATAACTTCTAAAATCGAAAACATGCATCATTGGGTTGTCTATTGGATCGGGCAATTATTGAAATTTATCACTGGAAACAAGGCAAAATGCCCAACAAAGGAGAAAAAAGAAAGAAAATATTTTTCAAATTTTTCAAATTTTTCACAAAAAGGCATACTTAGTAACTAAATGTGAGCAAATCAATGGACTACACATGAAATGGATAGAATATCCTACACCCCCTAACTTAAATGTTGCATTGTCCTCAATGTGCATTAAGAACACACCACAAAGAGAGGAAAAGAACTATATTACCCAAAATTGGAGCGATCTCCATAAGAGCTAGTCCAAAGGAATCTACAAAACAAGTTAGTACCGAGCATAGCAAAAACAAATAACAAAAAGTTAACTAATTACACTAGACTAAATTAAAAGGAAAGAAAAATAGGAAAGAAAGAAAATTAAAAAGCTAACTATTTACAACCTACTATTTAGACTTCACACTAACTATACACTAGAAGTCTAAATAGTTGAGGGTCCACCCAAAAAGGTATTTGACTTTGAAAGATCAACGGTGGACCCTCCAAAGCGAACATGCCTCCCGGAAAATAGGAATTTCGTTTGAACAACGGAAGGCATGTGGGTGGTGAAAAAAGTGAACCATCGCCAATTTGAAATTTTGGGCGGACGATGGGGGATTTGGATAATAAGGGGGAAATGTACACTTGAGGTCCAAGAAAAATCGACTCATCTCCCAAAGATTTTTCAAATGGAATTGGAGATGGTGCACACGTGTGGATAGGATCCATCGAAAACAAGTCCGGTAAAGTGTCCTCATCGGCAAGAAGTGTAGAAGTTTTAAAAGTTTCTACCAACTCATAGGAATCAACCGGTAATTCTAATGGTTCGATCACGGAAAACGAATATGGTGATGAAACAAATTCAATCTCAATCGACTCATCGTCGGAAGGTGATTGAATTTCGGGGGAGAAAGATTCACATTCGATGAGAAATTCTCTGAAAAATTGAGGTGAAACACTAGTTTCCACCTCCTCGTTGTTTTGTGCAAAAGAATTCATCTCATCGCAAAGTGTGCCTAGTCTCATTCCAGCATCATTTAAGCTTTCCAAACCTTGGGAGTAAAGAAGAAAAGTCTCTTCCAAAGTAGGCTTCCTCGGCTCAAGAGCCTCGGACTCCTCATTTGGTTGAAACTCGTCTTCGAAAGTAAGGAAATAAGAATCGTCATTGGATTCGAACAATGAATCCAACTCAAGCTCCCAATAACGATTTTCATTTCGATAAATATTTTCAAGTCTTTCATTTTCAAGAAAATCTTGAAAATGGAAAACTTGAAAACTATCCCCAAAGTATGAATCATTATAATAACCGTAATAACTATAATAGTAGGACATGATTACCTCGTTTATTGCAGATGGAGAATCCGAGCAAGAAAGTGAGCAACCGCGAATCAAAGTTTCTTAGCGCTCAAAGTATGCAAATCCTGCAAAAAAGGTTAAAACAAAGAATACAAATACAAAAGGAAAAATAGTACGAAATAATAAAGCAATTACTATCTAAAACACACTCCCGGCAACGGCGCCAATTTGATCGAGCGCGAACCGTGCGTCGTGTAATACGCAAATCGTTGTTATCGGTTCGGCGACTCAATGCAAAAGAACCTAAACTACAGCTACACTTGACAAGCAAGTAGAGCGGTAAGTCGGGTATCGAAAATCCACAGGGAGTTATTAAATTTCAGATGTTAATTGTTTAATTACTTCAGGAATAAAAGTGTAAAAGGTGATAGGTGGTTATGGTGACAAAAGAAAATGAGAAGTTACGCTAAATTAAAGGAAAGCGAGGATCGGGATCGCATTCTACCAAACAGGTCGAAACAACTACTAACTAGAGTTAAGGCTCGAAAGCAATCTAATCGAGCATTTCCAATTAAGCATAAACATCACACAATAAGGAATTTAAGCCAAAGTTGCGAGATTAAACATTTAACGGAAAATGGTCGCACGCGGATTAAATTCGGATTGTCGCTATAAACTCTAACGTTGCGTGACAAAGAAAGATAAACGCTTAACAATCCAACTTTGATACGCGCGGTTTCAATTAAACGCGATTTTGCACTAAACCTAGTTTTCGGAGCTCGGGGCCCGTAAATGGCGGAAATGAAATCCCGACCCTATTTATCTAGGGACGCATGGTGAATCAACTAAATTAAACTAATTTAAACTAGAAAACATGAATTAAAGCAATAAAACTAATTATGAAAGCATGAAAGTTATCTAGAAAGCAAGAATAAAGGGAAAACAATCTATATTAAATGAGAGGGAAGATGAATAGTCAATCATACAAACCAAATGGATGTCAAACCAAGATGAATTGAAGAGAAACCAAGCAAAACCCCAAAAACCTAAGCTAAATCTAACCTAAAATCGTATATATGGCTGGTCCCTTATTACAAAACCAAAATTTGGCTTATATAGTAAGTTAGAATAAAAGAAAAGAAGAAAGAAAAGAAAAGAAAATATCTGCAGAAAAACAGGGGATCGATCGATCGACAGTGTAATTCGTGGCAAAAATAAGAAGAGTCGATCGATCGACCCTTATGGTCGATAGATCGACCAAGCAGGGCAGCCTGCAATCCTCCCTGTTTTGGCATACAATCCAACGTCGCTCCAATCGCCGTAACTTTGTCGTTATGCATCAGAATCGCGCACCGTTCGCGGCCACGCGAAGCTAGCGAGGAGGGCTACAACTTCCGTGTAGATGTCGGGCCAGGTGCCCAAGCTGTCAAAAGACTAAAATGCCCTTGCGCGTGCGGTTGTGTACGAAAATTGAGCAAAACGCATCCGGACTTCACACTTAGCATCCAAATACCTACAAAAGCTCAATTAACACCTGCGAAACATGTTATCATAGAAATCCGAGGGTTGTCTGGTTAACGAGCATAAATATAGGGAATAAGATACCCGAGGGGGCTAATAACGCGTAGGTTAACGGGTGAAATACGCAATATTTCCGCCGTATCACTCACCTTCCCCATTAAGCTTGTATCCTGAATAGACCTCATCAAGTACCTGCTTGATAAACCCACCGTATCCAACCGAATGGCTCGATGGTTGATGTTCTTAGTCGAGTTTGATATCATGTACATCACATAGAAAGTCATGAAAGGAAGAGCCATCTCTGACTACCTCGCTGATTACCCTATGGAAGAGGCTGATAACTGGATCTCCGAATTTCCATATGAAAATATTCTCTACACCACTCAAGACGACCTTCGATGGAAAATGTTCTTCGACGGTGATACCAATAAAAAAGGATATGGCATTGGGATACTTCTGATCGCCCCAGATAACTCCCACACTCCCATCGCCATCAAATTGAATTTCCCCTGCACCAACAACATAACTGAATACGAGGCGTGTACAGTAGGCCTCAAAGTTGCGCTTAAGAAAGGTATTCAATGCCTAGATGTCTACGGGGATTCTGCCCTCATCATTGGTCAAGTGCTTAGAAAATGTAAAGTCAAGGACGAGAAACTCCAAACCTTCCATGCCCACTTAGAAGAACTAGCCTCTCAATTCCAAGACATCACCTTCCATTACCTACCTCGAGCAAAAAATAACCTAGTCGATGCCCTTGCTACCATAGTCTCCATGGTCGACATGCCCAAAGGAATAACAATGGCCCCCTTCCTGGTCCAAAATCAAGATAAACCAACCTATTACTACCACATTGAGATCATCACCAAAGAAGATCTAGAGCTAGCCAATTGCTGGTATTATGACATCTGGCACCTTCTCAGGCATGGTAGGGTATCTTGAGCGTTTTAACAAGAAAGACCGGGTAACCCTCCGAAGACTGGACGCCCAATACATCATGTGTCACAAAGCACTGTTTAAGAGAAACTTCGATGGAACCCATCTACACTGCGTCACAGGGGATGACATTGAAGAGGTGATGCAGATAATCCACAGTGGGGACGGTCACATGCTTGCCAAGAAGATCATCCGACAAGGCTACTATTAGACCACCATAATCCAGGAATGCACCACCTATGTTCGGAGATGACTCAAATGCCAACAGTTTTCCAACCTTAAACACCTGCCTTCGCGAGAATTATATAACATGACTTCTCCCTGGACGTTCTCCATCTGGGGCATCGACATCATAGGGAAAGTTACTCCCAAAGCTTCCAATGGACATGAGTTCATTCTAGTTGCCATTGATTACTTCACCAAATGGGTCAAAGCTGAGTCATACACAGTCCTAAACGCCAAGAAAGGGGCCAAATTCATTAAGAAAAATATCATCTGCCGATATGAGGTCCCACACGAGCTAGTTTCAGATAATGGGTTGCATTTCGAGGTAGAAGTCACAGAAGTGGTCAATAATTATGGGATCCATAGACACAAATATTCTCCCAACCGACCTCAAACCAATGGTGCATTCGAAGCCGCCAATAAGAACCTCAAAGCCATCATCAGCAAGATGATAGAAAGCTATCGAGATTAGGCTGATCGAATCCTATACGCCCTCTGGGGCTACCGAACCTCAATCCGAACCTCTACTGGGGTTACCCCTTACTCTTTAGTCTACAACATGGAAGTAGTCCTACCCATGGAGTTGGAAATACCCTCGTTACGCATCATTCTTAAAAGCAAGGTCAGTGAGGAGGACTGGCATCAAAGCCGCCTCGACGAGCTGTCACTCTTGGACGAAAGGAGATTGAAGGTGTTGTATCATATACAAGAGTACCATCGTCGCATAGTGCATTCATTTAATAATAGAGTTAAGGATCGCGGTGTCCGATAAGGGGATTCATCCCTTAAGGAGATAGTAGAGCCCATCTAGGACCCCAGATTGAAATTCAAGCCCAATTGGAGTCGCCCATACATTGTGAAGAAGATCTTGTCTGGCGGTGCCGCCATGCTCACCGAATTAGATGGAGAAGAAATGGATCGTCCAATCAACCTGGACCGTCTTAAGAAATTCTACCCTTAGTTCGAAATCTCGGTGCGCTACGATTCTTCTCATCTCCCTTCTATTCTAAAAAAAACTCTCTTTATTTCCCTCTACCCAGAACTATGTGGGCCTGATCCTCTGCAAAAAACATTCTTAGAAAAAAATTAAGACCTTTCAAAACCCCCAGAGGTACGTAGGCAACTCATATATCTTACATGAGCACGACCCTTTCTTTTTCACAAAATACTATTCTTTTCTTATCTCCGAGAACGACAGTCCATTCTAACATATATTTGAACAAAAGGATTATGCATGCCTTAGCGATCGGTATAGATAATTCAAAATACAAAATTCATCAAAAGGCACAGCTAGATGATCAAGAACTTGTTTATTTCATTAATAAGAAATTACAGTGCAATTACATAAAGGAACGGATGACTCCCTTCCCCCTACCTTCCTAAAAAGTCAAATAAATTCCCAACCTTATTTCCCGGTACAAAATAAACTCCCCCAAGAACCCTACCCACATATACCAGAGGAGCCCGCTCCATCATCGTCATCCTGGGGTCCCCAAGATTCCCCTACCTGAATAGAGTGCCGTAGATGCTCCATGAACTGATAAGCTCGAACCAGCCTCGAAAAACTACCACACCTCTCTCCATGGTGTCGGATAAAAGAAGCCACCTTTGTCCAGTCTCTACCACCAACATCTTGATGACTACTTTTCTCCACAACCACTTTATATAATCCTAGGTATGTGACAAACTCTCCTAGCAGACTGAGAGGGACGGGTCGACGGACGCCAACTCTCCCACAAAGAGCTAAGCTGCATGCGCAGACGCTCTATCAAATCTTCTACCAAAAAGTAGTCTAATGTCCGAGGTGGCACGATCTGCTCCCAACCAAATTGGCATAGAAGCCACTAAGGGAAATAAAAAGAGGTCTGTCTGAGACCAACCAGCCGGACATACGGGTTTTCTCCCAGTTCCAGAATAGGCAGCAGTTATCCCCACCAAGGCACTGACCAGTACAGATTCAGAGCCCCATGCTCCAAGAACCAGTTCTCCCAGCTCTCAATATCCATACCCACGCTGATGAAATGGCGTGAAAAGAAGATGGGTATAGCCGACAAAGGGTATTCCGGAGGAGTCACCAAACATAATCTTTCAGACAACCATATGAGTAGCATCACATGGATACCCCTCAGAAAGTCAGAACGACCTTCTCACCAGGCATTAAGCCATTCAAAGTCTCCACCAGTATCACCGCCACAGGATTACGATGGTAGGACATCCATGAAGTAATAGCTACAAGTTGTGGGTCCACCAGCAGTTTCCCAGTCACCAGCAATAATTTTAAAACCAAGCCCAGAACGACGGCTTTGGCATATCCGACAACACCAACCTCTTGTAAATTCACAGGCTGCAACATCGTCAGAAGGGAGATCATACCTCCAGCCACCAGTGGTCTGGTCACCGAGGACGAAATACAAAGAAGACCCACTAACAAATCCCTGGGAAATTGGGAAAACTCAGACATAGCAGCCGCCACAATAGGATTTACTCCCAACATGGCAGAAAATTCCTCATAAGTCTGACAGACTTCTTCCAAGCCAAAGAGGAATACATGGTCTTCAAGGTACCAGAATTGTACCGCCGCAATCAGCATGTTCCATTCTATGGGTCGATTATGCCATACAGAGACTCGACGCATGTTAAAAGCATCATAGTAAACGTTATTGGAGCACATCGCCTCCAAAGTCTCAAGGTAGTTGGTATAATCAACACTACCAGGGAGAGCCATCTCACATAACAAGAAAGTAGGAATGGGAAGGTGTGAGGAAAACACTCCACCTTTACCCCCTCTTTTATACTTGAAACCCCCCACAAAAGACATAACCCCTATAAAAATCGGAGGAAATCCTGCCCCATAAGGTACGAAAGGCTGAAGAGGGTACCAATCAAAGCTTTAAATTGATGGGATTGTACTGACTTGCTGATAGGCAGGACAAGGTGCTTACCGATCGGCAACCCCCTATTTTTAAAAATTTTCCTTTTTCCTCTTTTGTCAAAATCAGAAAACTCAATAAAAATAAATTGATATTCTCAAACAGAATTCCAAAAATCCCCTTTCCATCTTTATATAATTTCTCATTATGAATAAAACTTTCCTTCAAACTTTCAAAAATATTTTACGGTCTCAGCAGCAAAGTAAAAAGCGCATGTGCATGCATTCATTCATTCATCATTAATAGAAGATAATAAAAAAACTTCATTGCATTGCATAGATATGTTTATGTGTTACATCATTTTTGCAGGAAAATAAAGAAAAGCAAAAAATAATGGGACTCAGCCCGAACCCATATTCTCTCCCTCTCTATCTCTCTCTCTCCCCTAATCTTCACATCTATCTCTAAGAGCTTCAACCCCTGCGACGCGCACTCTTTCCCCTACGGTGAGATGACGTACCACCGTTACCCGAACCAGACTCCTCGGATGAGGCAGATGGCACCAAGCAAGAAGGAACAGGGACCGTATCCTGAATGTGGGTAGTCGTCGAAGATATTCAATTCCTAATGTCCCTCAGCCAAGTGGTGGACACCCGGACTTGCTGCAAGAAAAGACAGAATCAACATCAAGCAGAAAAGATCAAAAGAAACCAAAAGAAATGAAAAGAAAAAAGAAGAAAGATATACCAAAGGACGAAGAACCTCCTCTATCAAGACCAACTCCTCCGGGTCCATCGCATGAGGATAATGAAATATCGACACCATCCCTCCATCAGCCCGCCGGATGTTGTATGAAGGAGTATGCAACCGCACTAAGGGGACCTCCGAAGTCACCACCGCTGTAGATGTCGACGGATCGCCACCGCTGTGGGAGGACCCCACTGGCCGACTCGAACCCGCAGGAGGGAAGGGTAGTGCATCATATATGTTGGGCGACATTATCCAACTCGCTACGAAGTCCATATAATTATATGGCACAGTCGTATCAGTGTACAACATATATGACTCACCAATCATCACCGCAATCCTCGCATCCTCCGACAACAGCTGCTCCCGCCTCATAGACATAGGGAGCCTCGCAGGTGGCACCACCTCCTCCTCCTCAGCAATCTGTCGGACCACCCTCTCCCCGAGATACCAAGAGTGGCCAAACTCATGCTCCACCAAATGCCTCATCTGTGCATTCACTCCCGTCAATCCTGTATCCTGAACGGTCGTCCCCCAAGGGTAAAAAGTCACCTGAAAAATTCCCAGCAAAGTATAAGGAAATACAGAGTCAGAGCACACAAAGAACAGGACTGAAGAAGAAAAAAGTCTTACCTTATCGCTGGTCAGGCCATTCAAGACCTAACGCACCGCCCGCTAGAGAGAGACATCCTCGACTGCCAATTAGCCTTCCGCTATTGATACAACCGACAAAAGTCCCCAACAGTCTCGTCCTTCAAAGTGATTAGCTTGGTATTACACCTAATCACCTCATAGAACCACATCTACCAAAGACAAAAATCCACAACAAAAAAGATACGCATAAGGAAAATACGAATACATGAAATCAAAATGCGCAAATTAAAGAATACCTCAAGAAGATACGTGGCTCCAGTGAAAGTCTACCAGCAGCACCGACTGAATGCATCCAGAGAAAAATAAAGGGTCGTCAAAGTCAGGCTCCCCCAATCATAGAGAGGGATGTTCGAAAACATCCTCAGATATGGTAAAAACCATAAGTGGATAACGTCGCCGCTCGACGCCACCAGAAATCCCCCCAGCACCAGCAAAATAAACAACCGAGCCATCTGTCTCACCTGCAGCCCGTCCTCCACATCAATCACCCTGCTCAATAAAACATCCTTCAGCAGCGACAGATGGATGGAGTCCCCAGACACTATCCTCCCCACATCACCACGAGCCGCTCGCACCGCCTCCGACCTCACCCGTAAATAGAGGTCCATCTCTATCTGCTCTCCATCACAATCCAGCCCCAGCATCTGCTGCACATCTATGGGAGTCACAGTCATCTCCCTGAAACCAAAGCGGAAGGTGTGGGTAATTACACAAGTCTGAAAAAAGATCGATATATTATTGAATTAATATTCCACGTGGAGAATGTTACAAAAGAGAGAGAAGATAAATATTACAATTGATGATTACAACCGAATAGAAGCTATCCTTTTATAGCCTCTAAAAGATAATCTTATCTTTTTCTTAATGAATAAACAAAGAAGAGAAAACATAAACGTGGGCTGCTGAATGTAAAGTGCACAGTGATTGCACAGTAAAAGCACACAGTAATTTACAATAATTCAAAAAGTAAATAGTAACTGATTTGGATGTTTTTGTTTTAAACGTCCAAATCATCATCACATGCGTCAGTTGATTACTGACCGTATGCATATCCCACTTCGTGTGCTGGATGATTTGCAGTCGTCCACGTGGGTTAATTTTCTTCGTCCAATTGTCATGCATCAAATGCATTAGCAATCTTGGCCTCAGCAACAGAGTCGAAGGACATGCTATCGTTAGGGCTGTGGTTTGGAGGTCCATGTAATTGGGCTTGTTCGTATTCCTCCGCATGGCTTAATTATTTAAAGGGAACATCTAAATTATTTTTATTTTTCAAGTTATTTAGAAACTCCCTTACTGCCGCTCGTTGTTCAAGCGAGGTAGTATAATTTATCGGTAAATCGGTAACAAATAATCGTCTGCCATCAGTTACCGTGAATTTTAATGCTGATTCCTGACAAAAATATTCTGCATAATTTGAAGTATTGATTAGGTTTTGTGACCAATATCTCGTTGTGTCCAACTGGTCCAACGGTACATTAAGTGCAATTTCTCAATTTTGTTCAATCTCGTCCCATTCATAGTCCTCAGTGGCTCTGAGGTACCAGATCTGGTAGGGTTGATAGAAAATTTCTCTTGATCGCCAACCAATTGTGCTTGTGATACGAAATGACAGATAGCGAGTATATTTGTACTTACTTTTTGTCAATACATGATAGATCATGGGTTTGATCATCATAGGTAAAAATTCAAAATGATTGAAACAAGCTACACTGGAGAAGATTAGTTTGTTTACTAACCCCCATTCAATTGTTTCAATATCCCAAGGTGGGTATCCCTCTTCAGTAATGAAATGCAGTTTTGGCATGTCATCATTATAATTTAAACTAGAGTAAAAATGTTGGAGTAAGAGTCTTTTTATCTTTTGCTCATGGTCCTCGATTTTTGGTAAAATTTCGATTTGGAATAGAGGATGTGGGAGAACTATCTTTGCTTTTCAAATAGACAAATTCTCCTGATAGTATTGAATATCTTGTCAGAAAAATTATTTTCCAGTAATTCAGTAAATTCCAGAAAAGTATCAATTTTTTCTAAAGAAAAATATTCATTTTCGTAGTTTAAGCCTTTTATGAGTTTGAGGCTCAGACTTTTGAATTTATCCAAAGTTGTTGTTTGTTCAGCAATTTTATCAGCAAGGATACTCATATTTTTTCTAAAATCTTTTCTCCTATCTCGGAGATGAGATTTCCATGCTTCATTTAATGGTGTATACAACTCGCAGGGGATTCCTGGGTTGTGAAAGTCATAAGTTTCAGTATCAAGGAGGCTTTACTTGGTATGAAGTTTGGAGAACTGGTAAATCATACTAGGAGGTCCTAATTATTTCATCCAATTTTCCCATGCTTTAATGGCTTCAGGCATAGTATTATATTTTTGGTGGCATGCACCAGGGAATTTGTTTACTTGCATAAAACATTGATTCCAGTTGTCATAGAAGCCTGGGTTTCTTCCACTGAATACAACATAAACAGGGTTTGGTTTAGGCTGTGTGGATGATGATGCTTGGGTTTTTGCCTTTTTAGCAATAGTCACCCAATCTCCTTTGGTTTCTCCTGGATGCTTATCTCCCATCCTAAAAATAGAAAAGAAAGGCCACTTGTTTAGTGGGTTTAATAAAATATATTTCAAAATATTCCACTTGTTTAGTGGGTGTTATTTTAAAATATTTAATATTCTCCACTTGTTTAGTGGATTTCTAAAAACTCTACTTGGTTAGTAGGTTTTTCATCATAGTTCCTGCTAAGATAATCTGCAAGAAAATTATTAGTACCATTTTAAATGTTCAACTTCAAAAGTATAAATAGCAATTTGGTTGAACCATTTAAGTCTTCTTCCTTCTAAAATATTTCTTTTGTTTATCAGGAAGTCTTTTAGAGCTTTATTATCTGTTTTGACAATAAAGTCTTCAGGTGCTAAGAAAATATGGAATTTTTTAATAGCGAGTTTTATTGCTAGTAATTCTTTTTCAAAAATAATATAATTCAGTTCATTTGGTTTAAATTTTCCTGAATTATATCCACATATTAATTCATGTTTTTAAATTGATTTTGGTATAGCAGTTTTCTTACCACGAATACCAAAATTATTGGAAGGATTGTTTTCATTCCAATATTTTGAAGGAATTGCTTTGAGAACACATCCCCAACAATTATCCGAAGCATCAGTTTCCAATATTAATTTTCTCCTATTTTAGGAAAATAAACTTTTGGACAATTATTAATGATTTTTTGTTTAATTGTTTTAACAACAACAGTATCATTAGCACTCCATGTAAAAACTTCATTCTTTTTAAGTTTTTCAAGAAGTGGTAATTCTTTTTGAGATAATCCTTTTATGAAATTTCTTCCATAATTAAGGATTCTTAGGAAACTTTGTAATTGTTTTTTATCCAAAATTTCCTCATTAAAATCTCTTATTTTAGAGATGATATGATCTTGTAATTGTAGGCCATCCTAGTTTAGGATTATGCCAAGAAAATTAATTTCTGTTTTTTCAACATCAATTTTCTTAGGTGATAAAATGATTCCATGTTTTTGGAAATTTTCACAAATAATTCTTAGATGATATCTATGTTCTTCTATGTTTTTGGAAAAAACAAGGATGTCATCTATATAGACAACACAAAAATCTTTAAGGTCTTTAAAGATTTTGTCCATCCATCTTTGATATACCCGAGGAGCTGTGTTTAGTCCAAAAGGCATAACATTCCGTTGATAGTGTCCTCTAGGAGTACTAAAGGCTGTCAATGGCTTGGATTCTTCAGTTAGTTTTAACTGCCAAAATCCAAATTTACAATCGAATTTGCTAAAGAACTTTTTTCCTTTAGTTTGGTTGATTAATACACCCTTTCTTGGAATAAAATAACCATCAAATTCTAATTGTTCATTTAGTCTTTTATAATTTATAACCATTCTAGTTTTTCCTCTTATAACTTCACTGTGTTTTCTCACCATGAAGGCAGGGCTAGAGTGTGGACTTATTGTTTCTTCAATAAGGTTTATATACAATAATTCTTTAATTTGTTTATCAAATTCATCTATGTCATTTCTGGTATAGATCATTGGTTTTACTCTTATAATGACATTGGGATCTCTTAGTTTAAGATTACAATATCTTGGACTTGTATTCCATAATTTTAGTGGGTTTTCACTAAAATTATCATTTAATATAATATAAAGCCAATGAGTTTCTTCAAGGGCTTTTATAAAAGGAGTTATGTCCCCTTTCTTAGTAGGGCCAAAATCTCTTTCGCACTTATATTTATGTTGTTGTAGTAAAGGGATTTTTACTACATCTTTGTTGAGGGTTAAATTTATAGTTCCCTCATCAATGCTTATAGGCAAATATTCTGAGATAAAATTGTTGCCTAATATAAAATCTTCATGCATTTCTGGAAAGCATAAGAATTTTGGAATAATGAATTTCTTTTCATTAAACCATATAGCCACTTTTTTTGCTTTTAAATCAATGAAATTTTGTGTCCCATTGATGCTTGTTACAGTAATAGGATTTTTCATTTTTATCCATTTTTCAGGAGGTAGAGCATTAGGTCTACAAGAACATATGGTTGCTCCTGTATCAATTAATGTGCAAAGACTATATGGTTTATAGCCTGCAAAATTGAAGTAACCTAATACATAAGTATATCTTCTCTTTCCATGGCTTGGTGAGAAGATTATTTCTTCTTTTCCTAATTGGAAATGATAAATTTGACTGGATTTTATATTATCTTCTTTTAGATAATTTGTTCCAGGTAATATTGGTACTTGTATATTTTCATAGCAATAGGAGGTTTACTATTACTATTATTACTACTCTCGCCTTTTAAAAGGTTTTTTCCTTTTAATTTTTCCCAATCATTGTCAGGAAAATTCTTTTGCCAATTTTCAGAATGTTTATTTTTAAAATAAACATTGCTACCAGATACCTGTAATTCAACGTTGTTTCGTTTTTTTCAGGAGGTGTTTCTGTTATTTGGGGTAGTATCCATTGTTTTGGTACTTCCAAATCTCTCTAGTTGATTAATCTAGGTTGTATTGCCGAATCAAATGGCCGAGGTTCAAATATTTCTATAATATTTCTATCCACATTTTGTGTATTTGTATGTGGTAGAGTTGTCAATTCATGAATTATTTTTCAATGTATTGACATATTTCTTGAGGTATCTTTCATTCATATTCCTTTGGTTTGGATTTTTATAATGACAGATTCCTCAATATTTGGATCATCAATAGATATAAAGAAATTTGGTTTTATATTAAACCAAATAACTGCATTTACCAAATTGGATTGGACTCCTCCAATTATGGCATTCATAGGGTTGAATCTTTTGTCTAAGACCAGTATAGCAACGGGTGTATCCATCCCTTGTCTAAACAGGGCAGTAATACATATTTGAATGAACCCGATATGTATATATTTAATATTTGGGTGTTTTTCTTCCATCTTTTGATCTTTTTTAAATCAAAAAGTTTAATATCTGTTGTTTCATCATCTGTTGAGCCAGCAGTAGTATTACCATTAAATTGTTCAAATATTCTTGTTGAGAATAATTTGAATTTTGATAATTTATAGACATCTTCCTTTTTTATAAGTTGCCTTTGATTATCAATTTCTTGTAAATGTTCATTGGTAAAAGTGATTTCTTCTCCAACTATTTCACGAAGGGCTATTATTTGTAGCTCATCTTCGCTACTACTTCGTACTTCTGCAGTATTATACATAAATATGAGTTCTTCATCGGATGTTTTCGAATCAAATTTAAGCTCATATAAAATTTCATTAGAATAATTAGAAATATCAGAATCAGATAAATATTCTCCATAAAATATTTCTAATTCTTGTTCTTCAAGAAATTTTATCATTTTATTTGCACTTTTTCCCTTTTTAGGGCAATCAGGTGCATAATGGCCTTCTTCGTTACAAATATAACAACGACACTTCTTTTTTAGAGGTGGGTTTTTAGAAGGTTTCTTTTTCCTAATATATTTTTTATTCTTTGAAAAAGATGTTTTCTTTTTCCAAGGTTTCCATTTAAATTTTCTCTTTCGAGAATATTTAGAATATTTGGAATTTCTAGAAGGTGGATTACATCCTATTTTCCAATTTTCTTTTAAAATCTTATCACAACATTTATAACCAGCTTTAGATTTTGTGATTCGATTTTTAATTTATTTCTTGGCTTTTATTTCAATGCATTTGTCAGATATTTTTTTTAATACCCAATTAATGCGAAAACCAAGATTGTCATCTGTCTCATCCTTCTCGATAGTTTTTAACCAGCTAGGATAAGATTGTAAGGATATTTCATCCCATGGATTTTGGAGTTTGTAAAAGAATTGATCCATCTAGTGTTTGGTTTCTGAATGTTTTAGTTTGAAATAATATTTTTTTATATATTTCAACAAATTCTTCAAATTGACAAATGTTACATAATTCCAGTTTAGATAATATGTAACACGCATCTTCTTGGAGTCTGGGTTCTCCAGTATATCCAATCATATTTTCTTTAATTATTTCAACAAATCCTTTTAATATTTCATCAAAAGATTTGAAGGTTTGTAGGAGTTCAGTTTTTTGCTGAATTCCTTTATCTGAGCTTTCCCATTGTTGCAACCATATTAAAACATCTCCTTGGAATGTTGCTGCAAGGTAGTCTAGAATTTTTCTTTAGACCATGTACTCTTATAGTTAGTAATGAGTATAGACATGGATTGTGCCCACTCATTAATAGTTTGTTAAGGGACATGCCTTAGATCAAGATAAATACCATGTTGAGATATATTTTGTTTGTTCAAATTATGTCTTCTTAAGAAAAAAGGATTTGGTTCATCCTCATTTTTAGTGCTACTTGTAGAAGCATTGCCTGTTTTAACAAAATCTTCTTTTCCATTTTTATATGCAGGGGTTTGCATATAATCTTCAAAAGCTTCCCAATTTTGGAATTCCTGAAGTGGTTCTTCAGCCTTCCTTTTTTCATCAATTGTATTTACTACATGTGGTAGATTTTCTTCTTCATCAGATGAATATTGGTTTAATTCATACTGATAATGTTGTAATAATTTTTCATTTTCCAAATACGTAGTTTGTATTTGTTCAATGAGTTTATTACGTTCTGAGACAGTTAATATTAGATCTTTGTATAGATGTCTCCAATAATCTAATATTTCACGAACGTTTATATATTCGGTGTAATTAAATTCTTCTGTTTGAACAGCTTTAATTTCTTCCGAACCATAATATAGCCTCGAAATTTTGTTATCCCCTGGGTTATTCGTTCCAGTTTGTTCTGGATTTTGATTATCTATTTTGTTTAATAGATTTTCAATTTTTTGTTTAGTCTCCTCTTTTAGATCTAAATTTGTAATTGTTTCGAGTTGACTAATTTTTTTATCAACTTTGTTTAAGTTGAATTCAATACAATCTAATTTTTTCTCTACATAATTTTGATTAACGACCTGATGTCTTTCAGTTCGTTTTACCTAACTAAAAACTATATCAGTTAAACTATTTAACGTAGTACTAATTTTATTAATATCATTTTCAGATTTTTTATCTACATGCAAACTATGATTATACATAGACTCATCATTTTGTAACCATGGTGCTAAACAGTGTAAATTAATATTATTATTATTTTGTTCATCTTTATAAGATTCCATTAGTTCCTAAGACCTCCTATTATATTTTGTTTCAGGTGCCTAAAATCGATTTTCCTAAGTCCGATTGCTAACTACAGTAGCTTTTTGGCAAACGAAAATATGGGCTTTGAAACAATAATAGGTATATGGGATTTATGAAAACTTTAAAGATTTTCAAAATAATACTCTTTTTTTTTAATACAAAAAGATTAACACACTTATTTATATAGAACTAAGATTAAACGGTATTTCATACAACAATTATTACGGCACTTAATTCCAATAACTTTATGTTTTACCCTAAAATTTTCTCCAGCAACATAAGTTCTGTGATGGAGTATAATAGTTTCTACTTTAACATTCATATTAGCATAATAATATAAACATAATTAGAATACTAACAAAATAATAGAATACTAACCTTTGATAACAAGGCTCTGATACCAATTACACAAGTGCGGCAAAATATCAAAATATTATTGAATTAATATTCCACAGAGCACATAAGATCGCCGTCGAACAAGGCGTCTCATCCAGCACAGACGCCAACCTCCCAAAGCCTAATGAGGATACCACCCAACGCACCAAAGGTGGAAGATGCTCCTAAACATCCTTGAGCCCCGTCGTCCCGCGGGCACGCATAGTCGACAAAGAAACATCGGACTGTCAAAAAGAAAACAATGTAAAAATCTAAGAAATAAGGAAAACGATAAAACTGGAATGCCAAAAGTCATTTTACTTACATAACCGTTAGGGTTCACCCCCCTCGAAGAGTAATGATGCGACGACTCCCGCAGCAAGGTCCGCTCATCCGCAACCGGCTCGAATGCGTCAAAAGAGTTCTCGCTGCCCAAAGCAAGAGGCGCCCTGGCCCTCCACTCCACATTTGCCCAGTCATCAACAGCCAACCACTCCCTGTGTACTACTGCTCACAAAAGCGAGAAGGCAAGAAGCTGTGAAAAATAAGGGAAACCCGCCTCCTTTTATATGATGCCAATGGTCATGCCGATCGGAACTGCCCCACCTACCGATCGGCACTGACCCTTTGCCTTCTCGAGATAGCTCAAAAGTCCGTGCCACTGTCAAATGTCACCCTCCACACCATGCCGACCGGCACCCCCCTTAAATTTTTATACAGAAACTCCCAAAAAATACCAAAAAACCTTAAAAAATCGTGATAAAATTCCTAAAAATCCCGAAAAGGTTTTAGAACATGTTCACCAAGAAAATTTTGCACTTCCTCAAGCGGAACCCCTATTTTCCCAGCGAAACTCTCAAAAGACAAGTGAATCTCTCCCCGACAACGTCCCCAGAGGACCTCTAAAGTATCCCAAACTTTAGGATCGTATCCTATTCCCCAAAGGTCTCAAATTTCCCCAAGAAATACGTCCAAACCCTAGACCACCTTCCACGGCATCAAATTGGCTGTTCCCCCGATAAAGTCTCCAAAAGACACGAAAATTTCCCAAACAATCAGCTCCCCAGCTCAAATCAAAATCACGAGGTAATTTTCCCGACAGAGTTCCCCGAGAACATCTCAATTTAAGCCCATCATAATTTTCTTCGACCCACAGAATTGGTCATCACAATTTAAGCCCGCATAATTGGCTTCGACCCGCAGAATTAGGTTCGACCACCAGAATTGGTCATCTCAACTTAAGCCTGTAGAATTGGCTTCGACCCGCAGAATTGGTCATTTCAAACTTAAGCCCGCAAAATTGGCTTTGACCCGTAAAATTGGTCATTTCAAACTTAAGCCTGCAGAATTGGCTTTGACCCGCAGAATTGTTCATCACAATCTCAACTTAAGCCCTCAGAATTGGATTCGACCCGCAGAATTGGTCATCACAATTTAATCCCTCAGAATTGGCTTTGACCCGCAGAATTGGTCATCACAATCTCAACTTAAGCCCTCAGAATTGGCTTCGACCCGCAGAATTGGTCATCACAATTTAAGCTTGCAGAATTAGCTTTGACAAGCAGAATTGGTCATTTCAATTTAAGCCCTAAGAATTGGCTTCGACCCGTAGAAATGGCCATCACAATTTAAGCCCTCAAAATTGGCTTCGACCTGCAGAATTGGTCATTACAATTTAAGCCCTCAGAACTGACTTCGACTCGCATAATTGGTCATCACAATTTAAGCCCTCAGAATTGGCTTCCACCCGCAGAATCGGTTACCCTCATTCCTAATCCCTCAGAATTGTCTTTGACCAGCAGATTCGGTCACCCACATATTTAATCCCTCAGAATTGGCTTCGACCCGAAGAATCAGTCACCCTCATCCCTAAGCCCTCAGAATTGGCTTCGACCCGCAGAATCGGTCACCCTCATCCCTAAGCCCTTAGAATTAGCTTCGACCCACAGAATCGGTCACCCTCATCTTCAAGCCCTTATAATTGGATTGTACCAGCAGAATCGATCATCCTCATCCCCAAGTCCTCAGAATCAGCCTCAACCCTCTGAATTGGTCATCTTCTTTCAAAGGCATCATGTGGTGTCTATTCGACGGCTATCGTTTGTTCCAAACTCACCAATCGAGGGGCTCTATAGACACCCCATTCTAACACCCCCTAACCTCTTCGTAGGTTCCCTATCACCTCCCCTCGTCGCTAAAAAGCCTAAGTCATACCCTGGTTACTGACCTAAAGGCCATAGGGCACTCCCAAGTTTCATTTGACCAAAAGTCAGACTCTTCAGCTCAATCGAGACTGAATGAATATTCGAAGGGCACTGAAAACCCTTTCCAACGGTCTGTCCTGTGCACAATTCTGACTTACGGTACGGATGAATGACCCGTTTTCCCTCGAAACTTGATCAGGAGGTCATCGGACACTCCCATGCTCCGTTTGACCAAAGTCAACTCTTCAGCTCAATCGAGACTGTATGAATCTTCTAATGTAACTAAAACCCCTTTCCAACTGTCCGCCCCATGCGCGATTTTGACTTATGGTACGGACCAACAATCCGTTGTACTTCGAAAGGTCACCGAACGCTTCCAGGCCCCGGTTGACCAAAGTCAACTCCCCAAATCGAGTCAAACTCTTTGGAATATTAAATTACATCTCCTACCTTTTCCAATGGTCCACCCCGTGCGCGATTCTGACTTACCATGCGGATGAACGATCCGTTCGCGTTCGACGATCCCCCATCTAAAGGACCGACGAACACTTTCGAGCCATATTTGACCCAAAGTCAACTCCCAGATCCGCGAGCAGTCCAAATACTTTTGAAGGACTCTGAAGTACCTTTCCAATGGTTCACCCCGTGTACAATTCGAATCAATGTTTTACGGCCTACGATTGATTTTTGAAGGAACCAGAAAGAGACTGCCAAACGGCAGGTTCCAAACCATGCCTATCGGTAGTGTGCCTAAACACACTTACCGATTGGTAGGACTAGGGCTATGCCGATCGTCAATGCCCTGGGCCTATAAAAAGTATAGCCTAACCTCATTCCAAACACATACAAGATCTGAAATCCATCATTCTCAATGAGCTCAGAAAACTCCTCTCGAAGTCAGCGTGATTTCCACATTCAAATCCCTCTCTAACCTTCACCTTTCATCACCTTTTTCATAAAACTTGATGAATTAAGTATCCTCCATCATGACCCAAGTGCAAGGGCTTCTCTCCAACATCCAAGATCAAGCTTAAGATCTTCAAGAAGGTCCAACTTTCTCAACTCTCCCTTCAAATTCTCCTAAATTCGCATTAATTTGTTTTATTACTTAGCAGTTTTATTCTCTCATCTCACATATCCTAATATACTTTTTATTTTGTATTATCTCACATCTTTTATTTTCATATAAATAAAAATACAAAAAATAGGAAAAACAGGGTTTGCTCATAAATTCCAAACGGGAATTCTCACACTTTTCTCACAACTAAAACACTTTTTTACACACACACACACACACATATAAGAGAAGTCCCCGATTGGATTTGTGGGATAAACCCCACCCCTCATTTTGCATACGAACTATGTGGACTTTGATGCCTCTAAAGGCTACGTAGGCGTCTCGGGATAAAACCCGAGACTCGAGTCCTTTTCCTACTTTTCTCTTTTTTTTGTATATTCTTTAAAACTTAACTCTCTTAAACTCTCTCTATATATATTTGTTCTGGATGGCGTATTATCCCACATGCGTTATCATTCCCTTGTAATGATCGACGCTAGGATAATCGCATAAATCCTATTTTCTAATATTACTTTAAGAAACACTCCTACGGATGACTCGCTTTATCTCTTCCATGATACAAGTTGATGATTCCTATCTCCGCTACATATACACATGCACACATAACACGAGGAAGTGAAGGAAAATAACAATAACCCATGAGAGACCGTAAGGGCGGAATGGGTGCCTAACACTTTTCCATTTCGTAACTTCGCCTCCGGGACCTTTTCGAATCATTTTGGTTTAGTATATATCAGTATGTCTTTGGATGCTATCCATCGGGATGGCTCCCTTTTTTCTTTTTTCTGTTTTGAGTAAAATAGACTGGCGACTCCATCTCTCTACATTTTCACCTCATCACTCACGCCGGCCGAAGCGCTCCCTAGAGGGATGCGCGGGACCAAGATCCTCTCGAGATGAAGGGGAGACACCCCCTCTTCTTCGCCTCTCCCACCACGAGGATCGGAGGGGATGGACACAATGAGATTGATATAATATAAGTCCATCCATTGTTTTAGAAATTTTAATTCCTAATATAACATCGGCGATACCCATATCTTTCATGTCAAATCGACTACTCAACATTTGTTTTGTAGTTTTCACAATTTCCAAATTACTTCCCATGATAAGCATATCATCAACATAGAGGCACACAATGACATATCCATTTTGAATGTATTTAAAATAAACACATTTATCGCATTCATTAATTTTGAAGCCATTTGATAACATTGCATTATCAAAATTTTCATGCCATTGCTTAGGTGCTTGTTTTAATCCATAAAGTGATTTAACAAGATTACATACTTTTCCTTCTTATCCGGGTGCTTTGAACCCTTCAGGTTTCTCTTTATAAATTTCCTCGTCTAGTTCACCGTTTAAGAATGTGGTTTTTAAACCCATTTGATGTATTTCAAGTCCATAAATAACAGTTATTATTATTAACATCTGAATGGACGTTATTCTTGTTATCGGTGAATATGTGTCGAAGTGATCCAACCCTTCCTTTTGCCTATAGACTTTAGCTACAAGTCTAGCTTTATATTTATCAATCGATCCATAGGCCTTCAACTTCTTTTTGAAAATTCATCTATAACTTAACGGTTTTAAACCTGGTAGAAGATCCACTAGTTCCCATGTGTGATTTTCTAATATGGATTTAATTTTACTATTAATTTCTTCTTTCTAATTAGAAGCATCGGGTAAGGATATAGCTTCTTTGTACGATTGAGGTTCATTTTCTAGCAGATATGTTAGAAAATCTGGACCGAAAGAAGTCGAGGTTCTTGCTCTTTTACTACGTCTTGGTTCATCCTCTATTATTTCAATAGGTTGATGAGTACCACTTGTAGTAGCTTGATTTGTCCTTTTAGAAGGACCAGATTCTCGGGTCATGTTATACGAGAATTCATTTTTCAAAAAATGAAGCATCCTTCGATTCAATAACCGTATTTACATGAATATCCGAAATCTCAGATTTACTATTTAATTATCAAACAGTACAGAAATAATAATAATAAAATAATAATTACAGAATTATAATGAACTTATAGAAAATAAAAGAACATACTTAAATTTGCAAAAAAAATAATAAAATAGAAAGAAATTCGACCCCTGTGTTATCCCACAGTGTCCTTAAGACAAATTTATTCCCTCCAAGTGCTTAAGGTTAATGAATAATTGTCTTCCAAGATAGAACGAATTTTTGGATTAAACAAGTAGCACAACAATGTAAAATCCCATCAAATATAATTATGTGTGTTTACTCAACCAAATAGTATGTCAAATGATAATGAAATGAAATGCAGGAATGCAAAATTAATTTCTTGGAATAGTAGCATTTCGGGTTGGAAGAGATTAGAGAGGGAATTTTTTCATTACTTTAAAAACGGAGGGAAGCATTTGTATTTATAGTGAAACAAGTGACTGTTCAAAATAACTGTCAAAAAAGTTAAACGAATTTAACTGTTGACTGTTGGCAATAACTGCCAACAGTTTATTAATTAATTAATTAATTTCGCAATTAATTAATAATTAATGCCCAAAAAGTCAATTTAAAATCGGACCGCATGTGGGCTTTTGGCCCAAACCCAACAGATGCATAGTGTAGGCCATATCCCCTTCAACGAGTTAGGATACCCCAAGGAATCCAATCCGTAGTCCATCATTTGAGTTTTATTAACTCATCATTTTTCCACTACTCTTCCAATGCGGGACAAGAGTTAAAACATACCCAATTCATTAACTTTCATTACTTTGTGAGTCACTTTGGAGACATATTTATCATTCATAACTTAATGAAATTGGACATGTGAATATATTACGTTAATCTCCTTGCGAAGGAGAATGTGTTCGTATATGGTCTCATAATTATCGTAATGTGGGTCCCATCTAAATTTGAGCTCAAAGTGTCTCAAAATTCTATCCAGGAAATTATGGACAACTCACATTAGTCCCATTTTTCCAACAATCCCCCACATGAATGACATATCATTATAAATAAAAAAGCAAACACTGATGTAGACATAGGTTGAGTAAAACAGAAGATTTATTGCATCGTGAGAAGTAGCCTAATGGCCTTGAACTTTCCTTAGTGATATACTATCGAATTTACTTGGTTAATCAGTAGACTTCATGTCCTTGAACCGTCAACCGTTTCTATAAACCTAGACAACAATATTCACACAATAATTCTTCAACACAGTTGGTTCTCACATTTATGTTCATATTGAACATGAACACCACTTGGTTTCGTGAGTATTTTAGAGAATATGCCTTTCATTATTCTTATAGAAGTGCCTCCCTTCTTACTCATGTAGGTGACTTCCATAAAGAGTATCCTGTAATACCCACCCCACTTAGACATACTAAGATATGGATGTCATTAAAATCATAACTTATCCTAATTTCGTGGCAGATGTGCACTGTCTCATCTTTCGAATGGATAGGATTAAATATCATCCAGTGCTTACAGAATATAATGTAGTTCGATTTTTCCATTGAACTTAGATCTTGGGATCTCCAGTCAGCGAGGTTGAGTTGGCACTATATTAATTCTTATTTATTTATAGGCTTTAGACCCTTTCCTCTAGATGATCTTTCTACTTGCTCTCGGTTTAAACCTTTCGTTAGTGAATTCACTATATTATCTTTTGACTTTACATAATCAATTGAGATAATTTCGTTTAAGAGAAGTTGTCTAACGGTATTGTGTCTACGATGATTATGTCGTGAATTTCTGTTATACATGTGATTATGTTCCCTTCCAATCGTCGATTGATTATCGCAATGTATACATATTACGTGCACATGTTTTGACCAATTTGTAACATCCTCTAAGAAATTTCGAAGCCATTCAGCTTCTTCTCCAGCTTTGTCTAGTGCATTGAATTCGGATTCCATTGTCGATCTAGCAATGCACGTTTGTTTTGAGGATTTATTAGATACGGCTGCACCTCCAAGGGTAAACACATATCCACTCGTAGAGTTAGAGTCTTTTGTATTAGATATCCAATTTGCATTGGAATGTCTTTCAAGAACATTTGGATATTTAAAGTAGTACAGTCCATAGTTTTGAGTGTATTTCAAATAACCCAAAACTCTTAATATTGCCTCCCAGTGATCTCTCCCCGGATTACTCGTAAATCGACTTAGCTTATTTATTGAGTATGCTATGTTCGATCGTGTACAGTTTATGATATAAATTAAACTGCCGATAATACGCGAGTACTCTAGTTGAAATATGCTTTCACCATTATTTCTTGCTAGATGTAAATTTACGTCTGCAGGTGACTGGCTAGGACTGATATCATACTTCTTGAATTTTTCAAGTACTTTCTTTATATAATGAGATTGAGATAATATAAGTCCATCCGATGCTTTGAAAATTTTAATTCCTAATACAACATTGACAATACCCAAATATTTCATGTCAAATCGACTACTCAACATTTGTTTTATAATTTTGACAATTTCCAGGTTACTACCCATGATAAGCATAACATCAACATAGAGGGATATAATGACATATCCATTTTGAATGTATTTAAAATAAACACATTTATCGCATTCATTAATTTTGAAGCCATTTGATAACATTGCATTATCAAATTTTTCATACCATTGTTTAAGTGGTTATTTTAATCCATAAAGTGATTTAATAAGTTTACATACTTTTTCTTATTGTCTGGGAGCCTTGAATCCTTCAGGTTGCTCCATATAAATTTCCTCATCAAGTTCACCATTTGAGAATGCGGTTTTTACATCCATTTGATGTATTTCAAGTCCATTAATAACAACTATTGCTATTAACATTCGAATGGATGTAATTCTTGTTACCGGTGAATATGTGTCGAAGTAATCCAACCCTTCCTTTAGCTTATAGCCTTTCGCTACGAGTCTAGCTTTATATTTATCAATTGATCCATCAGCCTTCACCTTCTTTTTGAAGATCCATTTATAACCTAACGGTTTTGAACCTGGTGGAAGATCCACTGGTTCCCATGTGTGATTTTGTAATATGGATTCAATTTCACTATTAATTGCTTCTTTCCAATTTGAAGCATCGGGTAACGATATGGCTTCTTTGTACGATTGAGGTTCATTTTCTAACAGATATGTTAGAATATCCAGACCAAAAGAAGTAGAGGTTCTTGCTCTTTTACTATGTCTTAATTCATCCTCTATTGGTTCAATTGGAAGATGAGTACCACTTGTAGTAGCTTGATTTATCTTTTTAGGAGAACCATATTCTCGGTTCATGTTACACGAGAATTCATTTTCAAAAAATAAAGCATCCCTCGATTCAATAACCCTTTTTACATGAATATCCAAAATCTCAGATTTACAAACTAAGAAACGATATGCATTGCTATTAGTAGCATAACCAATGAATACACAGTCAACGATTTTTAGCCATATTTTTACCTTTTTAGGTTTAGGAACCATTACTTTGGCTAAGCACCCCCACACTCATAAATATTTATAGCAAGGTCTTCGACCTTTCCATAACTCATAAGGCGTGTAATGAGTTTTCTTGTGTGGAACTTTGTTAAGAATATAATTAGCAGATAATAAGGCTTCCCCCCACAAGTTCTGGGGAGCTCCTGAACTTATCAACATATAGTTCATCATCTCCCTCAATGTTCGGTTTTTGCGTTCAGTAATACCGTTCGATTGAGGAGAATAAGGAGCGGTGGTTTGATGAATGATTCCGTTATCAGAACAAAATTCCTCAAATGGATATTCGTATTCACCTTCTCTATCACTCCTAATACCTTTTATCTTTTTGCTTAATTGATTCTCAACTTTATTCTTATATTATTTAAATGCATTAATAGCCTCATCTTTACTATGTAATAAATATACATAATAATATTTTGTGCAATCGTCAATAAAAGTAATAAAATACTTTTTACCACTTCTAGTTTGTACAAATTTTAAATTACAAAGATCCTTGTGAATTAAATATAATGGTTTGGTGACCCTTCCAATAGAATGAAAAGGTAATCTAGCTAATTTTGATTCCACACAAATATCACATTTATGATTTTTATCAATATTAAATTTTGGCAAAAATTTCAAGTTAATTATTGTACGCAAGGTATCAAAATTAACATGTCCTAATCTAGCATGCCAAATATTAGATGACTCAATCATATAAATAGAACTAGATATTTCATTCATAGGGATGCCTTAGGCATCAATGTCATTACATTCATTTTAAAGAGCCCCTCGGACAGGTAGCCCTTTCTTACGTACACATCATTTTTAGATATTACAAATTTATTAGAAATAAACACAAGATTAAATCCATTCTTTCTTAGAAGTCATTCGAAAATCATATTTTTTCGAATATCAGGCATATGCAACACATTGTTTAGGGTAAGCTATTTTCCCGAGGTCATCTTCAAAATAATCTTTCCTTATCCCACAACTTTAGAACTCGAAGAGTTTCCTATAAAGAGAGTCTCCTCATTTTCTAAAGCCTTATAATTAGTGAACATCCATTTGTTTGCACAGATGTGGCGAGTAGCCCTAATATCCATTCACCATTCCTTGGTATTTCCTACCAAGTTACATTCATAGACAACAACAGAAAGATTTAAGTCTGCGATACCATCATAAATGTTCTCACCCTCCATAACATTTTCTTGAGCATTTTGCTTCTTAGCATTCTTTGGTTTGCGACACTCGCTTGAGCGGTGTCCTAGCTAGCCACAATTGTAGCATTTGCCTTTGAAATTATTTCTTTGCTTAGATGTTCCTTCCCCATCACGCTTATGTTTGGATTTAGGATGATAATTAAATTTTTCTTAAGATCGTTATGTCTACTATTTAATTATCAAATAGTGTAGAATTATTAATGAAATAATAATTACAAAATTAAAATGAAATTACAGAATTAAAAGAACTTACTTGATATTGCAGAATTAATAACAAAAATAAAAAGATAAATTCGAGCCTTGTAGAACAGTCTCCTTAAGAAAAATTTATTCCCTCCAATGTGCTCAAAGGTTATTGAATAATTGCCTCCCAAGATAGAATAGATTTCTCTAATTAATTATATAGCACAAGAATAATTAATCCCAACAAACACAAATTTGTGTTAATACTCAACCAGAACAATAGCATGATATGTAAAAATGAAGAAAATATTTTTCTCGATGAAGGAAAGAATGCAGTAGCATTTAAAAAAAAATATTGGAGGGGTTTTGTTGACAGCAATCAAAACTGGAGGGAATGGCTTTTATTTATAGCCTTGGTTTTGACTATTGGGAACGGTCAAAACGTTTTTAACTGTTGACAGTTAATTAAACTCGATCTCGAGCCCAGCCAGCCGGCCGGACGACGCGCGTGTGGGCTTTTGGCCCAAACCCAACACATGCATAGTGTAGGTCATCTCCCCTTCAAAGAGTTGGGATACCCCAAAGGCATTCAAGCCTTAGTCTATACTTGGGGTGTTATTAACTCATCAATTTTCCATAACTCTTCCAATTTGGGATAAGAGTTAAAACATACCCAATTCATTAACTTTTATTGTTTTTTGAGTCACTTTGGGTCACATATTTATCATTCATAACTTAATGGAGTTAGACATGTGAATATACCGTGTTAATATCCTTGCGCAGGAGAACGCATTCGTATATGGTCCCATAATTATCGTAGCGTGGGTCCTACCTAAATTTGAGCTCAAAGTTGCTTGTAATTCTATCCTAAAAAATCTGGACAGCTTTTAAGTCCAACTTTCCAACAAATAAAGTTTGCAAAAAACATACGTCTTGGACCCTAGATAGACAACAAATATTGACAACGAGAGAAGTGAAATGTAAATCCTAAATAAATTGTTATGTTTAATTTGTTTTAGACAAGGAAGTTGTTATGCTGATCACCGGACACTTGTAACCCCGAAAAAACTTTATTTGTTTACTCTTAGTGGTTCTCCTGAATTAAGGATGGAGTTTTACATCCTTTCATCCTCTAGGCTGGAGATGGCAGTTATTTAAATCCTTACTCATTCAATAATATTAGTGGGAACATGTATGGTGGACACTAGTCGCTTTCAGACACCTTTAGGATACAAGTAGTATTTTTAGATGTGTAAGAAAATTCAAAAAGTAATTCAGGGTGGTCAAAACCATGTTTGCTTGTAGTCGGTGATTAAAAATCCTATTCATAGTGATTAAAACCCATGATCACTTGAAGTGGTTGATTAAAAATCCTACTCGCAATTCAGAATCGTGAGAAAAAGGTACAAAGGACAATAATGTTTAAGGATGTTCGATAACCCAATCATCTAGCAGCATAACTATAAGTATCAAAGAAGGCGATATAGAAAGTTTCAATGATAACATAATATACCCAGGAAGTTTAACAAAATTTCAAGTGTAAATTTAAAGTGAATGCTTAATGGTCATCTAAACCCTTACATTAGAAATAAGGCATTTATTTAATCTTTGTTGTGGGCTTTAGTATTCATCATTAAAGGCAAAATTTTTTACTCTCTCCTTTCATTATGTAAATAATGATTTCCACCTAAATAAGGTTTTGTGAATTATAAAAATTGTGTAGACATAACGAGGGTTATTTGATGTATTGAAAATTAGTGATTTTGAACACAAATGAATGAACTCAATTGTTGAAATTTTATGTTTAGAGTAAATTAGTTTATTTGTGTTAGAGAATTTTGTATTCGTCCTTTTATATTCCTACTTAAATGAAATTATGTGGTAGATTACTCACTTATATGCATTGGTATATCTCCCCTCAAATCTTAATGTAGAAATTGTCTAAGGAATTATATGTTGAAATCTTACAACTTAGTATGGGAAAATGGGAATATTAAGTAAAGATGGATTTTAATAACTATTCTAGACCATATTTGGAGAGTATTAGGGTATAGAACTTCGTTTTAAGAGGAAATTGATGATTTGAATTCCGAGCTTGGGACAAGGGGTTACAGATCTGTTTTAGGTGACGTTGATTTCCACACACTGTGCGAACAAACATAGTTTTTATCATGCAAATGATGGCCTGCGAACGGATAAAGTTTTTATCATGTAAACGGAGGTGTGCACATGACTGTGTTTTATAACTGTGCGAAGGGCCCAAATGGGTTTGGTAATTTAGTTAAACTTTAAGAATCTATAAGATAATTTTTCATATACACTGTTACTTAGTAAATTTTTCTTGTATGGAAAATGATGGGGGTTTTAAAATGTAGTGATTGAAATTAATAATACCCTAAATATTTTAAACAACTACAAAATATGGAGTTAGACTTTGTGGATAGTGTATATTTTATTAACTTTATGCATGCCGTGCCTAGCTGCATGGCATATGAATTGTTGGATGTTAATCCAATTACACCCATCCCACCAAGGGTTGAAAGTAGCAATTCTATGGCAATGATGACACTTGAGTTAGTAACTCAAATAGATTAACCCAACCCACCATGGGTTGGTTAAGTTTAAAAAAAAAATTAACTTTATGCATAAGGGGGAAGTGTAATGATTAACAGATTAAAGAAACCATTTGGATACTATTAGGCTACACACCATGGGCCTATTTTGAATTGATAAATCATGTTGTTTGGCTCGACTTCGAGACATGGGGTTGTGATACTCGATATAGACAAGTAAAATAATCTAACGGTATATGTATAAATACCATTGTTCTAAAAAAATGCTTAGGCTCCGCCTAGGCTTGAGGCTTGGGTGAAACGCCCCGCCTTACGCTTTTCACGCCTTATTCTTGGCAAAACCCTTAAGGCACACTTTTTTCTAAAAACAACAATACTTTAGTGAAACGATATCGCATTTTAAAGAATTTTTTTACAAACTGGACCATTATCTCATAAAAAATAATCAAATACTATTTTAATTTGCATATATTCAGACATATTTTTATGATATGTACAATTTTAGTATTTTAATAGCCTTGTTATGATTAAAAAATATTAAAATATATTGAGAAGGCCTAAACGCCTTTTTACGCCTAAGGCTCGCCTAGGCTTCTAAGGCTTAAGGCTTGACCTCCACGCCTCGATCACGCCTCGCGTTTTTTAGAACCTTGATAAATACTAAATTTATATGGATAATAATTTATTTATAAACTATAGATTTTATTATTCACTTTTATGATTAATAATTTTACTACTCAAGTGCATAGCTATTATCTTGTTGCAGTGGTCCTGACCTATCACATTGTTACATATGTTCTTTTGTACCCAATCTAGTTTCTTACTCAAGGACTTTTACTTTTGTTCCATTTATCACCCAGATTTAAAGACGTAGGGGCTACACTTACTTTTAGAGTAATCCATTTATTCTGAGAGATGTGAGGTTTACTTTATTCTTCGTAGTTATACTCACTTGTAAAAAATAAATGTAATTGGATAGAAACATGTGTATTAGTTTTACTCAGTGATGTAATTGACTCTTATTCATTATATATTAGTATTTAAGGATTTCTCATATCGTTCCTCACCTTGAATTATATTCATTAATTGATTCTCGTTATATGCTAAAGATGATATTTAATTATGTATATAACCTGTGTAATTTTAATAAATAGATTTGATCAACCTATTTATAAAAAAATTATAATGGGTGTCATATCGTGGGCCTTTAGCAAGGTAGATTCGAATCATTTATAGCATTCTTATCGACCTCCAAGACCTTATATTGACTTCAAATGACTTATAGCTCTTTAGTTTTGCCTCTGATCTCCTTCGCTTATAGAACCCTATCATCTCGACCCGCAATGAATAAAAATGATTGGTGTTACAAATGAAAGAAAAATATGAAAAGAAAAAGTCTTAGAAAGACGAACGGTAGACTTGCCATCGTGCCAATGCTCACCAATTTCTTTACTTAGGTGGACGAACCACTCTAAAGGTCATCCAACTCATCATCACAGACTGATTCAATGAAGGCCTAATAGCTTAGCTTTACGTTAGTCCAACAAAAGAGCTTAGTTAGATACTCGATGTTGACTTTAATATGGTCGTCTTGGTCATCAACGTTATCAAGAGTTGCCAACTCAATTAGCCTTTAACGCCGCTCAAAGGTAGGCATCACTTACTTTTCTAGCCTCATCCTTTGAGCCCGTTCAAGTTCCCGCACATTCGTAAACACTTCAACATATGACTCCTATTATTTGGGGGATGCCTTCAATAATTCAACATTAACTTTGAGATATTGGGTAATGGACTCCCGACTTGTGGGCGAAACTCCGACTGTAGGGACCACAGAGTGCCTAACATTCAAAATCACTGTTAAAGTTTGTTAAGTGGTTGCCACTTACTGAACAACATCACATCGAAGGGTGCCTCCGAATGAAGCACGAGCCATCACACTCCCGACTTTAAGAAAGAAAGGAAAACATACAAAAATCTCAACAAGTGCTCATAAAAGGAAGTGATGACCTAAAGGTGTGATAATGTTTGTACATGATGTCTTTATAAATAAGCCCTCTGGAACTGAACACGTATCAAGCATTTTTTATTGTCATTATGTTACTGAGAAACGTATCCATCTTTCCCTCTCTCTCCCTCTCTCTCTCTCACACAACACACACATACACACACACACGTGTGCACACACATTTCTTTGCCCCTCGCGATTCAGGGCGTTCAAGGTTTGGAAGTTCTTTATGGGGACAAAAAAGTGATATTATGTCATTAAACCTAATCTTCCTCCATTAAAATATTTAAGGAGGGTCTTTGACGATGATTTATGCCGCTAAAGTACAAATGATCGTCAATAAGCACTATAGATCAAATATACTTATTGAAAGTAGATAGGTGTAAGAATTCAAAGGCTAACTCAATTCAAGATTTGACAAAGTTGGTGTGATGGTGAAATATGGTCGGTTAAACATGCTCTCATCTATCCTCTAGATAAAGAAAAATAATGCATTCAATATTGGTTTGATAAAGTAAGGAGGGTGATAAAGATAATGTCTCTGGTATGGTTGGAAAATTTATACCAATTATTGGGAGAGGTAGTAAGTCGATAGACTTGGAGGAATTCAGCTACAGTTGTGGTGACCTCAGGACCAAAAAATATCATGAAAATATACCATGGATCCTATGAGGATCCTCCAAGCTTTTCAGATTAGATAAGAGGGTGTAAGGTGTACGAATAATATAATGTCCTTGATCGGCTTCGATATAGGAATGCCAAGACCAACCTATAAATAATTCTCATAATAACATATTATCCTTTTCGGGGAATAAGGATCCAATCGATTTCATTGACCGACCAAATGGAAATATATCTTGTCAAAGATAAATTCATTCCCAACATAGTGGAAGCCTCATTGGACAACTAGTTTTGGTCCTCCCAAGATATGGGCAGGGTGGTTCGTATGAAATATTTAGTTGGAGGCATAGGTGCAAGTTACCCTCATTCTAGCCTAGACGGCGATCAAGTTAGTCGACGAGCTATGGAGGAAGAAGTTCATCGGGTAGAAGCCTATCATTATAAACGGGACTTGACGATTTAAACTATATTACTCAAATGACCATGCTTACAATGCCTATATTTTAAGAAACTCTCTTTTTCAATGTGGGTGTTTCTAGGTCTATTTTCAGTGGATATAATGCACTCAATATAGGCATAAAGAGGGAAATCAGTTGGGTTGAATTCTTGAAGTGACAGTGTACCTTCGAGAAATGGGAAAAGTTCCCACTAATCATAGTTAAATAAAAGATAAAACCAAAGGTTGGATAATCCTATGTGAAATACATAAATAAAAATGCAAGAGGCAGGTGTACCCAAATAGAATTAAACAACGATTGAATGTCGAAGGGAGGATTTGAAGAAAACAACAGTGAGCTTTAGAAAATTTTGGAGTAGGGAAGATTGGCAACGGTGAGGAGGGAGAAGCTCAATCGAAGGATAAAACGATAATGATTGACCAATCTTCTCTCTATTTATGAAACAACACTTCAATGACAACGAGAACAAAAGGACAAGAATGACAATATAAGCAAAGTTTCAAATTCTAACGATATCAAATCCGAGTGTACAGGTGCGATAGGCAAGTGTAACTTAAAATACAAGCCAAGTCAATGATTAGGTGCGAAGCCCAATATCCATCAAAATATTAAGGAAAAGTTGGCAATTAAATACCCCTCGGTTAGACCTGTCAATGGGTCGTGTTGAGTCGTGTTCGTGTCATTTTTTATCGTGTTCAGTTTTTATTGGGTTCGTGCCTAACAGGTGACTTTTTTATCATGTGAAAAAATCATATTCAAACCTGACCCGTTATGTTATCGTGTCATGTAGTGTTCATTCGATAATACCCATTAAGATAATGAATTGTTTTTAAGTTTATACAAGTTGATATATTATCCCATTTTTGAACCCAAATAGATCCATTAATTCATTGACATTACTAAATCTCTCATTTAGTAAAATTCATTATTATGATTAAATTAACATTATGCTACATAAATTATTTATAAGTTCCAAAAGTATATCATATTTACTTAAATTAATGGGTCATAACGGGTTTTATCTGGTATTAACGGTGAAGGGGGTCAACCCTAACCTGACCCGTTAACTATCGTGTCTTATCGAGTTGGCACTGATATGACCCGAACCCATTAAGAGTCCATCCATTAATTTGTAACTTTGTGTCGGTTTGTGTCGTGTTATCGTGTTGTGCCTCATTTTACCAGGTCTACCCTCGGTTATGAAAATCCCTTTAGGTTTTCTCATTAAATCTAAAAGTACAAAGGGAAACTAATAAGGGGAATTTTACCCCTCGTCGGCTGATTGCCTGGATTAAGGCTGATGGAAAATAAAGCACCTAGCTATGAGCAATTTATTGACCTTAAAATAAAAAATCTGACCCTTCAGATTGTCATTAGGGTGTTCAACTAAAGGTCATGGGAATTGATCCAATTTCGGCTAGCACAAAGATTGCAGAACCGATAAATGTTACCCATCATACGCATAATATATACCTAGGACCCAGAAGAGGAGACACTCCCCTGCTAACTGGGGAAGAGGGTTAACCGCATGTAACTATCAAGTGACAAGTGTCCTACCATGTCTTGTGATGCGTACCCCTATAATTAACTGCTAAGTTTATAGTAAGGCAATTGTATGGATGATATATATGGCCAATAAGAATTGTTACTATTTTAAGATTAAAGATAGTACGGAATTATTAACGAAATAATTATTACAGAATTAAAACGAAATTACAGAAATGAGAATAACATACTTGATATTGCATAATTAATAACAGAAATAAAGAAGATAAATCCGAGCCCTGTAAAATAGTCTCCTTAAGAAAAATGTACTCCCTCCAATGTGCTCTAAGGTTATTGAATAATTGCCTCCCAAGATAGAACGAATTTCTCGAATTAATTATGTAGCACAATAAAAATCAATTCCAACAAACACAAATCAGTGTTAATACTCAACCGGAACAGTAATACGATATGTAGAAATG
This sequence comes from Sambucus nigra, assembly GCA_949130495.1. Classification (NCBI taxonomy): domain Eukaryota; kingdom Viridiplantae; phylum Streptophyta; class Magnoliopsida; order Dipsacales; family Adoxaceae; genus Sambucus; species Sambucus nigra. The sequence continues at coordinate 523,174,131 of OX422207.1, forward strand.
AAGAAATTATTTTTCTGGATGAAGGAAATAATGCACTAGCATTTTCGAAATTTTTCTGGAGGGGTTATGTTAAGAGCAACCAAAACGGGAGGGAATGGTTTTTATTTATAGCCATAGTTTTGACTGTTGGGAACTGCCAAAATGTTTTTAACTGTCAACTAACAATTAGTTAATTAACTACTGACTGTTGGCATTTAATTAATTTCGTAAATTAAACCCAAAAAGTTAATTAAATACGACACAAAAATATAGGAGAATTTCATAAGACCAAGCCCGAGCTCGAGCAGAGCAGAACCGAACCGAATCGAACCAAGCCGGACGGACGGACGGCGCGTGCGCGCACGTGTGGGCTTTTGGCCCAAACCCAACACATGCATAGTGTAGGCCATCTCCTCTTCAAAGAGTTGGGATACCCCAAATTCATTCAAGCCTTAGTCCACACTTGGGGTGTTATTAACTCATCAACTTTCCATTACTCTTCCAATGTGAGACAAGAATTAAAACAAACCCAATTCATTAACTTTCATTATTTTTGATTCACTTTGGGAACATATTTATCATTCATAAGTTAATGGAATTGGACATGTGAATATACTACGTTAATCTCCTTGTGGAGGAGAACGCGTTCGAATATGGTTCCACAATTATCGTAGTGTGAGTCCCACCTAAATTTGAGCTCAAAGTTGCTCAAAATTCTGTTCCCAAAAATCTGGACAGTTTTTAAGTCCAACTTTCCAACAATCCCTAACATGAATGATATATCGCTATAAATAAAAACAGAACAGATGCTAATGTAGATGCAGACATAGGTTAAGTAAAACTGAAGATTTATTGCATCGGGAGAAGTAGCCTAGTGGCCTTGAACTTTCCTTAGTGATATGCCATCGGATTTACTTGGTTAATTAGTAGACGTCGCGTCTTTGAACCGTCAACCATTTTTGTAAACCTAGATAATAGTATTCACACAATAATTCTTCAACACAGTTGGTTATCACATTTGTGTTAATTTTGGTTATGAACACCACTTGGTTCCATGAGCATTTTATAAAATTTGCCTTTTATTATTCTCATATAAATGGCCCTCTTCTTACTCACGTACGTGACTTCCATAAAGAGTATCCTGCAATACCCCACTGAGACATACTAAGATTCTCAACTTCATTCTTATATTGCTTAATTGATTCTCAACTTAATTCTTATATTTTTTAAATGCCTTAATAGCCTCATCATTACTATGTAATAAATATACATAGCAATATTTTGTGCAATCGTCAATAAAAGTAATAAAATACTTTTTACCACCTCTAGTTTGTACAAATTTTAAATCACAAATATCTATGTGAATTAAATCTAGTGGTTCGGTGACCCTTTCAATTGAATGAAAAGGTAATCTAGCTAATTTTGATTCCACACAAATATCACATTTATGATTTTTATCAATATTAAATTTTGGCAAAAAATCCAAGTTAATTAATCTACGCAATGTATCAAAATTAACATGTCCTAATCTAGCATGCCAAATATTAGAAGACTCAATCAAGTAAGTAGAACTAGGAATTTCGTTCATAGGGGATGCCTTAGGCATCAATGTCATTACATTCATTTTAAAGAGTCCCTCAGATAGGTAGCCCTTTCCCATATACACATCATTTTTAGACAATACAAATTTATCAAAAATAAACACAAGCTTAAATCCATTGTTGCTTAGAAGTGATCCGAAAATCAAATTTTTTCGGATGTTAGGCACATGCAGCACATTGTTTAGGGTAAGCTCTTTTCTCGAGGTCATCTTTAGAATAATCTTTTCTTGTCCCACAACTTTATAACTCGAAGAGTTTCCCATACACTACACCAAAAACAGGAAACTGGCACGGTTTAAAATCGTGCCAGACGCAATCTGGCACGGTTCAAAACTGTGTCAGAATCAGGCGTGCCAGATTTTCTTGCGCGGTTTAAAACCGTGCCAGATTTTCCAATCTGGCACGCTTTTGGCACGCTTTTAAACTGTGCCAGTTTTTTAATCTGGCACGCTTTTGGCACGCTTTTAAACAGTGTCAGATGTTAAATCTGGCACGCTTTTGGCACACGCCAAAACCTTGCCAAATTATCGATTTTCTGGAACGCTTTTGGCACGGTTATAAAGCGTGCCAGATTGTTTTATAAGCGTTCTTATTTTTATGCATTGGCACGGATTAAAACCGTGCCAGATTTTTCAGTTGATTAAAAAAAATAATAATAGGAACCAAATCTGGAAAATTTGCAAATTCCAAATTCGGTAGGAAAAATATTTATTATTTCCAAAAACAAAATCAAGAAAATTCACAAATTATGAATATCGCAGGTTGTTGATGAACTAATGTGCATACAAACTTCAAAAAATTACAAGAGATAATACCAATATAAACCAACACATGACCATAAAAGTCGACAATAACTTCAAAAAATTACAAGAGTTAATAGTTCTCATATCAAAAAAAAAATTGGGCAGAGTTTCCTCTATTTTTTGAGCATTCCAAAACCTGCTAACATAAAATCTGCCCATATAAAGCCCGCACGGCCATAAAAGTCAACAATAAAACTACTATAGGCAGCACGACCATAAAAATAAACCATAAAACTACGGAAGCCTGCTCGGCCATAACACAAAAAATAGAATCCTGAATATTAACGACACTAAATACACAATCCCCCTGTTGTAAAGCATTGACTTCCTCGTGCGTTCCAAGTGGATAAAAGCTAACGATTGAATGTCATCCTACAAAAAAAATAAGACACAAAAAAGATACAATATTAGTAACCAAGTCATTTTTAAAAAAATATTCAAGCAAAAAAATTGCATATACAAGAAGAAAAATTGCATATACGACTACGCGGTCAGTTCCTACAAGTTACATTGATCCCGTGCGAGGTGTTTGTGCCTCTTACGGGGTCGTTTGGGGGCAGGTTCGGGTTTTCACCCCTTAACGGCCTGTTTTAAAGTCTAAGTGTGATTTTTACAAATTATCGTCATACTCTCAAACCGGAAGTACCGGGACTACCCGGTCAGTTCCTACGAGTTACATTGGTCCCGTGCGAGGAGTTCGTGCCTCCTACGGGGTCGTTTGGGGGTTGGTTTAGGTTTTCACCCCTTAACGACCTGTTTTCAAGTCTAAGTGTGATTTTTGCAAATTATCGTCATACTCTCAAACCGGGAGTCCCGGGACTACGCGATCAGTTCCTACAAGTTACATTAGTCCCGTGCGAGGTGTTCGTGCCTCCTACGGAGTCGTTTGGTGGCTGGTTCGGGTTTTCACCCCTTAACGGCCTGTTTTCAACTCTAAGTGTCATTTTTGCAAATTCGGGTCATACTCTCAAACCGGGAGTCCCGGGAATACGCGGTCAGTTCCTACGAGTTACATTGGTCCCGTGCGAGGTGTTCGTGCCTCCTACGGGGTCGTTTGGGGGCTGGTTCGGGTTTTCACCCCTTAACGACCTGTTTTCAACTCTAAGTGTGATTTTTGCAAATTCGGGTCATACTCTCAAACCGAGAGTCCCAGGACTACACGATCGGTTGCTACAAGTTACATTGGTCCCGTGCGAGGTGTCGTGCCTCCTACGGGGTCGTTTGGGGGCTGGTTTAGGTTTTCACCCCTTAACGGCCTGTTTTCAAGTCTAAGTGCGATTTTTACAAATTATCGTCATACTCTCAAACCGGGAGTCCCGGGACTACGCGGTCAGTCCCTACAAGTTACATTTGTCCCGTGCGAGGTGTTCGTGCCTCCTATGGGATCGTTTGGGGACTGGTTGGGGTTTTCATCCCTTAACGGTCTGTTTTCAAGTCTAAGTGTGATTTTTGCAAATTATCGTCATACTCTCAAACCGGGATTCCCGGGACTACGCGGTCAGTTCCTACAAGTTACATTGGTCCCGTGCGAGGTGTTCGTGCCTCCTACGGGGTCGTTTGGGGGCTGGTTTTGGTTTTCACCCCTTAACGGCCTTTTTTCAAGTCTAAGTGTGATTTTTGTAAATTATCGTCATACTCTCAAATCGGAAGTCCCGGGACTACGCGATCAGTTCCTACGAGTTACATTGGTCCCGTGTGAGGTGTTCGTGCCTCCTACGGGGTCGTTTGTGGGCTGGTTCGGGTTTTCACCCGTTAACGGCTTGTTTTCAAGTCTAAGTGTGATTTTTGCAAATTATCGTCATACTCTCAAACCGGGATTCCCGGGACTACGCGGTCAGTTCCTACAAGTTACATTGGTCCCGTGCGAGGTGTACGTGCCTCCTACGGGGTCGCTTGGGGGCTGGTTTTAGTTTTCACCCCTTAACGGCCTGTTTTCAAGTCTAAGTGTGATTTTTGCAAATTATCGTCATACTCTCAAACCGGAAGTCCCGGGACTACGCGGTCAGTTCCTACGAGTTACATTGGTCCCGTGCGAGGTGTTCGTGCCTCCTACGGGGTCGTTTGGGGGTTGGTTTAAGTTTTCACCCCTTAACGGCCTGTTTTCAAGTCTAAGTGTGATTTTTACAAATTATCGTCATACTCTCAAACCGGGAGTCCCGGGACTACGCGGTCAGTCCCTACAAGTTACATTAGTCCCGTGTGAGGTGTTCGTGCCTCCTATGGGATCGTTTGGGGGCTGGTTGGGGTTTTCATCCCTTAACGGCCTGTTTTCAAGTCTAAGTGTGATTTTTGCAAATTATCGTCATACTCTCAAACCGGAAGTCCCGGGACTACGCGATCAGTTCCTACGAGTTACATTGGTCCCGTGTGAGGTGTTCGTGCCTCCTACGGGGTCGTTTGGGGGCTGGTTCGGGTTTTCACCCCTTAACGGCTTGCTTTCAAGTCTAAGTGTGATTTTTGCAAGTTATCGTCATACTCTCAAACCGGGATTCCCGGGACTACACGGTCAGTTCCTACAAGTTACATTGGTCCCGTGCGAGGTGTTCGTGCCTCCTACGAGGTCGTTTGGGGGCTGGTTTTGGTTTTCACCTCTTAACGGCCTGTTTTCAAGTCTAAGTGTGATTTTTGCAAATTATCATCATACTCTCAAACCGGAAGTCCCGGGACTACGCGGGCAGTTCCTACGAGTTACATTGGTCCCGTGCGAGGTGTTCGTGCCTCCTACGGGGTCGTTTGGGGGTTGGTTTAGGTTTTCACCCCTTAACGGCCTGTTTTCAAGTCTAAGTGTGATTTTTGCAAATTATCGTCATACTCTCAAACCAGGAGTCCCGGGACTACGTGATCAGTCCATACAAGTTACATTGGTCCCGTGCGAGGTGTTCGTGCCTCCTACGGGATCGTTTGGGGGTTGGTTGGGGTTTTCATCCCTTAACGACCTGTTTTCAAGTCTAAGTGTGAATTTTGCAAATTATCGTGATACTCTCAAATCGGGAGTCCCGGGACTACGCGGTCAGTCCCTACGAGTTACATTGGTCACGTGCGAGGTGTTCGTGCCGCTTACGGGATCGTTTGGGGGCTGGTTTTGGTTTTCATCTCTTAACGGCCTGTTTTCAAGTCTAAGTGTGATTTTTGCAAATTATCGTCATACTCTCAAACCGAAAGTCCTGAGACTACGCGGTCAGTACCTACGAGTTACATTGGTCCCGTGCGAGGTGTTCGTGCCTCTTACGGGGTCGTTTGGGGGCTGGTTCGGGTTTTCACCCCTTAACGACCCATTTTTAAGTCTAAGTGTGATTTTTACAAATTATCGTCATACTCTCAAACCGAGAGTCCCGGGACTACGCGGTCAGTTGCTACAAGTTACATTGGTCCCGTGTGAGGTGTTCGTGCCTCCTACGGGGGCGGGTTCGGGTTTTCACCCCTTAACGGACTGTTTTCAACTCTAAGTGCGATTTTTGCAAATTCGGGTCATAATCTCAAACCGGGAGTCCCGGGAATACGCGGTCAGTTTCTACGAGTTACATTTGTCCCGTGCGAGGTGTTCGTGCCTCCTACGGGATCGTTTGGGGGCTGGTTGGGGTTTTCATCCCTCAACGGCCTGTTTTTAAGTCTAAGTGTGATATTTGCAAATTATCGTGATACTTTCAAACCGAGAGTCCCGGGACTAAGCGGTCAGTCCCTACAAGTTACATTGGTCCCGTGCGAGGTGTTCGTGCCTCCTACGGGATCGTTTGGGGCCTGGTTGGGGTTTTCATCCCTTAACGGCCCATTTTTAAGTCTAAGTGTGATTTTTGCAAATTATCGTCATACTCTCAAACCGGGAGTCCCGGGACTACGTGGTCAGTTCCTACAAGTTACATTAGTCCCGTGCGAGGTGTTCGTGCCTCCTACGGGGTCGTTTGGGGGCTGGTTCGGGTTTTCACCCCTTAAAGGCCTGTTTTCAACTCTAAGTGTGATTTTTGCAAATTCGGGTCATACTCTCAAATCGAGAGTCCCGGGACTACGCGGTTAGTTGCTACAAGTTACATTGGTCCCGTGCGAGGTGTTCGTGCCTCCTACGGGGTCGTTTGGGGGCATGTTTGGGTTTTCACCCTCTAACGGCTTGTTTTTAAGTTTAAGTGTGAATTTTGCAAATTATCGTCATATTCTCAAACCAGGAGACCCGAGACTACGCGGTCAGTTCCTACAAGTTACATTGGTCCCGTCCGAGGTGTTCCTGCCTCCTATGGGGTCGTTTGGGGGCTGGTTTGGGTTTTCACCCTTTAACGGCTTTTTGTTAAGTCTAAGCATGATTTTTGCAAATTATCGACATATTCTCAAATCGGAAGACCCGAGACTACCCGATCAGTTCCTACAAGTTACATTGGTCCCGTACGAGGTGTTCGTGCCTCCTACGGGGTCGTTTGGGGGCTGGTTTGGGTTTTCACCCTCTAACTGCTTGTTTTTAAGTTTAAGTGTTGATTTTTATTCTCAAACTGGAAGACCTATGACTATGCGATCAGTTTCTACAAGTTACATTGATCCCGTGCGAGATGCTTTTGAGCCTAATCTAGATATTTTCAAGTTTGCATTACAATTATTAGCATTTTCATTTGTCTAAAAAAGGAAGTGATTTTTTTTATTAAACATGTATTTTCTCTAATCTTTGTAGCTCTTTTAATCAGATAACTATAACCACAAAATGAATCAACCGAACATAAAAATTAAGAAATTTACAAACCTGTAGAATTGGTGTGTCGATTTCAATAAAGCCTAGAGACTCTAACGGCACGTCAACAACTTCAAATTCTTCCTCTTTGTAGCTCAGGTCGCAACATACATACATCCCCCTGTAAGTAAGGCGAAACAAATTATTCATATTGATAAGGCTACTTGTAACACAAATCATTCCATATGAAATTCTTAAACTCACGAGTAATAACCTGTCTTAAACTCTGGAAATTCTTAAATCATTTTGATCATAGCTACATGTAATATACACAATCAATAACGATCAATGGCTACACAATCAATGGCTATGATAAAAATGAATGTGTATATTAAACGAAACAAATAGATTTTGATGTTGCTATCACCTCTAGGCCTATTTGTGGCTTGAGTTTAACATCGTTAGGCTCGCTGCTGGGCATGTGATCCATGTGCCACGAATCAATGGGGCCTGCCTTGATAAATTTTGGATTTCCGGGGTGAGAGGATATTAGTTCGAGTGGAATAATGTCCCGCTCTCCGCGAGGGCTGCCTTGCTCGGTGCTGGTCTTCGCTATATCCAATTGAGGTAGCGCAAGGTGAGTAACATCTATAGAAAAGGAAAAATTTTATCAGGGAAACTTGGTTAGCCATAGACATGTGATAAAAGAGAACACTAGTTTACGTTCCCGTTCTTATCAACCACGTGGAAAAAAGAAGATAGGTGATAAAAGATGCCGGGATGACTAAATGCTGCTTCAAAACTATCAGGAAATAGATTCACACTATGTATTCATATAATTATGCATTTAGTCATCCCGATAAATCCAAAAAGGCATTATGTATTCATACCTAGTACTCATTTTTAACAATATGTATTGATATAATTATTATCATGATTTAAAAAATGTAGACATATGTTGATACCTCCATTGAGGAATTTATGTTCTTTATCATTTTTGTTGTTGTCTCGATATCAAAGGCTGGCATCCTCACCTTTCCCATCGCATAAGTGTTGTGAATTGAGTTTTGAAGATTTCCCCCCCCCCCACCCCCCCACCCCGAGGCTGTTGTGTATTGCTACAATATATACTGAGCAGATGAAGGTTCCTGTAATAATAAACCTTAATTATGATTCCTCCTTCACAAAAAATTATAACTGAGTGCAGTAAGATGTCCTCAATATGTGATAAACTCATTCTCAATATTGTAGATGTCATTATATGCTTAAATTTGATAAGAATGAATATAATTAAACATGAACAACCCATAAAGGATCCACACAACCACATTTGTTTTTCTTTAATGTTCTTCCTTTCAAATTGTATATCAAGAAAACAACAGTCCACGTGAGAGCATGTGCTCACAATCTGCTAGTCTTATTTTCAATAATGCACAGATCATGATACTCATAAATTGAACAAAATTGACATCTCATCCAATTAGAATAAAGAAACAAATCTAGTTCACACACACACATGGCTCTTTCCCCAATTCCCAGCACACACACCAAGGTAGAGCTCCTTGAATTTCATATAACGCAAGGGGTGATACAAAGAGAGAAAACTAAACATGAAGAAGCTCTTATTTTCATAAATATTACAATTCACAATACAAATACTGTTTTTATATGAAAAAACAAATTTCTAAATTAACTAAAATGGGCACAAATCACAACAAGACCAATTTTATCTACACCAAAATTACCACAATTTTCAATGATGACCACAACACCTAAGCTAAAACAAAAATAGGTAACCATTTGCTCTCCGTGAGGGAGCAAGAACAAATTGGTGACGAGGTAGGAGCATTGATCAGTTATAAAATTATTATCAAGTGTCCCCCTCAATGATTAATTGCAAATAGTATTGTTATAAAATAGGTACGTACCCCTTGGATTCTCTTGCCGATAACAGGACATTTAGGTCCGCTAGCCCTCTTGTTGGTGCCCTGATACACTAGCTTTCCACCTAATAATATTCCATTACAAATCATCAAATGTATGCTAAGCAAAAGTTAACTGATGACTACATATATAAATAAATTAAAAAAAATACCTTCCTCCGTCGGAACGAACGAACCCGATTTCGGTGGCGTAGCTGTGGCATAGTTGTGCTGGTTTTAACGACCCTGTGCTGGTTTGATTTGGTGGCGTAGTTATGGCATTTAATTCAATCAACGATTCAGCCTAGGCCACGTGGTGACCGTGACCCTTCCTCCGTCAGAACGAACCCGATTTCGGTGACCCATTCTGCCTGCGCCACGGTGATGGAGGCGTAACTTATGCTCTGTGTTGCCACTGTTTTGCTCAGCGTTGCCATCGCCTTGTTCGAAGTAAAGGCACAAATCGAGCCACGTTGAGTTTTAACTCAGTTAACTATCTCCCTCATCTACAAAAGGCCCTCAAACCATTTACACGGTTTCAAACTGTAAAATACCCAACAACCAAATCAAAACCTATCAGTAATTCCTGTGACCTCCGAAGAGCCATAACCCGAGGAACAATCTTGACATCCGAATAATTAGATTTCTGAAAGGCCATCTCCGACTAATTTACACTCCGGCCAACCTTGTGAACAACTTCCAATCTCTGAATAGTTGCCTCTAAGGAGGCTTGACCTCCGAACAATCTCCGATCGTCGAACAGCTACCGATAAGCACTCCGATCCGTGGTTTTATGGATGGAGGCATGGAGGATGATGGATCGGGGCGTGGAGGATGACGGATCGGGGAGAGAGAGAGAGACGCTTAGGTTAGATTGAGGTTGAGGAGAGAGAGAGAGTTAGGTGAGAATGAGTTTAGTCCCGCCTAAAAATTGGGGGTTTATTTTTTTAATTAAGCGTACCCATATTTAGCACGGTTTAAAACCGTGCTATATTTTGGCACTGTTTTAAACCGTGCCAGTTTATGCTAAAACCGTGCCAAATTCTGGCACGGTTTAAAACCGTGCCAGAATTTCCTTGTCACAGCATGCCAGATTAGCATTTTTGGTGTAGTGATAAAGAGAGTTTTCTCATTTTCAAAAGCCTTATAATTAGTGAACATCCATTTGTTTGCACAAATGAGGCGAGTAGCCCTAGTATCCACCCATCATTCCTTGGTATTTCCTACCGAGTTACATTAAGAGACAACAACAGAAATATTTAAGTCTGTTATACCATCATAAATATTTTCACCCTCCGTGACATTTGCTTGAGCATTTTACTTCTTAGCGTTCTTCGGTATGGGTGTCCTAGCTTGTCACAATTGTAGCATTTGTCTTTGAACTTATTTATTTGCTTAGATGTTCCTTCCCTATCATGCTTACTTTTGGATTTAGGACCTTCAACCACATGAGCCTTGGACTCCATGATGTTCTTCCCACTTTTCTTTTGAGATTCATGGTTGTCTTCTTCAATCCGCAGTCGAACTACCAATTCTTCAACATTCATCTCCTCACGTTTGTGCTTGAGATAATTTTTGAACAAATTTCAAGATAGAGGCGATTTTTCAATTATTGCAGCCACTTGAAAAGTGTCACTGACTGACATTTCTTCAACATGAATGTCATGAAGAATAATTTGAAGTTCTTGAACTTGTGCAATAACCGGCTTGGAGTCAATCATTTTGAAGTCAAGAAAATCGCCCACGATGAATTTCCTCATACCAGCGTCTTCGGTTTTGTACTTCTTCTCTAAAGAATTCCATAATTCTTTTGCGATTTTCATAGTGTTGTGCACTTGATACAGTGTCTTGTCTAAGTACTCAGGTTGTAGTTACGGCACAGATAATCAAAATGTTTCCATGCTTCAACAGCAGCAACCTTTCGAGTCTCACCGCCTTCTTTGAAAGGTGGAAAATCCTCATTCACGAACCTAGCCAATTGGAAAGTCGTGAGGTAAAAGTTCATCTGTCCTTGCCAATGTTTGAAATCAGCCCTAGTTAATTTTTTTTGTTTCTCCCCATGTAGCATGGTTACGGGGGCAACAAAAGGAGCATGTGTCACATTCACCGTAGGTGGAATGTTCGCAGTAGGTGGCGGAACGGTGATTGCATTTTCAATTCCACTTCTGTTACAAAAATAGAATTTTTAACAATGATAGTATTCATCTGTAATGAACTTATCAAAACAGAATACAAAATTTTGTACACCAATTTTCTCCAAATATAATTAAGATTAACTGAATTCTAACAAGAATACTAAATAATTTCAGAATTAAATAATATAGAATAAAGTAAAATTTCTACACAATATTCAGAATTCTCTGTCACAGAATTAGGCTAAATTATTTAAACACTAGTTTATATTAGTCTAAGTTAAACAAGAAAAAATCCATGTCACACTGTTTTTAATATTAAAAAAAAATCCCTACAAAACAGAATTATAATTTTAAAATTAAAAAACTTATATAAACAGATTTAACAAAAATAAATTTTTTATTTTCTAAAACAAAATATATAAACAGTGTAGAAATTAATTTTCTGTAACACTGACTGTTTTATTAAATTTCTATAATTAAATAATATTTAATTCAAATTTTCTGTAAAAACAGATTTATTATCTACGAATAAAATTTCTATACACTATACAAAACAGTAGAACAAAAAGAATAAATTTTCCATAAGATTGTTATGTCTACTATTTTAAGATTAAAAATAGTACATAATTATTAACGAAATAATTATTACAGAATTAAAACAAAATTACGGAAATGACAATAACTTAGTTGATATTGCAAAATTAATAATAGAAATAAAGAAGGTAAATTCGAGCCCTGTAGAGCAGTCTCCTTAAGGCAAATTTATTCCCTCCAATGTGCTCTAAGGTTATTGAATAATTGCCTCCCAAGATAGAACGGATTTCTCGAATTAATTATATAACCCAACAATAATCAATTCCAATGAACAGAAATCTATGTTAATACTCAACCAGAATAGTAATACGATATGCAGAAATGAAGAAAATATATTTCTGGATGAAGGAAATAATGCAGTAGCATTTTCGGAATTTTTCTGGAGAGATTATGTTAACAGCAACCAAAACTGGAGGGAAAGGTTTTTATTTATAGCCTTGGTTTTGACTGTTGGGAACAGTCAAAATGTTTTTAATTGTCAACCAACTGCTGACTGTTGGCATTTAATTAATTTCGATATGTAATTAATTAAATTAAACCCAGAAAGTTAATTAAATACGACCTCAAAATATAGGAGCCCGAGCCGACGGGACAGCGCGCGCTCGGGCGGTTTTTTGGCCCAAACCTAACACATGCATAATGTAGGTCATCTCCGCTTTAAAGAGTTGGGATACCCCAAAGGCATCCAAGCCTTAGTCCATACTTGAGGTGCACTACACCAAATCTGCCGAATTATCACGGATATTGATTGTGACAAGTCCAACTTGTCAAGGTCAATGAACGTGACAAGTCTAGGAGTGACAACGTTTGTTGTCACGGACTTATTACGGTCAATAACCATGACAAGTTCATTAGACTTGTCACAGTCATGTCACAGTCAATGACCATGACAAGCTTAGTCACGGTTAATAATCGTGACAAATCAGTGACCTTTTTAAAAAAATATCACGGTCAATGACCGTGATAAGTATTATTCGTCACGGACTTGTCACAGTTATTGACCGTGACAATTCTGGGCAGAATTGAAAAAAAATCTGTTGGGCAGTATGGCCACTACCACTGCCACAGCCCAACAGTATATTTGTACCTGTTATAGCAACGTTGTACCTTTTCAAACATCATATCTCTAAATAAAATAGAGATAATGCAAATATACATTCAAAACAATATACATAACAACTTAAATCAATTCAATTCAAATAATGTCACTACATGTCTAGGGTAGGTTTGAGGAGGTGGATAGGCCACACGATATACGAATTCATACACCCTTGTATATTCATCGTGCCGCATTGTTCGCGAAAACCACAATGAAGAGTTCTCCTTCCTAGGTATCACATGCGTTACGAGCACCTTGGCCTCAATGTCTTGAAGCACACGTCCATGAACTGGCATATCCTGGACGGTATTCGTGTCCCTTAACCCCCGCCCCATCCGCTGGCCATCAAATATGTCCTGTATAAACACGCTCGGCCAACCAAGTGACGACATCGGTCAGTCGAAGGGAGATAAATAGGGGACTGGATCATCAGAGTTCTCACGTGTCGGCGATGAAGCAGCGAGGTCCACATCCTCGTCCTCCTGCACCTCCTCCTCCACCACCTTCTCCTTCCCTTTACCCTTACGATTTTTTCCCAATGAACGCTTCATGAATGAGTACATACCTTGGACCATCGCCTCCAAACGGGACAGCTTCACGTCATGCAAGTCCACCGTTCGAGCCAACCCAATGTTGCTCGTCTCTAATCCGATGATCCTAGATTTGGCCATCCGTGAGCTCACCCCCCTTGTCCTCCCCTTGCAATCAGCACCAAGCATTTGGCTGAGTGCGTCTGTGGACAAAGATGCCTTGTTGGCATCAGACTGCGACTCATGCACTTCCTTAAGCTTTGCCTGAAACGATAAAAAGCGCATGATTAGTTAAATAAGTAAATAAAAAAATTATAACATAATTAACAAAAAGTAAACTGTCGGATTAATTAAAATCGTGGATGCGACAATCGGGGACACCTCGTTATCCTTCCCCTTCTTCGTTCAAATAACCACATAAGTATCGAGCCTATGTGGCATACCCCCACGGCCACTCCCCGTCCCTTGAAATAAAATAATGCAAAATTAGTATCGACCCGGCAAAGTAAAATAATGCAGAATAACATATTTATGTAATTATAGAAAAATTAAATCTTACCATCATCCTATGCTCCACCTCGGCGTAAGACGCCCGACCGGAGTAGTGCACGCCCGTCTTTTTCGCTCGATTTTCCCTCCCCGATTGGCGAGATGCCAATGAGATCGGCTCCTTTGGCGGGACGGAGTCACGCATTCGGATAACGGAGTCTTGGGACTTCCCAAAGAACCGAGTCTGCATATTTTTCTTCCACGTCTTGTGTTGCTCCCTCAACTGCTCCAAGACGGAATCGCGTAGTTTTGGGTCCAGGCTGAATTGTTCATGTCCAACAAATACAATGTTAGTTGCGAATAAATATAAATATAAATATTAAATGAAATTAAAATTGAAATATTCATATAAATATAAATATAAATACATTACCTGTAGTGCCACCCAAATAGCTCACTTGAGCTCATTTGGCACCTCCATCCAACTAGTGTACCTCGGGCCGATGATTGTCTTTCCCAGCTCGAGGGATCTCGCTAATAGCCCCGTCTTGTTCTTGACGGCCATCCCTAATTTTCCCCATTTGGGGAGCCTTGGGGTCGAGGAGCCCTCGTCGCCTCTGCTACCACCGAGCCCAGACAACATCATCATAATCAGCATCATCATCCTCGCCTTAATAACTGAAGGAGACATTTTCTATAAAAAAAATATTGTTATTAGTACAGATCCAAATGAATTAGAAAAAGACATGCAAATATGTGCAATTACTACAAATCCAAATGAATTATTACTATTTAACAGCTCAATTCTAAATTCCAAAATAACAACATCTAACTCATAATATCTACAGTTACTAAAAATTCGAAACATCCCCACCCCTACTGGGGTCTTCTTATGCTTGGCATTCTTAAATTTGGAATTCTTACCTGGCATATTAGGGCCACATTCAGAAGATTTTCTTTCAATTTCTGAACCTGAAAGTTGTCTTGGGGGTAGCCTATGTTCAACCCCGCCCGCTAAAAAATTAGAACATTTCTCAAATCTGAAACTATGAGCCAGGGGTAAAAACCTCCTATGGCAATGGTATATATTTTTTGAGCTAGTGAATAGACGAAGAGATTCAGTCTCCTCTCCTCTCCACAAATAGGACACCACAAATAACCATATACTACGCAACCGGATAATGTTCCATAAGCTGGAAAATCATGAATGGCCCACATCAACAAAGCTTTCAGCGTAAACTCTACTTTTCTAAAAGAGTCAAATGATTGCACACCCTCTTTCCACAACTCACTTAATTCTTCTACCAAAGGATCCAGGTAGACATCGATGTCATAACTTGGTGCCTTTAGCCCAGGTATCAACAAAGACAGCATCGAAAATTCAGGTCTCATACACTGTGAAGGAGGGAGGTTGAGTGGGGCTAGGATCACTCGCCATACACTCTGATTGGTGCTTAGATTTCCAAATGGATTGAAACCATCTGTTGATATAGACAAAAGAATGTTGCGATGTTCTCGAGCAAAATCGGGATACTCATAATTCATCTCCCCTTCAAAGAGTTGGGATACCCCAAAGGCATTCAAGCCTTAGTCCATACTTGGGGTGTTATTAACTCATCAACTTTTCACTACTCTTCCAATGTGGGACAAGAGTTAAAACATACTCAATTCATTAGCTTTCACTATTTTTTGAGTCACTTTGGGGACATATTTATCATTCATAACTTAATGGAATTGGATATGTGAATATACTACATTAATCTCCTTGCGGAGGAGAATACGTGCGTATATGGGCCCACAATTATCGTAGCGTAGGTCCTACCTAAATTTAAGCTCAAAGTTGCTCATAAGTCTGTTCCGAAAAATCTGGACAGCTTTTAAGTCCAATTTTCCAACAAGACTCATATGGGAAAATAAGAATCTTGTGCCCAAAACATTATTATTCTCCCCAACAATTATCATAATCATCCCCCACTTTCTCCCCCATGGATATAATTGAGAGGGGAAGACAATTAAATACTCTTTGATCATATAATGGTGTGTTTTGGACATACGATACATACAAATAATATTCAGAGTTACTAATATGGGAAACATGCAAATTTATTTTCGAGATTTGCCGTCAATTTGTACTCTAGTCCAATTCTTTCAATCTTTGAAATGTTAAACCCAATGATCTTAATATTTTCAATGTGAGCCCTCCGACTTGAGAAAATTAGTAATTGAGTATCTTACATGCAAAAATAATTAACTTTTCCACTTATAAACTCACATATGGCTTTAAAAAAAGAAAAATTAAGCATATAATTGTGAAAACCATTTCACTATACTATCAATAAATAAAAATTACAAACTTACCCACCACCACGACCAAAATCGTAGTATTACCACCACCCTTTACCAAAATCCCCACCATATGGTCATCTATTCAAAATACCTAAAAAAAAAAGCAAAAAATGCCTAGAATGTTGCATTCTAATCAAAGCCATTGAGACCAATTTTTTTCTAAGCTTGCAAACTCTGGAGATAAATCTATTGTAAATAGAGAAAATTATTCTTTTCATTAAAGCTATTAATCGAAATAAAAAAAATGTAAGGGATCCATATTCAATAAAAGTAATGGTAATTTTAACATCATTTAATCAAAAAACATTTGATGGACATTAAAACCCCAAGAGAGAGAGTAGGAAATAATTGATTGAATTGAGTTATCGAATCTAACTACGATACGTCGTTATCAAAGTTGATGAGTTTTAGAGTTTGATAAGATCGTCGACGGGAATCATGTTGTCACCATTCTTGTCAAACCATCAAAGATGCAAAGAAGGAATGAGAATTCTAGTTGTTTACATTAAGGTCTCTAGGGATGGTGAGGGGATAAGAGGTGGTGATGAAGGAGAGAGTGAAAAAGTGGTGGGGAAGTGGGGTAGAGAGAGATAAAGAGGAGAGGTGGGGTTGGGGAGATCAGGTGGTGGTGAGGAATCGTGGATCTGTTTTTATATATTGTTATCTTTTACTGTTAAATAATTATTTTGTTATATTTTTGTATTTTCTATCTTGGATTCCTTAAATAATGTGTTTATATGTTTTAGACATGTTAATCTGAAATCGGATAATTTAATTAAGAATGGTGGGGTTATGATATTAAAAATTAAAAGAATTGGTCTAAAATTCTTATTAACCTAAAACTTCAAGGTTAAATTTGAATTTATTCCTATGAATAATGATTGTTATACAACATTGTTTAGGTGTCTTTAATATCACTCATAAGGAATATAAAGCATATTTTTCAATTTTAGACTTTGATACATTGTGTAAATATCTTTAGGACTTGTTTGTGAGTTATAGTTTGGAGCGAAAAAGAAGGGAAAGTGTGCTTCTTTTCCTTCGTTTGGGAGTTTAAGGAGGAAAGAAAGTCTTTTTCTCTCGTTTGAGAGTTTAAAATGAGAGAAAAGAAAGTTTTTTTTCCTCCCAAACTCTCAAACAATTGTACCTTCTTTCAATGAAAATGAGAGAAAAGAAAGTTACTTACAAAAACTATTTTCCTCCCAAACTCTCAAACAAAAAAAAAGAAAGTTACTTTCTTTTTTCTCCCAAACTCCTTTCTATTCTTTTCTCTCTTATTAACTTTCCCTTCTTTTTTTTTTCTCTTCTAATAAATTTTTTCTTTCCTTTCTTTTCTCTCCAAAACTCCCAAACAAGCCCTTAGATTTTGATATATTCTTTATGCCCAAATGAATGACTAATTTTGAAGAAATTGTAGTTAAATGTACATTAAATAAAAATATGTTAAATTTAATATGTAAATTAGCGACTTACAAATGTAAATAAATGGTTAAAAAAATTAGGGTACGTTTTATTTTATTTTTAAATTTATGTTTAAAATATTTTTTTTGAGAATATTTTCTAAACTAGTTTTGTGTGTTTGTAAACATTTACAAGCATTTAGTAAATTTGATTTAAAAAAGTTAAAGAAAGTAATTACAATATGAGAAAGCATGTGTAGAGAGGAACTACCCAATTTAAAAATTATTACCAAATGAAGGTAATGTTTATCTTCAATCGAAATTCAGAAAAAAGTTAACCCTAGCGTCTAAGTGACAAAAACATGATTTGTAAATTTATTGACCTTAATAACATATGTTCATGAAGCATATAAATGGAATATAATACAAAAAAAAAAAGCAAATCATGCACTTGATACTTGGATTTATATGAGAGAAAAACCCTTTGGAAAAAAACTTGGGCCAAACCGACACCTTCCACTATATGGGTAAAGATTTACAAAATGGATAAATGACTTACAAGCTCGCACCGCTCCTAGACTCAATAAACCATACTTGCCTAAGATAATTTTATCATCTTCAAGTAGGAAGAGTGAGGACAAATCTCTATTCGACCACTCTCCACATAGCATGTGTTAACTTCCGTTTATAATGTCGAGTTTGAACCAAACTTCAAATATTTTTTATAGTTGAAGAAAGCTTTTTGTTCTAATGGAACAAGTGAGAAGCCACCAATGTAGTTATAAATTCCAAGGATGTGATATTCCTAAAGGTTGATGGAAGTTTTAAAAGTGTTAGACTAATCAAAATAACATTACAAAGTATTTTTGAGATATAAAAAATATTTAAAGTCTCTCAAGAACAAATTTTACAAAATATTTTTTAAGTCTTGAGAAGATGTAATCAAACTTAAAATTGCTTAAAATAGTAAAAACAACAATGGATATTTCAAAAATACAAATTAGGTTTTTATCTTCAGAGAATATGATTTTTTACTTGATAAAAACAATGAAAACCTTAAAAATCAACATTGTTTTGCTTGGCGAAGAAGATGAATCCATATAAAAATAGGTTGCTTTCCCAACAAAATAAAAGATATGATTGCAAAAGAGAATCTACACATTTTTCAAAGTAATCTTAAGAAAATATTTCCTCTTTTCTCTAGATTTGGGACCTTTGGTGCAGCTTCACTGCACCAAAAATATTCCTCATTGTAGTATACTTGTGGCAAAGCCAAGTCGCAAGAAATACTAGGGATTTTGGAAATAGGATAAGTATTAACATGAATCTTGTTCGTTGAAGTCAAGGAAACCTTCGTTGCAACGATGAAGGTTGTGCATTCGTCGAGGGAATTAACTAGTATTTACCATCCAAGTTTTGAAAATAATTTATGCAAAAACTCTATGTATGTGTGTTCTTAATCTATCACACTCATACTTAAGATACACACATAAAGATTGAATATCTAAGAAAATAGTTTTCTATATGAATAGTATATTTTATAGTGTATTTGTCAATATCCAAAGATCCACACAAAAGTTTAACGTATTTTCCAAGTTATGAAAATCCATATTTTTGTTATGTTAAACAAAGGGTTGAATTAAGTCTTCTAAATCATTCACCTTTATCCTAAAGTGACATTCTCATTAGTCATGGCATGAGGTATCTCTCGAATGAAGATGCAGAATTCCGATCTTGTAATCGTGAACATGAAGCGTTTCAGATTAATTTGGACTATGACTTAAAATGTTTGGAACAGAATAAAATAATCCAATCCTATGGTGAATTTGAGGATACTTGTTCTCTTACAATCTCCCCTTTTTATATTCCATGAAAAAATACATAAAATAAAATATTACAAATAAATTAATCAAATCTATCACTTATGACACGACTTGCCCGAGCAAAGGCATGAAATGATATAAAGACACAACCATCCTTAAATTTTTAAACCGTAGTTTTTATCAAGCACTAACAAATGTATCAAGACACCAATGCATAAACAATTTATAAGTTAATAGGAGTAATAAAATGAATACAATATATTATCAATAAAGAACACATACTAAGTTTATCTAATATCTCAAAATATACGATATATAAGCTTTATTCCCTAAGTCATCTATCACTACATCAGTTCATTATAAACTATGTCATGATATCATATATTTATAGTTACACTTCATCAAACTATCTTCCCCTTATGGAAATATTCTCCCCCTAAGAAGGATACTCTTCCTTTGGTAGTTCTCTCCCTCTTTTAAGGATCTTCTCCCCCTTTTGTTATAGAATCGACAAAGGAAAAGATGCTGGAAGCAAGAAATAACGTCATTAGGAAAATGAAATATTTTCTAAAGAAATGAATGAGTAAAGATACAACAAAAGATTGAAACAAATATATCATAACCTATAATTGAGATAAAAGTTAAAAGAGGATATAAACATTAGGATAACAATATATAAGGCATCAACCAAAAGCCAAAAAATCTATTATCCTTAACTAAACACTCCCTAACATATTATAACATTAAGTATAATCTAAGAACATAAATTTTCTCTCTTTCTATATGGTAGCTAACTTTATTTTGTCACAAATTGATTCTCCCCCTTAATCAAGTCTTATCTCCTTTAAGAGAATTCATCCATAGTTAGGAAAGATGAAGAGTTTAAAAAACAAAATCAATAAGGACTTGCGGAGCATAACTATATGACATAACTAGAGAAAATAAGCTTAAAATGTGAAAAACATACCATGTAACACCATATGCACAAGGATATGTAGTAAAATGAGATATGAATCACATAATATAACATATAAAGGCACAAATGATCAGTAATAATAAAACAAGCCAAATATATAGAAACCATCATCAAGATTTTAGCAAAAAAACTCAATATGTACTAAACACTAGTTGGGCATAATAGGCTAAGAGTGTAAGATATAAAAGATATTAATAGATACCAATTTATAAGATTAATCCTAAGACTCAAAAACAAAAACACAATTCTATATAGCAAATAATAACACAAGATAAGGCAAGTAGTTATGAAATATGTCTAAGAAATATCTAAAGGTGAAGCTTGGACAATTTCATGAATATCAACCATCAAGGATATATGATACACTAATATGTAAAACATTTCAATATAGTATCTTATAAAAATATTATCAAAACAACATTTGGATATAATGACTAATTTTTATCTTAAATGTAAAAATAATGATATCAACAAGTATGAAAATTTATATCAATGCCAAACTCAATGGTAATACCACATACTCTAAGAACATGAACGAGCAACGCCAACTCTAAAGTAAATTAATAATAAACAAGAGCAAATATATACCAAAATTACCACTCAACAAAAATTGATATTTCCAAACATGCATTTCAAACGAATCTTGCAAAGAAACATACAAGTTATAAAGGGAAAAATGATAATAAGATGAAAAGAAAATTATACCAATTGAGATTCTAGCAACTTATCTCAAATAAATAATTTTACATGGAACAACACTAGTTATACAATAAGAGAACAATTCCAAGACCCCTTTTGATAAGTCAAAGAGTGTTGCTAAAAGCACTCATAATATTTTCCACTCGCACCGTTTTAGAAAAGAAACCCACATGGATAATGACACCCATAAAATTTAACTATTTCATTTAAAGTTTTAAAAATAAAAGCCAAACCCAAAATTATTTTCTATAATTTAACTTTTAAACATTAAAATAATCTAAAATTTAGTTTTGATCCAATATATTGCAAACCCCAACTTCAATTTCACCACCACTACCCTCCATTGAAATTCCTCCTCACCCAACCCTCCATTGAAACTCTTACAGACCCACCACAAACCTTCATTGAAGTGACATGTATTTGAAAGAATCTTTTTTTATAGACAATGGAGCTCCAAGAAACAATCTATTACAATGTGGACGAACCCCGTGTTTCGAACTCCTAGGAACAGAAAAAATGGACTCTTAGGGGTGTAAAACTATATTCCTAACCTTGATATAACCTTTAAAACATTAAATGATCTAAATGAGTGTAAAAAAATTTATTCACATTTGTTTTAGTGTTACAGTGACGAGAACAATGACGTTTTTCATCACTGTAACACTAAATGGAGACTACTGGTTTCAGAACTTTGGTTCCCTGTCCTAATACGAAAGGTGGAGATAAATTTTATCACCATAATACCAGAACACACCCCGACATCACAACAATGGGAAAAGGTTATCTCAAACTCCACATATAACAAATTTTTTTTGACATTAGAATATCGAGTCGACATTAGAATACTGACTCGGTATCAAAGTGCCAATTATATCATTATTTTGGCACTTAGGTGCCGAAGTGAATCAAAAAATGATGTTCAGCTGCTCCGGTATCCTAATACTAAATGTAAAAATAAATTTCGGCACTCCAATACTGACTTGGTATCAAAGTGGCGAATCATATCATTATTTTCAACACTTAGTTATCGAATGTAGAATTATATTTTTTAAAAGTATCCCTACATAATTTTAGTGGTTGAAAAATACATACACTTCTTATTTCTTGATCATTTTAACTTACTAAAGTAACATCATAACCATTTAACATTTGTTTACATGCAAATGTTAGTCTGAAAAAGGAGAAAAATTGAGTAAGGAACAAGAGGCCATGGGGAAGCAGAGGCACGATTTATGGAGTGGCTAGCGTGGTGGCGTGTGTGTGGGGGGGGGGGGGGGGGGAGGGGAGTAGGAAGGGTGGCAGGGGAAGGGCGACAATGGGTTAGGGGATAAGGTGAAGGTGGTGGTATAGTTAGGGTTAGTTTTTTTTTAAATTTAAGAGAGAGAAAGAAATGTGTAAAGAGAGAAGAATAAGATGAGAGAAAATGAATTTGGTCAAAAAATGGTTTAAATACCTTTGACTTATGGGCCTCACTTTTGGGTGTTAGGAATAATCTTTGACTATTTATGTGGTGTTTTTGGTAAGTGGTGTAGGTGAAAAAAATTACTGGCGCCTTTAGCAACACCCTAAGTAAAAATATAGGTAATATTATCACACTTATCGAAATTCGAGTTCTATGTCTAGCGTTCACAATCGAGAAAAAGATTATTTATAAAAGGCTAATAACATGATGAGATCATTAACCAAGAACATAAGATCATATCTCAAATGTGCAAAATAATAAAAATGAACACCAGTGAGAGAGAAAGGTTCAAGATCAAATTCAATTAAATAAGGAATCATAAAACAAAGAAAGGAAGGCTTCGACTCAAGTGAAATCCCCAACCCCCTTTTTAGAATTATTTTTCAGCACCACATTTTCCTTTCAAATTAGTAATTAGTTGAAATATTTTGTCTAATATCTGTAGTATTACCCAATTTTAGGTAGATCAAAATCTTTGAGACATTATATTCAAATTTCTTTTCCAAGTGGCGCCTTTTACTCAAGCATAAAGATGGGGTACTATTTCAGATTTTCAAAGGTAGCCTTATCCAATTAAAGTTACAACCCTACCCACATCATCACTCATCAGTTTTAGATATAATAAGCCTTTTCAACTTCTCCAAATCATGAACTGAAATCCATACATACACATATATGAGTTAGAAATTTTTCACAAGTTTAATAAAGCTTTGAACTCTTAGTAGAAAATGTTTTAGGTTTCTCTTTCTACCTTAGGGAAATTACAGGGTTTGCCTAGGATTGCATGGATAATATTTCTACCTCCAACGCGGAGGCAGCTAATACTCATCCATCTTTTGTTCTAAAACATCCCAATCCTTATTTTATTCCCTATGTTTCTCATATATTCTCAAAATCATTCGCATCCATTATTGCAAATCAATCTTCTTCATCCATTCATCTAAAAAAAGGTAAGCAACTATAGAGGTGAACCTACGAGATATTTCTTGGACGAAGAGATTAAGAAGCTTGCTGCTCCATGTTAGGATTATTTTAAATAATTCTCCATTATGTGCTGCATAATTATAGTAATACTAAGAGTCAATTTGGTTAATGAAAGGGTACTCTAAATACCAAGAGTCAAAAGGACACTTGGGCATCTACCTTGATGGATGGTTGCTATTAAGTGATTGTTGGAGATTTAGGTCATATCCCTGCCTATAAATAAGTGACTGATTTTCATCATGCAGATACTCTAAAAACACAACATAATAAAATTATAGGAAAGGCAGAGAAATCTAAATTCTCAAGGAGTGTAAATTTCAAAATAGTGTTTTGACCATACAGGGAAATCTAACCGTTGGAATACGTTGAAATTGGAGTATGTTCTTTCCATATACAAGATGAAACCATGTTCCGAAATTCAGCCAAATCGGGCATCATTAAAGTTGACCGATCCATCAATCTATCTAGTTGTGACATGATGGAGGTATGTTATTTTAATACCATCTTATGTTCCACATAATTGATTATATATGATTATCATGAAGATCGAAAATCCTTTTATTAAGAACAGTTGTATGTGAAAATTTAATCATTAATGTATCAATGATTAATATTATGGTGTTCTTGAAAATGGTTTTACATGTGGTATCAAAGCTAAAGTTTAAGATCTCATGATTTTTCTTGTTGGTGTTTGCTAATAATGGAGTCTGTATCAAATTAATTTTTTAGTGTGCCTGGGATTTTTTGTGACATTTTTCTTCTGTCGTCTATACTCACTAGTCGGAATGAAAGGTCAAACATCGATCAGAATTTTCTAAAACTCACATGGTCGACCATAATAATCGAAATAAACAAAACCCATTGTACACAATGAGCTCCACCCCAGGTTTGCATTTTAACGTCATTTAGACCCCTAAAAATGCATTTTTTCCATTTTTGATAATAATATCAACACTAATAACCCTCGCTTAAAAATTGATTTTTTGATTTCGCGAATTGGAGAGTGATCCTGAAGAGATTATTTATGTTACTGTAGTGATAACTCAAATTTTCTATTTTTGGAAAAAATAAATTATTTTCCCATATTTTATGGTATAAATCACTACATATATTTTTTATTTAATGGTTGTTCTAATATTCATGTTATGTATTATTTGTATTGACCAAAAGGTTCAATATAAAATTTTGAATATTAGATGTATGTTTATGTGTTTGACAATAATATTTCAGTAAATTAGATTATTATGCATAATCTATATTTGGTAGCCCAAAGGTCCTAATGTAATTAATGTTTCGACACTAATATTTATATGATGTTAGATGAGGAAGACATTAAAGTGTCTTAATCTATAGTTATAAATATTAGATTATTGTGTGTACATCTATAATTGGACCCTTAATTATACATTAAGTTTTGAGTATAAGATTTTTTGGGGCATATCTATAGTTGTAAATATTAGATTATTGTGTATGCATTATACATTAAGTTTTGAGTATAATATTTTTCGGAACATTGATTTTTACGTAAATTAAGTTTACAACATTATCTCATTATAGAAAATTAATTTTTGAATTCAGTCGAATTTATTTTGAGATTTTGGAGCAATTATCTACATCCTTATAGTGTTAATTCAATTTTATTTTGGCAAAAATTACAATTTTGTCAAATATTATGTGCGCGTTTTCACTATGGGAATTGTTTTGTTTATTCATGATTTTATGGTTGTGTTGGATCAGATACCAAACACATGTTATGATCATTTCGTGAATATTGAATATATGATTATATTTTTAGACTAATATTCTTATTTTATGTGCATTTTAATACTAAACACAAGTCAACATATTTCATATGGTAGGATACTAGACTTGTGTTATTATTAATATTCATATTTTGATGAGTATCGTGCCAAATACCTGTCAATGATTCATATTGTTGAATATTATGTTATTATTAATATTCATATTTTGATGAGTCTCATGGAAAACACGGGACAACGATTCATATTATTGAATATTATATCATCGATATTTATGTTTTGATGAGTCTCGTGCCAAACATAGGGTAAGGATTCTTGTAATTGAATATCAAACTTACTATTTATTATAATGCTAGTACTCCCATTGAATTGAATTAAATATCAAACTACAATTCATATGTGCAAATACAAGATTTATGATTTCATTGCATGCATGCATATTTGAATGCATGACTTGCAATTTTAAGACTCATAAGTTGGTATTTATTCAACTTAATCAAAGGTCAAATACAATCTGAGATCGCATGTGTAGATATTATACTTGTAATCATTTCAGATTATCCTAATATTTGTTATAAGGTTAAGTTGAAGAACAACACATGCTGAAATTTGAATCAAATAGACATTGAAATTTTTGTGTATATTGAATAACTGACATCAAAGTTATATAGTCGTATTATGAAAAAATTTAGGCATCAAATACAGATGCCACAAGTATGATATTTGTGATCAACTATTACTCGGTAACAATAATTTTGATTAATAAATTATCGGCCATCAAATACAAATGCCTTTGATTTATGAAATCATTTAGTACGTTACCAACTTAAGTTTTTTAAAACACCATCAACTTAATGTTATAATCATATTGTGTATTTCTTTTATATACTATTATGTTGGATTTTTTTAGCCCACTATTGATGATCAATATTGTGGGGAACACTCCATATAAAGTTTGAAGAAATTAAACAAATTACATTTGTTTATATGTCGCACACTCGGACTAATAATGATAGAGATGTTATGTATCTTTTTTATGGTTTGAAATGAGTTTTCATCTGAGTAGAGTTTGCAAGTTAAACTTAGTGTGTTACAAAAAGTATTTATTTTTTATGCATGGATTGTTTACAAAACAAACTAGAAATGCAAATAAGATTCCTTCTCTTTTATTCTTGGGGAATCAAGCAATTTATTTTTCATACACACTCAATGCTTCCAATTTTCTTGAGAAATATTTGTCCAAACTTGATTGAGAGGGATATTTTTAAAGCATTTTTCAGTCCTTCTCAAAGGTTATGGTATTCCTTTGATGTTTTGCATAAAATAAAGTTTGGATATATTTCTTTTAAATATTTTTTGATCTCGCATCATAATTAATCTTGTACCAAATTAAACCTGCACTCCCATCCTATTTTTATGGATAATATTTTATAATATCTCTTTAAATCTTGATAGTCGCATTATGCCCATCGTGTATTACAAAATCTAATATATGTATGAACTATGCGGCCGAAGTGGGAGATTGTCCCTTAATGTGGACCTACATAGATCATATAATCGTCATTGACATGTACTTATTGCATTATTGCATTATAGAAATCAAAATGTCAAATTCATTATGAATAGTGAAATTAGTGGGAGGAGTAAATCATGAATATGGTTATAAAGGAACGGAGGGTACTTATCCCATTATCGATAACTTTCTTCAATACTTGTTCTTTTAGCTGCTGGATTGTTTAAACAATAAAGATCAAATAAATGATCAACCACTAAATCATGGTATTGTCACTGTGAGACAAATGTAGATAAAATCATAAGGAATAGAATTTAGAATATCCAAAACGGGTCTTTAGTAACGGAATTTTTTTACTAGAAAAAAGGCATGGGGCACAAAATTAGTAACAAAATTTTACCGTTACTAATAGCAACGGTAAAATTCTGTTACCATTACTAATTCTGATTTAGTAATGGACTTTTGTGTTATTATTTAAACCTTATTACACCATTTTTGTAACACTTTTATCCGATCTTATATTGCTAAAGGTCCGTTAGTAATATTAATACATATTTAAAAAATATATATTTTTCA
The DNA here is from genome assembly GCA_949130495.1 of Sambucus nigra. Classification (NCBI taxonomy): domain Eukaryota; kingdom Viridiplantae; phylum Streptophyta; class Magnoliopsida; order Dipsacales; family Adoxaceae; genus Sambucus; species Sambucus nigra. The sequence continues at coordinate 523,201,470 of OX422207.1, forward strand.
AGATCTAATATCCTGAATCTAAACAAATTCAATTATTTTTACCACACTACTCAAATCCTAAGAACATATACAAAAATAGTTCACATAAGTAAGGACATCATATTCAACATTTACATTTTATGTAAGCCTCCACTCTCTATTTACAAAAGAAAATTAAACCAAACACATGAAACATCATAATACAATCACCCCGAAAGTTACATTATTATCATAAATGCATCAATTATAACATCCTAATACAATCATCCCGAAATGAGATGTTTTTATATTTTAACCAAGCAAATGAAATATAAAAAAGAAGTCCGTTGTTGTTGACTATCAACTTTCGTTATGTTATCATCATCATCAACGTCGCATCCTGCACCGCTGGAAACTTGATGAGGATCCAAAAATGACATTTTGTCAGACAAAATAAAATTACCATATTAGTTATAATATAAACATTTAGTCATAAAAATTAATTTAGTACAAACAAATATCCACCAGCAAAATTGATTGCATAAACACTGTAAAAAAAATTCACAACCCTCTATAAAAAAAAGGGTGAAGTAAGACCCAAAAAAATTGCTAATTCTCGACATACTCGTGGTCTGGATGATGAGTTATATGGCTAATTCTCTTGTAAATATTCATCACAAGTGTAGTAAGGATAGATGTCAACTGTTTCAAACAGTTATGATGCCAATGAAAATGAATCCTAACAAGCATGCTATGGAGACGACAAATTCAAAAAAAAATCTTAGTTCGCATACACCTGCATCATATTGAATCTGGTCCTTAAGATAAATAGTTCAACAATAATACATTGGTAGAAAAATAAGAAAAAAATAGTTAAATATTTCAACAAAGGGAGCAAAATAGTTCAATAGTTCAACCGTGATAAATAGTTTAATAAAAAAAAGCCTAAGATGCTTAAGCGCCCATCATCCGCCCCACTGCTGCCTAGTGCTTTCTAGAAGATCGTTTCCACAATGGCTCTAACAAAATTTTCTTTGTTTGCTCCTTTTGAAACAATAATATCTAGTTTTCCAAGACACAAGGAAGCTTATATCACTATCGATAAGACTCGGATGAACTTTGCACAAACCAAACTTCACTACCCATTTCTCTTACTCTAAAATATATAACTGAAACCCACATTCTATTACATCAACTACATTTACTTATCGTTCCAGCATCTTTCCCATACTTCAATGTGTACCTTCAATAAATCCCCCATCTCTAAAAAATTAAGTAACCAAATCACCAAAGCATGTTTATTTTGTAACTTATATTCCAAAATGACATTGATGCAAGAGCAAGTACACACTCATACATAGATCCAGAGGCACATAATTATGGGTTTTCTGACCGAAGCATGTTTATTTTGTAATTCGTATTCCAAAATGACATTGGTGTGCAATAGCAAGTACACACTCATACATAGGGCCACATGTACATAATAACGGGAAATTTGATGTAACTTACTCACTGATAAGTGCCTTCCCGAGTTCCATCCAGAACAGTCACCCAATCATCCTTGGATTTAAGAGTGCTCTTGTCCTTGAGAAAGTCTCTTACCTTGAGGAATGAAATTTAAGCCTTAAATATGACAAAAAAGCAGAAACAAAGTTTGTTGTAAATAAAAAATATACATAGAGCAAGATTTACCGATTGCAAAATTCTATCAGATACATCACCTTCCAACTGCCTCAACCCTGCAGTTGCCTATAAGGAGTCGAGGACCATAACATTATATGCATTCAAAATCACTACTGTTCATGAGATCCTAAAATTCCAGTACAGTAAACTGCTGCGGACATACAAAAAACTAACCCAACTTTTACTGGTGTTGCCTCGTAACTCTCGTGGAACAGTAGTTTTCGCTTTTCCTAGAAGGGACAGTAAAGAATTTACAGTAGCCTTGGGGTCATTTGCATATCCACTTAGACCTGGTTTTAGCTGTAATACAAAATTCAGATGAGAGGTAGCAAAAAACACAAAACAATAAATAAAAGACAGTACGACATACGGATTTTGTAAGCAAATGCTTGTAAATATTGTATTGAGCTCCTTTAAAGTAGTTACATTTAGTGCTATGCACATACTAAGATTAATCTACACATCAATTTTCTAAGAGTTAATTACACTTACAATAGATATGTAGAAAAAACTAAAATTTTCATTTGGTTTTCTCATTTTATTAATTTATGATAATTAGGTTTAATCAGGATTCTTACTAGGCTAATGTCAAAACGATCCTTGCGCAACAAGAATTTTATCAACTCTCTCCCTTAATTGCCTTTAGCAAGTACTGTGCATCGATTTTTTTGGAAAATTGAGATTGGTTTAGGAAATCTTTGGCCATGTTTAGTGAACTCAATCTTAGGTGAAGCTGCAAGCCCGGCAAGATTATGCTTCATGTACTCAAACACAAGATACAAGATGCCTGACATCCATGAAGTGACCAGAGCCTCGAGCTTCATGACATTTTGATGGTCGAGTCTACGGAAAATACAAATTTCCCTATCCACAAAACGAACACTTTTTGGATCCATGTTAACAAATCATAGTTTCTTCATTGCAACAAAGTTATTAGTGTTATGGTCACAGGCCTTGTAAACACTACTATAGGTTCCTTGGCCAATTTGCATAAATAAAATATTGCACAAAACTAACATATTAATATCATCAACTTATCATGGAATTAAGAACTTATTTTCCATAACAATATGTAAGAGTCAAGTTCACACTCATAAACCATGTCATACAACAAATATATAGCGTATTGTGTGCAAGAGCTGAACCAAAAAAAATGACTTGATAATATTGGCAATGGCAAGTTCATTCTAATTCCAACCATGTAAATGTAGACAAGTCACATTTTTCTATATTAAAACTTATATTCATCCTATCCAAACTGGTATAGTTAAACATATTATCTGATTAATAAATGAATCATATTCCTAGTTAATTTTACTTCAGAAACTGTCAGGTTTATTGAGTTCAATAGTTCAACAATGATAAATAGTTTGATAGTTCACCGATCCACATTAGACTAACATCAAAGAACCAAGTCAGCATTAAGCCCTACGTTTTCATATTAAGCATGAAGAAGAATATAAATGAAATTGATACAGGTAGCCCAGCCGTGTTGGTAATTTTCTTATAATGAAAACGATTCGGGGGAGCAAAATTTCACATTTAATAAAGTGTTAAAAGTGATTGTTCCACTCAGAATACTACATATGGATTATATGATTATTAGAATTGAGCAAACAGTAACGCAGTAGGAAAAAGATATAAGAACAAAAGGGTATGATCAAGTTAGAGATGAAGGCCGTGGGGGAATTAGGACAGGCATGATGGCCATATCATATAACATGCGGCACGCACGGCGTAGATTGACCATATTATTTTGTTCAAATGTGTTGGGCATTTTCTAAAAAGCTAAAGTGATCTTATAGTCTTAAACATCAGTTAATATGCTTTAATTGGGTTAAAGATACTGCTGAAAACCATTTTATATGTTATGACTCAATCAATTATCAATATAACAACTTGTCCACTAGCGTGGAATTTGTTTCATTGATTACCTTGTAAAAAAGGATGCGGACTCTCAATTTGGGAGGTCTAAAAAAGGAAAGCATAATGTGGGACAAAGGTGGTAAAACAGAAACTTCAGCAAGCATTTTTTATATAATAATATGGTAGTGGCATATTCAACAATTAATGAATGTTAATAGAATACAACAAGGTCAACTTATTATTAAGCTATAAAGGAATCTATTAAAAAAATGAGTCACTAATGCAAATGATTATAAAGAATTGAAAATCCACATCATTTCATGGTATATATATACACGCGTACATAATTGCAAAACCCTAGGTGATAAGATGCTTTATAGATCTCAATATTCAAGAACACTAAAAAATTGATTACATCGCATTATTAATACCAAAATATGAACAACATATAAAGATGTAATCTTTGGCTTTTCTTAAAATAAGATCGAACAACAAATATGTAAAAATAAAATAAAAAATGGCTTGTGTTTATTAGAGAAAAATTCCCCCAACTGGGACATGCTCGGGGGAACAGTTATTTGTAAATAAAAAAGAGGATTAAAGGATTTGTGGGAGAGTCCGAAAACATCAAACTAAGTTATAGCCTTTCATAACACGATATTTTATATCATCGTGTTTAAGACCAAGAGCAATAATTTTTAGATCAAGCATCTCCAGTTGCATGGGGTGAGAATCGGGCTTTTTGGGGGGGAGGGAAAATTTCCCTTTTCCTTTTTTGATATACACATTTAAAATATTGAAGTAAAATTAGTAGCAGATATATTATATTACTAACAGTAATTTACTCTCAGAAATTGTAATGGTAAAATAATGTTAGTAATAAAAAAAATAGTGTGTTACTAAATGCCTGTTTTGGTACTATTCTAAATGATTATGTAGCGTATCTATATGAAAATGAATTTGACTTAAGGATAAATAAATATTTGATTTTGTTTTCACAAATAATAAGAAGTAAACTTACTGGACTACGAGATCTCATTGAAGTACATTTAAGTTGAGTATGAAGAGGTCATCAAGACCAAACACGATGATAATTATAATTTAATGAATGAAGTTAAATTGTAGTCAAATACTTTATGTGTAATGAGAAAAAGGTTATAAATGAACCGTCTCACCTTTGCCAAGGACGTACCTTTTTCAAGGACGTAAAATTCTTATAAGATGAGTAACTCATTATGATGAGAGTTACATTTAGTTTATGTGAAAACTATTATGCTTATGATATTTTACACATGTTATAAAGAAATGATTGTATAAACTTAAATAAGTTTCTCACCTATGGTATTTTTAAAAGTAATACCATTATATTTTCTAACCATTGTATATTCAATTTATACAACTTATGATCAGTGGAAGTAAGTATATTTAAATTGTTGTAAAGTAGAGAAACAATATGTTACATAAATTTTTAATGTGTAATGGATGAGATTATGAGATACTATAAGATTACGGGCTCACATTTAAGTTAACTTCTCATTTTTTGGATATCACTTATTACAACTCAGATTTACTGGTTTTATGGAAAGTATGAAGTTCACTCTTATCTACTTATGTTTATTTTGGTTTAACGACTAATATAATGAAGGAGCAACACAATCCATTGACTATTATGAAAATTTAAATTTGTAGCATGCTTTGATGTTATAATTTATTGATTATGGCAATGTAAATTAAATTTCAGGACTTGGGGTTGTCGAAAATATTGCCAAGTCGCTGAAATATTATAATATTATCATTGCAATCTTCTTTATTAAGATACATTAGGTATTATATGAGTAACTAAGCACATTGAATGTAAATACCTTTTAAAGAAGAAATTCTGAAACAAGTGTCATTTAACACATTTGTACAAGTATTAACATGGAAAATCCACATGATTGGCTATCATGAAAGAAATTAATGAAGCATGATTAGATACGAGTCTTCAGTATAGCCGATAGAACTCCATAATTATATTAATACAAGAGTCAATTTTGATTAATGAAAGGGTATTCCAAATACCAAGAGTCAAAAGGACGCTTGAGAATCCATCTTGATGGGCGATTGATATTAAGTGACTGTTGGAGATTTAGGTCTTATCCCTGCCTATAAATATGTGACTGATTTCCATCATTCAGGTACTTTAAAAAGACAACACAATGAAATAATAGAAAAGGGAGAGAAATCTAAATTCTCAAGGAGTGTAAGTTTTAAAACAGTGTTTTGACCATACAGGGAAACTGTTGGAATATGTTGAAATTGGAGTATGTTCTTGTCCTATAAAAGATGAAGTCATGTTCCGAGATTCAGCATGATTTAACATCGTTAAACTTGACTGCTCCATCGATCTTTCTAGTTGTGACATGATGGAGGTATGTTATTTTAATACCATTTTATGTTCCGCATAATTGATTATATGTGATTATTATGAAGATCCAAAATCCTTTTATTAAGAACAATTATATGCGAAAATTTAAATATTATGGTATTTTTGAAAATAGTTTTACACTCTATTCGGATTTCCATTGGTAAGTAAGTTTTCCCATGGGAGGCAATCTATAAATGACATACGTAAGGTTTTTTCATCTTTTGGTTTGAAGTCAGAGGTTAATGTTGGTCTGATCAACCAAAAACTTATTTTCAATCGATTATTCCATGAAGAAGATTTCCATAGGATTTGGATGATGGATATGTGGTTTATCCAAAGATTTCCTATGTGTTTTTTTAAATAGAGTCACGTGTTCCATACTGAATGTGAAACTTCTATATCCTGGTATGGATTAATCTTCCTTTATTACCTGTTCATTTATATAACAAAGAAAGTATCTTCTCTATCACAAATGTTGCGGGTACTCCATTAAAACTAGATTCAACCATTGCTTCATTATCCAGGCCTAACCTTGCTCATGTTTGTGTTGAAATAGATCTTCTCAAAGAATTACCTTCAGGAGTGTGGATTGGCAAGGAATTGGATATTGAAAATATATAGAATATGATAAAATTCTAGATTACTTTAAGTTTAGCCATTGTGGAAAACAAGGGCACTTGCATGAATCTTATATGTTTAAGAAGAATATTGAAGATAAGAATGAAACAACTATGGCAGTTGACAGTAAAAAGTTGGAGCACAAAGCAAATAACAAAAATTAGACAAAGGAATGGGTGTAAAAAAGTTTTAATGACCGTATCAATACAGGTGATCAAGAAGCGGCAAAAACTCGTAAAGAAGCGTAAATAAAAAAGCAAAGTAAATTTGAAGAACAAACAACAGTGAACCAAAAGAATCCAACAAATCAAGACATTCAAAAAACTCAAAACAAAGAAGGTCATGTGATCGAAGAAGAGAAAGAATAAGATCATCAAAGTGATCGAGAAGAAGATTATGAAGAAAATCGGATAGAAGATTTTTCCACTAAACATTCTGAAGATCGTCCCACAAATCTCGGTCCTATGATGAAACAAACCATAGAAGGAGGTGTTAATGAAGCAGATAATGAACCCATGAGTTTACAATAGATGGAGGTAGGGAAGATGAAAGTGTATGTTGGAAAAAAGTGTTTCAAATGTTACAGAAGAGAGTGAGAAGAAGAAATGGGGTATGTCAGTAAGCACTCCTCAAAAGTCTTAGATAAAAGGAAACTAGCAACAAAGAATTTTAATATCAGCTCGTAAGATCTTAACTCTGCAAAATCTCAATGATCAAATTCAGCATTTGGAATATAAGACTTATCCCTAAAAAAATGTTCCCTTAGAAGATTAAAGAGGTTGAAAAAGTACATAAGCTAAGTGTTTTAATATTTTTAGAACCTATAATACATGGTTCAAACATTAGTGATTACAAGTTTAAATTGGGTTTCCATCTTGTAGTAGCTAGTACACACAGAAAATGTGGATTTTTTTTCCAAAGAAGGAATTAACTGTGATCTGGTTTCTCAAGTATTGTTGTTGGAACTAGGCCTGTAAATGAATCGGATTCGGACTGGATCAGACAAATCCAAATCCATATCCGTTTATGTTAAACGGGTTCGGATCGAATCGGATCGGGAAAATCCAAATCTATATTCGTTTATGTTAAACAGATTCGGATCCGATCCAATTATCCGATTATCCATTTATGTTAAACTTGATTTGCAACATTTTTATTTTCTACTCTTATTTTATAAATTTATTTTGCAAATGTTCGAAAAAACACATAATGAAATAATTAACTACTAAAATATATATTTAAAATATTATTAAATACAATATATAATAATTAAAAAAATATTATATAATTTATATAAATATATTAAAAATATTAATCGGATCGGATTATTAACGGATCGGAGTATATGAATCCAAGTCCGCTCCATTTAATAAACGGATAATTGGGTAATTGGATAATCGGATTTTAGGCATGATCCATATCCGCTTAAATGGATCGGATTCGGATTCGGATTCGGATAAAATCCGATCCATTGACAGGCCTAGTTAGAACTATAGCTAGTCTTATTTTGTGTAGCTTTGTTTATTCAAATTGTACTAAAATTAAATTGAGGTATATTTGGAATTACATATGTAGTATTTGAAGCATAATTTTATCCTAAACATGCTTCTAATACTAAATCAGTTTAATAGCATTCAAATCATAAACAAGTTACAGATTATGTGATGATAGAGCAAGACATTTCTTTCCTGAAAAATAGAGTTCATTGATTCTACCTCTTGTTTTCTCTTAGTTCCTCTCCAACGATCTCCTTAAGCTCTCTCAATTCTCTTAAGCTGTTAGGGTTTATGTTTTGTGTGTAAAATAACTAATTAATTACGGTTAACACCCCTTAAAGAACCTTAATATCATAGGTCCTTAAAAGGCCTTTTGGGCCTCCATGTGAGACCAAAACACTAACAAAATTAGTCTAAAACTTAGCCCAAAGGTAAACCTATCCTATGGGCCCAATCTAAAGCATTAAAAATGCATCTCTGGGTTACTGTACCACTCTAGAGTTTGATCCAAACGGTAATACCTCACAACGTGAAATAAAATATACAACTGTATTATTTTATGAGTAACCACACATTATTAATTCTCATACAATTAATATCACCGATTAATTATTTTATAACATACGGTAAAAAGTCACATAACATGCCAAATTTAATTCACTTATAAATTATGCATTTTATTACTACTATTTCACATAAGTAATAGTTATTGCAATTATTAATTTATTTCTGATTTAAAAATATTAAATAAATACCACAAAAATATGGGTTATTACCGTTTTCCCGCCAAAATAATTATATGAAAAAATTAACCATTTTTAAAAACTCAAGTAAATTTTCTATCTATCCAAAAAACCTTTTTCATGGCTTATTTATAAAAGGTTAGCATTTCTTAAATTACAAATATATGCACAAAAAAGACAACGTCACCAACTATTCACAAAACACCAATATTTAAAATTTCAGTAAAAATATAAAATAACTATGGCAGGACCTATCGGAACAAAAAAAATAAAGTGCAGTTCCTATCACAAAAAAAAGGCCACGGGACATAATGCATACAAGCCAAATTTAGGACACATCCATTATTTTGCCACTAAATTATCTAGGTATGTGCGTTAGGTGTTTTGATTCACCCATTTCATAACTCGATGTGTGTTTAGATCAGTATGTGTATGAGAGAAACAAAGATTGAGAGAGAGAGGGAGATGAAAAAATGCATTATTTTTTAAGAACGATCCATATCATATCGCTATGTATTTTCAATTGTAGATTCCATTCCTCCTATCATTTTGTCAACAAAGATGAGTGATGAAGAAGGGCGAAGACATTTGCAAAATAGCAGTCGAAAGATAAGTGGCACCGAGAGAGGCAGATTTGGACGGAGGGGGGGATAGGATTGAAAGAGGAGAGAGTTTTTTTCATAATTGAAATAGAAGAGGTTTTAGGTGTAATACTCCATATTTTTTATAACTAGATTTAATTAATTGATTTAGTTAATTAAAATTATTTATTAAGTTGAAATTTGAATTAAATGAGAAAATATTTAATTTAAATGAAAAGTGATTTTTGATTAATTAAATGAACATTTTGTGCATTTAATTAATTAATTGATAATTTGGGGGTTTGGTAAAAACCTAATGAGCATTTGAGTCTTTTGTAATTGCTTAAAGTTCAAGTTAAGGCTTTTAAAATTCAAGCGTGAGTAGGATTTGTATTTGATTTAGAGTTTGATTAATAGTGGACTTTAAGAACTTAATCTGAAATAAAGAAAGAAAAAAATAAGAGGAGAGAGAAAGAGAGGATCCACGATCGGGGGTTTGGCTTGCACGCCCGTGGTCTGCCAGCACGTGTGGCCCTTGCCGCGGATTTGGCTTTATTTTGTTTATTAATATCGATCTTGGATTAGTCTTTTTCACTTCACACATATTTTTACAAGCAGTAGGCTACATACCTTTTATTTCTTTATGTCTAAACCCTAAAACCTCCATTAAAATACCTTTAATTTAATTTGGGAGAGTTTACACTCATATTTTGAGGAAAATCAAATAAGCAAAGTTGCATATTTTCGTGAGAGGAACGTTGTGGAATAATCGAATTTTTAGAATACTTCATTATAAGGCAGTAATATCTTTATTTTCTCCTTAAGTATTATTTGATTTAAATGTTGCCTAAGCATTAAATACGCATATTTCATAAAGATGATTGGCAAACTAATTAGGAGAAGTGATAACCTAAATGTAAATCTGGTTTTATGAATTTGTGAATTTGAATTTAATAATTGAAATCCTTCATGCTCAGAGTATTTGGCTTTGTTATTATTGGGTATTGGATAAAGTCACATGTAAATAAAATATGGATCTTGAAAATATGTCTTGATTTATGAAATCACATAAACGTTGAATCTGGTGCTTTATGAAATCGCATAAACGTTGAATCTGGTGCTGAAAATGGATAACTCGCATATTTAGATTAGACTATGATTTAATTTAATTAATTCTCACACGAATTGGATGAATTGGAATATCGGTTTTGGACAAGTTGTTAGGATAATTTGAAGAACTTGTATATCATAGGATATAATCATATTATTGTACATGATATCGGGCTTGTATAAATACTGAACGAAGAATCGTGATATTGGTTTAAAGAATGTAAAAAGTGTAGAAAAAGCCTATTTTAAAATAAGGGTAAATTACACCCCCCCCCCCCCCCCTACCCAACTATACCGGGTTTATGGATCACCCCCTTAATTAAAATATTTGATAAACTCGCATCCTAAACTATCAGCTCGTTACAAACAAGTCCAAAAACTGGGTTCTCTCATTTTTTGTCTAAACGGACAAAAATATTTTTTAATCCAAAACTAAAAAACACTAAAATGAATCTTAACACACTCACACACACGTCCACTTTTCCACCCTCTATCTCCCCACCCCCCCACCCACCCCAAAAAAAAAAAAAAAACTCCCCGCCACTACAAACCAAATCAAGCTCCAATGTTTTATATCTAGAAAACGAAACTAAAATATGGAAGCCTTCTAATCGATCAAACTTTACCTCAAGGATGGGACCTACCGCCGGTAACCTGATTTATTTATTCTATTCGCCCGACGATCACCTCCACGAAAACCACCCTCAAGTTACTAGGTGGAAAAAAATTTGGCCACTTTGTATTTAGTTTATCAAAGTAGATCATCATCGGCCCGTGCTTCAACCATGAGCCTTCCCAGAAATCTCATTCGGTCCGAAAAACTTAAAACTCATATTTATGTGTAGGATTTACTTCGGTGAACACTTATTTCGTCGCACGCCCAACTCAACGTATTTAAATCTAGACATTGTTAGTTTACTTGAAATCCACATTGTTCATGGATGATGGGTTCTGACTTATATGGGTCATGTTTCTCAAGCGATAAATCAATTAGTTAATGAGAGAAAAGTGCATATTCATTTTTCAAGAAATGTCTTCAATAAAAATTATTAGATAGATTCACTACACCAAAACTGTCAATCTAGCACACTTGGATAAGGAGAATCTGGCATGGTTTTAAACTGTGCCAAAATTTGGCATGGTTTTAAATGTGCCAAAATCGTTCCAAATTAAAAAAAGTTAAATAAAATAAACAAAATATTAAAATAAAATACTTTTCATTTAGATCGAGTCCCGCTCACTCTCCTGCTCTTCACCTAGTGTCGATTCAAGCCCTGAGACATTCCCCACTTTCTCTTTGAAAGAAAAAAACCATAAAACCAAATCCTCTCGCTACGCTGCTCGCTCCCCGTCGCCGTTCAGACCTCCCTGTCATTTAAACCTCTCTGTTGCAACACCGGTAAGAACTGAGACATCAAATTGTTTTTCGATCAAACCATTTATGAGAACCACACCATTTTTGGTCAAATCGTTTGTATAACCATTTTCGATCAAATCGTTTTACACCAAACCATTACTAAGAACCAGAACTCTGTAATGGTTTGTAATTTCTGGTCAAACCATTTTGGGTCCATTTCTGATCAAATCGCCTGTATAAACCATTACAAACCATTTTCGCTACCTTTTTTTAATAATCTGCTTTGTAATTTTTTTTACATATTTGTTACTGAGAACCCTCTGATTTGTCAAATGTTTAGTACTTGTATACTATATGTATCTTGAATATTCCTTGTTTAGACTTTAGTTTCCTGTTTAGTACATGTATATAATAAGAATGCTTAGTTCCCTGTTCTCATATGTTGCAATTTCAGTCCTCTTCTATTTCAGTTCTCTACTAGTTCTATATATATTATAAGAATGTTTATGGGAAAGTCAAGTGTAAAAATTTCATTTTTTATTAAAATAAAAAAAAAGTAATTGACGGGTTATCATGACGAGCCGTGTTAATCGTGTCTAATTGACACGATTTTTTTATAATCGTGTTACTCGTGTCGACTCGTGTTACTAACGGGTCGTGTTTATGTTAGCAAAAAAATACGACATCGGTCTTGAAATTACAAATGATCGAATGTAGTGCGCTATGTCTAATGATTCATTACCTATCAATGCAGTGCCCTATGTCCAGTTTGTCTAATGATTCATTACCTATTTTGTATAATGATTCATTACCTATCAATGCAGTGCGTTATGTCGAGTTTGTATAATGATTCATTACTTGTTTTTCCTTTTATCTAATGTGTTAAGAATCATCCATGTCAAATGATCCATTTAGCAGGACCTGGCGCCTTTGCCTCAACTGGACACCACCGTCTTAGAGTTGAATGAATTGTAGGAAACGATCAATATCATCAACATCGAGAAGAAGAGAGAGGCCATCCTTAATAGTTACTCTAGCAGCAAGCATAGGCTCCTGTTCCAACGGCATCTTAGCGACGTTATGTTCGTTGCCGCCAGTCGCAGATGTAGGGTCAACTTCAATAAGTGGAAGATTACCCGAAATACATGGATTGTATTTTGGGGGTAAGTATATATGTTTTGACAAAAGATTACAGATATTCAAGAGGTGACATTATTTTCAGTGCTTAATTTTTTAAGATACTAGAAATGATTAAAGGATTACAGTAATTGTTTATATTTAGGCTTTTCGTCTTCTGTGGTGGTATTTGACCCTTCAATATCAATATATGTTTTGTACTGACAATTGATTGAATGTTTGTAGGATCGGGATATCTAAAATGGGGTCATCATCAAGGCTAGGAATACCCAGGTCAGCTAGCATATGCAAATGATTTCGGAATTGATTTGTATTCCCTTTATGTTGTTATTTATTAGTTAATATTTCTTTTTTCGTGCTTAGTTTACTATTTGTTATCTGCAAGTGAACTTTTTGCTTTATATGGTTAATACTCGGGAGGATCATAGGCCGGATATTGAGAAGTGAGTATAAATCATTCATCTTTGATTTTTCTCCTCTTTTGTTTGGTCATTGTTTCGACATAATAAGGTCTATTGTTAGTTCAAATTTTGACACAAATCCTATTATTGCAGCTAGCTTGTTAAGACTTCACTTTCATTATTGTTTTGTTCGGGGATATGCCAATTCAGATCAGACTATACGTGTTAAAGCTAATTACTGTGATTATTATATATTTAGGTAGTGGATGATGTTCATTATATTCTTGTAGTCAACAAAATGAATAACATCTTGGTCAATTTTTTATATAGGATAAACACGTCATTCTTCCTGCACTAGAGTCGATTGTGTCCTCATCTTGTAATCTTGATGATTATAAAGACACATAAGTATAATCTGGATACAAGTGTCATGCTCATTTATAAACGCGTCTATAACTGGTTGCATAGTTCATGATATGAGCTTTAGGTATATTTTGACTAGAGTATGATTGTTACTTTTCAATCACAGTCATTAGATTGAATAAGTTCAAGACTTATTATAATGATTATACCAAACATCCGTGTATGTTGATTTATAATGCGCTTCATATTTTTATGTGAGACTTGTGCAAAATATTATTCCTATTATTTATAAATTTGTCTGTATATGAATGATATGGGTCGTCGATGATGTTGGTCCCTTGTCAAGAGGCAGAATATGATGTTTTTGTTAAACGCAGTGGGGATCAAAATGATTTCAAATTTTATTTCATATATATGATGCTCAAAATGATATATATGATGCTCAAAATGATTTCAAATTTTATTTCATAGTTTTCTTTGTTGGGTCTATTTAGTCCTGTGTCCCGTCCCCCCCCCCCCCCCCCCCCCCTCTCTGTTGCCAATTGAATAAAAAAAATTGAAAACATATCAGTGAATATGTTAACTACCAATGACTTGGTCATGCTATCTTTATCCTCTGATAAGAACGGTTAATAGATTTACACTAGCCTCAATTCTTCACGGAGTATAGATTTTGTTGTCACTAGGTTTGGATTGTTTTTAATTGATGATTCACCTTCTCAACTTTACACTAATGATCATGGGCAATGCATGTTGCGATTTTTTCTGACAGTAACTACATTGAAAATGGATCAACTTTTATCTTCTTTAATAATGATGCAGATTTGATTTAAACATTATAGTTGTGGTCCTTTGGTTGTTTTCCTTCACAGTAATTGTAACTGTTTTCTTTTCTGGGGCCACTTATAAGTTGCTTCTTATTGTACAGGATGAATGCAATTGAGTAGCAACAGGGGGTCAAAGCTTGAGATTAGATTTATCAACCAAGTTTCAAGATGCAATCAAGGTCTGATTGATTTCTTTACCACCTATAAATTGTGGTTTCCCCAACGTTGTGGCTTAATTGATTTATGAAAAATTATATTAATTTCAATCCCTTCTATATTTACCTTATTAGAATTCCTTTCTTTGTTATGTGAATATGCAGATGCATTGTTTAAGTTGATGTTTATGATTAGCTATAAATGTATGCATAACTGTTTGACAAATGTATAATTGTAATATTAATGTTACAATTTAGATTCTTTGCTTTGGCAGCTTATTTTTATTGGAATTGTACTATTATAGAAATGTCAGGTTGTGAATATGTATATTAAAGATACGAGTCACCGGGAAATGTAGTTTTAAGGATTACATGATATTTTGGTGCGAATGACATTTATGGAGTTCAAATTACTAATGATATAAGGTAAAAAAAGCAGTTCCATTATGCAATTTTGGTGCGAATGACATTTCTGAACATTATTTTTTCTGAAAGGCTGAAATATATTAAGGAATAATCAGTTCAGTGGAAATGGAAGAGTTACATTATGATCAAATTGGTTACTTATTTTATGGTGCTACTCTAGTTTTTACATTGGTTATTGTTTTGAGATCATATGGATTTTACATGAGAGTAATAATTGCTATTATAAAATAATTGATATCATATGACTAAAATTTTGGTTGTTTAATTAAGGATATCAGACACATCTACTGGAAGCTCCTACAGTGCTCGACATTGGATTTCTAGGTATGACACAGTTGACCGTGGTAGAAGAGATTTCAGGGATGACACCAGAATAGAAAGCAGGGGAACGAGAAGACACAACACTGATAGAGAAGAGCAGAATTATGGAGATGGAAATGGAAATGGGAAGATACACCCTGCCGGGATAGTCATTCTAATAGCAGGTCACATCCATCTCCAATGTTAGTGGGGGCCTCTCTCGATGCACAATTGGTTTCCCCATGGTTGGGAGGCCGTACTCCTCAGTCTGCTGGTATGTCTAGTTAATTTTGTGAAATATCGAGTTAGATATTTTGGTATTGAAGATGACTATTATTGTTTTCTTTTACTGATTTCTGAACATGAATTTAACCAAAAATTGGAATGTCTGCAGGTCTTGTTGCTTCTCCCTGGGACAGTGTGGCTCCTTTTCCAGTTCCAATAAGGGCGTCTGGATCCTCCTCAGTTAAATCTTCAAGTTCTCGTTATGGTGGAAGGTCCTGTCCAACTTCTTTTTCGGCTGACAATTCACAACGGGCATATTTTTCTCCTTATTTGTCATATTTTTGGCCTCTTAAGACTATTTGATGGGGGGGGGGGGGGGATTTTTTTTAATTGTGAGTAGTGTTTCTAACTATTTGGAGTTAAGATTTGTTTATTTTATTTGTCCAAAATCACATAAATATAGTGTATTCACTTAAATATCTTGAAAAAGTAGATGCACATCTTTCGTGAAGTGCCCCCTTACTCTCCCCCCATATTTTATATTATCTACCAGATATGAGAATATATGAAAAAATTTCACCCCTTAATTATATTTTCATTCATTCATTATCAAAACAATATATTATTTGTAGATAACTCACTGGCTGTGAATGCTTTAGATCATATGATTTCCCATTGAATGGGTAAGTATTTAACGTTTAATTACTCGAGAAATAAAAAGTCCAAGTAAATTAATTGACACCACCCGTTGGCTCAATAACTTGATTGTTTGGAACCTTTGTTAATGTTTTTGCAAGCTAAACTGTTTTCTAAAAGTCCTGAAATTTATAAAAGACTATATGGCTTAGTTATCAGTGGATGAGGCATTGGTTTATCTCAAATCATTTCCTTTTAGACAAGTGAAAACTCAAATCAGCCTTCAAATGGCCCCGTAAGAGGCACGAGCACCTCGCACGGGGCCAATGTAACTCAAAGGAACTAACCGCGTAGTCGCAGATCTCTCGGTTTGAGAATATGATGATGATTTAAAAATATCTAGATTATGCTTAAAAACAAGTCGTTAAAGTGTGAAACCCCAAATCAGACCCAAAACAGACCCGTAAGCGACATGAACACCTCGCACGGGACCAATGTAACTTGTACAAACTGACCGTGTAGTCACGAGTCTCCCGGTTTGAGAATATGACGATAATTTAAAAATATTTAGATTATTCTTAAAACATGTCGTTTGACTCAAACCAACACACAAACGGCCCCGTAAGAGGCATTAACACCTCGCACGGGGCCAATATAACTCGTAGGAATTGACCACATAGTCACGGGACATATGGTTTGAGAATACGATAATAATTAAAAAATATATAGACTTTGGCTTAAAAACATGCCGTTAGTGAGTGAAAACCTAAACTAGACCCCAAATGGCCCTGTAAGAGGCACGAACACCTCACATGGGACGAATGTAACTCGTAGGAATTGACCGCGTAGTCGCGGGTCTCTCGGTTTGAGAATATGACAATAATTTGAAAGTATTTAGATTAGGCTTAAAAACTAGCCGTCAAATGGTGAAATCCCAAACCAGCCCCCAAACGGTCCCGTAAGAGGCATGAACACCTCGCACGGGACCAATATAACTTATATGAACTGACCGCATAGTCGCGGCTCTCCCGGTTTGAGAATATGACGATAATTTCAAAATATGTATATTAGGCTTGAAAACAAGTTGTTTGAGGGTGAAAACCCAAACCAGCCCCCAAACGGCCCCGTAAGAGGCACGAACACCTCGCACGGGACCAATGTAACTTGTACAAACTACTCGCGTAGTTACGGATCTCCCGGTTTGAGAATATGATGATAATTTGAAAATAAATCGATTAAGCTTAAAAAAACCTTAAAGGGAGAAAACACAAACCAGCTCACAAACGGCCCCAAAAAAGCCACGAACACCTCGCACTGGACCAATGTAACTTGTACGAATTGACCGCGTAGTCGCGAGTCTCCAGGTTTGAGAATAAGACGATAATTTCAAAATATGTAGATTAGGCTTGAAAACAAGCTGTTTGAGAGTGAAAATCCAAACCAACCCCCAAACGGCCCCGAAAGAGGGGCAAACACCTCGCACTTGACCAATGTAACTTGTACAAACTGACCGCGAAGTCGTGGGTCTCCCTATTTGAGAATATGATGATAATTTAAAAATATTTAGATTATTCTTAAAAATATGCCGTTTGAGGATGAAAACTCAAACCAATCGCCAAACGGTCCCGTAAGAGGTGCAAACACCTCGTACGGGCCCAATGTAACTTGTACGAACTGACAGCGTAGTCGCGGACCTCTCGGTTTGAGAATATAATGATTATTTAAAATTATATAGATTAAGCTTAAAAAAAGCCCTTAAAGGGTGAAAACCCAAACCAACCTCCAAACGGCCCCGTAAGAGGCACAAACAGCTCGCACGGGACCAATGTAACTTGTACGAACTGACCGCGTAGTCACGGGCCTCCCGATTTGAGATAACGACGATAATTTCAAAATATGTAGATTAGGCTTGAAAAAAAGCCGTTTGAGGGTGAAAACCCAAATCAGCCTCCAAACGACCCCGTAAGAAGCACGGACACCTCGCACGGGACCAATATAACTTGTACGAACTGACCGCGTAGTCGCGGCTCCCGGTTTGAGAATATAACGATAATTTCAAAATATGTAGATTAGGCTTGAAAACAAGTCATTTGAGGGTGAAAACCCAAACCAGCCCTCAAACGGCCCCGTTAGAGGCACGAACACCTCGCACGGGACCAATGTAACTTGTACGAACTGACCGCGTAGCCACAGGTCTCCCGATTTGAGAATATGACGATAATTTGAAAATAAATCGATTAAGCTTAAAAAAAACCCTTAAAAGGGTGAAAACCCAAACCAGACCCCAAGCGGCCCCATAAAAGGCACGAACACCTCGCACGGGACCTATGTAACTTCTACGAACGAACCGCGTAGTCGCGGGTCTCCCGGTTTTAGAATATGATGATATTTCAAAATATGTAGATTAGGCTTGAAAATAAGCCGTTTGAGGGTGAAAACCGAAACCAACCCCCATACAGCCCCGTAAGAGGCACGAACACCTCACACGGGATCAATGTAACTTGTACGAACTGACCGCGTAGTCGCGGGTCTTCCGGTTTGAGAATATGATGATAATTTAAAAGTATTTAGATTATTCTTAAAAACAAGCCGTTTGAGGGTGAAAACTCAAACCAACCCCCAAACGACCCCGTACGAGGCACGAACACCTCGCACGGGACCAATGTAAGTTGTACGAACTAACCGCGTAGTCGCAGCTCTCTCGATTTGAGAATATGAGGATAATTTCAAAATATGTAGATTAGGATTGAAAACAAGTTGTTTGAGGGTGAACAACCAAAACAACCCCCAAACGGCCCCGTAAGAAGCACGAACACCTCGCACGGGATCAATGTAACTTGTACGAACTGACAGCATAGTTCCGGGCCTCCCGGTTTGAGAATATGATGATAATTTAAAAATATATAGATTAAGCTTAAAAAAAAGCCCTTAAAGGGTGAAAACCCAAACCAGCCCCCAAACGGCCTCGTTAGAGGCACGAACACCTCGCACGAGACCAATGTAACTTGTACAAACTGACCGCGTAGTCACGGGCCTCTCGGTTTGAGATAATGACTATAATTTCAAAATATGTAGATTAGGCTTGAAAACATGCTGTTTGAGGGTGAAAACTCAAACCAGCCTCCAAACGGCCCCGTAAGAGGCACGAACACCTCACACGGGACCAATATAACTTGTACAAACTCACGGCATAATCGCGGGCCTCCTGATTTGAGGTAATGATGATAATTTCAAAATATGTGGATTAGGCTTGAAAATAAGCCGTTTGAGGGTGAAAACCCAAATCAGCCCCAAATGGCCCAATAAGAGGCACGAACACCTCTCACGGGACCAATGTAACTTGTACGAACTGATCGCGTAGTCACGGGCCTCCCGGTTTGAGAATATGACGATAATTTGAAAATATATAGATTAAGCTTAAAAAAAAACCTTAAAGGGTGAAAACCCAAACCAGCCCCAAACGGCCCCGTAAGAGGCACGAACACCTCGCACGGGATCAATGTAACTTGTACGAACTGACCGCCCAGTCGCGGGCCTCCCGATTTGAGATAATGATGATAATTTTAAAATATGTAGATTAGGCTTGAAAACAAGTCGTTTGAGGGTGAAAACCCAAACCAGTCCCCAATTGGCCCCGTAAGAGGCACGAACGCCTCGCACGGGACGAATCTAACTTGTACGAACTGACAGCGTAGTCGCGGGCCTCTCGGTTTGAGATAATGACGATCATTTTAAAATATGTAGATTAGGCTTGAAAACAAGCCGTTTGAAGGTGAAAACTCAAACTAGCACCCAAACAGCCCCGTAAGAGCCATGAACACCTCGCAGGGGACCAATGTAACTTGTACGAACTGACAGCGTAGTCTCGGACCTCTCGGTTTGAGATAATGACGATAATTTCGAAATATGTAGATTAGGCTTGAAAACAAGCTGTTTGAGGGTGAAAACCCAAACCAGCCCCTAAACAGCCCTATAAAAGGCACGAACACCTCGCACAGGACCAGTGTAACTTGTACGAACTGACCGCGCAGTCGCGGATCTTTCGGTTTGAGAATATGATGATAATTTCAAAATTTGTAGATTAAGCTTGAAAACAAGCTGTTTGAGGGTGAAAACCCAAACCAGCCTCCAAACGTCCCCGTAAGAGGCACGAACACCTCGCACGGGACCAATGTAACTTGTACGAACTCACCGCATAGTCATGGGTCTCCCGATTTGAGAATATGACGCTAATTTGACAATATATCGATTAAGCTTTAAAAAAAAACCTTAAAGGGTGAAAACCCAAACCAGTCCCAAACGGCCTCATAAAAGGCACGAACACCTCGCATGGGACCAATGTAACTTGTACGAACTGAGTCGTGGGTCTCCCGGTTTGAGAATATGATGATAATTTCAAAATATGTAGATTATGCTTGAAAACAAGTCGTTTGAGGGTGAAAACCCAAACGGCCCCGTAAGAGGCACGAACACCTCGCACGGGACCAATATAACTTGTACGAACTGACAACGTAGTCGCGGGTCTCCCGGTTTGAGAATATGACGATAATTTCAAAATATGTAGATTAGGCTTGAAAACAAGTCGTTTGATGGTGAAAACCCAAACCAGTGCCCAAATGGCCTTGTAAGAGGCACGAACACCTCGCACGGGATCAATGTAACTTGTAGGAACTGACCACGTTGTCACGGGTCTCCTGGTTTGAGAAAATGACGATAATTTGATAATATATCGATTAAGCTTAAAAAAAGCCCTTAAAGTGTGAAAACCCAAACCAGTCTCCAGACGGCCCTGTAAGAGGCACGAACACCTCGCACGGGACCATTGTAACTTGTACGAACTGACCGCGTAGTCGCGGGTCTCCCAGTTTGAGAATATGAAGATAATTTCAAAATATGTAGATTAAGCTTAAAAACAAGTCGTTTGAGGGTGAAAATCCAAACCAGCCCTCAAACGATCCCGTAAGAAGCACTAACACCTCACACGAGATCATTGTAACTCATAAGAACGGATGAGGTTGTCATAACTTGCGTAAGATTTTTAATTTTAGAATATAATAATAATTGCAACTCCTATATGTATTTTTTTAGCTTGAGTAGACTTTTTTTAGAAATTACTTGGTTACTAATATCGTATCTTTTTTGTATCCTATTTTTTTTGCAGGATAACACTTTATCGTTAGCATTTATTTACGTGGAACACACGAAGAACTCAAAGGTTTACAATAAGGGGTTTATTCATGATTCTATTTTTTGTGTTATGGTCGTGCGGGCTTTTTTAGTTTTATTGTTAACTTTTATGGCCGTGTGGGCTTTTGTAAGTTTATTGTTATATTTTATAATCGTGCGGGCTTTATGTTACGCAGGTTTTTGAATGTCCAAAAAATAGAGAAAACTCTGTCCAATTTTTTTTTCTATGAACTACTAATGACTTGTAATATTTTGAAGTTTGTATGTACATTAGTTTATCAACAACGTGCAATATTTGCAATTTGTGAATTTTCTTGTTTTAAATAATTAATTTTTTTTCTTTTATCCAAAAAACTGGCACAGTTCAAAACCGTGTCAAGAGTGTATCAAATTTTGTCACGGTTTTGAACTATGCCAAAAGTTTATCAAAATGTGCTCAATCTGACACAGTTCCAAACCGTGCCAAAAATGTATTAAATTTTGGCACGGTTTTGAACTGTGTCAAAAGTTTATCAAAATGTGTTCAATCTGGCACAGTTCAAAACTGATCCAAAAGTGTGCCAGAAATATCAAATTCTTGCACGGTTTAAAAGTGTGCCAGAAGTGTTTCTATTTAGTCAAATCTGACACACTTTTAAACCGTGCCAGAAAAAAATGACCATTTTGGAACACCTGATTCTGGCACAGTTCAAAACCGTGTCAGATTTAATCTAGCACAATTTTAAACCGTTGTAGATTCCTATTTTTGGTGTAGTGATTTTTTGGTTTCAATTTAATAAGAGACTACATTGAAAATGTCACGAAGAACTAATAGCGGATCACAAGGACTCAAGTGAGAACCCCAAGGTGAAATTGAGTAGCTCTATTTTGTTTTAAATGATTAATATTTTTAAACATGAGATATTTTATAAATTTTAAGATAAGTTGAAGGAGAGTTCAAATTATTTGGATAAAAAGTATTGTGCACTTAATACACCATGTATTCATACTCAACATCAATAAAGATGTCATATGAATGTGAAATGTGTCTCGCACGTACTCTACTATATATATTGTGCCTTTATTCATGTTGAATACGAACACTTGGATACTTTTTCTCACAAATGTGAAAGGGTGACAATCACCATTTATTCAAAGTTGGAAGAAAAAATGTGATTGCGGGAATTCTACGAGAAATTTTATGAGAAAATCATGAAATTTTAAGACAAAACCCCGAATTGAAGAAAGGGGTGCAACAAGAAATCAATCGTCCACCTGTTATAATTCGCCCATGAAAGACGAAGACAAACATGTTTTTATTTAGAGCTTCATTACATGGACCCTTGTCTAGTATCCCATTTTTGTACATTTATAATAAGACAAAATATATAGAGCAATAACATATTGTACTTAATGTCCTGACGGGATTAAAAATAATAAGATATAATCTTTTAATGCAGGGATATTGGTGAGGGTACACTTTGAAAGTTGATATATTTTTATTGTTTTATTTAATGCAAATTGGATGCGTGTAAAGCCATAGAATAGAGCCATAGGTTTGTTATGAGATGGGCAACCGAGTATTGCACCTCATCACTAACTGGACACTACCGAAGCCTCCTAAGAGCATGCGCTCGACACTCCTCTCTCCAGCTCGGAATACAGGTCCACGCTTCCGCCACTACCTCCGGTCTCCTAACCTCACCCAACTCATACCTCCACAACGCTATCCTTCACTTATACTCCGCTTGCAACTCCCCCCTCTCCGCCCGCAAAATGTTCGACCAAATTCCCCACCCCTACAAAGACACCGTCGATTGGACCACCTTCATCACCTGTTACTCCCGCACGGGCTTACCCCTCCACGCGCTCCGTCTCTTCATCGATATGGTAAAAAACAACGTCGTCCCTGATGACATCACTATGGTCTGCGTCTTCAACTCCTGCACAAAATTATGTGACCACGTGTTTGGTGTGCAAGCCCATGGGTTCATGTTTAAAATGGGTTTGGCTTCTAGTGTTAAAGCCAGCAATGCTGTTATGGATACTTATGTCAAATGCGGTTTATTGAGAGAGGCCACCATGGTTTTTAATGACATGGGGAGGGGGAACCAAACTGTTGTTTCTTGGACTGTACTCTTGGAGGGTGTAGTTAAATTGTCGGGTTTAGACAATGGGAGAAAATTGTTTGATCAAATGCCTGACAGGAATGAGGTTGCGTGGACTATTATGATTGTGGGTTATGTTGAGCGTGGGTTGACACGTGAAGCTTGTGTGCTTCTTGGTGAGATGTTGTTTGGTTTGGGATTAGGGCTGAATTACGTGACGCTTTGTTCGGTACTATCGGCTTGTTCGCAGTCCGGGGATGTGACAGTGGGTAGGTTCATGCATTTGTATGCTTTGAAAGGGGTTGAGGATGAGATGGATATTATGGTGAGCACTTCTTTGATTGACATGTATGCGAAATGCGGTAGGATTGACACTGCATTTCAAGTTTTTAGGACGATGCGAAGTAAGAGTGTTGTGACATGGAATGCTATGTTGAGTGGGTTAGCCATGCACGGACGGGGTAATGTTGTATTAGATCTATTTCCTACAATGGTTAAAGAAGTTAAGCCGGATGGTTTCACCTTCACGGCCGTGTTAAGCTCATGTAGCCACTCGGGTCTAGTCGATGAGGGTTGGCATTATTTCCACACCCTCAAAACTTTATACAACATAAGCCCTTCGGTAGAACACTATGCCTGCATGGTTGATCTTTTAGGCCGGGCAGGAAAGTTGGAAGAGGCAGAAGCTCTAATCAGGGCAATGCCAATTCCTCCTAATGAGGTTGTTCTAGGATCGCTTTTGGGGGCCTGTAGGATCCAACAAAAGCTCCAGCTAGGAGAACGCATTTTGCAAGAGCTTTCACGGATATATCCACATAACACGGAGTATCATATATTGCTTTCCAACATGTATGCTCTCGTGGGAAAGCATGATAAGGCTAAATCTCTCCGAAAGATTCTTAAAGTCAGGGGCATTCGAAAGGTGCCCGGAATGAGTTCTATACATGTGGGTGGCCTAATTTATCATTTCAGTGCGGGGGATAAATCGCACCCACAAAGCGGAGATATATACCAAATGCTTGATGAGATGATTCGAAGATTAAAATTGGCTGGTTATGTCCCCAACACCGCCTCACAAATTTTTGTAGGCTTTGGTAGTGGTAAGGAAAATGAGGATGAGAAGGAAGAGATGGAACAGGCATTGTTCTCTCACAGTGAGAAGCTCGCTGTTTGTTTTGGGCTTATAAGTACAAAAGCTGGTGCGCCTCTCTATGTTTTTAAGAATCTAAGAATATGCGAAGATTGTCACTCGGCTATGAAGATTATTTCTGCAATCTACAACCGGGAAATCGTTATTAGAGATCGCAACCGGTTCCACTGTTTTAAGCAGGGTTCCTGTTCTTGTTCTGATTATTGGTGACTATTACCTTATATTGTGCTAATGAATGTGAAGAGGAACACCGTCAAGCACTGCCATTGGTTGTGTTGTAAATTTGTATCTGTTGAATGCAAAACAGAAGTGAAAATGCTATTTTTACTAGAAATGTGTCAAATTTGAATATTCCGTGATGTTGTAGTGTGCTTGCTCATACTTACTATATTTTCTTCTGTTTTAACACTTTTCTTCCATTATGCCACTTCGAATGAACGTTTTATACAATTGGACAGTGTTTATATTTTTTTAAAAGTGGAGTGAACATTCTTATGCCTTTTGGCAAGTCTAGGTTGGAAAATTTTAAGAAATATCAAGGGTTAATTGCAAGTGAAAATGGAGTGTGGGTTGGATCTACTCAGTGGTGCACACCAACCTGCCCTGACATTGGTGTCATAGCCTGTTTGGTTGATTATTTATCATTTTATGTAAATTTTCCAGTCAATTTTGTAAGTTAAAAATTCAATGTCAAAATTTAAATTCAGATTGTATTTCATGCTTAGCGGATTGGAGAGAGTTTGACTCACTATCATCTCCCACACCATTAATGAATTAATTATGGAAATAAAGTTTTACAAAACATGTTTCAATACAAGAAGAGGATCTTTACAATTTCTCTGTATAAGAAGATATAGCCTCTTAAATCGTGGAGTCAGAAGATGTTGATTTTGTCACTACAAAAAAAGAAAAATAGGTTCTCTTTGTACATCTGATAAATCCATTATCTCATAACTGATTATTAGTGACGAGATTGGTCATGAAATTTGGAAAGAAAATGATTCTCGTAAAAACTATATACAGAATGGCTTTATGAAAAAAAAATGACACTAAAGTGGAAGGGACTCCAAATTATGTTGTCAGTTGCTCTTTAATATTCAACATCATTGATATAAACTTTATGCATTTATACAAGCAATTCCAGCTGCAGTCTCGATTGGAAAACTGACTTATAGTTGAAAAGTTTCAAAATTGAACGAGGCGTAAATCTAAAAGAATTTTCGTTAGAATATCTTAGTAATCATATTCCTATAGAGGACTCTTGGAAAAAAAATATAAAATATGATATTTTGGTTGTTTGACTTGTTTCTAACGGTGGGAAGAACCAACATTAGAATGATAACAAGAAATGCAGTTTTGCTATTCTGAGGACCAACGACAAGAATAGAAACCACAATAATTAGAAATGAAGTCTTGAGACCATTTACTTGGTGGACATCAAAGTAAGAATAATAAATTCATATCAAAATCGGCTTTGTAATCCGAGAGATACAAGTTCTCATATTTGTATAACATAACTTCAAGGGTGAATAATGAAAATTTTCAAACTTTAAAAAATGGAGCTTTGTAAATTTAGGACTTATTGTAATATGTATTTTGGAAATAGGACAACAAACATTTTATTTATGGTTTTAGTCCCTATTTTTGAATAAAGCCGCTGGCGCGGACCCATATTCACAAAACGCCAACCAATCAGAGCATGTCACGTGTCCATTTAATTTGAAAATAGGGACTAAAAATGAAAACGAAATATTTATTGTCCTATATCCATAATCAATATTATTTTAAGTCCTAAAATTACATAATCTATTAAAAATTACCTATTTTCATGGATCTCGTTTGATAAATTTACTTGAGATGTTTCTAAATATATAAATTTTGTGCAAATCATAATTGATAGATATTTCATTTTAAAGATTGATTTTAAAAATAAAAAATAAAAAGAGAGAGAGGGAGAGAGAGAGAGAGAGAGACAAATTAAAAAAAGGATTTATCTTTTAGATCATCTAAATGCAAAAAAAAAAAAAAAAAAAGAGGATGATGGTCAAAACAATGGACAATTAATGTTTAGTTCGTAGGAGCTAAGTACATTTTGTACTTAGTCCATCTTATTTTTTTCTTTTTCAAAAAGTTCTTTGGACAAATTTTTATTAGGATTTAGAATAAAAGAAGAAAGAGTGCTTTTGAATGTTTTTATATAGTAAGACTTTTTGGAACAAAATAAAAACATTGTGACTAAGTTGTCAAGAGACTTTTAGTTGAATGACCCTTAAAACAAATATCGGCATACCACTATGTCCGAAACACTTTTACGAGGAACATATAAGCAAATTTCTCTAAGGAAAATCAATATTTTGTTTATCCCATATCATTTAAATAGGTTTATTTGTGTCAAATTCAATTTATTATGGTTGGACACAAACCAAGTCATTTGGTATATTGGGCTTATGGCTTCGATTTTAAGCTCTTATCAAAAATCGCTTGGACGCATGTAATACCCCGTATTTTTATCATATTTATTTATGGGATTAATTGAATTAAATGTGTATTAATTGGAAATTAATCCGGACAAAAATACTAGCGAGATGCGAGTTGGTATTTGATTTTAATGAGTATATATGGCTATATATGAATGTTGAATTATTAAATTTGTCGTGAGATTGAAATACGGCAATTTGGAAATTTGTTGAGACGCGTGTGACAGTCGCGTCAGGAAATTATTATTTAATTAAAATAAAGTGAATTTTAATTCTATTAACCGTATGGTCGTTTTGAGTGCGCCAACGCGTCCGGAAGGGTCGAAATAGTCAGAAAACACTAGCCGGGAGTTTAGTTTGGGTCCCGGGGCATTTTTAGGCCATGCCGGCAACGTATAAGGGTAGTTTAGTAATTTTGAATTTTTGGGAATTAAAACCAACGAAAATTGGAAATTAAATATGACTTGGTAATTACCCACTAACTACACCTTATGACCTTATGGGCTACGGAGGTTATTAGAATTAGTTCCAAGAGTCCCTAAGGCAAACCCTAGCCACCATTGTCACCTTGGAGAAGAAGAGCTTGTAGAGAGAGGAGAATCCTGCAGAGAGAGAGAGAGAGAAACTCATCAATTCGTCATCAAATTCAGAGATATATCAAAGGCAAGTGGTTTAATTTCGTTTATTACAAAGAATGTTTCTTCCATGCGTAGGGAATTGACAAAATTTGTATTGTTCTTGGGAGTTTGATAAAAACCCATTAATTGGAATTAGAACTTTATATTTTGATGAAAGGATTGCATGTAGAATTGTGTTAGGAGGGTTATTCTAATGGAAATACACCTTGTTCATAACAAAAACGGATTTAATTATGCCCATTGGTGACTTTTAAATTTTAGGGTTCATGTTCATATGATTTGGGGATAAATGAAGGGATTTGATGATTCATTGATGTTTAGGAAGAATTGGCCCTATATAATTGTTTAATTATGACCTATGATTGTTTAGTATGGATTAGAAACCTTAAAATAATGTGGGGACGAATTGTATATGAGATTAGAGATGAAGAAAGTTGGAAAAACGAGAAAAGGAAGTTCTGGGCTCGAAACTGGCCTCTCGTTAGAAGACCTACCCAGGTCGTTCGAACGAGCTTCTAACGAGTTGACAGTTTGCCTTCTAACGAGAGGGAAGTTCGTTCGATGCCTTTCGTTCGAAGGAGACCTCGTTAGATGCCCAGTTCGTTCGAACGAACTCTCGTTCGAACCAGCCTCGTTCGAACGAGACTTCTAACGAGTTGACAGTTTAGGCTTTTTAGCCTGTTTTGATCCCGAGTGTCCCATAACCTTGTTTAAATGCAGAGATGACATTTCTTGAGGACTAGTTGATATATTTGGGATATTTAGGGTATAATGAGGAGTAAAACATAGGTGTGTGATTTGAACCAAATGGAGATTTTGGATTAGGACGTGAGTGTCTATTACGACGTGAGAACAATTGACGGCTTGAATAATTATGTTAACCGGGAATATGTAACTGTGTAACATTATAAGTTGGTATGAGAATGAGCAGTGTACCAAATAAATTATGGTGATTACTAAGATGTGTGCATACTTAGTATATGTATATGATTTTATGTGTATGACATACCTACCATACTTGCTATCACGGGAGGTTTACGTTCGCTTAGGGCCTTCTTATCCTTGTGTTGCCCGGATTTAGATTGGTACCTCGAGAACATAGGTCAAAGAAGGACTTATTGGGATGTTAATAAGTCTGCTGATCGTGGGAGCGTAGGTATGTGCGTGACCCATGTGATGTGACTGTGTTCGCCTCCATTGTTTGTGATTGTTGTTATCTGAGAACGATTCCTGAGAGATTCGGAATGCGTGATCCTTATGTACGTGATGTACCGGGATGGATAGCAGAGTATGTGTGCACCGCAGCTTAGTCTCGGGTGCTTGTACTGTATATTTATGGCGTGACTAATATACACTTAAATAATGGGAACTTTCATGTTGGTATTGTGAATATAATTATAGTAATGTTTTGAGAAAACATAACGGGTTAACCGATAGTGAATTGTATTATTAATACTTGAGAATTTGAGTTAAGTAAAGTCCTCTATTTAAATGTTAACACTAGAATGTTTAACGGGAATTGAGTAGTAAGGGGTAGAACTTATTACGGTTTGGTTAGATATATATGTCATTTAGATGGGTACGGTACGTTAGGAGTGCACATGTAGTCGAGAGGTGAGAATTTCATGAGAGTGCACGTCCTAACATGTATTTTTCATTTATTGTTTTAATGTTATTAAAACACTTGTTGTTTTTAAAATGATTTCCACTTTCGGGCTCTGACCCATTTGCTTTCAAATCTATTTTTTTGTAAAAATCATTTTAGGTGCCCAGCCACAAGGACACCATGCTTAGGATCCTCATTCAGGTGACGAGCTGTAGCTGTTTGTGGAAGCTACAGGACCTTGCTAGTAGACGCTTCATCTATCTTGACTCTATATTCCTATTTCATCAGTTGTAGGGCATGACGCCCATTTCTTTTAGAAACATTTCATTTATCTCAGAATTTCAAACTTCTGGCATGTAATTAATTCAGGATTCAGACTTGTCATATTATTTTCAGTTGTGGGATTATTGTGAGGAGTTTCCTCCGGACTTCTTATTATTATTTGTTGGTTATTTCCGTACTTCGTTATGGTGAATGGATTATGTTGTTCTTCCATTATTCTTTTATTGCATGTTAATCAGACTTAATTTAAAATTTGGCAACTTACTTTTTAAATACTAAGTGGTTAGTAATCATTAAAATGTTTTCGACAGTGATGCTATTAACTGAACCAACTTGGCATTTTGTATTGATTTAATAAAGGAGTAGCTACCCGATATTTAATTAGTCGGGGTGTCGCAACGCAGTTGAATTTTCATTTCATTTCAGACATTAAGCTCAGCTTTGTTTTGATTTGATAATCGTAAGTACTAGGTTTATATCTACTCCATTGGTTACAGTGCACACTTGGGGATGTAGGTCAAATGGTAGAGCGCTCGCGGCTTTGCAATCTATTCCCGGGATACATCTATAAATCTCTTTGAATATTTAACTTCCAAAATTTCAGTCCTTTTATTATCTTTGTCTTATCCAACTTCTTAATTCCGAATATAAACTGTCTTCTGCCCTTGTTCGTGAGGCAAAGGGCAAAAGTAGGGTGGCTTTTTTTCAACTCACTTATTCTTTTTAATCACCCTACTTTTATTAAATTCTTATTATTGGGCTAACTTTTAATTTACCCATCCCATTCTATGGGATGGTTTAAAATAAAAATAAAGCATACTTTACACACACTTTAAACACATTAATCAATAACTACGTGTCATGATTCAAAAATAATTTATTACCTTTATCAATAAGAAAAAAAGATGAACAATTGCGTTCTAATTTATCACTATATCATATTCGTTATGAATATCACAAACACCGTTATTAGTATCAACATCGACGCTAGTAGAGCTTCCACTACTTTTATATGATTTTATCAGTTATAATAAATTCCCCAAAACAACTTCTTCCTGCAATTTCATTAAAGATAATATAAATTTTATATAACTAAAAGAGAAAAAAAACACTAGAAAATTTGCAAAAGAACACTACTATAAGAATAAAAACTAGCTATATATATACACAGTACTGCTCTTGTGCGGATCAATCTGAATTTTAAGAGTGCGGACCAGACATGTGTTACCTGACGGTGCGCCCATAAAAGAGAGAGAGAGAACGCCTATAATTTAACCATCAATTTCATGTCCGGTTCGGGTTAAAATGCGAAATAATCTGGACAAGAGCATTATTATATATATATATATATATATATATATATATATATATATATATATATATATATATATATATATATATATATATAGAGAGAGAGAGAGAGAGAGAGAGAGAGAGATGGTTTTTATTCTTATATACCGGAAGTATATCTACTATTATATATAAGCAACTATATGTATTAGGGTATTGTCATGCAGGTACCACACATCCAAACTGACAAGGTTGCAAAGGTATATATAGAACAGTACTTGTCTACTTTTGTGGGGTAGATATTCACTTACCATTTTTTTTCATTAAATGCGCCAACCATGAAAGTTTTTCAAATTGTTTCTACCATTCACCGTATCTTATTGTAATACCCCACATTTTTTATGATTTAAATAATTAAGGGATTTTTATTACAGCATGATTAATTAAATTTAAATGTGAAGAATTATATTGTTAATTAATCCGGATCTAATAAAATTAAATATTAACTAGCGTGCTAAGGGTTAATACTTATTAGTTTAATATTACTGTGCAATATGTAATATGGAACTATACACTTTGATAAATTGTCAAGAGATAATAATACGACAGTTTAATGAATTAAGTCAGACGCGTGTGTGAGTCGTGTCGGGACTAAATTGATAGAATAAATATATCAATTATTTTCAGTAACTCGTATGAAGATTTCGAGTGCACCGTTGAGTCCGGAAGGGTCGAGATAGTCGAAATAGTATACTCGAGTGTTTAGTTTGGGTCCCGGGATAATTTTAGGCCTAACCGGCACCCAAAAAGGGCATTATGGTAAATTGGATTTTTAGGCCTAATTAATGGACGAAAATTAGGAGTTAATTTATCAGCCAAAAACAATTATATTAGGGTTAGAAAGCTACAGAAAGAAGGAACGGCCATAGGAAGTGTGAGGGAAAGCTTTTGCCAAGAGAAGAGGGCTAAATCGACATCACCTTGCACAACCACCACCACCTCCGTGTAGATCGGGACGAGGGGAACACACCCATACCAATAACATCCAGAAATCAGACTACTCACTAAAGGAAAGTGTTTATAACTTGCTGTATTTCGGTATTGATTTGATTCATGTTAGTGTAGGATTGTTAGGATTATGTTATAGGTTATAAAAATAGTGAAATTGAGGAATTTGAATGTGTAAAGAAATTATGTGATTTATTAGATTGAAACCCTTAATGGATGTAGATTGAAAATCATGTTTTAAGGAATTTATATATAGAACAAATCTGGAAATTATGTCTTCTTGAACATGTATTGGAAGAACTAGGGTTTTGATAAATTTAAATTTGGGATTTCATGTTTTATGAATGAATCGTA
Organism: Sambucus nigra; assembly: GCA_949130495.1. Taxonomy (NCBI): domain Eukaryota; kingdom Viridiplantae; phylum Streptophyta; class Magnoliopsida; order Dipsacales; family Adoxaceae; genus Sambucus; species Sambucus nigra. The sequence goes on from OX422207.1 coordinate 523,233,838, forward strand.
ATGAATTGATGATTCTAGGATGTTAAAATTCATATGTTATTGATGGGGTTCGATGTGGAACTGTTTATTTGGAGTTTGGAGTGTTGAATGAGAAGATTTGAGGTTAAAAATGGTGGAAAACGTTGGAAAATCTGGGCAGGGGACGAACAGCTAATTCTCGCGCGAAGTCGCTCGAAGTCGTTCGAGCGAGATTGCAATCTCGCGCGAAGTCGTTCGAGCGACATGTGGCATTCGTTCAAACGACTTGCCATATCGTTCGAGCAACAGAGTGAAGTTTTGATAATTTCTTTTAGGGCCCAGTTTTAAGTTTATTAGTTCAGAAATGAGAAATATATTTTCTAATAATAAACTTAAGTAAGGCAAAATTTCGAAAGAAGTATGAGAAGCTAAATACTTTAATGAATTAGGTACAGAGAGGATATGCCGTGGAGATTACGAGAGGGATAATAATCCTAATAACTATTACGGAATGTTGAAATTAAAATGTGTAAGAGAAGCATATATGTAGGTGAGGAAAAATACATAGTTCTTATAATAGGACGTGTGTATGCCTATTATGTATTATTACTATTAAAGGCACCAATGGGTGATAACCCAGGGGTGTGAGAATCTTATTATTATAAGTGTACTAATGGGTGATAACCCGGGAGTACAAAAATGTATTGTAAATGTACTAATGGGTGATAACCCGGGGGTACAAGATTATTTAAATAAGTGTACTAAAAGGTGTTAACCCGGGGGTACAGTATGTTGATTAGGTGCACTAATGGGATATAGACCGGGGGTGAAGTATCATGTTATATATATATATACGGCAGATGTGACTATATGTATATATGTATGAGAGTTGTGAATCAATCTAATGTGTATAATAATGAATGTGGGTATGAAAACTTGTTAAGAAAAATTTTAATTGTATACTTAAATTATTATGAAAATGGAAAATGTATTAATTAGCTTTTCGTCATAGGCTAATTGGATAACGTATTGTATGGGTGATAGGGTTGACTAATAGTGAGGGTAAATACTATTAGGATGGATTCAGACTAGTTATATTGGGAGGTATAGCTAAGGAGAAAATTTATATACGCGTTAGGCGTGCACAATAGAAGAGGGGTGAGAATCTCAAGAGAGAGTTCGAACTAACATGTACTTGAAACTTGCTTTACTGCAAATTTTAAATACTTGCTTAAACAAATATTTTTACACATCGGGTTCTGACCCGTTTCTTGCATCTTCTCTCTCTCTTGTTCTATATATGTATTATATCAGGTGCTCAGCCACAGGGACATCAGGCTTAGAGTTTCGGATTCCGTGGCATGCTGTAGCTGTTGTGGGAGCTGCAGGACTTTGTTTAGACGCTTCGATTATTTCATTCCTATTCATTATGACAATTTCATTAGGGAATGTGTCACCCCTTCTTTAGACAGTTTCAGAGATTATATTACTCTATTTCTCGTTCATGTTCATTTGGATTGATGGCTACTATTTTTTGGTTTAGAGTTTTGAATTGGGATGTTTTATCCAGTCTTATTTATTTCAGCATGCGATGCTGATTCAGTATTTGTATTAATTATTTGTGCGTGGATGTTTTACATTAAATAACTTGGTTTGGTAAATAAATGGTTTTTAATTAATAAGAAAAATGTATTTGACACTTAGCTTAATTATATTAGGTGATTAAATAAGTTATTGCGTTTTCGACAGTGATGCTAAGAATGAACCAACCGAACATTCTGTTTTAAATTTTATAAAGGACTGATCACCCGATATTTAATTGGGTGGGGTGTCTCACTTATGTTGAGGATAAAAGGTAGGTCGACTGTAATTACAGTTGATACTTTGATGTGTCATTACTGGTTGTTTTTCCATCATAGTAATAATTAGGATATCAGATTTTTAATGGGTCTCCTATTCATACTACAATTCAACACTTAGTTATGTAAATGTTTCATTCGAGTTGGTTTAACGGACAACTTATTTTTTTAACTTTTATGTGTATCAAATCGAGTCGGGGTGGGTAGACAAAATAAAGGGTTTGAAATAAAATCTCCTAAATATTATTCATGCAATTAATAAATATAGTTAATAAAACTTTTATCCTAAATTATACCCCATTTTTTAATTAATAAATATAGTTAATAACACTTTTATCCTAAATTTTACCCCATTTTTTTACCGTCACCTGAACTTTTATTTTCTACACTAGACCTCCTAATTTTTTCAAACGACTTTAAGTAACCCCCTACCATTAAGGTCGTTAATTTTGGGGGGGAAAAGTGAGTCATGTGCATGGCACATGAGAGCAAATGAGAATATTATAATACGAATATATATATATATATATCACAAGGATAAAAGAAGAAAATTCAATAAATAATAATAATGGGTTTTTCGTCAAAAAAATAAAAGTGCTCAAAAAAAATTCACGAGATGTAAATTAAATTATGGACAACTTTCTCTTTTTTGGCGTCTTCAAAACAAATCATTTAGACCCATATTGAGGGTATTTCTTGTTCGAAATTTAGTTTAAAAAGAAAAGAAAAATTGAGCAACTTGAGGGTGGTTGTCAACTTGTGCAATGTGTGGGGTTGTTAAGGGACTTATACCCCACGAATTTAGCCCAGGTTTTCTCGCTTCCTACCCTATCTAGCATGGTGGTTTCATTATTGATGGATGGAGGAATTGTTGTTTAAGTCTTGAAACATTATAAGAGAGAGGGGTGAGGGACTTTGTCCTCACAACACACCTCATTTCTGCTAAAGTAAAACAGTCACAAAACTAAGACCCTTGAGTCTTCTTCCTCATCCATTTCAATCACCTAAGTCCTCATAAACATTCTTATATATTAAGCTTCCAAGACCACCACTTCACCCTTCAATTATCAAGAGTTAAGAAGGGTGTTAAAGGTATTTATTTAGAGAAAAAAGCTTGAAAGGAGCTTGGAACTAGGAGCTTATTGGGATCTCTTTCTACCTCTTCTTCAAAGAATTTATATCTTCAAGAGGTAGAGATTTTATATTATTTTCAAGTTTAAAATCAAGCATGATAGTTATATGTATATTTATGTATGATTTACATGACTATATACTTATACTTATTATCACTATATATGAATATATGTTGATAAAGTTGTGATAAAACGGTTAAAAGTTGAAGTTGGAATTACATTAATATTTCAGAATGCTTAAGTTATTCCTTACGAAAATCTTGTTTAAACTAGTTATTTCAGGTCAAATGTTAAGTTGAACTTGAAGAAATGTTAGGATGAATATATGAATTTTATTGGTATTAATCCCTTCATTCATGGACAAAATCATATGTGGTTATGGGAAATGAATCTATTATATTGAAAATACATTTAAACAAGACTTTGAATATAAATTAATAATGTTGAAAAAATCATTATATTAATCGCATAAAATGACGCTACTTTATGTAAAGAAAGTTTAAGAATATAAGAATTAAGGGACTAAAAATGAAAATAGTAAAGTGTTGACGTAAAAGCATGAAATATAGTAATATTTACACATAAAATGATAAAGATACAAAGTCGAAGATGAGAAGTTATCAATTTGTAAGAATAAGTCTTAAAATGTCAAAATCGTGATTTTTGGGCAAAAAGTGTCATTTTATGAAAAGTTTGGATTTAGTAGATATCTTTGCAAACATGAGTATTATTTCAGAAATTTATCTTGAAATGGAGTAATATGAATACATAAAATGATAAGAATTAGTATAGAAGATGCAAAGTTAATAAGTTGAAAATATTAGTCTTAAATTGACAAAAGTGAGGTTTTGGTGCAAAAGTGTCATTTTAAAAACTAGTTGGACTTATGAGTGAATTTTTTAAATTAAAGAACTTAAGTTAAAAGGTTGAATTTTGTGAGGTGAAAACTCATACTTTGTAAAGCAAAAGTAAAAGAAGCATTTTTAACAAATTGTACAAAACGCAAGTTTATAGTTGCGTATGAATAGTGAAAACGTATAATTAAGTGTGTAAATGGGTATTAGAACTTAAATGTAAGTTTCACAAAAAATGGTAATTAAAATTAATTTCAAAAGAATAAATACCGAGTCTAAAATGAAATGAAAACGACCATTTTATAAAGTGTGAAACTCAGAAATAACGTGTGTTGGGACTTATATCTTCCCAAATATTTGGCATCGTTGGTCGGTAAAAAGGAAATAAAGAAAAAAGTTTAAAACTAAATACAAAAGAAAGAAAGGAAAAAGGGTTGCAAAGATGTAACAAGTAAAAAGACACTCAGAGGTAACCGGAAAATTTAAGGAGGGCCTGGAGCCCTGAGATGCGGCTTAACACTTAGACCCTATATAATAGATCAGTAGCATATTCCGACATGATGAGAGTCGGTGAAAGACCGTATAACACTCATGGATAATTACCCCGACTAATAAAATAAAAATATTATTTTGAGCACGGCGCTCATTAATGTAAAGGTAAGTTTGCAAGACAACTTGAAAAATGTGAAAGTACGTTAATAATTAAATTAACGGAATATGTGTATTGTTAAATGAATGATTAAGTGTGATTGGACTCATCGTCTGGGTTACATAGTCTAAATGTCAATTACATGTCACGTTGCCCTTGCATGAGAACAGTTAACCAAATGAAGGATGATTTCATAATTGCTAAAATATACTTTATATGTATAGATATTCCCTTGTACGTATTACTCTGTAGTATTTCTCCTATTTGGATCATGTCATACCCCACCATTCCCCCCCCCCCCCCCCCTCCCAGTACTTCAGGGAAAGATTGAAGGCTAGAAAATCGTAAGAGGCGGGAAAGGATTTACGCATCAGTAGAACTCTATTTACTATTCATTTCAAAATGTGTAATTTAACTTCAAACTATGATTTTTACTATTTGAACCTTAACCCGGGTATTTTAAATTTTAATTGTAATAATACAGGATGGTATGGATTTTGCCTTAAATATTATTTATTCCATTGAAACTACAAAACTCTTTTATTTCAAATGTTTCATGAATTTCATAAGTTTCACATCATTTCATTAATTATATTAAATAATTTTTTATGACATAAATGTAAAATCAAGTCTTTATTCTAAAAGAGGATTTTCTTAAATAAAATCAAAGTATAAAAAAAATTTGCATTGACACTTAAAATCGGGGCGTGAAAACATAATTGTCGTATATTATCAAAGACATAAAACAAAGACAACAGTTTTCTTCTTAGACAATAACCAAAACCAGGGAAAGCCTCTCCACCATTTTTACTATACCCAAGCTACAGACTTTCATATAACACAACCAAACAAAGGTAGCCATGTTTAGCGAAAAAAATAATACCACATTCCAACCTTCATAAGGTACAAAGGCGATAAAGTCAAGCACTTGATGAACATCAAAACTAAATCAAGATACATGAAGACACTGGAAGAAGATCGGACATTAAAGATCCCAATCAAGCTCACATCAAAGCAACATGTAGACGAGAAAGACCCATCCAAAAGCTAAGAATCGGACTTCAAACTCTTTGAAAACTCATATCAAATACAAATAGAGGCTAATATTGTTCAATCCTTTACATGTAGGATAAAAGAAGCACAACCAGAGCCGAGGAGCAACCCCCCCCACCCCCCACCCCCACCCCCCTTCAAACTCATATTTGTAGATATGTAAATTGTCTAGAAAAGGAACTAAATCATCCTATGAAACAGCGTTAGACAAACATCTTCAAACCACAAGGACATAAAACTAACAACCCATCAAATATAAAAGTCCCCTTCAAACCCACATTCCACAACATGTAGGCGAGAAAGATTCCCAAAGATAAGTTATGATTTTGTCATCTCATAGTTAATACTAACCAAGAACAAAAGAGTCATAATATTTAAACTCCAACATGCATGCTACCATTGGAGAAGGACACAACTACAGGACCACTTCATCAACCACTCAATCAGAACGGAGCAAGATCATGCAAGGAAGGTAAAAATTAACTCCTCAAAGCAATATTAGGGATGAGATATAAACATACTTTCATTAATTCCCCACCTCAAAACCATTTCCCAAGAAGTTTCATTTCTCTTAAATTTAAGCCATTTGAGAATGGTATTTTGAACATATTTCTCAATTTTATAAAACACATCATTAGGTTCACTAGACTTCTTGTTGAATATTCTTGAATTTCTCTCTCTTTCTCTCTTTTGACATCCCCCAAAAACTCATCCTCTTTTTAGCAAGGTTATCTCAATAACCATTTTAAAATTGACTACATTTCTAATATCACCATAGTAGTTTTGCACCCATTTCCATAAATGTTTAGAGTATGCACAGTTGAAGAATAAGTGTTGATCCCAAGATTGTAGATCGTAATACTATAAAGTCTTTTGCAGAGATTCTATCTAACAGGAAAATTGTGGTGAACAGTGTTTCTATCCGTCCTACAGATCAGTACAAAGGAGAAGTAGCCATTTTTTTCTCTAACGAAGATATTTCTGCTATGGCCGCCCCATTTGAACATGCGTTAATAGGACAGTTTCAACATGGACGTCCATCATTGGAAACTATCAGAAAAACGTTTTTAACCTTCTCCCTCAAAGCAGGCTTTTCGGTGGGTCTTTTAGATTCTAAACACGTCCTCATACGACTTAACTGTGAATAGGATTTTCATCGCATGTGGCTACGTGATATGTGGTATATCCATAGATTCCCTATGAGGGTCATTAAATGGTCAAAAGATTTCAAAGCTAACGTTGATAGTCCATTGGTGTCGGTGTGGGTTAACCTTCCATATATCCCTGTCCACTTTTTTTCCAAATCAGTGTTATTCTCCATTGCTAACTTGATTGCTAACCCTATCAAACTTGATGAGGCAACCGGCTCTCTAGCTCGACCTAGCATGGCAAGAATTTTTGTGGAGGTTAATGTGACTAAGAATCTACCCAGTAGAATTTGGTTAGGGACGGCTGAAGAGGGTTTTTGGCAGAAAATTTGTTATGAGAACCTACCATCTTATTGTAGCTGCTGCTCAAAACTGGGTCATGTTAGTATTGATTGTAACAAGGAAGATGAAGAGCAAGACAGTCATAATGCGGAGATAAAGGAAACAAATACAACAGTTTCAAAAAAGGTGGGCAAATTAATGTGGAAACCTTCTCACAAAGTGCGAGTGATTAATACAGGAGATATGCAGGAAGACCGAGCTAGAGAAAATAATAAAGAAGTGGTGGTAGCAGGCAAAACAAATAATTAAGTGATAAACATGGTGGTCCACTCCAACCTCAATACAAACGTTAGTGCTGGGCAGAAATCACAGTTAACGTCTAATTCATTTGAAGCTCTTGCAGAGGATAACACGGATAAGGAAGAAGGAGAAATTCGAACAGATCATGAGGTGAATGATGAAAATTACAGGAGGCAAGAAGATCCTAAGGAGATTCTATCAGAGAGTTGGGATTTTGACATGGATGAAGTGCCAAAAATTCAGAAAGTGATAATGGACCCTACTACCATAAAAAATTACTTTCTTTCACCAAGGGCTCCTAGATTGTCAATAGAGAAAAATATTATGGAAGATTGGCGACACCTCTATGCATCGGACTCTGAATCTACGTTGGTAAGGGAACTAAATGATGATTGGAAGGCTTTTTCAAAAGGATTATCAGAAAAATTTCCACGCCTCGACAAAAAAGAATTGATGGATAATACAGAAGTGGAAGAAGATGGATTTACAGTGGTGAAAAGAAGGAGACCCAGGAAGAACTACTCAGTTACACAGAAATCTAATATAACGACTCGGTCAGGAGGTAAGGCATCAAAAACTATTTCTTTTGTAGTTTCCAAATGATACAAACACTTTTCTGGAATATAAGAGGGGTGGGTAATGGTCCATCTATTAGAAGATTGAAAAGAATTATTCGAATACATTCGATTAGTGTTTTGGCTTTAATAGAACTGAAGATTGATGACACTAAAATGGTAGAAGTGTGTAAGAAAATAAAATTTGAGGGAGGAATGGCCAATAATACGAATAAAATCTGGATTTTATGGAACAAAAATTGGAAGGTGCATTTAGCTCATAACGGGATTCAAACACTCTCTCTATGGTTGGATAATCCTTTCTTTGGTAGTCCCTTTGTTTTTACGGCTGTATATGGGAAATGCAAAAGAGATGAAAGATTGGAATTGTGGAACGAGCTAGAGTTCATATCAAGGATTGGGGACATGAAATGGGTAGTGGGTGGGGACTTTAATATAGTAGCTAAGAGCGAAGAAAAAATTGGAGGTAATGAGGTGAATTGGGAGGGAGTCATGGATTTCAATATGTCTATGATAAGTGTTGGGCTTCAAGAAATTAAATTTACTGGTTCTAGTTTTACGTGGTGCAACAATAGAGAGGGTAATGCTCGGATATGGGCGAGATAAATATAGAGTGATGTGAAATTCAGAATGGAATAATGCAAAGTTTTCTAGCTCAGTGGATCACCTACACAGGGCTAAATCGGATCACAGTCCTCTCCTTCTGAAAATTAAAGACGCAGATAAAGAGAATCCAAGACCTTTTAAATTTTTATCATTCTGGACTAAAAATGACGAATTTATCAAAGTAGTGAAACAAGCCTGGGATTATGAAGTTAAGGGTAAGCCTCTAAACATCTTTGCTGAGAAACTTAAAAGGGTTAAGTCCTTGCTAAAAATTTGGTCGAGAAGCAAATATGGTGACATTTTTCAAGTTGCTCGTAAAGCAGAGGATGACATGCTGGGGATAGAAAAGGAGTTTGACTTGAGCCCCTCTGTGGAAAATCAGATTAAGTTTCATAAAACACAAGCGAAATACTTAAGAGCTTTAAACATTGAAGAGGAATTCTGGGCGCAGAAAGCTAGAGCGAGATGGGCAAAGGAGGGTGATGCAAATACAAAGTTCTTTCATGACATAACAAAGAAAAAAAGGTCAGCGCTAACAATAACTAAACTCCAAAATCAACACATGCAATGGGTGACGGAAGAACAGGAGCTGGAAACTGAAATAGTGGCTTGGTTCAGAAACCTGCTATGCTCCGATAACACCATGCGTAGCAGTGGCAGTGGTACTAACACCAACTGCCATCTTTACAGGCCCGGTCCGAGTGAAGCAGAGTCATCTAGCATATGGGACTGCATTCCCAAATCTGTAGTTGAAGCAGACAATCTGATCATTAGCGCAGTGCCAAATATAGACGAAATTCAGGAGGCAATATCTGACATGAACAACGAAGGGGCATCAGGACCATATGGGTTTAACGGTATGTTTTTTAAAACTTGTTGGCAGGTTATCAAAGAGGATCTTCATAAAGCTATTGGTTCCTTTTTTGTTGGGGAGGAGCTGCCAATTAGTTGGACATCAACTAACGTGGTTTTGATACCAAAAAATGGCAATCCGAAAAGCTGTGAAGAACTTCGTCCCATTAGTCTATGTAATTTCTCGTCTAAAATTATCTCAAAAATTTTTGCGAAAAGAGTGGGTCATATTCTTCCAAAAATCATTTCTCCAACTCAATCTGGGTTTATCAAGGGCCGATCGATACTGGATAATATTTTACTTGCTCAGGAAATGATGACAACTTTTACAAGGAAAGTGAGGGGTTCAAATATTATTTTGAAGTTAGATATGTCTAAAGCTTATAATAGAATGTCTTGGCTCTTCATCACTAAAACTCTAAGGCAGTTCGGTTTCTCAGAAACAGTGATTGACTTATTTTGGAGATTGATTTCAAATTGTTGGTATTCTATAATGGTTAATGGGAAGGCATGTGGTTTCTTTAAATCCAAAAATGGGGTCAGACAAGGGGATCCATTATCACCGGCTCTTTTTGTGATAGCCTCGGAAGTTCTTAATCGGGGAATTCAAAAAATGATGGAAAGTGGAAAGATGACACATTTTTCTCTAACAAGGGGTGCCCTATTATTTCTTCTCTTTCTTTTGCAGATGACACACTTATTTTTGCAAATGGAGATAAACGATCACTCAAGCATCTCATGGAGTTCTTAAAGGAATATGAAATGGAATCGAGGCAAGTGATTAACCATAATAAATCTTCCTTTCATCTTCCAGGAAACGAGGCAAAAGGAGCGAAAAAATTCATTGGAAATATCACTTGGTTCAAAAGCAAAAATCTACCTATTATTTATTTGGGGATCCCATTATTCTCCGGAAAGAAAAAGAAAGCATACTTTTCAGTTTTCATCGACAAGCTGGTAGGGAAACTAAATCAGTGGAATCATTACTGTATCTCTCAAGCAGGTAGAGTGACTCTAATCAAATCTGTGGCAGAATCCATGCACCTTCATCTTCTGGCCGCCGTCAATCCTCCGGTAAACGTTCTCAACCATATAGATAATTTACTTGCTCGATTTTTATGGGGAAATCAAGAAGAGAAGACAAAATTTCACTGGGTGAATTGGCAAAATATTTGCAAACCAAAAGAAGAAGGCGGGTTAAACCTCAGATTAATGATTGACCTTTCATCAGCATATGCTCATAATTTGTGGTGGAAATTCTTTAATACAAATTCGCTTTGGTCCCAATTTATGCATGCTAAATACAAAAAACTGGAGGCCCACAATTTTAAGGGAATAATTTCACTGTCATCACATGTGTGGAGGAGAATGCAAAATGTTGGTGAAGATTTCTTGGAAAATTATGATTTAATTTTCGGGAAATGGACATTAGAACAAAATGGGATTCTCACACTCAAATCAGCTTGGCACTTGGTGAGAAACAAAGGTTGTATCCAAAAGTCTTATTCTATAATTTGGGATAAGAGAATTCCCCCAAAAATTTCGGTTTTCATGTGGCGATTGATTCATAAGGGCATTGCTATAAATTAATTTATTAAGAAACTGCATATTCCTTTTGTGTCTAAATGTAGATGTTGTAATATGGCTTGTGAAGAGGATCGAGATCATCTATTTTGGGGAAGCTCAATTTCCCAATCTCTTTGGAAAAGATTATATAATATTCTGGGAATAAGGCACAATTCATCAAACTTAAATGGAAATCTGATGAATTGGTGGATTAATTCTAAAGGAGACAAGATTAGAGGCATTCTTTGTCGGATTATTCCAACATTCACCTGTTGGTACTTATGGTGTGCTCGGAATAAAAGTATGTATGAGGGAGTGCCGATGAAGGAATCGTCCATTCTTATTCAGATTTGTGAGGAGATTAAAGTTGCTTTTAAAAACTTTCCATTTCAAGGACCGAAAACTAGATATTGTATTGATACTATAGAGGCTTTTTCTTTGTTAGGTGCTCACATTGCAGAGATCTGATGTAGCCACTGGTGGGGGGCTTTTCCCCACCTGCTATTTTCTAATAAATTCCAGGTTATAAAAAAAAAAAGTGTTGATCATTTTCAATATTTGAATTGCATAATACACATGAATTATTAAGAATAATTAGCCAGATCTTCAACGCGTCGCTGGTCCATAAACTCTCTTTACAAATAACCCAAATCAAAAATTCACATCTAAGAAGTATTCTTTTGAACTGAACCATCTTATACCAGTTTACTTTGATTCCCCTTTCTCTAATAACACCACAAGTCTCACTACATTGAAATGATATACTTTTTAAAGCTTTCCTGGTAACCCAATCCTCTTTCTCCCCATAGGTCTAACGTTAGTAGTTGACAAAGTAACAAGGTAATTAGATATAGGAATAGGGAAACTCCACTGACCTTCCATAATGAAATCCATAGCTTTATCCTCAATGCAACTATAAGCATCAAATATTATCATGTGTCCAAACTTTTGAACTAAATATCCTTATCTATTCCATTACCAATATTATATTTAATGATTTTTTTGCTACATCACTTAGTTTACACAACTTTATCCATGTCCAAGAGCTATCCACACCCACATTTTCTAACCATAAGTTTATATTCTTTAAAATAACACTATGAATCCATTTTACCCAAAGAGAGTCCTTCTTCCTAGTTATATCTTTAAGAGGTGTACATATATATTTCCAAGAAACTTTTGCCCTTGAATTTTTAAGATGAACTTCAGACTAAATAAATTTTCTTAATATTTGAACTTCTTTCATAACACCTTTCGGTAGCACAAAGAGATTAAGCCAATAATTCTTTATACTTATTAGGATTGAAATCATAAGGTGTACCCTTCCAGCATAAGAAAGTCATATGTTAGTCCATCTCTTAACCTTGCTAATTATGTAAAATTATAGTAATCCTACTCTCAATATTAGTATTCCCTTATCTATCATTTTTCTAAGTAAACCTGCTCCCTCTAGTAAGCAAATCATCAAGCATCATCTTATCAATACAATCATTAAAATCATCACTCTCACCTGAATCAACCCCAACCCATTCTCTCCTATTCTTTCCTACCAACATTAAAATCTTTAGAAATAATCCAAGGGAAATTATTATATATGGGATCTTTATTCATAAAGTAACTCCAATGACATTTTCTAGTTATTTACTCATTATCCCTATACACACCTGTAAAATGGAAAGTTTTATCATAATCAACAATCTTCACCTCAATAGTCATGGATTGATACACATTACTAAAGAACTAAATATTAAATTGATTAGGGTACCAAGAAATCCATACTCTATCAGACCAATTCGTAGGAGTATTATGTAACATATTATAATGTTTAAAACAGTTATCCTTCACTTTATCAATATTACCCTTTCTCACTTTAATCTAAACAAGAATAATCATACTAATATCAGTATCACTAACATATATTTATAAACTTCCTTTTGTTTATGAGGAGCATTATAGCCCCTTTTATTCTATATAGATACTTTAATCCTTATTTATTTATTTCACCCTCTCTCCTTTATCCCCTCGTGTGCTTTACACTAGGGTCGATATTCTTCTTCTTTCCAGAACTGATGGTTGCTTTGGAAAATTTCTCTTTATCTATAATTATATCAATTAAACTGATTCCCTGTTCATTTCTTTCTCCTCCTATTGCCAAAAAAACTTCTCACAAAAATATCACTATCATCCACATTTTGCAATACATTGTAGTTATTCTCAGTTGGAATGGGGACCTCTTCTTTCTAGTCTACATATTAATACTATCAATAATTATTCCAATCTCGTTTCCATTATCTACCTCCTTATCAGTATACTTGGGCTTAACACTATTATAAATTATACCAGCTTTTTTAATAAACTAGAACTCCCTATTTCATAAGTTGTCTTACTTTTTGTGAGTGCAATTAATTCACAAATAATTATCCTAAACAGTTAATATCGAGCAAAAAGAAAATAATCTCACAAGATAAATATTTATGTGGTTCGATAATTAATTACATTCGCAGAGTGCTTCACTATTCTTATTACTCTTTTTGATATGATAACAAGAATTACATGTCCCCTTTTCCCTAGGGTGAGGGTTACATTTATAGAGAGGGAAGAGATGGAGCCGTGTAGGACTTGTTCCTTTTGCTGATTAGGTCGCTGCTTAATTTGTGCTCACGTCCTCCGAGATTCATGCATATGGAGCTTATCTTGGGGGTTATCTGATGTAATTATCTCTACTCATTCGTACTGGGTTGGCCTTTATTTGGACCCCGGCTATTTGGGCCACTCGGATCATCCCCCACACTTTCCATTCAAAACATTTGATCATTTACCTTTTCATTGACATTATTTCCCATTACTTTATTTCCCTTATCTTGAACCTTCACCCATTCTTGTTGAGATTTACTAGCATTACTCCATTGTTCTCCTTATGCCCAAAACCCCTTCAACATTTACATTTAGTAACCGTTCATATTCAACTGATTGTATCGTCCTTTCCCCATTCAACTTATTCATTGGAATATGTTCAACTAGTTCACTATCCATATCAATATTAATACAAATTATTGCATATGTGAGCCTTTTATCTTCTAGGATTCATTCTATTAGTTAACAAAGGCTTTCTAATGAGGCTAAAACTTTTGCTCGGAGCCTATTCAGGCCATAAATGGAGCTTTAATCCAGGAACCCTAATCCAAACAGGGATTTTTTCAAGTCCTTGCTTCTCTAAACTGACCTCAGTACTCTAAGGCTGAATAATCACTACACCAAAATGGGCAAATTGTCACCTTTCAGCCGGCCAGCCTTGTCAAGGTCATTGACCGTGACAAAAAATACGCGTTTTATGTCACGGTCATTGACCTTGACACGACCGTGACAACTAATTGTCACGGTCAATGACCGTGACAAGGCCGTGACAAATTTACTTGTCACGGTCAATGACCTTGACACGACCGTGACAATATTTCCAGCAAAAACCCTTTCCCCCTTCTTTTTCCCCTCCTGCCGTTCCCTCCCTCTCTCTCTCTCTCGACGCTGCTCTCTCTCTCTCTCTACTTTCAGGTCGATTTTCTCTCTCTCTCTCTCTCTTCCATTTATATATATGTTTGTGTGTATATTTATGTGTGTATGTGTATATATATATGTGTGTATGTGTGTGCGTGTGTGGGGGGTGGGGCAGGGTGGGGGCAGGGCGGGGTGTGTGCGTGTGTATATGTATGTGTATGTATGTGTATATGTGTGTGTATATATGTGTGTGGTGGTGTGTGGTGGGGGAGGGGGTGGTGGAGGGGGGCAGGGGGTGGGGTGGGGTGTGTGTGTAAGTGTGTGCGTATGTGTGTGGCGGGGGGAGGGGGTAGGGGGTGGGGGTGGGGCACCCATTTAATAACTTTTAAAATATTTGAAAAAAACATAATATTACAAAATTGAAACGAAATGGTATTGACGGAACTTATACAAAATTGAAACGAAATGGCATCAACCATAGAATCTCAAAATTATTAGATAGAAAAAAAAATATATAAATTGAGATAACCTTAGAATCTAATTAGGCTAAAAATATAATGGCATCAACTAACATATATACACAACACTAAAAGTAGACATAAATTTTATAGATTTTTACTTTATAATTCAATATGGGTTATACTCCCACATAGTTCATCAACAAATATTGTAAGAACATTGTGAAAATAATAAAAATCGGGAGGGGGTGGGGGTGGGGGTGGGTGGGGTTTTAAATTGATAATAATTTTATTCATGAAATTAATTCAATTAGGTAAAACCCTAGATAATTTTTTAACAGAATTTGATAATATTATATAAAGTTTAGTAAATTCACAAAATGTTGCCAATTGTATGTTTTTAGGAATATCATTAGTTAGAATCCATACACATGCATGTTGTTAGAAAGTCTTAAATTTAATTCTCACTTTAATTTGTAGAATCTCTGTACTTGGTTGGATTTATCCCTTTATGATAATGAAATTTATGCTCCAATTATAATTATCTCATGTCATAATTTTATTGATAAACAATATATATAGTTGTCACGGTCGTGGTGCGTAGGTGTGCGTGTGTGCGTGTGTGCGTGCGTAGGTGTGTAGGTGTGCGTAGGTGTGCGTGGAGGGGGGAGGGGGAGGGGGTGGGGTATGTGTATATGTGTGTGTATGTGTGTGGCGGGGGAGGGGGTGGGGGTGTGTGTGCGTAGGTGTGTGCGTGTGTGCGTGGCGGGTGGGGTAGGGGTGTGTATGTGTACTATTAACATTTTTTTAGGAATATCATTAGTTATAATCCATACACAAAATGTTGCCAATTGCCAATTGTATGTGTATATGTGTGTGTATGGTGGTGTGTGGTGGGGGAGGGGGTAGTGGGGGTAGGGGTGGGGTATGTGTACTATTAACATTTTTTTTTTATCTGTACTAATAACATTTTTTTACAGCAAAAATGTCTCCTTCAGATGTTAAGGCGAAGATGATGATGCTGTTTATGATGATGTCGTCTGGGTTCGGTGGTAGCGGAGGCGACGAGGGCTCCTCCGCCCCTAGACTCCCCAAATATGGAAAATTTGGGATTACCGTCGAGAACAAGTCGGAGCTATTAGCGAGGTCCCTCGAGCTTCTAAAGACGGTCATCGGCCCGGGGTTTATGAGTTGGAAGGAGGTGTCATATGAGCTCAAGTTAGCTGTTTGGGCGGCACTACAGGTAATATTTCAATTTCAATTTCAATTTCATATTTATATTTATATTTATATTTATATTTATATTTATATTTATATTTATTCGCAACTAACATTGTATTTGGTGGACAGGAACAATTCAACTTGGATCCAAAGCTACGCGATTTCGTCTTGGAGCAGTTGAGGGAGCAACACAAGACGTGAAAGAAAAATATGCGGACACGGTACTTTGGGAAAACACGAGAGTCCATTATACAATGGCGCGGATCCGTCCCGCCCAATGAGCCGATCTCATTGGCACAATGGCAAAAGTTCATTGACAATGAGATCGAGGATCGACAATTGGCATCTCGCCAATCGGGGAGGGAAAATCGGGCTAAAAAGACGGACGTGCACTACTCCGGCCGGACCGCTTACGCTGAGGTGGAGCATAGGATGCAGGTAAGATTTAATTTATCTATAACTACAGAAATATATTATTCTTCATTATTTTACTTTGCGGGGCCGATACTAATTTTACTTTACTTTATTTTATTTCAGGGGGTAGGGAGTGGGCCAGGGGGTAAGCCACATAGGCTCGATACTTATGTAGCTCTTCAGAGGAAGAAGGGGAAGGACAAGGAGGTGTCCCCGAGCGTCGCGGCCACGATTGTAAGTAATCCGACAGTTTAATTATTGTTAATTACGTTATAATTCTTTAGTTTACTTATTTTACTAACCATGTGCTTTTTGTCGTTTCAGGCAAAGCTTAAGGAAGTGCATGAGTCGCAGTCTGATGCCGACAAGGCATCTTTGTCCACAGATGCACTCAGCCAAGTGCTTGGCTCTGATCGCAAGGGGAGGACAAGGGGAGTGAGCTCGCGGGTGGCCAAATCTAGGATCATCGGATTGGAGACGAGCGACACCGGGTTGGCTCGAACGGTGGATTCACACGACGCGAAGCTGTCCCGTTTGGAGGCGACGGTCCAAGATATGTACGCATTCATGAAGCGTACGTTGGGTGGAGACCGTAAAGGGAAAGGGAAAGGGAAGGAGAAGGAGAAGGCGGTGGAGGAGGAGGTGCGGGAGGACGAGGCGTAGGATGATGAGGATGTGGACCTCGCTGCATCATCACCGACACGTTCGTACTTCGATGATCCACTTCCCTATTTGGCGCCCTTCAACAGACCATTGTCGACACTAGGTTGGCCGAGCGTGTTCATATTAGATGTATTTGATGGCCAGCGGATAGGGCGGGGGTTGAGGGACCCGAATATCGTCGAGGGTGGAATAGTCCATGGACGTGTGCTTCAAGAGATGGAGTCCAGGGTGCTCGTCACGCATGTCATACCCGGGAAGGAGAACTCCCTATTGTGGTTGCGCGAACTATGCGGCACGACGTATATTAGTGGGTGCGTCAATTCGTATGTCGTGTGGCCTACTCACCTCCTCAGTTTTATCCAAGACATGTAGTAACATTATTTTTAAGTTTGTTCATTTTATTTATATTTGGATTATATCATCATGTATATTATTTTTACTTTGAATATTTGGATTATATCGTCATGAATATATATTTGCATTATCTTTAGTTTGTGTTGGATATATGATGTTTGGAACAGGTACAACGTTGCTATAACAGGTACAAATATATTGCTGGGCAGTGGCAGTGGCAGTGGCCATACTGCCCAGCAGATTTTTTTTAAATTCTGCCCAGAATTATCACGGTCAATGACCGTGACAATTTTGGGCAAGAGGGGTCACGGCTTTGTCACGGTTATAAACCGTGACAAACGTGTCACGGTCATTGACCTTGACACGACCGTGACACAAAACGCGAGTTTTGTGTCAAGGTCAATGACCGTGACACGACCGTGACAAAAAAAGTTATCTCGCCTCGAAATGTCACGGTCATTGACCTTGACAAGTTGGATTTGTCAAGGTCAATGACCTTGACAAATGGACAGATTTGGTGTAGTGAATTAAAGGCCTTCTATTAAAATATCATGGACCTTGTTCTATCACCTGAGATTAAGCATCAGCATTTTCAAATGATATGATAATCACGTCGTTCTTAAGAAGAAAAACATCATGCCTTCCAATTTTACTTAGTTTTCCATTATCATAGCCCTTTTTAGCTCCAGAAGAGACTCCAGTACCCAATGCATACTATTAGTTCAATCTATCACATATTCTTCATCAATTCTTATACATCTTCTACCTCTATTATCTTTAGCAGATGAAATGAAAAGTATTTTACTACCAGCTAATTTATCCTTATTCGGAGCTACCACATTTACGAAGGATTTTTCTTTCTCAATTTTACCATCAACATTAATATTATTTATCCGTTATACCCAAAATATGTTATTCATTGCCTAAGTGACAAGCAGCATAGAGATCCACACAAGTACTTGTATAAGGCCACGACTTGTCATAAAAAGTTATGTCATCAAGAGGTCATGGCCTGTCACCAAGGCCTCGACTTGGTATAATATAGACTGCAGACTCTACACCTTGGTGCATGAACTGCTAGTTGTACACCTTCTAGAAATATTCCATCTTATCCTCGCTTATCCATAAGTCACGTGAATGGCGCACGTGAGGCTCCGAGTCGACTAATATAAATAGATGTGTTCACCTCTCATTTGGTAAGCAAAAAAGGAGTAGCCAAACTCTTCCTAAATCACTCCATCTTCTCCTTTCACCAGAGTCCTCACTCCGATCACGTACTCCGACAATGTCAACCCAATATAGTCGCGGTCTCATAGAAGATTACATTACAAGGCCATGTCCTCAACTACATTGTAACTTGCATGTTCTTATATTTAACCGTATATCTCTTTCTCGTACGCCTATAAGGACCCAATCTTATATGTATAATATAGATCTAATGAGAATAAGGCTTTATAGTGGATTTAGGCTCATTTACATGGTCGAACCAATCTAAATCTTGTGTTCATATCTTGTTATCTCTCTTTTACCCTCATTTACACTTTTAACTATTGAGTATAGCTTAGATAGAATGGTTTTCCCTAATAGAACCATTTTTAAATGATAATATGTTGGTGCCATTTGTAGGAATCAAGGCGTTCTGTCGTGTTTCCTTATAAATTGGGTCTAAAGTTCTGTGTTTCATCCATATGGATCCCTGGATCTTCATCTTTCAGGTGAAATCAGGGTAGTTTGGCCCAAATATGAACAAAAAACCTAGTTAGGGTTTCTTTTTATTTTCATATCTTTTTTCCAAAGTTTATTTAGGGTTTCTGGGTAGATCTTTTTTCCCCAATGATGTTGCCATGTCTATATCTAGCTAAGTTGCTAAATAGGCCATGTCCTCGTAAAGATCGAGAACTAGGGATGAGCACATTTGTTATTTTCTCTGCATTTATTGGCAGTCCATCAACGTTTTGACCTAAGTAAATAGGTAATTGTTGCTAGAATTATGTTTATTTACAAATAAGAATACGCCGTGCCTAGGGCTAACATTTCAACGGCTCTTTAACCTACTTTTGAGGGTTGAAAAGCATAATCAGACAAAATTTAAGTTGCAATATGCAATTTTTCCCTCCTTAGACTCACGGGTCCACAACCTTCTCCCTTGTTATGTAATTGTCAGGGCCTTATTCACTACACCAAAACAACAATTTTGTCACTGTTACTGGCAATGACAAAATTTGTCATTGCTTATTTCAGTGACAAAGTGTTTTTGAGTCAAATAAAATTATTTGTCACTGCTATTAACAGTGACAAATGTCTTGCCCAATTTGTCACTTCTATTGACACTTACAAGTTTAAGTGAATTTATTTTTCATTTCTACTGAAGGTGACATATTGTCTTTAATATTTGTTACTGCCATTAGCAGTGATAAAAATTAGTTTAAGAATTATTTTGAAACTGTCGTTGGGAATGACAAATTTTGTCACTGCAAATAGCATGGATAAACTTTATCTTCAATATTTGTCATTATTATCGGCACTTAGAAAATTTGACTTTGCCCAATTAGTCGCTGATAGCCAGGGGGAAATCGGGCGTTCGTATTACCTACGTCAATCATTATTTTTTACTCCCATCGTTATGCAAAAAACTTGAACTTTAATAACACTTTTTACGAGAGTATAGCGGCTAGTCCGGTTATCGAATCCACAAGGAATGTTGTTAGATGTTAATTGATTTATTACTTCTCAATAAAAGTGTAAAAGATGAAAGTTATAACAAAAGATAAATTTAGGCGTGTATTTAAACTAAGATTAACAAAATGAGAACAAACTCTATAAATTGAGAATAATATCCCTCACCTCGAGTTAATTAGTATAAATGGCTATATGAGAAGATAATTTTAGCAAGATTAAATCTCATTTCATCAATTAAATAAATCTAGAATTTGTCATCCCCTAAATTCTCATAAAATCCTATTATGATTTCAGCGTCAACAAATTTCCAAGAGATTACACATGCGAGGTCGTAAATACGGTGCATATACGATATACACAGTTAAATCTCCTAGGCATAGAATCAAGAACAACCTAACCCATTTAAACTCATATAATACATCACCAAAGCAAAGCAATCCATTAATCCAAGGTGATTTCAATCATTTCAACATAAACTAAGTTAGTTACAAAGCATTGTAAATGACTTGAATTAAAGGAAAGCAATTAACAAAGCAATAATCTAGGTAATAAATCATGTAAACTAATTAACAAAGCAAGAAATTGCACAATAAAGCTTGAACTAAAGGAAGAAGACAATGAATAGTGGATTACATATCCAAATGGACAAACCCTGTGAGAGAGAAGAGGAGAAGCTCCCAAAATCCAACCTAAACCCTATTTGAATACATAAAATATGATCTACCAACTAATAAAAACTCACTTGCATATATATATATATATATATATAGTAAGTGTGTATATTAGAAAAAGGGGAAAGAAAAGAAAAAGAAAACAACTGCCAAATATCTGATGGGCACGATCGACCACAACCCTATGCTCGGTCGACCGCGGGGCATGAGTAAAGCCCACTAACTTCCTTCATAGGCATAAAATGAATGGTCGATTGACTGCGGGTCTGGGCTCAGTTGACTGGGGCTTTATTTTCTGGGTCACTTTGGTTCTTCAAAAGAGGAAAACATGCATTACGAAATTGGCTCTAACTTCATCATCCGGACACAAAATAACGTGACGTTTGCAACCGCTCGAAGTTAACTCAATGGACTACGCTCCCATGGAGTTCCAATGATCGGGATATGAAGTATGAAAAGTCTAAAATGCTCTTCAAGTTGAGTCAGATGACTAAACTTTCTTGAAATGCAACCATTTGCTTCGTTAAGCTTGTAAATATCTACAAAAGCTCACATAAACCATGCCAAGCATATATATATATACACAAAACCGAGATTAATCAATATATGATCAAAAAAGTAGGATATAAAGGAGCGAAAAGTGATAGAATGCATAAGGATAATGGGCGTAAATATACAATATCCGTGACATATCACACACCCTAAACTTGACATTGTTAGTCCCTAGTGATGAAACAAAACAAGATCAGTCCACCAGAAAGCGATAATAAAAAGTAAAAAAGCATAAAATATAGAAATGTCACTTTCGTGGGTAAATGATTGCATTTAGCATATGCAATAAGCTGATAAACCCCGAGGTTACCCTAATGGACGAGAGTTGTCTCATGAGGATTTTTAGGGATGAAACCCATAAACATCAAGTTTCCTCAAAGGGTATGCCCAACAACAATGCAAAAAGCCCAGCAATAACGAAATCGATTTCAACAAGTTACTAAGTATTAAGATTATAGAATTGAAACCTTAATAAGTGGGAGGAAAATCGAGCACATGAGACTTATGAATTGGTAAACTCTATAAGCAGAATAAGCATTATAGCGTGCATATATCAATCCTTGTGGGTATATACACTCAACAAATGAATCACTATAAAATGGGATGTACCACACATGGGACATGCAGGCATAAAGAGTAAATGTAAATGAAAATTAGGTTGCACACATGTCATCGATGAAGAACGCTATACATAAAATGATAAAATATGTAATCTCAATGAAAGGATATCATCATTAAATGAGGTGAAATGCATTTTCACATATTCTCTCAATTATTATGACTTTTGAATCACACTCACTTTAGTATCACATAGGACTTTTATAGGGTTTCAATATAAGTTTGGGGTTAAGGTTATGAAATGAAGGGAATATGTACGGATTCAAAAATGTTTAGGGAAGAAATACTTGGGATAATGGAAAATTATGGGTAATTTCAAAATTGGAATATGATCTCCATAACAAGCATTGAATATAACATTGGAAAGAGACAAAGATTATTGAACACTCTATACAAAATGAAAAAAGTTTCTCTTTCTTTTATTTTCTTCTTTTTATCTCATCTCTTTTTCATTCTTTTTTCCCTTTTTTTCTTCACTTTTTCTTCTCGTTCACACTTTCACATGCTTAATTGCAACCACATAACAAGAACATCATTCAATCCCAAGTATCATTCTAAATAAAGGTATGGAAGGTGATATATATATGGTTTATAACTCCAATTTTGAGTTAGTTATAGGATTTTGGGTTCGACTATATTAAGTCTCAAATGGGTTAACTGGGAAAAATATATAAGGTGACATCAAGGTCAATATGGGTGGTATAACAAAGAGGTCCTATGATCCTTTCCTTATGTTTACACAATTATCTAGTCAAAACAACTTTGAAAATCGTGCTCAAGTAACACATTTCAAAATATGAACTCAATTAATGAACGGTCAATGAAAGAATAGTGAGATTACCGACGACTTTAATGTTATTAAGGAGGAAAGAGTAATGTATAAACACTAACAAATGAATAAAAGCGCAAAGCTCACTATGTGTAAGTATATACAATGCAATAAAAGATTACCAACCTATAAAAAAAACTTAAACCAAATCATTTAGAAAAGAAAAATCCATACGCTTATAAGTTTGAAGTTTAATTCATGAAGTTTTTCATAATATTAATGATTCAAGGACTAAGGTCAAACAACTTCTAAAATCGAGGACTTGAATTATTATTTGGATCGGATGTTTATTGAAAGTTATCATCGAAAACAAAGGCAAAATCCCCAACAAAGGAGAAAAAAAGAAAGAAGATATTTTTGAATTTTTGACTTTTTACAACAAAAATATGTTTGGCAAGAACATATAATCAAATCATGGACTTAAAAAGAAATGGGAAGAATATCTCACACCCCCTAACTTAAACCATGCATTGTCCTCCATGTGAACCAAAAACCAAGTTAAATAGAGGAAAAGAGTGATATTACCAAAAATGGAGCGATCTACGAAAAGTACATGTCTAATGATTCTACAAAATAAGTTAGCACCAAGCATGACAAAAAAAGAACTAAAAATTGAACTAATTGCACTAGACAACAAGTAAAAAGAAAAACGATATAATATATACAACCTATAATTTTAACTTCTAACTAACTATACACTAAAAGTTGCAATTGTTTAGGGTCCCCCAAAAATATGATTTGACTTTGAGGTATAATTGGTGTCCCCTCATTTGCATGCATACCTTTCCGAAAATAAGAATTCCGTTTAAATAACGGAAGGCACGTATAAGGCATAAGAAATGAGCCATCATCAATTAAAAGTTTTTTTATGGATGATGGGAGGTTTGAATTGAATGGGTGACGAATACACATGGGGTCCAAAAAAATAAAATTTCCTCCTAAAGATTTTGCAATTGGAACAAGATTGTATTCATAGAAAGAGACTCAAGCAAGTAATTCTCATCGGTAAAAGGGTTGAACGTTTTAATGTTTTGAACCGATTTATAGGATACTTATAACGGTTTGATAATGTACAATAAATATGGGATGAAAATAAATTTAATCTCAAAAGATGACTCGTCATCGCTTGAAGATTGAATTCCAAAGGAAAAGGATTCACTTTCAATGAAATGTTCTTCTAAAATTGATTGAGATGAAAAATACGTCTTAACCACCTCTTTATTTTTTAAAGAAGAAATCATTTCATTGCAAATAGATACTACATCTATTTCGTCCTCACTTTCATTCTCTATTATGCCATGGGAAAAGAGAAGAATGGTTTGTTCCAAAGTAGGCATCGATTCCTCATTTGGTTCAAAACATTCCTCAGTTTCAAATGTCTCGGAAGAAA
Source organism: Sambucus nigra (assembly GCA_949130495.1). Taxonomy (NCBI): domain Eukaryota; kingdom Viridiplantae; phylum Streptophyta; class Magnoliopsida; order Dipsacales; family Adoxaceae; genus Sambucus; species Sambucus nigra. Next base: position 523,258,014 of record OX422207.1, read on the forward strand.
AATCATCGTTGGATTCGAATAATACATCCAAATCTTGTTTCCAACATTGATTTTCTTTACAATAATGGTTTTAAAGTTTTTCACTTTCAAGAATGCGCAAGTCCTCATGCAATGTCATAGGCGGAGGAGCGGATTCTTGAAAGTGAGAAGTTTGAAAACTATCCTCAGAACAACAATCAAAATCATTATTATAAGAATTTTGAAAGGTGTTGCAATTAGTTTCAACATTCTTATTACAAGGATTTTGTAGCTCTTTATCGAAAAGATCATTCTCAAAATTCTCATAATCCATAACTTGAGTTTGGTGATACTCACTCAAGGTCATTTTAGATGTTTTAAGTTTTTTACCATGCGAGTATCCACCAAAACTCATAGGTTTAGGGGGATTTTGATAATTATAAATGCGATTACCGAATACGTTAGAATCAGACATGCTTACCCAAAAAATAGCTCAAGATGGTTATTTCCATAAAGTTATGTGCGTTTGATAAATTCAAGTGTTTCTTGGCACTCAAATGTAGAAGTCCTAAAAAATTAGTTAACAAAGAATACAAATAGAAAGAAAAATATTACGAAATACTAAATCAATTAAACTCTAAAACAAATAATTCCCTGACAACGGGACACTTTGGTTGTCAGAGAAAAACCAAGCATTCATGTTACCTACGCCAGTCGTTGTTTTCGGCTCCCACTGCTATGCAAAAAACCTAAACTTTAACCACACTCTTTACGGGAGTATAGCGGATAGTATGGGTATTGAATCCAGGGGGAATGTTGCTAGACGTTAATTGATTTATTACTTCTCAATAAAAGTGTAAAAGATGAAAGTTATAACAAAAGATAAATCTAGGCATATATTTAAACTAGTATTAACAAAATGAGAAAAAAACTATAGATTGATAATAATATCTCTCACCTCGGGTTAATTAGTATAAATGGTTACATCAAAAGACAAGCTTAGCAAGATTAAATCTCATTTCATCAAATAATTAAATCTAGAGTTATCACCGTCTAAATTCTGATAAAAGCCTACTATGATTTCAGCGTCAACAAATATCCTGGAGATTACACACACAAGGTCGTAAATACGGTGCATATAGGATATACACCGTTAAATCTTGTAGGTGCAAAATCATGAACAACCTAACCCATTTAAACTCATATAATCCATCACCAAAGCAAAGCAATCCACTAATCCAAGTAGAGTTCAATCATCTCAACCTAAACTAAGTTAGTTACAAAGCATTGTAAATGACATAGATTAAATAAAAGCAAGTAACAAAGCAATAATCTCGGTAACAAAGCTTGTAAACTAATTAATAAAGCAAGCAATGATAAAAGAAAGATTGAATTAAAGGAAAAAGATAGTGAATAGTGGATTACATGCCCAAATGGGAAAATCCTAAGAGAGAGGAAAAATAAGCTTCCAAAACCCAACACAAAACCTATTCTAATATATAAAATCTGATCTACCAACTAATAAAAACCTACTTACATATATATAGTAAGTTAGTATATAAGAAAAAGGTGAAAGAAAAGAAAGAGGAAACAACCGCCAAATATCTTAAGGACCCGGTCGACCACGACCTTATGCCCCTATTTCCTTACTTCGTAAGAATAAAATGAATGTTAGGTAGACCGCGAGCCTGGGCCCGATCGAACAGGGCTCTGTTTTCTGGGGCACTTTAGTTCTTTAAAATGGGGAAACATGCATTACGAAAATGGCTCTAACTTCATCATTCGAAAATGAAACGACGTGCCGTTTGTGACCACGCAAAGCTAACTCATGAAATACACTCCCATGGAGATATAATTGTCGGGATATGCAGTATGAAAAGTCTAAAATTTCCTTAAAGTTGCATCAGATGAGTGAACTTACTCAAATGCTACCACTTGCCATCGTTAAGCGTTCAAATACCTACAAAAGCTCACATAAAGCATATATATATATATACATCCAAAATCGAGGTTAACCAATATATGAGCATAAAAGTAGGATATAATGGAGAGAAAAGTGCTAAAATGCATAACGATAACAGGCGTAAATACACAATATTTGTAACGCATCAATCACAGCCCATGTGCTCATAGGAGTTATAAACAACGCAAGATTTTACTTTGCCAAAACTTCTTTCCCTCTATTTTCTTCTCTCCCTCATGCAACCTAACCAAAAGAACCCTCCCCTGATTTTTTCTCACTGTGGCGCCTTGATTTCAAGAGGCTTTAAAATTCGATATCATCTTAGAGAATGTTTGGAACTATTTTTAAAGACCGATATCGAAGGAGTAGGAAGTTCAGTCACTTTGATCTTAACGTGAGGATGAGGTTGAGGTTTTGTCAACTTTATAATAGGTATCTGGGGCTCCTGGCGAGCACCCTGCTGCTGCTACTGACCTCTACCCTTCTGAGGGCAGTCCTAATGCTTGTGGCCAGTGTTGCCACAAGTGAAACATCTCCTTGGGAAGGGTCCTCCCCTCTATCCCTGCTGTCCCCAGCCCTGATGGTCGTTACCACCCCTCCCTTGGCCATATTGGCCCGGCTGAACCTGCTGCTGGCCCTGATGGCTGTGATGACCCTGTTGGACATATCTAAAGCCTCCCTTCCCATGTCTAAAACCTCCTGATCTGAACCTCTTAGGATCCCCCTACTAGGAACCCTGATCACTGTGTCTATGCGGACCCTGAACTACCTGTGTCCCACTGGCACCATTTCCTCTTGTCCTGCCCTGCTTAATGGACTCTTCTACTTGCTTAAACTCTATCAGATAAAAATGGTGGTCCTGGCAGTGGATTAGTGTTGCATTAAACACATTCGAATAGGTGGCCCAAGAGAGATTGCCTATCAAATGCTGGCGGATCCTTCATGTCAACCCATTTATAAAACGCTGAATCTTTTTCTCCTCAGTCGGGATCTCATCCGGTACAATGTTCAGAAGGTTGATAAACTCTGCCTCATATTTCGCCACGATCTTTCCCTTTTATTTCAAGTTCACTAACTTCCGTCTCATCTCTGTTTGGATGGTTGTGGGGATATATTTGCGATCGAACTGCACCCAAAAGTCTCGAATCTCTCCTCAGCAGTGGTAATAGACTCCCACCACTGCAGTGCTGCTCCCACTAATTTAAACATGGCCAGTATCTGACTCTGCACCTCCGTGCACTCATTTCCATTGGCTTGATACCACCACATTGAAGTTCCCTGTAAACTCCGTAGGATGCGCCTTTTGGAACGCATCCCTTACACATTCCCAAGTCGATGGGAAGGCCTGGGCCTGAACTGGATCCACTACCGGTGCCTGAGGTGGTGCCTGCTGCACAACTTCCAATGAAGCATTTACTTCCTAAGCTACAATGGCGGCCACTTCAGTTGCATTCATCATATCTTAAGATGGTGCAGGCTGAGGCTCAGGTTGAGCATCCCTGGGAACTCTTTATGCACATCGAGGAGGCATCTGAAAGGAGAGAAAAGTTTCATAAGTCTATAGTCATTATCTCCTCCAAATAGTAAAAGAACGTAAAAAGCATAAAGAGTACAACAATCCAAAAATATAGGGCTATATATCAAAGGACGCCACGCGGAAACATAATAAGCTGTACAGATCCTAAGGACGCTAGAACCTAATGATTTGATACCACCTGTGACACCCCACCTAATTAATTACCGGGTGATCAGTCCTTAATTAATTAACTTTAGAATATCAAGTTGGTTCAGATAAATGCATCATTATTGATGAACTCAAATTTTAATTTAATTGAAAACTAACCACCTAATTGTTAAAAAGTTTGGTGTCAAAATTTTTTCTTGTCATTAGTCATTATCATAAAAGAAAATAATTAATCATCGCCATACACAACAATAGCATAAGGAAATAACTAATTGAATTAATAAATAAAGCTGCTGGAGAAAACACTCCCAGTCACAAACTCATACAATAGTCTAATGCCATGAAATAAAAGTCTAAAAGTAGAATAACACAAATGTAAGTCTCTGAATGAAGACTAGGAAGGGACGACATGTCCAACAGAAATGAGTACTGAAGATAAAAATATACTCAAAAGCGTCTACTAGCAATGTCTTGTAGCTTCCACAGCACCCACAGCTCGTCAAATGAGTGGGATCTCCTAAGCTTGGTGTCCCTGTGGCTGAGCACCTAAAATAAAGGAACGAGAAAAGAGTTTTGCAGAAGAAGGGGTCAAAGCCTGAGTTGAAAATAGTTTAAAAGTATCAAGTTCTTAAATTAATTAAATAGCACATATATTATTCATGTTAACTTAGCGTACTCACTTGATATGCTCACCTCTCATCTAATGTGCGCACCTAGCGAGCCTAACTACCCATGTTAGTTATGATATCCTTCCTGACTAAACGTAATATAACCACTATGTCGGATAAAATATCTAAATAACCAAAAGATGATACATTTCTATTATTTAGGATTAGGTTTAAAGATGTTTTAACTCATTCTCATAACATTCTTAATTCTCAACTGGTGACCTAATAAGTATATACTTTAATAAAGCGGCCAATATGAAACATAGAATAGGAACTCGGTATACATATATAAAATCTCACTATGTATACATATACATATATATCAATACTGCACCCATGGTTAAGAAATCACTGGTGCTAGGCAGACTCGGCTATCTAGTCCCATTGCAACGCTCACGCATGAAGGACAATAGGTTCAATCTCTCAGGAACCAATAAAAAATATACACATATTGGAGGCGAACATAGTTATAATCCGTCAGGCAACGCACATACCTACGCACCCATACAACCATCAACACTAACGTTCTCATAGATAGCCCATACCTAGGTTCCATGCTCTAGTGGTACGACTCAAAATCTCCCGAAGGCACACAAGATATGGTCGTCCACAAGGCGCTAACCTTCGTTCGATAGCCAGTAGCTAGGTATGTCATACACATAATATTTCAAGTAATAAACATGCACACAACTTATATAACTTAATAGGCATTAACACAACCCAATTTCCATAATAGGTAAGTAATATTACTAATTCTACCATTCACCATATTTCTTTCATTTATTACCTCTCTTGAACCTACCTTCCTTCCTAGTATCTATAAACTTTTTATATGTCGAAAACAATCACATTCCCAACTTTACGTTGCCTGATACTCACATAGGTTATTACTCTCACTTGGATAAACCTAGGATGATTTTTAACTCGACCGGACCCTAAAAATCCATTCTGGAATCTCGTTAGAAGTCAAGGAAATATCGTTCGAACGAGGTCATTCGAATGAGTTCATTAGAACGAAATTCTCACTTTGAACGAACTCCCTCATTTTTTCAGAAGGGTCATTGGAATTCTCGTTGGAAGTCTTGTTCGAACGACCTGGGTAGGTCTTCGAATGAAAATTCCGGACAGTCCCTGTTCTTCCCCAAATTCGATTTTTTTAACATTTTAAACCTCAAATCCAACCTTAATCACGTCTAACCTCAAGTAAGATAATGTTAAACTATTTTTTATCATTATGGGGCATTCTTTAACACAATTTAGGGCTTAAATCCCCATACTTTCAAAGGAAAAATCAACAATTACTTAAATCTCTAGAATTTTCATTATAATGAACCCAGAATTTTAATTGTCCAAAACTCTTATTATAATACGTTATTAAGACATAAAATTCCCAAATTTTAATAGTCTAATGAAGGGCAAAAACCTCTACATGCATACCCATCTCCAGTTCATACGGTTTTTTTACAATTCACTCTAATTAAACCTAAGTTTTAATTGCACTAAGTTTATATCATCAAACCTAAATTAACAGAAATAATATATGCTAAAAGAGGAACAAGATAAGCACTTGCCTTTTTGTGGATCACCGATTTTCTGGATGAAACTGGTATGGAGTTAGTCCTCTCGTCACGATCTACAATTTGGTGTAATTCTTGGTGGGAATCTTGAGTTCTTGGCTTAATTCTCCTATGGGGTCTTCTTCCTCCTTGGTTCTCTCTCTCTCTCTCTCTCTCTCTTTCATGTAGGTGGCACTGATTGTAACCTCTAACCCACGTTGGTTTAATTAAAACCTAATTTTCGTCCATTTAATTTCCCAAAAATTCCAAAAGACTAAAATACCCCTCTGGGGTGTCATTTTGGGCTAATATGCCCCGGACTCCAATTAAAATACACGAGTAGTATTTTCTGAATATTTCGACCCTTCCGCACACACTGATGCACTCAAAATAGTCATTCGAGTTAATAAAAATAATTTACCTTTTTAACCCCTAAATATATATTAGTGACGCGACTCATACGCGCGTACCAAATAATTATATCTTAATTGTCGTGTATCTCATCCCCGGCCATATTATTATTTTCGAAACAATATTACATTACTCACTACGTAATGTTCAACATAGTTATTACTCAACATCATTTCAGCATAATTATTTTAAATATCTACTAACTCTCGTCACACTAGTAATTATTACTAATTAATCGGATTAATTATAAATTAAATTTTCTCCCCTTAAATTAATTAATCCCAATTTCCATAACAAATTACATATGTATAAAAATACGGGGTATTACATACTTCCCCCCTAATAACAGAATTTCGTCCCAAAATTCGAAAATGAAAGTATACCTGGCAAGAATAACTCTGGATAACGTTCACGCATGCCATCCTCGCACTCCCAGGTAGATTCCTCAACATTATGGTGCCGCCACTGAACACAGACTAGCAGTATTATTTTTTACCTCAACTTCCTCTCACTACGATCTAGGATAGCAACCGGCTCCTCCTCGTAGGATCTATCAGGCTGTAAGTCGATCTCCTCGAACGCAATGTGAGTATGGGCCAAATCATCTCGAAGATATCTCCTCAGCGAAGAGATATGGAACACGTCATGGACCCTATGCAAGTTCTCCGGTAACCCAAGTCTATAAGCAACTGGCCCAATCTTCTCGATAATAGGGAATGGCCCTACATACCTAGGCGCCGACTTTCCCTTCTTCCCAAAATGCATAACTCCCTTCATCGGAGATACCCGAAGTAACACCTGGTCCCCCATATTGAACTCCCAGAAATATCACTTGGCGTCGACGTAGCACTTTTGTCGATCCTGAGCAACCAGAATATGGATTTGTATCAACTCTATCCTTGCCAAAGTATCTTGAATCACCTTCGGACCAAGTAGCTTGTTGTCCCCACCTCCAACCAACATGTTGGGGAACGACAAGGTCTGCCATATAGTACCTCGAATGGAGCCATATCAATAGTAAACTGGTAGGAGTTGATATAGGCAAACTCCACCAACGGAAGATACCCAGCCTTCGCCAAAATTAATTATGCACATACGCAACATATTCTCTAATATCTGATTTATTCGCTCGGTCACTCCATCTGTCTGCGGGTGATAAGTTGTACTCAGTCGCAACTCCGTACCCATCGCCTCCTGGAAACTCTCCCAAAACCGAGACACAAACACCTTGTCTCTGTCAAAAATGATATTGAGAGGCACCTCGTAAAGTCTCACTAATTCTGATATGAATATCTGGGCGTATTGTCCCATGGTGTAATCCGTTTGGGCTAGTAGAAAGTGGGATACCTTGGTCAACCGATCCACGATCACCCATATAGATTTGTGACCCCTCTGCGATGTAGGTAATCCCGTGATGAAGTCCATGGAAATGCTCTTCCATTTCCACATAGGAACCTCTAATGGTTGTAGAAATCATGTCGATCTCTGATGGTCCACCTTTACTAACTGACAAGTGGAACATTTCGAGATGAACTCGGCAATATCCTTCTTCATCCTGTTCCACCAGTACTGTCTCCGCATATTTTGGTACATCTTATCCCCACTAGGATGTACTGCAAATTGTGATTCGTGCGACTCTGTCATCACCTCGTGCCGTAAATATTCTCCCTCAGGAACAACCAACTTTCCATTGAAATGCAAACCCCCATCTGAACCCACAATATAAGACTCGGCACCCTCTGCTAGAAGGTGCACTATTTGACATAAGCAGAACGGATCAGCTGCCCGAGCCTGTACTACTCTCGTAATAATCAGGGGCGTAACTATCATCATAGACATGAATGATCGAGCCACCGCATCTTGGTGCCCTAATTCCTTCCATTTCACTTTCCACACTTCGGCCACCTCACCTACCAACCTACGGGTCAACGCATCTGCTACCACGTTAGCCTTCCCCAGGAGATATTGGATATCAAATTGATAATCCTTCACAAACTCAAGCCACCGATGTTGACGCATATTTAATTCCTTCTGTGTGAAGAGGTACTGTAGTGACTTGTGGTCTGTGAATAAGAGAAATTTCTCCCCCAGGAGATAATGCCTCAAAATACGAAGTGCAAATATAACCGCTGCCAAATCTAAGTCATGGGTGGGGTAATTCCTCTCGTGAGGCTTAAGCTTACGGAACGCATAATCTATATCCTGGTCCTCCTGCTAAAGTACACCCCCAAGTCGTAATAAGGATGCATCAGTGTAGACTAGATACTCCACTCCCGACCTAGGCAATGCTAGGACTAGTGCTGAGGTTAACTTGTCTTTTAACTCATCAAAGGCCAACTGACAGGCATCACTCCAGATAAACGACACCCCTTTACGAGTCAAGTGTGTCAACGGACCCGCTATCATAAAAAACCCTTGAATGAACCTCATGTAGTATTCAGCTAGGCCCAAGAAACGATGTATCTTGGTCGGTGTCGTGGGCAATCCCCACTCCCTCACCGTTGACACCTTTCCCGAATCCACGGATATCCCTCTGTCAGAGATCATATGCCCCAAAAACTGGACCTCCTTCAACTAAAACCCATATTTCTCGTATTTTACGTATAACTCATGCTAATGCAGTGTCTGCAACACCTGCCTCAAGTGCTCGGCATGCTCTTCCTCAGTCTGCGAGTAAACCAAGATGCCATCTATGAAGATGATGACGAACCGATCCAGGAACTCTCTAAACACCCTGTTCATCAAGTCCATAAACACGGCTGGGGCATTAGTTAGCCCTAAAGGCATAACCCTAAACTCATAGGAACCGTATCTTTTCAAGAAGTCCGTCTTCGATACATCCTGATCACTGATACACAACTGATGGTATCCCGATCTTAAGTCAATCTCCAAGAAGAATGCAGCTCCTCTCAATTATTCGAATAAGTCATCGATTCGAGGCAACGGATATTTATTTCGTATCATGACTTTATTCAACTCTCGATAATCGACACATAACCTCAATGATCCATCCCTCTTCTTAACGAACAGTACAGGAGCACCCCACGGCGAAGTAAACCTACGAATAAACCCCTGCCCCAACAACTGCTCACGTAACTCCCTTATCTTTGCTAGAGCCATATGGTAGGGTGCGCGAGCTATCGACCGAGTGCCCGGTGCTAAATCAATGACGAAGCCTATCTCTCTACTCGGGGGTAACCCCAAAATCTTCTGAAACACATCGGGGAACTCTCGAACAACAGGAATCGAATCAAGTGGTACCACCGCCTCCATAGAGGTTTCCTACTCTATGTAGTATAAATGTGTGGATGATCCTCCCTCAGGGCGAGGCATCGACACCGAGAACATCTCCTGATCGGGTATGGAAAAAACTATACTCCTACTGAAACAATCGATCATGGCCCTATACCTGACAAGCCAATCCATACCTTTAATCGCGTCATACTCGGACATATCCAACACAAGCATGTTAGCGGGTAAGATAAACCTCCCAATCTCTATACCCATTCCTCGACATATAAACAAAATCAAGGACCCTCTACTCAATGGATAATCTAAACAAGTGACGGTACCCTCAACAGTATTTAATAATCCCGTAGTACGTGCAAACCCTATAGCAATAAAACAGTGTGTGTCCCCCGTGTCAAATAAAATACGCCCCAAAGTCCCCTGGATAGAAAACATACCCTCAATCGCGGGTGGGTCCTGCGGGACTGTGGCCTGGTGAAGAGTGTAGGCTCATCCATACTGAAGTTACCCCTTCTGAACTGGGACGGTTGGAATGGGTGGAAATACTGGCATCTGTAGGGGTGTTAGGAGAGCGGTGATAAAAATAGGTCTTTGGGGCTCCTGACGAGCACCCTGCTGCTGCTACTAGCCTTTACCCCTCTGAGGGCAGTCCTGATGCTTGTGGCCAGTGTTGCCACAAGTGAAATATCTCCTTGGGAAGGGTCCTCCACTTTGTCCCTACTATCCTTGGCCCTGATGGCCGTTTCCACACATCCCTTGGCCATGCTGGCCATGTTGAACCTGTTGCTGGCCCTGATAGCCCTGATGGCTGTGATGGTCCTGCTGGCCATGTCTAAAGCCTCCCTGCCCATGTCTAAAACCTCCTGATCTGAACCTCTTAGGATCCCCCTACTGGGAACCCTGATCACTGTGTTTATGCTGACCCTGAACTGCCTGTGCCCCACTGGCACCATTTCCTCATGTCCTGCCCTACTGGCTGGACTCTCCTACTCGCTTAACCTCTATCAGATGAAAACGACGGTCCTGTAAGTGGAGTAGTACTGAATTAATCACGTCCGAATAGGTGGCCAAAGAGAGATGGCCAATCAAATGCTGGCGGATCCTCAACCCATCCATAAAATGTTGAATCTTCTTCTCCTCAGTCAGGATCTCATTCGGTACAATGTTCAGAAGGTTGATAAACTCTACCTCATATTTCACCACAGTCGTTCCCTCGTGTTTCAAGTTCACCAACTTTCGTCTCATCTCTATCTGGACAGCCGAGGGGAAATATTTTCGATCAAACCGCACCCAAAAGTCTCGAATCATGAGTGTGTCTCTCTCCTCAATGGTGGTAATAGACTCCCACCACTGCAGTGCTACTCCCACAAACTTGAACGTGGCCAGTATCTGACTCTGTACCTCCCTGCACTCATGCAACCTCAAATGCCTCTGGATGTCCTTCTTCTATTGTCTTTCTACCACCACATCGGAGCTCCCTGTAAACTCCGGAGGATGCGCCTTCTGGAAGGCATCCCTAACACGTTCCCAAGCAGACGGTAAGGCCTGGGCCTGAACTGGAGCCACCATCGGTGCCTGAGGTGGTGCCTGCTGCACAACTGCCAATGCGACATTTATCGTCTGAGCTATAATAGCGGCTACTTCAGTGGAATTAATCATACCCTGAGCTGGTATAGGCTGAGGCTCGGGTTGGGCATCCCTAGAAACTCTTTGTGCACGTCGAGGAGGCATTCGAAAGGAGAGAAAAGCTTCATAAGTGTACAGTCATTATCTTCAAATAGCAGACGAGCGTAAAAAGCATAAAGAATATAACAATACTAAAATATAGGGCTCTATATCAAAGGAGCTTACGCAGAAACATAATAAGTCGTACAGATCCTAAGGACACTAGAACTTGATGCACTGATACCACCTGTGACACCCCGCCTAATTAATTATCGGGTGATCAGTCCTTAATTAATTAATTTCAGAATATCAAGTTGGATTAGATAAATGCATCACTGTCGAAGAACTCAAATTTTAATTTAATTGAAAACTAACCAGCTAATATTTAAAAATGTTGGTGACAAAATTTATCTTGTCATTAGTCATTATCTTAAAAGGAAATAATTAATCATCACCATACACCAAAATAGCATAAGGAAAGAACTAACTGAATTAATAAATGAAGCTGCTAGAGAACACAATCCCTATCATAAACTCGTATAATAGTCCAATGCCATGAAATAAAACTCTAAAAGTCGAATAACACCAATATAAATCTCTTAATGAAGACTAGGAAGGGACGATATGACCAACAAAAATGAGTGCTGATTGATAAAAATAGACTCGAAAGCGTTTACTAGCAAAGTCCTGTAGCTTCCACAGCAGCTACAGCTCATCAAATGAGTGGGATCTCCTAAGCTTGGTGTCCCTGTGGCTGAGCACCTAAAATAAAGGAACCAGAAAAGATTTTTGCAGAAGAACGGGTCAAAGCCCGAGTTGAAAAGAGTTTAAAATTAGCAAGTGCTTAAATTGATTAAAAAGAACATATATTATTCATGTTTACTTAGCGTACTCACTTGAGATGCTCACCTCTTATCTAATGTGCACGCCTAGCGAGCCTAACTACCCATGCTAGTTATAATTTCCTGCCTGACTAAACATAATATAACCACCATGTCGGATAAAATATCTAAATAATTCGAAGACAATATATTTATATTATTTAGGAATAGGTTTAAAGATGTTTTAACTCATTCTCATGACATTCTTAATTCTCAATTGGTGATCCAATAAGTATATACTTTAATAAAGCGGACAATATGAAACACAGAATAGGAACTCACTATACATATATAAAGTCTCATTATGTATACATATAAATATATCAATATTGCACCCATGGTTAAGAAACTGGTGCTAGGCATACTCGGTTATCTAGTCCCATTGCAATGCTCACGCATGAAGGACAACCGGTTAAATCTCTCAGGAACTAATAAAATATATACACATAATGGAGGTGAACATAGTTCCAAATCAATGGGCTACGCACATACCTATGTACCCATATGACCGTCAACACTATCGTTCTCACAGATAGCCCGTACCTAGGTTACATGCTCTAGTCGTACGACTCAAAATCCCCCAAAGGCACACAAGATATGGTCATCCTCAACGTGCTAATCTCAGTTCGATAGCCAGTAGCTAGGTATGTCATATACATAATATTCCAAGTAATAAGCATGCACATAACTTATATAACTTAATGAACGTTCACGCAACTCGATTTTCATAATACGTAAGTAGTATTACTATTTCTACCACTCACCATAATTCTTTCATATATTACATCTCTCGAACCTACCTTCCTTCCTAGGTTTTACAAACTTTCTATATGCCAGGAAGAATCACGCTCCCAACAAAATAATAACTCAGAATTTACATTGCCCGATACTCACATAGGTTATTAATCTCACTTGGATAAACCTAGGATGATTTTTAACTCGACCGGACCCTAAAAAGCCATTCTTGAATCTCGTTAGAAGTCAAGGAAATCTCTTTCGAACGAGGTCGTTCGACGAGTTCGCTCGAATGAAGTTCTCACTTCGAACAAACTCCCTCATTTCGTTAGAAGGGTCGTTGGAATTCTTGTTGGAAGCCTCGTTCGAACAACCTGGGTAGGTCTTCGAATGAAAATTTTGAACAGGCCCTGTTCTTCCCCAAATTCGATTTTGCTAACATTTTAAATCTTAAATCCAACCCTAATCACGTCTAACCTCAAGTAAGAAAATGTTAAACTATTTTTTTTATCATTATGGGGTATTCTCTAACACAATTTAGGGCTTAAATCCTCATACTTTCAAAGGAAAAATCAACAACTACTTAAATCTCTAAAATTTCCTTTATAATGAACCCAAAATTTTAATTATCCAAAACTCTTATTATAATTCATGATTAAGACATAAAATTCCCAAAGTTTAATAGTCTAACGAAGGACAAAAACCTCTACATGCATAGCCATCTCCAATTCATACGGTTTCTTTACAATTCACTCTAATTAAACCTAAGTTTTCATTGCACTAAATTTATATCATCAAACCTAAATTAACAGGAACAATATATGCTAATAGAGGAGCAAGATAAACACTTGCCTTTTTGTGGATCACCGATTTTATAGCTGAAACTAGTATGGAGTTAGACCTCTCGTCGCGATCTACACTTTGGTGTAATTCTTGGTGGGAAATCTTGAGTTCTTGGCTTAGTTCTCCTATGGGGTCTTCTTCCTCCTTGGTTATCTCTCTCTCTCTCTCTCTCTCTCTCTCTCTCTCTCTCTACTTTACGTAGGTGGCAACTGACTGTAACCTCTAACCCACGTTTCTTTTAATTAAAACCTAATTTTAGTCCATTTAATTCCCCAAAAATTCCACAAAACTAAAATACCCCTCCATGGGTTAACATGCCCCAGACTCCAATTAAAACACCTGAGTAGTGTTTCTGACTATTTCGACCCTTCCGAACATACTGGCGTACTCAAAATAGTCATTCGAGTTATATTAAAATAATTTACCTTTTTAACCCCTAAATATATAATAGTCACGCGACTCATACGCGCGTCCCAAATAATTATATCTTAGTTGTCGTGTATCTCGTCCCCGGCCGTATTATTATTTCTGAAACAATATTACGTTACTCATATGTAATGTTCAACATAGTTATTACTCAACATGATTTCAACATAATTATTTACAATAACTCCTAACTCTCGTCACGCTAGTAATTATTACCATTAAATCGGATTAATTATAAATTAAATTTTTTCCCTTTAAATTAATTAAGCCCAATTTCCATAATAAATTACATATGCATAAAAATATTGGGTATTACATAAGCATGCATATAATATGTGCAAGATTAAAATAAATAAATAAATCAAAATGCCACGATGTACGAGGAAAAGTCACAATGGAAAAAACCTCGTACAGCCTAACCACACAAGTCCACTATGATATAGGTCTCAATACAAAGACAAATTTGACTTACTCAGAAACTCGACGCCTTCAATCCTTTATGCGCTTATTTTCTCCTTGTTACCTTCTTCACATCCCCTATTGGACACCTTTCAATAGTAATCACAATACAAGCGCTTCCCACGCCTTGGTATCCAGCGATCTTACTTGCTTATTGACAAGTCTAGCCATCGTCCAACGTAAAACTCAAAATCCACCTCTCGTAATAGTAGTCAATGAAGTGTAAATAGTCTTGGTGAAAGACAAATGAGATCTCAAATAAATATATGCATGTAGAAACTTCGATCTCAAACTATGGGTGTAAATATATAGGTATAAACGCCACAAAAGACACAAAACATAGCTTTTTACACTTGTATAGCATAAATGTGTCTAAGACGAATGTGATACAGAGTGAAGGGGCATGAACTATAAAACAAAAGAAATATGTCCCATCCACTCAAGATAGTACAAGAAATTTTATTTAATTATATTAACTTATCTAACATAGATTGCGTCTCAAGTTACAAATGATGTGAACACATAATCGAAAAACGTACACAGTACAAACTAGCCTAGAAAATATTTGATGATTCACCAATCAATAGCATCAAACATTGACGATGAGCTATGAAGCATTGTGCAAACCCATCGATCTTCAACTTAACACCCTAAAAAATAGACACGTTTCATTTTTCTCTCTTTTGGAAGATATCACACTTTGATGATTAATTTTTAAACATGACATCCGCAAAATTTTCTTTTCTTTTGCCTCTTTTTTGTTTTCAAAGGCTAATGCCAATAGCGGCCTTTAATAGAAAGGAGATTTAATCGCTTCGTAGCCCTTTCCCATTGCACACTCATATTTTTTTTAAACCTAAGAGAAAATTCACCGTAATGGTTCTTACATGAATATATCCTCCATATATAAAGATATGTATCGACAAGATTGATAGGAGAAATCTTCACTAAGCTCATGTAACATAAGTAGTTAAAATTCAAAATAGCTCGTGCAAGTGTATGCATAGGCATATGCAAATATCAATCTATTAACAAAACCAAATTCAAACAACTCCATTCAAGCATGATTAAGGAACAATGTACAGCATTGTAAACCATTCTCTAATGTTCTATCCACATGGAAAACATGGAACGAATGGGATTCAAACACACAACTATGTCATAAAAAATGTGTAAAACCGACTATAGAAAACAAACTAAAATATTTTTGAGTTTTTATAACATTTTTAAAAAATGACTCAAAATACGAACAAAATATTTTTATTTTTTTCTTATATAAACTGAACAAATAAAAAATCAAAATAGAAAAGACATAAGCATCATACAACTATTCAAAGCATATATCATGAAGCACAAAAACTAGTGTATGAAAAATATGCAAATACAATCACTCGTAGGATATTGCATGTGAAGACTTATGTGAAAGCATGCGAGAATCAATAAGTTTAACACTCAATGCCTCCAAATCTGATTTATTAACCCAAATAAATGAATATTAAATCCTTAGGTTTTGGGAACAATGGTGACACTAAATCTAGACTTCCTAGGACCCTTTCTAAGATCAAAACAAAACCTCCTAAGGTGATCTTTCCCACCACAATGTGTGCATTAAATTCGAGAAATGTTACCTTTTGGTTGACCCTTTTTAAAGTCCTTGGCAATGATTGAATCTCTCAAAATATTGGTCTTGTCTTTAGGAGAGGAAGCATTGTGATCATCAGAGCCAATACCAACTTTGTCATTTTTTATTTGGACGGTACCTAAAATCTTATCCAACTTCTTCGACCAAGATTTTAAATCAAATTTGAAGTGACTTGAGTCTCTTAATTTCTCTTATAACTCCACAATCCTAGACTCAAGAAAAAGGTTATAATCTTTAAACTTTATGGACTCCTTTTTGAAATTTTCGAACAATCCTTCAAAGTTATCTCTCTCTTCCTTAATCTAATTAAGCTTTTCCATAAGGGTCTTCTCACATGTCCTCAAATCCCCAATAAATTTAGCATTAGCGTTTCCTTCGACACGCTCTTTGAACTTCACCCCTAATTTCAAGTTATCCTTTTTCCTTTTTAACTATTTCGTATACAACTCACGGAAGAAAACTTGAAGCTCTCTCCCATCCTCAACCTATTCTTCTTCCTGATCACTTTCTTGGGAATCAGACGACCAAACCTCATAACTATCGTGCATATGATTATCATTAATGTCAAAAAACATTTTATTTGGGCTCACATGACTAGCCATGAAAGTGGTGTAGTTACACTCCATAGGAGAATCACACTCCTCTTCCAACTCACTATCACTACGGGTAGTATTGTATTCCTTAATATTGTTAGCTTATTTCCTTAGTCTAGTAAAACGTTATCGTGCAAGATGCCCAAACCCATAGCATTCGAAACACTAGTCCCGGTCATCCATTTTATTAGGATTATACTACTTCTTCCTATCATGGTCATTCACAAAGATCTTTGATTTCTTATCAAACTTCTTATATTCTCTAAGCTTAAGAAACTTTGTAAAATTTCTAGCAAGCCTAGAAATATTTTCGCGATCTATTCATCTCATAGGTTTGGATATCACCTATAAGTTCTTGGGACCGCATAGTATCGACTCCATCAAGAGAATCTAGGATCGTGACCTTTGCATTAAATCTTTCAGGCAATGACCTTAAGATTTTTCAAACCACTTTAGGCTTGGCGATAGGATCGCCTAAGTTAAACGAGGAATTGAAAATATCCAAAACTTAGCATAAAACTCATCAAAAGACTCATGCTCCAACATTTTTATCATTTCTAAATTAATTGTCAAATTTTGTAACTTATAAACCCAAACCATATCAGTACCCTTATGTGTGCATTTCAAATTCTCCCAAGCATCTCTCGTGCTCTCATAAATCAAAATTATCTTAAAACTCTTCAGTAGAGATGGTGCAATAATACCATTCACGCCCTTGGAATTAAATGTCAAGGCATTCTTTCCAGTTATTGTCCAAAGAGAGTATACATTCGGTAAAGCACCTTTGGTGGGATGAGACCACCCTTGCTCCATGGAGTTCCAAAATTTCTCATCGATATATTTTAGAAAATATCTCATATGAGCCTTCCAATACGGATAGTTTGAACCGTAAAACATGGGAGGTCGGGTTATGGAAATACCCTCTCGATTAAAATCCATCTAAATAACCCTAAAACACACTAAACATGGATTAAACATGATAAAATAGTGTAATCCAATATGAAACCAATTTGAGTCACGTTATAGTGCTAGGGTCATACTAATTTTTAATTTTTAATTAAATTAATCGAATGAGAAATTAATCAAATATTAATCATGCACCAATTAAACCAAACGTTATGTAAACAAACTACCATTTTTTTCTTGAATTAAGCATGCATCAAGGTGAAATATGCAAGAGTCAAATAAAGCAATAAATCGCAACACCATGATGTGCGAGGAAAACCCACAATGGTAGAAACCCCATACAACCTAGCCACACAAATCCACTCTAATAGGTCTCAATACAAGGAAAAATTAGACTTACTCAAATACTCGACGCCTTCAATCCTATAAGCGCTTCTTTGCTCCTTGTTACCTTCTTCACATCCCCTGTTAGAGCCCATTCAACATTAATTAGAATGCGGGCACTTCCCACATGCTGGTATCTACTGATCTTGCTTCTTAACTAGTCCAACTGTCATTCAACGGGAAAACCAGAATCCACAACTCAAAAATGTACTCAATGAAGAGTAAACAATCTTAGTGTAAAACATATGAGAACTCAAACAGACATATGTATGTAGAAACTTGGATCTTAAACTATGGGTGCAAACTAGGGTTTTGGAGGCTCTAATTTTGTTATAAAAAAGGTTTTCGCAAACCTTCTCTTAAAAATACCTTTATAAAAAAATTGTAAAAAATAGTGGGACGCAACTCGATATAAGTCTTTTGAACAAAAACCATAAACTCATTTGAATGATATTGGGTACCGCATTCGAATGAAAACGAATCCATTCAAATGACATCCCAATTCTTGTTTAAACGAGGATCGAACGACCTTTGTGTAAGTATTTTCTGTCAAGCATAAAATTTTTGCTCGAAATCGTTTCAACGAGATGCCCATACTCTTTATAACGAGATAAACAACTCGTTCAAACGATACAAAGAAACTCATTTGAATGAGGATGTCAGTTCGTTTGAACAATAAGGATAACCAAAATATTTTTTTTAAATTTCTTTTTCCAAAATGGCCTTAATAAACATTTAAAAACTAAACACCAAAAGAGAATCCAGGGATCAAACATAAAATTCATTCATACATTATCGAAATCCCATGGAAACAAGATGAAACTAGATATGAAACTCGAAATGATGTTGATGTAGCTTTACTAGGTCGTTACTATCATCACCATGCATCATAGGCTTGAAGGACAAACTGAACTGCAACACCCCGCCTAATTAAATACCGGGTGGCCAGTCCCATACCAAATTAAAACAGAATATACAGTTGCTTCATTCTTAGCATCACTGTAGAAAACATTTGCTAATCACCCAATACCCAATTAAGTTGGTTTTAAAAACTTTTCAAATTTTAATTCAATAAAAATCATTTTTAGTTTACGAACAACACTACACATTTTTATTCTACCACAATAATAACTAAACAGATAGCATAAAAGAATTTAAATTCAATTGGAATAAACATTCCCACATAATAATCCAATACAGTAATCCCAACAATAATAAAAGTATTAAAATGACACTAGTACAAGACTATATAACTCAGAAGAAAGAAGATAGCTGAATCCTCTGGATGACATGCCCTAAATAAAAGATAACTATGAATCAAATGAAGATAGGCATCTAAGCAATACTCCATAGCTCCATAGCTCATTATAATTCTCTAAGGTTGGCGCCCCTGCTGCTGGACACCTGATATAGAAGGTACAATAGAAAAGAGAATATGCAAGGAAACGGGTTAGAGCCCGATGGTAAAAATAATTTTAAAAACAGCAAGTACTTAACAAGTGAACTTAAGCATTTGTTATGTACATGTTAGTATCCAAACTCTCACTTGATATTCTCACCTCTCATCTAGAGTGCACGCTTAACGTTTCCTATTAACCTCCTAGTTAATGGTTCCTCCTAACTAGTTTCCATAATATGATTCCATCCCATCTTATAACCCCATACGTCCCATACCATACGTAGTATAATCATTCATATACATTTCTCATTAGTATGAATTAAGCTTTTCAAATCTATAAGAATTAGTATTCATTCACTTAATTCAGTTCTTTTTTCTCTATTCACCGTCATTTACAATTATCACACACTAGATTAATCAAACCTCTATATACATTCATTTAATTCATTATATATATATACATATATAATACGGCACCCTTAGACACAGCTGTTGTGCATGCATTACTCTGCTATCACGTCCCAGTATCGCAGGTCGCCGAATAGGGGGATAGAGGTTCGGTAAGGATTCCTCGAACCACAAACACCAACACACAAATTGGAGGCGAACATAGTTCTCGTATCCATGGGTCACGCACATACCTACGTACCCATAGTCAGCGGACTTATCAACTCCCTGATAAGTCTTTCATACACCTGTGTTCTCGAGCGACAAATCAAAAATCTCATGGATTCATCAGGATATGACTGCCCTCACGCGCAAACCTCCCGTCGATAGCAAGTAAGCTAGGTATGTCATACACATAAATCATCAATTAATCAAATAGGCATTATCATCTACCTATAGATATAATATCAACAGGGTAATCACACTACCATCAAATAATTCCCATACGTAGCATTCTATCTCTTAAATCCCACGTATTGAAAATATTATGACTTTACTTCTATAATTTAATCTTTCTAGAGTCTCACTCATTACTTAAGGTTTAAATAGGTTTTCCACCATATATTTATTCAGTAAGAAATCACTAATATCCTACTGGTCCATATCATTTTATCTCCTGAATTATTACGAATTAAACTCTTCTTTAATTAGGGTTATAACTGATAGTTTCTAATCTCTTATAAACACATCTTATATCACTTAGGATTAAACCTCTTGTAAACTTAAGGCTGCCCAGGTGATATAACATTTTCCCCTACTGGACCTATCCTTAATCACCATGCTTACAAATTAGAATCCAACACGTGAATCTAGCAACCAAAATTTCTTCCAAATTTAATTATCATAATTCTCATCAATTAAATCCCAGCCACATTAATTCGGTTCTTATATAGGGCTTACTGATCTTCCCTAAGTCCCATTATATCCAATTAATAATCACCAAAGATTTACAAATGATTTGGGATAAGATCAAGAATTAAAAAGAAACAACTTCATAAATTCTGGGGAGGTCGATCGATCGATCGCCCAGATTTCTGCAATTCTTATACTACGGGTTTCATCACTTTTGATCATCCAAACCTTCATATTAACAACCGAAATTCCTTATAATCCTTACTACATGATATAGCAACATATGTAAATGATTTCTAACGCTCTAAACATCCTAGAATCATCAAGAGTTGGAATTAAAAGCATATATTTATCCTCTTTTTTTCCAGAAAATCATAAACATGATATCTTCAAGAACAAACCAATGATTCTCAGAATTTCTTCAACAACTTAATGATTATTTCGTGGATTACTATCTACCTACAACATGAGTTTGATTACTATATATATCCATTTTCCAGAAATCCATTAACGACTTTAACTTTATCTTCCAAACATGAAAAATCTCATTTTTTCATTACTATCCTAACATGGACAATATATAAACTAGATTGAAAATATCAAATAATTGCCTCTAATGAAGATCTGATTCTTTGGGGTTGTATATCACTAATGGTTCTCCCCTTCTCCGATCAACTTCCGGTGGTGGTTGGTGGTGGTGACTTTTGGCCCTTGGTTCTCCTCTTTTCCAAGCAAGCTTCTCTTCTCCCAAGCAACCTTTCACTCTCTCTCTAAAGGTGACCTCTCAATTTTTATGTAGAAGAGATGATTGAACCCACGTACAACTAATCTCCAAATATTTATAATAAGACAAAATCCAAAATCACTATTCATCCCCCTGTAAAAATGACCAAAATGCCCTTTTTAGGTGTCTTTTCATTTCCAAATGACCCGAGACCTAAAACCAATATCCAAATAGACTTTTCTGACTATTTCAACCCTTCTGGATGCAATGATGTGCTCGAAACGACTATCAGGTTGATGTAAAAATAAATTTCCTTTTTAATTTAACAAATTTATCCCGACACGTTCCATACCGCGTCCGACTAAAAATTCAAATTACTGAATTAATAACTCGAAACTATATCAATAATATCATATTCATATATTACCTAAATATCTTTAAGTAATATTCAGAATCATTCATTTTAGTATCCACAATTCGGATAACACCCAAATGAATTAATTTATAATAAAATCCCATTAATCCATTAATAACACATTTTTAAAAGTTATTAAAATTACGGGGTATTACATACTCCCCCCCCCCCCCCCCCCCTTATAACAAAATTTTGTCCCAAAATTCAGAAAGAATAATCATACTGGTAAGGTCAACTCTGAGTATAAATCTCACATCGCAAGTAATCTATGTCGTACCGCCCATATAGTACATTAACGAAAATCCCCATTGATGTTATACGCCGAGCCTCAGCATATAGTTTCAATTGAATCGAATTTAAACTTTACGCAATCTTCCCTATACCATCCTCGTGACAAAGTTTGGGAAAAGTGATCCTTAATCATTTAGTAAATAAATCCTGAAGTCACAACCTCACAATTATGAAAACTACTACAATCTAACCATCGAGGGCGCCCATACACCCTATCATGTATCTTTCATTATAAAATGGATATGGTTACCCGTATAATACTCTGATTTATCACAAAAGTTATAAACTCATATCCTAAAGACCTAACTTACTTCTACTCCCAGCATTTGTTAGTTTCATGCGTGGGGTGTCTCGCAAGCTAAATCCAAACAAAGAACCCCCCCCCCCCCCCCCGATACACTACTACCTAAAGTAGTCGGTCATCGAAACTCCTCAGGTCCTTAGTCAATAGTATATAACTTCTCTACGGGTTTATCGATTTCAAATAAAAGTCCACTCATCTACTCTCTTGGTAAAGACAAAACGCTGGCTATAGTAGTCCATACACTCTCATATATCACAAGTCAATCCACGTCGATAATCACATCATGTTCGGACATGCCTAATGAAAATAACTCCGTGATAAAATCAGAACCATGTGATGACATGTAAAAATATAGGTGTCCCACGACCCCTTGGTGAGTATACGTAAATAACTATGCTAAGGGCTACGTTTAGTGACCCTATTGTCTATATAATCTTATAATTCAACCCATCAGTGAACATTAGAATTCTCCTCTCCTCAGGGGGTACCTCTGCTGGTACCAAATTAGTTAGTCGCGTAAATTCTTCCTCGTATTCTGCCACTGTTTTCTCTCCCTGCTTCAAATCAAGTAATTTTCACCTCATCTCTATCTGGATGGAGGAAGGAAACTACTTCCGATCAAACCGTATCCAAAAGTCTTGGATAGTCATTGTGTCTCTCTCCTCGATAGTGGTCGTAGCCTCCCACTATTGCAAAGTTGCCCCTACTAGCTTGAATGTGGCTAGTATTTGATGTTGAACCTCAGTACATTCGAGCATTCTCAAGTGCCTTTGGATATCGCTCTGCCATTGGCTAGCAGTCACGACATCTAATAACAGAGTAGCTGAAGAACGTAAGCGTAACTAGAAAAGCAATAATCCTATTCATAGGGCTCTACATCAAAGAACACTAAGCTGAAAACACAGTAAGCCGAACAGACCCTAAAGGACACTAGAACCTGATGCTCTGATACCACCTGTAACACCCCGCCTTATTAAATACCGGGTGGCCAGTCCCATACCAAATTAAAACAGAATATACAGTTGCTTCATTCTTAGCATCACTTTCGAAAACATTTGCTAATCACCCAATACCCAATTAAGCTGGTGTTAAAAACTTTCCAAATTTTAATTCAATAAAAATTATTTTTAGTTTACGACTAACACTACACATTTTTATTCTACCACAATAATAACTAAACAGACAACATAAAATAATTTAAATGCAATTGGAATAAACATTCTCACATAATAATCCAATACAGTAATCCCAATAATAATAAAAGTATTAAAATGACACAAGTACAAGACTATATGACTCAGATAGAAAGAAGATAACTGAATCCAATGAACGACATGCCCTAAATAAAAGATCACTATGAATCAAATGAAGATAGGCGTCTAAGCAATACTCCATAGCTCCATAGCTCATCATAATTCTCTAAGGTTGGCGTCCCTGCTGCTAGACACCTGATATAGAAGGTACAATAGAAAAAAGAATATGCAAGGAAACGGGTCAGAGCCCGATGGTAAAAATAATTTTGAAAATAGAAAGTATTTAACAAGTGCAATTAATCATTTATTATGTACATGTTAGTATCCAAACTCTCACTTGATATTCTCACCTCTCATCTAGAGTGCACGCTTAACGTTTCCTATTAACCTCCTAGTTAATGGTTCCTCCTAATTAGTTTCCATAAAATGATTCCATCCCATCTCATAACCCCGTATGTACCATACCATACGTAGTATAATCATTCATATACATTTCTCAATAGTATGAATTAAGCTTTTCAAATCTATAAGAATTAGTATTCAATCGCTTAATTCAGTTATTTTTTCTCTATTCACCGTCATTTATAATTATCACACGGTAGATTAATCAAACCGCTATATACATTCATTTAATTCATTATATATATACATATATAATACGACACCCTTATAGATAGCTGCGGTGCATGCATTACTCTGCTATCACGTCCCAATATCGTAGGTCGCCGAATAGGGGACGATAGTTTCGGTAAGGATTCCTCGAACCACAAACAATAACACACAAATTGGAGGCGAACATAGTTCTCGTATCCATGGATCACGCACATACCTACGTACCCATAGTCAGCGAACTTATCAACTCCCGATAAGTCTTGCATAGACCTATGTTCTCGAGCGACAAATCAAAAATCTTATGGATTCATCAGGATATGACTACCCTCATGCGCAAACCTCCCGTCGATAGCAAGTAAGCTAGGTATGTCATACACATAAATCATCAATTAATCAAATAGGCATTATCATCTACCTATAGATATAATATCAACAAGGTAATCACACTACCATCAAATAATTCCCATACGTAGCATTCTATCTCTTAAATCCCACGTATTAAAAATATTATGACTTTACTTCTTTAATTTAATTATTCCAGAGTCTCACTCATTACTCAAGGTTTAAATAGATTTTTCACCATATATTTATTCAGTAAGAAATCAATAATATCCTACTGGTCCATATCATTTTATCTCCCGAATTACGACGAATTAAACTCTTCTTTAATTAGGGTTATAACCGATAGTTTCCAATCTCTTATAAACACATCTTCTATCACTTAGGATTAAACCTCTTGTAAACTTAAGGCTGCCCAGGTGATATAATATTTTCCCCTACTGGACCTATCCTTAATCCCCATGCATACAAATTAGAATCCAACACGAGAATCTAGCAATCGAAATTTCTTCCAAATTTAATTATCATAATTCTCATCAATTAAATCCCAATCACATTCATTCGGTTCGTATCTAGGGCTTACTGATCTTCCCTATGTCCCATTATATCCAATTAATAATCACCAAAGATTTACAAAAGATTTGGGATAAGATCAAGAATTAAAAAGAAAGAACTTCATAATTCTGGGGAGGTCGATCGATCGATCGCCTAGTTATCAGCCCAGATTTCTGCAATTATTATACTACGGGTTTCATCACTTTTGATCATCCAAACCTTCATATTAACAACCCAAATTTCTTATAATCCTTACTACATGATATAGCAACATATGTAAATGATTTCTAATGCTCTAAACATCCTATAATCATCAAGATTTTGAATTAAAAGCATATATTTATCCTCTCTTTTTTTCAGAAAATGATAAACATGATATCTTCAAGAACAAACTAATGATTCTCAGAATTGCTTCAACAACTTAATGATTATTTGGTAGATTACTATCTACCTACAACATGATTTTGATTACTATATATATCCATTTTCCAGAAACCCATTAACAACTCTCTCTTTATCTTCCAAACATGAAAAATCTCATCTTTTCATTACTATCCTAACTTGGACAATATACTAACTAGATTGCAAATATCAAATACTTGCCTCTAATGAAGATCTGATTCTTTGGGGTTGTATATCTCTAATGGTTCTCCCCTTCTCCGGTCAACTTCCGATGGGGGTTGGTGGTGGGGACCTTTGGCCCTTGGTTCTCCTCCTTTCCAAGCAAGCTTCTCTTCTCCCAAGCAACCTTTCACTCTCTCTCTAAAGGTGACCTCTCAATTTTTGTGTAGAAGAGATGAATGAACCCACGTACAACTAATATCCAACTATTTATAATAAGACAAAATTCGAAATCACTATTCATCCCCCTGTAAAAATGACCAAAATGCCCTTTTTGGGTGTCTTTTCATTTCCAAATGACCCGAGACCCAAAACCAACATCCAAATAGACTTTTCTGACTATTTCAACCCTTTCGGATGCAACGACACACTCGAAACGACTATAAGGTTGATGTAAAAATAAATTTTATTTTTTAATTTAACAAATTTATCCCGACACGTCCCATACCGCGTCCGACTAAAAATTCAAAATACTGAATTAATAACTCACAGCAAGATCAATAATATCATATTCATATATTACCTAAATATATTTAAGTAATATTCTGAATCATTCATTTTAATATCTACAATTCGGATAAAACCCAAATGAATAATTTATAATAAAATCCCATTAATCCATTAATAACACATTTTTAAAAGTTATTAAAATTACGGGGTATTACAAAGAAACTCATTTGAATGAGGATGACAGTTCGTTTGAACAGTAAGGACAACCAAAATATTTTTTTTAAATTTCTTTTTCGAAAATGGCCTCAATAAACATTTAAAAACTAAACACCCAAAGACAATCCAAGGATCAAACATAAAATTCATTCATACATTATCGAAATCCCATGGAAACAAGATGAAACTCGAGAATGATGTTGATGTAGCTTTACTAGGCCGTTACAGTCATCACCATGCATCATAGGCTTAAAGGACAAACTGAACACAAATCCGAACATATAACTCAAATAGTTTTGTCAAAACAAAATAAAGTCAATCTTACAAATTTTACATCAAACACTACAAATTAACTCGATGTGAAATTTTAACTTATAGAGAAGACGACAAAGGTCGAGGCCTCCAAAGAGAAAGTGAGGGCACGGGTGAAGAAGAAGAAGAAGAAGAAGAAGAAGAAGAAGAAGAAGAAGAAGAAGAAGAAGAAGAAGAAGAAGAAGAAGAAGAAGGCTCATTTAGAGAGATTGTATGAAGAATTTACTCCTCTCACCTACGATTTGGAGACCGTTTTTCTCATAATCAAGAAGGAAAAATTCATCAAATGGATAGAAAAGTTGAAAACTCCTACTGGCAGGACAGATAAAAGCAAACGGTGTGTATTCCACAACGACAACGGTCACACGACCAATGGTTATCTCAACCTAAATAATGAGGTTGAAAGGGTAGTCAGGCAATGGATGCTTAGTAGGTTCACACAGACCGTTATCAATAACTAAGCAAAGAGAGGTGGCAGTCTAAAAGAAGTTTTAGGGGAGATTTTACTATTTTATACTTTTGTAAGTATCAGAAAGCCATAGTTATGCCAGAAAAGCAAATCCTGTACCCCTTCAAATTAATATAAATGAAAACATAAAAGTTTAACTTATCTCTTTTGTACTTATCTTCAACAAGTTTAATGAAAAAATGCTACCAGTTGAAAACCTCGAGACAAATACAAAGGCTAAGACCATAAGGTAAAAAGAAGTGGGGAGGGATATCAAATTGCCACGACAATCAATGGTCTAGGGCCATTTAAAGTTCGTGGAGGCACATGTGCCCCAGAACTAGAGAGCTAATAGATAAAGCCGACTTTATCTCCTACAACAAAACCTAAGTTATAAGAAGCGGACTTTGATTAGTAAGCTCAGACTTAGTCTCCACAGAGATCCAAACGACAAGAACTTCGTGCTAGTGGGTCTTATTGGAACCTCCAGCAATGCGTCCACCCCGATAGGAGGGAGTCTATTTTTTAAGAGACTAGGGTTAGCTCCAAACATAGCACACACTTAAGAAAAATTGGGTACAAATCATTATTGACGATGAACTTCTCCCAAGGGAATGACAAACACTAAGAAAGGTTTGGATGGAAAATAGTAACCCAAAGGTCCCTGTCTAGGGACGAAAGAGGTTATCATCTAAATTTCACCTAAAAGGTCATAGTCATTAATGGAAGATCGCGTAGAAGAAAACTATCAGTATGAAGCCGCGAAAGTGGATGGTAACATACCATTCTAGAAGGCTTGGGGGATCAGTACACCACAGGCTGTGGAGTTTTAATTCAAAACATTTAAACATGATATTATACCAAGGTCGCGACCCCCAATCAAGTACCAACAAAATTACAAATACATTACAAGTGAAGGAGTTCATATAAAGTCGCGACAGTACTATCAAACACAAAAAAACTTAGCGATATGTAATGAAAGATAATTTAAGTCAAGTCGTAGAATAAGAGAAATCGAATATTGTCTATAGAGATTCATTACAAATAAAGTTGAGCAAGTAATAAATATCAGGCAAAATAATTTAATTCATTAATTGCACGTAAAAAGTCATGGAATCAAAGGTAAAGGTTTCATTTATTGCAAAAGGTATTTCAATACAAGAAAAATTTGTGAATTACAAAGCATAAAATAAAAACTACAATTGTTTCCATAAAGCTAACAAAGTCGCGGACATGTTCTTAGGTCGTGTCCTCTTCTTCATCATCATTTCCATCTAAGGTTGTTTCTGTTTCCTCCTACTACTACTCATAAGTCACGGTTATGTCCATCAGATGCTTCTCCTCAACCTCCTTCAGCTTAGCCTCACACTCATGGTGCTCGATATTAGCGAATCTCCATCGAAATATCACATTTTTTGCCTCGAGAAATTTACTTGACACTCTCAGCCTCAACCCTTTATTTTTGCGGATATACGCTTTATTTTGGACCAGTTAATAGTCCTGTGAAGTCTTAAAGTTGGACATAACCTCAATAGCATCTTACTCCAAAATTGCGGCATGTTCAGTCTCTACCTTCTTCATGGTCTCTACATAACTTTGAGTTAAAGAGTAAATTTGGGCATCAAGTTTTACCATTTTATTTTCATCTATTGCGGGCTTATTAATAGCCTCAGCACATTTATCCTTAAACAATTTGAGAGAATCCATAAACTTCTTATTTTGCGCCATTCTTAGCCTTGTCAGTTGCCTCCATTTTGGACTCGATTTTAATTTTTGCAACTTTAAAAATAGCAATCGCGGACTTCTTCCCAACTTCAAAAGAAGACTTCTTGCAGATTCAACATCTGACTTATGAGCTGAGCCTGCAGCCTAAAGCCGTGTGTTTTTCTCTTTATATTTTTTTCCTTTCGCTTATTGCAACCTCAACAAATTAGTAAAAGAAAGACAAATTCAAAGTAAGAGGTTACGAATAAATGTACTTATCCTAAGGAGAAAGTAGATTCGGTAGCTCTCCAGATCCTCGAGATCTTCTTCAACTAGACATTTAAGATCTGAAGAGTTGGTAATCCTTTTTATCACTGAGGTCGCGGTAACCTTAGTGTCCCAAGGGGACTCTGGATCATTTGGCCTAATTTGAGGCCTTATCAGCGGCACAAGCACCGTATTTAAGGTTTGGTAGCACTAACATTAACTAGGGCAGTAGTCTGCGGAGGTGTTTTACTTAGAGTAATAGGCCCCAAATACTATGGACTATAATCTTTGTCCACGGAATTTATAGTCGAATCAACATTTACTCCATCAGCAAAATCAATAACAGTATCTCCACCTTTTTGTATGTTTAAACCTCCATCCGTGGCCTCAGTTTGGCCCTCAGAGGTGGAGGAAGCATTCTTGTCCACTACCTTCATTCTTCTTCCCCCTCCCCTTCCTTGGGGAATCCTTCAAACCCTGGGCATATTCCTCCATCTCATCAAGTTGGTAAAATAACAATTCCTTGTTGATCTCCATCAAAGGCTCGTCATTCGCGGAAGTACCTTTACAACAAAAGACAACATTAACAAAACAATGGAAAAAGGCCATGGACAATTGAAGAATAAAAATCCAGAATAAATAAAGTAAATAGGTTATGCCCAATTAAAGTAAAATCCTCGATTTCGTTGCTACCTTTAGGAGTTGGCCTCATGGGTACAATATGGGCTGGATAAAGCCAAGCTGAAATAAGGCTCTAAGTGATACTATGGAAATAAAGCCTTTTTTCTTATTAGGAATATGGGTCGTGGTCTCTATAATCATTCTTTGATGTTCTGATGGATTCAAACCAGCACAGACTACAAAACCAAAGTATACCAGGTAAGTAAAAAATATATATACAAAAGAAAGGTCTCGACCATATTATGAATATGGTTCTACCTTCCCGTGGGGGATGCCTATAAGAATCACAAAATTTTATGTGACTTCTCACGATCAGTCTTCGCAAAGTGTGTCTCCCAATTCTCCCTAGAGAAAAAAAATACTTGGCTTTCCAGTTTTTGGTAGTAGAAGGCTTCCCGAGCATAGGATACTTGCTGGAACTCCACGTAGCCATGTAATAATACCATGGATTGTTCACAGTATCTTCCGTAGGCATGTAGAAGTCAAATAACTCCGCATGAGTTATATCCTTATCGAACTTCTTCTTCCAAACGACTAAGGAAGCCAAGATGGCACTCTAACTATTAGGATCAAATTGGGTCAGGAATAGATTTATCACCTTAAGGATTTTCCAAATAAGGAATGGAATACGAAGTCTAAGTACGAGGACAAAGGCATGCAGGGGAAAACAACCCCCATTGTTAGGGACCGCACTTCATGTTGATCCACGAAAGGCACAGTGAAAATAGTTCCCTTTGGAAATTCGCAAACCACGGCCAGACGGTCCAACCACTACTCATTCGTATCAAAAGGATAATTTAGGGTCAAGGGAGCTCTCTATGTCTCATTGTCGTGGCATGATGTCCTAGATTTATTGTTTCTCACTACTTTGGTGGTTTGAATTTCTTTTCTTGAGATCGCGGCCTCGCCCATTGGGTTCGACCTCATATGCATTTGATTGTTAGTTGGGTTTGTGTCCTCAGACTTGTGGCTGGCTTGAGTAGTCTCTACACTCAAGAGAATCCACGGAAGACAAATTCGTATAGCCGGTTGGGTATTCAAGTAGTTTACAAGGCTTTACATAGATAAAATAAGATAAATGAGTGTAGTATATTATGATCAGATTGAACTTAAGGGTTTCGTGTCGCCTGCTCGACAGGGGCTCAGGCGTGGGCCATGGGCTTTAGCTTGTCTTAAGTATTAACTTTTTGGGCCAAATTTTATTGGGCTTTTTATATTTTTTCGTGTCCTTTTTTATTTATCTTTTATTTTGCAGTCAAATTTAGTTTTGATTTTGTTAGTTTATTTTGTCCAAATGTTGTGACAGTTATGAATGGTTTTAACCGCTCTTAACAATCGTTTGGATAACTATAAATTGATCATTGCATTCGTTTTTCCAGTTGATGTTCGTTACGTATATTTTATGTCTTCGTCAGTTTTTTCATTCATAATAAAGAGAGTTTGCAATTTCAAGTGTCGCTATTACAAAAAGTTGATTGTTGTATCCTGCGAGATGGTTGTCATTGAGTCCATGAAGTCTATGAAGCATCATTCCAGAGTAAATTTCATCTTAAGGATAATGTATTGAACACTTTCCTCAATCGTTTCAATCTCTAATCCAATCACTGTAAGCATGTATATTTCAGATTTATTACATTTATATTTGTGTCTAATTATTATAATTAATAAAATCATTTTGAATAACAGTGTTAAGGCTTAAATATGATCCTAAATTTAAAAAAATTACAAATTCGTATTTGTATGCGTAATGCGACATGTATGTTTATTTGCATCCCATAAGTGTGTAAAACTTAAATTCTTGTAGGGCAGTTTCATATCTCATTTGAGTTGATTTCATATAGAGGAGAGCTATCATAAGTTATACAAGCCCTTGTATTTCTTTAATAAAATGTGGGCTTAGTAAGTTACATGATATTATATATGAGTGCACAACAAAAAATTCAATCTCTCTAGAAAAACGATTCTCTGGCCATTTTTTTAATATTTCTTCATTCTCTTCAAGGATCAATGGTAACATAACATGAGAAGACCTACAAGGGTAAGAGGACCACCAATAGATAATTTTACGAAGGAATTCATGGGTAAATAGTGGAATATAATGCGTAGATCTAATGCAATGGATATTTCTATAGCCAATGAAGATCAGGAGAACTTCAAGCTGTCAATAGTTGTAGATCATGGGATGGGAAATAAACCTGGGGAAAGGATAACTAGTGGAGATATTTCTTCGAGACTCACTCTTCAGGAAGCCCAAATCATGTATAAAACAATTGGTCTAAAAGCAGTGGAAAGAAGAAACGTGAAGAAAAACAAATTAAAAGATACATCTTTAAAATGATTATTGCGAAGAAGATAGTTTTGTGATAGAAGTTCAACATGAAGTAAATGCTAATAATATATATATTCAGATTTGGTTGATACAGGGATACATAAGACGTTTTTTATAATGCAATCATTTAAAAATGTTTTTACTAGTGAAAACCATGCCATCTAAGCTATACTTAATAATCAAAAATATAAAAGAGGGTAAAAGAGCGATAAAGACAATATTTAAAGTGGTTCGGCCATGAAAATGGGCCTACATCCACTTTGGAGCATTATTCTCATTAATTTCATGTTATATATACAAGATTGGGGCTTTATAGGCGTACACGAAGGAGAAAAAAAGCTAAATAAAATAACATACAAGTTACAATGTAGTTGAGGTCGTGGCCTTATAGTGCAATCTTCTATAGGGCCGCGGCTATATTGGGTTGACATTGTCGAAGTAGGTGATGGGAGTGAGGACATCGGTGTAGAGAGAAGCTGGAATGATTTGGGAAGAGCTTAGTTACTCTATTATTTCTTACCAAATTAGAGTTAAACACCTCTATTTATAGGAGTCGATTGGGAGCCTCACGTGTGTTATTCACGTTACTTATGAATAGCTAAGGATAAGAAGGAATCGTTCTAGAAGGTGGACATATGGCAGTCCATGGAATGAGGTGTAGAGTCTATGGCCTATGTACCAAGTCGAGGCTTTGTTGACAGGCTGTGGCTTTTGATGATAGGTCGTGGCCTTTTGATGACATGTCATGGCCTTTTGTGAGTACTTGTTTGGATCTCTATTCTACGTGTCACTTAGGCAGTGGATGGCATATTTTACGTATAATATAAGCCCCCAAGCCTTAGTTCTAAGATAAAAGTGATTTACTGTTGGCGCTGTAATCATGTCTGCGGACCTGTGTCTTGATGCAAATGCCTTTACTTGAGACGTTTTAAATTCTGCGACCTTTCATCTTCTGAGAAATTTATATAAATGGCTTTAGGTTCGAGGACTCATTATTAATTCCAATATTTGAGAGTTGAATCCTTAGGCGATTTTTGGTCAAGCAAGTGCCTTTTTCGTCGGTTGTTATTGTGATTTTCGGTGATCTTCAAACTACTATTTCTAGGTTGGTTTTCATCCCCATTTGTGTAGTTTCTTCATCAATTATGTTTGTATTTTCATTTCCCTTCAGTACATGCATTAATTTTTCATATGCTTCATGGAATTAAATGAAAAATCGTTAATATGTAAAACTAGGGTTTTCGCGATTTTCACTTTACCACTATAACTTGAATCTCCAATCCTTAATAAATAAATTGTGATTAAAATATGAATTAACCTTAATCTCTAGCCAAATCGAGGTAGTGAGTAATTAATTATCAAACTGTAATCCCCAATTTTTGGCCTTAATTATGCATTTTTAGGTTTGGGGGTTTGGGTCTCAAATTGTGAAGAATATTTTGATTTTTATTTATGTATTTGGGGCGAATGTTTAGTTTTGGGGATTTATGGTTCCTTCGTTGTAAGCGATGGAGTTTAGAAGCGGATTGCACACTTGGATTGTGTTTTTAGTATAGGGAAGTGACTTTTTGGTTGGATATGAGTCGATTTTTGCCAAGAACATGAGTTGTTATTGGTCATGTGTTCTTGGATGGGAGATCTAAAGTTTTAAAGTTTCGATCTTCCTAAACTCTTAATTGATAATTATGGGTGCTTCTCCTTTTGTCTGCGGCCTTTAGGTTAATGGATGTGGCTTTACGTGTTGAATGTGACTTGCAAAAATCCCATCAAAAGTTATTATTATTGCTATTATACAAAGAGAATATTTTAGAGAGAGAGGAAGTTAAAGCTAAAAGAGAGATGGGTTTTTTAGATGATCTACAAATGAAGGAGGAGTTCTCCTTTTATACAGCCCATACGCCACAATTCCTTCAATTCATTTGATTAAAGGATAAGAAAAAGAAAAGAAAATGATGGCTTTTGTCCGTTTTCAAAAAGTAAACAATAAAAGTATTAAACAGTAAAAGCTTATACTCTTTGCTTTTATAAAGAAAAGATTTGTTTGTTTTAAACGTTTCTTTTTTTCTTCGGGGGACCACATATCGTGTGCTAGAATTTTTTGCAGTCACTCATTATGATCTCTAATTATCCTTCTAGCGCGTTTGCTATGTAAAATTTGTGACAAAGGGTCTTTTCCCGGCTGTCACCATGAATATTATTTCCCTTTCTGAGTAGAATTATTTAGTCATATTGGAAGTTTGATCAGGCTTTTTGACCAATATAATTCCGTACACATATGTTCTAATGGTTTCTCGTCATAATTGTTCTAATCGATTTCATCCCATTCATATCCCTTAGTGGCTCTAAGGTGTCAAATTTTCTATGGTGGATAGAATTTTTCTCTGGATCTCCATCCAATGGTACTGGAAATATGAAACGTTAAATATGTTGTATATCTAGAGTAACTAGAGATCACAAGATTGATCATGGTTTTGATCATCATTGGTAAATTGGTGAATTTTTCTAGTAAAAAATTTGGAAAGATTAGTTTGTTTACTAATCCCCATTCAATTGGTTCAATGTCCCAATTGTCTTGAGTGAAGAATGAAATTTTGGTATATCATCATATAAATTGAGACTATCAGCAAATTGTATTAAAAGACATTATATCTTTTGATCATGGTCTTCAATTTTTGGAAAATTTTCCATTTAGAATAATGGCCTTGTAAGAAGTTGTTTTTCTTTTTCAAATAAACAAATTCTTCTAATTGTATTAAATATTTTTGTCTGAAAAATCATTTTCTAACAATTCTGCTACTGTTAAAAAGATATTATTTTTTTCTAAAGAAAAGTCTTCATTTTCATAGTTCAATTGTTACAAGACCTGGAGGCTAAGGCCTTTGAATTGGTCAAGGACTACTGTTTGTTCAGTAATCTTGTCAGCAAGAGTACTCATATGTTTTCTGAAATCCTTCCTTTTTTCTAAAAGATGAGATTTCCAGGATTCATTCAGACGATCATAAATTTCATAGGGTATTCCGGGGTTCTAAAAATTTGTTGCATGTGTTACAGGAGTTCTTTCCTTTGTTTGAAGTTTAAAAAATTGGTAAAACAAATTGGGGGGGTGCCAATTGTTTCATCCAATTTTTCCATGCTTTTATGGCTTCATTGATGTTGTCATATTTTTTGTGACATGCTCCTAGATAGCCGTTTACTTTGATATGGCACTGGGACCAACTGTAGTAGAATCCTGATCTCGGCCGCTAAAAACTACATACACAGAACTTGGTTTAGCTTGTGTATTAAAAGATTATGAATTGTTCTAGGTCTTTGCTTTTTTAGCAATTGTCACCAATTCTCCTTGTACTTCATTAGGGTCTTGCATCCTAAAAGAAAATAATTGTTTTTCACTTATTTAGTAAAAAATAAAACACTTGTATTCCACTTGTTTAGTGATTTACAAAATTCCTGCTAAGATAATTTGCAAGGGAATTGTTAGTACCTTTTAAATGTTCGACTTCAAAAGTATAAACTGCAATTTTATTATACCATTTCAGTCTTCTTCCTTCTAAAATATTTCTTTTATTTATAAGGAAATCTTTAACCGCTTGATTGCCTGTTCTAACAATAAAGTCTTTTGGTGCTAAGACAATATGAAATTTCTTAATAGAAAGTTTTATTGCTAAAAATTATTTTTCAAAGATAATATAATTTAATTTGTTCAGCTTCAATTTTCCTAAATTATATCCGCATATAAATTCCTATTTATGAATATTTTTGGTACAGGGATCTTTTTACCACGAATACCAAGTATATTGGAATTGATTTCTTTCCAATATTGTGATGGAATGGCTTTGAGAACACATCCCCACCAATGATTCGAAGCATCAGTTTCTACGATTAATTTATCTCCTAGTTGAGGAAAATGAACTTTAGGACAATTTGTAGTTATATCCTGTTGTATTGTTTTCACTAATATGGTATCTTTTTTATTCCATGTAAAGCTATCACTCTTTTTGAGTTTTTCAAGAAGCAACAATTCTTTTTGTGATAATCCTTTTATGAAATTTCCTCCATAATTTAGGATTCGTAAAAAACTTTGTAATTGCTATTTATCTAATATTTCTTCATCAAAATCTCTTATCTTAGAGATTATGTGATCTTGTATTTGTAATCCATCTTGATTAAGGATTATTCCGAGAAAATTAATTTCTATTTTTTCAACATCAATTTACTTTGGAGATAAAACAATTCCATGTTTTTGAAATTTTTCACATAATAGTTTTAGATGTTTTTCAATGTTCTTCAATTGTTTTAGAGAAGATAAGAATATCATCTATATAGATAACACAAAAATCTTTAAAGTCTTTAAAGATATTGTCCATCCATCTCTGAAATATCTGGGAGATGTATTTAGTCCAAAAGGCATTACAGTCCATTGATAGTGTCCTCTAGGAGTGCTAAAGGCTATCAATGGTTTTGATTCTTCAGTTAATTTTAACTACCAAAATCCAGATTTACAATTAAATTTACTAAAGATCTCTTTACCTTTAGTTTGATTGATTAATACATCCTTTCTAGGGATAAAATAACCATCAAATTCTAATTGTTCATTTAATTTTTGATAATATAACCATCCTAGCTTTTCCTCTTGTCACTTCACTGTGTTTTCTTACCATGAAGGCAGGACAAGAATGAGGACTTATTATTTCTTCAATAAGATTTGTTTTTAATAATTCTTTGATTTGGTTATCAAATACAACCATATCTTTTCTAGTATAAATCATGGGTTTGACTCTTATTATGATATTGGAGTCTCTTAGTTTGAGATTGCAATATCTTGGACTCTTATTCCATAATTTTAGTGGGTTTTCACTAAAGTTGTCTTTTAAAATAGTGTAAAGCCGATGATTTCTTTTAAGGCTTTAATTATTGGAGTTATATCTCCTTTCTTTCTAGGGCGAAAGTCTTTTTCACACATACATTTATGTTGTTGAAGTAGAGGTATTTCTACAGGTTCTTTATTGGGAGTTAAACTGATTGTTCCCTCATTAATAGTTATGGGTAAATATTCCAAAATAAAATTATTTCCTAAAATGAAATCTCCATGCATTTCAGGAAAGCATAAGAATTTTGGTATAATGAATTTCTTTTCATTAAACCATATAGCTACTCTTTCATCTTTTAATTTAATAAAATTTTATGTTCCATTGATGTCAGTTACAGCAATTGGATTTTTCATCTTTATCAATTTTTCTGGTGGTAAAGCATTAGGTCTACAAGAAAAAATAGTTGCTCATGTATCAATATGAGTGCATACACTATATTGTTTATAGCCAGAAAAATTAAAATATCCCAATACATAGGTATATCTTTTCTTTCCATAGCTTGGATAAAAGATAATCTCTTCTTTCCCTAGTTGGAAGTGATAAATTTGGTAAGATTTAATATTTTCATTTTTATAATTTGTTCCTGGTAATATTGGTACTTGTATATTTTTCATAGCAATTGGTTGTTTGTTATTACTAGATTCGCCTTTTAAGAGGTTTTTTCCTTTTAATTTTTCCTAATCATCTTCAGGGAATTTTTTTTGCCAGTCTGAATGCTTAGTTTTGAAATAAAGATTATTTCCATAAATTTGAAGTTCAACGTTGTTCCGTTGTTTTTTAGGTGCCTTATGAGTAATTTAAGGCAATATCCATTGTTTTA
Organism: Sambucus nigra; assembly: GCA_949130495.1. Classification (NCBI taxonomy): domain Eukaryota; kingdom Viridiplantae; phylum Streptophyta; class Magnoliopsida; order Dipsacales; family Adoxaceae; genus Sambucus; species Sambucus nigra. The sequence goes on from OX422207.1 coordinate 523,295,944, forward strand.
GTACCTCTAAATCTTTTCAATTTATCAATCTCAGCTGGATTGTTCAATCGAATGGTCTGGGCCTGAATATTTCTATCCACAAAATTTGTATTTGTTTGTGGTAGTGAGGTCAATTCATGAATTATTTTCCAATGTATTGACATATTTTTAGAGGTTTTTTCATACTTATTTCTTTGGTCTGAATTTTTATTTTTACTAAATCCTCAATATTAGGATCATCAATTGATATAAAGAAATTTGATTTTACGTTAAACCAGATTACTCCATTAACCAAATTGGATTGTATTCCTCCAATTATTGCATTCATAATATTATCGAATCTTTTGTCTACGACCAATATTGTTACAGGATTATCCATTCCTTATCTAAATAAAGCAGTGATACATATTTGGATTAATACAATATGAATGTATATTATTTCTGGATGTTTTTTCTTCCATCTTTTGATCTTTTTTAGATAAAAAAAATTATAAGTTCTGTTGTTTCATCATCAGTTAATCCAACAGTAGTATTACCATTGAATTGATCAAATATTCATGTTGAGAATAATTTGAATTTTGATAGCTTATAGATATCTTCTTTTTTTATAAGTTTTATTTGATTTTCTATTTCTTGTAATTGTTCATTGGTAAAAGTAATTTCTTCACCAACTATGTCTTTAAGAGTTATTGTTTATAACTCATTTTCATTACTTTCTTATATTTCTGTAGTATTATACATGAATACGAATTCATCATTGGATGATTTCAAATCAGATTCTAATTCATATAATATTTCTTCGTTATCAGAAATATTTGTAAATTCGTCACCAAAACATACTTCAAATTCTTGTTCTTCAAGAAATTTTATCATTCTTATTGCACTTTTTCCCTTTTTTGGGCATTCAGGTACATAATAGACTTCTTCATTACATATATAACATTTACATTTTTTTTTCATATTTGTGTTTATATTTGTAAGGACATATTTTTATAAGTCCGTTATCAATTTATTATGTCATATACCGCTACACCGTCGAAGAGTATTCAAGAGCCATCTACATCAAGACGGATCCGAATTAATCAAGTTCGTCATCAAAAAGACTCTGCGAAGTTTACTTCGGTAAGGTTATGTTTTAAATACCTTAACTTTCCACTTAGAGCTTTTGGGATATTTTTATAAAATATTTTCTAAGTGTTGGAGCGGACTTTTTCGTCAAAATTTGAGAATGAGTATTTTTTCTATGTGTTGGAGCGGACATTAAAATATTAATTTTTTGACGCAACAGTCGTTCAAACGACATCTGTACGTCGTTCGAACGACATGGCAGTGTCATGCGATGTTGTTCAAACAACATTTGTCCTTCGTTCGTGGGAGATTGCTATATCCTTCGAATGAGCACGTATTTCGAGGCAACGCATTTTTATTATAAATACTCATTAAAAGGTTTCATTTTCCTTAAGAAGTCCCAGTGTTTTACAGAACAGAAAAACTGCAAAAGCATAATCCTATTTGACTTCTTCTTTTAGGGTTTAATCCCTTTTTGTTTACAATCCACAAAAATCCCAATATGCTTTGGTGAATTGTTTTTTGGTGTTCAAGAAGACACTTTGCTGTGGTTTAATCTTTGAGGGGAGAACTCTGCAACCGGAGAGATGCATGTAATTGTGGAGGGAGTCCTTATAAAGTTCACACTTGTAGAGAAGCCATTTTCTTCTTCATTGCTGACCACCTGGAGTTCTTGCGGGAGATTCCAGTCGACGATATTTCTAGTCGTTGCTTTGAAGATTTGATGCAGATACCATGCATTACACTTGTGGGAGATTATCAGGTTCTATGTAGCTCAATGGTCTTGTAAATTATTCAAAGTTCTAGAAATAAAAGGTTTTGCCCTGCGGGGATTTTTTCTTAAATTTTTGTCACATGCTTTATTTATTTATGGGTTGACACACGCACACACATAGGTGCATGTTTAGGAGGTGAATTAATTTGGTTTAATAATAGACTCCAATTAAATAAGGTTTACTTGAAAACTTGTGAATTAATTTTAAATCGGTATCACACACCGCATTAAAACAAGACAATAAAAAGTGTGCACTATTGAACCACGTTTGTGAGGTTGTGTGCTTTGTTTGAAAACTGTGAAGGGCTACGAAAGATTATCATTTAATCCTTTGCGATTAAACCTCCGTTTAGTTGGACCTAAAAAATTGAGGAATTTTATTATCTGGGGTCCAAAGAGGTTTAAAAGAGCCCGAAAAATTTAAAGGCAATAAAAAGAAATTTATGCCAATTATGGGCCAATTAGGTTTTTGCACCAATTCTCCAATGTTTGAGAATTTAGTTTATACACCTCTAAAAGAAAATATTTTTGAGGGAGTTTGGATGGAGAATTAAAACGGGTTTGCACGTCCTTGAAAGTCTTGAAAAAACGTTAAATAGTTTTGGACGTTAATGGTGTGGAAATCACTTTGACTTTGATTTGTTGATTTGCATAAGACGATGTCATCTAAATTCAACAATTTTTACACCTAAGGATATTTTTTATGTTCATTCGTTAGGGATACACGTATTCATCATGCACATATGATTGATTGAGTTAATTTACCTATCGAATGTGTTCACACCCATTCATTCCATTTTCATGACTTGGTTGTTTGAGTTACTTTACCTATCGAATGTGTGATTTTTAGTATCTTATTTTTGTATAAAAATTTTGAAAAATCAAAAATAGTTTGTGAGATTTTTTAGATACTCCTTTGCATGTGCGTGGATTGATCTATGTTTGTTATGCATTTTTATCGTGACACTCCATGTTTTGATTTTTTCTTCTTAGCTGTCTATATGGGGACATCATAAAAAGGGAGAGAAAGAATTATCATGTTATAGGGGAGTTTTTTCATTATGGGTGAGTTTTGATTTACTATTGATTTACTCTTATATAATTTCAAACTCGATGCATCACGAAGGTATTTTGCTTTATCTCATGTGTGTAGGTACAAAGACTGAAGATTATGATGTTGCACACCCTGATGAGAAAAGCTTTGAGAGTTGATGAAGATTTTTGAAGAACAGTTTGAGAACTTGCAAATTTATTCATGGGAGGGTATATTTGTATAGGAATTTTTGTTTTTGATGATTCAGATATTTTATGTATGTACCGGCATAGACATAGGGGGAGATTTGTAAGGACATATTTTTATAAGTCTGTTATCAATTTATTATGTCATATACCGCTACACCGTCAAAGAGCATTCAAGAGCCATCTACATCAAGATGGATCCGAATTAATCAAGTTCATCATCAAAAAGACTCCGCGAAATTTACTTTGGTAAGGTTATGTTTTAAATACCTTAACTTTCCACTTAGAGCTTTGGGGATATTTTTATAAAATATTTTCTAAGTGTTGGAGCGGACTTTTTCATCAAAATTTGAGAATGAGTATTTTTTTCTAAGTATTGGAGCGAACATTAAAATATTATTTTTTTGACGTAACAGTCATTCAAACGACATATCTACGTCGTTCGAACGACATGGCAGTGTCGTGCGATGTCGTTCAAACGACATATGTCCTTCGTTCGCGCGAGACTGCTATCTCGTTTGAACGAGCACGTATTTCGAGGTGGCGAATTTTTATTATAAATACTCATTAAAAGGTTTTGTTTTCCTTAAGAAGTCCCAGCGTTTTACAGAACAGAAAAACTGCGAAAGCAGAATCCTTTTTGACTTCTTCTTTTAGGGTTTAATCCTTTTTTGTTTACAATTAGACAAAAATCCCAATATGCTTTGGTGAATTATTTTTTGGTGTTGAAGAACAAACTTTGTTGTGATTTAATCTTTGTGGGGAGAACTCTACAACCGGAGAGTTGCGTGCTATTATGGAGGGAGTCCTTATAAAGTTCACACTTGTGGGGAAGCCATTTTCTTCTTTATTGCTGACCACCTGGAGTTCTTGCGGGAGATTTCAGCCGACAATATTTCTATCCGTTGCTTTGAAGGTTGACGAAGACACCGTGCATTACACTTGTTGCCGATTATCAGGTTGTATGTAAGTCAATGGTCTTGTAAATTCTTCAAAGTTCTAGAAATAAAAGGTTTTGCCCTGCGGGGATTTTTTCTATAATTTGTGTCACATGCTTTATTTATTTATGGGTTGACACACGCACACACATAGGTACATGTTTAGAGGCTGAATTGATTTGGTTTAAAAATATACTCCAATTAAATAAGGTTTACTTGGAAACTTGCGAATTAATTTTAAATCGGTATCACACACCGCATTAACACGTTTTACAGTATTTTTATTAGAAAATTCATTTTTTCTAATATATTTCTTATTTTTCGAAAAATGTGATTTTTTTTTTGCAAGGTTTCCATTTGAATTTTCATTTTCTCGATGTTTTAAAAGATCTTGAAGGATTACATACTATTTTCCAATTTTCTTTTAAAATTTTATCACAACATTTATATCCACCTTTAGAATTTGTGATTTGATTTTTGACTTGCTTTTTTGCTTTTACGTCAACACATTTCTTGAATAATTGTCTTAATACCCAATTAATACGGAATCCAATATTATCTTCCTTGTTGATTTGTTTTAACCAATCAGGATAAAGTTTTAAAGATATTTCATCTCATGAGTTTGGGAGTTTATGAAAAATTTCGTTCAACCATTACTTGTTATCAGAGGGATTTATTTTGAAATAATATTTTTTTATATATTTCAAGAAATTCTTCAAATTGGGAAATATTACATAATTTTAGTTTAGATAATATGTAACGTGCATCTTCTTGAACTCTGGGTTATCTAGTATATCCAATCATATTTTCTTTAATTAAATTGACAAAACCTTTTAGTATTTCATCAAATGTTTTGAAGTTTTGAAGTTTTGTAGGAGTTCAGGCTTTTGTTGTTTTCCTTCCTCAAATTTTTCCCATTGTTGTAGAAATTATATCACATCTCCTTGAAGTGTTGCAGCTAAATAGTCTAAAAAAAATTCTTTAGACCAATTAATTTTATGATTTGTGATGAGTATAGACATTGATTGTGCCCATTCATCAATAGTCTTTTCTTGATCTTTAAAAGGTATATGCCTTAGATCAAGATAGATTCCATTTTGTGAGATGTTATATTTATTTAAATCATCTCTCCAAGGAAAAAAGGATTTGGTTCTTCTTCCTTGACTGTACTCGTAGAGGCTGTAGAAGTGTTCGTTGTTTTGACAAAATCTTCTTTTTCTTTTACAAGGTTTTGCATAAATTGTTCAAAGGCTTCCCAATTTTGGAATTTTTGAAATAGTTCTTTGGCTTTTCTTTTTCCATCACTTATAGTGTTTACCATATGTGGTGGTTCAATTTCTTCTTCATCAGATGAATATTGGTTTAATTCATACTGAAAATGTTGTAATAATTTTTCATGTTCCAAATACGTGTTTTGTATTTGTTCTATGAGTTTATTACGTTAAAAAATATATAATTTTGGATCCTTATATAAGTGTCTCCAGTACTCTAATATCTCTTTTACATTTATGTATTCATTATAATTAAATTCTTCTGTTTGAAGAGTTTTAATATTTTCTTTACCGTAGTATAATCTAGGAATCTCATGATCTTTTGGATAATTCATTCCAGTCGGTTCTGGATGGTTTTGTTCATCTATTTTTGTTAATAGATTTTCTATTTTTTATTTTGTTTCCTATTTTAAGTCTAGGGTTGAGACTGTTTCGAGGCTACTAATTTTTTATCAACTTTATTTAAGTTGAATTCAATACTATCTAATTTTCTTTCTATATAATTTTGGTTTACGATCTGATGTTTTTCAGTTCGTTTACCCATCCAAACATCATATCAGTTAAGTTGTTTAAAGTAGAACTTATTTTACTAATATCATTTTCTGATTATTTTTATCAATATGTAGATAATGATTATACATAGATTCATAGATTCATTCTTATCTAACCATGGGGCTAAACATTATAGTGAAACATTAATATCTTGTTCTTCCATTTTAGATTTCATTGGTACCTAAGACCTCCTATTATTTTGTTTCAGGTGTCTAAAACCAAATTTTCCTAATGCCTGTTGCTAATACAATAGCTTTAACGGCATACAAAAATATGGGATTTGAAACAATAATAGGTATATGGGTTTTATGAGAACTTAGTGGAAAATCAAAATATCTCAGCTATATTACTAAGTTTAGAACACTTTGATTATATAAGAAATATGCGTACAAACATTATATCTATAAATATGACATACAAAACAAAGCTTAATATGAATACTGACCTTTATTACAAGCATAACAAGGCTTTGATACCAAATACAGACTTGCGGAAATCCCAATAAAATTTGCTATTATTGCTATTACAGTAAGAGAATATTATAGATTTTTACAAAGGAAAGCACCCCTATAACACAAGTAACAGACGGGAAATAAAAGTCATGGTGACAGACGGGAAAAGGCTCATTGTCACAGATTTACCAATAAATTATGTTACTTCATTTGAGCAAAAAGCAGAGGTGAAAGAGTTTCTCGAAAATCTTAAGGACAAAAATAAACTTGATGTTCCTTATGAATTATTAAGCGATGCTGAAGAGTATGAGTTAGCACAACTACATCCTCATAATCAGAGTCCAATGGATAGTATGTCCTTTGATTCAGTCGGTGAAACCAACATAGCAAACGCGCTAAAAGGATTATTACAGACCATAATGAGCCACTGGAAAACAATCCAGCACACGATATGTGGTCCCCCAAATAAAAAACCAAATAAGCGTTTAAAATAAACGAATCTTTTCTTTATAAAAGAAAATAGTATATGATTTTACGGTTTAATAATTTTACTGTTTACTTTTTGAAAACGGACTAAAGTCGTCATTTTCTTTTCTTATTCTTATCCTTTAATCAAATGAATTGAAGGAATTGTGGCATCCGGGTTATGTAAAAGGAGAACTCCTCCTTCATTTGTAGATCATATAAAAAAAAATATCTCTCTTAGCTATAACTTCCTCTCTCTGTAAAATATTCCTTTTCTGTAATAGGAATAATAGCAACTTTTGTTGGGCTTTTCGCGAGTCACATTCAACACATAAAGCCACATCCATTAACCTAAAGGCCGCAGACAAAAAAAGAAACACCCATAATTATCAATTAAGAGTTTAGGAAGATCAAAACTTTAAAACCCTATGTCTCCCATCCAAGAACATATGACCAATAACAGCTCGTGTTCTGGGCAACAATCGACTCAAATCCAACCAAAACGTCGCTTCCCTATACTAAAAACACAATTTAAGTGTGCAATCCTCTTCTAAACTCCATCGCCTACAACGAAAGAACCATAAAATCCCCAAAACCAAACATCCACCCCAAATACATAAAAAAAAAATCAAAATATTCTTCACAGTTTGAGACCCAAACCCCAAAACCTAAAAATCCATAATCAAGACCAAAAATTGGGGATTACAGTTTGATAATTAATTATTCACAACCTTGACTTATTCCAAATTAAAGTCAATTCGTATTTCAATCACAATTTATTTATTATGGATTGGATATTCAAGTTATAATGGCAAAGTGAAAATTGCAAAAACCTTAGTTTTACATATTAACGGTTTTTCATCTAACTCCATGAAGCATATGAAAAACTAATGCACGGACTGAAGGGAAATGAAAATACAAACATAATCAATGAAGAAACTACAAATGGGGACGAAAACCAACCTAGAAATAGTAGTTTGAAGATCACCGAAAATCACAATAACAGCCGCCGAAAAAGGCACT